>JARACZ010000010.1:6335000-8835000 GCA_029255805.1 Keiferia lycopersicella
TTCCAGGTTTTTTTTACGAACAGGTAGTAATTTATCTACCTGAAATACCGATGTTGCAGATTCTTTCCTTTGGCTTCTTTCTACTGACCGGATAGTTGACCTTGACAGACAGACGAGATAGACATTGACTTGACGGAGCCGGATGACGAAACAAAGGACAAAATTTTACCTATTTTTATCGGATTTTTATAAATATATTTTTGATATTCAAATCATACATCGTTTTAGACTTCAGCAAGTGGTCCTACCCATCACTTTTTTCAATTTAGTTTTTTTGTGTAACTATTTAAATTAAGTATAAACGTTTTATTTCTTTGGAGTGTTTCTCGTATTGCCCTCACCATAGTAGTTAATTAACAGTAGGTCTAACTTTTTTATACCTGTGCAAAACGAATTGTCTCAAATTCAGCCAATATAGGTAACATACAAAGACCCTGATTCGATGCGGGTGCATTGCTTGTGAGAGGACATCGAGTTACCCACATAAGATATCGAAATACTCTGGTACACCATAGAGTCTCTACGAATAACCGGTATAGGTTGGTACCTTAAATGGGTAGCAGATAGTACTATGAAGCGTCAGTTACATTGTCCCCGTTAGACAGTAAATAGGCTTGTGTGCTCGCTGGACGATGGACGTACCCTACTACGTACGCCTATAGAAACTGGTGCGGTTGGATTATGTGAGGCTCGGAACGTTTCAGTTCATGTAGGTGTTTCATTAAGGTGTAGTGTGGTAGGCAGTAAGTGCTTGTGGAGTTAGAAACTGCGTGATAGTAGGTATACGAAATGTACTTCGTATCTTATAATGTTAAATTCATTGCAATTGATCCAATGTTACTACAAATTGACGCAATAAGCAACAAAATAAATAATCGTTACCTCATTTGGTTACGCTCAATCTGTAATAACATTATGTTAAACTCTTTATTGGCTTTTGAAGTTTATAAAAAAAAACACATTTGTCTGTTTAAAACATGTGGTGGTGAGTTTACATTAAATTTCGGAAAGGAATCCACTGACTATGGTAATAGACGCGCCCATTTCTTTTTCGTTTATTTTGTTCGTAATATATAAAAACAAAAATCAAAAAAGACGTCACTAAAACTTTTAAACTCTAGTCAGTATAGTCTATTTAAAAAAAATGTTTTAACAGAAAGTAAAAAGTAGTTTTCCAATGTCTGATAATGTTTTTTAAACAAAGAACTATATGCAAATTCGGCCCCTTTCTGCCAAATACTCATCGTCAAGTACCAAACTCTGCACCATAAAGTTACGTATACCTATCTATCTATGCATTGTTGTCAGTAAAATAGGCTCGTGGCTCGTAGCGTATTGACATAGAAAAGAAAAACACCAGACGGTCATCTTCATTTATGCTTAGGTTTTACCGCAAACAAGTAATTTTTCCTAAAATATTAGGCTCTGAACATTGAACTCCTTCCTCACACTTCCTGAAAAATTATTGTAACGTTATTAAATATTTGCCAGAAAGATTTTCATATTTTATCCATCCAACCATATCAAGAGCAGAAAACTCTAAATACTTTTCTCATTTTATCTGATATATTAGTACCAGTTTTTATAGCCAGTGGTTTGATATTTCGCACCGTAGTTATCGCCAGTTCACCAATTATAGTCATAACTGGTCGTTCTACTGCATTTTACTTCTACTCTATCTGATGTAGCTGGTACTTGGTAACTTGCATTGTTATTGTCGCGGAAACAACGAGCAACAAGTCTCGACTGCGTCTACTAGCCAACACTATTCTATACACAAAGTTGAATCCCACGTTGCTCCAAACCCCGCTACGGCGTGCGGTGATCCGGTTCTAAGCTTCTGCACTGTAAGCTTCTGTGGTGTTCCTACTTTGGTATTAAAGTCTTGATTTATGTAGAAACACCACATGGCACCAGACAATAACCCTACATAGCTGTGCAGGACTTCGTGATGCGCGACGGATCTGGACCTCCCCGGACGCAGGAACTGCGCTCAGCAGACAAAAACTACAGCCCAAGCGCGACAGAGTAAGATGAAACAAATGCGAGTTGTCGTTCAACGGAGCTCCACTATTGTATCGGTATCCGATTTCATCGCTCCGTATACCGGAGTGGTGTCTAGTGCCAGTGTGAGGTTTACCAAAGACCAGTAACACTCCTGGCGTTATCAAGCAACGTGTAAAGGGAGTACCTACAAACCTTGAATAATATTATTGTATAAGTAGCTTAGTCTTATATCCGTCCAAAATAATTATATAGTATTTTGGGACTTTATAACCT
This sequence comes from Keiferia lycopersicella, assembly GCA_029255805.1. NCBI lineage: Eukaryota > Metazoa > Arthropoda > Insecta > Lepidoptera > Gelechiidae > Keiferia > Keiferia lycopersicella. Next base: position 6,337,281 of record JARACZ010000010.1, read on the forward strand.
AATTAACAATGAAACAATGATTCACGTTGCAACAAAAACGTGTCTATTAAGGATATGCATGAGACAATCATCAAGGGCCATTCATTGAACAGAATGTAACCCGCATTGGACGAACCCGAAATTCGCTCTCAAACATGACAAACTCTCTTTTTGAACTATATTTGCGACGTCCTTGTACAGTCTACTTAACAACCATACATACGTAGCGTTGGTATCTACATACATAAATACTCAATAACAGCAGCTCGACTTTCCATTTGATGGGTCAACATACTGGCTTCTCATACAGCTAGGTAATAAGACTAACCAAACTACGTTGACCCTTTAACTGGATGGAATGAAATGGTGGTGATAGTACTTACTAGTGTATGTATGCAAAACGAAGTCTAGACTATCGCCTGAGGGGATACAATTTTTGTGATGCAGCTGTTTGTAGGTATGTAGCTTGTGTCGTCATCCTTTTTTGTTTACCTACACTGTTTTTTTAAACCGACTTGCTAACATAGAGATTGGATTAATAAATAAGATGAACTGGACTTTATTCTCTCTCTTCTATCATTGGGTAAACTATCAACGAGTAACGAGTAATGGGTAAGCATGTACTTAGGTAATTTTACAAAGCTCTCTAATTTTGACAGCTATTCGTTTTGTTATTGACTGTATCAATAATATACAGTTCATTTGCGGAGATATTTGTTTGAAAATGTTTGATGTCGTATTTAAATACACTAGAATTCATTCATTTTACGACATAATGTTTCGACACTAAAACCTATCTTATTTCAGGCGTAATCCTGTTTAAATAATCTTCAACAGAACACAATACCTTGTGGAGCACGGGTGAGGTAAGTAACCTCTACAATACCACAGCTCTTCGAAACGCGACCTCCTTTGGGTATTATCAGGTACCTACTGAAATAGGGTTTCCAGCTCCTCTCACCTCAAGGCCGAACAGACCTGCGAGTTTGACCGGACATTTTGGTAAAAAAGCCGACATCTTGCATTTTTTACGAATTTTAGTTTTCATATAAAAAAAACTGTAAGGCCAAGCTTTGTTTGGCGGGGCATTTGGGTAGAAAAACCGGACACCTTACATTTTTCAGGATTTTTGGTGTTAATGTTAAAAAGTGCCAAAAACCAACTCTGGCGACGAGCTTTAGGGGCGACAGCGCTTGCGTCCAGCAAGTGCTTGTTCCTTCACAATTCGGTCTCGATCCGCGCAAATTTCGAAATATAAAAAGCCTTACAAAAGCCGGGCAGGCCGGACGCCGCTTATTTTGGCCGGACAGGCAACCAAGAAGCCTGATCCTGTCTGGCTCAAGCCGGACGCCTGGCAACCCTATACTGAAGCCACGTTGACATCCTCATCAGGGAAACAAGATGAGACAAAGGAATTGTTAACGATTATTTACTTGCTTGTAAATAGATACATTTCACGGGCGTGGGAAGATCGTAATTTAGATTAATATGTAGAATCTTAGATGAATTTTCACATTCATCTAAGTGTAAGTAGAATGTTGGTTAAGTAAGTTTTTAAGATTGCCGGAACTATGAAAAAATACAACTGAAACATTCTAGCGGTCCATAGAGGCACCTAACCTGGGGAAGGCCTATGTCCAACCTATGTCCAGTAGTGGACGACTCACGATGATGACATAGACCCTGATGATGATGATGATAGTGAAGTACATTAATAGTCAGTCATAAAAACAGAGCATATCTAAACCAATTCCATTGTAAAGACAATTCAATAGCATCTACTCAAAGATTACATGTGTGGGTGTTACAGTTTTTAGGCGGCTAGCTGACAACCTATCACTATCGTGATACATAATTTTCTAAAACAGTTCTCAAATATTCGACAATGTCTGACGAAAGCAACCGTATTTTTACGGCCTTTGGGTAGATACTTGACAAATAAGTTAGGTACTAAATGATCGAAAACAATAATCCATTGTGACGTCATATTTCACTATTTTCTTTACCATAATTCTAAATTTTCAATATTTTGAAAATTTTGCATTGCGCTTGTAGTACGATGTATTTCACCTAGATATAAGGCGGATCGCACACTTGACGCATGACGAAGCGCTAAAAAATCGCAGCGGTCTGTCAGATCCATACTACAAATGTCAACCCCCATACTAAAACCGCTCAACCACTGTCGACAAAGGGCTATCGCAGTGCCGTCCGTCGAGTGCGATTTTAGTATTTAGGGGAGTGACGCGTCTAGTACGGATCTGGCAGGCCACTGCGATATTTTAGCGCTCCGTCGTGCGTCAAGTGTGCGATCCGCCTTATATGACCTCCTTGTGTTGTTAGCTACAGAATGTAGGCTCAGCGTGCCGTTGACATGCTCATCACGGCAGCGACACACTACAAAGGAATAGTTAACGAATATTTGCCCGGCCCGTCTACGAACCTTTTGGAGTTAGGAGGACTGTACTATTGCAAAACTAGCGTAATGATCAGTCTGCTGCGTTTTATTTTATTTAAAAAAAGTTTTAAATAAATAGACAGAGTGTAAGAGACGGTATAACGAAAACTTTGTAGGCGTACTCAGGCCATGAGACTGAACAACTTTTTCTATGGGGGCTATGTAGGGAAACGAAAATTTTTTTTCGATTTTTCCATACAAATTCAGTCAGCTGATCGGGAATTCTGTATGGAAGGTCGAAAATTTAGTTATATTTACCAACATAGCCCCCATAGAAAAAGTTGTTTAATTTCATTGTCTGATCACGCCTGCAAAGTTTTCGTTACACCTTCTCTTACACCCTGTATATAAAAAACATTCGCCAAAAAGCTCTTGAAATACAGAGTGACGATTTCGCTTAACTAAATTAATTAAAATCAGAGACAATTAACAACTTCTTTAGGAAAACATGACAATTTGCGTGAAACATCTTAGATGTCATATTCCAACAATCCTTGATGAATTCGCATCGCAACTGTTGTTATAAATATTATGATATATGTTTTAACTTAATTTACCTACACACGATTCTTTCAACATAAAAAAGTTAAATAATATTTATATACAGACATGTGATATGTTTTAACTTAATTTACCTACACACGATTCTTTCAACATAAAAAAGTTAAATAATATTTATTTACAGAGGAATATTCATATTTGAAAAAATATTTTTCGATTTTCAGTAAATCGTACTGTACCATGTAGCTGAAGAAATCTAAAATGCGACGATTTGAAAACGTATGCACGTCTTCGCTCTCATAACGCTACATGCACTCCTGCCTTCGTGAACTTACGGGGAGCTGGTTCGTATCTCTAAGGTTTGGACATACAAGGTGTAAAAATATTAGCTGCAAATATTTAAGATGGTAAATCAGAAAAAAATTACGATCTCCCAAAAAAGTATAGGTACGCCAAGTCAATTCGTATGGGGGGGTCCAAAAACTTTTTACATTAACTACCCTATGTTCCTTAGTGAAAATTGTTCAGTTTCATCGGCTGATTCATCCCTTAAAATATTTGCAGCTAATATTTTTACATCTTATTTAGAGCGAATCTTTTTGATACTAAATTTAAAAAAAAATTGTTACCAAATCTATGAAAAATAACAATTTAGTCACGAAAAACGGGAGTTTTATTTTCAGATAATAAATTATAATTAATTTATAAATTTATTCAAGTTCAAGATAATGTATTCAATATGTTGTAGTACCGAAAGTCTTTAAGTACTTCTGTAATTAAAATGTTAAATAAATAAACAGAGTCTTGAAATACTACATTAAGCATATAATGAAGTTTATGAGTTTCTGAAAGATTCGTTACAAAATGGAAACAAATAATTTAACCCTCTCTCAAGCTGAATACTGAAATGAAGATGAAAATATTCACAGTTGGCGTGTGATACAGTCGCGATGGAGTCAAAGCGAACACTCGTTAAGATCCGCATGCCTCATCTTTGTCAAACGTGACGGGCGTGGAGATGAGCCCGCCAGCGCTCGAGGCTGTATTACTACACACTATAATATCACGGCGATATTACTACACACGGCCTCTTTCACACTCAACGTCCAACGCAGTTTAAAAATAACGCTGCGCTAATGTATCTGTCTGTCAAATCCATACTAGAAACGTCACTCCCCATACATAAACCGCTCTCGACTGATGTTCCAACGCACAACCGCTGCATTGCTTGACGACGCATCCGTTAGCGCAGCCCTAGCGCTGCGTTATCGCTGCGCTAGCGCTGCGTTATCGCTGCGCTAGCGCTGCGTCATGCCAAACGACGTCATTTTGCCTGACATTTTGATCGTGCGTCGTGCGCTGTCACTGCGTTGATTCAGCGTTACTTTAGCGTCCGTTTGACGGACGTCAGAAATGCGCTGCGTTGCACGGTGAGTGTGAAAGTGGTTTACACTTGGTATATCACAAAAAGCGCAGTAGTATTCGGATAGTAAAGAGATATGGAAATTATTTTCAGGCGCTGTGTTGTGTGTTAAAATCAATCGCGATGAGGTCAAAATCTGCATCTGCATTATTCAAAACAAACCGCTCTAAAAAAGGACATTCTTAAAAAGTTGTATTTTTAAATAATAAGTGACATTTATAGGAAAGGCGCAAAGCTATATTGTCATCGGTACTCAAATTCCTTGCGTTCAGATTATACTGTCTCCGCAACCAGTCCCGCTATGTTTGAAACAAAAAACACAAAAAAGTAGTAAAAAAAAAATAAAAATCTCTGTATTTAACTATACTGGACAAAACTTTTTAAATATGTAGTTGTTACACATAACTCACTACATTTTATATAACCTCTCACTGCTGGTTGAAAATAGTTTCACTTTTTGTACATACCGCGAAATTAAATAGCTGTCTGGATGCTATTCCACTCGGAAATAGCATTTGAAGTTGCGCACTTTGCACCGCGACGCCGTTGCAGTTCACTGTTTATAACTGCATTCATATTTTCAAAAAGTTTTAACTCCGGAATGAGCAATAATAATGCAGTCTGCATTTTACTCTCCGATTCATAATTAAAGAAGTTTTAGAGGTTTGCGTGAAGAGAACGAAATGAATTGCGGTTTTAAGGAAATGTGTTTTGAAAATGTTAGATGCCCAGGATTAAATTAGATAAATGTTTTTACCTAAGTACGCAAATAGGTAAAACAATTAAGCAGACTGACTCTTCATTGACTTCAATTGTGATACAATTTACTTAATTGGTTACTAAAAAGATTTTAATTCTATAAACTGCGTTCTATTGCCTGCGACAATGGGTATAGGGCCTAAAACTCTTATTTCAACGACTAGCTGTAGAAAATAATCATCATTGATTATGATATTTCTAGAGTATTTTTAATACTTATGTTAAGTTATATGTTTCATTCTCAAATGGAAAGTTATTGTAGAGGCGGACCTGCGCGATCTTTGTGTCAGCAATTGGCAGGAGATCACGCAGGACAGGGATCAGTGGAGAGAGCTCGTTTCGGAAGCCAAGATCCTCTTTGGGTCGCTGAGTCAGCGGATTTAGTTAATTAGTTATATTGTTCTTTTGGCTATAAATATTCAAAAAACAAATTCATCAAAAGAATTGCCGTACATAGTTATGTAAGGTTGAAAAAGGGGCCTCATTCTGTATGTAATCGATTTTTTTTTGCCAAACTCAAACGCTTTGGTGAAAAAACTTGTGAAGAACAACGCGTTACCATTTGAATTTAGGGCGATCCGACCTAAACAAACATAGCTTTATTATTTTATCTTCGACATACTACTTACAATAATGGTAGTGGCCTAGTTTCCCGTATCAATCGTCCGGTTGAGACAGTTCAAATCCACTCGATCTGAGCTTTCTGAGCTGAGACTGACCTATATTGAAAAACGGGAAGTAAATTTATAAATGCATTTCAAAAATTTGACAAATAATTGTTAGTTGGTTGTAAAACAAAATTTATGAACTCGGTAAAATGTTTCAGGAACAATTTTCAGTTAACTATGCTTAAAATATTATGAAACAACATTTAAAACAGGTTTTCTTACAAAAGCTTTTTGTTTAGAATTATATGAGTTTTCTGCAGAAAACTTCATGGAATAGCATGTACAGCTGAAAGTCAAAGGGAATTTATATATGTTATGATTAATATATTGTGTTTGTTATTAACTCGTTAATACTATTAATTTATGTCTTGTCAAAGAGAACTTGTTTATATTTTCAATCTTTAGAAATAAGTAAGTCGTGTTCTGGGGTACAAAATGGAAAAGATAATTAGAAAGTATAATACATGTTTCAAATGTAGACAAACCCTTTAATAATCATGTGAATATGCCCTAGTTACCTTTATCAATCATCTGAAAGTGACAAGACAAATCCAGCTCTCGATCAGTGACATGCCAGGCTAGTTACACACGGTCCGCATGATATTGCGGTATTTGACAGACAGAAAACAGTCTGTGAGAGTCGCACGCCGGTTCAGCGTCATATGTGTTTGCATGCAGTACTACTGCTAGCAACCTACCCATTTAAAAGATCAAACTTATTCCTATTATTTTCAGTAGTTGTATCAAAAAACGGAATAAATTGGAACCTTAAATGGGTTGATTGCATCCCGCGTCAATTTATTTTCACAAACTATCCTTACTTCCTGATTGACTGAAAGATGTTGCTATTTAAGCAATAAGCCGCCATGTGTACCAATCTTTTCTTTTGTTTTGCTGTGATATAAAGTATAATACTCGTTTAATATTTTGTATAATATCATGTATAATATCTTCTGGCGACAGAACCTACCTACTTACAGTTTCAAACAACTCTTTTCATCAATACAACAGACCGGAAAATTTCCATAATAACGTGCAGCAATCAAGAAAATAGACAAAGACAAATTAATTGCAAATAGGGATGACTTTTGCCTTAACCTAAAAAACAGCTTCAGTGCACTGAAAATAGATCAGGATACAGATTCACGAACCCAATACACAAGTATCATTAATGGTATAAAACATGCTAGCATGAAAATAAAAACGACAAAAACTAATACTTCTAAACTTGGACAACACACAATAGCTCTGATCAAGGAAAGAGAGAATCTAAAACACTCTGTTGAGGAATACAGACAGCTTGACAGAATCGTTAAACGAAGCATTCGTAAAGATATCAGAGACTTTAATACAAAAAGAGTAGAAATCGCTTTGGAACAAAACACATCGTTATGAACAGCAAAACGAGGGATTTCCAAGGGAAAAACTTGGATCACTAGCATGAAAGATGACCTAGGTGTAAAACATAGGAACAGAGACAAGGTCTTGAGCATATGTACCGATTTTTACCAAACTCTATACTCTGACCCAAGCAATACCAGAAGCAAATGTTTTCAATACACTTGCAGCGATAAAATCCAACCTATTTCACCCTATGAAGTAAATGCCGCAATCAAAAGTCTAAAGTACAACAAAAGTCCTGGCATAGATGGTGTCACCACTGAGGCTATTAAAATAGGGAAATCGGAACTATTACCTTATCTTACAAATCTGTTTAACAAAATTCTAGTCTCCGGCACTATGCCTGAGAAATTTTGCCATTCCAATATTATACTTTTACACAAGAAAGGTGAAAAAACGGATATTGGAAATTACCGACCTATCAGCTTAATATCGCATATATACAAGATATTTATAAAAATAGTTGAAAGACGTATTGCTAACCTGCTGGACTCCCATCAACCACCTCACCAAGCCGGATTCCGTCCTGGTTATTCCACAACTGATCATCTTCACACTTTAAACCAAATAATTGAGAAATATACAGAATACAACAAACCACTGTACTTGGCGTTTGTTGACTATTCTAAGGCGTTTGATAGCATCCACCACAACGCAATTTTTGAAGCACTTAAGAACCAAGGTATAGACCAAACATACATAGACCTTCTCAAAATTATATACACCAACAGTACAGCTGACATTAAACTACAACAATCAGGACAATCTTTCAAAATTAATCGTGGAGTAAAACAGGGTGACCCTTTATCGCCGAAGTTGTTCACGGCTACTCTTGAAGAAGTGTTCAAGGGACTCGCTGGACCTTGGACATCAAAAGGCATTAAAGTTGGCAACAAACAACTGACCAATCTTCGTTTTGCGGATGACATCGTACTTTTTGCCAACACAGCAGCGGATCTGGAAAAGATGTTACAAGAACTAAACGAGGCAAGCCTTGGGGTTGGACTGGAAATGAACATGTCGAAGACCCAAATAATGTCCAATAGCACAAAAAATAAGATCGAGTTGGATGGGCAGGCCATGCATTATGTCAGCGAGTACATCTACTTGGGCCAGATAGCAACTTTCGGAAACAGGCAAGACAAAGAGGTCGAAAGACGAGTACAAAACGCCTGGAAAAGCTTCTGGTCCATGAAAGAGCTACTTTTTTTTTTTTTTTTCGTGTGGGACACCGAGTCGTCCTACGACCCGATGAACCCTAGTGTCAGAATTTTTCAACCGCCTCCTACAAGTAGTAGGCTTCTGACATGGTTGTGTAACGACCGCCGTCTAAGTGATCATAGACAGCAACCGGGACCTACGGCTTAACGTGCCATCCGAAACACGGAACCATCTTACTTACGGACAATCGGGTGGTTCAGCCCGCAATGTCCTAACCAGACTGGGAACAAATTCACAAAGTGATAGATATCAACTTTGTGAGTGACCCACCGAGAATCGAACCCGGGAGCGTAAATACAAACCCGACTACAACACAGACATCCATACTCTGTGTTGTAGTCTGGTTGGTACAGAGTTCGGACGTACAAACCCGACTACAACACAGAGCACTCATACCAGCATTAGTTTTGAATTGCCCTGTGTCGGTTCTAGCACATCGCCGGCCCCTGCCGGGGCACGCTCGCTCCGCTCGCTCGGCTCGTGCGTTGTGGACGCGGTTCTAACCTAACCTAACCTAACCTGGCGTTGACGCCAGGTTAGGATAGGTTGTACCTAACAAACCTATGTTTGAGCTTGAGTGGCTTTTGTATTTATCATTAAAATGTCATTAATCATTAAAATGTCGTTAATCATTAAAATGTCGTTAATCATTTAAGTGTGAGATTAATCATTAAAACTATCATAAATAGTTTCATTAATTATTCATTATGATTGGTTATTCATCATTAAAACATCATTAAACTATAATTTAACATTAAAACATTATTAGGTAATCGTTAAAATAATAACAATCACAATCGTTAACTTGGCATTGATCATTAATCGATGATGTCTGTGTTGTAGTCGCCTTTGTAGCATAATTTAATGTTCCAACCCGACTACAGCACAGACAGTCCCCTGTCTGTGCTGTAGTCCGGTTTGTACTAACGCAACCCGGGACCTTCTGCGTCAAAGGCAGTCGCACTACCACTGCGCCACAGACTGAAGGGCAACCTTCCAATTACATTAAAGCGAAGGCTCGTTGACATGTGTATTCTGCCCATCCTGACTTACGGTGCACAGACATGGTCATTGACTCAAGCTCAAAAGTTCAAACTCAAGGTTTGCCAACGCGCCATGGAGCGAAGCATACTACAAGTTAAAAGAACCGATCGTATTCGCAACACAGAGCTTCGCACCCGAACAGGCATAGCAGACGTCGCCCGAAAAACCGGAAAGTTAAAATGGGACTGGGCAGGACATGTCATCCGCATGGATCCCGAAAGATGGGCCAGGATGGCCACAGAGTGGATCCCGGAAGATGGTCGCCGACGGCGAGGTAGACCACGCACAAGATGGCGGGACGAAATTGACAATTTTTGTGAGCAATGGACGTCAGAGGCTCATGAGCGAGAAACCTGGCGAAAAAGAGGGGAGGCCTTTGCCCTGCAGTGGGACACATTATAGGCTACAGAAAAAAAAAACGTGCAGCATGTGTGAGAACCACCTTCTTCAAGTAGGAGGAGCTTGTGTAGATCCATACATCTGCCGCATGTGCTTCTGGCAAGTAACAAGGGTACAAGGGGATATGACTAATGAGTTGTAGTTGTAAGTAGTGTTGCGAATCGTTCTGCGACTGTGCAAATTTTACAATCAATCAATTATATTTATTATGATACACAGGTGATATAGGTGCAGCATAGCTATAGTTACTAGTATCTTCTTCTTTCTGTATTCATTCAACCTACAATGTTTTTTTTATCTTACCATTAAAAAGCATACCGTGCTGCTTTTTGTAGCAACCAAAAACCAAGCTACGAATGTACTTGAGTTACTACGTGTATTGAAGTTACATCACGATTGTACTTTTGTGTTTGTGGCTCGGGACCGGAAACATTACGTTCAATGGAGAAATTAATAATGAAGTAAGCAGACACCTACCAAATATAACGATAATTACTAAATAATTACTACGAACCTGTTCGTATACTGACGTAATCACGTGATGATAAATTTTCGTTAATTATGATGTCTCAAATAATTTGAAGGTTTTCTAATTTATTAAGTACCTTATTCAGTATTGAAAATTGAACATGTTTATTAAAGAAGAAGAAAAACATATAGAAGGTAAATGGTGTTAATTACTAAGTAAATACATGTTTTTTTAACAACAGATATAGTTTAAGAAATAGAATTTAAGCCAATTCCCCTTGACGTTTCATAGTCAAATTATATTTCCTAAACTAAATATATTGCATTAAATTAACGTATAAAGAAAAAGGAAATAAAAAGAGACTCCTAAAATAATTTTCCACTACAAAAATATTTTAAGAATATAGCTCACGTGCACGTGCACCTATGGAAATGAGAACAAAGAGGTCTTTTGTAAAACGGTAAAAACTTTGCTCGTGCTCCTTTATAAGAGTTAATAATTTCCATGAAACTGTAGTACCATTACCATTTAAATATTGGCACAGTTTCGTTTCGATAAACTGTACGCTGGTTGAATTTTATTCGCTCGCATACTTCGAACAGCTTTTATTTGTTGTTCGCTGAAGATTCAATGGTTCGTAAAGAATACAATAGCGGTAAAACACATATCTACAGAACCATTGTTTGTGAATTCAAACAATAGAAAATTCAAATTATGTTTAAATGTGATCGTAGTGTCCTTTTCATATTTAGTTCCCAATGAAGAATATCGTACGTTATATAATTCAGTTTATCTCATGTTCTGCGTGTCAGAAAGAGCATAAAACAAACTTTAGAAGACATTCATTGCTACAGATGTGGCTTATGAACTAACGTCTGTATTTAATATTTGCATGCACATATTTAAAAACCAAGCAACATATTAATTACCCTGTCAAACAAATCCATACATATATATATATTTTCATTTTCTTAATTCTTTGATTAGCTAGGTACCTATAGATAGATACCTAAACGGGAAACCACGCTGACTTGAGCTTCTGCAGAAGATTAATGTCTTTAGAATTTCTGTAAGGATGTAAAGTCGATGAAGCCATTTTCGAAGTCCAGCTCCAGAATTTGACAAGAAGATGGATGATGCTACTGCCGCAGACGGTCAAGCGTAAACGACCGATAACCAAATTATGATAAGTTTTTATGGATCAAGTTTCGGTTGATATAATTTTTCAGAAGTATTTTTGATGATTTCTCAAAACCTTGTCGAAATTTAACTCTTAGTAAATGACGCCATGTTTTGGCTGACTACTTTAATCAAACTGCGAATTCACCTTCTTGATATTGAATTTTTATTAAGTAATCTAAAAAATTAATTCTTGCCCTGCAAGCTTCCAGAATTTGAATTTCGGAATACCTACTATGCCTGCTGCACGAGTACATTAATATTAATAACACTTTTACTGGGTGTGGATGTGATGCTACAGTTAAAAAATATATATATGTTATTAAACGTGAACTATTTAGATTTAGGGAGTAGAACATTTAGCTAAAATCATATTTAGCCAGATGTTGCAATTGTGCCGTCAAAAGTACGCCAAACCTGTCTGCATACAGTGATTGTGCAAAATTTATGGATGGTGAGAGATTTGTTTTGTTTTTGTCCAAGACTACAAAGTTTTTTCGTAAAAGGAACATCCTTCAACATCCTTCATATGAATGAATAGACGTGAACATCATAGTTATTGCAAAGTGGCATAGCTATGGACGAATATGTGGACGTAATTGAACAAAGGAGGAGGAAAATAAGAATTTCAGAATTAATTTGATATTAAAGTTATCAGTGCCTCTAGCTACAATAGAATTAATATTTCTTATTGAATTTCATTCCACAAATATAAGAATCGAAATCGTAAAATTATGACGAAATGCGCACTAAATTCAGCCACCGATAAAACTTTTTTTAATAACTCCTGCAAAATAATTTGCTGAGGGGAAGTTAACAAATTCATCTTAATACATTTCCCGTACTCCCATCAAGCTAATAAAGCTAAACAATTTTAATTAAACGGAATATTTTATATTAACGATGTAACGAAACACTCCATTAAAATTCACCCCGGTTTGCTCTCTGCCCTAAAAACAATAAATTTTGCACGATAAATATCCCTAAAAGAGTTTTTTACTGAAAGCTAGCGCCAAAGTGCGTAACAAGATTTTTTTTATGAACAGCCTATAGTTGACATAACATTTTCGTTGGTTAAATAGCAGACCATTGCATTAATATAGGTAAAAAATAATTATTAATTTTATTTACAAAAATCGTACACATAATTATAGGTGTTACTGCAACCAGTTTTCTTTTAAATATGAGGATATATCCTGAGGTATAGTATACTACAATACTCAAGAGCGGTGTTTTTTTCTTAAATTAAGTAGGTCTTTTTGTAGCTTACTCACATAATTTTTTTATTTATATTTAACCATTTATCGCACACCAAAACAGATACAGGACAAATACAAAAAGAAAAAGAACACAACAGGAAGAAAAACTATTTACTACTATTACTACCTGTACTACTTTTACTTCTAGAAGTAGAATTTTTACCCCAAAGGATATTATGAAACTCATAAAACGTTGTAGGTACCTATGAGTCTAAACACCTTGCATTTAACAAATTGCCACGTTTGTAATAAAACTGTAATTAAAGGACTTTAACACATTTAACAGGTTGCTAAATGGGTTCGTTAAAGTAAGGACCTACAAAAGAGCCTTTAATTAGAACTACGAAATTACATGTTTCCGTACAAGCAAAAATTAATAGATGGATACAATATTTTTTCCAATGATACACACAACGGAACATTTTTCGTAAGAAAAGCATAGGTGGTGCTTATTTCCGCATTAATTTATTCTTATACAGGGTGTAAAAAAAATTGATGCCCATGCCCAGCCCATGAAAGAAAATAACTTTCCTTAATACAAAAAGGCACTGGTCATGTTTACATCCTTTTATGTTCCAAAAAGCACGCAAGTTAGTTAGTGGCATTTCTGAACGTAGATTTCTAGGTACACAATATTTTTCACAGTAATATATGTAGTAATGAAAGTTTATTATTAATCATTTGATAACAGCTCCCCAATTACCGTGGGTACCCGCAACCATGACGTGGTTGTGTGTGTGTGTGAACAAGCATGAAATTCACTGAATTTTGTCTGCGGTTGTACAAAGGCGACACACACAAGGGGTGCCTAGCTTTATAAATGCTTTTACAGACATCAACACATCCTGGGTTTATCATCATTTCTCCTATTGACACGTTAAAAAGGTTGGATGAAAACTAAAAAAAGTGGATGACGTTAAATGTTGGACGTTGAAAAGGTTGGATGAAAACTAAAAGAAGTGGATAACGTTAAATGTTGGACGTTGAAAAGGTTGGATGAAAACTAAAAGAAGTGGATGACGTTAAATGTTGGACGTTGAAAAGGTTGGATGAAAACTAAAAGAAGTGGATGACGTTAAATGTTGGACGTTGAAGAGGTTGGATGAAAACTAAAAGAAGTGGATGACGTTAAATGTTGGACGTTGAAGAGGTTGGATGAAAACTAAAAACAGTTTTTAGTTTAATTTAGTTTCAAGATTCAAGATTCAAGATTCAATCGTTTATTTCCAAGTAGATTCACAATGAATACTTTTAGAATGTCAGAGAGTTACAATAGAATACTGTCACTGAATAAATGAATGAGTCATTGTAAACAATAACAATTTTAAGTTCCTAATAGAATCGCGAACGAGTGGGATAAAAAAAAAAAGGCACTGCCTCGGGGCTGGCCAGGCTGACCACACATCATGTAACTTACGTCACCACAATCAATTAATGAAATCAAATAAATTAAAGACAAAATATTTAAAAAATGCATGATGTATATACATGCTAATCAGCCGGACCCCCTGAACAGGAAAACCACCCAAAAACGTGCTCAGAAGTGCTCCTAGTCTCAATTTACAATTTTGTACCTATAGAATAGGCCCTAAGCTACTCTAGCTAAGTTTTATAAATATATATATATTATTAGCCCAAAAGACAGCTACGCTAAATAAAAATAAAAATAAAATAAAAGTATTACAGTAGATAATTCTGTTTCGTCTTCCTTACTAATTATGCCAATTGTAAATTCCATGCAACTGCAACCTGCATCTGGACGTGAAACCTTACTAAGGCATCTCTTTTCTATACTAATTACAAAAATCTATAATAGTTTTGTTTTGTAGGCTTGGGCAAAAAAGCCAAGTGTTGCTACTGATTTTCTTTGTCTGACTCCACTCAAGTTCAAAATCATTAGGGAACCCAGTGCTCCAACTAACTGATGACTAGGGTGGTCCACTCTTGTATGGCGAAAAAAAGTTAGTCTTACTAGATCACGTCACCTCTTATTTTGTTATCCCTGACAACCCTACTTACAAATAAACATTATTTTGCAAAAATACCTTTATTTGTGAAAACATTCGGCCACTATTCCGGGCGTGAATTTTCGCGCCAGCTGCGGCCGTGGTTTGTAATTTTTTGTGGGATCCATGTTTTACTTTTTACCCGAGTGCTTGTACTGAAAATGTGATTTCTTAATTTGAGCTCTTTTCAACTTCTTTTATAACACTAAAAGTATTATGTCATAAATTTTTGGAGACTGACGCATCATTGTCCTCATACGTCTGTGACGGACGGTGTGCCGGCAAGACTTTTCGTGGCTATAGAGATAGAGCGGCATAACTTTTAGGCGCAGCGCATACTTGACGCACAACGGAGCGCAAAAATATCGCAGCGGTCTGTCAGATTCCGTCGTGCATCAAGTGTGCGATCCACCTTAGAGCATGCGGATACTGATAACGTTCGCATACACAAGTTTTGAGATGCGTCCTACGCGGCACACGTATTGAAGTAGGACTGCTTACATAGAGAGCACAAAAGGCTTGTTTAGAAAATCTGGCGTTTCTTTTAAATTCAGATTCATAACGAACGAGTGTATTGGATCATGTAACCCAGTTTCACGCATAATTCTCTTTCTTATTAAATGCAGGTTGAGAAACCGCCCTCTTTTCGTCTCTCCGCCAGTGATTTAATTTAAACCTAATTTGATACGTTTGGACCTTATTTTTCCAAAATATTACGCATTTAAGACCGGATTTTCTCCACTTACACCACATGGATATTGCTAAAACTTGTTGCTCTTGCCAGGAGTGCACAATGCAAGTAACATCACCGGCTGTGTTGCGCAAGAATTATTCATACAATGCTCCTAGTCTAGCCAGCTGTAATGGAATGTCTAGCAAATGTTTAGAACTACGTGTATTGTAAGTTTTTATCCGACTTCCACAGAAAGAGGGTAATCTGTTTAGGTAGTATGTATGTATGTGGATTGTGGACAAGTAATAAAGTTCAATTATTGACATGCAGCCAGTCCGTATAGTTTTAAGCGCTCAGAGATTGTGTGGCATTATAAATATAGTAAAAAGTAGTAGGAAACTGAACTTTACTGTGCCTTTTTAAAAAAAGACCACAAACCCGCAACGTCAAGTAGAATGAAAATACGTCAAAATCAAAGTACCTCAAGAATGATCATCCAATGTCCTTCTTAGGCGAGGAACACCTTGACGCATGACGGAGAGTAAAAATATCGCAGCAGCGGTCTGTCAGATCCATACTAGAAACGTCATTCCCCATACTAAAACCGCACTCGACGGATGACACTGCGATAGCGCTGCGTCAACAGCGGTTAAGCGGTTTTAGTATGGGGATTGACATTTCTAATATGGATCTGACAGACCGCTGCGATATTTTTGCGCTCCGTCGTACGTCAAGTATGTTTCTTGCCTTATACAAAATATGATTGATATTGGAGTCCCATTCCAGAGTCTTACAATGGATTGGTGCTCGAATGTCGTCTAGTACCTGCCTCCTGCCCAGTAGGTATACTTCATTCGCTTACATAGTGTCACGACCAGCGTAACTGTCAGTTCGTGCCTATACGTGCTTGTGTCGAGCATTGAGGTCAAGCTATGCTGGTCGCAAAACTATCTAAGCGAATGAGGGAGAACCAATTATTTGATTCCTGTATCCAGTGACAGATAGCTGAAGCAAATCCCTACATATCGATTCACGTCGAGAGGCTCTCCTCTCATAGGAGACCATGTTCAAACGTAATATGAGAAGTGATCAAAGTGGTAAGTCCTATAGGGTGTTAAAAAAACAGTACATCATTCCAAATAGGATGCAATAATAAAAAATCTTCTGTTCTACATATAAACAGTTTACTCGCACTTCAGTTTACCTGATGTCAGTTTGGATTACTGACAAGGAAATATCTGTGCCTCTTGTGAAAAAGGGTCTAACTGAAAAACACGTACTTTACAGGAGAAACAAAATTACCAAATTATTATGTGATTAAAAAAGCCAGAGACGTTGACAAAGCTAAACGTATAAGCCTTATCATAAGTTTCTTATTTTTGACTGACTGTAAATCAAAGTCGTCTTGTCGCTCCACCTAGTAAGTGGCTGTCCCACGTTATGGTTGCCAGTCGTTATAAGCCTTGCCTCAGGGCTACTCCCGATACGACAAACTGCTCAGTTTGCCCTACCTTTTCGAAGCACCTTGTATATCCAGTGTAGTCCGAAAGTGCTTGAGCCGACTGATACATGTTTCCGTATTCGAGTCTACGCTCAGGGGCTCAACACAGCTGCAATTTGATACAGCTCAGGTCTGAGCTCTTACATCAATCTGTGGTCAAGCTCCTCTTATCTTCGAATCGAAATACTGCTGTTAAGCGCCTGTACTGAGTTTTATTGGGTTGTTGGACGACTCGGTGTCCCACACGAAAAGAGAATAAACTCCTGTTAAAATGTTAGAGAATAAACTCCTGGGTTAGTTTGGTATTTGTACTTTACACTTTATTTTGAACTATTGAGCCTATGAGTAGCAAGCGAATAAGCTGTAATGTGCCTTCGTTTAGTATTCGTATTTTACTCTTTATTTTAAACTTTTTCCACTACTGCTATGAGTTGCTAGCGAAAACCGTACTATAACTACTTACTACGTGGATACGGGATCAATATTTTATGCTGTTCCTAATATTATAAGCATGTGTTGGGAAAAAATAGTAGGCTCGCAACACTAAATTTGATAACTTGGAAACTAAAAAAAAGTTATTTTTGTACTTAACAGTTTTTTTAAATGACAGATGAGGCAAGTTCGCTTTGAACCGTATACCTAGATAGGATTGCAGTTAGGAAGTTTCTCTTCCGATTATTCTCTTAATTTTTTGACACATAGTTTTTTTAGAGGAACCGAAAGAACTACACAAAAATCTTATCGTAAAATGTTCAATACTCGTTCAGTTTGTGTATCGTCGGGAGCCAAGTGTTCGCAATAGCTTGTCGCTGACTTGCTGTATTTCTCTGATTGCGCCGTTTATAGATATTTTCTCGAACATTCGTGGAAATACTGGGACGGCAACAATACCAGTTGGTTTTCAATTTGTACTATATTCAGCGTGAATGTGCTGCTTTTTCAGTTGTACTTCCTTACAAAAATATTTGAAGATCGTAAGACATTTTTTTGTAGGACGTTCTATCTTGTGGATTCTACAGCTTCCAATGTCTAGAGAAAATCCTTTTATGTTGTATCTCGTTCCACGTCGAGAGACAAATGTGTACATCGTAAGGTCATAGAGGCATGAGTGCATGTAACGTCAGCACAAGTGCAGACGTGCTCGCATTTCGAAATCGCTTCGCAAACACTTTCGGTTCACGGCATTTCGTATTTATCTACGGTAAGTTTCATGATATCATGAGTATTTTTGCTTTTATAAAACCTATCAACGAAACGCTGACGAATGTTTTTGAAAATAGGTACTAAGGTGATGAGAACTAATTCAAATAAACATTCTTTCAAACTGTTTAAGATAGTAGTAGTAGTAGGGAACTGCCGTATGAACCTTACGTACTCAAACTAAATATATAAAACAAAAATATTTATTTTCACTTTCATCACAATAAAATGCTCACATTTTTAACATTTATGGCATGTAACTCTAAAAATAAAACGCTACCTGTGAAAAACAGCGATAGTTTCCCCCTGTGACGGTGGTATAGTTTAAAATATAATTTGAGCATAGTTTAAAATAAGTCCAGGCAAATCGGCTCAAATTATATTTCATAAACTATACTTTTACTTATCCAGTCTATATTCGTATTATTGTAAATACAATTTTTTTTATTTTAAATTGTAAAGCAATATACTCCTTCTAATTTACTCAACAAGGTTCAAAATCAAAATGTAACATAGCTCCTAGTTCTCACTACGGTAGCATGTACATACATAGCAGTAGGTATAGCAGCAGTGTGCCGTTGACATGCTCATCACGCCAACAAGACGCGACAAAGGAATAGTTAACGAATATTTACCTAACCTGCCTACTACAGCCACCTTTGATGCGACCTTTCTATAACATGTACTTACTGTTTTTTAGCTTTCTTGATGGTTTCAGCGGATAAATCAGACTCACATTTTTAGTTAGTTCGCAGGACTGGAATGAACCTTAGTCCTTGGCCTTTTTCACACTCAACGCACAACGCAGCGCTAAAATAACGCATCCGTAACGCAATGGTCTGTCAGATCCATACTAGAAACGTCAAGCGCCGTACTAAAACAGCTCAACAGCTGTCGCCGCAGCTGCAGTATTTTGATGAATGTGCGTTGTTTTTAAAGCAGCAATAAAAATCCTTATAGTTTTTATATTACTGTGGGGAGGCCTTTGCCCAGCAGTGGGACAGTGTAGGCTGATAATATAATATATATATTACTGCAGACTCCTGTCTGTGTTAATATTTACTGGTAGGTGTGAAAATAATGTAATTTCTATCTTTTTTGTGTCCTATCTAAATGCCGCCCCATTTCTTTCCCGTGGTGGGTGTCATAAGAAGCGACTAAGGAACTCGAGGATTTCACGTGCAATTTTAGGCGACAGGTTGACGACCTGTCGCTATAGTGCTATACGACTTATCTAAAACGACCCTCAAATATTTGTCAGACGTGGCGATATCAATCTTAATTTTATGGTCGTCAACGCTCTGCTTACCCCACGAGGGACAAAGGCGTAATTATTGTATGTGTGTGTATCAAAAATAAGTAGGGTGAACTCCTGCGTAAAAAAACTTTGTACACAAGGAAGCAGCGTAACGAATCACCTTTCATTGTTCGGATTTCTTTAAGCTTGACAAATGTCTTTGTTCTATTGTAAATAATTACAGCATACTATTAATTAATTAATTTTGTCTGTCACAGGGGCTGTATCTTGTATCCTTTGTTACATAAAACATGATGCACACACTTCCTTGTTTCATACAAAGCTCACTTCGCTTCTTAGCGGCGAAAACGTAAAGTAGATAATTTGTAAAGGTGTCGATACGTATTTACCTGGTTAGGTAATTGTTTGATCTTCAATTATTCACAGCTTTTTTATCAATATACACAAAATTAAGATATATGTGTATATAAAACGTAGCAATAATTATCTCGAATCAAAATAATGTCTTGTACATAAAAAAATTACAGCTAATTTTTGTTTTTGAGAGATAGTAAATTTACATTTTTGGTTGCCATTGTTGGTTTATATCTGTTTCTTTTAGTTCCTATATATTTCCCTAATCTCGTAGCAATCAATCTACAACTTTGCTACAGCGTAGCAATAAACCTACGATGATATAAACGACTGAAGTCCACAGATAGTTTTGTTCGTTCTTCGCAAAAATGGAAACAGGCTTAGTAGAGCCATCATTTTGTTTTCACAGTTCCAATACAACACAGGTGCATTCACAGCACCGGGTACAATGGAGACTGCTGTGTGGACGCCGTGAGCAAACACACTGTAACTCAGCCCGTATCAGATCAGCCTCTTTGTTTTATACGATCCTGGTACTTTCGAGCAATATACGTGGACTTCAATGGACGAGGTAGGTTGATAAATTGTTTCTATGCTGTTATTTCTAGTTTCTAACTCAAAAAAGATAATAAATGGCCTCTTTCACACTTAACGTTCAACGCAGCGAAAAAAAACGCTGCGCTAATGGATCCGCCTGTCGAATCCATACTAGAAACGTTACTCCCCATACTAAAACCGCTCTCGACGGATGTCCCAACGCACAACCGCTGCGTTGCTTGACGACGCAGCCGTCGTTCCAAACAACGCCATTTTGCCTGACATTTTGATCGTGCGTCGTGCGCTGTCACTGCGTTCAGCGCTATTTTAGCGTCCGTTTGACGACCGTCAGAATTGCGCTGCGTTGGATGATGAGTGTGAAAGAGGCCTATGAAGAAAAAAATACTTCATACCTATAAGTATCGATCTATTTTTACAATATTATTATTATGAAAGAATAATCCGTAGTCACAGCGAAGATAACAATTCAAATACTAAAGGAAAATCAACTAACACAAACATAATCGTAGTAACAATGAAAGATTTAAAAAAAAATGGTTGAAGTCATACGATGAGTTGAGAGTTGGATCAGAAGAGTCTA
Source organism: Keiferia lycopersicella (assembly GCA_029255805.1). NCBI lineage: Eukaryota > Metazoa > Arthropoda > Insecta > Lepidoptera > Gelechiidae > Keiferia > Keiferia lycopersicella. Next base: position 6,358,171 of record JARACZ010000010.1, read on the forward strand.
TTCACAATAAGAAAACAACGGGCCACATATTTATTACAGAAAAATAAAATGATAATCGGATTATTTTGTGTGATATTCTCATTGTGACATGAAGTTCTACCTATGGATTATATTCAACATTATTTTTGAGAAACATTTTCCTTTGAATTTCATAAATTTTGTCGTAAGATATTCCATCGAATTTATTTTTCATGCTATGCTGTTGCCGTCGGTAGGTTTTTTAACGACCAATTAGGTATATCGATGTCGTATAAAAATAAAATATATATATAATAACATGCTAATAAGATAAGGTTTTGATATTTTCTTTGAAAATATTTTGGTATCATTTTATAGTATCTACTCTACGTGTTTAACTAAGGGTAGAAAATGTTCAATATAAACTTCTCCAAAGCCTCTTTTCACTTGGGTACTTATTTAAAATTGTTCGTTGCTGAACTCCTTCCAATACTTATTTTATTGCGAAATATTGGAGACTTCAATAGAATTTCAAATGCGATCTTATTTCCTCAGAAGAAAAGAAACAATTTTCACCTTACTTGCCAACGTTTGGCCTAGTTTCCAATCGGCCCATAGAGGTACCTGCACGTCAATTTACCCACAGAAAGTAAGAATAAACTTTTTCTTGGTGGGCGATTCACAATTTCTTTTTCTGTTTTTGTAGGTAGGAACCGCTCACAAAAATCTATTAAATAATAATTTGAAAGAAATAAAAGAATGAAAACGGTGTTAATGTATGCATGCACCTATGTATCATCTCTGAAAAGGCCCTCGTTACTTGACACACGATAACGACCGTTAATTTACCATCCTTAACGCTCTGCCTACACCGCAAGGGATAAAGGCGTGATTTGTGTGTGTGTATGTGTGTTCATTTTTGTTTTACGTCACATCAATTTAGTCATTTCTATTACAGAAAAACGCATCTGACTCTAAGGCCAAGAGTCATTGAACAAAACACTCAGCTCTGAATGGGAACTGAACTCTTTCCGCTGGGTAAACACCGGAGAGGTACCTTTAAGCCGTACCGCAGGGAAATAAAAAAATACTGTTAAAACCAGGAATAAAATCGTTATTAAAATAAAAATACTTTTACTAAAACGTTCCAGGTTTCCATGGAGCCGAGTTATTGGTCGTTAAAACGTAGGTATTTTCATCCGTATTTGGATTCATATGATTATTTCCGGCATTGCGACTTTCAAACATAATCCTATTATTTGCAAGTCAACCGCTACAGGCATTCAACATATTTGGTTTTATGTTTGGTGTTGAATATTAATTTTCGTGAAAATTGTCTAATGCTAGCTGTACAACGATAAATGTTGATTTTGCAACTTAAATTTAAATTAATATTTTGGTAAGTACGCCTGATTATAACAATTTGGACAAGAATGTCAGTAATTTTTCCTTTGTAAATCCAAACAACCTCAATTCAAATTGTGACCTTAATAATAGGCATCATGTAGGTATGTATATTGCAAGCTTTCAATAAGGAAAAAAAAACAAAGAAAATAACTAAAGTTTATCAGCTTTGATTACGAAGTTTGTTCACCAAAATATCAAATAACAATCCTAAATACAAAGTTTCAAGGAAAAAATATTTTGGGAAAATAATATTGAATAAATTATGGATAATCTTCATTTTATTCTAATCTAATATTCAAGTCCAAGTGATAAGTAATGTAATGAATGAAAATGAATGATAATTTTGACAATTTTCTACCCAAAATTACTCATGACAAGCCTAGACACGCAAATCTACTCGTATTCTACTACTTTTTTTGGCTATCACTAGCAACTGTGTAGGTACAAATTCTGCACCAATAACAATAGAAATAGAAATAGGATCAGTATTTTGTGACAGATACTCGGTTTAGGAATTCAGCAAATACAAAAAAGGAACAAGTATATTACGTGTTTCCAAATACCCTCAACTCAGTCACTCGCAAAATCCGTCGACACCCCATGAAAGAGCGCATCCATCAGCGTGGTGACGTCATCGTTTATCACCATCGAACGGGTTGATTGAATATGGAGCGATCCCTCACGATGGCTTGTCACTTAAATGAATATCTCGGATTAGGTAAACAGCTTCAACCCTTTACTTGGTATAGGGTTGTGTCAAGGGTGTTTATGATGGACATTCTATTAGTCTCGGATGTCAAATAGTAAGTATTAGGAGCATAAAGATCCGTATCCGTACGTCCAACTGAGCCAAAATAAGCTATGAATATAGTACATACCTAAACCCAGATATCTACATAAATCATACATGCAAGTGAACCTTTTAAATACAGTAGAATGCTAAAGTTTTAGCGTATCAAATTATTTGATTTTTCTGTTTTAGTACCTATACAGAATGGAAGTAAATTAGTATCTTAGCCATAACTTTTTAATGCATATCCTATTTGAAATACTTTTTGCTTCAAGTTACCTTTTCCAGAACTTTCCAGAAAGAAATTTCTCGACAAGTGTTGCAGTTGGAAAGCACACCAGTGACCCGTAGACTGGTTGTTATAGAAGGACATCACGTTTCGTTTCGTAATTTCCGGGACATATTGGACTGACCCAGGCTGCCATTGGCAATATTTTGCTAACACGGTGCAATATTAATCCATAATGAAATAGAACTGTAAGTTAGCTAGATGAAAACGCTGCTGGCCTATTTTGTAACAAAAATATAATCATTTTCCTAATCAATATTATTTGTTTTTTTATTTTATCAAAGTTTTAGGTGTAGTCGGCTTTTTTGTTAGGATGTTAGGAACTATGAAAATATGACAACTTGAACGAAAAATCTTTGACGTCACATTATAAATTTAAATTAGGAGCAGTTTAGGATCAACTATTTCTCTCCTTTCTATTTCTAGCTAATTGCAATATTATTATTGATGTAGGATAAAACGGTAGGTTGAATATAATTATGCGATAATTTAGTGTTATACGAATACCGTTATAATGGTTTCCAATTTTCCATTATCGTCTAATATCACTGGCTGCCAATAATATAACGCAAAGTCATGCGGATAATTTCCGGCAAATGCAATACATTCTGTTTTCCATTATATAATCAAATCGCTATTCGGTGTGATATTTTTTGTTGAATTTTTTTTTATTACACTTTAGGTCGGAAAGGCTGATTAGTGTTGAGAAAGCAAAAGAGGTGTGTCAGGATCGTAGTAAGTGGAAGGTTGTAGTCTCTGCCTACCCCTCCGGGAAAGAGGCGTGATTATATGAATGTATGTATGTAGGTCGTAAAAAAAGGAAGACCGTGGAGGGGGAATTGGCCTAGCAGCCAGCAGAGTTTAAATAAACTTCAACATGTACAGGTCTGATGCTGGACATAAGCCTTCCCCTTTTGGGCGATATTTGCATGCTTACCCTCAGGTGAATTGGCGGGCATAGTATAAGATGTTGCAAGCGTGTACGTTTTATGATATCGACGGGTAGAATCTGGGCGATGCTGTTCTAAACCTGCACAAAAGGTTATTTTACAACATAAATATTTTCTTTCTCTGTTTCTGCAGACCTGGCAACATAACTCGCTAAAACGAGTACATTACCCAAATTGAAAACATGAGTTTCTACTTTTTTGTATGTTTTATATGATTAGAATTTTACTTAGGTCATCATTATCGTGCACGCTTGACCGTCTGCAACAGCAGCAAAGCATCAATCTTCGTGTCATCTTCTGGACGTGGACTCACGAAAAATGGCTTCATCGACTTTACATCCTCTGAGAAATTCCAAAGTCATTAATCTTCTGTAGAAGACCGAGCAGATTACTCATTCTAAGATGCTTTTCAACTTTTTCCATATTTACGTAGGAGACATACGATGCTCGTACGACTCAGAAAATGATTTGTGAGTGTCGTATAGTGTGTGAAAACTGTGCTAAATAATTAACTATAATTTCAAAACACATTTATTTGACATTGATATAAGTATATTTGCTATCAAACCCATCTATAAATTTTTGTTTACGATGAGAAGTAAATTGAGTTTATAGTTTATTATTATTAAATATGTAAGTGCAAAAATATTCCATATTTTCCTAGGAAAAGTTGTTCAGTTTCACGAGTAGAACTCACCCTCAAAATATTTGCACTGAATTCAAAATTAACTCTTAGGTATTTTAATAAATGCAACAATGTTTCTATGTTCACACACATGAATTCAAGCAGACACGGAGAAGCTGCAATCGCTTGAATTTATAGTAGCCTCCCAAAACATACAGTGTTCAATAAAACCTTGTTCTGTACGGGAGAGTGCTTTACCGCTATTGCATTCTTTTACGAGACATTGAATCTTTGAAGAGCAGAAAAATAAAAGTTTTGAGACCAAACGGGCAAACAAAATTGGTTCTTTCTGAATAATTATTTAGGTAGGTACCTACAAGATTTTTGCGTCGAAGTTGTGTTTTTAAATTTTTGTAGTCATGAACCTTTATATCGACGATGATATACAATACTTAACCTCCTAACTGCCAGTTTTGGCGAAAATGAGTTATTAATACATTCGACGCAGAAGTCAATTTTGCATTGGCTAGCTAAAACCCTTAACGGATTGTATGAAAATTCGTTCCTGAAAATACCGCCTAAAACTACATTTGCAGCATGCCTTTACTAAAATATCCTAACTTCTAACTACCTCTACATCTACGACCGACAACGGCTTGACGTGCCCTTTAAAGCATGTAAATATTTACAGTCATAGCTGTAGGAGCTTAAATAATTATATCATCAGTCATCATTAACGCCCAGTTATTATCACAAAAAACGTTACTTTTTTATTCACAACAGCTTTTATCACGCACGCAAATTTCACGCATTTCATTCAAATGTGAAAATTATGAAAATCACCGGTGTTTTGTATGCAAATTGGCTGAATTTATTGTCAGTGTTGTGGCGCAGGTCAAGTTCGCCGTAAGTCAAATAAGAGAGTGAGTGGATAACAATGTGTACCAAATAACAAGCTGACCTAGGTGTAATATTTTTGATGTGGCACCGTCTTATAATTCGATGGAGCGGCGCTACCTCGCTCTGAGGCATTACCTAGCGTCTCATTTATAATTTGAAGCGCAAGCGAGAGCGTGGAACAAGCGGCAAAGAGGTACAATGGGCTTCCGCGTTTGGCAGCGTTCGACATAAACGCAACCATTGTGACACAAGGGTTAATTAGGTCGTTGGACGACTCAATTTCCCACACGAAGAGAAAATTTTCTTATAACGTTTACTCATTTACACATTATTCGTTTACTATCGTCAGTAAACCGACGTTACAGAGAATCGATTTTTGTTCGACATACTTACCTGTCCTGAAATAGGTTGAGATGCTGTTTGTTCCCTTCTTCTTACATGCTTACCGGCCGGAAAATTAAACAATATTTAATGAAAATATTTATAATTTTAATACCGTCATTATGGAGTATGTATTAAATTGACTGTATAACATAATACAGACAATCTAATACACGCACTACTTTATCACATCTAGATACCGTTTTTAGTTTCCGAGATATTTAAGATTATTCAAGTGAGCCTAATCCAATGCTCTCGAGATTTAATGGATTCTTTTGTTACCTTTAATGTTTTCTTAAAAAGTGCTCTACTTTGATTCATAATTTATTAATGCCGATTTCATAAACAATTCCTATTAGCGTAACAAGTCGTTGTCAAGAGATCGTTATTTCTCGATGGGTCTACTTACTTGTTGATCCACTTTGCCTGGATCCACTCCAGTACCTCGTTACTACAGCATCAAAGGAGATAATTTTATTTAATGCTATAGGTTTTTGTACTGTCGTACGCATGCAATCATCGTCATCGTTGGCCTCATACGTCTGTGACAGATGCTTTAATCAGTGTCTGAGGTTGCCTGGGACGCAGTTATGGAAAACGCAGAGTTGCTTAGGACCTGCGCCACCCTGTCTGCACACATACACATATCACGCCTTTTTCCCTTGCGGGGTAGGCAGAGCGTTAACGGCCATAAAAATACGGTCGCTATTACCACGTCTGACAAATATTGCGGGCTCTATCAGATGATTTGTGTATCACTATAGTGACAGATTGTCAGTCTGTCGTCTAAAGTTGTAATACACATGAAAGCCTCGAGTTCCTTAGTCGCCTCGTTCGACACCCGCGGGAAGAAATAAGGTGATGCTATTCTAAGCCGGCATCACGACTCCATAGGATGCCGGTCTGACTCCGATTCTGACTCGATTTTCTCCTATTTGCAAGAAAGCATCAGAAATCTGCATTTTTATCATGTACAAAAAAAATGCCCGAAAAAATCACATTCAACTCTCAAACTTCTAACATTATTATATTATATTGTATACCATAATACGCCTAAATCACTATAATATGCAGCTAAATAACTTTTTTATTGTCGGCAATTTTTAGTTTTTATGTAAGCTACGCTAAGTATTCCTAACTTAGAAAATATATTATTGTCACCTGCGGGTCTCTACAAACCTGACTGCTTAAATTAGCCCATTTACGCATTCTTTTTCGACATAATGATGGCATTTACAATTTTCACAAAAATGAGAAAAAAATATTTTTCATAAAACATTCTATCAAAGCAAGAATTTCCAATTTTCCAATCAGCACCTCTTACTGCTCATCTTCTACAATTTATATTGAATTTTTAATAAGACATATCTAGGTAGATATACATATCTACTTAGATATACATATCTACGTAGCTTCTATGTTTAATGAAAATTTTGCAAGAATACATTTCAGACCGCCATAAACATATCAGAGGCGTATTTCATTGTTACCAAATTCCAATTTAGCTCCCTCACTTTTTCTTCCTGCACAGGTGTGTCTTCTAATAATTTAGCAGCGAGCATAACTATCTGGTAAACAGGGGGCGTAAGAAGTAATAGCTGCAATCTGGGGCGACGCCGAGTCGACGACTCACGAATTTCCCCGGAGAATATCAAGTTTACCATCAGTTCTCATTTCTGTCTCGCCACAAAGACTTAATCTTTCTCCCCCTGCTCTATAAACCGACTAAGTTTCTCTCTAACCCTATTTGGATTAAAATACTCGCTTCCTCATGTAGACTTTTGTTACCGCGCCACAGATGAGTTTCACATAGATGCGACAAGTTTCAAAATGTCTTCAGAAGATTGTCTTGAGGGAAGTTGGGACTATGCGGAGCGTGGAATGTTTTTCAATTGGTCCATTCGCAGTCACATCAGCACAGGGAGGCGTTCTGATTGGATGCTCAGTAGGTATCACTTTGACGCCAAGTGCAATGTCTGTATTACGTGATCTGTGAATCTCCCCTTTCGTATGCATATATTTCCCTGGCGAGTTATATGTGCAAGGGGGAATGAACACATTTACCTGAAATATCCACAATATTAAAGCCTTAAGTAGAACATGTAGGATGAAAATGAGACGCTTAAATAACTTACCTACGATATAAAAATTTCAAATCTGGTGTGATTATATCCAGTTCAAGAATTACTGCAATCTTGGTAAAATTTAGTCTTTATAAGACTAACCCTTTAGATTTACTCTTGAAAAAGATTAGTCAACTGACTCAGCTAGATGTACCTAATCCCGTGCCAACCAATTCGGTTAGGAATATTAGTCTAGCCAAAAGGTGATTTAGATTCCTATAGTAAGTTTTCGCAATATCGATTCATTTAGCGATACTCTAGTAAACTTATACTTGCGAAATTGAATGTTCAAAGGATTAGATTCCTTCTCTAGGGACTTAGCGAGCATCGCAAGGCACCACTATCTGGCACTTCAGTACCTAGAATCATTTAAGTCTACTTCCCAGCTAATCTAGACGATTGCCGGGGCGTATCTAATTAAATAACATAGCCGTAGTTGTGTTATATGTCTTATTTAATTAAATACGTACTAGTAGTTGGCGCTCAAGCCTCATTCTGATTTCTATTTCTTACGATGGTAGATATGTGGTCGAATTGTTAGTTCAATCTCGCGAAAGCACGTAGCACATTTTGAGCATAGTTAATATAAACTTATTTATCCGAGTGCATATAACCTGGATCTCTTTAAGTCTAGAGTGAATAGGCATCTTCTGGGCAAGCTCGCTCCACCGTAGATCCCATCTCTGGTAAATTGCTCTAGGGTAAGATTGGGGTCAAGAGTAAGCCCATCATAGATTTAAAAAAAAATCCTCGTAGTAATGTAAAAAATAATAATAAATGGAATTTTCATTATCGTTACCAATAGAATGGTAACCGTTCTATTCCACCCAGCCTCGGTTATTTCAAGTCTTCACTGTGACTTATTCCACGTCGGGTAGACCAAATGAAAGCGGTAATGTATAATTACAGAGTGACAAGGGTCTGACAGTCGTATTTGGGACAGGAAAGTACGATCGCGACGGCAATTTTGAAGGTGCACCTGCTATAAACATACCTACGTGGTAACCTGAGAAAACCTTTGTTTTTCGGTTGTTTTTCATGTCTGGATACGACTCTCTTTTAGAGATTGTATTTTTACCTCAATATTTTAATATTAATAGTAGGAATCACTTCCTGTGACTTGTATGTACTCCCCTTCCGTATTGTGAACGCAACTACGCATTTACTCCAATAAAAAACTAGAATTTGTGAAAACATCGTTTTTCCTTTCACTCAACGCCCTCAAAAATACTCACTACATTCTCTACATCAGGAGTATTATAGATAATTTAATCACGGAATTCCATAGATTGTATGAGATATGACAAATTGGACAGAAAGTCTTTGACGTCATATTTAAACATTTTTGCGATGATGTGTTTTCATTTGCCAGACGTAGTGATCACGACCGTATAATACAGTCGTTAACGCTCTGCCTACCCCGTCAGGGATAAAGGCGTGACTTGTGTGTGTGTTTCAACAGTAAACCGAATAGGGAGGTAGTACCATCAAAATATATTAATGATACTAACTAAGTAGGTATGTAATTTCAAGATCTTGACGTAACATTTCTACAGATGTGTACATAAAGACAAATGTAAACGAATAAGTTACAGAAGAGGAGATAAGTTAATTAGAAGTTTAGAGTCAACAGAGTACGGCGGATCGCACACTTGAAGCCCGACGGACTGCTAAAATATTGCAGCGGTCAGTCAAATCCATACTATAAAATGTCAATCGCCATACTAAATCCGCACTCGGCGGACGACGCCGCGATAGCACTGCGTCGAGTGCGGTTGAGCGGTTTTAGTATGGGGCTTGACATTTCCAGAATGGATCTGACAGACCGCTGCAATATTCTAACGGTCCGTCGTGCGTCAAGTGTGCGATCCGCCTAAGTGCCTGTGCCAAAGTAATGAATTATTTACAGAGCAAGTCTAGACGTCAATATTTCAATACTATCAGCAGAATATCCATTTAAGAAATTAAATTATTCATGCAGTTTCTAAGAATAACCATTATTATTGGGTTCCTTAAATGGATATACTGGAAATGAAACAAAAGTCCTTGACTACTTGTAGGTAGGACAAATTTATTTTTAAATTTGACTGAACTAAGTAAATTTCCAAAACTAAACTGATTTTTTATGCTAATAAACTGATTCCTATTTTTTTGAGTATCTAAAGTCTTTGAAATAAAACTAGTTTGCTAAGTTTATCTTTTTACAAATACACTTACTGATGTACTCATTTTCTAGAAACGATTTAATCAAAACTTCATTATATATTAACTGAATTTTTAGAAAAAACTTAATTTAAAAGTGTTGAAACAAAATAACGAATTCTAAACAACGCTGAGAAACTTTTAAATCTTAACTTTGAAATTAGCCAAAGCCCTCGTAAACTTTTAAAAGGGTCTAATTAAAATGTTGTTATATACTAAGTAAAATAAGGCTTACATAAAAATTCTCTGAGTCATAATAATAAATAACTAACTAACTTAGAACAATAATAAATGCTTATACCTAAATACAAGGCGTAAGGTACAGCACCCCGAATACTGATAGGGTCATGTATTCATACTATAAAACTGGACAAGTTTTTTACTTCCCATAGTAAAGCAGTTGCAGTTGCAGCTAACTGCATTAGAGTTATTTTTTATGGGAGACTTTTTGTCGTTTGCTTGTAAGTTTGTTCAGTTTCTTGGTCTGAATGCACCCTATATACATATTTGGGCCGGGTGGAAGGGATCCACCCCGTATATAAGTTTCATACAGAAAAAGGGTTTGCCTTTAAGATGAATGTGATGAAACGAGAAGGTAGTTCTAGCTTGCCCATGCAAACGTACAAGCAAAGTTTCAAAACGATTTTATTTAAGGAAATTGGCCGCAAAATTGGTATTATAGATCTCTCTCACTTTTCGTGTGGGACACCTAGTCGTCCAACGATCCGATGAACCCTAGTGCTAGAATTTTTCAACCGCCTTCTACAAAATGAAATAGAGACATAATAATAACTAGCAATTTAACTCAGTAGTTAAAAGAGTTTATACAATTGTCACTTTCTTATGGTGAACATAAGACTGCGGGTATTTTGTTATTTAAAACAAAAAGCATAATGAAAATTATTTCCGTTCAAAATCGGACATTATGAATTGATTGTGGATATATTTATCCAGATAATTCGTCCATTTACCGAATTCTTTTAGTAAGCTCGGGAGGAAAAGCACTTTGTAAATTTGTTTTTTTAACCAGAAAAGAAGGAATTCAAGGGTTAATTTACGTTTTAATATAGCAAGCAATCCATCATGCCTTGACACGTGCCTCCCTCACTCAATGGAATGTCGATAAGTAAAGGTGCCAGCTTTGTTTAGCTGCCCCTTTTTTCGTGGATGAAAAATTAATGTAGGCAAAATAATTTTTGGTTAGATATTAAATTATAGGCTGATAAGATTTTGCAGGGCTTCGTTTTGAGGTGGAGATACAAACTGATGATGATGATGGCGTCCGATTCACTTTGTTTTCTATTTCTACAAAAATTTCTTGTCTTTCACCTTACTTTGAGAGTTTGAGTTCGATAAAAAGTTTGCCATCTAAGGCTTATACTCATTTAACGAACAAAGATAAAAAAGTAGGTATTATCAGCCCCGTTGCTTACTTCACTTAAAAATTTTTTTTTTGCTTTATTCATACTGAAGTTGTTCGCACAAGAAACGTCAAAAGTCGAGGCGCACATTTATTGTCAGGCCGGTATTTATAAACTGCACTCACCTCCGAGATCGGCCTTGAGTGCGACTTTGAGATGCTGTTAGTATTGACTGACAGTTGTCAAAATTGCTCTTGAGATCGATTTCATAGTTGAGTGCGATTTATAAATACAGACCTAAGTGCATGTGCATGTAATGTGAAGTCAAGGAAAATCATATGTAACATTCATGTCATGTATGTCACTTTATAATTCCAACACTTAATTATTTTTACATTATATTGTATAGGACACAGAATGTAGGTAATTCGGTACCTTTTTTGTTTTACGTTTCGATTGTTATAATTTTCTTACCAAACTAAACCAGTCGTAGATGTAATCGTATTACGAGTCCGACCAAAAATGTGATAACGAACTACCTTATTTAATTAATAGTTGGTAAGTAATAATGTTTAGCCATCGGTCACTCGGAAATACGGTTGATCAATTAATAATTCAATTATTTTCGGTAAACCACGCCATTGTCTCGTTAAGGCAACGCAATATACTTACGAAATAGCGTTTTTTCGCTGCTTCTCCAATGAAATAAAAATAGTGCTTCCTTTTAAATCATAAAATAAAAAATTCAATCAAATAGTATGTACTTACAAATAGGGGAGGCCCATGTCCAGCAATGAACTATTGTGGCTGTTGCAGTAGTGTTTACGTACTTACCTACCTAAGTAAGTCATCATTCTCCTTGCCTTATCCCGTTTTTCTGTCGGAGTTGGCTACCTAACCTTGTGATTTGAAAGAAGTGATTTGATGTGGAACCATTTTTTTACACAGAACGACTGCCATCTGACCTCTGCAACCCGAAAGCTAACCTGGCCCGACCTTATCTACTAAGTCCAAGACGTAATCCTTACAGCGTTTCCGCACTTATCCGGTCCAGCTGCCGGATGTTAAATGTAGTCTTCCGACAATAGTCGAATGCCGGATGACGCTTTTCCACCTATCCGGTAGAAGACGGACAGTAAAATGACGTCATGGTAGAGTTCAAAGAGTATCTTTATATATACTTTTTGTACGTCTGTCACTTCGGACCGTCAGAATCAAATTTCGGTTTTTTAAATTCCCGGATCGATAAATGCCGGATGCCGGAAGAGTAGAAAAGCATGTATAGTAGTATAACAGATTCCGGATCGGAAATTGACCGGCAAATGACGGATGCCAGATAAGTGGAGAAACGCCCTTATAGGTTTGCCGTGGAATGCCAGGTTAGAAAGGCATCAGCTGATCCTTTTCCCTATCTAAAAATAGCTTAAAAAGTTATTATATAGAAGTAGATATCTGATGGTCGGAAAAATTGCTGAAAGACACGGATCGGTTCGACGAAATCAGTCGCGGCAATGTCACATACTAACTTATAGATGAAGTTATAGGTAGGTAGTGGATGCTCCTTCTATGCTATTGATATCGACGGGTTTCATCCGGAAAAACCGGATGTAATCAGAACCGGTCTGAGTGGACCTAAATGCCAGGGATTCCTGTAGATGCTCATTTAAATAACGGATAACATTAGAATCATATCATTCGTGAAACAAATTGGTCAAGTAAAAATTCAAATTATTTTATATTTAACATAAAATAAGTACTTCTAAAGTGGATCGCAAACTTGACGCACGACGGAGCGCAAACATATCGCAGCGGTCTGTCAGATCCATACTAGAAACGTCACTCCCCATACTGAAACCGCACTCGACGGACGACACTGCGATAGCGTTGCTTCGACAGCGGTTGAGCGGTTTTAGTATGGAGAGTAACGTTTATTCTAATATGGATCTGACAGACCGCTGCGATATTTTTTCACTTGTGAGTTAAGTGTGCGATCCACCTATGACAAAGACGTATTTAAAGTAATACAATATTTTTCCTAACATCCTATACAGCTTGTCTGCATAATTGAATTTATTTTGATAAATGAGTAACTGGGCTGCGAACGAAGTGTTTTGGTTTGTTTATTTTTCTCATCTCATCCATCAAAAGCGTGTGCGGTGGCCGATGTGGAGCGGACATCCTGAATAAGTTACGTGCTCATGAATTTCAGACAGAGATTCGCTGGAAAAAGGCTGTGTATCAAAAGTCCTATGTAAACGGAAATGAAAGTTATTAGGCTGTCTCCATAAAAGAGGACTCTGTCACGTCGGCATATTTGATTGATTGTGACTACACACAGATTGCGTTCGTCGACTTAGCAACGATTCGATGTATGACGTCGTTGCAATGATCATTCGATATTCAGTTCGTCAACTATAAACTCACTAAAACCACTAATTTTCGTTGATAAATTCATTAGATAGATATTGAGTTCTTCGATGGAGTTTCTTTAGAAATGTGATTACGGGATCCGGCATGTGTGGTAATGCGAATCCCACATTTGACATACTACGCTGCGCTGTTAGCGCATTTGTATGTATGCGTCATACTAAAAACTAAAGTTGGAGTAGGTCTAATGCATGAACCTGCGTCACGGGATGCGTCTGTCAAACAACGCAAGTTCATCTGTTGGTGCTGCGTCAACGTCAGGTTAGTATTTTTTCTTACATCGCCCCGTCTAAAATATCATCGCATCTAAAATAGCGCCCCGTTGTGCGTTAAGTGTGAGAACCATCGTAATCATGTAATAGGCTTAGGTAATAGGTATTTAATCCTTACAGGTCTGTGCACATTAAGTCTAAAGATGATCCCCGGACCGGTCTTGGGTTGGGTTTGTGTCTGTGGAGATGGGTCAAACTTTGACTTCACACGTATCACGCGGATTTTGCCTCAGACACTGATTGAATCGTCTGTTACAGACGTATATATAGGTCAATGAATGATCATTCTAAGAATTTAGAACTGCTCTAATAAGCATAAATTCTTTTTTTAGGGGTCAGATGGCAGTCGCTCTGTGTAAAAACTTGATTCTACGTCAAATCCCCTAGGTTAGGTGGCCGACCCCGACAGAGAACGGGATAAGGCAAGGAGAATGATCTTTTTTGAGCGAGTTTTAGTAATAAAATTAATACTTTAGTAATTTTACATTATGCCAATAGAATTTCAAACAATCGAGAAATAACATTATAAAAATCATACGAGTATATCTACAATCAGTAAGAAGTTTCTAGTAAGTTTTTATGGTTATTAAATAATGTCCTATTTTTTATTGATAGTAATGTATTACGTGTTATTTTAATCGAGGAAGCCATTACATTATTACAACCTTGCCATCAGTAATTAAAATAATTGTCCGTTTCTGTAATCAAACGTTACATTAAATTGAATAAAAAATAGTCAATCTAATTGTAGAGACGATTTTTTTTATCATAGAAGTTGTCATTTAATTTTGAATAAAATTTTATTTGACATTTTTCGTTCTGTAGTATTAAAAATGGGTACTTTTTAGGCATACGTTTTGTTTTTAAAGATCTTGGATTTTTAATGACTACCAAGTTTTTTTTAACAAATTTATAGGGGACAGACATTGCAAATTGTTAAGTTTACATTTTACTAATCGACTTGATCCACAAAATAAAATTTATTTGAAATAAAAAAATGCAATGTCAGACTCCAAGATAGCTATTAGAAATACCTATCTAAATTCATACTAATTTTATCATCAGTTAAGAGTTCGTGAAAATAATTTCTATTATTTTTAATTATTTTTGTTAAAGGAAATAAAACGTGCTCATACAATTTCTGATGTTTTATTAAAGTATTGTCAGAAGTCAACAATCTGCTCTTAAATGTGTTGGTATTCATATTTACACTTAATTTAATATATAAAAATATATGTACACGTTGAATCTTATATAACATTTACAAATGGGCGTAGACAGAGTTTAAGGGACGATGTAACGAAAAAAATTCAGGAGTGGTCAGACTATGAAACTCAACAACTTTTACAATGGACTTTATGCTGGATAACGAAAAAAATATTGAATTTCCATAGAAATTCAGCCAGCTGGTAGGAATTTTTTATGGGATGTACAAATTTTTTATCACGTTTACCGACATAGCTTCCATAGAGAGAGTTGTTCAGTTTCATGGTATGAGAATGCCTGCAACGGTTTTAAAAATACAACATTTTGGGAAATCCTACATTTTGAGATTTCAACTTTATGAGAGTTCAACCTGATGATTGTCCGAAAGGTTTTACCCTTTTTCCTTCTTTACATCGTCCTTTACATCCTATAATATACATTGACATTGAGGTTTTTTTATGTTTATTTTATGTATGGCATATTGGGGAGCGCGTCAGACCTCCGCCGATGATGGGCCCCATGGTGCCTCAAGTGTATAACAGCCTCTCGCGTTTTCTGCTCCCGCAATATCCGGATATACTCCTCATCAACTGAATGTCTATTTTTCCCCCTTCTCGCTGATCTCCCCCTCTCACTATCCTTGAACAAAACGCACCATAAGGACTTATCTTTATTGTCCCACAACAATGATTTCGTATACTCCTTCAATCTTCTACTGTTTTCCTCAACCCGCCGCATCGCGATCTCGATTTTCACCAAGTCTTTATAGTGGTCCGAAACGGGCGGCGTGCTCGTACTATTGCCCTCGCTTTTAGCCGAGCTTATATTAATTCTCGACAAGTAGTAACTCTCATACTGGCTGGCTGAGCTCTTAGTCCGAAACAGCCACACGACACTGGCGACGAACGCGCACGACACTATGAAAGTTGATATTAACAAAGTCAGTCGCAATACTGAGCTCGGGGACGTACAACTCATATCACTTTTTGTTTATGTTTACGTACGCACTGTGCAACGTACATAACGCGTCGGCGTCGAGGCGCTACGACGTAGACCTCCGTCTGCTACGAGCTTTGGCTACGAACTGACGTAGCGCCGTAGCCGCCCGCGAAGCGAAATTTTCTCTCGGCGCATAGTCAATATTTATCTCAGTTGTAATTTGCAGTCCAAAGCTGTGTAGAAGCTTCAGATGCTTTCAAATCTCTTTGTGCGCGCTTTCTTTGCACTTTTGTGCAATCATTGTACTGGAAGTTTCAAATCCGTTACTTTGGACGGATTCATAATTGCGGCGGCGGTCTGTGCTTTA
The DNA here is from genome assembly GCA_029255805.1 of Keiferia lycopersicella. NCBI lineage: Eukaryota > Metazoa > Arthropoda > Insecta > Lepidoptera > Gelechiidae > Keiferia > Keiferia lycopersicella. The sequence goes on from JARACZ010000010.1 coordinate 6,374,368, forward strand.
AACTTTGAATAAAAAATACATTTTTATGAGAGTAATCGGGCTAAGTGTATGGGTTCGGATCGCACTGAAATTAGTGATAAGGGATTTGGGTCGGTCGGCCGACGGCTACGAGGTTTAATTCGGTAATTTGGCTGGAAAAGCGTCAACGATAAGAATCTCGTCACCACTGCAATTACTGGGCGAGCTTTTGTGTCGAAAAATGGTCGAAAAGGGTATGTTTATTCAGAAATTACTTAAGTACGCAAAAGTGTTTCAACATTTTCTTGGGAATCGATTCATGGACGGGCTATAAATTAAAGGCAAATGGTACGTTGTAGATACTACCGAGAAGAGAACAGTTAAGCCTCTTAAGCTACCCTCGTACTTGGTATAATTTATTAGGTTCAGAACCAATTATTCTCATATTTCATTAAGACGCAGGCTAAATGTTGAAAGAGTAACGGTTGATAAGCTAAAAGAGAATCATTATTTATTTCCTATTTTTGGAATAAATCATCTTACTTCACCAATTTAATGAGTAAAAAATCATAACAAATACTTGCCTCTTACAACATCCGCGGCCCCGCGGGAAGAAATGGGGTTATGCTATTCTGAGACGGCATCACACGGCGATTTATAATTTTATTATAGCTACTCAAGCTATAACTTTATTACAACCACTTACTTACACACCAAAAGTTTTAATCATTTTTAGTATCAGTTAAAAAAATCGCATTATAATCCGTTGCCCGGTTTAGATGGAGTTAGCGATGCTATGATAGAAAAACACAAAAACGCATATAGTGACTTTATTATATAATTTATATGTATGGATATTTATTAATCAATAAATTAACCCAAAATGGGCCTATGAAACCGCGCTAGCAAATAAACATTCCATATTAAATGTTAATTGCGCTTCGGCACCCAATATTGAAACTATTTCAACCCAAGAGCCCAAACCCACATTCTTGTTCTAATGTATGGGCCAATAATTGTTAATAGCCCCCGTTCTAGTGCTTAGAAATTTAGGTTGATTGCAGGGTGTATAACCGTACCGAATGCTTAGTAAAGGTACTTGAAAACTGTTATGAATTCTTGCGTAAAATTCAGTCATAGATTTTTTTTATAAGACTAATATTTTGCACGTGTACTAGAGAGTACTCTACAACGGTGAACACCAAAAAATTATACCAATTTGACTCCGCGTTTCATGCTGGGTATCTCACTCATTGATCATGTACCAAACGTTGAAATTCGACGTAGGACGAAAGTGAAGAAGTAGGTAAGCGTATTACATGAAGGTGGAGAAGGTTTCAGAGTGGTAGCCAAGAGAACATGAAAACCAACATACAAATAAAAGACGTTCTTGCGACTTGAAGTATTGTAATACAGGAAAAGAAACCCTTATAGGATTTTCTGCTAACTTTTGTAAGTCCGCTGTAACTTCACATGTGCTATACTGAGCTATAATACATTAAAATCACTAATTACTAACTAATCATATACAAATCACTGGATTCGTTTGATGTTTTATCTTTTGAGCCTCGTTGCTCGCTGATTTGATTGCGACTGGGTCAAAAAGTCAGAAAAATGTGTGACGATTTTCCAATTTCCAATTTGAAATGATTCGTGAAAGGACAGGTGGTTTATGAAGGATGTGGACGCAGAGGTTCTACTCTGCTACAAGGTAGACCATCAGCCTAAGGTAAACCAGCGTCCAGTAGTAGACTGGTATAAGCTGATGTGATGACAAAACTCATTTAGTTGATGAGTTTTATGTGGTTTCATTCTGGTTGTTCGCAGGGTTGTCTGTAATCCTCCACTTTGTCTGAGACAAGATGGTAAAGCAATTTGCACAGTAATTTACTTAGTGTTAGTGTTGTTGCATATACTACCTAAGTAAATGCATGTCTCTACTCTACGTAAGGCCATCGTGATAAACAAAATTTGATAGCAGTGAGATTCATAATAAAAGAGATGTGAACAAAGGAAAACTTACCTTATTCCATAGAAGTGAACTGACTAATTTGCGAACTGTTAAATCGGGCTTTTTAAGATCGCCTTAAATTACAGTTTTTCTTCTTCGCCGAGTCAATCGTAACACGATTACAGCAATTTGGACCAATATGTTGCTACGGCGATGTCCTTGTCATTTGGCTAATGCAGATTCTTCAGTTGGGCAATTGGCATCAGTCCTGCATGAGCAGAGGTTAATTGGGCAGCACTGTACGGTAATACCAAGGAGCATTTATATTCAATAGGTTTGGCTTTACGCTCCATGATTGTGTCTGGTTTAGTCCCTGGCTTGTGTTGATCATAGATTATCGTAGCTGATGGAACATGGATGGAACACTCACAAATCGATATTGGTTTAGTTTTGGAACGACTTGTACCGTTCACCGAGGCCGTTGACTCATACGAGCTAACGCTGGCTCGCTTCAAACTAAGATACTATTTACTTTTAATTTTGTATGAAGAATACCCCTCTTCCCCTCCCCCAAACCTAGTGATGGATCTACCTCACTAAAATTATTCTTTATAAATGTCAAATTATTCTTGGACAAATGAAGGCTTGCTATAGCTGGCCAGAGAGGCAATCAACATCTGTATGGCCTTTTTAAATACAATTCGAGAACGTGACTCTTTCGAATTCTTCCTATGTTCCAATTAAAGCCCATCCGCTTGCGCAAAATGTTGCGAAAAATGCACAAAAGAGCAACGCTTGTTAAACAAAGAAAATAAAATTATACGGCTCTCGCGGCTCACACTGAGAAAAATTACATTTGCCAGGCGCATAATCGGGTAACACTGCGCTTAATTTTTTATACGGTCCACATTCATTCAAATTACTTTGCAATGTGCGAGCGTTTATGTGACAAAGAAACTGGGAAGAACTGGGACATATGTTTTGTTTTTTTTATTAGGTTAGGCGACAATTAGTAAACGTACGACTTTTGTATTTTATTAAGAACCCAGTCATCTAGCGATGCGACAATGACGGGAAAATAAAACGCAGTTGTGTTTTATTATTTTATTCACATGTGCTGTTTCCCATCATCAACGACATGCTACGGAATACTTCCGTGAATATCACATTTATTTTCACATGAAACATTAACGCGATGAGGGAAAAAATACGACAGAACACCCTGCATTCTAGATAGCAATATGTCACTCGCATTGAAATCTTTGATGTCATATTTTAAACAATAATAAATAGGTTTGTTTCTTTTTTTTTTCTAGTTTTAAAATTTAATAAAATTAACTTATTAGGCAACAAAATTTACAAGTAAAATATCTCTCCTAGGGCGGCACACCGAGGCAAGGTTCCCAAAAGACTGGCAGCATTGCCTCTTTGAATTGCCAGGCTAATTCTTTGGCCTAAATAGCTGCCAGCCTTTGGATCTCCCGTTGCCTCGATGAGACGCCCCGAAAGATCTTTTATAAAGTCTTTAGCCAATGGGCCCCAAGGACCCATAGTTTCAAATGCTAGAGGAACAAACATAAATACCTCCCCCAGACTTGAGTACTTCCGCTGTTTCAAAACTTCTGCTGCGGCAGCAGCTGCACCCGCTCGCACAGAGGTTGCGCCTAAATGAGAAGGAGCCAGGGTATCGGTGCAGGTCGCATCCCATACCAGGCTTTTTCCATTCTTCCATGGTACTAAAGACATGCCGTCGGGGCGCTTGCCATCGGTTCGTAATACTCCGCTTGGCTCCAATACAGCGGGTACGTTGGCTGTACCCAGCGCCCTTCTGACGATGTCATTCAGAGTGGAATGGCGTGAGATGCGGCCTGCACTTTTCTGGCAGGAAAGGCCATGGTGACCTAGTTGGCCCACCATCTCCCCACACTGACAACGATGACTTTCGTTTGTTTTGGCACCTAAACGAAGTCTTACAGCTACAGAGAAACTGCAGTTGTCTAACAGCGTGCCTATGTGAGAAGATGGATAGGCATGGAGCCACATACCCGACTCCTTTTCAGAAACAGCCAGTAATCGTGCACGATCAGCTGCACCGCAGAGAGAAGCGATTAAACTTTTTTGTTGCTTTTTTGATAAGGGCTCATCCCACTGTCTTTGTAAGTGACGATGAGTTGGAAACTCCTCTGAACTCTTAGTACTCCATGCATTTCCAGCATCCGTCAAACCCAAAGCCTCCACGGTACCCAATGCTGGGTTAAGTATACTGCCGATAAGAGGGCTTAGAGCATGAACGGAGGACAGAAAAGCTGGCAGAGCAACATCTGAAACCCGCCTTACGCCCAATCCCCCAAGGCGGACGGGCAGCGAAGCTTGTATCCATGCTGACTCTTCTAGAGAACAGTTCAAAATCTCTACGAGAGTTTCTCTGATAATGTCGTCTAAATACCGTAAATGATTGTCGTATTTCCAGAAATGCGTACAACGCAGCACATACGTGAATTTCGGAACAAATAAACAGAATCGTACTATAAAAAGAGCCATATGGGCGTTTATTTGAAATAGTCGGGCTGAAGATTGACGAAATTTGTGGATTTGTTCCTCTACAAAGAATGGTATTGCTGCGTCTAAAACGGGTGCTCCTAATAGCTGCAGCGAATCTTCACCTACAATTTTAATGTTTGGTGCAAGTTTGTTGAATTTTGTCTTGATATCTTCCTTTAAAGAGTGTGAGACGGACGAGTGAATAAAAAGCTCACACTTTGAGAAATTTAACTCCAATCCAATGGCAGCGAAAGCAGAAATCAAGGTCTCCAAATCCTCAAGCACTTCGGATGAGTCACCTCCCAAAGTACCATCGTCTAAATACCATGCGTTAAACCTAGACTTCAGCTCCGCTACCACTGGATGGATGGCAAGGCTGAAAATCGCTGGGCCCAGAGGGTCCCCTTGCTGACAACCTGAAGATGAGTTAAAACAATGGTCTCTGTATATTAGTATTGAAGGTTCGCTGTAGCATTGTCGCACAAAAGGGTAAATCGAGGGAACGTTTTCCTTAACTTCTCTTAATAGTGCACCCCTATCCACTGTATTAAAAGCATTTTTTACGTACGTCCACTTTAAGAAGAACTTGAGCCTCGCCTGAATTCAAAAAAGTACGAGTAGCATGTACAGAAGCTTCGCATCCTCCTTTTGTTCCGAACCCTAATTGCTTTGGTTGAAAACGTCCACTTAAAGTAGGTAAAATATTACGGCAGCATAACTTTGACACTAAACGACGCAAGGTATTTCCCACGGCAATCGGCCTGATTCCACCGTCCTTTTTTTTAGAGCGCATAAATTTGCACCATAAAGAACCTCTGTTATTTCTTTGGGAACTTTACCGGATAGCATCAGGTTGACTAAGGCTGATAAACTCGAAAGCAAAGCTCTTCCAGCATCGCCCGTGGTAACAGATACAAGGTCCTTCAAATGTTGCGGTGACAATCCGTCTAAACCGCTAGCAGAACCATTTTTGAAGGACATTATAACTGGAAGCACGTCGTCTGGTGTGATCGATGGAGGAGAGACTAGTTCTGATGGAGGGTCTGGCAATTTCATCGTGGGAAGAGGAGCAGGATGTTTAGATCTTAAAGCCTCGACAGTTTCAGCACAATCTGGAGCTAAAACATCCTGTGAAAAAATTAACTGAGCAGCTCCCTTTAAATCCCCGTCGTTTACTTTACTCTCAATCTTCTTAATAACGTTAAACGGTTTTAGCTGTCTTGGTCCGGGTTCACTAAGCGCACTATCGGGTACGAAATCAACACAATTGTTTTTTATTCGTTGAGTTAAAGACAAGGTGTTTTCGACATCTTTGCGTACATGTAAAATGCAAAAGGAAAAAGTCAGTAAGAGTTTCCAACTAGCCACGTCATTAGAGGATACTACCTTGTCTATTGTTTTTTTGAGAGCACCTGCTTCTGTGAATCTGGCACCCCTTGGAATTCTCTTCACTAAAGGAAAGTGGGTCTTATAAAATCCGAGACACTTCCACAAGGGCAGGTTGGGTGGGGACGCAGGCGCAGATGCCGAAACATTAATGAAACTAGGTGTGGCCGACGCCTGACCAATTGCCTCAGAAGCAGCTAATTTGTGGATCCTACTTGTGTGTATTTTAAGACCTCTCTTACCCCTGTAGTAACGCGGAGGGTTACATAGGTCACATTTTATATAATTATTCTCAAAGTTCGTTAAATTTATCGTGTCGTCTGGGGTATCGTCCCCCACATGCATCGAGTCTGGGGGAGCAAGAATTGGAAGCGACAGCGACATTAGTCTTATCATACGCTAAACCTAAAACAAAAATACAAAATTAAGCTATGTGTATCTAAACTACGAATACCTACCTAAATGTACATCTCTAATTCCTAATCTAAATATTCAAAAATTTACAAATAAACTCAACCTTTATAATATATAGGATCCTGTAACATAATCCTAAGTTAGCACCTACTTAACTTACATTAAAAAAATATATAAAGTTTACATCTTTATACTTACTACCTATACCATATTATACATACTATACATGACTATACGTATCTTCTGTATGAATATCTAATAAACAAAAAATCTATTTAGTGATATTATCCGGATGCTAGCGCCCTCTCGTGTGAAATTACGTCCTTCAGTTTCAGGGGCGTACCGCAGCACATACCGCAGCATTTCTCGCTTGCGCACTTGCGTGTGTATTCCTGGTAGAGGCATCTAAGTTTCCATTGTAGTCTGTGGTTTATGCAAAGAACGTAGCGCCTACTCGACACCAGATGTCGCTTCGTAGAGTGGTCTTTCGTAGTATCAACTGGAGGCATTTTTCTACTATTTTTGTCTAAAATTGGCCGTTTAGAGGTGTTTCTAAATCCCCTTCATACATGAATCCTCAGGAATGGAATAAACCTAGGGAAAATACTCGTTACAACAGCTCACAATTGTTGACTTGTTTGGTAAAAGTTTTGGCTCGCCAAACAAAGTTTAAATTTTTCTTTAACGGCTCTTTTTGAAAACACACTTTTTATACGATATCGGTGTTGTTTACACTTATTGGAACCATAGTCTAAGTTACTATTACCTCTAGTAATTATAAAAAAGAGGTTCTAAACTGAAGTTCATTGAGAAAATGTACAAAAACATCCAATTAAAGTTTCCATAACAACAACACTTCTAACAAGGCCGAAACTAGGCCAATACTGCACAGATATTGAAGATAACAGTTTTCCACGATATTTGGTCCATGTTTAAGCTAAAACTCACTAAAAATCAACTTGGAAACACTATAAACCATTTGTTTTTCCTTAGATAATAATTTCGCGGCCTACTACGGCCGGTGTTGCCAGAATTAAATGGTCTATTGATCTTGATGGTCAAATGAGCTTTTTTTAAAAACGATCTAAAACGGTATTCTGTATGAAGAATTAGAAGTATGACGTCACGCCGTAAGTATTTGGATGGCGTCAAAACATTGAACTTTATATTATTTTCCTGTTTATTAATTCAAACTTTGAATATTTCGAAAAATTATGAATGAAGTCCGTAGTATTTTTGGACAAAAGTGTTTAGCGTACTGTTATATTTTTTTAATAACCCAGGAAACTAGCGAATTGCACGTATAGAACAGCACTTTTAATTATAATTACCTATAACTTCATATTCGCCTTTTGCCTAAAGATCCAGCCAAGCCTAATTTCATAACCCTTTAACTTAGTTGTATAATACTTAGTTGCCTTATCCCAACACTAAACAATACTTTTAAATTTGTCTATCATCAGAAATACATATCGTATTCTCAAAACGTACCAGACACGTCTTGCTGAGCCTACGTTCCAAATTTAAATTGGTAATAGTTCCGACGAGAATTTTCGCATATAGCTGCCGGCGGCTATCGATGCTGTCGATACGTCTCACACTAATACTGGCCACTAGCATTAATATTCAAACGTTTTGCTTATCAGCTGCCCCAAGCGTTTGGCCGGCCAGTATTTCTGTTGCACTTTATACTTTTTGGATTTGTTTGATTGGCTTATTTTTTTTATGATAAAAAAAATATATGTTTTGTTCATTAATACGTTTGACTGTTAGACCCGGGTCGAAACGGAACGGAAGACCGTGTTGCTAAAAGGGCTGTCCAATGTTTTTGCTTATGTTTATTTCGTATATTAACAGCATTACCCCATAAAATATCAACTACTATTTTAATGATAAATAACATAATACAACTTTTCGCTTCACAGAAATGGGCCCGTCGCAAAAAAAAAATAACTTGAAATACTTTGATTTCATGCATCAATCATGGACATAAATACATAATATTTTCGAAAAACAGCGCTGCTTCTATGGAACCGTATTCCATAGCACAGACTCTCGTTTGAAAATTTGAAACAGTTTCCGTTTCGATAGTGTCAATATGTCTCGAAATTATACTGGCCACCAGCATTAAAATGCAAGCGGCTTCGCTTATCGGCCTGTCCAACCGTCCGACTGCCTGTGTGTTTTATTTTATTCATTTTTCCGCCTATTTATGGAGCATTTAATTTTTAAATACGCTCGCGCTATCTCGACGAACAAAACTCTGTGTTTTACATAGCGTGTGCGCGATATTGCTTATAAAGACATGTTTTTGTACATAAAACAATTCTAAGTATGTATAAAGACCTAGCGTAGCTAGCATACTAAACAAAATATTTTGTATTTGTCTCTTAAATGGCACTGAATAAACAAACTTTTGAATTACATCGTTTTGCTAACTTAGTTGGACTTCAAATGCGACATAGTTGAAAGCAGCTAATTATACAGCAAATCAGAATTAACGAGTGCTTTCAAAGAAACAACATCACGTGAGGTTTGGCTTAGAGTCACGTAAACCCGCACATAACACGTCATTAACTTGTTAAAACTCGACGTCACATTAAATTTTCATTAGCTGGAGCAACACACAAGACTCATTCAAGAGTGGAAATATACAGGTTGGTTAGAATGTGATTGACGTTCCAAACAACCGTTGCCAAGATAATTTATCTAAATAAGCAATTCACATAGCAGGTTCACCCGCAATTTTTTTTAGGTCTTACTTTTTTCCGCTCGACTAGATTTCTGAGAACTTACTTCATTCTTAAAGCGCTGTCTAAAGACAACTATCAAAAAAATGTGGCAGTCATGTCTATAACCCAATTATCTTACCTGTACACTTCAAGCTGTCATATTAGTATTACTCAAGGGGCACATTTTAAATATTTGGGTTATTTGACGGAGAATGAAAGTACACCGGTTTTGTCTGACGTACTTTCGCCTGTGGACTGGGTCAGTAATAAAATATAAAAATTGTACGCTTAAAACTTTTGTCCAAAAACACTACGGATTTCATTCATAATTAAATATTCAAACTACTAAAAGATGAATTAATAAACAGAAAAGTTATATAACGGTAAGTGTTCTGACGCCATCCAAAATAGCATCGTATGACGTCATACCAAATACCATATTAAAAAGTATCATTTGACCAGTGGCGGTATCTAGTTGAACGTTGTTCTTACTGTTTGTTTTTACTGTAATACAGGGTGTAAAAAAAATAGCTGCAAATATTTTAAGGGATGATCTAGCCCATGAAACTGAACAACTTTTCTCAAGAAATATAAAGTCGTAATATGAAAAAAAATTTTGGACCTCCCATACAAAATTACCAACCAACCAAATCAATTTGTATGGGAGGTCCAAAAAAAATCTCATATTTCGACATATGTTTCTTGGAGAAAGTTGTTCAGTTTCATTGGCTGATTCACCCCTTAAAATATTTGCAGCTAATATTTTTACACCTTATATTAACGTCGCAAAACCAATTTTTAATCAAAGGATGCTACGTTGACATTTCCAGAGCATAATATACATACATACACAAGCATCTTGACACAAACTCTACGTCGCTTTTCGCTAGCATTCTTGGTATGCCTCTCTACATGTAAGATTAATTATTTACCTAATTTCAGTGACACAGACGGGCCACTTTGTACGCCACAAATGCGACCCGCATCATTCCAACTTATACTCACTATTTGTCATGCGACAAAGGTCCCTTGCTTCCAAGAAGGAGGCGTGTACTACATATTACAATACAAATACTTTTGCCGTGAGACGGCAAGGTCATACCTACGGTGAGTTGCACACTTAACGCACGACGGAGCGATAAAACATCGCAGCGGTCTACCAGATCCACACTAGAAATGTCACTCCCCATACTAAAACCGCTCAGCCGCTGTCGACGCGTCGCTATCGCAGCGTCGTCCGTCGAGTGCGGTTTAAGATGACATTTCTAATATACGTAGATCTGATATTATTAAAGCGCTCTATTAGTTATTTTGGCGCTCCATTGAGCGCTAAGTGTGCGATCCGCCTAAGTATTCGACTAGCTATGGTTTGCATAACCATTTGGGTATAAGTAAATAATACATTGCCGTGTGATGCCGGCATAGAATAGCATCACCCCAATTCTTCCCGCGAGTGTTGTAAGAGGCAACTAAGGGACTCGAGGATTTCATGTGTATTCCCACGTATTATAACTTTAGGCGACAGGTTGACAACCTGTCACTACAGTGATACATGAATCATCTGAAGGGGCCCTCAACACTTGTCAGACGTGGCAATAACGACCGTATTTTACGACCGTTAATGCTCTGCCTACCCCGCAAGGGATAAAAGCGTGATTTGTGTATGTATGTATGTAAGCAGAAACCTACCTACAAATTCCTGTATGAATATGATGAGTACCGCGACATGTCTCTACACCTTTGTATCAAAATTCTTCACTTGTTTTGATAAAGTTGAAAATCATACTATTTGACGCCATGTTAATCGCATTAAGCTTCTGTTGAATGTAGAAATAATTATCTCTACAAAATCAGTAAAAAACATTATACTTACTACGCTAGTGGATGCTTTTGGGTGAAAATTTGAAAACGGTTCTTCAGGTCCCTTTCCTGGCAAATTTGAAATTTTAGTTTTATGGTTATTTTATCATTGCATAATAATAAAGGCCTATTGAAAAGGTTATTTACGAAAAAACACCTAAATCGAACCACAGGTTTCGTCAAAATTTAATTTTGAAATTTGAGATGCCAGTCAACGGGACATTTTACGCCAGTCAAGGGACAAAGTAATTATTTTAACAAAATATATGAGTAAAAGCTGTTCATCTTTTGCTTTTAACTAAGTAGAATAGAAGTAAAAGTTGCCGCAGCCTACCAGACTAACGCCCTGAAGCCTCAGTCTGGTTAAGACACGACACAGCTAGCCCCGACATACGAAATGAAACAGCCACAGTGTTCGACAATCACAGTTGACAGGCGGGCGTACGTGATCTGTCGACCTCCGGAAGAAGGCTGTTCGTAAACAGCCGAAACGTAGACCCAATTCTCCACCAAAACAATAGTAACGTAAGTCGTTTAAACTTAGGCCATAATGAAACAGCTAACATGAGACAAGAAAAAGCCACCGCAAACATTATGACCTGACAATTAACTGTGTTGAGCCACTTAAGACATTTTGCGAATTGTACATTCTGCTACTGTACAGACGAAGATAACCTTAAAGATGACGCAATCAGCCTGAGACATGCATGACTCAGATAGCCTTAGACATCACTAGGCAAGCAACCTAACACACGACACTGTATACATAAGACACGACGCAATCAGCTTAAGAGACGTCGAAATCAGCCTGACATAACGCAGCCACCTTGAGATTCAACGCACTCAGCTGAAGAGACGTTGCAACTGACCTAAAACATAACGCAGCCATCCTGAGATACAATACAGTCAGCTGAAGAGACGCCGCAATCAACCTTAAACATAACGCAGCCAACCTGAGATACAACGCAGTAGGTTTAGAGACGACGCAGTCAGCTTTAGAGAAGTCGAAGTCACCCTTAGTGAGACATAACGCAGCCGCCCTGAGATACAACGCAGTCTGCTTAAGAGACGTAAAAACAGCCTGACATAGCGCAGCCACCCTGAGATACAACGCAGTTACTTAAGAGACTTTGCATTATGACCCTGAGTGAGATAAAACGCAGCCAACCTGAGATACAACGCAGTAAGCTGAAGAGACGTAGCAAAGAGCCTGAGTGAGACATGACGCAGCCACCCTTATATACATCACAGTCAGCTTAAGAGACGTCGCAGTCAGTTCAAGAGACGTCGAAATCAGTCTAAACCAGACATAACGCAGCCGCTCTGATATACAACGCAGTAGCTTAAGAGACGTCGCAATCAGTCTGAGACATTACGCAACTACCCTGAGTTACTACGCAGTCAGCTTAAGATCGTCGCAATTAACCTGAAACCTTACGCAGAGATCCTGATATACACCGCAGTCAACTTACGATACATCGAAATTAACCTGAGACTTAACGCAGCCTCCCTTAGATACAACGCAGCCACACCTAGAGATATAAAGCAAGTGTTTTTAAACTATGTTATCTGCACGAAAAACAATGCTGTTCACCTCCTGGAAACCCGTTATCTAACTTACAGTACCCATGGGGAGACATGGGGTGGTGCTATTCTACTCTGCAGGCACACCTTTACACACAAAAAATTGCAAAAACAATCATTAAAATAACATTAGTCACTTGACTGGCATAAAATGTCCCTTGACTGGGAAAAATGCCAGTCAAATGGAGCCAGTCAAGGGACAATTTTCTATGTTTTTAGTGATTTATTGGTAAACGCTTGATTGTAATCAAAATTTTTAAACGAATCTTAAATCTCGCTTTATTATGCGACATTATTTGTTCAGAACAAACCCTCTGTAATAACTCTTTCATGAATGAAACATGCACAGGAAAGGGACCTGGCGCGGGTGCAAAAATAGGATCAAAAAATTTAACAACCCCTATTTTATTCTAGAAGTGTCAAGGAGCTATATGCTCCCTCTCCAGGGATGAAGAAGCAATCCTGGCAGAAGGCAGAAACAAGACCTAGCTCATAGTTCTATTAGTTTCAGCGATTCAATCGTTTTAGACCACGTATTCAGAAAACACAAAAACGTGTGACCAACAAAAACTGTCGTTTTTATCGGTATACGCAGTTAAATATTGTCCAATTAATAATTTTCAATGAATCTACATGATATAAGGATTATTATGATGGGTGAAAAGTTATATGATGTCCAGCTAGATAAAACTTTATGCGTGTTTGAATTTCGCAATAGCTGAGTGTGACACGCGAAGAACGCGTGTTTTGGCCCCGATTTCAGGTTTCAGATTAAGTTTTAGTTAAACATATTTCATAATTTGTGGATGGAGTTTTAGTTTCTGAATAGTCAATTTAACATTATTTCGTGTGAAATATAGTATAAACCTGTAAGTGTTATACTTTTGAATAAATTAACGTGTGACCGCAATTTTTACCCTCTCCAGGAATCACCCTTTTTCCTTTTATGTGGTTAGTTATTACGAATATATAGCTAACCTCTTGAACTTTATTTATTTATTTATTTAACTGTTTATTGTACACAATAGAACACAAAGGACATAACATTGAGAACAATGCACAACAGGTCAGCTTATTTCTAAAAGAAATCTCTTCCAGCAGACCTAGGGTAGTGAGATGGCATAAAGTGAGGTAGTTGACGTGTACAACATACTAATATACCTATAATATTTATAAAACAAATATAATAGCAATAATACCTACTTATATAAATAATATACCTAGAATACATTAACTTTGTATTTAAATCAAAGCAAATGTATTCCGATTTCTCGCATCCGTTTCAGTAGGTACCCTGACTACGTTTTTATTCGAATAAGCTGAAAAAGCACATATGATATGATATTATTTGTAATGAATATTCAAATACGATAAGGAAGAAAATCTACCTAGCTAAGTTACTACTTATCAACCGCCACATTTTCTAATGTTTTAGCTATGCAATAATAAATCATCGATTTTATCTTTTTCTGAGAGTGGCCGCCTATTTATTTGACTCTTATACCAATATTTAATAAATAGATTTGAACTAAAGCGAAATTATGTTATAAAATATCAACAACTAATAACATAAAATAATGATTAAATTTTGCAATGAGGATGCAAAATAATTTCACGTGTTTCACGCACAACTGGCGGTAATTATCACCACTAAAATTACTTAAAACCATTGCACCATGTTTAATTTAATGAAGCCTTAATAAGGTCATTGTCTGATACATGCAAATAATATGATACGGAAAATTGTGCAAACCAATTGATCGTACATTGATTTTTTACTCCTGTTACCGAAAAAAGATTTATAATTTGAAGAGCAATGTATGCTAAAGTACTTCAAATGTTACCTACTCGGAACTTGAATAAAAGCATTCGTGTTTAACGTGTACAGCACATTTAATAGTAAATATTGGAATAATTCACATGTATTTTTTATTTGTACAGGAGCCCGAAAAAATATTTGTGTATAAGTATGCCTACCTAGAAATCGACTGTGCAATGTGCATATGTGTAGTTCAGTTTTTACCGGATAGTAAAACCGCACTCAAACAAAATGAAAAACAAAAAGTAGGTACGTTCACAGAATGTCATTCGGTGTCTCGATTTATTCATACAACTTGACAAATGAAGCAAAATCAACGCGCCGAGTGGACCCGCCAATGAAAATTGAATTATCCGGGATGAATATGCAAAACTGGACATTGTTCCTCACCGCGGAGCGCGATTAAACCTCCATCGTACTGAGTCATTCGATTACAATACCTATATTTATACCATAGATTATAATACGTATTGGAATCAGGAATGAGACGATTTGACAGTGAATATAGCATTTCTATATGTGGCCAGACAGGCATAAGTAGTTCGGAGAGCGGGCGATTTTTATAGAAGTCACGCCCGGGAAACCCCATGAAAAACATATACTTGCCTATACATCCATCAAACTACCAACGCTTCTCTTGCCTTTCCATCGTGTAAGACACCAATAATCAGAAGACTACTCTTTCTTAGATTATCTGTAAGCATTTTCTTTGTTTAAAAGTAAACATTGCTTGGATTGTCCTTTTTCTTTAGTGCTTGTACTTCCACGTTTGTGTGTAATTAAATAAATAATGGATGAGGTGATGTGTATGGAAGCCTTGACTAAATTAAGTGCTAATTGATAATATAGTTGTTATTACCTGCAAGATAGTTGTATTAGGTCAATAATTATATTGAAACATAGTAATTTGATTCTCATTAGAATAAGACATGAATATCAATTTGTGGGCAAATTGGCTAATGAAATGGGTAATTTTGTACTAATAAGATCATAAACTGAAATTTCATGCTAATCATAATACGTCATCAGCATAAAATACTTCCCTTATACAAATATGTATCGATTTAATTAGTAAGGACAAACGTAGGAAAACATTATTGATTAACATTACATTACCTACTTATGATAGTTCTTTGAAACAGGATAGAGTATTACCAAGAACAAAGATAGGTACAGTTTTAATATGTGTTTCTAAAATAAGAAATTTTGTTCAAGAAAAAATAGAAATGTTATGGAAATGATATCACAAAAAACACAAGTTCAGCCTAGGGACAGTCATTGATACAAAAATACGAATGTTTCATCCACGGAAACAGCTTTCCAAGAAATTTTCATCAAATGAAATGTTTTATGACTGTTTATTCGCTACTGCCTTATGCTGGCAGGTACAATCATAACGTAAAACATTAAGCTAGGCAACCTAATGCGGTTATCGCATGTTACGTACAGAGAATGTTCCTAGTAAACTAACTAGAGACTTGTTAACATGCCTATTTGGTACAAATACTGGGTTACTGATTTATACATAAAATATGAGCTGCTTCACAGTGACAATATGACCATACTTGTATTGATATTTTTACTGATAAAATCTACAATTTGAACGTATATTCAGATAAGTACCAGTTTTTTGTACCCGGAAATTGTTATCTTTAGAATGTAGTTTAGGGAAGCGATGAAATATTTTGGTATTGTAGTGTAGGTTATGTTTGGGTCGAAACAAACGTCTCACAGTTTGGTCGTTAAATTACAGATTTTCAGTGTGATATCAAAGAAACTGGCGTGAAGAAAAAGAAGCCTATGCCCAGCAGTGGGCTGTTGTGGGTTGTTGATGGATGATGGATAGATGTCATCAAAGATTATCCGCGGAAGTTGTCATATCGCATTACTTTCATCAAAAACTTTACCACTGCATATTGTGTCTTCTTAGTGCTTCCATAGTAAATAAATTAACACAGGGAGGGACTAGTTTTTATTTACACCATATTCAGTAAGATGAAACTTACTTCTTGCTTTAACTTTACATAGGATTTTCTACCCGCAGCTGATAACAAGCAAAACTGTTCCGACCAAAGTTTTAGTAATCTGGTGTCATAAGTTTTGGAAGATTTATAAAATAAATAGCTATTTAAAATATAATAATAAATATTAATTTTCATTATTATTTTGTAAATACTATCTTACTAGTACAAAATATCATAGACATAATTTAAGTTAAAAGATAATTTCGTAAACTACAATTACTAGGTGCTCAAACTCAAAGTTTGAAATTGAAATCTGTTTGTTCCTAAACTCTGATACCAAAATTGGAAATTGCAAACCAGGATGAAAGCTCGCGAAGTGACAGACTGGCACATAATGAGACCTCCGCCAGAATTTAGTGTCACAACTGTGTTTCAAAGCACAAAACCGCATCCATCCGGCTGTTTCATTCGGGAGTTATGCAACTATTATTAAAATTTATGTCAACTGCAATAGTGTACCGAAATAATGCCCCTTCACGAGCAATTTTCTCGACGTAACATTTAAACACGTATTATGAGGTAGTTAGACTTAACTAAGCCCTTACTTTAAAGGCTTTCGGCCCTTGAGAAAAGTTTTCCGGTTTCATGAACTGTTTCCAGAAATATTATTTCATAATGTATAAAGAAGATACGAGGAACCCTTTCAGAGAACCAATGGTTCTTACATGCAATAAAGACATGAAATAAGCAGATTTTTACATAGAACGCGTCAAGATTCTTGTAACCACTTGCATTTCTTTCCTTTTGTCAAAAGTCCAACCAGTCAGGTAACTTTTCTGCATCGCTTGGCTTTCTGCCATTGCCATTACTTTCCGCTCAATATGCCGAGTCAGATATTTGAATTGCATCTGTGTGTATTTGACTTTAAAGCAACAACAAACGCCGTGGCTATCTCAGCACAAGTTCTACTTGAACGAATGAAGTTCTTTTAAAACTCTAAAACATCCTACAATACACAATCATTTCCTACCAAGTCACTACAAGAGTGATATTTGTACTTTTCATTCATTAAAATGACAATACAAAATATTATGACGTTTTTCCGCCATGTATTATTTTACATCAGCCCTTGAATCACTCTTTGATCTATATATTAAAGAATACGCATCAAGTGGTTTTAGAAGAAGTTATCGGTGTTCATGACAGACAGATAGGCAGAGAAACGTGAAAAGTTACTTCATTTAACACTAATCAATAATACAGACAGATTTTAGGCAGCCTGACGCTTTATTAATCGTTGTGTATAAACGTTCAGGATAGACTTGTGTACTGCGACATAGACTGCCTTTGTATCAAAATTCTTTACTTGTTTTGAGAAATCGTGTGCGAGATAAGTCTCACTATGGGACGCACCATACGCCTACAGGTAAAGCTTTGCTAGATACCTAACCTACTATAAGAAAAACACTCCATTTCTTGGGAAAACATTTTGGCTTCCCTTAATCCGCGTATATTTCTTCTAATAACGCTACATCTTTATAATAGTGGGCGAAACACGTAACGCTCTCGTCATCCCTTCAGCGCCGAACCGAGTTACCCAACAGAGTTAATAAAGAGTTGTGTACGTGGACAGACTTATAAGCACAATAAGGACTGTCGGCATTGACACATACTTTGACAAAATGACTATGGAATAACGGTGGGTGCCTATACATCATACATGATGATTGATTTATATCAGACGAATTTGACGTCTAATGAGGTGCATTAAGGGTACGGATAGTAATTAAAACTATACGCTTTTGATTAAAAAGCTGACTGAGTACATGGGCAGACTTATAAATGCTCATGTCCATATGGACAATGAGGACGTGTACATTGACACATACATTGACAGAATGTCTGTGGCTTGGGATGACTGTGACGTGCCGCTTCGTGTTATGATTGTCATGTCATGTCATACATGATGTAAACGATTGAAATAATTCCATGGTTATTGGTTCAATACGCTTTTCTTTTTCAATTTTCGGAAAAGTATGGTAATTGAATGTATAGATTTTTGAGCTAAGATTGAGTTACCCACACGTACGATAACATAGAAAAGTTAAGAAAGACATGTGTAGGTACGTGGTTAGACAAAAAGAACAATGTGCGTAGACAGAATAGCAAAACTCTTAAACCACCAAGATATAAAATATTTTTTTTAAATTCAAATTTAAATATTGGTTTGAAAACAAATTTTCAACTGAAGGTGAGAAACATCCACAGTTTTGACCCAAAGGCAGTGCATTGCGGCGCACTTCCGGTCGGAATGGAGTTTCACAAAATTCCGACCACCAGATAAGCCGGTCCGTACCTAACTTCTGTCTTAAAAGGAAACAACTCCCTGTGGCGTTTTTAGATTAAACTCTTCCAAGCATTTTTTCACTGTTTTAACTGTCGAGAGAAAACTTAAAGTTTTTTGAAATTCCTGGAAATTTTATTATCTTAGTTCAAATCGAATCACTCTTTATTTTAATCGTCTTTCATGCTAAGGAAAAATTCAATTGAAAATTAAATATTCTAGATAAAACGACTTTTATTTTAAAAACAAAAATACGAATCGAGCTATCTAGTTCGTAATCTTAATAAAATAAGTCAATTTATTTCAAATCAATATCTACTTAAAAGCTTTTTCAATATATATTATGCATTATGAAATTTTAGTCTAATTAATTAGTTTTTTAATTTTTTTATTTTAGTCTAAAATGTCGGACGTGGCGATAGTGGCCGTATTCTTACGGCCGTTAACGCTCTGCCTACCCCGCAAGGGATAAAGGCGTGTTATATGTATGTATGTATGAAATTTTAGATACAAGAACAATTACATAATTCAGAATTCTTTATTTATTGCGACATAACATTATCGCACCCTCCTCCTGTAGGTATATGAAGGCAAAGTAAAGACTGAATTCATAAGCTGTTTTTAAAACAATAAATATATATATATATATAAAATGGGCAGATTTTTCATAATTATTTTTCTCAATAACTTCACACCAAGAAATTAAGTACACCGCAAAAAGCTTTTACCTTTACAGCTCACAATATTTCTTCATCCTAAGTCTTACTTCAAGTAGCAGGAGAAAAAAGGCGAAAATTAAATCAACATAAAGTAGAGAGCCTGCTTATAAATAATGCGGTCATTCAGGCTCAGAGCGGAGAGGTTACTTAAACACTTTGCCGTTTTTACGCGACGGTATACCTTACCTAAGAATAATTATGTAAATATGCTTAAAGGCGTTGGGTTATCCTTAGTAAATAATGGTAGATTATGGCATTGTTTTTGCTTTCTTATACCTACTCAAATGATAAAATTAATATTCCACCATAATGCAATCCATATATTTTGTCTACATCCAGTAGAAAAGAAACTCGATTAAAGGGATAAGAATGAAGCAAATTTTGAATTACTAAAATAGCGTTGATATAATAATGTACTGAAAAATAAGCATCAGATTGATTTTACAACTTTTTAGTAAAAATACATGAGCCTAAAGATAAATTACTTTTACAACCATACTTTTGCTGTAGATAACTACTATTAGCAAAGAATACTAGCTAGGTACTAGCTGATTTTATTACTGTTATCAAAAATAACTACCTGCTATAAATTGTTCTTTTAAATGTAACTCAAGTTGGTAACCTAGCTACTAACAGTTTATTATCTCCATTTGAAAAGATCTCATTTCCTTTAAGTTAGTATTGCAACCATCCATACGAGTTATAAAATTTATTATCTCGTAAAAGCTCGATACTTCGCGAGCTTTCTCAGCTACAATACTTTCAGCTCATTCTTTTTCCCCTAATGCTCTTCTAGTGGACTTTAGCACTGTTTAATACAAAAGTTGTAATGAAATCACCTTAGAACTTTAATGAACTAGTGGGGAGAATGAACAAGGAGTAGTAAAACTGAAGTCTATTATCTGGTAAAGGAAAACTTTTGCATGAACGTGTACATACGTACATACATACGTATATCACGCCTATATCCCTTGCGGGGTAGGCAGAGCGTTATGAACGTATTCCCTAAATAAAGGTTAACCTGCGTTTGCAAACAATATTACGTAGGGTCACAGACCAGAAATTTCACCATGCATTTACACCCTTAGCGAAAGAAATTACATCTTTGCTCTGTGGCAACTATTATTTTCATTGATCATCATTAACATCATATTTTCATAATGTTACGTCAAATATCAACACCAAATACAAATACAAATACCTGTATAAAAAACCGTGTGGAAAAACCATTAAAAATGCATAACGGTAACAGAGAGAGATTCAAACGCAAGCTCTTCCGTTGCTCCCGCGGCAACGTCAGTCTTTATTCTTTATTACGGGAATTCGAAATGTCCTTGCGTCTGACAGAGTTACGCGTTACGGATGCGCCAAAAATGCGTATCAACGGACGTCAAATGGGGGAACCGCCTCACTGAGTAATGCTACTACTTGAGAACTAAGTGAAATTGAGTCCGTGTACCAATCTCTTTGTGCACCCGTGCACGTGGAAATTATCCGCTTAATTCGCAAATGGTGCATACAGGTTGTTTGGCAAGTAAATGTTTGTAGGAAATTAATTAAAATGTTCTCTCACAAAGGGATTTATTTGTCTGTAGGGTTTGCGAATATTGAATTCACATGTATATTTTAAATGTTTTAATGAAGTTGAATTGAGAAATTGCAAATGAAATGAAGTACCTCATGCCTTTATTGACTACTTAAAACAGCCACAACTTACAACAGTCCACTGCTGGAAATAGGGCTCCCACTAATGGGGGGTAATTGCCATGCTCACCACTAGGGCTTTCAATACCGGGGTCCCGGAGTTTTTTGGCATATTTTCAATACCGATAATTTAATACCGGGATTACGTTATTGATGATTTCTACATGATTCAAGTAAAATATGCAGTTATGCGCTCTTGTTTTGTTACTTTTCATCCTTGCGCCGCTACGCTATCAAAACTTATTTGATTTCAGTAATTTTTAAGATCAAATAAACTCTGCATGAAATGATCTTTTAATGTTATAGTGTGATTTTTAGCAAAATAAGAGGAAAAAAGCCAATACCGGAATACCCGGATACCGGTATAAAAAAAAAACAATTCGGTATTCAATACCGGTATAGAATGGGGGTGATGCTTTTTCATATGGCCTTTATATACTGTTGAAAATCACGGCTTACTATGATGAGTACTGTGTGCTTGCAAAACTTTGCAGCAATAAGAACCGAGGGTAGAGTCGTTGTTTCTTAAGTTTGTTTTCGAACTCCGCACGGGGGTTGATAGAATTTGTAGCGTAATAGAATACAATGGGGGTTATGAAATTTCTTGCAAACTCATTTTGTACTCCTTCCGGTTACAAGAACGAGATAAGTGCTGTACTTAGCCTTACTTTCAAAATAAAACATGTATTTCGAAATTATAAATTGTTCCTGTTTTTGAATCTCATAAGGCGGATCGCACACTTGACGACGGAGCGCTAAAATATCCCAGCGGTCAGTCAGATCCATACTAGAAACGTCACTCCCCATACTAAAACCGCATTCGCGGATGACATTGCGATAGCGCTACGTCAACAGCGGTTGAGCGGTTTTAGTATGTTGGTTGACATTTCTCGTATGAATCTGACAGACCTGTGCAATATTTTACCGCTCCGTCGTGTCTCAAGCGATCCGCCTAAGTAAGGACTGAAACTAAAGGCAACAAGTGCATTAAAGCAGAATTTCAGTGCCAGAGTTATCATTAAAATATGGCGCAAAGTTTAATTTTTACAAAGTCCACAGAATCTATTGGGTCTAAGCTATAAAAGCCCGGGAAAGTCCAATAGAACAACGTCCAATACGTTAACTAAACTCTCAAAGCGTGTGCATAGGAAAAGGTTATATTAGCGTGCTTCATATTATGCTTGACCCACTGCTCCATTCTGTGGTGAACCGGGTTTAAATTTTAATTATAAAATCTTGATTTGTATGGAAAAATCGCATGTTACTCGCACACTGACACCGCATCTCGGAGTTGCGGTGTAGTCTCGTAACGCCCAGATGTCTTTTAATAGTTAATGTAGCTCTATAATGTTTCAGGCCTAAGAACTTGCAGACATCACATTAGAAAACTACCTTATAGCTTACTAACTTGGGCCTAATGTTTTTCTCTTAATTATTTACACTTTTTAAGTAAATATCCTGGTTTATATTTCTTATAGTTTAAAATAATGTGGTTTACATGAATAGACCCAAGATACCCTGGAACTGCAAGTTTCCAGGACAACAGAGAGCTCTTAAGCTTCATTTTGCTTTGAAGAATCATACCTTTTAAAAGGCAGTCGGGCCTTTAACTCAGCTCAAGAGGTCTGGGCGTTACGAGGCTAGGTATGACAAGGACGCGTGCGCAAGGGACCTCGACAGAGTAGGACAGAGTATGCAGACCGTCTTCCATAGGAGCTTCGGACGATGCTGCAGTGTCAGGTGTGTGGTACCATGCGGATACCGAAACGATGTCCGGTAACGCTAGCGTAAATCTTAGCGAAAGTTGCGGTGTGTATTCATCTTTTACAAACGCATAACATATTCGCTATCAGGACGTGGTATTCATTTTGGAACATTGCCATGTTGTTTTGAAAAATTAGAGAAAGGGGAAGCGTTGCAAACAGTAACGTACTAAGCATGGTTTCGTACCAACTTTTAATGAGGAGCAGTAACCTTAGTAAGCGGTAAAATTTGACTCCAGGGATCATCTGTTGGTTTATTGACTTGGATTTTCACGACACAACAGAAGAAGATAAATTTGGCGCATAAGACTGCCACTTTTACTCACACACAGTAAGTAACTAAGTTACTTTGCCGTGAGTAAATATAAAAGCTTTTCGATTTCAGTCATCAGCGCGGCGGAACATTACAACTTGGGCCTTTTTGAGGCAAGAGTGAATTAGGCATTATCTAGGCAAGCATGTTACATCCTCGTCTGCATCATCACTTACCATCAGGTGAAATGGTAGATATAAGCGGGCCTATCTTAAGCAAAAAGAATTGCAAATATCTTT
Source organism: Keiferia lycopersicella (assembly GCA_029255805.1). Classification (NCBI taxonomy): domain Eukaryota; kingdom Metazoa; phylum Arthropoda; class Insecta; order Lepidoptera; family Gelechiidae; genus Keiferia; species Keiferia lycopersicella. Next base: position 6,397,659 of record JARACZ010000010.1, read on the forward strand.
TTAGGTAAGCACCGAAAATTTTGTCAGTAACACAGTATTTTTTAAGCCTTAAAGCTGCCCTGGAAAAAAACGTAGTTGGTCGGACTCCAACAGCGCCGTTCTGCAGTGTGACTGCCGCTGATAAAACCAGGCGTTTGAAATGTTTCGCCTATAATTTATTTCTGTTCGACATTCATAAAATGCTGTACTCAATAATATCGAGTATTTTGCTTACTTCTGTAAATAGACTTAAAACTGTCAACACCATTAATACCATTATCATCTACTACTTCTTTTACAGCCTGAACAGTCTACTGCTGGACATGGGCCTTCCGCAAATTGAAGGGTTTTCAGCACTCGCCACGCTTGGCTGGCGGATTGGCGAGCGCATAGCAAGATATTGTAGATATTCACAGAGAACATTGCTGCACGTTCCAAGGATTCATCCGTTAGTCACCTTTTACGACACTCACAGGTCGAAATGGGCTGATGCTATTCTAATCCGGCACCACGCTAATCCAATACGTTTAATTTAATTGTTTTTGTAATGAATAGTGAAAAGGCTGGATACAGGAAGAGTATATAGCATAGTATATTGTACAGTGTAGACATGGTAATAAAGGGACCGATTACTAACTAGGGTGTAGGTACATTGAGGCCTGAATTGTAACTGATAAGTTATCATATAAAAAGTATTTATACGCTTTAGAAAGGAAGAGAATGTCCCATACGCTGCTATCATCATCTGCCTTTCGGGGTCGGCGCAACACTTTTTTTCTTCCACTCTGATAACGATAATGAATCTCTCTGACCGGTTTAGGCCATGGATTACCATACCACTTCGATTCCTGTTGTGTAGGTAGATGAAGTCGATTTTAGCAGTAGACTCCCATGAATAGTGTTGGTTTGAATGAGTGAGTGAGTTTAAGTACCTTACTACCTACCTTAGGTACGTGTAGGTACCTGGCGAGCTGGGGTTGCTCATCGCCCTATCGTCTCTAAGATAAAATTGCAGTATCTCTGCGGAAATATCTACGTGAGATTATTTATAACGCGAATGGTTGCAGTTGAAACATTTTATTTTGCTCCTTTTCGCGGATTAAATAATTCCCGCCAAAGCCTTCAACATGAATATTTGAGTTGTACACGCGAGTTCGGACCAAATTTTTCGTATTTCGCCCCCGCAACCTTTTGCGAATATATCCGGAGTAAAGCAATAAAAGTCGAATTACTGGTACGAGTCGTACATCACCGAAGTTTTGGGATCGAATCTTGCAAATTGAATAAAATTAGGACGTTTTCGTGTTTTAGTAAGGTAGTTGGTAAACCCCTCAACTCAAAGTCTTATGTTGGCAAGGAAAAGGTTTTTACCCACGTTTTTTTCCCGCAGAGTTTTATCTTTTTGGGATAATGTAATAAGCGAAATTAATTAATTATTTTTCCCATTTCAAGTGTCAAATGACTACTTAAAGGGAAACCTCCCACAACTATGTAAAATAGGATTTATAAGAAATAAAGAACTTTTTTAATTGAAGAATCATTGAACGGTTGTTAACGCTTTGCCGACCCCGCCAGTGATATGGGCGTGATTTTTATTTGTATGTATTAGAAAAATTCGTTAACAACATTTTTTCCATCTTACTTCGCCTTATTTATTTGTAGCAATATTGTTTCTGGAAAATTCTAGCAAAAGCTGTCTACTGTAAACTACTGTTTTATAGTGGTTTGAGAATCTCATACATACTCTGCGGTGCATTATTCCGTCTGGCACAATCCTCTCACCAGCGTGACCGCTGAGCTCTCTCTGAGCGGATTACTTGCGTCTTACTGCAAGTAGTAAACACTATATTACAAATAAGAGCTTTTTTAATTTTCGCATGCATAAGTCCGCTGATATTTGTGCTTGTATCAAACGTTCTATTACACAAATTCATGCCTTATGATCAATTCGCACATACAGCTGACAAATCGAATACCTAGAAGAAACTATAATACGAGTGTTCCACTTCCGTGCACGAGGCCAGAAATCACGGATTTAAAAAAATGTGCCTCAGAGACACCTCACCACCGTATTTTTTTGCATTCATCCTAAGATTATACATAGCCATAGATTATTTACACTTCTTGAAATGGAAACATACGTATGAGTTCTAGAACATTTACCGACATAAGAGTTTTAAACTTTTCTATTTATTATAGACTTTCACTTGGGTATTATAACAGTTTGAATAGAAAGTATCTACGTTTTGTGATTCAGTAAGAAAATATGTTAATTCAAAAGCTTTTAGAATTTCAAGACATTTTTGTGTAACCACTAGTATGTATAAGGTTACATTTAATTTGGCACAATTTTTTTCTGTCATAACACTGAGTAATTTTCAGCCAAAATGTATTTTCGAAATATTGAAAAAAAATTGGGACCGGTGTCGGCTGGCATGTTTTGTAGTTACCTACCTATGCCTAAATATGTCTTTTCCATATTTAAAAAAAATATCACATGAATGTACACCCTTAAAATATTAAACTATAAACATTCCACCGTAAATCTTAATCTGGAGTAATTCAATTCGATCTCCGATGAAAAGGGCCTTACACAACGTAAATACGTAGATATTTATAGCTATAGAAATTTCAATTAATTCTGAAGGTAAATAAATATATTTGTTAGTATTGAAAGCTATTGAAATTATATTAAAGGTTATTTATCAAACATAAATATTATCGAAATATCTACCTTTCACTTTCAGTGATGTCAAAGATAGTATCAAAGCTGTTGAGTGTTGACATTATTATTGAGTTAACATAAAAACGTTTTAAGAAATACTCGTATTGCTTTTGTCTGATGCAGACTTTCGGTAAGGCGGATCGCACACTTAACGCACGACGGAGCGCTAAAATATCGTAGCGGTCTGTCAGATCCATACTAGAAACGTTACTCCCTATACTAAAACCGCATACGACGGATGACGCCGTGATAGCAGCGCTGCGTCGACAATGGTTGAGCGGTTTTAGTATGGGGATTGACAATTCTAGTATGGATCTGACCGCTGCTATGTTTTAGCGCTCCGTCGTGCGTTAAGTGTGCGATCCGCCTAAGACTCACTTGTTGACTGAAATAGTACCAAAATCTACTAGCAGCTTTCTCGTATTTTGTTTGTGTTGTTTTTGTACTATAAAGGGTTTTGAACTCACTTACTTACTTTTACCAACTTTATCAGTATTAAATGTATATTTTTGTTTTAATACTGGCTTCATTTTATTATTTAATACATACATACATATATCACTCCTTTATCTCTTGCGGCAGAGCGTTGACGGCCGTAAGATTACGGTCGCTATCGCCACGTTTGACATTTTTGAGGATTGTTTTCCAAGTTTGTTTCAGAAAACATGCGTATCACTATAGTGACAGGTTGTCAGCCTGTAGTCTAAAAATTGTAATACACCAATACTCTCGAGTCCCTCAGTCGCCTCTTATGACACCCACGGGAAGGATGTGGGGTGATGCTATTCTAAGCCGGCATACATACACACATACATATATCACGCCTTTATTCCTTGCGGGGTAGGCAGAGCGTTAACAGCCGTAAGAATACGGTCGCTATCGCCACACAAGCCGGCATCACACGGCATTAATTATCATCCTTCTTAAATAGGTACCTACCTAACAACGTTTCTAATAATGAAGTGGGATATATTCACGACATCGTCCCGAGGGGAAGGAGTTTCTTGGAAAAATTAAATTATAATTTCATGAAGGCCTTTTAATCTCACTCCACGTTCAGGGTTCAAAGTTGAGAACTTCGCTGATTTTATGCAGTTCCGGGAATATCAATTACATCTACATTGCATATAAAAATCGACCTTACTTGTTTTATTATAACATTTTACTTCACGAAACTACGAAACTACTAGAAAGATAAAACCATTTTTGAAAATGTACAATTGTGAACTTAAAAAAAAACTTAATTTTATACCCATTCATTATAATTTTTCTATTTTTTTTTATTCTTGTAGGGAAAGGGAAAGCAAAAAATATAATTTAGCAGATTATAGTAAATATATTTTTTTTGTTCCATTACAATTTTGATTTAGTTTTAATGTAATACAATACAATGCGTTAATACCTACTATTATTCACCTTTCAATCTGTCAATGCGAAAAATTCAAAAGCTCAAAGTTCTGCCACTGATTCGGAAGTCATATTCTTACGTACATTACAGGTGACGGATTGAAACATGACAACTTAGACGGAAAATACAGATCATTTCGAGACTAAACTTTTCGCAGGTGGAAAGCGACATGATACAGCAACAAGGCAAGAAATGTAGATTCTTCGTTCGAACGAATCATTCAGTGCTCTACCGACACAGACGGCGTTTCCAGGCAATACTTGGAACTGTGTCACAATGTCAGATGACAAAACAAACAGTAACCTCATTAGCAGCATGTTAGTAACAGTCGAACTACCTAGTACACAATAACTCTAGCTGTATCTCTGCCTACGGGCACTGTGGGAACAGAATACAAATGTAAGATGCAAATAGAAAAAGATTGCAAAAAAACAATCGAAAGGAGCTTGTAACGACTGTTTTGTAGCCACTGGCATAGATTTAACCTCTTATCTTTGATTGTTTCAGATAAAACGCTGAATAGAAATGACTTGACAAATACCTGAAAGCGATTAGTTCTCTATATTTTTTATAAAATATCAGAACTGGCATTTAGAAGCCCAAGACCGAGACGGGTGGCGTGAAAGAGGGGAGGCCTTTGCCCTGCAGTGGGACATTGAGCAGGCTACGTAAAAAAATAAATAAAATAAAAAATAGAAATTGGGTCAAACTTGTAATTTCTAGAATATTTTATTCAAGGTTTTATCGTATCATGTGCCGCTTACCGCGTTACCGCTCACTGATGCGGCTTATTTTAATTACAACGATTTTTATATAGAACGAGTAAGTAGGTTTTTATATAGAACAAGTAATTAGTTCTCGTGCTTATTTTTCACGCTTTTATGAAACCGAATTGCAGTATTTATTTATTTTTAAGTTGCGAAATACCTGAAAGAGTTTAATGAAATTAACTGGTGTTTATACACCCAATAATAAAAATACCTTACGTAACCACAGAAATACTATGGATAAACAATTTCAGTCATGGACCTACCCCTCTAGTAGGACATTGCTGACCATACTTGGCAGCCGGATTGGAGAGTGCAAGATATTGCAATCATGGGGAACACTACTGCCCATTCCCTGGATTCCTTAGTATTTTTTACGACACTCAGGGATAAATCTGGGGCGACCCTATTCTAAGCCGCACGCACCTTTAGATATGTTAAAAGCTCTAAAACTACGTATTGGTCTGTCAGGTTCATACTAGAAACGTCAATCCATATACTAAAACCATTAAACCACTGTCGACGTAGCTGTGTTGTTTTAGCACTGGGTTGTGCGTTAAGTGTAACAAAGTTCTATCTGTTTACATTAGGTAGGTTTTACTGCGCTTATTTAACTACGCTCCTATGAACAGATTTTCTGTTTTCTAATTTTAAAACTTCACCACATTTCCATCACAATACGTAGGGACTTCAAACATGTTCAATGCATTATCTTCTCCGCAAAAGGTATCGTATATCAGATTACAAATACTGCATTGTAAAGCAGAAATCCCTAGCGTGTGACCACAACACTTAACAATCGGTAATCAACTAGCTTTGCTCTGTACAAAACGTGCACCAACCGGCTCCAGAGAGCACCGGCGTTGTAGTCTATCCGTAATTACTGATTCTTCTGTCAAGAGGGACTTGCGGTATTGGAAAATGAACAAAGTTCTCTCCCTGGCAGTGAGGTAAGCTGGTATCGAGTGGGAGCAAACCCTCCCTGATTTTAGACTTTTGAAATCGGGTTTCTGATGTGGTTTTGCACTTAACAACTGGAGATGTGTAAACATAAACTGGTATTTATACGGATCATAACAAACAATAGGACTAATAATAGGTTGATCTCTTAAGTTGAGGTTGACATACCATACCTGACCCTAACTACTTATGACTGCTATTTTAGGTGAAGTACCTACCTACAGTTCAAGCGCAACTTTATGATAATCCTGAATTTTGCACTTCTCTTGTAGTGTAGTATGTCTATGGCTATAAGGTATGACTTAATCAATGCCTTTAGGTACCTTCATAATGAATTGTAGGATTTTTATCTCTCGGTAGTGATATTCTTATATGAATAAAAATGAGATTCGTAAAATAAATGTAATCCAGATTTGAACATGGCGTCTGCAGTTCAGGTGGTTTTCTGTCTGAGAGGGTTGATTTTCCTGTCGGTTGATTATTGTCAAAGTTGGCCGAGAGTGTTCAGACAGTGCAAAGTTTGTTGAGTTTGTTCAGTTTACATTCCGCATGGCGAATACTAAAATGCGGTCGCTTCTCGTTAAACTTCTCAAATTAAGGAACCTCTGGAAAAATACCAACTGCAATTTGAAATTAGACCTCTTTCTCTATTTGTTGGGACTGCCGGGATTTTCGCGAAGGTTTCGTAGGTAAGTACTCGTACATTTTTTTTCTACCCTCTTGTTTGGGTGTATTAAAATGTTGTAGTAATACCTATATTTCAAGGCGTACATGATGATGATGATGATCTCTCCGACCGATTTCGGCCATGGCGCCCACTTTGCCTCCTAATCAGATCGCTGATGCGCCCGGAGATGGCTATTGTAGCCAATTTTGGCAGTAAACTCCCGTGCACAGAGTGGACACGTGAGTTTGCCATTTACATAATTATAGTTAATGGCGACGGGTACACGGGCCTTCAGCTCATCGCGCTTAGCGTCGAGGTCTGCTTTACGCTGTTCCTCAAACTCGCGGACTTGCCTCTTAACCATCCCGCGCCATTCGGGGCGCTGTGCTGCCAGACCCTCCCATTGAGTGGGCTCAATGTTGCATCTTTTCATGTGTCGTTTCTGAACATCTTTATATCTGAGGAGTTTTCTGCCATGCTCTCGCTTGCCCTCCTCTAGCTCAGAATAAAAGATGCGCTTCGCCACCATTTTTCCCGTGGACCACACGAAGATAAATTAAATATAATGAAATAAAAAAAGAAATATGTTTTTGGGCCAAAACATTTGAAAGACCACTTTGGTAGAGCTGTCTAGCTTCATGGACACCTGGATTCAACTCTTAAAATATTTCAAACTAACATTGCATACAATGTATAAACGCGACTACCAAAATGTTTGTACGAAAAATAGTACGAGCTCCATGAATATTTTACGCACGACCGTCAATAACTTGCAACTTCATTTTCTGATAGCCATCAGAGTTCCATTTTCTATATAAAAAAACACTTTATTGAGAAAGTATCAACCTTTTAGATGATATAAATGGCAGCAAAAACTATAAACAAAAAATATGATTTCAAAAACTGCTTTAGTGCACTGTTAACGACGTGATAGACAAAATAAATAAAATAAACATGTTTTATGTTCGTGCCTGGGTTTATATTAATAAAAACTAGTTAAGTCTTTTCAAAAGATCCGCAACAGAAATACATATTATTTAAGTATAATCGGGGTATGAATAAGTTAACATAAAGCTGTATTGTTCTTAGTGTAGTCATTAAATATCACAAGTTCCCCATAGTTAGATAGGAAAGAAAGAGACAAAGATAGAGACAACAAAACAAAACCGTACTGCCAGATATTGTTTTCTCATGGCTACACTCCATTCAAATCACACATAATATTGCCTCCATCGGGCTCTTTATAAAATTAGTATTTTAGCATCCCTAAGGGCGGACTCAGATGCGGCGGACGCGCCGCCGCCGTACCTATGCGACATACTATATATTTATTTTGACAATAAGGCTACACACCATGTCGCCACATGCAACATCTAACTAGTACTACCTATTGACGATATACATGAATGTACCTATCAAGCTTTCGCCTGTATCGTATCGAACATTCAAATTGAATATTCGGAAATTGATTGAGATTGTTTCCAACTAAGTCGCTGCACGTCGAACTACGCGGTGCGATACTGAATATGAATTAGGCTTCGTTAACTGTTCCTTCGTGATTATGGACCGGTTGAAACCGGTTATTCCCAAATCGGGGTAGGTACAGCTTGTAGCTTTGATTGAAACTTTGTACTCACTCGAATTACTTAGCAACTACATTTCACGTTAAAGATTTAAAAAGCGTTTGTATTTGAAGCAATACGGTTTCAGGCAAACTATAATACAGATACAGCTAATCTAAAAAATCTTAATTAATCAGCTAGTTGTGAGACAACTTCTGCATGTTTCTCCGAATCTGGCTGTCAGACGAAAGACCATACGAAGCTTGGATAACATTGCGGCTGTTACAGAAAGTCAATGTTCCTATCGTAGCTGTCTGTAACGAACCGCAATGTCATCCGATACATATTCGAGTCCCTAAAGCCATTTATACTAGAAGGAACTTTTAAATTTTTCACACAGGCTGCGCAAAAACAAGCACAATAGTCCATTAATTTGCATACTGTACATCGCTAGCTCGTAGGCACATTTTACATGTAATTGACTTTGTAGCCCTCGCATCCATCGAGCACGATTTCCATGAAAACTGACAGACTATCTACACTTCCCGGAAATGAAAATGGTGAATCCATTTTTCAACATTTCATCTTTGGACACAATTAAATATTACTTGCATTGTTTGCTTGTTCTTTTTGAAGTCATTAAGGAGCATTCTGAAAGCACTGTTTTAAAACTAAAGTTTGAATAAATACAATTTAACGACGAGAATAAAGCCAAGAAAATGTATGAACTACGGTGCCAACGTTCCTTACTATGGTTCCTAAGCGACTATGAGTATCTTACGTTAGTCAAGCGAGAACAATTGGTTCTGTATGTTATAATCTGAATAATTTACTTCAAAATACGGGATACTATCAGCAGCAGCATCAACCTACTCATCTGGGCCAAGTTCTCTCCAAATAAACTGGTTTTTATTGATAACTATATTATAGAACCAATATAAGTTGAACTGTATAAGTACTTTCTGTAAAAGAGCACGTAACAACGTAAATAAAACTGGTGTTTTACTTTCATCTGTGGAAGTTTCTGAACACGTCAGACCTTTTATTATCAAATTACCGAGGACAGCTACCCTTGCTGTGTTCATGTGCTTAGGGCGTGTAGGTAGCTCAATTGAGTTAGGGTAATTTTGTGTTTGTTTTACATTCAAAAGGTTTCCAAGGTGGCAGGGTTTAGAGGAGCATAGTGAGGTAGGTATTTAGGTACATCGAAGCCTGTACGGGATGAAATAAGAAATCGAGATAGTTTGTGGAAAAGGAGCGCGGTCGAGTTTGCTCGCGGTGGTGGTTCGATGTCGACTGCACAATAGGAGGCGCTTGCGCGCGTCAAAGATTATGTATCAAAGACTAATTATGATAAATGGTTCAATTCGCTAGCTCGAGCGCGCTCATCTTTATTTAGGATAATAAATGCACAAAATAATGAAAAGTACAAAGTACAAAATAACAGCTTGAACTTAAAGAATTGGAAAGTGCAGTGCGTCGCCTACAATATCTGCCTCCTTAGTGCTAACTAGTTGGCACTACAGTCCCGTGGTGACAATAAAGCGACGCGAGTTACCGGTCTACGTAACACTCCCGTGCGTGTGCGCACATCTACTACGCGAACGCGACCGTCTCTGCCTGCATGGGTCTCACTCACTACACCGTGACGCCAATAGCCTCGGTCAATGTTAGGCTCGACAAGTATGACATAATCACCCAACTGTAGGGATCTGTTCTCCTCAGTCCACTTCTGTCGAGGTAGCAGCGTTGGGAGATACTCCTTGAGCCAGCGGCTCCAAAACATGTCTGCCAACCTTTGCGTGACACGCCACATCTTCCGTAGGTAGAGGTCAGAGTTCTCATACTTACCGAAGTCCGGCCCTGTCGAAGAATCGCCAATCAAAAAATGGTTGGGAGTGAGTGCTTCGGGGTAATTTGGGTCATTAGACACATGGGTAATAGGGCGACCATTTACCAGTGCTTCCACCTCTGCTAATAATGTAGCCAACGTAGCAGGATGCGGAGCACGTTCCGTGAGGACTACCTTCAGTGAAGTCTTTACGGTTCGTACCATCCGTTCCCATGAACCGCCCATTTCTGGAGCACCTGGGGGAATAAAACGCCACTCAAATCCGCGGATAGATCCGTAGTCGCGGATTGCATCTTTGTCTAGTTCGGCGATGCTGCGCCGGATCTCTGCATCGGCGCCTCTGAAGTTGGTGCCATTATCCGACAAGATTACCTGCGGCATCTTACGCCGTGACGCGAACCTCCGTAATCCCATTATTGTCGAATCCGTTGAGAGATCGTCCGTGATCTCAATATGAACAGCGCGAATCGTTAAACACGTGAACAGCATTGCATATCGCTTTTGTCGTTTCCGGTTAACGGTGACTTCCATGGGTCCGAAAAAATCGCAACCACAGTAACTGAAAGGACGCCTGTAATGTTGTAGTCTTGCGTCAGGTAGATCACCCATACGTTGTGGTTGTGGTGCGGCACGTCTGTAGCGACAGAATAAACATTGAGCTGCCACGGTACGAACAGTAGGTCTGAGCTTCAAAATCCAGTAACGTTGCCGTAAGTTATTTACGACAAGCTCAGTTGCTCCGTGACAAGCCTGTTTGTGGTGGTACTCCACCAGCAAGCGGGCGATTCTGTGCTGACCGTCCAGGATGACCGGCCGCCTGACATTATGATCAACGCCAACCACTTGATCTACGCGCCCAGCAACACGCAAAATTCCGGATTGGTCAAGGTAAGGTGACAACTGTTTTAAACGACTGTTTGGCGGCAGTTGTTTGCCTTGTTTTAGGTACGACAGTTCAGTGCCAAAACTATCAGTTTGACATTTCTTTACCAGTAGGTCTTCTGCCTCCTTCATTAGAAACATGTCAAGCTCACAGTTCTTACGCTGACATTTTCTAATGAACAGCAAAACCCGTGCCGTAGCACGCACGAGAGTGATCCATCTCGAGATGTTATCTTCCCTAGGTAAAGATAAATCTGAGCTTTGTTCGACTACTACACAAACGGAGCGTTCCTCACACATTGCCTCCTCTAGCGGTTTTGTACGCTTCAGGTCCTTGGGCCACTGCTCCTGTGGGCGGGTCAAGAAAGAAGGACCGCGAAACCAGTCGCTAGAGTAGTCAAGAGGAGGGGCATCCTCGCGCGTTGCTACGTCAGCAACGTTCAGTCCAGTAGGCACGTGACGCCACTCGATCGATTTCGTTAGCTCATCAATTTCGCCCAAACGGTGAGCCACATAAGGCTTATAGTTGCGTGGATCACTACGTATCCATTGCAATGCCGTGCTAGAGTCAGTCCAAAAGTAGCGCTTAGTAGGCTGAATATCTTTGTGCTCACGCTGTATAGTAGCGGCAAGCCGCGCTCCCAGGAGCGCACCCTGTAGTTCCAGCCTTGGAATCGATATCGGGCGCAATGGACTAACCCTGCTTTTACTGGCGACAAAACACACCAGTACGCCACCATCTGATCGAGTAAAACGCCAATAAACAACCGCTGAAAATGCTTTAGACGAAGCATCACAGAATACGTGCATTTGTATATCAATAATATTACAGAAATCATTAGACGGCTGTGACGTACACTGCGCGCTCGAGTAACATTGCACCCACTCATTCATGTTGCTATAGTGCCGTGGAATGCGAAGCGAACCTAAGCTCTGTAAATCATTAAGCCAACCAATGAACAATGCGTGCTCCCTGGGTTGGATCTGGCAGTTCCAATCTACTCCACTACGATGTACGTTCTGAAAAATAATTTTGCCTTTTATTATAAACGGTGAGAGGAACCCATGTAAGTCGTACACAGACATAATTATGCTTAACATTTGTGCCTTGGTAGGGGGTTCCGTCCCCTTTAAAATGTCCAGAGAAATTCGATTCAAATTGATTTTAAACCCAAAACAATCATCATTCGGATACCACATCAAACCCAGAGTGCGCTCATTCGTGTTCGTAGCTCCATGTTTGAATTCCATGGCAGTAGGCGCGAGCGCATCGGAGGGGATACTGTTCAGTACCTCCTTACTATTACTAGACCAGCGTGCTATCTCAAACCCACCTGATTTGTTGATAGTAGTTATCTCCTGCACTAGTCGCGACGCCTTGTTCTCCTCGCTACAGGAATGTACACAGTCGTCCATATAAAAATTATTGACGATGACGTCAACGGCATCAGGGTGCAAGTCCTGATATTTCTGTGCATTTTTATTTTTTATATATTGTGCGATGAAAGGTGAACAGGTTGCCCCAAACAACAAACTTTGCATGACACACTTTTTTACAGGTTTGTCGGGACTTTCTTGCCAAAGAAAACGAAATACGTGTTGGTCTTCGGAACGCACTTTTATTTGGACAAAGAAATCTTTTATATCGCCAACAATCGCGATTCTGTGCTCACGGAATCGTAACATGATTCCTAGTAAGGAATTATACAAATCAGGGCCCGTAAGTAAATAATCGTTCAAGCAAACACCGTTCACTTTTCCCGCGCAATCAAATACTAACCTCAGTTTTCCAGGTTTATTAGGATTCTGTACCCCAAAATGCGAAAGGTACCAAATGCGACTTACACCTAAGATTTTATCATCAACTAGTTCTCGAGCGTAGCCATTGTCGAAGAGCTTAGCCATTTCCTTACGATACCTATCCGCGTAGGTACTGTCTGACTGAAACTTTTTTACTATACCTTTCAACCTGGAGTGAGCATAATCATACGTGGCCGGCATACTAAAGTCGTCCTTGGCAAATGGTAAACCTACTTCCCACCTGCCTCCTATGTAGCGAGCTGTTTCGTCCAATACACGCAACGCTCGCACGTGCGCTGTGTTTTCGCGACGCAGGGATGACACGCCGATTGAATCTAGCTCAAAAGATCGCTTAACTAGGTCATTCAACTTGCTGATAGGGTCCACCTGCGGCTGCTCCTCCATGTGAGCGAGATGGAACATGTGACCGCTTTGGCCGTTCACGGAAGAGTGAGAGAGACGGCAGTTCCCGTGAATAGACCACCCCAAACGGCACCTAGTAGCGTACGGCTCCTTATCAACATTGCAATCTAATGGTTCTAAAACTTCGATAGGGTTCAATAGGTAATAATTATCCTCTCCTATCAGTAAGCGAGGCACCACGCTTTCCTTGCAAACGAAATCTTTTAAATGTTGCAAACGATTACATTTCAAATATTCATTTACGACAGATAGGTTTTGTGTAGGTAATTTAAATTTGTCTACGACACGCAAGGTAACATTATGCTTTAATTGATCGTAAAAACCAGATATGTTTGTAGTAATCTGCGGAGTGTCAGATTGATAAACCTCGATACCGAAAACATCAACAAACTTTATCGCACTGGAATATGAGCTTGTAATACCTAACTCGCGCACTAGGATTTTATCTATCATAGATATAGACGCACCATCATCTAATAGAGCATACGTGCTAACTATGCCATTAGGGCCACTAAGGTTCACTTTCACCACTTTCGTCAACCCGGTGGTCGCAAGGGGCGCCGCGGCCGGCGCGGCATGGCCAGCGTCAGCGCCGGTGCACGGCAGCGGGCGCGCGGGGTCGGCGCGCGGCGGCGCTGCTGCCAGCGCGTGCGCGACGGTCTCGTTGCGCGAAGATGACGACTCACCCTCTGCAGTCTCCGGTGTCGACGATGGAGATTCCTCCTCCTCGGCAGGCGTATGTGTGAGCGGCTTTTTATAGTGTAGCAAGTGATGATGTGCCATACCACAGTTATCAATAGCGCACACAGGTGCGGGGCACGCGTTATGGTCGTGTTTTTGTAGGCATGAAAAACAAAGACCTTTCGATTTAACATACCGCCACCGATCCTTTCTCATAGCTCTTCTAAATGGACGACAGTCAGCCAGTGCATGATGTGGGGCCTTCTTACAAAAGTTGCATGGCCTGGTGGTACCATTACACGGCTTAGCGGTAACCTCTGCCGCTGCTGTTGCTAGGACGGGACGATTGTAGGTATTGTAGGTATAATTACTCGTGCGGTGTTTATCATCGTATTTCTTAGTAGGTAGTGTCGGTTCGGCCTTTTTATAGTCTCGTATGTTAGTAACGCCGACAACGGATACCATTTCAGCCTCTCGTTTGAGAAATGCCGCTAGTAGTTGAAGTTTAGGTATGTTCGATGATAGCTTACTGTACGCGTAGTCTGTCCACCTACTGATCAATATACTAGGCAACTTTGATATGACAGCAGTTGCGATCTCGGGGCTCTTTAGGTAATCGTGTTGGTTTAGGTTATGTAATGTAGCAACACAATTGTTTATTTTCATTGAGAATGTAACTATATCATGCTGATAGTTGGTAGGTAGTGGGGACAGCTTTCTCATCTGTGAAGTTAAATGTTGTACAATAGTATCAGATTGGCCAAACCTCAGTTCCAGGGCTTCCATGATGACGGCAGGCGACGTGTTACCTATGAGCAGGTCGGTGACTGCCTCCTTGGCATCACCTTTCAGGGCACGTCGTAACCTCCACAGGTTCTCGGAGTCGGTGAATTGGCACAATGCTGAAGATTCGTCGTAGGCGCTTCGGAAGTGTAACCAGTCAATGCAGTCACCGCTGAACGCTGGTAACTCTCGTGGCGTGGATAGCCGGGTAAGTAGACGTTCTTCCTGTGTCGAGGAAGATGACGTCATCATATCTTTCAGCGCGTGTGCCAGCTGGAGGATGCTGTCAGCAGGCGGTACGTGGGCAGAAGTGCAAGCTGGTGCTACATATGGAGCTTGCGTTGCCTCCCTGTTCATTGGCGGCTGCTGCTTCGCGATGTCCTGGGCAGTAGCCGTCGGCTGAGGGTCATAGGTGCGAGCCGGATTTTCATCAGGGACTCGCGCTGCCTCCGCGATGGGCTGCTGCTGCTTGGGTGCTGGCTGGTCACTGGTTTTCAACCACGCGTTCACCGCTTTTTCTTTAGCTGATGACGTCACTGACGGGCATTTCGACTTGCTGCTGCTCGTGGCTACCTCGTACTCCAGCTTTTTTTGTGCTACGATGAGTTTGGCTCTCGCAGCATCAAGCTCGAGCTCTAAGCGGCGCAAGCGTGACGCTTGTGACGCTGATGACGTAGTCGATGGCGGTGCTGGCGGTGCCGGTAGACGGGTCTCGGTCTTGACCGAGGTACCAGACATATTTTTGGCCGTATATAAAGCCTGATCACTGCGCACAACACCAGGTTCACTCTTATTTTTCACTTTTTCATCTGTAATGGCGTCCATTGCACTCGCGAGCACGTGTTCCGACGCGGCTTTCAATCGCTCGCACAACTTCTCCCGATCCTTATTCAAGCGTCTATTATTGATAGGACTATGGAACATCCCGGTGCCAGTAAGATTTGGCTCGAAGGACCAGATTGTACGGGATGAAATAAGAAATCGAGATAGTTTGTGGAAAAGGAGCGCGGTCGAGTTTGCTCGCGGTGGTGGTTCGATGTCGACTGCACAATAGGAGGCGCTTGCGCGCGTCAAAGATTATGTATCAAAGACTAATTATGATAAATGGTTCAATTCGCTAGCTCGAGCGCGCTCATCTTTATTTAGGATAATAAATGCACAAAATAATGAAAAGTACAAAGTACAAAATAACAGCTTGAACTTAAAGAATTGTAAAGTGCAGTGCGTCGCCTACAAAGCCTATTTCTACAGTAAAGTAGATTTCTGATCATTTGTCGACTGATTGTCCCGCGCAATAGATGAAGAAATTAAACTCTTGAGTTTCGATTGAAGAACATATAAGTCAGTAAAACTACTGGCATTATCAAATCTCCTTGGTGGAGAATTATTTTTTACTAAGTTTGTTTTCAGTTTTCGCCATCGTTACCTAGATCTAGAATAAAAAGTAAAAGTGCTAATATCACCTTTCAGAGCACGGCCTAGTTGGTATCGACAACCGCATAGCAGTATAGGGGTCAGGCCGATCTTATCACATAATTGATTAGCCCTTTTAGCCGTATCTAACATTGGATCTCCTAATGTGGGTGCCCCGTTCCCAGAGAAAATTTCGCTAACGTTTTTTTTCCTTTAGTCTCCATAATTGATGAGTTTGTTGCCGTTTGCTATACATGTGGTCAACTCGATGGTTTCTGAGGTGTCCTCGTTTTGTAGCTACCAAAACACTACCAATCTCACTCAATTTTTTCACTCTGCATATTTTTCCAAAAACGTTCCGAGAACCATTCCGCTCTTTATTAAACTCATAAATTGTTGCGCTGAAAACCTCGACACGATATAAAATTCTGTTGGAAACTTCACACGCTAGACTCATTTTATCGTGTGCAGCGAGAACGCAGACATGAAACCATAAAACATTCTCGAAGGACTTTATCCCGAGTTCAGACATCACTTACAGAAGTCTAAAGCCGTACTCATAAAAAGAATGACATGCAAATGACCGGGGAGCCATCGCAAACATCTCCTGACATCGAACAAGCGTGTCTAGACCAGTGGTTGTCAAGTTGTCTGAGAGCGATAAAATAACATTGACACCAATTTGCTCTGGTTTACTAGCGTGACTAAATCAAGGACGACATCAGAGCAGAACTATATGAAATACAATAAAAAAATAGAGATATTGGTATTTAAATGCATTTACTTAATTTATCGGAAGCCAAGACTCACTTTGGTTTTTCGAGCCGGCGAAGTAAGTAAATTTTCAAATTTTCAAATTTCAATCGTTTATTTCCAAGTAGATTCACAACGAATTCTTTCAGAAAGTCAAAAATTTACAATACAATACTGTCGCTAAAAATAAATTAGTCATTGTAAAAAAGAGAAAATTGTCAGACACAATTTTCTCTTTTTTATAACAATTTTATGTTCCTAGTAGAAACGCGGCACGAGTGGGATAAAAAAGGCACTGCCTCGGGGCCGGCCAGGCTGACCACACAGCATGTAACTTACTAGCATGTAGCTATTAAAGTAAATATTTCAAAAAATATATTTACATGTGTCATGTAAATCAGCCGGACCCCCTGAACAGGAAAACCACCCAAAAACCTGCTCAAAAGTGCTCCTATTCTCAATTAACAATTTGTACCAGAGGACCTAAGCTACCCTAGCTAAGATTTAAAATATATTAATAGCCCAAAAGACGGCTACGCTAAAATAAAATAAAAGTACTACAGTAGATAATTCTATCTGTTTCGTCTTAATTAAGTCTTCCTTTCTATTTATGTCAATTTTAAGTTCCATGCACGTCCCGATTTGGTATTAAAAATGACTGCATGTTTCTTGTGCTGCGCTGGAAAATCAGAGGACCATGCCTCTTTGTCATTAACGTAATCATCTAACTTATAATAGGCTTTATAACATAATGTTTTCTTAATAATAGATTTAAATTTACTCTCAGACAAACTTAATATATCTTCCGGTATTTTGTTATAGTATCGTATACTTAAACCTTCAAATGAAGTCCTAACTTTAGCTAGTCTATGCTTAGGTTGATCTAATTTATTTTTACTCCTTATATTACGATTATGTCTTTCATGATTTCTTGTGAAAGTATGAATATTCTTTCTTACATACATGATATTTTCATAAATATATTGACATGGCACAGTCATAATATTAATTTCCTTAAACAGTTCTTTTAGAGAATCACGACTGCCAAGTTTATAAATAGCTCTAATGGCCCTTTTCTGAAGAATAAATATTGTTTCAATATCAGCTGCGCGACCCCACAGCAAAATTCCATAGGACATAATGCTGTGAAAATAACTGAAGTAAACAAGTCGTGCAGTTGCAATATCTGTAATTTCTCTAATTTTACGTACTGCATAGGCAGCTGAGCTTAATCTTCCCGACAAAGATGTAATATGAGGGCCCCATTGAAGCTTTGAATCAAGCGTAATCCCTAAGAAAACTGTGCTGGCAGTAAATTCTAATTTTTCATTACTAAGCGTGACATAATTATTCAAAGAATGTACTACATTTGGCAAAGTGAATAATACACATTTAGTTTTTTTCGCATTTAGAACTAAGTTATTTGCAGTAAACCAACTATGAATTTGTCCAAGAGTGTGATTTACTTCGTCATAATTATGCGCTCGTCTATCAACCTTAAATATAAGGGATGTATCATCAGCAAATAATACAATTTTGGACAAATTCTCTACCATGTAAGGCAAATCGTTAATGTAAATTAAAAATAAAAATGGTCCTAATATAGAGCCTTGCGGCACACCAATTTTAACACGAGATCCCTGTGATTTGGTGCCGTTTACTTGGACCTTTTGCGTTCTATTATCTAAATACGAATTCAGAAATTTCAGAGCTACGTTTCGAATACCGTAATGTTCTAATTTTACCAATAAAGTTTCATGATCTACGCAATCAAATGCCTTAGAAAGATCACAAAAAACACCAATGGCGTCCTTTGATTCTTCCCAAGCATTAAATACATGTTTGACAAGAGCAACACCAGCATCTGTGGTACTACGTCCCTTTGTAAAACCGAATTGCTGGTTGTGTAACAAGTTGTTGCTATTAAAATGGGACAGCATTTGATTGAGTATGATCTTTTCAAAGACTTTGCTGAGTACGGGCAGAATAGATACAGGCCTATAGTTACTGGGATCTTGTTTGTCGCCAGCTTTAAACAGCGGAACTACCTTGCTATCTTTCATTAAATCAGGAAAGATGCCATGATCAATACATTCATTGAAGATATCTGACAAGTATGGTGCTAATATATCGATAATTGATTTACAGACTTTAACTGACATTCCCCATAAGTCTTCGGTGCTCTTAACTTTAATCTCGTTAAAAGCTTTTAAAATATACTGGGGAGTCACAGGACTAAATTTAAATTCTGAATTGCAAGCATCTACATTTTGTTTAAGAAAAGAAGATGAGATTGAAGGTGAAGAGTTTAATGACTCAGTTGTTTTAAGAGGTATATTTGTAAAGAATGTTTCGAATTCCTGTGCTACATCGGAATTTGCGCTAATCATTCCATGGTCGGTATTAAGTGAAAAGTTATTTTCGCGTGGCTTAGTTTTACCTGTTTCGCTATTAATAACTTTCCAGACAGCTTTTATTTTATTGTCTGAAGACTTTATCTTATTTGTAATAAAATTGGCTTTAGCAATTAGACAAGCTGTTTTAAAGATTTTAGAATATTTTTTTACCAGCTCATTAAAACTTTCATCAGTTGTCATGTTTCTAAGCTCATAAAGTTCAAAAAGCTTATCTCTGCTAATCCTAAGACCCTTGGTAGCCCAATCACTAAACTTAAATTTCGTACTAATTTCTTTTGTATCTATTTTAAAAATTAATTCAAATTCTTCGCTCACTAAATTAAAGAAGTCTTGGTATACACAATTTGGACTCTCAAAGTTATAATTATTGACTGCCAGTTTTCCCATTAAAACGTTTCGGTATTTTTCCAACCTACTACCAGTGATGCGCCTAGTTTCTATCTTAATTGTTTTAATATGATCTTTGAACGGGAATATTACGCATTGACCTCTGTGGTCTGATTGAAGAGAGTTTATAATACATTTTTCTACAGGCTTACAATCACTGAATACATTATCAATACATTTGGCAGAAGTAGGCGTCACACGAGTAGGTTCAAAAAATACATTAGACAAATTGAATGATTTGAAAAGTCCTAAAAATTTATCACTGAGTGCATTTTTTTCTAGAATGTCTACATTAAAGTCCCCAGAAACAATAACATGTTTATTTGTTTTTGTGACTAATTTTAGTACATCTTCTAGTACTTCTAGTAGTGTGGTAAAATTTTTAGCTATAGGTGGTCTGTATACGCATACTATAACATGACTTTCCAGCTCAACACAAGATAATTCAGTAGAGCTTTCAACCGACAATCCCACTACATCCTTACGTTCTTTAAATTTAATATTGTTTCTAATGAGTATTAAACAGCCTCCATGGATCGCGGATTTTCGGTTGAAAGAGCTGGCTATACAGTAATTTTCATAGTTTAACAAAATGTCATCTGTTTGGAAGTGCTCTGTAAGACAGACTACGTCATAATTATGCTTCTCTAAGAACAATTCAATTTCTAATACTTTGCTGGAAAAGCCCTGAATGTTTTGATGTAAAACTTGAAGTTGATATTGCTTTTCCTTTGTCTTAGGTTGAGTGCAAGAAGACCCCGGATTGCCTATACTATTTACATCAGTCAAAGAGGGGGTTTCCTTTGTCTTAAAATCTAGTTTAAATTATTATTATTACTACCCTTACTAACTAATATGTAAGTACTTAATTTATTAAACGGATCAGAATCAAAGTGTATTGAATTTTAGCAAAAAATATTCACACAGCTCTAGAATGATGTTTATGACATGAGTTACGTATAATGGTCGACAGTATATTATGTAGTTCAGTTGCGGCATATTTGATTGTTTTAATTTGTCAAAAAAGGTTTTCCACGCGATTATATTGTATTTCATGCAAATTGCAAACTTTCCCTACTTTCCGTTTCGATCCTGAAATGTTGATAGGTTATAGTAGAGAGTTACAGAACACTTTGTTTCTGTAGATTTAGTTCAATGAGTTTTGGGGTTCAGGGTTTCTACCTACTTTTCAAGGGTAACGATTTACGAAAAGAAATGTTTGAGTACCTCTGTTATAGACGGCTCTTGAGGGATTTGTAAGAGTGGGGTGTTCCAATGTTCCCGTTGGATCTGGGATAATGATCGCAATCCCGAAGGATCTGTGTACCGGCTTCTCGGAGTCTAGAAATGCCCTCGGATCGGGAGGGGTGGACGACTTTGAATGGCCTTTAGAGAAGATTGGTGCATGGGATAAGTAACAAATTGAATTTCTTAAAAGGATAATGTCACAAGTTTAATATTACGGTAAGAAAAACTCTGTCACATTTTAAATATCTAGTTCAGATATGACAAAGTGGTGTCAAACACAAAAGGTACGCATAAATAAGATATAGTAACGTCTTATGGATCTCTAGTCAGACTTTCGATTTTGTCTACCTTTAGGTGGGTCTCCTGCACATAAATTATTATAATTTCAACTTACATTACCTTCGCATTTTGAAGCAGTTTTCCGATTACTAAAAAGATACTAGCAAACAAGGTACTATCATCGCTTGTCCCTTAATCCCCTGACAACATAAGTGGATCTGTGGAACTAGCCCCGGGATTAAAATTTAACGTGTTCAGGCTCTAAAATATTAAAACTTTGTACAATACTATTTCTACGGTTACTACGAGTAAACACGAATAATCTGTAACACACACAATTTTCATGAAAGGACATGGCACGATATCCTAGCTTGAATAAAAATAAGGTTCAATTCCCAGAAAAAGTTAATATTGATGCTGTAGTCGGGGAATTTTTCTTCGACAATTCAGATAGTTTAATAAACATTCCTTTCGAAAATATCTACGAGAAGAGTCGAGAAGAGTACATTGAAAGGGAAAGAAACACATTTAGGTTTGCTCAATGTTAAGTACCTACTTTTTGCAGCAAACAATCATAATGTTCGCTACATCGTTATAATTCAAAGAAATAACAAGCTAATTAGTACAGAAAATGCGAGAGCTGAGCAAATATCCTGTTTCTATCATATCTCGAGAAATTTAATTACCGCCGCCATACAGTGATGAGTATCGCACAAATTGTGAGATTCTAGTACAATGAACAAGATGGAGTGTATCGTGGGTTATGCATAATGAAGTAACAGCAATATGCGTGATAACAGCCGTGTTGCCAGCTTGTTAGTTATAGGTGCCAGGAGAATAACCTTAACAGCTACAACAGCCCACTGCTGGACATGGGCCTCCTCCTATCGTAAGTTTTGGCGTACTCTCCTTTGGTTTACTTCACTGGGAACGCTGCTGCCCATTCGATGGAAAATTTGTCCCTAAGTCGCTTTTCACGACACCGGCAGGTAGAGTTGGGGTGATGCTATTCTAAGCCGAGCCGGCTTAACACAGCCCGGAGAATAACGTTTAATTAAATGCCTAGTATAAACTATTGTCTAGAAGTTTATAGGTAAAATGAGTGAAAGGCAATGTACGCTGCGTAATTAGGTTGATTATTCATTACGACAATGACACATGACAATGATTCATTATGACATTTTATCAGGACCACTTACCTAAGCAATAATTATACTGTAGCCTTTACTGTAGCATGTGGTGTGTCTATAAAGATATTGGTTTTAGATCACCAAGCTCAACACAAGACAACTTAAACAGGTAAACAAGATGACAATTCTCTTACAGAAGCACTGAATGCTTTTATACCCGGAAAAATGCTTGTCACTTTAAAAAGAGCAGTAAAAACGAATGGTACTTTACAACGTTATTTTAAAAAAACCAGTACCTAAATGTAAGTATAAAGAGTTATTAATGTTTCATAAACTTGATGAAACGAAGGCAATATCTTGTTGCAAAGATAATAAAGTTAGTATCTCGTAACTTGATATTGCTAATAAACAACCTTAACTGGAATCGAGCTACAAGATTTACTTGCATTGTTGTAAATTATGGTTACAAAAGTAGGTACAATGATTTTGATAGGTGAGTATAAGTATATGTAATTCTATGAGTGAGTAAAACCAGCCAATGGATGAGTTTCCTTGTCGAAGTAGCAATTACTCTTCTTTTTCTTTTCGTGTGACTAGTCAAACTTATTTCGTATGGCTATCTCTCTCTCTTCGAGTAAGACACCGAGTTCCCAACGACCCAAAGAACCCTTGTGTTACAGCTTTTCAACTTTGCCATAACTGAAAGTGTATTGTCCAAGTTAAACAACTGTGGTCATTCCCCACCGCAGTCAGAACGGAAATCTGGTTCAAAAGAAATTTTTTATTTGTTTTTAAGTTTCTAAATCTTATCTTGCGTATTGAAAAAAAAACAGTGAATGGGATTACATCCACCTATACCCAAAATGTAGGAGCACCTAAAGGTGAAGGTTACAATGTGTTTTTACGAGATTGTGTTGAACTAGTTGTATATTCTGTGGAAAATGCATGAGCTGGTCCAGATGGGAATAAGTAGCGCGGTGTCGGTGTCACGGTGACAACAAACACTGAAGTTTAAAAATATTGCTGCAATCTGCAATACGCGACGGTTTGAAATTAGATATTTCGTTCGCTTTTTTATCTAAGTAAGTGATTAAAAATGTACTTTAAAAACTCCAATTGAAAAACAAAAGATCTATAATGCACGTGATAAAATCTTGAAAAATGTCCTAATGAAATATTCAGCGTTTCATTTCGTAATTAGTACTGATATTATAAAGTTCATGAGAATTATATTTTTAATTTTTTAACGTAGGTAAACATGTGTGAAATAAGAATCCATCGGAAATAACATTTTGTTTTGTCAGACTAAAAAATACTCCGATATGTCTGAAATAGATACATGTCTGATATGACCAACTACCTACATAGAATGAATTAGACAGACAGCAACAGCGTAATGTGTTCCAAGAAACCTTAATAAAGAATTTTATACTTACCAGAAAAGTAAATGAGATAATCTTCGACTGACAGGCGGATGGATTACCAGTATTTTCCCACAGTTTTTCCAGGTGATGATTGAGGGCTATTCCCATTTCCATCGTCCATCTATTGCGCCTCACATCCAGATGGATTGCCCACTGAAAAGCTGGCTGTAAGACCTGTACTGTATGTGTAGTAAATGCCTCCGTGATCTTGTAGTATGTCGAGCTCAATATAGGAGCGTTTCTTTTCGTGGTAGATAATAATGATGAACTGTTAAATAACGTATGAGTTGGTGACATTATTATTATTCCTAGTTATTGTTCATGCAGTTTGATATGACCAATCCCATTTTGTCTAATGTAAAGTATATGAATAAGGAGTAGTTTGAGGATAGGTGCTAATTGCTGCCTAACGTAGGAAGTCTGTAGCTTTGATCTAAGAAAAGCGCGTAGAAGGAAGGACCAATACAGATATTTTTAAACTTCATTGGTCCATTGGGTCTTATGCCCACCCACACTGGAAAGCCGTTCATCTAACGCCTCACATCCAGACGGATGGCCCACCGGCGGCCTGACGCGATAAGTCGATGTGACTGATGATGGAGATGTGTGGACCGCAGCGTGAGCCCTGACGGACGTTGAAATACGCAGACCATTGCCAGCCATTAATATTCCGTTACATTTAGACATACTGCCGATTTGGAAGCGTGCATTCTATAGGCTTTATGCCCATCAATACCCTTCAGTCGTGGTTGCCGATCAGATTATTTTATCGGTTTGGGTAAAACTGGAGAATAAAATAGGCTGGGGTTTCTGCACGAAAAGTAAGGTTTATTTGTTTGTACTAAGAGACGAATATTGTTGCTGCGGTTGCAATTATGTTGCTTACTGCTAATGATATAATTATTTATTATTGAACTAAAAAGTATGACTCATTATGTGAGGAATTACAACTTACTTGTTTTAAATTTGGTTAAGGGCTCGGGCCCCGACCAGTTTCGGCTGATTCTGGGTCCCGAGCCCTCAACCAAATTTAAAACAAGTAAGTGGGAATTCCTCACATAATGAAATAATTATTGTCTACCAAAATTTCTCCTGAGCTCTGCTTTCGTGTAGGTTTTAATTTAAACAAGCTAAAATTGGCCTCATTAATTGCAGTGCATTTGTGCAATGCAATTCTGCCCGTTGTGTGGTACTATCTATTGGCAAGCACCAGTTATATTGTGGTAATAAAAACTGCCAGTAAGCGCCTGTTGGAAAATTGTGAGCTATTTTTGTGACTCTGGCCTTTAATTTATTCAGTCTATGCGTTCAATTATACGCCGGCAATGGAATAAACTTTGTTAGCGAGTAATTAACAGGGTCCAATTTCGTTATGACGCGCCTTAATTTGGACTATTGTCTTTGCGAAAAATTCGCACGGAAAAATAACTACGTGACTGAAATGTTGCCGCTGCGATAGAATTGTGTCCTTAATTTTTCATTTATTTTATTGGCTTGCCTACAGATTTTATTCAGATAAAAATAAACCTGTATTTACATTGTCGTTGCGCTAATGTATCCGTCTGTCAGATCCATACTAGTTTAGCAGTGACGTTTCTATGTTTCTTGTATGGATCTGACGGACGCATACGTTAGCGCAGCGTTATTTTGGCGCTGCGTTGTGCGTTAAGTGTAGGAAAGGCCTAAGTAATGCATCTTTACCCTTTTACTTGTTGTAGAGTGGGATGACTCTGAATTACAGGGTAGGTAACATTGATAGGTAGTATTGCAGCACTGAAACACAAAAATACGGTATATGAATTAATAATCATGTAAGTTTGAAATGAAAACATAAATAAACCCTATTGTAGAGCTGTATTGACGTAATAGAGCTAGAATCAAAGTTCTCCCGTCTCTTCAACTGTACACCTCGTAAACATTAATTCCAGTCAAAGAAGTCAGTACAGCTGATTTGCTGTATAATTCGGATATCAGTGAATTTCAGATCCAAGCAGCAGTCGAACTTACGAGTACAAAGGTGGAACTCCGAATTCGTGCGCTTCACTCCCAGAACTATCCCAATAGCATTCCTTCGCTGATTCCCAGACGAATAAATTCCTAGAACCTTCCAGAACTTTGATTTTTAATATTGCTTTTCTACTGAATCAAAAAAATCCTAAATGGTGCAATAAGACTAGTGTGCATGATGGCGCAGCGAGGATTTCTCTGCTCTGCTAGTCTGTATAGACAGGCAGTAAAGTTATTATAAAGCGAAGCCCTGTTACTTGCTATAGGTAACCAAAAGTTAATTATTAAAAATAAAGTGTTACCAGCGAATCATACATACATACATACATATATCACGCCTTTATCCCTTGCGGGGTAGGCAGAGCGCTAACGGTCGTAAAAAACGGTCGCCAGCACCACGTCTGACAAATTCCAGCGAATCACCGTCTCATTATTATCTCTCTATCAGTCTGCACACTCCTAAAGTCGATAAATGAAGACATTACCTATGGGGGTACCAGAAGGTTCTTAATTGCATGCTCGGTAACGCAAGCGATGAATTGTGATCGCTTTTCCGTGAACTACTCGTGTCTCGTTGATCTTTGGCATCTACAATTAATAAATCTATGTGATTTAGATAAACTAAAATAAACTGAATTACCCGTGAAGTGTCCGAAATTGTCCACTCTAACGAAAATTACAATTCCAAAAGGACACAAAATTATGTAAATGAAGGTGTAAATTTGTCCCGCCCCAGCGAATGCTGAACAATACGAGCGGAACAAAAGCCATGATTGCATGTACATTTGCATGTTTCATTGACCGACAATTTAATTTCTGCTGTCCTCCTCCGGGCACTCATTACGACCCCTTTGTACACGCCCAGACATGAAATGTATTTGTAAAGTGATAGTTACTTTTCCGTGACCGTATGATGCCGGATTAAAATAGCATTACCCGTTCTACCCAATTTCTACCCGTTGGTGTCATAAAAGATGACTGCAGAATGTATCCAAGGAGTTGGCAGCAGCGAAACTGGTCAATCCGTCTGCGAAGCGTGGTGAGTATAACAATACCCTCCAATGCGGGAGGCCCATGTCCAGCAATAGACGGTAGCAGAGTAGAACCTCTGCGTCCACATCCTTCATAAACCACCTGTCCTTTCACTAATCATTTCAAATTGGAAATTGGAATGTCGTCACACATTTTTCTGACTTTTTGACCCAGTCGCGATAAAATCAGCGAACAACGAGGATCAAAAGAAACATATAACAATCCAGTGATCTGTATGTGATTAGTTAGTAACTAATGATTTTAATGTAGTGCTCGGTATGTAACAAAGTGCACATGTGAAGTTACAACGGAGTACGAAAGTTAGAAAAAACCAGTTATAAGAAAAAGCAGTTATAAGCCTATGTTTTCCTTGTTATGTTTCTATAGTTCATCTACCATTCCCTAATCATATAATAATATTGTTCTAGGGTTTCTTTTCCTGTAATAAATATTTAAAGTCATCAAGACCGTCTTTCATTGGTTTGTGGTGGCATGCTAGTGCCACAAGACTGTTGTTGTTATTGTCACTTTTTAAATAGGTTTAAATTATAATTTACAGGTAGATATTTTTTCTTTTTTATCTATGTTTTGTACCTTGGGGAAAAGTATGCAACTCAGATACTTACTGGCTCATCCCTTGAAATAATGCAGCTGATTAGTAAGTAGCCCTCCCTTTAGTAAAATTTCGAAAAGGGTCACCAAACAACTATACTCTGAGAAAACGTAGATATTTTTGGTCGATTCCTATAATCGTAGGTACCAACTTTCGTTTACTCCAGCAATTCTTTATCCACAAGAAGGTAATGATCGGGATAATGTACTGTCTCCAATGCGGCTGTAGCAAGGACATTAGTATTTGTCAAAACGTCCTCGGAACGGCCGCCTTACGACAAATAACCCGCCTTTTTGTGGACGATTGCTCTTTGATAGCTATATACAGAATAGCTAGGCATAAGGCCTCCCCCACACTTGACGCACAACGCAGCGCTAAAATAACGCAACCATACTGCAGCGATCTGTCAGATACACACTAGAAACGTCAATCCCCATACTAAAACCGCTCAACCACTGTAAGCAGCTGCGTTGTTTTGACGCAACTGTGTTATTTTGACGCATTTTCGAGTATGGTTATTTTAGCGCTGCGTTGTGCGTTAAGTGTAGAAAAAGCCAAGGACCCTACTTAGTCACATCAGTGTATAATCAAAATCATGCTTTTATCTTTGCCGCATCGCAAGAAGTTTTATTTATAACACATGTCTAACTTTATTGCGTTGAGGTAAAAAAAAAATGCTGCGAATATTTTAAGGGGTAAATCAGCCCGTGAAACTACTATACGTACAAAATTACAAACCGACCAAGTCAATTTGTATAGGATTTATATAGGCCCACAAAAATTTCTCGTATTCGACCTATGCTTCTTAGGAAAAGTTGTTCAGTTTCACGAGCTAATTCATCCCTTAAAATATTTGCTAATATTTTTACACCTTATATTTTATTAATTGTTTGTAAACACTGCACTAAGCCCGTACACAACATTCACAGTATCCTATGACTCGGTTTAATCATAGCAAAATAAACAAAAACATGCATAACTCCTTATAATATGCATATTTCGCTGAAGTAATACTACGGCCCTCATGAAGTGTCAAAGAACTACTACTTACCTAGTTATACTACCAAAAAGCTCATTGTCATATAAATGTTACTGCACACTTTGTGGTTTGCCCTAACGACTTGTTATAAAAACTATTCGTACATTCAGCTCCAAACATTAACATAGTAATGTTCCTCTTAACCCGTGTCGTTAGTATAAGTGTAGGGTAAGGGTCATAATATCTGGACGTGGTGAAACCTCAGGGAAAATAATATCTTCAGAGTAAACTTCATAAGAAACTTGTGAGAGATTCCACATGTCTTTGGCCCGAAATAAGATGCGACTGTGGCTGTGTCTTGAACCCGGGACTATGAAGTACCACTACTCTGTTATTTGACCAGCAGAGTCATGAAGTCGTCTTTTCGGTCTCATGATGCTCGTCTTGAAGCGATGGATAGCAACATAGCCACTGCAAGGGGATTCTATCTAATCCTTTAAATGCTTTGACTGCGTTCGCAGATGTGACGTATGTATATTCAAGATCACGTCTGGTTAGACACAGTAAGACTTGCGAAATAAGAACAGTCCAAAGTGCGAACTCCAACTGACTGAATATTAAGTTTTAGTTTCGTTATTTTTGTGCGCGTACTAATTTTTGGTGGCCATCCCTCTGAAATATTTCTTGTTCTGAGATGTAGTAGAGCAAAAACTACTGACAACAAATCCTGTTTGTTATACGGGTCGCGAATGTTGGTGAAGGGACCAAATGGCTTCATATTAATATCACTAGGTTTGTTCGTTAACCAACTTCGAATTCGAATAATAGCGACTAACTAAGTGATTCTACTCCTCCGCCCAGATTTTCAGCTAAGTCCAAATATTTTTCCACGATAAAAACTGAGTGCAGAAGAAAATGCGTCTTTACGTATAAGATAAAGAAGAATAAAGTATAAGGAAGAATCAAGTAATAACTTACGTAGAGGATGATAAGTAATAGCTGTCTCTTCCTTTTGTTAAATATATTTTCCTAAAGTGAATAATAATAGGTAAGTATGTACATAACTATCAATGAAAATATTCCAATGTGTACGATTTTAACTGTGTAAAACACCCATAAGATTTGGTGCTATACATGAATTGCTGCTGATACACATGCATCAAAAACTTGGTATTACCTATGTCAGTGGATGAACAGCAGAGCAGAATAGTCTATGACCTGTGACCTAGTTGCCCAACCAACATGTAGACTTCTAAAAGGGAGATGCATTACATTTCTACCACATTTCACTTTGAGTTTGGAAGGTAACTTAGTAAAGAGATCAACTTACGCTGGTTACTATAGCAAAGAATACTGACTGTAGCTACTCGCTCTAAGAGATACCAAACCTAGATCCCTTCTATCAGTGACATATTTTCCAAGTATTCAACTAGGTCTGCTGCATCAATGGAGTGAGCCCTGTGACCTATTGCCCCAGATATACTAGACCTTCAAGAGGCGCATTCAGTTCCACCTCATCCCACCGCTGTTCACTTACACCTTGTATATCTTTTGCCGTTAAAATGTAAATGTGCTCCTAGAGGGATACCGGATACTGTGCTCCTAGTTTCTTTACATCCGCTCTAGTGTACCTACCAGAAGTGTTTCAGTTAAACGACTTGGAAATAATTTTGTCTCACACATTTGTGACATTGGGTTTTCTCTCATTGGGAGTATTTTCCATAATCACCAGGCATGGGAGGCGGCTTAGATTATTGAAGGTCTCGCTGGCGCTGCCTTAGTAGCAAGCTCTTCAACCATGTCAGAAGCCTGCTACTTGTAGAAGGCGGTTGAAAAATTCTGACACTAGGGTTCATCGGGTCGCTGGGCGACAGGGTTCCCATACGAAAAGAGAGAATAATCTAAGGCATTGCCGGACGCATCAATGGTTTGGGGTCACTGTCAATTCAGTATGACATATAGCATTATGCCAAACAAATATTGTGCTAGAAGTAATTTATGCGAACCGAGTTATTCCAAAGTACACATATTAGGAGCTTCAACATTATTCAAAACGACGGTATCCCGTAGCAATTCACGAATGCTAGAATTTATCCCCTAGTCAGTTTTTGCGAAGCCCACGAGTGTAATATGATGCTAGCGATTGGTTGCCCGCACTAAATCTACTATCTATGTACCTGCTATTTTTTCCACGTACAATTCTGAACAACAACTCAACAGAGCGTATTCGCAGCCCCCAGTGACGGTGACAGCCGGTTTCCGCTAAACCTATGCAGCCGTTTCGCTTCGCATCAGTTGTGCTCTCTCATTTTCATTCTAGTTTTAGTAAGTGCGGACGCGCTTTTTATGTTTGGTTGGATGTAAACCTTTTTGGAAAATACTGAACTACCAATAAGGGAAATACCGAAAATTGTATTTTATGCAAAATGCGTCCTGTGTCAGTTAGGGCCGGCCAACTGCACTTTTCGTATCGTCACGTATAAAATCTTATACATAACGGAAATCTTTAACAATCCTGGATTTTTCCGCAATTATGTCGCATATAATTACCGTTAAATGATAAAAAGGGGGTATATCAACCCATCGAAGAGATATAATTACATCATGTAAATTTATATATATTTTGATGAACAGGTTCAATAATCACTGCCTTTAATTTGCAATATTATTAAGCCAACATCGAAGTTCTGTAGTGGCGGATGCAGTTATTATTATGTGCAGTTTAATTAAGAACATACTGCACTATTTTAATAAGTACTTCGAGCCAATGAAGTAAAAAATATGGGCACCTGATTACATTATTATCGAAGAAAATAACAATAGGCCAATAGGTGCCTAATTGTAGTTATCCTACACATACAAAGAAAGTCAAAACAACACTCCTCTGATATGGAAATGGCATCCAACCTTTGCTGTACAACGTAATATAATCACTTTGACTAAAGCTGCCACAAGGGGATAACTACAAAAAGATAGTGGAGTTTTACAGGCACTTGTGTCTAGTTCGTTCCAGTTACACCCAAGCCCGGTGCACCCGTAAACTTATTATAGATAGTTTTCTATATGACGACAACATACTACCCAACTTTTCCCACATACATTGCTGCCTCTTTCTACGGGTTCACACAGAAAGATGGTTACAAATTTTCAATGGTTGCTTGAATGTAGTTTCGTCACCGCTTTGGCCAGATATAGTCAGTATCATTTACATTTTGCTCGATATATTTACATACTCTTTGCCGGGAACAGAGCCCCAGATCTCATAGGAATTGAAGCATCATAAAATGCAGAAACAACAGTACACAGCTGCTGAATTAATGAAGCTGTAGACTACTTTATCCGTGCAACGAATTAAGGTATATTTATTTTTTCAGTATTTTGCCATTCTACTGGGTTTAATTTCGAGTTCTTGAATAAAATTAAAGGTATCCCGTACGGTCCCTTGACGTCCAACAATCTCCCGGCTGGTGTGTTAAAATTATGTGAAGAGTAAGTATAGGATGTAGT
This sequence comes from Keiferia lycopersicella, assembly GCA_029255805.1. Lineage (NCBI taxonomy): Eukaryota > Metazoa > Arthropoda > Insecta > Lepidoptera > Gelechiidae > Keiferia > Keiferia lycopersicella. The sequence continues at coordinate 6,429,337 of JARACZ010000010.1, forward strand.
CTCTGCCTACCCCTCCGGGAAATAGGCGTGATTATATGTTTGTATCTATGTATACGAAAGAAGAATAACCATTAGACGAGCAAAAATAGCGTTTTGTAATCAGTTCATCAGTTAAATCTTATTCAACATTAGATACTATTAATATGGTTTCGGAGGTACTAGGGCGTCATAGGTTCGATGGATGTTCAGCGCAGGTAGTAGGCAGCGTAGGGGGAGGCGTACGTGTACGCGGAGTAAGCGTAGGGCGCGGTGTAGGCGGAGTAGGCGACGGGAGCGGTGTACGCGGCGGCCACGGGCGCGGTGTACGCCGCAGTGTACGCCACCGGCGCGAACACGCCCGGCTTGGGCTCCGGCGCGGGCGACGCGGTAGCGAGGGCCATCAGGCAGGCGACGAATACCTGGTAATACGAAACATTTTTAAAATTCGAACAAGATATTTAAAAGAATGCAAATGTAGCGTTTGTCAGTGACCACTCAGCGCGACAGTGCAGCGCCTCTGATGGATGCTTTCAGAAATAGTCCGGATCGGAGTTTGCGATAATACAAGAAAACTTTGCTGGGTTACTTTTCTGAGTTTGTGTTGGCGTGTTTGAATTTGAATTAAATGATTTAATAATATATATAATAAATAAGTAGGCAAATTAAAAATCTAAGGGATGAAAAGGATTTATGCACTTACCAGCTTGAACATTTTTGTTGGTCGGTTGTTTTGGGTTAGCACTAAACTGCAGATTCTCAGAATGATACAGGATTGATGCCAGTGGACGGCTTTATACTAGAAGCAAGAAGGCCGATGTACGCAACTTGAGGATAGCGGCTGGGTCACTACACCTTCTGAATCGTGATTAGGACGTTGGACGACAGAATTCGTAATAAAATCAAGTCATGTGCAGGCCAGGCACATGACATATTACCATCATCGTCCAAGGTTATAGTGCAAGTAGTCATAATGTTAATAGTTCCTTAGGAGCCAATAATACACTCTTTTGTCATCTTAAAATTGTTTGCATGTAAAAATGTGTCCTAACTCATATTACAAATATCATGTCTTTATCCCTTGCGTGGTAGGCAGACAGACACTTAGAACTGCTGAATCTAGAATAACTAAGCACGATAAGACATATGAAATAGTATTTCATTTCTGACATTCTAAAAGTATTCATTGTGAATCTACTTGGAAATAAACGATTGAATTTTGAATCTCTTGAATCATACAAAAAAATGTTTTTATCTACCTATTTACTTTTTAAGCGCATCGAAGCTAGGAACCCAAAAATCTTGCAATTTTCTTGCAAAATCTTGCAAAATCTTTTAATGCATTTCAGTTCAAACATCAACTAAACGATCCGTTTTAAATCTAACAGATGTTCCCGTATGAATGAAGCAATCTGTGCGATAATTGTGCTCCGTGCATTTAGAGCACTGCTCCGGAAAATGAGTGAGCAATTACACTCATTGTTCTACGAGAGATAGGTGGTGCACTCACTTCACGTCCGTTGTTGCACATTTCTAGCCTAGTGCATCTAAAACGCATGCGCCTGTCAGACGCAAACAAATTTCGAATCGCATGCAGGGCAAACTAGGTAGGCTTAAATTATAAGCCTTACCTAGATGCAACAATAAGAATAGCCATGCATGCGAACAACCGCAAAACTACATTTTGAATTGCTATCAGAGATTTAGAAGTTGTCATTTGTCTTCCATCTAAAGAATATGCGAACTGCTCTATGAGATCCATCTATCGACTATCATCTGTTTGGTTCCGAGCTGATTTTTTTCAACTATAGGTACTTGGTAGTCTAGATCAGTTCTTAAAACTGATTATGTAACTTTTTCATTGGCTGACCATGTCTGTAATTATTAAAATACAATGTCCCTTTCATCCACTTACCGGTACCATACGTTATTAATATAATACACAAGAGATTTTAACTAGAAAATAAGTCAATTTGTTTTAAACCAAGTCTCAAAGAAGTAAATTGAATTTCGTTCTCTTTAACCTGCCCTGAAGCTGGAGTTAGATTAAAAGTATAAAGGCTCTCATGAAATTATAATTTATTTTTTTCAAAGAACTCGTTCACCGCCCGAAGAAGGACGTCGGGAACATGAACGGCGTTTGATAAGTACTACCGGTAACGTGCAGACAGGTTGGCAGGTTTTGTATTTTATCTTTAAAGATATCCAAAACGCGGTATGATGCCGGCTTAGAATAGCATCACTTCACATCCTTCCCGTGGGTGTCGTATGAGGCAACTAAAGGACTCGAGAGTATTGGTGTATTAAAATTTTTAGGCGACATGCTGATCTTGTGTCACTATAGTGATACACATGTTTTCTGAAACATACATGGAAAACAATCCTCAAAAATAACAGATGTGGCTTCTTCTTCTTTTCGTGTGGGACACCGAGTCGTCCTACGACCCGATGTACCCTAGTGTCAGAATTTTTCAACCGCCTTCTACAAGTAGTAGGCTTCTGACATGGTTGTGTAACGACCGCCGTCTTAGTGATCATAGACAGCGACCGGGACCTACGGCTTAACGTGCCATCCGAAACACGGAACCATCTTACTTACGGACAATCGGGTGGTTCAGCCCGCAATGTCCTAACCAGACTGGGAACAAATTCACAAAGTGATAGATATCAGCTTTGTGAGTGACCCACCGAGAATCGAACCCGGGACCTTCTGCGTCAAAGGCAGTCGCACTACCACTGCGCCACATCGGTCGTCGGTCGTCGACAGATGTGGCGATAGCGACCGTATTCTTACGGCTGTTAACGCTCTGCCCACCCCGCAAGGGATAAAGGCGTGATATATGTATGTATGTATGTATTCATATTCTAACCACCCTGTATATTTCCACTCTTGAATGAGTCTTGTGTGTTGCTCCAGCTAATGAAAATTTGTAGGTAGATATCCAAAAAACTATGGTCTGTGATGAAAGTATCTTCAAAACCTCGTTTGTAGTCACTTTGACTATGATAAACTTTACAGCATCAACAGATAATTTCAAAAGTTTACAACCCCGTTTGTAAAAGTACTTTCCCTACCTTTACACGTAATTTAATTTTTAGAAAAAACGCCGATGGATGTAGGTGGGCCGATCATCATAATGAGAATGACCTTTTCTGCCATTCCCTTTATTATTTTCGAAACATTTATTAATACCATTTCCGTATTACGTATTTAGCAAACGTATCCACATTCTCCCTTGTAATTCCTATTTGTTCGATTTCCGGAAGATGATAATAACGACATGTGACAACTGTTCCCTCAGCTGTCATATTTTATTTCCGGCAAATATCGAGGACTAGGGACGGCGTGGCACGTGATGTCACTCCCTAGACTACTTACATAACACGTGAGGGATAATCTAACGAAAAATATTACTTACCTACATACTTATTGGTCATGATTTGGTCGGCCTTTTTCGCCTTCTATTATTATAAGTATCTTAACTGATTGTAAGGTGGATCGCATATTTGACGCACGACGGAGCGCAAAAATATCGCAGCGGTCTGTCAGATACATACTAGAAACGTTACTCCCCATACTTTAACCGCACTCAACGGACGACACTGCGATAGCGCTGCGTCAACAACGGCTGAGCGGTTTTAGTATAGGGATTGACATTTCTATTCTAGTATGGATCTGACAGACCGCTGCGATATTTTAGCGGTCCGTCATGCGTTAAGTGTGCGATGCGTCTAAGGCAAATAATGAATGTAATGATGACTAATTAAGGCTCAAAGGCAAACATGAATATTCATTATTGATAGAAAAATAATTATCAACGACTGCTTTGTGTATTTGATAGGAGAAAATTTCTTTTACTTTACATCCTTCTTCTTCAAACTTAAGAGTTGTATTCTTGTAGGTGTAGAAATTTCCATTGTTCCCTTCTCTCCGCGAGCCGCGAGTGATTTGACCTCCCTTTGTATTACATTACTAAAATTAAAGTCAATATTAATAATGATACAGCCAAGTTTATACTCGTAAAAAGCATTTTTTGTGAAACTTCAAACAGGACAGGAATTTAATTACCGCACAAACAGGACTTATTAGTTAATGCGATTTGAATTTGTCTCACAGTTCTGAGAATATTATGTTCGCATGAAAAATGTAGACAATATAAATACTTTATATTTTTAGAAGACGTAACATAAATCTTTTGAATCTACTTGAGAGCTCAGCGGTCGCGTAGGTGAGAGGATTGTGCCTGAATTTGTAAACATTTTCAGCTTTTATTTTTTGAATATGTTGGGACACGGGAGTGGAAAGTGGATTATCATTGTTTACCAAAAAAAGTTTTGTGTATATTGTATTTCAGTTAGTAATCGAATAAATTGGGTTTGCCATAAATTTAAGCCGATTTCTAATTTCATTACATATACTGCGCCAGATACATGTGTGTGTACCTACGTATATATTTGTATATCTGAAAAAAAATCGACGATTCCTGACGATAGCTGAACGTGACAACGTCATAAGAAAATACTGATGGAATGGTCGCATTTTTCAAAATAAATTTTTAATTTTATTTGTGTGATAGATATACTTACGCTGCCGACCGCGGAGGCCGATTTTGCTTCTTTGTCATGATTCATCTTTTTTGGTGCGTGCAGTCGGCTCCATCGAATCATAAGACGTTGCCACATCACAAAATTAAGGAATACGTGTTTAATGAGACAGAAGTAGTAATTTATGCGAACTCAAATTACTACGCCTTGTAACACATTCTAATAACCTCCATCAAACTAAGCAAACATTTATAGGAAACAAAACAATGCCTCTACCCCTCTTACGCCCGCAAACTTTGCCAGCACACAGTGAGCCGCAACTTTAAACATTCAATAGTAAATGCGGAGTGCAGCTGCTATGGGCGCACTAGAACAAAGGAGTAGGTATAGAGGGACTCCTACGTCGAGAGTGAAGCCACGAAAAACTCGTCGTACTCCTACGATACTCCAAAACGGCCCTACTCTCCTACTACCGCTACAATCGCCCGTCATCTTTACCGATTGCACTTCACGTTGGTCGATGCGCTGTGCTCCGGTGTCGTGTTTATTTACGTTGACGTCGTCTTAAAGTTTATATGTGGACACAGTGGACAGGCACAAATTCGGAGTGCAGCCGCATTAGATCAAGATTTTTGGTGAACTCGAACAACCAGAGTTAAGCAACGTAAAACTCAATGTACAAAGGTCGCGTCAAATACATACTTACTCATCATACCACCAATATAAGTATTCACAACCAACAATCGACATTGCATTACGACAACATTTATGAAGTTTTACCACAAATTAGAAAAGGGGCGCGTGGGGCGCTAGTTTGTGTTTTTACGTGCCTACGATATCTACAAACGCAGCTATTATAATTTTTACGTCGTCGTTGCATTGACCGTCGAATCGGAGAGCCTGCACTTTACTTTAAAGCACAGAGCTCCCTCTAAAAACTTTGATCGGAGACTGCGCATTGAATAGTTCTCGGCGCAGTAAAAAGAAGCAGTTTATAACTATTGAGCCGGAATCGCGTCCGATACAGACAAGGCTGTTCAGACTCCGCAGCAAGCGGCCCACAGATAGTTACTGCTTCTGAATCGCTTTTATTTGTGCCTATTGCTTGCAGACTTGCAGCTAGAACTAGGCCACGAGATGTGCTCTATTTTATCTAAGGCGGATCGCACACTGGACGGACAACGCTGTGCTAGCAGTGCGTCGACAGCGGTTGAGCGGTTTTAGCATTGGGATTGACGTTTCTAGTATGGATCTGACAGATCGCTGTGATATTTTAGCGCTCCAGTGTGCGATCCCCCTAATAGTACCAGACAAAGAATGACATGATATTTTCTTTTCCTTCTTAACCGACGAAAGTAAACGGAGGAGGATTCGTTGCGATATTTTATAGGTCTGTACTTGCGCCAAAGAATACACTTTGGTCTCGAAATGCATGAGAGTTCATGAGATATGACAACTGGCGCGGAATTTCTCGATGTCATATTATATTGTTTTTCACTTCATATAAATATTACATTTAAATTTTACATCACATTTATTCAACGAGTATATTGGCCTCGCGATAATATCATTATTTCGTAATAAATAAACCTAAATTTTCTTTCAACAAAGCGCTAACTTTGTCCTCTAAGCTTGTAGATCAAAGCTTAAGCCACAACAATGGAAAACCCTTTAGTTAAACAAGTGCGAATGAAATCTAATTCCAAAGTTGATCTTTACATTGTATTCGAAAATCCCCTAAGGCTGGGTCTGCACAGGGATTGCGAATAAAACCGGACACAGGCAGTAATACTACTACCCACAAATGTGTGGCATTGTTACTACGATTATTATGTACTTTACTTACCGAATATTGTTTTCGAATAAGAATCTTGCAGGTACATACATAATACCAAAGAAAAAAAAACACTTAGTACCGGCTTTTGAAGCATGAGCATAATATGATAGGTCCGGTCCGACTTAAGAAGTAAAAAAATATTTACTTTGTTAAGGTACATAAAATATATCTTTGGGTCCATTTGAGTCTATAGAAGTTATCCATTGCAGAATGAAAAAGAAGGCACGCCCATCGAAAATTTTTCGCAGGTTTCTATTAATGTAAGTATCATGACTACCAAGTACCAAGGGGCTTTTTGGTAATGCCTATTCATTCAAAATGTCGATACGAGTGTTTAAAAATAAACTCCTTTCAGATTTTGGTTAAAAATAGGCATGAGAGAGCGACACTGTACATCAGTGAGTGATGTATATGAAGGCTTTTAAGGTGAGCAAATTTTTTTTTTTTTTTTTTTTTTTTTTTTTTATCTATGATGGGCTTACTCTTGACCCCAATCTTACCCTAGAGCAGAGATGGGGTCTACGGTGGAGCGAGCTTGCCCAGAAGATGCCTATTCACTCTAGACTTAAAGAGATTCAGGTTATATGCACTCGGAAATACAGACGCAGGCAGGGAATTCCATTCTTTAGCCGTGCGCATAATGAAAGATGTTTTGAAGCGCTTAGTGCGTAATGTGGGTATTTCAACTAAGAACGGATGATAGCCGGCCGTGCGTCTGGATGTCCGATGGAAGAAAGGAGACGGTGGTATGAGCTCGTGCAGCTCACGCGCACACTCTCCGAAGTACAATCTATAGAAGACCGATAGGCAAGCAACCTTGCGGCGGTGAGCCAGGCTGTGAAGCTTGGTCGCCACCAGTTTTTTATCGCCTATTAATCTCTTGGCTCTGCGTTCCACCGAATCCAGTGCAGCAAGTTGGTATTTCGCCGAGCCATCCCAAAGGTGGCAGCAGTACTCCATGCAAGATCGCACTTGAGCTTTATAAAGAGTTAGAAGCTGTTCAGGCGTGAAGTACCGCTTAACCTTATTCAGGACGCCCAACTTTCTAGCTGCAATTTGAGCCTTGGACTCGATGGTGGTGCCGAAGTTGAGGTCAGAGGACAGCTCCATGCCAAGGAGTTGAAGAGTGTTGGTCACTGGAACAGATATACCCCGAAAAGTAGGAGAAAAGGTGAAAGGACTCCTTTTTGCGGAGAAAAGACACGCCTGCGTTTTTGAAGCATTGAAGCTGACGAGATTGTCATCGCCCCACTGGGAGACGTTACTTAACGTCAGGTTCGTACGCTCAATCATAGCCTTTCTTAATCTTTGGATTTCATCACCACTGGCTCCTGCACCGGACAGATATTTCTCGGCGACAGTACTGTCATCTGCGTACCCAACAATTCCTAAAGATAGAAGGTCATTGATGTGCAGCAGGAAAAGCGTCGCGGAGAGTACAGACCCCTGAGGAACTCCGGCGTCAATAGCCTTGAGGTCAGAGGAGCAGCCGTCTATGACCACTCGGATCGACCGTTCACTCAGGAAGTCAGCCACCCAGCTACAGAAGCCAGTGGGGATGCCGTACGCTGGAAGCTTGCTCAACAGACTCGCATGCCACACCCTATCGAAGGCCTTTGAAATGTCCAGCGACACTGCTATTGCTTCGCCGTGGTTTTCAATGGCCTCGCCCCAGCAATGCGTTACGTACACTAAAAGATCCCCCGTGGAACGCCCTCGGCGGAAGCCATATTGACAATCACTGAGAAGATCATTGTCTTCGAGGTACGAAAGCAGTTTGCAGTTCAGAACTCTTTCCATAACCTTACAGATTATCATTGACGAGCCAAAGTTCGCTCTGTGTAGGAGAGAAGCTCTTTATTGGAGCGAGAATAGCAAAGAAATATCATCTATACTTTGACTGTTTAGATGGCGCAACGGATACTACCTCTACCTTCTAAGCTAACGGTTGCGGGTTTGACATCCAGAGACACAAAATTGTTTTAGTTAAATATTTGTTTGATGTTTGATTATTTTCTAATAAAGACTTTATCAGCCACAAAGATCGGCTATCCACATAGTACAACATTCGCTTAGTATAGGGCTAGATGGGGCTGTGTGAATTGACTAGGATATTTTTTATGAATAGAAAATACTGTATCTTAATATGCCTGATTGACGTTTACAATGTGACCTTAGGTATACTAGTGTAGCGGCGCGGACTGCAATGAAATGTGAAGCGCACGCCGCACACAGAATGCTGACTTCGCTAGACGCATCTACTGCTGACGAGGCGACGACGAGAACGCTGCCTGCACAATGTAAACACGACACGTCATACTCGTCATAGAAGATTAGCCAATCAGAAGCCAAGGCCTGAAACGCGATTACGAAGTTTGTCGAAGACTTAGCATAAATACAAAATCCACGACCTACCAGTTGGGCCGCGGTCCCCGAGCTGAACACCTTGCTCGGAGGGAATTCCCCTTTTCCATCATGCAGCATTGAGCCTACTGGCTTCACACAACCATCCTCAACACTGGTGACCTCCGACATTGAACACGCCACCTTCATCAAGAACTGGAGTCCATGCATCACAACTTCGTAAGCAGCCACTACCTACGTCATCTGCGGATAAATCGCAAGTCCTAGCGACGAGACCACGGACTGAACCTGCCTGTCTGCCTATTTCCTGTTCCTGGTCACTCTTCGGCGGCACCTGCTCACCTCCATAACTCCCGACGCACTGAGGACCTGGAGACTGCATCGGCTCGGCTGTCAGAGTTGCACACACTCCAGCCAGACTGCCTGCCGCCATTGGACTTCGAGATGATATCGCAACGAAAAGACGTCATACCCCATGTGAACAAACTAGACTGTTATCGACCTTCGGTCTAGGCGGGGAGTACTGTAGCGGCGCGGACTGCAATGAAATGTGAAGCGCACGCCGCACACAGAATGCTGACTTCGCTAGACGCATCTACTGCTGACGAGGCGACGACGAGAACGCTGCCTGCACAATGTAAACACGACACGTCATACTCGTCATAGAAGATTAGCCAATCAGAAGCCAAGGCCTGAAACGCGATTACGAAGTTTGTCGAAGACTTAGCATAAATACAAAATCCACGACCTACCAGTTGGGCCTGGGGATCTAGAAGTCGAGACCCTGGATGAGTTCGTCTCCAGGCTCTCGACCAGGATGTTCGCGCGCGTGGACCGATCAGATTTCGAGCACCTTCGAAATCTGGCTCCGTACCACGCGCGCCCACCTGACTGGAGACCGTATCCCCGCGAGCTCGCAGTGGTGGAGGAGCTCGCGGAGGATACCCAAACATCGGAATGACCTTAGCCGCCGGCTGGTAGCGCGCTGTCAGCTTGACGGCGCGCACCAGTCGGCGGCCCCCACAGGATTGACCTCACTGACTGTGACTACCCTGATTGACCGGCCGGCTGAGCGGGCCCGACTCACTCGGGTCAAGCTCACCGGCCTTAACCGGATGTTTCGTTCTTCGCCGCCGGCTTGAAGGCGCTCGCTGGGCTTCCCTGGGATAGTCCAGGGTTCCACCCGGTGTGCGCCTCGCCGGCGGCACGCTCGGACCGAGTCGGTGACTGGTTCTGCCCAGTCACACTCGGTCCTAACTTGACTTTTTCGGGCCGTGGTCTGATGTCTCCCACACCAGCCACGGCCATCACATCTCATGACCCGCCCGTCTTAACGGGCGGCGGTAGACCCTACGCCCAGGAGGTTCTACCTCGATGGCGTCTCCCCGACGGCCTCACGGCCGTCGAGAAGAAAACCTGGACCAGTTGGGCCGCGGTCCCCGAGCTGAACACCTTGCTCGGAGGGAATTCCCCTTTTCCATCATGCAGCATTGAGCCTACTGGCTTCACACAACCATCCTCAACACTAGCAAGACGCAAAGGAACCCAATGGAGAATTATTTAATCGAGGAAATTTAGATTCAGTAAGTATAACAAAAATTCAAAGAATGATTACTTAAATAAATGACGCATGCTAAATAGATTACAGGGTGTATTGAAGGTAGATTATCCAATGCTTTGTTCCTATTTAGCACCTTTTTCGTCAATGACTAAAATCAACGTAGTATCCTAACCACCCTTTCAACCCGGATCTCGTTTTATCCGTGCGGATATGACGATAATGCATACATTTCATTGGAGTTCACAATAGGTACATTCAGGTCTTTATTTTTCATATTTGGATGGTAAAAAATGGGTATATTATGGGAAACCCACCTACGTATCATTACATAGTACATCGGTATCTTGATGTGCTTCTGTCAATAGGTACCTAAGTGACTACATGAAAGTGAATCGCCGTGTGATGCCGGCTTAGAATATTAACACGCCATTTCTTTCCCGTGGGTGTCGTAAAAGGCGACTGAGGGACTCGAGGCCTCATGGGTATTTCAATTTTAGGCGACAGGCTGACCATGACTTACCTGAAACGACCCACAAAACTTTTTCAGACGTGGCGATAACAACCGTATATACGTTAACGCTCTGCCTACCCCGCGAAGGATAAAGGCGTGATTTTTTTATGTATGTATTTATGAAAGTAAAGTACAGATACGGATTTATGAACCCAGGTTATATTATTAAATACTCCATGTTAAGATTCACCGATAGGGCTGAAAACTCAAAACAAATAATATTGTTTCAAAGTTTCTCGCTCAAATATGTACATATTTAAACAAATTGATGGTTTTTACGCTGGATTCCAAAAAGTTCCGGATTAAAGTAATAAAATATGAAAGGTTAAATTGACTAACGAATCCGGGCGTTATTGACGCAGCTCTTTCAGAGACGGAATTAATTATAAGGCGGTTCCCACATCTAACGCATAATGCTGCGCAATTTAGCGTATAGGTAAATCATGAGTCTGTCAGATGCAAGGATATTTCGAATTCTCTTGTTAAGGGGCTGAGTAGAGCTAAAAACCGGTCCCTTTCTGACAAATGTCAAATTGCGCGCGTGCGAACTGGACGGAATCTTGCCGATTCAATGATATTTTCGTATTTTTGATGATAACTCGGTCAAAATTAAGTAATTTGAAAATCAAAAACAATATGTCGATAGAGTATTGTAAGCCGCTCATTCTGATAATAAACACTTAATTATTGCGTGGGTTTTGTTCATACAGTTTGCGATATAATAGATTTTTAGAGGTAACTTTACGATGTTTTTCTATCAAGCTAAATTACTAATGTCATGTTTTGGAAACAATAACACTACAGCAAATATCCTGAAGATTATTACCTTTTTTGTTCGACAGTTTTTCTGCATTTTATCTAGGGTAAAAATCACTTATAAAAGCAGCTTTTAGCTCTACTCAGCCCCTTGACGCAGGAGCAACGCATAAACTTTCGTTGTATGACAGACTTAGCCGTCGATGTCAGCGGTATAAATACGCAGCGTCGCACGTTAGATGTGGGAAACGCCTTCCAGAGTGAGTCAGAGTGAAATAAATTATAACCCCTGCAAATTTAAACGTAACCTATCCGAGTTTCAATTACATTAGGGGTGTTGATTTACTGAGAACTCATAAGTAGTTGCATTCACCCGAATAGAAAGCCTTTTGATCTTTAGATCGTACAACTTGAGAGTAACATATTATAAAGTGAATCGCGCACACATCTTATGGGACGAAATTCCGGTTCAGGACAGCCACCATACTTTGAAATGACAACCACGCAGTCGCATAGTTTGCCATCATAGCAATTTTCATATAAGTCTATCTATTAGTAATTAAGTTTATTAAATAAAGAATTATCGTATCGTATCGTATTTTATGAAGTGACTTACTTTTCCAATTTTCTGGTTTTGGTATGACATTTCGAAAATTCCTCCTATCGGCAAATCGCCGGATCCGTAAAACGCCGGAAAATCTTGCGGCAATAACATGATAAGTGTAAAAAGGAGCTAAATTTCTGAAACGTTTGTTTGCGTTTCATGCGAAAATCTGATACTTATTATACTTGTATCACACGTTCATATCACATTACTTATCAATATCCACATACTCTAAAAAAATCATTTTTTTTTTACTATAAAAGTAAAAGAAGTCCCACCAAAGACATAAATGTGAAAGTTAATAGCCAAGTTCAATACGTTCGCCGACAAAAGAATTATTATCTAACTGGGTGCCAGAATCGAGAGACAATACCAAATTTTATTTGTTTTAAGATCGTTTAATAACATTATTTGGTAACATAATTTTGACAACCTTAAACCTTGCTTCAGAAATTGAGCTACTGAGCAAAAGGCCGCATGATAATGCAGTACTTTTCAACCCTTTGTACGAAAAACCGTTTATAGAAGCAAAATGACAGCCGCCTACATAAACATCACACCTACGTATTTTTTATCTACGCTGTAGATGACTGACTTGAAAAAAACAAGTCTAATTTTGGTTCGTAAAACAATACTCTCTTCAGTTCCTACTCAATTTAATACATCGCAAGATTTTAGTTAAATATGGAGTAAGCATATAATATGAAGAGTAGATATTGAGTAGTTACACACGCACTAGTGGATGCCCGCGGCTTAGCCCGCGTAGAAATCGGTTTTAATCCCGTAGCATCCTACAGGCACATCTTTCGGCATAACAACTGTCCTACATGTTAAACCAAGTTACCCTTTATGTGCGTGCCGAATTTCATGAAAATCGATTTAGTAGTTTAGCGTAAAGGAGTAATAAACAAGTAAACATATAAACTTTCGCATTTATAATATTAGTAGGATTATAATTTGTCTTGAATACAATTACTTTTGTATCCTTTGATCCATTAGAATAAGCTAATTGATAAAAAATAAAATAAACATAAAACGAATTATGCAAGTCACACCGCAGCGGCCGACTCGCAAATTAAATAACCGACTGGAATGTTTAAGTAACCTTCTCAGTCTTGATGACCGCATTATTTATAAGAGCCGCTCTCTACGTATACTTTGTGTTGACTTAATTTCACCCTCCTTTTTCATGGGTTATTTAAAGAAACCCTCTGGATTAAATAATAATTTTCCAAGTAAAAAATGTAGGCGCCATTTTTCGTCTGTGTTTACGCCACTTTGCGTTGTCACAAGAGAGTTAAAAGCATTTTTGGTATGATGTCTTTGTATAACTGTATAACTTATAACAAATACCTAACTAAAAATAAGGCTTGTTCAAATACAATCAATATTCTTGGACGAATCAAATTTATCCGTTTTCATTCCCTTCATAATATGAGGAAGTATCCTTCATGTCACGTACTTTCGTTTAATTCTCCGGGCGTTGCATAGAGGGCGCTAATGAAAGCGGGCCTGCACGACTGCTAGATAAATCACATTTTTCCAGCCAGTGCCCGCTTACTCCTAAATTATTTTGGCACGTTCAATTCGCGCACCAATTCCACTCGATACACGCAAACTCGGTGAAAAACTACTACTTAGTTTTTCTATGCCGTGCGATGCCGACTTAGAATAGCATCACCCTATTTCATTCCCGTGGTTGTCGTGAGAGGCAAGTAAGGGACTCGAGGGTTTCATGTGAGAGGCAGACAATCTGTCACTACAGTAATAGACAAATCATCTGAAAGGCCCCTGATTATTTGTCAGACGTGGCGATGGCGACTGTGTTTTTATAGCCGTCAACGCTCTGCCTATCCCGCAAGGGATAAAGACGTGATATGTGTATGTATGTATGCTTACACGCATTAATGATGCATCATAAGAGTATTCAAACTAATCATTCCACTGGGTACTTATATATTCCTAAATCTTAAGTTCTTTCCGGCCAGCGTATATCCCAAAATCTCACCACTATCAAACAATAGTTCCTAGAATAAAACTTTGTAAAACGCTCGAGTCCATATTTCTTACCACACAAAATATTGTTTCACGGATGGTGTGGGTGCTGATAAAACCAACCAGTATTGTATGTAAGTCATTTCTATTTACGATTTGTTCGCCAACCTTTCACCCGATGTTGTGTGAAATTCGAAATAGAAAACTAAAACACTTCTCGCTAGTGAAAAGTTTACGCAAAGGTTACACAACTTTTGGTTCTGCAAATATAGTTTGATGAAGTTTTGTTAAAACTCACCGTCGTTCAGCTGAAAATGAACTCCGAGTTGCTACGCTAAATGAATTTGTAAAATTACCAGCAACATCAACTAAAACTAGCTGTGAAATAAACACAAAATTTAGCACGATTTTCCATAAGTGATTAAGTACTTCCATCCTAAAACAAAATTAGTAGTTTCAGAAAAAAGTATTCATTGCGTCATAGCGGTAGTAAAATAAATATTTACTTCTGCTCAGCATTGAACCGATCGCGTTTGGCACAATATTTTCAAATAAGTTAGTAGACGAGTAAGTAGGTCGTATGACAACCTTTATCCTGTACAAAAGTAAAGAGAAGGTTTCGTTGAAAAAGCTGCTAGTTTATTTGTAAACCAGGGTATTGACTGGCTTATCTGGTGGTCGGGATTTTCTGCGAAACTCGTCTCGCCGGCGGATATCCGTCGCGATACCGCGCCGTCGGGCCAAATCGACCTGTTTGCCTTATGGGCAAAGGGGTGGAGGCAAAAAGTATATTTGGAAGTCGGTTTTATCCGTTTGAAATGTACCCGGAGTGGGAACCCGCAGAGTTGATAGGAAACATATTCAAGCTTAAAAATAAAGTGTGACGGAAAAAGAAAATGGTAAAAAGAGGTTGGCGTGCTCGGTAAGTCATCTGTGGTTGGTTAATCATCATAATATTATGGCAAATGTAATGTAATAAATATAGTACACGGTTTTAATTGCACTCAAACTTGATAGTACCTATTTATTAATTCTATAAACATCTATTAATGTATAATTTAAAAAACACTGAAACCTGAGAAATCTAATTAAATCCCAGCAAGCAAATCCATAAATTATTACAAAAAGTATTTTATTACATAAAATTCTTGGAGTTAGGCTAAATAGCCAAAACTTGAAGGGCCCGTTTCTTACATTACCCTTCTGTATAACTAATCATTTTAACCTTTAGAATATTTTCATTGAAACGTGACATTGATAAATTGAATAGAGTATCAAAATCATAACGTTGTTATGGAGTTAGGTCTAATCTTGGCAGTTTGTACCGCAGTCCAACCCAAAAGGCGTGGAACTGTAGATAAATAGCGACTGACTGAGTGGATAAATAGATCACTGTATGTGGGTGGATAATTCCACATCATTGCTCGCTCATATAAGAAAGGGTGACTTATTTTCCAGTTCCTCCCCGGTACTACTCGAGAAGCGACCTACTTTTGGTCAATATCCTATTTTAATTGTTTCGTAAAAATTACATTACTCTAGTTTTAAAAATTTGATCTCATTCGAGAAAGGATCCTGCTTGATAGTCTGAACTTTAATCCGAAGTTCGTATGTATACCAAAAAAATAAAAAAGACCGCAATTTTCAGTTATCTGTCGAGTGAAATGATCAATCTGATGAACCTAGGGGAAAATGTAGAAGGCGGTTGAAAAATTCTGACACTAGGGTTCATCGGGTCGTTGGAAGACTTGGTGTCCCACACGAAAAGAGAGAGAGAGAGAGGGGAAAATACGTATAATTCCCAGATTTTTTAAAAAACCCGAGTAGACTCACATTAATACTTTTACAATGTCAAGTACAATATATGTGCTTAGTCCGGTACACCAACCATGGTCATCCTTGCGTTCAGACCTTGCAAGACTTAATTTATTCTGTCCATGTACTCAGCTCTTTATTAACTTTGTAGGGTGGCTGAATGAAGGGACAACTAACACTCTACATAATATGGATACTGTGTAAAAAATGGCGTATCAAAAAAAAATTTAAGTAGTATAGATGAGTATGACAACTTCAGACAGAGATGAGACTGACAGACCGCTGCGATATTTTTGTGTTCTGTCTTGCGTAAAGTGTGCGATCCGCCTATATCTTGATGACATAGTCAAACACGCCAGAACTTATTGAATGAACTACTTGCAGGTGTATTTTGACCGTCTATACCTATACATGTCAAGTATCAATACTCTTAAGTAGAGGTATAAATAACTAGCTATAGATACATCCTGAATTCCCGATCGTGACCAGTCAGTTTGGCCACTAATGTGTTCCGGCGCGGAGTCACCCGCCGGATGTCGTTTAAGTAATGTTTACTCCCACTAAAAGCTGACCCATGTTCCTATCTGCTGGACTATTTATCTCTACATTTATTACACTAATAAACCTTGGAGGAATACTTAGATTTTATATTGAATAAGCTAGGTATCTTACTCATAAATTAAATTTACTTTTTCTTGAAAATGCGCACCACACTAACTCTCCTTACCTTTCTCTTAAAACAAATAAGATTTTTCAAGAAGAAATTGAACAGGACTGGACTTAATACTGGTAATGGAACGAGAAATGTAGAGTCAAGAGGTATTTTGTTTCATTGTAAATAAATATTTTTGCTCTGAATGAGACTGGGCTATAAATCGATTAGGCAAGTTGGCTTTCGTCGGTATATGTACTTTAGAAGATTACATTGCAGCTTAAGTTACAAGTGACAGAAAAATCGCTGTGCATTGGCAAGAATTGGTGAGACTTGCTGTATAAATTATCATAGTTACAGATAGACAAAATAAACGATAGTCATTTCTGCTCCTCCATTCACATACTAAACTTATTTAATGTCAAAATTAAATCTTCAATATCTTCGCTGCTGACAACTTGAGCAGTATTTTAATTCTATGGAATGCAAATGAAAGAAATTGAGCTTATTGGATCGAAAGAAAATAAGTGTTAGATATCTCTATATAGATCTCATCGTACAACCGTGGAATTCGCAATAAAAAAAACTACTTTTTTGCCGTACTACATTCTTAATTTGCGCGGAACCCTATCTACTAGTTAAATGTAAACGCAGTGATAGCGCAGTGTTGTGCGTTGGACCTGCGTCAGCAGCGGTTTTAGTGTGGATAATGACGTTTCTAGTTTGGATATGATAGACGCATGCGTTCCATACTTACATATACATAAAATATTGTTTAATTAATTTAGTTCAAACGTATTTGAGAATCGCAAAAATTACGCTAGTACTTTTACCTGTCTCAATGACCCTGCTTGCTTGCAGTGAATATCGGATAAGTGCCATAATAACAAAATTTCAGTTTCCTATAACAGCGCTAACTCAACACCGAAGCTCTAAACACCTCATCAAAAGTTCAAAGCACCGTTTGACTATCAAACAGCACATTATTCCTCCAGGTTATTGCAGATGAGATAAAATTTTATACTAGTTGCGTAACTCCGAAATGAGAGCCTCGGATGGTTGCGGTTTTGCGCTTCAAGAACACGTTTGTGACACTAAAATTCTAATAGAGGTCTCATAATGTGTCAACTTTGTGACAGATGTTATATCCGCGCAATGTATGGAAATTAATTGAATCCTAGTTTGTGCGACATTTTAGATATAGTTGAAGACACTTGGCTTGCATGTTTTAAACAGTATAAAACTCTCACATCACTATATGAAGAAAGATAGTTCAGTGTTTCGAAGGGCACGTCTAGCCGCTTGACCCTACATCTGTCTATGATTGATTACTTAGAAATCGGTCTCTCTCTTGTAGTAGGGAGTTAAAAAACTGTAACACCAGGGTTCATCAGGTTGTCAGACTACTCGGCGGTTCAATTAAGTTACAAAGGCTTGTTGTTTGGTGGGTAAGTAGGTAAAGTATTTCTTCCCAAAATATAAATAACGTTTTCATCATTTTTTTACGTTTGTCCCAGTTGTTAAACAACTTTATCTTCCAAACATTGTCATTTGTATTCACAACTCATTTCGGCCACGTGAAGCCGAGGGCCAAAATTGTTTATTCCTTTTTCACCTGTCATCTTGACGGCGAGGAAATAGGAAAAACGTTGGATAACTGTTTACCCCGCGGGATTAACCTGGACACAGAAAAAGAAATACAGAAATTACTAGAATTCGCATGACTGTCAAGGCTTTTTTCATAAGTCGTACCTATACAGTGCAGTCGTAAAAATTGAGATATCTTTATCATTTCTGAGATGCTGATGTTAGAAGCAGCTCATCTTAAACCTTTAAAGACACTCACATTGATAGAATGGATGCAAGGTTCTCGTATCTCGGTTGTTCCTATCACCTAAAATAAGGCTGTCGACGATGGCCTATATGGAGCCTACCAACGGTGTTCTTTCTTTCTGGGACTTTCTGGGACATCGAGTCATCCAACGACTGCTTCGTGCGTTTGACCTGCGTCAACAGCGGCTTTAATTTGGAGATTAACGTGTCTGGCATGGATCTGATAGACACACGCGTTGTGCGTTAAGTGTGAGAATGGCCTAAGGGAGCATACCGTTGGTAGGCTCCACATTAGGCCACAACGACCTCAGTGGAAACCCGGAAACATCCACGATGATTACTAAGTACTATGTGGGATAAGATTATATTACCATATTCAAATTTTTTCAATGTTCAATCTGCCTAAAAACATTCTGTGCCCTCGACCTCAACTCAACATAGTCCCTGAAGTTGTCAGAACTGTCGAGAAGTGGAACAAAGTGAAACGACGCTGTTTAAAATTGCAACATGCTAAACCATTTTCCTTTCGCGTTCCCCTACACTCACTTAATATTTCAAGGAATTTTAATGAAAGCAAAAGAACGTACAATATGCGACGTTATTTTAATATCGTAAGCAAGGCAAGGGAACAACGCAAAGGTGAACATTAAAAATGTATGAGGCCTTTTGATCTTTTATAAGCACCGGATTAATAAAGGTCTATTTTAGTTTTATAATCTCTGACTTATCACAATTCTCAAATAGGGAAATGTTTCAAAAGCCCTGTGAATAAATTAAATCACACTTTATAAATATTATAAATGGTTGAATGTTTATTCATAATTCATCAAAAGTACTTTTCTCATCCTAAGTGTCATTTTTAATACCTTTCTTTTTATTATTTCATTTGGATGAGTTGATGCATCGGGTTGTTTGTCAACGTATTGTCCAAAGGGACAGAATAATTTGTATAATTTAATTCACTAAAGATAGAATACTTCTCATATAACATCCGGGACACCTTTCAAGGTTTTGTTGCGCTGATCATAAAGTAGGTATATTTAGAAATAAATTTTAAATAACTTTTCAAATCCAAATGACAACAATGTTCAAAATTTAAATACAATTTTCACAGGGTATGGTATAATTTGGCCAGAAACAAGAAAAACTGAATTGTCCCGGATTTTTTATGAGAAGTGTAGTAATAATTTGATCCCATGGTACAAACTTGGTCACATTCTTGTGTTAGAGACTTCGCGACTATTTGCTACAATCTTGCAATTTCAAGTTCGTGGAAGTTTGCCCGCCACATTATCAAAACTTAGGACGTGAGTTCACCTCGCTTCCAATCTGACTAATTTGGAGTATTTGCTCAGTAAAACCCGAAATTTGAATAAATATTTCTTAATAATTCTTAACCTCATTGATGCGCTACGTAAATATACATAGCCCTCTACGCCGTAGCAAATATCTGACTCCGATGAAACACCCTGAAACTATGTACAAGCTAGATGTACTCATAAATGAGTTGGCCGAAATCTGCCTGGTAGATGGACTCGGAAAATGAGTGCACAGCGTACTGATAAATGTCATGCAATTCAGAAAAATATGTTAGAATTTTCTTCGTCGCAGGGATTTGACATCGATTTGAAAAGGGGTAGCATTTTTATCTAGGGGTGTCTCATTAACATCTAGCGTTTTGCTGCCCGATAAGCTACAACGTATGGAGGTTCTGAATAAGGGTAGTTTTTCCTTAGCGCACCGCCTATGACCGAGGTGTCTGAAGCAATTTTAAGGTTATTTAGATCCTACAGTGACGTTGGTTGGACGATTTAGACCTAAGTTCGTACTCTGTCACCTTCAATGTTACTTTAGGACTATCTTGTCGGCCGACAAAAAAATCTGCTATACCTAATTCTTCATTGGTACTAATGTACATACATACAAACATACGTAGGGCAAAAACGGTAAGGAGGACGTTTACAAGTTAACTGTTCCTCCCCACTTTAACTGAACAGCACATGCGATCCTATCGTTACGGACAACATTAGGTCTTCCTTTTCCATGTTACGATGAAGTACAGGATATTGAACACTAAGAAATAGGTTCATCACTTTTTAACGGTCCGAACGGGGGACATTTTTATCCAATAATATATTTATTTTTGTACTTATAATTAAGGCCGTTCTCTCACTTAAGGCGAGGAGTTGCTGCTCAAATCACGATTACAGGGGGTGAGGCGGGGGGGGGCCGCCCGCGCTCCCCGCGCTCAGACACATCATCTGGCGCTCGCACACTACGCACCCGTACGTCGTGTGTCTTATGGACATGACCGCAGTCCGACCACCTTTTAAATATATTTGAGCTTTATCCCGGCCATGGAACTTTTACTTCTACCGTGAATTATTATTTTTTTGTGATAATGCGACGAAACGAAATATGAATGTGGGTAGATGGATGGACGCAGAAGAGGAGGAAGGCCTTAAAAGAACGTAATGGCTAGTTAAAACACACAAATTTAATTACAAAGGATGTTAGGATAAGTACTAAGCTCCTTTTATGAACCTGTCCTTGAAACTGAACAACTTTCCCCCTGGAACATAGGTCGAAATATGAAAAAAAAAACTATCCGACCCAATTCAGATTCTGTAAAGTTAAAAAAAGTACGAATAGATTGTAAAATAGATGATTATGAATCAAACGGTGTAAACAATTATTTCAATTTTGATAGAAAATGGTGGAAAGTCGGAAAATGTCCCAAGTCCAAAAATTTGAGTACGAAATTTCAGTTATATTTGCTATACGATGTACTGTTCTCAAGATATATGCACTTTTAGTTTCCATTCGTTTTTAATATTCAAAAATGATATTTAACTAAAATGTTAAATGGCGTTTTGCATTGGAGTCCTCAGTCACGCCTGCTTCTTGCTATAGGTAGGTACTTCATTGTTTTCTTTTGTTTATGCCGCCGGCTTAAGTGCCAGCAACCGTCGACTTGGGCTGTACCCCGTGAAATACTAGAATTTACATCATGTATGTGGGATGATTTGTAAGATGAGACGAACAACTGTAAGATGAAACGAATGGATAACTGAACGATATTTTTTTAACGTAAGCCGGATGTTAGATGAATTTCTGAAGTATGATGCTAGAACGGAAAAGCAATGTAGGTGAGTAAACGAGCGTGAAATAGAGGGTGAACAGATACTTTTTAATTAGGATCACGGGCGAAAAAACCCGGGGTAATCTGAAAAAAATGCGAAAATTAACTTATTCTTTCTTCTACATCCACAGCCAGAGAACTTAAAACTTCGCTGTAATAACATGGGTCTATGTTATTACAGCGAAAATAAAACTAAAAAGCTTACAAAAGACTTTAGTTAAGTGCCCCATCTCATATAAAACATAACCCTTTTTCCAAGCTGGTCGAATAAAAAACAAAAAGATGCAATAAAGAATAGAAAAAAGTACGCGTGGCGTGACAGATAATTGCCATTCGCAAACGCCATTAAACATTTCAAAAAAATAACTTTTGCGAAAATTAAAAAGAATGCAAACTAAAAGTGAAAATACCTCAAAAACGGTGCAAAGTAGAGCAAAAATTACTCAGTTTCGGTACTCATATTTTAAGACTTGTTTGATAATATTAAAATTAAAATTGGGCCCCTATTTAGTCCACAATTGTCCTAAGCCTAGCCTCACTCACATGCGCTTTATTGAATTCCTACTTTTCTTGTTATAAGAGCAGCGCAAAAATTTTGTAATTGTGAAGAAGCTGGTAAGACTGCTCTCTGATGTAGTTTTGTTTGTATGTCTGAATCCCATACCATCCCGACCACAGAACAGCGTATGGGTATCACAAATTATATATACGTGGCTAGATCATGGCGTACGTAAGCAATATCGTCTTCAGACTTTAAAAATATCACTATTCGCTCCGTCCGAAGAGTTAACGCACAAAGAAAACAATATATTTGCGTGCGCGCACAAGACATCTCTGGTCTGTGGTTGAATGACCACCGACTGGATCTAATTTGGCACCGCTGTGTCGGTTTCTGTAATAAATTCTTGGGGGAAAATTGTTTAGATAACCTGTCAACCAAGAGTTATCTTGAAAAGATAATAGGTATTAAAAATTACTTACCGACCGACGTAATAATAAGCGCATACTTAAATTACGCCTTTTGGTGTCAGCCATAAAGTATTTTATCAAGCAATCTGTCCATGTCACTAACGTCATAAGTAAAATGAGCGACGTAATAATTACGAAAAAATATTTGTCAATTTTGCGGGAAATTTTGACACAGTACCGGCGCTGGCAAGAGCCATTTGGGTACTGGCGGGGTAGCGGGCGGTGCGGGATGTCATCGGGAGCTTGGTTTGTCGGCGAGAACCGTTCTAATTTTTGAAAAAAAATGATTTGTTGAATTAAAATCTGTTCATTCACTAAAACCTAATAGTATAATTTATAGGACATTGAAATAGGAATATTCTACATCAAGAAACTATATCAAAATAGTAGTCCAAATTACGATAAAATTGGTTTGAAAATATCTTTAATGCTCTTTTTGAGATTTTTTTAATTAAAATATGTCAAACCAATCGAGTCATACGATAGTGTTACTACTAGATAATATCTTCGAGTATGTCATATATTTTTTTGAGGTCTTGGTAGCATCAGTAACAGGCTTAAAAAATGAATCGAAAGTAACGCTTTTCGTTGGCCTTCCTTCATAACAGCGTCTTAACTCACGACGCGGCGCTAAACTAACGCATCCGTAAGGCATGTGTCAGTCAGTACCATACTAAAAGCGTAATTTTTCATTCTAAAAATCGATGTTGACGCAGGTCCAACGAACTACGCTGCGGAAACGGATACCACGGCACACTTCAACGCAGCAACCAGTGTTATTTTGCATGACATTTTGCACTGTTTTCAGTCATTTTGTTGAGTTTATTAACTAAGCAACTGGGAATGGGTACTTGGAATAACTACAAAAAAATCTCTGCAGATCGAACATAATTTTCACTTGGGAAATCCACAACTGCTTTGTTAGAAACTATAGGTACCAGGAAAACCAAAGCAAAAAAACGAGATTAATCTCTTTATTTTTGTCTGACCTTTATCTAACGTTTTCTCTTCCATTTGCTCGTAATTGTCGTGATTATTTCAAAAAACTAATAAGAAAGGAGTAAGTGTGAACGTATTTTCAATCATAATAGTAGGTCTTTCATCATCACATTGCAGCAGTCAACTGGTTGACGAAGGCCTCGCCCAAGGTTCGCTATAAGGCTTTATGTCTTTATTTTGTTTCTGTTTTTTCATCTTTCCGACAAAAATTATTGTTCAAATTAAAATCACATTTTAGTAGTTCAGTTCATTTTTCAACCATAAATGTACAATTTTACCCTTAATTACTATCATAATATTAGAATGTAAATATAATTAACAAGTGTATTTTATCAAAATCTAATTAATGGGCTGTTTGTGAAAGCTCAGTGGAACAATAACAAAAAGAGACAGATTGCATTATAATGTTGCTATTGCATGCTTAAAATGCAATTAATTCATGAATCATATCTTACTTACTATCCATTTCTACCGGGTGTTTGACGACCAATGTGGCGCAGTGGTAGTGGCTTTGACGCAGAAGGTTCCGAGTTCGATTCTCGGTGGGTCACTCGCAAAGATGATATTTATCACTTTGTGAATTTGTTCCCAGTCTGGTTAGGACATTGTTGGCTGAACCACCCGATTGTCCGTAAGTAAGATGGTTCCGTGTATCGTATAACACGTTAAGCCGTAGGTCCCGGTCGCTGTCTATGATCACTTAGACGGCGGCCGTTACACAGCGATGTCAGAAGCCTGCTACTTGTTGAAGGCGTAAAAGGCGGTTGAAAAATTCTGTCACTAGGGTTCATGGGATCGTTGGACTCCTCGGTGTCCCACACGAAAAGAGACCGGGTGTTTTAGGAATGCTAACCTCATCACTATCGCTTCAGTACATTGTATAAAGCAAAGACGAATAAATGAATTATGACGCTACCCGCGTCTTTCCCTGTGTATGCTTAGATGTTTAAACTACATAACGGATTATGATGCAGTTTTTTATAAATAGTAATTCAAGAGGAAGGTTTGTTTACTTTAGGTTTATACATTATACTACCCTCAGCCAAAATGCCAATTTCTGGTCTCGTTCACTTGGAAGGCCGCGACTTCGTCTCGTCCAATATTACTCGACCAGAAATTGGTTTATTTTTGCCTACTGCCATTATGTGCTATTTACCCGACTACAGCAAAGCAAAAAGGAGGGTTATGATTTTGACCGGAATGTATGTATGTATGTATGTATGTATGTGGTAATAATTCCTTTGTTCCCTCCTAGCTACGAATCTACTTATCAGAATTTGACAAATGAGGTGTCAATAGAAGCGTCTGATCTGAACAGTCCGATGGTTATAGGCTATGTCATGTCACAATAAAGTGAACATGGCGCCCTCTAGCGTACATAAAGATACGAACAAAATTTTTTTTATTATATAGCTGTGGTCGTTTGCCACGTGTTCTTGTACTATCTAGTTTATGAAATAAATAAGGCAATGTGGCAAACGACCTCAGCTTTCACCTGAAAACCACTATCAACTTTATAATAAACTGCCATGAAAATAAATTATAATAGCTGTTTACTTTGTATGAATTTTGGAGACGAAAAACACATTCAATCGTGAGTAGTTATTATTTCAGATTTCTTGTTTCTTACTTTTTAGAGCGCGAAATCTCAGTAGTCGGGTTTTAGTTTTTAGACTTCTTTTTATTACTGTATTGTATTGTATGGATGAAAGCAGTACTTTCTCTAATACCCTTTATACAGACGCGCTCGATACCGTGAGGGACACCTAGCCGACAAAATTATGTATTTATTCCATTCTATGGGTTTAGAATTTGAAATTAAAATTAATATTCAAAATGGTTGCTTACCTTTTCGTGCATTGCATACATAGTAGGTTAAATAAAATAAGCCGTTTAACAGTAGATAATTGTGAATGGTTGAGTGTAAGTTTTGAAATGTTTTCACTATAACAATAATAAAAAGCTTTATGATAGCAAAATGTCAGTAAAATATTTTCTGATCCTACAAATATTCAATATTTCGAACAACATACATACCTAAACAACATCAATGAAAATAACAATATTTGTTCATATTTTATAACATAATGGCTTTCAACATGAAGTAATCATTTCAACCCTCTAAATATTCTGTTTATTGTCAAAGAATACTAGCTATAAATAATAGCAAAACAATTTCGGATTAAACAAAATAGAGCATTTTGTTTAATCCGAAATTGTTTTGATGGAAGCACTTATACTCATTTCATGAAGTTTAAGATAATCAAGAACATCGTGTTTTTACCTTGTATTAGTGTGTAGAGAGGAAACCTCACCCACGCCTTGCGAATACAAGTTTTGACATAGATCAAATCGTCTGTATAAATTAAGTCAATGATGATGGATGATGATGTACTATGTGCGGTCAAGCTCAGACTTACCTACAGTCTGTAAAATATAGGATGATCCCTGAGACGTTTGTGACCTTGGAGCAAATACTATGACATGAGGTCCACTTTACTTTGTGTACTGGGAAAATGGACCCTATGTCATAGCATTTTCTCCAAGGTCACAAACGTCACAGGGATCATCCTATGTTTTAAAGACTAGTAAGACAGTTTGGACTTTGGCAGTTCGAGAGTCTCACCACGGCTAACCGAACGTGAGCTTTACTGTACCACTGAAATCCACCACTCAATAGATATTTTACCTACATTTTACTAAATAAGCGAAATACAAATTTCTGTCCCAATGCTCCCAATTATCTTCATCTTGTCTTAAACAAATTTATTTGGCACAAACGGCTCTTCTAATTAATCGCAAATAATTTTATCGCTTCCATCAAAGACTCCAAAGCCTTTTCTACAAACAGCGGACAAGATAAGCCCATTCAAATATTTTGCCGAGAAATGCAATTAATTTCCTACTCAGTGGTTGTAAAAGAAAAATTTGTTATCCATTTCACGATTTACTCAAACGCAAAACACAATTTGCGGATGATGGGATGAAATTGAAAAAGTTTCTCGGTTATTTATTTGGAGCACTTTGCATCCGCAAGAGCTCGCCCAGTAAATTATTCTCGGCGAAGATGTAAACAAATGAATTATATAACTATTCCAGCTTCGTAGCCAGCAATCAGCTACAAAGTTCCAACGATAGAACGCACTGAAGAGATTGTTGCTGGCAATTTATCGGAAGTCCCTTTTACTCACGTGGGAGAGAAAGAGAGATCCGCGAGATGCCGACCAAAAAAGTTGTATCTGCGTTGGAGGATGTTGAAAGTCATGGGCGTAAGGTATTCTTGAAAAAAAAAAAGAATACGAGTCGTACTTGGACGCCATTGACCTTTACAATTAGAAGCTCACATACATACATATATCACGCCTTTATCCCTTGCAGGGTAGGCAGAGCGTTAACGACCGTACGGTCGCTATCGCCACGTCTGTCATTTTTGAGGATTGTTTTCTAAGATTGTTTCAGAAAACATGTGTAACACTGTAGTGGCAGGTTGTCAGCCTGTCACCTAAAAATTTTAATACACCAATACCCTCGAGTCCCTTAATCGCCGCTTACGACACGCGCAGGAAGGATGCGGGGTGATGCTATTAGAAGCTCACAGCCGACGAAAAAGAAGCCGACAAAAAGTGAAAAGATTGTTTTAAATCAATCGCTTCAGTTTTAAAAAACCAAAATTACACATAAATTATAGAATAATACAAAAATTATATTTTTTTTTCGTTTCGGTCTCGGTAGCTTATACACGACATATTTTAAAATAAGAATCAGTCAATTTTCTGTTATGTCTCGGTCATTATAATACTCGCATTAAGGGAGTACAGTATAATATTGTCTACCGAAACAAACTGTTCATTACCATCATACAATGTGACGTGATTAACAAATCAAAGGCGTACTGGGGATTGTTACACCAATTAATATTAAATTACTCATCATAAGAACGAGTAATTGAGTGGTTAGGGTACCTTACATGTATATAGGTCGAGGTGCTGCTGGCTGATAGACATATATCACGCCGTGTGATATATGTCTAATGCTGGTTTAGAATAGCATCACCCCACATCCTTCCCGCGGGTGTCGTAAGAGGCGACTAAGGGACTCGTGAGTCGTGACTATTGCTGTATTACAATTTTTAGGCTGACAACCTGTTACTATAAGGCTCCCACACATATCTGCGAATTCGCATCGCATTGCAAATATCTACGAGCTCGCACGAATGCAACGCAAGAACATCCGATCTAATTCGCATCGTGAATTCTCACGATTTACGTCACACTTGGAGACGCCATTTTATTTCGCTCTGAGACAAATTACAAATTTGATTATTTAAGAAAACCAATTAAAATGTGAGTAAATAATTTAATTTTGTTTTACTTTACCTTAAAGTCAGTCCCAGCATTTCCAAAGGCATAACAGGAATTCTTCCCCTGTACGATCGTTTTTGTAGTCATGATGATAATAAACTCAAAATCTCATCAAATGAAGATATGCTCATTCGAAAAAAATAAAAAATGTATCTTCATCTGTTCTCAAAGCATAGTATTTTCGAGTAAAATAATTTCCATCAGGGTTTATAATCGTGATAAATGGATTTACCCAAAATCTTCGTTTTCTTCTATATCTTTTTAAGAATAATAGCAGCGCAACAATTTTTTTGCGATCCATCGAGTCACTATTTCTAAAAAAACGACTGACCACCGCTGAAGTTAAGGTCACCTCAACTAACGCTTTCGCATTTCGCATCGCAAATTCCTGCGATGCGGCGTCGCATCGCAACGTATCGCAATTATGTGTGGGTGCCCATAGTGATACACGCCATGTTTTCTGAAACAACCTTGGAAAACAATCCTCAAAAATGTCAGACGTGGCGACAGCGACCGTTCTTACGGCTGTTAACGCTCTGCCTACCCCACAAGGGATATAGGCATGATATATGTATGTATGTACTATCGTATTATAAATAAGCTATCATATTTAAAATATTCACTATCTGACGTATCCACAATCCACTTACCTACACATGACGAGGAACACACTTAACGCACGACGGAACGCTAAAATATCGCAGCGGTCTGTCAGACCAGATCCATACTAGAAACGTCACTCCCGATACTAAAACCGCACTCGACGGATGACACTGCGATAACGCTGCGTCAACAGCGGTTGAGCGGTTTTAATATGGAGATTGACATTTTTAATATGGATCTGAAAAACCACTGCGATATTTTTGCGCACCGTCGTACGTCAAGCGTGTTCCTCGCCTAAAGGATAAACTTACACTGCTCATTCTTGTATGAAAAACCATTGTAAACGGATCCCTCAAACAGGTAGGTTAATCTGCTGCTGATATACAGACAAACAAACCCACGAAAAGTAGCACGAAATTTCCGCACTCTCCTTGAGTTTAAGCGAAAAGTTGGAGAAGGTCAGGAAAAGTAATCCATGTTGAATGTAATTTATTGTAGAGAGCTTCCGCGTTCAGGTGATGTCTGCAATCGTTCACATCCCATAAAGTATGGTAGGCTCACGTTGAGAACGACAGGAATTCCTATGGGTTGTTGGTTAATCTATGCATATAATAAAATCATAACAACATCATGTCTGTACATTATAGATATTAAAGAAAAACAAAGATGGGGGATCTTCATACAACCAATAGAAGCCAACGATGTGATTTAAAAAAAATTGTCTGTCTGTTTGTTGTCCGCTTTTCACACAAAAACTACTGGATAGTGCCTAATAAAAAAAGTTATCTAAGGGGACATTCCATTGAAACACCTTTAGATGTTGCTGCCATTCCAAAAACTTCCTAGCCCAGCAACAAAGGACCCGGTATGTCCGGTGGTCCAAGTTTTAAACTTAGATGGCAATCTTGGCGTGCTACGGATCCTAATACCACAGAGTCATACTAAAACGTACGAATTTTAATATCATTGCCCGTACGGATTTTTAAATATATTGGACGCGGAGCTCTATACGGAGAAAACTATTCGCCAAACTGTCTTATTTTTGATAAAGATATTTTATTTACAAGCCAATTATAAAAATAAGTTTATTTGAGAGATAGTAAATTGACATTTTGGGTTACAAATTTATTTGCAAATCTTAAATAGTGATCAATCATTTGTCAAGTCCAGTGCATAATAAAAAATAACTATTACGACGCCGATATAGTCTGGTACCGTGCCGCCGTAATTCCGTCGATCCGCACTCCAGTGCGGTGTCCGGTTCCAGTAAGCATTTCCTGATGGCAGCTACTGCTTCAAGCTGTAGCAGAGAAAAATCTCTGCGTCGGGATCCTTTCCAAGTCACCTCTCCTTTCTCGAATCATTTCAAACTACGAAATTGGAATGTCGTTAAAAGTATTTTTATTTTGACTCATTTTATACTAGATCCTCGAACAGAAATGTTATTTTCCCTACGATAGTAATTTTCTTCAACGGTGTCAGGAAAACGCTTGTATAAAAATAATTGTACAATAAAGAACTTTACAAATCAAAAAATCACCGCTATCGTGAACAAGGAAACCCTCACGGTGGTACTTATTTATTTGTCCTAGCTTATTCATCTTCATTCCTTACTCATCCACCATCATTGTGCTAACCTAGTTTTATTATTTTTAGGGTTTTCCTACATTGCTTCAAATAAAGAAGTTTTAGAAGAGTCAAACCGGACTTTTGTTATTTTGTGGCACCTTCAAGTGCCACAAAGCTAGGCTGCTAAAACTAAAAATAAAATAATGCAAGTAACCGTGGACGTATGTTTGAATGTTAACAGTCACAACTACTGAAAACATATTACATAGAGTATAGCAATAATCCCAAGCATAACAAACCAAATGGATGCGATAATCCTCCGTCTGTCAGGAGAGATAAAAGAGCGGAATCCATGGAAATGCGCACAATATGGCACAATAGTTACGAATCACCGACATTGTCATTAATCGGCTTACAAATATCGGCCTGTCATGTCAGCCTCGGCTGGGTGATCTGAATAAGGGTATCTCCACGTTAATATATGAGGGAGGACGGCTAAGTCAGGCCAAATCGTCAACCCCAACTGTAATAACTGGACTTGAGTTTTTTTCTGATTAGATGTCAACCAATCTAAACAAGACCGCAGTCAGGTGCGGTGGTGATATACCTGCGTTACATCTGATAAAAATAATAGGCGAAACCATCGCGGATTTTACTTGCCCACATTCAAAAGTTTCGTACGGCAGGCGGTGCTACACTCAATACTTTAGCTTGTTTTTAGGAACCTTGCAATATTTGAGCCAACAGCTAAAGATTGATCCGTGGTAGCCCAGATATAAAAGGTGTCGTCAGTACTACTTACTGGCGACCGATGTGGCGCGGTGGTAGTGCCTGTGACGCATAAGGTTCCGGATTCGATTATCGATGGGTCACTCCTTTGGATAGGACATTGCGGGATGAACCACCCGCTTGTCCGTAAGTAAGATGCTTCCGTGTTTCGGATAGCACGTTACGCCGTAAGTCACGGTTGCTAAGTCACGGTTGTCATGATCACTTAGATGGCGGTCGTTACACAACCATGTCAGAAGCCTGCTACTTGTAGAAGGCGGTTGAAAAATTCTGACAATAGAGTTCATCGGGTCGTTGGACAACTCCGAGTCCCACACGAACAGAGAGAGACTGGCGAAAATTTTGCAAGTTTTCTACGACTTTTGTCTATAGTTCTAATATCAACAAACGTGGTGACACCCGAAACTTTATGCGACTGAAATAAGCTGAAAGTAATATCGCGTATCGTTAAAAGCAAATAAGCTCTTTGTTCGGTTTATATGCAAACTGATGCGATGCCAGCCGGGATGGGACCACAAAGACCAGATTAAATTGGAGAGCAGACTGATTAAAAGTAAATTGGTAATTACTAGCCGCATTATGGCTGGGAAAACAACGCGACTGCAAATAAATAAAGATGTTGGTACTAAAAGTATGCATAAACTTTTAAGGGATCAAGTTAAACTGGTTTTTCATTTTTTATTCTATAATAACTATGTAGTTTAGATTCTATGCGCCTCTTTGGCGTAGTATGTTACTTGTATGTATAACCTAATAATAAATGATAAACAACTCATACTACCTTGAAGTATAAGAAAAACTAACAATAATTGTCTATATGAATATAAGAAAAACCTTAAGTTTTTTAAATAGTTTTTTTATGTACCCACCTACATTTCGTGCCATACCTACAACAGCGAATTCCTCTTTCTGCATGTAAAAAAAATATGTTTCTCAAAATGTATTGAACTGTTGGCAGCATGTAGACTTGGTTTTTTAATGGACCAAACTAAGCTGGTCAATCTAAATACCTCTATAAAAATCCAGGATATGTGGACACCTAAAACGGCAACACAAGGTGCTATTGATAGCACAGGAGTATGTCAGTGATATCTGGCTGAGCAGAAGAGATAAAAGCTTTCTTGTGTCATAACTTAGCGTTGCCAGATAATTCCGGGTTCAGCCGACTTGGTCGGATATAAGTTCGCGAGTCGCAAGCTACTGACGTCACTAGCACAGTACAAAATAAGATGAAATAAAACTGCAGTCTTGCTAAGAATACTAACTTAAGGGCAGTTGCAGGCTCAAACGAATAAGCTAACTTTGACATTTGTCAAACGCATACTGTACATAGTGCAAGTGAAAGTACTAACTTTCTTTCAAGGGATGAACCAGCCAATGAAACTGAACAATTTCCCCAAGGAACATAGATCGAACGAAATATGAAAAAATATTTTGGACCTCCCGGCTCTCATACAAACCGCCTGAGTCAGTCAGGTTGTAAAATACACTTTTTTTATTTTTCTACTTATGTTTCTTGGGGAGAGTTGTTCAGTTTCATGGGCTGGTTCATCCCTTCAAAGGAAGTTGTACATTTCCTAACACCCTGTATATAACTTTCTATTCTTCGCGAAGCCATCTAGAGCGAAATCTTCTAAGAGTTATTTACAAAGAGATATATGGTAGAGACTTTCGAAGATCTTTACGGAAAACTGCAGATATAATATTCACTGTAATATTCTTTTTGCGTTGTTTGTACTATTTTACAAAAGTATCTTGCTTTTAAACACAATATTACGTGGATACGAAGTAGGTGATTTCATACTTGGAAAATAATGAATTATTTTGTTATGACACGGGTTCTTACCGATGTTTTTTTTATTCCTTGGTAAGAATAAGAACCCGTTAAAATCATAACTATGAATAGTGTCATAACTCATAACAAAATAATTCTACTAAGTATAAACAACCCGCGACAGTTTAAAATTTAGTATTTTGTTACAAAATTTCAACTACTCAATCTCTCTCTTTTCGTGTGGGACACCATGTCGTCCAACGACCCAATGAACCCTAGTGTCAGAATTTTTCAACCGCCTTCTACAAGTAGCAGGCTTCTGACATGGTTGTACCTACGGCTTAACGTGCCATCCGAAACACGGAACCATCTTACTTACGGACAATCGACCTAGTCAATGTCCATTGTCCATCCCTTGTTGACCCTACAATTTTCTACACAATAACCCTACAACTACAATTTTCAACACTAAATTATTCTTTTTACCAAATACTTTCAGTGACATCTATTCCACCACTAATGAACTAGCTACCGTGACAACTCTTCGAACCACGTTTAAGCGGTTTCACCACCCTCACCTACAACCAGTTACATAAGTCGCCACAAAGATGGCATTACTCGCCACACAGTACCGAAATATACCACCAGATGGCAGGCGCATTGCGGTGTCCTCCTCCATCCATAAATGATTCGTAAAGTAGACAGAGATGGCTCTACCTCACTCTACTAATAAAAGTGAAGCACGGAGTATATTCCCTTTTTTCTTCGCATATGACCACTTTTTTTAAAAAAGGTAAAGCCCTGTAAGTATCAGCTGATAACCTTCCGATAGTTAAAATAATGTGGCCTATGCAACGGATGGCGTATGATTGATTATATTTAGTTTAGGTTAGTTTAGTTTATTTATCTCACATTATAGGTTCTAAAAATTTAAAATACGTGTCCTCCATATGTGATCGTCAAGAAAATAATATAAAATACAATAATGTTACCTACATTTCAGCTTGTAACATAGAATACCTATGTTGCAACACGAAGGTCAATGGTGACGGACGACCTTATGACCCCTGGTGTCAGAGTTTATAAAGTCCACTGATGTGAGATAATCCTCTCAAGGGTTTGATGGCTTAACGTAGTCGCCAAAGGACGGGACCATAGTGCAAGGCTGCAACAAACTAGAAACAGTCTTACGGAAACCTTCGGAAACCTCCGAATCCTAAAACTGAGTCACTAGACCACGAGGACAGTAGTTTGTAATACAGTATGTTTTTCATCAGCTTATGTATAACTTTCATATACACACTGTAAGGTAAGCTAGCAAGCTGAATACCTCGGCAGCTGCATTCAGTCAACCGCTGGACATTTTCCAGACCTATTCAACAACATCCATTGTTGCTTTTGCCGGCGGCAGGAACTTGCAACGTGTAAGTAATTTGTAGGACAAACTCTGCAGCAAAAAAGTAAGATTCCTACTATTATGCGAATAACACTTGCATGGTGTATGCCATAATACCTACTATGAATTACAGAGCTGTCACTTACTTTTACAGATACTTAGAACAAGAAGGTAAGCAAGCTACCTGAATAGCTCTGGCGCTACATTCAGTCAACCGCTGCTGGACATTTTCAGCTTTATTCATCGAGGTCCTTACCTTCGCCGGCGGCAGAAGCTCTTATAAGTACAGTATAATGTTGTTCACGATAAGACTCCTATCTGTATGGTTAATAATTAGATGATACCTACTACAGTTTGTGCTACTAAAACTGCTGTGAATTAAACAGCTTTTACTTACTTTTTGTGGATAATTAAAGGAAGGTAAGCCAGCAAGCTGAATAGCTCTGGCGCTGCATTCAGTCAACCGCTGGACATTTTCCAGCGCTATTCAGCGAGGTCCTTTGTTACCTTCGCCAGAGGCAAACTTTTACAAGTATAGTAGCAGAATGTCGCTCCGGACCAAGTCTGCAACTAGCAAGTAAGGCTTCTATATGTACGGGACCTACTTAGCATTACTTACAAGATGGACACCAAGTCAAGTAACGACCTACGAATATATGCTGATGAAAGCAATGTTCGCTTCAAAAGCATAGGAATTAGGTACTAGTATTATTTATACTCTAAAGAGGTACCCATATGCCAAAGTAGGTCCATTACACATCGATAGCTTAGTACTATATAGTTGTAGTATTCTTTGGTACTACCAAGTTATAGGTAAGTACTACCCGGCGGATCGCACACTTAACACACGACGGAGCGCTAAAACATTGCAGTGATCTGTCAGATCTAAAATGTACATCCCCATACTAAAACGCTCAACCGCTGTCGACGCAGCGCTAGCGCAGCGTCGTCCGTCGAGTGCGGTTTTAGTATGAGGACTGACGTTTCTACTAGTATGGATCTGACAGACCGCTGCGATATTTTAGCGCTTCGTTGTGCGTTAAGTCTGCGATCCGCCTTGGTAACCGACCTATACGCAGACTATAAACGAGAAGTAGTGGCGCACATTTGCAATGAGTTTCCCTTACATTATCCTAGCAAGGCCTAGTTTCCAAGCCATTGCGCTTGGGATATAATTCATGATACTGAGCTAAGCCCTAAAATAAACATCAAGCTTGAAGAGATGATACAAAATTATGAAATACGAAAACGAAAGGCTGGAAAATTATGCCTGGTACTGACTCCTTCTTTATTTTCAAAAATATCAGATGGTACCACGATATGCCTTAGTATATAGGATATAATAATTTCATTTGGACTCTCCGAATCTGAAAAGTAGCTTGGAGTTATCTTATTGAACATTCCTTGGAAGTCTGTGTTGCCAACTTTTGCGTAGGTAAACTTTCGTTACGATTGGTAATAATCGTGTATGTTGATATTTTACTAATTAGGTTTTTTGTAATTGAAAGAAGTGTGTAACTAGTAGTGCTACTATTAGTAGCACAGAACTCATTTTTCATATTTCACTCGTAACCCAAGTTTACCAAGTAAACGATGTTTAGTTAACGATATTTCGTGAGACTTTAAATGGTCACGCAATCTCAAATAGATATTTCGAGAACGGGGTGGAAAATAACCAAAATCACGTCACGTAATTTATGGACACCCTTTAAGTAGGTACGTAAAAGCCTTAATAACATGGATAAGGGAACATTGACCGTCTAGTCAATACTATTCGTGGTATCTTAGTGAAGCACATCGTTAAATTGGTCTTTACTTTGATTTGTATAATAGTTTTTTGTTAGATATAGGTTTATAAAGGTCACTGAGAGCTCTGCTTTGGTAAAGGTGTCATTCACCCTTTTTAAGGTTATATTCTGAATCTTTTCTAAACAAATAGTTTATACTTATAGGTGACTTGCCCAGCTTGGTCAGTTTTTATGATTGTATTGTATGTCAAGATGAATTCAATGTATCTTTTCCCGAGTTTGAAACGCATCAATTAAAGAATAGTACGTAAGTATATGAAAGACCACTGGATATTTTTTTTTAACATCTAGGTATAACAACAGCGAAAGATACGTCTGCCAAAGATGAAATAAAAGCATAACAAAATCATAAAGGCTTGGAGGCTACCGAGAAAAAACAATAAAGTATTGGATTTAGATAACCGCATCGATACAAATTAATAACCAATATTCAATTGGTTACAAACGGTAGGTAACTTGTAATGAGGCTTACATGATGAAACGGGGATACAGGGTCCAGGCGTAGCGGGGCTTCTGGAGGCTTCAGGAAAGTTAGAATAAAATCCTTTGATATCGGTGAGCACGTGTATTCTTGACAAATCGCAAATTACAATAGACCCGTTGCCTGTCTAACCGCCACTTTTATTACAAAATCAACCCCAGTGTTGCCACTTGAAAACAAATAATTGTATGATGCTCCTAAGTACATAATAAAATAAAGATAAACTAACTAATCACTAAACAAACTCATTTGTGCAATTATACAACTATTATAGCAACCTTACAAATTAACTTAATCTAATAATATCTTGCGAATATTTATGGTTTAGGCGTAGGGGAGATTGATGGCGCTAACACTCGGCCATCCTGCCATGGCCGCGCCCCGCGGCGTTCTTCATAAGCTGTAGAATACACCACATTGGTCGTAGTCGTAGTCCTGTCGACAGCTGCACAAATATTCTAAAACAAGGAAAATGCAGCACAGTATGTTGTTCACTTAAACTTAAGTATAAAAGATCAGGGATGCACACAGGAAATGTTTAAAATTCAGGAAGATACAGTGATATTATCTTTCACATAGTCTAATGCATTGCTTGGTTATAGTTAGGTATATTTTAAATGAGCGTATCATGTAAAGGCCAGCATCATCACACAGATTATAATGAGTCAGCATAATCACACAGATCACACAGATTATATCGAATCAGCATCATCATCACACAGATCACATAGATTCACATAGATCACATAGATTCACATAGATCACATAGATTATATTGATTCAGCATCATCACACAGATCACATAGATTATATTGATTCAGCATCATCACACAGATCACATAGATTATTATTTTTTCAGTATTCTCACACAGATCAGATGATTTAGAATTTTATAAATTTGAGTCAATAACGTTACGTAGATCACACAGAAAAGAAAATATATTTTATCTTTAGTAATAAAGTTTTATTAATTATTTAGATCACCTCAACAAGCATCTTTTTCTTTCTTATTTTACTCTGCTTTCTCGTCTCACACAGCCATAATTATAGTTTTATGATTTACTTTCCAGAAATAATTCCAGGAACAAAGGACAGCTATCTTTTTCGGAATTCCAAATTTATTATTATTATTTATTTACACATTTCGCACGTACCTATTACTTTTTACCTACATTGTTTTTTTCATTAGGTACCTAGATTTCGCCCTTTTGAAACATAAATTGACGTCATATTCACATAAATGATTAAATAATTCATGATTAAGCTTTATCCCTAAATTTTCTTTACAACGCCCTTTTACATACTAACTAGCAATCAGCATAACTATACCTCAATCATACTAGTTACCTACCTATTTTACGCTAACTACAGTTACATCATTGACAGTTGGTCAGGTTGATGAACAACTATCTACACACTATAAAATATGTAATCTAACACTAAACTATAGGCTCGTTTATTGGCATGATTAGTACCTATTATTCACAGGACGCACAATACGCATTATTATTTTAAATTAGACGATTAACCTCTATTATTATTATTACGTATTACCTAGGTTCCTAGTAGGTATTCTAACTGGAATTGTATGTATACATAATTACAAAAATGGATAATTAACTTTCTAATAGATCAATAAGGTCGTCTCTATCAATTTCACGGTCACTTCCTGAGCAACTATCAACTGGTTTTGTACGGCCAGAGAACCTCAGTTCTCACTATTGCACAAAATTGTTTGTAACCCTTCCTACCCTATATACTTGTAATTGTATATCTATCTAAGGCGTGATCACTCTTAATTACTTTGTGAGGTCCCGTACTCAATCCATCGAGTTTTCGCGTGACTTTGGCTCGAGGGTCCCTCACAGACCCACCATTACATAACACTAACTGACCCACGTTGTTTTTCTTACACGTTTGTGTTTCCTATCAAACCTATTTTTCATTTCGGTCATGTTGCGATCGATACGTATTTTGGCTGTTTGCCTTCGTGAATCCAATTGCAGTTGCTGAGAACCGGCATCCGTAGGGTCGGAAGAGGGATAACCTGGCCGACGAGAGTTGCTATGGCCAAACATAAGTCTGAAGGGTGTGAAACCAGTCGTAGAGTTTGGTGTATTATTGATACTTTGGATACCAGACTACATCGGATACTTTGGTATCTTTCCGACATCGTATTTAGTCCGTTGATTAGAGTGCGGTTAGCACGTTCAACTTGACCGTTGGAACGTGGACATGCTATGGCATTTAAAACGCGTTCTTCCGCAGACTTTTTGAAATATCTAATTGTAAATGCCTTAATGCGATCCGTGACAACTCGTTTAGGATTTCCGAATTGATTTATAACATCTTTGAAATGTTTTATCGTTTCAACGGAACTCGCATTCTTGGCGGGCTTCGCGAAATCAAACTTCGTGAAAGCATCAATGACCACAAACAAGTAACAGTTACCGCGCCGTGTTTTGACAAACGGGCCCACATGGTCAGCATGTACGGTATGCATAGGAAGCTGTGCCTTTCCGATAGGGTGCAGTTGACCCTCTACCCTGCCGAAGTTTCCTTTTCCATATGCGCATTGTAAACACAAATTTATGTAATTTCTGACATGCCTTGAAACCAGAATTGAGCTTTTATTGTCTTTCACACTTTTCAAAGCCTGACCTATCTGATCGTGGGATAGGCCTGAGATTACCGTCGTGGTGATACTGGAGTAGTATACCACCTAGACCCCTGCTAATCGCGTCGGTGTGAAGTTCAGTTACAGCATTTCTATCATATATTCCTAAATGCCGTGTGATGCCGGCTATGCCGTGTGATGCCGGCTATGCCGTGTGATGCCGGCTTAGAATAGCATCACCCCATTTCCTACCCGCGGGTGTCGTAAGAGGCGACTAAGGGACTCGAGGGTATTGGTGTATTACAATTTTTAGGCGACAGGCTGACAACCTGTCACTATAGTGATACACATGTTTTCTGAAACAATCTTGGAAAACAATCCTCACAAATGTCGGACGTGGCGATATCGACCGTATTCTTACGGCCGTTACTGCTCTGCCTACCCCGCAAGGGATAAAGGCGTGATATATGTATGTATGTATGTATGTATGTATGTATTCCTAAAACAGGTCGCTCTGTCAGTTTTTGTTTCAGTGATTGAAACTCCTGTTCCTGCTCCTGTCCCCAACACCACGATACATCTTTTTTTGTGAGCTCTGTTAAAGGTCGCGCGATTTCAGCGAACCCTCGAATAAACTTTCTGAAGTACGATGTCAAACCGATAAACTGCCGTATCTCATAAGACGTTATTTGTCTTGTTGAATTGACCCACGCAAGCGATTTTTGCTTGTCCTGGTTGTTTCCCTTCAGTAATCTCGTAGCACAAGTAATTAGCACTAGATTTGAGAAACGAGCACTTTTCTAAATTTAATTTCAAGTTAGCATTTTCCAATGAACTTAGTTCCCGTTCCCGCAAATCCAGTCCTTCCTCGATTGTAACTGTAGGCAACATGACGTCATCTAAATACATACAACGCAATTTCGTTACTCACACCTTGTAACGCCATTTTGGTTAGGCGGGAAAACACAGCAGGTGCGTTAGCCAGGCCAAATGGCATTTTTAAGAACTCAAATTGTCCCGAAGGCTTTACAAAGGCAGTCTTGTGAATAGAATTTTCATCTATAGGTACTTGCATATAACCCGTGCGAGGTCCAAAGCCGTGAAATAAACTTTTCCCGACAGACGTGCAGGTTGATCTTCGATATCGGGCAAAGGGAGCCTATCTTTACCGTTCGAGCATTTAATGCGCGGTAGTCCACGCATAGCCTGTGGTCACAGTTTTTCTTTTTTACAAGTACTGCAGGACTCAAGTAATCTGACATAGACTCGCGAACGATACCTGCGTCTAATAAATCTTGGGCTTTCGCGTTAACGATATCGTTTTCTTTATGTGATAATCTATACGTAAATAATAATGACATTGTTTATCTAAATTTGCACGCTTGAAACAAGCAGAATACTGTACTGGATTATAATTTAAGATCTCATTATGTATTACCATGTATTCTGGCAAATAAATAATTTCTATTTCTATTTCTACGGCTTGCAAAACACTGGGTCGTCCGTCGTCGTTTTAATGTGCATACTAATTAAATCAGTACAACCCAGGTCATGTGTGCCTCTCGAGAAAGACGTATTGAATCGGTTCAATACGCTTAAAAGTCTCGTCAATTCGCTAGAGCAAAGATTACCTACATCAATATCATCGGCTGTTATCAGCCGTTCACTGGCACGTTTCTCAATCATTAAAGCGTTAGGGCTATCGCTTGTATTTGTATCAAGTAGTTCCGCACGGGCAACTAGCCTGTTTGATTCCCACTGTAGCTCCTGATCTCCAACGTTAATTATTTTGAGCAAACAATTTTTTGTCGATAGTACAGACTGGGGAATAAAGTAGGACACACTACCTAGTTCATAGTACACAGGACGCATCAAAACGTGTATTCTCTTTCACTCTCGTCACAATCAATATACGCATTAAGGAAAGCATGACTCTGTTTTGGTACAACACAACTATCACGCAGATAAACAGGGTATTTCGAAATAAAATCTGTCGATTGCAACTGTATTCGTTTTAGAACATATTTGTATAGCTCGGACGTGTAAACAAGCGCGGCAGAGTTTGATGTCGTAAAAAAACTAATATTTTCTTGATTTATCATTGTTTCGCCGATTATCAAGTCGATTTTGTTAAGTTGTACGTAGTCAATTCTACACAGCCGCGTATTATGACTTTATCTACACATAGTTCTACTCCCGCAGTCCCTTGTGAATGTGAATGTGCGCGTCTAAAGCCTTTCATCACAACAGTAGATGGTGAAATGGCCAATTCTAATGATTTAGTTTTATCAACCGCGAGTATACTGAGATTACTGCCCGTGTCTATGTAGTCTTTCATCTCGCGTCCATTCACACGCACGTTCTTTAAATACACATCTAAGTAAACGTCATAAGTGATATGAAAAATGGCACTGACCTTTGGTGTTTGATGTGGTTGCTGTCTCGAGGTACCAGTCCAAGGTGACTGCTGCGCTGGCAGACCTCGCAGTGGAGATGAGCTCTGCATTCCCGTGCTTCATGGCCTGATCTTCGGCAGGCGTAGCATATCTTCGGCAGCAACTGAGTAGACTGTCCTCGTTTCCATGTAGATTTTCTCGCAGTGGCAGCAGCCTCTACCCGCCGAAAATTTTCCAGGGATGATAGATATCTGTAGTACAGCTGTTCAGGTGTGTCACACTGATAGGCTTTGGCATTAGCTCGTAATTCTGTAGGTAAGCCTTTAACAATGCAGGTTATGGCGTCTTCGTTGTAAACCTTACATTTTTTTAGTAACGACAGCTTATCGTGGAAATATTTCGTCATTATCTCGTCGTCGCTTGGTTGTTAGACGGGGTGGAGAAGAGTTACTCGATGACGAAGAAAAAAAAATCTGCGTTTTCTTGTTCACTGGGACAGCACGTGGCCTCGCTTTTCTTCCGCTTCCTTCCTAAGCCATCGACGTACGGGCCAGACATCTTCTTCAAATCCCACTTCTGAGATGAAACGGGGATACAGGGTCCAGGCGTAGCGGGGCTTCTGGAGGCTTCAGGAAAGTTAGAATAAAATCCTTTGATATCGGTGAGCACGTGTATTCTTGACAAATCGCAAATTACAATAGACCCGTTGCCTGTCTAACCGCCACTTTTATTACAAAATCAACCCCAGTGTTGCCACTTGAAAACAAATAATTGTATGATGCTCCTAAGTACATAATAAAATTAAGATAAACTAACTAATCACTAAACAAACTCATTTGTGCAATTATACAACTATTATAGCAACCTTACAAATTAACTTAATCTAATAATATCTTGCGAATATTTATGGTTTAGGCGTAGGGGAGATAGATGGCGCTAACAATACCCTTGAGTGCTGGAACACAATCGATCGAAGGTAATCAGAATTGACCAGAATTACATTAGAAAATAGCTCTAAGGAACAAAAAAAAGTAGCTAATAAAAAGAATAAAAAAAAACAACTTAATGTTACCTATATTAAGTTGTTTTTTTTTATTATTCTTTTTGTAGAAATGTCCACAATATAGTAATTTCGAATACTTGGTGTTTTGATCAAACTAATATTAGCTTTGTGTAACAAAAATTTTACTTAATATCAACGTTGTCGTAAAAGAATAAATTTATAACTACTTCCAATGAACTTTCATTAATTCTCCTATTTACACAGCAAAACATTGTTTATTAGCATTGTTCAGCTCAATCAAGCATTAAAAAAACTAATGATAGCAGAAAAAAACGGCGCATGCGTTTAATATTGCACCCGACACCTGTCACGCAAGCCATCTGGCTGCGAATGATCAATAGCTTCATAAAAAGTGTAGCCAGTAATTACTCGTCTAATACATGACATGTGCGCACGCGCATATGAGCAGATGCTGCGGTACTTTGGTCACGATAATTCACACGCACGGGATATAGGCGTCATATACCTATAGTATAAGGCGCTTCACACACTTCGCACGACACGCACGGACCGCTAAAATATCGCAGCTGTCTGTCAGATCCACACCAAACGTCATTCCCCGATATCAATACCGCACTCGACGAACGACGACGCTGCAATAGCGCTGCGTTGATCTGACAGAACACTGCGATATTTTAGCGGTCCGTCGCGCGTTAAATGTGCAATCCACCTTAGGTGTAATTTTTAGATCCTGTTCGTGTGTGTGTGTGTGTGTGTGTGTGGTGGTGAGAACCTACGGCAAAAATAAGGGAATCCCATTTATTTATTTAACTTTATGTACAAACGATACAGGGGCGCACTTAATCTACCGGTGGTCTACGGACCCGTGTCCAGCATTTGACTGTTGTGACTGTTGATAGTAATATTGTATGTATCTAACTAACGAACATTATCTTCTGGAAACTTCCTTGTTGGTTTCAACACTTTCCTAAAAAATTACTTTAAGTTTTTCTTTTCGTGTGTAACACCATGTCGACAAAGACCGGATAGCCTTTGGTATAAGAGTAATCAAATAGCCACATCTTTTCTATCTTGTTTAATTAAGCCAAAAAAAATAACTTTTTTTTACATAAATATAACAAGTAATAATATTTCATCAACTTGCAAATGTCAGTAATTTAGTATTTATAGCAAAACAAGCTAATTGC
Source organism: Keiferia lycopersicella (assembly GCA_029255805.1). NCBI lineage: Eukaryota > Metazoa > Arthropoda > Insecta > Lepidoptera > Gelechiidae > Keiferia > Keiferia lycopersicella. The sequence goes on from JARACZ010000010.1 coordinate 6,472,901, forward strand.
TTAGCAGATGAAACCCCTCTGCAGGCTGCGGGCCAGGTTTCCTAGAGTCGATCTGCTTGGTACAGTGGACTGCAAAATTTACAAAAATCTACAAATTGCTAGTGCACATATTTTGTTTTCGGGATTCTACAAGAATTTAAGCTCTGATAAAAAACAGAATTGAAATCTTCGATTCGTTTCTAGAATATTAAAGATTGGGTATTTTTAAGGCGACAATGATGATGAAGAATTTGATTGACGATGATGAACCTGATTGATGAATGATGGAGAATCTGATTGATGAATGAAATGATGATGATGAACCTGAATCGAAGTAGAAAGTAATACAGAGGGTGGACGCTCTTCAAATAAATTAGGTAAGAAAAATTGAAAATATCAACATGTTCCAAGAGACAAAGTTTTTAACATACTTCCACGTGTACCAGTCAATTGCACAATTCGGAAGCACCTCGTTGACATTTACGGCAACCGGTCCAAGTGACAGGCAGCAAGCAGGCTCACCAATCACCATCGTGTTCCTAATGCCATCAAGCTAATTGGCTACGTGTCCGAGCCGCAAGTGTTTTTGATACACATAAAAAAGATACGAATTTCTTTTTAAAACTCTCAAACAATGTTTTTTATGATCGGTAATTAATGTAAAATCTAGATTTGCTTAAAAATATTGCATCTCTCGTACTTGTTAAAATTGTAGGGATAATTACGACACATACCTATAACAATTTTTTTTAGCCTGTGCATTGAGTAACCAAAGTATTTAACCAAAACAATATTATTTAGTGAAAAAATATTCTTTATCAAACTTACATCTAGATAGGCAGCCACGAATCAGTACCAAAGGTAGATAACTACAAAAAACTATCTATAAAAATTTAAAACATCTCAAACACCGCCAGACGATATAATGATTTGTGGAATTGAGGTAAATTGAAATAGATTCAAATTGTTTATTAATCCAGTCTACTTAGCAGGGATTTAAATCGAAAGCGGTGGCAAATGAAACGTGTAGAATATGGCCGTCTGCGCCCTCGAACTTTCACCTTTTACCCTCGTGTCTCGTCTTGAGTTCATCAAACCACTAAACATTGTGATGGCATACTTGCTGAATTACAAAGTCAATAGGAATCTTTATTACATACATATATTCATATACATATATCACGCCTTTATCCCTTACGTAGTAGGCAGAGCGTTAACAGCCGTAAAAATACGGTAGCTATCGCCACGTCTGACAAATGTAGAGGGCCGATTCAGTTAATTTGAGTATCACTATAGTGACAGGTCGTCAGGCTGTCGCCTAAAAGTTGTAACACACCTGAAACCCTCAAGTCCCTCAGTTGCCTCTTACGGCACCCATGGGTAGGAAATGGGGTGATGCTATTCTAAGCCGGCATCACACGGCACTTAATAAACGGAATCTTTATTAAACACACGAAATGCATCAGAATTTCTTTTATGGATCCTATTTTATCATAAAAATTGTCATAAGATTCGGGCCATATTAGGATACCCTAAATATGACATCTGAGAAAGATAGACATACATAAAAGATTTTCCGCGCTAGTTGTCATAATCCTAACCTGCAATTTTAAGTGCCTTGTGAATTAACCTGGGGGAGACTTACATACTTGCGCGGGCATAAGAACTCCTTTGATCCTGGCTACGAGCTGGTTGTAGCAGTGTTTTGAGTCATATGTCATTGTCATTCTTCTTTTGTTTTTTCTGTGTAAATGTTCTATGAAATACAAGATATCAAACTAAAAACTACGCATTTTCAATGTATTAACCGCAATAACAAATATACATAATTGTTTGGTCCTTCGAGCCGGATATGAGCCAGCGACCTATGGATAAACGTTGAAGATAGCTCAACACGCAGTGCTACGCAGCAACCAGAACTACAAATATTGGTTGAAGATCAGTCCACGCAGGATCCTCGTCGGCAGAAGGCGCACCGCAGCGTATTGTGAGACGTGCCAACCATATTTCTAATAATCTATCCATATTTTCCCCGTATGTGTTCTTGTTTTGTGTGAATTTTCAGTGTTGAGCAACCTCTACGTTAAATTACATTGCCTGTGCCTATTGCACGTTCAATGCGAGAATACCAAGTATATCAAGCGCGCTAGCCATCCGTAGTATCCGTTGAATGTAAGTACTTCTACACTTCTCCAAAATGACTGACAAAACAGAGTTGAATGCTCAGAGAGGTAACATAAAAAGGAACCTCACAAATTTCACTAAGCATGTAGAGGGGCTAGAAGGTCAGGAAAAGTTAGGTACAGTTTTTACACTAAAGCAGCGTATCGAGTTGCAACTGCGCATTGCGAATGTCCATAGTTTGTATGATTCATATCAAAACATTCAGTTGAAAATTTAAACTCTAGCGAGCGAATCGGAAGTCGAGATGGAGAAGGCACTAGCGTATCGCGATACTTTTGAGTCCGACTATTACTCAGTTTTAGCGAGAGCGCAATGCCTGATCCATGAAGAGGAAAAGAAAGCTGTAGGTTCATCTGGGTCGTCTGGTGCAGGGCAAGGAACATCGGTTAAACTACCTGTCATATCGTTGCCTGAGTTCGACGGCTCATTCGATCATTGGCTCGAGTTTCGCGACACATTTCTTTCTCTGGTTCACAAAAGCGCGTCAATCTCGAAAATCCAGAAATTTCATTACCTCAAATCAACTTTAAAAGGTTCAGCTCAATTAGTTATTGATTCGGTTGAGTTTTGCGAAGATATCTACGATATTGCTTGGGAGTTACTTCTTAATCGATATGATAACTCGAAACTTTTAGTTCAGAAGCACGTCAAGTCTTTGTTTACCATGCCTTCGGTTACAAAGGAATCCTCGGCACAGGTAAGGAAACTTATTGATGTGACCTTAAAAAATATACGCGCCTTAAAAATGCTCGGCGGAAGTACCGAACATTGGGACACATTAATAATCTACATGATGGTTTCCAAGCTCGACTAAAGTACAGAACGCGAGTGGGAGCAACATAAGTGTTTCTTATCTATGGCTGACGATTCTACGAGCCTAAAATTAGATGATTTAATAAAATTTCTTAGACAAAAGGCGGATATGCTGGATACTCTTACACACAAGACAAATAACACGCAAAACACACAGAACAAACCTTCAAACTCTAACGCACAGAAGGTTCATTGTCATATAGTCACGGGAAAAACAAGCACTCATAACACGAAAAACAATCAAATACGCAAACGATTGTATGTATGTAGTGCGCCGCATCCTCTGTATTCGTGTCAAAAATTCCTAGATCTTGATGTCCAGGAGCGGATCCAGGTTGTGCGGAAACAGCGTCTATGTGAGAATTGTATGAACAGCCCAACGCACACGGCTGCCGACTGTACGTACGGTCCGTGCAGGAAATGCGAGACCAAAAAACATAATTCATTAATTTGCGATTATGCTAACGCGAGTAAAGTAAATTAAGCTACGGTTAGTCTGCAGTCGGTAACTGAGGTGCCGGAGGGGTCGGTTCCCTCTAGTGACAGTTCCAGTTCTTCTCATTCACGAGGACCTGCTCAGTCGCAGAGCTATTCAGTCCAGGTTAATGATGACACGCACATGGTTACGAACATACAGTCGAGTTTCATGGAGCCCAGTCTATTTTCTACAGCCTTGGTGGAAGTATCCGATAAAGATGGCAACTTTCATCAAGTGCGCGCAGTGCTAGACAACTGCAGTGAAAAATGTTTGGTTACCCAATCGCTATGTGACAAGTTAGGTTTACAATTAGTACAGTCCACTATACAAATTCGAGGGGTAGGTAACTCCGTGACGCAGAGCCGGTATCGGTGTGACATGAATTTGCGCTCATTGGATAAAACCTTCATTCACTACACACATTTAAGCCTGCTACTTGTAGAAGGCGGTTGAAAAATTCTGACACTAGGGTTCATCGGGTCGTTGAACGACTTGGTATCCCACACGAAAAGAAGAAGAAGATTACGTTGGCCGATCCCACATTTTATGAAAGCTGAAAAGTCGACGTTCTCATCGGCGTTGATAAATTTTGGGACTTGGTAGTTGCAGGAAAAATACGCTTACATAATGGGCCTTATCTAATCAACACAAAATTAGGGTGGATCATTGGAGGTTCAGTCTCAGGCTATACTAAACAAAGTTTGAAACATGTAAATTGTAGTTTCACGCAAACTTTAGACATGCAAGAATATTTAGATATGCCATCTCTAGATAAACAAGTTCGCAGCTTTTGGGAGCTCGAAGAGTCACCCATCAGCGCTAAATCAGCTGACGCGCGCAGCGACGATGAGCGCGCATGCGAAGAACACTTCCTGCATACCATGAAACGCACATCTGAGGGCAAGTTTTGTGTGCGCATACCGTTCAAATATGAACCTGATTTATTAGGTGATACATTCGCACAAGCTGAACGACGTTTTTATGCCTTGGAAAAACGGCTTGACCGATACCCAGAGTATAAAAAGTTGTATTCAGAATTTTTAAATGAGTGTGAAACACTAGGTCACATGAGTCGTGTCACTTCATATGGGTCCCCAAATTACTTCTTCCCTCATCATGGCGTATTTCGTCCACTTGCTACGACTACAAAGCTACGTGTCGTGTACAATGGAAGCGCTGCCTCTAGTACAGGCAAATCATTAAATTATTTACAGTACGTCGGACCAGCTATACAGGGTGATTTAATTTCAATTTTGCTGCGTTTCCGAGAGAACAAGTATGTAGCTTGCGCAGACATAGAAAAGATGTATAGACAGGTTTTGATTGATAAAGAGCAGCGCGACTTGCAATTAATTTTATGGCGCGAAAATAAGTCAGATCCCTTAGATATTTACCAGTTGAATGCGGTGACTTATGGTACCGCGTCTGCGCCGTTTCTTAGTTGCAGGTGTTTGAAGCAGTTAGCACACGAATGTGAGGATCCTGAAGTAGCACGCACGATCAGTGAAGACTTTTATGTTGATGACCTGATTTGTGGAAATAATGATAAAAATAAGCTAATTCGGATCTGCAATGATACTGCAAAAGTCTTACAAACAGGGTGTTTTCCCCTCTACGTAAGTGGATTTACAATTTCAACGTAGACTCAGACGTAGACATTCCCAATGACGCAAAAGACTTTTCATTAGGAGAGCACGTTCACAGCAAAACGTTAGGTTTAGGGTGGTATCCACATCCTGACGAATTATATTTTCATACTCAATTTAACCCCGATACACAACCCATCACTAAACGCACAATATTGTCAGGTGCATCACAAATTTACGATCCACTCGGTTTATTGAGTCCAGTCATAACGCATGCAAAGATATTGTTTCAGAAATGTTGGCTCTTAAATCTCGGCTGGGAACAACCAGTACCCGAGGAAATCGCGCAAATTTGTAAACAATTTATCTATGCTCAATGAGATTCGAGTGCCTCGGTTTGTGATGTGTGAACAACCTGTAATTACTGAATTGCATATTTTTGTAGACACATCCCTTGCGGCATATGGCTGCTGCGCTTACGTGCGTACGCTTGATAATGCTGGTAATGTTACCGTCCGACTACTTTGCGCAAAGGGTAGAGTAGCATCTATAAAACCAATTTCGACCATACCTAGGTTCGAGCTATGTGGGGCGTTGGTGGGAGCGCGATTATATGTCAAAATTTCAAGCTCACTGAGATCTAACTTTGATAAAGTCGTATTTTGGACGGATTCGACTATTGTTTTAGGTTGGTTACGCACTCCGTGTAACATGCTTAAATCTTATGTGAGTGGATTTCTCAAGCGAAAATTTTTCGCGTCTCGGCTGAAAACGTGGTGATGCTTTACAGATATGACTACGATTATTTTTCTTAAAATATAAGACACATGTATCAAGATGAAGCCATATAAATAATGTTTGTACATTTATTAGTTTATAAGATAAAATTCCATAAGTAGCGTAATCTCAATTACCATGACCTGTCCACAACCGCTTTGACAGTAAATAATCATCTCTCGGGAAAATCCTGTACAACTCATACAAGAAAAAGGGTTCTGAATATGTTAAGTTTTAAGTATCCTACGAGAAAATACAAAAATTTTATTTTTTAACCCAAAAGTTAATGAAATGTGCTACCACCTAGTTCTGTCCAAGCAAAAACACCAATTTCCATGGACATTTTGTTTTCGCGCTCCTACCTTCCATTGTCGAGTATATGCCAAATGTAAACCCTTCCCCCGCAAGGATCAGTTGTGCTCTTACGCGCTATGAGAGCGGTTGTGTGCCATCTTTCTACGCTTTCGCGCCAAAAATGTAAGTACGCGATATCAGTTTACTCGGACAGAAATTTTGCAATCTCCATGGTCAGATTTAAAATGTTTTCTTAAGTGATAAAAATATTTATTATGTATAATAATTATAGGCTTTTGGTACACTTATAGTATACTAGTAGAAAACTTAGGTGACCTTGATAGTTACTTATTTATTTTAGATTAATGCCTTGTTTTCAGTTTCCGTGTGCAAATTTCCGTGGTTTCCGTGTCTGCTCGGTACCCACGGAAATTGCTAAGTTCCACAGAAATTCATATAAACATACTGACATTCTTTCACATATCACACTTTCATCCCTTGCGGGGCAGGCAGAAGGGCTTGGGGCGCTGCAAGCGAACATTGATCACGCTCGACTTATGAGTGACTTGACCTGGCCTCCACTTACAGTGCTGCAAGCTAACGTTGGCCACGCTCGCCTGATGACCGACTTGGCCTGGCCTCTACTTACAGCGCTGCAAGCTAACATTGGCCATGCTCGCCTGATGACCGACTTGGCCTGGCCTCTACTTACAGCGCTGCAAGCAAACATTGGCCACGCTCGCCTGATGAGCGACTTGGCATGGGCTCTACTGGCAGAGCCGCAAGCAAACATTGGCCACGGTCACCTGATGAGTGACTTGGCTTGGCCTCCACTCGCAGCGCTGCATGCAAACATTGGCCAGCCTCGCCTGATGGGCGACTTGGCCTGGCCCCTACTCACAGCGCAGCATACCTATCCACTTAGCTGGTGACTGTAACTAGAGCTTGCTTGCAACGCTGCAAGCAGATGCTACCACAAACCTAGCTGGTGGATAGGTAAGCCTGGCCAACGTTCGCTTGCAGAGATTAGATAAAAGGCGGCAGTAGATTTAACTGGTAGAGGAACGCGTCCTCGTTTACTTGCAGTGCTGCAAACAGGAGTGGCCACAAAACTTGCTTCAAGCTGCTAGTTGAAATGGTCTGTGATCGCCTTGATCAGGTCTGTGACGTTTTGATCACAGCGCAGTGAAAACCTCGTAAAGCAGAAATTCTTTTTCATTTTTGTTTTATTTTCATTTTGGGAAGGAAAACTCGTAATGCACATGTACCACAAACAAAAGCGTAGCTGCGATACTGGGAACATCTTCTATTGATGAAAATGATAACCTCGTTATCGATCAATACGAACACTTTGTAGAGTAAAACCTCGTGTTTACTTAGCCATGTTTTACGTTCTATTGTGAAAACACGTCATTGCTTCTACAAGTATGTGTTTATTAGTATGAAAATCTCGCATGTACGGTTGCGGATTTTTCATACCTTTCGATTCGTATGAAAACCTCGTAAGCACCTGTTTGAGAGGTTTTCGACTGTAGAGAAATACACAGAAATGTTGTTGCAAGTTTTTCATTTGTTACTGCGATACCTTAAAAAGTACTGTTATAATTGTTTTCGCGAGGTTCTCGTCATTGTATAACTCCATTATAAATCCTATGACTTACTAGAGTGCCGTTTGGTGCCGGCTTAGATTAACATCACCCCGTTTAAATCTGTAGATGTCGTAAAGAATGGGCATAAGCTTTTCAATTAATGAAATTTTTGGCGTTGCATTTGCCAACCAAGGCTGGCCATTTAATTGGCGATTTAAACTCCTGCCTTGGGAGGGTCTCTGAGGTGTCACATAGGCGCTGGGGCCTGGTTTTCTTGGTAGGTCCGATTATTGCGTGATTCCCTATTAGGAGAAGCTATAATATTGGCCCTCTGATTGATTCGGTGATGGCCTATACCTATATCATCTTCCTTGAGATGAGGGGGTTGTCTTATCCTACAGCAATGATCGTATACCAAAAAAGAAGATTAAGGTGCTGACTATTTTAACTATCCAACGTGGATTACTTGATATGGACAGCGGTGGGCCACGTCAGTACAACCCCGTGTTCCCTTATCTGAGCCTTCAGTTTGCCCTCGATAGCAAAGGCCTCGCTGCAGGACGAAATTAATTTTAGTGATACTACTTGCGTTTCTGCCCTCTTCTAGGACGGCTGATATTCAACTCCTATATTCTTTGGTAGCCACGTAAAGAGGAAGATCTCTTTTGTCATGAAGCCTGGGGACAGCTGCCATGAGTGAGAGGCCGCATTTACATCTTCTTGCTGTGCAGTCAACTTCTTTTCCGGCTCGATGGGCTTCATGAGCGGTGCTGTGCTCCCTCTTTTTTTCTAACTCCTTGGATTGATACAGTGCATAAGCAGGATAAGGGTCTCATAATTGCCTGCTCATACAACCGTGTAAAATTCGCAAGTAGTATGCTCATTAAAGTTGATTCTATTATGGCAGTTTTTAATTGTTATCGCACACAGTCATTTTTATCAGTCTACTCTTTATACAGTAATTATCGGTGTCTGTGGCAAGGCATCTTTTCATTTTCAATTTACGTGCCTCAAACACAATTTCCGTGTAACAAATAAAATCTCCGTGGCAAGGCAATTCCCGTGGGCGAAATAACTCTCTAATTACTATATTTATATAATCCCCCATTAGAATTTATATTTTAAATGGGGATACTTCTCGATACAACATATTTTTTTGGCCAAAACCCTCAAAACGAAAAAACACACGGAAATTAGGCAAAAAAATCCAGTTGTTGAAATCCACTCATGTACAAAATAGGGCCGGGGAGATACATGAATTGACGAAAGGCCATTCATGGCGTCATGTTAGCGGCGTAGATAACCCAGCCGACTTAGTTTAGTCGTGGGTAACTCATGAACGATTGACTTAAAAGAACTAAGTCCGCTCTTACAACTCAGTCGTTCCGTAGTTCATCTGACATAGCTTTGGTTCACAACTCACCGGCTCACTTCACGCAAGCGGCTCTCGCGCGAGCCGTGAACTCGGCGCGAACGGCCGGTGCGGCGGCGGCGCGCGCGTTCGCGGGCGCCCGCCCGCTCGGCTCGCGGCTCGCGTCGCACGACGCACACAGCCGCACACACAACACACACTCGCGTAAGATAGAGACAAAGAAATCCAATTCCGTAGAAAAGAGTGGGGACGCTATGATTTTCGAAGTCTTGGCTATCTAAATCACGCGTCTGTCCATCGGGTATGGATACGTGAAGCAAAAAGTAGCGTAAAGTGTAAGACAATAGGGTACATTTTTGTTTGATAAATCGGGATAGTTTTGCACCATTTTGTTTTACAATCAAGCACATTTATTACATACATACATATATCACGCCTTTATCCCTCGCGGGGCAGGCAGAGCGTTAATGGCTGTAAGAATACGGTCACTATGGCCACGTCTGACATTTTTGAGGATCGTTTTCCAAGGTTGTTTCAGAAAACATGTGTATCACTACAGTGACAGGTTGTCAGCCTGTCGCCTAAAAATTGTAATACACCAATACTCTCGAGTCCCTTAGTCGCCTCTTACGACGCCCGCGGGAAGGATGTGGGGTGATGCTATTCTAAGTCGGCATCACACGGCAAATTAAAGATAGAAACACATTTATTAAAGATGGGAAATAAAATATAACGTCAAATTAAGAATTCACATATTACTTCGTTAAATCCATCCTTACATTTAAGTAAATTAAATTGATGCACGAACTATATTTGAGTGGATTTCAACAAATGGATTTTTTTGCCTAATTTCCGTGTTTTTTTTCGTTTTGAGGATTTTGGCCAAAAAAATATGTTGTATCGAGAACTATCCCCATATAAAATATATATTCTATTGGGGGATTATATAAATATAGTAATTAGTGAGTTATTTCGTCCACGGAAATTGCCTTGCCACGGAGATTTTATTTGTTACACGGAAATTGTATTTGAGGCACGTAAATTATATTTGAGACATGGAAAATTAATAGATGCCTTGCCACAGAAACCGAAATTTACTGTATAAAGAGCAGACTGATAAAAATGACTGTGTGCGATAACAATTAGAAACTGCCATAATAGAATCAACTTTAATAAGCATACTGCTTGCGAATTTTACACGGCTGTATGAGTAGGAAATTATGAGACCCTTATCCTGCTTATGCACTTATTCAATCCAAGGAGTTAGAAAACCTCATGAAGCCCATCGAGCCGGAAAAGAAGGTGACTGCACAGCAACAGGATATAAATGCGGCCTCTCACTCATGGCAGCTGTCCCCAAAGCAGGCTTCATGACAAAAGAGATCTTCCTCTTTTCGTGTAGGCCACCAAAGAATATAGGAGTTGAATATCAGCTGTCCTAGAAGAGGACAGAAACGCAAGTAGCATCACTAAAAGTAATTTTATCCTGCAGCGAGGCCTTTGCTATCGAGGGCAAACTGAAGGCTCAGATAAGGGAACACGGGGTTTTACTGACGTGGCCCACAGCTGTCCACATCAACTAATCCCCGTTGAATAGCTAAAATAGTCAGCACCTTAATCTTGTTTTCTGGTATACGCTCTATTGCTGTAGGACAAGACAACCACCTCATTTCAAGGATGATGAATGATGATATAGGTATAGGGCATCACCGGATCAATCAGAGGGCCAATATTATAGCTTCTCCTAATAGAGAATCACCCAATAATCGGACCTATACACACACTCAAGAAGACCAGGCCCCAGCGCCTATGTGACACCTCAGAGACCCTCCGAAGACAGGAGTTTAAATTCACCTCCAAATGGCCAGCCTCGGTTGGCAAATGCAACGCCAAAAATTGCGTTAATTTTAAAGCTGATGCCCATTCTTTACGACGTCTACAAATTTAAACGAGGTGATGTTAATCTAACCCGGCACCAAACGGCACTCTAGTAAGTCCTAGGATTTATAATGGAGTTATACAATGACGAGAACCTCGCTAAAACAATTATAACAGTACTTTTTAAGTTATCGCAGTGTCAAATGAAAAACTTGCAACAACATTTCTGCGTATTTCTCTACAGTTGAAAACCTCGTAAGCAGCTGTTTGCGAATCGACTGGTATGAAAAATCTGCAACCGTACATGCGAGATTATCATACTAATAAACACATACTAATAAACACATACTTGTAAAAGCAATGACGTGTTTTCACAATAGAACGTAAAACATGGCTTAGTAAACACGAGGTTTTACTCTACAAAATGTTCGCATTGATCGATAACGAGGTTCTCATTTTCATCAATAGAAAACGTTCCCAATATCGCATTTACGCCTTTGTTTGTGGAACATGTGCGTTACGAGATTTTTTTTCCCGAAATGAAAATAAAACAAAAATCGTGAATTTCTGCTTTACGAGGTTTTCACTGCGCTGTGATCAAGGCGGTCACAGACCTGATCAAGGCGATCAAAGACCATTTCAACTAGACTACCAGCTTGAAGTAAGTTTTGTGGCCACTCCTGTTTACAGCACTGCAAGTAAACGAAGGACGCGTTCCTCTGCCAGTTAAACCTATTGCCGCCTTTTATCTAATCTCTACAAGCGAACGTTGGCCAAGCTTACCTATCCAACAGCTAGGTTTTTGGTAGCATCTGCTTGCAGCGTTGCAAGCAAGCTCTAGTTACAGTCACCAGCTAAGTGGACAGGTATGTGGCTACCATAATCACAGACCTGACCCGAATATAAAGCTACAAAAATGACGTGGCTGGCCTTTGGTTTAATCGGCTGGTAGAGGAGCGTGTATTGCGTTTGCTTGCAGCGCTCCGAGTAGGGGCCAGGCCAAGTCGCCCATCAGGCGAGGTTGGCCTATGTTTGCATGCAGCGCTGCGAGTGGAGGCCAGGCCAAGTCACTCATGAGGTGACCGTGGCCAATGTTTGCTTGCAGCGCTGTAAGTAGAGGCCAGGCCAAGTCGCTCATCAGGCGAGCGTGGCCAACGTTAGCTTGCAGCACTGTAAGTGGAGCCCATGCCAAGTCGCTCATCAGGCTAAGCGTGGTCAATGTATGCTTGCAGCGCTGTAAGTAGAGGCCTGTCCAAACCGCTCATCAGGCGAGCGTGGTCAATGTTTGCTTGCAGCGCTGTAATTAGAGGCCAGGCCAAGTTGCGCATCAGGCGAGCGTGGCCAACGTTAGCTTGCAGCACTGTAAGTGGAGCCCATGCCAAGTTGCTCATCAGGCGAGCGTGGCCAACGTTAGCTTGCAGCACTGTAAGTGGAGCCCATGCCAAGTCGCTCATCAGACGAGCGAGAGTTTGAAGAGCATAGCCGACGTTAACGGCCAAGATTATCACATTTACATTATTAGACATTTAACCTCAAATATTTGTCAGCCGTGACAATATCCACCGTTTCCTACAGTTCTGCCTGCCCCGCAAGGGATGAAAGTGCGATATGTGAAGGAATGTCAGTATGTTTATATGAATTGATCAATTTCAGTGGAACTTTGCAATTTCCGTGGGCATCGAGCAGACACGGAAACCACGGAAATTTGCACACGGAAACTGGAAACAAGGCATGAATCTAAAATAAATAAATAACTATCAAGGTCCCTAAAGTTTTCTACAAGTATACTATAAGTTTACCAAAGGCCTATTATTATTATACTAATAAATATTTTTTATCACTTGAGGAAACATCCTAAACCTGACCATGGAGATTGCAAAATTTCTGTCCGACTAAACTGAAATCGCGTACTTTCATTTTTTGCGCGAAAACGTAAAAAGATTGCACACAACCGTTTTCACAGCGCGTAAGTGCACAACTGATCCTTGCAGGGGAAGGGTTTACATTCGGCATATACTCGACAATGGAAGGTAGGAGCGCGAAAACAGAATGTCCTCGGAAATTGGTGTTTACGCTTGGACAGAACTAGTTGGTAGCACATTTCATTAAATGTTGGGTTAAAAAATCAAATTTTAGTATTTTCTCGTAGGATAATTAAAACTTAACATATTCAGAACCCTCTTTCTTGTATGAGTTGTACAGGATTTTCCCAAGAGATGATTATTTACTGTCAAAGCGGTTGTGGACAGGTCATGGTAATTGAGAAAACGCTACTTATGGATTTTTTTCTTACAAACTAATAAATGTACAAACATTATTTATATGGCTTCATATTGATACATGTGACTTATATTTTAAGAAAAATAATTGTAGTCATATCTGCAAAGCATCACCACGTTTTCAGCCGAGACGCGAAAAATTTTCGCTTGAGAAATCCATTCATTTCCAATAAAAAGGCTATAAAGACGCGAACAACAACACAACGTAAACAATTCAATAACACTTTAGTTCGTTTGAACTAAACTCCGTAACCGCTCGCTCGCTTCATCGCTCACTCATGAGCCGTAGGACTCGTAGGAGCCGTAATGAAGAAGTGAACTAAGTGAACTACTGAACTAAGTGAGTGATTCAACTCTGCAGACGCAAAAGATTCAAATCGCTCTGCTCATCTAAGTGAGTGATTCTTCCCATGTCTACTTAGTATCGCGAGAGCAAAGTGTAGACGCACTAAATAATAATAAATTGTGGTTCACGAGCCCACAGTTTTTACATGACCCTACATTTGACAGCAGTTTAGAAGAAGACCAGATTGAGGTTTTATAGGAGAATTTGCCCGAGTTAAAGACTCATGAAACACACATTTTATTATAAATTTTTTTATAAATATGCAGTTATTATAAATACGCAGAATGAAGAAAATCTATTTCCGTTTTCTAGGTTTTCTCAGTACAATCGCATGCAACGTGCCGCCGCTTATGTACTCCGCTTTATACATAACGCACGTTATAAAGACGATAAGTGGAAGGGCCCGTTAAATGTGACTGAACTAAACCAAGTTACGATAACGCTCGCTAGACTTTCTCAACGCGAATCATTTACAGATGTGCTCGATTCACTCGTTACAAAGGGCCAAGTGAATAAGAAACAGACTCACTTATCATAATTAGATTTGTTCACTGATAAAGATCACTTAGTTCGCGTTGGCGGTCGAATTCAAAACAGCCCTAACTTTGATTTTAACAAAAAACATCCCATACTTATTTCTAGTACACATAATTTTGCCGTGTGATTCCGGCTTAGAATAGCATCACTCCATATCCTTCCCGCGGGTGTCGTAAAAGGCGACTAAGGGACTCGAAGAGTATTGGTGTATTACAATTTTTAGGCGACAGGCTGACAACCTGTCACTATAGTGATACACATGTTTTCTGAAACAACCTTGGAAAACAATCCTCAAAAATGTCAGACGTGGCGATAGTGGCCTTATTTTTACGGCCGTTAACGCACTGCCTACCCCGCAAGGGATAAAGGCGTGATATATGTATGTATGTATAATTTTACAATTTTGATTTTTCGATTTGAGCATAAACAACTTATGCACGCAGCGCCGCAGTTGCTGTTGTTTACTATTAGGGAGGCCACTAGGCAGGAATCTCGCACGTCAGACTTGTCATACATGCGTAAAGTGCATATGTATGCGAGGCAAAATTATTGCACCGAAAATGGGTAACTTAGTAAAAGAGAGATTAAAAGCAGGGTATCTTTTTATGTACTGTGGTGTAGATAATGCAGGACCCCTAATAATTTTGAATTGTCGGGGCAGAGGTGCTCAACATGTTAAAGCATACATTTGTTTATTTATATGTTTTACTACGCGCGCAGTTCATTTGGAATTAGTTAGCGATCTCACGTCTGAAGCGTATTTGTTAGCTTTGAAGCACTTCATTTCACGCCGTGGCAAACTGGCTGAAATATTTTCTGACAATGGGAAGAACTTTGTTGGTTTGATGAAAGATTTCGGCAAATTTCTTTCCACTTGTTCTGATGAGATCAAACAATACGCAGCATCACAAAATATTAAATTTAAGATGATCCCTCCTTACGCCAGTCATTTTGGAGGTCTGTGGGAGGCCGCGGTTAAGAGTTGTAAGCATCATTTGCAACGTGTAGTAGGTAACGCACGTTTAACGTTCGAGGAGCTCAGCACGTTGTTGGCACAAATCGAGGCCATACTGAACTCACGTCCATTGACTCCAATGTCAACAGATCCACATGATTATCTCCCTCTTACCCCTGGTCATTTTCTGGTTGGCCGTCCACTGACAGCGCCTGTCTGCGACGAAGACATCAGCACCGTACCTGCCAATCGCCTGACACGCTTCCAGAGGTTCGAACAAGTCCGTCAGCATTTTTGAACCCGCTGGTCGAAAGAGTACGTCTCAGAGTTGCAGACTAGAACCAAATGGCGAGAGAATCAAGACAGCTTACATAAGGACACGCTTGTCCTTATGAAAGACTACAACCAACCTTTCTACACAATCACACAAATTACTACAATCATCCTTTGAAATGGAATTTAGGCCGCATTGTCGAGCTATATCCAGGCAAGGAGTGAGTGGCACGAGTGGCTGATAGCCGGACTGCTTCTGGCATCGTACGACGAGCATTTTCGAAGATCTGCCCACTTCCACTGGACGATTAGCTGCCAGCTATGGATCTTGCCCATTCTGATGCAGTCTTTGGAACCTGCTGCTTCCAAGGCCGGGGAGCATGTGCGGGCATAAGAACTCCTTTGAGCCTGGCTACGAGCTGGTTGTAGCAGTGTTTTGAGTCATATGTCATTGTCATTCTTCTTTTGTTTTTTCTGTGTAAATGTTCTATATAATACAAGATATCAAACTAAAAACTACGCATTTTCAATGTATTAACCGCAATAACAAATATACATACTTATGATGATGATGATGATGAATATTGAATATATAAAAAGGTTTACCGATAGGTCGGAAATATCTTAATTAGAGTTTCTTTTTTGTCAAAGCAGGAGCCCCGTCACGAAAGCAGAGTTTTATAATGATTGTTAAGGAAATTATTTGCCAGTCGTAACTTCCCGTTGGCTGAAAGCTTGGTTTATGGCGACTGTAAACATTACGGCGTAGTACTTACGTGTACGTTACCTAACTGTAAATGAAAAATCAAGCCTACTTAACCATCAAGTAAAAACATGGTTATAGACAGGGTAACTTACAGACCAGAAGATTCAGTCTAGCGATCATAGTACTCCAATTCATTATTGTTGTACACAATAAAACACAAAAGACATTACAAATAATACAATAACATACAGCAGGTCAGCTTATATCTAATAAGAAATCTCCTCCAGCAGACGTAGGGTATTGTAATGGCATAAAATGAGACAGTGGACGTGTACAATATACTACGATATGCCTAACTTAAGGCTAATAACAAAAGTACTTATAATAATATTATACAAACAACGAGCTTTCAAAATCTGATCTTCGTTATCATCATGATCAACCTGTCATTTTCAACCTATAAACGTCATCTTTTATAAACTCTATCAGTAACCAGTTGATTTTAAAATAGTAACTGCAACTGCTGCTAGTAGTACACGTGAAGAGTGTCTTCTCAAGTCATTAACCGCAGTTTATTACCCAATGAACGTGACCTATTTCGCTTCTCCAGATCCAGGTTACCAAGATGTCGACCCAGCCATTAAACGGGAGGAAATCTTTTTTATTACTCATTTACAAGCGAAACAACCAAGGGCGAAAGCGAGGGTCTTGATTTGAATAACATACTTTTTTCAGCACGAAGTTTCATTGTAAATATTGTTATGCATTTAGATTAGTAGGGTTTAAAATCGATGGGCGGACTTAAAATCAGCACTGCGCTATACCTTTTTTCCACACCTGTACTTATTTTATTAATTTCAGTTCTTAAATATATAATTGTGTACATTACTTGGTGTCATTAAACCTAACAACAACAACAACAAGTTTTATATTGGCACTGCATGAAGGAATACAATTTAAAATAAATATTCAGTTTTATTTGCATTTATATTTTAAGTATTGTTCAGAGGGATTCATGTGACTTGTATTTATTTGCTAGCTAAAAAAGTGAATAACAACACAAGCTAGGCACTAGCAGCTGTATAAGAAATATAAATGAAAAATAAGTCAAACATAGCAAGAATTTGAGGAGTTTTTTATTTTCTTTCATCCATGAATATAAATACTCAAATCAACTATTTCCACAATTCTACTTTAAATATATTAAGATATCTCTTTTGAAACTTATAATTACTTCTGCTTAAATAAAAAACAGATCAACAAAAATATTCAATAGACTTAACCCCCGCAGCATCATCACAAATCATTATTAAATTGTTTGTTTTAAACCAAAATAAGTGATACAAAATCCCGGACCGCATTATAAACTTATAATAATGGGTCATTAGGTGTTCTAAGCTCCGTAGGTTGGGTCAAAGTGAGACTTCGCTGTAGGTAGACCACCCACGTTGATTTTAATATAAGGTTCACCACACAGGTAAGAAATATTAGGATAAGTTAGTTGATGCATTTTAAATTAGTAGTTTCAAAATATCGATATCTCATTTGATTTAAAATCGCATTAACTTATTTTTAAGGCTTTTTTAAGTTTATCAATAATACTGGATAATTGGATGATACTACCACCGTGGGTACATAAAATCCTGTAAATACATAACTCGATGTCCAATTTAGCTTATAACAGCAAATTTTTCAGGTACCTTATACAAAAAAAAGGTCAGGTCAAGAGTACTCTAAAGGAAGTAGAAAAGTATTATAAAGAATGGGCAGGTCAAGAACACTCTAATGATGAGCATGAATGTAAAGATTGATGGATGATGCTATTTTTTTCGCAAATAAAGGAAACTACTTTTTTCACGTCATCAAGGGTGTAGTTTCTGCGTACCCTTTCCTGGTTTTCCTGCATATACAGGATGTAAAAATATTTTAAGGGATAAACCAGCCCATGAAACTGAACAACTTTCCCCAAGGAACATAGGTCTGAATATTAAAAAAAAAACATTTTGGACCTCCCATACAAAACTACCAACCGAGCAAGTCAATTAGTATGGGAAGTCAAAAAATTTCTGTCATATTTCGACCTTTAAATTTCTGTCATGTTTCTGGGGGAAAGTTTTTCAGTTTCATGGGCTGATTTACTCTGTAAAATATTTGCAGCTAATATTTTTACACCTTATAGTATGTGTGTTTTTGAGTACTGATGTGGTGTGTGTTTGTGTCTAATATTTATACCTGATATCTGGTCACCCTAATTGCTAGAGTAATTTTACTGGTTCAGATTAGTCAGCCTCACGCTATGGCAGGATCCTCTTTTGTCCACTCATCACAATTTTCTATCGAAAATTCGTCCCACCCACCATGTTCGGTACTTCAAATAGATTTTAATCTTAAATATTATGTAGGGTGTACAGTAGCGCTATCTATTAGTAGAATAAAAACAGAATACACGTACAAAATAGAGAATCAGCGTACCAAAACCTTATGTTGAAGCCTTTGTCATCTTACCACAACCTACCTAACAAGTAGGCAGGTAAGAGCCTGTAGGAAGTAAGTAAGTAAAAAATAAAGATTCATTTTTAAACTTCATATTTTCCTGGGTAAAACTTCCATTTCAATGAATGTATGTTTCACTAACTTTTTAAAATAAAAGTGGGTCTAAAACCTACCCACTTGTTCTAACTTTGTATTTTTCGGCAAAAAAATATGGCTTAAAATACAAGCTAAATACTTACCTGCTAAGGCGGATCACACAATTAACACACAATGTTTCTTGTATGGATCTGACAGACCGCTGCGTTACGGACGTGTTATTTTAGCAGAGCATTGTGCGTTAAGTGTGCGATCCGCCTAACGTATCTTAATAGCAGACCAGCATTACTACATATAAAAAACTAGGTTATATAATCTTAATCAATGCGTTATAGCAAAATGTGTATATATCTAATTTGTATCAACTGCGGAAGGGCAAGGTCAGTGGTCTAATTGAAAAAAATCTAAATCAAACAAGTTATTCTACAAGCACCGTGGTGTACAGATACTAAAGGTATTATTCTACAAGCTACAACAAGTATTACGTAATTCAGCGAAAATAAATTTTAGGAACCTATTTTCGTGACCATGGTTACAAAGCTACAACAAAGGGTGGGTAATAAATTCACTTGCTACAAAATGGGTGCCACAGCAAACCTAGAATTTAGGCAAATAATTATAGCGAGTGACATGTTTAAACTGAATTCTTGCTCTACGACTGTTTCATTATTCATGCAAAAGTCTTTGAGATTATACGTGGGTGATATTTAAGAATATTTTATGAAAGATAAAAGAAAGTCAAAAAGAGTATCAAGAGAAATCAACGTACAAAGGAACAGTTTTAATTAATTTAAAATCTGGAGCGCGGCTTCCAAGAGCCAAGAGCCAACGGAATTGCAGGATGATAATTTAATAAAAGAATTTTGACATTTAGATAAAGAAAAGGTCAAACAATAAAAATAATAGTGCCTACCTTCTATTTTGAATCAATGTTACACTTGCAAATGACTTATCTCTCGACTCTGACTATGGTATGGGCCAAAAAAAGACATAGTTATTAGCAGAACTAAAAAAAATACAATTGTTTTAGAGCACAGGGATACCAATAAAAAAATATATGAATTTAATTTTTAAGTATTATAGACATTAACAAACTAGAAATACCTATTGTTGTACACAAAGTTAGGCTGGCAACATTGTCTTTGGATAGCGTCCTCTCGATTTGTCATTTTGTTATTACGTGTGTGGTGATAAAAATAAACTTGTTTTCGTTAATACCTAATGGTTGTATTAATTAATTACACCATCTAGGATACAACAGTTTTTGGCGACGAATCGAACCATATAATTATTTCGCGTGCAAGTATAAAATAGTGACCGGCACATTGTTCAAACAACGGACATAACCCCAAAAGTTCACAGTGCTGTTTGATGGATTTAATAGAACAATTGGTTGTTGAAGGCAAAAAGTCGTGGATACAAACTAAAAATAAGGAAGAATTAATAGACATTGCAAATTATTTGTCCAAACAAAATCTTTTTTCTGCGACAAATAACATTGAAGAGGTTAGAAAATTTTTACGAAATTTTGTGGATAATAATCAAAGAAAACCTACTTCTATCATGTCGATAAGTTCCTTAGAAGTGTTTACTGGTGAGAACTGGGACGCCTACCAACAACAATTTGAATGTTATGTACTATTGAATGACATACCAACAGAAAAGAAAGTGCCATTATTGATCACCAAACTAAGCACAAAAGTATACGAATTATTAACTACACTATGTACCCCAAACCAACCAGTCAAGGAAACATATGAAGAAATATGTAAGAAACTTAATAAATATTATCATCCTGTTCAAAACTATGCATTGCATCAAGCAGAATTTAGAAAAAGGTGTCAGAAACCCAATGAAAGTATTGAACAATACATTGTGGAACTAAAGAGGTTATCAAAGCACTGTAGTTTTACCAAATTAGATGAGGAACTGAAAGAAAGATTACTTAATGGTACTTACCATGATTCTGTCAAGTTTGAGTTGTTAAAAAGCGCTGATAAAACTTTAACCGAGTTGACCACTATTGGGAAAACAGCTGAGACAGCATATAATTTAGCATTCAACCAGGAGAAGCAAGAGAAACCGGAAATGTTCCAAATGCAAAAACGTAATTTTACAAGAAACAAAAATAGTGGCTATAGGAGTAACTCAGCAAATGTCAGCCGTGAGATTTTTAAGGGGAGTACTTCTTGTTTTTGTTGTGGCCGCAGCGGACATATTAAAGCACAGTGCTCGTTGCGGGATAAATTTTGCAGTGAGTGTGGTGCCCGTGGACATATATTCAAAGTTTGTAAAAATAAATCATTAAAAATGAAAAATCTGAACATCGTTGAGAACAATGATTCAGACAAGGACGACAATAATAAAGAAGACAACACAAGTACAGAAGTATTTGATATTTTCTATTTCAGCAACAAACAAAAAATACCATCAGCCACCATGGAGGTTATGGTAAACGACCAGGTATTAGTTTTTGAAGTTGATACTGGAGCTGATGTAAGTACAATAACTTTATCAGAACAGCAAAAATATTTTCCTAATCTTGAAATTAAAAAGAAAAATGTAATATTTACAAATTTTGACCAGACAACTTCATCGCCAATAGGTGTAATTGAGAATTTGACTGTCAAACATGGATCAGTAGAAATAAAAAATCAGAGATTGTTTGTTGTAAACAATGGAATGCCAAAAATTATAGGAAAAGATTGGTTGTTTATGTTAAAAATGTGGCCTCCAACATTTGAACAGAAAATGTATGAAAAATTATCAGAAGGTCAATTAATTAAAAATATAAAAAATGAATTTAGAGATCTATTTGAACCAGGAATGGGAGTGTATAAGGGAGAGCCAATTCATTTATCACTGGAGCCAGGGGCAAAGCCTATATTTATGCCTGTAAGAACAGTTCCATTTGCTTTGAAAGACAAAGTAAAACAGGAAATTCAAAGATTAATTGATAATAAGCGGATCGAACCGGTTGAGTATTCAGAGTGGGGTACTCCAGTAGTACCTGTCTTGAAGCCAGATGGAACAGTTCGTTTGTGTGGGGATTATCGCATTACACTAAACAAGTATTTGAAAATAGACCATTATCCTTTACCAACAATTGATAATATTATGATGAAATTACAAGGTAATAATTATTTTTGTGAATTGGATTTACAAGAGGCATATTTGCAAGCACCTTTGGATAAAGAGTCGCAAAATCTAGTAACAATTGTTACTGAGGAAGGTATTTTCAAATACTTGTTCTTACCTTTTGGTGTTAGTACTGGCCCAGGTTCATTTCAAAGACTGATTTCAAAAAAATTAAATGGATTAGACATTGTGGTGTACATTGATAATATCTATGTATATGGAAAAACATTAGCAGAAACAAATGAAAAATTAAAACTGGTACTAAAAACATTACAAGAGTCAGGGTTAAAATTAAAAGTGAGCAAATGTAAATTTTTTGAAAAAAAGCTGGATATTTTTGGATTTGAAGTGAACAAAACTGGAGTGAAAATAATAAAAAGTAAAATTGAACCTTTGCTGTCATTGCCGCCTCCAGAAAATATAAAAATGCTACGTTCATTTCTGGGAAAAGTTAATTATTATAACCGTTTTTTACAAAACATGGCTATGATTCTTAAACCATTGTATGATTGCCTAAAAAAGGAAAAATTTGAGTGGACAGAGGAATGCAATCACTCATTTCTTGAAATTAAGAAAGCACTAGTTAAGGCATCCTCTTTAGCGCATTTTGACATAAATTCGCAAATAATTCTAACTTGTGATTCTGCAGATAGTGGCGTGGCTGCTATATTATCAGTTAAAGATAACAATAACGTTATTAAACCGGTAGCCTTTGCAAGTAAAAAGCTGAATGATACACAAATGAAATACCCAATACTAGAAAAAGAGGCTTATGCAATAATATTCGGTGTAAGTAAATTTTATGAATATTTATATGGAAAAAAGTTCATATTACAAACTGATAATGAGGCCCTAGCAAAGATTTTAGGACCAAAATATGGAATTCCGAAAATGGCAGCAAAACGGCTACAATATTGGTCTATTTTTCTAAGCGGGTTTAATTATGAAATTCAACATATTAAATCCAAAAATAACCCAGCAGACTACCTATCACGTGTAGCTTTTGAGAATAACTGCAATGATAAGATAAAGAACTCAGAAATAATTGAGAAGACATTTGAATTGAATACTATAAATTATATTAATAAATCAAATATTGAAACACTAAATTGGCAAACTGTACAAAAGGATACAAAAAAAGACAAAATTTTGTGTGATATTTTGAGATATTGTAGAGATGGCTGGCCAACAAAAAATGATCAGGGTGAAGATTATATACCATTTTTTGCTCGAAAAAACGAAATAACAATAGAAAAGGACTGTTTGTTATGGGGATATAGGGTAATAATACCAAAGAGTTTAAGAGATGAAGTATTATTTGACATACATAAGAGCCATTTAGGTATTACACGAATGAAAGAAATTTGTAGATCATATTTTTGGTGGCCAGATATTGATAGAGAAATTGAAAATATAACAAAAAATTGTATGGTATGTCTTCAGAATCATAAAAACCCAGAAAAATCAAAACTGACAGTTTGGCCGCAACCTCCAACGGTGTGGCATAGACTGCATGCCGATTTTTTGGGACCATTGTTTTCAAAAATGTACTTAGTCATCATTGACGCATACTCAAAATGGCCTGAAGCTTTTGTTATGAATAACATAACAGCACAAAAAACAATACAAGCATTTAAAAGTATTTTTATTAGATATGGATATCCATTGCATTTGGTCACAGACAATGGTCCTACATGGACTAGTGAAGAATTTAGGATTTTTTGTAAAGCATCAGGAATAAAACAAAGCTTTTCTCCACCATATTATCCACCAACAAACGGTTTAGCAGAACGTTTTGTTGAGTCATTTAAATCACATATGGTCAAAATTGTAGAGAGTGGACATACCACAGAATATGCTTGTAACTTGTTCTTATTTGACTATAGAAATACGGTTCACAAAACAACAGGTCAAACCCCGGCAAAACTGATGTTGGGTAGAGAATTGAGATGTCGTTTCTCATTGCTGCGGCCTAACCCAGTCGAGGAGAAAGTAGATTATGAACAAATTAAACAAACAATAACAAGTAAAACAGTACTGAAATCATTTAATGTTGGAGAAAGGGTTATGGTAAAGGATCAAAGAAAAAATAAAAAGAAATGGTCTTTAGGTAGAATAATAGAAGTATTGATTCCCGGTGTGACTTACAAAGTAGAGGTTGATGGGCTCCATTGGAAACGACATGTCAATCAATTATTAGAGTGTGTAGTGCTTAACTTAATTAATTAAGTTTTAGATAAGTTTATATCTTACTGGTACTGGGGTGGTTAGTTTTAAATTATTTTAAGTGGGGGAGAGTGTTGTACACAAAGTTAGGCTGGCAACATTGTCTTTGGATAGCGTCCTCTCGATTTGTCATTTTGTTATTACGTGTGTGGTGATAAAAATAAACTTGTTTTCGTTAAATACCTAATGGTTGTATTAATTAATTACACCATCTAGGATACAACACCTATATGTTACACTATATTTCTGTGACAGTTTAACGTATTCTTTAAACTTTATAAAAGCAGTTTTCTATATCCCTTTTTCTCATACAATAATGTAGTCCATTACACCCCAAGCACACAAAAATATCGATTACAATATGGAACCCCAACTCCAATTCCTGTTCAATAATTGAAAGGATTGTTTGCCTCCCCCCTAACGCACCTGCATGTTTGCATTATTTAGGTACAATGTGTGTTCGAGTAATATCTGTTTTTCTACGAATTATTGTACGGTTTTGGTCAAAGCTCGCATTAAATAAATTAGCTGATAAGACTAAACTGTATTACATGTAGATATATATGACTGTTTGTTTCTTGTTAAATAAATAAAATAAAAATAAAATAAAATAAATGTCTTCAACTTCAACAACAGCCAGAATAGTCCACTGCAGGTATTGGGCCTCCCCCTATTGGGAGATATTTGCCGCAATCACCACGCTTAACCGGATCGCACACAACGCACGACGGAGCGCTAAAATATCGCAATAGTCTGTCAGATCCATACTAGAAGCGTCACTCCCCATACTTATACCGCACTCGACGGACGACGCTGCGCTAGCGCTGCGATGACAGCGGTTCAGCGGTTTTAGTATGGGGATAGACATTTCTAGTACGGATCTGACAATCTGCTGCCATGTTTTAACTCTTCGTCGTGCGTTAAGTATGCGAACGAAGTGCAAAGTATTGACCCTTTTCCTGAATTCATACTCTCGCCTTTACGTGGAGAAATTGGATGATGATATTCTTAGCCACACGACGTTAAATATGACTTTAAACAAAACATATTAAGTAAACATAGTACAGAAATATCCACATATTGTAGTAATAAGTAATTAAAGTATAGCTACATTTTCAATCAGCCCAACACGATGGGGCGATGTCTTAGAAAGCACAGCGCGGCGTAGTATAGAGACAACTCTCACGCAAGATGTGAGGCGAATTTCTACATAGGATGTTATTTCATCGATGTTCATAAGCAACTTTAATTAAATTTAAATTTTGTAAACATAATTAGGTACTATGATATTTTTACGGAATTTTGTAGAACACTACCAAGGTTGGTATACCTATACTTAGGTATATATAAATCAAGGATTTTTTTTAAAGTACAACCGAGCTTAAATATAAAGTTAATTTAAGGCTAATACTTCCATAGACTGCTCGGTCAGCTCAAATTTTGAGTGGAAGAGCCAAAATATGTTTTCATGATTGAACCTGTAATCCTCGAGGAAATTTGTTCAGTTCCATAGGCCAATTCAGTGCTCCAAATATTTTCAGAAAATTTCACTAAAATTCTCAAGCCGTCGTGAAAGTATAAGATAAGCAACAAAGACAAGGACTTTTTTTGCGTACCGACGTTTTTCTTTAAATCCTTTCATTTATTTTATTCGTTTGGTAAATCACATGGTATTACTTAGTATCAGTAAGTCGCGAGTGAAACCGCGGGGCGAACAGCTAGTGGGATTATATTTCTCAAGGTAATGGAAATCGCAGATCTCTTCGCCTCCACATGGCTGTCTATGATTCAAACGAAACAGCCTAAGGATTTGTGACCCTTAATTACGGACCACCCAGGTAGACTCAGAACGGCCCGTTACTCCTACTAATGTCCAATTAACCGCCTTATTGCCCATAGAAATGTAGAAAAGCCCTAAAATATGGTACAAGCTTAGAACAAGAGCAGATTAAATCTATCCGTCACGAATCTTTTTGAATTTGAAGACGTTTTGAATAGGGTAAATTGTTTCTTTAATTGCTTGGGTTAAAAAACAATCGAGCAAATGTTTATTGAAGAAAGATGTTTGTAGTTTGGGTTCAGATTGATTAAATACTGAAAAGGCCTGATTTTATTAGTATTAAACGCTCATTCTGTTAGATGCTGAGGCATATAGGCACACGTACACACAAATAAAGCTTATCTCTGTATAACATTGTTACTATCTTACTTACTTAGCATTTATTTTTCAAAAAAACTCCAAAACTTCACGTAGAATCGAAATTCGATGCCTTTGTGAAAGTTTTTCATCTTTTGCACGTATGATTTTCTTAACCTTGCATTACGTGAAGTTAACATCTCATGTGTAAGGGAAAAAGTAAAAACTTTTATATATGAACTTACTTTTTTTACGTACATACATAACCTTTAAGGATAATTTAAGTTATAGTATAAAAAACTAAGACATGATCTTGCAGATAGTCTATTTTATTATCTTACGTATACATACGAAATATCTACATCTGTACGTGCATCAAGTGTATTGCTTGTCATTCACGGGTTTTCACATTGCTGCTGCATCAGCTATCCAAATACAATAAAATAAAATAGTATGAGATATGTAAATTAAGGAATCAGATAAAACCTAAACGAAAAATCTTTTACGTCATATTGACTCTGCAAACTGCTTCTGAACTAAACTTTTGATTTCTTTTTACTAAAAATATTATTTAGTTTATGTAAACTTACGTTACTTTGTTCAACTTAGGCGCATCGCACACTTAACGCACTACGGACCGCTAAAATATCGCAGTATTCTGTCTGATCCATACTAGAAATGTCAATCCTAATCCCTATGCTGTCCACGCAGCGCTATTGCAGCGTCGTCTTTTTTACTATGGGGAGTGACGTTTCTAGTGTGGATATATATGGACAGACCGCTCCGATATTTTAGCGGTCCGTCATGCGTTAAGTGTGCGATCCACCTTACCTTACTAGGTATGAAAATACACCGAACTAGTGGAACATAATTCGTAAAGATAGGGGGAGCCACCCTCGCCCCTAAATGTCCCTGTAATGACGAAGTGGTATAGTTTGTGTTTATCCCACGGTTCCCCTCGATCTTATGATCCCCATCTGCTTTAATAGCTGATTATGAAAATCATATAGCCGGAAGAATGTGGCTTTTCCCATGGCGTTTTAGTGGTATTTTTATTTTTTATTTTATTCTCTGTCTTTTCGTATGGGACACCGAGTCGTCCACCGACTACTTTCAAATTATATTATAACCTATTGTATTACTTTTTGTTGACTTCAAATAATAAGACTCTTTTAGATGGTCATTTCAAATGGTAGGTTTTCTTCTAAGCATCTTCAGTCCAGTAAAAAAGGTACGCATCGAAACGTCCATGCTCATTAAGGCACAGCGAAAGAACTACTTAATTTTATAAAGTAACCGTCGTATAAATTATGATGGTTATTTATCAAATATCCTACTTATTTACTTTATACCAATACTGTGAGGAATTCTCGAGGATGAAAACGGTACATCAACGTCACGGGGTAAGGCTCTATAACCAAATGAATGCGCCCGATGTTACCACTAACCCCACTACGCCTATTTTGGAAGTAGTACCTACTCTATGGCGCATCGCACACTTGACGCACAACGGAGCGATAAAACATCGCTGCGGTAGGCTGATAGATCAGATCCATAGCAGAAATGTCAATCCCCATACCTAACCGCTCAACCGCTGGCGACGCAGCGTTATCCCAGTGTCGTCCGTCAAGTGCAGTTTTAGTATAAGGAGTGACGTTGTTATTATGGATCTGACAGACCGCTGCGATATTTTAGCGCTCCGTCGTGCGTCAAGTGTGCGATCCACCTATGGAAAGATTGAGTGTCGCTCTCAATATTGATGACGAGCATTTGTCGTCTATGGAGAAATGAATACAACGTAATGAGGTCACTCGTTTTATAAAGTTCAAGCTATGCCTAAATGATTACGTCGAACCCGTCCAAACATTTTCTTACCTATGGATATTTTTAATATCCTAACTTTACTAACCTTTTATTATGGTAGTTAGGTATCTGGACCGAAAAATATTCAAAACTAAGATGTCAAAGTTAAGGCCACGTATCTTAACAACAGTCTTAAGTGTTATTGAGAGCCCCATGAGTAATAAAAGGACCGTTACCTCACACAGGTAGCTAGTAGTGGTGGAGGAATATAGCGGGTAGAAACATTTTACAAGACAGTTTTGGAAACAAGATAGACATTTGAAATAGGTAATGACCAAATGAAGTGACCAAATGAAATGACCAACAAGCAATACAGTCATTTACTCGTCATTGCATAAGAATATTCTTTAAATTTGTAGACCAAAGGGCGTTAAGTCTTCAAATTTTCCAAGTGCTATACTTGGCATAGTGTAGAGTTTGTATCTACAATTTCATTTGAACATTCTGAACTAACCTAGCCTCGCCAGACCCTTTATAATAGAGCAAGAAATGAAAAGCAGGTAGGAAGGTACTTACTATAAATAGCCATGTCGCCAGTCATGATAAGGGAACGTGCGACACAAATGCACCCCAGATAAGAGGGAACGTTACGTCACATTACTTTGCTGATAAGGAGTCACGAAATAGAAAGGTCCACTCTACATAGAACAACAGCTAAACCTTTTTAGCAGGTGTAGGAGTTAAGAATTTTGTAAAAAAAGATTATGCTTCGCCTCAGGATCGTTCTCACAGAAAACTATTGTTTTACAAAACTTTTGCTACTTATCAATTACCATACTATAACATTTTAAAATACAGAAAATTTTCACAATGGCGCCAATAAGTCACTTGGGTATGCAAAAAATATGAACAAAAGTATCCCAGCCCAGTTCTCTACCGCTACTGTACCGCATTGTAGTTCCATTTCCGTAGCATGTGGATCTTTACAAATGGATTTTGTTTGTTCATGCAATTCAAGCCGGAAATAAGTAGAATACAGCCACTGCTGTATTCTTATATCACAAGACAAGAAAGAGTTTAATTGCTGTCGCCAGTCTGATAAGGCGAGTGTGCGCCGCAAAGCAGATATTATTATGAAACAATCTTAGATAAGAAATGCCCTGCGTTGCACTCACGTTTAACGTTTCCTTTCCTATCTGATAATAAGTTTATGGTTTGTTGGCTCAACAGGTAAATTAACTTTCCTATTATTTAGCAAACGACTAATCAGAATTATGTATGGGCCTATCCGAAATTTTAGGACATTCGAGTGTATGACCTTTTGACACAAGCTTCAATTCAACCCTTCCCATCTTGTCCAACGTCTAAACCAACTTCATTGCCAATAAATACAAAAACACAATAGGTTTGAATGTACCAACAAATCCACTTTCCACAAACACCCAACGTTGGCAAAGATCTTCAAAGACATTAGTTTTAAGCCTGGATAAACTAATTATAGAACTGCCAGCGCAGATGTAAACAAACTCTCTTCTCGACCTTGCGCCAAAATAGAGTCGTTCATCACAACTTTTCAATACAGATTTATTCTTCAGAATATACATAAGCCAAACTACGAGTATGTCAACATATTGCTAGGGGAATGGGTATGTACACTTTAAACCCATTTGCTTAGCAAATGTTGCACAATCCTGAAGGCCTGAAACCCACCGCCTGACGCCTCATCGGTCAATGTTGGACGAATTTACAATTCAAATGTAAATTAAGTAAGTAAGTACTCACTCCGTTTGTTTTCAGGCAAAAACGTAGGTTAATAGTGAAACTAGAGCATGTGTGCAAAACGAACGGTGGCGGCGGCGATGCGATGTGCAACGGTTCCAAAACAAACATACTTCCGAAGTTCCGATGGTTCGGGTTGGTTCGCCAGTTTGCCAGTGATTCGCCTGTCGAGCTGAGCGAACATCGCGCGAATGTAGACGAACCTCGATCTTTACTTGGAGCAGACAGCTCGCTCGCTCGCCCCTTCCTTTGCCGCTACAGTCCGGAGGTGTCCGCGGGCGGGGCGGCACGTGCGGTGCGCGCCTCGCGTTGCATTTGTTTTTGCATTGTGCATTGTTTAATTCCATCCGAGTTTAATCAATACGATATACGAGTGAAACCTGACGGCCTATGCTCTAAAATTTAGTGCTAGCACAAATGGTACGACAATAAGTGATTCTTTAACGTCTTTCTGAAAAGGTGGCTTATTGACAAGTGAAACTCTTTATAGTCCCATTCATATTACGACAATCCTGTTGGTTTTGTTATTGAACAGTGATCAAGTGAATATTGCTGTAAAGGAAAGCATGCAAATCAATATCGAAGTGGATGCCCAGCTGTGAGAGGCTGAGAGCTCTTACTGTGTGGTTTATTACTCGGTTGCATATTGATTGCTCCTGTCTCGATATTACTGGAGATTGTCAACTAGCAAAGGTGAGTAAAGGACTTGAACCTATATAATTGATATGAAACACTAATAATCTAATTTTAACTTTGCAGCTGCTTTGGCTAACCCCATTAACCCGAAGATAAAACGATGAAAGAACAATAGGTACCAAGAATCTACGATTCAATCAGGGAAACACAGAGATAATATCAACAGATACTTAACATGGAAATACAAAAAGAACTCCAATTCCCAATTGTTTTCCTGAAGTGCCAATCAAACGAGTCCCTTATCCTGCCACACTTTCGGACCGATTCTTCGTAACAGGAAAACAAGAACACCTACTCATTTCATGTCCCTCGTCCAAGTCATCTCATAAATAGAAGATGTTTGATTCATAATCATAACCAAATTATCCCTTTTCAAACACTACTCAACGGCGATGAGATATCCTTTGCTCACTGACCCAGATCCTGTGAACTGTATCCCCTTTTGACCTATATCCTGAGAGCAGTGACACCTGTCCATACTTCAGCAAGGGGGTTAAATGATGCAGAAACCATTAGAGCAGATTGATCCATGATAAAACTGCTACACTTATCATTAAGGGAGATGAATTTGCCAATAAATCGCAGTCACGACACGACTCGCATTAATATGACCCTCTGGAAATATTTCATATATCCAATTACAAGAATATTCGCAAAAGTGGTTCTTGTCTTGTCAGAAATTACCTTAAGGGAAAACCAAGCCTTCCTTATTATTGTTGGCGCAGCGTATACCTGTTCCGCAGGTCAGGTACTTTTGGTTGCTCGAATCTCCGTCGAAAAACAATACATCGAGTATAACAGAATTCGCCAGAGTTTTTACTAAAGTTTTTAGGCTGTTTGCCAGCTAGCAATCACAGTGAGTTTCTAAACCAGAAGGCCATAAATAAAAGAGAGATCTTCATAATAGTCGATGACACACAACATGTGTCGTGTTGTTTTGAAAATGTTGAACTGTTTATTTAACTTGGGTTGCGCTTCGAAGAATCGTTTGCAAAAAAAACATTTGTGAGTGTCGTCGACATACTTGATATACTTATACGAACCACTTGAAGTCATAGTAATAAATCAAGAACTCGAAGAATCAAAGCTACAAATTAAAGAGCTTGGACATAAAACGCAATAAATTTTATTGAAATATGTATTGAACTAAGAATCATATCTCGTGTTAGGGCAGACTATTCAAGGAAGGATTTGAAATATAATTCAGCTTATCAGATGGTTTTGTCGTGGCTATACGCTACCTGCCCGACCTCGTGGCTAAGCTTCAGTTACACTCAACAATGGGTAGGTAGGTATGCACCCGCGAGACCGGCGCAGGTAGACTGGCACAACAATATTGCACGCTTAAAGCCCTGCTATACACACACAGCCATAATTAGATAGAACACCACTTATGCATAACTTAACAGTACACGGAACGTAATCTGTAATCTGTGTTACGGTAGTTACAGATTATTCTTCGGGTAGTTTTTTGTTACTTTTTGCTACCGGTATATATCATTATCGTAGTCTGCTCTTTCATCTTCACGATTATTTCTGTATATTGCGGATTTAGTACCTACATCTTCAATAATTTACTTTTTCAATGAATTTCCTCTTTTTTCGTTGGAAATTATAGGCTTCGTCATTTTAATCAGCTGCTAGTACCATGTAATCCTGTTCCTTGTTGGCAATTCTTAAATATTAAATCGAGAGAAATCTGTTCGGAGGGAGCACACCTGACTGCGGGGAGGCAACCAGTTTCGCCACCTGGCGGAGAACAGCACACATGGCGAAATTGCACCGGGTCAGTTGCGCACGCCTTATGTAGACGACACCTTTGAGTAAAAACATCTTACCCAGTTTAATACTAACCATGCTAAGAATAGAAAAGATTATATAGCAAAAAAAGAGTATGTTATTGTGGTTACGATCGGGTTTTCCAGCAGTAAGACAATACCAGCTCATATTACACTTGTTGCAGTAAAAACATAGCGGTATGCATAGCAAGGAATACTTTTACAAGAATAAGCTTTGAGTTCCAAGAAGTGAAAAGAAAAAGCGGATTCATAAGTTGTAATGCAACAGACGAAGATCTCTATTTGATCTTAGAGCAAAAAGAAAGCGCAATTCATTGATCTGTCGATAATATGACGTGCAATTATATCTCTTAGAGGCACTCAATTAATTTTACACTGAGATCAAACGTGACTTGAAGCGACGGCGGCTACGATGCTCCATTGTTTTTGCAACCACACTTTCTACGGTGATGCAGAAGTGAAATGTTAACCAATGACTGCATACAGCAGTGCTCACACTTTCTTCCCATATGTGAATACAGCTTTGTCATCGCTTGATATCGTCCATAACGTAATACCACCATTATTGATGCATTCGTGGTCGCATACAACAGTACCTACCTAACAGCATGATGGGAAGTGATATTATGCATGCTCGTAGTTTTTATGTAACGGTGTATAAGAGATAAAAGCCATTATTAAATTGATAGCCGAAACGCTAGTCATGGTTCCGCTTTTACGATGACTCTACAATTCATTCTACTTCTGAATCCCGCGAAACTAAACATCACGTAACGTTTGCCTCATTGACCAACAGCTTTATCAAATTTTCTAAGTATTGTCGCATTACACAAAGAATAGTGTTATAATATAAATAATAATGTTATGTAATAATCGTGACCTGGCACGCGTGTAATTGGAGCAATTACGTCGTTGGATAATTATGATGATGAAGCTTTTGATATAATTAGAAAGCAACTTCTTAGAGTAGCGTTGGAAGTGATATTAGTATGTTCGCATTATTTGCGAGCACCCATTGTATGACCATTAGGCGGTACGGTGGACTGTCAATTACTATTATTGTTGCCCAATAAAGAAGTGTTTGCACAAGTGCAGCCAGTAAGCAAATGTTGTCTTGCGACATACATAGATAGTACTAAAAATTACGGTAGGTTTCGTAATTTCCTTCAATTTTGTATAGGTACGTGGAGATTATGTTATAAATATGATCATAATATTTATCATTTATCTATATAAAGACAATTTTCTTAGTTCGAAGTGTATTTTCCTTATAAGCATATCCCTCATTTGTCTTTGGTGTTCCGATATATTCAACAAACAATATTATCATATCTCACGCTCCACCGCGGACATACTTTACCCCTGATTCACCCCGTCTGTATTCCGATGAGGTCGGTGGCCACAAATTCCTAAACCCGTGATTCATCAATTCTTTATTCCCTAGAACCTTTCTTTAATCTTCTTACCTCCATAGATCTTATTTTGAATCTTTCGAAGCGGCTCTAGATTAAAGTTATGGATGTGTGACGTGCCAAATGAATGGTGATAATGAATAAATAGTTCACAAAATACTTAGTGAACTTTTAAAACATTAGGAAATCAGCGACAATGAACGATTTAAAAACTATATGTGGTTATTTAAATTATGTTCATTAATTATTTTGGCTCTAGTTCAGGTAACAATGAATTTAAAATTAAAATGACCAAAAATTTATTTGACGTGAAGTTGTCATTTGGCTAAAAAAATATTTTGTACTAAACAGTACTTCTAAAAGATATTTTACGTCCTACCGCATAGTTAGAAAACGTAATCAGTGTGAAATAATTATTACAGAACTTGATTATAGTTAGTGCAAGTAGAGGCTTTGTATATTGAGACATAAATTAAATACCTATGCTACAACCTCATTAAGTCTGTGTGAAGCTACAAACCGTAACTCAATCATCTCTGTTAAAAACATTTTCCAAGAAAAGCTGAAAATATTATATTTACGAAGATTTTGACTTAGGCTTAGGTAGCATAGCAACCATATAATCTATTTTATATGTACTTGATTATAGGAGAAGGTGGTGATAACTTTTAGGTACCAATTAACTGCTCTCTTCTCTTTTCTCTTTTCGTGTGGGACACCGAGCCGTCCAACGACCCGATAAACCCTAGTGTCAGAATTTTTCAACCGCCTTCTACAAGTAGCAGGCTTCTGACATGGTTGTGTAACGACCGCCGTCTAAGTGATCATAGACAGCAACCGGGACCTACGGCTTAACGTGTCATCCGAAACACGGAACCATCTTACTTACGGACAATCGGGTGGTCAGCCCGCAATGTCCTAACCAGACTGGGAACAAATTCACAAAGTGATAAATATCAACTTTGTGAGTGACCCACCGAGAATCGAACCCGGAACCTTCTGCGTCTAAGGCAGTCGCACTACCACTGCTTCACATCGGTCGTCATGCTATAATAACTGCTATAACAGCTCATTAATTTAGTAGAAGTTATATTTCATTTTATTTCTAATAACCATATGTTTACTTTAATATTATACAGACTTGGGAATGGTCATCTGCGCGGTTTGCTGCGACCAAACACCTGGAAATAAGACTTTCAGTTCAACAACGAATCTTGGTATAGATAGGCCTCCAGCTTTTCATTTAAGCGATCAACTTCTTTCTTCTTCTTTTACATAGTGTGGGACATAGGTCATTTACATCAATAGGTCAATCTTTTCTACACTAAAACCTTTTTGCCTGATAACGTGTACACAATATAGTTTGATCCTTGAAATAGGTTATTCGAAGTACTTTTACTAGTACGATATTACTTAAGTACTTCATTTTAGTTCATGTACATTTACCAAATTAGTACTGTCTTGTAGTATTTCTAGAGCACTGCGGTACACATTTACATTCGCGGTTGTTCCTCGCTAATATTGTAAGCAGTTAGTGACGTGTTTCAACCAGAATTTAGGTTGTAGGAACATTATGCTACTTAGGTTAGGTAGAGTCAGGTTCGGGAAACCTCGTTATGAATACATTTGTAATGTTAGTCGGTCTTGCCGTATTTGGTATGTATATTTAGAGCCAAAGGTATACAGGTTAATGTTTACTTCATTATATTCTAGCCTACTGTAGTCTAATAACGGACCTGTGGGGTGTCAATTCAGAAAAATATTTTTTTGTTATACTTAGTTTGTAGGTATATTAATTCAGTAAAAGGCACAATTTTAAGTTATTCCATTGTTTCGGTGCACTTAAGATGTTGATGGTAAGAATAAGAACTCCCTCCCTAAGTATCTATCTGTGTACAGTTTAATCATAACAACGCGAGTGGACGTGTGTGATGTCATATTTACTTAATTAATCTAAATTTTTGCGACTGAATTGTCTATACGCTAAAATTTGACTATATTGTTTTTTGACACTTGTCCGACCACTGGTTTGGAAGGGTTATTATGCTCTTTTTCTGGGTACCTAATACTTGTTTTAAAACATTTATACTATTCCATTCTGTCCATGTTCTTCATTACGAAAATTTTACATAATGGAGTAATAATTACGGAAACATTTCGGTGGTTACCATTAATATAAATTTTCTCGAGCATTTCTTCGAAGTTCATTCCAAATGGGCTTTGAGTGTGTTTCATAAAACTTTTTAATTAGATAGGCACTTAAGAAAATTTTGATGCTAGAACTTGCATAATTTTATTTAGAGCTTTGTGAAATGGTTCAAAGAACTTATTAGAAGTTTTAGTGTGTTTTGAAGGGCAAATGCCTGTAAAAGTGTCTAACAACAAAATTTTTAATAAAGTGTGTTCAATTTAAGAGTGTCAATTGACTATAAAATTAACAGGTAGTGTACGTAAGTAGGCAAACTGCAATTAGTCGGGTTTCCCACGCATTCGTGTACTGACAACCCACAATAATGTCACTGTGGAGACTTTCGTCGGTGTCGTATTGGTGCCAAGTGACTGACTGACGCACACATTATATTTGACGTTCTACATAGATTGTTAATGAAGTAGGTAAATATAATGAAGCGACCCGTCTAGCGCTTGCACCCGCTGGTAATCTTTTTCTCGTGGGAATGAGATGTTTTCCCATCATATGACTAGTATATTGTAGTATAGAGCCCTTGCGTTCATTGCTGTGCTTGTCACCCTTTTTTCCATAAACATCGACTACCTTAAAACATTTTATCCAAATTAAAACTATATATTTATTTTAAACATTGTTTTTGATAGTTGTCGACATTCTCCATATAGCAACAAATTGTGCGTTGTATTTTGACATAGCTCAAAGACAACTAGTAGTTTATCTATCAATTCATAATTGTTATCCATTGGCAATCATGTAATTTGACACTGTTATTGACCGATTGTAATTATATGGGTCGGAATATAAAAGGAAAATATTGATTCAGCTGCGTTGGTTGTTGTACAAATTTAGTAAATTGAGCATTTATTTATTCAGTATGTTTATTTTATTTGCCACATTTTTTATAAATGTCAGCTATCTGTTAATCGATTTGTAAAATGTCTTCCAAAAGAAAAGCTGTGAATATTTGATAAAAAAAAAAACTTTTATTTAAATGAATAATTATCTCTTTAGCCTATGTTCAGTATTGGACATCGATATGATGATGATGATCTCTTTAAGATTTGAATTTTCTTTAGCAGTCCTAGATAAGTTTGTTGCTATGAGACAGCAATTCAAAGTGTGACCGTGGGAGCCAAAGTTCCAACTTCTGTCGTTCGTAACATTTGGCCCACAAATATTTGACCGGCACCTTTTACCTAGTTAGCTACTTCTCACATTGTTATGTCTACTTATGTTCCCTCATCTTTCTCATTGTCTGCGTCTACTGAGAACTTAAGAGGGTCTTATTTATTTTGACCTTTATGAATATTCAATGATACAAATACGTTTTATGGTAGTTTTTTACATGCTCTAATAGGTATTTAAACCTACTTGTACTTCGTATGGTGGTCTCAGTTGTGTATCTATTCTAGCACTTCAAATAATGAAGAGCATGTTAGATACAACCAAAGTTTTTCCTGCAATACCAATCTTTTACTTATTTCAGCTGGTAATAAATATCCTTTTTGTTATGCAATTCATTATAACCATTATAAAACAATACTTTATTATGCTTAGGAAATATTGGTCTCATTGGAAGTAATACAAACCGGTACTATCTATTAATCGATTTTTTATGTGTCTAACAAATTAAAAAAACTGCTATTGAAGTTTGTAAGTGATTTTTCCCTTAAGTACAATATCCAATAGTTATTAAAATTATTGATTGCCTAGCAAAATTTGTAATTGAATTATGGTATTTTGTTAGTAGACTATGCAAATCTGCAAAGTTGTTGCCGACTTGTACTATCTGATAATTAGTTTACAGATAAACGAATTTGACTTACTGGTATTCCACTGTCAAGAATATTACACCGTTTATCTTTGAATGCATGTAGGTAGTGTTTGATTATGTAGAAGCGATAATGAACTGGTGATTTGCGATGTGATTATATTATTTTTATTGAATAGGTATCAGATATTCGATGGTTTGTATACCTAATGGCTGCATTGCGTATTGACGCAGTAATTTACTTAACTAATTATACTTGTTTATGAAATTTGGTTTCACCGTTTGTAAATTGTTTTTTTTTTATCATGGATATTTAGCAGCAGCATCTAGCGTTACACATGACATAAGTTACCAACTTTGTACGGATTCCTATAAAAACTATAAATAGTAGATTACGTACTGAGGTATGTAAGCTATCAATAACAACCGAGGTTTTTTAACGTCCGAGCGGAGCGAGGGCGGTACCTTTCCGAGGTTGTTATTGATGTTACATCCGTGGTACGTATACTGCTTTACATATCGAATGAAAAAAGAGTAAAATAAAGCAATAAATAGAAGAAAACGATCCATAAATGATGATTGTATCGTCTGCTATTCAAATTGCACCGCTAAACTTTTTTTTCTATGATTGAAAAATATTGAATTAATATGAAAGAAAAGTATCCTAACATAAAGTAGACATTTTTCTGATCATAGGGATATTAGTAATTTTTACTTTTGTCATTGTAATATTGAGTAATAATTCCACAAACTCTTTATTGAGGTTATAAAAATACAGATTAAAAATATAATTCCTGCGTTCAAGCAACACAATTCGTAGCGGCCAGTTCGAAATTTAAAATCGTATACAACTAATTGGATGCAACTCCTATTATAAATAAGAAGAAATTGATTTTAACTTTTAAATTGCCGCGATTCTATTGGTTCTTTTTCTAGTTCCATATTTAAAATTACTTACAGGCTTAGTTTTAAAACCTCGCCTGTAAGTTGAACTTACAGATCGTGTTTTTTGAGCATACTACTTTCAGAGCATGAGATATGTAAAAACCATTACGTGCTGATTGGTTAGGTTAGATCTACTACCATTTTTAATTAGAATTCCAATTTCCATCAGCCATTAAGACTGTGCAAAGAAATTTGCACAAAGACATCACGAAACTAATATTATCATTCTATTCCGCAGGTTTAATAAGCATTGTAATAAATCATGTCAATAATCTAGCACCGTTCTACGTACTGTTAGCTCGATACTTTCTTATATAACCCATTGTCTGCTCCATAGCCTAGGGTGTTGATATAAAAACCGTGACTACCTCTTTGTAAAATAATGATGTAAATCTCAGCTTTCTCTTACGTGTATAACATTGGCATTCTCTGTAATAGGAAGCGATATCGTAACTATGCTAATAGGGAACTTATTTGGGTTTATCTCGACTACAAATTCCACTAAAGTTGGTATTGTACCATTGGGGACTAATTTTGGTCGTTTGGTGGGCGTCTTTTAAGTCTTGAACTTCATCGGGCGAGATGAGGTCAATGCCTTGCACTGTTGAGTATTTATGTGGTCATGTATATTCATGCAGTGTATTTAATTGGTAAACAGATACAGACCCACTACTACTAGGTACAGTTGTATCTTTATTACCTTTTCTCTGTTACATACGTGAGTATCTTTGCCATGCAAACGTTTTATTTTCGTATTAATCTAATCAAAATATTTATTTCTGTCAATATAATATGGCGCTTGTGTCACGGCTTGTGTATCGTTCGTTTTTGTCAACACTTCGGCACTTTTCGATGGCTTCCCATTCCCACGCGTCCATCAACGTGCCGAGAAATAAATCCTTTATTACGACACTCTCACTTTATTGGTAGCTCCTAACTATCCATACATATAATATTACGCATGTGTCCCTTGCGGAGTAATCAGAGCAGTAATGACTGTACGGCCATTTACACCACGTTCTACAAAAGTTTGAGGGTCATTCCTGAAGATCATAGTATCGCCATAGTGTCAGCCTGTAGCCTAAAATTACGATTAACATCATCCTCTCATACCAAATTAGCTAACCGTGTATTTCATTTATGTTTTGCGCCACTCAACTTGACTCAACTTTCTTCGAGCCTTCTTTGTTTATCTCGACAAATTTGCTTTTATAGCTCGTTAAAATAGCTACCAGATATTAATCGATCAAGTCGCTATACCAACATCTTCCACCTACGTTTTTGTGATGTAAGAGAGAAATTCTTGAACAGTTTTCTTCGTCATTGTTTACATTATCTTAATATTGGTTGTGTCATCTTAAAAAAGGTGATCGATATGTTATTTTTGAATTCATTGCTTAGTAGATTTGTTGTCTTCATTGTCTGTGGCCTCATTTAGATCCCTTGTAGCTATTGACTTGTTTGTTTTCATTGCCAATGTTTGTTTAGGTATGATGTCTTAGTTAACTATAAGGCATATGTCTATGATCCTCTGAATTTTCCTTGTCATATTATTGTTCTGCCAGTAACCCGATAGCTCCGGAGCTTATTTGCATTTGGGTCTTGGAAGTAAGACCACTGACCAGCCGTCAATAGCGCGCTCAATGCAGAACAGCTTGTGATTGGCTGTTTCAAGTGAGCCCACATCCGTTGCTGCATCATTGTTTTGACGGGCCAATCATACAAGCCGAATATTATCTGAAATTAATGTAAAAGTTGAGGATATTGTCGATCTGTTGCATGCCAATTTTGTATTTTGCATCTTGTATGGGCTTCCAATTTCGCATGCAAACGACGTCCGACGAATTACAGGTTTAGCCAAATTAATGAGTGGATCCATATAAACCTCGGTGCGCGGACTTACTAATTGGTTTAAACTGTCAGTCACGTCACGTCTGAATAGGACAGATGGATAATTATTAAAAAGATTATGTCCGTGTGGGAGACGAGGGCATTCACTTGTGTAGGTGCAATGAATGCTGATGAAAAAATATACATTTTAGATGAAAATTTATTACTAGTATCAATATTAGAGGAAACTTTCTCTATTTTAGTTCGGTCGGAGTTCAAAGTTATCTTTTAGTTTACGAGGGATCGGATTAAAAGCGTAGGCGAACGCAATAGACGGTTTGGAAATTCTGGGTGTTTATGTAGTTTGTATGTAGATTGGATTGAGATTAA
Source organism: Keiferia lycopersicella (assembly GCA_029255805.1). Taxonomy (NCBI): domain Eukaryota; kingdom Metazoa; phylum Arthropoda; class Insecta; order Lepidoptera; family Gelechiidae; genus Keiferia; species Keiferia lycopersicella. Next base: position 6,513,650 of record JARACZ010000010.1, read on the forward strand.
CATAGCAAAAAACATTAAACAAACTTTATTCATAGCATATTTAGGTAATTATGTGAATGGTTTCATTGCCGAGCAATGGTTAACTTTTAACCTGAAATGTCCTACCCCAAAGAGCAAAGATTGAAGTTCGATATCGTGACAGACATATTACTATCGGAGTCACTACTTAGACGACTAAACAGTTTTGACAACAAACGCGGTATATATTAAATAACGGACTGTCATAAGTGCTAGGCCGGTCTTTTTCCAAATCTCGGACAATACTCTATACTAGGATTCTTTCAGACTACAATAGGCGGCAGTGCCTCTTTCATGTGATTCATAAACGTGAAGACTATGCAGTTATGCATATTTCTATAAATCGTTTAGTTTAAATAGAAAAGTTCGTTAATAAATCGACCTGGGTATTTATTATTCAGAACAGTCAGCCGGCGGTCACGTCCGCATCTTATGTGGCCAACGCGACTTGACTGCGATATCTCTCACTCATTCATAAACTGATAGACTTTGTCACATGGAATTTTTCAATATGATTTTAACTTTATTGAAACGCAAGTCAGTTTTGCATTAAACATCGTTATTTTAAGAATTCTCTGGTCTTACAGTTTGCTCATAACTTCAACTAATCTTTACTACAAATTTAGATTTTCAAAAAGCCACAAAAAACTTTAGTAACCGTTTCTCTGGTGTCGATTACAAATAAAACATCTCGCACGCGAAGCATTCGTTAAGCTCGCGTGATCATATCTTCAGACACACAAATAAAAATCTTTAATCATGGGCAGTCCTACCGAGAAGCTCGCCAACTCTGCACCATGCTCATAATAAATAAAAAATCGTTCCTTCCGAAGCAGATACAAGTTTTACAACGAGGGCATTGTGTTCTCGGTCCGCTGCGAAGCTTGACGAATTCTGTAACTGTACCTCCCTTAGCCCATTTCTACTAGCGTTCATAGTTCGTACAATAATTGCTGGAACCATTAACATTCCGGCCGTACCGCCCAAACTTTCTCGAGTGGGTGGAACTATGCCAATATACAATTACAATTTGTAGTCACGAGTACATCCTGAGAGATACGAGTTCCTTCTGTGTGAGCTTCAAAGGTTGTTTGGAGTTGCCAATTAAATTTGCCATCGCCTGGCGGTGATATTGTTCATAAGACTCTTTTTTAACCTCTTATTTTATACTATTCTGAAGTTTAATACCTATCAGACAGTCTAACTAGAAATTGTCATTCGTTCCTTCGGCGGGCGCGGTACCGATTCATGTCCCTACACGGTCCTTAAACTGATCATTGAACCCAGACTCTGATAGACGATGAGCTCACATGTTAGTAGAGACGCGCCGACAATGGAATCCGCGGGGGAAACTAATGCTTCGTTGCCTATTCATGTGTCGACTGCTCGCATCCGAACAAGGGGTTATTGATCTGGGTATGAAAGGTTTTCTCTTGGCATTGTCTTAACCGGTAGAAAGGAGCGCATTCAGGACTATAAATAGGTGATCACCATCATTACTCAATTAATTTGAGACAATGGTAGAGCAATAAACATAAATTAGCGATTTGCATACCCCATTTTGTAAAGAACATCATCGCGGTTATTCGCTTGGTTGGTTAGAAAGGAGTATAAGTATTTTAAAAGAAATATTACGTAATGTATCTATGCACAATAACTATATTATGAACTTACGAAATTAATTTAGACGAAAAGTAGGCCAATTAAAAACCTTCATCAATCACATTCACAACTTACGAAATATGATGAAGTATGTTGCGCTTGCAGTTTTATAATGCTTGCTCATTTTTTTGCAACACGTGCCGAAACCAATTATCTTCAACAGGGGCTTAATTTTATCCAATTTTAAACCATATCTTGTCTCATTGGGTCGTTGGAAGTCTCGGTCCCACATGAAAAGAAGATCTGCTGCTTACGTAGGTACTATGTTAAGAAGTTTACAATTATTACAATTAGCCTACGAGATCCCCCTGCTGGGTAAAGGCCTCCTCCACGTTCTTCCACCTGCCGCAGTCTAATGCAACCTCAGTCCACACCTTCAAATAAGCATCAGAGTCGTCACCATCTTGTTCGGGGTCTACCTCTGCGTCGAGACCTAGAGGTACCGAATGGTCCTTGTCAATTTAAGCCCATCGATCCGGATGTATTCTGCAGACATGACTGGCCCAATCCCATTTTAACTTGGCAGTTTTTCTCCCTAGGACCAATGCCCGTCTGAGCTGATGTGCGCTCTTGTAGTAATCGCTACTGAAGTTGCTAAGCTGCTTGCCACCAGTAGTGGTAAAGGGGCACTAGAAGCGGCCCTGTCAGTTTATCTCAAGCGGTCTGGACGTGCCCAAGTGGCCGTGGCGCGTTTAATAGCCAGCCAGCACCCAGTCGCCCACTCAGGCGGTGTATTTTTGAATCGATACCGCTTCTGCCTCCATTGCACAATCGGGATCTCATGAGCATCAGTATCTTGAATCGAACAGACATTACACTCGGTAATTTATTTAACGTCTCTCGGAATTATCCTCAATAAGGCCCTGAGCCAAAAGTTTATCTCTTAACAACAGGTATCCAAAAGTTTATCTCTTACATTACGATACAATCAGCTATTGGGAATGAACGTAAATGCAATTAAAATTGGAAATATGGAATTTCGATATTATATTTTCCATTAGAGTTTCATTTATATTGTTTGACCAGAGATATACGTAATCCCTATCGCAAAAGCCCTTGTTATGGCAATCTATATATTGCAATAGGTTAGTTGGCATGAAAACGAACAACCTTTTCTGACGTTTTCGTAAAAATATTAAACCTTTAACAGAACTTTGACGTAAGTGGGTACTGCATCTGATTTTATGTCATTATCTATACCTACTATATTAACATAAAAAAGATTTGAATATGCACCTTACGTGCACACACTCTGTACCATGTCTTATATTATAGGTAGATATACGAAGTATCAACCCACCCAACCAATCCTCGGAAGGTGTACTTACCTAATCCTATTCAATTCCACCTTTGTGCCCACGAAGGCATAAAAATATCTTAAAGAATGGAGCCAGTGACATTGACGCTGTCTAAATCGGTCGACGAGGGTAAAGAAAGATATTTATAATTTTACACCCACTGCACAACTATTCGATATAATGTCATGGAGCAGGAATTTTCTATTTAGGAACTTCGCTCACGTCATTTTATGAGAATTTCCACATACTGCCAAGATTACAACGGTTATAAGTAAATGCTTCGTTTTACGACCTCTACACTGAAACTGCGTCATGGAAACAATGTATAAATTGCAATTCGCCAACAAACTAACCTCTAAATGTACATTCTTTTACTTACCTTCCGGTTTTTATTTTTTATTTCCAACTCGATATAAATTAAAATGAAATTCAGTGATAAAATAATTTAATGCCCCTTTTGCTCTTTGTACATCGCCTTTTAGTTCAATAGCGAGCACTAGCTGAATATCTCCTTTTAGTTCAATCAATACCATTTCTCAGCTCAATTTTGAGCTCAGAAAAGTATCTTACTCTGGTACGACATCGACGCGATTATAAGAATTCTTCAATTAACATTCTTATTGGAAACGCTCGGCATTCCACCATCTGGCAACTGGCAGGTTTGCAGCACTTTCAGATAATAAGGAAACATTAATGTCGGTATCGCCACATCACATAATGGCGTGAGATTGCATTGCGTTCTTAGTGTACAGCATTCCGACATCATTCCTCGTTGATTGCCGATATTGACACCATACAACACGCAACTACAGAGTCTGCCGATGTATGAGTATTTACCAACTAAGATTCTTCGAAACCCGGATTGTAATATTGTATTTACACAGAGTTGAATGAGTGAGTAGGTACTTACTAAGATTCAAAGATCAAAATTGCGAAGATAATTTACAAAGAGTCAAAGAAAAGCTGATAATGACTTGAAAATCTGTGTCAACGTGATTAATGATGCTGAGCTGCGAGACTTTATATTTTTCATGTATGTGAATCTAACTAATTTATCTATGAAAAGATGAATCAACCTATTCGCACGCACGTATCATATTGACGCAGTTTTCCTAACGTTTGTGTTTATTATGATTGGATCAGCGGGATCCATTATTCCATTAGAGTGCCCGTATATTCACACGCCGTCACTCACGTTGCCAATTGCTGTGTGAAACAACAATCAACTAAATCAAATTATACTTATCAATGTCATGAGATAAATCACCAATTTGCATTGTATCGCTTTCACTACACTTGATCATGATCATTGCTTCTATTAAAATAGCATATTACAATTTACAATTCAAATCACTTGTGACCTTTGAGATATTAATGACAGTCAATTACATTTTACGAAAGGCAATGTCGGGGTTGCGCTAGACAATAGGACGCGATTCGTAACGCAATAAAAACTTTTCAGCTGTGCGAATTCAATTTCAGAGCCTCTAAAAACGGTGCGCTGATAAAGCAACAGGACTGATGGAATAATTGAATAGAATCGAGTTTTACACTTGGTCAAAGCACTCTACCTGGGATGAACGTCCTTTTATTTTGTGGAACATCGCACCCTATGCTCGTAAAAGGGCTATTTCTGCTGTAAAGCTATAAAGGTGTCGGGGATAGAGCATTTTATCCGTATCTCGGCTTAAGGTTCCGTTATTGCTCCCTCTTTCAACTCCAATAAACACGCTGAAGAGGTCCCTTGACAGTTCTCGAATAATGATACCTCGAGTATATGAGGAAAACAGGAAGCAGGAAGTATCAAAGGTCTGTAAGGAATTTAACGCCTCGGACGTGTTATGTCCTTCTTGATCAATCTTAGTACTGAAATTGCACTTATAATTTGTTACCTAACATAAAAGTCCGTTTTAATTCAACTGTGTTTTGTCTGCTATTATCGGTACTTTTTTGAAGCTGAATATTGAATATAAGCTCAACTTACAAAACAGAATCGTCTGCCAATTCCATACAACATCAATAATACTCGTTTATCCTTTGATAGAACATTCTCAACATTTTGGGATGTATCCGTTTCATTCCAATGGCATAAATATTTCAGGAAGTACTATATTTTAGCTTTAACATGAAATGTCGAACTTTAGTAGGTGCTGTAAAACATTGCAAAATTCAATATATTTTTCCGTTTGAACCCATATTCAATATGTTTTAACTGAAATTTCAACTGCAATCAAGTCATATTTATAGGAAATAGTATAGCACTGTGAGAGCACAAAAGACCCAAGTTTATAGTCATTAAGGTGATTAAAGTGAAAATAATTGCGTTTTTAGTATCGCCAATTTTTATGGTACCTATATATATCCAGCTATTACTTTGTTTATTACACAAGCAAACTTTATGGATTATTAAATTGACTGCTCCAAATAGAATACCAGATGTAAACACGTAAACTTAATTACTTACTACAGAAATTTGCATTACTTATTTTGTTATTATTACTAGAAATTTTACAAGACAAGCTGAAGTAAAGTAGAATAATTCACTATGACAGGATTATTTAAAACTAAATGTGGTTCTAAAAACGATAAACAATTTCATAATATTGGCAATCAACTTCAAACACCTAGCCAGTTGATGACCACCGTTCTAGTTGCATCTATAAATAAGCAAATCATGAACAATTTTTATGTGTTTCGAGGCAATGAACTATGTACTAAAATTGGATACCATAAAACACGTTAGGTTCAAAACGCTAAAATAGTTTAACGTTGGCAGTAAAGTCAGATGAGATGAGTTAATTTACGTTTAGCATAAAACTGTTTTTGCATGAGATGCGTTTATGTACTTATGAGGCCAGTCTAATTTTATCTCCTTCAAATAAATCAAAATTCAGAAGACCTAATCAAGTACATAAGACCTAAATGAACAGAACCTTAAACAATTCGACCAAATACTATTAGCAGTTCAAATACTCTTGTCTCTTAAAACGAAAGGAAGCTTAAGTTATTGCAAAGACGATAAAATTTATCAGCGAAGGGTGACAGAATCGCAAAGCGATTTGCCAACAGCGAAAGATAAATAAACCCTAACTTGAAGACGTTTTATGATTTTCCCTGGCGCAAAGCGCTGAGATATTCCGCAGTAGCCCATTAACGAAATATCTGAAGTTAGTCAAATCACCAAAAACGATTCGAATCCTTCGATAGCACTTTGTGTTATTGGCCATCTATCGCTTACCTAATTTTTTTTTATTGCCGTCTTTAATCTCTCCTGTTTAGAGATATTTGCAAAGGTTTCTTTTTGTAAACTTCTACTATATCACCTTCATGTACTTAGGTAAGAAGGTACTTAATTGTAGTTCACTCGCTCATGTACCGTACATACTTGATTATGATTAATGATAACCACTTGTAGAGTCAAGAGAACATCAAACGTGTCTATACGAGAAGGTTAGGAGTTAGCTCGAATCTAATAAGTATATTGATTTGTGTTGTGATGTTATGGACGTGTAGATACTGGTTGTGCAGTAGTCTTAATTTCCTTTTGACTACCATAAGATAGCTACAGATAGAAGTGAGAAAAAATATACTCTTTTTCTTGCCGTGTGGGATACGAAAAGAGTAAATACCCGTTGAGCAAGATTTTAAAACCGTCTAATACAGTTGTGGTAGGCCTCTGAAATGTTCGTGTAATGACTGCCATCTAAGCAATCATAGACAGCAAGTCCAGTAAACTAGCCTTAAATGCGAATAAGAGTAAATTTCCAGTCAGCGGTGCATCCGCTTTTTCACATTTCGCAAAGAAGAGGTAATGGCAGATCCTGTTGTTTTTATTTAGAAAGGAAATAAAACCCACATTTCCATAACAAACAAAGGCTAACCAACAATGAACACACCGGAAGAACGGTCCAATTAATTGTACTACAGAGTGCTATAGTTATATTTGATTTAAAATCAGGTTGGATCCGTTGCATAACAAGAACTTCTATCATAGGACTATATTATTTTAGACGGCTACAAGAAATTTGACGTTTTGGTGGGTCAGTATTTCAACGTTAGGTACTTTGACGTAAACAACAGCATGTCGTTTAAGGGATCAAAGAAATACTAGATAGATCCAGCAGTCAAAACAATAACCATTATGATCCATTAAATTACTTAGATTGGATGGTAAGTACAGTGCTGCAGTAAACTTCTTGATCTTTATTCTTTCTTAAATTCTGTCGAGAGTTCAAAAAAGAACTGGCAAGAGGCCATAAAACAATTGCAGTTTAATTTGTACTGGTCACCAATTCCTGTCCCATCCTGTTTCACACAGGATCTAATCCGCAGGGCTTGGAGCCGTAAAACAGGGGATTACATAGAAATCGGCCAACAAATCGATTCCACGCGTGCTGGGCTTAGACATTAGCATCGAATGTATGGTGCATAAACAATGGCTTAGCTTGGGCGAATCGGCTACAACAATAAATAACAGACACGAGTACATTTGGCTTGGCAATAGGTCAGTGAGTTCAGGGATGTAGGCAAATGCACATAGGTACTATCAGGTCATCAATCAACTCGTACACTAGTCGTGGTTATTCTTAAAACCGAATGCAGTAGCTATGTATCTATGCTGATCTCTTGAACCAGTGTCTCAGGGCTGTATTAATTCGGAGGACAAAAGAAACGATTGAGAACTACTCGTACTACTAAAATGGTGACAAATTTTTGAAAATTGGATATTTAGGTAAGTTTTTCATTGTGATCGTCTCCAACAGCGTAATGTCTAACTTCGATTTCAATAAATAAATATAAATAAATAAATATCCTGGACAATTCACACAGCGCCATCTAGAAAGGAAGTTTCCTGATTGTTATTTTTTTTACTTTTTTCTTACTGCCTCTCTCTTTTCGTGTAGGACACCGAGCCGTCAACGATTTGTCTTACTAAAAAACGTGTATGCCAGAGTCGACAACAGCTTATTCTCATTTGAATCGGCAAAGCTGTAGGTAGATTATCAGCATAAGAGCTTATGAACATGGATGTTTGTGAGCAAAAAGTGTTACGATGATATCACTCTCAGGAATATACTTAACTACCTACAGTCTAATGAAGCGTGGTTAACAAGCTCCTCGTTTTTTTTTTATTAATCAAAGCTAATGATCAAATTTACCTACCTGCTACCAAATGTGATTTTAATTTAACTGGTTTTTCGTAGATTTTAAGTAACTGTTGTACGTACGTAACCGTCATTTTAGTCTTTTCATAGCTTATCGAATAATAGGGGAAAACTCCATTCTTTCAGAAAATAAAGTCGTTTTTCCTAAAAAGCACAGTCTTATTCCTTACTTCAAAACTCCAAAAGAACACCTACTTATAATGTACAGATATAATTATTTTGGATAGAATTTTCTTTCCTTTTTACGAATCACTAAATCATTTTCAACACACACACATAACAACACAACATCAAATAACTGCGCAAGTACCTACCACAGTACCACCATTAATGAAAATAATGAGTACCACATCCCAGCAGCAGTAAGTAGATAGATAGTATCGAGCACTTCCGGCTTGCACAACGAGGGCCGGAAGTTCGGCGCGTGCGCCCCAGTCCGTGCAGTTTCACCAGCCAGGGGAAATAAGCACTTATTACTAGGTAATAAAGTTTAAAATGCAGTAGAAAGGATGTATTAGGGAGTGCCAATGTGCAGTGAATGACTTCGGGAACTGGATATGATTTTTTATGGTGGCCAATTTTGGGGGAAAACAGGTGCATTTTTAATTCAATGACAAAATAATGTATAGATGCTTGACAACACACATACATACACATATCACGCCTCCATCCCTTGCGGGGTAGGCAGAGCAATAACGGCCGTTAAAATACGGTCGCTATTGCCACGTTTGACATTTTTGAGGATTGTTTTCCTAGGTTGTTTCAGAAAACATGTGTATCACTATAGTGACAGGTTGTCAGCCTGTCGCCTAAAAATTGTAATACACCAAAACTCTCGAGTCCCTTAGTCGCCTCTTACGACACCCGCGGGAAGGAGGTGGGGGGATGCTATTCTAAGCCGGCATCACACGGCAAACAATGCTTGACAACAATGAATTTATAGACCGTACCCTAAGATTCGTATATTTTTTTTTATTCTAAAACTGATACTACCAGTACATATAGTTCCAGAGCTAGTAGTATTCTATTCAGCCGGCCTCTTTACTATGTCTCACGCAATCAGGCAGGTAAATTAACGCGTTTCTTATTCACAATACAACGTAATTTTGGTCATACAGGTACTACGTATGTATGTACCTTACCTACTTCTATTCAACCATACACAGACCTCTGTTTCCAAACAGAAGGTCATTCCCAGCGATTGTACACTCAGCCATTGCTAAAACTGTACCCTGGGGAATGTCTTGAATTTTCATACATACATACACACATACACAAATCACGCCTTCATCCCTTACGGGGTAGGCAGAGCGTTAACGATCGTAAAATTACAGTCGTTATCGCCACGTCTGACAAGTATTGAGGGCCCTTTCAGATGATTCGTGTATCACTGTAGTGACAGGGTGTCAGCCTGTCGCCTAAAGTTGTAATACACATGAAACTCTCGAGTCCCTTAGTTGCCTTCTACAACACCCGCGGGAAGAAATGGGGTGATGCTATTCTAAGCCGGCATCACACGCCTATTCATTGAATTTTCATAGCATAGACATTTTCTATCTCTAGGTTAGTCGCTAGGACCGCGATGAAAAAAATATGGAACCCACAATCAAATAAAATTTGAATTCAGATGATATTTGAACGTGACTTAACCTAGGATTCGGGCTAGGTTAGTTGGGTTGCAGGGGTCAGATGGCAGTCGCTCTGTCTAAAAACTTGGTTCCACGTCAAGTCCTCCAGGTTTGGTAGCCGACCCGAACAGAGAACGGGATAAGGCAAGGAAAATGATGAGTGTAGTAGATGTACGTAGTAGAATAAATGTTATTTCAAGTGCCAGAAAGTACTGAATAATATCACTTCAGTCCAGACGATATTCTCTTCGGATGGAAGCGCTACATTTGCGCAACCTCTTTTGTGGCGCGTACTTAAATGTACCTTGCAATGGTTGAATGTAAAAACGGGCGTTTTGTGTTTGACTGTACACCAACTTTTACTGATTGTTTCACCGACTGTACTTCATTTGAGACATAATTACAGCCTTGTCGGCATTTCGTTGTGTAATTAATTGTAGGTACTTATTTAATCTACTAACGAGAAATTATTCATACATTACTGAGAATTAATGGCGTTTTGTTCCTATTAAAAATGTTCACACCCACTTATGCAAGATAAAAATGCTACCTACAAGGTAATAAAATAGCCAATCATATATAATTGGTGTAATGATGTTATAAGTAACTAATACGCCATAGGTGGATCGCACACTTGACGCACGACGGAACGCTAAAACATCGCAGCGGTTTGTCAGATCCATACTAAAACGCTCAACCGCTGTTGACGCAGCGCTATCGCAGTGTCGTCCGTCGAGTGCGGTTTTAGTATGGGGAGTGACGTTTCTAGTATGGATCTGACAGACCGCTGCGATGTTTTGAGCGCTCCGTCGTACGTCAAGTGTGCGATCCGCCTAAATGGAATCATATGTACTTATACTTCAAAATAAAATAAGCAAGTACAAGTTGATCCCTTGAATAGTACCTAAATATTACATAAATTGATAAGTCTACTTACATGGACCTTATTATAACCCGAATACGTTTAACTCCCTACGGTGGTGTCACGTCGTGTCCTCACGTACGCGATACTTACGCAAGATACGTCCTTTGTCTATCTCACTCACACTCCTCAATTCTCCTATCTCCATCTCTCTCTAACAGGAATATGTTTATGGGCATTAATAAACTGAGTCCGTCTAGTCATAAACAATAATTGAAGAACGAAGAACAATAAGCTTTTGTTAAACTCTATTAACTCGGTTTGGTAAACATTCTTTTGTGAACTTATGTGTCACCAATAACAATCTTTTTTGTATTGCACGTGGAGCTGTTACGTAGACTTTGTCTGTGGCTTAACGTAACACCTATGCTGAATCATCATCTGAATCTGCTCGAAAATCAATAGTTACAAGCACATTATGTAAGCAAAGCAAATTTGAGAAAATACAGAATTCCTATCGAACGGCTTCGAAAAGCATCTTTGGGTATTGTAAGGCTTAAAAAAGCATTTTTAGGTACATAGAGCTACAAACCTCAGCTCATGTCTCGCGTGTAGAAAATGGACACAGTACTTATTAACTAAATCTCTTTATCCCAGTCTAACCACTAATTAGGCTCGTTAAAACCAGGACGTAAATCTATTTTGTAGCCCGTTCCTATTAACCAGACCTGGAAATCCCTTTTAAGCTGATTCTATGCCTGAGTACCGAGCCTTACTATACAGATTATTAAAAAAAACACCGGGCTGTTTTAATATTTCTACTTTGCATGCGACAAGCGAACACTTTTCGCTGTAAAATAAACCTGTAAAAGCAACCTGCAATAAAATTTATTATAATAAATTTACTTACCTAATAATAATAGATAGTCTTATAATGTTCATAGTTTCTTACTTTTATTTAAGTTCAATCTGTTTTAATGCTTTTATCGAGTGTGGACACCGAGTCGTTCAATGACGGGTCGCTGGACGACTCGGTTCTTTCTTTTCGTGTGGGACACGGAAATAAAAGAAGAAGAAGTACCTAAGTATAAAATTCCTAAAGTCAATGTTACTTCTTTGATTATTATTGTCACATATCCGCCGATTTGTAAATAGACATTTCGCAACCGGTGTCGTAAATGCATCATTTTACTTATACTGCAATTAGTTAGAATGAGTGCGAGTTTACTTCGTTGTTATTTTTAAATTATGTCTTTAGTTATGTTCTTATTCTGTAGTCGTGTGAGTAATGTAAGTAGTAATAACCCTCGGCAGTATTGAGTTACGTTCTAAGGAAGTTCATGGTAACCGCCACTTATCTAATCTAGTTAGATGAGCAGACGGGCAATGTCTTCTAAATATAAATGTAAACATCGCCGTGGGTTACGCGCGTTCGTTCCACTTATAGAGATGACAGCGCAGCCCGAGGTAGTACTCGTAGGATATAGCATTCTGTGTGATGCCGGCTTATAATAGCATCACCCAATAATTTTCCGTTGGTGTCGTAACGTAAAAAGCTACTGACGGACTCTAGTGTAGGCCTGGCACTATGTTGATACTTACATGATTTTTGAAAGTGTCCTCACTCCTCATACTTGTCAGATTAGATGTGGCGATGTTAACGCTCTGCCTACCCCGCCAGGGATATAGGCGTGATTTGTGTGTGTGTGTGTGTGATAGCGGCTGTATTTTGACGACCGCGAGCGCTCTGCCTACCCCACAAGGTACAAATACGTGATACATGTGTCTTCTATGCCGTACCGCAAGGCGCCTGAACATTGTTATATTTAGTCTTGTGCAAGCATTTGGACAACGAAACCAAAATGGCGATTGATCTTCGTTTGTTTTATTTACATTCCGTCCCATATGAAACCGTGTGATTACTTTCACTCAAATAAACACGGTTGTGGTTACCTTACCTTGTTTTTTAGAATGTAGGTAAATGTTAGTGATGCTTTTCTTTGTTCTTTTAGTATATATTATGAGAAGCCTTATTATGTTTACGGGAAATTCTCACTTCTTAATAGTTCCATACCTTTATCTTCATATACTCTGTCTTTCCCTTACTTCGTAAAATGTTTTGACCGCAAAATGTGGCGGTTTCTTTTCTTTACGACGAAAGCCATAAAATTATTTGCCTGCGGCTTCGCTAAGTTACTAGTATGCACCTGATTTTCCAACTTTGCAGTAGAACTATCTTCTTTACGTATCTACGCGAAGAGAATATCCCATGATATTCTGCCTTAACTTTATCTATAGGTTACGATTACATTGAAGCAAAAGAAAAGTTATAAGTAAATCAAAAGTTACTTGGCTTGTACGTTATGTACGCGAGGATAAGTTTATTCAGAAGCAGGCAGGATGGTATACCTATATGTATGGTATTTCTTTTTTCAGAGTATAGTATAAATTACATATTCTGAAACGTATTGCTTTCTTCATGTTTTTACTTAATAAGTAGGTCGGTACCTGACAAATAACCAGTTTTAGGCATGAAATAAATATGCATTGACTAAATAGTTTATTATTAGTTAGACAGTGCCGTTTTTTATCCGTTATACCCGTAATGTCGACGGCCGTAACATCCCGTTGTTATCGCCAAGTCTGATGATGACAGGTTGTCACTCTGTTTGTTGACTAACATTGCAAAAAAAAGTAACGCTTGAGTCCTTTAGCCGCATCTTAGGACAAACGCATAAAAGAAAATGAAAGATGTTTTTTATGCCAGTATCACACGGGAAACAACAGTAATTCTCAGTGTTTAAAAACCTTACCTAGTTCTGAACAATCTCGGAGTTTCCAAATACTTCCAGATGGAAGTTGCCTCTGGTTGAAGCAACTTAACTTGAACTCATTACTGACTTATTCCTACTTTTAGTTGTGAAATCCCCTTCTGTTGAGCTTTCTTGTCTCTAACTTTAGCTCGTGGAATGAACTCGTAAAAACTTTAATAACCTATAAAATTATCAGCTTTACGATTGCCAAGGGACTGTTTAGCATTATGAAATAGTTAATCTTTTTCTTTTATACATACCTATAGTCTGTAAAATATAGGGTGATCCCTGTGACGTTAAGGTCCATAAGGTAGATTTTCCTTTGTTTACCAGGAAAATGGACCTTATGTCATGTTATGGCATTTGCTCCATTACTAACGAAGATAATAGGTATAATCTGTAAAATATAGTACAGACTATACCTATACCTTTACCTATCTTCATTAGTAATATAATAAGTACATACAAAAAACGCAGTTCAGATTCCTAACGTATTCTCAAGTTATTTATTTTTATTTTTCCAGATAACGTCATCAAAACGTGGATTAATCGGTAAGTTAAAAGTATACCAAGGCATTAATAAGTGTGTCTACACTCGTTTCTTAATTTTTGGATTCGAAAACAGTTGTATAAAGACCTGCTTTATACATTCTGCCATGCCAGCATTATAATTGCAGATTTTGCATGACAAGATCCTTGTATCGTTTTTAGTTATGCACACCTTTTTTGAACTAAGACTACCTATACCTACACGCACACACACACACACACATCACGCCTCTATCCCTCGCGGGGTAGGCAGAGCGTTAACGGCCGCAATATTACGGTCGCTTTCACCACGTCTGACAAATATTGAGGGTCATTTGAGATAATTCGTGTATCACTACAGTGACAGGTTGTCAGCCTGTCGCCTAAAAGTTGTAATACACCTGAAACCCTCAAGTCCCTCAGTTACCTCTTACGACACCCACCTATACCTACCTACCTAGGAATCAGCTTTACTTTATTTCCATCAAGTGACCCATAAAAACAACGAGCAATAAAAGCAATTATGTCCCCTTCATGGGTCGAGGGCGCTATTAAGATGGAAACGAAAGCTGACCCACATCCACTAGTAACATGAAATAATAACATGTATGAAGCACTTACAGGAAAAACAGTAGCAACCCAGCCTCTTCTATTTTTGGAATTTGTATCCCAATTTGCTTTCTGTGCAATGTATGAGGTGATTAATCAAGATGTTCGCATCATCTGATATCCGAGCCCATAATGAATTAGCCCCCGTGTCCTTCCTCCTACGGGACTCGTGGTGTCTGTAGGCGGTTCACTCACTTGGCGTCCCTTGCTGTTACATACATACATACATATATCACGCCTTTATCCCTTGCGGGGTAGGCAGAGCGTTAACGGCCGTAAGAATACGGTCGCTATCGCCACGTCTGACATTTTTGAGAATTGTTTTCCAAGGTTGTTTCAGAAAACATGTGTATTACTATAGTGACAGATTGTCAGCCTGTCGCCTAAAAATTGTAATACACCAATACTCTCGAGTCCCTTAGTCGCCTCTTACGACACCCACGGAAAGGATGTGGGGTGATGCTATTCTAAGCCGGCATCACACGGCGGTTACTGCTAATTTTTAGCGCATTCGTAACACTTGCGTCTATCAGATGCGAATTCCCCATACCAAAAACCGACGTTGATGCAGGAGCAACGCAAAAACTTGCATTGCTGCCTCCGCTACGCTTGTACGGTTATTAATATTGATGCAATATACCTATCTCTTTTGCGCCAACGGACGTCAGGAGTGGAATACGACATAGTATGTAGAGTGTACCGTATGAGATCTTACATGCCGCATCGTTTGGCATTGCCCCAGTTTTACTCCAAGTATAAACACATTGCTATCAACTAGTAATCGATTTATTTATTTGCGTATCACGAAATTTTCTGGCGAATGAGTTTTATTTCTTTATGAGTTTCAATTTTTCCTGGAACGGGTGAACCTAACTAATTGGCGCGCTCTTCCCCCGGAAATACTAGCTTATGTATGAAATAAATAATACAATATGAAAGAGCTTCCTACATTATGAGTTTACGGTCACGACACTATTTTCAATGAAATTATTTTTAGAATAATGAATTTCCACGTAGTAAACTTGTAAACAGTAATTAAACTAGACAAGTAATAATCATTGAACATTTATAGACACTACAAGGAATAGCTTTCACGAGCCATTACATATCAAACCAATACTTTTCCGCTCGAATGCTAAAGTTCAGCCATAAATAGAGAGAGGGTGCGTGTGAACTAGGAGTGGAGACGTTCTCATAACATCTATCCAGTCGCAAAGACCTCTAGCACTTCAAAGAGTTATGTTTACGTAGACACTGATAGCGTGGGAGTTTATAGTCCTGGGGGAGTTATAGTGGTTGTTTTAAGGGCACAGATTCGAGGCACATGTGGGGTGTGGGAAGCGCCCCCTCTCGGATGCAAATGCAAGCTGCACTCCACAGCTGGGCGGCTGGCTGCAGCGAAGTCACGTTATGGGAAACTACTGTACCATAGAATGTACAAACTTTAAATGAGCTCATTAAAATGTTGCGTCAAGGACCTGGTTCCGCTATACTTAGCTTTATTTATAGTCCGGTTTGTAGCACTGCAGATTCGCCTGCTAGTAGTCTAATTAACTACCATTGTGATCCATGCACTTGCTACGTTTGAATCTAAGTTATAAGGAAAAACAACTTTATGTTAAAAATTAATCTCGCTAATTAGTTAAAAGTCTAGTTATTCTTTATGAACAAGCTGTATAAAAATAACTATGTAACTATGGTAAGCTTACAAATTCTCATGTAGTTTAATAGATACAATGTTCTGCTAAATAGCAATAACAATTATATTAATTTTACTGCAAGATGATCCACATGCCACTGTTTCAACACCTGATATTTCTAAAACGGAAGACAAAAAACACCCCGCATTCAAAATGGCTCACTAATGTTTATTTACATCCACTTTTAGACATCTTCCGCCGTGAGCAAAAAATTGCTTTCCGGTTCGTTTTGCGATATGATTTCAAACGCACTATTTATGAAAAGTATAGTTTTGAAGAAATGCTATAAAATAAATATTATGGTTAGTTTTGCGTGCAACCCAGATATCAACACTGAATACAACATATCTGCGTCTTAAAGCTATTGTTTGAATACCTGTGTCTTAGGAATATGCCATCATAGTTTTTAGACGCGAGTTGTCATACCTCTTATAAAAAAAATCACGACTGAACTCCCAGATGTATAGATGAAGAGTAACAGTAAAGTAAGTTTAAATAAATAGAGGAACATACAAAAACGATAAAAGGATAGTTGTTGTCACGTAACCAATTCGTCCCTGGGCTCGACAGACTATAAAGAGACTTCGTTTGACATCCAATATCCCTAGACAAAAAGTAAGGAAATCCTTTGAAGGTTATCACCATGGCCTTTGAAATGGCTAAAGCTGGAAGAAAGTAAACAAAGAAGGATGCATAGGAACGACTCGAACGACGAAAGACGAAATGCTTTTAGCAGGAAATAGGATCTTAGATGAGGCAATATTTCTCATGATTAGTAAGTCACCAAGTTAGTAAGTACTTACTAGAAAAATTCTCCACGCACTCTGTCGCTTGAATAACAGATTATTTTTTATTTATTATATTTATTTATATTTATTAATCCGTAATGGAAATACCTACGGATTTTGAAATCAGAAGAACTTACTAACTTTCTATTAAGTAGGTAAAACAACTTCTTAAAGTTTATTGTTCAAGAATCGAAGCATCTGTTACAGTTTTGAAACTTGTTTTAAAATCTGCACTTTCTCGTCGACTATTTTTGCTCTGACATAACATTGTTTCCGTAAAAGTGTTGTGAAATGTTAAACACGATGTATCATTTTGTTTTATTAAATCTTTAGATCAGAAAAAGTGTTTTCTTAGTGAGATACCAATATCCCTACGCATATACTTTCAAGTTGCATTCATAAGAATATTGGAACTATAAATACGTAGTTTTTATAACATCGTGTTTACATTAGCTTTAAAGTCTTAAAAGAATAATGGATTGGTTGTTTTTCTAACGTTATTAGACGCATGACATCATAGGTTGAAACCACAATATTTCTTGTCCATCGCAGTCTGTTTTTATTTTAGTGACATCATAACGTTGCAGCCAAGTTAATTATAAAACAAAGGTCTTGTGTTGTGGTTGGACTGGCTAACAATATATGTTATTTTTGAAAAGGGTCTGAAACAAATTTCTAGAAGAAAAAGGTCATTGGGTCGTTAAACGACTCGGTGTTCCACACTAAAAGAGAGAGAGAGAGACGAGAAGGCACTCTGTTTTTGAATCTAAAGGGTCAACTTGAAAGTGCTGTCAGATTTGATTCACGATCATCTAAACTCAATTTAACTTTTGATAAGCTTTTGAAAACAGAATGAGATAACATCGAAACGTATTTTAGCAAAGTTTTGTAGCTGCTCTAAAAATAGTGCCGTTGTATAACTGAGACCGAAAATGTTTAAATTTATGCTGTATCGTATATAGGTAGTAAAATAGATAGTCTATGTAAAGTAGGTCGGATATTAGGTTTGGCTGTTCAACTGGGGCAGCTAACCTGCAATATCGCTGACTTATGTCCCTCTACGGTACCGCTAAATCGACAGTTCTGAATTATTAACAGTGCTACACGTGCTTCCTTACTAAGACTACCTGACGTAGGTGAAATCGTCGAGTAGTCTTGTTACCTACTGTTTGCCTACTTGAGCAGTACTTCTTCGAACGAAGCATATGTTGCGATATGCTGTGGTTTATGGTTGTATTCGTTTTTGGCGTTTTCCCAAACACCTACATTATCTGGTTCTTACAAAGTTCCTTTCATCAGGATGATGCCCGACCTATCATTTATGAATTTGATTGCTTGCTTTACTTGTCTACTATTTTTAAAAAGTATTCAAAATCTTTGTCCAGAATACGGATTTTCACCTATACGATTAGTGAACGATGACTGGCAGGTCATAAATGAAGCTTGCAGAGATTATAATTTAGGAAATTGGATTTGGGCAAAAGTGGAGGTCAAGCTGGAGCTCAGTCAGCCGATATGTAATCGGCTCAATGTGCATTACAGCTGACCTGTCAAATCTACGCCCCATCAAGTTTCACCATTCTCTATACCTGCAGCCATTATATGCAGCTATTCCTATAATAGGTGCAGCAATTCATTATATCACGTGATTTCTAGCAGAACCGTCTTACGTCCCGATAGAAGAGCACATGCTCTATACGACTAACTTAGGAGACAAAGCAGAATTTTACTCATCCCACCCCATTTGGTTTATTGGATCAACTAGCCAGAAGAAACAGCTGCATGGGTACTTCTTCGCTTACTAAAGTATGGCCGTTCGAATAGGCCATTATTAACAGTTGTCAAAATCATATTAATGCTATGACTTATGGTCTATTTTTCTTTGTTGACATGTCCTTTAGTATGTGTTTGACAACTGTCGTATATGGTATGTCCTATTCGATCGGCCATAATTTACGAGTATGAGATGAATTCGATGAAAACTAAAATGCATAACGTGGGAACGAATGCTGTGAATGTAGTGGGTCGTACGTATACTCATATATTAGAGGACGAACACGCACGCAACTAGGTCGCTCGCAATCACGTTGATTTACGTCCCGCTATTCGTCCCCAGTCACAGCTACATTAATACCGCTTGAATACTGCTGGCTCACCTGAATTTTCATATAAAGTGTAGGAGTATATAATTTCATTTTGAAAGAGAGATTTTGAATCTTATCGAGACTGTGGCAATTCTGTATAGTAAGCGCTGGTAGAATATAGAATAGATTCTTGACCCTTATAAATTTTTCAGTTTCTTATTATCATTTAAAACATATTTTCATATTTTAGGTAAGTAGGTATCATTGCTCAAATGTGGGTAAGGTGCATTTAAAGTAACTTGGAATTAGAACTGACAATAAAGCTTAACCCAATCATAAGACTTACTTGTAAGTTTATTTATAACACATACACACGTAAATACTTGAATTATTATGTGTGGACGTACACCATAAAATAAATTTTAAGATTTCCATCGAAGAATTGTAACTCCAACAAGACTATCACCGAATAAACGAGAACGGTTCCAAGAAAAGCAAGCCGTACAACTATGATGTAGGTTACTTTTAAGATTTTGACGGCCGCAGTTTAAAAGCGTAGACTGAACCAGGAAGTAGGAATCAAACAGTACCACTAAGTATAGGTACTTAGGTATACTGTAAGTAGACTCAGTAAGTACAATGTCCCAGTCAAATGCCAAGGTTATCGATTGAGCGAGTTACGTGCGTCACAGATGCATCTACCAGCCTTTTGATAGATAACGCGCATAGACCTAAATAATGTGTGTTGTATTCTCATGATAACCATGTTAGGTCTTGCTATCAATGTCAATATTTTGGGCAGTTCCTGTTCTAAATTCTCAATTACTTTCAACAACCTTCTATACTTTGTAAATGTAGAGTCGAAATAGTACTTTGTTTGCTGAGCAATCGTTCGTACTCCACCTGACTTCCTCACTAAAATGTTGCAATGAAATAGCACAATCTCGACCAGTGATTTATTAATCGTCTGCGCTTCCATTGTACCGTTTTCAATCAACCTGAACCCGGTTAACACCGATCGAGTCCGCAAATATTGATTTATACTACACAAAGACTTCAATCTGGTCCGGTGGTCTCTAATTCCCTACAACACTGGCAACACATCAACCTACCTCTTTAAGAGATCAGCCTAAGGTGGTTCTTCATACCGTTAATAGGCAAAACCATTACAAATTGGTCCCTTAAAGGTGGTAGTTTGATGTGGCTGTTGAGAGTACTAGATGGCTGGTTTCAAGGTACGCTGAGCACACCTGCTGAAAGTGCTACTAATGACCTCAAAGTCGATGAGTATTTGCCCAATGTTTACAGTCTGCAGAACGCAGAACATCCTGTTTACGCAGTTTGCTTGTTGCATTTTGTTTTTGCAGTTGTTTACAGCGGATGCTTCTTCTTGAAACAAAGGGATTTCTGCTTTGCTGTTGGCGGTAAAATGTTTTCTTTACTTTAGAAAGAAAATATAAACATTTCTCACATACCCCGGGCAAGAATCACAGCTGAAGAAACCTTTTGTTGTTCAATCTTCGCGGTTCTGCAAGTTGTATGTATGTATCAACAGGACCCAGCAATATAATATCATTACGTTGCGTTTACATATCGGTTTCCAGCCGTGTGTATGTACACAACAATGCATGAATGACAAATTAGACTCTTTTTATTTCTCCTGATAGATTCGTGTTTGGTGAGTTGTAGTCGAGTAATTAACTTCACCTCTAGCAATGAGTACCGCTGTGCGATACCTTCAAATCAGAACCATGTAATCTACGTACAATTGACTGGAGGGCCTTGACTCGGCATTTGGGTATTTATTTTAATACTTTTTGTGCATCCGACGGTAATCCGCCTCAATGTGAATTCGATTTGCATTTCGCAACACAATGTTAACTGTTCGATAATCGGTCTGCAAGTGCAACCTTAAATATTTTAATAATTGATTTAACGTAAATACATTCGAATTTTGTTGCACAATCAGGTACACAAAAAGTGAAGTGAAGAAGCGAATGAAGATTGGTTGCTTACCTTACCACTCTTTGTCTTTGTAATTTCAGCTCTTCGCTCTTTCGTCTTTACGATAAAAGTGTACTGAACTATCATGATTATTTTTCTTTTCATCATTGACTCTACCTTTCGGCAGCTTAGCTTTGACCTAAAAAAAAAAAATCAAACAACCAGCAGCTAGGTTAGGTTAGTTACTGTAGTTAGCGGTCATTTAATGTTGTAATTTTGTAGTGTTCTGTTCTGATAGCAACTTTGTTCCATTAAACTCATAAAGGCTCTATTAACGCTTATCTTTTGCCCGTAGCTTCATTATGCGCTTTATCTTTTTGTGTTTGGAAGCTAATAGTGCTACAGATAACTTTTATTACTCCAGTTTTTTGTTTAAGTATGCTGTCTATAGCATAGTCTTACAAAGAGTCATTATCATTAGATAAAGGGTGGTTCGCGAAAGCAAAACAAATAAAGGTCATCATATATCGGAGAGAAAAGAAAACGCTTTTTACTGGAGTGAAACTAAGCTCCTGTATAAATATAGTTTTAAAAGAAAGCTTTAAAAACTTGGTTCATGCGGTCAAACAGCAGTTTGGTCGAAAATGCCGCAGTGCAATTTCTCGAGTCGCTGACCGCAAATCGGCAACCTGCCGTATGCCCGCCGGTCATTTGCAAGTGGGATTACTAGTTAAGAACACTGCTCTTGATCTCATCGTTTAGCTTTCCTCTTTTACTTTTTTGCTTTGAACTTTTATGACTGCAGTTTCAAAGACAAAACTGGTATGTAGATGGTGTTTTATGTAGGCCGGCTGAATGCGGCGTCGTATGTAATAGATGCTCGATTTAAATTGAATAGAACACGAGTTGACTTTATGAATGACGATAATAATCAATAACACAGGAACGTGTAGTGCTAGCAGGATCTGTAACCCACGCTTATGTAGATGACATTTTGGCTTTATTAATATTTGCTATTAGATACCGATCCTTCGAATTATTTGAACTGAATACCACAAAATAATACTAGAAAAACATAAATTAAATGATGCGTAGGTATATGGACACTGGAAAACGTAAGCTGAAGCCCTAGTATCAAATCAATCGACGCAATGACATTGGAGCCCCGACCGCCGACAATGACCAGCGACTGACGGCTGACCTCGCTAATGGCAACAACAACACAGCCACGATTTCAATGTTCACTGCTATATACCAGCAGTTACATCTATAGTAAGTTAAAAGTAAAAGCGCAATAGATCACGAACTTCTTGTTGTGGCTGTTACTGTCAGGGACAATGTGGGTGAGCTGGGTGAGCCGTATCAAAGTACATCTAAAGCTGCTGTATAAATCACGGGACACAATCAGATGACAAGTGATGGATAGGACAAGTTCGCTGTAGGCTCGAGCCGAAACGAGTTTTCTGCGTCTGACTAAAACTGAAATAATAAAAGAAATGCGATGATACCAGTTTTTTGGCCTAGTATAAAATTGAAGAACCAGTCACGCAAGCTGCTCGTAATAATGAACATTAAAAGAGTTGGTATCAACGATAACCGCAAAGCGCCGCCGCCTCGCCTTCGGCTATACATAATCGAGTAAAGTATAAATTTAGTTTACGACGCACACTTGGTCATAATCATAACAACGGTGTTCTGAAACATGATCCCGATTGTTATCAAAAGAAATAACGTGAAAAGGCTGCGAATGAATGTGTTTATCTCAATATCATGTCGCTTATAACTTTCCCAAAGTGTGAACGTGTTCACTGCGCGGTGTTAGTAGAAGATCGCTATATTTGTCAAGACCACACGAAAGTAGACTTCGAGATAAGCCGGTGTTGAATGACCGACGACCACATTGCATAGTAATGTGATGAGTGCCAGCCACTCCGACGCCGAAATATCTCGCATTAACCAGGCCAAATGTATCTCAATTCTCACACTCCACTACTGCAATGAACTGGGCAAATAGGCCAAATCATACAGTATAATTATTTGAAGAGATTTATTTACTTCTGTACTTTAAAGAGGTCATTAGTTCGTTGTAAACCTAAGTGCAAGGGACAAGGTTTTTTTAACAAGGGCCGCGTAATATAATAGGTTTGTAAGCAACGCCTTCCAGAGAGTACCGATACAAAAGACGCACGGCTTAAGTTTTCTTTTCACGATACACCAACCGTATAACGATAACGCAAAGATTGGAAAAGTTCCGGCCGATTTGCCAGCATTGAACGTCAGGTCAGGTACCAGTAATAGAGAGTTTTAATCAATCTGTTCAAACGTTGAAGTCGGCTTGGAGCTGGATGGAAAGCGAATTGAAACCGAAGTCGACGGCGCGGTCCGGCCGGCCTCAATCTAGCTAACGGTGACATCGCCGTAAAGTATTGCCAACGTTTTATTACACCAGCCCACTTGCCAACCTGTTACTGCAATATTTGTATCCTATTTTCTCCTAGCATAATCATGGGGCAGCTTTATTTATGAACTGCAATCACTACAGTTTCTAGGCTAGGTTTGAACGACATCCTCCAATGCTATCCTATTACCTACTTTCGCGTATTTTATACAAACTACAGGTTTCCCTAGCTTCAAAAGATATGCATAATTCTGGTCTTGACAAGAAATGTTCTCTTTTCTCTTCAGATGATGATGACTGATGGATGAATACTATGAATAGACTGCAGTAAAGCAATGACGTTAATAATTAACTTTCATTTGCAGTGCTTGTGGTCGTTTACCCGGCGCGGAAGGCCCCGGGCTACAAGCCGAAAGCAAACCGCAGTAAACACGGATTTCTTTTCTGCTTGCCGCCTCCGACGACACATTGTAAAACTGGCTTATTTATTCATCAACTTTCACTGTTTTATCGCAAGTATACTGCACCGCCAGTGGCAATACATCACCTACAAATGTGAGGCTATTGACTTGATGTATACGAGTAGTGCTATCAGTCAGGTTGTTCGACCAGTACCCGGGGGCACGTGTAGTCTGCCATAAGATTAGCCCGCATAGCTGGCGGTCAATCAACGTTCTATTCATCTCAATCACGTCAAGTGGACACCCTGTATCTATCAGCTTTCCTGTCTGTGATGCTGAATATTATATCTACCTACCTATTTGCCAATCATGTATTCAAAATGATTGATATTCCATTCCCGCACTGTGTTTAATCTATTCTAGATTAGCCAAGGGAACGTATATAGCAGGATATAAAGCAGGCTAAAGAAAGTTTGATCGCCTGATTACAGTTTTGCCCATTAAGTTCCTTCGGAAACATTCTAGGAAGAAGTAACTTTGCAAATGAAATTGGGTTAAATCCAATCGCCGTTTGCAAAGGCAATAAAGCAGTCACGAACTGAATTACAATTGCTTCCGGTTAAAAAAAGAAGAGAAACATAAAACCAAGAAAAGAACGAAATTCTAATCGAAACGAACTTTTGTCGGCAAATTAATCATTAGGATATTGTCGCTAATGTAGTATATCACACTTTTTACTAGTACCTTTGAAAATAAAAAATAAAATAAAACTAGTACCTTTACTGTTGTTACCACAATCTATTCCCACCGTCACATCACGATCTGAGTTCATTGGACAGTATTGTTGGTGTTCATATGTCGTGACGCGGTGGAGCTCTTAATGGGTACAGAGAGTAGGTACTGCAATCATAACATAATCACGACAGATTGTGTACAATCATCGATGAGTTGGTACCTTCAAAAAACCACATTAAACGTACCACCTGGGTCTCGGATGGCACAGCGCCGGCCAATCACAAAACAATTTCCAACCGTTTTCTTTATCCCGATCATCATCACATAAGTTCTTATTTTCTTCCCGTTTAACTAAGCAAATACTATATTCTACTACCAACTTGCAAAACACTGTTGTACAGTAATATCGTAAAACCTTCAGACACGTGTTGGCTGCCACGCTTCAGGGCGCGCGGACAAGGCTCGTATGTACTGAGATCAAACGATAACTCTTGCAATGTGGCGGCACTTTCGACCTACTTCTGCCTGCTTTTTCAAACATCTCATTTTCCGGGTCGTTTAGTCTTTGATTTAAGTTTATTCCCATTTGAAAAAGACTCGTCGTCAACATCAGTTGCGTACATTCTGTCTCTTAAGACCTTAACACATTGTCTGTCCGAGGTATGTAATCAGATATAAGACTCGGTCACAAAGCATTATACTTGACACGTATTGTTTGTAGGTTTTGTCCACGTACGAAATGGGTTTTATTTTCAGCTATATGCCTTATAGAGCACAATGGGACATTTATCTCAAGAGTTCATTGTACACAAAATCACCAGGATTGTTGAACAAAAAATATGTGAACCCACAGAGGAAAAATGTTACTCGTGGTCTGTGATGTATATTTTCTGGCAAATGATTTTACGATTGATGACTAGATCCCGCAGCCCTTTCTCATTTGATACTACCAAATAGAAACTGTGCAAATTTCCATAAAATGCCAAAGTCTGTAAAATTCTCCGTAAAACTTTCAGGCTCCAAACAATTGCTTATCGAGTTTTACTGCATTGCAATTTCTGATGCCATACCATAACAAAATATGCGGTGAATCACCTTGCATAAGTACCTATTTTAATTAACCTTGCAAAAAGGCGTCAAGGCGGCAGAAAAAGGTGGTGGCATTGCAACCTTGACCGAACACCGAACAGAAATAATTAGTCCGCTGTCATCTACCTATCTGAAACAAATAATTATCCAAACGACAAATAGGGTAAACTCCCACGCAATGCCAATAAAATCATAATGAGATTAGCATACAATCGCCGGCGCCATCTTGAGCGTATGGCTGCGTGTACGCAACAAAACGATCACTTCCCGTTTTCGAGTCCCACGTAATAGGTCGTAATGTAACATTTACTTACCGGTATTTACTTGCACCCACTGGTGATTGTCATCTGATTGCGTAATACTTTGATTTTATATTTTGCTCTGATACTTTTCTCATAACGTCATCATCAATAACACTATGATACCTTCACTGTTTCCAGATGAACAGCTGTCTGACAAAACTCCCAGACAGGGTCTTGAAATCTAGCGCCACACCGGCGGCGGTGTGTCCGCATACAATTCTTAATTTTTTCTATACGTAGCGCTTGCGCCGGCCCCGCCATCACCACCCGCCTTTATGTCCAATTCTCAAAGGTCTACTTGGTACGAGAACTTCCCACGCTTCGTTTGCAAACCTGGATGTAACAAAAAAAAATAGTGCTAAAACCCTAACCTTACTGTGAGGTAGCTCTCATAACTAAGTCAGTAGCATATGATTATAAAAGACGCCAAACTGTTCATGGTTGCTTAACTAGTATCCATGCCAGGAACAATTTAAAAGCTATGCCCACGTGCCGCGCGGCGCAGGTTTTTGCGTGCGTTCCTCCCGAGCTCAGCTGCCGCAGAAAATGAAATGGAATCCGTTAACTACTGCGCTCGAGCTCTGACCGCTCGTGACTTTGAACGAGTTTATAAAGCCAGAATTACTCAACATGAAAACGAATGTTCATTGCATATCTACTGAAAATTTTGTTACTACTTAGAGTTAAGTTATGTTAGAAATATCTTGCAATGATCGTTTTATCGCCAGTTTTCCTTGCAGTTTTTATCGTCATCGCTTACCTTAACTGCCAGTTTTTTTTCTTGATTTTTGATTTTCATCGAATACCTGTTGTGTAGCATCAAATTCTCAGGTAAAATCTAGATATTTACGTACTATTAAGTTACTTTGAAATATTTTAATAGAACTTAGTAGCAACCAACTCAATTAGCTTGGCTCGTACAGCCAGTCCCAACTACATTACAGTAGGTAACGTAACTATAATAGTACCTACCTGTAATTGATTACACTACTCTACCGACGACTCAGGTTCATTACTGTAACTATATCTAGGTATCTACCATTTATCTACCTCTAATAATAAACTTTTGAGGATATTACTTGTTTTGGTACATACATAGGTGAGGTATTTCCCCTACGGAAAAGACACAAGCCACAAACAAACACGTTCGACATGGTTGTTACCAGCCCGAAAGTTTTTCAATAAAGCTTCTAACAGTATAAAAAAAGTCCATTGGAATATGATAAGTTTACTCACTCTACCACATCCATTTGTCATTTTACTACATACAGAAGTAAGTATGGAAGTTATTTCTGCAAACATGAAACCTCATTCCTCATTCCCCATGTAGAGTCGTGGTTTCGTCCACTTAGTTAATGATTTCAGCACTATATTCCTTTGTAAATAAGGTTACTTTTTGTTTGTTTGGATCGCCGTTCACTCTTTTCTTAAACTGTATGTACTAGTAGGTGCGTACCTACTTGCACTAACTGGGTTAGTCAGTTCTTGTTGATTCGTGACAGGACAGAAAAATCACGATATTTCGACAAGTTTGCTCTTCTAGACGTGCAATGTTAAGTGGACTTACGGATTACTGTTCGGTTTACAAGACTTTCTAATTTCTCAAAGCGTACATTATAGGATAAGTAAACGTCTAATTTCACCAACTTTACGATTCTCGGCTTTATAATCCGTAAATGTAGTAATATATTTAGTGCAAACCTAACAGTAGCACAATTTTCAAACTGTCGGCTTAGGAAATAGCTAACGGTAAGAAATGAAATAACGTAGTCATTAATAGCCCCTGATTTTGCTGGCATAAAAATGTCATAGTACTTGTATAGGTTACAAGAACATAATCTAGACAACCCGTTAAATAATAGAAGATTCAATTTGCAGTAGGACCGGTAAACTTGAACCGGAAACAACGCTCTTTCCGTTTGCATAATAAATGGTCCTTTCTACCTTACTTGGATCAAAGGAAAGTAAGTAATTCTTTTACGAATTGAACATGAATGCTTAGCAAACTGAAAAGAATGTCAAGTCAGGTACTTGCTGCCTGTTATTTTAAAGGAAAACAAAGACTCTAATGCTTGAAATTTGTTTTTATAGGAACCAAAGACCAAATAGTCTACCGTACCTGAGTAGTTCTTATCATCAAATTCAGAACAATAACGGATACACGACGAAAGAATACAATGGTGTAGAATGAAACCCACGATCGCAGAAAGCACGTTCCGAGCTGTATTGAACCGATTGATCGAAGTGCTCGATACTAAATGGAGAAATGCGGAAGACACTGCAGTTCCAGTAGCTTGTAATGCACTACAAAATCAATGGGTAAATTGCAAAAGCGATTCGATCACCTCTGTTATGAAGTCTTCGATTTATAAAATCGCCACTTGCCTCAGGTTTCAGAGACGCAACATTCCTAGACTTAATTAAGAGACAAAAAAACTAGAACAGTATTTATTATTCCCTCCTCCTTCAACGTCCCTCGGACGTCTGTTAATACCTTCCGGCACAATATATTAACGAATTTTCCAGTCGTTCACGTATTCATTTCCAATTCGTCTGCCTATTGCTGCCGGACTTCCAGTCCTATGACACAATCACCAAACAAAAGCAGCAACGAATATTTATAGTGTTGATAGCACTAGAGAGGCGAATGTTACACGTTACCCATTCTTGGGAGGATCCTTCGTCTTTCATTAAGAGTGCGGGAAAGGAGGAAATTGACTTCCTCGTCGCCCGCATTGCTTCCCGCGTCCCGCCATACAGGAAAAACACTGCACGGTATTGAGGGTAGAAAAAGTCTCGATTTATAACCGAGATTTGCATGTAATGACTTCTGGTTATTTCCATGCCAAATTACGTGTGGGTTTAAGGTAGGGAGCACCTTTTAGATAAACACCTTTCCCGATAGGTACGATGACTTTGCAACTAAAAGATAAATTTAATACAATCTAGTGATTAGAATAATGTTTCGGTATTCAAAGAACCAATTTAGTATTTTACCTAACGATCTTTCTTTTTTGTTT
The DNA here is from genome assembly GCA_029255805.1 of Keiferia lycopersicella. Classification (NCBI taxonomy): domain Eukaryota; kingdom Metazoa; phylum Arthropoda; class Insecta; order Lepidoptera; family Gelechiidae; genus Keiferia; species Keiferia lycopersicella. The sequence continues at coordinate 6,542,694 of JARACZ010000010.1, forward strand.
CAGATATTTGAAGACTGAAGTTCATTAGGCCTTAACGAGATCAAAAATCGTCCTTTTTATGTAAGTATCAGAACCTACTCTATCAATTTTCACAAAAGCTTTCTTTTGTAGAGCAGATACTTAAATGATAATGTATCATCATCAATCAATATGTAAATCGAAATAACTTTTTCTGCGTTTCTCTGTCTGTCTGGATATCAGTAAACCTCCGTAACCACGCAACAGATATCGGTGTGTTTTAAAAAAAATACGGATAGAGATGATTTAGAGGAAGATTTATACGTATAATAGATGATGGGAAAAGTCTTATTCCCACGGGAAAATTATAAGCAGCAGGTGCAACTGCTGGGCGGGAAACTAGTGTTGAATATTTACATGGCAGGCACAGAAAAACTCGACAAATAAAAAAATTCCTATGCAAAAAAAACTACGAAACTGCAAATCAAAAGTGGGATGGATAGCGTATTGTTACAATTTGTTAGTATATTCTAGAAGCTAAAGAAAACATATTATTTTCCTGTGACATTTAAACAAAAGCCTTTTGTTAGTCAACGCTTTTGCTTGGTGTAAATAAATATAATTTTCCAAACAAAAAGTCCAATACGCTGAAAGCTTCCGGCTATTCGCAACAGAGCTTTTATGCTTTGAATAGAACCTGTTTCAGTACCTTCTCTCTATACAAGGTGTAAAAAAATAGCTGCAAATATTTTAAGGTGAACCAGCTCATGAAGCTGAACAAGTTTCCCTAAGGAACATAGGTCGAAATATATAAAAAAAATATTGAACCTCCCACACAATATTACCAATCGACCAAGTCAACTTGTATGGGAAGTACAAACGCTTTTTCATTCTTCAACCTATGTCCCTTGGGGAAAGTTGTTCATTTTTATGGGCTGGTTCACGCCTTAAATATTTGCAGCTAATATTTTTACACCTTATACATTTTATGTTTTATATGGGCTGCTTATTTTCCCGAAGTGTATTTTTTAGGAAAACTCTAACGTTCAATCGCAGTTATGATCAGCATGTTACCGATTGCTATAATACCTGCGTGTTCCGTTAGGCAGTCAAGCGAGCGTGACTATTGAGTCTATAGGCACGTAAACAGTAATTTTAGCTGCATTTCAACTACTCACGATTATAATTTTCGGTCAAAATACCGTTGTGTTTACGCACGCGTCTATTACCAGCTGTTTTTATTCGATATGTGTTGTATTTGTATTCTATGGGTTTGACAGCCCATCAAAACTGTTTGTCCGCTATAATAATTATTATAGCTAGGCCAGAACAATCGCATATGGCCCATTAGTACGGTGCATCGATTCGTGCTGGCAATCTGTATGACTGTTTTAGACCACCCCGTTATGCACACACCATCAATGCTCGGGAATGTGGTCAATAATATCGGAATTATCGGTACATTCGATTTACGAGCAGCCGTTAGAACATAGCTGTGCCAAAGAAAATTAGTGGATGATGTTGGGGTTCACACAGAGAAAAAATTACATTTGCGCATGACATGTCTTCTAGCCTGTGGGGGTTCGAAACAGCTACCCCCTACCATACAAATGAAAAGATTTAACAGCCGCATCATATTGCGATAACCATGATATGATACTATCCAGTTTATGGATATCGTAAATATGTGATACGTGTCAATTCCCCTGTTTTCTTCCCGAATAATGCCGCTCGAGATATAATATTTTTTTTAATACATTATGGCCTACTAAGGGTATCCTCTATTATTTTCTCTTTTCGAAAAATATTATGGAAATGAAAATTTTAACAATTATCTTTTTCCTTACAAAACAACACACATACGTACATATATCACGCCATTATCCCTTGCGGGGTAGGCAGAGCGTTAACGGCCGTCAGAATACGGTCGCTATCGCCACGTCTGTCATTTTTGAGGGTTGTTTTCCAAGGTTGTTTCAGAAAACATGTGAATCACTATAGTACAGGTTGTCAGCCTGTCGCCTAAAAATTGTAATACACCAATACCCTCGAGTCCCTTAGTCGCCTCTTACGACAACCGCGGGAAGGATGTGGGGTGACGCTATTCTAAGCCGGCATCACACGGCACCAAAACAACAAATGCTTATAATGCCATTTTATAATTTATTTATTTTCGAAAAAAAAAATATAGGGGCAAGCCTTTAGTAGGGCTTATTTGAATAAAAAAAGAATTAGGTATAGCTCTAGCGGAATCATTCGAGAAGACAACAGGGGAATACATTTATATGAAAAGGCTGAAAACCCGGTACACTCAGCCACTCTCTTAATGCGGAAAAAAACATAGAACTAGGAAGGTAGGTATTATTCTCTCTGTTATTGACAATGAAAGTCGAATCAAGGACTAGGTCATCGAAAGTCATGCTAGGAAGGTCAAGCTTGTATCTATAATGTAGATAACACGTACGGAATTCATTATACTGATTAACCGGTTTGATTATGTTCTCACCTACAAATCCACTTGTCATTTCTGCAAAAACAGTGTCATAAAGGAAATGGATGTAAGATTAACTGGGTTGTTATAGTCTATATTTGGTGTTGTCGTCTCCCATTCTGCAGAAAGGGTGAACGTCATATACGGATTCTATCCAGCTAACCTGTTGCTGTGAATACCAGGTTGGATAGCGGAACATACAATATAACTGGACTACACATTCTACCGCACTAGTGGTCATGATAGCTGCACGCATAAAAAAATCTGGAAGTTAACATGTAGGTACCTACCTATCTGAAAACGTCCTACTCCTATCGTAACAGAAACCGAGTCGAAAAACAAACCTTCCAAACCCGAAAACATTACTCAAGTTGATCGATCATTCTGAAAGGTGTTACTTAGGTTTAGACACTGAATAAATTATCAAGAGTCCCGAACTCATAAGAAACAAGGTTAGGTAAGGACAGGGATTTTGCTAAACGGTTTAACGGATTTAAAAAACTGGGGCCTCGTTAGTTGGGTCTTAGTAGCTACTGCTTATAAAGCAAAAAGTTTTCTAGCAGGTACCTATTTTATAAATTGAGTAGCAAATAAAATCATAAAATGATCTCACGTTCAAAGGTCTACACATTGCACCACACAGTTACTTAGTACGTACTTTGCTTAGCCCTTCGCTATTTATCAATCCAATTATCTCCTAAGGTTTGCCTTCCAATTGGAGTTACATAAACCTCACGTAGGTAGTTAGGTGTGGCTAGGGCCGGAGAAAGTAAAGGGCCACTATCATCGAGCTTTCTCTCCACTCGTGACCCTAGAGACAGTGCAGCAGATTTATGGAATATATCTCTACCTTCCGATTGCTTTTTAGTTAGATGCTTGGCAGATTTGCATCCAAGAGTCTATCTGAACTCTATTCTGTACATAAAGCAAAGAATTTTTACTTGATTGAAATGTATGACTCGGTATCTTTACGGCGGAATAACACAACAACTACGTACTGATTAGGTACATAAAAGCCTATTTAGATTGAGTAAAAATGCTGTAACTTTTCTACTTCTATTAAGCTATCGCAATATACTTACCTATCTGATGTATGCTAAAATATTTAAGAAACACGCGTAAAAAAGCAATTACTTATGGATATACCTAATCTAGCGTTTATTGACTAAGAACATGAACAAAATTAATTCAAAGTAAATCCAACGAAAGGTTGACCTCGCCAGATATACTCACACAAATGTTTTTATCACGGTTAAGTAAAAACAAAAGTAGCGTTACTAGTTTTTCTAGACAGGCGAGTCCAAATGCTGGATAGTATTTTCGAGGCATTGGACGACCTAGTTGCGAATTTGACCTCGAATTTTAACATAAAACCAATCCTACCTAAGTAGGTATATAACTTTCGATGCCATAGAAAACAGTTCATATGTTTGATACCTCAAGTTAATAAATTCACTGTCAATTTTAATTTTATGTTCACAAAAGCCGCTTCTGTAGATACAGCAATTATCGCTTAAGCAACACCATCTATTATGTGTAAAATGGCTGGTAGTTAGTCAGCATAAATTATGGCAATCTAGCCATTAGGCAAGAATAAAAGCCATACACAATGTCTTACTGCGCCGGTCTTGTATAGCCGTGTGAAATTCTTTACGACAACAGTAGAATGGTATTTGTATGTTCATATACCAATGGTACTTGGTACAATACTTACCATTGACAATAGCGCGATTCCGAACAAATAGTTTGATAGAATCCATTGTAGTGTTTCAATAGGTACTATGCAACAGATCTTACGTAAACTTTGTACTCATGTAACACATGCTAACCAAAAGAATAGACGATTCCTATCGCCAAATAAATTGTACGGTATCAGCGAAATAGAAAGCGCAGCTATTCGAACGTGTTGACCGATTCAATCGAATCATTCACGCTTCAGGGCCTGCCACATCACAGTGCGATACCTAATACCTGACTAATCAAATAAGTACTCGAAATGCATTCTGATTAGTGATATCAAAACGTAAATATTGCCAAGAAGCAATTTCAGAAGAATATTATTCGATGGCGGAGGTCAACGCTCGACTTCGAAGATTAAAATTGAACAAGCCAAGGTGCAGGTAGAAGTTACCAACCCGGTCGTGCCCCCGTGCAAAAAGACGGCAAAAAGTCAACGACTCGTCTGCCGCGCTGCGAATAATTATAAAGGGCCCGCCTTGCTGGCATGGCGACATCTCGTCTCGACTCGCTGCAAGCTCAATTTTATCTCCCCTCTCACTATTACCCGTTATTTTTAACTATGTAGCATTAGAATTACCTCGTACTGCTAATGGTTGTTTGACAACACTACCTGTTGACTATTAACTCGTAGATTTAGTTTTATCTAGCGTTGAGCAACTTAACTTTTTTTAAGGTAAGCAAATGTATTTTTTTTTGTCAAATAACGTAATAACTCTATTATTGAAAACGCACGAACAAAAATAATAGCATACAATTTAACTTAATCGTTGTCTATTTTCGAAACCTCTATGAGAACTTGTCCGAATTAAGTAACAACAGGCAAAGGGCACGAGGTCGACTCCATTGGGTCTGGCTCTGCCTCTGACATTTCATTACGTGTGCGTTTATCTACCTGCTTTTGTTTTTGTGGAAAAACAGAACACATTCAGTAACTTTTCTAGTAATTAAATTTTGCCTTCTCATGTGGGTCACGACCCGATGAACGCTGATATGATAAGAGAGAAATTGGGGGCCATCAACACCCATCACAGAGATTTGTCGTTTCATTTTAGAAAATTCCTCGCTGCCCATTTTACTTCTCAGCGTAAATGTACTTACCTGGTCTCTCCACGGCTTAATCTTTAGTATACATGTTTTGGTCACGACCGCGACACACGGATTACGAGACGAGTATACCGCCTCAAGCACTATTACCGATATTACAGCGGGTGTATTAATAGGAAGGCGACGCTCGCTTACTGCTGATCTTTGAGCCCATCGCGCAACGCAACACGGACTAGAATAGCGCAAAGCAATAATGGTACATCCTTGCCAATCAGCAACAGTGTTAAACCAGTTGTACAGTTGCATCTTATTGAATTTAAAGATGAATACTATTTTGTAATTCGGTTTGATAGAAATGTCGATAGCATTGCAATACCTATTCCACTTGCCCAGCGATCAGATAATCAGGCAGCAGCGTGAAAATCTTTTGAAATCGATGGTTATACATTTCTATAATAACAGTTTTGTTTTCTCTTCTTTTCAGGCGTTTGCAACTTTTCGTGATGGTGCGCTCAGACGAAAGCGTGAGATAGCCCCAGGTCGGCAGCATGGGGGCCAACATGGGCAAGAACTCGAGCCTGCTCGACGCACTGCCCTCCGCGCAGGGCACGCTGCACGTCGTCATGCTCGGCCTCGACTCCGCCGGGAAGACCACCGCGCTCTACCGGCTTAAGTTCGACCAGTACCTCAACACCGTCCCCACCATCGGCTTCAATTGCGAAAAAGTCAAAGGCACTATCGGAAAATCGAAAGGTGTCAACTTTCTTGTTTGGGACGTCGGTGGTCAAGAGAAATTACGCCCGCTCTGGAAGTCGTATACGCGATGCACGGATGGAATAATTTTCGTGCTCGACTCCGTCGACGTAGAGCGTATGGAAGAGGCGAAAATGGAGTTAATACGGACGGCGAAATCGCCGGATAACACTGGAGTGCCGATTCTAGTGTTGGCAAACAAGCAGGACTTGCCGGGAGCGCGAGAGCCTCGCGAGCTGGAGAAGCTGCTGGGGCTGCACGAGCTGGTGTCGTCGCCGCACGGGTCGCGCGACGCGCACGCGTGGCACGTGCAGCCCGCGTGCGCCATCACCGGCGAGGGGCTCCACGAGGGCCTCGACGCACTCTATGAAATGATACTGAAAAGAAGAAAACTAGCCAAGTTGCAGAAAAAACGTGTCAGATAAACTGTCGAACGTTTGCGTGGTTTTATTTATTAAGGTGTACGATAGTGAATTTATATCGTTATCGAATGTTAGGAACTACATTAATGCTCATCGTCTGGATGTTTTGTATAATGTCCGAAGTTAGAACACCAAATATTGTTTATATGAATTGCAATTTCTTATGAAATATTCCATCGCGATGCTGCTCAATTTATATTGAACACTAAAAGGAAACGAATTGTATTTTGATATAAAAATTAAACTACTAGTCATTTTCTTTTGAAAATAGCTAGGTCAAGAAACGAAAACCATTTCAAGAAGAATTCATTATTTAGTACGCTTGCCTTCTTGTGTAGATAAATGAAAAATTTACACATTAGGAGGTGTAGGATTATAATTTGGTATAGAAAATGAGGGGATTTTAGAACGTGGCTCACTAAATAACGTGGGACCATTAATTTTGTAATGCTGTATGGCAGCGGATGCTGTAGATGACTCAAATTGATGCCGCTTTTGATTCAATGTTCATGTGTTGGAAATGTACCATTTAAGAACTCCTACATACTTACATCTTTTACTACAAACATCTTTCAACTATGTATATCTTTAATCAAACTTTTCTGAATTTATGTACAATTCAGTGCTAAACAAGTATTAATTGTTAAAGGAATGTAAAAACTGTACCTACCAGTTAACATACAAAAGTAAGCAGATACATTAGAAGTTCTCAATAACTAAACATAGAAGGATAAACCATGGACCCAAAATTATTAGTCTCTCTCTCTCTTTTCACGTGAGAGTCGTCCAAATAACTCAGTAACTACTGGCATAGTAAAAGTTATCTTTTTTATGGGCTAGATGAGCACTCAGGCAAGATAGTATCTGTACTACTGAGTTTACTATCCAACTCAACTTGATATCTAAATTAATTATAATTTGTATTTAAATTAATCTGTTTGTGGCGCTTTCCAACCCGTACAACTTCTAAATCAGCTTGTAGTGATATTTTAAATGCTCGTTCCGTATTTATGTCACCCGACCGAGTAACGATATTAAATGTGTAGCAAATAATGTATCACTAATTTTTACGAGGCTTTTAAGTTTTCTTGACCAACATCATCTTTATTTGTACATACTGTGTAGTGTAAATAGGTTTTATACTTGGTTAGTCGTTGTATATTATAAACTTTGAATAATCAACAACTCTAAATACAAAGATGTTTTAACGTGTGAATTATTATTTTTTAGCTGATCATGGATGGACTAAAAAGTTTTGTTGAACTCGCCAGTTTTTAGCGCTTTTAGTAACAATCGGATCCCAGTATTTATTAATACAATAGCGTAGTCTTAAAAATATGAGCAGATTTTCATAACTGCTGATATTGCTCGGACATTTTCTGACTATGCCTACAGCGATTGGTTGCTATATTGTGTAACCATGTTTTCTTGTAAGAATTCTTATTTATTATTATTTAATCATATAGAGGAATAAGTTAAAACTTACACAGCGGTAAAGTTATTGCTGGAAGTGTGTCAAGACAGCGAACCTGCCAATTCAACTTTCCTCAAACAAGTTTAATTATGAAAATACCTTTTGATCCAAATACAATCGACTTTTTTGATATTTCAATGGGTTAGTCACCGAAATTCAATTACACCTACCTATTGTGGACAAAGGCAGTATTTATTTTCAAAAATGTTTTCAAAGTAGGGCGAAGAGTCCGAAAACTATTAATTTTAAAGCTAGTTTCGCCTCGTCCCTTGAACTTAAACTTACCCAGGTAACTTTAGTACATCATTGTATTAGGTTACATTTATTAGGTAAGTAACAAATATTTTCGGGGTGTGTTCTTATCACAAAACTGGTCAATTTTTGTACTCACTTTTTCAACATTTTAGTATGGATGATCTTTTTTTCGTATTCTAAAAAGTTATTGTGTAAAATGAATCGGTTTTATGAGGTAACGATTTTCATACCCTGAAAATATGATGCAAGCTTTTACCAGAGTACCTACCCATTCGCGTTAGGTAAGGTTCTACTTTGTAAATATGTAAATTCCAATTAGGTAATCGTCAGTACCATGAAACCAAACCTTTGTATGACTAGGCAATGTAAATTTTGTTATTATTTAGTATTTTGTTTTATTATTTTATTGTCAACATTGATAACATTATCTTATTGTGTTTTATGAAAATAATAGATGTTTTTCATGATTCCCTTAATTAAAGTCTGTTTTCAAATAATCGTTTTAAGTATTTTATTACAAACCCACTTAGGTATAAACCCTACAAACATGTTTTGGATTCAGTAACCTACGGTAGGTTAGTGTAGGTAGTATAGAAAATTTAGATTAGTTGCAGCCGGCTAGAACGGCCGGTTAGAATGCTTACTATTACATTATTTTCCTGCGAGCGTTGTAAGGTGCAACAAAGTTTCAATTTGAGTCTATCCCACCAAAACGTAAAACTAAAAGTTTATAGCCACGCTCAATATATCCGCCGACAAAAGAATTGATGATTAACTGGGTGCCAAATTCGGAAGACAATCGTAAATTTTATATGTTCATAAGGTCGTTTAACATTATCTGGTAAAATTCAACTCGCTGCCACTCTTAAACCATTCGAGCCAATGCCATTCTACAAACGTCTGCTCGAACGCTGCCGCGTGTCTAGATTCAATCCATATCCATACTTCCATACTAATATTATAAATTCGAAAGTAACTCTGTCTGTCTGCTACGCTTTCACGGCCAAACCACTGAACCGATCATCATGAAATTTCACACAGAGATTAGTAAGATACCGAGAACGGACATAGGCTACTTTTTTTCACCACTCGAGGGTCTGAAGTACCTTCAGTAGACCACCAGGTACACCACCAGGAGCCCGCCTAAACTATAGGAGATACAGACATGGCACCAAGCAAAAAATGTTTAACTTGATGGGTAGCTTCTGGTGGCATATAGACTTTGAAGGTTTGGAGTACCTGATGTAGACCACCAGGTGCACAACCAGGAGCCCACCTAAACTATACGAGATAAAGATATGGCACGAAAGCAAAAGTTGTTCTGCTTGATGGGTAGTTTCTGCTGGCATATAGACTTATAAGGTTTGGTGTTCCTGACGTAGTCCACAAGGAGCACTAATAGGAGCCCAGATTAGCATGTATAATTTAGGACGTTAGTGAAGGAAACAAGGTTATTTTATCATCTAAAATACTAAGTCAGCGTAACGAAGTCGCGGGTACCAGCTAGTGCTTTATAATTTAACAGAAACAGGCAGATTCAGTTGTACTTGTACCACAGTAAAAAAACATCAATACCTAGTCGATGAATACCATGCTCTGTAATCACTTCCTCATAAGATTCGAACCACACATCAGTTTTGCCGCCTCGGAGGAAGTAAACCTAGAAACTAAAACAAGGAATTGCTAAAGCTAACTTGTAATGGATTTTTAGGATCTAAACTATGGCCTCTAGTTAAAAAAAAAATATTTCTATAAGCTATCATTTTTAGCTTCCCACATTTTTCAAGTGACTTTCAAGTGTAGTATTATATTTTAAACTGAAGTTAGCAAGATTGATCAGATACTTGTATTATAACCAAGAAGATAAGGTCCAGGATTTTCAATTTCATCCCAATCAGTGAAAATTTTTAGATATTCTACTTCGGAAACTGTCAGCGCCCTTTTTTCAGGCTTTTGTTTTGTTTTGCGTTTATTTTGAATAGCTAAAGTATCGCACAATGTAGCACGTGATTCTGTTGTAGGTGCTCGAACTATTTTTCCTTCTTGTCTTATCACAGGAGCAAATGAAATTTCAAGCTCTTTTTTTAGTCTATTAAAAAGTCGTAATTCTCTAGCAGCCTCGTGAGCTTTCTTGACTTTTATCTTATCTTCTGCGATGCACTCTTTTATTGCTTTCTTAACGTCATTGCCTCCTAAACTTTCTAGTCGCATTTGATAATCAAAATACATTCGTTCTAAATCTTTTGCCATGGCTCTGACATTAAGGTTAATAGGCTTCTCATTGAAAACCTTTTCATAGCAGAATTCTAAATGAACGTTAAATTCAAGTACATCTAGTGTACCAAAACTGTCATAAAACAAACCATGAAGCACCTTAAAAAACTTTTTCTTTAGCTGTTCACTCCGTTCAGTGTAAAACTGAATTTGTAACTCCAATCTTTTTATAGAATTCGCGACTGCTGCGCTATCCATCGACATAATCTCTCTCAAATTTAATATGCCAATCCGTAAGACCTTAATCAGAGGAGCCATGCGAGATGCATGCGCAAACTGATATTGTTGTTGCATTTCTATTGTTTCAAATACTTCTAATAAATCTGAGGGCGTTTTGAAATATAAAACAGGTTTTACGGTATTGCTTGCGCATTCTCTTTTCATTTTATCCAAAATTTTAGTAAAAGAGTCGGCGTCGTTTAGCTCTCGGCCCAAATCAAAACCTTTAGCTTCAATCTCGACAGATTGCGCAAATTCCCTATTCTGAACTCGCCAAGATGGATGAGACAAGTAGTATAAAAATCTACCATATTTCTGTTGCAGAGCAAACATGTACTCTAAACCAACTAATCTTGACGTAATAGTAAAAATATCACTCGCTAAGCTTTTTAATTCTATAGTTTTCAAAGATACTTCGTACTTTACTTCTTCCCATCGCTGCAGGCATGCCATTGATTTCAGATAGTCTTCTGAAATAAAATTATCGAAATGCTTAGCTTGATTTGCACAGCTTTCCGTGCACAAGTGATATTCTTCTCGCTCCTTTTTATTTATAAAATCAATATTAAAGATTGTATCCATTCTGTAACCAACTTCAATTTTTTTCTGTAATCTATAGTTGTAAAAATCTAACACAGGCTTGAAGCTGCATTTCTCCCGGTCTCTTAAGGGTTGGCGACCGTTAACAAAGTTGAAGAAATCTCTATCAATATTGGTTAATGCAAATACATCGTCGGGTGGAGATTCAAGATGCAGTCGCTTTCGCAGATCGGTGCTTCTGAACCTGTATTCCTCGCTGGTTTTGATAGCCATGCGTTGTCTATGTTTTAACTTATGCTCTTGTTTTGCGAACTGACGAAATGATAACATTATTTCATCATTTCCGCCTTTTCTTACCCGCAATGGATTTGCTTGAGGTAAAGAGTATTTTATCAATGAAACCTCTGACGGTTTTCTAATCCGCTGCTCTTTTCTCTTTTTCAACGGATTTCTATTTACGCATATTTTAATTAAGTCTTCAGAATGCTTAGCAAAAACTCTCGGTTTAGGAATATCAATGATGCAAGAACGAACATCTTCTGCATCTTTTTCAACTAATTCCTCCATTTGAAAGATTGCTAATATATTTAAAATAAATTACAAATCATAAATTGAAAGAAGACTATATTTTATCAAAATATTAAAAGCCATCTAGATAAATAACAAGTAAAACATAATATGACATCGAATAACCAAGTAGAAATATCTAAAAATTTAAAGGTCAAAAATATACGATCATTACAAAGTTAACACATATTGGAGACAACAAATAAAAACTTTTAATCTGATGATGATGATGATGATGAAGATGATTGTTCTAACTGCAAAGTAAATACAGGATGCACATATTTATAATATTGTTCCAAATATTTGGTTGGGTCGGTTCCTTCACACCAATTTGTAAATGCTAGCAGACAATCACGCTCATCGGATGAAATCATAGACTGTTGCATTTTAATGCGTTGTTTTTTAATTTTTCGTTCATTCTTATTCTTATGTACTTTCTTATCAGCGAACTTATCAAAAACAGGACGCCTATATTTTGCAGGGGGAGAAAACGCATTTTTCATAGCCTTAGTTAATTTACGAAAACTCTGCAACTCCTTACGTGCTCTGATTGAATTTAACATTTTTGTTAAATCTTCTTTAAAACTCGTTTGGCATGCTGCCTTCACAATTTCGAAGTTTAACCCATCAAGCGTTCTATTATATTGTTCATAGGTTACTTCCAAGATCCTCACAGGTTCTCGTAAACTTCGGTGATCACATGAACCAAATATATGCTCATAAACATATTCAATACAAATTTTCAATTTCAGCACTTCTTCACTAGCTACGCTTTCATAGAAAGCGTTATTTAAAATATTATAGAATTTTTCTTGCAGATATTTTTCATTGTAGCACTCCCTTTCTAATTTTTTGTTGTTAAAATCAATAGCATATTGAAAGTAGTCCTGTTCTTGTTGTGCTATTCTCTTAAAATGTTTCATTGCTAATTTCAAATATAAATAAGGGAATCGATGTTTTGAATACATAAGTAAATATTCTCTACTTTGCAACTGCATAGAACGAAACATGTACATAATTTCATCCGGATCTTTGAAATACATAGAAGCTGGTGGAGGAAATTTTAATTCTAATTTTACTCGTTCTACAATTTTATCTATATCTTCAGCATCCCCTAAATCGTCAATTTGCCCTATAAATTGTTCAGATTTAAACTGAACGGACAAAGATCTATTTTTAAAAGTTTCGTCATGCAGACATCTCCAAGGAAGAGGAGCGACAATCATCAAAAACTGTCGATACACCTTTAAAACATTAGTCACAAAATCTAGCTGGTATAATTCAGTGCTTAATCTTCGTATCACAGATGCTACAGCTAGTAACTCTTGGTTCGCTGCATTTATTAAATCCAAATGTTTATCTGTAGTAGAAACAATTTGTTTTGCTAATTTGTGATCTTGTTTAATGAAATCGGAAAAATCACTTCGATGTTTTTTCAATAGATTATCAATGCTGTTGAATTCATCTAATTCGTCTCTCTTATCTTTTTCTAGTTTATTTAGTTGATCATAACGGTAGCCTATCTGTTGACGAAGCATAGCAATGTTCCGGAGGTTCTTTAAGTAGACATTTATATCATCCTTTGATTTCAAAGGCCGGCCATGGACATCATTAAAGAAATCAGGACTTACGTCTACAACTGTTTTTACGTTATCTTTAGGATTTTTTATATACAGACGGCTAGACAAAGTCATCTCATTAGTTCTCGTTGCATTTGCTTTAAAACGTACAGGCAGAGTCAAACTATGCTTCTTCTTTATTTTTTCCTGTATCTGGCTATATTTTATGTATGATAAAAGTTTTTCTGATTTGGGAATATTGAACAGTCGAATTGGTTTCTCAACATTTTTCTCTGTTACAGCTTGCTTCCTGTTGGTAAAATAATGATGGTTCTTGGAAAAATATTTCCATCTGTAGTCTAAAGGTCTCAAATTTATTTTATGAGTCTGATCATTATCGGACTTATTCATTTCGTTCAATATTATTATAAAATACAAAACAGTAAATAAATTAAACTTTATTTAAATCAACGTATTAAAAAAAATTAAAAAATCACAGAAAAAATATTTTGGAAAGAACTGGGATAATTAATTACTATTCAAATTAATGACATATGACTATGGGATATGATGACACAGAGATGAGATGACACAACACAACACGTAACATGCAGCAGAAAAACCTCCACACTATAATGAAACGTGAGACTGCGTGACGCTTGAAAAGATTTATCCATATAAGAATTCAACCCATTTCAACCTTATTCTTTGGGGTAAGTTGTGTTTTGTGTATTGATCACTAGTTAAATTATGAATATTGCCTATCATTAAATATGCATAATAAGACTAGCAAATGGGTCAATATTTGAGAACGGTTCTTCAGGTCCCTTTCCTGGCAAATTTGAAATTTTCGTTTTATGGTTATTTTATCATTGCATAATAATAAAGGCCCATTAAAAAGGTTATTTACGAAAAAACACTTAAATCGAACCACAAGTTTCGTCAAAATTCAATTTTGAAATTAGAGGTGCCAGTCAACGGGACATTTTACGCCAGTCAAGGGACAAAGTAATTATTTTAACAAAATATGTGAATAAATGCTGTTCATCTTTTAACTTAGAGAGCTAATACAAACGAAACAAGTGGAAAAAATGTTTCTTGTTCATCTTTTGCTTTTAACTAAGTAGAATAAAAGTAAAAGTAGCCGCAGCCTACCAGACTGAGGCCCTGAAGCCTCAGTCTGGTTAAGACACGACGCACCTAGTCACAGACAATTTCCTCGTGCTTGAAACACGACACAGCCAGCCCGACATACGAAATGAAACAGCCACAGTGTTCGCCAATTGACAAGTGTTGACAAGCGGACGTATGTGATCTGTCGACCTACGGACGAAGGCTGTTTGTAAACAGCCGAAACGTAGAGGCACAATTCTCCACCAAAACAATAGTAACATAAGTCGTTTAAACTTAAGCCATAATGAAACAGCTAGCATGAGACAAGAAGAAACCACCGAAAACATTATGACCTGAGAAGTAACTTAAAACATTTTGTGAATTGTAAATTCTGCTACTGAACAGACGAAGATAACTCTAAGACTCAGATAGCCTTAGACACCACTAGGCAAGCAACCTGACGCACGACGCTGTATACATAAGATACGACGCAATCAGCTTAAGAGACATTGCAATCAGACTGAGACATAATGTAACTAACCTGAGACACGACGCAGTCACCTTAGAGACGACGTAATCAGCCTGAGACACAATGTACTCAGCTAAAAAGACTCCGACGTACAATGCAATCAGTAAAAGAGACGTCGCAACCAACCAGATACATGACACAGCCATGCTGATATACAATGCAGACAGCTTTAGAGACGTCGCCATCAATCTGAGAGATAACGCAGTAATCCAGAGATACAACGCACTCAGCTAAAGAGACGTTGCAACCGACCTTAAACATAACGCAGCCATCCTAAGATACAATACAGTCAGCTGAAGAGATGTCGCAATCAACCTCAGACATAACGCAGCCAACCTGAGATACAACGCAGTAGGTTAAGAGACGTCGCAGTCAGCTTTAGAAATGTCGAAGCCACCCTTAGTGAGACATATCGCAGCCGCCCTCAGATATAACGCAGTCTGCTTAAAATACGTCAAAATCAGCCTGACATAGCGCAGCCACCCTGAGATACAACGCAGTTTCTTAAGAGACTTTGCATAATGACCCTGAGTGAGATAAAACGCAGCCAACCTGAGATGCAACGCAGTAAGCTAAAGAGACGTTGCAATCATTCTGAAACATGACGCAGCCACCCTGAGATACAACGCAGTCAGCTTAAGAGACGTCGCAATCAGTCTGAGACATTACGCAACCACCCTGAGATACTACGCAGTCAGCTTAAGATCGTCGCAATTAACCTGAAACCTAACGCAGATATCCTGAGATACAACGCAGTCAGTTTAAAATACGTCGCAATGTGCCTGAGTGAGACGTATCGCAGCCAACCTGAGATACAACACACTCTGCTTAAGAGACGTCGCAGTCAGCCTAAGACATAACGCAACCACTCTGAAATAAACCGCAATCAGCTTAAGATACGTCGAAATTAAACTGAGACTTAACGCAGCCTGCCTGAGATACAACGCAGTAACTTAAGAGACGTGTATCAATCAACCTGAGATATCAAGCAGCTACCCTGAGCGAGGCCTAACGCAGCCACACCTAGAGTGTTTTTAAACTATGTTATCTGCACGAAAAACAATGCTGTTCACCTCCTGGAAACCCTTAATCTAATTTACGGTACCCATGGGCAGACATGGCGTGGTGCTATTCTAATCTGCAAGCACACCTTTACACAAAAAATTGCAAAAACAATCATTAAAATAACATTAGTCACTTGACTGGCATAAAATGTCCCTTGACTGGGAAAAATGCCAGTCAAATGAAGCCTAGTTCTATGTTTTTATTGATTTATTGGTAAACGCTTGAATGTAATCAAAATTTTTAAACGAATCTGAAATCTCGCTTTATTATGCGACATTATTTGTTCAGAACAAATCCTCTGTAATAACTCTTTCACGAAGAAAACATGCACAGGAAAGGGACCTGGCGCAGGTGTAAAAATAGGACCTAAAAATTTAACAACTCCTATTTTATTCTAGAAGTGCCAAGGAGCTATATGCTCCCTCTCCAGGGATGAAGAAGCAATCCTAGCAGAAGGCAGAAACAAGACTCAGCTCATAGTTCTATTAGTTTCAGCGATTCAGTCGTTTTAGACCACACATTCAGAAAACACAAACACGTGTGACCAACACAAACTGTAATTTTTATCGGTGTGCTCATTAAAATATTGTCAATATTATAGTTTACTATAAACCTACATGATACAAGGATTATTTTGATGGGTAAAAAGTTGTATCATGTCCAGTTAGATAAAATTTTACACATGTTTGAATTTCGCAACAGCTGAGTGTGACACGCGAAGAACGCGTATTTTGACCCCGATTTTAGGTTTCAGATTAAGTTTTAGTTAAACATATTTCATAATTTGTGGATGGAGTTTTAGTTTCTGAGTAGTCAATTAAACATTATTTCGTGTGAAAGTTAGTAAAAACCTGTAAGTGTTATACTTTTGAAGAAATTAACGTGTGACCGCAATTTTTACCTTCTTCAGGAATCACCCATATCGTAGAAATGTAAAAAATAAATGTTGTGTACTCGTATGTATCTAAAAGGGCCCTCAATACTTGTCAGACGTGGTGATACCAACCGTAAGTTTACTGCCTACCCCGCAAGGGATAAAAGCGTGATTTGATATTGTAGAAATGAAATAAGTATCATAATTCATAATCAACAATTTTAATAGACATCACAACAACCATTTGGATTGAGTACACGTGGCAATACATCTAAATGTTCTACGGCTCCTGCTCACTTCTCGCTACTGTTATAAACATTTATAATAAGTTTGTATAAAAGTGTAATAAATATGAATTGGCGGATCAGTCCGATTACGATGACTTTCATTAATTGATTTGACAAGTTATTCAGAACTCTTCTACAAAAATAATTGAGAATATTACCAAGTTAATTATACATTTTAAGTAAGTATTAAAATATTCGTAATGAAAATATTCCTATGGAAAGTCCAATTAATTTTTCAATGTGAATAAAATATGACAACTCGCGTAGAAAATCTTTGATGTCATATTGGAACAATCCGATATTCCATGATGAAAAGTAATATAAAAGAAATCTTATCAAAAATGTAGGCCAATCACAATTTTGTCCAAAATGCGACACGCAAAAATGTGTCCTTTTCCCTAGCCTCTTAGCTTCAATAATTATTAACTATTGAACAATAAAAATAAATTAGTTAATAAATTTTGGCAATCATTATAGGAAAAAATGTTTAAATGTCAATAAATAAACATGTACTTAATTTGTATAATAAAATAAGTTGGCACAATATAATTGAAGCTGCATTTAGTATGACAAAAAATATATGATATTCGTACTATCCTGACCTGCTTATGACCTGCTTTATACATATAGTCAAAGGTTCCTGATGATGCAACATTGAACCCACTCAATGGGAGGGTCTGGCAGCACAGCGTCCCGAATGGCGCGGGATGGTTAAGAAGCAAGTCCGCGAGTTTGAGGAACAGCGTAAAGCAGACCTCAACGCTAAGCGCGATGAGCTGAAGGCCCGTCCACCCGTCGCCATTAACTATAATTATGTAAATGGCAAACTCACGTGTCCACTCTGTGCACGGGAGTTTACTGCCAAAATTGGCTACAATAGCCATCTCCGGGCGCATCAGCGCCGATCTGATTAGGAGTCAAAGTGGTCGCCATGGCCGAAATCGGTCGGAGAGATCATCATCATCATCATCAAAGGTTCCTGTCAGTAAGTCATGAACTGCATGTATCCATTCTTTGGGTGAAAATTTGAAAGCGGTTCTTCAGGTCCCTTTCCTGGCAAATTTGAAATTTTAGTTTTATGGTTATTTTATCATTGCATAATAATAAAGGCCGATTGAAAAGGTTATTTACGAAAAAACACTTAAATCGAACCACAGGTTTCGTCAAAATTCAATTTTGAAATTTGAGGTGCCAGTCAACGGGACATTTTACGCCAGTCAAGGGACAAAGTAATTATTTTAACAAAATATATGAGTAAAAGCTGTTCATCTTTTGGTTTTAACTAAGTAGAATAGAAGTAAAAGTTGCCGCAGCCTACCAGACTAACGCCCTGAAGCCTCAGTCTGGTTAAAACACGACGCACCTAGTCACAGACAATTTGCTCGTGTTAAAAACACGACACAGCTAGCCCGACATACGAAATGAAACAGCCACAGTGTTCGACAATCACAGTTGACAGGCGCGCGTACGTTATCTGTCGACCTCCGGAAGAAGGCTGTTCGTAAACAGCCGAAACGTAGACCCAATTCTCCACCAAAACAATAGTAACGTAAGTCGTTTAAACTTAGGCCATAATGAAACAGCTAACATGAGACAAGAAAAAGCCACCGCAAACATTATGACCTGACAATTAACTGTGTTGAGCCACTTAAGACATTTTGCGAATTGTACATTCTGCTACTGTACAGACGAAGATAACCTTAAAGCTGACGCAATCAGCCTGAGACATGCATGACTCATATAGCCACCACTAGATAATAAATGGTAGATAAATAGATGGTAGATAGACATCACTAGGCAAGCAACCTAACACACGACACTGTATACATAAGACACGACGCAATCAGCTTAAGAGACGTCGAAATCAGCCTGACATAACGCCGCCACCTTGAGATTCAACGCACTCAGCTAAAGAGACGTTGCAACTGACCTAAAACATAACGCAGCCATCCTGAGATACAATACAGTCAGCTGAAGAGACGCCGCAATCAACCTTAGACATAACGCAGCCAACCTGAGATACAACGCAGTAGGTTAAGAGACGACGCAGTCAGCTTTAGAGAAGTCGAAGTCACCCTTAGTGAGACATAACGCAGCCGCCCTGAGATACAACGCAGTCTGCTTAAGAGACGTAAAAACAGCCTGACATAGCGCAGCCACCCTGAGATACAACGCAGTTACTTAAGAGACTTTGCATTATGACCCTGAGTGAGATAAAACGCAGCCAACCTGAGATACAACGCAGTAAGCTGAAGAGACGTAGCAAAGGCGCCTGAGTGAGACATGACGCAGCCACCCTTATATACATCGCAGTCAGCTTAAGAGACGTCGCAGTCAGTTCAAGAGACGTCGAAATCAGTCTAAACGAGACATAATGCAGCCGCTCTGATATACAACGCAGTAGCTTAAGAGACGTCGCAATCAGTCTGAGACATTACGCAACCACCCTGAGTTACTACGCAGTCAGCTTAAGATCGTCGCAATTAACCTGAAACCTAACGCAGAGATCCTGATATACAACGCAGTCATCTTAAGATACGTCACAATGTGCCTGAGTGAGACGTATTGCAGCCAACCTGAGATACAACCCACTCAGCTTAAGAGACATCGCAGCCAGCCTAAGATAAAACGCAACCACCCTGAAATACACCGCAGTCAGCTTAAGATACGTCGAAATTAACCTGAGACTTAACGCAGCCTCCCTTAGATACAACGCAGCCACACCTAGAGACATAAAGCAAGTGTTTTTAAACTATGTTATCTGCACGAAAAACAATGCTGTTCACCTCCTGGAAACCCGTTATCTAACTTACAGTACCCATGGGGAGACATGGGGTGGTGCTATTCTACTCTGCAGGCACACCTTTACACAAAAAAAAATTGCAAAAACAATCATTAAAATAACATTAGTCACTTGACTGGCATAAAATGTCCCTTGACTGGGAAAAATGCCAGTCAAATGGAGCCAGTCAAGGGACAATTTTCTATGTTTTTAGTGATTTATTGGTAAACGCTTGAATGTAATCAAAATTTTTAAACGAATCTTAAATCTCGCTTTATTATGCGACATTATTTGTTCAGAACAAACCCTCTGTAATAACTCTTTCATGAATGAAACATGCACAGGAAAGGGACCTGGCGCGGGTGCAAAAATAGGATCAAAAAATTTAACAACCCCTATTTTATTCTAGAAGTATCAAGGAGCTATATGCTCCCTCTCCAGGGATGAAGAAGCAATCCTGGCAGAAGGCAGAAACAAGACCTAGCTCATAGTTCTATTAGTTTCCGCGATTCAATCGTTTTAGACCACGTATTCAGAAAACACAAAAACGTGTGACCAACAAAAACTGTCGTTTTTATCGGTATACGCAATTAAATATTGTCCAATAATTAATTTTCAATGAATCTACATGATATAAGGATTATTATGATGGGTGAAAAGTTATATGATGTCCAGCTAGATAAAACTTTATGCGTGTTTGAATTTCGCAATAGCTGAGTGTGACACGCGAAGAACGCGTGTTTTGGCCCCGATTTCAGGTTTCAGATTAAGTTTTAGTTAAACATATTTCATAATTTGTGGATGGAGTTTTAGTTTCTGAATAGTCAATTATTTCGTGTGAAAGTTAGTAAAAACCTGTAAGTGTTATACTTTTGAAGAAATTAACGTGTGACCGCAATTTTTACCCTCTCCAGGAATCACCCAAATGATATTATGATGATGTATATCATAATTTATAACATTTGCTAGTCTTATTTATCATACAATAATCATCGGCCATTCAACGGAGGAAAAATGCATCAGCCTTGTCGATCAACAACTGCAGAGATCAACATACTCGTAAATACATAACAAGCAAGTTGACAGGAATAAGTACTGTCTTCTTTCTTTTCGTGTAGTGCATCGAGTCGTCCATCGACCCAGACCCTGAATCAGATTATTTTATGGTCTATACGTTTACGGCCCCGGGGCCATCAAAACTACGCCGGACGGCTTAGTGAGGAGCGAGGGCTCACCCGCCCTATCACGCCCTTGGGGCGAGACTGGGCTTAGGAGTTGTTCTGGGAAGAACGGATCGGACTGATTCAGAGTTTGGTAGCAGGACTAGCAGACCACTGACAAGGTTGTATAACGACTGCTATCTAACATCTAAGTATAGACAGCAACCAGGCAGGACCAACGGCTAAGGTACCGACCGATATAAGTACAAAAAATAAGCAAGATTGATCACTTTAATAGAGATGTTTATGTTGTGCTGTCCACAGTTAGAAATAAATAAATAAATCAATTAATCGTATCAGCGATATAATAAGATAAGACTAAATTAACAAATGACAACCAAAAATTATATAAAAACACAGCTACATAAACAACTAAATTAAATAATGTAACATTCAAAGCGACAAACAGTAATCATACAGATTTAGATTTAAAAAATAACACTTTACTAAGCAGTAAGATACTTTGTACCAGAAGGTATTCAATGTTGCAACATTCGAAACAGTAGATTACGCACCTAGGAGTGTAACCAATCAATTGCAACAGAGGATTTTTAACTAATTCGGATCGGTAACTTTCCGATGTTGCAATTTGATGACACACTCTCGGTGCGTATACTGCTTTACATATAGAATGAAAAATTTGTGAAATAAAGAGATGGTACGCAAATTGACCACAGAACTTTTGTTTTCTAAGAAAAAGTATCCCAATAATAAATACCTCTAGATAATTTTATAATCTATATTTTTATAACGATCCATAAATGGCGATTGTATCGTCTGGTACGCAAATTGCATCACTAAACTTATTTTTCTATGAGTAATTAATATTGAATGAAATATGAAAGAAAATAATTCTAACATAAAGTAGAAGTTTTTGTAATCATAAGGATATTAGTAGTTTTTACTTTTGTTATCGTAATACTGAGTATTAATTCGACAAACTCATTTATTGAGGTTATAAAAATACAGATTACAAATATAATCCTCCTTCTTCGATATTTGCTATGCTATGATTGGTTTAGTGACAGTTCCATATTCAAAATTACTTTCAGAGCATGAGATATGTAAAATATTTTACGATAGCAGCTCACTCTGCGTACTAACGCCAGCTATATGTAACAGTTAAGTTTCCAGCAGGAAGTACAAATGGTTGCAACCTCAAAGTATAAACTTAAGATTGAAATCCACTGGTTCGGGATGAAATCAGATACACCGGTTTTATATAAGTCTCGATATCTTTCAAATAAGGTGCTGGGTTCATTCCTTCACACCAATTTGTAAAAAGCAGTAAATCCTCCCGGTCTTCGGGTGTTACTCTATACTTTTTAGCTTTCGCGCGTTTACCAGCTGCCAATTCTAACTCCTTTCTCTCTTTCTTTTTTAGTTCTATCAAAGCACTAGTGGTCATGAACTTTTTTAATTCTGGACGTTGAAATTTAGCAGGAGGTAAAAATGCTTTTTTCAAAGCCTCAGTCATCAGATGGAATTCCCGTAATACTCTCTGTGCGTGGTACGCCTGCTTCATCAACTCCAGATCTTGTTCGAAGAAATCCTTACGAGCTTCCGTCACAATTTTGAAATCTAACTTGTCTAATTTTAAATTATATTCCTCGTAAAGAACTTCTAATATCTTCATCGGATCACGAAGACTTTGGTGCCCTTCATCACAATTGCCAAATATTTGTTCGTATACATAATCAATACATATCTTTAACTTTAACGTTTCAGGACTACACACTGTGTCATAAAATGTTTCATTTAGGATGCGCATAAATTTTTCTTGCAAGTAAAGTTCATTATACAATTCTCTATCAGTCTCCATTTTTATTTTCTCTATGTAATATTGGGCAAAATCCAACTCTTTTTTAGTTGATTCTTTGAATTTGCTAATCTGATGCTTTAATAACTTATAAGGGTCCTGAGTTTTTGAAAGTTGTATTAAATATTCTCTACTTTGCAGTTCCATAGTCCGAAACAAATACATCATCTCTTCTGGTAGTTTAAAATACATATTGGCAGGAGGCGGGTTTCTTAATTCGACAATAGCATCCTCCACGATCTTTTCTATGTCCAAAGTCGCGACTAAATCATTATCTGTAGCAAACTCCCCACTATGAGTGACAAACTCGCCCCTTGAAAACTGCATGGACAACTTCATAAAGGTCTCGTCAAACGAATGTCTCCAGTAGAGCGGAGCCGCAAACAATAAATATTGTCTATATGTTTTCAGCACATTTCTTATGGAATCCAGTTTAAAAAGAACATTGTTGATTAACGTTAATTCTATAACAAATCCAATATATTCAGAAATCTTAGCTTGTAACTCTTGATGAATCTTTTCCGTTTTTGCCACCTTAGCTAATGCTTTCTTATAGTCTTCTGTTAAAAAAGTTTGGAAGTGCTTTATGTGGGACCTAATATTGTTAGAAATGGTATTATATTCCTTATTAGCATCAAAAATATCTTGAGTAAGTTTAAGATACAAATCACGTCGATATCCTATTTGTTGGCGAGCCATTGCATAGTTACGGATGTTGGTCAAATAAACTTTGATGTCATCGAATCGTCTTAACGGGCGCCCTTCAATGACTGTGTAAAATTCAGGATGTATTTCAAGGACAGTTTTGATACCATCTGGCACTTCTTTTATGTATAATCGCTGCGAAATATCTCGAGTTGCAGCAATATGAACATTGTCTTTTAAGTGAAGCGGTTGCATCGCACGTTGTCGGAGGATGACCTTCTCATTTCGGTCACTCCACTTAATATATGACAATAGCTTTTGTGGCTGAGGTACTCGGTAAGATTTAGCCTTTGGTGCAGTTGGTGTATCGACCACGGCATGTTTACGATTAGTAAAATAAAATTGAGTATTAGGTAGGTTACGTCGCCGAAATATCTTGTCCAATGTTGTGGCAGGAACCAGTTTCTTTCGTGGTTTTTCGAGGCACGGGTCCGGAAGTCGAGGCATCTTTGGAAATGTTAACTTATAAGCAAAACTAAGAAAATAAAGTAGGTTTATACAAATTACAAAACACGATTTTCGTAAACTGTAGCGTTGTGCGTAGTGATGGGCGGCTGGAAAATTTCCGTGCTCGAAATATTCTCGTTGGAGAATATTCTCGGAAAGTTTCCATTGTGCTCGAAATTTTCCCTAGGACCGAGAACATTCAGTATTGATTTTAAATTTAATTGTGACTATTGAAAGTCTATTTAGAAAAGTGTAAAGTAATATTAAAATCAATAATATATTATGAAGGTGCATGAAATAGCTTGAAACAGCCTTTGTAAAGGGTTTGTCCATGCGCTCCCTCATGGATCGCACCAACTTTAGGACCTCTTCTTGAGGGATACTGTCCCATTCCTCAATAACGGCGTCTTGGAGCTCCTGAAGAGTCGCGGGAGCGGGATCACGGGATCTAACCTTGCGTTTCAGCTGGTCCCAGAGGTGCTCTATCGGGTTCAGATCTGGACTTTTCGCTGGCCACTGCATGACAGGGATCCCAACCTCTTGAAGGTAGCCTTGCACAATACCAGCAGTGTGCGCGCGAGCGTTATCGTGCATTAATGTGAACCCGTCGTCAATAAATCCAGCATAGGGGACCACATGTTCTTCCAGGATCGCTGTGATGTACCGGTGAGCAGTCATCGACCCTTGCCCGCGCGCACCGCCGGTCCGAGAGACGCAAGAAAGTTCAGTTTTGCCATCGGCAGATATGCCGCCCCAGAACATGCAGGAACCGCCCCCGTATTCTACCGTTTCTTGGATGCAGGCTTGGGCAAAACGTTCCCATTGTCTTCTGTATACTCTTTTGCGTCTATCGTTGCAGAAAAGGCACACTCTCGTTTCGTCTGAGAAGAGAACAGTTCTCCATTGGTCCAGGGTCCAATTAACGTGGGCCCGAGCAAATTGCAAGCGTGCTCGCCGATGCGCTGCGGTTAGTTTTGGACCCTAGCCACAATATTTCTCTCCTTTAGTCTTCTTCTAACTGTAGAGACACTCACGGCCCTTCTACGAACTGCTTGAAGCTGCTGTTGCAACTCAACAGTATTAGAGAACCGATTTCTCAAAGATTTCGATACGACGAATCGGTCATCTCTCGCAGAAGTGCAGCGATTTCTACCAGACCCACGCCTTCGGACAAAGCCACTGGTCTGCAGGAACCGCTGGTACACTCTTCGAACAGAAAAGCGACTCAAGTGCAATTGCCGAGCAACATCACACTGACGTAGTCCTGATTGCAGTAGTGTGATAACTTGGGCGGCTTCAGCAGCTGTAGTGTCCATCTTCAAGGACGTTTTTCTGATGATAGATATTCTTCTGTGTCTTCTTCGACTGTTGGTAGCAAATTTATCCCCAAATAAGCTGTATCGACCCTTTTATACCCAAAAAACAAAACAATACAAACAAAATTTGAAGAGGAGAATCAGTTCCATTGTCATTCACAGTGACGTGAAGTGTCAAGCTTTTTCTTTATTCAAATGAAATGGATATTTTTTTAAAGAGTTTTGATAGGGCTCTCAAATGATACCAATATTGCTACGAATAACTGCTTGTCTTAAGGATTACCAGTGCTTGAAGCCTATTTTTACGGACGTGCGTTTTTTTTTAAGTCGAGTGTATTATTATTATCAAAATATTTTTATTAAAGCGTTTATAACCTTAAGTAGAAACATGTTTTATAAACCAAATGCCACTAAATCTGATATGATAATTCAGGATTTCATTACAAGTCATTTGTATTATCTGCAATGTTGATTCTAGTCCACGAATTATATGAAAAATATTTTTATTAAAGAGAAACCTTAAACATGTTTTGTTTTCAAAATACCTTCTTTAGAATTTTTTCTATCTTAATAACCATCATAACTTAAAACTTTCTATATTTAAATCCAGTAAACAAAGAATATTCTCGAGAATTTTCGGAAACTTACGGAGAATATTCTCGGGAACATTGGAAATATACGAAACTATAAGTGTTTCTGACATGTAAAATATCTAAAACAGTTCATAATTTTGCAATGTAGCTATTAGCACATATAAAAAAAATTAAATCAATAGTTAGCACCAATGTTCTCCTAAATTCTCGTTCCATCGGAAATTTCCGAGTGCGTTTCCGAGAATATACTCACGTCGGAGAATATTTCGAGAACGGCACATCGCTAGTTGTGCGTGAACACAATCAAAGACATTTTATGCTGACAGCAGCTGACAGAAGATATAAGAACTTAAAAGACAATGTCAAAAAAGTACATTCAAAATTCAGGAAGCGGAATCAAAACAAGAAGGTTGACTTCGCGACTGACGTCAGGTAGGCGTCAGCCCACAGGCGGCCAAATCAATGGAATCGAAGACTGTATGTGCTGGTTTGTGTGTTGCCGAAAGGCCAAATCCTTTTGCAATATGATTTTGTGCAGAAAAGATGTAAGGGCAGAATTTCTTCCACATGAAAATGATGAATGTCTTGATTCGGTTATCATTCAGTTGTTGCGCATGAGATGAGTTCTTCCATTACGATACCATTTTAAACAAAAATGATTGATTAGGTACTCTTACACAACCATGTCAGAACCTGCTACAAGATTATTTTATCTGCATAAATAATACACTGACACCATCGTAAATTCGTAACTCCCCTCTGTTATTCCTTACTACTAACGAATATAAATGGAAATGCTTATTTTTTATTTATTCTGTTGCTAAAGTCTTAGCGCCGTATATAATTTGAATACCTGTAACCTATATTAGAGAGTATATGCGGTGTACACACGATTCCACGATTTCACTGATTGACCCGTCGCCTGCTCGGTTCAAATGACGATTTTAGACGCCTGTTCAACTTATCAACATCTTTTAATAGTCTGCTTGCCAACTTCGCCTGTTTCAATCCCTTTTCGCCGCCTTCGTAAATTTCCTTCTCGATTTTCTTTACCATTTCCAGATCAAAAGTGGAAATATCCAACAATAAATTGTCGTATTCAGTCTCAAGCGCCAGTGTAAGATTCAAAGTATTCTGTTTCGTATCATTTGGTGCTATTAGCTGTTCGTATGCAAATTCTACATAGGTATACAACTCTAATGCCAATTCAGATGACACCGTATACCTTATTTTATTCTCTAATATGTTAGAGAATATTTCCTTTAGTTCGATTTCTCGTGCTTCATTCCACGATATTATTTCTTCGATGTCTTTTATCTGCAAATTTAAGTGTGTTTGTGTATGTATAGCACGCAAAGTAATGGAATAAGAGACTTGGCTATTATAACATTAAATCACATACACTTACCTTACGCTGAACATAGTCAAGTTCTCGAAACATCATAGTTTTCAGTGTATCTCTAGTTTTCAAAAATCGGTTTTTCTCAGAATTCAGCTCTTCCGTCTCCAACAAATAATTTAGGTTTTGTTTTTCTAAGTAATTAAAAACCTCGACTAACTGATTCGGAGTTTCGAAATATAACTTTGGAAGGGCCAATGAGTTTAAGCGCTCTTTGATTTGATCTATAGGAACTTTCTGAAAAATATCATTGTCCATTGTGATTATTTCCGAATGTTTCTTGTCCAAATGAACATCGTTACTCTCTTTCCACAAAAAGGGTGAAGCATTGTGAAGAAAATTCTCAAATGAGAGCAAAATTAGAAGTGTTTCGTCGATATACTGCAGTTTTGATTTTAGCGTTGCCAATTCATAACCGACTTTCTTCTGTTCTTCCGTTTGGTTTGCTAAGTCTTTTGCTAAGTTGTCAGACTTTTTCATGATAACGATAGTTTTATCATTATCATAAGCGAGGAACTTATCAAAACTATGCTGGCATTCTTCGAAATGTTTAGAAGCCGCCTCGTAGATGCCTCTTTCATTTTCAATTTCTTTGTCAATTCTAATTATTTCGTCGATGAGGTAACCGTGGAGAGTTCTTTTGAGGGCCACCTCTCTGATGTCTTGCTTGTATTTTAAATATGATTTATTGGGTCTGATTGGTCGTCCTTGAACTAGGGTATAAAAATCTGGATCGATATCTACGATTGTTTTTACATTGTCGTCAGGAACTGGCTCTATAGGAGGAAGTTTAATTCCTCCTACAACTTTTCTTGATTCTTTTTTCTTAATTTTCTTTGTTTTATGTTCCATTATTACAACGTCACTGCACGAATAAGTAGTCACTGTTCTAAGCGTTACGTTGTGATATTATTTTCCTAAAAATCAATATCGCTGTAGCAACTGCACTTGTTGATTCACTGATCTCCATCACAACGCTATCTAGAGAATATTTACATTAAATGGCAATATTTGAGTAGTCTATCATTGTTTAATCAATTAGAAGGTCTATTCTGTAAGGTACTGAAGAAAATCCTGGTTCCAATAGTAATTGTTTATTGAGATTCTATAGTTAATGATAATGACTTAGATTTATGAAAAAGCATAAATGATATAACCTGTATAATGTATCTATCACATCAATCAATACACAGTATTAAATGGTTTTTCGCGTTTCTCCGTCTGTCTGTCATGCTAACTCCTTCTAAACCACGTAATGGATTTTATGAGGTTTTTTGTAATAGAGAGTTTCTATGGGTAAAACGGGAAAACGTCTCATTCTCACGGGAAAAGGTTAGCAGGAGTTGCAACCGCTGGGCAGATAGCTAGTGGAGAGTAAAAATAAAAGAGCCTACGACCTACCTAAGCATTTCCATTCCTCGTTTGCCGTTGATGGCCTGTTATGGTGAGCGCTGTATCCATTCAATATAGTTTAATACTTTAGTATTTAGATTTTCTTTTGTCTGGTTCAGCTCAGCTGCTAGAGCTGGCCTTGCTCTGTTGGTCTTCCCGTTCTTCTTCATTCTCTGTTTTCATCTCCCAGGGCATCACCGGTAGAGGCTCGACGAAGGTATCGTCTATCTTCAGCTTGTAAAGGTTACTAGGAGTGTATGCTGTAGGCAGGGGCCATACTGACTCTGAAAATAAATAAATGTCCCGAACAGTTCACAAAGCACCATCTATCTCCAAACTAAGCGAAACTTGTTTTATGGGACCTAGATAGCTGATATTAATACTTTTTTATATAACTACTCACCTACTCAATAAAGAGTCGGAGATGGATGATGGATAACATAATACTTAGGCACAAAAAATATATGTAGTAGTCAGTCATCAGCCTCTCGCCTAAAACGCATGAAATCTTTCAGTCTTGTAGTCACCTCTTACGACACCCGCGGAACAGAAATGAGGTGAATTCTAAGCATCATTTTCTTATCACATTGCATAATTATTTGGCATTTACCGAAGTAGAATGTGTAATCGTCAACCCGGCGGTGAAATGCAGCGCATGTGCGGAGATCATAGATGTGGGGTGATGCCAATAAGTAGTCCAACAGGGCCACTTCTGGTAGCGCTTCCATTTTAGGGTCGTTCGCGCTGAGCCCGACGAACGACAACTGAAAATAAAAAAGTAACGTAAATGTATCGCCTCGGATATTTTTTCAAAGTTTAGAACAGCTTATAGGCAATATAATAGATCCGTATTTAACCTGACTGCCGTAACCTGACTGCCGTATAGTTTTGGTGAGTATGTTTTAAGAATATAATTCATAGACATGACGCGCGCGAAATGCGTTTTTCAAATTTTATGTGCTGTCTCGACGCCCGCGCGGTAAGCACCCTAATGTGCGATAGGGACAGGTAGCAGGCTTCCTGAGAAATCGCCTCGAAAACAGAGTAAAATCGGGGTGCGGGCGTTAACATTTCCCTACCCCTAAATTTTAACCAAATTCTATAATTTTGGTCTTGATGGTTTAGGTATGAACTAAACTAGGTTTATACGTTTCGTTTTTGACCAAATTTTGTACAGTTTTTTAAGAAACCTCACTCAA
The DNA here is from genome assembly GCA_029255805.1 of Keiferia lycopersicella. NCBI lineage: Eukaryota > Metazoa > Arthropoda > Insecta > Lepidoptera > Gelechiidae > Keiferia > Keiferia lycopersicella. Next base: position 6,572,730 of record JARACZ010000010.1, read on the forward strand.
ACATGAAGATTTTTCAGTATCAAAAAAGTGTACTTTTGTGCCTCATTATTTCTGAAACTATAATATATATCAAAAAAATAAAAAAGTATAAACCTAGTTTTTGTGAATTTAAATAAAATACCTAAAAACCAAAACAATTGGTTGCCGGTAAGTATGATAAAAACGTTAACGCTTTTTGTATGAAAATTTCCAGCTGCACGTTCCTCTTAACTTAAAGGTATACAGGGTGTTATGAAAAGTTCTAACTTTCTTTCAAGGTATGTACTAGCCTATGACACTATTAGTACTTTTCTTAACACCCTGTATGTATGAAGGCAAATAAACTCTTTATCACGACTCAGCGGATGTTGGACATCGTTGATTGAGACTCGTCTCAGCAGCGCAAGAGAACTTGTACTAAAATGGTAAATTGAATTGAAGAAAATGGTCAAAAAATATAACGTAGTAACTACCGCATACGAGTTTTAGTGTTTTTGCAAATTTATCTATCCTCCAACCCATCTAATTTTAATTATCTATGCATCCCAAGTGCCTACACAAGTGGATCATTAGAGCACAAATACTGTCAAGATTGCGGAGGCCTTTGTCCAGCATGGGATCTTGCAGGCTAACTATAATAAATCTAATTATCTGTACTTGTTTGTTGTAAGAACTAAGCGATTTAGGCGAAATCGAAGGCATTCAATTTATAGTAAGTCAGTTAGGTATATTTTATGTGCTTTAAGCTCTACAAGTGTAGGTAAACAAATGTTTCTTACACTCTCTCCCTCCTCGTGCGCAAGTTGGCAAAACTTGGTGATCTTAGTGAGACAGATCTTGAGTTGTTCCATGTGCTCCTCTATCGGGGCGTAGACGTCCAACTTGCCCACAAGCGATGGCGGTCGGGCGTACACTGCCCGCCAGTTGTCGAATAAGAACTAGGATGAGAGAAAATGCAGAAATTAAAACATCTTGGAAGAGATTGGAGATTGATTGAGTCGGTCAAGGCCCCAATAGGCTTGTTTCCTGACAGGTACTTTTAAAACGATCTAAAACGGTATTTTGTTTGAAGAACTAGAAGTATGACGGCACGCCGTAAGTATTGGGATGGCGTCAAAACACTTACTTCAAACTTCTGTTTATTAATTCAAACTTTGAATATTTCGACAAATTATGAATGAAGTGCGTAGTATTTTTGGACAATTGTTTTAAGCGTACAACTGTTATATTTTTTTATGACCCAAGTAACTAGCGAATTCCACCAGTGAATGTCTTCAAAGGCGACTAAGGCATAATTATTCAGGGAATGGGCAGCAGCGTTCTCTTTGAATTAAACATCTAGTACTGCGCTCACCAATCCACTTAAGGTTAAGGTAACTCAAGTGTAACTCAAGACTCAGTCTGGCTTATTTTTTTACAACCTAGATAGGTACATACAAACATACACAAATCAAGCCTTTATCCATGGCGGGGTGGGCAGAGCGTTAACAAGCGTAAAATTACGATCATTGTCGCCACGTATGACAAATGTTTAAAGGTCGTTTCAGATAAAGCGTATATCAATATAGTGACAGGTTGTCAGTCCCGAGTCCCATAGTCGCCTTCTACGACACCCACAGAAAAGGAATGGGGTGATGCTATTCTATGCAAATTTTACCTATTTCACTTACTTTTTTCATGTACCTTTGAAAGTTATAAGGAATAGTGTGCTGGTTTAAACCATGGGAACATTTATTGCATTTGCGAGTGAAACCACTAGCTTTTGATATTCATACAAAAGACAAATGTCAACCACCAACCGTAGTAATAGAATGATAAACCATCAGCATCTTCAGCTTCCGAAAGACAATTCGCTCAGGTTTCTGCTCTGGTTCGGGCGGTTCCTCCTCAGGCTCCTTGATCACTAGGAGCCCAAAGGGGTTGGCTTCCGCTGCAGCCAGCTCCGCGGCCAGCTTGGCAGCAGCTGCCTCTTCCTCGTCACGCTTCTTCATCTTCTCCAAGTAGTGCACCTCGATGTCGAACAGGAATCTGATCTGTCTGTGAAGGGTGTCTTCTGAGCCCTGTAGGGAAACCAGAGTGAAACCCGAAATGATTATGAGCTAAGTTGTAATACAATACAAAATGTCGATGATAGCAAAATGAAAAAAAATATCTAATTGTCAGTATGTAGGTACCTAGTAACTAGATACAAAAAATCTATAAAAAATTCACCTTCAAGGGAATATTCAATATCAAGAAGAATCCAACTAAGAAGCTGGTCGAGGTTTCAGAGATACTTTTTAAAGATTTCGGACTGTAATAGCTTGGTATATATTTATATCTAGTAATTAGTATCATGTGTATCTGGGTTTCATGTGTATCACTACAATTATCAGGTTGACAACCTGTCACAACAGTGATACACGAATAATCTGAAAGGGCCCTCAATACTTGTCAGACGTGGCGATAACGACCGTAAATTTACGATATTTAACGCTCTGCCTACCCCACATGGGATAAAGGCGTGATTTATGTATGTATATTTGTATGTAGTAATTAGTATTTATATCCTGTACGTACATGAATAAGTAGGTAGGTACATTCTGACCTTACGTTGTAAGTTAACCTTACGCTGTAAGTTAAACTATCATAGTCTACATGCTTACCTCAAGGATATGAACGAAATAACTGTCATAAATGAGCAGCAATCCATTGACGGAAATATCAGTATAGCCTTGATTTACATACTTCACTGATTTTCTGAACAGATTGGTCATTTCTTCACTGCTCAAGCCATGCTCGCCCATGTATATCATGCGGTTCGCAAAGGCTTTCTGGAACATTAAGCTGACTCATTAGGTAAAGATTTTAAAAAGTTAATAGAAAAATGTCTTATAAACACACCTAATTATTTTGCAAAAACTTGTTTCATTTTTATCGCCATTAAATTCATCTAAATTATACCTATTCGTAGCGCCTACAAGGCGGATGGATCTCAGCAAATGGATAAATTCATAAAGACCATAAAAACTATAGAGTTTCCATACAAAATATTGTTGTGTTACCTATATCATCCATCATCATTGCTAACTCGCAAATTAATTATCTCTCTATAGTGCAACTACATATAATGTAGCATTGTGCTACGCCGTAGCATATCGTAGATAAACGTAGTACTTTGTAGGATGCGTGCCACAACTACCCTCGTTGACGGGATATCAAGATTTTCACAACTGACGCCACAGTTTGTTAGTCCCATCCATGGAAGCGGGATGTAAAGTCCTGGAGGGTCCAGTGCCTAGTTTTTCGAAACTACAGGCTACAATTCTACAGGTGAAATTCGATTTACATTGCGTAGCGGGTCAAAAATCCTGGTTTTTTAATGTCCTGTCGGCTACGCAATGTACATCCAATTTCACCTGTAGAATTGTAGCCTGTAGTTTCGTTGCATAGGCCACAGGTCATTCAAGGTTTCCGGATATAGCTAACAAGTTTTTTCATGTTCTAACTCTCTTTCTGTTGTTAATCTGAAGTAGTATTGTAACTGGCAGTAGCTTTGAGCCTAGTAATCATTGGTCGACGCTGGTAGATTTGTCTATTTGGTTCCGCGGGAGTGTCTGTGGGCTCTTCCAAAGCATTTTGCTGACCGAGGAACTTTTTGTTACCTAATGTTTTGTTACTTCAGATTGTGTACCTGCCTATTGTAATGTTTTCTGGTAACAAATTATTATTATTTTTTTTCTTTCTTCTTCTTCTGTACTATAGTCTGTAAGTTTAGGTACTTATCTTTTTGTAAACAAACTTTGTATTAAACTGACAGTTCTGAAGTGTCACTTTCATACAAAGTTTGTTTTCAGAAAGATAAGTACCTAAACTTATAGACTATAAGCAAAAATACGCGGGATAAAGTTCAATCTATCAATACCATCAAACTTACCAAACCAGCTTTCTCGAAATTCTCTTTCACGACATCCATTAAATTACGCATGTCTAAATCCGGTAATACCAAATTCGTCATCCTCAAAATATCTAAAAATCACTTGATCCTAATATTTAGTATTTTACAATAATTACAAAAATTGTAACTTTGTTTTAGCTTCGCTTACTTGTTTACAAATAACTTGACTTTCTGTCATAGAAACCATAGTAACCGACGATAGCAACGGGGCGTTGTGTGGGCGGCCAACATGGATGAACATGAGGAAAACTTAAAAAAAGGTTTTGCCTAATGGAGACTTTTCTTTATGACAGATCTCGAGAGAGTTTATAATGATAAATCATACCAGATGACGTTGCGTTAGTGCCCCCTCCCCCTTATAGCTTTCTAGTACCTACACATTTTATCACATTTTGATACCCAACTAAACTAAGCAACATGATATGTCAATTGCCAGCTGATACGATTTCATAGGGTGTCCGTCCAGAGGTTAGATCTTCTAATTTTCGATGGAATAGCAAATAGTCGATAATCAGTATTTTACAAGTTTACATTGCACTCTACAACCCTCTTAAGTAGGTGTTTACTAAAGACATAAAACCAAAAGTTAATATTAACTACTTAATTTATTAGGTAAGTAACAGGTACATCAAATTAAATTACGTTAAAGTAATATCTACTATACAAATAAAAAATTCTTGCATACGTTTTTCTACCAATATTTTCGCATATTTAACACAATTGCATAAAGACGGTTCCATTACAGACAAAAAATTACGAACCAGTTTTATATAAAACGGAGCTAATATCTAAATTTGTTTTGTTTGGGACTACGGAATTTGTTCCATTGTTTGTTGGGATTAAAGCCACTTCTCGACTTATATTGAAATTTCGACTGAATGATGTTTTTTGACATACTGAAGCTACGCGCCATGTCTTCTAGGGCTGGAGGAATTTCCTGAAACCAAAAGACACTTCTATGTAGATTAAAATTATTTCAACACGGTTCTGTAATTTACATAATTTTTCATCTCCCCTAGTCAAAAGGCGCACATAACTGCGCCCAAGGGACTAAAAGTGATTTGAATTTGGAACATTAATATTTGCAGCCAATCAAACGCGAATTTGCTAGAGATGGATTGCTTTTTACTAAAAGAGACTACTCTTTAACGTTTCACTCGGGATTTTTCTCTAGAATCCTTCGTCCCGCTCGTGATTCAAAATAACGCACTCGCTTTTATTATATCCCTTTAATCCCTTGTCATATAAACTACTATTTCATCAGTTATCCTCGAACCTTAAAGAACAACTTCAAATATTTTTAATATCCTGCAGCACCCTTGTCGTTCTGGCGTCCCATGCGTCCTATTTTGTGGATGTCGTCCTCATTTGTTGCTACAGACCTGATGAGCCTCCTTCAACACTGCGACCAAGTTTCTCGCGTGTCTCTCATCGTCCTCAGTGAGCAGCGTGTGCGGCGCCCTTGTTGTTCTAGCGTCCAGTGCGTCCTATTATGTGGATGTCGTCCTCATTTGTTGCTACAGACCTGATTAGCCTCCTTCAACACTGCGACCAAGTTTCTCGCGTGTCTCTCGTCGTCCTCAGTGAGCAGCGTGTGCGCAGCACCCTTGTTGTTCTGGCGTCCAGTGCGTCCTATTCTGTGGATGTAGTCCTCTGTCGTGTTTGGGAAGTCGAAGTTGATTACATGGGTCACGCCATCTACATCTGAAATTAGGAGATTTTTGTATCAAGATTCTCTTTCTGTCTGAGTGTACCTCTGTAGTCATTACTACCAAAAAGAGTACATGACTGATTTACCATGGAAATTGTGCCTCATTATGGCCTATGGAGTAAGCGGGTTCTCGAATGGAGACCCGCCTCAGCAAGCGTGACGTTGCGACGCCCTTGGGCCAGATGAACCAATGACTTAAAGAGAGCAGCTGGTAGCGACTGGATGGCGAAAGCGGGAGATCGTTCATTGTGGCATTCCGGGGGGGAGGTTCCTATGTCCAGCAGTGGACTGCTATAGGCTGATGTGATATTGATTATGCCTCCACTTTGCTTTATGGTCAAATCTCTTGGACAGACTACATTAAACTAATTAATTACAAATATCTTACCTAGACCTCTAGCTGCAACATCTGTAGCAACTAAGATATTAGTGGTTCCACTTCTAAACTTTCCAATGATTTGGTCTCTCTGATTCTGTGTCTTGTCTCCATGGATCCCTACTGACGGCCAGCCATTCCTTCTTAGCATCAATGTTAGTTTGTCAACAAACTTCTTGGTGTTTGTGAATACCAAGATCTTTCCAAAACCTTCTTCTGCTATTTGGTGCATTATTGTTTTCAACCTGAAAACATATATTAATGTACATTTAGTGATGGGCTTTAAAAATAGTGAATAGTGATGATGACACAAATAATGGTGGTCGAATCAATTCACTTACTTGTCAATTTTCTGATCTTGGTCACAAATATACATGTGCTGTTTAATATTATGGTTTGCTGTGAGCTCTGTTGATCCAACATTGACTTGCACAAACTCGCCTAAGTAATCTTTAGCCAAATGTTGAACTTCTTTAGGCCAAGTCGCAGAGAACATCAAGATCTGCCTTTCTAAAGGCACTCCTTCTAAAGCCTGTCTAATCTGAGGCTCAAAGCCCATGTCCAACATCCTGTCTGCCTCATCAAGCACAACATAGGTGCATCTGTGGAGACTCACAGTCTTACTGACTATAAAGTCATTTAATCTTCCCGGAGTAGCAATAAGGATGTCAACACCTTCATGTAACTGTTCCATCTGTACATTTCTACTCATTCCACCATAAATGCATACACATCGAAGGTTCAAAAGCTTTTGCAAATCTTTGGCAACTGCTTCAATTTGACGAGCCAACTCTCTTGTTGGAGCTAAAACTAATGCTCTTGGTCCTTTACCTCTTCTGCCTTTATTCTCTTTGATGTGAACTGCAGCTGGTAATAAGAAAGCCAGGGTTTTCCCTGTACCAGTCTGAGCAATACCAACTAAATTTTGACCATTAAGGGCTACTGGCCACCCCTGTGCCTGAATCACTGTGGGTTTTTGGAACCCTTGCTGTTTTAAGAAGTTTTTGATGTAATCTGGAAAGTCACTTTTCTCAATATCAGTATAAGGACTTGGTATTTCTTTTCCTATGACAGTGATGTTATTTTCGTTACGATAGTCATCCACCTCATTTTGTTCAGCTAGCTTGGCTGAATAATACCTTTGTGAAGAGGCTGTCTTCAGTTGGCTTTTGTTGAAGTTAAAGGTACAGTAAGATACTCTAGCATTGTGAAATGTTTGTGCCACAACCCTCTCCGCTGTAAGATGTGGATAGTTTTGAAACAACCTGAAAAGAGTTTTTATGAAAATTAAATTGAATTGTTAACATTCTGTTACAGGCACAATGGATCTGCACAGGTTGCAGTGGCCGGTGGTCATCACAGGACTCATCCCCTATTTATTCAAATTATAGTCAAAATAATATTATTTAGCGAGTTGCCATGTGGTGTTGGCTTAGAATAGCATCACTCCAATTCTACCCATACGTAGGTGTCGTAAAATTCGACTAAAGGATAAATAATTTATCCAGGGAATGGATAGCAGCATTCCCTGTAAATGCAATTTTTTTTTCACTTTGAACTGCATTGGTGTGGTCAAGCATGAGTATGGCAATACCCAGCATAACATCAAGTCCAGCAGTGGACTGTCGAGGCTGTTAAGGGTAAGTTATTCAGTGAAGACCCAGGCAATATTGAGGTATTTCAAAATTATGTAAAGTTCAGTGAGACTCAAAAAAAGAAGTACTATGCATACAAGACAAGGTTATAATACTTACACTTTAGACACCTCCTTTCTTCTTAATAACCTTGCTATTACGTTGAACGACATTACTGCAGTTTTCTCGTTCTAATTCAACTAATACTGCCAAAAGAACTACAAAAATCGTGGTTAGATAACCTAACAAGAAAAATCTTTTGAATAGGTTAGTTTTCTTTTCTAATGTATTATTATATTCAAGTAGATAGATTTTTAAACTGATCAAGAGCACATAATAAGTTCTAGCCGGCAAGAGAAATTAAAGAATTTAGCTCTTAAACTATGCCGAACTTCAATAATAAAATAACCACAGAAACCTGCCCTATGAAATCAAACATCAAGAAACTCACTGAAGTTAGCTGTGAGTGAGGTGAGTGAGAGTGAGTGAACAAAATATTAGTTTATGGTGAGTGAGTGAATAAAAAGTGCGTTTCAACGAATAGTTCCAATGGCGTCATGTTGGCTCTCCTGTCTGTCAACACCGTCAAAACTTTGATTATGTGCTCGGAGGTTTTCTTACGATTTCATTAGAAATTGTTGTGAAATTTAATTTCTCAGGTTTAAGTTCTTTTTTGTAAGCACCTCTATATATATATATATATATATTTACTTAACGTTTATAGTATAGTAAAGACATTTTTTTATTATACTATTACATTTTCTTCGCTGTTATACATAAATTGTAACAATGGAAAGAGGAAATCTTTAAGTTTAAGGCTGGTTTCAGAGCGACGCGTCTCGGCAGCGCTGCCCAGCCGCGCGCGCCTCGCATTACACTAGATTGTATGTAGCGTTTCATAGCGCCGCGGTCGGATCTCCTTCGATTGCCAGTAGCGTCGACTTGCAATCTTTTAAGACGTCGTTGTTGCACTCTTTTCCATATAACGTATATAGCTAATATAGTGATTACGTTTGCTGGCATATTGATTCTCTGCACTCGACCGTACACAACAACGAAGCGCGCGCGTCTGAATGTCGTTTCACAGCGAACGCGCTGCTGAGACGCGCCGCTCTGAAACCAGCCTATAGCTACACAGCTATCGTAAATAAAATATGCATTTTAAAATATTTACGATTATAAATTGTATACAATTCTTGCTAGTTTAAAGGTATTAGAATAGATTATAAAAAACGGTAAGAGACTACGCCAACCAACTATAATTTCCAATTCTGCCAACATGACGCCATAAGAACTATTCGTTGAAACGAACTCGGTAGCGAAATGTCCAGTGGCCAATATATATATAGTCCGCGCCGCGAAAAAAGTTAAAATGCCCCTATGAGCGTCAGATTAAGGGTCATCGAAACGTTTTTCGCGGGACTTCTTTCGCGGCAGCGCGAACTTTACTCAAGACTATGGAGGTCAGTGGTTCTCAAATGAGAGTCAGAATGGCGGGTGTACGTCAACTAATCCTCTTGAATTAATTGTCAAAAAAATGTACCTAAATTGTACTATTCTGTACCTATACTACAAAAAATTGTACCTGCTTAATTACAAATTGTATATCAAAATTAAGGTTCACCCGCCATATTGACATCAGAATGGCGGGTGTACCGCTGTTTCATAGTATTTATTTACTATAAGCCGTAATTATTAATTTCAAAAAATTGTACCATAATTGTACTTTAAATCAATGGAATCAACTACAAGGTAAAGTGCTCAGTTTCAGAGATACTCGTAAATAAAGTAAACAATTATCTTTTATAAACAGTATGATTTACAATTACTTTCTTTGTTTTTTTTTTTAAGTAGATACGCACTTCTTTTCTGCTCAATCCAGTAAGTAACCAAAGGGAATAACAATAGGTTTGGCCACAAACAATGTTCGTTCGGTCTTTTCAGTTGTATATTTTCGTAACAAGCTTCGTAAACGCACCTTCTATTAATTACGGAATATGTGGGTACTTTAATAATAATTCAATGTGAAGTAGTCTGTTGACTATTCTTCGTTCGTTTTGCTTCTGAAATTGTCGTAATTTTGCATTTTTAATATACTTTAGAATCTTTTTTGTTACGAGTAATACATTATTTCTATGCTTAACAAAAATGTCACTACATGGCGACGGTAAATCATTTTGTGATCGAAAATATTCCTTATATTTTATAAGTACTTTTTTCTGTTCTTCCTGATCAACAACGTTTCTTTTTCCGCGTTTCATTGTTCACAACAATAGATACTTTGTATTATCACAAGTTGCATAGAAATAATGTATTACTCGTAACAAAAAAGATTCTAAAGTATATTAAAAATGCAAAATTACGACAATTTCAGAAGCAAAACGAACGAAGAATAGTCAACAGACTACTTCACATTGAATTATTATTAAAGTACCCACATATTCCGTAATTAATAGAAGGTGCGTTTACGAAGCTTGTTACGAAAATATACAACTGAAAAGACCGAACGAACATTGTTTGTGGCCAAACCTATTGTTATTCCCTTTGGTTACTTACTGGATTGAGCAGAAAAGAAGTGCGTATCTACTTAAAAAAAAAAAACAAAGAAAGTAATTGTAAATCATACTGTTTATAAAAGATAATTGTTTACTTTATTTACGAGTATCTCTGAAACTGAGCACTTTACCTTGTAGTTGATTCCATTGATTTAAAGTACAATTATGGTACAATTTTTTGAAATTAATAATTACGGCTTATAGTAAATAAATACTATGAAACAGCGGTACACCCGCCATTCTGATGTCAATATGGCGGGTGAACCTTAATTTTGATATACAATTTGTAATTAAGCAGGTACAATTTTTTGTAGTATAGGTACAGAATAGTACAATTTAGGTACATTTTTTTGACAATTAATTCAAGAGGATTAGTTGACGTACACCCGCCATTCTGACTCTCATGTTCTCAAAATGTACCATTTTTTTTAAATCATGAAATGTTTTTCATTTTTCAAGGTAGGCTAGAACTTTTTGATCCAGGACCCCCGATGGAAGTTTTGGTATTTGTAGATTCTTGGTAAACGTATATTTTTTTTAACAAATTGCTACTAACAACACCCCTTCCGGATCAGTAAGAACAAGAAAACTGAACTACGGAAAGCGCGGGAAATCTCCGGTTCGTTTGGTCGTGAGAATTTTTGCTCTTCGTTTTAAAAATACTTTTACGCTGTTTTCTGATATAAGATCAGTTTAATTTTGTAGTCTAGTGTATGTAGAAGTTGTAAAGTATATAGTTTTGTTAATTTGTGTAAGTTTGTGTACATATTTGTTGGTAAGTCTTTCATAAGTATTACTTCTCATGGCGGCGGCAAAGCCCCCCGATCCGGGGGGTTTTGATGGAGATCCTCTTGTTTATACTCGATGCGACAATGATCTAACTATTGCTCAGGAAGTAACTATTTCTAATGATGATCTTTCAAGTATGGACACGGATGGATCTGTTGTATCGCAAGGTAAAAACAAGAGGAAACATTCTTCCTCAGGGGTGCGTATTTGCAAACACTGTAATAAAAAACGAAAGCGTAGCAGGAGCAAGGACGGCAGTGTCGCTGGTGTTGCAAAAAGTTATGAATGCCAATGCGAGGTTAACTTTGATGTTCTGCAGGGTAAGGTTTTAGCTAAAGTTAACGAAATTAATTCGAATGAATCTATGAAACCGCCAAGTCGTATAATAAAAACAGTGCCGAAAAATTCCGCGAAAACTGTTAAAAATATACCAAATAATGACAATAATAAGTCCCAAGGGTCTCAAAACAGTAGTAAACATGACAAGACACCAGAGATTCCCATCTCCAAACCATCAACTCAGTCACCGCACTATGACGATAAATCACCATTTATGGACTTAGATCAAACAACAAAACCAGTATCTGTTGCACGGCTTTTTTACCAATCTTCTGATGCTGCTCCATTTAATGTTCATGTTCAAAGACAGCAAACATCTCCAAATGACAGTGTGACCTTACATCCAATAACTTTTGGAAGATTTTTGAAAAGGAACAATATCCATAGCATAATCAACGGAAGCTTGAAACGAATCGGCAGAAATAGAATTTCACTTTCCTTCTCTGACTACGAGGAAGCAAACAAATTCTTGGATAACTCGAATCTCAAAGGTGATAGTTACAAGGCATTCATTCCTACATTTTCCGTTACTCGTATGGGAATTGTCAGGGGAGTGCCTGCAGAATGGACAGAGGAAGAAATTAAAGACAATGTTACTGTGCCAGTCGGTTGTGGTCGAATTTTGAAAGTGCGTAGACTGAAAAGGAAAATTGTTATTGATGGAGTTTCTCAGCTCAAAGCTACTGAAACGGTAGTTTTAACTTTTGATGGACAGGTACTTCCAAAACGCATTTTTATGTGCTACAATGCTTTGTCAGTTTCTATTTACATCTTTCCCACCATTCAATGCTATAGGTGTTGCAGGTTTGGGCATGTAAAGTCTGAGTGTAGAGCGAATACACCAAGATGTTAGAAATGTGGTCAAAACCACCTTGGTGAAACTTGCCTTATAGACGAGGATAAAATACAGTGTTGTTTATGTAAGGGCTCTCACTTTGCTACAAGCAAATCATGCTTAGAGTACAACCGACAGCATGCAATTAAAGAATCTATGGCAAAGAGTTGTATTTCTTATGCAGAAGCTTCTAAAATTCATCCGCCTATTACGAGGTTGTCATACGCAGATGCTTTGTTATCGTTCCCCGATGTCACTCCTGAAGTTTCAGGCCCCCCTCCCCATTTGAAAAATCAAGCTCAAGCGCAAAACATGTCTTACAAGAAAACTGTATTTAAAGCTCCTAAAACACGTTCAAAATCTGACAGTGGTTACGATCGCGAAGCCCATAATAGTCTAATTAAAGATTACAACAATATGTCACAATCTAATAATGGTTGTGCTTTGATTACCAACGATTCTTCAAGCTCAGTAGCTGACCTAATATTGGCTCTCATAAATTCATTGTTGAATTCCAATTTCTTGACACCGTCCAACGCTGCCCCTATAATAGAAACGATATCTAAAATCTCCAAAAATGGCCAAGTTAATACAATGGAATTGTCGCAGTGCGACGTCTAAAAAAGTTGAAATAACTCACTTAGTAAATAAGTATAATCCTTTTATAATATCTTTACAAGAGACATGGCTTAAGCCAGATTCCTGTTTCAGGATACCTGGCTATGCGTGTCTCAGAGAAGATAGAACTGATGGGTATGGAGGTTCTGCCTTACTCATCAAACATTCTTTTTCTTTTACATATTTTCCTACTTCTCATAACAATAAAGATTTCTCCGTTATAGCTGCGATAGTTAAAAATATATGTTTTGTTTCCGTTTATATCCCCCATCCTTCCAATGCTATCTTTGATGAAGTTGAACTTGTGCTTACATCTCTGCCGAGGCCTTATATAGTTCTTGGCGATTTTAATGCTCAGCACCAATCATGGGGAAGTTCTAATACTAATCACTACGGTAATGTCGTGGTAGATTTGCTTGACACTTTTAATTTATGTGTTCTTAATACAGGCACTCCAACTCGCAGGACCAGCCCTAGCGAGGGGTATAGTGCACCAGATCTGTCCCTGTGTACTCCTAACTTAGCTTCTACGTTAACATGGGAAACTTTATCATCCACTTATGGCAGCGACCACTTTCCTATTATGATTACATTTCCTTTTACTGCCACTTATGTACATAAGCGGCCTCCTCGACTGAAATATAAACTACGTAATGCAGATTGGGACAAATTCGCCAAAAAGTTAGAGCAAAAAATTCCGTCTCTTCCTGGAGTTCAACAGGGTTTTGAATCATTATGTGCGTCTTCCCTAGCTACGGCGTTTGTTGAAATGGCCGAAGATGTTTTTCCTATCAAAATTTGGGGAAGGAATTATATTCCTACTCCACCATGGTGGGACGCCGAGTGTTCTGAAGCAATAAGAAATAGAAAGGAAATGGAGCTCATATATAATGAGTGTGGCTCTGATGAAAACTTTGAACTACTAACTGATATTATTAGAAATACTAATAAATTAATTAAGAAGAAGAAGTTTGAAAGTTGGAAAGCCTTTTGTCTCTCCTTATCTCCCGATGTTCCCCCCTCTGAAGTTTGGAATAATATCAGAAAGTTTCGATCCGCTTTTAGGGACTCATCGTCAAAATCATTCCCTTCATCATTGGCGCATAGTTTCTTATCGAAACTTGCCCCTCCTTCAGTACCTGAAAACTTGTTAATGTCTCTTCCAATCTCACCCTTAATAAATCACCAAAGAGATCTCGATGAAGTTTTTTCTTTGGTCGAAATAAAAGGAGTTCTATCTAAAGTTAAGGATTCAGCTCCTGGGTTAGATGGCATTCCCTATTCGTTTCTATCACATCTTGGTGAAAATGCTCTTTCTTATTTTCTAGGTATTATTAACTCCATTCTCATTTCAGGCAATATTCCTCTAGAATGGAAGTCCCAAGAGGTAATCCCTATATTAAAACCCAACAAAGACTCTTCAGTTGCTTCATCATACAGGCCAATAGCTCTTTCATCTGTTCTCATGAAAATTGCTGAGCATTTGATCAAAAATAGAATAGAATGGTTTATAGAATCAAATAGTCTGTTAAGCAATACACAATTTGGGTTTAGGCGTGGAAGAAGCACGATGGATAGCATAAGTATATTTATCTCTGATATTAGAATAGCTTTTTCGGGCAATGAATCAGTTTTGGCTGCATTTCTTGATATTAATGCCGCATATGATAGTGTGGTACTTAGTGTTCTCAAAAATAAATTACAGATTTTAAACATTCCGCCCCGCTTAACAAATTTCATAATTAATATTTTATCAGAAAGACGCATTCATCTATTTTTGGATGATGGTACAGAAGAGACGAGATTAATATGGAGGGGCTTACCACAAGGTTCTGTGTTGAGTCCGTTGCTTTATAACTTGTACACATTTGATTTAGAATCTTCATTACAGGGTACTGTGAGTGTTCTCCAATATGCGGATGATTTGTTATTATACAGTACTAATCGCTCTATCGAAAAAGCTAGTGCTTCGTTGAATGTTTCTTTAAAACTTTTGGAGAAATGGTTGTATTTGAATGGCTTAGATTTGTCCCCTAATAAAAGCTCAGTCGTATTATTTTCAAGAATGCGGCTTCCTCCTCCGATCACAGTACTTTATAATAATGTTGAAATTCCTGTGTCAGATAATGCAAAATTTTTGGGTGTAATATTAGATTCGAAATTAACTGGTACTCCACATTGTGAATATGTATATGCTAAGTGTGAGCGTTTATTGAATATGCTCAGATGTCTATCTGGTGTTTGGTGGGGTGCACACCCATTTTGCATGAAGCTCGTTTACAATGATCTGATCCGCAGTGTTTTAGATTATGGGACATTCTTACTGGAGCCAGGGAGTGTGGTGTCTTTCAAAAAGTTAGACAACATTCAATCGAAAGCTTTAAGGTTGATAACCGAGGCCATGAAATCTAGCCCAATTAATGCCCTCCAGGTAGAGAGTTGTGAACCTCCTTTACAGCTACGTCGACAATATCTATGTGACAAATTTTTATTTAGATCTCTTCAAGTTTCGCACCATCCTCTCCGTTCAAAACTGCAAAGGCTCTCGGAATTAATTTCATCGTCTAGTTACTGGTCTCACAAATCACAACCGTGTCTTATTAAAAGCTTTGAAAAGTTTAAATCCTTAGATACACCTATTCATTCTTCTCCTTGTTACCCTTTGTTTTGTAGTTCATTTAACGCTTTGATATACGTTCCTAAAGTGATCTTAAATTTGGGTATTACGAAAGACGATCCGAATTGCAATATGAATTTTAATTATGAGCGTGACAAAGAATGGGAGAATCACCATTATATATTTACCGATGCTTCTAAACATTCAACACCTGGTCATGTGGGTGTCGGAGTATATCACACTCAATATAAAATTTTCGAACAAATAAAGCTTCCACCTGAAACTTCCGTATTCACGGGAGAATGTTATGGTCTTTATAAAGCGGTTGAATACATCCGAATCGCTAAACTAAAAAAAGCAGTTATATTTTCCGATTCCATGAGCGCCTTGCAGGCTTTAAGCAAATATCCATTTAACTGTAAAACATTTTTTCCAATAATAATAAGTACAAGAGTTTTACTTCATGAATATATTTCTCAGGGTAACTGTTCAATTTCTTTTGCCTGGATACCAGGCCATAGTGGAATCTCTGGTAATACCAAGGCAGACCGCCTTGCCAATGAAGCTATTATGTGTGGTGACACTTTTCCTAATATAAACTATTGTCATGATTTGGTATCATTGCCTGCGTTCCATCTAACTGAAAGTTGGAAACAGATGTGGGCAGAGAGCTCTCAACTAAAAGGAAAGTTCTTTGCGAACATTCAGCCCAACATTTTAAATAAACCTTGGTTTCATAGACTTCAAATTGGAAAACGCCCCACCAGTGTATTAATTCGTATGCGCCTTGGTCACGTGTGCACTCCGGAACATCTTAGCAAACTTCGCATTGTTGATAATGATCTGTGTGAGTGTGGCGAGGTTGGCGACTTGAATCATTTATTCTTTTCATGCTCTCGTTACGATCATTCGTCTTTTATGAACAATCTACTACTTTCCAAAATACCTATGCCTACTTCTATATCTGTCTTACTTTCCAGTAATGACTATTCTATTTATAATTTATTATCGTCTTTTATTATTTTGAATAATATTCGTATTTAGTTTGTATATGTATTTATTTAAAAACTGATCTTATAATTTGTTGCAACTTCTTGACCGGGTTTATAAAATACGCGTCTCAATTTCCCGTGTTTTGTCTGTGGTAATACGCAAACCGCGTTCTGCCAATTATTAAAAAAAAAAAAAAAACTGAACTACTTTCCTTTCCCAAAAACCATGACCGAAGTAATTATTTGATAAAATAAAACCAAGTCATTATATTACCACATAATATGTATTCAATTAGTATGTTGTCCACAAACTGGAATGACAGGAGATAAAACAAAAAAGAAACTTCAGTAGAAAACTGAAAATTACGAATATTAAATTCACACTATCGATATCGGCGAGAAGAAGCCTCCGAGATTTAATTCTATTAAAATTAAATATAATAAATTAGCTAATCCTCACTAGAATCACAGCGTAATAATTATCACAGTGAAAAAAATACTGCAACAGACCAAACAAGGTTATGGTGCATTTAGTGGATAAATAAATTAAAACTAATTGACATACTGCACAGACAACCAGTTCCTACATTAAATGTTTCACTTTCACACCTATGTAATCCTATGAGGATTTGCCGCTTACATTTATCAATATTCCTAAAAAGAAGTTAAAATTAATAGTTATCAAATCGTTTGTGGCCACCGCCTCCATTGCTCTTTCCGAAGTTGGAGGATCCGCGCTTGAAGGAGCCACCACCGCCGCCACCTCGGCCTCCTCCGTAGCGGTTTCTGTTCCAGCCGCCGCCACCTCCTCCGCAGCGCTCAGCCATGCTTTGCAACTGAGGGTTAACCACCTGTCAAAAAAAGATATTTTTGTAAACTATAGGACTTCGTTCTCATAAAGTAGTAAGTGGACAATAAAATAATTGAATACTTGGTTGATTACAGAATTAGTTCTCAAATACTGAAAGGTTTGTCAAATATTTGTTATTTGTAACAATTGTTATGTCACAGCATCTGAGGATGGGATCCAGACAATTAATCGTGTGGACACCGAAGGCATGTAGCTGTTTTGATGTACCTCATACTTGCATTCATGTCACGCCATCGAAAAACGTACCCATGCCAAAGGTATGAGAAAAAGTTTTAGCAATTAGAGTAGTATATACCTGGTTGGCTTCCGTAAGAACTGATACGAGGTCTTTCGCTTGGCGGGAGTTTGATGGCGTAAAGAAAGCATACGATGTGCCTTTTGATGATGATCGTCCAGTTCTTCCAATGCGGTGAATGTAATCCTCAGATGAGTTTGGATAGTCAAAGTTAATCACGTATTTGATACCGTCAACATCTGTAAATTTAGTTGAATTAGTAAAGTGACCCTTATAAGAATGTTTTTAAAAAGCTCATAACAGATGTTTGGTCATTCAATGAAAATCTGTTGCAAACTTTATAAAGATAATTGCATGCTTATTAAATCACAGATGACCTTAATTAATTAATAAATGTAACTCAGAGCAGTATTACTTACATGAACGAGTTACACAGAAACATGTATCAATACAATCAACATCTGCCTCTCACTCAGAACCCAGGAGTCTTGCTAAGGGCGTTATTTTTAAAGTTGTTAGAAAATGTTCATCTCAGCCCCTTCGAAAACTCCATTTGGCCGAAACAGAAAACCCTTGACCAATTGTCAATCTCAACTGCGGTCAAGTTTTTCAACGATGCACCGTGGCGTTTCTCTTTATCTTTCTTATCAGGTTTAACACGCATTGTCTAGTTCAGTGCATCACCAGGTTTTCATTTACTCTCAAGTGTATCCGTAGTTACGGACATACCATCAAGCTTCGGCCTCAGGTCCCATCATAGTGAAAGGCACGATTGAGGCACCATAAATGTGACGAGTTATTGCATTCTCATAATACCACTGCATGGGACTCATAGGTATTATCTACAAATCCAGTGCAGTAACATTCCTATCAATTTCGGGTAATATTTCGATAGAACACAATAACTTTCCGCCAGTGCCTCTGAAAGTATAAAAGATAACATGATATTATAAAATAATAGGTCATAAACATTCGAACTTATAACATCAACATTTTAAAAAACAATTAAAATGAATCAAATACATAATCAGAAGATTTTGGCTTACCTAATCCTCTGGCAGCAACATCTGTGGCCACGAGTATAGAGGCCCGACCCTGTTTGAATTGATATAAGGTTTCATCTCTTTCCTGTTGTGTTTTGTCGCCGTGCATGCATACTGCAGGCCAGCCGTAGCGTCTGATGTTACGTGTAATATTCTCAACTTTTCTCTTAGTCTCAACGAAAATAATGGTTTTAGCACCAGGCTCCTGGCTCTGTCCAATCTCTTGTAGAAGAACATTGAGTCTGGAAATAAAAGCAACAATTTAATACTTGCTCCAGAAGTACCATACACTTACGTGGTTTAATAAATTCAGATCTTCTTAGAGGATTGTTTTAGGGTCTAATCAGGAATGGTTCATACTATTACAAAATCATCATCAAGTAGGTAAATTACATAATTTTAAAAATGGTTACTCATAATATTCTAAGGTACTTACTTGTTCTCCTTTTCGTGCTCTTGGCAAACATCTATGATTTGTAGAATGTTGTGGTTTGCAGAGAGTTGAAGAGATCCAATATTGATTTGAACATAGTCTCCCAAGTAATCCTCAGCCAATTTTCGGACTTCCTTGGGCCATGTAGCAGACCACATCAAAGTTTGCCTGTCAGGCCGAATTTGCTCAATGATCTTTCTGATTTGGGGTTCGAAACCCATGTCCAACATGCGATCAGCTTCATCAAGAACCAAGTAAGTGCAGCGCTGTAGATTGGTAGTTCCCTTCTCCAGGAAGTCAATCAATCGCCCAGGAGTAGCGATCACGATCTCTACTCCCCTTTCCAGGTCCCGCGCTTGTTCCCTCTTGGGTGCACCGCCGAATACGCAAGTATTACGCACGTATGCTGTACTACCAAAATCGGTAGCGACTTGTTGAATCTGCTGCGCAAGTTCTCGTGTTGGAGCCAAGACCAAAGCAATTGGACCATCTCCGCGCCTGAGAGGTGGTTGGTTGTTAATGTGAACAATGGCAGGAAGAATGTATGCCAAAGTTTTTCCAGATCCAGTCTGAGCAACACCAACCATATTCTTTCCTGACATGGCAATAGGCCATCCTTGGGCCTGAATAGGTGTTGGTTCTGTGTAGCCACTAGTAGTAATGCCTTGGCGAACATAGTCAGGGAAAGCAGCTTCTTCGAATTTTTGAATTGGGTTGGGGACTTCAGTGCCACTGACAGTGATCTCGTGTTTGTTTCTGTATTCTTCAACTTCGTACGGCGAACGGTTTAGGACTGATTCATGCGGGTTGTAGAAGTTCTTGTTGAATGGTTGCAGGTTTACTCCTTCCCAGTTAGGGCGGCGCATGTTTTGGCCGCCGGAGAACTCCTTCTTGCCCCCACCACCGCCGCCAAAGCGGCTTCCTCCGCCACCACCACCGAATCTGCCGCCACCGCCACCACTGCTGCCGAAGCGGCCACCTCCTCCCCCACCTCCGAATTTGGAACCACCGCTTCCATTACGGTTATTGCTCCAACTTGACCTGAGAAACAAAAAATAATTGCTTGAAATACCTATTATGACGCTCCTTCACTGTAACGCAGGGAGCCGTAATGACGTAATAATATTAGCAATAATCCACGTTACAGTTTTGATTCAATAAGGTAATATTAAAATTTTCAAAGGCGTCATTTTTAATACTTACTATTAGTGAGAGAAGTTATTCCCTATAGTTAGTTATGGGCATGGTAAATAAATGTAATACTTTTCGAATCTAATATAATAAGTGACTCATACAAATTATAAACCTACACGTGTTCAACACGATGACCCGCTTCTGCCGTGCACGTGTTATTAAATCCGGTCAATACCGGTTATCCACTACCTACGTCACGGTTATCTTTACAGCGTTCATGTTCAAGGTTGACAAATTAGTAATATACCGAAGTAATTACTTTATTCCCATAAAAACTGTACGAGAACCTATTTTACTGTAGCAGTGTTAGACAATAGGTACCGAAGTAATTAGGTACCTATTTTATTGGTATACAAACTGTACGAGAATCTACGGGAGCAGTATAAGAACCTACCAATATTACAACTACACTGCAGTACCATTAGCTAGATTATCATTTGTTGCTGGCTACCTAACCATGACACGAAAGTAGAAATAGTAGGTACATAAAATAGAAAGTCTAGCTCACAAAATGGCCGTAACCGCAATAGGTATCGACCCATTAGAACACTGCTTTAGACATGCGCAATGATTCGTACGTACCTACATTTTATGGATTTTACCATTACATTTATTAGATGACAGACTAGAAATTAATGAAACAGCGGCGTGGCAAAACGAGTAAAAAATATAAGAACAACTTATGTGTTATAAGCTGGATATTCGAATCCCGAATATCTGAGCACATCACTAGAAAATATTGCTACAACATTAAAACTCAACTTAAATCGAAATTACTTACATTTCTGTTTTTATTTTTTGGATGGTGATGCTCCTAATAAATCAAGATTGATGATGTGTATTTCTGTGAAGCAGGGTTGATCTGAAATAAAGATGGAAGATTATGAATGACGTGAACTAAAAGTGAATTTCTGTCAAGTTAACATTAAGCATTTAACTATAAGTCTAAAACACATTAAAAAAGGGTTTTGAAAATTAAATACCTACACTGCGAAAGTGTATTTCTAAATAAGAAAATCTAAAACATGTAAAAGAAATAACAAAATACACGTCTTACCTGCACCACTGCTTTGACGAAAGAGAATTTAGAGTGATTGAATTTACATGTATTGATCTTTTTTGATGGCGTTTACGAAAGAGAGAGATAATGCTAAGAACCAGTTGAAAGAAAGAGAAGCCAAGTGGCTAATGGAATTCATTCGTTCAAAAGGTTGAATCACACCTACGTTCACAATACGTTTCTATTGAAAAATGGCAACCCTAAATGAACGAATATAGAGAGGGGGGGGCGGGCACTGAGGCGCGACTTGGCCTTTCCTTTCACTCACACTTATCATTCACTCATTCGTTCGTTCAACGTTTGGCGTTTGGTAGTAGTTGATTTGGAGAAAATTGAGAATTATTATCTAAAAAACCTATTAATCAGTGGAAATTTGGTGTTCAAATTGTATACCTACAGGTTAAAATGGCTATGCAACCACACAGCAAGAAAAGGGTGTGCTATTACTACGATAGTAAGTGTTACAAAGTTTGTTACCCGCCACCTTCCAATACTCGTGTATCTACGTCAATTTATATCTTTAAAAAATTGAAAAATATTGAATTAATGTTGTTTAATTTGATAAAATAGTGGTACAACATCACACGATTTCAGATTATCTAAGTAAAGCTCATTGCTATCATCTTAACGTTTTTATTCGGTAGTTACTCAATCCATTTCATGGCGTCTGTACCCGGTACTCTTCTCTGATTGGTCCAAACGCCAATCATGACAAGTTTGTATGTGCGGCACCTTTGCGGTACAGACTCCATTGCTCAAGCTATGAAATGAACTGAGTAACAGAGTTACATAAACTGTAAATTGGTATGATTTTTAAAATATATAAATAAATATTTTGTTTTTAGGTGATATTGGAAACTACTATTATGGACAAGGCCATCCCATGAAACCACACCGTATACGTATGACTCACAACTTACTACTCAACTATGGCTTGTACAGGAAAATGGAAATATATGTAAGAAGATATCACTAATATCACTTTAAAATTACCTACCTAAACTTTACATTTCACTGGTGCCTATGACATAAATGAGATTTACATCTTTTTTAGGTGTAAAAATATTAGCTACAAATATTTTAAGGGATTAATCAGCTCATAAAAATGAACAACTTTTCCCAAGGAATATAGGTTGAGTGAGATATGACAAAATTTTTTGGACCTCACATACATTGACTTTGTCATGGGAGGAACAAAATTTTTTTTTCATAGTTCGTCCTATGTTTCTTGGGGAAAGCTGTTCAGTTTCATGGGCTGGTTCACTCTTTAATCCAGCAATTTTTTTTACACCTTGTATTTATTTAATTAATTACTAAATTTTATAAATACTATTTCAGAGACCACACAAGGCAACTGCAGACGAGATGACAAAGTTCCACTCAGATGACTACATCCGTTTCCTCCGCTCAATCAGACCAGACAATATGTCAGAATACAACAAACAGATGCAGAGATGTAAGTTATTTGGTTTGATACACATTCGGGACCCAAAGCAGCGGCAGAACCAAGCATAACATTGAACCCTTGGATTGAACTTAATGACAATATTAACAGGACATATAAAAAACATGCAAATATTTTTTAAAGGGCTGCCCAGTCAATGAAACTGAACTTTGGAATACAACTTTTGGTTCCATACAAAAGCTGACAAAATCTGTAATAGTGGCCCAAATTTTTTAATATGAAGGTTGTTTGGGCCGATACCAACACTTGTCTGAACTAGGAGGTGTTGTTTCAGATTGAGGAATTGTCAAGTTAAGTTCAGAGCCCACTAAAAACTATTACCCCAATTTAATGGGATTTTAATTGCGCTCAGGGCTTTATTATTCAATTCTCATAACCATATAATTTGCTACACACACCATCTATAATGAACTTAAGGAACAAAAAAAGCATTCCCATTTCAAACTGTTTCTTGGGGAAGTTGCTTCAGTTTCATAGCTGGATCACCCCTTAAAATAATTGCAGCAATATTTTTTTTTCTTATACTTGTCCAGAAATATATATGCTCATATATACTTGTCCTGTTCATGTAAATTCCTATAACCTGAATAAGTCTATGTTAATCAAGGTTCAAGTCTCACTTACAATTTCAAATGATAAAGAAGAGTGAACCAACTTTCTGACCTTTTTTCATATAGTTTTGGCTTGGCTTTGGTAACACTATCAAATAATTTTTTTTGCAGTCAATGTAGGAGAGGATTGTCCGGTGTTTGATGGTCTCTACGAGTTCTGTCAGCTCTCAGCCGGTGGATCTGTAGCTGCCGCTGTCAAACTAAATAAACAGGTAATTTTAACTCTCTATCAATACATAGTATGAAACAAAGGAGCTCTTTCCACTTATCTGTCTGTCTGTCAGTCACGGATACCATCTCTTTCTTAATTTTTGTAATAGATTTTGATGAATTGCCCTTTTAGAAAGACTGATTCAAGATGGTTTATATGTTTATAAGATTAGTTCTAAGATAATGCAATGTTGCATTATTCGTGTTCACGGAAAGTAACACTATGTGCAGTTACAGTAAAACTACAACTATAACATACAAACAGACTTTGTAAAGCCCTATAAGTCTTATATTTCTTCTACAACTCATTGCACTCAAATTGTTATGTTCTATAATGAATACATTTCTCATCCAGGCATCAGAAATCTGCATCAACTGGGGCGGCGGGCTGCATCACGCCAAGAAGTCCGAAGCTTCCGGCTTCTGCTACGTCAACGACATCGTGCTCGGCATCCTCGAGCTGCTCAAATACCACCAGAGGGTGCTCTACATTGATATTGATGTCCACCATGGAGATGGAGTGGAGGAGGCTTTCTATACCACCGACAGAGTCATGACAGTGTCCTTCCATAAGTACGGAGAATACTTCCCTGGGACTGGTAAGATATATTTTTTTGTAATATTGTGTGTGATGTGTTTTCCAATTTAAACATTCTGGTTTAATATTTCATATTTTAAAAACAATCTACAGTACTAATTAGATGATAAATGATAGTAAAATGGGCAATGGTCTTGTAGTGCCTCTTTTCGTTTTTATCTACTGTTTTAAGTAGTAAACAGCACAAAATGTATCTGTGATTACTCAGCAACTCAGCAAAGGATTCAGAACAACCCAGCTTAACAAGTTGTACATTTTAGACAGTCCCAAATAGATTTCTGCTTTTTATTCTAACTGATTATAACAGCCTTTTTTGCCTTCTATTCGAAATTATCGAGCAAGTTTCAAGTATTTAATTGTGGCGGCGCAAAAACGCAGTATTTCCGCTGATCGCTATATATAAACAACATCCAAAAATATGTCCGGTTGGACCAGTCGGTCCCCTGGTTACAACACCCGACCAGGCGGGTAGCTACCCTTCTCGTCCCTTCGTCGTCACTCAGCCTACTGGCCTCATCATCTATCACTCCTCCTAAAGCATCTCTATTTACATTACTAAATATTCTTTTCGTTCTACAGGGGACTTACGCGACATCGGCGCGGGCAAGGGCAAGTACTACGCGGTGAACATCCCGCTGCGCGACGGCATGGACGACGAGAGCTACGAGTCCATCTTCGTGCCCATCATCTCCAAGGTCATGGAGACCTTCCAGCCCAGCGCCGTCGTGCTGCAGTGCGGCGCCGACTCGCTCACAGGTGCCTATCTACACTCCTCATCACGAAAATCCGGGAACCTTTTTATGATTTGATAGAACGCAATACCTATAGAAAACTATTTCGAATTTGTGACATTTTTGTTAAGATCTATAAACCTCATTTTCCCCACTCAATTTATGTCGTGCCGTGCGATGCCGGCTTAGAATAGCATCACCCCACATCCTTCCCGTGGGTGTCGTAAGAGGCGACTGAGGGACTCGAGAGTATTACAATTTTTAGGCTACAGGCTGACAACCTGTCACTATAGTGATACACATGTTTTCTGAAACAACCTTGGAAAACAATCCTCAAAAATATCAGACGTGGCGATAGCGACCGTATTCTTACGGCTGTTAACGGTCTGCCTACCCCGCAAGGGATAAAGGCGTGATATGTCTATGTATGTGTATGTGTAATTAATAAACAGAAAAGAAATATAAAAGTAAGTGTTTGACGCCATCCAAATACTTACGGCGTGACGTCATACTTCTAGTTCTTTAAACAAAATACCATTGTAGATCGTTTTAAGAAGTAGCTCATTTGACCTGTCGGGAAACAAGCTTAATAACATGCTTTTATTAGGTCGACCTGTATGTATGTAACTATGTAATGAACTCTAAGAAAACTAATTTGACGGTCTTCTAAAGACATTGACAGTTATATGTGATTTTCGTCGTCGTCGTCTCAGCCGATAGACGTCCACTGCAGGACATAGGCCTCCCCCAAGGATCTCCACGATGATCGGTCCAGCGCCACCCGCATCCAGCGGCTTCCCGCGACCTTCACCAGATCGTCGGTCCACCTTGTGGGAGGCCTACCTACGCTGCGTCTACCGGTCCGTGGCCGCCACTCGAGAACTTTCCGGCCCCAGCGGCCATCGGTCCTACGAGCAATATGCCCCGCCCACTGCCACTTAAGTTGCGCAATCCTTCGAGCTATGTCGGTGGCTTTGGTTCTTCTCCGGATTTCCTCATTTCTGATTCGATCGCGGAGAGAAACTCCGAGCATAGCCCTTTCCATTGCCCTTTGCGTGACCTTGAGCCTTCTTATGAGGCCCATTGTTAGCGGCCACGTCTCAACTCCGTAAGTCATCACTGGCAACACGCACTGATCCCAGACTTTTGTCTTGAGGCACTGCGGTAGTTGTTGAGAAGAGAAGATGTTACGTAGCTTCCCGAACGCTGCCCAGCCGAGTTGGATTCGACGATTGACCTCTTTCTGAAAGTTGGACCTACCCAGCTGGACTATTTGTCCCAGGTAGACATACTCGTCGACAACTTCCAGAGTAGAGCCCCCAACTGTCAGAGTAATGGGTGCAACAAGAGAGTTTGACATAACCTTGGTCTTGTCCATGTTCATTTTTAGACCCACTTGTTGGGAGGCTCTATTGAGGTCATCGAGCATTGTACCGAGGTCCTCCAGGGTTTCCGCCATGACCACGATATCGTCGGCAAAACGAAGGTGAGTCAGATACTCGCCGTTGATGTTGATGCCAAGTCCTCTCCAGTCCAAAAGCTTGAAGACGTCTTCCAGTGCTGCTGTGAACAGTTTCGGTGATATTACATCTCCCTGTCTCACTCCTCGCTGCAACTGGATAGGTTTCGAGTCCTGGTCCTGAATTCGAACTGACATGGTGGCGCTTTCGTACAAGGACTTCAACACTTCGATATACCGATAGTCAGCTTGGCACCGCTGAAGAGACTGAAGTACGGCCCATGTTTCGATCGAATCGAAGGCTTTTTCGTAGTCCACAAACGCGAGGCAGAGTGGTTGGTTATACTCTTCAGTCTTCTGTATAACTTGCCTCAGCGTATGAATGTGATCCACGGTGCTAAAGCCTTTTCGGAAGCCGGCTTGTTCGGGAGGCTGGAAGTCGTCGAGCCTGCGTGCGAGACGATTCGTTATGACTCTTGAGAACAGCTTGTAGACATGGCTCAGAAGCGTGATGGGTCTGTAGTTCTTCAGCAAAGACTTATCGCCCTTTTTGAAGAACAGCATCACCACGCCCCTGTGCCATGCCTGTGGCGTTTTGCCCTCGAGTATGACAGAGTTAAACAATTTCTGCAGTGCTTTAAGTATCGGTTTACCACCGGCTTTCAGAAGCTCTGCCGTAACTCCATCATCACCCGGCGCCTTGCTGTTTTTTAGCTGTTTCAGAGCCATACTAATCTCGTACAAGCTGACGTCCGGGATGTCTTCTGTGTAGTGCCGGGTTAATCGAGCTCTTGGATCTGCGACCCGATTATTGACAGGTGTGCATGTTGTCGCGTATAACTGTCCGTAGAACTTCTCGACCTCTTCCAATAGCTCGGGCTTGGACGATACGATTCTGCCATCGTCGGTCTTTAGCTTCGCTAGTTGGCTCTGGCCTATCGACAGATCCCTAGCAAACACCTTGGAGCCTTTGTTGCGCTCAATTGCCTCTTTAATACGGTCAGTATTAAATTGGCGTATGTCGCGGGTCAAAGACTTAGAGATCTGCCTATTGAGCTGCCGATATTGGGAAGTATCCTCCGACGACTGCAGAATCATCTCGCGTCGTTCCTCCATGAGCCTCGAAGTATGGTCTGAGATTTTTTTGGTTCTGTTCGTACGATTGGGTTTGAAGAACTTAGAGCCAACCGTAAGGACAGTTTCCACGACCCTGTCGTTATAGTCGTCCACGTCGATACACTCACCCAGGCAATCGAAGCGGTTTTGCAGGTGGAGCTGAAAGCTCTCAGGGTTTTGGATTTGGGCAGGTGCTGGTCGGAGCGTAGACTTCATCAGACGTGATCTCTCGGCTTTTACATTAAGATTCAACGTGCCTCTTACCATTCGGTGATCGCTACCCGTTTTGAACGAATTGATCACAGAGACATCGTTGAATATCCGTTTTTTGTCTGTCATGATGAAGTCTATCTCATTTTTGGTAACACCGTCGGGGCTCTTCCAGGTCCATTTTCGATGCGGCCGTTTCCTGAAGAACGAGTTCATCATAAAGAGTCCCTCCTTCTCCATGAAGTCGACCAGCATTTGACCTCGGCTGTTCCTCACCCCAATACCAAATGGCCCAACTCTCAGTTCGTCACCGCAACGATTGCCCAGCTTAGCGTTGAAATCCCCCATGACCACCGTGTAATGAGTCCTGGAGGTATGTATGGCTTTGGATATGTCCTCATACATTGCCTCCACGTCCTCGTCGGGGTACTTCGAAGTTGGGGCGTATGCCTGTATGACCTTCAGCGAATAACGTTTAGTTATTCTGAGTATAAGGAATGCCACCCTATTTGAAATACTCCCGACCTGTACTACGTTGTTCACGAGGGACTTGTGGACGATGAACCCGACACCACCTTGGGACAGATGGTCGCCCTCCCGGAAGTAGAGTAGGTTACCTGACTTCAGGGCTATCGTGTCCTCCCCCTCTCTTCGGACTTCGGACAGTCCCACTATGTCCCACCGTAACCTGCTCAGTTCTTCCTCGAGTTCCACTAACTTCTCTTCCGTCCGCAGTGTGCACGCGTTATATGTTGCCAGGGCCAAGGTCGTTCGGCGAGGGATCCACGCCGCCCGGGGATTCCTAGCACCCCTGGTCTCGGAGCCGGGTCGATTTTCGCCTGAATCTGCCCGGCCACCGGGGCCGCCGGGCACTTGGGGCCGATTTCTATTTGTAAAATCCATAAGGGGGGGTACGGGCCGTCACCCACCACGCTGGCCCAGTGCGGGTTGGTGGGGATTTGGTTGCCAGAGCCTCGTTAGTAGTCCAGCAGGGTCCATATGTGATTTTGATAACTATATATTAATATGGTACTGCCGAGCTGAGCTGATGATGGATCGGAAGATATGAACTGGAACTTCATGATGGATGCTCGCATAGCCGTGTTTGAACTTGTTAGAAAGGTCTTGTAATAAAGCGTGTTTTTTAAACTATTAATTTATGATTTGATAAAACACAAGACCTATAGAAAACTATTTACTACGAATTTGGGTTTTCGGTAAGATTTATAAACCTCACATAATTAGACCTATGCTCATTGCGGAAAGTTGTTCATTTTCATGGGCTTTTCACCATTTAAAGTATTTGGAGCGAATACTTTTACACCCTGTATTTTACAACCCCGTCTGTAATGATGTCTTGTAAAATATTATTGTAATGTGAACTTACTTTATGTGCAGGCGACAGGCTGGGCTGCTTCAACCTGACGGTGCGCGGGCACGGGCGCTGCGTGGAGCTGGTCAAGCGCTTCGGCCTGCCCTTCCTGCTTGTCGGCGGCGGCGGGTAACAAAACATTTTCTAGCTTTTGATGAACAGCAAAAAATTTGCCGTGTGGCTAAGGGCTCTCCTTAAAGGCGTCTAAGGGATCCATGGAACGGGCAGCAGCGTTCTCTGTGAATATCTACAATATCTTTCACCTGCCAAGCGTGGTGAGTATGGCGGTCCAGCAGTGGACTGTTGGGGTTGTAGAAGTAGATGAACAACAGATTAATAAAATTAGTCAATTTAAGAACTGTTTCGACACATATGTTAAAAAGAATCCCAATGTTAACGATTTCCGAATATTTTTTTAGATTAGACCCTATAATTAACCCTAACCCTTTAACCTTATTATAGTGCACAATATTTAGTAACTACACAATATTTGAGAAGTGTATTTCATTAGTTTAGCCTCTCATACAGCTACTTGTAGAATCCGGTTGAAAAATTCTGACACTAGGGTTCATCGGGTCGTTGGACGACTCGGTGTTCCACACGAACAGAAGAAGAAGAAGCCTCTCATATCTCTAAATCTATTAGATAAATTTCAATTATTACTAGTTTTGAAATTTGCTAACACACTTTTTCAAAACACTTCAGTAGCTTTCGAAATTTTCATTTTCTACTATGAATTTGTAAATTTTTCTAACGTATTAACTCCCTCGCCAGTTACACGATCCGCAAAAACACTTCAGTAGCTTTCGAAATTTTCATTTTCTACTATGAATTTGTAAATTTTTCTAACGTATTAACTCCCTCGCCAGTTACACGATCCGCAACGTGTCTCGCTGCTGGACGTACGAGACGTCGGTCGCGCTCGGCGTGGAGATCGCGAACGAGCTCCCCTACAACGACTACTTCGAGTACTTCGGGCCCGACTTCAAGCTGCACATCTCGCCCAGCAACATGAGCAACCAGAACACGCCCGAGTACCTGGAGAAGATCAAGAATAGACTGTTCGAGAACTTGAGGATGCTGCCGCACGCGCCTGGAGTTCAAGTGGGTACCTTTTTTTAGCAATTTTTGTTACCTAGGTAACCGACATAGCTGAGATAATCAAGCTAAAGCGGCAATGGGCAGGCCACATTACTCGAAGGACCGATAATCAGTGGAAGGAGAGTTCTCGAGTGTAGAACAGGTACCGGCAGGCAAAAGTGGGACGGCCCAAAGCGAGATGGACAG
The DNA here is from genome assembly GCA_029255805.1 of Keiferia lycopersicella. Taxonomy (NCBI): domain Eukaryota; kingdom Metazoa; phylum Arthropoda; class Insecta; order Lepidoptera; family Gelechiidae; genus Keiferia; species Keiferia lycopersicella. The sequence continues at coordinate 6,603,007 of JARACZ010000010.1, forward strand.
ATGATCTGGTCAAGTCCGCGGGGAAATGGATGCAGGCCGCTGCGTCTAATCAGACAAGGTGGAAATCTTTAGGGAAGGCCTATGTTCAGCAGTGGACGTCTGAAATGATGATGATGATGGAGCATTCCTTTTACTGCCGGTAGGATTAGAACTCGCAACTTTTTCAGTACTGGCGAGGCCTCTTCCATTGAAGCCTTCACGGCTCAATCTTTCAACTTTTAATATGACATTCAAGTGTATACTTACTTCATTTAAACTTTCGCTTCGCATGTTGTGAGAAGTTGTAAATTCTGAACGCGATATTCATATTTCCACCATTTCCACAGGTACAAGCCATTCCAGAGGACGCTGTCAATGACGAGTCTGAAGATGAAGACAAAGTCGACAAAGATGAGCGACTACCACAGAGCGAAAAGGTAAATTTGAAAAATTTCCGTATTATGATAATATCATCATGATGTCATTTGCTTTTCTTTGGAAAACATGTGAGATTTATGACTGCTTTTTGTGTGTAATTTGAGTGAGGTAGAGAGCCATTCAGTTCAAATTAATAGACTGAGAAAATGACGATGACTATGATTTTACCATGATTTACGCGTTATCTGTCGCTAGCTACCTACTATTTGGCGACATCCTTTTCTAAACCTTTTTGGCGGAAATCGACGTGATTCGATTCAAGAAATCGAAAATTCAAGACTCAAATTAATTTAATGTTTTTTCCTCAGGACAAGCGTATAACCGGCGACGGCGAGCTGTCAGACTCGGAGGACGAGGGCTCGGGCGGGCGCCGCGACAACCGCTCCTACCGCAACCCGCAGCCGCGCAAGCGCCCGCGCCTCGACAAGGACCCGCAGCCGCTCAAGGAGGAAATCAAACGTCAGTACCACCTGTTCATTCTCGTAGTACCTGTTGTTCATTCTCGTAGTATCTGTTGTTCATTCTCGTAGTACCTGTTGTTCATTCTCGTAATACCTATTGTTCATTCTCGTAGTACCTGTTGTTAATTCTCGTAGTATATGTTGTTCATTCTCGTAGTACCTGTTGTTCATTCTCGTAATACCTATTGTTCATTCTCGTAGTACCTGTTGTTAATTCTCGTAGTATCTGTTGTTCATTCTCGTAATACCTATTGTTCATTCTCGTAGTACCTGCTGTTCATTCTCGTAATACCTATTGTTCATTCTCGTAGTACCTGTTGTTCATTCTCGTAATACCTATTGTTCATACTCGTAGTACCTGTTGTTCATTCTCGTAGTATCTGTTGTTCATTCTCGTAGTACCTGTTGTTCATTCTCGTAATACCTATTGTTCATTCTCGTAGTACCTGTTGTTCATTCTCGTAATACCTATTGTTCATTCTCGTAGTACCTGTTGTTGATTCTCGTAATACCTGTTGTTCATTCTCGTAGTACCTGTTGTTCATTCTCGTGGTCAAAATGCACCCTATTAGTTTTCGGAGAGTCTCTAAGACCATGATGATGATGATCTCTTTGGTAGATTTCGGCCATGGCGACCATTTCGGCTCCTAATCAGATCGGCGCTGATGCGCCCGGAGATGGCTATTGTAGCCAATTTTAGCAGTAAACTCCCGACAACACCATATACGTAGTCGGTCCCAAAGTTCTGTCACTGGCATATTATTTTTGAATTTAGAACACGGATTTGGAAAAGTTTTATTGCATTCCGTTTTTGAATGTTTAACAATTATTTTAAAACAATAAATAATCATTTGGCGCGATTTTTCACGATGGAGTGGACTTTGAAAGAAAACCGAATAGCAGTTTTGGCGTTGCGTCGCTGTGGGCACTCGCCGAGTACCATTTTCAAGTTGCTCAAAAAATTGAAAATAACGCTTAGGTTTGGGTATCGTACTATAACTAGGTACACTGAAGTCTCTAGTGTTGAGGACAAGAAAAGAACTGGCCGGCCTCGCTCCGCCAGAACACCAGCAGTGATCAAAGCGATCAAGGAGCGCATACGAAGAAATCCTGTCCGAAAACAGAAACTTATGGCTTTGCAGATGAAGGTTAGTAGAAAAACAGTCAAAAAGGTTTTAAACGAAGACCTTAAGCTGCGAGCATACAAAAAAAAGAGTGGGCACTTACTTAATGCCCGTTTAAAAGAAATTAGACTCAAAAGATCTCGGGTGTTGTTAAAACGGTACGCGAAAAACCGGCACCGCGATATACTTTTTACAGACGAAAAAATTTTTGATATAGAAGAAAAGTATAATAAACAAAACGATAGAGTGTACGCTACCAGCTCTGAAGAAGCAGGAAACAAAGTTCCGCGGGTGCAACATGGGCATCATCCCTCTTCAGTCATGGTCTGGTTAGGAGTCTCCTACTATGGGCCAACTGAGGTTCATTTTTGCGAAAAGGGGGTCAAAACCAGCGCAAAAGTGTACCAAGAGACGGTTTTGGATCGGTACGTCAAAGACCTGCCCAACACACTATTTTCAGGACATCACTTTGTATTCCAGCAGGATTCTGCGCCCGCTCACAAAGCCAGGACCACTCAAGCCTGGTTTGAACGTCAAAACATTGAGTTTATAAGACACGAAGATTGGCCTTCCTCCAGTCCGGACCTTAATCCTCTGGACTATAAAATTTGGCAGGTCTTAGAGAGCAAGGTCTGTGCTAAGCCCCATAAAAATTTGGAGAGTCTGAAGTCAGCCATAGTTAAAGCAGTCGCTGAAATCGACATGGATATGGTGCGTGCTGCGATAGACGACTGGCCGCCGCGGTTGAAGGCCGTTGTTAAAAGCAAGGGAGGTCATTTCGAATAGTTTTATGTTATTTTGATACTTCGATGATTGTATTTTTAATTGATATATAAATTTTTAAAAACGGATTGGTACTTTTTATTTTATCAGTATTTTCGTATACGTAGTCGGTCCCAAAGTTCTGTCATATATGAAAATACTGATAAAATAAAAAGTACCAATCCGTTTTTAAAAATTTATATATCAATTAAAAATACAATCATCGAAGAATCAAAATAACATAAAACTATTCGAAATGACCTCCCTTGCTTTTAACAACGGCCTTCAACCGCGGCGGCCAGTCGTCTATCGCAGCACGCACCATATCCATGTCGATTTCAGCGACTGCTTTAACTATGGCTGACTTCAGACTCTCCAAATTTTTATGGGGCTTAGCACAGACCTTGCTCTCTAAGACCTGCCAAATTTTATAGTCCAGAGGATTAAGGTCCGGACTGGAGGAAGGCCAATCTTCGTGTCTTATAAACTCAATGTTTTGACGTTCAAACCAGGCTTGAGTGGTCCTGGCTTTGTGAGCGGGCGCAGAATCCTGCTGGAATACAAAGTGATGTCCTGAAAATAGTGTGTTGGGCAGGTCTTTGACGTACCGATCCAAAACCGTCTCTTGGTACACTTTTGCGCTGGTTTTGACCCCTTTTCGCAAAAATGAACCTCAGTTGGCCCATAGTAGGAGACTCCTAACCAGACCATGACTGAAGAGGGATTATGCCCATGTTGCACCCGCGGAACTTTGTTTCCTGCTTCTTCAGAGCTGGTAGCGTACACTCTATCGTTTTGTTTATTATACTTTTCTTCTATATCAAAAATTTTTTCGTCTGTAAAAAGTATACCGCGGTGCCGGTTTTTCGCGTACCGTTTTAACAACACCCGAGATCTTTTGAGTCTAATTTCTTTTAAACGGGCATTAAGTGTGTGGTTCTCCCCAGCACGGCCCATGTGGAATTCCATGACCTTGAGTATGCAGAATAATTGTCGATAATTTGTCGAAATTTGTCGCACGAAAACCAGAATTTGTCGGGACACCGTTTAAAAGATATAACGAAAAGAAGGTGGCGTGCTGGAGACAGGCTCTCTGCAGCACGGCCCATCGTGAATCTCGAGAACCGCACCACTTTGCGGAGAGCTGAATATAAGAAAAAAATGTCGTGAATTTGTCGACCCGACATGCAAAAAATCAGAAAGATCCGGTGAGCCGTTTAAAAGATATAACGAAAACAAAGTGGCGTGCTGGAGAGAGCCTCTCTGCAGCACGGCCCATCGATGGATCTCGAGAACCACGGCACGTAGCGAGGAACTGATTTCTGGAAAAAATTGTCGGGAATTTGTCGAACACGTATGCAAAAGCACAGAATTTGTCGACCTTTAGTTTAAAAGATAGGCGCAAATACTTATTGTTTGACTATAGTATAGGAGCTGACCAACAATAATATCTGCTTCAAAGAGTAAAGTGATGTATAGGATAGGGGGATCTGCTTATACTTATAATTTTTTTTTCTTTTTTCTTTGTTTTTTTTTTTTGTTAAATATCAAATATATTGACTTCATGATCTCAGTTTCACTCGTAGTGAATTATGCGGTGCAATTTCCCATAAATAGGGGTAATAAATTAACTTGTGAAATGTATGTATAAAATCATATTTTTATATGAGAGAATAATAAAGCACTGAACGTATAACAATCCCATTAAATAGAGGTAATAGTTTTTATTGGGCACTGAACTTAACTTGATAATAATTTGTCAATTTGATATAGCGTCACCAAGTCTGGACAAGTGTTGCTATAAGCAAAAAAAATCCTCATTAAAGTGGTTTATTACATTACTCTGAAAACAGAGCCGGATTTGACATACATTTCTGGTAATTATTTAAGGACATTTTAAATTCAGTGCAAATGTTTCAATCAACTTGACTAAACAAACTTTATTGTACCATTTTCAAATAAGTAACTAACTACCTATGTCAAATCCGTATCGGGATCTGTAATCGCTTGTTAAAAGTAAGGGATTTCATTGCATGCGACTAACCGAAAGTCTCATTCATATTCGGTGAAAATGGAGAGATCCATGCATAAAATTTGAAATGGCCTAAAATTTAAGACAAAAAAAAAACATGAATATTCCCTATTATCGTATGACAAAGTCACCCGTGCGCGCCATCCATTACTTTTAAGAATAATAATATTGGCAGCACTGAACCTCCTTGGAGAAGTAATTACTGGTCTAACGTAAGTACCTACGTGTACGTACCTACTTACTTACCTTCGAACTTTATAGTGATAGTTTTTTTTCTATATTCAGGCTAATTAAAAAATAAAACTATATTGGCCCTAAGAAAAGGTAAGAAATACCATTACATTTTTTATAAAACAAATTAATTAGAACTATCTTAAGCTGTGTGTTTTATCCTCGCAGCGTGATGTTTTTCTATATGTGCATAGTTCACAAGTTTTGTGAACTTACGTAGTTGCAATTTCTTTTTTACTCGCTAAACTAGCGTCAAGTCTACTTTGAGGGCAAGTCCATTTTGTCGGCAAGTCTATTTTGTTGGAAACAAAATATCAAGATTGATTCTTTTCAATAAACGGTCCGTTGGTATATCTACAACATAAGGGTGGAACCCCAGTCGGCGCCTCGATCCTCGGAGATGGAATGGGGAAGGGGGTATCATTTCATGGAGTGTTTAAGCACACTCTCCGAAATGCATCCTATACAATACCGACATGCATGCAACTTAACGACGGTGTTCAAGGCTCTGCAGCTTAGCCTCAACCAGTGCTTCGTCTGCTATGAGCTTCTTGGCGCGTTTTTCAATGGAGTCAAAGGCGGCCAGTTGGTATTTGGCAGATCCATCCCAAAGGTAGCAATACTCCATGCAAGATCGAACTTGAGCTTGATAGAGTTGTAGAAGCTATTCTGGTGCAAAGTAGCGCCTAACCTTTGAGAGAATACCAAGCTTTTTTGCTGCAGTCGTGGCCAAAGATTCTATGTAGCGTCCAAAGTTTAGATCTGACGTAAGAGTCATGCCAAGAAGATCAAGTTGTTCCTTTCATTGCCTGATCATGCATGTTACCTCTTACACATGGTAGATATTGTAGCAAGTTTCGAATGACAAAACTGGTCTGATAAGCAATAACTGTGATTTAGTAACTAATAATATAATATTTTGATTGTGTTTTACTTTGTGGCTTTGCCAACCTGTTCCTAAAAGCAACTGCAAATTCACCTTGTACAAGGCTCTAAGAAAATAGCGTAATCACGTTAATAGCGTTTTCCAAGCAAGACAATTTCGTGGTAGCCCATATAGAAAAGGTATCGGGGCCAGTACTAATAGCGAAAGTTGCAGGTCCAAATCCAGCCTGTGATCTAAATCTAGTATCTAACAGTATGCCACAACGACATAATTTTGTAGCCATATTGAGAAGCTACGAACAATAAACGGATTTCTTTTGTTTCATCCGTCAATGAAAGACGTAATTTTCAATTGCAAACTTTTATTTTATGTTTACGGGAGCCTTCAGTGCTTATTTTCGATAGTAACTTAATCAATGAAGTGCCCGTATTGTAAAAATTTAATAAAGAATTGAAGTTGAAGATTTTTCACCACATTTCCGGATGGTATCATGAGGAGCCCTTTAGATCCTGTAGATGACACTATCACCCTACAGCAGGAGTCACCGCCCGGCGAAGCTGCTGCGCTGGAATCTTTTCTCACTGACACTGGCAGAATTACCATAGACAGGGTAGAAGTCCATATAATTAAATAATAAAAAAATAAACGAACAAGCTACGAACAATAAACAGATTTATTGAAAGTAAGCTCCTGTACTTTAAAGGCCCTTGAAAATAAGTACATGCGATTATCTTCTAAACTAAAGGTCGACAAATTCTGTGCTTTTGCATACGTGTTCGATAAATTCCCGACAATTTTTTCCAGAAATCAGTTCCTCGCTACGTGCCGTGGTTCTCGAGATCCATCGATGGGCCGTGCCTGCAGAGAGGCTCTCTCCAGCACGCCACTTTGTTTTCGTTATATCTTTTAAACGGCTCACCGGATCTTTCTGATTTTTTGCATGTCGGGTCGACAATTTCACGACATTTTTTTCTTATATTCAGCTCTCCGCAAAGTGGTGCGGTTCTCGAGATTCACGATGGGCCGTGCTGCAGAGAGCCTCTCTCCAGCACGCCACCTTCTTTTCGTTATATCTTTTAAACGGTGTCCCGACAAATTCTGGTTTTTGTGCGACAAATTTCGACAAATTATCGACAATTATTCTGCATACTCAAGGTCGTGGAATTCCACATGGGCCGTGCTGGGGAGAACCACACCATTAAGTAAGTGCCCACTCTTTTTTTTGTATGCTCGCAGCTTAAGGTCTTCGTTTAAAACCTTTTTGACTGTTTTTCTACTAACCTTCATCTGCAAAGCCATAAGTTTCTGTTTTCGAACAGGATTTCTTCGTATGCGCTCCTTGATCGCTTTGATCACTGCTGGTGTTCTGGCGGAGCGAGGCCGGCCAGTTCTTTTCTTGTCCTCAACACTAGAGACTTCAGTGTACCTAGTTATAGTACGATACCCAAACCTAAGCGTTATTTTCAATTTTTTGAGCAACTTGAAAATGGTACTCGGCGAGTGCCCACAGCGACGCAACGCCAAAACTGCTATTCGGTTTTCTTTCAAAGTCCACTCCATCGTGAAAAATCGCGCCAAATGATTATTTATTGTTTTAAAATAATTGTTAAACATTCAAAAACGGAATGCAATAAAACTTTTCCAAATCCGTGTTCTAAATTCAAAAATAATATGCCAGTGACAGAACTTTGGGACCGACTACGTATAACAAAAACCCGAAGTTGGGTGACACCTTACAGAAATATCTCTTCTTTCTTTCCCGTCGTTTCCCATGACTGAGTTTCGTGACCACCGTAAGTCGCACTGTTCTGAAGGGCTCTCCAAGTTGGCCGATAGAGACACGTGGATCAAGGCGGGTAGTTTCTACAATAGCGTCTGTCCAACGGAATGATATGCTATCTCTGCTTCTTTTTCCCTCAACGTGGCCAACAAGTATCAGCTTGGCTTTAAGTGTTTACAGAACTATACATATTTAATAACCATAAATGTTTTTATCTTTGCAGCGGAAGACGTAAAAGACGAGGTTAGAAGCGCAGCGGGTCCCGGCGCGGGAGCGGGGGCGCCCACCGGCGCGGCCTCGGCGGCAGCGGGCGCGGGGGCGGTAGCGGGCGCGGGCGCGGGGGCGGGCTCAGACGAGCCGCGGAAGGAGGCGGCGGCCAACCCGTGATGCGCGGTGTAGTAAGCGGGCAGCCGCCCCCCCCCCACGCCGCGCGGACAGGGGTAGCCAACCCGTACTCGGTGTAGTCGGAGTCTATTCATTTACATTTTCAGCGTTTCAGCTTGCAGCTACCGAATACTCTCTAGCGACACATGTCTTTCACTATACTTGGAATCTTACTTCAGAAACAAAAAAAAAACTTAATAGGTCTCCACCAGCCACATGCCGTGGACGTGTTTCACCTGAGGTAGCGCATACTCAGTTGCTCGTTTCACGTGAGGCTGCTAGGCCGGTGGAGACGCACCTATTGAAATTATTTATTTGTTCATTAGCGTACATTTAAAGGATAAATAAGAAAATAAAAGCTTTAAAAAAGAAAAAAGAATTAAAAGACAAAAATGATAAGAATTTAGGGCGTGTCTTTTTATTGTTATCTGATTTGTATGCCATTATACGGTGTTATTTAATACGAAGCCAAATTTTATAATGGTCTCGTGTAAATAAGGTCGCGTGTAACGCAAATTCAACGGATAAGATTAATTTGCGAAACCTTGACTTAGTGCTAACCTCAAGAGTGCAACGTCATTTTATATGCGCACAATTTCGCGTAGCTGCAAGCGATAGTATGTCACGTGTCGTGTTATCGGCCTAAATGGAAATTTATTTTTATATGGTTCAACAGTTCACTGCCTAACCTGCCTTACACGACAACCACAGTTATGTAAATGAATATACTCGTGGAACTTTAGATCTCTGTTGATGTATTTTACATAATGACGATAGCAAGTTTCGATCACCTCCAGAATCGGCGTTCGAATGTAGTGTTAAGATTTTCTACTAGTAATCTTTAGGTAGGTTTATTATGAATTTATTGATCTAAATATGGTATAGGGTTTTGTCGACATCTAATTTAACATGAGAAATTCTTGTATTTTAATTTGACAAAATCCTTTACTTTTGTGTTTCTATTATAAGAAATCGCATTTCTACATTTTCTATAGTTATAAATGCTTATTGCTCCCGATTCCGACAGGGCTTTTTCTCAGCTCTTTCTGTCGTTTTCACACCACACCGCACAAAGTACATTTCTTGTGTTTTCTTTAAAGCGAAAGAATTTGCTAAGAAATAGTCCTATCAGAATCGAGGTCAATCTAAAATTTTGTAGTAAATTTAACAGCTGGTAGGTATTCAAAGACATTATTTTTATATTAATTATCGAATATATTGTGTGACGTCATATTAAAACAACCACCGATGTTACGTAACTATTGCTAAAAGTCTAGGGATCATCTTTGACTGCAATCAAACAATCTATTGCAATAATTAGATTATCTGAACTTTCTTACGCGCAATATCTAGCACTAGGGAACTATAAAGATTTCTTTTTCTTTTTAGAAGATTGATGTTGATTGGACACGTTGTTGACACATGTGACATCGAGCCATATAAAATATCTTAGTCACAAATAAAATAGATCATTATTCACGGGCCAGACGACACCATGAAAATTATAAAACTTTTGACAAGGCTCCCCTTTTCGATCCTCAAGGTGGTCTATATTCTGAATATCATCCTGAACGCTCGAACAGTTCAGGCCGAATCTCAAGTGTACCTTCCTACTTTTTATTTCCCACGCTTTCTATTATGTCACATCTAAAAAAGCCTTGACTATGTGTAACGTCAATGTAGAGTTTTATTTTATTATCATGACATTATGCGCAGAGAAGTTTGAAATTCACTATTGGAAACCTATGCCTATTTCTTCCTCCAAAGTCTGTTTTACTTTTTTAAATTATATTGTTTTCGGTTAAAGTTTAGTAAAAGAAACGACATATGTTGTCCCTAGAAAATAAGTTAATATGTGTTGTAAATATATTTTTACTGTTAAAATATATCAAATTGTGTCTAAAATTCAAGTTTTTTATTTCCTGATATAAATCAACTAGGTACCCAACATCAAAAGGAACTCAAATAATACAACAAAACATTCCTGTATAATGTATGTATTTAATTTTAAACAGATTATCACAACGCTCTAGACATAAATTGCACCATAAAAGAAAAGTACCGTAAAATCAGTCTGGTACCAAAGAGCTAGATAAAACCAAATAAATTGGAATGAATATAAAAATACTATGAAATAATTTAGCGATATACTATACATCTACTATTATAGATCAGTAATTTTACATACGAGAAACTGTAATAAAGACAGCCTTGGTGTATTCAGAAGGTAAAATGAACCGTAATTGATTTAACAATTAGTTTTAGTCTAATGAACACTTAACTTTATGGGGCGAGTTCCTACATTAACCGATTTACCGTAAAATTGAACCTTAAATCACTGCAATAACTATTCTAAAATTCACCTCACGTTTTGAACTTCATTTAAAAAATCACACTCTTTTTCATAATTCTCAAAATTCATTTCTACTTTAAAAATTACGAAGGAATGTAATACTTGGAAGATACCTATTGATGGAAATATTTGATCATTGGATACAATATACGCATACGCATTCGAAGAAGTAAATAAAATTGTGCGTGATTGTTATAGGCCTTTAATAACATGACTAGGTAAGACCAATGAAAATCTTGAAAACATTTTCGTCATTGTAGGATAAATCCAGGCATATCAACAATTATTTACTTACCTAAGGTAATTTGGCTAGTTTCATATACGCTCTGTCAGCCAAAATGCCTTCTTAGATAAGTTAATTCGGTTTTCAATCACGCAAAAGTACCGATTGTGGCGTGAGTATTCCTTAGATAATTATTTTAAAGTACTATAAATATCTTAGAGAGCTCTAAAGGTATCGTCTACTCAAACTATGTAGTTTGTGGCATCAACCACCACTTGAGCAGGGCAATGATAGATGTGAATTTAAAGTAAAAGTATCTAAAAACTTGCTAAGGAATTCGTACGCGATAATCAGCACTTACATAGCCCGTTGCAAATACGTCTCAGAGCGAACCCATTCAACAAAGAATAAGCTAAAATATGCACGGTTAAAATATATTAAATGATTTTACGAACTAAATGCGTAATACTAACTCAAATCACAGTATAGAAAACGAATATTAAAACTTTTATAGATGTCCTTAATAAATATTCCTATTTTATAAGTTAGTTGGAATTATTATGACCATGTAATGTCAAACCTACTTGAGAAATTAGCAGTGTATGTTTACCATGTAACAATACTCAAAGCTTCGAATTTGGTGTATGATAAATTAGCACATATTAGGAACCTTCATAATTATTTTGTATTACAGTGAAAAATAAATATAAATGCATGCGATTTGAACTTGTATTTCGACAACAGTTTATTGCAATATTCTCTCTTGTGAATTTTAACATTCACAGCTAATTTCCCAAGTTTAAACAAATTAACCATTTCGTATGAACTAAAATGGCGATAGCTTTACTCTATTAGATCAGAAATATGACTATTCAATCAGTGACTACTGTCTAAGACTTGTAAGATCCTAACTGGCACAAATGTGAGCATCCGAGGTCAATCCACTTGGTTCGGACATGAACCCTGCTCAGCATCACGAGACTTCCGGCGAACTGCACCTGTGCTTGGCTTAGGCTTCAGCGCCCTCTGCAAAAAAAAAGTTATTTTAATTTAAACTTTCAAAAATCATGACTTATTAACGTTTCTTCTAGCTGGCATGGAGAGGGGTAATACTAAGGGACTTAGGACCAGTTTACTTGTGAAAATAGTAGGTAATGTGAGTGGCGCTAACCTGGAGTTAATGGTTGGTCTCGTAACATTGAGCCTGTGAAACAAATTGGATATATTAAACATAGTCAAGACAAATTTAAAAACTGTGTAGAAATGGAATCGTGCATTTTTATATTCAAATATAAATATCTTGTGCAGGAATAACGTAAAAGTCCTAAATACATTTGATATCTACCAAAATATTAACGCATTCCATCAAATCGAGATTCAGAGTAAAATTTAAAACACATCCGAACGAAAAAATAAAAAATACTAGCCAACAAATTGAAAAGAGCTACATAATTTATAAAATCAAATAACTTAGGTACTGTGAAACGACTTTTAAAACACAATACGTTAACCAAGCGTGGGCAAATAATTAGCTACCTAAAAAAAGAGTAAAAAGCATCTTACTTATATTTTATCACTATCTCTTCTCTCTCTTTTCGTGTGGGACACCAAGTCGTTCAACGACCCGATGAACCCTAGTGTCAGAATTTTTCAACCGCCTTATTCAAGTAGCAGGCTTCTGACATGGTTGTGTAACGACCGCCGTCTAAGTGATCATAGACAGCACCGGGACTTACGGCTTAACGTGCTATCCGAAACACGGAACCATCTTACTTACGGACAATCGGGTGGTTCAGCCCGCAATGTCCTAACCAGACTGGGAACAAATTCACAAAGTGATAAATATCAACTTTGTGGTGCCCCAAAGAGAATCGAACCCGGGACCGTTTGCGTCAAAGGCGACTGCCTATTTACACCTATAATATTATATAGCTACTTATAAAATATTATAAACAAAATATTGTTCAACTATTTTTAAGCCTAAATACTTGACCAGAAAATACAACTGCTAAATCAAAGCAATACCGAACGAGCTTGGTCCAACCAGGCGCTATAGTTTAATGAAGATCTCATATGTATTGTATAGGTACTAACTTATACCTGCGTTTTACTTACATATTATGTACCATGTTATTGCTCCATCGGATGTACATTTTCATTCATTTGTGTGTACGTAAGCCACAAATGCGTTGAATAAATGAAGAGTAAATAAGATCAAATACTGATTATAAACAATTCCGGCCAAGCTATACAGGGTGTTAGGAAAATTACTAACTTTCTTTAAGGGTTGAACCAGCTTATGACACTGAACAACTTACCCCGAGGAAATAGGTCGAAAAAAAAATTGTACCTTACATACAACCGGACTCGGTCGGTTGGTACATGTATGTGAGGTCCAAAATAATTTTTCATATTTCGACCTATGTTCCTTGAGGAAAGTTGTTCTGTTTCATGGACAGGTTCACCCCTTCAAAGGAAGTTAGTACTAAACCTCTGTAGAGAAGACAGTGAAAGCAGCAAGCAAGCGGTTACCTAACACAGAGGCCAGAGCACATAGCAGAGCACATCGACACTACGCCTTGAGTAGCTCAGTAGAGAATAGCGTCAGAAAGTTGGTTACTGGTTAGTGCAGCGCCGGGCGTGATCCCCACGATGCTTCCGCCGACGCACGCCTCCACTCCTTCTGTAGACCACCACCGATATGTCAGTTCAGGCTCGGTACAACATGCCACGCAACGTACAAGGCATTTATGAGAAGTCGTTTTTTTAATAATTTAGTATATAAGGTGTAAAAATATTAGCTGCAAATTTTTTAAGGGACGAATCAGCCCATGAAACTGAAGAATTTTCCCCAAGAAACATAAGTCGAAATATAAAAAAAACTTTGGACCTTCCATACAAACTTGACTTAGTCGGTTGGTAATTTTGTATGGAGGTCCAAAATTTTTTTCATTATTCGATCTATGTTCCTTGTGGAAAGTTGCTCAGTTTCATGGGCTGGTTCACCCTTTAAAATATATGCAGCTATTTTTTTACATCCTGTATAATAGGCTTCATTCAGTCATCTGGAGGACTGAGTAGTAACTCTTCATAGTGAGAAACCAATCATAGCAATAAATAGCTTTGTAATTTGAGCGCCATGTGAGCCGTAGAGATAACATACAAAACATTAATTGCACATTCGATTATAACCGCTCAGCCTTTCAAAGAGAAAAACAATTATTATTTTTTATTATTAGTTATAGTGGAAAAAGAAGTAAAGAGTAATTATTTTAGCATTTATTTAGAGAGAAAAATAAAATCAAAAATTAAACATGCGTTGATGATATTTAGAAATAGAAAAAAAGCGGTTTGTTGAAATATTTATATACAGAGTGTGGCCAACAACATGGCCAAATATGTTACGGTGCGAAATTACCAATGAAACTGAACAACTTTCCCCATAGGTCATACTAAAATGAATTGAAGTTGTTCAGTTTCATATGCGGAATGTTAACCTGTAAAATATTTGCCCCTGTTGTGGACCACACATTGTAGAATTTAAAATATTTGTAAATAACTGGAATAGTTAGTTTAGTTGAGTTACTAGAAAGGAAAGAAGGAAGAAAAACAGAAGAAAGGGGCTTCAAAAAGCCATTCTAATAAGTTTTTAGCCAAACACAATGAAATGAATGATTATATATTGATGTCGATAACGTCAGTTCAATTTCGTGTTTCCAATAAACAAAACAAAATAAGTAGATACAAATTAAGAATGTAAAGTCTGTTCGCTCAGATAGTGGCACGTGCCGGCACTTTTCAAAGGAGGTCAAATTTAGCCGTGTGATGCCGGCTTAGAATAGCATCACCCCACATCCTACCCGCGGGTGTCGTAAGAGGCGACTAAAGGACTCGAGGGTATTGGTGTATTACAATTTTTAGGCGACAGGCTGTCACTATAGTGATACACATGTTTTCTGGAACAACTTTGGAAAACAATCCTCAAAAGTGTCAGACGTGGCGATAGCGACGGTATTCTTACGGCCGTTAACGTTCTGCCTAACCCGCAAGGGATAAAGGCGTGATATATGTATGTATGTATGTATGTCAAATTTGGGATCATTTGGAACAAAAAACTCCGCGACCGATTCTGGCCGAACGGACTTTACAATAAATCCAAATTTTGTCAGCTCAACTGTTCAGAGTTAAAGAGTTTTAGAGACAATTTAAAAATAACTAAAAAGGTTACCATTAACCTAGTCATATAATATGTGTCAACAAGGTTCAAGGTGAGGTATTATTAAATTAATGAATGAAAACAAATGATGTCGCCATTCAGCTGTTGGTGATGCCATAAGGATTGAAAGTTAATTAAATTTCAGAGTCATGACTGTAAATAACTTTGAAGTGATTCGTACTCGTTTTGTTTGTGTGTTTCTGCGACATTTTGGACCAGTCGGTGGTTCTTCTTCGGGCAGAGAGTTGTACGTGCCTACACGTCCATGCCGCGATTTCGATGTTCGAATCGAAACACACAAACAAGGCAAGTGAGTGTTCCGTCTTATAGTTTTTATTGAGTCAAGTTCATTTTCATGGCCATTCTAGCCAAGGCTCTCAAACCTTCTGTGTCATACATACATACATTTTCTAATGACCAATATTCTCAGTCCTTACAGCAGCACCCCGCTATTTACGCACAAAGACATGCGAGCGTGTACAGACCTGTAGTGCAGACGGAGTTGCCGTCGGGGTTGATGCCGGCAACGGACCACGGCCGCGCCTTGCCCGGCGTGCGCGCGCACCCGTTCCCTACGGTTTAGCATAGCGTCACACACACACCACAGTTACACCAGATTCTTGTTAAATGAGATTGGAAATTGTAAAGCTTCTGACACATTACTGGATGTAAAATAATCATTTGTAAATATTTTAAGATGTGAACTAATCTATGAAACTGAACTACTTTTCCCAAAGAACATAGGCTATTAGCAAAACGGATTAATTTGTATGGGAGATCTAAAATTTATTGCACATGTTGATGTTTCTTGAGAGGAAAGTAGTTCAGTGTCGTGGCCATCCCTTAAAATATTTCCAGCCGATTTTTACACCTTATATGTCGACGGCGATAATATATTAACGCCGAAGGCATGTGTGTAAGGAGCTTTAGAAGGCGCGTGATACATTTTATGTAAAACCTTGGTATGATTGATGAACCGAATGAGTAGTAGGAAAAGTATGAAATTTGTGGACTTCCATCACCTTTAATAAGACTCTGGTAATTATTTAATCATCCCTGGATTAATGTAGGTATATTATTTAACTTCCTGTAAGTAGCCAAAATACCTTTTTTAACTCAACTGAAAAATACAATAATTTAAGCGTTTTCGTCACAATAGCGGACAATGTCTCACAAAAGCCGTGTTTGCAGTATTCAATCGCGTGATTTGGACGTACACAGTTCAAACAATGTTGAGTATTACAAAAACACTTACCCATCGTGTTGACGTTGTCAGATGAGCGCGAGGGCGGCGGAGTGGTGGCGGACTTCATTCCTACATTGTCGGAAGACTTGCAACGGGAAACTTCTGTTGATCCTACAAGTTATAAATCACAGATTTCTCATTGGCACATGTATAAGAGGTGTTTGGTGGATAAATTGAGTATCAAACTTACCGCATTCATTCAATAAAACTGGCGTGCTTTCGCCTGACGTGACGCTATACCTGAGAAAAAAAGTAATAGATTAATAATGTACCTACCTACATGTATAACTGAAAGAAATATCCCTCTTCTGATTTTCACAGAATTCTGAAGAATTGTAGTTCTACAGCTCAGACAGGCAAATCTCGATTTATAAAATACGATAAAATAGCAGTAGTGAAGCTAGATTTGCTGTATTTCCTCATTGTATTAAGAGTAGAAACTCACAGGCTTCCACTCGACGCATAATGTCCTACATCCTAAAAATGTCCTAAACGCACAATGACTTATTGTCCTAAACGCATAATGACCTAATCGCATAATGAGCTAAACGCATTTTTATGAGCTTTAAATGTTTTACTCGCTTTATTTACCACGGCGCCCAGCATATCTAAAGACAAAACACACATACATGGTATCATCGCGCTGCAGGGTCGGCGAGTGCCTGTGCGGCGAGGGCGACGCGAGCGACGACAGCGAGTGCAGCGAGCGCGACGTGAGCGGCGTGCGCGTGGACAGCGACGCCTCCTCGCTGCCGGGCGGCGTGCGGCAGCCGCGCCAGAACTCTTCTAGCCCTGTTGAACAATAAAGAATTCGCTAGTTTCCTGGGTCATTAAAAACATATAACAATTGTACGCTTAAAACTATTGTCCAAAAGTACTACAGACTCCATAACTTTCCAAAATATTCAAATTTTAAATTAATAAACAGAAAAATAATGTGTTTTGACGCCATCCAAATACTTACGGCGTGACGTCATACTTCTAGTTTTGCAAACAAAATACCGTTTTAGATCGTTTTAAAAATTAGCTCATTTGACCTGTCTGGAAACAAACTTATTCTCTCTCTCTTCGTGTAGAACACCGAGTCGTCCAATGACCCAATGCGTGTCAGAATTTTTCAACCGCCTTCTACAAGTGGCAAGCTTCTAACAACCGCCTTCTACAAGTGGCAGGATTGTGTAACGATCGCCATCTAAGTTATCATAGACGTCTGTCTATTGGGACCTACGTCTTAACATGCCATCCGAAACATGGAACCGTCTTTCTTACGGATCTGGTGGTTCAGCCCGCAATATACTAAACAGACTAGAAACATTCACAAAGTGATAAATAACAAATTTGTGAATCGAACCCGGCTTTGTGAAGCGAATAAATAATTTATTTGCAGTATCTACCATAACATAATATTAACATAATTTTAATAATGTTTGCATTTTTAGTCGGAAACAATACAATTCACGATTTCATTCAGGCGTCAGAAACCGATGATTCTTCTTCTTTTCGTGAGGGACTCCGAGATGTCAGAGTTCTACAACGGTTCATTGGGTCGATAAACGACTCGGTGTCCCACACGGAAAGAGATAAAGAGAGATTGTAGAAGGGTGGTGGTGTAATGACCGCCGTGTAAGTAATATATAGCCAGCAACTGGGACCAGACAGTGAATCTGTGAGAGTAATACACTGCTCCTTATATAAACGTTTTTTTTTTTTCTTAATAATAAATGTGAGTTATCAAGTTCATGTGATAAGTAGGTACTGGAAATCAAAACAAAACAGAATTTTGATTGTGTATTGAAAAGGAAATTCGTATATTACCCGTTGTTCGAAATTGAAGTGAAGAAGCAAGCCCTTTGAGAAACAGAAAGTAATAAATTATCACTTAAACTTACGAAAAAGAAAGAAACCGTTCGTCATGCATCATTTCTATCATTATAAAGCCGGATTAACCTCTTGACGCATAATGTCCGATTCGCATAATGTCCTATTCGAAAATAATGTCCGATTCGCACATTTTCCAAGTCGTACAAGGTCCGAATCGCACATTGTCCGAGTCGCACAAGGTCCGAGTCGCACATTGTCCGAGTCGCACAAGGTCCGATTCGCACATTGTCCTTGTCGCACAAGGTCCGAATCGCACATGGTCCGAATCGCACATTGTCCGATTCACAGAATTTCCAATTCGTAAAATGCCCGATTCTTAATAATGTAGGTACCAGTTAGCAGCGGCAGCATTTCCGAATAAAATGTAAGTCCGAATTTGTACGAAACAACCAATCAACTTAAGGAAATGGCTACATTATAAAATAAAAAAACATTTTTACGGTGCGGTTATGTGCAATTATTCCCTTAGTACCAGCTTCTTTGATTCCAGATGCATGGTGTCATATTGTAGATAATACGCCAGGTAATCGGCAAATGCAAAAATTTGTCCGATATTTTGAAAAACAATGGTACCCGAAGATGGAACCATCTGTTTTGAGTTGTGCAGGGCAAAGACACCGCACAACCAATGCCCTTGAAGGGTGGCAACATCGACTCAACTCGCGATCACCAAAACGACCCGGCCTGTACATGTTTGTTTACAAATTAAGAAAAGAAGGCAAACACTCGGACTTTGTTCTGAAAGAACAGTTATTCAAAAATTCAAGAAAAAACCGGAGAGTCTGCGATAAAATTTTTGATCAACAATATTTGAAACTATTGAGAAAATTAAAAAAAAAATAGAATTTCTCTTGCTTCATTCAAGAAAAAAATAATTTTCTTGCGACTATTTAACGCGACTATCGGTCACTAGTAAAAAGTCACTCTATATAAGTATGTTATATTCGAGGTGAATTGTTTTGTTTAGGTTCTGGATATAATTTTGATTACTGCTGATTAAAGTGACTTTAAAATTCAGTTAAAATTTTTCATTTCCTATTCCCACCTCAAAACAAGTTTTATGACCTTTAATGATTCGGGTTTTTTGTGAATCAGACTTTGTGCGAATTAGATTTTGTGTGACTTTGTTAGACCTTGCGCGACTCGGACAATGTGCGATTCGGACCATGTGCGAATCGGACCTTGTGCGACTCGGACAATGTGCGACTCGGACCTTGTGCGACTCGGACAATGTGCGATTCGGACCTTGTGCGAATCGGACATTATTTTCGAATAGGACATTATGCGAATCGGACATTATGCGTCAAGAGGCGGATTAACACTATCAAAGTGTGCTTTAATCATGGCAACACTCATCAAAGTGTACCAGGATAGTTGGATGACTGTCCAATCAAAGTGGACCACTTCCAACTTTACTTTTCATCAAAAAATGCAGGACACCTTGCAAGTTTATGTTTTGTACAAAACTAATTATTTAAAAAGTGTGTTTATTTTGAAATACACGTCTGATATCGTGAGATAGTGAGAAAATGAGAAAATGAGGTTTAAAAATCTTAATGAAAATGTCGCAAATACGAAATACTTAGATTTTTATAGGTTTCGTGTTTTATCAAATCATAAAAACGAAAGTATCCTGATTTCTTTAATGAGAAGTGTACTTTGTCGAAGTTATTTTTTCCAAGTATACTTTGATATAGTCATCGCGGCTTAGTAAATATTGTTCTTTACCTTCATCAATGTCTTGAGACTGGTCTGTGATGGGTCGAGTTGGTGCCCTTGTTTTGGTACGGCGTGGGCGACCTGTAAAATGAAAAAAATATGATGACAATGAAATGATGAAAAAAGAAAATGATGACAGGCCAAAACGTGTAGATTTTTTTTGCCATCGTAGCTCGGAATGGACGTTATCTGAAAACAGTATGGAAGTCACCTGTGACAAGGATAGATAGATTATCACACAATCATTTGCTTTGACGCAAAATATTTGCTGAATATTTTGTGCTGAACATTTTCTTTTGAATTTTTTTTTGGCGCGTGATATTCGCACACGTCGGTATAACAGTATAATATTATTATATTATGCTTTATTTGTACAAAACACAACACAAAACAAAGAAAGCCCAACTTGGACACCACAACACATGGGATTTTTGACACAAGGTTGTGGAGGCTTATTCCAAAAGTGGGTAATAAAGGCTGGACATATGTATGTATTTCCGTTTACCTTTGACCAGATGGCGCAGCGTGTTGGCGGGCAGGTCGGCGAGCGCGTCGGTGGCCTCGGCGTGCAGCGGCGGCAGGGAGAGCATCTCGTTGCTGCTGCACTGCTGCTCGGCGACGGACTTGGGCCGCACGCGCCGGCACCCGCGCTCGCGCCGCCGGCAGCCCAGCGGCGTTGCCTGAAGCGTTTTAGATCGTAACAAAGTAGCTCATATGACCTGCCAGTCCATATTATTTTCAATAGTTGTAGATAAAACCCTTTCATTGAATTAATTGTGCAAGATCGATATTAAACGGTGGAGACTTTATGTTAGTTAATTTATTTAAACTGAAGTGAGTCAATATTCAGTTGCAATTTAACAGATCCTTACCGACAATTTCTTTTTAAGTTACTAAATATCTAAATTAACACATCGGTCAAACTCGCGTCGTTGATCCAATAAGAAAGCACACCACAGAACTATCTTAAATAGGTGGTTTAAGATTTTTTAATATGTAAAACATTACAACATCATGACTAAAAATAAAATAAAACACTTTTTGCTTACCAGATTCAAGTAATCCAATTTCTAAGATAGCATGAAATTAAATTTGGACATGAATACACTTTGTTTGATCATTTACGCACACATCAGCAATTACAACACAACAGTTCTTACTCTGACTGACTGATGAATGTAGAAGAAGCGAAAGAAGTATGCCACGATCGTAGCAAGTGGAAGGAAATAGTCTCTGCCTACCCCAACGGAAAAGAAGCGTGATTTATGTATGTATGTAGTTCTTACAGATTTTAGGCGATAGGCTAACAACCTGTCACTATAGTGATACACAAGT
Organism: Keiferia lycopersicella; assembly: GCA_029255805.1. Taxonomy (NCBI): domain Eukaryota; kingdom Metazoa; phylum Arthropoda; class Insecta; order Lepidoptera; family Gelechiidae; genus Keiferia; species Keiferia lycopersicella. Next base: position 6,624,057 of record JARACZ010000010.1, read on the forward strand.
TTTCATAAACAACAATCAAAACAAACAAAAGTGTCAGACGTGGCGATAGCGACCGTATTCTTACGGCCTGCCTACCCCGCAAGGCGTGATACATGTATGTATGTATGTGTTCTTACTCCCAAGATATTTCTCAACCCAGGGCAGGCAGATAGCTGATTGTCTCACTTTCATGGGCATCGTTATAGGCTTTTTTTTCACACTTCACGACAGTTGAAGCCGATAGCGACGCAATTTCGACAGTTGATACCCATTGTTGGACAATTCCTCAAAACAAAACCGATGGGCTTTTTTCATGGGTATGACGAAATTTAGTCAATTGGCCCGCAGTTGGATTCTTAGCTAAAGATAAGACAACTGCTAGAACTTACCCCTGAATGTGATATGGGCGTGAGCAGATCTGGTATGTCTGTTTCGGAGCTCGGTATTGGTTCGCTGTCGACGTTTTCGAAACTATCACAGGCTGATAGGGCCAAGTTTTCCACCGCCTCACTGTCAAAAAGAGTTCATAAATAATATGGATGTATATGAATTTTAGAATACGGTATGTTTGGCGAAGGAGTACCAATATTTTCCGTAACCTAAAAAGGAGTCAAAGTGCCTTGTTTTTTTGTATAGATGGTCCAATTTTAATATTCATGTTTCGACATAAACTAAAAATTTTGTTCAGTTTTGTGTCTAAAATAGTTCCTCAAAATATTTAAACTCTTTGGCCTAACACCCTGTATTTCGGTGCTTCAATACCTCATAAGCAATCGACAGATTATGTTTTCTAAACTTCTAAAACAGTAAAATAAAAGATTGCTCTTCATGGTGAATTTTCTTCGTGTATTGTTCGCCTTTAATTTTATTCACAGCAATGCGAATGCAACGAAACAGGCGGCTAATTTCGAAACGTATGCCACCTGGTTCCGTGGTGTAGTGGTTATCACATCTGCTTTACACGCAGAAGGCCGCCAGTTCGATCCTGGCCGGAATCATTAATTTTTGCTTTTTAGATAATTGTGATATAATTTTAGCATTTTTTTTTTTAACTTCACATGATTACATTAATTTTTACTCTTTAGATAACTGTAATATAATTTTAGCATTCTTTTCTACTACACAGGATGTTGACACCTGATCTAATATTTCGTTCATCATTTTCCAAATCTACATTTTGTCACTTGTGACATTTTCCCATATAATAAAATCACCACTTTGACCCTATTGCTATTTTAAAATCTACCGCAATATTTGAAGTGTAAATTAGTCTAGTTGAAACATAACTTATTTCCCCAGGCAAGATAGCAAAATTTAAAAAAAATATATGAATACGCATACCAATTTACTCGATCGCATTTTGTATGTATGGGAGTTTTATGCGGTGTGATGCCGGCTTAGAATAGCATCACCCCACATCTTTCCCGCGGGTGTCGTAAGAGGCGACTAAGGGACTTGAGAGTGTTGGTGTATTACAATTTTTAGGCGACAGGTTGACGACCTGTCACTATAGTGACACACACGTTTTCTGAAACAACCTTGGAAAACAATCCTCAAAAATGTCAGACGTGGCGATAGTGGCCGTATTCTTACGGCCGTTAACGCTCTGCCTACCCCGCAAGGGATAAAGGCGTGATATATGTATGTATGTATGTATGGAAATTCTAAAATTTTTTTGTTTTCTATAAAATATTTGCATGATTTTATTTAATATACTGTATAATATAAAAACGCATTCTGCGTCATGTGTAACGAAAAGGGAAAGGTTGTGTCGCGATACATACTTGAGCAGATCCTGCAGCGTGCTGGCGCAGGGCGCCATGGCGTCGCGCACGGCCTGCAGGGTGACCAGCTCGCCGGTGGAGCGAGAAGGGAAGGTTGTGTAGCGATACATACTTGAGCAGATCCTGCAGCGTGCTGGCGCAGGGCGCCATGGCGTCGCGCACGGCCTGCAGGGTGACCAGCTCGCCGGTGGAGCGAGAAGGGAAGGTTGTGTCGCGATACATACTTGAGCAGATCCTGCAGCGTGCTGGCGCAGGGCGCCATGGCGTCGCGCACGGCCTGCAGGGTGACCAGCTCGCCGGTGGAGCGAGAAGGGAAGGTTGTGTCGCGATACATACTTGAGCAGATCCTGCAGCGTGCTGGCGCAGGGCGCCATGGCGTCGCGCACGGCCTGCAGGGTGACCAGCTCGCCGGTGGAGCGAGAAGGGAAGGTTGTGTCGCGATACATACTTGAGCAGATCCTGCAGCGTGCTGGCGCAGGGCGCCATGGCGTCGCGCACGGCCTGCAGGGTGACCAGCTCGCCGGTGGAGCGAGAAGGGAAGGTTGTGTCGCGATACATACTTGAGCAGATCCTGCAGCGTGCTGGCGCAGGGCGCCATGGCGTCGCGCACGGCCTGCAGGGTGACCAGCTCGCCGGTGGAGCGAGAAGGGAAGGTTGTGTAGCGATACATACTTGAGCAGATCCTGCAGCGTGCTGGCGCAGGGCGCCATGGCGTCGCGCACGGCCTGCAGGGTGACCAGCTCGCCGGTGGAGCGAGAAGGGAAGGTTGTGTAGCGATACATACTTGAGCAGATCCTGCAGCGTGCTGGCGCAGGGCGCCATGGCGTCGCGCACGGCCTGCAGGGTGACCAGCTCGCCGGTGGAGCGAGAAGGGAAGGTTGTGTAGCGATACATACTTGAGCAGATCCTGCAGCGTGCTGGCGCAGGGCGCCATGGCGTCGCGCACGGCCTGCAGGGTGACCAGCTCGCCGGTGGAGCGAGAAGGGAAGGTTGTGTCGCGATACATACTTGAGCAGATCCTGCAGCGTGCTGGCGCAGGGCGCCATGGCGTCGCGCACGGCCTGCAGGGTGACCAGCTCGCCGGTGGAGCTACTGCCGCCCATCGCCGCGAACACCTCGCTGCATCTCTGTCGACATTGGATTAGGTTGTTTAGTATTAGTATTACGACATACATTACAGTTTGACATGTTTTTAATCAAATTTTAGTGAAAATTTGAGATTAATTTAATGGAAATTTCAGATCAATGTTAATGAAAGTTTCAGATCAATTTTACTAGAAATTTCATATCTATGTTGCTGGAAATTTCAGCTTCATTTTACTGTAAATTTAAGACAATTTTTACTGGCAATTTCAGATTAATTTTGAGGTCCGTTTTGTTGAGGATTCACCTGCAGGTACTGGTGCAGCAGCTGGTGCGCGTGGCTGGCGGCGCGCTCGAGCGCGGCGGGCAGCGGCGGCGGGGGCAGCGCCGCGGCCGCCTGCGCCGCCAGCGCCGCCGCCGCCTCGCCGCCCGACCACGCGCGCTCCAGCGCCAGCGCGCGCAGCGTGTGCTGCTGCGACGGCGTCGCGTTGCTCGCCAGCCTGGACAAAGGTGCCGTAAGAGGCGGCTAAAGAAGGCGAAGATGTACACTGATACTGAAGAAGTTTAAACGCATATAAAGAATTACGTAACAATGTTAATGTTTTATTTGTATCAAATGACTGGTTTTTATTTACTGTTTTGGGCGGCTCCTACGGCCCAACCCACTCACAAAGTGCTAGCTGACATACATGAAAAATTACAGTAATATGACTTTACCGTTCATGTAACTCCCTCCACAAGGCGGCGACCCTCTCGCTAGCGCCGCGGCCGCCCGCCGCCGCGTCGCAACCGGGGAACTCCACGCGACGCACAGATACCGAGCGACGCAAAGCCACTGCGATGTCTGTCAAACCTGCAAAGACAATACAATATTCATTAAGTATTTGCAAATAAAAATACAATGCGCATTTTTTTGTATTTTTAATCTTCTTCGCTTTGTACGAAAAAATTATATAAGCTGCAAATATTTTAATTAACCGCTTCACAGATAATGAAACTGAAATACTTTCCCCAAGGAACATAGGTCGATATATGAGAAATGTTTTTAATTTTATTTAACATAATATTCTTACCACTAAGATTAATCGTCAAAAAGGCCGCCTCGGGTCGTACCTGGTGGAAATGTGTTCAATACGCAGGCGGCATTTCCTCGTTGGATCGACTCGGTGCGGGGTTCTGATCGGCGGATGCGCCTCCCTAATTCAGTGACGAACGCCCGAGCCTCTGCACCCCAGGCACCGGTCACCTCCACCGCGAAGGGCAACAAATTATATTGCCCAAGGAGGTTTGCGTATTTTTGCCGTTTTTGGGAGGCCGCCCATTCAGCTGCCGATCGGGCCTCGCGGATGGAGCGCGGTAGGTGGGATGCGGCAAAAGTGCTGACACAGGTTGCATCCCAAACGAGGCACCGGCCTTTTACCCAGGGCACAAGTGTGAGCCCGTCAGGTCGCTTCCCGTCAACGCGGCTTAGCCCCGGGGGTTCGAGGGTGAATGTTTTTGAACCTGACTTGGTCGGTCGGTTGGTAATATTGTTTGGGAGCTCAAAAATTTTTTTTCACGTTGCGACCTATGTTTCTTAAAGAAAGTTGTTCAGTTTTATGGGCTGATTCGCCCCTTCAAATAGTTGCAGCAGATTTTGTTACACCTTGAACTTTTTGCACCTTAGATCTTTTGTCTCTCTCTCTCTCTTATATATACACGTACCTTGCAGACTGAACGCGTTGCGGTCTATATACAGCGTGTGCAGAGTGCAGTTGCACTGCAAGGCCTTGGCCAGCAGCCGCGCGCCCGCGTCCCCCGCTAGGTTCCCCCCCACGTCCAATGTCTTCAAACGCCGCGCGCCGCCCAAAGCGTTTAGTAGGCCGTATAAGTCCGCCTGGAAACACGAAACAAACGCTTTGATCCGAAAGGTGAATGAATAATACGAAATAGACTAGCCGTAAGCAATGTTGCTGAGGTACTATCAATGTAGTCATGACGTCACAAATTCTAGTTCAAGTACTACTCGTTATTGGTTGCCGGTGCGCTCCCCCTCACCCCCGCGCGCTACCTTCACCCAATTTTTTATAGAAATCGTGATACCCTACCTCTTCTATGTATCTGCTCTGTGCGAAATACAGTAGAAAATTTTGAATTCAAAGTTAAAATTGCCACTTTTTTGTGTTAAAATTTTGTAATCAAGCAAAACTAGAAGACTTTAGTGTGATAAAGGACACATACCTTAAGTTTACAATCACTGAGATCAAGGGAAGTTAAAGTTGTGTCTGGTTCTTGTAGAACGTGCACTAACGCCTGAAACACGAAAAAAAACAATATTGCAAATTCAGTTTTCATTGGCAATATACTTATTAATTTCAGTGGCTATATTCTTGTCGGTACACAAACTTTGTAATAGGGTGTTTCTACTCATGATTCTGAACAACTTTTACTATGGGTCCACCTGCAAAATCGCACAAAATAAACTGGGTGTTCTATAGGTACATCTTTGCCGAGTAGGTATGAATTTTTCTATGGGACACCCAATTTTTTTTGCCATTGGTTCTATAGTAAAAACATCCTACAAAGTTTGCGTACTGACTAAAAGATACACACACACACGCACGCACGCACGCACGCACGCACGCACGCACGCACGCACGCACGCACGCACGCACACAGACACAGACACGCAGACACGCAGACACGCAGACACGCAGACACGCAGACACGCAGACACGCAGACACGCAGACACGCAGACACGCAGACACGCAGACACACGCAGACACACGCAGACACACGCAGACACACGCAGACACACGCAGACACACGCAGACACACGCAGACACACGCAGACACACGCAGACACACACAGACACACAGACACAGACACACACACACACACACACACACACACACACACACACACACATATCCCTTTGCGCCTTTATCCCTTGCTGGGTAGGCAGAGCGTTAACGATCGTAAAATTACGGTCGTTATCGCCACGTCTGACAAGTATTGATTCAGATGATTCGTATTACCGTAGTGACAGGTTGTCAGCCTGTCGCCTATAGCTGTAATACGTGGTTAAACACATTAAACCCTCGAGTCCCATAGTTGCCTCTTACAACACCCGCGGGAAAAGCTGGTCAAGTTTATTAAGCATAAATTTCAATGCTGTGTCTGCTGTATACAGCGTAGCGTCACGTTGGCAAAGAGAAAGGACAATCAATTTTACCACTTTTTAAGTACGATTAAGATTGATCAATGTTTTGATTTCTTCATCTGTAAAGGATACATCTGATTTAATGTCGATGAGAAGCTTGAAGATGCAATCTTTCATTTTTAGAAAATTCTTTCTTTAAATTCTTTACAAACGTAAGCTTTTAAAGCATCGGATTTGAGAGGTGACTTCTTGATTGATCTTACAGGACATCGTACTTTGCCAATTAAATATTTGTACATTCTTGGATCACCAGTACGAACTTGTGCACTTTCTACTCCAAATCCACCGCAATCCATTGATGACTCGTCAAATTCGTCATCTTCGTCGCTTTCTGAGTTTGAGCGGTTAAGGGATTCGATTTCATGCTGAAAAGACGGTTCGGGTAGGGCTTCATCAGTAGTTGTTGGCTCGGTTTCGGTAGTGGTAGTTGTTTGTTAATATATCGATGACAACAAGCTGAATTCCGTGGGCGAGGCAAAATTGATGGTGGCCAGAGATATAAGAACCCATTTTTTTCATGACGACTCGGTGTCCAAAACGAAAAGATCTCAATCCGATATTACGATATTTGATCACTTAGTATCGGAATCGTAATATCGGAACTTTTGCTCCGGGATTCCGATATTACGATATTCCGAGATTCCGATATTCATGCCCTACACACACACGCACGCACGCACGCACGCACGCACGCACGCACGCACGCACGCACGCACGCACGCACGCACGCACGCACGCACGCACGCACGCACGCACGCACACACACACACACACACACACACACACACACACACACACACACACACACACACACACATCCCTTTGCGCCTTTATCCCTTGCTGGGTAGGCAGAGCGTTAACGATCGTACAATTACGGTCGTTATCGCCACGTCTGACAAGTATTGATTCAGATGATTCGTATTACCGTAGTGACAGGTTGTCAGCCTGTCGCCTATAGCTGTAATACGTGGTTAAACACATTAAACCCTCGAGTCCCATAGTTGCCTCTTACAACACCCGCGGGAAAAGTTGGGGTGATGCTATTCTATGCCGGCATCACACGGCAAAGACGGCAAGGCAAGACTAAAAGATAACCCTGTCTTTTACAGACCTGTATTAGCGGCGGCGCGTAAGACCTTTTCCCGGTCAATTTGCTGAGGCCCAAGTGCGTAATGGAATGATTCTTTCCCACTGCTCTCACTATGCCAGACAGTTCCAACTCCATACCTGAAACAGGAAAGTACAGAAAATGGGGATTAAAAGGTTTCGTTACTGACTACTGTCAGCGAGGCCGAGGTTTTGTTACTCACTATTGTCAGCGAGGTCGAGGTTTCGTTACTCACTACTATCAGCGAGGTCGAGGTTTAGTTACTCACTATTGTCAGCGAGGTTTAGTTACTCACTATTGTCAGCGAGGTCGAGGTTTCGTTACTCACTACTATCAGCGAGGTCGAGGTTTCGTTAAGTCACTATTATCAGCGAGGTCGAGGTTTCGTTACTCACTACTTTCAGCGAGGCCGAGGTTTTGTTACTCACTATTGTCAGCGAGGTCGAGGTTTCGTTACTCACTACTATCAGCGAGGTCGAGGTTTAGTTACTCACTATTGTCAGCGAGGTTTAGTTACTCACTATTGTCAGCGAGGTCGAGATTTCGTTACTCACTACTGTCAGCGAGGCCGAGGTTTTGTTACTCACTATTGTCAGCGAGGTCGAGGTTTCGTTACTCACTACTATCAGCGAGGTCGAGGTTTAGTTACTCACTATTGTCAGCGAGGTTTAGTTACTCACTATTGTCAGCGAGGTCGAGGTTTCGTTACTCACTACTATCAGCGAGGTCGAGGTTTCGTTAAGTCACTATTATCAGCGAGGTCGAGGTTTCGTTACTCACTACTTTCAGCGAGGCCGAGGTTTTGTTACTCACTATTGTCAGCGAGGTCGAGGTTTCGTTACTCACTACTATCAGCGAGGTCGAGGTTTAGTTACTCACTATTGTCAGCGAGGTTTAGTTACTCACTATTGTCAGCGAGGTCGAGATTTCGTTACTCACTATTGTCAGCGAGGTCGAGGTTTCGTTACTCACTACTATCAGCGAGGTCGAGGTTTCGTTAAGTCACTATTATCAGCGAGGTCGAGGTTTCGTTACTCACTACTTTCAGCGAGGCCGAAGTTTCGTTACTCACTACTATCAGCGAGGTCGAGGTTTCGTTACTCACTATTGTCAGCGAGATCGAGGTTTCGTTACTCACTACTATCAGCGAGGTCGAGGTTTCGTTACTCACTATTGTCAGCGAGGTCGAGGTTCTGCAGACAGCGCACGCCGTGTATGCAGGACTCGAGCACGTGCGCTGCTTGCGACGATGCCAGCACCCCGGACAGGTTGAGCTGCACGCCTGTAGCACTCTCGTTGCACGCCAGCCCTAAGAGCAGACTCCTGGCAAACGAAAAAGATGATATTTTGACGTATGTCAAAGAAAATTTGTTATTACCGGGGCGCTTTCGGGCAACACAGCTTCATTGCACAAAATTGGAACAACAGTAGAAAAACACAAACAAAGGAAATAGTATAACAAGGCAACCATCTTTTGTAGCTGTTTAATATACGACAGCACGTAAAGTCCCCATTTTAGAGTGACAAGTAGAAATTCCAAGAAATAGTATAAACTAACGGGCGTGCTAGAGAACTGTCGACGAAGTACTCCGGTACAACAAACGGTCCACCACAACTGTAGCAAATGCAAACCGCGTGAACTATTTCAGTGCCGTGCCGAACCGTGATACTGCGGTGCTGGACATAGTCCTAAATCATAAGAATGCTGACTTATAATGCCCTTCACCTCGTGAGGAATTGACAGCAAGACGGTGTCAAATTCTTAAGACCGTCTCACCGCTGATCACGGGAGAAGACTTTTGAGTATAACGAATCGTACTTACTTTAGAGCATCAGGCGGCATCTTGCAGTACGAGAAATCCAGATTTGTAAGCGCCAAGCACGCCGTAAAGAATTGTCGAAAAGAAGGCGGCGGGTCTTTAGGTCTTCTCACAGCTGACCAAGGGTTTCTTCCAACTAACAGGTCGGACAATCTCGCTGCGCACCCGCGAAGCAATGCGCCCCACATCTGAATAAAATACGATCATTTTTATAACGCAAACAATGCGTAATGCTGAAGAATTCCAGGTATAAAAAAGACAATCCTCAAGAAGCAAGTAAACAAAGAGTTACATAACATGTAAGCAACATTCCGATGGTAAATAAATACTTCATTGTTCATTTAAAGAGAAGCGAATGTATCGTTTAGGTGCATTGCGTCCAATACGCAAATAGTCCAATGGTTCAGTTCGCAATCGGTCCCGTTCACAAACGATCCAGAGATAATGAGAGCTCTATTTCTAATACGTCGTATTTCGATTGAGGCGAAAATCAGCTACTGCTCGTATCACAGGTTCTACTTTGCTTATTTAATAAATTCACAAATACTGTTGACTATAAAATCATAGAGTAGTGGTGTAGTTAGTTGTTGAGGCCTTCCGAGTACGGAATCGAATTACGACTTTTCTGAAAGAGAACTCCTTTTCGAAAACGGTCCAGTTTGCAAAATCGAAGGCGGTGTATAGTGGAGGGCCCCATACATGTTCTACGTCATCAATATAGTCATCATCATTATAATCATCAATTTCTGAGCCCTGGACTGTTTGCGAATTCGTATTATTCGACGAGCTGGACCATTTGCGAAATAGACACGATGCGCCTAAACGGATTATACGTACATTTTCTAATGTCGTCTCGGTGTTGGTTAAATTTAAATGCGTCAATACGTTGGGTTGAGCCAGGAAGTTATATAGATTCTGGAACAAACAATAATGATTAAGGACGAATTCTGCATCGCGCGTTATGTCGGTGCAGGTGCGGTAATACTGTATTTTGTTATTAATTTTCATGTAAGTAATGTTTTTTATGAGAATGAATAAAATAATCTTTTAAGTCTATATTGTGGATCTGCGCGTAGTTTACTCACTTTACAATGATCTGAACAGTTTGAAATAAAGTTAATAACGCGCGCGAATCCTCTGCGCGGACAATACGCATTTTACATTTTGTGCTAATCTGACGGATTGATGTCATGAATTTGTAAAACTGTATACTTAGAAAAGTGTGTACTTAGATAAAATTGGCGGAGGCACGACCGTGCCCCTAGAAATTATTTTCATTCTTTTATACACTCTCTTGCCCTGTCCAAATATGACTTACATGCACGTCGTCCTTGAGGTTGTTATGTGACAGGTCGAGGTGTGACAGTGTGGACAGATGGCAGGGGTTGTCATTCAAGATGGCGGCGAGGTGCGACACGCTCTTGCCCGTCACGCCGCACTGGGATAAAGAGATCGACCGCAAACCGTCCGGGTTGTTCGCCAACCCACTCAGAATACTAATAGCACCTGCAGACACACGATAAAACACTATAGTATAAAATAGGTTCATTGATGGTTGTTTGGAAGTGGTTGACTACACTAGGTTGACTACACTTCAATAGTGTGACAACAATAATGGTTCTGCGAGAAGTATATAGAATAAGAAGCGTGCATGGCAGGAGACATCTTACCCCTTAGCATCGCAAGTCCTTCTTCTTCTTCATAGAATATTGATTCTATGAAATTCTATTGGTAACAGTTACAACCTCGCTGACCAATATTCGGCAACTGAAATGCCCTAGCCTCGCCGCGAGGTCGTGCCTCAAGGCAGATACCCACCAGGTCATTACTGAAATACTCTTAATATAAGAAGTACCAACCTTTGTCTTCAATATGATTCGGCGAGAAGTCTATAGTATGCATGGCGGGGGCCGTCTTAGCCCTCAGCAGTGCATGTCCTAGCCTAGCCGCATGCGAGGGCAGATCCCCGCCAGGTCATATTCTTCCTAAAATACTCTAAATGTAGGAAGTACCAACCTTTGTCTTCAATATGATTCTGCGAGAAGTCTATAGTATGCATGGCGGGGGCAGCCTTAGCCCTGAGCAATGCATGCCCTAGCCTCGCCGCGTGGTCGTGTCTAAGGGCAGAGCCCCGCCAGCTGATCTTCTGCGGCGGCGGCGCGGCGCACCGCACGACGCGACACAGCGCCTCCCAAGCCTCGCCCCCCGCCCGCACGCCGTCCCCGCACACCCCCGTGAACCACGTGTTGTGTTGGAGGGCTATCAGTAATGGGATTAGGTCCCTGGAAGGTAGAAACGTACGTTTACAACTAAGCTGAAAAAACTATAACTGTAGGTATTATTATAAAAAAATATGGTTGGATATTACGATTATTTACGATATAACAATTTTAATTTATTTACCTATTTTGTCTCTATTATTGTACACCTAATAAGGTAGACTTCGACTATGTAAAACTTATAGCAGAACAACAAATAATTTGATTGATTGATTGTTGTATTGACTGATTAGGTAACATTCGGCAGAGAAACTATCCTATTTCCATTTGGATGAAATCACAAGAAATATTCATTCACTTTTTTTCGCTACATGCTGCGTATTAATTTTTTGTAAACATTTACAGGTGTACATTTAGCTTATTAAGACTTGCTAAGTAGATGTAAGGTATTTATATCGGCCGATATATTGAGTTTTCAACCGCGATGTGACTATATCTCACAGAATAATCTGTATCAACGTATTTATTCATACATTTAGATATATTTGTATATGTCGCGGTCTCAAACTATCAGCTCTAGCTCTAACGCAAATTAAATTGACCTTGGTGTGCAAGTCGCGCGTGCTAATACAACTAAAACGCCCGACCACATATTGAGTGTTACTCTACCAAAGTCTATATGACGTTGTTCATGTTTTCCCTAGGACATGTTGAGATTCTAAAAAAGAATTTTTTTAATCCCAAAATCTGTCAGTCAGTTGAATACTTATTGTGATTAGGTATGCCTGCAATTTTTTTGTTGTATCATCCATTCCACCCTGTCTGTATAAGTAAAGATGCCGTTAACTAAACTTTCGAAAATACTCTTCCTCTAAAGCTAATCATCATGTTATTTCCCTAAGCGCATTATATGAATTAACTTAGTATAACTCCTGGAAGTAGGACATGGGAGGTGGAGCAAAACAATGGATGTTTATGTTCGAATAACTATTACAGTAATCGTATTATTTAAAATTCACTGAGTAGTAAAAAGCAGAGCAGATTAACGGTCATTTCATTCGTGTTTTATTTGGCGGCAAAATCTAACAATTGGCATGGTATGTGTAAAAAACATATTGCGTGTGAACTCTTTAATCGAGTTTGCACTCCTGTCAAAATTTTTCTAAGGCGCTTTCATGATTTTTGTGTAACAACAATTATGTAAAGTAGCTAATTGCAGTAGGCACAATATATGGTAGGTAAAGTCTCGACTGATTTTTATTTGTATGTTTGATGTATTTCTGTTCGTTTTATTTGTATGTCTGTTTGTTTTATTTGTGTGTTTGTTTGTATGTCTGTTTCTTTTATTTGTATGTGCCATACATACAGGGCGTTACGAAAATCACCCAAAAACTGCAACACACAATTTAAAAACAAAGAAATCCTTAAAAATTGGATTGTGATGGGACCAAGAGTGAACAAAGACAGAAACTAGACAATTTAAAAGAATAGTAACTGTTTAATTCGAGAGAAAAACAGCAACTATATTGCTATTATTAACTCTATTGATAATGTCTTTGTTTTCTACTTTTATATTTCAATAGCCTTGTCTCGATCAGTGCAAAAGCACGCCTGGGTACCACAGAATACCAGCGCTGTAATACCTGCTGCGTATTATGGCATATGCTGAGTTGCATACCCTTTTCAAAGTACTTACCTACAAACTGTGCCTAGTATATAAGTTAATTATGTTATAAGTTACTTTGAAATAAAGATTTCTATTCTATTCTATTCTATTCTATTCTATTGCCTCGCATACAATACTAACCTTTGCTCTAAGTGGTCGAAATCCTTCAGATGCAGCATCCTGATGTCGTGTGCCAAATAAATTGTGTCAATGTCCCACGCCACCTCCGCTCTGCAACGATTTACACATACATTGCTACGACCTTTGAGCAGGAAAATGTGCAATGGATGACATTAGTCATGCCTAAACATTACACAAAGACTTTTTTATTAACATGATTAAACCTTGTTAGTACTTTTATGATTTTAATAACCCAATTGGCACAGTTAAGTTATTATTGATGTGTTATGTTGATAAAGAATAGCATCAGCATAGCACCATTTCTTATTGACTGGCGTCTAAAAGGGCTACTAATACAATTAACTAAGGAAGAGTTTCAAGTGACCTTTTAGCCAGCGGGCATGACGCACTTACTGAATTAACCTTTAAATATTGGACAGGTCGTTTACAGTGTGCCTACCCCGCTAGGGATGGCGTCGTAACTTCGTAGGCAACTGTATCTAATACAATACTGTATCAACACTCCTGTAATAATACTGTTTATTCCAAATATTTATATTGCTGGAATCTCATTTTTATTACTATAATTAGCCTATTATATCTCACTGCTGGGCAAAGGCCTCCCCGCGGCCTTGAGGAATAAAACAGAAAATCTGCTGCTGTATTTTCCTGCTAAAGCAAGTAAGTACTCTCTAATATTGGTGTAGTTTAGTAAACAACATTTTTCTTTTCTCCACACTCTCGCTTATACCACGTAACTCTGAAAAACTAAGTGCAAAGAACTGCAGTTCCCTGTTTCTTTTCGCCTTTATCTTGTTAGGTAAGGAATGCGTACGCCAGAGTGGGTTTCAATAATGAATACTGATAGAGGCGTGACTCACCGAAAGGGCGTTTGGCAGAGATCGCACATGGCCGCGTATTGATTGGAGAAGTCGCCACATGTTGAATGTTTCCGAGTGCCTTTTACATGTTGTAAGGTGAACGGTAGGTTTACCTGCAATCCGTAAACATTGTTTTAAGAAGGTTCTTAGGAAAATGAGTAAGTTAGTCGATTTTTAATTAATATTAATAACCATGCTTATTATTATTAAAGTATATTTTGCAGTGACCCAATTATTAGGTTCCGAAAAAATAGTTTCAACCTATCCTTATACATTCCTTCCTTATAGGTGGAATTTAGCTTTTGTAGTAACCACTAAACAGTGATAAAATATAATCCAATAGAGATTTTGATAACCATTCATCACAGAATTGGTTTAATGTGTCAAAAATTAAATTATTATTATGAAAAGTGAGAGCTCTTTTATCTCTAAATTGTCTGAATGTGTGACAAAATAAATTAGATATCATGAAAACTAAATGAGTCAGGCACTTACACAGTAAATTCATGAACATATAAATGTTATCCTGTTCAATTTGGTCAGGGAAACAGGCAGTAGGAGGCACAATAAGACCTAATAAGGTCCGATACAATTGATTTCATTTGCAGAACAAGTACGTAGTTAATTAGTTCATCAATTTTGATCCGACTCTATTAACTAGATGCAGCAAAACAATTCTACTAGAAGTTTCTTTATCTTTAATACCAAACTTAGAGAAATGACGCAGACAGAATGTCTCGTAAGACCGTTTTGTGTGTATTTCTGAACAGCTCGTTTATCAGAAGTCTTGAAAATCACGAATACGTTTTCTTCATATTTCCCAAATACAAAGCCAATAAGTTTGTAGAATGGAGTATTAAAACAGTAACAAGACAAGTGCATTGATACAATGCAGTTGCAACTATCACGAAACTCATAAAAATGCTGATAACGTTATGATAAGTAATATACTTAAGTACCTAATGTTAATTACGCAATAAACTGAATAAACTTGAGTGTCCACCGTGTCAAAAGAGGACTGATATCAGAAAAACGAGTATAAGACGAGAACTCATAATGTAAACTAAGTAAACAAACAGATCTTTTGTCCAACGGAAGCCCGTTGTTACGTAAGTACAAGTTGAAGATCGGTTATTGGGTAATCGGGAGTAAACTTCTAGCTGCCCTAATTTCGGATATTGGTCACACAAACCTAGTTTGTATCTTAGATGTATCTAGTTTGTATCTTAGATGTATCTAGATAACTATTAAAGAATAATACTTTAAATAACGTAAATACTACTATGTTTGCGTAGGATGTATGTGTATGGGGCATTTTAGTTACTGCCACGGTTTTAGAGTGACTCTACTTATCAAGTTCTTCTATGAGACATCCTGCGAAATCAAATCACTTACCTTGGAAATTATATCCTCCATAGCAACATTTGGGAACAAGTCATCGAATGCTGCCACTAAAGCATGTAACACAGTGATAACTCCGTCTGATGATCCCTCTTCACCTGAAATCATAAAAACTGTTAGCCCTCTTGATAAGATTGTTTTTTAGACCGTTTTGAATGGCATCACCCCATGTATAAAAGGCGATTAAGGGACTCTTAAGGTGTCATGTTTATTTTAGGCTACGGTCAATATTTGAATACTACGAGTGAACCACAATATTTTTGAAACGGCCTTCTAATATTTTGTCAGACGTGGTGATAACAATCATATTTTTCCGATCATTGACGGTCTGCCTACCCCGTAAGTGATAAAGGCGTGATGTATGTGTATGTATGTAAGGATAAAGGCGTGATGTGTATGTATGTGTTTAAACTTTATTCGTCATCGCATAGCAGCCTATATCAGTCCACTGCTGGACGTAGACCTCTCCCAGGGTGCGCCACAAGGCACGATCTCCTGCTTTCGCCATCCAGTCCCTACCAACCCCTCTTTAGCTAAACTCTCTTAAACTGTATTGCCAAGACCTAAAACACATTTTGCTATGTGTTATTTGTGGTTTATTCACATACAGCTTTAATAAGGTGAAAGAACTTTTATGAAGCTAATTGGCTATCGTTTAAGGTCGCTAGCGTGACAAATTTTAATAATTGATAATGGATATTTTCGCTGGTGAATATAACGGTACAAAACCCAATGCCGTATTTTACTATTATCAACTAAAGTTTATAAAATAAAGTTATTGAACCTCGAGACAATTGATGAATTAACTGCCTAACTACTTGAACCACTAAAATGCAAAATGCGTTGGAGTTAACATAGGTTCGATTTGACGTTAGATGTGCGCTAACCTTAATGATAACGGAGCTTTGATAAGAGGATTTTTTTATATAATAAAACGATTTTGGGTCTTTTAATGTACAACATTATCATCAGGATAATCTATGGTAATATACTATTCATAGTTATAATTACTGGGTTCTTTACGACGACGAATTCTTAGATATGTAATAATAATAACTTTTTCATAATAAATGCCCTGTAACTCGCATCGTGAGGTTAATCAACTCGTATAAACAAACAAGTAGAGTAGTTTGCGTATTGATAGCCCTGATTCACCACCTTGATGGATTGCTCACCATGACATGAATAGTATAAAGCAAAGTCGCTTTTCGCGTCTGTCTTTATGAATGTTTGCTTAAATCTGTACTACTACTCAACGGATTTTGATTCAGGTTTTTTAAATAGATAGAGTGATTCCAGAGGAAGGTTTTATGTATAATACTTGCCGGAAAAAGATCTTGATCGCTGGGCGGGCCGCTAGTAAAATACAAAGTGTAAGGGAAATAGCGCAAATTTCCTCTTTTACATAATATTTTTTTATCGCTTTGGGGCCAAAATATATGAAAAAACACATTTATATTTATATAATATCCAAGTTTCTTTGCCAGAAGGTCCTGCTATTTCTTAATAATAAATTGCGTTGGTTCGCTTATATTCTGTTTAAAGGAACGATTTCTGTTTCTACATACATGAATATACCACGCCTTTATCACTTGTGGGGTAGGCAGAGCGTTAACGGCCGTAAGAATACGGTCGCTATCGCCACGTCTAACATTTTTGAGGATTGTTTTCCAAGGTTGTTTCAGAAAACAACCTTGGAAAAAAATAAACTAATGTTATCACTATAGTGACAGGTTGTCAGCCTGTTGCCTAAAAATTGTAATACACCAATACTCTCGAGTTCCTTAGTCGCCTCTTACGACACCCGCGGGAAGGATATGGGGTGATGCTATTCTAAGCCGGCATCACACGGCAAATTTCTGTTTCTAGGGAAACTAAACATAGTCCCTGCCCTATCTATATAATAATACGTAATACTCACCTAAGTTATAGTATAGTTTATCAACATTTAAACCGCAATGACTAAATAGGTACTATTTTTACCGATTGCAAAAAAGTGCATGGTTGCAACAAGTACTTAGTACCTATTAGCATAACAATAGAAGCTTTTCTTCAGCTTGTGTGAACAGGCACGATAATGAAAGAGTTAGTCATTGTTTTGTTTGTGGTCAGCGTAGTCAATGAGATGACGTGAAGACTTGCGCATCAAGGCATAGTGCCTCACTGTGGAGTAGTAAAGAGATATCGTACTGTGGTGCGCAGTATGCATAGTTAGCCAAAAGGATACATTAGGGTGCGTACGGGAAATAGAGCGAGACAGCGTCTAAAGAAAAAAAAAGTGCGCCATTGCGTCTGCAAATCTGCATCCAATTACACATTTTTAATATGGCCGCCGTCCCGCACTATATTTTGTGTACGCACCTTACAGCAATAGCGTTATCTGTACCTTACCAAGCAATTCTGAAAGCGGTACAGAAGTACAGACGCGCTCTATTTAGAGAAGGTAAATAAAAATTATCTTTAAAAACATTAAGTCAGTTCAGTCAAGTAGTAAAAATTCAAAAGTCTAACCAAGATCGTGATCTTAACATTTCTGAGATGCGCGCCGCAGTATTCGAATTTGCTATTTTACTAAAATGTGGGAGCATTTCGGCACCAAGTATAGTTCCTGCTTACCAACGACAGCAACTTATTTAACTGGATGCCTATAACGTGCGTGTGACAGAGTGCAGAGTAGATCAAGAGTTTATTGAAACGTACACAGTACAGTATCTTTATACTACGACCGTAACAAAATATGCCCCAACCCAAAAAACCATTCGACCATCTACAGATAAAATAAGTGTGCCAGCAAAAAATTACCTAATCTTCCTTGGAATGTGGCACAACGGATGACTTTAGTCTCTGTTGCGGACTATTACAAATCAGTTTTAATTGCGTTTGTAATTATGATAGTACGTGTACGCTTTGTTGTGTAACGTAAAGTAACAGAGGATTGTATTTAGGTTGCTCAAAGGAGTATCTTACATAGATAAGTATTTAATGTCCGAGAATTTAAGTGTAATCTTACATACATACACACATCATGCCCATAAGGGATAACTCTTGCGGGGTAAACAGAGCGCTAATGGCCGTAAAACTACTTTGTTTTGCTATCGCCACCTCTGACAAATATTTGAGAGCCGAATAATACCTACGTATTATTTCATAATTTCTTACTACTTAAAAACAATAACTAATTTCGCCATTGTCCAATAATAAAGCCAGCACAAAACAAGTCAAGGAAAATGGAAAATAAAAAATCAAACGGAAACTCTAGACTTATTTCTTGTTTTCGTGTCAATGGCGACGACGGCCGGCTATTAACAGACAATGGGTGTAATTAGACACTCACCAATAAGTATGGAGACGGGCTTATGCTCATGAATGAGGGTTATAGACAGATGATTAGCCTTCTTGCTTTCCAATGCCTCAATTTCCATCAAGTGAAATCCATTGTCAACCTGGTTGGGTAACAAATTGTTGCATGAATAACAATGTGTTTGACGGTGTTTGCTATTTATGTTGTCTAAATATTTCTGTCCTTTTTTTAGACAGATTGATGGTATTTTTTAAATAAATGAAAATTTATTAGTAATCTCAGAATTCGTTTGATTTCATGACAGATTTCTTCAGTTATTACAGCAATATTCAGCAGTTATTATTATAAGTTTCCACCCTGTATAATAATAATAGTTGCTTTATATTATTATTTACTGGTCATTTGATTATAATTTTAAAGAAATTGTAAATAATACTGAAGATTTCAAACATACAAAAATCCTTAAAAGTACAATAGGTAACCAACCAAGTAGAATAAGGTATATATACTTTATCAGGATACTCACTCTAGTTGGCACTTTTGTTGTTGTGATGAAGATTCTGTATGATGTCACAACCTGAAAAATATTAATTTATTAATATTTATAATCAATATCATTCGTTATTTTACACATGGCAATGCTCCATAATAAAATAACTGAACAAAAATTATTACTAAAACAGAGTAAAACATGCCATGTTGTATTATCAAACTAGGGCCTGCCCATTGGCTTCACTCACTTTTATTTGTTTTCCCAGAATGTATTATGCATATAAACTTTTTGCTTGAATAATTCTATCTATTAAGAAACTGCATCAAAATCCATTGTGTGGTTAAGCCAGAGTTAATTTTGTTTGTGACAGATATAGAAATGCAAGCTATTTCATTTAATACTATTTATATTATTGTAAAATGTAAACAAACATGATTCATTCATACACTGTCCGTTTCAAGCAAATATAGTCTCATATTAGATAAACTTCTTATCTAAGTCTTCAATGCAAGATGTTACTTAAAATTGATAGAATCATATTTTTATGCAGTAGATTATTGTATGTATGTGTATAGAGGGAACACATTTAATGCACACAACAATGATCCTATTCAGCCAGACACACCTAAATGACTCATAGCAATTCATACTATTGCCCGAAAGTCTATACAGCACTAGAGAGTCTATATTAAGTATACACACAAGGAAAATGTTTATTGTGTTTATTTAATTTAATTTTAAGTTTAGAATGACAGATAAACATATGGCTACTCGTTGTCTAAATACACATTTAACGGGAACAATTACTTTAAAAAAAGTATTTTTTACAAAAGTACTTTTATTCTATGTTACATAGCTATTCTATCACTGGTCAAATATGGTACATATTTTCTGAACAGTGGTAGCTAACTATGTAATGTAAGTAAGTTAATGACATATTTAATGCAAGTTAATGGCAGCTCTCTAGTTATTAGTTCTTGGCGATTGCACCAATACTGGTTATTGTTGGATGTTTAACTTTTGCTTTATGCTCTAGGATAATAAATTTTTTCATGGTCTTGCAGAAGCTACCCTATGTAATAATTCTGGAAGGCTTTGCCTATACGGATGATCAATCATCAGTCAGACTCAGGCTACTGTAATATGCAATAATTTTAAAATGCTTTGTCTGGCATGGTGATCATTACTCAGGCACAGGCTACTTGAAAGGTAGGTAAGAAACCTAATGTGGAAAAACCATGTATTTACTTACCAAAACCCTGTTGTCTACCTTGTCCCCTCTTGATTCCATTCGTATAAGAGATTTGTAAAGTATTTTAACATTTTTACCCAGGACATTGCTTATACTGTCTGTAAAAAATAAAAATAATACAAAAAATAAACTTTGAATGTGTTACAAATATTTTCTATGTACATGTTTCCATTGCAAGGAATATGTTTTCCTATATTATGTATGTTATTCATTTACTAGATAGCATTAATTTATTACTTACCACTGAGCTCTGTGGATATTTGGGATTTTGTTGACATTTTCCCGATTTTCTTCAATGTCATTACAACAATAAAATTTAATATTTTCCGACGCACAATAAACTCATAATATATACAAAGTTAAGACTAAGTAAATAAACTACTAAATAAAGATCCTTTCAACAGAAATAAGTGCATTTCAATAAATAAAAATTGTAATTATTGACCTAAAATCACCACAACACACACCTCTTCTTACATATACACCATAGACAATTTATTTTTATTTTTTTCTTCGTTCTATAGGGTGGCAAGGGCGTGTTAACAACATTCTACCAATAAAGGTACCTACCCACTACATAGCACACAGAATTCGCACGGTAGGTTGGCATGAATGGCTTTTGTTTGTGTGTGGTGTGGTTGTAGCATGGCATGTCTGGGCAGGAGCAGGCACAGTTTCACACTTTCAGTTGGTTGAATATAGCATAGTATTTCTTTCTTTTGTTTCGTCCACCACTTAATTTTAAAAAATGTGTTCCATTTTGCAGTTCCCATGAGGTCCACCCACCACAGGTTCCCCGGTTCCATTATTTATGAGCAAATGGAACACATCACATCAAATGTCAATTTTTTTTTTGTGATTGTGCCAATACGTCAAAATCCCAAAATAATTTGGAAAATTGTTGTAAATCTCAAGATTAGCTGATAGAAATTTAAAACTAACATATAATTAAATGAATTTCCATGATGAACAAAACTTATGAGCGGTGTACCCATTGTAATCGCCGTAGATGGCTAACAACAAGCTGTCTCCGCAAGTGGTTGAAACCAATGGAATGTAAACATTTCCAGAGGACTATTGATAACAAAAGAGATTTCAACAATACAGATATTGTTAATTGTGTATTTTTGCCAGAACGCAAGCCCTCAGTTAACACTAACATGTTCGTAAAGTTTTGGAAAAACAAACTCTTGATCACTGGCAGTGTAAGGTCTTTGCAGAGATATTTTGGGACTAAGAATGATTACTGTAGTTTTAACAAAGATAACGAGCCTTCCACATCGTCTGAAAAGCGGATAGGAGGAGTTCCTTTGACATATGAGAGCCGAAAAGAGACTGATTCTAATAAGCAGACCTTGAAGTGCCAATGCCAACACTCTGAGGGCCACTCTGTCCTGCGTGGCCATCACCAACATGCTTCACTTGAGACTTGTGCTATTTATTGTCAACTGTCAAAGTAAGTTTACTTTTTCTTGAAAAATCACCATCTTCACTCTTGACTACTGGCTCACTCTTTAGTTGCACCCGCTGCTATTTGTTTTCCTGTGAAAATAATTTTCTGTGTGTGTAAACCTTCTTAAATCACTATCTATTTTAAAAATCTGCATCCAAATCTGTTGTTATCTTTATAAGATCTAAGCATATAAACAGATACAAACACAGGAAGCAACTTTGCTTTATATTATGTAGTGAATCTCAATGCATGCTGAATTATGTTATTACTAATATGTAACAATTCTCATTTTTGCAGACACGGGTGGTATTGGGGCGGCATAACATCAAGTGAAGCAGAGGAGCTACTTGCAGGTCAACAAGATAATGTGTTTCTTGTCAGAGACTCATATGATTCACGTCACATCCTATGTGTCTCCTTCCGCTGTGTGGGCCGCACTCTCCATGCAAGGCTGAGACATGCCAATGGCTTATTCTCACTTAACAATGAAACATTTGTGCCAGCAAATAGAATATCAGAACACTGTGCTGCTGTGGATGTCAAATCAAACATTTTTGCAGAAATGCCTGTCAAGCTAGCCAGGCCCTTGAATAGGTAAATATCAATGGTATTCTTATTCCGACAGCACAGATTTAACAGCAGCTGCATTTATTTAAGTTTCAATGTACATATCTATGCATGCATGTGGAAGCAGATTGATACAATACATTTAATTAAGATCTTATTTACTAGTTACCCTAACATTTTACCATGACACACATTTAAAATTCTGCTATGTTTCAATCAGTTATGCCCTAGTTTCAAGTTAGGCTAGCATGTGGATAGCTCAGTTCACAACATTATTAGGTATTGAAGTTAAACATTTGTAAAAAGCTGAGCAGAGTGATTTTTTTTTTTTTTAAGTTGCAATATTTCCATGAAAATATAGGATATGTGGGGTTTAAATTAACATTAATTTTGTGTTGTTTCAGGTTTGCAAGACTGGACTCCCTCCAAATGATCTGCAGGTTCATGATAAGACAAACAGTATCAGCAAATGTGTGGGACAAGTTACCCCTACCACCAAATTTAATAGGATATATATCTCAAGGCAGTGATTACATAGTTCCAACATAGGTCCAAAGTGTTCAAAGTCATAGTCACTGTGCCTTCATATTTTATATTACATGCATGATACTGTAATAATTATACTTACTATATGTGTGTAGTTTATGAACTATGATATTCTCATAATATTATGTGTAAAGTGTTCATGAAATTTTTATACTTACAGAAATATATTTTAATAATTAAAATGGTTATGTGTTATGGTATGTACTCTCAGTTTTGTAGTCTTAGAGATTAAAACGAATATTCACATCACAAGCTATTTATTTAAAACAAAAATAGATTAAAATACTGCTATTGCACAAAAATATTTTTCTCTGCATCATATTGTCATAATCATGATGATTATCAGCATATTACTTCAAAGTGTTGATCCCCAATATGTTTTTAGCCTGAAATGAAGAATTTATATTATAATATAAAAAAAAAGATCTTATACAACTTTGGGGCTTTAGCAATGGCTCAGGGCAGTATATTTTTTAAGATTCATCCATGTTTCTGGGCAAAGTCCATTGCAATAAATAGGCCTTTTTCTGATTTGATGGGTGTAGAATCATTTTTACCGTAACAAATGCGGCTGTTAGCGTCTGGGGAGCAGCTGCGGCGGCTGACGCTGGGTTCAGGTTGAGGGCACTTTGTATCAGCTGTGCGTCCCTAATACGGGACTGTACAAAGTTTCTAGTTGCCTCATTGTTTTGACTGCTATCTGTTAGGTAGAACAACTCCGACGCTTTATAGATACCGGCCAGACCAACGCGACGTAAATACCAGTTAAACTGAAAAAAATGAGACCAAAACATCAACATTCTCTGTTAACTTGGAAGCTTAATATGTTAAGATTTTGAGATTCTTACATCTACACTGCGATCGCCAGAATGGTAGCAAATGTCGTCGACCAACGAAAGCAATGTCGCTAATGAATTTGGTACATTATTTGGTAGAGCTTGTATTGCCATTGCCCTGGGCCAAGTGCTCCTGCAATAGATTAGTATTTGTAAATAATTAATATTTTAGCCGAGACAATATTTAGGTATTATTGTTTATTACTTACTTATAAGGATTGATCATGAGTAGCCTCTCTGTGATTGCATTTTCTATAAACTTAACTGGAACTTTGGAGTCCTTTAAATCTTCCTTTGGCCACTAAAATAAAATTTTAAATTATTACTTAGGTACCTACTTTGTTTTGATGACTATTGTACCTATTTAATTAACTTTGCCCATATTTTAAATTCTACAAGATGCAATACTTACACTCTTCATTAATTCAACCAGCTTCTCATTAGATTTAACATTGAAGTAGTGAACTAAGTCACCCCCTCCATTTGGAAAGAGGCCATGTGATATCCCCGGGTAGCCAGCAGCCTCCGCTCCGGCGCTGAGCGACTCCACTGACCACCCACTTTTTGGTACAAAGGCTAAAGCCTCCTGTAAAATTCGTTCCTTCACGTTTTCTTCGTACTGTCGTTCCTCTTTTTCAGGTGATGGCACCTTAACTGCTTTAACCTCCGGTTCTTGCATTTGAGAGTATTTTCGAAGCCCTCTTTGCATGTTATTAACTGCAGCTGGTGTAAGCGGCAATACATATCTACGCCCATGCCTCAGAACTGTTGACAAAATTAACTTTTGGATTGGGGTGCACTTAGAGGGCTGGCGACAGCAGCGTATAGCAGCCTCCCTAAGTGCACTCCAACCAAGTTTTGTCTTATTTTATTATCTTAGGTAATAAGAATAGATTGTTATGTAAGATGACTATTGACCACTAATCAATTAAATTAATAATATCAAGAGAACTAAGGTGTAGAAAAAGAAATAAAACATTTAAAAAACCAAATGATTTATTAAAGAAAATTAATTTAAGAAACAGTTTCCATTTGAGTTCCTTGCAATTTATTAATACTAATACATTCAGACAAACGAGCAATAAGCCCTTCAATTAAATGGAAAGCATTCAGAGCAGAGTGAACTATTTCTTTCTTATTTTCTGTAGGAATTTTATCCAAGATGTTGCCTCCCACATTAATAGAAACTTGTACACTTCCTTCTGGCTGTTTTTTCTCTTCTTCAATGTCTTTCAACTTTACTTCATAGTGTGCTTTAGACATGTTCAAACCAGTTCTTAATTTCTCCAAATAATCTGTCTCTATTATTGAGAAACAGTCTCTAATTCCAGTTTCATTATCAACATCCTTGATTGCCAAATATCTCAAAAAATTCAGTGATGTAATTATCTGATCAGCAAGCTCCACCAAATCAGATTCAGCTCCATGAGGCAAATAGCAGATCTTCTTGACCATGTTTTGTAATTGAGCACCAGTAAAACATTCTGGAAGTTTATCACAGTTGAATGCTTCATCTACAGAATTTTTATACAACGTTATAGCATATCCAATCATGCCTGAATGGTTGGCAATCTCTAGTATATACTTAATCAGCATACATCTAGCTTTGAAGTCAAACTTGGTCACATGGGTACCTAATAGTTTCAGGGCATTTTTTCTAACAGTTTCATAACCAGAGTAAATAGTTACATTAACTAAATGTTTCAATAGGTCATAGTGAACTGTAGAGATAGGCAAACTGTGTGTAATATCTGCAGAGAAGCGTGCAAGCAAAGCTTTACACAAAGCTATAGCCTTCATGAGTGCTCCATATTCAGTAAAACTCAGTAGGTGAGTAACAGCTACCAGTCCATTTTGAACAACATACTGATTAGAGTATACTTGAGGAATTGCCAAAGGTGGTAACTCAATATGACCAGAAAAAACACAGTAGATCATCCCAGATAATGTGGTCAGGTTGACTTTGTCTCTGTTCTGGTAAGGGGTTCTTTCCTCATCATCTTCTGATATTCTAGATTTAACTTTCTGGTTTTCTTTGTAACAAATGTCCATGTAGACAAGGAATTTTAGGGGATTCTTTTCTAATGTGCAGATGTCATTCAAGATAGTTGTACATGATGCCCTTGCTTCACTTGTTGCATTTGTTTCAGGATCCAGATCTATGTAAATCAAGGGTTTACCAAGTAGACTGATTAAAAATGCTGTTATGATTTGTTTAGTATTAGTATTAGAATCTGCAACTTTCAATTCTTTAACAAAAGGAGCATAAAATGGTGGCACTAAAGAGTAAACCTTAGTGATTCTTCTCACATTGTGGTCACAGTCCATGAGTAAGCGCTCTTTGCCTTCTAATTGATGTTCTGGGACTGGAATAGTTTCAATGTATGTACTAATAGAGTTCAGGCACCATTCTAAAGATCTCCCCCGCTTGACCGATAACTTCTTCAAAAGTTGTTGCAGAAAAGGCAAGATAATGCTGAATTGGGCATCATTTTTAGCAACTTCTATTTGCTCTATGAATTCCAGGAGAGCCTCCTCGGGCGTAGATTTCTGAATTATAATCGCCAACAACTCTTCACAGGCTCCATGCAGTGATGGTTTTAGTACAACTGTATCATCTTGGATCTTACTTATTATGACAGATATTAGGTCCCAGCAATTATCTTTGAAGCTTGTAGTATACTTCTCCTCGTTCGGGACACTGATAGCTTCCTTGTACTTTCCTGAGTCCAGTAGACTGGACACCAGGTCTACAACATCTACACTTGTTTCCATGGTGAAGGTGATGAAATAGTTCTGTTTTCCAATAAACTCTGAAATTAAGTACCTGTATTGTAATACAACACGTCCTACGCGCACGTTAGGCTATATAGTGAAAAATATCCCGTGAACATCACAAAAATCCTCAATACTCACATCGAATCACTCCCGGCAATTTATTCATGTCGCAATATTTTGGTACGCTGTTTTTCTAATAGTATAAGCCAAGGCCCGAGGTATCGAGGTAACGTTTACGCTACAGTCTTCCGAATTGTTGTAAAACTTTCACACAATTCAATAATTGCTGCTATTTTTTCACAATAAGGTAGAGTAAGATTTTTGTGATTTTCTCACTCATTTTCTAGAATTTTGACATTTCCCTGACGGCATTGACCTTTACCTGCCTGAAACAAAAAAATATAGTTTTCTCTTTCTACCGGAAGTCCGAATGAATGAAAACGTAAATAAATAGTATTTTTAGTAGATAAAATGACGAGTAGCCAAAAAGGCAAAGCCAAACCTGAGAAAAAACATATTGTCAAAATCATACGTTTAGCGACCGACCTGAAGCCCAAGAAGTATTTTGCGAAGATTTTTGTGAAAAATGTGAATTAATGGATTTTTTTCGGGTATAAGACCACTGTTTCAACCATGGCAGCAAAGCAGAAGAATATTTTCACTCGAAGTAAGCCGTTAATGAACATCTACAGCAGCGTAGATCACGACGGAAAGGAGGTGAATAAAAAACAAGTTTATTACATGAAAGTGGGAGTCTTTAGGACTACCAAAGGTTACAAGCATTATCTATTGATACCTGCAGGTCGAAGTTCGTGAGGACGCCGAGCAACTGGTGAAATGGCACGAGATATCGGACGCTCTGGTTGCGGCAGGTTACTACCGAGCCCAACTCCAGGGTTTGTCGGCTTTCGACAAAATCGTCGGTGGCCTAACCTGGTGCATCGAACTGTGCGATATCGATGTTGATGTCAGCCTTCTGTTTGAAGAAAATCTAACCATTGGAAAGAAAATGTATGTATCTCTACCATTAAAGTTGTGCTTTCTACACTTAAATAGTAATTCAACATAATTCTTGTTTCCTCAGTGCGCTAACGGAAAAAATTGTGAAAGTTCTGCCTAGTATGAAATGTCCGTTCATCATAGAGCCTCATCAAATCCAGGGGCTGGATTTTATCAACATCTACCCCTTGGTGCAGTGGCTAATCAAATACTCCAGCGAGTTCAGAGAAGCTAAGGAGGATGAGCTCAGAAAGTTTGCTGTGATGCAGTATGAGAAGGATCACATATTTGAATCAGACCGTGCTATATTTGTACAGAAGGAGAAATTGCTAAGAAATCTTAGTGCTATTCAGGTATTTTTTAACATTATCTCCTAGTTACTTGTGTCCATTTAATTGAAACTATAAGACATTATAACGGGTTTTAACTCACATTATAATGTCTTATAGTTTTAATGATAATAACCACGGAACCTTAAAATCAAGCATTTAATTGAATTTGTCAAATGCAATAATAATTTACATAAAATCATGAACTTTGTAACACACACCAGCCAAGATATAGGCACATCAACCAGTGGCTGCTCGCCTATTACTGAATAATAATAAAACTTTGTATGTTTCAGAACTTATACAAGCCCTGCAGGGTGAGGAAGCGGAAAGGTGGTTTGCCTAGCAACAAGCTGGAGCAGGTGAATGCCACACTGTCAGAGTATGACCAGCGCATGCTGCTGCATGTGTCCACCAACACTGATGAGAACAAAGATGAGGGACTTGATTTCTTGGTAAGATTATTATTTAATTTATGGGATGAGCTAATTTAAAAATGCCATGGGGCAACATTTGCTAATATAGTACACCATTATAGAGTTGGGAAACTTACATTGACACAAGAAGAAGAATATAATAGTGGATAATTTAAATATATCTACCAGCAAGAATTATAATAATTTTATATACATATTTGAAGGTCATTTCTTTATACACACATGGAGATGATAAATTAAATAGTGCTACATGTGATTTAATATTCTGAAGGTCATTCATTACAATGTCTAGTAACAGAATATATGTTTTTTCTATTTCAGTATGAATATGACAAAACTTTAGCTGATCCATCACAAATTACAACTGAGGTATGTAACCTAACCTACCCAATGATTTTATTTAAAATTAACTTTTGTTTTTTAAGACTTGCAATTTAATTTTAAATTAGATAACAATAATTCAATCTGCTGCCATGATGACCCTAGACCTTAAAAGTAACATAATGTAGTTTTTGTATAACAAGGAAGGCTAATCCATGTTTTGCAGACTGATTTAATAAAACAAAATAGCAAGGAAGATTCAGCTGACACTACGATCCATTATGCAGTTCTACACTCTGAACTCACTGGAGAAGTTTCTAAAGAACTAGAAGAGAGTGAAAAACTAAAATATTCTGAAGATGTAGAGAAATTGAGCAAAGCTATTGAAGGGATGGAAAAGGAAGTATCGGAGAGAAAAGCAGACCATGAGAGCAGAATGGAGAATGCCAAAAAACAGTATTCTGATATATCAGAGAAATTAAAAAAGATTACATTTAAATTGATGGCTACTGATGATAACAGGTGAATATTATTTATTTATTGTTAGCTGTACTAGTGGATAGTGCAGGCTAATAATATTATATGTATTTTTAGTAAGTTTGATTTGTTGGCATGAATTCTTCACTTTATGAATAAATATAATACCAATTTTATTCACATCCTGTCATCAATACCTACATTATTTGGACTGACCATGTGTATTTTTTCAGTGATAAAAATGTAAAAGAATTCTATAAATCTCTGAAGGATCTAGCCAGGGAAAGAAATGAACTTCTGCAGATAATACAACACAGAGAGAAAGAACATAAAAAACTTGAAGAAGAACTAAGGTAAGAAGGAATATCATGATCATCCACATAGCGGTTTCTTTCTCATTCTAGTCCTATCTAGTATTTCCTAGTCTTTGACTCCTCTGTCCTTTAATTGCCTGTAGTAAGTGTATTCTCTTTTTTTCTAGGGTAACTTACGTAACCCTTATTAAACTAAGCACATGTCTGACCAAACTTCTTTCTTTTAAACATCTATTTCAGCATGGCCAAAGACCCAAACGCAAAGATAGAAGATACACCCCTGACTCCTGCAGAACTGAAGGAGTTTACAGACAGGGAGCAAAAGCTGAAGGATTTCATTATGAACATGCGGCTGGAGCTCGCGCGACTCAACCGCGAGGTGCAGCGCTACTCGGTGGCTGTGGACGA
This sequence comes from Keiferia lycopersicella, assembly GCA_029255805.1. NCBI lineage: Eukaryota > Metazoa > Arthropoda > Insecta > Lepidoptera > Gelechiidae > Keiferia > Keiferia lycopersicella. The sequence goes on from JARACZ010000010.1 coordinate 6,653,833, forward strand.
GGTGCCGGGAACTACTGAACTGCTGCAGTACGAGAAAAGGTTCATTGAACTCTACAACCAAGGTAGTGTATAATTCAATTAAATTATGAAAGAATTCCAAATGGCAACATTATTGTTGACAGACTGCTCATACATATGTCGTGTATTTTGAAAGAGAGGTAAACAATACTCTTGCCATTAATGGACATTTTGATATCATTGGATGAAGTGATATTCTATCGGGAGAATGCTGATCATATATCCCATGTTATGAAAGTACGATTTCTGGTGGGCATTGTCAGGCCAAGGTTTTTACCCGCTACGAAATGTACTACGAATATTTTTTTTAGACTTGCAGACTGTAGTTTCATAACATGAAACAAATATTATTTTATTCATCTATGAAAAAATATTTATAAATAAATTTTGCTGAACTAAAATAATATGATTGTATATGCAAAAGTTTGTGATATAATATTGAACTTATGATAAACTGCTTTAGTTCTGGGCCAATGGAATTCAATTTTTAAATTTTACGCTACCATGATAATTGTATAACCAATTATCGTAAACGCTTTGAAATTCAATAATTTTTCGCATTTTAATAGTATATTGAATTAATGCTAATCCGTATAATATATTATTTTGTAGTGGCCTCAAAACACAAGGAAACGAAACAGTATTACATATTTTACAATACGCTTTACGAAGTCAAGCTGTATACGTCGAAAGAGCTAAGTTTGCTCAACTCCATTTTGGATAACTATGAAGAGTAAGTTCTTTACATTTGTTATTTATTTTATTATATTTACACTCCCGATTTTACGGTTGTTAACGCTCTGCCTACCCCACAAGGGATAAAGGCGTGATATGTGTATGTACGTGTGTGAAATAACTGGACGTCTTTTTACAATGAATGCGGACGTGAGAATCGACACCACTTTACGACAGCATTGTTTAATGCAATTGATTGTCCGTTGTTTCTGTTGCTCAGGGCAATGTCTTCAGCAAGAAAAAGGGAGGAATTCATGACGCAGTTCGAATCGATAGTGGAGTGGGTGAACCAAACTGTACGGAAGGTGGAACAGAAGTACAAAACCGAAAAGGAACAGAAGGCAGCTCTACACAGCGAGTACTCGAGATTGTTGGACGTGCAGCGCCAGTACGCAGCAGCGCTGAAGAAATTGGCTGAGAGTAGACAGAGATATAGGGAGAAAAACAGCTGACCTCATAATGGCTGATCAGGGTGAATGTAGTAGCTCAGCTTATGTTGGTTATCGAGTCTATCTCTCACTGTCCACCATAATTTGAATGTACGTGGAGGTCATCTTGCGGTGGGCGATAAGAGATATTTTACTTTATACGAGTTATTACGCTCCGTGACCGCGCGCGACACAGCGTAGGGTCCAAGCCAGTGCAATAAAACATACCTACCTGCATTAAAATGCCATTATATTTATATTACGTAATATGGACATAATTTTACTTAGTCATTTTATACATTTTTGTAATTATTATGTTAAAATTACTGGAGAACTCGAGTTATCGAATTGTAAAGTTATTTGTTAAGACTGATATAGCTTTTATATTGTTTTGATTACTCCGTTTTGTAAGCATAGAAAGTAATATAATATAAATTATTTAATATTTATATAAAGTATTTATTTTATAAACCCTGTTAAGTACAAGTAGTAGAACTGTTAAATATTGTTATTTACTATAATATTGTCAATTCTTTTCAATCACTTCAGTCATAGCACATTATTCATAGAATATTCAGTTCATAGTTTGTAGGTGTTCACATTCCTTCGTCCTCCGCGCCATTTCTCATTTCCATCATTCACAGTATACATGACCCGCATACGTGTACAAAATACGTAGAATGGTAGGCATCGTCTATTTATTTCTATGCTCATAGCGTCACGACTCCGCCTGATGCAGACTTGGAGGCGGTACTACTGCCGCCGCCGCCGCTGCTGCTATGCGTATGACTCTTGTGGGAACTAGAGTGAGTATGCTGATGCGCGCTGTGTCCATGGCTGTGGCCACTGGGGTTGGTCTTCTTGTACATGGTGAAGGATATCAGCTCCCGGTTGGCGTTGGTCATCGCCATCGCGTGAGAGGTCACGTCGTAACCGAGCAGTCTGTGCACTCTGTTCACTACAACTAGCGTCAAACCCTTTTGAGTGACACGCACAGTACGTTCCGCGTCCGAGGTTTGTGCCACTCGCATTCCAAATGAAGAATTCAGCTCCTGTAAGGAAAACAATCCATTAGTTTATGATTTTTTGATCGTTTTACCTCTAGGTACTGGAAACGCCGAGTACCTATGAAATGTATTTTAACTACGGTTGAAAATTGGAATAAATTAGAAGAGTACGCTCATCTGTCACATATTTATAATAGGTTCGAGTACCTATTTAAATAGATCAATATTTCCAGTCAGAATCTTATTTGAATTTGCTATTGGACCTAAACTAAACGTAAGAACTAATGAAACCATATTTAACGTCACTTTAACACTTAACTATGGAGCTAACTGAATAATTACAGGGGTTATTTGAATTACCTGCACTAACGAGGCTCTTTCCTCGCTGTTTAGCCCGTACACAGTAGCGCCTTCGTCTTTGGAGAGGTGCGGCGCGCTCAGGCTGCCCATTACCATGATGTACGGCATATTTGTCGGGTTGTCACTTCGCACTGCGTTGGAACAATAACCGGACAGAGATCATTTTCACAATACTACGGGTGATGCGGCCTGTCTGCTGTGTAATCAAGTGGAACTGAATGACTGAGCGAGCCGGCAGGCCGGCGGGCGAGCGCGCTCGTGTGAGTGAACTGTGCCAGGTAGGCAGCCTGCATAGCAAACACGTGAAACATGCTCGGCTGGCTCTATGTGTGTGGTGCGCGTGTGTTGGTGGAGCGATGACGTCGGTCCTCACATGGCCTTCACGGGTGGTTGATCTACCTACGCGCGCCCGCGCCGCCGCCGCCGGACGGTGCCGGCCAGACAATGCAGACATGCAAACGGACGTGTGAGATAGTTCAAATGCATAAAGATTAAACAAACATTGAAGATTGAATACCTATGAACCTACCTACTACACAATCTAGGTACACATATAAAATCATTGTCTGAATCTATAGTTTTCCTCTTAGCAAGAGTGTAGGCCGCTGCGCCGTTTTGTTTCTAATCCTTACTTCGCCATACTTTTTTAGGCATCTGGCTATTAGTTAAAATGACAATCGGATTGCCAGATTATCAGACATGGCGTGTCATTGCTAAACACGTTAGCCAAACATTGCAAGTGTTGTATGAAAACAAACACGATAGGTATTTAATTTTACTCAGGATTTTATGTACAAAATCAAGCAATCATGTCTCATTCTATGAGCAGTCCTAGGAACATCCAATTAGGTATCGTCTTTTTTCTTCTTGTACGATCGTGTGTAGTAGATGTAGTAGACTATCCATGTAGGTATGTAGGTTTCCTATTCAATACTTCTCATCACATCAGCCTGTATATGCTCATTTTGAAGCCAGAGTTCTGCTAATAACAAATTAGATGCAGAAGTGTCCTGTTCGAATCGAGGTCAGTAGGCTACATGCGATGATGTATTAAAATAATATTTGTATGATTATATTGATTATGAATAGCGAATAACTTCAGAAGGTTAACGAATTCGGTAGGTATGTAGGTAAATCACACAAACTTTCTAAGGGAAAACCCATATAGAAAGCTAGTTGAAATATGGGCGATAATTTTTATATGTCCCATGCCGAGTTGAGTACCTAGATCACGGAGGAGGTTACTCTACTCCGTGACCTAGATAGTTTATAATTTATTTCTCAACTTCACTAACAGACAAGCCACACGTGTAAATCATAATACAAAAAAACGTTCTTAAAAATCTACATCTATCAAATTACTCCTTGTAAGACGGAATTCTAGGTGGTGTCCTACAGATGCCAGAAATCTTTTTTCTGTTGACGCAAATACATAGCATGTATGGTTACTTCGTTTATAATTGTTAAGGCCTCTTAGGCCTCTACCATAATAGGTGTTTCAGATAGTGACTTTGTTCTGCCGCACGTGACGAGGAACGTAGTTATCAAGCGTAAGGTGGCAGGTATCTACATAAAGTTATAGGATACTAGTTAGTAAAAAAATTGGATTTGTTCTAGTGTTTGAGACGTATCAGAAGGCCCGCATGGTGTTCGTGCAGACTGCTGCGGAGTTAGCCACGAGAGCAAGTAATGTGAAATGCCTTGAGAGTGCTGGGTTACTCGGTTAGTAATTCAAAGCAAAAGTTTTCAAGCACGGCAGTTAGAGACTCGTCCAGAAATCCAGACAATAGTAAAGGTACCCAATAGTTTAGTAAGTTGCTACTGTTGTTAGTAACGCGGGTAAGGTAGGTACCTATTTGTGACTTCTCCATACCACTCAACCCTAACTATGTAATTTCTGAGATAGACTTCCTTCGGCCCCTGATGACGGATCCCTGCAGCACGGTGCGGCAGTGTGCCGTAGTGGCTGCTGCGCGCCTGGCGGAGCACGAAGACGGTATCAGCAGGCAGCTCATCAACGGAGGGATGGTCTCCATCGCGCTGGAGAACCTCAACAAATTCAACGTAAGGAAGGACGGTTTGCATATGACTTATCTATGCAGAAATATTATTGTTTTGAACCGAATATTGTGTTGGACTCTACGTTTTCGGCCCCGTGGCCATCAAAACTACCTATGTCGGCTTGGTGGGGAGCAAGGGCTCAACCGGAAATAAAACAACCAGCCCAATCACTACCTTGGGCCAAGACTGTTTAGTAGTTGTTGTCTGAGCTTAGTGGTTGTTATGGCAAGAGCGGATCGGCCTGAATCTACCCGGTACATGCCGGTAATTGACAAAATGAGACGCAAATGAGGGATTGTTTTCAATCAGTTTTCTTGCAATGGGTTTAATCATGATTAAAGACCGTAGTTAAGTTAAGAAGACAACTTGAAGAGAATAGATATGAAGCAAGAAATTTGGCGCAATTCTTAACTTGCGTAGGAGGTAGGAGGGTAGTAAGGCGGCCTTATTGCTTTCAATTAAAGATTCTCCGTATTTGATTTTGCCACAGGTGTACTACAAAAGATCAGCGCTGTTCCTGATAAGGGCTGTAGCAAAGTAAGTTCATCACATTTTAATAGTTTGACGTTGACTCAGGTGGTTGAATGTTATATGTTATGGTTTCACGCATAAGAATAGTTAGCGCGTTTGCGCTCTATCGTTCTAATACATAAAACCCAATAGTTCCAAGTTCTCTTATAGGATTTCGATTTTGTATTTTACAGGCATAATGAAGAGCTTGCTAGCGCAGTGGTTCGCCTCGGCGCCTTAGAACATGTGGTCAATTGTTTGGAAGATTTTGATACCCAGGTACCTATTATATGCCGTGTGATGCCGGCTTCGAATAGCATCACCCCATTTCTTCCCCGTGGGTGTCGTAAGAGGCGACTAAGAGACTCAAGGGTTTCACGTGTATTACAACTTTTAGGCGACAGGCTGACAACTTGTCACTGTAATGATACACAAATTACGTCAACCGGCCCTCAACATTTGTCAGACGTGGCGATAGCGACCGTATTCTTACGGCCGTTAACGCTCTGCCTACCCCGCAGGGGATGAAGGCGTGATATATGTATGTATGTATGTAGGTACCTATTCAGTAACATCAAATATTTTTACATAGTTTGTTTCTTACCATACCTACTACCCATTCCTCAGTCATAGGTACACCATTTACCTTCTCTGTCTTCCCTATCTAATCTAGGTGAAAGAAAATGCAGCGTGGGCCCTCGGCTACATCGCGAAGCACAGTGAAAATTTAGCAGGACTGGTGGTGGATGCAGGAACTTTACCGCTCCTTATACTCGCCTTCCAGGAACCTGAGATCAGTCTTAAACAGGTACTTAAATTGTCGTAGGTACGAAATGATTGACGTAACCTTGCCTAAACATAAGCTAGACTTTGAAGTCGTAATTGTAAGGTCTAAACCGTCATTTAAATGGCTTCATGATTGATTGTGATCGATCAATCCTTGTAAGTTCTGAATACAGCCAGTAATAAAAAATATATTATTAGCTTTTTTGTTGGAATAGATTACAGCTGGAGCCCTAGTAGACATCGCCAAGCACAAACCAGAAGCGGTCGTGGACGCAGGCGCAATTAGTCATCTCGTCCGCGCACTAGAGAACCAAGATCCCAAGCTAAAGGTACTTGGCTAAGTATATAATAGAGCTATAACAAAAACAAAAGTAAAAACTCATTGCGCATGAAAATACTGCTAATTAAAATTCCTGTTTAGATCTGCCGGTCACACGTGTAACGAAGGTTAACATGATCTTTATCTGTCACATATCACACGTCAATTTAACTACAGGTAGGTACCGATTATAACTAATTTAATTAGGTACTTGGATACCTACGCTTCAATGATCAGATAATAAAAACAGTCACAAAATCATCAGACATCGGACAAACAAATATCTCAAAAACATTTGTTGAATATGCAAGTAGGCACCCTAATATCTACCTATACATAAAGGTGATATTTGATTCGTTACAGTATACTCTACATCTTTCTAACAATCTTTTCCCTTTCCCTGTCATGTAGCGTAGCATTCTGTGCGCCCTGGGAGGAGTGGCCACCGCCCGTCCGGAGCTCGCAGAGGCGGTGGTGGCTGGAGGGGCGCTGCCGCAAGCCCTGCTGCACACTGGGCATGATGCGGCGCCCGTCAGGAGAGCCGCTGCCGGCCTCATACGGGATATTGTCAAGCATTCTGTTGATGTGAGTTCTTGTAAGCAATGCCGTCCGGAGATCGCATCAGGCTTTTGTGGCTAGAGTAGCGCTGACGCCGCGCCTGTCAGGCGAGCCGCCACAGGCCTCATCCTATCCTAGATATTGTCAAGCATTCTGTTGAAGTGAGTTGTCTGCCGATCCATTTCGTACTTTCTCCGCATCAAGCCCGTCTATGTTAGTTTCTTGCTCATTTGTAATTTTGTGCCTCGTGTACTATCTGCTCTCCTTGCAGCCAAAGTTAGCAGTGTTTGCTTGTTTCAGCTAGCGCAACTGGTGGTGAACACGGGAGGATGTGGTCCACTAGTGGACTTGCTGCGTGAGTCGCAAGGAGGGACGCGCGTGCCTGCTTGCATGGCACTTGGCTACATTGCCGGCCAGTCCGACCAGCTAGCTATGGCGGTCATTGAGGCTAAAGTAAGACATAGTTTTTATATTATATGAGACCTAGTGATCCCTACATATACCTACCTGGCTAGGATTTGATTCTTTGCATACTTAGTTTGCAGCTAATGTCAGAAGGTAGAACCAAAATATCAAAACTAGGTAAGTTCTTATTCTTACCACTACTGACTTTTATCTTTCAGAGTATTCCTGTCCTAGTGGAAATACTGCAGAGCCCTGAATCGGAAGACGCAGAGCTGTGTGCGGCGGCTTGGACTCTCGGCCACATCGCTAAGCATTCGCCGCAACACAGCCTGGCTGTTGCTGTCTCTAACGCATTGCCAAGACTTCTACAGGTCTTCTAATTTTTTATGTAACTGTAACTTAACAATTTTAGAATGTTTACTATTTTGTAGAAATATTCACAAGATAGTAATTTCGAATACTTGGTGTTTTGTTGGCTTGTCTCGTTTGTATTAGCTTTCTAACCAAAAGTTAATAACAATTTTAGGTTGGAAATTTACTCAGATAGATTATAAGGTAGGTACTTTATTAATATTTGTGGTTGTTACTCCACTATCTACTACAATTACCCGTCACGTAACGAACGCCCTTATTAAAATGTGGGTCGGCGGCCGCATTTTGAAGAAAACAGAAATGCAGCAGTCTGGTTCAAACCCTTTAGCAATGTCTGCCATTGAATGGATGACTATTATTTTCAGCTGTACACAAGTACGAAGTCATCGCCAGAACTGCGTGCGCGTGCGTGTTGCGCTTTGAAACAGTCGTTGCAATGCTGCCTGCACCGGCCGGCTCTGGAGCCCTTGCTGCATGCTGCCCCAGCTTGCATACTCAAATATGTACTCGCACAGTATGCCAAGGTAATGTTTTATTGATATGTGTAGGACCATGATTTCTTATCATCATTAGCCTACATCTACCTAATTCATTCGCTCAGATAGTGTCACGACCACCGTAACTTGATCTTCGTGCTAGCATACACTTACGGGTGCTCACTGGCCGCGACACCATCTGACCAAATGAGCTATACAGAGCCTCTGTTCTTTTGCTCCAATCTGATGGTGTACCCACTATCCACTGACGGTTTTGTTCCTCTTGGCCACCACTTTGCGGCTACTTTTGTCCACCATCCATCAAGACTCCTTGCCAAATATCTCTATCACCTGCTTACCTACATCTTCGACTTTCATCCAATGTCGAATTTAAAAGACTTTGTATGCAATCATCAAGAGCGTGGAGAGTAGTGATCCATTACTTTCTGTGCTATTTATCCATGTTCAGCTTGGTGAACATCCATGTTTCAAAACCATTATGTGAAATTTTATAATGAATAGAAACAGTTTAAAAAATTCAATAAGTATATAAAACAATTTATTCTAGGACTCTTATCACAGCAACTTTCAACAAAATAGTATAATATACTTACAATAAGCTAGAGCTATCAGTAAACAGGTCCATCATCTAGATTATCATCTTCTTCATCATAATCTTCTCCGTTATCAAAGTAATTGTTAGCATAGTCCGTTCCATCATCGACTTCATATTCCTGTTCCTGTTCATCTTCAACATCCTCGTCTTCGTTTCCGTCGTCTTTCTTCGCTGCTTCTTCTTCCTCGTTAGTCTCCATGGCTTCACCAGTCTCTTCCTGTGACTCTTTCTTTTCTAGTGTTTGTAGTCTCTTTACTATTTCAGTAGGGTCGTCCAACTTGCGTTTCCGCGCAGTTACTCGTACCCTCGCGGCTTGCGGCCTCAGCTCCCCAGGCATGTTGGTCCAAACGCAGTCAAGTGTCCTATTTTGCTTGGCGTCGAGAGCCAGTAACTTGTATTTGTCAGAATATCGTTCCACACCGTCTGTTCGACTTTTAGCCTTTACGTAGGCCGGCGACTCGTGCAAGTATTCTATGAACTGGTCTTTTACAATAAGCATGTAGTCAGTAGCAGCATCGCAGACTAAAGGAAGCGGTTTTCTTTCGAGTTTGGGAAACAGTGGCGGCGGTGCGAGCGTTTGCGGTGTAGTTTCACCACGAGCTATACCTAGCGCCTGCAGCTGCTCCTGAGTTAGAGATAGTCCAGTACCACGACCACGTCCTCTTCCAGCCATTGTTTGATATTCGACAGAAGTTTCAATGCATTTTTGTGTTTACAATCAAAATAACCTCAAAAATGCACAAGTTTTATTTACTGAACTGACACAGGTTTTTTTGCAATAAGGTTATCGTGCCTATTTTGCAGGATTCTGTTGTCGTTTATGAATGCGAAAGAAATGCCATTGATGAATACCCCTTGAGAGATTTTTTCTCTTTCACACTTTTTGTAATTGTTTGAAAACACACGAAAAAGCCTCTATTAGTGATGTGCTGTCCAGAGGCCTACTAGCTTAATAAACAGGTACTTGATTACTGCTTCTTTTCAGATTTTACCCAACGATGCAAGAGCTAGAAGATTGTTTGTCTCTACTGGAGCTTTGAAGAGAGTACAAGAAATTGATACGATACCGGGAACTTCGCTTAAGGAATACATAAATATAATAAATAGTTGCTTCCCAGAAGAAATAGTCAGGTGGGGTTAATTAAAAATCCAATCTTATTACTAATATTAATCCTATCCTACTAATATTATGAACGCGAAAGTTTGTTTGTTACTTACTCCATCACACCAAAAAGTGTTGAACTGATAATTTAATTTATTTATTCGCAATTGCAGATACTACAGTCCTGGTTATTCCGATTCTTTGCTGGATAGAGTGGAAGCATTTTCACCGCAAGTGAGTTTTATACATCATTCATTAAGGTTGTCCAAATTTATAGCCAGAAAATCGTACTCTCCCATCCAACTTATTTCAATAATAGTTCATTACTAAGTAGTTCTGATTAGTTTCTTATTATTATTAAGAGGTATATTAACCAAACCACAGTTGCAAGTTAAACATTTATTTTGTCATGAATTTCAGATTCCGGAACTTTTTACTGACAGGGTGCCTAGTGACTGCCAAAGTGAATTATCCGTGAATAATGTAAACACATAAAAAAGTTTTGATCTAAATTTATTTATTTAATAAATGAGTATTGTTTTGCAAGAACGTTTAATTTTTCAATGTCCATGCAATTTTTTGTTTTTGGATATTTCGTCCTCCAATGTATGATTTTTCGATCGCCATAGATTGACTTATAACTTTATAACTGTAAAAAAAACGAATATTTTATAATAATAAAGAAAGTAGCTCTTCTCTACTTATAATAAGTGTACATAGAAGACTTGTTCATTTAAGGTTCGCGCACATTGTGTCGGGCCGCAGCGGGGCGGAGCGGGCCGCAGCGCAGCGCAAAATGCGTACCTAGCACATTTGAGACGGGCCGGGTCGCATTGCATTGACGGATTTTGAGTACAGTGTAGGTACTGCCGGAATTTGCGTGCAACGGTACGTTGATATGGATAGCTCCGACGAAGAACTTTCGTTTTTTTGCCTGCTTTTAGAAGGAGAATTTAATGAACAGCGTAGACATGCAAATGTAAAATGCAAGCGTAAAAATGCAAATATCTTAAATTGAACACGTCTGCGCATGCACACCAATCCGCTTGCTATAGCACACTGTTGACGGGGCGCAGCGGGGCGGGGCGGGCCGCATCGCACTGACGGAAATCCGCCGCGCAATAATGCGAGCCGCTGCGGCCCGACACAGTGTGCGTTACTTCATACAATTTGTATTGAAGCAATTTGAGCGGATTTTTGCGCTCCGCCCCGGCACGCTGCGGCCCGGCATAATGTGCTCAGACCTTTAATGGACTATACCCGCACCTGACGTGCATGCATAACATAAGGGCGACGCTGTTCTAAGACCTGTTATAAAAACAAAGCAGGTGATATCAAAATGATAACTACATTTTTCTTATAAAATATAAGTTTTTTGTTTACAAGTTTGTTTTGATTCTTAGGCGAGGTAATGAGTATCAACTGTCGATAACAGGTTCAGCTGTTATAAAGTAACTGTTACATACCAGTTGTAGTCATAACTATTTAGCTTATTGAGGAGCTGTACTCCATGAGTTTCAATTTTGTATGTGTCTGCTTCAAAAACACCATCCTCCACTTCTGGTCTACTCCAAGTAATATTGAGGTCTGCGAGAGCTTTTTGGAGAGTACTCCAATACTCTGCAGGTAGCCCTGTTATTTTGCAAAACTTGCTATTTGGAGTTTCCACTTCAATAAGAAGAATGTAAGACATGATAACTGCTGGTCTGAACAATGATGTGTCACTGAATTCGCAGAACCACATATTCCCTATTTTATAAATTCCTCGCTATCATTGGTGGTAAGCCTAGCCTAGATGCGGTTTTATAAATGATAATGCAGTAAATACATAAACACTGACTTTATTGCACAAAAATAAACTGATAGCAAATAGCAAGCATTGAAAGTATCACTGGAACAGAGTACCTGCAACAAATAAATGAAAAATAAATTTTGACATCTACACTCGCACAATTTACTGGATCATGAATTTTTATCAGATTAATTTTATCTTCAAACAAATTCTAGATATATGCTTGTCAGAATATTCATCATTATGAACTCATTATGAATCAGTTTTGCGCCTTCGACACAAATACCAGATTACTCACCTAGAAAATAGGAAGCAGTCAATGAGAGTAGTGAACTAATGGTATTACAAAATGGTAGGAAGACGCATTCTTCAGTTTCTGAAACAAAATTTTCCCTTCTTAGTATTTTCCTACAGATTATTAATAAATCAATGAAAGTGTTTCGATATTTCAGTATTACCATACCATATTTTCCCCACGATTTCGTGAGCCAGGGATAACTTAGCAATTCATCATTTTCATTTTTAACAAGTGGCCCAACCAACATGCCCGGGTTTGATTCCCGGTCAACACTGGTAATTTTTTCATATATTTTATTTTAATTAAACTATAGTTTTTCAATGTAAAATGTTTCTTTTCAATTTCTCTTTTGAATGTACTTAAAACTCTTGCTTAGCTTACCATTACTATGAGGTTTTCGGTTTTAGCTCTTTGTTGCCTTGCAGATATGATTTTCATGTGAGAGACAATCTGTAAAGATCAGAAGAAGGTTTAGTGTTGTTTTGTATATTGAAACAATGTCTTATATTTTACAAGATTAGCTCAGAAGTTACCATACCATAATTTTTCCCCACGGTCTTGTGAGACAGGGATAACTAAATTATATCATCATGAAATGTTACTCATTAAATTGTTAAAATTTTGTTGAAACTACTCACCATTTAAAATGCAGCCCAAACAACAGCATTGGTCAATTCAAACTGTCTGAAAAAGAGTGAATAAATTGTTACATTTTTGGTGTCCACATACATGTCAGTTACTTATTAAAGTTGTTCAGAAGTTACCATACCATAATTTTTCCCCATGGTTTTGTGAGACAGGGATAACTAATTATATCATCATTTATCCATCTATTCTTTACAAATATAGTGAAAATAATGACAATTAAAGATTACTTACCTGGATGAAAAGCGATTCTGCCGTATGATGCAACTTCTGTACCAATATCAACAGCTCTGAAATAAAATAAATAATTATATTAAGATATTAGATATTTATATATGAATGAAATCTTAGATCAATTAATATTCAGTAAGTATAAATTTCATCAAAATTCTATGATATATGCTTGTCTTTGTTGTAACATCATTTTGTCTACAAAAGGCGTGAGAATAAAGAAAGGATCTGTAAACGCTGGCCGATTGTCATAATTTCTCTCTTCCACTGGGGCTCTTACACAGGCGTCTATGCTTTCTTCCTCACACTTGGGTAACTGTCGCCATTTACAGATCCTTTCTTAATTTGCAATCCTCCTCTTTAAAATAATTTCTTTTTAAATTTCAATAAATTACTTACTAGTTATAATTCTTATTGGTTGAAATCTTCATAATTTTAGGACAATTCTGTAAACAAAACATTTGATTAGCTTCATGTCACGAGAAATAATTGAATTGCTAATTATTAAAGTCTATCAGTAAATCGGATCAACACATCAGTTCAGACTGGGGCGATATTAAATCATCATTGTCAAGTTAAATGTACTATCAGCAAAACCTCACATCATTTTGTAGTATGAAGATAATACTTACATAGAAGATGCAGGGCTGCTGGACAATGCTGGAACATGAGGCGTGAGGCGTGAGTTGACAACATCTGGAAAAATAAAACGCGATTTATTGTAAAGGTCTTGAAAAGAAACTAGTTTGTTGGAATGAGTAAAAATCAGAGTTGATCGGTCATCAGAATTCAGATAGGGGCGATACTACAAGTCATCATTATAAATATTTGAGGGGGGTTTATGTCTGCATAGAGATAGAATAAATTAACTTACCACAGGGTTTCTAGTAAGAATTTAAGATGTCCGTGGACATGGTGCCATATTAGATGGCATTTTCAAGGAACCTGAAAACAAAAGAAATATAATTTAGTTGTGGAATTTCTAGAATGGAATTTTTAAATTAAAATTATTATTTTTTAATCAGGGATGATCGATCAATCATCACTATTCAGATAGGGGCGATACTATAAGTCATCATTTTAAAACCTACATCTCAATTTTACAAAGTTTCTGCATTTATAATACAAGTACCATTTAATAAACATTTGACTTACCTTTGTTGTAGTTTTAAAGACTTGGTGCATGGTGAGGTCTAGAATACTCCAGATGGTTCCTGCAAATAATAAATTACTACTGAAAACAGTTTCGAGTTTAATAGTAATTTATGAAAACTTTTAAAAAATTCAGTAATGATCAATCATCAGAACTCAGACAGGGGCGATACAGTTAGTCATCATTAGGTACCTACTTTCTATATTATAATGAAAATAATACATACAACAATATAATTATTTACTAAACTTACCTTTATCTCATATTGTGTATGATCTGATATTGCCATCCTGCACTCCCAACATTATTTTGAATTACCTGGTAAAAGAGACAAAAACATTTGAAATAATGTTTCACTACTTTGCATTTAACTCTCAATTTGCTACTAGGTATTTGTAACACATCATCCCTTGGAAATACAGCTATAGCAACTGTAAATCTTACACAGAGTGTAGTAATGTACCTATCCAGAGTCAAGCATGCCAGGTTTTGTCTGACACACATCGGCTTTGGTAGGGTCATTAATAATAGTCGCTACATAATATAAATCAGAGTCGCTTTTTGCATCTATAATCTATATGTATGTATGCTTAAATCGTCACAACTACACAACGAATTTTGATGCAGATTATTTTTAATAAGCGGTGATTCAAGAGAAAGGTTTATATGTATAATACTTTCCAGGAATCATCTTATTCCCACGGGAAAATAGCCACTGGGCGGGCCACTAAGTACTTATAAAACAAAAAATATGGAAGATAGATTGATTGGTAACAAACTATAATATTAGTTTTAACTTACCATATTAAATTCCCAACATGTAAGAATAGGAGGCTCATCAGTGGACTTGACTGTTGTGTTTGTTGATGTGTCCTCAAATTATAATAGCCTCATTCCAGCATCTCTGAAATGATAAAGGTCAATCATTTAATCAAATGCATTGGAAGAACTTATTTGAATTGTCTGCAGTGATAATTCAGTGAAGTGGTAAGTTATAATCATTCTTCAATAAATTGAAGATCATCCGAACGAGACTATAATTTAAAATCATCATTATAGATTCATGAAGAAACTAAATGTTAGTATTGTATGATATTAACTTACCCATGGAAGTGATTTAATTTGCATGTTTCTGGTCAGTCAGGCATTTAATCAAATGGGCATTGCAGGCAGGCAGGTGGTCTCTGCTGAAGTCATAATTCTTATCCAGGTTCATAGTAATTTCAATATAATCTGTTGACAATATAAAATGATTAGTATTTGCAAAGAAATTATGTTATAAACTTCAGAATGGAATAGTAGTGTAACACATCATCCCTTGGAAATACAGCTATAGTAACTGTAAATCTTACACAGAGTGTAGTAATGTACCTATCCAGAGTCAAGCATGCCAGGTTTTGTCTGACACACATCGGCTTTGGTAGGGTCTAAATTAAAATTATATAATTTACAGTTTCTATTATAACTTACCACAACAGGATGCCTTTCTGATTATTCTTCTTTGGGTATGTAGGCTACTAGAAGAGCCCAAATTAAATATTGTATTCCTTTTCTGTTGTGCAGTTTATCAGATTGTAACCCTCATTTCTCCTGTGAACAAAAAGAAAGCACAATGAAATATGTGAATAAGCTACTTCATGTAGCCATTTGTATAGTGAATCTTCAGGTAGGTGGTAAATTATAATCACACTCCAATAAATTGAAGTTCATCCGAACGAGACTATAAATTAAAATCATCATTTTAGAGGTTAATTCAAAAACGCATGATATTATTATATCAAAACTAAAAATACTAACCTCTGAATTTAGTAAACCGGCTTGATATCACCTGTAAAAGAAAGCAGTTTGAGTAAAGAAAACACACCATGTGCTCTACAAAAATCACAGAACTCACCTCATATAATAAATATGTAAAGGACAGTGGAAGTTAAAATTACAAAGCACCATGTGGATTTTTTAGCTTAGATTAATTCTTTATTTAGATCTGTCCTTATAAACACTTCACTAAACAAGAATTACTTCTTCGCTGGTTTTTTGGCGGCGGGTTTCTTGGTGCGGGGCTTCTTCGCGGACGCCTTGGGAACGTTCTTCTTGCCGAACTGGCCGGCGCGCGCCGCCTTAGACTTCAAGCTCTTGAACACTACGGTTCTCGCACGGTTCCTCTTCACACGAGCTGAGGTCAGCTTGAATCTGTCGTAGTCAGTCATCTGTGCGCGCTTCTCTTTGTTGGCGAGCTTGGTGGCCCACTGACTCTCGGCCCACTTCTCGTTGAGCTTAGCGTCTGTCCATGCTTTCCTCACAACACGTGTGGGAGCTGTGAATGGGTAGCTCAGACGGAACTTTGTAAGGTGCAGCTGGTTCAGGCGGATCTGTTGTCGGGACACGCCGCTGCCGGGGCCGTCGACGAGGGCACGGGTCTGGTCAATGACGTCGACCACGCTCACAAGTTTACCCTTCAGGGCACCATCGGCCACCAGGGCGACACGGCCCGGTTCTACGTACCGTGCGAAAGGCATGACGTTCTGCAAAAGAACACGAACAGAGTTAGAGACATACCTGATTTCATGTTACCTATCATGTTCAATAATTCAAGAAAAATGTAAACACGGATTGCCGACACTGTAACCAAAAACACTATGACATTGAGGGTGAAAATATATAGTTTTACGTAAAGAATTAACAACAAATAATGAATTGAATTATTTGCCACTCAAGATTCAAGTTATATTTCACAGATTCGAACGGATAAAATAATTTTCTAACCTCACAACGTCTTCACAGACAGAATCAACTATCAGAAAGAATTTCCGGTTTCTCACATTTTGACAATTCGTAACTGAATGTTGCCATTTTATCAAACCAAGTTCTACTAAAAGCTCTGATCATTCGCTCAAATTTCCGTTTTCGCTATCTAAAAAGAAAAAATAAATAAATTGTCTATGGCTGTCGGCAAAAAAACTGGTATTCAGTTCTATAAAAAAATATAGCTGTCATCATGGCGGCATTTTCAAACAAAGTTGTATTGTTTGTTGCTAGGCTACATATCTGAAAACAATAAAGTGCTTTTGATCAGAAAGAAAAATAATTGTGGTTCTCTGAACATAAATCACAATAGCGGTTAAATAATGCGTTTAAAATATTCTAGAACGTTGTTGGAAGCACAGGTAAATACAAATTTATCACATTACCTCTTTCTTAGGTATTTATTTGCTTGTTTCTTCAGAAGACTCGAGTTTCACTGGTTTCATTACGCTTTAGGACGGCGAAAGCCCAATAGCTGACATCAGCTGGTCTCCAAACAATGTGAAGCTGGCGGTCGCAACATGCGACAGAACGGTGATGATTTTTGACCGCGATGGCGTCCGACGCGACAAATTCAACACGAAACCTGCAGACCCTGCTGCAGGGAAAAAGTCCTATGTCATCATCAGTAAGTAATCGTACTAATATTATAAAAGCGAATGTTTGTATGTTTGTATATTTACTCCTTCACGCTAAAACTACTGAACCAATTTTCATGAAATTTGGCGCACAGATAGAAGGTAACTTGGATAAAGCATCGGAAAATTGTTATCCTGAAAAAATGTTCCTGCGGAATGCTACGGGAGTAAAACCGACTTCCACGCGGGCGGAGCCGCGGGCGCGCACTAGTAATTTAAATAAAGGGTCATGCTGATGATTGTACTTACCTACTATCTACTTTGTTCTCACCAGTAACTAACAAACTTTCGCCAAGGGCAAGGGACACCAAAAGTTTTAGAACACGATTAGGTGTAGTTCTGGAACATACTAGGTAGGAGTGAATGGTATCTTCGATATCTTTCGCTGAGCAGATTATTATAAATTATCGATTTACTGTCTAAATGTGATGTTGGCTTACAATAAGCATCACCTCTATATATATAATATTTCCCGCTAGTGTAAGAGGTGACTCGAGGGTTTCTTGTGTATTACAATTTTAGGCGACAAACTGACAGCCTGTCACAATGTGATAAGTACACGATTTTACCGAAACAACACTCAAATATTTGTCAGATGTTGCATTAGCGATCCTGTTTACGCTCTACCTATCTCGCAAGAGATAAAGGCGTGATATGTATGTGTAATGTAATGTGTAACGTTTATATCTTGCACTATACCGCTTTCGTTGTTTTCTTTATTCACTCCCTAAAGTTGCCTGGTAGAGAATGATACTTAACATTAAGGCCGCGTTATTGTACTGTTTCTGTTGTTTGTGTTTTCTAATGCTGTATTTTATATCTCAGGTATATCATTCAGCGACAGTTCCGAATTGCTCGGCGTAGCGCAGAGCGACAACATGGTGTTTGTATACAGGGTGGGCGCGGACTGGTCCGGCAAGAAAGTCATTTGCAATAAATTCCCCCTGTCAGGAGCACCCATGCGGTTGATACCCGCTGAAAATGGGTTCAGTACAGGCACTAGCGATGGAAAGATACGGTTCGTATTGTACACATAAAAGTATGAAGTTAAATCGATCGATATTAATTATCCGATTTTCTAAAATGATTGTACTTATTCCTCCTTATTGTTCGTATAGGTTAGGTCATCACAAGTTCCTAGCGAATTCTCGTGTCAGGGGATTTGCCTCATTCATTATCATTAACATTCCTTCTTACTTTACTTCCTACTTTTTCTCGAAAAAATAAATTTTCATTTTCTATTGTGTTACATACCTTGACTAAGCAATTCTGCTCAAGGGATCCCACTATTCCAGGACCTTAGACTGCAAAAGCAACAAAAGCCTGAGCCTATGGACGGCTGGCGCTTGCTGCGTGTCTATCGCGCGCGGCCCGGAAGGCTCGCTCGCATCGGGCCATGTCGACGGAACCATCTATTTGAGCGGCCGACTGTTGCTGAGATACGCCTTGCCTCCCACTGCTCTGATATTACTGCCTCCTTATGTATGTGATACGATATTTTAGTTTTTACCTTTGTGCGGATTCTGATGCTTAACCCGCAAGCTAAACATGTGGGCTGAGCGAGTTCTGGAGTTCATTTTCTGAAAAGTACGTTTTTGTTACATGGGAAAACCTGCTACTTATTATGCTTGTATCACACGTTCTACTATACTTATCGATTCACACATACCCTAATAAATCCACACATACCAGTGACTATAAAATCATGGAGTGATAGGAAATTAAAAATGTGCGGTTAAATCAATCGTTGCGGATTTCCGTGCACGGAATCAAATTACGACATTTCAGAAATTGACTCCCTGGTTGTATTATAAAAAATCTAACCGCCAATCCTCTATGCTGAGCGCAGGAGCGACCTTAGTACTAGAGCGACTTTAGTAGGTACTACTACTAACTCGCTTAAAACGAGCTCAATACGCGCATAGTACGCGTATACGTACGTATGACTCCGCCTTTACGCTACGGAAGAGATGGCCTGGAGGCAATAAGAACGCCTAACCGTACACTAGTGTATTAAGCTTAAACTGTTCTTGTATTACCTATTTCAAGTTATTTATGGGTACAATTAAAAGCATAAATTGTTCATTCAATTTGTACGCCACTGGAAAATGATAATTTTTTGAAGTCACGACCGTTTGTAGAGAGTCAGTGCAAATCTAAAGCCATTGAACGCGAGTTGCTTTCAATAGAAAACGGAAAATGAACTTCATCAGATTAAATAAATTGACATTTGACTGATCCCGGAATTGATTGGGGGCCGTCGCCAACCGAGGAGCAGTTTACTCAATCTAGCAAAATATGAATTCACTTCAGTTGTTATGATAAGAGCTAGTTTATTTTCATTTAGCTACAGAAAAAGAATGCGTCAGCCCATAGTATTAGTTACTGTTTGATTAGTTACCTATAAGGTGTTGATTGTGATACCTATGCCTTAAATAGATTCTTTTTCTATTAAATTTTAATTGAATGAAAAAATAACGAAAATTAACCATGCTACGTTTATAATGCATGTAAATCTAAGAAGTATAATGAATGAATGAACAAGTGCATTGAAACACTTAAATTATTAGTATTAACGGGATTATCACCACGATTATGTTTGTTTTGACCTCGATATTTCGAAGCGTTTACACGCACCATGGTCACGAGTAGATAGATAATCCCGTTAATACTAATAATTTAAGTGCTGTGAAAAACCGCGAAAATCTCAAAACATATAAGCGCATTGAATTCTAAATTTACTGCATTATTTACCTATAAGCTCTATTTCCCACTGTATTTCAGTTGATAGTGGGTGCTTGCGACGGCCGAGTGGCAATATACGAAGCGCAACGCGGCGCGTTGATTCGCAATATCGAGCCGCAATTGCCGCCCGATAGGAA
This sequence comes from Keiferia lycopersicella, assembly GCA_029255805.1. Classification (NCBI taxonomy): domain Eukaryota; kingdom Metazoa; phylum Arthropoda; class Insecta; order Lepidoptera; family Gelechiidae; genus Keiferia; species Keiferia lycopersicella. The sequence goes on from JARACZ010000010.1 coordinate 6,674,027, forward strand.
GGATCTCATATCGGCTGAACCGAGTCCATCAGGGCAGGTAAACACAACCAGCTAATAGGTTTACTCGCTCAAAAGACTTAAGTTTATCGCTAACACGATTACTCCAGAGAAAACCATAGGGTTAAGATTAGGTAGGAAGTTTGGTTCTGCCTTGTGGCGCCAGCTTAGAATATCACCCCATTTCTACTTGTGGGTGTCGTGAGATGAATCCGGAGTATGGGCAGCAGCGTATCCTATAAATATCTACAATATTTTGCATTGCGCCCGCCAATCCGCCTGCCAAGCGTGGTGCAATAAATTGGGGCAGGCATTATGACCAGCAGTGGACTATTATGGCTGTTAAAGTTGAGGTTATAGGAATGCAAAATAAAAAAAATCAAAATCAAAATGTTTATATTTACAAATAGATTCACATAGAATACTTTTAGGATGTCTCGTACGATATTGTCACTAGATAAATGGATTACTTACTAATTTTATAATATTTTAATAGTCCTAGTAGACAACGCGGTACGTGTGGGATAAAAAAAATAAAGGAACTTCGTGGCAGTTGAGTCTAACTCTAGCTTCACCATTTTCAGACTATAGCGTTCGGCATATTCGACGGCGTGCTAATAGGCGAAGTGAAAGACTCTGGTAACGTGGAACTGTCCATGTTGAGTATCCCGCATTTGTACGCGGGGCGCGCCATGGCGTGGAGCGGAGACGGCACCAAGCTGGCAGTGGCCTCGCAGACCGGCGCGCTCATACAGCTTGAAGCTGTGCTCAGGTATACTGGTGGCACATAGAGTGGGCCATGTTGAGTCCGCACTACCAAAGTTTGGTCGGCAAAAGCGGGACGGCATTTGCCCCCACCACCTCGCACGATAGCCAAGAAGTTTGCCTGGTACTATAGTCTCTTCTTATATACCGTTGCTACGCCGTATCAAAATGTTATTCTTTCAGATTATATTTTCTGACTATCTATAGTCGTTAAAACTATCTAACAAAATGAAAGATTATTTTTAGTTTGTATACAAACTTTTCAGGATGATTCTAAAACTTCCTTGTAGATTTGCCGCAGGGATGTGCTACGTTGGCTACGATGTGCTACGATTACTACGCCGTAGCAATATTCTTAGGTTGACTATTTCTCGTCTTTACTCCATATTGGTTCTCCTTTTCGAATATGGTGTCTTTGATAACCAAGGAGCGGAATGTTTGATTAATGTAGCAGATTGTCGTTTTTTTTTGTTTTAGGTTTTAGTACCTATAACTGCTTATTTACACATAGGTATGTAAATTGTATTTTTGCGGGTAGATAAATATATTATTTGTATTATTATACGATGTCCAGACGCTGGGTGTGGCGCGACGCAGTGGAAGTCCAGCACGTGAGCCCCAAGCAGCTGGTTCTGTCTCGTCTCGCCAACGATGCAGCGCCCCTGACAGTGCAAACCAAGCACGCGCCCGATATCTTCAACGTCCGGTTCATAGGTAGGTCAGGGGTGCAGTGAGCCCCAAGCAGCTGGTGTCAAGCCTCGCCAACGATGCAGCGCCCCTGACAGTGCAAACCAAGCACGCGCCCGATATCTTCAACGTCCGGTTCATAGGTAGGTCAGGGGTGCAGTGAGCCCCAAGCAGCTGGTGCCTCGCCAACGATGCGGCGCCCCTGACAGTGCAAACCAAGCACGCGCCCGATATCTTCAACGTGCGGTTCATAGGTAGGTCAGGGGTGCAGTGAGCCCCAAGCAGCTAGTGCTGTCTCGCCAACGATGCAGCGCCCCTGACAGTGCAAACCAAGCTCGCGCCCGATATCTTCAACGTCCGGTTCATAGGTAAGTCAGATCATCATCATCATCATTGGCCCCATACGTCTGTGACAGACGATTCTATCAGTGTCTGAGGCAAGACTTGTATTCGCATGGCGCGAGTGCAGTTTCCTCTCCACAGACACTGCGTTGCCTGGGACGCAGTATGGAAAACGCAGTGTTACCTAGAACCTGCGCCATCCTCCTAGCCTCCCTGGCTGACTCCACAGGAACGACGAGTCGATACGGTGCCAGGTTGGCTGCAGGCGTCTACCACACAATAGACCTCTGTCGCACGCGCTTGACAGAGAAGGTCAAATATAAGTGTCTCATTATGTATGGCGGGTTTACACTTGATTGTGTAGGGCCAAATAAAGAGACCGAATATTCAGTGAGCACAAAAAGCCACATCACCTATTCGTTCAGAATTATCGTTCTAATTCACATGTTTTGTCTTCATAGGCAATGATTGGTACGCAGTCTGCCGCACTGCCACCACCTTAATACTATGCGACATCGGCCGAGGATTGACTAGCGAGGTAAACAGCACCAAGATATGTATTCGCACATACTATTATAACTCATTTATAATGAATGAAGGAAGCAAAACGAATCCTTGCAAAAAATAATTGTTACTTAAGAAACAATACCTACAAGGAAATTTTTTAGTCCGTACGACTGTCATAAATTATTAACAACTTTTATTTTAAGGCCATCGAAATCGTGAAGGAAATCAGTTTGCTCAATTGCCAGTTACATATATTTTTTCCACAATTTCGAGGGTTACTCCGTAGAGAAGCTGTTAATGTATAAGTCTTGTCGAGAGTCCATAGTCCAACATCTGAACTCTTCACTCAAGGCAATATCCGAGTGGGGTGATGCCAATTTAGTGAAGTTTAATGCAACAAAGACACAGGCTTGTCTATTCTCGACTAAACGGAGTCCCTTCACACTTACTCCGACTTTCCGAGATGTATCCATACCGATTTCTGACCACCTTGATCTTCTTGGCACGACTCTTACGTCAGACCTGAACTTTGGACGCTACATAGAATCTTTGGCCACGACTGCAGCAAAAAAGCTTGGTATCCTCTCAAAGGTTAGGCGCTACTTTGCACCAGAACAGCTTCTACAACTATATCAAGCTCAAGTTCGATCTTGCATGGAGTATTGCTGCCACCTTTGGGATGGATCTGCCAAATACCAACTGGCCGCCTTAGACTCCATTGAAAAACGCGCCAAGAAGCTCATAGCAGACGAAGCACTGGTTGATTGAGACTAAGCTGCAGAGCCTTGAGCACCGTCGTAAAGTAGCATGCATGTCGGTATTCTATAGGATACATTTCGGAGAGTGTGCTCAATCACTCCACGACCTGATACCCCCTTCCCCATTCCATCTCCGGGGATCGAGGCGCCGACTGGGGTTCCACCCTTATGTTGTAGATATACCTCTGATCCGCACTAAGCGTTTCGCTTCAACTTTTATCATGCGTACGGCTAAAGAGTGGAATTCCCTGCCGGCGGATCTTTTTCCGGAACAATATAACTTGGGCCTTTTTAAGGCAAGAGTGAATAGGCATTATCTAGGCAAGCATGTACCATCTTCGTCTGCATCTCCACTTACCACCAGGTGAGATGGCAGACAAATGCGGGCCTATTACATATAAAAAATATAAAAAAAAAATAAAAAATAATCATGAGTATGTACATACACGCCAGTATTTAGACTTTTTCTCAGTTTGGAAATACTTTATTAATATTAAAAGTGAATAGAAAAAAAAATGGTGTAAATATTTTAAGAGGCGAATCAGCCCATGAAACTGAACAACTTTCCCCAAGAAACATAGGTCGAAATATGAAAAAAATATTTGGACCTCCCATACAAAATGTAGCGGCCGAGCGAGTCAACTGTATGGGAGGTCCACAATTTTTTTCATAATTCGACCTATGTTTGTTGGGGAAATTTGTTCAGTTTCATGGACTGTTTCACCTCTTAAGATATTTGCAGCTAATATTTTTACACCTTATATGGTGCAGATTCCTTGGTCGGGCGGGGGGGAGCGTGTGTACGCGGCGGTGGGGGGCGCGTGTCTACTGCACCGCGCGGGGGAACTCAGCGTCGTCGAGTACGGACTCGATAAGGTTCTGCATACGGTGAGTCCATATTGTTGAGGTTTATCAGTTAATGTGGTTCAGATTCCTTGGTCGGGCGGGGGGGAGCGTGTGTACGCGGCGGTGGGGGGCGCGTGTCTGCTGTACCGCGCGGGGGAACTCAGCGTCGTCGAGTATGGACTCGATAAGGTTCTGCATACGGTGAGCCCATATTGTTGAGGTCTATCAGTTAATGTGGTTCAGATTCCTTGGTCGGGATCATAATATTGATGCCATTAAAAGATCAGACAATGGTAGCAAATCAGCGTGGCATATTATAAACCGATCAAAACATAATAAACCAAAAGAATTTATAAGTAGGTGTAGTGTCTGCCATCGACACGCTAAGAAGAAGAAGTAGGTTGAGACTCAATGACACCTATATTACAGATCAGCAAAAAATTGCTGATTCTTTTAACGATTATTATGTTAATAAAGTACGAAGGCATTCAGAGACGGGAAGAAATGTCGACTTAAATCACATTTCTTGCCTCAATTCTATGTCCATTCAACCAAGTTCCCCAAGTCATGGGGTCTCATTCCCTACTAAAAGAAATTAGTCCAAAAATAAATCAATAGATGGCGATACGGGTCGCGAATGTAACTTAAAAGACTGGAATAAAAGCAAATTTACAAAAACAAAGTATTGGAAAATTATAAATAATTTAAGATGTTTTGTGACGGAAAACACGCGAATTATTCACATTTTTGCAATATTTCTCAATCTAATGTCGTCAATACGAAGTATCCAATAAATAGGCTAGATGTCGCTAGCAACGCACGCGCTGAGTCGACATATCAAATAGCCCGCCAATAGCCGTCCTAGGGCAATCGAACTCCCTCAATGACGTTAGGTATCTGTACTACTTTAGTAGTATTATATTATCTGTGCCCAAGTGGTGTCTTAAACATAATCAGAAATTTGAAAAATAAGAGCAGTGTGGGTTATGATGAAATATCAACAAAGGTCGTTAAACTTGTAGCAGATTGCATAGCTCCACATTTATGCTACATTATAAACTTGTGTATTAGCACAGGTACATTTCCTGATGCGTTAAAGGTAGCTGTGGTGAAACCACTATTTAAAAAAATTATAGGGAAGATATGTCATGTTATAGACCAATAGCTCTCTTGACAGTATTCGCAAAAGTGTTTGAAAAAGTAATTTATAAGGATCTGTATATGTAGATGGAAAAGAAATCATTGTTTTCCAACGAACAGCAAGGCTTTAGAAAAGAAAGATCGACAAATTTAGCAATTTTCAATTTACTAAAAGTAATAACTACAAGTGTGGATATGAACAATCATGTTAGCGCTTTATTCATGGATATGACCCAAGCTTTTGATTATGTTGATCATTCTGTATTAATATATAAACTGAATGCATATGGAGTTAGGGGAAATATTTTGAAATTAATTGAATCATATTTGCATAACCGGAAGCAGTATGTTGAATTACTAAAAGTGAACATTAGTACAAGGCAGGAGGAACGATACACATCCAGTCAAAAAATTGACAAGTTTGGGGTACCACAGGGTAGCGTGTTGGGACCATTGCTATTCCTGATTTATATTAATGACCTACCAAGTTGTATAAAATATCCTATGACACTTTTTTGCGGATGACAGTTCAGTAGTTATAGAATGCAAAGATAATAATGTCATTTATCAGGATGAAATCAATAGTAAGTTGAACAGAATAATTTCTTGGATGAAGAACAATAACTTAATAGTAAGTTTAAAAAGACTAATTTTATGCAATTTAGGCAGCGTAAGCAGTGTCCTGTTTTAGATATTCATTTTGGAGGCGACAAAATAGAAGAGGTGCAATTTACTAAGTTTTTGGGAGTTATAATTGATAAATCACTAACATGGAAAGATCACGTAGAGCAACTGTGTCTAAAATAATCCAAATCCTCTTACGCTTTGTATAAACTTTCACCAACGGTTGACGCAGCTACGGTTGTTTCAGCCTACCATGCTTTGGTTGAATCAATATTACGTTACGGTATTGTTTTTTGGGGTAATTGTACTGAGAGAGAGAGAATATTTAAATGTCAAAAGCGATGTCTTAGGTCTATGTTTAGTTTGAACCCTACTGATAGCTGTAAGTACTTTTTTATTCGTAATAAAATATTATCATTTCCTTGTCTGTATATCCTTGAGATGGCTTTGTTTGTGAAACAAAGTCCTAGTCTATTTGATAATATTGTTGTAACAACAGAGCACAGCCTGCGCCCGCGTGATACAAGCAAAATAAAACATCAAAAGGCTAATACAGCACTCTTACTCTTGTCTAAAAGTGTATTTGGCATGTCATCTATATTGTATAATAAAATTCCAAGAGAAATAAGAATGTGTAATTGAAATATGTTTAGGAATAAGTTAAAGGAATTATTACTTAGAAAATGTTATTATAATTTAAGGGAATTTTTAAATGACTCACTATATATTTTTTTGTTTTTTTTTTTAATATTAATTAATTGTCACACTGACATATATTATATTATTGACTTGACATTGTTAAAATTTAGGACATATTGTTATTTGTAATTGTAATTTGTGTGCTGGAAGGCAAAACATGGAGATCTCTGATTGATTTGACACCAACAACTGTATATTATTACTCATGTTTTAGCAAATAAAATATCTTTATCTTTATCTTTAATTTTATAAATAGAGTTTCACTAGCTGCATAGACAACAAAATAAATAATTCATTAAAGTACTGTAGTTTAGGAGATATTTTGAACCATTTGAGGTGGCCCTTTATATGCATTTTTAACGTGACTGTACCTATGTAATTAATTCTAGGTGCGTACAGAGCGTGTGAATCCTCACGTGCTAAGCGTGCGCATCAACGAGGGCGCGCATACTGGCCCCGCCGGCAGAGAGCGCAAGCATCTCGCCTACCTGCTCGACCGACAGACCATCGCTGTTGTAGACCTGGTCACCGGTGAGTATAGGGCCAGCTTAGAATAGCATCACCCCATTTCTACGCGTGGGTGTCGCAAGCCAATCCAAGGAATGGGCAGCAGCGACTCCTGTGAATTTAACTTGCCTGTGCAAAGGCTGCGTTCGTCAATCCGACTGCCAAGGTTTGTTAGTAAGGCAAATACCTCCAATTGAGCGAAACCCTTGTCCGGCAGTGAACAATAGTTGTTGTTTTAGTAGAAACAATGAGAGACACAGCAAGTATCTCGTGTACCTGTTCGACTGAAAGATCAAAGCTACTGTAACGTGGTCACCTGTGAGTGGAAACTGCGGTCAAAGGAACTAAATCCAGCTGAAAATTCTGTTATAATTCTGAATGGTAGATTTTTGGTAAAAACCATGGTGTAGTTTCTTTCATTTTTACCTTATATTTGTAACAGCTTCAATCGTATTATTCCACTTAGCCAAGTTCAGCGTAGTTCAGCGTACACGTTTTCATTATTAGATTGCAAGATGAGCATCAATGAAACTATTAGTAAAGAATCCTTACTGTTGCTACTATATGTTGATATTTAAATTTTGGCGGCTAAATTTTAGGTATTTCTTTGGAAACTATTTTACTAGCCGATGTAAATAAAGAACAGTTTGGCTCTTTCATCGATTGTTGCTCGAAGTTTTGAATATAAATTCTTTTGTGTAGGTGTGATGCGTAGGTTTTATTGAACAGCTACGCAAAAAATATTTTCCACGGGAACACTAACACAAAAGCCATTCTTGTACAAGCTATAAATAAGCGACAACCTAAAATACGAATTTCATTGCTTCATTGAATTCGATTTAACACTGTGAACACAAAATTTGTTAAGTGTGGCGTTAGAAGAGAAAAAAACTTCCGATAAAACTAAAGTCATTCCTAAAAATACCAGGAATATAAAATGATAACTTTTATAACAATCTATTGTTTCTTTGATCCTACTTCATCTTACTTTGCAGCCTACTAAACACTTGCACTAATAACCTCCACTCACACTAATCAAAGTGATACAGTGGCCTATGTAACGAAACTACAGGCTACAATTGTACAGATGTACATTGCGTAGCCGGTGGGACATTAAAAAGCCAGGATTTTTGATCCGCCACGCAATATGCATCGAATTTCACCTCTAGAATTGAAGCCTGTAGTTTCGAAAAAGGAGGCACAGGTCTTTACACTCGGTACAATGTTTTTAGGAGTGCAGCTAGGTCAGTGGTGGCACGAAGCGCGCGTGGACTGGTTGGAACTCAACGAGAGCGGGCAACTACTTCTGCTGCGAGACACCAGGCGCAGGCTGCTGCTATTGCGCCTCGATACGGGGGATAAGGTGAAGTCTATGTTTAAGTTTTCGGCTCACCGTTCCTTAAACTTGGTGCAATGTCTTTAGGAGTGCAGCTAGGGCAGTGGTGGCACGAAGCAAGAGTGGATTGGTTGGAACTCAACGAGAGCGGGCAACTACTTCTGCTGCGAGACATCAGGCGCAGGCTGCTGCTATTGCGCCTCGATACGGGGGATAAGGTGAAATCTTTAAGTTTTCGGCTCACCGTCTCTTACTCTCGGCGCAATATTTTTAAGAGTGCAGCTAGGGCAGTGGTGGCACGAAGCACGAGTGGACTGGTTGGAACTCAACGAGAGCGGGCAACTACTGCTGCTGCGAGACACCAGGCGCAGGCTGTTGTTATTGCGCCTCGATACGGGGGATAAGGTAAAATCTTTCTTTATATGCGTCGGTGGCCAAGTGGTGAGGACACCGGTCTTACAATCGAGAGACCCGATTTCGAGCAAGAGCAATCGGTAAATGTACGTGAGTACACATTGGTACATAGTGGGGACCAATGTGTACTCCTTCACCGTAAGAGCAATCGGTAAATGTACGTGAGTACACATTGGTACATAGTGGGGACCATTGTGTACTCACGTACATTTACCGATTGCTCTTACGGTGAAGGAAAAATATCATGATGAAACCCACCCAGATGATATTTGAATGTGACTTAACCTAGGATTCGGGCCAGGTTAGCCTTCGGAATGTACAGGTCAGATAGCAGCCGCTCTGTGTAAAATCTTAGTTCCAGGTCAAATCCACTATTTTAGGTAGCCAACCCTGACAGAGAACGGGATAAGGCAAGTACAATGATGATTCAGATGTTACATGTGAAATAAGGCCCACTTTGAATCTCTTATACTTGCTGTATGTTATCGACACGCGGCTATTTATTCATACTGGTTATTCTAGGCATCTATATGTACCCATGTTAACAATGTAATTCCCTGATGACGCAAAAGTAGAACTTTTTAAATAGATGCCTTAAATCACCAGTATGAACAAAGTGGTCGCGTGCCGGTAACATAAATACATACATATATCACGCCTTTATCCCTTGCGGGGTAGGCAGAGTATTAACGGCCGTAAAAATACAAGTGGCCGTATTTTTGCGCCGCGCCACGTCTGACATTTTTGTGGATTGTTTTCCAAGGTTGTTTCAGAAAACATGTGTATCACTATAGTGACAGGTTGTCAGCCTGTCGCCTAAAAATTGTAATACACCAATACTCTCGAGTAATACTGTGCCGGTAACACACTGTATACACACATCAAAAAAAGTTTGTGATCAGTAGCAAAAGCAGGTGTATTTTATGAAATATAAATTATTTATAGAAAGTGTTTATATTTTATGTTTTTATAATGAAAATGCACTAAGTAAATAAAAAAAACATTATTCATTATTTATTTTTTTAAAACAAAAGTTAAGAAATGCAATAGGCTATTTGACTGATTTTGGAAAACAGTTGTAAATAATTCTGTAAAGCATAATAAACACACTACATTAATATTTCCGTAGAACGTGCAGTATTTTCAACAAAAAATAATGTTAAAGTTTAAATTATGAAATTGGCGCTCAAAACGCTGTCTTTGTAATGGCGGACGCCATATGATTCGAGTGACGTCACATGCTAGTAAACAAGGCAACAACAAGGTGCAGAAGCTTCGATCTTTCGCGTTTTTCTTATTTATCTGTGAATTTATAGGACAAAATGTCTTATAAATGGTGTGTAGTAAAACAATTCATTAAGAAATCCAGAAAAAGTGTTTATGTCAGTTCCAATGAATGCTAAAAGACGAAATAAGTGATCCTACAAATATTTCATCGCATACAAATGTGTTTATGTGTGAAGATTGTCTTGCAGATATGTAAAACAAAAGCAAGGACAGTGACTTAAAGAGAGACTTAGTACATCATTGTTTATTCACAAGTGACCAAAGCAAGTGACAACATAACCTAAAATGCGATTTTGCAAAACTTGTACCCAAAGTGCTAAATGCTTTATAGTTCTGATTATATAATTCTTAGGTACTTACACAGCTGTTTTAACGTTTTTTAGTTCTGGAGCATAATAATCTGCTTTATTTTTGAAGAATAATGCGACCATAAACGCATCTACTTCGGGAAGTTTCTGTTGTCGGCTTGCACAAAATGTTCGTCCATAATGAAGTTAAAAACTATTAATAATGTCACTGACTTAATAAAAAGATCTCAAATTTACTCGAGAATAAACAAATCAATGGTAAAACTAGGTAAATAGTAGTAAATACCCACAACGTAACACAGGGTATGGCGGCGTTTACTAGCGTGTGACGTCACCAAAGTTAGAACTAATCACAGGGCGTTCCTGTCGTTTAAAAATATTCAAAAATATTTCAATTTTTATACGTAAAATATGAAAAAAATATGCATATTTTAATACTAATTACTGTTAAATACGCTTTATTACACTGCAATTTACTAGGATGGCCACAATTCGTCGCATATTTTCATTAGTGTCAAATAGCCTGGAAAAAATAAACAAAATTTATTACGAAAAGATTAATAGTTAGTATAAAATGACTCCTCCTCTGGCTCGCACACATGCGGAAACCCTTCTGGGCATGCTAAGAATTAAGTTATCCAGCATTTCTTGTGGTAACCTGTCCCACTCTTCAATAGCAGCTGCCCTGATTTCTGCCACTGTTTGAGGAGGTGGCTGACGATTCCAAACAGATCGCTTAAGAGCGTCCCACGCATGCTCGATCGGGTTTAAGTCAGGTGAGCCGGCAGGCCAGTCTAACCGGATGATGTCGTATTGCTGGAGAGCAGCATCAACACGTCCGTTTCGATGTGCGGGCGCATTATCATCTACCATTATGAATTGGCGCCCGTAGTTGATGCGGGATGGTCTGACGTATCCATCGATTGCAATCATTTTATACATAGTGTTGCGGAAGCAACATCAGCAATTCCTACACGTTTGTCACGTAGAGAGCTAGCTACAGATATCACCTCTCTACGTGATTTACGTCATTGTAATATTAGTATATAAGCCATAGTTTAAGATCAATAAATGTGCATTAACCATGGAGTGATCGTATCAATAACTCTCCCCCACGAGTATCGTTTCTATCGCAAAAGTGGTGACCCCGCAAGGAACATGGCAGCCTTCAGTGATGGCCACGCTGCTGCGCTGTCTACCTCAAGAATTTGGAGTCAACATACTCATCAGTTCGCATCATAGTCGTCACAACGTCACGGGCTACGGCGGGATCAAGAAAACCTTCAACGCTGAAGACGCGGTTTCATCGCAGCAATTTTATACGCACCGCCCTTAGCTGAAAGTTTGTTTCTTCGCCTACCGACGCGGCACACTGCTACTGATCCACAACACTTCGTCGACGCACCCGAAGTTTTGGACTCTGCACGGTTGAAATAGCAGCTACGCGCCCTGCTCCAGCGCACCGAAGTTTGCTCGCCTGCATTCACTGCCAGCCGCACGACGCACGATGAACACGATGACTACACAACAATGAACTACGCAATGTCGCCTGTCTGATTTTATTTCATCGACTGTCACTCCAATGCACCACTTCAGACAGGAGTCTACTTACCCAACAACAACAGAAGAAAGAAAAGTATCGCCTGCCTACCGATAGTCGTCTCATACTGCGCCGCACACTCGCTGTAAAATTCACATGCTGCAATCGCTACGTCTCACTCTCGTCGCAGAACCTACATATCGTCGAAAAGCTACAAATTATGAAGAATTGTGAAGAAATTATTATCGTCGCAAGCGCACCGCACTTCCCTGACACAGCGCCGCCGCCACTCGAAATTGCGTAGTCATGTTTACTACAGCAAAAGGCGGACAGTCAGCTGAGATTTAACTCGCCCTAATTGAAAAGGAGCTGGAGTATTTTCGCTCGTCCACGGTCCGGACTGGAGCACGCCAAGATACGAGGACGAAACTTTCCCTCAGTATCATTTTATTAAGCAACGCGACGCATCCATAATGACGATGAAATATGCAGCAAGGTCAATGTTACTACTACTACTTCAAGAAATTAATGCAAGTTGGCAAAACACGGAGTCACGGCAAATCTGCTTGATCAGCGACGTTTTCCAATCAACGACGGCAGCGAGTCAATTCAGCACCTACATGTTATTTCTGTTTTTACAGTTTCGTAAGGTTTATGTTTATTTTCTTATAAAGTCATAATATTTTGGGTTTTTCTTTCAAAAGGGGGGAGTACTGTTGCGGAAGCAACATCAGCAATTCCTACACGTTTGTCACGTAGAGAGCTAGCTACAGATATCACCTCTCTACGTGATTTACGTCATTGTAATATTAGTATATAAGCCATAGTTTAAGATCAATAAATGTGCATTAACCATGGAGTGATCGTCTCAATAACTCTCCCCCACGAGTATCGTTTCTATCGCAAAACATAGCTCCAGTCATGGTGCCTTGATACGGAATTAAGGGCGTCCTAGCCCGAATCATTATACCGGCCCAAAAGGACACCGATTTCCCGCCCTGCTGAACGGTTCCAGTGGCTGTTCTCTGCCTTTCAGAGTCGCCTGGTCTTCTCCAGACACGGACACGTCGGTTATCTGGATGCGTACTAATCCGCGTTTCGTCAACAAAGAGGCAGTTCTGCCAAATGCTTTCGACCTCAATTTCTTCATTTTGACGGAGCCTAGCCCATCGCAATCTGCGCCGTTTCCGTTGCTGTGAGTTCAAAGGTACTCGCCAGGATCTCCTTGCTCGTAATCCAGCTTGGTGTAAGCAATTTCTAATTGTTTGGGTGCTAACTTCGCGACCGGTGGCAGCTCGCAGTTCTGCTTTTATTTTAGTAGCGTTCATTGTTGGGTCACGGGCAGCCAGTAATCTGATATAGCGCTTCTGAATTGCAGTAAGCACAGTTGGGCGACCACTGCGAGGTCGGTCAGCTAAATCTTCCATGCCCCGATACCTCTGCAACGTGGTCACCACGCAGGCTTGGGATACATTAACTCTACGTGATATTTCCCTCGTGGAATAGCCTTCTCCACTTAAAGTTAGGATTCTGGCTCGTAAAATTTCTGTTAATCCTCTAGGCATCGTTACCAACTAAACTTGTTGTGAATAAATTGAAAATATCGTAATTTGCGACTAAGTCAGATTTCTGAATGGTAGCAAGCAAGGGTTGATAGTCTTTTTATATGAAAAAAACATTTGAATTACGAAATTGTTTATATTTAAATTTTATATTTTTAAATAAGGAATCAAATAATAATATGTGATTGAGTTTTATTCTTTCACAATAAAAAATATTACCACTTTTCCAAGCGATCACAAACTTTTTTTGATGTGTGTATAATGCATGCCTTGCCTTACTCTGCTGTGGATTGATGGAGATTTCTAAACGTGTATTAAATTTTAGGAAATCATCGCAAGTGGCGTTGGTTTCGTCCAATGGATTGAGAACAGCGACGCTGTTGTCGCACAAACGCCTACGCACCTTCTCATTTGGTAAGATATGACATCATAAATATTCATGAAATGTCATAAAAATAATAAAAGGATGACAGGGTATAATCGAATTTATAAGGAAAGTCCTCACTTGACCTCATGTTTCTTAGAATTATTTATTACCTATAAGATTTTTCGTAACAACTTTTCTTCTATAAATGAATATCAGAAACTGAAAAGCACTGAGTGCAATAAAATCCAAATGCTTTTCTTTTGGCAAACTTTATACGAGCGCAGTAAAGCATTTTGCAATTTAGAAACGTCGAAGTTCTGTGATTGATGGTAAGAACTGCAGTTCTTGGTCCCGCCAGCAGACGTTGTTTCCGCCAACTGGATTTGATTTTAGATGGATTACAGTTGTTAAATTATTACAACTTTTCGGAATCTTTTTATAGTAGTAGTTAATGTAGCTGTTATATTATTATGGGGCCTTTTTGGAGTTCCTTTATCAAAGAGGCGTAGCCGAACGAGATAATAGTTTGACAATATCATTCCTAGTTACATGCAGTTGCATACTCTATTTTGTTTCATTGGCTTATTTTAGGTACAGGAAATAAAAGGCGCCAAATTCTTTACGTTTCTTTATTTTCCCGAGCAAAAGCATAATGTAAATTAATTTAATTTCGTTCAAATCTGGAAATATACCGGTTATGTTGTGGTTCAGAGAGAGTAATTTTGAGAGACAGAATTAATAAAGCATGTCCTAAACAAATATTTTCGAACATAATGAAACGAATGTAGATAAAAACTACATTTTACGGTGAATTGTAGGTACAGTGCGTGGGACCCTGGTAGCGTAGAAATGGCCGAATGCGGCGGCGGGTCCGCTGTCGAAGTTTCAGCAAGAAGGGTGCTCTTTGAAGGTGGTCAGCTACCGTACTTGCAACTAGACGAGCATCGGCTCGCTTTCAGTAAGTGAATATGAAATTACTTGATACGACATCGGTGCTAATTCGGTAATTTCTCTTAACTTAAAATAGTGGTCACTTTCCCTCAAATAGGTTTAGAAAAGGATAGTGATATCTTAGTCATGTCGTGTTTAAGATGTCTTAGTAAGGTTCTTTTGCCATTTCTAGTCATTAAATCGCCAAATGTTAAATCGTCGCATATTCTGCGTCATGTAAAAGTATGGGCGGGTCTGGCAGCACAGCGCCCCGAATGGCGCGGGATGGTTAAGAGGCAAGTCCGAGAGTTTGAGGAACAGCGTAATGCAGCCCGTCGCCATTAATTATAATTATGTAAATGGCAAACTCACGTGTCCACACTGTGCACGGGAGTTTACTACCAAAATTGGTTACAAAAGCCTTATCCGGGCCCATCAGCGTCGATCTGATTAGCTGAGTCGAAGTGGTCGAAATCGGTCGGAAAGATCATAGAAGTATACTTCTATATTGGTCGCGATCATCTGCTATCGTTTTCTAAACCTAAGAAAGCTGAACTAAGTAAATGATTATTTAAAGGACATCATTTGTAAATCCTGGAAAATTTCAAAACCTACAAATCGTTCTAGACAACGCACTCCGAATGGGCGACTTGGCCGGGTGCGGCAAGTACTTGGACGGCGTCGGGCACAGCGCAGACCTGGCGCCGCTCTGGAGGCAGCTCGCTGAACAAGCGCTTAGCAACGACGACATACAAGTATACACACATTGTTATCAAACATGCGGACACGCTCATACACAAACACACACAACTAATAGAGTGTGATATTTCATAAGATAAAGATGAGATAAATGTTCTTTATAGCACACACAAAAAAACATCCCAACAGGAAATAGTACAATTTAGGCGGCCTTATTGCTAAAGTAGGAACTTCTACCAGGCAACCTTGGACAAAGGAGTAAAGATAAAAATAAAGGTTTATTTATCTTTTTATAATACTGTATTCCTATTTTTACGCCTACTGTCCTACTAAGCCTTACCAAACTAAAGCCACTCCTATAAATAACATATTATAAATTCTTGCCACAATCTTATATTAGAGCGAGCTCTCCCTTCACCTGCACCGTGGATGACCTTCTAAGCGCCAACCAAAGGGCCATTGAAGTAGCCAAGTTTTAGGCTGGCAAAATTTAAAAATGTCTACCTACCTTTTGCCATTGACACGACAAGAAGAACAAGAAAAATAATATAGCGAGAATAATATTATGAATTCTTAACTGACCAAAACTAGAATCTCTTTAGATCGACAAGAGAAACACAAACTCTTTAATAAATATAATGATAGTCTACTTTTTTGTCCTGACAGCTGGCAGCGAAATGTTACCGCGAGATTGGTGACGAAGCGCGCACGTTCTATCTCGACCAGACGGTGGCGCTGGCTACTACTGAGGGTGGCGGTGACGTCACAGACGGTGAGAAATAATGTGGGGTGTAAGGGAGAGCATCCCGAATACTGATAGAGTGCAAGCAGACCATGAAACTGAACAACCTCTTCTAGGAACATATGTCAGGAAACGTCAAAAAATTTTTGGTTTCCCATAGTAAATACAGTCAGCTGATCGCAATTTTATATGGGAGGTCGAACATTTTTTGCCGTTTACTGACATATGTTCCTAGGAGAAAGTTGTTCAATTTCATGGTCTGCTTGCACCCTATCAGTATTCGGGACGCTGTCCCTAACATCCTGTATAGGGTGTAATGGATCTTTGAATATTATATACGTAGGGTGTAATTAGGATTATTGCAGGCATACATAAATACAGATATCACGCTTTTATCCCTTGCGGGCATAAAGTGTTACAAATGTTACCGCGACATACATACACACACATATCACATCCCGCTTTTATCCCTTTACTTGTAGTCCAGCAAACTGATGATATTTGAAAAGTTTTCGGCAAAGTCTCCTACACCCCATATCTCGAGTAACTTTGCCGTTTATTTACTTTTCATTGGAATTTTAATCGCGTAAGATAAATATAAACTTGCTGAAGATTCAAAAAAGTAATTTAAACTTCTCTCAAATATGTTTGTAAAGTTCATGGAGCGCAAATAAATCAACTTAGAAATTGAAATTCAATAAACATTAAAATGAAATACTATTGCTTACTTCAATGCTTATTTAGAAAACAAACTTTTGAATGCAGCAATAAGCAGACTATTTCAAATATTCAAATAACTTTTCTCAAACGCTAACACAATTTTCAGCCAACAGTTTCGCTCTACGAAAGTGCTACAGTCGCGTAGTCGTCGCGTAGCGGAATGCTACGAAACTTACTCGCGAATCGTGATAGTTGAACTTGCAATATCACAAACTTAGATTCACACCCAACTTTGTATTTCTTGAGTAAGCCTTAAAAAAGCTGTTTTAGATCGCTGAAAGCGGTTGACTTTTTGACTTGTAATATAAGTATTAGTATTAGTGTATTGTTATTTTGCTTACAAAATATATAGAGGATAACAATACAACATGCCGTGTGATGCCGGCTTAGAATAGCATCACCCCACATCCTTCCCGCGGGTGTCGTAAGAGGCGACGAAAGGACTCGAGAGTATTGGTGTATTACAATTTTTAGGTGAGAGGCTGACTACCTGTCACTATAGTGATACACATGTTTTCCGAAACAACCTTGGAAAACAATCCTCAAAAATGACACATGTTGTGGCGATAGCGACCGTACTCTTACGGCCGTTAACGCTCTGCCTACCCTGCAAGGGATAAAGGCGTGATATATGTATGTATGTATGTACAATACAACATATTTACAGACTACTTTGATTTGTTTATGCAATTTAATAACGCAAATAAGTACGAGCTAGCAATACACTCGACTCGACAATCGACGACCGATGTGGCGCAGTGGTAGTGCAGAAGGTTCCGGGTTCGATTCTCGGTGGGACACCTACAGAGTTGATATTTATCACTTTTTGAATTCGTTCTTAGTCTGGTTAGGACATTGCGGGCTGAACCAACCGATTGTCCGTAAGTAAAATGGTTCCGTGTTTCGGATGACACGTTAAGCCGTAGGTCCCGGTTGCTGTCTATGATCATTTAGACGGCTCGTTACATAACCATGTCAGAAGCCTGCTACTTGTAGTAGGCGGTTGAAAAATTCTGACACTAGGGTTCATCGGGTCATTGGACGACTCGGTGTCCCACATGAAAAAAGAGAGCAATACACTTTGTTTGATTTAACCACTGATTCCAGTTAACGGGTACCGAAGAGAACGCAATTGCATTTAAAAGCCACGTAAAGGCTTGGAAGCATCTACTTTGTGCAAACAGACACTTCCATTACGTTATTACTGCTACTAAAAATAGCTTGTGCCTCCTACACACTATGCCACCGAACATACATGCCACAGTGAAAACTAGAAGAGACATTTTAGCATTGTGTCAAAACAGATGAATATATGAAATACTGCGTGGAAGTCGGTTTGACTCCCGTAGCATTCCACAGGAACATATTTTTTCGGAATAAAAACTGTCTTATGTTTTAATCCAAGTTATCCTCTATCTGTGTGCCAAATTTCATGCAAATCTGTTCAATTCAAGTCGGTCGCTTGGTGCCACCATGTTTACGTATAGTCTATATTTGCCGGCCCATTAACATCCACGTGGCACTCAGGGGCAGCCATCTTAGCTTTAGGATCAAAAGTCGTGATGTATGCAAATTTAATTTCTTCATGAACAGGTCTCAACAGTCCCATCCTTCGAGCCCGCCTGGCGATATTCGCGGGCGATCTCGCGACCGCTGAAGAATGCTACGTGAAGCGAGCAAACAGACCGGATCTAGCCATTAGCATGTACAAACAGTTCAACAAATGGACCGATGCTATTGCACTGGCCGAGAAAACCGATCGTGCGTCGGTTCTGGACTTGAAGCAGCAGCATATGGATTACTTGACTTCTACCGGTAAGTTTTCAGCCTGACACCTTTTAAGAAAATCAGTCCTACCTACTTTTTTTTCATGTAAATTTTTCATCTTCGTTACTGAAACATCATAAAAGTATTATTTTATTCAGAGCGAGTCAGTCTACGTAGTCGGTCCCAAAGTTCTGTCATATATGAAAATACTGATAAAATAAAAAGTACCAATCCGTTTTTAAATATTTATATATCAATTAAAAATACAATCATCGAAGAATCAAAATAACATAAAACTATTCGAAATGACCTCCCTTGCTTTTAACAACGGCCTTCAACCGCGGCGGCCAGTCGTCTATCGCAGCACGCACCATATCCATGTCGATTTCAGCGACTGCTTTAACTATGGCTGACTTCAGACTCTCCAAATTTTTATGGGGCTTAGCACAGACCTTGCTCTCTAAGACCTGCCAAATTTTATAGTCCAGAGGATTAAGGTCCGGACTGGAGGAAGGCCAATCTTCGTGTCTTATAAACTCAATGTTTTGACGTTCAAACCAGGCTTGAGTGGTCCTGGCTTTGTGAGCGGGCGCAGAATCCTGCTGGAATACAAAGTGATGTCCTGAAAATAGTGTGTTGGGCAGGTCTTTGACGTACCGATCCAAAACCGTCTCTTGGTACACTTTTGCGCTGGTTTTGACCCCCTTTTCGCAAAAATGAACCTCAGTTGGCCCATAGTAGGAGACTCCTAACCAGACCATGACTGAAGAGGGATGATGCCCATGTTGCACCCGCGGAACTTTGTTTCCTGCTTCTTCAGAGCTGGTAGCGTACACTCTATCGTTTTGTTTATTATACTTTTCTTCTATATCAAAATTTTTTTCGTCTGTAAAAAGTATATCGCGGTGCCGGTTTTTCGCGTACCGTTTTAACAACACCCGAGATCTTTTGAGTCTAATTTCTTTTAAACGGGCATTAAGTAAGTGCCCACTCTTTTTTTTGTATGCTCGCAGCTTAAAGTCTTCGTTTAAAACCTTTTTGACTGTTTTTCTACTAACCTTCATCTGCAAAGCCATAAGTTTCTGTTTTCGGACAGGATTTCTTCGTATGCGCTCCTTGATCGCTTTGATCACTGCTGGTGTTCTGGCGGAGCGAGGCCGGCCAGTTCTTTTCTTGTCCTCAACACTAGAGACTTCAGTGTACCTAGTTATAGTACGATACCCAAACCTAAGCGTTATTTTCAATTTTTTGAGCAACTTGAAAATGGTACTCGGCGAGTGCCCACAGCGATGCAACGCCAAAACTGCTATTCGGTTTTCTTTCAAAGTCCACTCCATCGTGAAAAATCGCGCCAAATGATTATTTATTGTTTTAAAATAATTGTTAAACATTCAAAAACGGAATGCAATAAAACTTTTCCAAATCCGTGTTCTAAATTCAAAAATAATATGCCAGTGACAGAACTTTGGGACCAACTACGTAGCTAGTCATTCGGACGCATGAGGTACCGCTCGCAAAACGTCCCTGTTCTTATAAATTCAGCCGTTTTTATAAAATCTTCGTCGCTGAACGCCCCTGAGTCTCCGCCCTCTCAAAATATTACTGGGGACTACTGGTGAAATTATGAATCTTTCTGCAGATTTTATGATCGTTGCGAAGAAATAATTGAAGCCAATCGCATACCAATCAGCTAGTTTTCCTAATAGGTCGTTTGGGCGAAGCCGGCGCAACTTTGGCGTCAACAGGTGACGTGCAAGGGGCAGTGAGGCTCTGGCTCAAGGGTGGAAGGGCGAGACGAGCGGCTTCATTGCTGTTGCAACATCCGCAAATGTTGCGAGATAATGAATTAGTTGACGCTGTTCATACGCAGCTCATTCAGGTAAATAATACGACATCAACGAGAGAAACTTGTAAGATGGGAAAGCAAAACGCGCAGCCTCATTGATGCTGAAACTTCCGAAAATATTGTGTGATAACGAATTAGTTGACGCCGTTCATATGCAGCTTATTGGGACTGAACGGTTTGTAATTATTTATGAGACAAAATAAGACAGAATAACGATAGTACTCTTTTGAGATTCGTTGTTCTTTCTCATCATGCTGAAAATGAACAACTAAATTTCATGGATGATTTGTGATTTTAGGAAGAATGGTGGGAGATGGCTGGAGAATTATCCGAGAGAAAGGGAGAAACGATGGCTGCAGTTGAATATTATGCTCGCGGTAACAACTACGCAAGGGCAGTTCAACTCGCTAGAGAGGTTAGTTAGTAAAATGTGAAATGTGCTACTTCATATATTATTTGTACAAGATATTTGCGAATTTGCAAGTGCCTGATTTCTTGCTAGCTGCAGCAAATCTACTTTAACCGTAACCTTCACAGCCAGAACAGCCCACTGCTGGACATGGACCTTTCCCTATCGGTGGGTATTGCCATGCTCACCACGATTGGCAGACGGATGGTCGAGTGCAGTACAAGATGTTTGATTCACAGGGAATGATGCTGCCTATTCCCGGACTAATTATCCCTTAGTTGCTTTTTACCACACCCACGGGTAACATTGGCGTAATACTATTCTAAGCCGCCATCGCAAGGACCGGCAGATCTACTGCCGAACATAATCTGCCGATTTTGAAGTATCTGTAGCACCCACATCCAAAAAGAGTAATCGTTATCGTTGATATTGTAGGCATGCCCATCAGAGGTGACCCGACTAGAAGGCATGTGGGGTAACTGGCTGGTATCATCTCGGCAAGCGGGGGCTGCGGTGCCGCATCTCATCGAAGCAGGGGAGACGCGAGCAGCCCTCGCCGCCGCCATCAAAGCGCACCACTACAAGCGTGCGCTGCAAATCGTGCAGGTCTGTTTTACTTTAAAAGTCCTTGCATCTCAAATCGTGAACCAGCTTTTTTCAAAATTGATCAAGAGTTGATTATAGCAAATAATCTTATGCTTGGTAATGGTCTGTGAAACAAAATGTATTTAAAAAGATAAGGAATAGCATGAGGCCTACGATATTACCCTGTGGAAACACAAAGTTGATTAACGTACCGGTTGTTCAAGCATTTCACCGTAATATTTCGTGATAGTTTTTCATTGTGAAATCAACCATTTTAGATCGAAATTACTGATTTTCATTCGTCTAATTTACGTCTTTAAGTTTTATTTGAAGTATCAACCACTTCGAACGCCGTTCAAGATAATAACCAATTTTGATTTCAAATAATATTTCTTTACACAGGTTATCGAAGATAAGGAGTCCATCCGAGAGGAATGCGAACAATTAGGAGATCATTTTATTTCCATTCAAGTAAGTCTCGAACTATCAGTTACATGTTTAGAATGTGGTGTACAACAATTTGTCAAAAAGAAATATCTACATTTTTGAAAATATTTATATTTCTCGAATGAATTTAGGAATGGGAAACGGCAGAACGTGTTCTAAGCTCCTGTGGCATGGCCGAGCGGTGCGTTCGCTCATACAACGCCGCGGGCCGAGTGGCCGACGGTTTGCGTTTGGCACACGCTCAGCTTTCTGAAGAGGAGACCAGGGATATCTACATACCACTGGCCCAACAACTCAGACAGGAGGGGCAGCTCAGGAAGGCTGAGCAGATATATATCGGCCTTGGGGAGGCGGATCAAGCTATTTCTATGTACAAGGTAGGGATGCAACCAGACCCCTCTTTCCCACTGGGCACTCTGGGCAAGTGCCCAGGGCCCCGTGATCGATAGGGGCCCCCTCGTTCCTGCCAGATTACTAAACGATAACCGATTTTTATTGCCGAAAAACTTTTTTGATTCGAATACAACAAACCTAAACTACTGACTACAATACCAATTTGCTTAAGCTTTTGCATGTGCGAAGCTAATCTACTCCTACCTAAAAAGTAGGCTTTTTTGATTTCCGCATGCTTAGATAAATTCAAATATATAAAGATACAATTCAATGGTATACTAAGTACGTAAAATTCTCTAAAAGTTATATGCATCATGTCTCGATTTCTGATGTGTTGTTTTCGAGATATTTAATCAACAAAATATAAAAAAAGTTAATTTTTTGAATTCAAGAAACTTGCTCATCTACTTTCTTTGTTTATTCTAACGAATTAGTGTTCTGTCAAAGTCATAGGGGGCCCCATTATCGTAATATGCCCAGAGCCTCCAATAAGTTAAAGACGGCTTTGGATGCAACTATAGATATTCTTAGGCTAAGTTAGCGATTGCACATTAACACATAAAAATACAGGGTGTTAGAGACGGTGTAAAAAAAACTTTGCAGTCGTAATCAGACCATGAAACTGAACAACTTTTTCTAAGGGCGCTATGTTGGTAAACATAAAAAAAAACGATTTTCCATACAAAATTCCCGATCAGCTGACTGACTTTTATGGAAACTCGAAAAAAGTTTTTCGTTTCCCAACATAGCCCCCATACAAAAAAGTGTTCAGTTTCATGGTCTGATCACGCCTGCAAAGTTTTCGTTACACCGTCTCTTACACCCTGTATATCAGCAAAGCTGTCTCGCAATTCACATAACTTGTGTTAAAATAACTTGGATACTTGAAAAAGCTGATGAATTGTTCAAATTCGCCCAGGAAGCAAAACAATATGAAGCAATGCTTCGTTTGGTGGGAGCACACCGCAGTTCTTTGCTAGAAGCCACGCGCCGCCACGTCGCGCAAGCTCTTCACGCGTCAGGGGATTTGAGGGCTGCAGAAAACTACTATGTTCAAGCGGGTAAGATGGTTCCGTGTTTTGGATGGCACGTTAAGCCGTAGGTCCCGGTTGCTGTCTATGATTACTTAGACGGCGGTCGTTACACAACCATGTTAGAAGCTTGCTACTTGTAGAGGCGGTTGAAAAATTCTAGCACTAGGGTTCCTTGGGTCGATGGACGATTCAGTGTCCCACACGAAGAGAGAGCGGGAAGAACTTCTGCCTTAGATGTGACCTCGAAAGTTTTAAACAGTTTACTGGTAGCTTCAGTTCAATTAGTCTGTCAACTGAACGCCGATTTCCGCCGCATTCAGATCAGACCATGAAATTTATCAACTGGCCTTACAAAAATATTTGATGAAACGAAAACAATATATTGACTTCCATAGTAAATGAAGTTAGCTGGTCATATACTAAAGTCCCGTGGTTTTCATGCCCCTCATGAGTACCTATATTAGAAAAACTATCTCTTACACCCCAGTTTTTTCATTATGGTTCGCGTTTTCCTTGACTATAACCTTGGTGTTTAGGTGATTGGAAGAGTGCTATCCAAATGTATCGCTCTATGGGTCAGTGGGAAGGAGCAGAGAGAGTGGCGCGAGCGCACGCCCCGAGCAGCGTTCAGCAACAGGTTTCATCTGTTTATTTACTTTAATTTCACTTATTTGAATCTTCTTGGAACACCTTTTAACTTGAAGTAGGGGGTCATATTATAGTTAACTTTCGATAGCTAATTTTTTTTAATTGATTGATATTTTTATAGTAGCTAAAGGACAGCCCCGAATTAACACAATGAGACTGAACAACTTTCCAGAAAACATATTTCAGAAAACGTCTAAAAATTTATGACGTTATATGCATAAAGAAGTCAGATGGGAATCGTGATTTTATATGGGAGGTCGATTTTTTGTCGTTTTCTGACCTGACATATCATATTCCTAAGAGAAAGTTATCCAGTTTCATGATCTGCATGCGCCTACCTATTAGCAATTGAAGGGCTGTCCCTTACACCTCGTATTTCGACCTTGGTCAATTTTCATTCCTATTTATTACATAGGTGGCTTTGCAATGGGCAGGCGTTCTTGGTGGTGCGCCGGCCGCTAGGTTGCTGGCGGCGAGAGGATTGGCTGCCCTTGGGGCCAAATGGGCCTTGCAAGCGCAAAGGTATTCAATAAAGCTTTCTTTAATTCACTCAATTGCCGTGTGATGCCGGCTTAGAATAGTATCACCCCATTTCTTTCCCGCGGGTGTCGTAAAAGGCGACTAAGGGACTCGAGGGTTTCATGTGTATTGCAATTTTTGGGCGACAGGCTGACAACCTGGCACTATAGTAATATACGAATCGTCTGAAACAGCCCTCAATTTGTCAGTCGTGGAGTTAGGGACCGTATTTTTACGGCTGTTAGCGCTCTGCATACCCCGCAAGGGATAAAGGCGTGATATGTGTGTATGTATGTTAATTCACTCAATCTACGGATTTTTTCTCAATCTATCTACAAACCACCACCTGATGAAATGAGAGGAATGTTATGTTGAAATAAAGTTTCCTATGCTGGTTTAAATATCTTAAAGCATCAACCAAATGTGTTTATGTTAGATGGGATATCGCTATGGAACTGAGTGAGCTTGGTGGAGGAATCACAAAACGCGAAGTGACGCGCCACGAGGCTGCAGCATTAGCTGAGGAGCATCCTGAAGAGGCGGAAACAGCTTTCATCAGAGCTGGTGCTTTTGAGGATGCCGTCCGCATGTGGATGACCAAGGGGCACCACCAGCGCGCCTTGCAGCTGGCTGAGCAACATGCTGACCACATGGTAAGTGCAGAATAGCTACTCTTGGAATGACTGATTTACCTGAAAAGCATCCTGAATACGGAGGTAGCTTTTATCAGAGCTGGTGCTTTCGAGGATGCCGTCCGCATGTGGACGACCAGGGGGCACCACCAGCGCGCCTTGCAGCTGGCTGAGCAACATGCTGACCACATGGTAAGTGCAGAATAGCTACTCTTGGAATGACTGATTTACCTGAAAAGCATCCTGAATACGGAGGTAGCTTTTATCAGAGCTGGTGCTTTCGAGGATGCCGTCCGCATGTGGACGACCAGGGGGCACCACCAGCGCGCCTTGCAGCTGGCTGAGCAACATGCTGACCACATGGTAAGTGCGGAATAGCTACTCTTGGAATGAGTGATTTAGCTAAAGAGCATCCTGAATACGGAAGAAGATTTCATCAGAGCTGAAGCTTGAGGATGCTGTTTGAGGGTGCTCTTCGGATATGAATGACCAGGGGCACCATGCTGACCATATGGCATGAAGGAAATACTTAGGAGGCTTACATATTACTTCAAAGACAGGTTGATCTGAACTGCTACTACTACTACGTGTGGCTGATGCTTAAACTAAAGAGGCGGCCGGCAAGAAGCACACAGAGAGTTGTCTGCTTGTGTGTGTACCATCTAAAAACTAACAAATAACACGATCACGCTCATCGTTTTCACTAAAATTTCAGCATAGGGCTAGGGAGCCATAGGTGAAAAAAAAATAATTTATAATAAATTGTAGGTGGAGGAAGTGTTGGTAGAAGGAGCAAGGGCGGCGGCCGAGCGCGGTGATCTCAATCAGTTCGAAACGCTGATGATACGCGCCAACCGACCGAGGGAAGTTGTGCAGCACTACAAGGAACTTGGTAAGCGAAAGATGCATTCTTACTTTACCATTAGTTTTTTGGGTGAACATGTTTTGGAAATTCAGAGATGAATAACTTTTTAAAAGGCTCCCTTTTTTGTGTCGTCACTTACAATATCATTACCATTTTATTTGCTGTCGTAAGATATGTTTAAGGCCCCGGTCTCGAATTTTGCGGGCAGAAGGGCGGCAGCGGTGGCGGCGAGACTCGAAAGTCTAAGTATTTCATATGTCTCTGTACAGTCGGTAAACGTAACTCATGACAAATTCAGTTTTCAAGGTTTCGATTTTCCTGTGATAGTTACCAACAAGCCGGATAGAAATAATGATGCACGTTCAGTAAATGTTACTGCATCCAAAAAAGTAATAATTTATGTTGAAAAATGCAACAGTCTAAAAAAAATCGCAACCTTAAATTTAGAATTGTTAATGAGTGTCGTGTCGCGGGGAGACTGTACAATCACAAATACTTTTAAAATAGCATATAGGATTATTAAGATGTGATAAGATCAGTGGAAATAATGTGGTCGCTTTTAACGGTCGTTGAAATTCTGTAAAAGGCGTGATTATATGTATCTGTATGTTATTTGGCTCAGAGCTATGGGAAGAAGCAAGCCGCGTGTCTCGCGAGTATCTGCCGGACAGCGCCGAGCCCGTGCCCGCGTCTGTCCCACCGCTGCTGCAGCGCGCTGCTGATCATGCTGACAGGTACACCTCCTTAGATAAGCTTTAGGGTGCGTCTCCATTGAAGCGGGGCTGCGCTAAGCTTAGCTAAGCGCGGCAAAATTGCCCAATCATGAGCCTCAAAGATTCAAGATTCAAAGATATTTATTCGCTTAAAACACGGTATAAGGATGGTAGAGTTACACAATTATTATTATATCAATCAATGTCAAATTAGTTCCTTTATGTCATAGAAATTATTATCATTTAGCCAATTATACAACTTTTTCTTAAATAATCGTAAAAATCCCCGACCCGCTTCAGTGGAGACACTGGATTGGTCAATTTATGCCCTGCTCAGCTCAGCTTAGCGCTGCCCCGCTTCAGTGTGGAGACGCACCCTAAGGGCCCCAAAGTCCGTTTTTTTTTTGTAATTGTAACGCCGCTAAAACTTACTGTCATTCCATTGCCATTGTGATTTATATCTATCCTTCACATTGTAAGCAAGACTACGAAACTACTAAAATCATGCAACTTAGATTCAATCGACATCCAACTAAAACGATTTTCAATTAGCAGACTTAGGGCCCTGGTAATGTTGATTCTTATGTGTGATTATTCAAGCCTTTACATGATACTTAATATACTTTAAAAAATATGTTATTAATATTTTAAGCGGTGAACCGGCTCACAAAAGTTTTTTCCGGAAGCATAGATCTAAATGTGATTTTGTTGACCTCTTGAGCTTGATTTAGTAGTTAAACTGTTATACTACCTAGTTTATTGTGTTTTTTGTGATCTTGTTCAGAGGAGAATGGTGGGAAGCGGTAGAGCTGCTAATAAAGGCGAGCGCAGCCGGCGCAGGAGGCGGCGCGACGCGTTTAGCTGAGCGAGCCGCGCTGAGAGCCGCGCGCCTCGCCAGGGACCACTTGCAGGGCGCCAGCAGGAGCAAGGCGGCCGATATGCTGGCTGACAGGTACACAGTGGTACAGTAGAGCTGCTAATAAAGGCGAGCTAGCTGAGCGAGCCGCGCTGAGAGCCGCGCGCCTCGCCAGGGACCACTTGCAGGGCGCCAGCAGGAGCAAGGCGGCCGATATGCTGGCTGACAGGTACACAGTGGTGCAGTAGAGCTGCTAATAAAGTGAGCAGCTGAGCGAGCCGCGCTGAGAGCCGCGCGCCTCGCCAGGGACCACTTGCAGGGCGCCAGCAGGAGCAAGGCGGCCGATATGCTGGCTGACAGGTACACAGTGGTGCAGTAGAGCTGCTAATAAAGTGAGCAGCTGAGCGAGCCGCGCTGAGAGCCGCGCGCCTCGCCAGGGACCACTTGCAGGGCGCCAGCAGGAGCAAGGCGGCCGATATGCTGGCTGACAGCTACACAGTGGTGCAGTAGAGCTGCTAATAAAGTGAGCAGCTGAGCGAGCCGCGCTGAGAGCCGCGCGCCTCGCCAGGGACCACTTGCAGGGCGCCAGCAGGAGCAAGGCGGCCGATATGCTGGCTGACAGGTACACAGTGGTACAGTAGAGCTGCTAATAAAGGCGAGCTAGCTGAGCGAGCCGCGCTGAGAGCCGCGCGCCTCGCCAGGGACCACTTGCAGGGCGCCAGCAGGAGCAAGGCGGCCGATATGCTGGCTGACAGGTACACAGTGGTACAGTAGAGCTGCTAATAAAGGCGAGCTAGCTGAGCGAGCCACGCTGAGAGCCGCGCGCCTCGCCAGGGACCACTGGCAGGGCGCCAGCAGGAGCAAGGCGGCCGATATGCTGGCTGACAGGTACACAGTGGTACAGTAGAGCTGCTAATAAAGGCGAGCTAGCTGAGTGAGCCGCGCTGAGAGCCGCGCGCCTCGCCAGGGACCACTTGCAGGGCGCCAGCAGGAGCAAGGCGGCCGATATGCTGGCTGACAGGTACACAGTGGTACAGTAGAGCTGCTAATAAAGGCGAGCTAGCTGAGCGAGCCGCGCTGAGAGCGGGATGTCAATAATATTGTTGCCATTTCAGGATCCTTTATTTATCTGATCGATTACTTTGCCTAAGGACTGTTTTTTTTTTCAGATTCACAGCTATCGGACAAAATGAAGTAGGTGAACAACTTAGAGCAGCTCTTTCTGAAGGTTATGGAGGCGATGATGACACTATGGGTAACTTTTTAATACACTGGTCGTAATCCAATTCACTAGTGAAATTATAATATAACGTCTTTGACCAAATACCTGCGATATATATTCTCTTTCTGTGCTCGAAACATTCGAACTCGAACAAAGATCAACAATTCAATGTTTTAGAAGCCGTGCAATTAAATACAGGATCTGTAAATGGCGGCCGATTGCCATGCTTTTTCTCTCCAACTGAGGCCCTTACCTGGCGTTCATGCTTTCGCCCTGACACTTAGGTAACCGCCGCCATTTACATGCCCTTTCTTAATTTGCCCTTTTTAATCTCACAGCTTCTAATTATTTTTGATTGATCGCATTTTGTATTTCTTTTTCCTGATTATTGAATACATTTTATTGACTTTGCGACGACATTCGTGTATCAGGTGCGTCTTCAGATTATGTCGAGGAAGAGCCAGGACCAGCTCATGTATCAGAAACCGAAATGGAAGCGGAAACTGAAGGCTTGGAGCGTTTGGCGCGCGCCGGCCACTGGCAGCGTTGCTTAGCACATGCCGGGGCCAAGGCGCCGCACTATGCCCTGAGATACTCCGCGCACCTGCTGAAGGCTCATCAGGTGAGTGGAGTGAGGGTCTGGAGCGGATGTAGCTCTGGCAGCGTTGCTTGGTACACTGATAGCACTTAGCTATGATAGCTTTTTTCAGCTAACCTTATCTCCGTTACAAAAGACGGTATTTTTCACAGCGCAAAGAAGGCGTAGACCTCGACAGCGAAGAAGTTCCCGAAGCACTATCCCAAATCCTGGACACACTTCGTCAGTACCTCGTCAACGACCCTGGATCCGGCCTAGCCAGCAGCGACGCGCCCTTAGCCAGGGCCGTCTCTAGCGAGATCCTAGTGAGGGTGTCGATGGCGCCCAAAGCGTTCTCGGCTATGAAGGACGCCGCTGCAGTGCTACTGGCTGCGGGGGCTGATGACAGGGCCATGCAGGTGTGTTGAGGTTTTCAGCTATTGTTCTGATGTTATGTAGCCAGTAGCGAGTAGCCTGTGTGCGTTGAGGTTTTGAGTTGTATTTAATTTGACTGACTGTATTTTTTTGTTTAGAATAGCTTTAAGTTCTCAAAAGCCAGGCAAACATCAGCGGAACTATCGTAGCACTAGTCAAGAGCGATAATATTTTTTTATAAAGTGCATATTACAGTAGCGTAGAAATTTCTTAAGAAGGAAAGATTTGCTTTGGGATTTTAAATATATACAACATTTATTCGCAAAATGTAATGCTGATTTAGTAAGGAATTGTGTCTTTTTCAGGCTATAACCCTACTGATGGCGTTACACGTGCCGCAAATAGCTTCGAAAGCTGCACGGTCCTTGCCGCGGTACTCTGATATCATGGTTGCAGATGCCGGTTAGTACGTCTTTACTTGTTATATTTGAAAAAATAAATAATACTGGCAGTCCACGTAGCGGTTGCACCCGCTGCTAATCATTTTCTTATGGGAAGAAGACGTTTTCACTCTATCTATTTAAAAAACGCATCAAAATTTGTTGTATGGTTTAGGATGATTTAGTGATGTCTATGATTTATGTTGTACTAATTGTATTGATATTTTTCATAATCACACTGAGTAACATAAATTGAAAACGACTTTTACATATAGTTATAGTTTTTTTTCTAACTCAATTTGTGTTAGATGTTTTGAGTGTCAAAAAAAAAATTACTTCTGAAGTTACTAATACAAAATAAATACTTGGTATCCCGAAATGGCTAAATTATTGTTTGTATCTTATCATTCTACTTATATT
Source organism: Keiferia lycopersicella (assembly GCA_029255805.1). Taxonomy (NCBI): domain Eukaryota; kingdom Metazoa; phylum Arthropoda; class Insecta; order Lepidoptera; family Gelechiidae; genus Keiferia; species Keiferia lycopersicella. Next base: position 6,704,552 of record JARACZ010000010.1, read on the forward strand.
ATAAATGCGAAAGTTTGGATGTTTATTTGTTTGTTACTCCTTCACGATAAAACTACTGAACCGATTTTCATGAAATTGGCACACAGATTAACATGGATTAACACATGAAACAGTTGATATCCCGAAGAAATGTTCCTGTGGGATGCTACAGGATTAAAACCGACCTCCACGCGGGTGGAGTCGCGGGCGCCCACTAGTATAAGATATGAGTGGGATCTCAACAGAATATTGTTACCGCTTCGACATTATTTATTTATCTGCGCGAGTTTTACTAGACTTACTTCATAGTTTGTCACTATAGTGATACACAACTTATCTGAAACGACCCTCAAACATTTGTCAGATGTGGCGATAACAAACGTAATTTTACGGACGTTAACGCTCTGTCTACCTCTGTGTATGTGTACTTCATAGTTTTCTTGTTTCCAGTGTACTACGCGTGTGGGCTGGCTGTGCGTGCTGAAGGGAATAACAGCTTCAGGGAAGCGTTCGTCCTTCTCAACAGAAGCCTGGACCTGGCCGAGGCAGCCGACGATGATTCCGCTCATCTCTTGGATTACACTGATTTTGGTGAATTTACAGATGTCTATTACTTGCAGACGTATATAAAAAAAATTAAAAGAAAAATTTTAGGCTGAGTAAATGAGTTTTCAGAATGGTATCCTTAAAATACACTTGGGCTTATTATTCATTGATTCGGTGTTTTACTCGACAAGAAGAAAAGGGGACAGGGTCGTTTATTTAATAATAATACCTCATATTATTAGTTTCTGGTCATAGCATATTTGAGTTTTCGACACTAAACAAGAAGACGTTTCAATGAAATTTCCTAATGTTAACATTTTTAAGTATCTGTTATTTACGGTTTGTACTGGTTCAAGTTTTTCGTGTTTGGTTTTGAATCCAAACTAGTGTTGTTTTCTCCATCAGAATGTACGGATTGGTCGCGCACTCCTCTACTGCTCGACGGCGCGTGTCTGCGCGGCGCCGCTCTGGACGAAATACGCGAGTGGGTTTTGTCTGTTTCCATGGACCAATCCGTCGAACAGGTATACAAAAGGACATACAAACAATACATACATACATATATCACGCCTTTATCCCTTGCGGGGTAGGCAGAACGTTAACAGCCGTAAGAATACGGTCGCTATCACCACGTCTGTCATTTTTGTGGATTGTTTTCCAAAGTTGTTTCAGAAAACATGTGTATCACTATAGTGACAGGTTGTCAGCCTGTCGCCTAAAAATTGTAATACACCAATACTTTCGAGTCCCTTAGTCTTACGACACCCGCCGGAAGGATGTGTATACAAAAGGACACTACTTTTAATTGTACCCTTTGCATGACAGAGCTTTTTAATCGGTTGTTAATTTTACTGTTATCATGGCGTTCTTTTAATAAAGAAAAAAGCAGTGCCGGATTTGTATATATTTGAGTCTTTCGACGGCTCATTGGAAGATTCAGATTTTTGCACATGGGATTTTTCAAATAATCAGATCTATACGTGGTGCGGTTTTCGAAATCGAGCTGGGCCGTGTCACATAGAGACTCTACACCCAGTATTTTTGTTATAACGGCATTAATTAAAGGAAGGATCTGTAAATGCTGTCAGTTACCTAAATGTGAGGGAGAAAGCATGAACGCCTGGTAGGTATGTCAGAGCCTCATTGGGAATGAGAAAGCAAGACGATCGGCCGCCATTTACAGATCTTTTCTCTGAAAAATCGGGTTCTATATTTTCTAAACGGTGTCCCTTTCTGTAAAATTTCTGTTGTTGTGTTTAGATGTTATATTTTCTTTATAGACGTTACCTGTGGACAGTCGCGGCCTGTACAGTTCGAGTGTGGGTGCAGACGAGCCGTGCTGCGTGCTCACCGGATACCCGCTCAGTTCAAGACTCGTCACATTCACTAATGGTAAGTGTTTCTCTTAGATTTACGTCTTTTGTTCCCACATTTGATTTTAAATTTACTCCTTATTAGTCGTAGCATTTTACTACGCTTTCGTAGAATATAGCTACGGGACTTATAATCCTGTTCATCCTGGTCACGGCACCAAATTAAATTATGACATTGTCTAATAAAATACCGTAGCGGTACGGCCCAGCCGACTACTCGCATATTTAAACATATCTATCTATTACATTTCTTAGGAGCATTCCATGAAAACGTCTTGTGCGGAACAGCTTAATATTTGATACATACTTCTGTAAAGAAGACAGTTTTTGTTATTGACTACATTCTGTAAAATATAGGATGATCCATATGACGTTTGTGACTCTGGAGCAAATGCTATGACATAATGTCCATCTTACTTTGTTTACTAGGAAAATTGACTTTATGTCATAGCATTTGCGTCATTTTACAGAATGTAATATTAAAATTAAATCAAACATAAATACTTTGTACTGTATTATATCTTTAGCGTAAGTATTTGCACAATATACATACACACATATCATGCCTTTATCTATGGGTTTTGTCTGTTTCCATGGACCAATCCGTCGAACAGGTATACAAAAGGACATACATACAATACATACATACATATATCACGCCTTTATCCCTTGCGGGGTAGGCAGAACGTTAACAGCCGTAAGAATACGGTCGCTATCGCCACGTCTGACATTTTTGAGGGTTGTTTTCCAAGGTTATCTCAGAAAACATGTGTATCACTATAGAGACAGGTTGTCAGCCTGTCGCCTAAAAATTGTAATACACCAATACCCTCGAGTCCCTTAGTCGCCTCTAAGCCGGCATTACACGGCATTTGTACAATATGGTGGCACAATATACCACCATATTGTCTTGTGCGGGGGACATTCGATTGCAGTTTTCGTGGAATGCTCCTTAGTTAGTCAGCTGACAAGGTGATGTGGTTCTGTAGGTCGTTGCGCGAACCGCGAGTGGTGGTCGCGCTGCGTGAACGCGGGGCGCGGCGGCGGCGCCGTGGCCGCGCTGCTCGCACACATCGGCCACTGGTGCGGCCCCGCCGACTACTCGCACATATAAACATAATTATTATAGATATTTTATTGCTAAGTTTTGTCAATGGCTTGCTAAGGAACACCAAAGATTTTAAGCACTTAAATAAAATATTCAATTCGAAACATAGGTACTTTTTTTTAAACCAAATTCCGAAACTCGATAACTTTCTATATCAGCATATAATTAAATATTACCACACACACACACACACATGCATACATACATTCTCTTCCTCCTCCTCGCGTCGTATTCCTTATTACTGAGGGTCGTGGTTCCCCTTTGAAATCATCTTCTGCGTGATTATATTCCGCCAACTTCTTTTATCCTTGGATATGTAAAGCGCTTTTACACACATACACACATAATCACGCCTTTATCGGGGCAGGTAGATCGCCAACGGCCGTAAAAAGATGTCAATACGATATTAATCGTAAGATGATCTTGAATAGAAAGATGCGATTTCTGTGGTAGAAGGTTACTAAAATAAAACTCCATAACAGAATCTTTATATCGCTATAATAAACTCATTTGTTATCACATTTATTTAATATACTTTGACACACATAATGTTACGTACTAGGATTTTTAGAGTTCCAATCAATTTTATGATTAATACTGAAAATATTTTGAGATATGATTAAAGATATGGCATGACGTGTTGTCTGTTGTGACATTATAAATGCATCAAAATTAGTAAGTATTTTTCTAAAAGTGTCACAGTTTTGTGTTTAGGAATATAAAGCCTTTTTTTGTAAATACAGAATTCTATCAAAAAATAATTAAGTAAAAAGTTTGGATATGAAAATCTTATTCTCAGTATCAATCATGAAATAGATTTGTCGAATGATCATTCTGTATCTAAGAAGAAATAATACAACATTAAAAAGTACGAAAGTTAACATTAGGTAAGTAAGGTATAACAGTATGATATCCGATACCATATCACATTTTGGTTGTGTTACTAGCCAGCGACGGTGCTTAGTTACACAAATCAATGGACCACAATTTATGTGAGGCGATACATTCAAACCGAATGAGATAACAACAGTGATTTAGTGTAGTTGGCGAGTGGTAATTGCAACGCAAATGCCTGTTATATACGACGCTTACAGCAAAATGCAAAGTCTGACCGCTGAACATGAGACACAACACACGTACACCCACTTTTACGGTATTGTCATGTCCGCCAGCTAGTCACAGCAATACATCACGCGTAGAACAGCGTATGTTGATCTAACCCCGGGTCACAAGCCATAACGACTTTTTTCAGAGCAATGCGGTACATTAGAGCATTCAGAGTGATCCTTTATGTGCACTCAAAAGTTATTATTTAATTATGTTTGAAAGTGAACTTTCGCCTTGTCCATCTCATCTACCAGATATGTTTGTGTTTGTGAACTATTGGTATCGGCGGTAGTCGAGGCACATTATATTAGATAATACTATTTTATATTTTGTTTCTTACGTAAGATATAATTTTGTTATTACTCTTAACATAATTTATCAAGTTAATAAGCGTAAGTTGGTTTTGATTTGACCTATTCTCTCAACAATCCGTCGAAATCGATAGTATATTTTATTTATAATATATCTAAACACCTTCGATACATTTGTTAAATTATAATATGTTTATTTTCTCCACAACAATATAATCCGATTATAATTTATATATGTAACGTAATAGAAAATTATATTGTAAAAATATATTCAATCAAATACCTGGTTGATATCAATACCCAGATAATATGTAGGCTTCATGCTATATTTTTTATTTATATTTTAGTAAATATTCTAATCTAATAGGTACAGGAATATTAAAAAGTTTCTCTCTCTTTAGAAATGTACATTCACGAAAAAGTAAAAATATAAATAGGCAATGAAAGTAAAGAATACAAAAGTACAATAGAGCAAGGTATTTGTGCACCATGCGAGGCCTCCGCTGTGGTCTCAGGTCGTTACAAATATGGTAAACAATTAAGATATTGTCAGGCGAGCCACTAGCTACGACAGCACTGGAAGAACACAGATTTTGACGAGTTATATTACATTAAAATATCTTGAATAGATATGTACCTTGTATCTAACACCGACGATGAAAACATTTTATATGATTTATCTACATACAGATTGACTGTTTTAACTTAAGACAAATATGACCATTGGGGCAACATTTGCTCGTCTTGCTAATCTTGAGAAGTTGTGTTGATATTTCATCATATATGTACACTAGACCTCACGTTTAGGGTATTTTTATTACTATTCCAGCATTCACACATGATGTCTATCGTTTCGAAGGTTAATTTGAATATGTTGGGGATTTCACATGGTTTCTTTCTACAATGGAGATTAATATAGAACCGGCTACGCGTTAGGGCTAAATAGTGATTTAGATCATTTTTATAGAAATAAATATATTGTTAGAATTGTGTACAATTTGTAATTTTCCAGATATTAAAACGGGATGAATATAATTTAAGCGCTATCACGAAAGTAGTTGTGCGTAGACATTTTGAAAGGTAATTTTAAGAGATATTTACATATTTAAAAAATGTCATTCTAGGGAGATGGTGGGTTTATAAGCAATGTTTTTAACAGAGTAGGTAGTAAGTATACATTAGGGAAATTCACTAAAGCACAACCTTGGAAGAATAGTATCTAGACGTGCTTACTCACTAGGATAACTTTAGAAATGTATTTATCATATATTATAAGGCAAAGTGTCCAAGTTGGGGTTATATAGATGAGAATATTTAGAAACGTTATGGAAATTCTGATGAGTTACTAAAACATATCTACGAACAAGATGATTGCGTTAGTAATCTACTCTACGGAAGATTTGATGTATTGAATTAAATTACTTTTACAAATTTACTTCAAATAAATAATCTTATAACACCTTTAAACGGGCAATTTATATTTATATTCGGGATTAAAATGTTCTATGTGTGAGTGGGATATCAGGTGTGGTAAGTCGATTTAGGTTGATTTTTTAAATCGTTGTTACAACGGTTATTGTGAGTTGCTTTTTGCAAGTAACGCTATCTGTTGAGGCGTGAAAGAAAACAAATTACCGAGCGAGCTTGGTCTAACCATGTACTATTAAAAAAGCTGAAAATCAATGCGCTCATATTTGTTCAAAGCAGTGATCCCTCATCTATTGTTATACTAACGTTGGTTCATTTTGATATACAATTCAATTTGCAAAACTTTTTTGTATCTGAATAATAATGTAGTTATTATTAAAACACATGCTCACAAGTAATCTCTTAAAACTGACAGATATATTAAGCAAAATTTTCCTAATAGTGAACATTTATGCAAATAATTTACCTACGCAGTTGTATACAATATTACATACAAAATTCCTACAAGTAAGTATGATTTATAGGCGCAAATTCCTGGAAACTCTTTACAAAAGCCGATTAGACATATCACATAACACATGTGACATTAAAAAAAAATAATGATGACGTGACAATTCATACCTGATTCACTATTATGACAGAAATTAATCTACAGAGTTTATGCGAGTGAAAAATCGTAAGCTAAAATCTTGCTTGTCTAAAATCTTCTGGAAATCTAGTCTTGAAACCATAGAGCTACATTTTGTTTGCGCCTACAAATGTTAAACGCGATATTTTAAATGTCGAAGCAACCTTTAATAAGCTCCTTTGATGTTAACTACATTCTAAATGGTGTTGTCGGTCGGCCATTAGGGGCCAGCCCTCAATGACCTAGTCAGTTTCATCAAGTTATTTGAATATCACATCGACGACAAAAGAATATTTATTTAACGTTTTTAGGAATTAGACAAAGCTGAATTTTTAATGTTATCAATCTGGTAAATCTATTGAGAAGATAATATTTGCACTTAATTACATACAATTATACACATTCTTAAAATGAGATGCCGATCCTTTAGGACTTGGGGCAACAATGTAGTCTTTACACCTTGGGGCAACAAACGAGCAGCTGAATATGGACGACGTTTGAAGGGCTCAGCCGTGGGCTGTGGGGGTCAATATCAGAGCCGTCGGGAGCGCTAGTCGTCGCGGCGCTCGGGCGACGGCTCGCGGGATCAGTCGGGCGACTCGACGCCGCCGTCCGCGAACGAGGTCGCGGGGAACAGCGGGTACCAGCCGTACGTGCGCTGCGGCAGCGTCAGCTTGTCCAGCCAGATCTCGGCGCCGCCTAGGGCCAGGTTGTGCTCGAACCCGCCGCAGCGCTGCCACAGCATCACTATCAGCGTTCGACCGAGGACCTCGCTCGCCTGGAAAGTTACAGTATCACACATCAATTTCCTTGCGATATTCTTCTTGGTCGTGTCAAAGGATCGTACTTATATGCTCAATTGCCAGTATTTGGCGATCGCAATGGCGTTCTCTGTTGCTAGCGGCAGCTCCTCCCTGCTGCAAGAGAGGGGCAAAAGAGGGCACCATCTTAGGTGCGCCATAGACTGCGGTACAAGAATGGTGTCATTTACATTGGCACCAGGGTTCATCGGGTCGTTGGACAACTTTTACGACGACGAGAGAGATTTACATTGTATGAAATGAAATAGGTACATAAGGAATGATTCAAAAACAGCAGTACGTACATACATGAACACGCATCAATCAGTAACGTGTAAAGACTCGTTGTCATACATCATCTAAAGTAGTTTTAAAAGTTCACAACTATGTACATACTTTTACTAAATGGTTCTAATTCACTGCATAAAAACTACTTTATACCAAAACGAATTTTAAAACTGGAAAATATATTTAACACGTGCCTGATATTTCAGTGTCTGTTTGAAGTGCGGCTCGGTGGTGCGTCGCACGACGCGCGTCTTGCGTTTGTGCAGCCACTTGTCCCCGTCGCGCAGGTAGCACTTGACGTACGAGTCCGGCACCTCGCCGTTCACGCCGTACACCCGCCGCGCGTGTGACACCTGCAACCGATTTTTCTTAGCGTTTTCTCATTAAAACTTGTGCAATTCCCCACTACCCTGCTAGGTTTTAGAGGCGGTAAAACTCTCAAGATTAGAAAATGTCTACAAAGTTGCTACGCCGTAGCTGCCACCTACGTCGGAGCTGGGAAATGAGTTCTTTTATTTTTCCTTGCAAGTGTAAAAGGAAATGAGCGGAATTTAATTTAGAGCGTCGCAAAATTTACCATTAGTTTATATTAGATCCCGATTTAATTACGTTTTACACGGTGATTCTTGGGAAACGAACGACCGGTTTTAAAGAAACACTCCTTTACTTACCTATTCCTTGAAGCAAAATTCTACATAAATGTACTATTATGTGACACAATTCAGTAATCAGTAATCACATACAGACAGGGTGTAAAAAAATATCTGCAAATATTTTAATATGAGAAAATTTTTTGGATCTCCCACACAATTTGACTTGGGCGGTTGTTGGTTATTTTTTCAGTCCAAATTTATTTTTTCATAGTTCGACCTATGTTCCTTGGGGAAAGTTGTTCAGTTTCATGGGCTGGTCCACCCCTAAAAATATTAGCAGCATTTTTTTTACACCCTGTATAGTGTTGATGATTCGCATACCTCGAGTTCCAACTGTCCCTTGATCATGATGATGCTGATATTGATCTCTGCGTGCAGCGGCGCGAGCGTGGCGTTGCGCGGCGGCAGCTGGCCCGGGCCCAGCGGCACGTCGTCCTCGTCCCCCGTCAGCCCCTCGGCCGCCGACGCCGCCGGCACCGCCGCCCACATGCTGCCCTTGCGCCCCGTCGCCGTGCCTGGCCAACCACCAACGTGACGGCACGTGTCAACCCCCCGGCCGACCCAACCACGCTCGATACGCACATTGCACAAGCAACATTTACACAATCTGAGTATCGAGCTCGCGGACGGCCGGCCGGTCGCGATATAAGATATTGTCATGTTCTTCAAGGACATATCCAAATCTAATATCAAATCGCATTAAAAACATTCATTTGAAAAAGAACAAATCAACAATACATAACGAGGTAAACCATTCAATTCAACACTTAGTAAAATAAACATTTACATAAAAATAAGCACGTCAAACAGCTTCGTGCCAATGTATAAACACTTCCGTTTACATAGAATATTCAAATCGATTGTTTCCTAAACACATAAATGAAAGAGAAGCATTATAACGTGTGCAGCCAAGAGTGTAGTCGAGTCTAATAGTTCTCTGAAGCGGTCTTCAACTCATTATGTTAAGCATTCCGTGTCATGAGCAGCCATTAGTTAACTGTAAACTGAATGTGTCTGTGGAGGTTTGTCTATGATAGCTCATGCCACCGCCGCCGCGGCGTGTGTGTGCTAGAGAGTGTAGCGACAGCGACTAGCGGCTAGTTGCGCTACGTCACGAGGCGACCGCGACCCGCCTAGAGCGGCGACGCCTACCGAGCCTGCCGCTCGCTAGCATTCAATCATTCCCTAATCCAGAAAAGTGAAATAAAATATATTCAATCAAAACTTTATCGTTGTTCTACGACCTAATTATAGGTATGTACAAGAAATCTAATAGAATGCGCAATTATAACAATGAGTGACATTCGCAAGGTGATGAAGTCCAAAACATCCTAATCGATAAATGCCATCGAGATGAACGTAGACGGGCAGCCGAACAGACGGAACACAGAGACAGATGAAGTGAGCGTGATCGCCCGCGGCCGGGCATGCGTCAGGACAGAACAGTACAGACACAGTGAAGTGATGAGAAGCGTCGGGCGCAGCCACATTCAACGGTGCGTGCGCGCGGCCGCCGCGCAAGCGATGTATGACCCATGCTACTACGTGGCCTGAGACCCCTATTCTGACTCGTTCGCCGCGCGTGGGACTCCAGTTTCCTTCTAGCCAGTGATTGCCGTACTAGAAGCAAACTGGGAGCTCAGAAGCGGCGCCGACGCGAATCAGAGTAGGAATGCGGAGGCTGGCGGCCTTCGGACGTCACAAGGGGTTTCGCGTATATACCGACACCGCGCACGGACAAACCCTGAAGGAGAGCACGCGCGGGCGCCGGCACGAACAGTCGCTTACCGAGGTTCTAACGGTCCGTTGCTGCTGACCAAACAAGCACAACACGGTACAGGTCAGTACTACCCTCAATGTTCGCACAGGTTAGTGGGGGCGGGAGGCTTGCGAGGAGGGCATGTCATGTTCGCTACAGCGACCTGTCTGCTGAGCCGAGCGGACTCGAGTGCCGGGCAGGGTGCTGACAGGCGTGTTCGCCAGGATCGTGATTTATAAATAATTGTGCAAATGAAAAACTCAAGGAAACATTTTTTATTATTACAGGAATATGCGTAGTCGTTGCCCTACACTACCTTTCATACTTTTTACTGCTTGTTTTTGCTAATAGCCTCCGGTGTTAGATTTCTAAAATAAGTTAATTAGAATTTAAATTTCATTTCAGCCGTATAAAAATCTGTGATAACACATTTATTTACCTTTTTATTCCTTGTAAATGCTAACATCAAAACCTAAACGTTTAAAGTTACATCAAAACAATCCATTAAATCGTTCGTGATAACCAGTTAACACCTTATCACTTTGAAAATGAAGATTTAATGGTTATCACGAACGATAAATCTGAACAGATGGACAGATTTTCTTCAATACGTTTACTCGTTTATTGGTACACGAACAAAGTCTGAGAAAAGGAGCAAACTGGTTGTGAATTCCATTAATGCTACTTTTAAAAGTTGACATCGACTTTCCCGAGGACCGCAGAAAATCTGTCATCCGTCGGCTTATTGCCAGCTAGAAAACACCGAGCCAAAGAGAGGGAATTACTTACGCCTGGCCGTCGACCCGGAGAGTGAGAGCGTACGGCCAAGTTCGCCTTTTACTGCGCGCAGTGAACGCAGAATGTCGTCGGGATCGCGGCGAATGCACGATGACCGACGGCGCTCGTTCCGGCGCGAGCCGGTCGGCTCCACGGCGACCCCATCTGTGCCCAACACAACCGTATAATGTGCTCTTGCAACGAAATGCTACATCAGTCAGTTTACTACTTAAGCAATTGTGTGTATACGTACGTACACAAACTGGAATAAAAGATATAGGTATGCGGGTTTTTGTTGGGTGCTTAGATAATTAAGAGCAAATTGAAAGTCAACAATGTGTTTGTCAAACGTTTAAAAATGATCGTATACCTTTTTCTTGTTGTTGCTGGAAAGACGATCGTCGAGAACCGGGCAAAGAGCGAGAGAAGTCCTTGCCCAGGTTATAAGTCTCCACTTCCAATGTTTCGGATTGTGATGACCCTCGCCTTGAGCCTCCAACCCAGGCGTGGTCCGGGTGCAGCAGGGATGCACATTCGCCAATCGAGTCTACGTCATCTAAAGTGACGAAAAATACGTATATAAGTAAAATTGCTGGTTATGCTTGCTAAGCGCTAACTCTCTAGAGTATCTAATGGAAGCCTGAGGAAGCAATCTAAACTACCGCTATCCTTCACTCACCACAGGGTTAGATACATCTGGATTTGAAAACGTTGTTAGTGTTACGGTAAATTGCAAGGAATGGGATGATTCGACATCTGGTATCGTGGTGATGCCACGAGTCTACCTGAGACGGAACGCTGCGAGGCGAAGTCCCCGCGGCGCAAAGCCCGCGCACCTGTGAGCGAACCGCGCGGCGACGCGTTCGCCGAGCGGGGGCCGCGCTCCTCGATCGTCCACCACACTGCACGCTCCTCGGCAAACGCCTTCTCCACTTCCATCTGAAACAAGTATCCACCATAAGTTTTGAATTCTACTGCTTTTAAGTATCGTTGCTCTGAAGATACCCACCGTGCATTCTCCGATCAGTACTGGATCAATTCCAGGGCAGGCATCCCATAGAGTGAGCTCAAGAGCTCTGCCTGCGAGCAGGTCTGCTGTGAGCCCTCCGAAACCGAGAGTCGCGTTCCAAACTGGGCTGCACGATGCCGATGCTGGGTCAGTTTCCACAGGTGGGCAAGATTCCCTGTAAAATACGTTCAAATACAGATATCTGTTAGGTTTGGTCATAATGAAAAATTGTTGAGAGTTTCTTACAAGGATGGCAATAGACGTATTCTAGCGAAAGCTTCAGGCTCGTCGCCGTAGCCGAGCGCGGGGTCCCGCGAGGGCAGGTCGTCGGCTGCGATGAGGACCACCACCAGCTTGCGCAGCTCGCTCTCGAACCACACCTGCAGCTGCGCGCGCGCCGGCGGGGCCCGCTCGCGCGCCGCGCGCTCCCGCTCTGCGCGCTCCTGCTCCTACACACAACACACAGCTGTAACATCGCCCCCTCCCGCTACCCTGCACTAACACCACAATGTGATTAGATGTATCCCATTCACTAAGCGGTAATGCTTCTTCAACTCATACATCGAAACACATCGGCTAAGAGAACACATTGCTACTAAAATAAAACGACGAATGACTTTTGATAAAAATAAATATTAAATTAAAAATACATGGCAACTCTTCAAGGCCTGATGCAAATCTAAAGTATTGTTAGTGTCATTGGGGAATGCATTGTTATCGAGTAACATGCAGCAATGATTTTGTAAAGTATCATCAGTCCTTCAACAGCCAGAAAAACCCGAAATTTCATATATCATTCTGTGCGGTTCATAGCAATGCAATCAATCATATCACCATCAATAGTTTAAGTTGTGGTTTTATTCATGTCACTTGCAAAAATATTTCATTATAAATAACATGCTTCGGGCTGAGGCAGTTTCTATCAAAACATAAATGAATTAATAAAATCGGACGTTCCGATCCGCCATGCAGTAAGCTGTATCATGCTGATACCTTGACAAGCTGCATGTACCTATACGTAGTCGGGTAGGTATGTAGCCGAACATATTAATAATATTATTTATTATACTTAGGACAGCTGTACGAATAATGCTTCATATCAAAGGACTTGGGGCTTTCAGTCTATAAAAATACAAGAATATTTACTTTAAAAGCTGTATACCCTAACTCTAGAGTGTGAAGATTAATCTATGCAAAAGTCGCTTGCTATTTGTGTCTACATTGCAACTAGCTTGGGGTCTACATTTTGGTTAAATTGTAGCCTACCTACATTTAGACGCTGTGTTCAGGAGTGTCGATGTTAAAGTTGAGTAACAATTTGCAACTTGTTAAAAAGTGTCACAAGGGATAAACTTTGACAAGACAATAATTGGTCCCGCAAACTTTAAGCTTCGAGCTTTACCAACGTTGATTACAATTTTGATGTTGATTACGATGTCAACAATAAGCAAACCTATTTGGTTCAATGTTTACATCTTTGAAAAGTTCCCTTAACGTTAATGTATTTACTGTACAAATAATTACATACAAAATGTAACGCGAGGCCATGGCTAAATTGGCTAATAATAGTTATGAATGAATGACATGAAAATATGAGCAATCGTTCACATCTATTTCATGACAGGTAAAGTAAACGTGTGAAAATATAAGCAATAGATAACAATACACATTTATAATAATAAATTCACCATGGACAAAAAAACGGAATGCACGATCTTTATAAACATTTCATTTAGTCTAGAGAACACAATTTCATGTTCAAACTCGTGTGACACAAAGGCTTTTCATGACGTATTACGGTGCGAAGTTCTAGATCAATATGCACATATCCACAGAGTGTGTAACGTCATGCAGTTCTCAGTTGGCAATAATGGTCGGAACAATCAACTACTGTAAGAGCGGAGCGGTATGTACATCGTGTCGCTGTGGGGTGTTCGTCACGAGACAGAAGCGTCGGTGCGCGCCTGTCCTTCAAGGGTTTCCGGCGGTGCGGTGTACCGTGCTCCACCACTCGAAGCTCCTACGGCTATTCGTTGCGAGCGTCGTCACAAGTGCGGCATACACTACTCTAATTCAACAGCAAGACTCGGAACAGACACTCGATGCGCAAGACATGACTGTACAAACGAGAGTGCAGCATCTGATGCGGGTCGAGGCAACTGTAGGGGCGCGGGCCGCTCGGGCCGCCGCCGGCGCTCACCTCCGGCTTGCTGTTTTGCTTGTCTTCCTCTCAACTGCGGCACTACTCCGCTTGTTGCCGCTACTTGTCACTCATGTTTGTTCACTTTATGTCTGTATAGTGAGTTGTTCGAGCCGGCGAATGTAGCGCATAGTGGTTTTAATTTGTATTTGGTCAGTTAATGCTAGCTAAGCTGAAAGCTGCGTCAGCTCTAGTTCTACGACGTCCTTATTGGCACGGTCGGTTACAATCAGACTAATCGTCCACGGTTATCCTACAGACGAGCTGTACCGGGACAAATCTTCTACTCTACCATCGAACTCTATTAAAATTATTAGGCGTGTCTGACAACACTTACATTAATCGAATGTGATTCGTCACTATTTTTGATTTTGCCAATAGGTCCCTAATATAGAACTCCTTCCGTCTTCATTGATGGGTGACATTATGAAATTGATCGGGAGATAGTTAAAATAAAAATCTGAAAATAAGTAGGTAGCATTTTTTCACACACTTCACTTAGGATAATTTATAATATAAACGTTAACGTATAACGAATATAGATAACAAACAAATTAAGATATACGTAAGTGTATAAATATTTTAAGTAAACAAACGAAGTATCCCTTTCTCTACATAGAAAAGGTTAACAAAGTTAAATACATCTACGTTCGTAAATAGAAACACTAATCTCTTATAACTAGACTAACGTGGAAGATGTTCGACTGATTAGTGCTACAGTATCACAGCAGATCAACGGAGACTAGCCCCTGCCTTGTCGCTTTATCCAGATTGAAACCGACGAGTCGCTTCGAGTCCGATGTCGATATTAGTTACATTATTTATAAGTGAAAAATTGAAAAATAATCGACATCAGAGTGAAGTTTAGACTTGGAACTCGTCCGGAATAGGGGCTGCAGTGATCGCGCCCTCAGTGGTTTAGCAAGAAAAAAGGAAGAGTACATCAATAGATGTCACCACCTATACCCACATAGCACCAACTACTATTGGGGAAAATGTGAGAGTTAGATGATGACTTCATGATTTGGTTAACGCATCATTACATTTCAGACAGCCTTAAACAACTATTTTTACTTTTTGTCGGATGATGGTATAAATTAGTCTTTATTTAGATAATAATAATGACGCGTTTGCCAGAGAAAAGTAGAATAGACCACGATAACGATGGGTGATCCGAGAAGCGCAAAGGAGTAGGCACCGAGTGACAGTCTCTACTAGTTATGAAAGTACGAGCGCGATAGCTCAATGTCTCATGGGTTCACAACACATATTGTTACAATTAAAGCCTATATAGGTATTATACCGGGGTTTTCGGCAATTTCCGTCGGGTCGGCGACGATGGCGATTTGTCCGTATCCGGTTCTGTGAACCAAAATAATGTGCATTACACTAACTCGGAGCGGGTAATCATTTCATTACTAGACGTACAATAAATAAGAAGTGATAAGTCAAAAGTACTACCGTAGCTAGCTGATGAAGAGGAAGACTTGAAAAGTGAAGGTGCAGTGAGAGTGTAGTATTAAAAGCTAGGAAAAGTTAAAACAAAACATAAAACCTGTGAAATAGAAAACGTTTAAATAAGATAGTAGATTAAGTTTTCAGTTTCGGAACAATTCATCAATCAATGTTAGATAACCCCGTACGTGAGACCCACTCAATTCTATTGGATAAATCCATTAGTTGTACTCGTGCGTCGAAGCGCAATCTTACTTGCAAATGCTACAGATTCATTACTCGTCTGAGCAACATGCGAGTTTACACAACCATCTTTGCATTTGAGTACAGACATAGCTGTTTTATTCGTTTGTTAAACCCCTTTTAAAGTGTAGTAGGTAAGCATAGATTAGTTAAATAATATTGAAATTATAAGATAGGTAGGTAGAGTTGAAAAGAAGAGAAGAGAAAAGAGAGCATCATCATTACGAAAATATAAGGAAACGATTCAAATTTTTAGCCTCTAGCTTTTAAAAATAACGTTTCTCCATGAAGAGCGTACATTTGAGTTAATTTTCCAAGCAGTGTACAAATTATTTACATCCTCTAATGAAATTTATCATTAAAAGTCGAATCCTAATACACAAGATTGAGATCAAATTGTATTCCAAAGTAGTTCAAATGTACACTTCATTACAATTATTTTACGATTCAAATGACGGCGTACCATGCAGCCCGTGGTGGTGATGCGAGCTGGTGTTCTGCCCCTGCGGCGGCGTGTCGTCCGAGGGGGGCGCGGCCGGCTCCACCAGCAACTCCACGTTGTCACTGCTGTGTTCCAGTACAGCGCACACCTCCTCGAAACTGCGCTCCGTCAGCGGCACCCCACCCCATTCCAACACCTGGACAACATCCAAAGTTACTAGCTGATATTATGTTTATTCCTATGTTCCCATTTGTCCCCACTCGCATTTGATGTACCTACATACTCGTACATTGCTCACGTCATCATAGGTGCGCCATAAGTTCAATGAAATTATTTACATTTAAACACTGTGCCTATATTTGAATACATAGATTAGCGGCGTGTACAATTTTTGGTTTGTTAAGGGGCTGAGTAGAGCTAAAAGCTACTTTTATAAGTGATTTTTACCCAATATAAAATGCAGAAAAACTGACGAAAAAAAAAGGTAATAATCTTCAGGATATTTGCTGTAGTGCTATTGTTTCCAAAACATGATATTAGTAATTTAGCTTGATAGAAAAACATCGTAAAGTTAGTTCTAAAAATCTATTATATCGTAAAATGTACGAACAAAACCCACGCAATAATTAAGTGTTTATTATCAGAATGAGCGCCTTACAATACTCTATCGACATATTGTTTTTGATTTTCAAATTACTTATTTTAGACAGAGTTATCATCGAAAATACGAAAATATCATTGAATCGGCAAGATTCCGTCCCGTTCGCACGCGCGCAGTTTGACATTTGTCAGAAAGGGACCGGTTTTTAGCTCTTGTCAGCCCCTTAAGGTAAGGTTGTATTGTTTTAGTAGTACAGTTAAATGTAAATAGGCAGTGTACATCAAATGCGAGTGCGGACTAATTGTTCCCATGTGTCATCAGTGACATATAGGAACAGATTGTCACTAGTAAGTAACAGATTTTGTGGGGCAAATGGGAACATAGGAATTTATTTCACGACATGTAATTGTTTGTACAGAGCAGTAAATCGAAATCAAATTGAGAGCATTCGACAACGGATAGCTCAATGACAAGCTTTTCTTGGCGGAAATCATGAATTTAGGCATATTGAATTGAACCTTAGAAAATCTTGTTTAGCTGATTTGCAAAGTTTATAACAACATAAAATTTGTATTTCGAATCAATTAATTTGACATTCAAATACGATTTTATATAACGATTCACCATTTTTCGCCATAGCATAAAAATACATGAAACAATCCATACTTTATCTCCCTGTTGTAGGCCGGCCATATCCGCGGGACCTCCAGGTACAGTCCACACGATGAGCGCTTCCCGACGGCCACTCGCGTCCGGCTTGCCTCCGACCACGCGCATACCAAAACCACGTGCTAAAAAAACCACCAGTTTAATTTAATTAGGGTCAAGGTTATTCACGTGAGTGTAAATGACAGATACAGAGAGCGGCAAACTAAAAAAGTGGGCTTCTAACATGACTTTACAAAACGCATATTAATGGCCTAAGATCATGATATCGTCCACACATGTTGACGGATATGCTTTATATCGACGAGAACGCCATGGCTTCCTAACAGGTGCAATGTTACTTACATCGATGACCTTTATCATTGGGGTCTCTCCGCAGCATGACTCTTCTCGGCGTGCGATCATCCACATCATGTATGACAATCTTGATGGCTTCTGCGTCAACAGACATCTGCCTTGCGGCGGCCAGAGCAGCAGCAGATTGCTGTACGGGCACCGGCATCGACATTTCGGACGCATCTGAACCACGTGACGTCATAGCTGCCATTGCACTTAGTGCACCTGTTCGCTGTTGTAGTGCTGCAATGTCAGGCCTGCGAAAACAGAATACTGATATAGTACAGAGTACATTGGACACGCGGTAAGAAAAGAACCGATTGATAAAGAGGGTGTAGTTTGAGGCCTGCAGCACAGCTGAGGGCATCAATAGTATTGATGCCCGATTGAAAACTCGTGTGTATTGATTCAATTGGGCTTTCTTCCGAGTAATACATAGTGCTTTATACTACACCTGCAAGAATAAAAAAAACAGGAATACTAATAGAAGAATAGTTCAATTATCCTAAATAAATACATGAAAAAGTGATTTATTCTTTCATAGGAAGTTATTTAACCAATAAATGATCTATTGTACCATTATCTTACAGCTTCTAAGTTTGTAACAAAGGTTCACTTACAGCTGACTGCCTCGGCGTCGGATAGGTCGGTCCTCGTCGACGCTCAGACCTGCTATCGAGGGAGCTGAGTCCGTCGTTTCATCGGGTGCCCTATACGAGCCTCTTCGTGATTGTGATCCAGCTACTACGTCTACTGCTGATGCCCTGGTACAAATGAATCATGTTTTAATATCAATATCGTTTGTTAAATGAAAATACTCGCTTAAAAATTTACAAGCTGATCGAAACTTTCTACCAAAAGTCTTGTTGTATAAATAGCTGGTGGTGATCCCACAGGGCGCACTGTTGTAAAGGCTGCGTTGTTCACGGAACGACACCGCACCAGTGCTATAATGACCCTGCGTCCATCTGCACACTTGTCATACCTCCGGGACATAGGTGGCGGTGCTCCCAGGGCGCCTTGCTGCGGCTGCTGCTGGTTCTCGTCGTCCACGGAGCGCTGCCTCGGCGAGCGCACGGAGCGGCGCCGCACCGGGGCCACGGTGCTCGGCCGCCGCGACCCTCCCTCCGACGGCGTCACGGAGCCTCCGCCCTTCAACTGCCGCCGCGGGCAGCGGCGTTATAATTCTCAATGTCATTTTATGGTTGCATGCACATTTTTATAAGGAATACGCTTGGGAATACGCAATAACATTTTTAAATAGAACAAAACAATTAGGCTTTTCAAATAACAATTATTTTTTGTAAAGAATAAAATGAATACTTAATACCACTTTAGAGACCGGTAGTTGATTACCATAGAATTCATTAGTACAATTAAACATTGAATTTCAATTACGAGCCGTCCTTGATCTACTTTCGCGCCGTCAGGACTTCCAGTGACTGCATGTACAAACATTACCTTTTCGAGCTCTTTGAGGGAGGCAGGGGAGACGTCGGAGTGTCGCCTGAGCTCTGGGGAGCGCGGGGGGGCCAGGGCTGTGCTGCTGCCGCCGCTGCCGAGTCGGGCCTCTGAGTGCCGCCGCTGCAGCGCGTCCAGCATCGGGATCTCGAGAAGCGAGTCCGTGCTGTCTTGAGCAGCCGGTGGCAGCCGCGGCGCTGCCTTGCGACGGCATACGGAACAGCGCCATGAATTCTGGTCAAGTGATAATTTTAACAATCTTTAACGTTTAGTCTAGGTATATTATTTATATAAGTAGGTATTATTGTTATTATATTTGTTTTATAAATTATTGGAAAACAATCCTCTAAAATGTCAGACGTGTCGATAGCGACCGTAATCTTACGGCAGCTAAAGCTCTGCCTACCCTGCAAGGGATAAAGGCGTGATATATGTATGTATGTATAAATTATTATAGGTGTATTAGTATGTTATACATGTCAACTGCTTTATGCCATCTCACTACCCTACCCTAGGTCTGCTGGAAGAGATTTCTTTTTAGAAATAAGCTGACCTGTTGTGTATTGTTCTCAATGTTACATCCTGTGTGTTCTATTGTGTACAATAAACGGTTAAATAAATAAATAAATCCGAAAACTTATTAATAAAACAGAAGTTCATGAACTATATACGAGTGAAGTGCCCTACTAGTAAACAGCCAAAACTACTGGAGTTCACTGCATCCAGTTACTTTATTCATTGGTTTAGCGGCACTGAGCAAACAAAGGATTTTGGTATGAATAATTTTGAATGTTGCAGGGTGCTTTTCATTGCAAAACAGAACGGTTTGCTTCTCTGTAACAATACTGCAATCAGATACTCCACTCCCTAATATAAATTTTCAATGTAGGTACCTAATTAATCTTTAGCTGTGTTCTTCTAAATAACTGTTACTTATAAAAGTCGCAAGAGGCAGTGCCATCAAAGGAAATTTAAGTTTATCTACTTTTCTTTGTAATACTATGACAGACGCCGTAGTTAATTGGAAAAACTAAGACAAAGATACTGCAATTACTTCGAAGCGCTCTCTATAATAGCAACTGTGATTGTATTCTGATTTAATAACAGAAACGTTAAATGCAAGCATGATAATGCTTTTGTGTGATATATAGCTAGAGATAAGGTTATTACTTAGACGCGGCGGTCGTTATACAACCATGTCAGAAGACTGCTTCTTGTAGAAGGCGGTTGAAAAATTCTGACACAAGGGCTCATCGGGTCGTTGGACGACTCGGTGTTCCACACGAAAAGAAGAAGAAGGTTATTTAATGATTCCTTTGCACTTTACTCAAAGAGAACCAACTATCATTTCTTACAATGTACCTATTAAAAAATACTCGCAAAATAATGTTTTTCATACAATAAGAATGTAACTTCATGTGATGTGTCTGTTTGACAGCACTTGATTTCGGTAGCAGCAATCGGAGCGGAAGACCGGCGCGGGGAGCTGACTGACATTACGTCGGGCGCTTCCGGCAACCGAGGGTCCGCAAATATTCCGCTCTCAATCAGACTCTATTGCTGATATGGGACGGAATTCTCTAAATGTATGTTACAAGCCTTTTATATCGAAAAAATACGGCGGCCCACATCCTCCCGTCAAGCAGCTGCATGAAGAGCAGAGGAAGAATATGGAGGAGAACTACAGAGACTGGCTGATCGAATCTGAGCAGTTCAAGGTATGATATCATTCATCATCATTCTTCTTGCCTTATCACGATCTCTGTCGGGGTCGGCTACCCACTTGACGCACGACGGAGCGCAAAAATTTCGCAGCGGTCTGTCAGATCCCTATTTTATATCGAAAACTTTTTCGCATGTTCGCTGACGTTCTAAGAATATCTTACCGCCTCGTCGTCGCTAGAGGGTTTGGAGTAGGAGGAGCAGTCTTCGCAGACGCGGTGCTGACAGCCGTTGCAGGTGTGGAAGACCTCGCCGGGCTTCAGCGCCTTGAGGCACACGCGACACGCCCCCACGCGCGACGGCGCCTTGCCCGCCTCACTGGCAACACATACACGCCATAAGCAGCTATATAGTTAGTATTCTATGCCATAAGTTTCGTGGCGAATAATAACAATGTATCCTAAGCACTTATGTATTATAATTGAATAAATAAAATACACTTCTCATCAACAAGTCCGGGACCACCTTGCAAGTTTATGTTTCGTACTAATCACATTATTTAAAAAGTGGATTCAGTTTGGAATAAATCTCTGATAATGATAGTCAGTAAAATGACGTTTGTAAATCTTAAGAAAATGTTCGGAATTCGAAATAGTTTATATAAGTTTCGTGTTTTATTAAATCCCGATTTCTCTTATGAAAAGTATATTACGTAAGGCGCGTACCTGTCTACTATTCGTAAAATTGTTTATGCAAAATAATTTATACTCGTACGTAGCACCTTAGACTTAGGCCTACTATTCGTACCGCCATTTGAAATGCGCAAATCTCTCCCAAGAGTGAATTAGAGAAC
Organism: Keiferia lycopersicella; assembly: GCA_029255805.1. Classification (NCBI taxonomy): domain Eukaryota; kingdom Metazoa; phylum Arthropoda; class Insecta; order Lepidoptera; family Gelechiidae; genus Keiferia; species Keiferia lycopersicella. The sequence goes on from JARACZ010000010.1 coordinate 6,726,237, forward strand.
ATTCCACACATAATATCTTGACCCGCGGTAAATGTTCCTTGGTAGGGGCCAAAGCATCCATCAAACCAGTTTTACGGCTTTTTTACACTCACGGACCTAAATTTCTCACCTTAATGTGAACCATAAATCTCACTTTGTACAAATATGCACATCATTTTAAGTTTAAATGTGCTTACAAATAAACATAGTTTGAGGTTTGCATACGAGATGAAGTTCATAAACATTGTTGTATATTATAGTGAGAGGTGTACTTCAAATTTCGTCGGTCTAGGTCTAGACAGAAATTGTAATCAGTCTGCATCGTCGCCAACAGCGCAGCGTGGCGAAACACCTGCCTTAAAATGTGAGGTAGCATTTCTTAGTAAATATCAGCAAAATACACAACGTAAGCTGCTTATAAAATGTCACTTTCACCTTTCTTGGGATTTTCCTTATCAGAATTTTAATAACTTGTTAGTTTATAGAAATATTTACACGGAACTTTGAAACTCTATATAATTTCAGTACTCTACAGCATTCCAAAAATGATGAAGCTACATTTATACGAAATGTACCGACGTAAAGAAGTTTATTACTGCCAAAAATATGGCCCTTTCTGTCCAGAACAGACCCTCATGAGAAACGACTACAGCTTGGTGCTTGGAAGCCGGCAAAAGTTGAAGCATTATCGCACTTAAAGATACATAAAAGAGGCATAAAAGTGTTTACTTTAGTACTTTTGGAGAGTTCTTCATTTATTATCAATCGAGAAAGGAGGAAGGGGCTTAATCCTTTCCTTGCACCGACTTAGGTCTGAAGTGGGGTCTGTGGATCTAGCTCACGAAACTTACTCGGCTCGTTCGACGATGGATAGTAGAGCTTGAGCAGGTGTATAATCGATAAAGCTACGAAGCGTATCAACTCTGTCTATACAGTAAGGCTATAACTTTGATGACTTACTGTGGGTACGTGTATTTGTATGTAAATGTGATGCGTTAGGGTTTGAGGTTGGAGTTTTATGAACTGTTCTTAGTCTGGTTACGACATCGCAGGCTGAATGAACCACCTGATTGTTCGAAATGAAAGACGGTCCCGTGCTTCGGAACTCTCCGAAAACCTGTACTGGTTAACCATGGTTCCCTGCTAACTATGATAGCTATTAGACGGCTGTCGTTACACATCATACCAGAGGCCTACTAAAAGTAGTAGGTGGTTGAAAACTCTGACACCAGGGTTCATTACGTCGTTCAACAATGAGTCACGACACGCGATAGAAGAAGAAGAAAGTATTTTGAAGACTACACAGTATTAAATTAGTTTAAAAAAATTAATAATCTTGGCAAAAATTCTTATTTCGTGGCAAACGTCCAACAATTCTTTAATTTGAGCGCGTTGTAGAGCAGTTTCATAGTTAGCTTCACTCGCCTTTACTTTGCTCTTATTTACTTTGAGCACTCTTACCAGTTTTCTGGACTTCCTTTGTGATTTTTTATTAGTCAAGTTGAAACCTAATATTGTAGACAAAGTGACAGCAAACTTGATAAATGATTAAGATTATATGATATGAGTGAATAACTTATTTTAATAAAACCGCAGGATGTGGTCACATGTGATAGCTATATAATACTATATTGTGTTTTGAGTAGTAACTACTTTATTTTTCATGTTTGTTTTCTTTGGAACTCTTACATTATACACGTTATTTTTCTTCTGCAAAAGCATGGTTTGGTTCCATCGAGACACATACCCAACGGGACACATTCCGATATCGGCACTGTTTTAAATGGACGAAGTCTCAAATTGACACAGTACAGTCGTTACTACAATAATTAGAAATGTCAAAGTTTGCCTACTTCGAAACATGGAAACCTTAAATGTGGCTTCAAACTAGCATTCAACATGACGGTGAAGAAAAAAATATTGTCATTGTAAGTACCTCTTATATAAGTTTGCTTCTTTTGTATAGAAAAGACGACACTGAAACCGAACTCTTTGTTTACTTTCCTAACCTTAGAGGAAGTTGTAGGTATTGACAGATCATAAGGTTAGAATAAGCTCGATAGATTCCCATACCGTTCTTGTTTGGCGGTGGGCGCGGGCGGCGGCTGCGCGGGGGGTGGGGCGGGCGCGGGCTCGGCGGCGACCTCCACCACTTGCCGCGGACCCAGCTTGGTTGTCACTGTAACAAACAACACTCTTTTAGATCCTTATGCCCTGGTACTCAGCCTATTCTTAACTCGGTATTTTTGATAAAAATACACTTCTCGTCAATAAATCCTGGTCACTTTGCAAGTTCATGTTTCGTTCGAATCACATTACTTAAAATGTAATTCAAAATGTAATGTAAATCAAATTCAGAATAGTCTATTATAGGTTCGAACACGAATCATAAAAACGAAAGTGTGTGGATTTCTCTGATGAGAAGTATATAAATAATCAAGTACATTTTAGAGTCGGTGCGAAAAAAGAACCGGCATGGAATTTCGGGGTGCTTTTGTTCCTTATTATTACGACTTGCGACTTAGGACTATTTGGTTTGTATATAAAAATGAATAAGTTCACTTTTTTCCGCGACGGTTCTCTTTCCGCACAGACTCTATCTTATTTCCCTATCAAAAATCTACATATCATATCAAGCCTATCATACTAAAGGACTCGAGAGTATTAGTGTATTACAATTTTTAGGCGACAGGCTGACAACCTGTTACTATAGTGATACACATGTTTTCTGAAACAACCTTGGAAAACAATCCTCAAAAATGTCAGACGTAGCGATAGCGACCGTATTCTTACGGCTGTTAACGCTCTGCCTACCCCGCAAGGGATAAAGGCGTGATATATGTATGCATGTATATCAAGCCTATAAACATACATCAGTTAGTTAACTAGCAGTTTCAGTTTACTCTTGTTAGCGCGGAACTCGTAGCATCTTGCTACGGCGTAGCTGTTCATGCTACGAATACGCGCTCGTCTGCGCGTACTGCAACTTCAAAATAACACAAATAACACACCTAATGAACTTACAACGTTATATGAGTTGTGATAATAATAATAACTTCGCCTGCTACTAGAATTGTTTGTTATTCACGTTGAATTTGAATGAAGCGATAAGAATTCAAATAGATCCGCAGTTAGTATCTACCTCTTAGGAGGAATGTATTGACAATGCGTGGCGTGCGCCCGTGCCGCCCCCGCCGAGGCTTAAGCCCCGATATTTGCTATGAATATTGAGAAATGCTTACAAATTCCACTGCGAACTCTCTCGCCCGCCTTCCATCAAATGCTGCGCGTTTTTGCCCCGGTCTCATAACCTACGGTAAATTATGTATTTTATCTAATATTAGAGCCACGATCAATACTGCGTCTCCTTATGTTTGAGTATGATGGGTTGAAAAATAAGATCAGAGAAAGCTAGAATATACAGGGTGTAAGAGACAGTGTAACGAAAACTTTGCAGGCGTGAGCAGACCATGAAACTAAACAAGTTTTTCTATGGGGGCCTTGTTGGGAAACGCAATTTTTTTTCGAATTTCCATACAAAGTCAGTCAGCTGTTCGGGAATTTTGTATTAAAAGTCGTTTTTTTTTATGTATACTAACACAGCCCCCATACAAAAAGATGTTCAGTTTCATGGTCTGATCACGCCTGCAAAGTTTTCGTTACACCGTCTCTTAAACCCTGTATACAGGATGTAAAAAAAAATGCGTCATTGTTTTGCAGGGGGTGACTGGATCTTAAAAGGTTGCATTTGTTCCATCATGGAACTAGTGAGAACAAAGGTAATTAGGAACTTGACCTGAACAAAAACTATACAAATTCTGGTCATGTGGCACGGGACTTTATAAACTTTGTTGGCTGAAAACTTCCCGCACTCATTTGTAATCATGACTGGCTGTTTTATTCTTGTTTATTCATCTTGATGGAGCCATTTCCCATTTTCCTCATTTTTGTGAATGAATATCCCTCATATTATTATGAGAACAAAAAGGCTCCTCTATATTTTTTAGAATTACCTGCTTGTTTTCCTTATTTATTTACTTTTTATTACCACTTAATTAAGTTAGTTATTTGTGCCTATCGACAAAGTAGCAAACAATCCAAATCCTTTTCTCGTTTCTTTGTTAAGAACAATGAAGATCCAAGCGCCTACGCAAGCAATGGATTTAGGGCCAATTAGCGGCGGATTCATTATTACCAGTATAATTCCGATGGGGCAAAGTTGGCGAGTTCCTTCGACTCGAGAATGCTTCCATTATTACGCCAAGTTTCAGCTTACAGTCTCGCGAATTCTGAACATTTGATACAAACATCCAAAAATAGCAGCTGAACAAACTCATTAAACAAAGGAATTAACTTGGTATATAAATCAATGTTATTGGATTAAGCTTCGTATTTATTACAGTGTTATTAATCTGTGGATTAAATAGTGGAAATATCCGGCGACGAATAAAAGCTAATATTATACGGGTGAAAATTTGCACAGTTAAAAATTGCGGTCACACGTAAATTTTTTCAAGTGTACAACACTTACAGATTTTAAGTATCATTCACACGAAAGAATGTTTAATTGACTATTTGGAAAGTAAAACTCCATCCACAAATTATGAAATATGTTTAACTAAAACTTAATCTGAAACCTGAAATCGGGGCCAAAACACGCGTTCTTCGCGTGTCACACTCAGCTATTGCGAAATTCAAACACGTATAAAGTTTTATCTAGCTGGACATCATATAACTTTTCACCCATCATAATAATCCTTATATCATGTAGATTTATAGAAAATCATTAATTGGACAATATTTAACTGCGTATATCGATAAAAATGTCAGTTTGTGTTGGTCACACGTTTTTGTGTTTTCTAAATACGTGGTCTAAAACGACTGAATCGCTGAAACTAATAGAACTATGAGCTGGGTCTTGTTTCTGCCTTCTGCCAGGATAACTTCTTCATCCCTGGAGAGGGAGCATATAGCTCCTTGACACTTCTAGAATAAAGTAGGAGTTGTTAAAATTTTTGATCCTATTTTTGGCACCTGCGCCATGTCCCTTTCCTGTGCATGTTTTCTTCATGAAAGAGTTATTACAGAGGATTTGTTCTGAACAAATAATGTCGCATAATAAAGCGAGATTTAAGATTCGTTTAAAAATTTTGATTACATTCAAGCGTTTACCAATAAATCACTAAAAACATAGAAAATTGTCCCTTGACTGGCTTCATTTGACTGGCATTTTTCCCAGTCAAGGGACATTTTTTGCCAGTCAAGTGATTAATGTTATTTTAATGATTGTTTTTGCAATTTTTTTGTGTAAAGGTGTGCCCGCTGAGTAGAATAGCACCACCCCATGTCTGCCCATGGGTACCGTAAGTTAGTTTAATGGTTTCCAGTTGTTGAACAGCATTGTTTTTCGTGCAGATAACATAGTTTAAAAACACTTGCTTTATGTCTCTAGGTGTGGCTGCCTTAGGCCTCGGGGTAGCTGCGCGATATCTCTGGCTGATTGATAGACGTCTCTTAAGCTACTGCGTCGTATCTCAGGGAGGCTGCGTTAAGTATCAGGTTAATTTCACGTATCTTAAGCTGACTGCGGTGTATTTCAGGGTGGTTGCGTTATGTCTTAGGCTGACTGCGACGTCTCTTAAGCTGAGTGCGTTGTATCTCAGGTTGGCTGCGATACGTCTCACTCAGGCACATTGCGACGACGTATCTTAAGCTGACTGCGTTGTATCTCAGGATCTCTGCGTTAGGTTTCAAGTTAATTGCGACGATCTTCAGCTTACTGCGTAGTATCTCAGGGTGGTTGCGTAATGTCTCAGACTGATTGCGACGTCTCTTAAGCTACTGCGTTGTATATCAGGGCGGCTGCATTATGTCTCGTTTAGACTGATTTCGACGTCTTTTGAACTGACTTCGACGTCTCTGAGGCTGACTGCGATGTACGAGTATCTAAGGGTGGCTGCGTCATGTCTCACTCAGGCTCATTGTGACGTCTTTTAAGCTGACTGCGATATATCTAAGGGTGGCTGCATCATGTCTCACTCAGGCTCATTGCGACGTCTCTTAAGCTGACTGCGTTGTATCTCAGGGTGGCTGCATCATGTCACAGAATGACTGCGACGTCTCTTCAGCTTACTGCGTCGCATCTCAGGTTGGCTGCGATTTATCTCAGTCAGGGTCATAAAATGAAGTCTCTTAAGCAACTGCGTTGTATCTCAGGGTGGCTGCGCTATGTCAGGCTGATTTTGACGCCTCTTAAGCAGACTGCGTTGTATCTCAGGGCGGCTGCGTTATGTCTCACTAAGGGTGACTTCGACATCTCTAAAGCTGACTGCGGCGTCTCTTAGCCTATTGCGTTGTCTGAGGTTGATTGCAACGTCTCTTCAGCTGTCTGCATTGTCTCTCAGCATGGCTGTGTTATGTCTCAGGTTGGTTGCGACGTCTCTTAAGCTGATTGCATTGTATGTCGGAGTCTTTTTGAATCTGAATACATCGTGTCTCACGCTGATTACGTCGTCTCTAAGGTGACTGCATTGTGTCTCAGGTTAGTTACGTTATCTCTCAGTCTGATGGCAATGTCTCTTAAGCTGATTGCGTCATGTCTCATGTATACAGCGGCGTGTGTTAGGTTGCTTGCCTAGTGGTGTCTAAGGCTATCTGAGTCATGCATGTCTTAGGCTGATTGCGTCATCAGCAGAATGTACAACACAGTTAATTCTCAGGTCATAATCTTTTTGGTGGTTTCTTCTTGTCTCATGCTATCTGTTTCATTATGGCCTAAGTTTAAACGATTTACGTTACTATTGTTTTGGTGGAGAATTGGGTCTATGTTTCGGCTGTTTCAAACAGCCTTCTTCTGAAGGTTGACAGATCACATACGCCCGCCTGTCAACTGTGATTGTCGAACACTGCGGCTGTTTCATTTCGTATGTCGGGCTGGCTGTGTCGTGTTTCAAGCACGAGCAAATTGTCTGTGACCATGTGCGTAGTGTCTTAACCAGACTGAGGCTTCAGGGCGTCAGTCTGGTAGGCTGCGGCAACTTTTACTTCCTACTTAGTTAAAAGCAAAAGATGATCAGCTTTTATACATATATTTTGTTAAAATAATTACTTTGTCCCTTGACTGTCGCAAAATGTCCCGTTGACTGGCACCTTAAATTTCAAAATTGAATTTTGACGAAACCTGTGGTTCGATTTAAGTGTTTTTTCGTAAATAACCTTTTCAATAGGCCTTCATTATTATGCAATGATAAAATAACCATAAAACTAAAATTTTAAATTTGCCAGGAAAGGGACCTGAAGAAACGTTGTCAAATATCCACCCATACACGGTGGTACCCAACGACCGGTTTTCACGACATAAAGTTTAACAGATCACAATGAACAACATACCATCAAAAAATTTAAACAAAATAGACGGTTAGGAAAAGTACTGTGTTCCGTCAAAACACACATTTTATAGATTAACAAAGTATGTCTAGCGCGGTAACAAAATAATATAGAATATTTTGTATAAAAACATTTATTCAATATTCAGTAAAGTCGCTCGCTCGGTACCTCGCCGTATTTCATGTGAGCTTCAAGTTTAAATCGACTTTGTTGAGAGGTTGTGGGTAGGAGAGATGATCACACGATGATAGATTCATTTTATGGCCGTGCTATAAAATATAACGGCTGGAATTACCGTATGCGGACGTCCTCCATTGATCGTGAAATATAGGAGTCAATTACGCCTTTACATTTATAGCTACATTTATCTTTCAACAATCTTGAATACAGTATCGTTATTATTGTGTACCCGTGCTGTTTTACTTGCGTGTGATTTATTTTATCTACCCAGTATAAAAAGTATTCGTACTTTTTTAAAGGATAATTGAATTGAATTCTATCCCGATTTTCATAAAATATTACTTAAAAGCCAATAACAAAGTGGTGCCAATCGATTTAAGCATTTTCTGTAGCTTGGCAAGTGTAATACCAGTGCTGCTGGTCCCAACTAGCATCAAACACAAATTGAAGTACTTACTTAAACTGCAGATTTTTCAAAACAAGTGAAACTAAAAACTACTCCACTACCACTAACTTTAAGCACCTTCGCTACGCCATTGTATCACTTTAACAACCTCGAAAATCTACGTAATTTTACCTGAGAGTAGAAAATTTTAGTCTGACGCTAAATAAGTTAGCCAACTTTATTATACCTTGGGAGTTAACAGTGTCCCCTTTCCGAAATATACCTCTCCAAACTCTGACTAACAAATTTATTATCCAAATATGTTTGAGCAACGTAACGAAATAGCTAGGCATTGTGTTCAGACTTCAGAATGGCACGAAGAATAAAGAAACATGCTGAGTATTTTCGGCCCAGTTTGGTTTTGAGAAGTGCCATTACCCTGCCCTCCGGAATGACACTGATATATTTTATTTTTCCTCGAATTACGGCAGGAGAGAGGTAGAATTTCCGGCGGATACTCGCACCACGTGAAATGGATAAGTGACAAAGTTTGTGCTGAAATATGGCGCCGTCGCGAGAGCCGTGAATCTCACTGCCTCGCACCAAACCGGGTGCTAGCGAACCAGCCATTAAACATCACAACTCTGACGTATCAAACGAGAGCAAACTAACATTCATATTAAACTTAAAAACTAGCATATTTCTAATTAAACACAGCCTTTTAGCCTCTTGAAGACTTGTGATTTATATATTCTGAAGAGCAAAAGTCATAAAAGTTGGTAAAGTTTGCGCGCTCGTTCTCTTTATGAATGAATAAAAACTGGATATATTACTCAAGCTCATAACCATTTTCCACAAGGGTCATTACCGCCTGCACAGAATGAAACGAGGTTTGAAATTGCATTGCATATTGCCCATTGCCCATGCCCGTATGTGATCGTAATCCCGTCTGGTAATTAAATCCCATTGTTGCAATTCCAATATCGTAATAGGTGTACTTTGTATAGAACTAAAATTTTATAAAGAAGTGGCTGGTGCCCACGATTATCTACTCATTTTCAAGCCAGCATTCTTAATTTATTTGCTCTGGGAGTAAGACTAACATGAATATATTGGCTTGCTCCTAGTAGTAGGTGGTTGAAAAGCTGTCGCCATGGTTCATAGAATCGTTGGACTACTCGGTATCCCACACGAAAAATCAAACGAGTTTATACTACATTTAACAGCATAGCTGACGTCATCACCGTTTCGGTGCCATTCTTGTCTATCATGTCTATTAATGTGTCTTAAACTATCTTTATTTTTGGGCAACTAAACTTTTGAATTTTTTTTATCCCTTGCGGGGTAGGCAGGGCGTTAACATTCGTAAAATTACGGTCGTTAACGCTACGTATGGCAAGTATTGAAGGCCCTTTCAGATGACTTGTGTATCACTGCAGTGACAGGTTGTCAGTCTGTCGCTTAAAAATGTAATACGCATGAAACCCTCGAATCCCCTAGTTGCTTTTTACAACATCCGCGGTTGGAATGGAGAGATGCTATTGTAAGCCGGCATTTTTAAATTTTGTTTACCTTTATCTTGTGCGGTGAGGAGGGAAGAGGAGAGCGTCTGTCGCAGCTTGTCGAAGGTGCCGGGGCCCTCCACGTGGCCCGGCACCGCGCTCGTGTCCTCGGTCGCCACCATCTGCAACAATGCAACATCTAATTATAATGTGCAGCTTATAAATAGAACAAAAATAACGAGAATCAGTAATACAATCCACAATCTAGCTGACCTGTTGTCTATCGTTTCATTTGCTGTTTCCTTTGTACTTATATTGTACAATAAACGGTTAAATAAATAAATCATTAATTCTCCTAGTCTTATCGCGTTCCATGTCGGGGTCGACTACCTAACCTAAGGGATTTGACATGGAACCAAATTTTTACACAGAAAGACTGCCATCTGACCTCTGCAACCCGAAGGCTAACCTGGCCCGAATTCTAGGTTAAGTTGAATTGAAATTTTATTTGAATGTGGGTTTCATCACGATGTTTTCCTTCAGGATAAGAACAGAGCAGTCGGTAAAAGTACGTGAATAAAAACACATTGATTTAAGTGTTATGTACCAAATAGCGGGATCGAAATCGGTCTCACGATTGCAAGACCGGTGTCCTAACCAAATCATAACCTCTGTAAATAAGAGCCCGTAGGTTTCGTAAGTATTCGAATACGAGACTAGCGGTTATTGAGCGAGATTCATATTCTCTCTCTCTATCTGTCTTTTCGTGTGGGACACCGAGTCATCCAACGACCCCATGAACCCAGTTAACACAGTTTTTCATATTAACAGAGTTAGAACACCTTGTTCAGCACATCTTACCACTAGTTTCTCTGTCTAACTTTGGTTCCGGAACCATTCCCTTAAGTACCAATACGTGTAACAACTACTCTCAATATGTTAGAAATTACTCTCAATATGTTAGAAATTACTCTCAATATGTTAGAAGCCTGCTACTTGTAGAGAGCGAGAGAGAAATTACAGGTAATCTCACTGCATTTAAATTTAGTTTCACATTGAAATAATACATGAAGTTTGCCAATAAAATAAAACTAGGTTTCATTGGGTCGTTGGACGAATCGGTGTCCCACATGAAAGGAGAAAGACTTTCAATATACAAATATGATTATAGCGCTACCGCAAAAAGTCTAACATATCCGTCCGCTAAAAGTCCCCGAATTCACGACATAATAGGAGGCTGTTTACGTCGACTCAGAAAAATTCGTGTCAAGGGAAGCAGCGGCGGCGTCCCTTATGCGATAAAACTCTTCATACAAAAATAACGACTCAGTAATACTGTCGTAAATTTCATGGAAAGCAACAGATGGAGAATGAAATACATCAGAGACGGAAAATCAATATTGTCGTCTCCCGAACTCGGCTGCGGGCGGTTTTATTGCTTAGCTCGGGGATAGCGTAGCAAGCTTCCCAAACTTTCCCCTTAATAAGCATCGTAGATTCTTAAATAAATTCCCTACGAATATACAGTCGGTCTTCGCCATGTGAGACACTTGTGTGATTTATAAGGTAACAAGGGAATACTTCTTTACAGGCTTCACCTGTATCTCGACAACTTGTTGTTTCACACGAAAAACAAGCAACCTGCCTATTTCTCGCAGCGAGTAACCGCGCACCTGAGAGAGATTTCCGTCAATTTTCATTTATTCTCTTCCGCTTCACTAAGCGTTCTGATCGATTTTATCCATTTTCAGATTATTCCCGGAAAGATTTCTAGACCAACGTGGAAACTTGTTGTTATTTCCATTTATAGAGAGCGGTAAACCCTGGTATTGTTCTAGAAATAGTCGCTTTCTAGAAATAGTTATGAACGGAACACGTGTAACTCATAACAAACATTTTTACCGTTCCCAGCCCACGGAATGTGGTGAAAGTATTTGTTCCGTAATTCCTGCGAACGAAGCATCATCGGTGACAACCGCATGAACGCTTAAATTAATTACAGTTTTAATGGAGTTTAATGGTTGCCATTTTTATCCGGTAAGCACTGTTGCTTTTTATTAACGACGATTTTAAACAAATGGCAAAGCTGTTTGTTTTGTTCGGAGATAAAATGGGGATAAATGTTTTATTTCTTTTATCGTGTAGAACACTGATTTGTTGAATGAAATATTTAAAACGGTGTTTTTATACTCATTTGATGTTTCAGTAATTACGTTTAGTGTAGTTACGTAAAAAAAAAAAAAGCAGTCGTAGTACCCATTCACAAATCAGGTCCTAAAAATCTTGTTACTAATTACAGGCCTATATCCCTATTGACATCAATATCTAAAGTTTTGGAGAAAATTATAAATACTAGACTTACACAATATTTAGAAAAGAATTCTATTCTATCGGCTATGCAATTTGGATTTAGAGCCAAACTTTCAACCTCTGATGCAGTCCATCAACTAACCGATCATATTACGAGGGAACTTGATACAGGGAATAAAACTATAGGTATATTTCTTGATCTTGCTAAAGCTTTTGACACTGTTTCCACCCCAATCCTCTTACGTAAGCTTGAAAATATAGGTATAAGAGGTACGCAACTAAAACTATTCGAAAGTTATTTATCTAACAGGTGCCAATGCGTCAAAATAGGTAATGTTATAAGCTCTTTTCGATCAAATACATCCTTTGGGGTCCCACAGGGTAGTATTTTAGGTCCAACCCTATTTTTGATTTATATTAATGAACTTTGTAGCCTTGAATTGGACTGCGGCAGGATTATTTCTTATGCTGATGATACAGCCCTAATCTTTTCTGCCAAAACTGAAAAACAGGTTTTCGAATATGCACAGCGTGGATTTAATATCGTAAGCAATTGGCTGCGATACCATCAACTCACCCTGAATGCCGATAAAACAAGTTATGTAAAGTTTTCAAAGAGGAGCTATCCTTCAGCAAATCCCATTCCCAGTATTTATGCTCATCACTGTCATTCCCCAATGGACACTATTTGTGACTGTCCTGTGATTTCAGCCGCACACCAAATTAAATATTTAGGCATCATCATAGATGACTTGCTTTCATTTAGACCACATATTGAAGCCTTAAGCAGTAGAATCCGTAAGTTGATTTTTGTTTTCAAAAAATTACGTTCATTTGCGGACTCTAAGCTGATTACACAAATATACCTTGCGCTTTGTCAATCACTTCTTACATATTGTATTTCATCATGGGGGGGTTCATGTAAAACTGTCCTTCTGACACTTGAAAGAGCACAAAGAGCAGTTCTGAAGGTATCAAGTTTTCGTCCATTTTTGTACCCTACTAACCTATTGTATAAGTCCTGCAAAGTGCTAACAATTCGACAATTATTTATTTTGAGCACTGTACTAAAACAACACGCGGCTCTATCATATAGCACGGATGTAACTAACAAAAGACGAAAAGATATTGTCTGCACACATAAAACACAAACAAACTTCGCTTTCTCATCGAGATTTTTTGTGTTTTTGGGACCCCGGCTCTACAATCGACTAAATGCAACTTTGTCGATATACCCTTTATGTTACAATGAATGTAAAAGGGTACTGCAAGGAGCTTTGCAGTTGTTGTCCTATGAGGAAACAGAGGAATTATTAACGGTTCTCACCTAATATATTTTAGATGTATAACGATAGTTGTGTAATATTAATTATAAAAGTGAACTCTTAGTTAATAATTTTGTAATTTGTTTGCATAGATAATGAAAATGTAAATATTAATAATTTAATCATGCGAATATTTTATATAGTTTATAAAAATAGATGTATAATGTAACAATTAATCATGACCTTGTTTGCCTGAGATACAGGGTAATCCTAGTTCAGGCTAAATTGTAATATGTAAGTACTGTTATGTAATTAAACTTTATATGTAAATACTAGCATTAAGCATATTAATAAAATTATTCTTATATTCTTATTCTTATTCTTATTCTAGTGTCATAACTATTATACTAGTGTAATATTTAAAAAATAATTTTAAGTTATGCATGTCTGTCCATAACTTTAACTATGTAACATACAGTAGTGACAGACCATCATCATCATGAAATTAATACCCCGATTCTTTTGTTGTTGAAAAAAAACGTACTTAACACATTATTTTAAGATTTTTGAGCAAAAACGAAAGCGTCATGAATCAAAATGACCCAGAAAAATTTATGAGGGTACGAAAATTCTTGATAAGCTGTAAGTTGCGCAAATTGCGGTCCCGGTGTGCGGAAGTGTGGCGCGTGTCGTCACAAAGCTCGGCCGCGGCGGATGTTGTAACCGAGACGACTTAGCCTGTAAAGCTACCAGTACACAATGCCGTGTTCTAAATCATGTCGATGTGCCACTGCTGGAACGCTACAAATCACGATTCCTTTGAAATGAGTAAAAACCCGACAACTGACTATTGCACGCCACGAGTGGCAAATCGGCGCCTCTTTACCTTTTTACTTCGTGTAGAATAGCACCCCCGCATAGCAATATCTTTCCGCAGGGGTCGTAAGAAGCGACTGAGGGAGAAACCTGACCCAAGCAGCCAGTGTGATGAAGAAGGACAATTCCACATTTAAACCCGGAATGGGGTCTCCGTCAGGCGCGTGTGACAGAGGTCTATCGTGTGGTAGACTTCTGCAGCCGGCCTGGTTCCACCATATCGACTCGTCGTTCCTGTGGAGTCAGCCAGGTAGACCGAGAGAGTGGCGCAGATCCTGGGCAACCCTGCGTATTCCATAATTGCGTCCCATGCAACGCAGTGTTTGTGGAGAGGAAATTTCACCCGCGTCACGCGTTGCCTAAGAGCCTTATGAAATCGTCTGCCACACACGTATGAGGCCAATGATGATTATACCTTTACCTACGCCTTGTACGCAACGGCGATGGCCATTATTGTGTATAAGAACCTTAAGTGTACATAATGTAAGGAGACCCCTGCATCCTGCTACAGGAACTCGCCTCCCGGATAGCTTGCGATACTCCAGACCAGTAATAAGGTTCTTCCGATCTAAATGATCCGTGGCCACGAATATGACAGAAAATATTACACAATAGTTACTATGTTACAAAAAGTTTACTGCTTTATTTATTCGATTTATAGAGAAATACAGGGTTATTTTTTAGTCCGTACACAAACTTTGTAGGGTGTTTCTACTCATTATATTAAACAACTTTTCCTATGAGGCCACATGCCAGACGGCAAAAAAAAATGGGTTTTCCATTCATTTTTGCCGAGTAGGTATGAATTTTTCTATGAAACACCTAATTTTATTTTGCGTGGTCGCCGGTGGCCTCATAGTTAAAATTGTTCAAAATCATAAGTAGAAACACCCTACAAAGTCTGTGTACTGACAAAAAATAAACCTGTATGCTTCATAAGCGTCGTACGGGGCCCGGCGCGCCGGCATGTTTTCAAGTTAGTATTTTTGTGCATTCATATCTACTACTACTAGTTTATAAACAAGTGCATAGTAGTTAGTTTATAAACTGTCGCATAGCAGAAATGATGTCAGAAAGGAGGAAGCGATATATCGCTTTACTCGATAAGTAGATACCTATTACTGGTGGAGTCGTATCAATGTCGATGAATGAGTTAGTTATAGTCTCGAAGTCTCGACTTGCACACATTAAATGAGACCGATACAGAACGAGCGTGAAACGAGACAAGGCAAGCTTGCAGACGAGCTGCGGTAATGCTGGTTTATTGGGTCATTGGGTTGTTTGATGACTCGGTGTCCCACACGAAAAAAAAGACGAATGCCGGCTTAGAATAGGCTCACCCTAGTTTTGTCTGCGAGTGTTGTACGCAACGAAAGGAGTGAAGTAATCCAGGGAAGAGACAGCGGTGTTCCTTGTAAAAGGAACATCTTCCATTGCGCTTACCTACCCGCCTGTGAAACGTGATGTATATGGTAATCGGTTGTGTATATTAGGCAGTGGCTACGCGGCGAAATGCATTCCAACAACACGAGTTTCTTGCAAGACATGTTTTCTTCACGTGATCTAAAATAAACTTTGAGTATAACAAAATCTGAAACCTTTTTGCAGTTATCAGTGGCACTGTTGTTCGTGGTTCGTCTGTGCAGTCGCCAAGGGAGAAATGAGGGCCTCAGCAGAACAGATAAGTCGTATCAGTGCCCCGTCAGCGAGCGCCTGGTAAATAGCCGTAAAGAGGATTTGCAAGATCTCGTTTAAGAAGTTGCGGCCGAGATTGCTCAGAGAATCGCCGAATTAAAGTACGAGGAAAACAATTTTAGAAGGTATCACTTTTGCTTACGTTTACTCCCACTGTTAACACTGTAAAGACTATGATTTGGATTGTCACAGAGTCATAAGATTCACAGGACAAGTAGTAGGTACCACAAAGAAATATTTTATCAACCCCTATTTTTGCCAGACCACCGAACATAAAAAAAATTATATGAAATTATTTGAACGTAGTACCCTACTTTATATAATAAAACCTGTATCAGGCACACGTATTTCTTTTACATCGCATTGTAAAATGTCTTGTAAGGAAATTCTTTTACCTGTCAGTTAGGAATTCGTAGCAAAATTATACTGCGACGCTGCTGCCGTAGCTGAAAGCTACGCCGCTGTCGTAGCTGTGCTATGGCTTGATACGAGTGTTGAGTAAAATCAATACTTTCCAGGATATAAGGAGATTAATTTTCAAGTTCGTAAACTTTACCACCACATAACACGAGATAGCAAGTCTAATTAACATCTACTGTAACAGAAACTTGGATACGGAATTTGATAAATTGAAACTACAATAGTAAGCTGTGTATTGTAACTCATTTCTGCAAGAATAAAATAGAAAACTATGTGTTTTTAATAATAGCTCTTGCGTGAAGTTACATGCTATGTGGTTTGCTTGGCCTTTATTCGAACCCGAGCCACGTTAAATGAGATCATAAAATTGATATAAAAAAGACAAAATATGTCTTACAATTTTTTTTCTCATTCAAACTGCTTTTTTTGCAATGACTAACTATATATTTGTGTATGTTATGCTATAAAAACATTTTGAGTTTGAGTCTGATTCAGATGTTGATTGTACTTGATAATTTTAGATTTTGCTTATTAAAGTTTCTACACTGCGTAAATCTTTTATAGTTTCATACAAAAAATATTCTTCATTATTCTGTATTTGAGTTGATAAATGAAATAAATACCTACGCACATAAATTTTGTGTAATATTTAACTAATAAGTACTAACGTGGTTATTAAAGATCCAAATTGTATACGGCGCATGACCGGCATATCTATAACTAAGCTTTCAATTGCGTGGTTGCTCTTGAAACGTGACACTGCGAAACTCCTCCGAGTCATAACAGATTATGAAACTATTTAATATGAAAAAGCTATGCTTATTTGATCATGGTGAGTATGGCAATACTTCCCAATAGGGGGAGGGTCATGTCTAGCAGTGGACTGTCGTGGCTGTTAAGGTTAAGGCTTTTTTAATCGCATATAGAATATTATTAATAGCACATTATTATCGCATTCACTCTTTTACCCTAAGGTTGCCTAGTAGAGAATGCTACCTAGCATGAAGGCCGCCTTGTTGTACTGTTTCCTTTGTTTGTGTTTTCTACATGTTGTTCAATTTTGTGCAATAAAGAATTTTGTTATGTTATGTTATTATTAATAGAATATTATTAATCTAAAGCGGGGCTTCGCTAAGCGGGGAAGAGATGAGCTGACAAAAGTGGTAAGTGTCTCCACTGAGGCGAGGTTGTGCGAAGCTAAGCGGAGCTGGGTTAAGCTGAGACGAGCTGGGCGGGGCTGTGCTAAGCGGAGCCGCGCGGGACTAAGCGGAGCTAAGGTGAGCGTTGAAGGCACAGTCGCAATATGTCAGTCATCTCTGAGAGCGCGCGCGACATATTATCTACAATGAATAAAAGGGCCCTTCTTATCTATCTTCAATTGAGGAAGAAGATGAGTAAGCAGAAGAACTAGCATTGGTTGCCGTGGAATTCTTGGGCTCCGCAAGAAAACATAGATTTTGGGTGAGACGCGCCCTAATTATAGGTCTTAAAACACGAAGCTCTGCTAAGAAAAGACGGTCTCACTGCAAAGGTGTACTTTTAAAAAAACAATATTTTGTCTGTGTCTTGAGTTTTCTTTATAAATGGCACGCTCATGATGATAAACGATATTTGTACTGTACCGTAGCGTCTGCGGCACGCCACCTCGACTTGGCCGAGAACTGGACGTCGCTGGCGAAGCTCGAAACAATATCTTAATTATGATTGATAATCCGCCGCTCGACTGTTCGCCATCAAATAAACGGCGAACCATTTATTATGTACGTTTTTATTCGCACAAGATACAAAGCCGTAGCCGTAATAAAAGCAGTCTATAAGCCGGTAAGTTATTTATCGGATCGTTGCCTACACGGAATCTATTTAGCAGCGAACCGATCTCAGCTTCAAGTTTCGATTAGCTTGTTGGTAGCGATTTTTGAGATAAAGTAGGTCATGAACACCGGCTGTTCATGACCCGAGGGTGCGCGGGGCGGCGCGGCGCGCGGGGAGGGACGCCCCGGTTGACCCACTTGTTGCCTCCGCCGCTATTTACATTACCACTCTAATTGCTGTTGGCATACGGCAGGTGGACCCTTACTTTATACCCGACCTTGCAACGATTTTCGACATTCTTATTGTCTTCCGGACTTCATCAGGAATGAAACGCTGCTTTTTTGTTTCCGTTTTCAACGCTTTATTTCAGAAGGTCAGGAACCACCTCAGAGAGATTGAAAGCGTCATAGACGCACAAAAGGTTATCTTGAGTACGGCTATTCCAAAACTCGGCTCAAAGAAGAAAAGGTGGCCATTACGTCATTCAGTTTATTTACGGTCTAATCACTTCTGGCCTCAAATTGATCTCCATTTACAAGAAGGCGAGGGTTGTTCTTTTCCGTCCTACATCGTACACAATGGGGCATAATGGGGGTTTCATTCACTCGCGTGGCACGCGGCGTGCGCCGGGACTGTGAGCAGAGAACACGAGCAACATGAGCCACGGGAGCTCAGGCTATTACGATGTGAACTTGGACACAAAGAATGTAATTAAGCGTCACAGACATGTGAACCGAAATTGTTCTTCTATTAAAATTCCACAGATTGTCTTAAAATTTTTATGATGCCTAGCCTACGTATTTTAAATTATCCTTTCGTATAATCAGTGGGCTGGTTTTGAGCTTGGGCAAAGATAAACAATTTATTTGCAAGATAGAAAAGCAAATGGTTATATTTTCATCAACAAGTAAACAGTCTTATTTAATCTAAAAATATGAACTCTAAACCTAAGAATACCAAGAATAAAATTGTTTCAGTAAATTACAGCGTGGAATTTTGCGAAGATCTTATTAAAACAAAATTATTCGAAATTTCACCAAAAAATATTTCAAGCAACTTGAGAATAGGTATACTTAAGATTTTTAGAACAGGCGGCGAGGCGCGTTAATCTAAAATATTAGTCTCTTTCATAATAATTATAATATTAAGAGCACTAATGAGACTAAATGCAGTTTCTTGGGTTAAGATCTTGTGTTTAAATATACTTGTGTGCCGTAATTTTGCTCCTTGAAAATTCTATTTACTGTAGAAATATTTCATCAAGCAATTGTCGAGTACACAAAATCTAGGTAATTAAGTTGGGAGTGGATAGAAAAGGATCTAATTTCTCCCGGGAAACGATGGTGAAAACTTGCATAAAGTTACTGACGGTAAAACATTTCCCAGTCAAAAGTTTGCGTTGTTACCCAGGAATTTTGTGTTTGTTGTAAAAGTGTTTATCTATCTATCTTTATTGAAAACAGTACAGTACTAAGAACCATAACGGCGGATCGCACACTTGACGCACGACGGAGCGTAAAATTATCGCAGCGGTCTTTCAGATCCATACTATAAATGACAATCCCCATACTGAAACCGCTCAACCGATGTTGACGCAGCGCTATCGCAGTGTCATCCGTCGAGTGCGGTTTTAGTATGGGAAGTGACGTTTCTAGTATGGATTTGACAGACCGCTGCGACATTTTTGCGCTCCATCGTGCGTCAAGTGTGCGATCCGCTAATGTTATAAAATTTAACTCCATCAAATCAAAATACTCTAGAAACAGGAACTGTTGGAAAAAATACCTGTGTTTATAAAAAACAAATGTATGACCAGCATAAAATCGTGATGTCAACAGCAACAAACCACAGACACGCAAAGGACACAATGGCGAATATTTTACATGCTGAATACATACGACACGGGCGTATACAACGCAGCACTCACTGCCGGTACCAGCGTGGTCACGACATCATTTCGGCAGCGGCTACGAGCTGAACCAAAACTACTCGTATTTACTTTGATGTGAGCTCATCATCTTAGCATCATTATTTTGTTGGTCATGGTTTTGGGGCCCGAACCCTCAACCTTATTTAAAGCAAGTACATACATACATACATATATCACGCCGTTATCCCTTGCGGGGTAGGCAGAGCGTAAACGGCCGAAAGTATACGGTCGCTATCGCCACGTCTGACATTTTTAGGATTGAAAATAAGAAAACAAGTAAGTCGTAGTTATTCACATTATGAGTCATACCTGTTCGTTTACAATACAATTATCTTGGTCATTGTTAATCAGGCAATATTCTACAAAATTATTATTATCGAAGTAGACTCAAGATATCTCTACTCTGATCTTTAATTTACTTCAACGGTCGTTCCAAGTATTCTTTGTCGACAAGAAGAAAATTCATATATAGACTTACAGTTTTATATTGGTGGGTTTACATCGATTGAAAGGCTTTATTTGAAAGATTGAAAAGTATGATTTTAATTTAATTTTACACGTCATGTGGTCATTCATACATTTTTATTATGATCCTTTTTTCAGATCTGACTATTTCAGTTTACATAACGAAAAATCAGGCAATATGTACTAAACTTCCATCATGTGTATCTATGTAGGTACAAAACGAATCTAACAAAAATAAAAAAGGTTTCCCTTCACCGGCACCTCAAACAGCATTTCCTCAAAGGCTCTCCATCAAAAGTAGATCAATAATCAAACGAACATTTACCTGAGCTCTGAAACCGGACGGATCAGAAACCGCCACCGAGTGAAGGCCGCCGCCGCAACAATGTAATAAACAGGACAAAGGGACCAAACCTATTGAGAGTAAAACTAATTTGAGAGATTTAATGTTTTGCGGCTTTCCTCCGGTGGCGCCGCCTCTAGAAATCAGATTAAGGTTACAGCAGGAGAGCCGGGCATCATCTTACTAAAGTGTTTAGCTTGCAAGTAGCGAGCCTGCAAGTTTCTGATAAGGTAAGTTATTTGTCTAAATTATTATGTCTTTTTGTCACATAATTATTTGCCATGTGGTGCTGACTTTAAACAGCATCATCCCATTTTTATCCGTGGGTTTCGTAAAAGGCTTATAAATCCAAGGAACGGGCAGCAGCGTTCACAGTGAATATTTACAATGTCATGCTCTGTGCTGAGTAAGACAATACCCGTGAATGCTCATGTCCAGCAGTGGATTTATTTATTTTAATTATTTAACCGTTTATTGTACACAACACAACAGAACACAAGGGATATAACATTGAGAACAAAACACAACAGGTCAACTATTTCTAAAAAGAAATCTCTTCCAGCAGACCTAAACTTGGATTGTTGTGGCAGTAGAAGTAGTAGACCTTATGTCTTATGGAAATAGCATTTCCTTTTTTATTTAATGAGCATCCTCCAAAATATTTGCACTAAATATGATGAAATCGCCAGTTCACCACCGTGCTGAAATCATTATCCTATAAAATACTGATTATTCGTTTTTCGTATACAGGTCATCTGTGTTTAAACATGCTTGCGTGCTTAAACACTTGTGTGTTTACTACTATCACCCAAACCGAGGACAAGATCTGGGACTACATCTTAACCGCTCAAGCGGAACTGAGCTAAATAAATCTAAATCAGGCACAGCGCTCGCTCGAACCCGCTTTAATCCTGTTTACACTCACACAAATAAAGACACGCACACATAGCCAAGCCGCATTCAGACACGAAGCGGGTTGTCTCTTTATTTTCCAATTTACAAGACCGAGACACAAAATTATTGTAGACAATTTTAGGTACGGAAAAATAAAAGTTAAGGCTACTTGTTGGCTATCCAGCGCATTCCGGTGAATCTGTACCACGTAATTAATGAATTTAATTGGTGATTCTTTCAATATGGGATAAGTACTCGTTGATTTTGTCACAATGTTATAATGTTAACGGGTTCTTACCGACGAGTTCATTTTATTGAGTTCCCGATATTTCGACACTGTTGCAAGCGTCATGTCATGAATATGTAAACAACCGCGATAGTTTAAAATTTAGTGTTACAATGTTTCGAGTACACATATAATCGCTAGTCAAAGTGAGGCGTTATTTTTAGTTCCAAGTATAATTTTTTAAGACTACTAAATTGACTACCGTAAGAGTTATCCTCATCATAATATTCATCATCAAAACTTATTTCTTATAGTACGAGTATTTCTTTTTAGTAGTTTTAGACATTTTTGGATATTTTGGTTTGGTTTTTTTATTTCGAAAAGGATGATATTTAAACGATAAAGATGAAATTTAGGTGTCGTGGTGGCATTCCGGTATAGATAGAGAAGATGACGGTTCTGAAAATTAAAATTGTAGAGAGTAACTACCTAATAGCGTGAATGAAGTACCTATATAACTATCTGCAGTAATTCGAGGTACCTACCATAGGTTACTGATTGTTTTTTTTGTGTGATGGTCTATTCATTTTTGGCCCCGGGGCCATCAAAACTACGCCTGTCGGCTTGGTGCTCACCCAGGTTACTGGTCAATTTATTATTTTTATTGTATGAAGATGATTCAGGGTAATTTTAGGTTGATATTGCTATGTTATATAAAATCTGCATAAACCAGCCGTACAACAGCTGTGCGTAATTAGCGCGAGGAACTTTTTCAATTTGCATCAGAACCAGCAGCGTGCACCGCGCACACTCTAGCCACCACTAGCCGGTGTTAGTTTATGCTAATGCTTAGTTTAATTTATAAGGTAATACTCGCGGGCCAGAAGTGTTCTCATATGCCTCTGGGTTGAACCAAACTTCAAATTTAAACTAAACAATTGATTCGTATGACGTGAAATAAATGAAAAGGATCTCACTTACGTCAGTTTTTATAAAAGACAAACTGTTGTATGAAAGACAACGCATGCTATTGGCTCCTGCCAATAAATTTGGTGAGTTTTTGGTGTCATATTCAAACAATTCAAAATTCCGCTTAAGAGCTATAAAAATTCAGCAAGTCTGTAAAAGATTACTATCAATACGCTCGTACAAAAAAGACAGAGCTTTCCTGATGTTACGCGAGGGTTCAGATCAAGATACGAGGTAAGGTGTGTCCGACTCATGTTTACCGGCTCGAATTATGCGATCGGACCCACCCAATACCCCGCCTAGGCGAGATCCTTATCACTGCTTACCCTGCCTAGATTATTCGGCGTATCCAACAGAAGTTCAAGAAAACATTAGATAAATCGAACGAGATACGGATTTGATAGCAGTAAAAGAGCTATAGGGTCTACATTTAACTACAGTTTGATGACTCAGAATGGTTAGGTCAAACTATTGTGAGAAGTTTGATAGATACGCTACATGTTTACTCTTAAGGCATTGTTAACTAAGTTTGCTTACTCAGTTAATTACTGCAGATAAACAACTTACCTTCGACTTACTTTGAAGCGCATGAGTTAATCAAATTCAGCCGCCCCGTAGACTGCTACGCCGTATCACATTTTTCTCAAAAGCGAGATAACTGCAATCTTATTTATCTATTATCGCTTCAACCTTTGTTGGTATATCCGCTGCCGGTAGCCGGCGGCGGCTGGTCAAGCAGCGTGCAGCGGTGCATTAGTGTTTTTGCTGCAGCAAGCTTTGTGCCGAGGGCGTGCTTGGCGAACAAAACCGGCAATTTCATTCAGCGAGCGCTCAACAATGCGCGGGGACGTGCTCAGCCCGGACTAGGTACGTGTTTCACCGCCCATTATACCCCGCGTTCAAATAAACCGCGCTAACAGCAGATTTAAGGATATTTAGTCTGAATCTCGTTTAGACGTGAGCTGCATCTGAAACTTTAGCTGAATGGTAAAGTGATTTAGGAAATCGCGCCATTAGATTCGAATCAAAATATCCCATCTGTGAATTAGTTTTATTTCTACTTTACTTTGTATTAAACGTTTACGTATTGAACTTCTTTCGTAGCACATAATTATATTGCGTCACTAAAACTACCTAAACTAAAAAATGGAAAGGAATTTCTTACGCCCCTTGTAAATCCTGAACCATGCTTCAGGTAAAGCTCTAAAAAAATGGCAACGCCACTGAAATATATTACCGTGGCTGTATCTTTGCAAATCAAATCTTGCAATAGATCTTTGTCTTATTGAAATAGATTACGCTTCACGCTATTAGGTACGCTCTATACAATTTAAATTTTCAGAACCGTCATCTTCTCTATCTATACCGGAATGCCACCACGACACCTCAATTTCATCTTTATCGTTTAAATATCATCCTTATCGAAATAAAAAAACCATACCAAAATATTCAAAAATGTCTAAAATTACAAATCTTAGTTTACACCCTTTTGTCCCGTGCACCGTTGCTCCAATTTGTGCTTTTGCCATGTCATCTGCTTTGTAATATATAAATAAACATACATATCTACTAAAATCCTACGTAAAAGTCATCAGTATTCAATTATGTATAAAGCATGTACTTTCATAGACTTGCTATGAGCAGGATAGTTTTGAAATACCTATTATTATCTAAGTTAACCATTTCGCCAAATCCAAAAATCAACATAATGTCACATATTCCAGCAAAAAGTTATTGCACGTTCGATAGAATAAAGATCGATGTCCGAATCAAAAATAAACAGATTTTAGCAGGTGGTGGGGTTGGGAACGGATTGCCAAATGGCAAATCGACGAAAATAACAGGGTCGCGTACGTGACGTCACTGAAGAAGCTCTGCCAGTTGTAAAAATTGGACGCCTGTGAATTCAACAATACAATTTTTTTACGTGCCTGAGTTTCAAATGCAATTTATTGCTCACTGATTTGAAGAAACGACATTAGGTAAAGTGAGGTGTTTCCTGACAGCTCCATTTCGATGAACACGTCCCATGTAACCAGGCAGCGGATTGGACGAATCAAAATGAAATCCGTCGTAATAATAAACCCAATTGTTTTTCAAAAAATATACTGGGTTGATGTCCAATAGTCATTGTAAAATATTGGCAACAAGGATATCTGCTGAACAATTTATATCGGTGGCTCTGAGCGGTCTCTGATTTTTTTTTCCACCAGTGAATTATATTGCCGTGTGATGCCGGTTTAGAATAGCATCACCCCATTTCTTCCCGTGGGTGTTGTAAAAGGCAACTAAGGGACTCGAGGGGTTTCATGTGTATTACAATTTTATGCGACAGGCTGTCGACCTGTCACTACAGTGATACATTTATCATCGAAAAGGGCCCTCAATACTTGTCAGACGTGGCGATAACGACCGTAATTTTGCGATTGTTAATGCTCTGCCTACCCCGGAAGGGATAAAGGCGCGATTTTTGTGTGTGTGCGTGTGTGTGTGAATTAAATTGTACCTTTGTGAAAGGCCTATCTCACACCTGAGGTCGGTTGATGCCAAAGAAGTATATGACATTTACAATAATGAGTATAACAGAGACGATGCTAACTCAAGACCCTGCGTCTATGTCGGTTTGTAGTACCTACGGGAATTCGAATTTTCCTTGCATCTGACAGACGCACGCGTTACGGATACGCTTAAAATGCGTTGACGTCAAGTGTGAGAACCGCCTACCATTAACCAAACCTGATTTCCTGGAACCTGCTAATATATGTACTTTGCAGATAGATGTACCTGTGTGGTATTATTGGGCGGTGGATCGATGCGGCCCACAGGCGCGTGTGTGTGACGGCGGATCTCGCAGTCGGCTGCGGGATTAACTGCTCTTGAATGGTCGGAAAACCGTACGAATTGGACGAAAATGACGAGCCCGTATACCCAGCATTGTTTAATTTTTACATACGTACATATATAAATCACGCCTTTATCCTTTACGGGGTAGACAGAGCGTTAACGGCCGTAAAAATATGATCGCTATCGCCACGTCTGACAAATATAGAGGGCCGTTTGAGATAATTTGTTGTCAGCCTGTCGTATAAAACTTGTGATACACCTGAAACCCTCAACTCCCTCAGTCGCCTCTTACGACACCCACGAGTAGGAAATGGGGTGATGCTATTCTAAGCCGGCATCCCACGGCATGTTTAATTTTTACTGATCGTAATATGGAATTTTATTTTGAAAAAAAAACCGTCGTTCAAGGCACTACAAAGTAAATTCTTAGAATAGATCGTTAGTTCCTTTTTGTCTGACGATTACTTACGAAAGTCACAAATAAATTCTGTGAGTATGGCTCAAGTTGATGTGTTTTCTTTTGGCTTGAATTTTTGTTTAAGTTCATTTCAGTCTAAAGAAAGAAACGAACGATAACATGTCATGGTCTCAATATTCATATTGAATAGAAAGTTCCTTCGCCCACTGATCGTGAAATTGAGAATTCATCCGGTTACATTTGGGATTCAAAGCACGTTAGCCTTAAACGATGGCAGATAGCTGTAACCAAGAACGATAAACAACAACCGCAGATACGATTCAGATTCATTATTAAAGCATTGCAGCCATTTATGAGAGTATATTCCCAAAGATTAGATTTTTAAATCTTGTATTATGTTTTAGCCTTGTTTTTTTCTACACATGTTTTTAGATTTTCAAGGTTGTTCACAACACTCAAATTAATAGTATTAACGGGATTATCATCAAGATGATGTATGTTTTTACCACGATATTTCGAAGCGGTTACACGCTCCATAGTCACGAGTAGACTCAGTCTACGGGCGGTCCGTCATAGTCGCGAGTAGACTCAGTCTACGGGCGGTCCGTCTGAGTCTACTCGTGACCATGGAGCGTGTAACCGCTTCGAAATATCGAGGTAAAAACATACATAATCTTGGTGATAATCCCGTAAATACTATTAATTTAAATGTTATACACAAAATTTGTTTGTCTCACTTGATAAGAACGTAAACATTGTTGAGTATAAATTAGTGACATAAAGCTAGGCGTAGGTTTGATGGCCCCGAATCGTAGAATTTATAAAAAAAGTGAAACGTTATTCCTGATAAGTCACTAGTATTTCGTGGGTGTTCCCATTTAGAATTGGCGTCTATAAAGGAAAATAAATGATTTATTCCAGGTAAAATTCCGATAAGAATTCCGATATTTCCATGACAGTGTCGACTTGGCCGCCATTTCATTACGGTTCGAGGAAAAATCATTCAAACTGGTAACATCGGAGATTAAATCTAAAAGAGGTACTTATTTGATGTTTCTTTTCATATGAAATTCGTCTTTATGTGCTGAATATTTGTACTACGCCTTACGTAGACGTGACTTCAGATGTGTCGAAAAGTTTTTGAATAGGGTACGGCAGATAACAACGGGACGACCGTCGTATACCAAGTAAATGCTTGTTTGCTATTTACTACCTACTATGTTAAAGATGTGTATGTAATACTAACTGTATTTCATATTAAAATAGTTATAAAATTGGTGTTAATCCAGGTTCTGTGGTGTCAATACATTTTCCCGTAGATACGTATTAATGGTATTATTTTAGTCGCAAACGGATAAATTGAATATGACATCATAGATTTTCCGCACATGTCATATTTCTAGACTAAACAACATTCTTTGCAGAGTGATTGGCGATTGGCAGCTCCTCCTTTCTGTACACCTAACCTATGTATACATATTAGATTTTATTTCTAGGATGTGAATAAAATATACAATCTAATTAAAAAGAAACAGAAAATGGCCGAAAGCAAAAATAGATAGGCACTTCTCAAAGACTCTTTTAACGGTTTCCTGTCTGAAAGCGTTCTCACCTTACGATGAATTAGCATTTAAAAAGGAAAAATATCCATAAAACATTTATTTAGCAGGCGCTCCCTTCATTTTGAATCGCTTTGTTTTCACCAGCATTGCGGGGAAGGGATATCGCTCGTAGAGATTGACACCGAATTTTCTAAAAATTCCATACCTATCGGATCCAATTTTGTGAAATTTTAATTCATGTTTTTCTAGTTCGCAAATCGTAAGTAACTGGTTTTGGTCGGTTTATACTTTTAACCATCGTCGGGAGCTGTGTAGTAAATATCTACAACATATTTGCTCCCACCTGCATTCTTTTTATATGTCACTAAAACCGGTCCATCGGGTCGTTGGACGACTCGGTGTCCCACACGAAAAGAAGAAGACCGGAATCAAAACCAGAATAAGAGTTTCAATATTTGGAAATTCAAAAAGGTTTTTGAGCACTTTCTGATTTTGCGTGCCATAATCACTCCGGTGGTGTTTTCGCCAAGCTGTGGCCAAGATTTTGTCGCCAAGATTTTCGCAAATATTTTTGTTGGACGAACCGAGAATGTTTATTTTGGTGAATAATTGTAACTTTCATAAACTGTTTCCGATCCGAACGGCCGCTCCAATTAACATTTCAATTCGATAGATTTAACAAAACTGTAAAAGCTTATTTCCTCTGATCCGACAATTCTGAAATCTACAGTTCTGTTCTGCGTGAATTATGGTTCATGTAGCCAGCAAATGTGCAGTTAACATAATTAGTAGTAAATTTAGAAATTAAAGTAAATTTTGTACTTGCTAACCTATGTTCGATTATTAAGAATTGAAACTATCTGTTTTTTTTAGGTAAGAGCTTGGCCTCGATATATATTTTAAGTGGGATGTCTAACTAATCCGCAGAAAAATTATGAACTTGTACGATTAGCTGATACTAGTTATTTTTGCCAATATCCAGCTGAGAGTAAGATATCCGGCTAAAATATGAATAGATTTAATTTTCCTCACCAAGACGAAACTATTGCTGAGGAACAAGGATAAAACAGCAGTACCTCCCCTGAAGGGAACCCCTACATGGGTTCTATCCAGCGACTTTAAAGCTGAATTTCGTGGCCGTGGAGGCGCTGCGCGGTGAAAGGGTGCGTTTAATATGCACGCTTTGATAACTGCACCTTTATGCCACTCGGAGCCCGCCACCGCCACCGCCCGCCTCCCTGCCGCACCTAGCCGGAGAGCTGCCAATTCTGAAAGCGTACGATTTGACGAGAAACGCCACTTGGCACTTTCGATTTTGTCCGAATTGGCTCAGCTCACGACCTTGTAAAGCCAGACTCAACAGCGATCACTTGGCTAAATACTAATACTGGTTTAGTAACATCTGAATATTTTTGCACATCGACTTGACAAAGATTAGTTTAACATAAGAAGCAGTTCCAAGAACTCGGATAAAAAGTTGACAGAAGCTGAACCCATTGAATATAATGTTGTTGATAGTGCAACAACATTAAATTCAATGGGTTCACTACCAATGTAGGGATTTTCTTGCAGCACTTTCACCACGTCATGTAGTCAATATACGTAGACGTACATACGCTAATACGTTTTAAGCTCTCGAACTACTGGTGGTAATAGAACCGTCAAAGTGGAACGTCATCATTGAAAGCCTTGCAAAAGTAGAGGTGCATGCAACTAGTGTATCTTTTTGCTCACGTCAGACTTGCTGCTTGTGCATGATTGGACTTTTAAGCGGTCAAGTAAAGAGGTGGTAGTTGAATTAGTAGAGTATCATAGTATGGCCTATACCGTGATACATATATTGTTCTGTTTAAGTTTAATTTCTATTTTGGGTCAGCGTATCAGAAATCTCCAAGGGACTATACCTATCTTTCTCACGGTAAAGTTGAAATATAGAAATCGCAGAATCTGAACCTTGGGGGACCCAATGAGGCACCTAGTATTATAATTTAGGTAACCATAACTAAGAACATGAATCAATCAATATAATCGTTAGCACTCGTTGGATGATATCGGCGGAGCATCACTACAGTGGCTCCTTTTAAACCGCTGGTCACGAGGCCCCCCACTCCCCCCCCTCGTCTGGCCCGACCCAGCCGCAACCCGTTCTCGCTCAACTATGGGAAGTAGTAAAAAACTTACTCATAACCTAGACTAGTGCCCCGCCCAGCGATTGCCCCCACTGATTACTGTTTTTCCAGCATAGCTTTAACATGCCTAGAAACCATCCTCTTGAAGCACTCTATTTACTTAAATAACCGGGTCAGAATCTGTTGCGTGGTTTAGAACACAGAGAAACCCAAAGTGGTGGTGGGTTTTTGCTACGTTGTTTGAGAAATTATATCACTTGACGCTAGTTTGTTTGTGTTTTATTCTGCAACAAAATATTTTTTATTTGATTTGATTTAGAATTCTTAAATCGTTTGATTTTAATTGTGAGTTCACCGCTCGGATTTTTTTTTTAATACATGGTGGAAATATATCTCAGGAATTTAAGGATTGATTTTATTTTTATCTAGATTTTCAATAATGTAGGCAGATAGTTTAATTTGTCAGAATTGGAACTGTCGGGCCGGATCGAAAGTTTAGTTCGTAGAACACAATCAAACTATTGAGAGTACAATTAGGTAGGTAAGTCCAAACACTTAATTATCGAACTTGTTACTTTGTGTAACTCTGTGTCCAGACTAAAACCGCTTTAAGTTAAACTGTCTATATCTACTCTAAATTATCCTATCTTAGGAAATAGCAATGCTTTGTGCGTATAGAGCTTTTTCAAAGAATTAATTAATTTAAAATACTTATATAAATTTACATGTTTATTTGCACTCTATAGTCTGTAAAATATAAAATGATCCCTGTGACGTGTGTGGCGTTGGAGCAAATGCTATGACATAAGGTCCATTTCCCTTTGTTTACTAGGGATGGATCATCCTTTGGTTTACAGACTATAGTGAAAAAATTTTGCTCCTACGAGAAATTTCAATATCACCTAATTAAAACAGCGGCTGCAGCCGCGTGATGATGAGTGCGAGAAATCTTTAATGCTCCAGCCGTGCTCCGTTATGGAAAAGCGATAACTAATTTGACATGCAAATTCCAACAAAACTGATTAGCCTGTGCAAACGAATCGCTGAGTTTTGAATAATTTCCAGGGCAATTATGAGGTAGATGTTCCAACTATCCCGTTCCTGAATGCAGGACGTGGCGCCGCCGCTCGCAAAATAGGAAAATCGATAGCAGCAGCTTGCATACAGCCACGGGATCACGGGACTGCGATACCGGGAATGTTATTTATAACCTGGCCAGAGACTCGCAACTGGGTTGGCATGATAAAGGATTAGGTACTAGGAAAAACATTTACTTTACCGCCGTCTGGTACTTACCTACATAATTTAATCTATGAGTAGATACGTGGAGTGCTCGGTATTCCCAAGGTTTGACTAACACTTCTAAAAAAGAAAAAGATTTTAGGGTTTGCCTTATGAGGATGAGGATTGGATGATTACGACGACGTCATCATTTTACAGCGTAGTTAGCAAACTAGTGGTTACTGTATTTGTGTTGCAAAGTTTGGCCTACAGACCTAACCACGCACACATAACCTAACCATAGATTTTAATTTCATTAATGACTAATATCAGAAACTACCAGCACTAGTTAGGTAATATAATTGTTTATTAAGCCAGCCTCAGTTTCTCAATTAGAAGTTGCAAGCATGTATTTGCAAGAAACTATTCGCAGGCTCAGCGTCGAATATTCAAATTTAACTGTTGTAACCACTTAGCTCGAGTTCAAGTTGTGAACTGAATATGAGTAAGCGCGAGCACCACGAGCGTGCACTTAGCTTGTCTTCAAATTAACAAGATAAAGTTTTATAAAACTTAGCCAGCCCACTGGCCCTATTATTATTGCTCGGACAATGTAGGTTCGTAAACATGCTACGTAAGGGAATAAAAAGATATTTTATAGTATCGTGCTGTCTATTGGTGGTAGGTTGTTTCTATCTCGAATGCGCTAATCTCAAAACGGTCAAACTCGGGGAGAAAAATATCAAAATCAAAATATATTTTAAAAAAAAACTTAGATAGAATATTTGTCGGTCAGCTGTTTTTTGTATGCGAAGTAGGAAAAGCTGTTCAACTTTGCGAATAGAGCATAGCGTTTTTGGGAAAGAAATTTAGCATTCGGGATTCTCCTGTATGGAAATATGTACCGACTCGCTTACGTACACAAACCATTGCATTGTCCAAGAATATTAAACGAAAGTTCATACTGGTCGATCGTTGACCCGACAACCCACTCTATTTTTTTAATTTCACCAGACAAGTGTCAACGACGTAACAATTTGATAAAAGTGTTTTAATTTCGTTCATTCTCAATTGTAAAGCTAAAAACGAATAAAACAGAAACTCACAAAGGGACAAAGGATAGATAATAATAAGTAAGTAGGTGGCTGAACATTTTCAGGACAAAAACAATTTGCTAAACGTTTTTTCTTGAGTGTTAGATTGTGTTTTACTTTCAAATTATCTACTAAGAAAATCGTTCTCTTGCTTAGTAATTTAATAGTAGGTAAAAAGAAAACTCCCATTAAAAAAGAACAATCGAATATTCCTTTCGTATGGTAAATCTGAACAACTTTCTTCAATTGCCAGTTGAGTTCGTGTTTCTTGACGAAAGTTACTCAATATCCTAGGTAAGTTCCAGTTTTTCCAGTGCGGGTTTTATTCATTAAAATTATGTAATTCCAAATTATATGTATTTTGATCTTTAGACACCTCTGTATCAAACGCGGTTTTCATAATCAATTTAACCTAATCAAATTGAGACTACTAAGTTCGTATATCAGAGCTGCCATCACGAAGCTAGTTATAGTTATGATTTTTACGGATTGGCTATGGACTTTCTTTTTTTAAGTAAGTTGAAGTTTACCTCTTTTTAGCTACCTACCTACCTAATATTTAGAAAAGGAACCGAAAAAGGAAAAGTTACCTAAAGAGTAGGTACATTGGGACAGGGGCATTCAGTGTTGTTTAATTAAAACAAGAAACCCAATAAGGAAGTAAGTTTGCAGATGAAGGATTTCACATCACGTAACGTTGGCGACGTTTATTGGAACAAGATGGCATCGCTCGCTCGGCTCGCTCGTGCCTGGCCAGGGCTGCCAGCCAGAGCCGCGTCGCAAAGTAAATTAATAAGTATTACCACATCCCACGGACCCTCTAATCCTACCGAGAGGAGAAAGTTACCAAAAGTTATGGCGCATGTTTACTCACTTAGTCCTAGCTCTACTTTGCCATTTAGAAAGTTCCTGGAATATTAAATGACCTAACAGGCTTTGTGTTCCCATAGGATCAAATAAAGAATCTACTCCGGTCTAAACTTTTTTGTTGCTATGAATGAGAGTTTTTTCATGAATAGGTACTAATAGACCACACACAACGGAGAGTTTCCTGGAAAAAGTAGGTATTGAAAATTCTAAAGACGTATTCAAAGTAACATCTAGCTTCGTAGGCTAAAAGAAAACGAGGGAAGCTCAATGTGCCGTATCTCAGCTGAAAAGACGTGCACGGATTCAATTTTCTTCCATATAGGCTCTATTCACAGAAAATGGTGTCGTAGGAAAATATTGTTTTGATAGAAGAGATGTTGTTTCCGCTCAGTCGAGCGTTAATACATTTAGCGGAAACGTGCTCACTAGCTCCATCTACCGACAAGAAACCCACGTGCCGCTTAAATATATAGAAAATAAGATACGCGACAGTTTGTGGCTGTTTAGTATTGATATTAAAAGATGATTTTACGTTTCCATTTCGTCTCATCATTCTCCTTGTCTATATTGTTTCTCTGTCGGGGTCGGCCACCTAAACTAGGGGATTTGAACTAATTTTTTACACGGAGCGACTACCGTTTGACTTCTGCAATCCGAAGGCTAACCTGGCCTAGGTTAAGTCACATTCAAAAATAATTGAATTCAAATTTTATTTGAATGTGAGTTTCATCACGATGTTTTTCTTTCACCGTAAGAGCAGTCGGTAAATGTAAGTATGTAAAAAAAACATTGGTACATGGCGGGAATTGAACTAGGGTCTCACGATTTGAAGACCGGTGTCCTAACCATTTGGCCACCGACGCTCGTTCATCTGTCTATGAAAAAAAAACCTAACTGCCAATCCATATAAATCAGAATAGCAGTCAGAACCATTCTCGTAATTTATAGCAACCATTTTACCACTTCACGTTGCTTCGATACAAAACGTGCACGAGCACGGATTGTTTGCTGGAGTTGAAAGCTTTGCCGAGGGAAGAAAGGAGTGAAACGTTGGCTCAGTAGTGCTAATCACTTGGAGCAGATTGGCTGTGCTTTAGAAAAAGAATGCTCGCGGTCTGTGTGGATGTACTGTTTCAGTAAAATGTCGACATAGTACACACTGTATACATATAACACACTGACACAGACAGCACTGTTAGCTTGCGTCATCAAATGTGTGTTCACAGCCTTACCCTAGCGAAGGGCTCGCCACAGAGAGCTTAATTAAGGCCGTAACGTATAATGAAAAAAATCAAGACCTGTATAAACCGTGAACCCAGTTTAAAGTAATAATTATGTTAATGTTCCTACCTAACGAGTCTCTTTCCCAAGAGTTCTTTTATGAAAATTACTTTATGTTTCGTGAGCTATTAACAGTGTATCTTCGGGAAAAGGCAAATTGTTCTTGACAAGCAATTCATGGATTAAAATTTGACGTACTCTCAATTAAATTAATTAATTTTACATGTCCTACTCATAGAACCCTAAACATTAATATGATAATCTTTCATAATATGAACGTTTAATGTAATTATGGGAATATTATGACTGTTGAAGCCAACGCTTTTGATAAAATTTATTTAGGTTTTTATTTGGCTAGCTTGATCTTATCATTAGAGAAATCGAGTGATTTTCGTTTTTATGATTTGATTAAACATGAAACCTATAAAAATACTATTTCGAATTTGTGACATTTTCTTTAAAATTTATAAACCTCATTTTACACACGATATCAGATATTTATTCCAAAATAAATACACTTGTTTAATAACTTGAAACACAGAGAGTTCCGGATATTTCTAATAAGACTAACTCATCTATAAATCTACAACGGGTAACATGACGTTTATTTCTTACACAGCAGACCGCAAAATGTGTCGTAAAACCATCTCCCGTTTTCCAGACTCATCTTATAGAAATCACACAAATTCACATAATATCAAATAAAATAATCAAAAATAGTCTTTACGAACTAAAATGCGAATGAAACACTCACCTTCTTCATAAAGGACATAACATTTGAAGGCAGCATGGTGGCACTATCCTTTTACGGCACTCACACGCTCACATCATCACACACAGCACTTTGAGATCACACACACGAGTGTTTCAGTCCGGAATGAGCAGTGAAAAAACGTTTTCTCCAAAACATGACATTTTTCGTACCTACTATACCACTAACACTTGGTCACTATGCGCGGGTTTTCTAGATATCACAGGCCGCGGGGAGAGTCAATCTGTAACAAAGAAATCCATATTAATTCATCTACAAACTGAAAACGTTTTAATGTGATAACTTTTTATTTTATTTTTGAAAACACTGGCTCTTACAATGTTTGCAAAGGTAAGTGAGTAGGCGGCAATGGCAATATCACCGCAGCCGCGCCCCGCCCGGCCGCTCGCTCGAGACCCCGAGTGAGAATGAGCAGAACCGTATACCTACCATTCAACAGGTTCTCCTACTTTGTTCGGCTTATCGTCTCTTTTATACAATACACGACTTGCGAACGCGGGATCATAAATTCGGGAGACAGTCGTAATAGGACGCAAATAATGGAATAGGTAAATGGAATCTATTGGAACACCAATAAATTTGATATTATAAAATGTATGAGCTTGGTAAAGAATAGTATCATGCAAATCATTTTAAAAAATCGAACAATAAGGCGAATCGCACACTTAACGCATGACGGACCGCTAAAATATCGCAGCGGACTGCCAGATCCATACTAGAAACCCCACTTCACAATACTAAAACCGCACTCGACGGACGACGCTGGCATAGCGCTACGTCGACAGCGGTTGAGCGGTTTTAGTATGGGATTGACATTTCTAGTATGGATCTGACAGAAAGCTGCGATATTTTAGCGGTCCGTCGTGCGTTAAGTGTGCGATCCACCTTCTTGTCAGTTTGTAGTACATTGCTACGACTGCTACGCCGTAGTCATCTTGCAAAATAGTCAACCACAAGTTCCTGTTTGTGAAAAGTATTTTTTATCGTCACACCTTGAATAATAATGCTAATTCGGAAACAAAGTAGGTAATGCATTTTTATGAGTTTAGGGTATTATTAAAATAGGTGGTAGATACTATACGTTTTTACTTACAGAATTTTAATAAAGATGGTTGTTAGTGGCCACTGCACGTTCTTTGAGAGCCAACATCGTTCAATATGAAATGTTTGCGATATCAAAGTAGTAATAGCTTTTGATATTGCAAACATTTTCTAGTCTGCGAACACAAGTTTCAACCGCAGTCTAGGTGAACAGATTATTGATAATGTATAGCTACAAATAGACAGGTAGTTACATAGGTAAGAATATCATTAAATGAAATAGTTCGGACATGTCAGAACTATGTAGATAGTAAATACTTTTTTAAATCAGGTACTATACAAAAAAAAACGACCGGAGGGTGCCACTGGCTAATTATTAGGTACCTAAACTACATACATACATACACAAATTACGCATAGGCACAGTATTCACGGCCATAGAAATAGGTACGGTCGCAATCACCAGGTCTGACAATATATATTGAGGGCCTATTCCAAGGATTTGTGTACCATTGCAGTGACAGGTTGTCAGCCTGTCGCCTAATGTTGTAATACACATGAAACCCTCGAGACCCTTAGTTGCCTCTTACGGCACCCGCAGGTAAGAAACGGGGTGATGCCATTCTCAGCCGGCATCACGCGGCTGTTACGTAAGTACATACATAATATATTTTAGTAAGTAACTCTCTGGTAAACAAAATCTGGTTTGTAGTGCAATAAATAACCTCCATAGCAAGTAAACTACAAAGTTCTGCCCTACTTTATTATTTATTACGAAGCACTTCCTTCGCCTCATAAAATTACCTCCAAGTTAGCAATTAATAATTATTAATTGTACCAGCTAAACAGAGAAATGCCTTTGTGCCTTATATTAAGGTATAAAATAGATAAAAACTTATATTAATTTCAGAATACCTTAATAGGTAATAAGGAAGTTACCATAATATTAAAATAATGTGATTCAAAATAATCCAAGGCCGCCATGTCCTAGTAGACTGGGAACAAATTCTCAAAGTGATAAATATCAGCTTTGTGAGTGTCCCACCGAGAATCGAACCCGGAACCTTTGGCGCGGCAGTCGCACTACCACTGCGCCACATCAGCCGCCTCGGTTGCTCTGTGCCATTACCTTCGTACCTGGTTATGTAACGATCTCCCCGTCCGTAAAATAAGTCTGCTGAAATTGAGTCAACTGACTCGTACCTATCCGGTGTGGTTTCGAAGTCTGCTAAATGAAAATCGTTTCAGTTCTGTGTCGATAGCGTCTCAGTCTCGGTTTTGGTTGTATCGTAACAGTTAAAAGTATAAAAGTCACAGTGGCAACAGGCTGACAGGTTGAGTGTCGCTGGTATTACTGTGGCAAAAAAAAGAAAATCGGGACCCTAGTTCCCCGTACCGCACACATAATTATACAGAGGAAGGAACAGTAATGTAATTATACAGAGTGTAAAAAAATTTGCTGCAATTATTTTAAGGGGTGAATCAGCCCATGAAACTGAACAACTTTGAGCACGGAACTTAGGTCGAAACATGAAAAAAAAAAATTGAATCTCCCGTACAGTTGATTCATTCGGCTGCTACATTTTGTATGGGAGATCCAAAAATTTTTTCATATTTCGATCTATGTTTCTTGGGGAATGTTGTTCAGTTTAGGTATAACCTACATTTCAAGAAGTGTTTTATTCTAGGCACAAAAATTCAAATAAGATATTCAAACAAAAACTTTAATTAAAGGCAGTTTGACTGTATGGACTTTGGACGGTTCTTATGAATGCCGCGCGCATAAGATTTACATTAGCAGTGCCTCGTTTTTCGAAACTACAGGCTACAATTCTACAGGTGAAATTCGAAGTACATTGCGTAGCGGGTCAAAAATCCTGGTTTTATTATGTCCCACTGGCTACGCAATGTACATCGAATTTCACCTGTAGAATTGTAGCCTATAGTTTCGAAAAACGAGGCACTGTAGAATTGTAGCCTGTATTTTCCTTGCATAGGCCACAGTTCGTTCGATTACCTCACCGGACGAGATACAAAGAAAATAAGATTTCTAAACTACGACACCTTAATTACAAGCTGAATATTAACAGAAAACCATTCTTATTTCTCTGGTAGTAACTACTTACCTAAGTTAAGGAAAACAATTTGAAAATTCGCTTAAATGAAAGCCTTGAAAGCAATATAAATTTCATTAGGATGATTTAGGCCATCTCAGGGTTTGATGGCTTGGGGTAACTAATTGAAAAGGTAATTTTAAATGCGGTTCCTTCATTATTTTTTTATTTGGAATTTAATGGTTATTCTGAGACCTTTTCTTGCACTTCAGTAGGTATTGAGTCTCGACAATTTTTTATCTAAAGTTAGGTAAACCTAGTTATTAAGCAGTCTTTGTCAATCAAATTAACTTTTCTCTATTTGCCGCACTATGCTGCGGATTTTTTCCAGTGTTAATGACGAAACGAGTTGTGTTGTGTGGTATTATCCGTACTTACTTACCTACATAACTATCCTAACTTATTCGAGAGTGAGGGGTTTATTCGCACATTTGGTTTGATTGCCGTGTGATGCCGGCTTAGAATATTATCACCCCCATTTTTTATTTGATAAAATAGGTGACTAAGGGAGTCGAGGGTTTCATGTGTAGGTATTACAGGCTGAAAACCTGTCAAGTGATACCCGAATAATCTTGAACAGCCCTCAATATTTGTCAGACGTGGCGATAGCGACCGCAGGTTACGGCCGTTAACGCTCTGCCTACCCCACAAAGGATTAAGGCGTGATATGTATAAAATCATCAAAACATAGGTACGTACATATTTATGTAGGTATGATTAATATGCTATGCAAATATTTGGATGAGTCCATCCCAACAAGTTCGCTTTGACGGCTATTGTTTCCTCTCGATTCCTAAATATCGGCTATAGAGCAAATATTTATTTTAGGTATAACGATAATACCGGGTGTAAGGGACGGGTGTACTGGAAACTTTGCAGACGTGATCAGATCAGACTAATTTTACTATGGAACCTATTATGTTGGGAAACGAGAAACTATTTTCAAGTTTCCTTAGAAATTCAGACAGTTGATTGGGAATTTTTACAGGTCGTCAATATTTTTTCTCGCCTACGAACTTACCACAATAAAAAAGTTGTTCAGTATTGTGGTCTGATTATGCCAGCAAAGTTTTCGGTACCTACACCGTCGCTTACTCCCCCATATTATAAATCTTACTTTTAAAGTTTAACAAAGCAGATACTGACAAATCAAGGGTTTAGATAGGTTTACAAATGATTGGTGTACCTACTTCATTTTTCCGTGTGGGACGCCAAGTCGTCCAACGACCTAATGGAACTTGCTATAGGCAGATACCTACTTAAACTGAGTGTAATTAATATCTTAGGTGATGTGGAGAGTATGGGAACAATAGGTAGAATCTAAGTTCTGTTTAAAATAAAAGAAATTGTATAATGCAACATATTTTTATTATAATTACAATTTTCGTCAAACTTTTCCATCAATAAGGGATTAAAACAAACCATAAGTAACTTATATAATTCAGAGTAATTAAACGTTCTGCACTGTTTACCAGGTCTAGCTAGACAGTTCAGATTAAACTAGGAAACCTACATTACATACAGTATCACATAATTGTACTACATACAACAATGTCGCAAAAAAGCAAATTCAGTAGAATTTTTTATACTACGTCACAAGAAAGTATAGGACTGAGTCATACAAATTATTGAAGAAAGATTTTACAAAAGAGTACATGATATTATGAAAATTTGTATACCTGTTGAATGTAGTACACTCTGTATACCACCAGTACAAGATATGTCTTACAAATTATATTAGAAATTGGCAATGATTCACTCATGTTTAAGACTGTAAGATAAAATGAATAAGATATTAGGTATATTACTAGAATTTGTATCACACTAGATACATAATTCATAAGACTGCAATATATGTGCTTAAGAAATAAATAAGTAATTTGTGCACAACAATTAGATGTGGAGAGTTAGCATTATTAAATGCATATTGAAGATGAACTGAAAGTTTGAAGCCAAACATTTATTTCCAAATACTTATCAAAAATTTATTCTTATTATTTGGGACAGACTGTGTAAAATTAAATTATCTTAAAGTTGTTGATATTATCAACAAATGTTAGTTTAGAAAATCAAAAATATTTCGATATTAATAAGACCTACTTATGCATTAATAAAATAGGTAATCTTAGTATTACACAAATTTAATGTTTAGGTCTGTTGATCCTGATGTGAAAGTGTAGGAATAACATAAAAAATGTATCATTGGCTAAGAAATAGTGGAAATTATTGCCTATACATTATCAAAATTTATATCTTATATATTAATTAGATAGACAACAAAAATATTTTAATGGAAAACTAAGTGAGACCACCAGTATAATCAAATCACTACACATACAAAGCACAATTTCAACTAAAACTTGTATATCACCACATCATGGTATTGGTATTATTCCTATTGATTAATTAGCTTTACTCAAGACTTAGTATTCACTATTTTCAAGGAAAGGATGCTTTACATGCTGTGATAGCCATACCTCATTTAGATATTTTTTATTTCAAATTGTAGTAGGAAATGTTTTGTTTATGGCACTAGAGAATAAACAGACTTAAAACTGCTTTTTGTGTCATTGAACCAACCCATTTTTATATATTGGTCTTGTCATTAAGTAAAAAGATGATGATCATCTTTGTAAAGCTAATTAATTAATATCATAGCTTATATACACAATTGTTTATTAGATTTGTAAAATCTAATATCAGAAGCTCATACAATCAATACATTTACAAATCATTGATCCATCACCTCTATTTTGGTATTTGCTAATAATTTCCATGAGCAATCACTATCACTGACCACTAACCTGAGCACAATTACAACCATTTTGTCTGCATTCATACTGAAATTTAATAAAATTGTGATTTACAAACTTAATGCCCTACCCAAGAAAACTAAGAATTTAATCAATTCATCTACAAAATTCATTGAGACACTGTCATCAATACATTTTTAACCATTTGTAAGGTTAGTCTTAGCTTAATAAATTATAAGACATTCAAAACAACAACATTATCATAAATATTAATAGCTGAGCTATCCTTATCATTGCAGACCTTGAAATAATTATTGTAAACCACTAATGTGTTTTACCATTACTAATTTAAATATACATTCCTTGATTGCATTCTTCACATTCAACTTTCGCATACAAGTACAATTTGGCTTGCCTCAGGTTGAAACCAGTGAGCACTTTACATTTATTTGAGAACATTTACTCCACTAACTTCTGTATACCAATACTACATTTCACAGTCAGAGGACATAACAAGTTACACCATTTATATAAAAAGTACACACAGCTCATCATTTGATATTTGGAGATATTTCACCACTCTGCATCACCATTGGCCTTTTGAAAAACATAATCTTTTCCCCCTAGATTCATAATGCCATCCTTTAGATAGAACTTCCATTTGTTTCGACTGCGAGTGATCTTGTCATATTGGCACACTACAACATTGTCAGTGTCGAACATATCACCGGGCTCCTCATCGGAGACATCATCGCCAGAGTTGAGTGGTTCCTCTTCTGCCCCTCCGCTGTCATCTCGCTCTTCTTCCTCCTCCTCTGCCGGGTCATCAGGGGAGTCGTCATCATCATCATCGTCACCACCTCCCTCTTCAGAACCATCGCCCACATTCGATCCTTCATCATCAGATGAATCTAATGCTCCATCGAGAGATATAAATGGAGCGGCACCGCTGCGGCCACCCCCACCCCCATCAAATTCATTTTGTTGACCCGCTAAGGCAGAGTTTATATGTTGCTGTAGTAGTGTGGCTGCTAAGGGTTGAGGCAATGAAATTGTGGCATTGATTATAGGCCCTGTTAGAACTTGATGTAGTTTGTTACCATTGAGTGCAGAAGCTGGTATCTGTATAGTAAATGATCTAGGCTGTGATCCAGGAACTCCAGGCTGGGCCGGCAAGGTCAACTGCACTGGGACCCTATTGTTAGGATCTAAGACATGATGTGGGTGGCTTCCAGGAATATTAACGGGAGGGCCATGCTCCACTCCAGAGGTCTGGCTGGAGCCCTGCTGGGCCATGTGAGCGTCAGTTCTTTTGGATATGACATTGTTACCATTAGCTTTTTGGAAGTTTTGCAACACTGGCGGAGGGGGCATAGCGGGCTCGGGCTGCGGCGGGTCCATGGCGCCGCTCGCCTGCAGTTTGCTCTTCCAGAGCTGCTTCAGCTCCTGCAGCACCTGTTCGTCCACCCCATCGTCGAGGAAGCAGTCTCTCACGCCAGCTATCACGTCGTCCACCACTGTGGTGTACAATTTCATTACGGTCGACTGACTCATCGTCATTTTGGAATACTCGGATATCACTTGTTATACTAAAAAATGAGACACTTTTGATCACCGAACTATGTACTTCGAGTAAATTCGCATTGGTTAGGCAGTTATAGGAAAAATGCGTATCGACTTTCGTGTTCACATCTCCGTTCAATGTCAAGAAGCACTTGAGATTATAGCCATTACGAAGTTAATACACAAAAACTACTATGTTGTGCTTGCTATCACTAATTTTCGATCACAAACCACTTCGTGAACAAATTGTACACTTCATTATATTTCCACGAAAGAAAATATAGTACAACATAAATTTTGACAAATGACCAATAAAACATAACCTATAAACAAAAGTCGGAATTTGCCAGACGAAAAATTGTTTGTGGCCTGGCCTAAAGAACGACACAGACGACGCATGCGCGACCACAGCGCCACCCTACCGCGCCCGGTCTTCGAGTTTGCGCCGCCCGGTCACGGCTTTAGAAATTGATTTTGGGTTTGATAACGATAAAAACAAAAAGTACTTTATTATTTTTAATTTTCAAACGTTTGTTGGAAATGTTTGCGGTGACAAAAATATTCCTTTTATAGATAATGTATTTTCTGCAGGCAACACCTATGTTTTATCTATGGATTTTTACGTTCCATTCCAAGCATAACCGAAGCTATCAAACAGCGTAGACTGGAACTCCTCTTTTTTGTTATCCCGGATCTCGGATTCTGGGTGATCCCTATTTCTTAGGTAGGTACTACATAACTCGTGGTAGCTAGTACTTCTGATACATACGTGGTAATAGGTAGGTATTACCGGCGAAGCGGCACGGTACCGACGGAACCTACCTAGTATAATAGGACTCTACAACTCAGTAGCTATAGAGGTAGGTACCTAGATACCTACACACCTAGGTATCTTACTTACGTATTGTTGCTGGCGATTTGAATGCGATTTCGTGACGCTTTATTATTGTAATTCGAGACTTGTAGGTAAACAAAAATTTTTTTAAAATGCCTTTCTGCATGAAAACACTAACGCACCTACCGCCTTAGTTTTGCCTCTAAAAGTTGTTCGTTTTACTTGGAAAACTAGCAACTTAACTACCTAAATAAATAACCAAAGTACCAATACGTGAGCAACAGGCAAGTAAGTATAAAAACTTCAGCAATATCCGACGTATCGGATGCGAATATTGCCATCGTGAGATTCGGCTAAACTTTATTATGTTCAGTCAATAAAATTGCGTCGTATAAATAAATTGTATGTAACGTGAAAACTCCATCACTCGGCGAGCGGGGAGCGAGGTTGATTGAACGGAGATACCGGCACATGAGGTAGGTACCTACCTACATTACCTACATACCTACTTATTTTACGACGTTGCTATGGAAAGTCCCTGAACAGCTCCTATCTACCTCTACCCTGT
This sequence comes from Keiferia lycopersicella, assembly GCA_029255805.1. NCBI lineage: Eukaryota > Metazoa > Arthropoda > Insecta > Lepidoptera > Gelechiidae > Keiferia > Keiferia lycopersicella. Next base: position 6,769,939 of record JARACZ010000010.1, read on the forward strand.
GCTTAAATAAATTCCTGACAAGAGTGACAAACTTGTCGAGCTGTGGGCTGTTGCTAGTCTTTTCCAAAGAGTCCAAAATGAAATTTGATATAGGTACATTGTGTTAGAAATCGTACTTACTTCCTTTCAAGGAATGAATCAGCCCATGAAATTGAACAACTTTCCCCAAAAAACATAGGTCAAAATATAAAAAATAATTACCTCCCTACCTCCTATACAAAATGTAGCATCAACAGACTGAGTCGGTTTGTATGTGAGGTCCAAATATTTTTTCATATTTTGACCTATGTTCCTTAGGGAAAGATGTTTTAAGGACTGGTTTAACCCTTGAAAGGAATTTAGTACTTTTCCTAACACCCTGTATTGATTAGTATACCTAATGTAATTAACAGAATTTGATAAAGCATCTATCCATATCAAGAAGCGCAGGAATAATGAGAGCAACTGATAGCAACAATAGCAGAAAGGGTCCTCACCTCAATGTTTGTCAGACGTGGCGATAGCGTCTGCATTTTTGCGGCCCCCGGTACCCCGCAAGGGATAAGGGCGTGAGATGTGTATGCATATGTATGCATTTATATTAGGTATAAAGAAAGGGGGTAAGTATGTATGTATCTTTCTGATCCTCAAAGCCTAAAACATGTGCGACGTGCGTGTTTGTATTTTGTTACATAATGCTCTGTACGAGAGCAAATCTAGGGCTCAGGGAGGCTTTGTAAAGGCCATACGACTCTCCGAACTCATGCCCGTCGTTAGGACGTAGAACGTACTAGGAAAAGCCCCTCTCGCACGTTTAGCGGACTAAAGGCATTAATTTACCTATAGCTAGGCACGTATTACCACTGTAGGTAGGTACTGACTCACATACCTACTTTTGTAAACGTATAAGGTATAAAGATATTAGCTGCAAATATTTTAAGGGGTTAATCAGTCCATGAAACTGAACAACTTTACCCAAGAAACATAGGCCGAAATAAGAGAAAATTTTTTGGACCTCCCATACAAATTGACTTGGGCGGTCGGCAGTTTTGTATGGGAGGTCCAAAATTTTTTGTCATATTTCGACCTATGTTCCTTGGGGAAAGTTGTTCAGTTTCATGGGCTGATTCACCCCTTAAAATATTTTCAGCTAACTTTTTACACCCTGTATATTTCCTACTGCATGAAAATACTTTGGTTTCCTTTCCGAAATCAATTTGCGTGGCAGGTCAACCGAAAAGAAATCTCAGTCAGCCGCCGTAAGCAAAGTATACCTAGTTACTTAAAAAAAGGTTGTATATTTACTACGAAATAAATTTGTTTTTCACCTGCCTAGGTATATCTTTGTTGCTAGATTCAAACAAAGAAAGAGGACAATGAAGCTTGGCTTACCTCATTAGGATATCAACCGGCAACTAAATTGCCTCGCAGCGATTTCTTGAATACAGTGAAACTTTGTTTACTTGAGTGGTTACGGTATCTGTATTGTCTATTTATCTACTTTAAGACTGAGCTTTGTAAAAGCTCAGCTCCTCTGTTTTCTTTGTAAAAGTTTGACTATAAATAACTGATTTACAAGAAACACTTCCAGATTTAATATAGGAGCACCTCCCGATACCTGGAAAGTTATTTATATCTCCAGTAAAGGTCAGCTATATTTTCCGAATAATCTCTGCTCTGCTTATGTTTCACGCCTCCCACGTACGATATATTAATTTATCTTGATGACGTCATACTTACTTACACAACTGGTGACATAAATGTGATTATAGAAAAGAGAATTTCCTATTAAAATACTCTTAACGATTTTAGTTAACGTGATGTAGGAACTCGTAACTGGTAAAGATTTTTCTTGGTTTCCAGAAAACGTGTTTGAAGTTTACCTTAGGTATCTTACTTTGTACAGGCTCTCTACAAACTTGCAAAACAATTTTAAAATATGATTTACTTGTACTTATTTCTAACTTGAAGAAAAGTTTGAAAAGTATTTTCAAAGTTTGTCCATTTTTTTATCAAACTTTATCAGTACCTACTGGTAAGGTAATTAGTACGGTCAGTTTTGAGCAAAAGTGCTCTAGAAACAGGTTTTTATTTGTAATTTCTGTAAATACCTACGATTGGTACCGTTGGATTCCTTGTCATGTCCACAATACGGAACTGTCGGTCGTAGAGTGCAAAGGTGGGGATAGAGGGTGGGGGGGGGGAATCAAAGATGGCGGAAGGGCAGTTTGGTTTTTACGCTCTAACTCGACATATACTGTACCGATTTAAAAAATTATAATTGCGTTTTAAAGCTAATAAACTGTTGTATGTTTCGTCCATAGACATATAATACTTATTTATTATAGTTTATGAGCTATCTTCTAAATTAAAGTCTTGCAGTATAAATTCTAGTTTTTAAGTACGGATTGTTCGAAAACCAGTAGCTTTTCGAAAAAAATAGTTCAGTAATAAATTATAGAGCGGACATTCAGCTATTCAAAAATGTAAGTATAATTGAACTGGACCTTGAAATCACTAAGATATACCTATTCGCGTGAACAGAGTGGTGTAGTCGCGTACAGATGCGCTTGCTATTGACGCTGCTGTCAATGTACTTTCTACGTATATATTTATAAAATTTTTGTTTGTATGACAGGAACTTGCAAGGAACGTATGAATCCATATATCTTATGAATCCAAATCTCACCAAAAACATTCTGTAAAAAACATGCCAAGTCTCGCTGGAACTGCTTATTTATTTTTAAAAAGTCGTGCCAAGTATAACGTTCCAACTGGCTTTAAAAAGGATCTAGTGAATTGAAACTGGACTGAAATTATAATTTAAGTTAAATTGGTTTATTATTTACGTTAAAAAGTATTGAACTATGATTTTGATAATAAGTTTAATCACAATCTTGATTGAAAGACTCTTCAGAAATATATTGATTGAAACATGAAACAGAATCGATATGGCAGACGCCCTTCATACAATTGAGCCGCTTCATAACACAAATGCACTTCGTTGTTCGGCAACCTGTCGCGCATTGGCATTATATTAATTGTATGTCTTTAATGGAAAATGGAGGACGCAAACCAGTCACTGTCCGTTGTCTTCTTCTCGGCGGCTGCTCAGCAGCCGGCGGGGAGACGCCTCCGAGGCTACGGCCTCACTGACGTGGGTGCTAAACGCCGCCTGCTAATACAGGCGGGGCGATGGGGGCACTAGGGTAAGTGCGGTGGTGGTCCGGGTGCCAGGAGGACTTCACGCCGCGGCGAGGTCGTACCAGCCGGGTGATTCCCCATTGGGGGAGGTCCAGCTAGTGCCCGTCAGCCAGCGGCCGCTCGTCCCCTGGTGGCTGCCTTGCGAGGAGGTCCCGAGGCAGCAGTCATATCCGGGTAAGCGGCGGATGCCGAACTTTCCTGGGCTCGTTGTGCTTGCCCACGATCCTGACTACTCGACACGGAGTAGTGGATGTGGACAGGCGACGGCCACGTCAGGCTGTGCTTAGACAGCACCACCCTGAGCAGATTATCTGAGCGCTTTAGCCTCCAGGCCGCCCATGGCGGTCGTGACGTCGCCGAAGGACGACATCAGGCGCTGGAGGCTAGAGCTGATGATCCTTCATCCCCCCCCGGCCCTCTGGCCGCGTCTTCGCCTTCACGGAGTTCGGCCAGAACATCAGTGAGGGTCCTGATCGCCAGGATCAGGACCTGTCTGTCCTCTTGTAGGACGGCTGCTCTTTTCGTCTTTACTCTTAGGGCCGGTTGGGGCTTCGGCTTCTCTTTCTGAGGTTCAGCCAAAGAGGTGCCGACCACTCCCAGCGAACCCGCGGGGGGCTCTTGACGTGGCTGGCCCGGCTATTCCACGTCCTGAGGGGGCGGGGGCGATGGTCGCCTCCTCCGCCTCCTCGGCTTCCGTTTCTTCGTCGCTGTTCTGTTGGGGGCGTTGGCGGCCGCCACGAGAGAAGCTGCCGGTTGGTTTCTCCTTGCGGTGCCGCTTCCGTCCTCTTCGGCTCGACGGGCTTCGTTGTCAGAGGCGCTGTACTCGCTCTCTTGTTCCGTACTTCACGGCGCAGTACGAGGCAGCCAGTGTGGTTGGCAGGGTGTGCCCCGCCACAGTTTGCGCAGTCAGCTTCTTCGCGATGTCTTCCGGTTCCGTGTTCACCGGGAGGCCTCTGATAGCGACCTTCGGCGGACGTTCTTTCGGGGGTGCATAGGCGAACCGGGAAATTCCGGGGCCGGCGCCCTCCAGCGCGGCGGTTAGGTAGCGCTGGTACCCACGGAATTCCTCTTCGGTTTATTTTTCCTCTGTCGTGTCGCGTGAGATAAGATTCAAGTGCAACAAAACTTTTATTTTCGCGCGCTTAAGCATCCACGCCGCCTCGCGCTTCCAGCATCCTGGAATTTATGATAACGTCGAAAAGTCTTTCTTCTTCTTAATCGTATAGGTGATCAATTTGCACAAATGTTGTTATTCAACATAAACAGGCTGCCTTGAATAATTGATCATTGAGATTTATTGCGAAAAAAACCTCAATTAAGAACACATGATGATATAGATCATCTTAGAGCAGCTATGTTCCAAAGTGTTAATAAATCTGGACAAACTACGTCCCACCAAAGGAGCATTAGAGCAACATCTTCGTAGGGCTACTTACCAAACATTTATTTGGAGGACAGCACACAAGCCTATACACAATTTACCCCCACCATGAACATGTGGTTGGCAAATAAAAAGCGACAAATTAGTGCCAGTGACTAATTTGCGTCCTCCATTATCCATTAAGGACATACAATTAATATCATGCCAATGCGCGACAGGTTGCCGAACAACGAAGTGCATTTGTGTTATGAAGCGGCTCAATTGTATGAAGGGCGTCTGCCATATCGATTCTGTTTCATGTTTCAATCAATATATTTCTGAAGAGTCTTTCAATCAAGATTGTGATTAAACTTATTATCAAAATCATAGTTCAATACTTTTTAATATAAATAATAAACCAATTTAACTTAAATTGTAATTTCAGTCTAGTTTCAATTCACTAGATCCTTTTTAAAGCCAGTTGGAACGATATACTTGGTACGACTTTTTAAAAATAAATAAACAGTTCCAGCGAGACTTGGCATGTTTTTTACAGAATGTTTTTGGTGAGATTTGGATTCATAAGATATATGGATTCATACGTTCCTTGCAAGTTCCTGTCATACAAACAAAAATTTTATAAATATATACGTAGAAAGTACATTGACAGCAGCGTCAATAGCAAGCGCATCTGTACGCGACTACACCACTCTGTTCACGCGAATAGGTATATCTTAGTGATTTCAAGGTCCAGTTCAATTATACTTACATTTTTGAATAGCTGAATGTCCGCTCTATAATTTATTACTGAACTATTTTTTTTCGAAAAGCTACTGGTTTTCGAACAATCCGTACTTAAAAACTAGAATTTATACTGCAAGACTTTAATTTAGAAGATAGCTCATAAACTATAATAAATAAGTATTATATGTCTATGGACGAAACATACAACAGTTTATTAGCTTTAAAACGCAATTATAATTTTTTGAATCGGTACAGTATATGTCGAGTTAGAGCGTAAAAACCAAACTGCCCTTCCGCCATCTTTGTTTCCCCCCCCCACCCTCTATCCCCACCTTTGCACTCTACGACCGACAGTTCCGTATTGTGGACATGACAAGGAATCCAACGGTACCAATCGTAGGTATTTACAGAAATTACAAATAAAAATCTTCATAGTAGCTTGAAGGCAAACCGTACTAAATAGACTCGTTGCCACACCCTACTTGTGCACTCTTCCTGAAAATTCTCTGTATAATGTTTCTTCATACACGCATCCCATCCATCACTCATCCGTGTATACGACGCAAGTTACCTACAAATATTATATGGAAAAAAGTCAGAGTATTTCATCAGTCAGAAAGAAAGGGTCCTCGATATATAATGTGGGTTCAACTTTAAACTTCCATCAAGCCCTATACTATTGAATTCAATTTTTATAGTTTTGCTGTAAATCCAAATTATATTATGACCTCTCGAAAAACTGCTGTACTGCGCACACACACACCTACACATATCACGCCTTTATCCCTTGCGTGGCAGGCAGAGCGTTAACGGCCGCAAGAATATGGTCGCTATCGCCACGTCTGACATTTTTGAGGATTGTTTTCCAAGGTTGTTTCAGAAAACATGTGTTTCACTATAGTGACAGGTTGTCAGCCTGTCGCCTAAAAATTGTAATACACCAATACTCTCGAGTCCCTTAGTCGCCTCTTACGACACCCGCGGGAAGGATGTAGGGTGATGCTATTCTAAGCCGGCATCTGCTAGCGGTTGCCGTGTGATGCACAATAATGGGGCGGATAGTCGTCCAACCTAAAAAGCTTCAAAGCTTATTTGCCCTTTGCCTTTTGCGGTTTACCCAGCTGAGTTACTAAGAAATTAGTTATTTCTGCAACATGTAATTAATTAAATTCACGTGGCATCTAGGCTATCGGGGCGAGGTTTTCAACACGTGCGCATCTACAGCTACACCCCGTGGGCATCTATCTGTACTTGAGCGTATCATTATGTATGCACCTACCCTACCTACTTACTTCCGAAATTAGATATTCAGTCAAAAATAGAAAAACTAAGGCAAAAACTATCTTTCCAATTAATATGAGTAGAGATAGGAACACAGTCATTATATTATGTTTACCTAAAGACAGGTGAAGACCCCATTTCTACCCATGGGTGTCGTAAAAGGCGACTAAGGGATGAATCTAGGGAACGGGCAGCAGCGTTCTCGGTGAAAAACTACAATCTCTTGCTCTGCGCTCGCCAATCTGCCTACCAAGCGTGGTGAATATGGCAATACCCCCTAAATGGGGGAGGCCCGTGTCCAGCAGTGGACTGTTGTGGCTGTAGAGGAAGAAGAAGGTGTAGTCAGTTGGGCGGGCGAGCTGATGGGCCGAACATTACCTACTGTGACTATTAGTGTAAGTTGGTAAGTAGTGTTGTTAGAAATACACTTTCTAATTTCATCGGCGCATGGGCCCAGCAGCCCAAAGGCCCAGCAGCCCAAAGGCCCAACGGCGCCGCACGTTGGCCCAGAGGTGTACTAATTGCAATTGTTCCCTCATTTGCAATTTAATAGCCGAGCTCTACACAAACCGAACCATCTAATTAGCCTGCTTGCGAGATACCAAAATCAGGCAAGCTAGGTATCCAGATTCGTCGTGAGAAGCGCTCCAAGACAGTTAAAAAAAAACATTGTGTAAAAATATTAATGCAATACTGACGTAGAAAGAAACACGTCGTAGTATTGAGAGGTTGCATTCGAGACCAGAATAAACTCAATAATGGATCTATTTAAGTCGTGCCACGTAGAGGCGCTCACGCTTGTAAGGCGCTGCGCCCGGTGGCGCCCCGGGCCGCCGCTAGCACTACAGGCTACAGGTGGGATACAACACGCGCCCTTTCCAAGCACGGCCCACGCATAAACTATAAACCTTTATTAGTATTTTCTTGAACGTGCACCTATGGTTATACTATAACATCCCGTTATTGGCTAATGAATGGAACGGCTGAAATTAGCACATGTGCCACCGGTGTTCTTTTATCGTTTATAAAAAATCCAAACCACTTAGTTCCCACGATAAAATAATTGAGCAACGCATTTTCGTTGCTGGTGAAAATCTGCATCGACGCGTTTCCATTAAAAGCACTCGCGCTTACAAGCTTTGTATTGAGAGTTTCAAAAATTAAACTGAGGGTAGTGCACCTACATCCTTTGACAAGGACAGCAACTTTTATTTATGTATGAAGCAGTCATGTGGAAATAAAATAAATAATTAACTTGTGCCTCGGAATTATCACAAGCAAAGAGAATACCTATTTAGAATGCCGTGTTCTGTGATAGTTTTATCATACCCCGCAAGGGATATAGGCGTGATATATGTATAAGACATTATTACGGGTTTTAACTCACGGTAGGGATATATCGAGCACCCAATATTTCGGCGATGTTGCAGTCGCCATGATCACGGGTAAACTGGAGCGGCTGCGGGTGACGGCTAACGGCAAACATATCTGTCTACCCTCATTCTTCTGCGTTTTTTCGGAACACTTTGGTCACTATCGGTACTCACTCGAAAGTCATCTCGACAACACACACTAACGGTATCGCATGATTTTATTGCAGGTTTAGACACAAACTTATTTTTACACAAATTTACCACTGGATTCCATGTACTTGACAATTTGAAGCCATCTTCTCTATTGAAATTTTTGTACTTGGTGATTTCAATAGCCTCGCTTACCAGTCTTGGTATGTAGTGGCGTTCGGTCGAAAGTACTTTTGGATTATGTAATTCGATCCAGTGGTTTGGACCAGACTCAAGCAGGTGTTCCGCAATGGCAGACTTATGTGCTTCATTGTTTTTCACTGCCTTTATGTGCTCTTTGACACGGATGGAGATGGTCCGCTTAGTTTGACCAATGTAACAACTACCACAACTACAGTCTATTTTATACACCCCTGGACATTCTAATGGAAATCGATCCTTTGGTGACCGTAGAAACTGCGACATCTTCTTGAAAGGAGTGAACACAGTTTTTATCGAATACTTATCCAGTATCCGTCCGATCCTGTCTGTTACTCCCTTCACATACGGAAGAAATGCAGCACGACGCTCAACCTTGGGAATTGGTGTCCTAGTCTTGTGTTTCTGAGGCTGAATTTTGTTAGGGTAGCCATTGCTCAGTAGTACGTGTTGAACATGTTGCAGTTCCTCATGAAGGTGTTCGTTATCGCAAAGGTCATAGGCGCGATTTGTTAAGGAGGTAACCACTGAGTTAAGCTGTCGCGGATGGTGATGCGATGTTGCGTGTAGGTATCGGTCAGTATGTGTCGGTTTCCTGTACACCGTGTGACTGAGAGTGCCGTCGCTTCTGACCGTTAACTTCACATCCAGGAATGCCAGAGACCTATCCTTCTCTATTTCTGCCGTGAAACGTATAAACGTATGTTGCTGTGGATGAATATTGGGTGCTCGATATATCCCTACCGTGAGTTAAAACCCGTAATAATGTCTTATAGTTTTAGTGTTAATAACCACGGAACCTTAAAATCAAGTGTGATATATGTATGTTTATCATAATCACCAGTACTGAAGAGGTTTCGCTTGCGATTGCACTAAATGATATTAACATCACTGTGTAGATATCGATTTAATACAGTCAGTACCACTCACTCTGGCATTCACATCTTGAAGAGCTAAGGCGTTTGAAGAGGCTCAGGCTCGTAATAATGTTTCAATTTAAAACATAAAGTGCCGTCGGAAGCTCAGACAGATACAATTAACGCGATAAAGACATTCGCATCCCCCGGATAGCTGTCAAACAAACCCTTCTAAATAAAATTAATACCCCGCATTAACATCCCTAGGGGCGCCCCGCATTTTAATTCGGGAAAGATTTCTTTAGCATTTTAGCATATTGTAATGCCGAACCCTTTTCAGCGCTCGACTAACCAGCAATGAAGAACGTCATGGAAAGTACAAGATGGATCCTACTTATTTGTTGACTAGCATGTCATATTATGCCACCTAATTCCTAGTTCTCATAATTTCATCCTCAAACCTTACACGCTCTGATGGACGCTTTTTTTTGCAATAGCCCGATATCGGTGTCGGAAACGAGCAAGAATACAACGTCTTATTAAAAGGGCTGCGTAATATCAGGGGTGGTTTTAGGGCGTGTAGACTTGTTGGCAAATTGGCAGTTTAGCGCCGCTCGGCGTTACGCAAAGCGCGCCGTCGTCGGAGCCAATTTAAACCGTTCTTACAGGCTCGGGTAACAAAGCCCTCGACAAAACAAGAATATAAAATCGCTGTAGACTCTATTGCGCTTGCTGGGAACATTACCAGAGTATCAAAGTAAGTACATAATACAAAAGGAAGCAGCGTTTATACTCCCCAGTTAAGACGGTACAGTGCGTGTTTATGGAACAACAAATCTATTTAATTTAATTGGGGATATAAAGCGCTGTAAATGGGATCGTATTAAGTGTTTACGACTAATTATTAGAGATCAAAGGCACGGAATGTGCTAGTATAGTTTATTCCATAGCATTACTGCTTAAGGGCGCTCACGGTCAGGTTAAGTACACCGTGACGGTGGACTTAAGTGTAAAGGGCTTAGGTTTAAGCAAAGTTGATTTAGGTATTTATTCATACCTACCTATATGTAGGTACCCTAGCGTAGAAGTCCTAGTCAAATAATAAAACTAGACATTCAGGCTGTATTTTACTAATATTTATAACTAACGCACAGCGGTTGCACCCTCTGCTACTTGGTTTCCTGCAGCAATAAGACATTTTCCTGGCATGTATATACATAAAAACTTTCGGTATGTATTGATAATGCTATGCTGAGATAGAGTTACGGTCACGACAATGCGACACGTAACCTTTGTATTCTGTGAGGGTAACGTGTGCGTCGACACAGCAGCCTGCCCAGCCCGTGAGAAACGGAAATGAAAGCTCAGGACTGTAATAGCGCGCAATCGGCCGGGAGTAATTGCTAATCTGCCGCCGACGCGCGCTCTCTAATCTTACACATGCGACTGAAATGTTCCCGACAGCTGACAAACGTACCCAATGCGGTACTCACACCTGCCGCACGTTTTTCCGGTGTTTTGTTAGCTCCGGTTGTCAGTTGAAAGGAAATTACGAAGTCATCATTTTTTTTGCATTCTGTCGGGGTCTAACCTAACCTAGGGGATTTGACGTGGGACCAAGTTTTTACACAGAGCGACTGCCATCTGACCCTTTGCAAGCCGAATGCTAACCTGGCCCGAATCCTAGGTTAAGTCACATTCAAATATCATCAGAATTCAAATTTTATTTGAATGTGGGTTTGTTTCATCACGATGTTTTTCCTTCACCGTAAGACCGCAGTCGGTATTTGTACGTGAGTAAAAACACACTGGTACGTAGTGGGGATTTAACCCGGGTCAATTGTAAGACCGGTGCGGTGTCATAACCAGTTGGCCACGGACGCTCTGATGAAAGGAAAATTTACAAAATCACATACAAAAAACTATACACTGTGTCACCGCTGCATCAAAATTGAAGCAGTCACTAGTTGTCATTTGTGTGGTAGCTGTCACAAACCGCGCCATCTTCCGGAAAGTGTGCGACCTTGTACCCGACATCTTACACCCCTCGGCTACCACCTAATGACTCCCGAGATCCGAACACCGAAACTGAATTAACCCATAACACTATTGATAATTATTAATACAAGTTTAGCTAACTAATTTGTAGCTAAATTACTGACGCCTAGTGAAGGATTTGCTTTACATCAGTATTAATAGGTATCTGTGATGTGACGTTAATCACAACATCGAAAATATCTTCAGTAGACCGTTTTTACTATTTCGGTAGACTTTACCTACATTAGGCGGATCGCACACTTGACGCACGACGGAGCGCAGAAATATCGCAGCGTTCTGTCACATCCATACTATATATATTCATTTTCCCATGACGTTGTACGAGTATGAACCCTTTCGACTAATCGAATATTGTCCGCACTTCACACGAGTTGTCATATTTCATGCATAAAAATTCTGCAACTGATTACACGCAGGTGGTACCAGCGTCTTACCTAATATGATCTATCTGACAGACACTTTGTGGCCTGCATTGAAAAAATTCTTTTGTTGAACCAAATTATTCATTCATCTCTTTGTCGCGCTCCACTGATATAAATCACACTATTTGCTCACTCCAACTAACAGCGTAACGTTTTTTTATCTTTCATCAAAGAAAATTCTTGTTTTAAACTTAAATTGGTTTTCTTTTATGAGGCATGTTTTACGTTTTGTAAGAATGTTGTAAAAAGACTGACCTACTCGTGGTGGGTACGTAATAAATAAAAGAGCAAGAGCAACGTTTAGGAGCTTGTATTTATCAATTTTTTTAAATAAGTATGTCAGTTTTTTAAGCCGTGTGATGCCGGCTTAGAACAGCATCACCCCACATCCTTCCTGCGGGTGTCGTAAGAGGTGTCGACTAAGGGACTCGAGGTTTTTGGTGTATTAGAATTTGTAGGCGACAGGCTGACAACCTGTCACTATAGTGATACACATGTTTTCTGAAACAACCTTGGAAAATAATACTCGACAATGTCAGACGGGGCGATAGCGACCGCATTCTTACGGCCGTTAACGCTCTGCCTACCCTGCAAGGGATAAAGGCGTGATATATGTATGTATGTAAGTATGTATGTTTTTTTAAAACATAGTTAAAGAAACTTGATGGTCTGAGAAGAACACAATATTATGCCGCATCTTTTAAACCCATTGAAAGTGCTGAATCTTAGAAAAGAACATCACTGAATTGAAAGCGAGGTATTTGCGTTGGAATACAAAATAGTAACGCCACCACCCTCCCATTTAGCAATCGTACGTACACAGAGACTCCACGCATGAATAACTCTGTGCTTCTAAACCTGGTAGACTAGTATTTAAAATTCTCCGTTTATCTTTGTGGATTTCAACTGGTTGGTATAGTGATCCCAAGGGCACGATTGTCGAGCCAGACCTCGTCTTGATTTACATAAATTATGGCCTCGTGAACGCGATGGCAGTAAGGTTTTTCGTTCACTTTGTTTAGCGATATATTCTGTAAGAGATACGAAAAATTGCTATTTAGTCAGAATATTTTATCTGAAACTCTAGGTACCTACTCAATTTTTTATTGCCTTGAGTCGCAAATTTTTATTACACTCTAAAACAGAGTTTTTCATCAAAAATTTTAAAGCTCTTTATGAAAGTCACCCTCCGTCCCTCTTTGGGCACTTCTACTGGCACGGAGGGCAATTAAAACCTTTTTACAGCGCATCTCAGTTGTCCAGCGGGACCTGTCTTTCGGCGGCAATTTGGCTAAATGAGCGGTATCAGGGCCTCAGAATATTAGGGTAAAACAGAAGCTATTGTTTACTTTTGTGCCACGTAAATTGAATGAAGGGCTGCGGCAAATAATAGCTGCTTCATGTCAGAGCAAAGAGTACTCCTTGTTGGGTTTTATACCGAGTGTTTCTTATATTCATCCCATGTTCAGTTGTGAAAGTCGAGACAACTTATCTTGACGAGATCACACGACACTATCTAGAATATATTATATTCTGCCTTGGAACTCGTAGAGTAAGTACCTACTCGTAAGATCTAATATTGTATTGTTTCCTTGTATTGTATGTAAAAGCTGTTGTTACAAAATGTATGTAGCTCCCAAATAGATGTCTGCGTGCTGGTAACACACTGTATATGAACCTACGAACCAGTTTGTTATCCAGGGAATGCAAAGGCAAGTTTGTTGCTTGGTATCTTGCGGTTCTCTCGTTCTCTCCCACGAGAACCAAAGTGACTTTAGATAAGTTACCGGCAACAATCTCTTTCTCAGTGCATTAGCCCTCTTACTAAAATTATGGTGCAAACCGTAAAATCACGAAAAAATAACACAGCTGTTCCAAACTTGGAAGGCGAGCACAGCACAGCACGAGGTTATAATAATGGCACTTTTCGGTGATAAATGGGTAGCCTTTTCCGAAAGCACTTACTGAAAACATAAAAATATTATTTATAGCTGACAATCCTTACCATGGTGTTCATATTTTTTCTTATCTTACTGAAAATACGGTTAGGTACAATCAAGCGCAGGCTGAGTTAGTCGCCGCGCCTATATAACTTACATTGGCAATTTGAGTGTTAACCGCACGTGAGCGTAACTGTACTTATTATTATCGAGAGGAAATATGATAATATAGGTAGGTAACAAAATGGCGTGCGTGTAGAGGATATTAAGTCGATTATCGCGGTGCTTATTCGACGAATTCCATGTCATTTGGAGGTGCGTGTGGGGAAGAATAATTTCCGGACATCAGTCAATGGCACGTCCTGTCCCCAACTTGACGGCAGCGGCGTTGGCGCGGGTTTTGGAGCTCTTTTTTTAAATTCCCTTGTGAAAGTACGCTAATACTTGTTCTCGTATTACACGTTCTACTAAACTTATTTATGCGCACACACACACATACCCTAATAAAGTCACACACCTTTCTGTTTTGACTTTTAAATAACGAGTACTTATCTCGCGCACGAGTAAACTTGCATATCAAATCGTATGGATTTTATCAAAACAAGTGAAGAATTTTGACACAAAGATGTAGAAAAAATCGAAGTCGCGGTGCGCATCATAACTGGGCTGAAATCTATTCCAGTTTTGAATTTTGGCATGCGCGGAAATCTGCTATTTGTGCACGTACCACAGTTTCTACTAAACTTATCGATTCACAAATAATTTCCTACATACCCCTGGCCATAACAACACAAATTTAAATACGTGTGGTTCGAGCTAACGTTGTGGATTTCCGTGCACGGAATTGAATTACAACGTTTCAGAAATTGACTCTATCGTACCGTCCACGGATTTGAATTACGACTTTTCAGCTTCTGGGGCTCTATTTTTCAATTCTTGCACGCGGAAGCTTCTACTAAATTGTGCTTACATCACACGTTGACACGTTCTACTACACGAATCCATTCACAATTCTTTGACATGTAATACAAATGAGACTAGTTGTTGCTGACTTCCGTGCACGGAATCGAATTATGAATTTTCAGTTATTGAGAGTCTGACCGTGACATGATTGCGGGATATGTCGCCCTGGTAACGGCCTCTCTCGGAAACAATAATGCTTTTTAATGACGTCTTTGTTATGTTCATACTATACTTTCAATTCAATTTGGTAAAATGTTAGAAATGTAGAAAGTAGGTACTTGCTTCACCCAAAATCAAAGTTTGATTTTAATCTATTTTAACGTCCCTCAGATTGGACCTACGACTGATTATCCACAATGATCGTTTATTTTGATAGGTATACTCAATATTATTCGAACATGAATCCTGAATCGAATATTACGTGAGTTTATTTACAGGTGGTTCGACAGGTCCCCATCTATCATCTGGTTTATTGTTTTACGCGTTCCTGTGTATTGATTTACAGTCATTGACTCCGGATAAGAGATGGAATAAAAATAGGACGAGCTAAAAGGAAAACCAGGTGAATTTTGTTTTCCCATATTACCCTTTCGATTTGTAGCCTGGTTATATAGGGTGTGGGGTTGGGCTCACCGTCTAGTGACGTCTATTCCGACCCTCGCCCGGCCCGGCCCACGTCAAAATACAACACACCCGCTTTAAAAATATTTGTTTACCCTTTACTGCTCACCATATTGCTTTTACGTCGTAGGGAAAATAGCGATATGGAAACACGATTTTGAAAACAAACAATTTGTTTAAATGTTCTACCAGGAGGTATTTTAAAAGGGTTTATTTCTCATTATACACGGATATTTTTTAGTCAGGACAGGTCATTTTGTAGGGTGTTTCTACTATGATTCTGAACAACTTTCTATGGGGTCACCTGTGACTAAAAAGTAATCCTGTAGGTAGGTAAGTATTAGTTTAAGTATTAGTGCAGTTTATATATATAGCAATTCAGCCTATTTTATTCGCAAACTGATAAAGCTCTTTTTGCACTATTTTGATAAATCTCGACTCTACTGCCACACTTAACTGGGTCGGCAACATCGAAATTGTGTAAGAAAGTCACAATACCTACTTACAACAAGGTGTGTCCTTCGAATTTCAAGGAAACACCTGAAAATAACTCTTCTCGTGCGAAAGGCTTATTTATTTGCAACATTTCTCGTCTCGATAAACTTATCTTGTTACTTATCTGAAAAGTAACTCCTACGCAGCTAGACTGAATAAGTATTTAGCACAATCGGATTACGTACTCCTTTTGTCACGTTCCGAGCTAAGAATATCCTAAATTCAGCTCCCAAACCACCATTTACGGAAATTATATTTCAAAAATACAGCGGAGCGCTAAAGGAAATCAAGTATCAGAATATTTCAGCTCTTTTGTTGCCGTCCCTGCGCTCTTCTGCCTGAAGATTCAAATTATGAGATGCTTTAGAGTCACGGCGAAGCAAAAAGGTTTCTTAAAGATTTTATTTCTTCTTTATGTTATGCAGTGTTAACAAATTTGAAATAGGTAAATTAATTTGCGTAAGCTAAAACCGTTATAAAAATTTCGTTTCTTTTAAGTTATACAATTTCAATATCTTTTCTTATATTTGATTGACACACAATAATAAAAAGTTTAAGAATATTGTGAACAGTGAATAAACAAAAGCCTTTAAAAGCCACATTGCAACACGAGGTAAGGTATATCCAGCTTAGCGTCCATGACGTGTACAGATACCGCAACCCCGCATGACGTACGGGGACAAACCCACAATGATCAACGTTGTATTACGTGTATTCCATGCGTGTATTGCAACTGGTTATTCACACATGTCTACCTGACACTTCGGCAGCCAATGAGATTGTCTACACTGCAAACATAAGATTTGGTTAAAAGTATATTGATGCTTGTAAATGTGTTTAGCAACAATTTCTGTACCAGAAGAGTAACCATAGCAAACCTACCTAGTTGGACGAAAAGAATAATCTACGCTAAATTTTATAAAATAACATAGGTATCTAATATTCTCCGGTGCAGTATAAACAAACAATCTGTAGTACTTATGTAAAGTCACTTTACTGACGATAGTTTAACTTGACAACGTTATATTAAAATTCTGATGGAAAGGTTACATTTTTCAAAAGAAAAATTCAATTTTATTTGTTTGATAGATATACGCTGCCGAACGCGGAGGCCGATTGCTCTCGCTTGCACTTCAAGCCTAGAACGCCTCAAAGCAAGGTAATGCAACATGAGTCATGTTTTTGGTGCGTGCAGCCGGCTGTCTGGCTGGCAGCGTTGTTACGTCAAAATAAGGTACTGTGTACCTATTTTGATGCCTATATTTATATCGATGGAATAACTCTGACACTAGGGTTAATTAGATCGTTGGAGGACTCGATGTCCCATACGAAAAAAACTAGAAGATCGAGTAAAATATTCAAACTCCTTATAAAATCTGGTGCAAACATTTCTTAATGTGATAATGATGTACAAGTTGTTGAAATCAGACGCGTGAGTGCCTACAATAGTTGGTGTTAGTTAGTGAAGTGTGAGACGCGGGTAGGCTGGAACGAGGGGGTGAGGGGTGAGGCGGGCGGCAGAGAGGGAAGGGGGGCGAGGGTCCTCAAAGCCTCTCAGAGAGTCAAACTGCGGTAGGGTTGCCAGGCGGATTAAGTAGGGCATAGTCAGAAGTTTTAATTATCTGTTCAGCCTACTGTTACATACGCGGCGTCCGGTCCGTCCAGCTTATGGTAGGCATTTGTTTCTCGATATTTGTGCAGTTCGTGCGGATTTAGACTGAATTGCGAACAAACGACCACCGGCCGGCCAGACTGATTTTGCACTCGTTTTATTATACACGAAAAGAGAAGCATTTTTTTTTTACATTCAAACCGAAAAACCTCTAAAATACAAATTATACAAGAAGATTGAGAACCGTTAAAAATTCAAGATTTTCGGATTTCTTACCCGAATGCTAGGCTCTCAGGTCTGCCCGGCTTTTAGATATGGCAACTCTGGCAACCCTAAACTGCGGCGATACTCGACTCCGACTGCTTACTCATGTGTTACGTAATTAAGAGACGAGATGCCCACAAAACGAAGCCTATGTCAGCTAAACTATACTGAAACTGACTAGTTACGATGGAGTGGCCCTGTTCCAGCTTTCTGAGAAGAGCTTGATTGTGTTCATTGGAATTGGATAATGAGTTATTCTTATAACTCCTCAGATACTTATTTCAAAGTAGGTGGAAATCTCTTACGACGATAAAGCCATTAATGCTAAATTTAAATTAGGCGTTCGTATAATATATTATAACTCGCAAACAGCTAGTGTAGCAAGCTGCTACGATAAATACGTAGACAGGTGCTACGAAGCTACTTTTGTAAATACATACTTTAAGCTTCAACTACAGACACTTTAGTTCACTGCTGGACATCGGCCTTCTCCTAGAGGGATACTCACCACGCTTGAAATACATATCTACTGTTTATCTGGCTAACACCGTTTCAAACATCACTTACATAAGCTACTTTAAACATTGTTATGTTATGTGTTCCAGCTACAAATTAAACACCACATTATTTGTAAAACAAGCAGCAGATTCTTAAGTGCTTGATCGTAAAACAACACTAATTCCACTAATACTAGTTAAGTGCCTTCCTTCCGACACCCTCTGTTGCTGGAAATAGTAAAAGCGCCAAATCATTAACTGCTAATGGTTTTTCCGCCTGTCTGAAATAAAACTTATGCCTTAACACGAATTTGGGTATGGTATTTCTATTTTATTATTTTTCTTTTGTATCGTAGCACCGGTTTAGAATAGCATTATCACATTTTTTTCCGCGGGTGTTAGAGGAGGCGTCTATGGAACAATTTATCACATCAACATATCGCAGTCCACTGCTGGATATAAGCATCCCCCAGGTAAGCTACAATAAACGATCTCCCGCTTACAACCCGTCATTATAGTGTTACACTGAAAAGTTCTCATAGTATGACAATCAAATATTTGTCAGATGCGACATGGATAACATGGATAACACAGATTTTACTTACGGAAGTTTACGCTCTGCCTACCCCGCTAAGGATATAGACGTGATGTATGTAGGTATATATGTGTATGCTACTTTTACTTTTACAGCTACAATAGTCCACTGCTAGACATGGGCCTCACCATAGTGATATAGATATTAGAATAATCCATAACTTGTTCCAACTTAATTGTGTTTGGGTGTCCATCAGCCAGCTATTGTGCGACCTCATAATGACATCAAAGCAGAATTGACGCGGCCTCCGTTATCGATTAATTTAGAATACATAAGCGGGTATTCCCCTATGGACAGAGCTGGCCAGGCCCTGCTGTTCTCCGCCCGAACCCTTGTCCAACTATGGCATTATTATAATGTCAGCCTGTCGCCTGTCCACCTCAGCCTGCCACTAATTCAACCTGTCATTTATACCTGCACTATTTAGGTATTCAAACATTTCCATTCAAATGCCATCCCCCGCAGACACTTTTCGCAGAATTCTCGCATTAAAGGCAGACTTATTCGAGTAATAAGCATTCCTTATTAAAATATTCCGACTAGATAGGTAAAATGCTTTCAATGCTTATTTCTGAGTAAATAGAATTATAAAAATATTCACGTCAATAGCGAAAGGAGCACAGACCTTTGCATTCACTGGGATATTTAGAAAAAGGTAAATATAATATAGGAGCGTTGGTGGCCAAGTGTTTAGGACACCGGCCTTACAATCGTGAATCGTGAGACCCAAGTTTGAAATGTACGTGAGGAAAAACACATATACCAATGTGTTTTTTCTCACGTACATTTACCGACTGCTCTTACGGTGAAGGAAAAACATCCTGATGAGATCTTCATTCAAATAAAATTGAAATTCAAATGATATTTGAATGTGAGTTAACCTAGGATTCGGGTCAGGATAGCCTTCGGGTTAGAGGTCAGATGGCAGTCGCTCTGTGTAAAAACTTGGTTCAACGTCAAATCCCCTAGGTTAGGTAGTCGACCCCGACAGAGAACGGGATAAGGCAAGGATAATAAAGTGATGATAGATATATGTATATTATATATATGGGATTTCTAAAGACAACCATGTTCTTTAATTTGGAATCAACTCAGATACGTAACGTTCCGGGGTAGTATCTTACTCAGGTGCTAAAGTAATAATTAATGCCAAAGCCAAAAGGTATATTTTAAGCCCGTCATACTGCGCAGTTTTGTTTTATGATAGACGTCTGAGCACGCACAGTGCGTGGACGATGTAATACAGCTGTGTTACCGTGACAACGATCACACAACACATTAGACTGCACATGAAAGGCAAACACGTTCTTGAAAAACCATTCTAAGAACTGTGAAGTGAACCATCGCGCGTAACTATGTTCCCCTAGTATTATTTATCTCTCAAATACATACATACATACATGTATAACGCCTTGATCCCTTGCGCGTTAGGCAGATCGTTCACGACTGCAAAAATACAGTCGCTCAAATCTCTTAGATGTTAGTATAAAATAAGTTTTCTTCAAAAGGCAATAACTAGATGTCTCAAATTGTTCTTAATGTTGTAGTATATACAGTCAGCATGCACTCATTACCCTGTCCCCAAACCATGTACCTCAGCTTGTTGACAGAAATTGTTCGTAAAAGTGGCACATTAGGCGTCTAGTAGCCTGTGTAGTCGCTGACTTATGGCGTCGCAGCGCTGACAAGAACAAAACGGTCACACGATGGTCTTAGCTCCAGCAACACGCAATCTATTCAAGCCCCAAATATATTGCTATATTCTTTCTTCATAAAGTAGAAAAGCACAAATTTTAGTCAAAGATATTAATCGTGCCGTGTGATGCCGGCTTAGAATAGCATCACCCCACATCCTTCCCGTGGATGACGTAAGAGGCGACTAAGGGACTCAAGAGTATTGGTGTATTACAATTTTAGGCGACAGGCTGACAACCTGTCACTATAGTGGTACACATGTTTTCTGAAACAACCTTGGAAAACAATCCTCAAAAATGTCAGACGTGGCGATAGCGACCGTATTCTTACGGCTGTTAACGCTCTGCCTACCCCGCAAGGGATAAAGGCGTGATATATGTATGTATGTATGATATTAATCGTTTTTAGTTAAGAACATGTTTCAGTACTTAAATCATTAAAACTAAAAACAAAAGCCAACTAATGCAAAATATTTTTAACCTAAGTACCTACTTTAGAAGTGAAGGCAATTGGTAGCTAATGGATGAAGCATGTTGAGAGTCGAAAATAGTCGTTGCCGAAACTGGAACCATATCGGAATTATAAACGATAAACAGACCATTTTTGAAAGAATTTTGGTAAATTAAGTAAAATAAGTAAGGTTTGGTAAGTTGTAAAGCTTTTTATAAGATGCTTAAACGTATTAAAATCAGTAATATCGCCAGAAAATTTATATTATGTACCTAAGCACGGCACCTAGAAATTTTCTGAGACAATGAGAAAGCTAAACAATCGTATGTTAGAGTCAGAGTACTAGTTTACTAGTTTTTTATAACAGAATAAAGGTAGCAATGAGGGATATGTTAATTCATATTATAAATTAGTTCTTTTGATTATGTTTTCCGGTCACAATGGCCGAACCAATAGCTCAGAATAACCAATAAGTCTGTAATGTAGTATTACTCTACTACACCAATGGCTCGATGCTCATCGATTCAAACCCATGCGCGCCAAATTAATCTTTTCAGCTCATTAATTTCCATTTAAACGGCACTCGAAACAAGAGCCTTTTGATGCAGGTATTTATTATTAATTCATTGATCGAAGGATAGGATCGACGGAGCGTAGCTAATAAAAAAGAATTCACTGTTCTACGTCAAAATCTCTCACTTTAGAGTTGTTCATAACATTACATCAAGTTAGCTATGAAATACGTCCGATTTCTATTCAGTTTTACATTTGGTTTACACAATTTATTGTATGTACCTAGTTGTGAGGCCTCCTCGTCCTTCCATGGAAGCAAACGCCGCCGTTGTAATTTTCAATAGGTACCTTATTATGCTTATTTTGCTATAAGAGTAAAGTTTCCTTTTCTTTGTATTTTTTCATAATTACTGTACTAAAGAGATAAGTTTCGCAAACCGATATCCTTTGTTATAACAGCAAAGTTAATAAGCCTACATTACATTTTCAAGCAATTCAATAAAAAAGTCATCGTCTACGTTATTCCTTTGTCTGAGGACTCAGGTATATTAATTCAGATTCCAATACAAGGGCGTTTATTACTTTTCATTACATCAATCGGCCACAACCACGGACTCCACGCAGAATCAATTTCATAAAATGTTTTATTTCAAAGCGAATGTTGGATGGCTTAATGAAAAAGGAACCTGTATTTTTAGTCAAAATGCAACATGAAAATATTTGGATTAATTTAGATAGTATTTTCTACAACATTTAACATGTTTCACAAAGGCGAGAAATACACTTGACGCACGACGGAGCGCAAAAATATCGCAGTGGTCTGTCAGATCCATACTAGCAAAAATATCGCAAAAATATCGCAGTGGTCTGTCAGATCCATACTAGAAACATCACTACCCATACTAAAAACGCACTCGACGGATGACACTGCAATAGCGCTGCGTCAACAGCGGTTGAGCGGTTTTAGTATGGGGATGGATCTGACAGACCGCTGCGATATATTTGCGCTCCGTCGTGCGTCAAATGTGTTCCTCGCCTAAGTTTCACTATCTCGATAGAGTCGGAGTGTTTCGCCAAATCCATTACGAAATACATTTTACGAAAAGCTTCAAATTCAGTAAGTAGAAGTGACAAGTTCGACCAAGCTGTGACCCTCTTCATTGCGGCCTGGTCTCGGGAGGAAATCGGAACGGAGCATAATATTGCCTTGTTATTTCACAAAATATTCGAATCTGCAGCCTATTGAATCGGACTCGCAGAGGGATATCGACCCATGTTGGGAAACCAAAACCGGGCATACTAAAATGTACAGGTACTCACAGGAAATTAGTGAAGATTTATCTTTTTTTTATCGGTCATAAAATGTTCAAAAGTACATACATACATACGTAACACATATCACGCGTTTATCCCTTGCGGTGTAAGAAGAGCGAAAACGATCGCAAAATAACGGTCGTTTTTGCCACGTCTGACAATATTTGAGGGTAGTTCCAGATAAGTCGTGTATCACTATAGTGACAGGTTGTCAGCCTATCGCCTAAAATTGTAATACACATGAAACCCTCGAGTCCCTTAGTCGACTTTTACAACACCCACCACGGGAAGAATCGGGGTGATGCTATTCTAAGCCGGCATCACACAGAAATCCTCCTTTTTTATCAGTCATAAAAATGTTCAAAAGTCAAGAAAAAAAAAAAAGTGAAACATAAAATATCTAACTGCAGCTTGCTTCCAACTGTGATACCGCAAGCTCAAAATTTGTCGGTAGAATAAATTAATTTAAAATTTACGACAAGTAGGCATTACTGGGGAAGTGAAAAGAATAATCCTTGGGCTTAGAAAGTTTTAATGAAATATAGAAATAAGGAGAATGGTAAAATGGAAGTTACTTTTGTCTGTGGGCTGGGAGGAGCGGCGGGAATTGAGGCGGCTCAGGCGGGCGAGCCGTGTTTACCACCGGCTACTCAGCGCTAATTAGTCAACTCATCTAAATCAATAATGAACAAACTTGTTAAACTTCGTAATGGAAAAACTTCTCCTTAAATATCTAGGATTTGCTTGTACTTCGTTCGTTATTATTTGTTTTGGTCTTATTTATCACTACGGAATTGTGCGTTTTGGTAGCTACTGATGTAGTTATTGATATGTAAAAAAAATTGCTGTGTGGTACCAGCTTAGAATAGCATCACCTCATATCTGCCCGTTGGTATCGTAAGAGATGACTAAGGGATGAAACCAGGGAATGAGCAGCAGCGATTCCTGTGAATATTATAGCTACAATGTCTGCACTGCGCTCACCAATCCGCCTGCCAAGCATGGTGAATATGGCCAATCTGAGGTAGACCCATGCCCGACAGTGGATTTTTGTGGCTGTAGAAGTAGTAGCAAAGGTAAATGTAAATTTTTTTGGCTAATTTATCAAATATGGAAGTTAACATGAGACAAAAAAATACGCCCAACATTATTTCTCAGAAAAGGGAGTTGTAAATGATTTTACAAACATCAGTCGACACGTTACACTGAATGTTACCCACAGAAAACTTATGACGTATCACCACCTGCTACAGATTAACTTAATATTCACGCAGGAATCTCTAGCTCACCGGCTGTTAGAACAAAGGAGATTGATGACTACTTGTCGTATGAGATAACGCTGACTTTTTTGCGCGTGATACGATTATTAATGAATGCGCTTTGTCTCTTTCCTTCCTTCAGAACCTTGTTCTGCGGAATTCAGAAAACGTAAATTCATATTCGAAGTTATATCTCGGAGGCGCAATGACGGTGGAACGTGATTTATCAGTATCAAGCGTTAAAGTCGCTCAATGGAGATAAATTCTTGGACATTTTTCACTCAATTTTACTCCCCTGCATAGGCACAAGAACAAATGACAAAACTTCGCGCGCCACCATCAAATTATGATGAGAATTTCCTCGAACGACAACTTATTATTATCCATGAAAAATGTAATAAAGTTCCCCCAAATAAGGTTCGGTTCCTTTTTTCTTTTTCTCTACACATTCACTGCATTCTACGGAGGCGCACGAGGCAGAGTAGAATATTTATAGAAGCTCTGGGTACATAAATACTCCGGCTTTTATAAAATCACAGCGTAATGCGAAAATTATAGAACGCTCCCCACATATCACTGTGACTTGCGTTGAGCTCTCATATTATACTGTAATTTAGACGTAGCATTCCCAGCTGGTATCGCAGAAACGGCCACGAGAGCCTTGACAAAGCCATCTCATTATATCGCGCTCTATTGTGTAGGCTCGAGCTCGGAACCCGAGCTTATAGCCACCGCTAAGGATTCTATCTCGTATTGATTGGAAATTATCGGAATTTGGTAAATTTACGAAAACTCGTATCAAATTTCTGTGAAATAAATAGCTATCAGGTGACTTTAAAATCAATGTTCATTCGATCTGATCATTTTGACATTCATCGAAATATAGATTAGACAAATATTATTTGAAGACGTAAAAGTATCTACTAGGTACTCGTTTGTTATTTGCCATTCTACTGCAATAGTATCAAAGTAGTCGCTTACTGAATACGGAATGAGAAAATTCTCGTATACGCGTATTAGCTTTTAATTAATCCCGTCCTACCCATAGCCGCAATGTATGTCTTCTATCAAGCTTACGTATGTGCGGTGTGTGTATCGAATGGAATCTTTAACTGAGGTCTACACCTTAGCTACCTTACCACTTTACCGACTAAGAAGGAAAACAGGGTGGAATAATGTAAATCTATTTCTGCACGTTATCCGTGTGATGCAGGCATAGAATAGCATCACCCCATTTCCTACCTGTGGGTGCCGTAAGAGGCGACTGAGGGACTTGAGGGTTTCAAGTGTATAACAACTTTTAGGTGACAGGCTGACAACTTGTCACCATAGTAATACACGAATTATCATAAATGGTCCTCAATATTTGTCAGACTAGACGTGGTGATAGCGGCCGTTAACGCTCTGCCTACCCCGCAAGGGATAAAGGCGTGATATGTTTATATTATATACTTCTGCACAAGGTCGAATCTTAATGTAACAGTGTTATAACTACTTAGTTTATATTGCGTAACAGTGTTGAACAAACTATTGAGTGCAAACTATAATCGCGCTAAGTTAGCGGTAATTCCCCAAAGAGACATCACGATGGAGTAAGGTGATTATACAATTATAAGTACCTTATAGGTAGGTATAAGCCCTCGCGCGCCTCGGAAGCTCCTTTTGACCTAATTATTCAGTACACCATAAAACGAACACACGGATAGCAAATCCAGATAATTTAGAGTGGGTTGCGGCGTTGGTGGCAGTTTGTTCAATTTTAGAGTGGGCTGTAAGAGCGCGGTTCGACGTTGGCATGAAGCGTGCTCAGCGCTGTCTGTGGCTGCATGCGAGCGCTGCGCCACTACTCAGTGAGGGTTTCGATACTTACTGAACTGTACTATAACGAGTTTCATTTATTAACATGAACTTAATAGGCACTAACTGAATTAGTGGCAGTTTGTTCAGATTTGGAGTGGGCTGTAAGTGTGCGGATCGAAGTTGGCATGAAGCGTGCTCAGCGCTGTCTGTGGCTGCATGCGAGCGCTGCACCACTACTCAGTGAGGGTTTCGATACTTACTGAACTGTACTATAACGAGTATCATTTATTAACATGAACTTAATAGGCACTAACAGAATAGTGGCAGTTTGTTCAGATTTGAAGTGGGCTGTAAGAGTGCGGCTCGAAGTTGGCATGAAGCGTGCTCAGCGCTGTCTGTGGCTGCATGCGAGCGCTGCGCCACTGCTCAATGAGTACTCGATACGTACTGGATTCTACTATAATGAGTTTTATTAACATGAGCAACATGCACTAAATGAACTATTAGATGGTACTAATAGTTTTTATTTTCATTTACTATTTTCTTCAGTATCTATTCTTTTTTTGAGGTCTCTGGACTGATTCCCATTGTTCAATTTGAACACGCGTCTGAATACATTTTCCCAATTCCCAAGGTTGATTCCGAAGCATCCCAATATCGCTGTTTACAGATTTTTGACTAAGATATTTAACGTATTCATCATTAGTCAAGATACACTTGCACGATTTCACTGGCAGCGGTTGATCAGCGGTATCCCAGATGATAGAGTTTAAAAAGCTGAATCGAGATCGCAGGTTCAAAATTTTCATGCGGTTGAAAACTTGTACCTAACTCAAGAAGACTTAAAAGGTATTCAAAGTACGCTGATACCAAGTGATAGGTCTGTTACTCTAAAGTGTTCTTTGTCGCGAGTGTGGCCTGTTTCTGCCACAAACACTTCCAGTTATATCCTGCAACTATCGGCTGAAGAGCGGCTGTTATAGCTGAAATATGTCGCCGCGACTCTCTAGCGACACAACCACTGCCACTTTATACAACCTGTTTAGACGTTAGGAAAGTTTCTAACATTTATGCGGGAAGTTGATAAAGTTTGAATAGGTTATTTAAATACACATGCTCATAATCACATAGAAACTGAATTACTTATTGGTGGTAGTCTTCTTTTGCTGTGTCATGAATATGACAGATATACATATATCGCACGTACACACCTTTACCCGCGGGGTAGGCAAAGCGTTAACGACCATAAAATTACAGTCGTTTTCCGCAGTGGCCACGTCTGTCAAATATGTAAAGGTCGCTTCAGATAAGTCGTGTATCAGTATAGTCTTACGATACCCACGGAAAAGAAATGGGGGGATGCTATTTTAAAGACTTACGATAAAACATTTTTTTGGGTTCTGAACTGTATTTTTTTTTTGTAAAAACACTAAATATACCGTGATTTACTATATGCATACAAAAATCATGATACGGCATACAAAAATGCCGTATTTAATTCAGATATTTTATGTCTATTGTATTTTAATCTATCAAAGTTCAATATTTTAATTTATATAATATTTTAATTTATATATTCGGCCTAATGAGAAACTTCCGCGTGTTTTGAGTGGGCAAGAAGCTCGATATGTCAGAGTCTCAAGTATTTATTTATAACGCTGTCACGGAATGCGGTCGAGGTTGCTATGCACAAAGAAACGAGGCTACGAGTTAGCCCACGTAGAATTTCGTAGCAGCGGCGGAGTAGACATAGTGTAAAGAGGGGGGAAGTAGGCTAACTCCGGACTAATCGGTGATATCACTACATAGTCTCTCAGAGCTGTCACTATGTTTAGGAATTAGCTCGGGTCAGTTGTAGTTTAGGAGCAGTTGTAGTTTCTACTCATATTACTGCCCGAGCTTTGTTGGACACCAACACACCACACCAATTAGTTCATATTGTTTTAATAAATAAATAGGTGAAACGTAGTATTTTAAGGACCTATTTGTGAACATATTATAGAAATTGAGATATAAGCATCTTTAATAGTTTTATCCTGCTTTAATTTACACATAATAAGAATTATCAATTAGAATTAATAAGCATTATCAGCCACTCAAACGCGAACCTGGTAAACTATGACGACGTATTTCGCACACTCGTGCGGTCTCAGCCCCGACAAGCGCAAGCGCATTCCGTCGATCACGAGATTCTGTCAGTGTGTGTCGTACATACGAGCGCGCGAGGTACGTTTTTATGAAGATAACGTACTTCCCCTATTTTATACTATGGCATACCGGCGTAGCGACGTAGCACTGCGCTACGGAAACCGTTTTTAGGCCGCTGTCTGACTGTTTTTGCGGCTATGAGGAAATTTAATACTGCAAAGCTGGAAACAGACGTTCCCGAATTAAACATGAGTGGTTCGTGTTTTGTTTGCGCGTGTTAAAGCTGGGCTAACAGAATATTCACTATGTATGACAGACGGAGCGAGTAGTTTAATATTCCTACAAAATCGTAGTTTCACGGTTAATGTTTATATTTGAACTTTGAAGAGTATTTTGATATTTGTGTAGATATGTGACAAGATGTGTATAACACGAAACGAATATGACTGAAACACCCAAAAAAGAATGATACTTATATAGTAGATTTTCCACGTATGGAATGTCGATATTACATTGTCGATATATTGGCGTGACGTAGGTTAACATTCAGATCAATAAAAATTATTTCTAGTAATATGATCTCTTCAAGGCTTAGGGCATTCAACTACTTGAAGGTCTCACACATAGATGGTCACTAACCTGTTATAGTTATACATATATCGTAGCTACACCTCAATTTCTTCCACCTGTGTTGTATAGCTCTACAGATTCTTTAAATAAATATGACATCTTGCGCGGAAAATCTTTGATGACTTACTTAACTTTAATAACTTTTACTTAAAAGATGTTCATCTCGATAGACTTATTTAGCTGAAGTTTGGGCCTAAAAGCAAACTTACGCACTTGTCTATTTACCTACGCTTACATTTTACGAATATGAGACCTCAGTATTATGGAAGCCCAAAATTACGAGCAAAATGGCAACATTCTGTTGTTGGGTCGTCGGGCAGTGAGGGTGTGAAATATGACGGGTCCGTGAATGAAAATTTATAATAATGTATTCATTACTCGCCTGCAGGTAACTTACGACAACTTTCCTTGTGATAATGGTCAAACACGAAAATTTAGATTTATTGGAGTTGATTGCATCATTTTGTCGGATGTGGCGATAGCGACCATATTTTTACGGCCGTTAATTCTCTGTCTAACCCGCCAGGGATAAACTCGTAATATGTGTGTGTGACATTCAATCATATTCACTAGAATTCGTAAGTTATTACGTTATACCAGACCTTTCTATGAATATTCTAATACTAGCTGGTGCCCGCGAACTTCGTTTCGCCATATATCATCCATCATATAAGCTATATAAAGGAAGCTCACTGATAAACATGGGCCTCCCCCATAGACTCTAAGAACCATAAAATAATATATTATAAGCTTATATTAAATTGTTGGTAGACAGGTACCCAAAAACTTGGTTTCGCCGACTACACAGTGTGTAAAAATATTAGCTGCAAATATTTAAATGGGTGAATCAGTCCATGAAACTGTACAACTTTCCCCAAGCAACTTAGGTCGAAATATGGAAAAAATTTTTGGACCTCCCATACAAAATGTAGCAGCCGAGCAAGTCAACTGTATGGGAGGCCCAAATGTTTTTTTCATATTTCGACCTATGTATTCCTTGGGGAAAGTTGTTCAGATTCATGGGCTGATTCACCCCTTAAAATATTTGCAGCTAATTTTTTTTACACTTTATATGTAATTTAAAAAAACTGTTAAATCCTAAATTTACAATTTCCACATGCAAAAAATAGTAAGAAAACGGTGATTCTTTTATATATGTTTGGTCTTTTTGATTCCTGTAGGTTGAATTTGCTGAATCAGGTTACAGAATAGTCACTCCCTGTTCCAAATCCTCGCTTTCCAGTTCATTTTAGCAATTTTTTTAAAATCATGCGTTTACTTCCAAAGGTATCAATTCCGTGAAGTAGACTGATGCCACATTTCTTAACATTGTGATGGATGAATAAAGACCGAGTTCATGAGTGTGAATAAATAAAACATAAGCTTATTAAAAACCAAGTAATCCCACTACAAATCCTATCCTATCCTACTTCCTACTATTATATTAATACAAAAGATTTGTTTGTTTGTTACTCCTTCACGCAAAAATTGCTGAACTGATTTTCATGAAATTGGGCACAGATGATGTGTGATGCCGGCTTAGAATAGCATCACCCCACATCCTTCCCGCGAGTGTCGTAAGAGGCGACTAAGGGACTCGACGGTATTGGTGTATTACAATTTGTTGGCTAAACATATAATAACAGTATGTAACAGAACAACATTGGCTAGTAACGTAGATATAAAGAATAGCCTTAACAAAATTAGCAAGAAAAATTAAAAACAAAAAATTGTGGTACTTCGCTGGCCGACTTACATCATAAGCAGATCCATTTCCGCTGAGCCATTTTAACCATGGTTGGAGCGGCAAAAATAAGGATAGGTATCCCTTCACACAAACTTTTGCTTTGAAGCTATTGCAATTTTCCCGCGGTAAATAGTAGATTACGCGATCCATAAATAAAGATTGTATCGTCTGGTACGCAACTTACACGTCTTGTACCACGGAACTTTTGTTTTCGAGTGTAAAAAATATTGAGTTATTAAAAGTTAAAATTATTCCAATATTAAAGAGATATTTTTGTAGTCGTAGACATATTCGTAGATTTTACTTTTCTCATTTATTGAGGTTATAAAAATATAGATTAAAAATAATAAATACGGCCTCTTGTTATTTTTCTTTCTGCGCGCTTATTCAAAGTGACACAGTTCGTGCTGGCCAGTTCGAAATTTGAAATCAATCTCGGGTCCAATAAGCCCATACACATCTTTTTACTACGCGGCACTATGAAATTTACGTGATCTACAAACTTATTTTATGCGTAGCAGCCAACCCCCCTTTTAGGGGTATGTTTTTTTTTAGCCTATAACCTGGTCGGTGATTTACTTGACATTTTGGTACAAATTGCATCAAAATCCGCTCGGTCGTTTTCGCGTGATGCTTCCGCATATCCACAAACAAACACACAAACATCTAAACATCTAAACATCTAAACATCCAAACAGACAAAAATTTAAAAAATTGCAGAAACGTGTTTTGTTATCAATATTAAGTATCACGAATTAATTTTTTTTTGGATATCTTGTATGTACAGACTTTCGGTCCTCTTGAGCTTTATTATATGTATAGATTTATGTGTTGTTTACTAACAAAAATTTTTATAAGTCACTCGTAGTAGTCATAAAAGCCACATTTGTCTTGTTCTATTTTCAAACTTCTATCTCTTCAATGTATCCTAAAATAAACAGCGTTCATAATTTAAAACTTGCAACGACTTACTTAACGAGAACGTATTTCATTTCAAATACTAGGCTGGCAATGATGACTGGCAGGTCAAAAGAGCTTTTTTTAAAACTATATTTTGCATGATAATACCGACTGATGACGTCATAACTCACTATCTTGAATGGCGTCAAAATACTTACTTTTATATTATTTTCTGTTTATTCAACTTTATATTTCGAAAGACTGTAAATGGAGTGTGCAGAATTTTTGGACAATAGTTTTGGGCGTACAACTTTTTTTTTTATTAATGATCCAGTCATCTGGCTATTTGCAAATATTTATTTTTTGAACTTGAATGACCTGGTGCGATTGTGTGACCGTCTGTGTTGTGACGTCACGGGGCCACATTGCGTCGCCCACGTATATTTCAGACGCACCACGCCGCGTGCCAGGCGTGTCGCATCATAACCATTTTAATTATTACACTTCTTTACTTATACGATTGAATACTCAGCTACTAGTATTTTTGAATATAGCGAATTTATTAGTGCCGCGCGTATCTTAAACTTACTAGGTATGATATAATATAAGTGCGCTGATATATTTTGCATTGTTGCAAACATTCATATTTAGTTGAGTACTAAGAGAGTGATTATGTATTTTGGTTTACATGGTGAGATGAAACAATAATAAGTAATTTAGAAAAATTAAATTCAGTAATATTTTCCTTTGCCATTTTATGAATTTCTCACACTTTTAAAATTAACGTTTGACTAACCAACTAAACCTATTTATCAATACCGAACGAATAATACTACAACAGCCACAAAAGTCTACTGCTGGACATGGTCCTCCTCTTATTCGGGTATTTGCCAACGAACGAATAATAAGGCAACATAAAATTTTATTTAAAAATATACCTACAGGTTTTCCACCCCTGTCTGATGTTCGAGTAAGTACAATGGAAATCTTTGTAAGTGCTTATTTTGCGGCATTGTGGTTTCCAGCCGGGGTCCGGACTCCGGCGACTGCTACATCCTACAGGCTACGACGTAATCCCGTGGCGTAGTCCTGCTTAATTGATGCTCATCCTCATTCAGGGTCACATACGATGAGGGTTGTATCCGAATTTACTTCTGTGTATTTACGCCTTTTCCTAAATTACATTCATACATGTATCACGCCTTTATCCCTTGCGGGGTATGCAGAGCGTTAACGGCCGTAAGAATACGGTCGCTATCGCAACATCCGACATTTTTGAGGATTGTTTTCCAAGGTTGTTTCAGAAAACATGTGTGTCACTATAGTGACAGGTTGTCGCCTAAAAATTGTAATACTGTCGAGTCCCTTACTTGACTCCTACGACACCCGCGGGAAGGATGTGGGGTGATGCTATTCTAAGCCGGCATCAGACGGCAGATTTTTCCTAAATTAGCTTGAAACATACCTCATTAAAATGTACTGCTATTTTACACAAAATTTTATGCATGTGATCTTCCAGAGCCCTAAGTCTGCTAAATGAAAATCGTTTCAGTTGGATGTCGATTGAATCTCAGTTGAATGATTTTGGTAGTTTCGTAGTCTGCTAACAGTTTGAAGTATAGGAAATCACAATGGAAATGGAATGACAGTTGAGTTTCAATGACAAAAAATAACAGACTTGGGGGCCAAACATTTTACATATTTTTAAATGGATTTTAAAGTATTTTATCGATTATTTTACGTTATACTTAATAATGGATGTCATTTAGGTCAATAAAAAAACCATAATGTATTTTTAATGTCGATGCTTGCAGCGGTGGGTGGATGATTGTATGTTTTGTTGTGGGCATAACTATGAAAATTGATATGGTACGGTGAGTAAGGCGGTTCCCACGTCTAACGCACTACGCAATGTATTTTTAGCGCACCTGTAACGCATGCATCTGTCAGATGTAAGAAAAATTCGAAAACCACATACTAAAAACTGATGTTGACGCAGGAGCAACGCCTAAACTTGTATTGTTTGATAGACGCATACGTCGACGTAGGTTTATGCGTTGCTTATCTGACAGACTCATGCGTTATGCATGCTTTGAAAAAGTGCGGTATAGTGCGTTAAATGTTAACCGCCAAAATAATAGGGGTTGTTTTATTTAATGAAAAGGAAAAAAGATTGCTCTTTATAATCTTTTCTTTTTACTACAGCTTTTTCTATTTCTATATCGATACCCCGCGGTCTAATGACCGACCCGATGCGATGGCGTAGTAGATAGTAACCCTGCCATCTTCGCCGAAGTCGTGGGTTCGATCACCACAAGACACAAACACATGTTCAGACAATTTTCAAATATTTTTGTCTTGTCTGGGTATGTTCTATTTATAAATTTATTTATTTACGACAACAAAAAGCTAATATCAGTATCTAATATCAGCTATCTAGTTTCCATAGAACAAACTTTGCTTAGTTTAGGGGCTAGAACTAGATAGAGAGAATTTGTAGGTACGAGTAGGTAGTGTTCAAAAATAGATTTGAGCAAAATTATGTTTATATTTAATGCACATTGGTTCAACTAATGCGCATTTGACCGGGCCAGAAATCTAATTAATCAATAAACCGGCTAGCGTCGATTTAGCTTTGATGTCATTATGCGGCTGGTACAATAGCCGGGTAATGGACAGTGGACACTCAAACGCAATCAAGATCCTTAAATAAGTTACGGTTCGTATCACGAGCCGCGCAAACAGGCCGCGTGGTTCGAAACGTTTCATCCAAATTGCCTACCAAGCCAAACTTTAATAGATAGCTTTGAAACATCAAACATAAAAAAAGAAAGATGGAACGCTATAAACCGAAATCGCCAATGTCAATTTTTGATACTCAATAACTCCCTGCCTACCACGCAAGGGATAAAGGCGTGATTTATGTATGTACGTAATAACTCTCTTTCTGAGATGAGCGCCAAGCAGTGTTAACTTGAAATAGTTTTACAAATTAACTTTTTAAGAAGTAACGTTTCCTATAACTAAATATAAAATTCTTACTCTAGATGGAGTAGTATCCTTGAGTAGTATTGATGCCAAATTCTACGGTTATTGTATGGGATTGTGTAAACATCTTGTCAAAAACGTGGTAGAAAAATACCGCAAATCGGTGCGATGCGTATTTTGCCCGCCTTAGTTGATGAACATAAAATAGCTAGTTTTAAGATTATTTCAAACTAGTCAATTTTTAGAGGCCGAAGACCACTCGGGCGTCCCGGGTACCGCTGCGCTGGTGTGATGTGGTGGAAGCGGATCTTCGCGAACTTCTGGCAAGTGATTGGCGAGGAACCACTGAAGACCGTAACAAGTGACAAAATCTCGTATCAGAGGCCAAGACTCATTTCGGGTCGTCGAGCCGGCGAAGTAAGTCTAGATTTTTGACTTGAGATTATTGGTTCACGGCACATGAGAGCGCTCTGTCTTCTATCATATTTGATCCAAGTTTGGAATAGACACGAGTTGAAACGGAAAAGCAATTACGGTTAGTGATTTGACACTTTTACGGTTTTCTGACCGCCAGAGGGCGGTGTAGGCCCTACTCGTATATAAGCGCGATTAGTGGCCTTTTTACGACTAACAAGTATTTGAACTATAACTGTCGAGATAACGACTGAACCGGTAATGACGATTTTACGACATTTTGATGGCACTATTGCTACCTAAGCCTTGTATAACTGCAATAAAACTTTACCTACTTTATCTTTTAACGTATTTATAGGTCAGTTTTTATTTATAATGTCTTTATTTGCCGTGTGATGCTGGCTTAGAATAGCATCACCCCATTTCTTCCCGCGGGTGTTGTAAGAGGCAACTAAGGTATACGAGGGTTTCATGTGTATTACAACTTTAGGCGACGACAGGCTGACAACCTGTCACTACAGTGATGCACGAATTATCTGAAAGGGCCCTTAATATTTGTCAGGCGTGGCGATCACAAGCGTAATTTTACGAACGTTATTGCTCTGCCTACCCCGCAAGGGATAAAGGCGTGATTTGTGTGTGTGTGTGTGTTATTGCGTACTTCCGATTACATTCGGACTCATACTCTATTTTCTTGTCTATCGATTACTCTGGCACTGCTATATTTCTAAACTTTCTACTCCAACTATAGGTTGTCTAGAAAAGATCTCTTTTAGCGATAGGGCCGCCTTTTCATATACTAACTTTCATTAATGTACAGCTGACAGCAATAGCTTAGCATTACAAACCTTCTTTGTCATAGAAAAAGTATGTTTAAAATCGTTGTACAAATAGTGTACTGTGTACAATGTACATACCATCTGTTTTGTTGTTATCTAAGCATAATAGAAGTTAGTTGTAGTTCCCAAATGGCACATTACTACAGATCGAGGTAATTAAAACAAACTACATTGTTCCGTAATGTTACTGGCGCTACCGTAGATGCAAATCAGCTTAAAAGTAACATCAGAAAAAAAAAGTTGACCTAGTTTTCATCATATACCTAGTGACAGATCATTATAGTGACAGGTTGTCATCCGCCACCTAAAATTAGGAAACATGCATGCCTTTGTAGCAACAATGCTATGTCGGCATACACGGGAATAAGTACTTACTTATTCGAATTTTCCCAAGCGCTTCTGTAGGTAAATATTATCAAAAACGATTGTTGAGCTATAAAACAACCTTTTTTGCACATTTGAAAACGGTAATCTGCAGGGAGAGAGCGCTACGAGAGTGCTACGCTGCTGCAATGCTGCAACGTTTCTACGAATCACCAAAAAGCGTGAATCGTTCTTCGCAGAAAAAAACGATGGATCGGAAACAAGAGATCTGTATCCGAAATTGCGTGAAATCCATTATGTTGCTTTTAGAATTGTATGCCCTATTTCAGAGACAGAAGTGAAGAGTGTTTGTTTATAAAGACACTCAATTGCAACCAAAAATAGAATGTTGACTGTTTACTTCGTTCTAATTAACTCTTCTTTGAGTAATTTTCAACCCTATATATTTATTCTTCGGTTAAGTCTTTACTCGTGTAATGGATAAACAAAAGGATCTAAAAATAGTTTCCTCATTAAAGGAAAAAGATATTTCACGGCATCAAAAGGTAACAACTGCGCTAAATGTGACGCAGTGTATTTAACACAACATTTAAGAGGTTATACATACATACATATATCACGCCTTTATCCCTTACGGGGTAGGCAGAGCGTTAAAGGCCGTAATAATACGGTCGCCGTCGCCACGTCTGACAAATATAGAGGGCCGTTTGAGATCATTTGTGTATCACTATAGCGACAGGTTGTCAACCTGTTGTAATACTCAAGTCCCTCAGTCGCCTCTTACGACGCCCACGGGTAGGAAATGGGGTGATGCTATTCTAAGCAGGCATCACACGGCTAAGAGGAT
Organism: Keiferia lycopersicella; assembly: GCA_029255805.1. Lineage (NCBI taxonomy): Eukaryota > Metazoa > Arthropoda > Insecta > Lepidoptera > Gelechiidae > Keiferia > Keiferia lycopersicella. Next base: position 6,806,420 of record JARACZ010000010.1, read on the forward strand.
TAAGAGGTTATTTACCTTAAAATTAATGATGTAAAGTTTTTGTGACCCTCGACAGAAAGGATCTATTATTTATGAAAATACCTACTATTTCTCATAGTAGCTTTTCCAAATCCTTGAATAATGTGAAAATAATAGCTGGGTTATGTGTTCCTTGCAAGCTGTTACACAAATACAAGCTTCGTGCTGAACACTCATATTATAATGTAATTTAGACGTAGTATTCCCAGTAGTGCTGAGAAACTTCACAGAGCCATCTCATTATGGTTCTCTGTTGTATGCATTTTAAGAAACTAAAGTAGACCTGACAGCGTGACTTTGCAACAGCTATTTCCGAAAGCAAGTAATTTATACAATAACCATCAAAATATAGGTCAGACGTGGGTAAACATAAATATCGGATAACAGCTTTTAATTTATCCGGCCGATAGTCCCAATTTACATATCTATTAAGCCTTTGTGTGCGTGGTGTGTGTCGAGCGGAATCTCGAACTAGGGGCGAGTATTCACGGCTCATTAGTGATTCGGCGAGCGAGCCGCGTTCCGCCGCCGCCGGACGCCGACGCCCGCTCACATCTCACTGATTGAACTTACGGACACTGGCAAGATTCTCCGCGATACGTTTACTTGTAGTGAAAGGACGTGAACTGTATTTGTTGGGCTAGCAATATTTGGAAAGGACGAAATATTTATAAGTATTACCTGTAGGATCATAAAAATGTTGTGACACATAGAAAATTGTGTCTTGCAATTTTACAAAAAAAACACAAAAATTGCAAGACACAATTTTCTCTTTTTTACGATGACTATTTGTTAATTTTAGACTATCAATAAGTACATTAGTAGTAATGTACATTTTCTACGTTAAATAGAGGTTTGAAATTGCCGTGCCGTGCCTATGCCGTGTGATGCCGGCTTAGAATAGCATCACCCCATTTCTTCCCCGTGGGTGTCGTAGAAATCGACTAAGGGATTAGAGGGGTTCATGTGTATTGCAATTTTAGGCGACAGGCTGACAACCTGTCACTATAGTAATGCACGGCTTATCTGAAACGACCCTCAAACATTTGTCAGACGTGGCGATAACGACCGTAATTTTACGGTTGTTGACTCTCTGCCTACCCCGCCAGGGATATAGGCGTGATTTGTGTGATTTGTGTGTTGAAATAAAAAAAAAATTAATTTGTGGAAAATATACATTGAAACAAGCTAATGCAACATGCAACGCAGTTAACGCATCCACCGCCTGTTATTCCGGTGTTTTGCAGGATCCTATTCTCAGACAAAAATCTAAATTCGCTTGAGAATACGAAAGTCTATTCTGACCATTAGCAATTCTATACAAAAATCACATCAAAGTTGCGGCTGAGGTTGTCACAATGAAATCAAATAAGACTTTGTTCCTACGACATCTATGATAAACAAAAGATTTATCTTGAAAACTTTACTCATCACTTGGAATAAACTTTGATTAGGACACAACGTTGCAAACTATAAAAAGTGCTCGCACAAAAGGAAAGTTTGTGTTCACTACACTTAGTTAGGAAAAAGAACAAAAACTGATTCATTAGAGAAGAGATAGTAAAAAGTAGTTGCAGGATTCAGCCAAGGGGAAGAAAGGGAAAAGTTGGTGTCATGACAGACAATGAATCGTAGACGTAATGGAGTCCGCTGCATCGACACTATCGTCAGCTGACTTTTTCACAATGAAGTTCTAGTTGAGTGGAATTTGAATTAAGTAGCTAAGTAAAGCTGCTCTCACAATGTCTGGCCTCAAAATTATGGCTTGAGTTGAATTGTCAAATTGCTTCAACAACTTAATAATAAAATTCAGCTACTGTTGTCTACATGAAGTCTGGGAGCTACTAAAAATGAGAAACAAACTTCGGAGAATCACAAAAAGCGACGCAAATTTTACTTCACGCTAGAAAAATATTAAAGCCTGAAAATATTGATATCTCAATGCAGCTGTAAAATCAATGTTTTCGTTTCATCAAAATTACAGCCTCCGCGTCGAAAACTGTATCACCGTAAAATAAACTTCATTTTCATTCGGTTTTTTTTCTGTTTGTCCCGGACGTGAAGTAATGCAGATTGAATTGGACCGGGGGCTGGGTTCCGGATAAAAGTGGAGTTTTGTTGAAAGCAGCTTAACGACCGGTAGTTAGCTCGGTTTAGACTGAGCTTACTGTGTTTCCATGTTTGCAAACGACGTACTTATGTAGAGTCGCCAGAGTATGTTCGAATGCTCGCCTGTTCTAAGCATATTTTTTTGGGTACAAAAATATAAAAAAAAAACATTTTTATGAGATTCTATCCAGTGCTTTGTAAGTCCATACAATAAAATATGTAAGGAAGTCTAAAAGGTGCAAATTTAATTTAATGCGCTAGACTAATAGATAAAATTACTATTTTTACTCATACAGACACAACGGTCTACTGCTGGACATAAGCCTATGGGGGCATATTGGGGACTATTGCCATACTCACCACGCTTGGCACGCGGATTGGCGAGCGCAGTGCAAGCAAAAATATTGTAGATATTCATAGAGAACGCTGCTGCCCATCCCATGGGTTCATCCTTATGTAGCCTTTTACACCCACAGGTACAAATGGGTTGATGCTATTTTAATCCGGCACCACACGACAAAACTACTAAACTAGATAATATTAGAAACTTGGACCTCCAAGATAAGTTTTATGCGCACGGCATAAAAAAAATCTCGTAATCTGGGGAGGTTCCTGTCCAGCAGTGGACTGCTGTCACTGTAGTGGTGATAAAAACAGTCCAAAGCCCAAACTGTTTAATCCATCCTAAACTTGACTAACGATGCCGCGGCTTACAGTTTCAAATCCACAAACTGGCTGGATGGGTGAAGGTTAATTACGAGTATATTGGAAACTACCTTTTGATCTTTCAACCTCGATCATCCTGACATGCTCTTGGCTCTGATAGGTAAGTAATAGATTTGTGGTAACAGTCGTATTTAGAACCACATATTTCTATCAGAATCCTACTAATATTATAAATGCGAAAGTTTGTATGTTTGTGTGTTTGTTTGTTACTCCTTCTCTCTAAAACTACTGAACCGATTTTCATGGAATTTGGCACACAGATGAAAGGTAACTTGGATTAACACATAGGACAGTCGCGGGCGCGCACTAGTGTCATAAATGGGTGCAAAGTTACGTAATGATTAAATTAATGTAAACATACTAATAAATAGAGTTGTCAAAATTATGACAGTGTGTCTCTTCTTCAAAATTTTAAAAGAAATACCCTGAACCAGTAAATTTAAAACATATTTAGCAATAAAACTGCGTTACTTCTTTCCCAACGGGAACGATTTCGGCATCTCCCGGGATTCATGAGCTATCTATCACAATAATAACTGCGAACTCCGCGGACTATAAAAACGCTCCATTAGTGCCTAATAAATAATGAAGTATTTCCTGAAAGCTTTTTAGTGTTAACTGGGTCATAATTAATAGGTAAGTCCACTTTATTGAATGGTAATAAATCGAGTTTTAATTGAATGAAAATATTCGCGCAATAATATATTACGGAAATAAAAATGGTATTTTGTACTCTTACATAGTTTTAGTTTCATTTTATAAATCTTTAAGGGAATGTTGACTCTTATTTTGTACAAAAAAGGCATCTCTACATAATTACACTAGTAATCTTATTGTTACCAAATGATCAACTTGCACCTTTATGATGCGGATACAGTATAGAGACTTATCTTGCGGGCGAGAAGACTTCACAAATGTCAAATAGTATGGATTTTACCAAAACACATACATATATCACGCCTTTATCCCTTGCGGGGTAGGCAGAGCGTTAACAGCCGTAAGAATACGGTCGCTATCGCCACGTCAGACATTTTTGAGTATTGTTTTCTAAGGTTGTTTCGGAAAACATGTGTATCACTATAGTGACAGGTTGTCAGCCTGTCGCCTAAAAATTGTAATACACCAATACTCTCGAGTCCCTTAGTCGCCTCTTACGACACCCACGGGAAGGATGTGGGGTGATGCTATTCTAAGCCGGCATCACACGGCATCATTTACCAAAACAAGTGAATAATTTTGTCTATAAGTGTAGAGAAAATGGAATTTGCGGTTGCGCATCATATCTGAGTAAGTAGGTACATATCAAAATATATTTTATATATTTTTTTATAAAGATACAAACCCGTGTTGTCAAGTTTTATCTTTGACTGCAAAGTAAATGGACAAGCCATCACGAGTTCGAAGATGTTTCTCAAATCTGCCTTAAATCAATATCTACTTAACTCCAATTTGAGCGCTGAGTAAATAAGGATATTGGATCTGATGACGTCGCATTTAAAAGGGGAATGAAGTAATGTAATTTAGTAAATTGCTTTGAATTTTAAAATTACAACTTAAAACTAGGGCTAAGATAATACAATCCAAAACAAAACAGCGAAAAAACTACTTATTCTAGTGTTTTGTTTTAAAAATAAATATACGTAAAAAATTTATTAGAGCCAGTGTCATTTGCGCTGCTGAGACTAATCTAACGACACCTCATATGTCCAAAACCGTATAACCATTGCTAGTGAAAAGGAATTTAGTTATCAACACAAAATAGGTACATACTTACATACTCTAGAAAAAACCAGGCAGTCGGGTAAAAATGACGACAAATATCGCGTCGGCTACGTAAAGTGGCTTCTATTTTACTTTGCGTCTTTGCCACTCATATGAGAAATGACGTCATTTAAGCTCTCAATCCTCCCCACGACGGAGGCTCAGCTACGAAACAACACTTTATGCAAAAGAGGAAAGCGGTAATCTGCGGTAAGTGTGCCCAGGTGCTACGCGAGCGCTACGAGAGCGCTACGCCGCTACGACGACGCTACGAACCGCTTTCCAAAGAACAATGACCCATTCTATGAAGTTGCAAAATAGCTTTAAATTTCACGAAAGTGCTTTGAGATGTGGCATATATACATATATCACGCCTTTATCCCAAACGGAATAGGCAGAACATTAACGACCGTAAAAATGCGGTCGCTATCGCCACGTCTGACAAATATATGAAACCCTCAAGTCCCTCAGTCGCCTCTTACGACACCCACGGGTAGGATATGGGGTGATGCTATTCTAAGCCGGCATCACACGGCAATCACAGGAGATATGACAATACATTATAGTAACGTTTGTTGAGAGTTATTTCGGTGTAGTTTGGACGGTCTTCACGTCTATTTTTCTTATAAACATAGCGGGTGTGAACATAGCTACAGGTTTCTGTGTAGGCAGCATGTAGCAGCGGTAAACTGGCAGTGTTTCGCCTGGGGAGTACTATCACCAGGGCTTGTATTGCTACTCTGACAACGCTAATTAATACTAAGGACGGCTAATTACGTCTTTGTAGGCGTACAACATTGTACTAGTACTTAGCTGATTATGTCCTGTCTATTTTTTTTTCTTAACACACTTATTGCAGTCTAAACGTAAAAATAACTAACAGGATAAAATTAACAAGTGTAGTACCTAAATTAGACCATACTAACCTACAGATTTTAATGCTACAGATATGACATCTACATTAAGAACGTATAGAATCTAATAAGGAGAAACTTTGTTTTTAGTGTATTTATTCGATAGACTCTAAACCAATTTCAAAAAATCATCATCCAAAAGCTGGTAGGCATAGATAAACAACATTTAATTATGGGAAAATATTTGATTCGCATAGAAAAACGCTCAGCAGTAGGTGATATCTCTGGACTGTTGTGGAGTGTTGAATAAGTTGGAAAAGTAGACATAACCACATTTTCCAGAAACGTTGATCTTATTGGTATTTGATCAGAGTTTTTCATTCTTTTTTAGTTTTCGTCTTTATTATTAGTGTAAATTGTAGATATTCTTCTTCCTTCTAGCCTTCTTCTTCTTTTAATTTGCGATACCGAGTCGTTCAATGCCATTTCCGTGTCAATATCATTTCCATAGCATTAAAATTCGTAGTGTGTTATGGTCTAACTTGGGGGTAAATGAATACTGTAGGTATTAAGTTTTATCGGTCGGCAGCACGCGGCGCGTCGTGAGTGGTGACCGGCGTTATTGGACGCGGCGTGGCCGAGGCTTATCGTGCGCACTATTACATACATAATTCATGCCGCCATTAGCCCGGCGCCCAGTGCTCTAAGCCCTTCTATATACAAATATGTATATATGAAAAGTTCATAACCAATCAATACATGCATACAATATAAAATGAAGTCACTTTTACGTTTCTCTGTCTGCCCTCATGGACACCGCTAAGTCCTCCTAAACCACGGGTTAATACGTTTATTCGATATATTACCTCTTATACAAATCGGCTTTGTTGGTAATTTGTAAGGGATGTCCAAAACTTTTTCCATATCACGACTTATGTAAAAGTTGTTCAGTTTTATGGGCTGATTCACCCCTTATTGAAGCTAATTTTAATTTTTTTAAAGTATGTCACTCACAGTACTTGTATAATGCTTCATTGTAAAGCCAAAAATATTACACGAGTAGGATTTGAATGTAAATCCCGTAAGCTAGCTTTCATATTTTATAACGTTTGGGTTGAAATAAATGTAGTAAATAAAGTACCTTCAAATTAAACTTCAGCAGCCACAGCAGTCTAGTACTAGATGATCCTATTGTGGGGTATTTTTGATAAACCGCGCTTGGCAAGCGGACTGGTGAGCACAGTGTAAAATACCTACCTCCTAATAGTAACTAGCGCAGTGGTAGTGCGACTGCATTTGACGCAGAAGATTCCGGGTTCGATTCTCGGTAGGTCACTCTCAAAGTTTATATTCATCACTTCGTGAACTTGTTCCCAGTCTGGTTAGGACATTGCGGGTTGAACCACCTGATTGTTCGTAAGAAAGATGGTTCCGCGTTTCGGATGGCATATTAAGCCGTAGGTCCCGGTTGCTGTCTATGATTACTTAGACGACGATCGTTTCACAACCATGTCAGAAGCCTGCTACTTGTAGACCGTGGTTTAAATAAATCTGACACTAGAATTCATTGGGTCGTTGGACGACTCGGTATCCCACACAAAAAGGGAGAGACAGAGAGTAACTATAGTTACTCGGAACAACATCCAATATCACTCAACAATGACATCCCAATTTACTCGAATGGAAAAAAAGATTCCATTTTCTTCTGTCAACGATGAAACCTGTGTCAGCATTTAGTTGATTCCGTTGGTTCGGTAAAACGGGGTCGGTGAACCGTAACCGGCTAAAAATATCGGTTAAAGAAAATACTGCAAACCAATGTCGAAAGATCGTTGAAAATGGTAGCTTAGTACATGCTCTTTATCTATGCTATGTAGAATATTGAAAAACAAAGTAAGTACTGTAACAGTCTATGTTCTCCTTTAAATTCCACTTGGAAGCTTTCATAAGTTTTGCCATTTTAAATTTGTTTTTCACAACATTCTTACTTTCTCCGGAATTCATTGTTATTACATCTTTTAAAGATTTTATAGAAAAGTTTAGCGCTTTAGTTTTTTAGATACCTATACGTTTTTTATTTATTTTTTAATTACTTGTCATAGCATGAGTGGATCGAGTCTACGCACGACCTAATGAACCCTGATGTCAAGGTCTTTAAACCACCATCTGAAAGTAGGCCCCGGACATGGTTGTAATGTTAGTATTCACAGACAGCAACCAGAACCAGACAGCAACATACCGTTGCATTGCAGCACATTCATTAGCAGACTGGGTACTAGCCGTGTGATGCCGGCTTAGAATAGCATCAGCCAACATCCTTCCCGCGGGTGTCGTAAGAGGCGACTAAGGGACACGAGGGTATTGGTGTATTACAATTTTTAAGCCACAGGCTGACAGCCTGTTACTATAGTGATACACATGTTTTCTGAAACAACCTTGGAAAACAATCCTAAAAATGTCAGCCGTGGCGATAGCGACCGTATTCTCTCAGCCGTTAACGCTCTGCCTACCCCGCAGGGATAAAGCCGTGATATATGTATGTATGGGTACTATCACCAGCATATCAACCTATCTCTTTAAAAAATCAACCTTTACTGGGTTTCTGAAAAATAAAAAATATTTATTGTTCCAAACAGTACTGACAATCTATTTTCTTAGTTGGACTTCCAATTAGAAGGAAAGATAGTTAAGTCATGAAACTGTGCAAACGTCTTTAAAGGATATTCAGTACATAGTTTGCGATCCACCGAGCTCTTTGGCGAATGTCGGTAAATATTAGTTCAGGCTCTCGAAATAATGTTGTAGTTAAATATTAGCTGAGTAGTTAAATATTCGAGCTGAGATCGCGGAAGCTACTCGCGCGCGGATGTATAATGGAAGGAAATAGAGTTGCCTCGATACGCCTTTGTAGAGCATATTTTTTTAAGACTATGATGGAAGAAGCTATTAGTTACATAACTTTGTGTAAAAATTTAAGTAATATTATTGAAAATATGTAACGTGTATAAACACATACATAATAACGCGTTTATGCATTGCGGAGTGGGCAGAGCGTTTTTAACATTAACAGCCGCAGCAATCTACTGCTAGACATGGGGCTCCCCTCATCTGGGGTTATTACCATACTCACCACGCTTGGCAGGCGAATTGGCGAGTGTAGTGCAAAATATTACATTTACAGGGAACGCTGCTGCCTATTCCCTGGATGATTAATATGATTATCCCTTACTCGCTTTTTACAACATCGGAGTGATGCTATTTTAAACTGGCACTAGACCACAGAGTTTACGTCCATAAAAAATCGGTTGCTACCACCACGTTTCATAAATATTTGCGAACCGTTTCAGTAAAATCGTGTACATATCACTTTAGTGACAAGTTGTCAGACTATTGTCCTACCCTTTTATGATGTGCACAGTATAGACACTTATCTCGCGGGCGAGAAGACTTCAAAAGTGTCAAATCGTATGGATTATATCAAAACAAGTGAATAATTATGTCTACAAGGGTAGAGAAATTCTAAGTCGCGGTTGCGCTCATAACTGGGCTAGTCCCTTAATTATAACCAGTCGTATTAAATTTAGTAGCGTTTATTATTCAAAGTTCGTGGTAACAGCGTGTATAGAAAAATCTCTAGCCTACGCCATCGTATTTATTTAGATCCATTCCTAGCAGGTTCCTAGCGTGTAAATATGTGTACAGGCGATCCAATTCCACACTTGCTACGGATACTCGGCAAGTCCTGCGATACCTGTTACTTTCTCAGGCGCTCTCGCTCTAAGCGGCGTATTAAACATTCAGGCCGGAGGCAGACCCGCAAAAGTTGGAAAGTACCTACTTATTGTTTAACAGCTCATTAGGTAATGTTCAAGTTACACGACATGTTATTTTATTACGATACTTTAACGACTTATTAACACGCCTATTATCTTCGAGTCCTTGATGGAACGTTCCGGGTTAAAGCAGGCTTTTCTGTATGGAAATGTAAATTGTTACACAAAACCGCGCCTGCCGTGGAGTAATTGTGAATACTTGCGCGTAATTACTTCATTATACCTTTTTGGCGTAGAAAAGAACATTTACATATATACACACTCAAATCACGCTTAAATCCCTGGTGGGGTAGGTAGGCCGTTAAGGACCGTAACATTTACATTGTACATACAAAACTTAGGCCGTTCTCACACTTAATGCGGAACTGCGTCGTGCGTTGGACCTGCGTCAAGAGTGGTTTTAGTATAGGGAATGACGTTCCTGGTATGGATATGACAGAAACAAACAACCTTACCTTAAAAATGTTTTTTTTTATTACAGGTAGATAAAGTGTGATTGCAAATAACTTGTTATTTTTAATAATCATCTCTTCACAAACCACGCCAGAAACACGATTTCATACCGTATGAGACATGCAACAGGCTTTATATATCTTCATCATTACATCTCTCACAGTAGTAAAGGAAGTTTTTCATTCAGATACTTATTTACCTCGCAGGGTTTCTTCTATTTTTAGGCAGAGAGGAATGAAATGTTTTCTAAATAAAAGATGACGGCGAGCCGGCTGGCCGCGGCCGGGGCTCCAAATGGAGGCCAATAATGGCATCACTCGTGGCGCGCGTTTAGTCTAACCTCCCGCTGAATATTTGATGGACGGTTACATTTTGTTTGCTTATACATCTGTATTAGGCGTATTGTGACGACTTCATTTGGCTCGAAATAACTATTTGTTTTTCGTTTGAAGATTTCCTAGTAAATTCACAATGAATGCTTTTAGAATGTCAGATGGTTACAATACAATACTGTCACTGAATAAGAAAAATGTGTCTGACAATTTTCTCTTTTTAAACAATTCTATGTTCCTAGTGGAAACGCGGCACGAGTGAGATAAAATATTAAAAAATAAATGTTTGTAAAGTGGGTGCGGAAATTCATGACGACATAATAAAAATAGTTTTGTGACAATTAGATGTATGTATACTTATGAATAACAGGCGGTCTAAAAAAATGTTAACACCATGAGTTATTGGGTCGTTGCATGACTACGTGAAACGAAGCTTATGTTCCCATTTGTCCCCACAAAATCTGTCACAGGCGACAAATGGGAACAGTTTGTCTCCTCTCGCATTTGACAAATAAAAATCCCCCCATTTGTCACTAGTGACAGATTTTGTGGGATACAGGAAACGAAGAAGATAACTTTAAGCATCACTTTTGAAACGTGCAACTTAATATACATATTTGTATAATATGTACTTAGGTATAGATAAACTCATCAAGGGTGGGTAACTTTTTGTTTTTGCATTTTTGTCAAAGATGTCTTCATTTAAGTTATGTGGTGAGGGGGTGAAGCAGGCGGCAAGGGAAACGACGTAAGTAGATCCAGTAATACCCTTTTATTGGGATCAACGTACATACACAATGCGGGGAGAGGGGCGCAACTATAGTCTACCGCATTCAACTATATAGTTCCCATGCAGGAAGCAATATAGCTTGCCGCTGTAGCGTCTAGATACGCTTTAGAGGGCTGAGACTTTCAAACTGTGTTCTATGGAGGCAGAAGCGCAGTTTTGCAATCCCAGTCCTGAGCGAGGAAGATACAATGTTTGTCTTGATAGGGTAATATATGCAAGTACAATGAACATTTCGTTAGCGCGTTTCAGAAACCAACAGCGACATCTATGTTCCATCAGTGGTACTAAACTCCAGTGGTTGGTTCCTTTGGTAGTCTTGTGGTTTCTTTGTTACAGTTAATAAATACCAATAGAGAATAGCCGTACGTCATATTCTCAATTTCGACAAAGTAAAAAAAAAATTTTGTATAATATCCTACAAATATTATAAATGCAAAAGTGTATGTATTTGTTTGTTTGTTTGTAAGTCCTTCACGAAATGACTACTGAACTAATTTTATTTTCATGAAATATGGCACACGCATAGAGGGTTTTTTCTCTCGAAAAAAATATCCTGTGGAATGCAACGGGAGCCGCGGGCGACCACTAGTTATAAAATAAGTCACAACCAAGTTGAAATAGAAACGACCTTGATCTCACAAGAAACTTCGAAACCTAGTCCAATGTCACGCAGGTGCATCCTTGGGCCGTTGCAAAGGCGGTGCGAAGGTGCGCCCCCGTGGCCGGGGGAGGTGGGGGGGATTCCAGGAACGCATGCAAGGCCGGCAGCACACCGGGCCCACGGGCGCGCGGGGCGGCCGTGACCGACTTCCCCGTGACCGATATCCGTGCACCAACCCCCGCCCCCGCCCCCGCCGAGCGCCTCTCAAACCGACCCCCGCTAGGCACATGCAATGGGAGAAGGGGTCTTGGAATGCCTCGGGAACTTTTGCATAGGTAGGCATTACCTTCACATACTTGAAAAGACGTATAAACAGAGTTTTAGTGCCTACCTATTTTGTATTTTTTATAAAAAAACATACGAATATGGACTTCTGTTTAAAAATGTGAAAATGCAATGCGAACCCCCAGGCTTTTTAGGTAAGTATCAAAAGATTTTTTAAGTACTAGCTGGTACTATATCAGCCAACCCATGCAAAAATTACCAAGGCATTAGGCTTTGCCCCTTCTATTCGCCGTTTCACTTTAAAGCGTTTCAATATTTACCAGGTAATAGCGAAGGTTACACGGGATACAATTGAAGGTCGGGCTTGTCGGCAAAAAAAACAGTATTTCCTATTTTTTAAATTTTAATAATGTAGATGTGGGACTTATGGTCCCATTTACTACGGTGATTTCACCGAATAAAAGAACGAGTTAGTAGGAATGGCAAATGTAAATTATGTTATATCTTGTGGTTATATCCGCTTCTTCTCTTCATTCAAAAACTTTATAAAAAGGATGACGTTTGCCACACGGCCAGTGTCAATCACAGCGCTCTTAGCGTTGAGGCGAGAAACCTCAAACTAGGGCTGAATGAAACCTCATTCGCCACATCACTACATAGTAAAAAGCAAAGCCGCTTTTTGCATGTCTGTATGTATGTATGCTTAAATCTTTAAAACCATACAACTGATTTTGATGCAGGTTTTGTTAATAGATAGAGTGATTCAAAAGGAAGGTTTTGATATTTAATACTTGCCGGGAAAAATCCTTATTCCCACGGGAAAATGAGTTGCAGCGTGCCGCTAGTAATATATAACACACCTACACGTACCCTAAGAACGCGAGTATCAAATAAGTGCTTAACTAGGTTGACCGGTAGAATTCCCTGAATGTGATATTGTGCCCAGATTTTCTGTTTCTGTTTCATTTTTACGAATAATATAAAGTAATTAAGCATTTAAATAACAAGCTTTTCATTAATTATGTTAAATTAACCCTGCCTACCGTACATTTTCTACATCATTAATTTAAACGCTTACCTTTTTTATTACACTTGTATGAAAGTAGATAATTTTATAGGCAAAGTGGGTACTTATCACAAAGGGTTGCTTAATCATTTGAGTATCATTAGTTACCGAGGTTGTTACTTTGTCTGATGTCAGTTGACTATCTATTCATCACGACCGTTTAATTATTAGTTGGAGGCTGAGCCAACCGAGCCGACTCCACAACAATAATTTGTCATACTGTGTGTGTGTAGCTATGTTATTGAATTACGGTTGTTGGCATTGAAATTACCACCCTTTTAATTGAATTATTTTGAAGCTGAACTAATATTTTTGTTTTATTTATTTACAGAATACAAAAATAACAAAAATAATAAACTATAATTAAAATACACACATAACACGCCTTTATCCCTTGCGGGGTAGGCATCGCGTTAACGGTCGCAATAACGGACATTTATGCCATGTCCAACAATAGTTTGAGGGTAACAGAAGTCTGTGTATCACCATAGTGACAGTTTGTCAGCCTGTCGCCTAAAATTGCAATACACATAGGGCCTCAAATCCCTTAGTCGCCTTTTACGACACCCACCACGGGAAAGATGGGGTGATGCTATTCTAAGCCAGCATTGCACATCAGAGCCGGCATCGCACGGCAGTGTACAATATAAATAAGTTTGTTAAAACCAGCTTTTATTTATTTGAGTGCACTAAAACAAAAATAAACATTATCAGCGAGGGCCAACAAGCCGACAGATTTTAATGACGAGGCCATGTGCCCCGCTGCATTTGCATAATTTGCAAACCCTCTCTAATTGAACCTCGGACAACCTTGAATTATACGCAACTGGCGGCCCGCCACCGGTTGCACCCGCTGTTACTCGTTTTCCCGTGGTAATTAGTTGTTTTCCTGACAAGTATTAAACATATAACTTACCCCTTAAACTCACCTCACTCTATCTATTACAAAAAGCTGCATATTTTTTATTTACTGCATTATGTGTTCAAATCTGTTAATCAGTACATCTTCAACATATCCCAGTAATGACTTATGGAAAACTTGAAAAATTTTCCGCCACAGACTGGATTTTTCAAGTTTTTAATAAATTAAAATACCTAACACAGAAAGTGTGTATTCAACTTTTACAGAATTAAACAGTAGCGGGTATGTAAAATTTTGAACTTTTCTCTTTGTTTACATTACACTAGTGACTAGATAAACGTCAGGGCACGTTTAAATATAAGTATAAATATCATGTTGGTACCTATATATAATGGGGGTTCGAATATAATGGTCAAATAAATTAATAATCAGGGTTTCATCCTTTGTTTTCAATCAAAAAGATGACCATTTTTCAGCTCATATTTTAAGTACGTTACGTCCCCACCAATTTTATGTGATTTTTTGCGGGTTCAATCACATATACTACACTCGTGACCTTTTGTCCTTTACATAACATTTTATCCAATATGAATTGTAATTAAGAATGTAAATTCAAAATGTCTAATACAGCTGGTTACTTATACGAAATTTATGAATAAACCGTACCATAGAGGATCAAGAAATCTCAAAAGTAAGTAGAGTGTGATAATATAGTTATGAAGTATTTGAGTTCTGGAAAACTGTTTAATACGTTATTTATACTTTCATGACTAACGCCAAAAATCATAGAAACCAACAAAATATCTATTTGAAACTTTCACGAAACATATCTGAATTCAAATTACTATCTGCGGTGGATGGAAATAATTTGTTTGAGTATAATTGCAATGAAACGCGAATACGATTCGGCTGGCACTAATGAAATTGAAATCGATTTCCTCGCATCGCGCCGCTCATTAACTGCTACCTGCCTATGCCCTACTCATGCATATCAACTTCCAGATGCATACATTGCTGTTTTGCTTCTAAATGTATCAAACACTCTTCAATCTATATCACCGATGGATGAGTGAATAGAAATAAAATTAGAATAGAGTACCGTTCGTCAAGAAAAATCGCGGCGTCGTTATCACTCAAATTCAGATTCAGCGAGTAAGTATCTGATTGAAATTCATTTCTCTATTATGTACTAAACGTATTTTCTTAATTAATTCTCTCAGTGGGATGATCTATCTGCTTAGGGCTTTCAGGGCTTACCTACTTGCTTCCTTGCTTGTCATGTGGGATATGAAGTCAAAGAACAATTCGATGCTAAAGTAATGGCTTAAGGCCTTTAGTAGGACACAAATATTCACGATAAAACGTCCATGCGATTCATCCCCAAATAAGTCTGAAGCAGAATCAAAACATTTTGTAATGAAAAAGGCTTTGATGGGAAAAGTTAAATGGGAGGCTCTCGGTATTTCAAAGTGCAAACCAGAACGGTTTTTTATTGTTTGAGCGCAGAAGTAGTAAAGGGGTCGGCCTTTTTTATGACCAACAGAATTTTTACTTTTTCATTCAAATTGCTTTTATGAAATTTAATTTTTTCTGTTGATTCATTATTAATAAATAACCAATAAATGAAAATTTTAATTAAGTAACACGTTGCTATCGGCTTCTGCGCCATGAATATAGAATTTTAGAATTCAACTAAGAATTTTATTGTTGGTTGGGAAACTGTTAGCGTACATAAGGATATTAAATATTCATTTGTGTTATGAGCACTTCAGTTATTAATACGAATACCTCATATTCACAGAAAATTGGTTCGTTGTCAAAATATTTTTACTAAATATCAATTGAAGGAATAACAATTCCAACATCTTACACGAGGTCGTCAGTTGATTACAATTAAAACACAAAACTCACCTCATTCTTCAGTAGTAACTAGTTATTAGTTGCCCTATCAACCGGTTTTATCGGTTCGTTGGAGAACTCGGTCTCTCAAATAAAAAGAGAGAGTTGATATGTACTTGAATATATAACATAACATCATAACCTCTCAGAAAAAGGACTTACTTACAGTGTTTTCGAATATATCCTCCAAATTCTCCCCCATCTTACAAGAAATACCAAGAGCCATAACTTATATGCCAACAATTTGAAATTCAAATAGCTCGGAAACAAATTAAGCGCGTCCACGAGTCCAAGTCAAACATCGAGGAAGCCGATTTAAAGATCGAGGTATTTCGCAATTAAGCTGAAATCGTATACCATTATTAACTTGAACGTTAGATGAAAGCATTTTTACTGGAGTAAGATGTTTAATGGAAAAAGTTTTAATGAGATTTGATGAACGAAACGATTCTATGATATAAATTTCTTTAAAGCAATTTTATCTTGCGCAAGATGTTTCGACGACTGGTTTCGGAGTTCTCTGGAAATTTACGATTGTGTAACTATTGCCTTCGTATGCATCTATCCATAAATATACAAAAAATACGCCAAGGGTTTCATTCCGTCTACTTGTAAATCAGCTGCATAATATACATCTACGTATCAATCGAATTAAATCTTCTATAATGCGATTAAAAAAGATACGCAATGCAATAAACTTATCTCGGTCACTATAAATAAAGTGGGGGTGACACGTGCGTAAACTAAAAGTGCGCCCTAGTCCCGGTAACACCTCGGTGACATAAATTCCCCGAGAATGGCCCAAGTTGGGCCGAGTTGCGAGCGTAATGCCTGCAGAACAGATTAAACGTCGATGAGTGCCGAACTCCCTATAGCCCTGAATGGGTCGCGTTTTTGTGACCTTTCCTTAAATAGCTTTTGTACGAGAGTAAAGTGACCTATTTGGGAACACTTTTTCGATGGAAAAATTCGAGTCTACTTTGTAACATACTAGAATATTTCAACCAAGTATTTATAGTTTTTATTTATTCGGTTTGTCTTTTATTTATTGTTTGTTTGTTTTTTATTTATTGTATTTACATTAATTTAAAAAAAAAACGGATTTCTTATATTTATTTAAATTTACTTGTCATTGAATTTGATACAAGCAATTTTCGGCTCTTGGTATTTATGCACTTACAGAAATACCTACAGATTATCACTACATAGTATAAAGCAAAGTCACTTCGCGCGCGTCTGTATGTATGTATGTATGTATGTATGTATGTATGTGTGCTTATATCTTTGAAACTACCCAACGGATCTTGATGAGGTTTTTTACAAAAGATAGAGTGATTCAAGAGGTAGGTTTTTATGTATGATAACATGCTTAATATATTAAAGAACTACTTATAATTTTAGGATTTCTGATGTGAAGTCGTAAATAAACACAGTTTTTTGGGCTTACATTGCAAACGCTGGCTGAAATCTAAGAGATAGATCAAAATAATGTTCTGAAGTATTGTATATCTTAAAGAGGTCTACAAAAAAGTCCGTGGTGGTATATGTGTACCTCTTAGGGATAACCCACAATAACCACTTTTTACACTTTACTTTCCACAAGAAATAATATGCAAAAAAAAAAGTTAATATGTAGTAGGTATAATTTAGATATTCCAAAAAAGATAGCGGGAAATTCTCACACTTTCTTCCCAGCAGGGAATTATTTTACTACGATATTAACGCGTGCGAAGCCGCGGGCAAAAGCTAGTCTGATATATGCTGTTGTGATATGACCTACTGTTTTGATCAATGCATTATTACGGCGTCGTACCCGTATCAATATCGAAATAAATAAAAATCCTTGCATAAAAAACTGAACACTAACTTCCACGTACCCTTTATACCGAGCAATTGATCAAATGTATTGTTATCTAAAACCACGGAGGAGAGTAACCAGTGGAGAACGCGTCGGTACGATTTTGTTCAAAACCAAGCTCACTGGTTTTTGCGGGGGGAGAGGTAATTATCGCTAGACGCAATTGGCTTTCGCAATGACCGCATATTTTGTAGAGATGGGAAAAATAAATATGTAAAATTATATCGATATTTTATATCACCGTTTAATAAGTTTACTCATATTATGTGTAAGAAAATTTATTGAAACATGTGCATGCTAATATTAATATAGCGATATATGTATAAAAAAATAATAATAAGCTCCTACTTACATTGTAATTTTAGGGTATGTATTGAAATAATTGTACAGAATTGGAAACGACCTGTTACGATAATTTTGGATGGTAGGGCTGGTTGGCGAGACGATGCTGGTCAGCGGACAGACAGACGGACATGACAAGATGATATATTGACCTACCTATTGATATTTTGTTCTGATTTCATAATAAATGAAATAGTTACAAATTGACTCGAGAGTGTTGGTGTATTTTTAGGCGATAGGCTGACAACCTGTCACTATAGTGATGTGATACACATATTTTCTGAAACAACCTTAGAAAACAAACATCAAAAATGTCATACGCGGCGATAGTGGCCGTATTCTTACCATTGGCCATTAACGCTCTGCCTACCCCGCAAGGGATAAAGGCGTGATATATGTATGTATGTATGTATGTATGTATGTTACAAATTGATATTCGACTAGCGCAAGATCTTTTATTTATAATAATGAAACACGAAGTTTTGGCGCGGGGGGAATGCGTCCGCGCAACTCCATATACCCCGAATGCATTCATTCATATAATATACATTGAAGGTAAGTTGTTAAGTACGTACATTAACATAATTCTTTTATGACGATCCCAGAATTATCGATAAAATCATTTTATACTTCTGAGAACAGTGGTATAGCACTAATACGAAGAAAGAGCCAGCCTACGTATGGACACACCCGTGCGTTAGAAAGGGATAGCAATGAAAGACATCAACGGGAGCGCATCAGAAATTATAAATATGGAATTATTTTTCATTAAAATGAAATTTTGAAAGAATCAAGCATAAAAATGTTTACCTATGAAATGTTATCCCGTCTTTTGCGGAACTTGATGTTGTATTACGCTTTCCACACCATTTCACTGCACAGGAAGGCATTCTTGATTACGTTTATACGCCAAAAAACGAAGCGCGGAACGTCCGTTCTTTCGCACAGTCGCAACCCGACTAATCAAAATTTTGATGCGTCAGCCTTATAAAGCACTAGCTGGTGCCCGCGAACTTCGTTTCGCCATATATCATCCATCATATAAGCTATATAAAGGAAGCTCACTGATAAACATGGGCCTCCCCTATAGACTCTAAGAACCATAAAATAATATATTATAAGCTTATATTAAATTGTTGGTAGATAGGTACCCAAAAACTTGGTTTCGCCGACTATACAGTGTGTAAAAATATTAGCTGCAAATATTTAAATGGGTGAATCAGTCCATGAAACTGTACAACTTTCCCCAAGCAACATAAGTCGAAATATGGAAAAAAATTTTGGACCTCCCATACAAAATGTAGCAGCCGAGCAAGTCAACTGTATGGGAGGCCCAAATGTTTTTTTCATATTTCGACCTATGTATTCCTTGGGGAATGTTGTTCAGATTCATGGGCTGATTCACCCCTTAAAATATTTGCAGCTAATTTTTTTACACTTTATATGTAATTTAAAAAAACTGTTAAATCCTAAATTTACAATTTCCACATGCAAAAGAGTAAGAAAACGGTGATTCTTTTATATATGTTTGGTCTTTTTGATTCCTGTAGGTTGAATTTGCTGAATCAGGTTACAGATTAGTCACTCCCTGTTCCAAATCCTCGCTTTCCAGTTCATTTTAGCAATTTTTTTAAAATCGTGCGTTTACTTCCAAAGGTATCAATTCCGTGAAGTAGACTGATGCCACATTTCTTAACATTGTGATGGATGAATAAAGACCGAGTTCATGAGAGTGAATAAATAAAACATAAGCTTATTAAAAACCAAGTAATCCCACTACAAATCCTATCCTATCCTACTTCCTACTAATATATTAATACTAAAGATTTGTTTGTTTGTTACTCCTTCACGCAAAAATTGCTGAACTGATTTTCATGAAATTGGGCACAGATGATGTGTGATGCCGGCTTAAAATAGCATCACCCCACATCCTTCCCGCGGGTGTCGTAAGAGGCGACTAAGGGACTCGACGGTATTGGTGTATTACAATTTGTCGGCTAAACATATAATAACAGTATGTAACAGAACAACATTGGCTAGTAACGTAGATATAAAGAATAGCCTTAACAAAATTAGCAAGAAAAATTAAAAACAAAAAATTGTGGTACTTCGCTGGCCGACTTACATCATAAGCAGATCCATTTCCGCTGAGCCATTTTAACCATGGTTGGAGCGGCAAAAATAAGGATAGGTATCCCTTCACACAAACTTTTGCTTTGTAGCTATTGCAATTTTCCCGCGGTAAATAGTAGATTACGCACCAAGAAAACGATCCATAAATAAAGATTGTATCGTCTGGTACGCAACTTACACGTCTTGTACCACGGAACTTTTGTTTTCGAGTGTAAAAAATATTGAATTATTAAAAGTTAAAATTATTCCAATATTAAAGAGATATTTTTGTAGTCGTAGACATATTCGTAGATTTTACTTTTCTCATATATTGAGGTTATAAAAATATAGATTAAAAATAATAAATACGGCCTCTTGTTATTTTTCTTTCTGCGCGCTTATTCAAAGTGACACAGTTCGTGCTGGCCAGTTCGAAATTTGAAATCAATCTCGGGTCCAATAAGCCCATACACATCTTTTTACTACGCGGCACTATGAAATTTACGTGATCTACAAACTTATTTTATGCGTAGCAGCCAACCCCCCTTTTAGGGGTATGTTTTTTTTTAGCCTATAACCTGATCGGTGATTTACTTGACATTTTGGTACAAATTGCATCAAAATCCGCTCGGTCGTTTTCGCGTGATGCTTCCGCATATCCACAAACAAACACACAAACATCTAAACATCTAAACATCTAAACATCCAAACAGACAAAAATTTAAAAAATTGCAGAAACGTGTTTTGTTGTCAATATTAAGTATCACGAAACAATTTTTTTTTGGATATCTTGTATGTACAGACTTTCGGTCCTCTTGAGCTTTATTATATGTATAGATACATCAAGTGAGTGCGGTCGCCCCCGCATGCGTTCTCCACTGGTTATTGTCCTCCGTGTCTAAAACTAACTTACCTACTTAGATTTTCTTCGTTTCACGGCGAAAGCACAACAGATCTGAAAATGAAATAAGGTTTTTTTAATAATACTGAAAATATAACGAGTACTTGCAACGATGAGATAGACAATTATCTCTTGCGAAAAAGTTTCTTTTCGTAGATCCTAAAGTGGTTTAATAAACGTAACTCAAAAACTTACTTTGATATAAAAGTAAAAGTACCTACCTTGTACACTCGTTTAATAATGTTATACGAATAAAAAAAGGCATATTTTATCCATTCTTCATAAAATTACTTTATCTGAATCATAAATAACTATCATAATTTGTGATTTTGAAATGAAAATAAAACACAGTTTTATCAAAAGTTTTAACAATACTCCTCTCAAAACCAAAGTATGAAAACGAGGAACATAAACCATGCTTTTCTAACTTTTGATAATTTTTACGTAATTGCTTCTTATTTTACTTTTACTGGCTAACTTTAAAGGTTTGATTACCTACTACATATAATTAATATCGCTTTTTTGGAATTTCCCCAAAATTTTGCGAGTTTTCTTTACAAAGAATTTACACTTTATTTGAAGTTTGAAATCGATTCCAAAGTTCTATTTACTCTAAATTCTAAACTTACTTAACGTACTTTCGGGAGATTTTATAGAATTAAAAGAGCTGCGGTAGGTATATGTATAAAAGTAATAATGTAAAAAAGTTGTGAACAGACTAGAATATCTAGTGCGGTACAGTCAAGCTCACGTGCGGTTAGGCATTCTAACCACCTCAGTCTTATGCACGCGGCATAAGAACGGTCTATAGTCCAAACTTTCTAATCCGGACTGACCTTGATTTGTACCAAGGGTCTATACTTATTTTAGCCCAAGCCGCCTTGTACGACAGCCCGGGGCTCAAGGCTTTGGGTGTCGACAATATGGCAAGAACATTACATAGGTGTTCTCATAAAAATTCCTGATATTCACTTCATGACTCCTTTCTGTACTGTTTCTTGAATTACCATAAAAAAGCTGAAGAATATCTCGATAGCGTAATAAAACGTCATACTTCCTTTCTTTTTTAGCTACAGTAGTGAGCGTAACACACAACAAAATACGTAACAAAAGTAATAGATATTCAATTACAGCCACTTTTATTTATACTAACAAGATTAACGTTACCTACAATAAAATCTACCGTAACTTTGGCTTGTAAGTAAATAAAAATAATCCTCACGATAGAACCAAAAACCTTCAGACAATCTTCTAAGCAACAGGTAAATGGCTACATCAATCTGCATAATGTAGCTACGCACACCTCCGTCGCCTTCTGCTGGAGAAAATTCATAATTGACAAAATATGCTAATGAGAATTGTGCTAACTCAGAACAAAGATTTCATAAGAAAGAGAAACGACAGGAAATGAAATTTCATTTCTCTTGTGACCCTCAGTAAGATGGCCGGCCGGCTACACTCAATGAGATACAAACCGCTTTTTGGGGTTAGGTACCCTAACACGGAGGACAGAAACCAGTGGAGAACGCATGCGGGGGCGACCGCACTCACTTGATGTCTGCTATAGTAAGCAGACGCATCAAAATTTTGATTAGTCGGGTTGAGACTGTGCGAAAGAACGGACGTTCCGCGCTTCGTTTTTTGGCGTATAAACGTAAACAAGAATGCCTTCCTGTGCAGTGAAATGGTGTGGAAAGTGTAGTACAACATCAAGTTCCGCAAAAGACGGGATAACATTTCATAGGTAAACATTTTTATGCTTGATTCTTTCAAAATTTCATTTTAATGAAAAATAATTCCATATTTATAATTTCTGACGCGCTCCCGTTGATGTCTTTCATTGCTATCCCTTTCTAACGCACGGGTGTGTCCATACGTAGGCTGGCTCTTTCTTCGTATTAGTGCTATACCACTGTTCTCAGAAATATAGAATGATTTTATCGATAATTCTGGGATCGTCATAAAAGAATTATGTTAATGTACGTACTTAACAACTTACCTACAATGTATATTATATGAATGAATGCATTCGGGGTATATGGAGTGGCGCGGACGTATTCCCCCCGCGCCACCCGGAACGAAAATCAAAATCAAATAAAAGTTCTTGCGCTAGTCGAATTTCAATTTGTAACGTACATACATACATACATACATATATCACGCCTTTATCCCTTGCGGGGTAGGCAGAGCGTTAATGGCCAATGGTAAGAATACGGCCACTATCGCCACGTATGACATTTTTGATGTTTGTTTTCTAAGGTTGTTTCAGAAAACATGTGTATCACTATAGTGACAGGTTGTCAGCCTATCGCCTAAAAATACACTAACACTCTCGAGTCAATTTGTAACTATTTCATTTATTATGAAATCAGAACAAAATATCAATAGGTAGGTCAATATATCATCTTGTCATGTCCGTCTGTCTGTCCGCTGACTAGCATCGTCTCGCCAACCAGCCCTACCATCCAAAATGATCGTAACAGGTCGTTTCCGATTCGGTACAATTATTTCAATACGTACCCTAAAATTACAATGTAAGTAGGTACTTATTAATTTTTTATATACATATATCGCTATATTAATATTAGCATGCACATGTTTCAATAAATTTCAATCACATAATATGAGTAAACTTATTGAACGGTGATATAAAATATCGATATAATTTTACATATTTATTTTTCCCATCTCTACAAAATATGCGGTCATTGCGAAAGCCAATTGCGTCTAGCGATAATTACCTCTCCCCCCGCAAAAACCAGTGAGCTTGGTTTTGAACAAAATCGCACCGACGCGTTCTCCACTGGTTACTGTCCTCCGTGTACCCTAAGGATCAAAACGGGACCCTATTGCTGAGACTTCGCTTACTGTCTGTCTGTTCGTTCGGCCGCTCGTCCGTTCATCCATCTGTCTGTGACTAGGCATTATCTCTTATACCTAAGCATATCACGGTAGACATAGTTATAGCGGACAAAGGACTTTGGCCGCTATAACAAAAACATGAATAAAATCATAAATTATTGGAGGCTCCATAACAATTTTTTTTTATGAATAATTTTGACAGGGACGGTAACAGTTTAAGAGAATAGGTACCTACTACTGCTGTCGCAAATAATAAGTAGTAAAATAACAGAAAAATATCATATTTGAAGGGACTCCCCTTCAACAAACGTGATTATTATGATCAATGGTACGGTACCCTTCGTGCCCAAGCGTGACTCGCACTTGGCCGATTTTGTCTGAATAATAAAAGAAAAACATTTTCCACCACAGAGGATTTAGTCTGAACAAATAAACTTGTTGAGTAATTGATTCCAGCTGCAAAAAGTTTACGATACAATTCCCCGTATAACTTGATACTGATAGACACAGTTGTTTCAGACAAACAATCTCGACACGCAAGTTGAGTAGACACCAAAGCATCTTCCTAGCCTTTGTAAAAGTATTTGTTCAAAGTTTGGCAGATCTTATGTAAAGTAATTAATAAAAATGTAGAACTGGGATTACACAGGTAGGTGTTGTCTAAAATCTAAGCCGTAGATGCACAAAATATTGGCGAACGCGCCCATTCTTTTTATGTGAGCTCCCATTTATGACAGTTTTATGTATACTAACAAAGAATATTATTTTTTGTAGTACAACAAAGAATACTAACTATGGAGTATCCGCGGTAAGCCAACTTGCTCCTTTCGCTGACTGGCGCGATTCGCCAACTCGCTGTGCCTACTCGCGTGTTTACCCTACTTACGCGATTCACTACCTGCGCGGTTAGTAAACTGTCATGATGTACAGCCATTACCTCCATAATTTGTTTGTTAAAACTATTTATAAATCAATCTGATATAGTATGGAAGCTATATCGGATGGGTAATTTTCGGCACAAAAAATTTGTTCATTACTCAACCTAATAAGATTATAAACTGAGAACAGGCCACTTGTTCAGGAACGTAAAATCTCGTTGAGAGGGCTCTAGGGCCCTCCAGGCACCGATGGAAGGACGGATATAGAACGGGTCCAACTTACGATGTTTATTTGCGAACATTGATTGTGCCCCGAACAATGTTCGTGATTTCACCAATCACTAGGGACTTATTTTACATGAATTATAGCTGGCATTGGTGAATAATTAAAGATTTAATGTGCTTATTGTTTTCGTTGGTTATTTTTTTATTGTACTGACAATATTTTAATAGAGTCAGTTGCTGACACCACATGAATGACACATAAATAAACATATTTTTTAAGTAAAAACTTACCACTTTTTACATATTAATAACTTAACGGGTTCTTACCGACGAATTATGTACGTATTACACAGTATTCTTTGCTCATAGTATTGATATAATATTTTTTTCTTTTTTAAATTTTATTATTCCTATTTTTTTTTTGTTTTGTTGCCATATCGTGATGAACCGCCTGAACCACGCACCACCAAGGAACATAATACTAACCTAGCGCGCAC
The DNA here is from genome assembly GCA_029255805.1 of Keiferia lycopersicella. Lineage (NCBI taxonomy): Eukaryota > Metazoa > Arthropoda > Insecta > Lepidoptera > Gelechiidae > Keiferia > Keiferia lycopersicella. The sequence continues at coordinate 6,831,684 of JARACZ010000010.1, forward strand.
CTCAGGTACCCCCAAGGAATACTATACACCACCTTCTCTCCTGCCCTAACTGCCCTAGCACCACAGATGTCATGCGTGCGCCGCTCCTGTGACGCAAATGTAATTTTTTCTCTGTGTAAAGGACCTACTAGAACGTAGCCGAATAATGGTCCCATAGAATTTAATTATTGCTCGATGAAGGAGCAGAAGTTTTTTTGGTACGGCCTTTTTATTAGAACACTACATTGACACAATTCCCGTACTTCGTGATCAAGTATATCTATATGAAAAACAAATCATAATCTGTTATCAAAAACAGCTTTCGCGTTTCTGCTAATCGCCTCGACGACAAGCTAATCGAGTAAGCGATGGGGCCGATTCGTTGTCGGATGAACGAACGAGTGCTAAGGAGTGGGTAATTAGTCAAAGACTGCCGCCACCGCCACCCATTCAGGCGGATATCGAAACCCAACTGTTGATAGATAGTGATTGTGATCGTACATCAATACAAAGTAGGTAAAAAAGGAACTCACTTTTTGCATTTTACTGTCATTGACACCGCCTAAACTGCGCGCGTATTTTTATGCGTTTTTTTTTATACAGTGTTCTTGAAACACTCATACGCGTGCAACCCCAACCACGCAAATGTCAATTCAAATGCTATTGACAACGCTTACGTCACGTTACACGACTATAATCTCTGACCACGATGATCACTGACCTCAATAATCTCTCTATGGCTTTCTGATTAATTTATTAACTTGGTCAAGATGACCTATTCAACAGCATTTATTAGAATAGAAAAGATTTAAATACTTCGATAATGAGTTCGTTGAAATCTTTTGTATGTAACGACATACAGGTAATATAGAAGCTTGTGCTCTGCGTTTTTAGTACTTGTTGGGTGTTATTGGGCTCCACATGCGTGAATGTCATCATGGTGAGTAGACGCCAATGAATTGATTGGGCAGCTAAAGCAGCGGCTGAGTAGATGGTTTGGCGCAGCGTGTATCAATGGCAATACTACTGTGTTGGCAAAAATGCGAGCTTCGTTATGTGCAGCACATCTGCACCAAAAATCATTTAAGGAGTTTTTTTTTCGGAGGCTAGATTGTTAACCGATTTCGTGAGAAGAAATATTGCTGTTTTTGAGAGTGCTACGTTTATGTGGAATTGTGTAAGTAGGTAGCTACGTTTGTGGACAAGTAAATCCTTTTTCACGGGCTACGACCAAAACGGCTGGGCGGACATATGAGGACGTGTCGGATAGATTCGTCTTAGCAGAGCTAGTGACAATGGCTGTATTTCTTTCTTTCTTTCGTGTCCAACGACCCGATGAACCCTAGTGTCAGAATTTTTCTACCGCCTTCTACAAGGCTAAGTTAAAATTTAATAAATACACAATGGCGGATTTTGAGTGCGAAATTAAACAACTTGGAAATTTGCGCATTCAATTTCTTGATTTTGGTTTTAGTTCTTGATTTTTTTTGCTTGTTTTATTTGACTGAAATATGCGCTATTCATTTGCAAATCTAATTAGTAAATCGCAATCTCGTTTCGAATCGCGACTAATAATATAATTAATTAAATTGACGAACGAAACCCGGGCGAAGCAGGATTAACGAGTGATTGATAGAACCAGGACCAATCGGGACCTTTCCGAATAGTTCGGATCAGACCTCGCCGACCTTTGTGCCCTGACAGGTATGCCAATGTTAAATTAGGACGGAGCCTGAATGTTTTTGTGTGGAATTTGATTGAGTGAAATAAAGGCTTAGAATAAATAGCGGGTAGCGGGTGTTGAACCAATTTTATGAAATGAAGTTATATTATTATATTATATTTTGTTATGTTGTAACTGTAGGCATTTAATTTGTAAACCTACATTATACTCTCGCTTGCCAAGCATGGATAGTGCACAACATACATGACGTGATGATACGATCTTTCTTTATGTCAGTTGTTGAAGCGGTAAACAGAGTTCTACCTCTATCAATCATGTCGTAAGTACACCAAGAGTTATCAGCAGGAGCCTACAGCGATACCTATTGCTTGCGGGCTATTATGTAATGTCAATATGTGGCCGGCGACTACAAGCGATTACGAGCGCCCAGCTGGCACTGCGATATTGGCCCTCTGATACGTAAAATGCCTACAAATACGTCGTGTTCCGTTTTGCCAAATCGATACAAAACAGAGGTACAATAGTTCCTCGATGGCAGTATGGCGGCAGTTACATTCGACCGCTAGCTCACGAGTCAGTGAACAGTCTGCGATTGATTTGTTGATCTATTGTTGATAGCGAATCCTCTGTGTCGGTAAAGGTTAAAAAAACAAACCACTGGACACGGGAAGATTGATGACCCTTTCAACTGACGGTAGTTTTCAGAATATCAAACGAAGCGTTTGCATTTTTTACAATGTTATCTCCCGGCTATCGCGAAACAAGCTGCTGTAGAGCTTTATGTTCCGAACAATGCTGGAAAACTCGCGCCACTTACTAAAAGAAGCTTATACTGAAAGTTGCAATACCTAAGAGTATATTATAAGCTAGCTATAAAGTGCGCCTTACTAGATTATGTATGATTGGATTAGATACGAACGATTACACCCAAACTGTACATCAGTAGCAAAACGACAGTGAATCGCTATATTTTTGTTACATTTGACATAATCTATAATTTTGCCTACACTGCTAGGCACAGCGGTCCGAAGCATGTCCGAAGCGATACAGGCAATCTATTGCCTGCTTATGGATACTTGTGATATAGGTACTTTGAAATAAACGCAATTTTAAAAATATTAATTATATTCTCCTCGAAGGGTGTAGAGCTTTGCAGCAGCTATAATTCATATGAGTTATATCGCCCAAGATACCAATTTCCCTCAGATCCATCGAGAACCCAGCGCTCTCATTTACATACACTTTGCTGACCCTACACCGATAAACCCTTTTTATCGCAGTAAAAAGGGATTTCTGAGGTTCAACAAAGAAACCCTACTATTTTATTTAATAAAAGTCGTGTATGAATTGCTATTCCCCTACGATTTGAAGCCGATTGCAGTTTTGTTTGTAGATGTGAATTGAGTGTCATTGTTATTGTGGGTTACCTACTTTACTTTTCACGTTAGATTTCATTCTGCGACTACAAAACCCTATGCAGCTGTTTATTTGAAAATGGGAATCTAGTATTACATAATAACAGTATGATTGTTTCGTTTAGCTAAACAATTATACAGGCTGTAAGAGACGGTGTAACGAAAACTTTGCAGGCGTGCTCAGGCCATGACTCTGAACAACTTTTTATGTTGGGAAACGGATTTTTTTTCTCGACCTTCCATAAAAAAATCCCGGTCAGCTGATTGACTTTGTACTCGTATGGAAACTCGAAAAATTTTTTTCCTTTCCCAATATAGACCCATAGAAAAAGTTGTTCAGTTTCATGGTCTGATCACGCCTGCAAAGTTTTCGTTACACAGTCTCTTACACCCTGTATAGCAATATCTATTTCCATTCCCGCAAGCGACCAGTGCTTAGGCGACGGAAACGAGAATTTCTAAAAAGAATCAAAATACCGGACTGATTTTTCCGATAGTTGAATTCCGGTTTTTAGATACTCAGAAATTGGTCCCCCAATATCGGAACTTAAAACTGGTTTTGGGAACTTTCCGATATTGCGTGCCTTATAGTGCGTGTTAGTTGTCAGCATGAGATGCTCTTTGTATGGTATTAACTGATCTATATTTCTACTAAGGCAAATACAATGTAAGATAAGATAAATAAAGGCTGTTGGTTGGTATAACAATATATATTAAAAAAAAGTTGAAACACGACTTAGATTATCTTATTTATCTCAGTCAAAGTGAACTCTTTTCCAGGTTTCTTCCTTATCCTCTTCTAAAGTTTTGGATAAACAAACATAATAAAAATTTCTCAAAGCTTACTGTCCTTTTTGTTGTGGAACTTTGCAACAACTCGAGAGAAATGCAAAAGTTGTAAAAAAAGGTAGCGCTGGCGAAGTTTGTAACTCATTTGCATATTCAGCATAATCTTGAATAATAAACCAATCCAATCTTATTTGGAAAACATAAATATGATTTGTACAAAAATAAAGTTACTGCAGAGTAAATTTATTTTTTATTTGTTTCTCATCACAGATTCCTAACACTTTACATTCCAAAATCTGATTCAAAAATCGCTGATCGCGTCAAACTCTGGAGAATGAAAATCACAGAAAATAAAAAAGACCAAGAACGACGTGAAAGCTCCACCCACTCCCGGTCATTTATAACCGAATGCCAAAGTTTTCCTAATGCAAGAGCTATTTGAGTCATTTGGGAGCTTAGTTTGGGAGGCCTTTGCCCTGCGACTGCGACATAGAAAAAGCTGTTTTCCTTCAACATTAGTTTTCGTTTTTAAGGTGGAGACGGAGCAGACGAACAAAATTAGGTATACCAAAATATTATTAATTCGCACCCTTGCTGAAACATTCCATATTTACGCATCAAAACAAAACAAACAATGGATCTTCAAAACAATGCTCGGCCATTACTTCCATCCCTACCAAACGCGACGAGGCCATTAACACAAGTAAACAGCGTTATTTTTGATAAACACATTTAATAACAACAAAACAAACGGTTACCCTTTTCCCTCGTATTGCGCTAGGATGGAGTTGTGTTGGTAATGGAGGGCAGCAAACATGGCTATCTGTCAATTTCGCAGTGATAACTTTAGACTTAAAAAATTGTTTAAATTAGGTATAGCTGTCCGTTTGAGAATATCTCTCCTACGCTCGGCTGTCCTTTCTGGTACCTAATAGGTGTAGATTAGAATTATATTATAATTTTATCATGGTCAATGGTAAATAATAATAAAACATGCCGTTTCTTTAGGTCAAGTCGCCATTTTTACCTAACTGTCAACTAATTTTGACAGGTAACGATTATCGCGATCGTCTTCTATCCTTGCCGCCCATTCAACTGAAAGTGACAGTCTCACGCCTACGCTTTTGATACACACTAGCCGCCAGCCTAAATAGTAGGACATATTTCTTTAGAACGATAAAAATCCAACCCCTAACCTCATAAAAGTCTACGGAGGCTGGTAGCAAATGAATCGTTAAATTCTCATTGCCCACTTCCAAACATCATTTTCTAGAGTCCCTTAAAATGACAGGGCATTAAACTTACGACTATGTGGACTGGCCCAACTCATTTAGAACGATATAAATTGACAAATAATTGATGTTAGCGAGCATTGTAAAATTCTGAAAAGTGAATTTAATTGACAACTTTTCTAATTTTATTAGGTAGACAGGTACTTGTATGATACTTGACATAAAATCTACTGGTCCTAACTAAGGTCTATTCAAACCAAACCCAACAACAAAAAACTCGCGTTTTAAAACTAGGGCCCGTATTTATATACTACACCTTTGAGATCGATCTTGAGTGCAACTTAGAGATACTGTTATGTCAAAATCGCTCTTGAAATCGATCTCAGAGTTAAATGCGATTTTCAAATACGAACCTAAGTTTGTCATATTTTTGCAGCATAATCTAGGTTTGAGCTCTTAGATAAGCTTTTTATGTTTTTATAAGGTAAGTCCTAAATTAAGTACGCCGGTAAATGTACCTAGCTACCATTATCATTGTCTTATATCTACCTACTACCACAGGACACCATGTAGCAATTAATTTTACTTTGATGTCTTTCTACGTCATAAAATATAATAAAACTTTTCACAAGGATCTCTCTTATCTTTTAAAGAGCCCTCAGAGCAACCTGTCGTTTTTTAAAATAATATAGAATTGCCTTTTCTTTTCAACGTAGCTTTTCTAGTACAAGTACTTATATCTTTCAGCACGATTCTCATATAAAATTGAGAGTAAGATTTTTTTGCCCGACTGCGTCGTAGTTAAAAAGGAAGTTTTGATTTATACGGTTCTTAGTTTCTTCGCGGTACATGGGTACTTACCTTACTAAATGCTTACTTAAGGTATGAAGTAGCAAAATAAGTTTTGACTTCCATTACCAATTCTGTAGTTGGTTAACAACTTTCAAAATGTCTGTTTGACTGTACAGTCTGAGTTTTTTTCCATCAATTCTACAGAGATAAGTCACTCTACGGTGCACACCATAAATCTTCAGGTGAAGTGGTGCCCTTTAGCGCGATAAGCCGATTTTATAAATTCTACAGTCGGTAATAATTTTCAAAAGTATCTTGCCTGTAGCATCATGGTCCCGGTTGACCATAGTTTCGATTCGTCATCGAAATTTTCATGTATACATAGAGTCCCGGTACGTTACGCTCAATACTGTTTATTTTTTATTTATTTCATACAAAGTAGTAAATTTTACATTTATCTTTTTGTACTTCAATTATAGTTCACATTTTTCAATTTCTTATAACAATTTTATAGACCTAGTGTATACGGTAGAGTATACGAACTAAAAAATTTAACTAGCCCCTAACGCACTGCCGCGGGCCTGGCCAAACTAACCAAGCAGCAACATAAAGTGATAAATAAAATCGAGTTCATGTCAAAAATAATGTGTGTAATGCTTATAGTTAGCGGGACCTCCTGGACAGTAAACCACCCAGACAAATCTATTTTTCTGCATGAACAGCCACAATAGTCCACTGCTGGGCATGTGCCTCCTAGATGGGGAGATTTGCGATCTCACCACACTCAGGAGCCTATTCCCTGTTTTCACTCAGTCATCCCTAAGGGACCGACCGAAGCGACCTAATTGACCTTATTCTTATGCCTATTTTACGATTTGGTTTTTTCCTGTTTTTATGTGTGGCGAACCAGTGCCGTGGCAAACCGGGCCTAACTTAGTCAGGTTCAAGAGTCCAGGTGGACGGGAGCCCTTTCGCACGATAAGCCGATTTTATTGACGCCATTGTCGCGAGCGCCGCCTTTATCTTTTATTGTCGACGGGCATTAGCAATATGCCCCAAGAGTTACGGCGCTACGTCCAACTTTGACGACGTAAAAAAGTGATTTTTTAAATAAATTCTTATTTACTTTTTCTAAACCGTAATAGAACGACCCAACGAACGACCCGAAGGCCGTTCTCACACTTAACGCACAACGCGTAACGCATGCCTCTGTCAGATCCATACCAGAATCATCATTCCCCATACGCGCTGCGTTGTGCGAATATAGGAGCTTGGTACTTATTTCTGTAGGTACTTGAATCACTATTTGGACAAATCGGTATCCCACGCGAAAAGAATTAAAATAAATACGTTTCATTCAACCCAACTCGAAACTGGCAACGAGTAAAGAAAATTATGAATCAACCGTATGCTATTGTGTTCTGTAAATTAGACCTACGCAAAGTCGAGGGCGCAAAACCACTACTGGCGATGAATACTATAACTGAATTCCATCTATAGTGGTAAAGCAATTAGTGTCGTACTCCGTATCCATCAGTGGTTTTGGCTGTGCATAGTTCTGTGCATGCTCCAGCAGCGAGCCATCAATCAAGAACGCATTACCAACAACAACATCCATTATTAAATGCTGAATTGCATGCGAGCGTCCTTTGGGAATAAGTGACATTTGAACTCTCTACTTGACACTGGCAGAAGCGCTGTCGCATCTTTCAAATTCCAAAACACATATTCGACTTTTCTAATGCTTCTATTCTCAGGTACACAAAAGCGCATGAAGTAACAGTCAAAATATTGTCACGCGTATTTCTATAGAAGTTTTGCCGGGCTATAATTCGCTAGATGACAGGGTCATTAATAAAATACAAAAGGATTACACTTAAAACTATTGTTCTAAAATATTACATACTCCATTCATAGTTTTTCAAAATATTCTAATTTTGAATTAATAAACATAAAAAGAATATAAAAGTAACTTCGTATTTTCATACAAAATATCGTTTTAAAAAGTAGTTTAGTAGTTGCCTGTCATCATGCCCATTATTAACAATATAATATCTTTGGGAGAGAGTGGCCAAACATGAGCTAGAACTTCAAATTGTTTTAACGAAATTAATGTCACATACATACATAACCACATAATTTATCCATAGCGCTCAAGATAATAACCCTCCTGTTTGCCGTGCTGTAGTCGGGAACAAACACGCAAAATAGTTATAACAATACGCACAATTGCCTCTCTATGTTAAAATAGTAACCAAAGCGTAATTAATAAAGAGGGGTTTCTATTTGTTTTAAAGAACAAAATTACTCAAATGAAAGTTTTTATATAACTAACATAAAAGGTAACGAATAAAAATAAAACATTCATAAACGTAATTTCCTTTCTGAGAAGTTTTAACTTTAAACTTAGATCCAGTTTGGAAGTCCTCCGATAAATCAAACACCAATAATAACTCCGGAATGCTAAAGATATTTCCTTTCCCCCCATCTAAAGAAGAAGCTACGGATTAAAACTTGGCTTCTCAAGCTCCAGACTCACTATGCATTAAATTACGATTAAATATTGGTATAACTCACGTAGATTACAGGCGAAGATAAATTGAGAATGTCTTCTACACACAAATCGAACACAAAAAGTTAACTGCGGGAGATTAAGGCTCGCTTTGTGCCCGCTACAAACTTCCGAGCTCACATAAAAATCGATTACAACTTTGTAATTGATTTCGGAATAAATAAATATTGGCAAAAGGTTTGAGGTACAAAGGTAAGGGTAAGAAATTACATTCTTTGTGGCGTGTTATATGCACGTGTTCACATGTGAGTGGGTACCGTAGCCAGCCCGCGCCCTTTGACTTCAAAGGTTGGGATGACTTCTCATTAAGGTGCTCTAACCACCTGAGCTTTCGTATACATATTGTGGGTATAAGCATTAAGACTTGTATTTAAAGGGTCAGGCTTTGACCTTGGAGAGTTTCGATGAAAAGCACTTTCAAACCACACTGCTTATGTCTTAGGTTACCTACGAGTACCTAGTTACTACTTGAACTTTAAAAATATGATCGCTTCTTTCTTTCTTTTTCACGTTGGGCAACGAGTCGTCTAACGACCCGATGAACCCTATTGTCAGTTTTTCAACCGCCTATTACAAGTAGCAGGCGTCTGACATGTTTATGTAACGATCGCCGTCTAAGTAATTATTATGGCTCTGAGATTGTATCTGTTTCAATATATATTTTTACTGTAGTTTCACACAGTAATTAATTAAGAAATAATTAATGGAATTGTAGCGTCATTTCGTCGAGCACACCTTGTACCTGCCGACGACATTCCCTCAATTAAAGTGATTAGGTACCTACGATCCAGGTAGACATATTGTTATCTACGAATTACGTACAGGAATATGAATGTAATAGAAGTCAATTAGTATAGGTGGGTGCCAGTTTCATTAAGTACATGGGAGACTCAAAGATGGAGCTTTATAGGGAAAAAAACGTATCATACGCGTACACTTTGATGTGAAATCTTTCTCGTAGCAACGTAGCACGTATGGGACATGTTAAAATATGTATGTATGAGATGTATGACCTTGAAGCTGCAATGTAAACACGTGAACGAAAATGTAAGTTACTTTTGAGGGAAAGATTAAAAATGTTAGATATTGGTCTATTAACACTGAACTACACGCGAAGCAAGCAACACTGGACGGACAGGTAAGCGCCATTACGATTATATTAGCTCACGTGTGCCATTGCCTTTTTATATGAGAATTTATATGAGAATAAATTCTAGCTGAATGACGTTAATAAAATAAAGACGTATTGGATCTCGTCATGCATTCAACAGGTACACCATTGTATTGATGGCAGATATCCATCAAAGCGAGCGCGTATAGGATGAGGGGGGGTCCGCTGCGACCGCGGCCGCCGAGGGGGGCGCTGCAGCGGTGCGCGCGGGCCGGGCGGACCCCCCCGCGCCCGGGGGTCACCGGACGTACTAAAACTAAGTAATTAAACCCTTCATGGGTTACTTACGCGGGTAAACGCGATGGGGTGCGAGGCGCGACACTTGTTGTGTGAGGCCGCGTGGCCGGGCTGCGGCAGACTGTTGCTCCCCGGGCCGCTTCACTTGTTACGTGCCGCCCTGCGCGCCCCCCGCCCGCCGCGGCGCGCCCCTGAAGCCTTCGACAACCCCGCCCCGCATCCGCTCACCAATATCACGGGTCCTTCACTTCGCAGCATCCGTCTTACTCACCTCACCTATCTAACGTTCAAACGTCATCCCTAAATTTGGATATAGCTATTTGAGGCATCCAGGCTGGCGAGGCGCGATCTGCGCTGTCGACACAGGCGACGCTCTGTAGATGCTTAGGTCTATTCGTAGTCTATTCAGTGTCAAGTAGGTACTTCTATTATGAATCACAGTACACAAAACAGATAAGTAGAAAATAATATGCAAAGCAAGGTCGAGTGCGTTAGGACATCGCATTACTTTTCTGAAAATTTTCTATACTAAACAACCAGTAAACGTACCCTTTTTCTGACTGCGGAAAGTAAAGAAGTTCCGAAAATGCACTTCATCGTCCGCAAATTGCACAGTTCAGTTAGATTGTAGGTACGTGTATGTATTGTTTGCTTTGTATGTCATATCGATGCGTCACGTCGATATATTATTTTTCTAAATTTAATTTATTATATTACCAGATAAATGAATATAAATATGAAATATCAAAACGTAATGTTTAAAATCTTTGATCCGCAACTCTATTTCACCTTAATTACCTTAATTCACCTAAAGTAGGTACGAGGTCGTAAATAAAAACTTCCAATTATCACACACGTTCCAAACACCGTGAAGCGTAAACTTTCACAAAGAAGCTGGAACATTTGATCACGCAGGTGTAATGTTCTATTAAAATGTAAATTCGTGGGCCTAGAACATCAACACCCAACACCAAGGGGCGTACATTTGCCGCGGGACTTCACACGTCCGTAGGTGAAGTAAGAAACAGCATACCACCTTCATATAGGACGAGTAGTACCGTAACAGCTACGACGGCTAATGCTGGACATGGGCCGTTTCTTTCGCGGGATATTGCCATACTCACCACGTTTGGCAGGTGGACTGGCGAGCGCAGGATACGATGTTATATTCACAGGAAACGGTGCTGTACATTCTCTGGATTTATTTATTTATTTATTTATTTATTTATTTTATTGTACAAAACAGTGTTTACACTTATAAACTAAAACAGTGTCCCACAAAACTGCACAAACAGTTTGACTGTAGGATCAAGCGATACTCGCTACTTAAACATACTAATATAAATACATTTTATCTGATACTTAATTTAAACTTCAGATAAACATGGAGTGACATTTAGATTAGTGAATTAACATAGTACTTCCTTAATTTGCTCTTAAATACACTTTTTTTAGTCTCCCTGCGTATATGCTCCGGCAAACTATTTAATAAATACGGAAGACGTTTTTTTAGGGTTCTGTCCCCATAATAATTATGTACTCGAGGAACAACATATTTACACGAGGTCATAGCCCTCGTATTGTGACTATTAAAAACATTAGTCAACACTGAGTTACGCTCTGGATTGCCATGACTATTAATTAAAAGTAGGTATTTATGTTTTAAACTAATAGGGAGAATGTTACAAATTTTAAATAGTTTACTATAGTTATCTTTGTGTTTATTTTTAATCTTCTTATCTACTAGCAATTTAACGAATGAATGAATTATTTATCCCTTGATACCCTTTTACATCATCCGCGGGTAGACATGGAGAGATGCTATGCTGAGCCGGCACCGCACAGGACGTTTAGTACGAAAGTAAATTCAGTAATTCAGTAGATACGATGAATTATGATATAGTGATGATGATGATGATGATGATGAATAGTATGGCGGTAATGTAAGAGTTGGGGCCAAAATGATAGGCAGGCTCTATCACTTAACCGAGACATCCTACTGAACATATTCTTTACTGTGCCCGAGCAGCAGGTACGATTAATCACCTGTCCTGTAGGATAGCAACTTTTATGTGAAATTGTCTTTCTATCCCCAATAAATAACAACATTATTTACAAAACTGTCGTTTATCATGGCATGTGATTTAAAATACTTCTCTGATGGATGAGTTCTAAAAATTGGAATGAGAGGCCGCAGCTGCTTTTTCCAGGTTAGCACCTATTTTAAATTAGAATTACAGTTAAAATAATTTCATTGATATGATATGAAATGATATCTTTTATCAATTTGGCAAATATGGCCTACGTATGATTGTGACCTGTTTAGATTAGTATCGCGTTCAAATGTAGTTCTACATTTTCCAGCATGTAAGACGCTTACGCGTACAAGGTTTTAAAGCATCATACATCCGCATTTATTTTGCAGTCTGTCTTTTGTGTGCTCTGTTCGATGCAACCTTTTTAAAAAGAATGTAGAGAGGAGATTAACTCTCATGAAATTACAGATTTTTTGAATATATGATATCAAAGATTTACCGCAAATTTTGTCATATTTATTCAAAGTAAAAATTCCAAAACTGAACTATAGTGAAATTCGAACGTTATGCTTTGAAATTATCTCGCAGAAAATTCTTTGAAATTCTACTTAGATAGTGTTCGATACTCACGTATAATATTTCCTAGATAGCGGCAAAGCTTCATAGTAACTGTAAAGTATCTACTTGCTCACAAAGTTATTTCTTTGAGGGGAAAGTTTAGTTCAAAAAGCAGCACCTGTCTGCACTTGAGTGATCGATAGTCGTGATATTTTGTTACAAAATTCAGATACCCAGTACGTACCTTCCTGCATAGTCGACATTTAGACGAAACTTTTGTACTGATGTTATCGCTACGATGATGTTTGTTTTTAGAGATAAGCAGGATTCAAATCACAATGGTACTATACCACCTTTTTAGTCGGTAGGTAGGTAACAATAAAAGTGCGAAATATACTGTTTTCGGTGCATTAAGCTCTGTCTCGCGGACTGTTATAACATTTTTTATGATTGAAATAGGTAGTGGTACCTGTGGATGGTACACAACCGAACTGGTCTTATCTATATATAGGTACCTAGTTACTAAGTTTAAGCTCTCTCTGATCAATAAAATCTCTCTAAATGTGGGGCACATCTTTTTTTTTTTTTATCTGTGATGGGCTTACTCTTGACCCCAATCTTACCCTAGAGCAGAGATGGGATCTACGGTGGAGCGAGCTTGCCCAGAAGATGCCTATTCACTCTAGACTTAAAGAGATTCAGGTTATTCTTGTCGATGCAGCAGGTAAGCTCTGCCCAGTGAAGCTTACAATGTCGTAGCACTCTAGAGTAATCGATAGAGTTAGTGGTACCTGCGGCATTGTCTGTTGGATGCTGTTGCAACATACTAGGTGTATATCTATGTACGTATCTGTAGGCTACCTATGATAATATAAACATGCCCAACTATTCTTAAAAGGTGAACAGTATAAATGCGAAATAATCTCTCTTTCCGTATGGGACTCCGAGTCATCCAACGACCCAATGAATCCTAGTGTCAGAATTTTTCAGCCGCCTTCTAGCAGATTCGAAGTCGAAGTAGACAGCAACTGGAACCAAAGGCTTAACGTGCTATTCGAAACACGGAACTATCTTTCTTACGGACAAAGTGGTATAATGAGCACGCTTTTACCTTAATGATTTATAAAATGACATTAATGGTTTGTATCATAATATTTCTCTTATTTATACCCATGTATAGTACCTCCTAGTAAATGTCTATTATCTTAAAGGTTGATAACACATTTAATGATAGACTGTTGAATAATGAAATAGCAGGTTTGCCTCTGCTATCACTGAAATGGCTATGATTAATCCACACAATTGCTCCTTTCCCTGGCTCGGCATTATCCGTTTTATCTATTCCCGAGTCAAAGTCAGTTTAGCTCCGCTTTGTTCAGCGGAGCGGGGAATCACCTGCAGTGGTAATCAATAGCAATGGCTGTATAAGGATTTCCTCTGCAAACTGCGCGGCCATTTCATAAACCCTCGCTCATTCTAGTCCACGTGAGTATGAGAGGATATCAGTTCGCTTTGTGCAATGCATGGTTCGTTCGGACTGGCTGACTGTTGTTGCATTTGTAGTTAATCTAAGTCTAAAAAACTAATGTCGAACTACTTTATCGACTGTAGGTACAATGAAGAAGAAAAATATTAAGATACCTATATAAAATAGTCGATTGATTTCAGTAATTTTAAGGTTTAATCATTGAATTCTATATAATCGTGGGTTTAATACACTCGCAGTGCTATCAATTTCAATAGGCGCTTGTCAATTTTTCAACATGTTATTTTTTTTTTTCAGAGATCGGGTAGGAGTAGGGTTACCTACCTCATTCCCACAAAAGCTGCGATAAAAACCATTTCAAATGTAATGTCGTGTTGCGCATAAGTAGGTAAATACATTATTTTTCTCATGTGGATCTATCTAGTCGATAAAAGTTCATAAAACGAGATGTCGGAGCTTACTAATTCAAAGTCATAAGATAAGTATTAGAGGTGAAATAATTTGATAGAAATTTCAACAAACAAGATGATTTTTTATCAGATTCAGCTTCTATTTTCTTGATTCGATTGGTCGTTAGACGACTCTATGTCCCACACGAAAAAAAAGAAGCTACAGATTGTTGAGTAGAGTGTGTACATTGCGTAGCCGGTTAACTATCAGGAACCCATTATTAAACCAGCTATATGATGTCCTAAAATTTTACATGTCTACTTGTAGCCTGTAGTTTGATAACATTGGGCACTGCACGAGGGATCAATATAGAGACGGTGGTGGCGAGGTCACCGGTAGATTCGCGGTCATCCACGCAATTACATCTTACCCTGCCGTGGGGGGCCGAATCCTAAAGATTGGAATACACATGAAACCCTCGAGTCCCTTAGTCGCCTCTTACGAGACCCACGGGAAAGAAATGGGTTGATGCTATTCTAAGCCGGCATCACGCGGCAGATACCTAGATGACGCTAGTAAAGTAAGTGCAATGGAAAAAAGCTAGCTAAATCATAAACTCTGGCTCTTTTCAAAATTTTACGAACCAAAGTCTCACGAAATGCTCGATATATCTGGATTACATTTTACAATATTGACCCATAAACTATCATTTGAAAGTTTATCAACAGATGGCCGTAGTAAAATGAAGTTACGCTTTTTAATTTAGGATTGACTCTCTGTCCCTACCCGTGACCATATCAAAGGGTTTACTTCAGATTTGGACGTTTACGAATAGTTAACCTACATTACAGAGTAGATTAGGAGCCCAATCTTTGAATTTTCGCATGCGAAACTATTTGTGCTTGTATCATACGTTCGGTCATACCTAATTAATTTCATCTAACGCATCCTAGACATAACCAAATTCGAGTAATATACAGTGTGGTACGAGTGGTTAGATGACTTTAGGAGCACAATTTCTGAAACGTTCGTTTTCGGCCTCATGCACGACACTGCAAAACGACTTGTCAGACTACGTTATTAAATTTCTTTTAGTTACTTGATGTTTTATAGTCAAAAATATGGGGGAATTTATGAGAGTATTATTAGTTTCTGATTTTCGCATGAAACAATGAAAAGCCTTGAACTAGCACTGGTTACTATCACTATAATACAACATTTTGTATTGTACTGAGGAACCAAATACTTTATTTACTTGGCCTATGTGTAATTTAGAAGAATACATCTCTGTAGCGAGTTCTAGTAACCTACAGCGTCATCTGTTGTAAAAGTGTGTTCAACAACAAAAAGCAACGTTTTAGAAATTAAGCTCCTGTACACGATTTCAAAAATCACATTTTGAGAAATTGAGCTCTAGAGCTGTTCTTAAAGTTGGTGGGTAGGCAAGTAGGGTCGGCTGATGAGTGCGGGGTGGTGGACGTGCCGCGCGCCTAATTGTACGGATTACTGACAATCTACTTTCGTTAGATACAGCAGTCAGTAGCCGCCCTCTATCGAACACTAGCGCAGGTGATATGTAACTATTTTGAGCAAAAAACGATCATAATATTTGTACGTACCTGTTTGAATTAAATAACCAAGTAGGTGTACACTCGATGAAAAAGGTATCTTCTGAAATCTCTTTTGCAGGACTGACCCTCGCAATATAGTTTATTGAAACTATAAGACATTATAACGGGTTTTAACTCACGGTAGGGACACGGTAACTACATCAGTTTACCCGTGATCATGGCGATTGCAACATCGCCGAAATATTGGGTGCTCGATATATCCCTACCGTGAGTTAAAACCCGTTATAATGTCTTATAGTTTTAGTGATAATAACCACGGAACCTTAAAATCAAGTGTTAGTTTATTGAACTTCTAAGTAAGAAAAGTAGTGTGCATATTTAATTTACCTTTCAAACTGTAAATATTGAAATGCTGCGTCGACTGCGTTAAAGCAATCTCAAAATTGAAGATTCAATTCCCACAAAATGTGTTACTAGTACCACTTGCGCTTTGACCCTAATTCCTTAAGGACAGAAGGAAAAAACGAAATGACGATGGAAGGCTTCCTGATTCCAACCATTATGATCTGGCGGATCTGGCACATGCTTTAGATGGTTCAATCATTTTGAATTTTTTGATTTTTATACTAGCGAATTGCTCGACTAAACAGAAAAGACGTTGATGAATTTTTGAGATTTTTCTAACGCATTTCATACATTTATATTTTCAGTAATCAGTACTAGTATTCAGAGACAATCGTTGCTTGTTACCTAGTTACCTTATTTTATTCAGCGGCTGTATAAAAAAGTTTCTGACAAAATTGCAGTAAGTTACTATGTAAATTGCTGCAGACAAATACGCATAAAAATAAAATGAATAAACAAAAGATTATTAGGAAAGGTAAACAAAGTAGTAAGGCAACGAGCTCAGAAGGTCTCACGAGTAAAGTTATATAAAACAAATCGTAGAAAACTACGGCACATGGCGGGGCACGGAGGTCTCGCGGGTCTCATAGGCCTGAGCCCTCCTAGACGAAATTTCGGGTTATTGCGATCATAATCCCGAGACAAGGGTTGCTATAATTACCCACTTAATATATAAGTCACGTTATATGCAAAGAGTACTAACTATAAGGTAAAAAAGAAGACAGGTACCTAGTTATTTTAAAACTTCCTGCAAAATGCACCCGGAAATACCTAAGCTTCCTGGGTCATACTTGCAGCGTAGGTACGTGCTACGCCGCTGCTACGCCGTAGACGAGTCCAGTAGTAAATGTGTTTATGGCCTTCCTGCACTAGGGAAAAGCTTTTGGACGTGAGCAAATATAAAACGCTGGCAAATAAACGTGATGCCATTTCGTTATGTTATGTACTCATACTTCAAGTACCCACTTTATATTCCCAATGACATCTGCTTATAGCAACACCCAAAATCTGTTAGACAAAAAGCATAATTATTAAAACACAAAAACTCGAGTGTAGCAATTTCAAAATTATATCTAGTACCTACTTTTATTTATTTTGTAGTAACATTCACGTTGTGCCATTTTAAATTAAACTAATATCCAGATTCACTCGTACTTCTAAGAAAATCTTCTAACGACACCATCGTCGCCATGGGTCATACCATATATTTGGTCGAGCTAGCCGTTGAGGTATGTAGCTCGAGAAAAAAATTATTTACCCAAGTACACAAGGGAAAAAGAAGCAGACCTTTGGTAGCTAAGAACGAGGGGCTTTCAATATATTCTAAGGTAGATATCGAGGTGATTAAATAATAATGTGGATAATTTTATTATCTCCTTTGCTGATAGCATAAACAAAGGATATAAATACAAAATTTCACTAAATTATGATTTCAAGTTTTCCTTAATCCAGAACGGCAGATTTTGAGAAATCCAATCCCCATCTCATAAGTGTGTTGAGGTTGTAGGGAACTAAATGAAAAAAAAAATTATTTTTTCAAAATTTTCATGGTTATACCAAGAATATTTTGAACGCCCCTCGTAGGTAAATTAGGGTAGTACACAAAATGCGTGTTATGAAGCAGTAGCGCTGCTTAGACTAGACATGTAATAAGCAGTTCAATAAATCACTGACAACTGTATCAGTGCGTGCGATCCATTCCTCATTGAATACAGCCAGTTGTCGCAAAGTTTATGTACCACGCATGTCAGCTGTTAACATACTTAACATTCACAAAGCAAGCGGCCCGGCACCCTTGAGAATTTGCGGGAATCACGTAATTCTGGCACGATATTTCAACCATTACGATCTCCTTTCCCCAGCGCAGGCGCTTATTTTTGAATTTTCGCATGCGAAAGTATACTACTGAATATATGAAAGTATACTAGCGAATCACACGTTCGATCTACTACTCCAATCAATTCATACACACCCTAATTTGCCAAAATGATTATCTCCTTTCCACATAGGTACGTACCCTAAACAGTAACAAACTTAAGTATTAGAAAGTGTGATACGAGTGGTTACCAGTCGTTGTGTACCTACTTCTGTATGCGAAAGTGAATTACGCTTATTCAAAAATGCGCCCCCAGAGCGCAAAGAAATGTAGCGTTCGCAAATAAAACAATCCCACATTAATGCCGATTCAGACTAGAACACGCGTTGTGTGTACTAATATTCGCCGAGCGAGCGAGACTGAACGTAGGTTTAGCATAAAAACCCTCCCCAGAATAACGAAGAGGGGTTTATGAAAATAAAATCATCGTGCCGATTTAGACAGTGACCTTTTTAAAAGGCAACCCAGATGTAGATATATCTGAATCAAGGCTTGTTTATATCGGTAGGTTGGTAGCAGTTATTTTGAGACAAATCTTAGTAAAAATGCGTGGGTTGCGGACGATATTGTTACGTAGGTGGCATGTCGACTGGAGGGCGTTAATGAGACACCCCATCCTTTCTTAGACATCGTCCTACAGACTGACGGCACGGGTAACAAAATCAATTAATAAGGGATTGTATCTGCTCTGCCGCTAGCTACTATACTTAGATAAATGAAATAAGAAGAAGATTTCAAGATTTTTTGAAAAATCTTTGTGTTGAAATATGTAAAGGCCATAAAAATACGGTCGTTATCGCCACGTGTGACAAATATCAATGGCCCTTTTCAGATAATTTGTGTATTAAAGGTTGTCAGCCTGTCGCTTAAAGTTGTACCTAATACACGTGAAACCCTCGAGTCCCTTAGTCGCTTCTTACGACACCCATACGGGAAATAAATGGGGTGATGGTAAGCTAAGCCGGCATCACACGTAAAACTAAAACTATGACATGAAGTTTTCGTAAAAATTTGATGCCTCCCATTTCTTACCTTTGCATTTCTTGTTGTGTTGTTCTATCATCTGGTTTCATGCAACTATATGTGCGTCACATCTCTGGTGCATAATTGTCATGCAGCTCAGCTTCCGCCCAGCTTTGCCAAGGGCGCAGTGAGACCTTCAAACAAAAGCCGGAGCCATGAAAATGCCTTAGCGACTTCGACAAGTCTTTTCCAAAGCGGGAGCCGAGTATAAAGAGTGTCGTAGGTGAGATGAGCGTTCATAAAATAATATCTAATTACAGTTTGCTGAACTGACATTTTAAAACTTCCGAGTAAATATTGAAAAAAAATCCTCCATAAAGTCGCAGACATAGGTAGCATAATATTAAAGTACGAGGGGTGTTCAATAAAAAGTGAGAATGGCATATAATTTTCTTGATAAACAAAAAAGAAAATACTGGCAGGTAAAGCCCAGACATTAGGTAAACTAATAAAATAAAAATTATTGATTTTCTTTTTTTATTTTAAAATTGAATGTCATTTGTTTTCGTCGTGTCGGAGCGGGTTGCGAAAAATGGATAAAATTTAAATTCGAGGCGTGATAAAATATCTCTGCCTGAAAATTTTTACTACTGAGCAAGTAAATCTTGATTTGAAAAATACATGAGGAGTAAATGCTCCTCCATATTCTACGGTTGCACGGTGGTGTGCCGAATTTAAGAGAGGAAGAACTTCAACCAAAGACGACCCGCGCCCGGGTCGCCCTACGACGGCAGTTACCGAACAAATGATAAAAAAAGTTGAAAAATTTGTTTTGGCAGACCGTCGTGTTACAGTTCGTTTTATAGCTGAAGAACTAAAGATTTCGATAGGAAGTATCCATACTATTATACATTATTATTTGGGCATGAAAAAAGTGTCAGCGCGCTGGGTGCCTGGAATGCTTACAGACGAGCAGAAGCAAACGAGACTGAGGATTTCTCAAAACAATTTGGAATTGTTACAAAGAGATCCTGAACAATTTTTGGCTCGCTTTGTAACTATGGACGAAACATGGCTCCATCATTACGATCCTGAGACAAAACAACAGTCCATGACTTGGAAGAGCCATCATCTCCAACACCTAAGAAGTTTTAGGCAATTCCATGCGCCGGTAAGACCATGGGCTCTCTTTTCTGGGATAGCCAGAGGGTGATAATGATTGAATATCTCAGTCATGCAGCCACTATTACAGGGGCCTTAACCGCAGAACAAAAAAAAAATGCGTCAAGAAATACGCTAAAATCGCCGCGGCAAACTCGCTAAAGTTGTCTTGTTTTTACCAAGATAACGCGCCCGCACACAAGTCCCGAGTTGCGATGACTGCTCTCCAAGATTCTGGATTTAAATTGATGGAACATCCTCCATAATCGCCAGACCTTGCACCCAGTGACTTCTGCCTGTTTCCGCGGTTAAAAGAACACCTGAGAGGTCACAGATATGCCAATGATGAGGAAGTGATCGCCGCCGTACATGATTTTTTAAGGGATCAAGATGAAGACTTTTTTAAAAAAGGAATCTTAGCTTTAGAAAAACGATACATCAAGTGAATAAACCTCAAAGGTGACTAAGTCCAAAAATAAAATAATAAGAAATAAAATATTACTGCTTCATACTCATTCTCACTTTTTATTGAACACCCCTCGTAAGTACAAAAAATGTAATTATTTATGTTTTTCTCAACTGTTTTTAGGAGTTATTTTAGCAGCATTTCCTACATTTTATAATGCTAGCGTCGTGATTTGCTGACATCTTTGCCTACTCTACTAAACTTGCGCCTGCTTATTGATGGGCGGTTCCCGGGAATATTCCCCAAGTGGAAATATTCCCAAAGGAAACTTTCCGGTGCCCGGGAACATTCCCAATCGCTGGGAACGTGTCGGCGAAACAACATAAAATAAAAATTATTATTAAACAATTAATAAGAGTGTAATGTATAATAAAGAAAATAAATTATTTCATAAATAAACCATGTCAAAATACAATTTAGTCAAAATAAATAAACAAGATGGCTAAAGGGCAATGAGTAAAATTGGTGCCTTTCATTTGAAACGTTTTTTTTATTGTCAATAAACGCCGTCTTGATAAATGTGTAGAATACTTCCATACAAACAATATTGTGTGTGACAGCTCAGCTGTCAAGTGTAATCATTACGAGATATACGCTTTAAAACACTACGACAGTTTTATACGAAAAACTTCTTTTTTTAAATTGTCAACGAACACCACCCCCATTAGTTGTGTAGAGTACTTTCATACAAACAATATTTTGTAAGAGAGATCACCTGTTAAGTGTAACCATTACGAGATATAACGCTTCAAAACGTCACGACGGTTTTATATGGAATATATTTTAAAGCGTAGGTATATCTCGTAATGGTAACACTTGACAGTTGAGCTGTCATACAAAATATTGTTTGTATAGAAGCACTCTACACAGCTAATAGGGTATTGTCCGTTGACAGTTTAAAAAAAGAAGTTTTTCAAATAAAACAGTTGTAATGTTTTAAAGCGTATATCTCGTAATGGTTACACTTGACAGTTGATCTATCATACAAAATATTGTTTGCTTGGAAGTACTCTACACAACTAATAGGGTGTTTTTCGTTGACAGTTAAAAAAAGAGGTTTTTCATATAAAGCAGTTGTAATGTTTTGAAGCGTATATCTCGTACTGGTTACACTTGACAGCTAAGCAGTCATACAAAATATTGTTTTTATGGAAGTACTTTACACGTTTAATGGGTTGGCGTTAATTGAAAGTCATAAGCAAAGAAGTTTTTCATATAAAACAGTTGTAACGTTTTGAAGCTTATTTCTCCAAATGGTTACACTTGACAGCCAGCTGTCATACGAATTATTGTTTGTTTGGAAGTACTTTACACATGTAACAGGCTGGCGTTCGATGACCGTCAGTAATTGGCATGAAAAAAAGGCACTAATGCTCCTTACATTTCCTGCAAAGCCCTTTAGCCTCAGGTAAAAAGGCAGCCCCGAATGGTACCCGGAACTAATGTGTCCGTAACGCTGGTTGCGTTTCCGCGCTGTATTGCCAGTGATATGTATGCGCTGCACCAAGTACCATTCGGCATGGGAATCTGAACCCTGGTTTCTTAGGCGCTGTCCCAACCTATGGACAAAGTCCTTCTTCTTCTTAGCGTGTCGATGGCAGACACTACACCGTCGTAGCCCAGAACTTGGCCACATTAACAGCGCTGGCAGACGCTGTCATAAGGTCGTCCTTTGTGCAGGTGTTGGGGCACGCCGGACACGATATTAGGTGGTGCATCGTTTGGACTGCACCACACAAACAGCTTACGTCGGCACCCTCCAAGAAGCCCCACTTGGCCATGTTTTCCTTGCTCCGGCCAGTTTGGGTCCGAAGTCTATTCAGGGACTTCCAAACTGGCCAAGGTAATCCATGACCAGGCGGCAAGCTTTCAGCGATAGGGACGAAAGGAGCTGGTAGGGTTACCTTTTCCTGCCAAAGTTTGCACCTCGCTTGTTTGGGGTCGATGCAAAGAGGAGACACGCACTTTACAAAATTATTGCGGCTTTTCAACCGTTGTGGCACTGGGATGTGGTCGTGTAAAGGGTGCCGTGCATCTGACTCCATCTTTGCTCTTTCAAGGGAGCTAGCCACAGTCCTGCGAATAGCTGGGGGCGCCATACCTGCCAGTGGGTATAGCTGGCTAACCGGGGTCGGTTTCAAGCAACCAGTTATGATCCGGCAAGTCTCATTTAAGGCTGTATCCACTAGCTTTGCATGGGCTGAACGACTACACACAGGGCTTGCGTACTCACCTGCAGAAAAGGATAACGCCAGCCCAGTAGTTCGCAGAACATGAGGTGTTGCTCCCCATCCAGTAGAAGTAAGGCGCTGTAAAAGGTTATTCCGAGCGAACACCTTCATTTTTATATTTTGGCAGTTCTTACTGAAGGTAAGTGACCTATCCAGAGTAATGCCCAGATATCTCGGATGTTTATTGTGAGCTACAGGCACACCTTGCCACTCAATATTGAGCCTACGATCTGCTTGACTGTTGCGGAGATGGAAAACGCAGGACTCAGTTTTTGATGGGTTGGGTTTCAGTGAATTTTCTCTATAGTATTTGCTTAAGTCCTTCAAAGCGTCAGATAAGTTCACCTCAACCTCCTCAAAACTGGTCGCCTGGGAAGTCAGTGCAAGGTCGTCGGCGTATAGAAAGCGGCACGTGTTGGGACAGGATGGTTGGTCGTTAGTGTATATGTTGAAGAGCAACGGGGCAAGAACGCTGCCTTGAGGCAGACAAAGTCCTTTGCCTCTGCACACCATGACCCGCTCACCTCCACCGCAAAGGGTACAAAGTGGCAGGCACTCCTCAGTGAAGCATATCTTTGATGCTTCTGAGCTGCTGCGGATTCCGCAGTTGTACCCGGAGCTCGAATTATGCGTGGGAGATGAGATGCCGCGAACGTGCTTAAACACGCCGCGTCCCACACCAAAGAGAGCCCTTTCTCTCACGGGATCATTGTGAGCCCATTCGGTCTCTTACCGTCATCGCGGCTTAAACCGGGAGGCTCTAGAACGCAAGGTACACCAGCGGACACCAGGGCACGGCGGATAATCTCATTGAGCATGTGGTGCGGAGGAAAAAAACCAGCTGATTTGGCACAGCTCAAGCCGTGGTGACCCCTGGCGTCCACCTTTACGCCACAAACATGCGGCTCACAAACCTTGCATCCAAGCCTCAGTGCTACAGCCACCCTGAGAGAGTCATTATCAAACGCCGTACTCATGTGGGGTGACGGGAGGGCGTAAAGCCAAGCCCCTGACTCTGGTCTAAGAGCCGCCTCAAGGCGAGCAGAGCCCAATCCTGATGACGCCTCAAGCAATTCCATCGCTCTGGCCTTACACAGCTGCTCATCCCATTGTCGCTGCACGTCTGGTTTAGTCGGGCGATCCGCATCAGGTCAAACCAAGTCCCAAGCGCTCAAAGCCTCCCCCACAAATGGAATGTTAAGACTGTCACCATGTATTTTGAGTATATTAGTGACGAGTGACTACTCCGTGGAAAGAGGCCAAGAAAGCCGAAACGTTGGTGTCCTGCACACACCTCACGCCCAAATCTCCATGTCGGATCGGCAACGACGCTTGCAGCCACTGCGTCTCCTCTAACTGTACATTGAGGATCATCTCCAACGTGACTTTAATGTCTTGATCCAACCGAGAAATTTCATCTGGAAAAAGCCACGTCGGAGACAATTTCAAGAGGTACATGAGCTTGGGTACTGAGAGACAGCTGCGGAAGAGAGTGAGGACGACACGGGCCGGCAGTTGCTGCAGGTGCTCTCGAACGCTTAGAAGCATCTCACGCTTTGCAGCCAAACTAGCCTCTACTGCATCCCTGAAGGTCGGCGCCCCCAGCAGCTCAAATGACTCTATTAAGGATTTTCACTCCCGAAAGAATATGCTGGAATTGAGCTATGCAACAACTGAAGACATCGCCGCACGGATATAGCTTGCATTTGTCGCGGTTGATGATCAAATCAATCTCCGCCAGTTTTGGAATGAGCGTACTTATATCGCGACATACGACATCTGGTGCACCACCCACCAATCGTGCCGTCGTCCAGGTACCACTTACTTCATTCATTTCAGTCATTGGTTCTTTTTAAAGTTATTTTTAACGTTCTCAGGACACTTATCACACTTATTTGCCAAATGACGAGCAAATTTTGACACATTTCGACATGTGTATGTTTTGTTGCAAAATGAACACTTGAATATTGTCTTTTCATTAACAACAGTTTCGTCGAAGTGACTATACACTTTGTTTTTAGGCTTCATTTCGAATTTCAGTTGTTAACTGGACGAGGGTTGCAACGAAACTGACACAGTTTTAAATGGCCGCCAGGCAGGCTAGATACAATGATAAAAAAAAATACAATTCTGGAGTTACCCATTGTTTAGTTTTTTTTTGTCACGCCGACCAAGATAAGCTCCAGGCTAAACAATATAGCAGAGTTGTCTTCTCAGACTAAACTGCCGAATATATTACGGATAGGTATAAAATATATTTCATTTACCTAATTATTTTAGGCAGTACGTAGTAATTTAAAGTTTTATAGGCGATGGATTCACTTGATGTTCTAAATCAATTTACTTTCGATTTACATAGAAATGAAAATAATTAAAGTTTAAAGATTTATTTATTTGTAATATATAATCATTTGAAAGGTACATAAATAAGGTGACCTTATGATAAAGAAACCTAAAATATGCCTTAAACTTCAAGAAAACTAAACTTATATCAAAATGTTATTGTTCCCAGTAACTGGGAACGTTCCCGGGCACGTGGGAATATTGCCGGGAACATTTCCATTGGGAAGTTTCCGGGAACGGAAATGTTCCCGCGGCCCATCACTACGCCTGCTAGTGTCGACGCCTAAATTCTTTTCGGTCGGGCAAGCAACTTTGGGAACCACAGTCCTAATACATTCATAAAATTCAGCCGTGGATTCCTTCGCTCTCAGCCCCTGTAAGGACAGACTCGCACCATTAACGGGAACGCCATATGCATACTTATGACCCGCTGTCCCCCCCCCTAGTCAACTCGCCTTATCATTCGCTTATTAGAAAAGTTTTCCTTATTGCTGGGAAGTTACCCAGAGATAAGTCCGATTCGGATTGTTTCATTTTAATTAGAACGCACGGAATCGAACAAAATCGAAACAGTATTTTGGAAGAAATGCCGTGTGATGCCGGCTTAGATTAGCATCACCCCACATCCTTCCCGCGGGTGTCGTAAGAGGCGACTAGGGGACTCGAGAGTATGGGTGTATTACAATTTTTAGGCGACAGGCTGACAACCTGTCACTACAGTGATACACTTGTTTTCTGAAACAACCTTGGAAAACAATCCTCAAAAATGTCAGACGTGGCGATAGTGAACGTATTGTTACGGCCGTTAACTCTCTGCCTACCCCGCAAGGGTTAAAGGCGTGATATATGTATGTATGTATTTTGGAAGAACAGTTTAGTACAGTACGGTGTTTTGATACTTAGACTATTCTAGGGCTTGCTTTGCAATTGCAGGGTTTTCTAGAACGTTCCTTCATTCGATCAACCAAGCCGTGTGGTACCAGCTTAAAATAGCTTCACCCCATTTCTACCCCTGGGTGTCGTAAACGGCGACTAAGTAATGATTCAGGGAACGGTCAGCAGCATTCCCGGTGAATATCTACAATATCTTGCTGCGCTCGCCAATCCGCCTGCCAAGCGAGGTATGGCAATACCCAATTGGGGGAGGCCCATGTCCAACCGTGGACTTCCCGTGTGTTCCCGTTCATGAAACGGAAGACTGTGTTGCTCGAAGGTCCAAATCACATCACTCTTCAATAAAAACCAAAATTACTTATTACCATAGAAGTAGCTGTAGTGTTACATACATACACATATATCACGCCTTTATCCCTTGCGGGGTAGGCAGAGCTTTAACGGCCGTAAGAATACGGTCGCTATCGCTACGTCTGACATTTTTGAGGATTGTTTTTTAAGGTTGTCCCAGAAAACATGTGTATCACTATAGTGATAGGTTGTCAGCCTGTCGCCTAAAAATTGTAATGCACCGTATTGGTGTCGTATTCTCGAGTCCCTTAGTCGCCTCTTACGACACCCGCGGAAAAGATGTGGGGTGATGCTATTCTAAGCCGGCATTACACGGCTGTAGTGTTACAAACCCGTAAAACTGGGAATCAAGGTATCTGATAGCAAACACAGGGTAGCAACTGTAATTTGTAAGATTTTCGTCTATTATACCTATAAGGTTAAATGAAAAGGGCATCGCTCTGGTTCAATAATATCGAGAGCGATTACTAATTGTTGCTATGAACGTCACAATTCAAAATGAAGATATTAAGTCCGTGATTGTTTTATTGTCCTTTAGATAACCGGGTCAATTACGTCAGTACTTTTGTTTCTGTTTGTTAAATAACTCAATTATTGTTGTTTATCCTTCAGTTTCTATTCCTCTATTAATATTCAGTAATGACTATAATTTGCTGGTATTCTTTAGTATTGAAGGCAGAATTTTACACTTGACTAAGCATCATTATTTCTTTACTATTGGAGTTTGAGGTTGAATAATAAAACAAGTGTTTACGCCGTCGCATTCCATATATTTTATGAAAATAAAACAGTCAAAGTGATAAAACTTACAACTTAACTTGTTTAAACACAGTACAAATTGCATTGATATAAAACAGGACAAAACATAAAATGAATGCATTGGTGATTCGGAGATTTTTAATTCATATTTTCATATTTAGTCATATATGAATGCGACCTATCTCTAAATGATGATGAATGACGATGATGATGATGATGTTAAAATGGCGCCTTCCGTTAGGTAGGTGTTACAAGGATCCCTCGACTGGTGACATGATGAGTGTGAATGCTGCTCAAAGTGTATAGTGATCTGCTTAATCGAGTTACAAACAAACTTAACGATAGACTAAACGAGATTATCCTCAAAATGAAACGCCTTACAATAACTTCTTCTGGAACGGTACGGGAGCGACGCGTGATCGCTCGATGCTTCTTCCTTCGCTGGTGGCGGCGAGGCGCGGGGGGGCGGGGGGCACTACTTTATGAGGCCCTTGGCCTTGAACAGATCGCGCATGAGGCCCTTGAGGTAGCGGATCTCGCGCTGCAGGTCGGAGCACTTCTCGCCAAGGTCGCCGTGGCGGGCGCGCAGGGCCGACTCCTCGCTCAGCAGCACCTCGATCTCCGCCTTCTTCTTCTGACGGTAGCGCGTGGCGGCGTTCTTGTTCTGCTCCTTCTTGCGCGAGCGGCGGTCGTCGGGGCCGCGGGCGTAGGGCTTGCCGCGCGAGCTGCCCGCCGCCGACCACTCCTCGTCCGTGCAGGAGGAGCGCGGGGAGGAGGGCGGCGAGGAGCGCGGGGAGACGCTGTAGCTGCGCGGGGAGGTTGGGGAGGGCGCGGGGGAGGCGAGCTCGGCGGCGCGGTGCGCGACGATGTCGTCCACCTCCTGGTAGCCGGCGTCGTACTGCGGCTGCTGCAGCGCCCACGGCTCCGGCGCGACGGTGGCGGCGAGCTGCTGCGGCGCGATGGGCGCGCCTTGTGCGTGCTGCGCGTACGACAGCAGCAGCTGCGTGGCGGGGCCGGGCGGCGACTGCGGCGGCGTCAGGTGCGTCAGTTCGACGACGCCGTATACGGTCTCGAACTCGCGCAGCAGCTCCTCAGTAGGCGGCTGATGCACGGGCGCGGGCGCGGGCGGCGCGAAGGGCGCGGGGACGGGCACGTACGCTGCGAGGTTAGGCACGACTCGCTCGTGCTCCTGCGGAATGTTCTCGAAGATAGGGATTTCCACCTTCTCCTCCAGCCAGTTCGGGAAGATGTTTTCTGTAAAGATAGAACGAGGTTGGTCAATGGCTGTCTCTCATCTATCAGTTTCCCAATTTTCTTATGCAATATACGTTCCTATTGCTATCGTAGAAGTTCGCAGAGGTCATCCTTTTATCGATTGGAATGCAGGGGTCAAAACTTGTTTTAAGCGGTAAACAATATATAAAATGCTCCTATGTAAAGTAGGATTAAGTAAGCGTCAGATTCCATCAAATAATGTAACGAAAGGTTTATTTCTAAGAAGAATTAAAGTAGATTAACGGATATTTAATTCAGACTTCAGAAAGCTGCGGGTTTGTTCGAATTTCCGTTAAGACGTAGAAACGGAGATGAATAATTTATTTACTACAGCATATTAAATTACTTATTCATTTGGTGAAACATAAGGTTCGTGGAGCGTGGCGCCCTGGGGTAAAAACAGTATCTCATGTTGCACGCAGCGCTCGAGCCGAACCTCGGCACCCATTGTGCGCTCTGGTAGCTAATTGCTCGAGCCATAAGGTATTCGATTGCCCATTCAACGTACCTTGCACTATTGAAATTATCTCAATGAGTAATTAATAGTCCTGTAATTATTACAGTGTTTAACGCGATTAGTTTGTAGGTTGATTCTATTAAGATAAAGCAACCCTTTTTCCTTGAATTTTATCAAAACATTATGCATTTGCAGTGGAATAGTAATGGAAAATACCATATTATATCAATAATCACAAATATTTATGCTAAGCAGTTGGTAACAATAATTTATAAACAACACCTCTATGTTTCTGCGTGTAGCAGAACAGAATATATCAGAATATTGCAAGGTTATTTGCATATCTATTATAAAACAGAGATAAAGTACATGGTTAGATAATAAATTCTAGAATTCTGATCACTGCAAATATTTAATGTGGCAAAAGTAAGTATTTGTATAACAGTTTATCTTTTCGGAGGTAATAGAAGGAAATATGCGGAGCGTCACAACCTTCACTATTTGATGAGGGACTATAAGAAGAAGAAGAAACTTTTCGAATTACATCTTGCGTGAGAAACGCATTGATATAGTAGGTACAGTAGTGATGAACATGCTTGAGGGGCGTTTTCACAATCAATTGAATTTAATCGATGAGATTGGTGTCTCATCAGAACGCGTTGGAGAAATGCATATTTTTGTGTGTGGGAATAAAGACGGTTTGACTTTGGATCGTGTGGAAAGTGGTCGGGCTGCAGCGCGCTCCATGACCTGATGATAACCCGCCAATCTAAGAGTTCGGTGGACGGAGCCACGGACCGCAACAAAGAACCAGATAAACTTTACCAAGTGCGGCATTTCGCACTTATATATGACGTGACAGAATTTATAAGAAGTACCAAGATAACAAAGCTTCCTCTTGTGGTAGGTTTCTTATGTGGTTATCAAGGTTTATACATACCTACCTACAGTCACACAAACTTTGTACGATTAAACGTTCGAATTGTAGTTATTTTCACGAGAAAGTTGTTCAGCTTTAACAGTATCACCTTTTGAGACAGTGAATTGGTTTATTTTCGGCCTTTGACGTAATGTCGATACTACATACGATTTTGTAAAGCACAGATGTGGCTCCATACTCAAGGTTTTCTAGCATGATGGATCGAGTCTGCTGGCTTTTTAGCATCGACGGTCTGGAGTAGAAATGTGGAGCACAAACCCGCCTAAACTGGAGACATAACCAATCCCATGGCAAAAGATGTTCAGCATAATAGGCCGCTTTTGCTTCTGTTTCAAGGCTTTGGGTTTCCTCGTATAGGACAAGCAACTATGCAACGGATAAAGGGGGAAAGAAGCAGCAGATGAAACCGCTGGGTCGACTGCTAGTATCATATTACTAGAACAGATAAGTACAGCATCATCGCGTCATCAATTCTAATAAATGTAATATTTTAATTAAGTTGATATACCTACCTACCCACGTAAAGGTAGGTACTAACAGCAATGTCAATATCAAATTCTGATCACGCACACACAGGGCTCGTGACAAAAAGCTAGTTGGCACTTGCCCTCCATTCGAAAATCGGTAGGTCATACATATCTGTATCAATACGAAGGAATGGAAACAAGTGGCCAATAAGTCGCTTTAATTATTGGGCGAGCGCGACCGAGGTCGGCTTGTACGCCAACTGGTTATCAGTCGGGCACGGCTCAAGTAGAAAGCGGACACGACTCAATAGCTGCCATAATATTCTCCTTCTAAAGAGATAACCCAATCGCTGCCTCTCAGAACTTGCGCTAGTGACCAAACAGGGTAGGGTGCATAATACAGCCACGTGGATTCCACAACACACGATCGATGCGTGATACAAACAAATCTAAACAACCGCGAGCTGCTAAATATGCGGAATTATATTATGCTGATGCGTGCAGCCTGCGCTTATCGATATGATTCTGCGTTTCGCCACGTTTTATAGAATGGCGTGTAAAACCCAATTAGGACTTCAAAGTCAATTATACGCGTCACAAAGAAGTAATTGTATTGTAATTAACACAGATTTATTGTAGTGTAATAATGTGTGACTAAGTTATGTTTCAAGAATAATTCAACAACGATTTCTAATATCGGAAACACGAAGTAGATAAAGTTTGTACAACAAGTTAGTTGCGCAGTAAATATCGCTCGCATTCTCGACATAGCTCAACTTGTTTTCTCAATCGATTGACCGCGAACCAATTTTAATAAACGAGAGCGACAAGTTTTATATAGCTACTGGTATAAATAAAAGAACAAACAAGATTCTTTTGTCGATGGAGCTTTCAGACCTTGAGAAACTTTCCGCCAGAGAACCTTTCCAGAACAAAACAAACAACGCCAACAGGTAGAGCGTCAACCAAACAAACAAAACAATACTACTTATACCACGTACCGACATACAAATCTGCGAGCGCCATCACGACGTCCAGTCTTCCAAAACCGCTTTACGGGTTTCACAAAAGAGTTTCTTAACTTTTAAATACTTCTACAATACAGTCCTAGAGTAATTCTATTACGATTATAATAGGCAGTGATTTTGTATTGAAAGTATGTTCCTCTTGGTCAGCAATGGTCGTCGTGTAGCGTCCAGGGGCAGGCAGGTAACCTAACGTCTTTTGACAAGTTTCTGTGAGTTGAAAACAATCTCCTTGTTCCAAATGCAGCGATACTGGCACTTCATTCTAACGGTGTCCAGAAGGCGCATCGGCGGCGGCAGGCATAGGTCGCGAGCCGAGCGCGAACGCCCGTAATGTTCTTTATGGGTAGAATTTATTGTCACAAACGAACGAAGAATCGAGATTTATAAACGAGCACGTAGCCGCGGCGGAGGACACGTTGTTACTGGCGCGCGCGCAGATGACGTAGCCGCTGGACCCGCGCGGCGCCCCACCACGCGGCGCTACATCTACATAAACACAACACACTCCGCACCGCTCTCTACAGTGGCAATCTGGTTTCCTCTCGTAGAGTAGGCCTGTTGCATTACGATATGAGGAAAATGAAAGGCAACCCTACAAACAAGTGGCCAATAAACATCCGTGCCCTTTGCTGACGTAAATGTAGGTTGATGTTTCTATAAATTAGTTGTATAAATGATAAGAGCGTAGTCTTAGGCCCTTAATACAACGAAAAAATGCGAGGTTTGCGAATTGAAATGTTAGTTCTAAATTAAATCATCGAACCTAAATCGGGTACCTATAGTCCATAAGGAGTGCGGAGACTCTCGTTCGTTTACGTTCTGAAATATACGCCTCCTTGTCAAGTGCGACAGAACCAAGGCGAGTGCTCTATAAAAAGGCGAATACTACAAACAGGATGGTCGTGAACTCGCGTACCTGTAGTCGCAATGACCGTGAAGTAAGAGACAAATACTAAGAACCGAGACGTCAAGACTAACAATATCCCAATTGGTTCTAAAGAATAAGCAGCGTTGAACCGTGGCCAAACAATTATTTAATGTTTTCTTTACATCCAGTTTTGATCTTGAAACTATGCAACGTTACAGATCAATATCAAAGGTTCACCTAGGGCTTCGTTCATTTACAAGGTCGGCATGCTCAGATTTGTAATTGAATATTTTTAATTATGATCAATTTGTTTACATACAGAATTGGTACACCTACCTAGATAGAGGTATTTAACTATCATACTGCAATATTAAAAGGGTAACAAGTACTTAGTATTTCCTTACATCTATTTAGAGTTTGGTTATTATTATAAGATATAGTATAATTATGTCATGTTTGGCAATTCAGTACATTAAAAAAACGTAAAGTAAATAAGCGTAAACAAAAGCAAATGTTTGCCTAATTTAACCGAAGAGTTATTTGTTGTATCTAATCACGAAGCAAACATAAGCGCTACCTACCAATGTTTTAAAACTCATAAAACCTAGCTACTAGGCCTTATGATACATACATATCACGCCCTTATCCCTTGCGGGATAGGCAGAGCGCTAACAGTCGCCCTAAAAAAAGTGTCGCTATCGCCATGTCTGATCTAAAATTGGTGCCCGGTTCAGAAAAATCGTGTATCCCTAGTGACAACCTCAAGTCCTTTAGTCGCCTCAAACGACACCCGCGGGAAAGAAATGGGGTAATTCCATTCTGAGCCGGCATCACATGGCCGAACACCAATGGTTGTTTTTTGATAACAATTAAGAAATACAGTAATTCGTCCCAACGACCTTTGTTATCGAGGTAACGGAAAAATATTGCCCTAATGGCTTCATCCGTGCGATGTGGTGTGGCAATGTTAAGTGGAAACTTTCATGTTTATTTACTCCCATTCTGATAGCGAGACCCGTCACTTGTTTGTTCGCATGTAGGCACGTACGTATATACGTTCTCACGGTGCATTGAAACCCCGCCTATTCATGATTTTCCTGGAAGATTCTCAACTCTAGTATGTATTCTATATCGTAAACTTGCATAGTTTTCCTCACTGCTAAGCTTATCGTGATCTCTGTGAAGATTTATTTCTAAGATCAGATTACGCCATCTTCCTCGATCTTCTGCTGTGTGGATAGCCTCACTAAAGGTGGTCATGTTTTGCGCGGATTTGGTCCATCCAACGCATAGGGCTACGTCCTCTTGGCCTTTTCCTTAGTATTTTCCCCGTGACACATAGCTTTTCGAGGTTATCTTCTTTCTTTCAACAAACCAATGAACGCATTCAAATGATCAATCTTTATAAAACCTACAACTATGTATTACGTTACGAACATGAGACGGACACACCCACCGCACGTGTAATACGTGTCGGATCATATGTGCGAACTATATTGGCGCTCGATAGTGGACTCTCTCTATCTTTGCGTGGGATTCGCGATTTCGCAGGTGGCCCCATAGTTGTTCAGAATCATGAATAGAAACACCCTACACACTTAATGTACTGACTAAAAAATAACCCTGTATATTACTGTAAGAGCCAATTGTAGAAAGCGAAAGCACTAAAACTTGAAAAATACGACATACAATAATGCAGATTTAATCCAACGTGTCATTAACTTGCGAACGGGTGACTTTCACTCTGATCCAGTTTAAAACGACAGAAACCTTGGAATAAGAAATTGAATAATCGTAATTTTGTAAAGGTGATCTTACGCACGGGAGGTCGTTCATTGTTGCGTACCATGGGACAGCCCTATGTCCAGCAGTGGATTGCTATAGGTATAGGCTGGTGTGATGAAGTAAAGTGTATGTGACCTACGCACATATTTGATTTTATTACTTTAGCTGTTTCTATGTCCACATGTACGTCTATTTTTACTTATAACAATGACGCGTGTCGCGTGTGTAAATAAATACGAGTAGATACCTAGTACCTGCCTTTTTCTGCCGCGCAGAGTGATTTTTAGAAAGCCTAGCTAGATCGTTTCATCGCACCCAATCCCCCTATACAAGAATTATCATGAAAATCGTTGGAGCCGTTTCCAAGATCCCAATGATTTTTATTAAGTGTAGTATATTTTAGGTCTTAGATATGGGAAAATATGGCACAACGCGAACCTAAAAAACCTGGTAATACAAAAACGTCTTCCACTTCAAGTCATTCCTTCCATTTTTCGTCTATATTCGCTTTACATTGATCCGCAATCATTTAAGTCTAGACAAAATAATTAGTTCGGACGAGAAGCGATCTAATTAAAGGTTATTTATTTAACAGTGGTGTTGACCCATAAACCGACCACTAATACTAATTAGCGATAAGATAAATGTATCAATCACGCGTATGTCATGAAATCGCGCACGGGTAGAGGTGTGTCCATGTCGCGTAAGGGAAAATTCAGATAACTACTAGTGCTAAATTGAGACAATGAGTTTATTGGCTGATAAGCTCTATAAATAAAGAATCCCTCAGGGCCTCTCACACAAAAAAGTTAAACGCGAGCACGTCTAGTGTTTTTTATGATTATTTTTTAGACCCGTTCCATGATTGACTTTTTGTGGCTAGGACATCTATATAGGTCTATGTAGGAAAATGGTAAAAGAATATCATTCTGAGGTGTCCGACTGATACGCTCTATAATCGAAATCAAGCGCTCTAGGTTTGTAAACTAGGCAATGGGCATGATGACTGGCTGGTCAAATGAGCTACTTTTTAAAACGATATTTTGTATGAAAATACGAAGAGATGACATCTATTGTCTATAGTTTGACTGGTGTCAAAACACTTACGTTTAAAAACTATAAATTCAGTATGTAGGATTTTTGGACAACAGTGTTAAACGCACTCGTTTTGTATTTTATTAATGACCCAGTCATCTAGCGAATTATCAGAGGATATCATCCAAAAAATAAGAGACTGGAAGATTCTGATAGCTAGTGCGAAATTTAGAAAATGAGTTGGCTGGATGATAAGCTAAACAATATCAAGACCTCTAGGTTTACGAACTAGGAAATCGCATAAGGATTAATACTTACTATCAGATTATGCTAATGGAACAACTACGATCCAACAAAACGAACTCATTAGCTTCTGTTGCCGATGCTTTAAAAAAAAATTATGAATAAATTCGTTTATGAAATGATTCTAATGTAAATTTAAGACGTTGGAGGGAAAAGATAAAAAAAATCCTGCAAATAAATACTAGAACTTTAAAATTCCCACTTCGTATTTTGCGCTAAGCACGGCTCTAAGGGATTAGTCTATTTTCGTAAGGTTATAATTAAAATCGAATAACTGTAGTTGGTCACCGTTTTAACTTGTAATCGATATCAGTTAGATCAGAAAATTATATGTTAAAATTATATAGAATAAACTACTTGCTGGATGAAAAAGTTTCAAAAATCTAATTAAAATGTATTAGGAATTTCTAGGTACTTTCTTTCAACATTACTTTTCAGTATATTAATAAAGATTACTTACTTATTTAAAGTTCAATGAAAATACGTTTTATTCACAACCTAATCGATAAAATCAAAATTCGTAATAATAAATATGTCTCTATAGGACGTCACAATCAAGGGGTTATCTCGATAATAAATAAAGGCCAAGCAAATATTTGCCTATAATTGTTATAATAGTGCGTCATTAATATTCAGCGAATAAAGTCAAAAGTCCATCAACCAATTTTAATTATTACGAAAATTAAAAGTATGGTTCATTACTCAGTAGAATATCAACCTGTAGTATTAAAACTTGTAGCAGTATGAAGAAAATACATTTGCATGTTTGCTATACACCTCAAAGCTTATTATTTCAGGAGATCGCATGCTACCGAGTAACGGGGTAGTTTCGATGTCCAATCAGCTTTTAAATAATCACAGACTAATTTGTTCCCAGGCATAGGTAGTACCTAGAACTGTTTTTCAAGTTTGCGTTTTTTGTAGACCCTATGGCATGTCAGCAACTGGTCACAGTCCAGTCCTGAACCGCGGCTGCCGTAGCTACAACTTTTTTAAATAAAGATTATATTGTTTCCGAACTAAAGAATCAGCGAGTAATGTGATTTTAAGCCTTATCTACATACATATCTTAATCCGCTATTAAAGGCTATTAGTGCCAAATATGCCTCTTTTGGCTAATATAAATATC
This sequence comes from Keiferia lycopersicella, assembly GCA_029255805.1. NCBI lineage: Eukaryota > Metazoa > Arthropoda > Insecta > Lepidoptera > Gelechiidae > Keiferia > Keiferia lycopersicella. Next base: position 6,868,332 of record JARACZ010000010.1, read on the forward strand.
TTATAAAAAGCAATATCATCCCTATTGAGGTAGGCCCGTGTTTAGCAGCGTGCTCCCCGTGACCTACCGATGCAATAGCCGTGCGGCTTGGTTCAACTTTAGCTAGGACAGGTATCTCGACGCAACAATATAATTTGAATTGATTTAGATACCTCAAAGAAGCTATCTCGTTCTGCTTGTAGTTACAAAGCTTAGTTGATGCCATCAAAGCAGGCTTGGACTAAGCACTTGGCGGCCCTTTTGGACGTACTTTCCTGATGGCAACACTCGTCAAAGTGCACTTGGATGACCGTCTAATCAAAGTGGACTAGAACCGCGTCCTACTTTTATCCAAGCTGCTTTGCAAAGGTAATTTCACCAAGGTTCCTTCGATAGCTTCAACACGACTTTTTCGAAAGAAAAGAAGGACGAACCTTGTAAGCGTAGCTGTTGGATACAGCCGGTCCAAAATCTCAGTCAATGAAGGCGTCTGAACCATGTGTACCAAGTATGTTCAGCAGGAAACATCTGACTGCTCAACAGACAAAACGTTGATGGTAAGGATAAGTTTTGAGGCTCACCTTGTTTGCAGGAGGCTTCTATCTGATGCAGCAGGTCGCCGGCCAGCTCGTCTTGGCTGGGCTTGAGCTCCGGCGGCGACGGCGGGTACAGGCTGGAAGTGAGCTCGTCCGCGCCATACTTGATGGTTGGCTCGATCTTGGTAGCAGCGGTGGGGAAGTTTTTAAGCAGATCTGTAGACAATATCGCACGGTTAGAGTATGGACATACTTCATAGATAGATAATGTTACACTACAGACCTAAAAAGTCATCAAGCACATGAGATACATCTTTGCTTTGTGTTTTACACTAACACATGGCACTTTTGAAGGTCTTTACACTGCTGTCAAATAACTAAAGAAAATAAGTTTTCTTTCGAAGTGCAACTTTGGTCAGTTTATCGACTGACTAAAAACTAGTTTTAGTTACTCTATACAAATGTACACATTTCTAATTCCTTCTTGTATAATCACTATAATGCCACGACCCCCTAAATTATATCATTGAAACAGTTTTAAAATACTTATATTGAAATCCTTTTCTATTAAATCACCGGCCACTTCACACTACCTGTAAGTGTATAACTACATCTTCATAACAAGAGATCTAAAGTTAAAGCTTATATCACTAAATCTACGATCTTACTTTGTAGTAGAGAAAACTGGAACTCCCTGCACAAATCACACATGCCTCCAGCAACACAACACATTTTGTAAATAGATTCAATAATCCAACTTAGAATAAATCAGGATTGACTCCAAGTAATCGATTATTTAAAACAATATCGAGTACGCGCAAATCTCGTGCGAAGTATCCGAAGAGCTTGAAGGTAATAAGCTTAGATAAGTGGTGGACAAAATACGGCGGGGAAGCTGGGTGCGTCAATATATATGTGGACCATATCTATCGTGCGATATTACGTCAAAGCAACGCCCAGAGGCTCGATGCTTTAAATCTTGCCACGCGATAACCACTACAAATAACCTCTGATATAAAAACAACCCCAGATATTATTACTTATTTGTTACTCTTACTTTAATTTATGCGTACGGTAGCAACTAAGCTATTATAATAAATACGATTCTAGCCTAGACTAGACACGAATAGACCTGAGTTTTGCAAATAGTTTTTAAAATAAGCAAGGTAGTGACATTTTCATACAGTTTTATCAATGTATGTTATTTTAAACTGTTGATTCTTATTTTATGCACGTGCAATGCAATAATATTTTCCGATATAAATCAACAGGAATAGACTGGAAAACAACATGTTATAAACAGATTTGTCAAAACATCTATATTTTCATTGGATACAAGATAAGTAGTGGAAAACAGTCATTATCGACATACAATCGCTATATAAAAACATGTTTTTAATAGGGATCTTTTATGACGCGATCCCGTATCAAAAGTTTAAGAAAATATGGTGGGCAGTCACTCGTCCGCCGAGTGATTATCAAGACACACCCACGCGGGCGGCATAGCAACCAGAACACATCTTATTTGCTCTTGAAAATGAGCTTCAGATAAATAATTTGCGTACTTAACAAATATCTGTGGTTGTTAATCAGTACCACGTTATGTAAGCCCAAATTCAATCTTTTAAAGGAAGGTGTACAATTTATAGTAATGAACTAAACATGCCTTTTGACTTCACAAACTTCACGTGGTAAGCAAAGATTCATTTTAATCATGCTGTCTAATTATAGCATACATAAATAGAATAATCTCATTAAAAAGAAGTAGGTACAGTTACAAGAACAGAAGAAGTAGAAATTAATAATTATGTTTGGTTTGAATATTGACTTGGCACTCCCAATCAGCAATAGAAGGCTGTTGCATTCAGCCATGAGGTAGGTATATTGTATATTTTACAATCTTTTCTAAGTCTGTATACCTTTCTTATTTAAATAAAGCCCCGATGGTAGTTATAGCGGCCTTTGATAACTTAAACATAATAATTTATTTATTCATGTACAGGGCAGTTTTAAGCTAACACTAAGTTGGAAAAAAATTCAAAGATATCATTCATTATAACCAGTGTAATCACACTTAACCGTCAGAAAGAAACGTAAATGGAAATAAAGAACGCTTGATAACCGTGTTCCATACTTATTTAATACTTTGCCCACAAATATAAGACATGAAAGTAATAAAAAATTGTTTGCATTTAAACTTAAAAAATATTACCTAACATTATATAATAATGTAAAAATATGTACCCCATTTCAATGAAAAGTTATCGATAAGTAGATACTAGGTAGTTATTATAATCATAAAGAGAATCGACAATCCTACAGACAAGCCCCTAAAGTGGTTTGTGGGGCTATGTACCTACTAGATAAACATTTAGTACTCTTGGTATAAATAAATTAATCAAAAATATTGTTTTCAATAAATAATAAGTTTTTTAAGACTCGCTCTATTTAGTATTAACTAATCTCAACTAAAGAAAACAGTCCTATAGAAGGCATTCAAAAACAGCATGGCACTTAGTAATTTACCAATGTTACTTATCAGCAAATGAGGTATATATAATTACTTGCATTGATTATGCTTTTCCGCATGAAAATGCATACTGAATAGAACCGTGTGGCGCCTGCTTAGAATAGCACTACCACAAACCTCCCCGAAGGTGTCGTAAAAAGCGACTAAGGGATAATCAGCAGCACCTTTTCCTGTAAATACAACATCTAAGCACTGCGCTCGCTTATCCGACTGCCAAGCGTGGTGAGTATGGCAACACCTCCGGTAGAGTAAGGTCCACGTCTAAATATCAGTGGACTGTTAAGATTGTTAATTGACCGCACTCATAAAAGACTCCATGCTATTTCTATCTGTTCTATACAAAAAGCATGACGGTGAATCAGCTCATCAAACTGAAAAACTTTCCCCAAGAAACATAGGTCGAATTATGAGTAAATTTTTTGGATCTCCCATACACATTGACTTGGTCAGTCGGTAGTTTTGTATGGGAGGCCCATAATATGTTCCTTGGGGAAAGTTGTTCAGTTTCATGGACTGGTTCACCCCTTAAAATATTAGCAGCTATTTTTTTTACATCCTGTATAGCAATACGCTATCACCGATGGAAAATTTTCTCGTCGTTATAAATCATGCTATCATGCGAAGCACGATCCGAGATCGTGGGGGGTGATGATTATGAGATGTCGATAAAAGTGACCACTACAACGACCAGGTCAAAGCCAGGTCACTAATTATAACAGCTTTCAGATAAGATACACGATAGGTTGCCCCCTGCATACACACGCGAATCTCACTTATGTGTTAATACAAATTATATATTCCTTATTGAGCCGTGTGATGCCGGCTTAGAATAGCATCACCCCGTTTCTTTCCCGCGGGTACCGTAAGAAGCGACTAGGGCAGGGATTGGAGGATTTCATGAGTCTTGCAATATTTAGGCGGCAGGCTGACAACCTGTCACTATACACAATTTCTCAGAAGTGGCCATAACGATCGTAATCTTACAGCCGTTAACGCTCTGCCTATCCCGCAAGGGATAAAATATTTATTGTGTACATCTTTTTGCCATAAAATTAATTATTAAACGTAACTTAAATATTATGCTACATATTACAATCAATGACATAAGACACACTGTGGTTTTTCTTTTCTATACAAAACAGAGGTTCGAACCCGATAGATATTAATTTCCAATGGGGAAAAAGGTCAAGTAAGTAGTTGATTGGTGGTCTACCCACTAGCGCCCATCCGGCAGCTAATTATAGCGCCATACAGATTAGGTAATCTACAATACCGTTTGCCCCCTACGAATACATTACACGTGCATCTCACTTTATCTTAGCCACTAGTTAGGGCTGTTATTTGGTTCACTCACTCATAGTGTTAACAGCAATAAAAATACAGTCGCTAACGCCACGTCTGACAATGGCCCTTTTCTGATAATTCGTGTATCCTCACTGTAGTGACAGGTTGTCATCCTATTGGCCGGTTGGTATGGTTGTTATTTGGCTGTTATGTAAAAAATTCCATTCCAATTATCTCAAAATCCCATTACACTGGAAGGTCAGCAGCTGGAACAGGTACAGAACTACATCTACCTTGGACAGCTACTTCACTTGGCCGTGATTCTCTTGGGGCGGAAATAAAGAGGCGTATTCAGCTAGGATGGGCAGCATTTGGCAAGTTGAAACACGTGTTGGAATCAAAAATACCTCAGTCCCTCAAAACAAAAGTGTATGACCAGTGTATTCTCCCAGTACTGGCATACGCGTGTGAGACGTGGAACTTGACGAAAGGTATGCTCCACAAGCTCCAGGTTACACAAAGGAGCATGGAACGCCAGATGCTCGGAATATCTTTACGCGACAAAATCCGGAACGAGGTCATCAGGCAGCGTACTCGTGTAGTGGATATCGGACTCCGAGTCGCCAAGCTGAAATGGGCATGGGCTGGACATATGTGCCGTCGAAAAGACCAAAGATGGAGCAGATGCGTTCTGGACTGGAGACCCCGTCTGGGGAAGCCCAGCGTAGGCAGACCACCCGCCAGATGGACCGATGACATCAAAGATAGCGCCGGGACTTTGTGGATTCAAAAGACAGAGCTCCGCGAAGAATGGAGAAGATTAGGAGAGGCATATGCCCAACAGTGGGCAAAACCATGCTGACGAAGAGAGAGAGAGAGTAAAAAATTCTTCACGGAGCGCAGTTGCCAACCTGATAAAGATATATTTTTGATGGAGAAAGCCAAGGGTTATCGAAGTAGGCAGCGATTTACTTACCCCCTATAAATACACGCGCATCTCTATCTTGCCAATATTGAGATTAATATGTAAAAATGTCTTGATACAGGCACAAGAGAAAAGATAATTATTTTCATTCGAGTAATGAAACGGAACTCATAATATTTATTACCGTGTGATGCCGGCCTAGAATAGCATCACCCCATTTTTTCCAGCGGGTGTCGTAAAAGGCAGCTAAGGGAGTCAAGGATTCCATTTGTATCACAATTTTAGACGACAGACTGACAACTCTACCCCGCAAGGAATAAAGGCGTGATATTTGTATGAGTGTATGTAATTTTCAATGCGAAATATAAGTATTAATATGTCACACATTTAAAAAATTATAGATAAGATACCGAGATTTGATACTATCCGCATTCTTCCTGCGGACACGGCCATCCCATGTTTAAATAATGTGATACGATAATTACGTACTTCGATTTTAACTTCGTGTACCAATTAAAATTCCCTTTGATAATTTAAAAATGTCACGCTTTGTAGACTAGGTTGATAATATTATTATTTTTTAATAAGAGTTAATAAGTATTCAATTAATAGGCACGTGTAGAGGTGATAACTCGGGAAATTATTTAAAAAAATCGTTCTGGTCAAAATAAATCCTGACGCGGAGTAAGAAAGGTGGTTCCGTGTTTCGGATTGCATGTTAAGCCGTAGGTCCCGGTAGCTGTCTATGATTACTAAGACGGCGATCGTTACTCAAACATGTCAGAAGCCTGCTACTTGTAATAGCCGATTGAAAAATTCGGACACCAGGGTTCACTGGGTCACTCGATGACTCGGTATCCCACAAGCTAAAAAAAAACTAAACTAGGCACAAACTTAGTGTGGTAGGTGTGTAGTGATCATAGTGATAGTAGTATCAACTCATTTTCTTCCTGTGGGTGGCGTAAAAGGCGACTAACTAGCGAAGGAATAGACAGGAGTGTTTCCTGTGATGTGAATACAAAAGAAGTGAATAATAAAACTTTTTAGTGTAATGTAATGGTAGTCTACTATAATAAATAACTCATACTGACAATAACTGAATAGCACAACGACTGATAGCTATTTGCTGTGATGTTTTTAACAGGAACTGGTACAAATTATTTCAAACCCTCTACTCGTCCCATATGTGCTTTCACAGGTGTAACTTATCACTTCACGTTTGACCATCAGGTAGGCAAGAGCAAAACAAATTACAATTACAAATACAATTCACGGCACTGAAAGAAAGAGAGTGTTGGCCTTTGCCCGGTATTGAGTGATTGGACAGGCTATAGGTTACCAATTTGTTATTCAACCTGTATGAATGGAATTTCTTGGCTTGTATTGCTCATGATGTCTTACGCTTCCATTTGGCATTTACGGAGAAATGCTTATATCCCACCAAAAACATAAATGTGAAAATTAATAGCCAAGTTCAATATTCGTCGACAGCAGAATCTAACCAGGTACCAAGTTCAGAAGACAATCAATCAAAAAGTTCAATAATTTTATTTATTTACAAGATAGTTTAACATTATTTAGTAAAATAATGTAAACCTAAAATCTTAAACATTATCTTGACTAGTTTTCATGTGTTTCGGCCCTTTCGATTCGCCAACTATTTATTAGTTCGAAATAATAAATAATGCAAGCCTTACTATGAGAGCTATTTGGATTCCTGGTCAAAACTAGCCAAGCCATCCTTTAAGATTTCGGTTTTCCTTGTTCCTTCGACACCCTTTATTACAAACACCGACTGAGCAAGCCGTCAGAGACGAGTCTTGAGGGCTTTTTCCGACATCTATGATGCCAGTTTTGTACCACAACGCGATTAAAGGAGAATGAAATTACATCGCAATTCAGCAATAATTGCTTAGTCGAGCATTCAGTCATCTGAGTATCCACGTGTGCAATTAATACCTATCCAATAATTAGAACATTAGCAATGAATCATGTGATGCATATCAAATTGCAAGTCAATCACAAAACAACAGGGTGTTTATGTTATTGTGATCTTTTAGATGGCGAACCTACCCATGATACTGGACTATTTTCTTGAGGCACATACTCGTGCTTTGTCTTTTCTCCGTGTGGGTCACAAAGACGTTCAACGACCCGATGAACCCTCGTGTAAGATTTTTAAACGCCTAATGCTAGTAACAGACTACTGACATGGTTGTTTAACGACCACCGTCTGAGCAATCACAGACAGCAACCGGACCGACGGCTTAGCGTGCCTTACGAAGCCCGAATCTATTTTTTTAATCAGGTGCTTCACACTAAGATATCCTAACCAGACTCGGAACGCACAAACTGAAAAAATATCATCTTTGTGTATGCCCCACCTACAATCGAACCCGGAACCTTGCACGGGATAACAGAACCTTACTCTTTTGTACAGGTCCTCGAAACCTCGCGTAAAGGATACGTACCATCATCAAAGATGTCAACATCGAGCAGCATAGAACACTCTTCATTAGTGAGCAGGCCGTCGGCCGAAGCCGGCGACCAATCCCATCGGCTCGCACTCATGCTGGCTTGTAGGTAGTACAGCACTCTGGAAAACATCGACAATTACCATTAAAAAGGTTACTCAACATACATATTTACATACATATATCACGACTTTATCCCTTGCGGGGTAGGCAGAGCGTTAACGGCCGTAAGAATAGGGTCGCTATCGCCACGTCTGACATTTTTGAGGATTGTTTTCCAAGATTGTTTCAGAAAACATGTGTATTACTATAGTGACAGGTTGTCAGCCTGTCGCCTAAAAATTGTAATACACCAACAGTGATACTCAACAGTGGATACTCAACAGTGATATTAAAAGTTCATTCGTTTAGATAGAGTCGCGACTAGCGTAACTTGACCTCAATGCTCAATACACGTACGTACGGCGAGTACTAACAGTTACGCTGGTCGTGACAATATATGAAAGCGAATCAAGTAAGTATACAAGTTGGTATAACTAAAAATGACAATGGTAGAATTTAAATTTTTCCTTTGGGGAAAAATTCATGAATCAATAATTTTTCTCTGATTAGGAAATTCGTACAGAGGCATATCAGGATTTCGATTTCAAATTAATATAGGGATAAGAAAGGCAAATAATACTATTTTTAAATTGCCATGATTGATATTTTACGTGGCCACTGATGACCACGCCTCGGTGTATGGCACTTATACATATTTTCTATTTTTATGGCCCAGTGGAAATGGCATGTGGTATCCATTTTTCGTTTTTTGTATAGTCAGATGTATTGTATCTATTTTTCAAAGTATTTGATGATTAAAATGGCCGCCACTTGTATCACAGATTAGATAATAGTTTGATAATAGTTACTAACGTAACTTGTACGATAAGATACGATAGCAAAGGGTGCAGGATCGAACATTCGAAATCTGATAATCAAATAAAGTACAAATTGAATCTTTGCTAAAACATGTATCATTGCGAATTATTAACAAGCAGTTTTAAAACTACGAGTAGAATACACCGTAGATTTTTTTATAGGCGAAAAAGGCGACTTCGGCGAGTTCGGAAGCCCGCCACTTGTAGTAGGCGGTTGAAAAATTCTGACACTAGGGTTCATCGGGTCGTTAGACGACTCGGTGTCCCACACGAAAGGAGAGAAGAGTAGTAAAAGTAGGTTTGATCGGAAACATTCTGCGCAGTTGTAAAACCCCATAGTACCTATAATTTTTACATCTCATTGGTTATCAGCAAAGCCCTTTCACCTTTTAAGTTGAATGTGCCCGGATGTGAACTGATAAAATCTTACTACGCCTCAAAATTCCTATCATGATAAAGCAGGCACGTAACGCTTTATGGCGGCAATCAGACCTTGAACCTTTTTATTGAGTTATATTGAGTTTCAAAGACCCGGTGCAGCTACTTCTTTCGTGTGCAACGAAAAACCTGATGAACCCCGCCGTCAGTTTTTCTACCAGCTACTAGTAGTAGTAGGCCAATCAACTATGACGACAATAAATACTTGTAGTATAAAATGAAGTCACTTTTCGCTTTTCTCTGTCTGTCATCGCAACGAGTTTGTTTTTTTAGTAGATTATTTACTCATTAAGAACGTTTTTATATAAAATAACTTATTCCCACGGGAACACGATTAACAGCTGATGCAGCGGCCGCTATGCGGAAAAGGCCGCTAATGGTTTGGTTGTATTGTATAAGTGTAACGACCATGTGAGCGTGTGTTATAATAGACAGCAACCAGGACTGAGACGGCTAATCCCTGAGAAGCACTGTACCATCATTCAGACAAACAGGTGGTTCGGCATTGAAGATACTAACCAGACTGCATTGTGAGTGCGCCACCGGGAATCCAACCCGGAACCATTGCGCCACAGGCAGTCTCAGTCGCACTATCACTGTGCTACACCGGTTCTCAACTGCACGCTTATTATCATGCGCAGACATCGTCTGCATCATCAGACAACAGCATTGATAAGCACAACAAGAAAATTAAATAAAATCTTATCAAATACATTCATCATCCTGTTATATTGGGAAAATGCAACGATGCATTTTGCCGTTTAGAACTGGTAGTGTTTTTATAGGCCTCTGGTTGATTTCTTGCATTTTCCTTTAATTCTATTTTGGCCCTTACTTGGTTCCAAAACCTGTGCCCTATGTTATCAAACTCTATGCTCAAAGTCTATAAGTAAAATATTAAGTCCATTCTGTAGCTGGTATAATAATAACGCTGTTGTATGGCATTGCGAGAACTTACCACCTACCACCACTACGGACAACAGTCCACTGCCGGATATAGGCCTGCCTGCTCCTGTTGAGGGGTATTGCCATACTCACCACCGTTGGCAGGCAAATTGGCGAGCGCAGTACACGGTATTGTAGATCCACAAGGAACACTTTTACTCATTTTCTGGATTCATCCCTTAGTCGCCTTTTACTACCTTTACGGGTAGAACTGGGGTTATGCTATTCTACGCCGGCATCACACTTGCAAGAACTTACCAAAGAAATAAGTACGAGTCCGGAGAAGTCAAGGGCCGTTGGTTTTGATATTTGTTGTCGCTGGACAGGGCTGTCCGTTGGGGGCGCCATCGTGGCACTGGAACGGAAAAAATAATACGTTAGGTAAACATAAAATCTCCGAAAAATTAAATTTACACAACCATCTCTGACGCCCATGTAGTTGTAGAAGTTAGTACAAAAGAAATAGGTATACAGAAGGCCATTTCACTCTCGTCATTCGAACCCAACGACATCAACGTTAACATTCATTGCTACCATCACATGTTAAAAAAACAATCGATGTTTCACAAGACAGAAGAAGTACCTAGACGAGTGGAAAGGGTTTTTATTCATCAATACTATTTCCGGTCGTTGATGCACCTACTCTAGTAAAATTATGGAAACATAAATAAATAATTCACACGACAGCACCTATCCATTATCACACTAGATTTTTTCAGTTAGCATGACCAATACACACGACAATTTCCTGAAGACCATAATAGAATAAAAGGTAGAAGAGAAAAGAGGTCGAGGTAGACCCAGACTATACAATTTAAACAAACATAGGAAAAGATACTGGTGGAGAACCTTACTTTAACGGCGTATGCTCCATCGTCCAGAGCCAAAGCTCTTAAACATAGAAGAAGAGCCTGTCCTCATGTCTGCCTGAAATTGGTTGTATCCCTATACTATCCTGATACTATCGTTTCTCTGCGACGACGTATAGACATACTTTCACGTCTGCGTGTCATTTAGTAGATGCATGATATCGATCGCAAATATGACCTTGACGGACTGACTCGCAATGATCATATTAATTGACCGACTTGACATTTCAGTCAGTTGGGTCGCTACTCTACGAAATACACCCGAATTCCTTACAAGTATCTACACTACTTATTTTACACAAAAATATTCAGGCCGATTTGCAAGTTTTTACGACACCCACAGTTAGAATTGGAGTGAAGCTATTCTAAGCCGGCACCACACGCCATCCGGCATCCGGCAGGGGGTACAAATAAGTATAAATTTAACTGAAAAAGCTAAGCCGTTTTGTAATCTTTGTCTGACAAAATTGTTCTACTGTTTTCCGCGCTTTTCCATAGGAAATGTACTATAAAAAATACTATACAGGGTGTAAAAATATTAGCTGCAAATATTTTACAGGTTAATCAGCACATAAAACTGAACAATTTCCCCAAGGAACATAGGTCGAAATATGAAAACAATGGTACCATCATTATCAACTTTTATGGGATGTCCAAAAATTTTTTTATATTTCGAACTAAGTTTTATTAGGGAAAGTTGTTTACTTGCATGGTCTGCATGCACCCTATCAGTACATATCCGAAAGCCTGTTGTTTCTTGCCTGTATAGTGTAATTTATAAGCAACCTGCTCTTAAAACCAACAAACCAAGACATGATTAGAATAAAATACAATATTGCAAAATCTCAATGTCGACATCTGACTAGAACCACAGTTGTAATAGTAAGTGATTGCAACTATTGCTTCATATTTGTATTGCAATGCCAGCTTTACTCTGCGTGACAAACATAGCATTTAATAGCTGATAACGATGAAGCAAGAGATCACAAACTTATATCACATGAATTGGGATTACCCTGGGTTTACTAGCATAGCATTTGCCTGAAACTGACAGACGTCACATGCACAAACATAAATTTTGTGGAGTATATATTATAGACTGTGGGGAGAGGTAATGAATTTGATAAAAGAACTGTGGTAACAAAGTGATAAAAAACTAAGCATAAAAAACCGGCTAAGAGCATGTTGGCCACCCTAACATACAAGTTTTAGTAATCATTTGAATTAAACCTTTAAATTACCTTTGTGCCATTATTTTCATATAAACTACAAAGAAAAGGAATTATTCCTTTTATGCACATTTGTAGTATTACAGGGCTAAAGAACAACACCTTTAGAAAAGTTAGTGTGATGGAACAATGAGAAACATTAAGACCACCTTGTTTTACTGTATCTGTTGTTTGTATACAACTCAACTGCTGTATGTTTTTAGTGCAATAAATATTTTTTTTACATTATGTAAACATTTCCTTTGCAGTTTGCTTCAAAACTTACTTGTTTAAAAAAATGCCTTCATTAGTTTAACAAGACTATTCAAAGATACCATATATGGTTGGCAAAAAAAAAATATGCTGCCTTTAACAAATTGATAAGGTTTTCTAGTAGACTATGAAAGCCTAAAAGTCTGAAATGTAATGATAAGCTTATCTCTCTTTTATTTATAAAAGATAGCTTATCATAATCACATCCTGTCCTTTATTATAATAGTTTTCCCCATAGCACCTTGAAGTCTGCACTTCAACCAAGTTTTATTTCATTAAAACTGATCTTACTCATGAATTGCAAAAGGGAAATGAACAAAATTTCTGCAATACACTATGATTTTGCAGAAGGAGTATTCCACGAAAAAGTCTATGTATGTGACTCTAAAGGTAGCACTTAGTTATGCTTATGATCAAAAATTCCAGTATCTGTAGAACCTAAAGCTTTCAAGTTGATGTCAGTTTTATTTTTATGAAATATTCATACCATACATGGAAGTTTTCATGGAATGCTCCAGAAACATTTTTTTGCTAGCTACAAAATAAAGTTGTTTACACATTACCCCAAAAGTATACTCTGACCCACATTTTTGGTAATATGATGGAGTTTTATGTGTTGAGCTAGTTTATTACAGAGGGCTAATAAATTGTTTATCATCCTCACAAATAAACCACCAATCAATCACAAGTGATGATAAACACCATGCGTACATGAAAGGAGGCTTGCTAAGTAAACTGTAGAGATGACTCAGGTTGGTATAAATAAACCACTGAAGTAGATATCAACAAAAGTTTTGCATAATAATGTGAAATATCTTTATGAAACCTTAGAATTAGGCAAGTTGGGACAACATACTTTGGTAGTATTTGGTAATCTATTCTAATGCAATAAAGGCTACAATTTCACCTCAAGTGTGCTAAATAAGTAGGTAACCAATGAAGCAAAACATGCATGACTGGCATACTATAAACAAGTGAATGGTTATGAGTTAACTTGTACTCCGTCATTACAGTGGCGTCAGTAATCTTCACGATGCATGCACGATAATCGCTGCCACTTGCGGAGTACATGGAACGGGTGAAAGCTATCTACGGAACGCAACGCCATGGGCACCATCACTTTTGACTACAGAAATGGTTATTATGAGTATTGTACTTACAGCATTTTTGTATAATGTGCGAAGGCACACAGCGTGTGCAAACTTGGCAACTAGAAACCCATCGTAAAGGCAATAATTGCACGGAAAAAACAATATACACGTCTGTTATCTTGGAGCCATTGATGAGTAATAGGAAGAGGGGGGAGGTGAAGCGGAGGGAATCAAGACGATTCGCGTTACTGTTTACGTACTCATCTGTCACTTTTACTTTAAGATCCATTGCTGGTTGCAATGTTGAGAATACTTTTAAACATTTTTCAGCTTTGAGTTTGAACCTAAATAAAAATAAAAAATAGTTTTTACGTCGTAATCTAACAGAAGAGCTAGTTTTCCTTTTTTATTTTTGTAATCTAAAATATATTTCATTATAAAATGCGATGTATACGCGAATTAACGCAAATTGCGTCATTTTCTTGGAAAATGCGGAATGGCGCCTTTTTTACCACGTGATGCACTACTTGAGCTGCTTCCCGTTTCTGTACAAGCACGCAAGCAAGCACGCATTCCGAAAGTTGTTTTTCGACTCTTTTACGAGCTTATTTTAATAAAATACTGATCATCTCAGGACTACTATACTAATACATTCCAAACTACGCTACAATCTTCTGAGGCTAGGTACAATCTACTAACTACAGAGGTTTACTTTTAAAAAGAGACTAGTAATATTTTTGTATCTAATTTAATTAAAAAACTTACATAAGCAGAAATAATAATAATGTTCAGTAGTATTCATGCAAAAGCCATGCTGTAGCAGTCCAAGTTAGCTAGATTGACGAGCGCTACAGTCTTCGTGTTGCAGAAGTTGGGGATGCAAACTAATCGGACGCGTTGGCCATCTTCCCCTGAAACAATCATATTTCAAATAAATCATCACATTATTCTTCTTTTGGTGAGGAACACAAAGTTATGCTAGGTCCCGATGAATTCTGATTTCAAAGTAACCGCCAATTAAAAGTAGCAGGCCTAACATTTGTGTAACGAAAGGACCACCATTTAAATAATTATAGACAGCAAGCGAGACATACTTTCTGAAGCATGAAACAGTCTTTTTTTCGGACAATAATCCTGCAATGTTCCAACCAGCTTGAAAAAAAACACAAAGTGATAACACTTTCAACCTGTACTTGTGAAAGTATAAATTAGCACTTACTTATAGACTTGTTCGGGCGCTAGGTCGCGCCAAGTAGCTGCCATAGTAAAAAACTCGATTATTGCATTTCTTTGTTATGGACACCACTAACTCCTAAATCACGCACCAGATTTTGAAGCGACTTTTCTAAGAGATAGTCATTCAATTTAGCAGCGGAAACAAAATACTTGGCAGGCCGCTAGTTTATAAAAAAACAGTAATCACCTTCATACATTTCAGTCGCAAAACTATCGGAATTGCCACTGAAGTAGACAGCGGGGCAGTTGTAGATAGTGAAGGGATCTGTGTCTACACAGGGCGTGCAGGGCGCGGTGTCGGGGCACGTGGGCGCGAGGTGCCGCCATTGTAAAGTCTGCTTTAGGATCTCGATCTCGTTGTCGAGTTTGCTGTACCGCATTATATCCTTGACTGGCTCGCCTGAAGTGCCAAGGCAGAGGAAGCCTGGGAATAGACAAGAGCAGCTTGTTTTAGTAGGAAGAATAAATGCCTTAGAGTAAGGAAACACAAAATAGGGCAATGTGTTGCCAGCTTGGAATAGCATCACCCCATATCACCAGTGGGTGTCATAAAAAATACTATAGTTTATAAAATATAGCTTAATACCTGTGACGTTTGACAGCTTTATACTAAAAGAGATGTAAACAAAGAAAAATGGACCTTATGCCATAGCATTTGCTCGAAACTAGACAGCAGTCACTGGAATCAAGCTAAATTTTATAGAGTATAAGGGAAGATTTCAAGGAATGGACATTCATAACAACTTGCACTGTGCTCGCCAATGTCTCTGCAAGTTACGGTGAGTGTGGCAAATATCTTCCTTATCCTAATAGGATAGAGTTCCATGTCCAGTGGTGGACTGTTGTGGTTGTAGTAATAGTTGTGTTGTAGTTGTAGTAACTAATAAAAAGAAATACATACCTCCAATATCACATTCATATGGATTGGAAACTCTGTTGAACGACTTGTATTCTATTGCTTTCGGGAATAAACCTGGAAACAAAATGACCATTTTTTTTATAAAGTTTATGCAGTAGGGGAATTTAAAGTCCATGATGATGACTATTTATTTTCAACTGAGACGATGCGACCCGGTCGCAGGTGGCGCTACGAGTTGGATATATTAAGAACTGGCACAGCTCATTGCAGTTGCATTGAACTGAATAGAAATAGAAGATGGAGGCTTTGCCCAGCAGCGGGACGATGTATGCTAATTAAGATAATATTGAACATACAATAGTGGAAGGGCTTCTGCGGCAGCATGATGCCTGTGGGGTCGTTGCAGCCCGGCATGAGGTCGAGCGGCGCCACCGCGCTCACGGCGGCCGAGAACGCGTCCACGCTGCTCGCTGACGATATCACGTCCGCCTCGTTCAGCGTGTACTCGTCGGAGTGACTCGCGAATACTCCACCTACATACATACACAAATCACGCCTTTATCCCTTGCGATCGTAAAATTACGGTCGTTATCGCCACGTCTGACAAATATTGAGGCCCCTCCAGTGCCTCGTTTTACGAAACTACAAGCTACAATTCTACAGGTGAAATTCGACATACAATGCGTAGCGGGTCAAAAATCCTGGTTTTATAATGTCCCACCGGCTACGCAATGTACATCGAATTTCACCTATAGAATTGTAGCCTGTAGTTTCGCTGCATAGGCCACAGATGATTCGTGTATCACTGTAGTGACAGGTTGTCAGCCTGTCGATTAAAGTTGTAATACATGGTAATACACATGAAACCCTCGAGTCCCTTAGTTGCCTCTTACAACACCTGCTGGAAGAATTGGGGTGATGCTATTCTATGCCAGTATCACACGGGAATACTCCACCTGCCAGCAAAAATTATCGTAAATTCATTTGAAAGGAAAATTATAAATCTGCTACTGTAGCACCGGCCTTTGGTTAGCAGAAACTTGCAACCTGACTTAAATTCCAGGCTGTGGCAGAAAGAATTTGACTGATGGATTAGGGTATGGGTTTTTTGTGTATGGGTCTGGCTGCTATTTGTATGTTTTTATGTGCATATTGTCCATAATAAAGATAAAGATATTTTATGCCAACTTATACCTAAGATATCTTATCTTTGCCAGCCATCCCAACAAAAGGAATCTTAGCAGGAGCAGATTTGATTGATTCTCTCTACAATTAATATATTCTTTAATGTACTAGTACAATAGAATTAATACAACAGTTAGTAGATAGCTGATATTTTCGTACAATTAACAAAAAGGAAAGAAAACTCAGGTGTACAAACCAGCCACAATGACTCGGACTATCTTGGAGAGTTCCTCCTGGTACTCCGTGGTGCCGGCCATGCCCGCCAGCCACTCCAGCAGCAGATGCAGGGAGAACAGGTGGTCTCCCGACTTGGAAGCCAGGTTCAGCCCTGATATCAGCACCACATACCTGGACAGAAGGAAGGGCTAATTCATTTACCCACAATAGCCTAAGGGCTACGTCATTTACTTTTTCTTTACGATAGGATTGGAAATTGGTCTGAAATAAGCTTTTTTATTGTTGACCCAAAACTGACTGACAGAATTTATAAGCCTTATTTTAAGTGATTATGAACATGCTTAAGATAACCGAAATATGAATCATAATGTTTATCCCGCAAGGGATAAAGGCGTGATTTGTGTATGAATGTATATTTAAGGTTTACCTATCACTACCCTGAGGCAAGGGTTTCTGTATGTTACATCCGGCCCAGCAGACATCTTTTATTGTGAAAATACCATCTTCCTCTTCAGCTCCTAAAACACCAAAAAACAGATTCATGAGAAAATAGAAATCAGTGATAATATACATTTTATTATTGTAGGAGAAACAGTACAATGCCTCATAGAGCAGGATAGAAAGAAAGGTGGAAGCCTTTGCCCAGCAGTGGGACAATGAAAGGGTAATTAAATTAAACCCGGATATACAGACAGACAGAAACGGAATGGCGTTAGAGGAGGCCTACATGTCAATTTCTATTAACGTTTGGGTTAACAAATTTTGTTAGTGATCCGACGCATTTTACATCCCACAGTGCGACGTGTATTGACTTGGTATGTTCTAACACGAGTATCCAAAATGTAAATGTCGACTACATTCCAGACTTAGGTGCGCATGCGATGATAACATGTACTTTAAAAATAAAAAGATGTAAAATACCTTGTAAAACGGTCACATACAGGCCTATTAAAAACATAGATGTCACAGCTTTTAACAATGACTTACTAAGTTTACATCTGAATAATATGTCAAGCTCATGGGATACAAATACTCTTGTTGCTTACTTCACATCTTCGGTAATCTCGTTGTTTGACCAGCATGCTCCTTATAAAACTGTTACCATCAAGGACATGCAGACGCCCTGGCTAACAAGCAATGTACGTTATTTAATGGAACTTCGAAACAAAGCTAAGGCAAAACACAGATTGACAGGTACTGATGTTCATAGGGGGGAGTACAAGGATCTTAAACATACTGCGAGTATATGTCTTATGTCCGAGCGTAGGGCATATTTTGAGCAACACATAAATAAAAATATTAATGAGCCTAAAGTCTTGTGGAAAAATCTTAAAAGCACTGTTTTTCCCGACCCTACCAAGAACACTGAATTACCTACTCATCTTCAGGACCCAGACAAAATCAACACTCACTTTTTAAATGTTCCCGGAAGCGCTCGTGTATCTATATCATATCTTTCTTATTTTGAATGGCACAAAGCAGTGTCAGCAGTTTTTAAACTAGTGCCAGTTACTGAGAATGATGTAGGTAAAATAATCCTAAACATGAAGTCAAACGCCCAGGGAGTAGATCGGTTGAGTCGAGACATGATACTATTGACAATGCCTCACACATTAGAAATTATTACTAAAATTGTTAATACCTCAATTTTGTCTAGTACGTTCCCGTCTGAATGGAAAACTGCCCTTATTCGACCAATACCTAAAGTTAACAACCCCAATGATATAAAGGAATTACGTCCCATAAGCCTACTACCTTACCTTTCCAAAATTCTGGAGAAAGTGGTACATAAACAGTTGATCGATTACTGTGAGTCTCAAAAAATCTTACCTGATCTACAATCTGGCTTCAGGAAGGGTCGTAGTACAGCAACTGCTTTGAGTGATGTAATTGACAACATTCTGTCTCATCAGGACAAGGGCAGTGCTACTATTCTTGTACTCCTGGACTATTCCAGGGCGTTTGATTGCATTGATATCTCGCTTTTGCTATCAAAGATGTCGTATTATGGTTTTCATGAGTCAGCAATAAAATGGTTCCATTCCTATCTTACTGGAAGATCACAACAGGTAGAAATAATTGCGTGTAATGGAACTGTCTTGACATCACAAAACTGCCCTGTATTAAGAGGCGTGCCTCAAGGATCGATTCTTGGTCCACTCTTGTTCATCTTATACACAGCAGATATTATTCATTCAATAAAAAGTTGCAAATATCACATGTACGCAGACGATCTACAAGTTTACCTTCCTGTGAACAAGTTACAGTTTGAGAAGGCCATTGCAGACTTAAATGCTGACTTGAATAGTATAGCTCATTGGTCGTCGAAGAACTGTTTGGTTGTGAATCCATCTAAGTCAAAGTTTTTAGTCCTGGGTTCAGCAAATCAGATTGCTTCAACTATTGAACGAAATCCTTCTATCAACATGCTGGGTGAGCGTATTGAAAGAGTTGACGAAGCCCGTAACTTGGGTATTCTGATAGACGGGAGATTGCGTTTCGAAAAGTATGTTTTGGATGTTGTACGCCAATGCTTTTATCGCCTCAAAGTTTTATATCGCATCCGTGATCTTATTACCCTACATTTGCGTATTTCTCTGTGTGATGCTTTGGTGCTGTCGAAGCTAAATTACTGTATTACAGTCTATGGTCCATGTCTGCTCGCTAAATCTTACAGCCTAATACAACGAGTACAAAATGCATGCGCCAGGTACTGTTTCAAAATTCCTCCTCGCACCCACGTGACACCGTATCTCAATTCGTCAAAAATACTTAAAATGAGCGAGCGCCAAAAACTATACATGGCAACTTTATTGTTTGGCGTTGTAAATACTAAAACACCTTGTTATCTATACCAGAAACTCACTTGGCGTTCCAGCCGTAAAAACGAAGTAATCCGCACCTGTGTTCCACCACTGCTTGTGCCGCGTCACCGCACTACAGCTTTTCGTGGGGGGTTTAGACACTACGCGTCGAAAATTTGGAATGATATCCCACCACCCATAAGAAATGTCAATTCACTCAATAGTTTTAAAGTCAAATACAAAAATTATCTAATACATCAATCAATCGGAAAACCTAGTGTCTGAATCTCCCGTAAGAGTAAGCTTGTCATGTATTTATGTATATTTTTAATATATCGTACCAATGTAAAATTTACTTTATTTATGTTCTTTGTTTATTGTGTGTGTCAATTTTTACAGCTGAGTGTGTAACAGGAATACTGGTCACTAATGTTGTTATTTTCATCTATGTGTCAACTTGTTATTATTTTAATTGTTAGATTTGATGTTCTCTTTGTGTCGATCCCGCATCATGCAATGGTTTTGGCAGAATATCAGCGTTACGGCTTCTGTCGTGACATAAAGCTGAGTCGGAACCATTTCACTAGTAGGTGTAGTGCATAAGTTTACCTATTTTAAAACTCGTTCTCTTTGTTCTCTGTGTATCATGTGTAGTTAAGTGTTTGTTTATGTACTGCAATATTAGTGAATAAATATATGTCTATGTCTATGTCTATGTCTATGTCAATAGGACATGGTGATAAACCAGTCTAATGTGCAAAAAGTACTTACTAGAATGAAGTCAATAGAGTTGTACAGCAATAAAGGCTTGTGTATTTGTAAGCCAGGATATTATAGAAAAGCAGTATGTATATATATAAATATATATATATGAAAAAGTATATCACTCACCTAAAATTGCACAAACTACACCAGTGACAACTTGATGAACATCTATACTATCACCAACAAGTTTAATCCTCTGCAGCTCGTCTTCCAATACCAAACTATCCGAGTCGTGGACGAAATGTGTTCTACAACATAAACATAATAAAACATGTCAAAACCTAGGATAACATAACTAAATGGAGGTTATAAAGGAAATAAAAGCTTGTAACCAACCGTGCAGCCTGTGGTATTATTTCCAACTGGTCAGACAACTCCTTCAGGATACTAGGCTTCAACTCCTGAAACTTGAAAAGCGTTCCAATAATAACACAGGGAGTATTCTTCTCTCGCAGCTCACACAACTTCAAAATCTTGTATTTGTTAGACCACTTCTTCTTTATCACAGGACCAAGGATATTCCTAAAGGTATTCAATCGTGCTGCGTAAATGTGAGCATATTGCTTAGAAAAATCACGCGAAACCTGATAAAAACGGTTGGAACAGTCTGTGTAGTCCACAACTTGTCTTTCCAACTCTACTGGTTGAAATTGACTTTCCTTCTTTACGGAGTTACCAGATTCTGGTTTGAACAACATATTTGAATAAATTTCGTGCTCTCGATATATATTATACACAAGAATTATAGGATAATATTTCGTAAATTGTATTCGCGGTTTTTCTGTTTTTCTTCTTACTGACACTGACAGCATGACATGACTGACTGACGGAGGCATTTCATTTCAATGAATAGTTGCTATGGCGTTACGTTGGCAGCTTTGTCTGTCAACACATACAAAACTTTGATACGTGTTCGGAGGTTTTCCTACGATTTGATTTCATATTATAGTGAAAATCATGCCAAACACATTGAGAAATGGTGAAAGAACAATTTTGCTAAGAGTGAAAGAGTTTTGTGAACGTGAAAAACTTAATGAAGCTCCAATAATCTCGTTAAGACGTGTTCAAGTTCGGGTTGCCGCCATACAGGTCAGTCAAATAGGGTTGCCACCTCAGGCCGGATTATTGAAACAAATAAACTATTGGTTTGATTTAGGAAAAAATATTATGAAAAAGAAGTGTGTTATTTATTTGTTTGTCCGTCTTTCTTATCACAACAGCGTGATGATACGGACTACGAATCAGGGTGTGTATTTTTTTGTAGTTAGATAAGAGGCTGGAGATTGGCACAGGCTAGCGGGAAGATATCTCATTTCTACGGAAACATGACAGCCGCT
The DNA here is from genome assembly GCA_029255805.1 of Keiferia lycopersicella. Classification (NCBI taxonomy): domain Eukaryota; kingdom Metazoa; phylum Arthropoda; class Insecta; order Lepidoptera; family Gelechiidae; genus Keiferia; species Keiferia lycopersicella. Next base: position 6,890,167 of record JARACZ010000010.1, read on the forward strand.
GATGAATCAAACAAACAATAATAATTTAATTCATTTTATTTATTTTAAATAAACGGTAAGAGCAATGCGGCAACATCATTTGCAAAACTGCCAACATGACGCCATAGGATCTATTCGTGATAACGATCTCTAGCTGTCTTCGAACGTTCCGAAAAAAAAAAAAAAAAAAAAAAAAAAAAAAAAAATATAATTTGCGGGGATTTTAACATAGATAATCTTAAAAATAATAGTCTGTCACAAGAGTTCGAAAATTACTTACAGCAATATAATTTAAAATTACAATTTAAGGAAATTACCAGGCCAGATTCAGGAACGTGCATAGATAACTTTGCCCACTGTAAACCTCGAGGTAGTAAAGGCGAAGTTCTAGATTTCGGTTTATCAGACCACACCGCCCAGTTACTCAAATATCCTATCTCATCTAGATGCACTATAAAGTATTGGCGGACTTCGATACGCGACTACAGTAAGGAGAATTTGGATAAGTTTTATTCATGCTTAAATGCGTTAAGTTTTTCAGAAATCTATTCCTCTTTCGACCCTAATGAAGCTTATAACAAATTTATAGAACTTTTTCTACTATTTTACGACTTGTGCTTCCCAAAAAAAACCATTACAATTCAGACCTCTAAAAAAATTAAATGGATAACTCGTGGCATAAAAATATGTAGCAAGCGGAAACGAACATTACTCTGGCAGTACCGACTAAATACTAGTGAAACAAATAGAAAGGCATTAAAAACATATACAAATAGACTGAAAAAGATATTAAAATTAACTCAAAAATCGCAAAATAGTTACACAATAAATAATGCGGAAAATAAATCAAGGGCAGTTTGGCAAGTAATAAATAAAAATCAGTTAAATCTACCTAAAGTATCTATGAAAGAAATACAAATCAAAAACTGTCTTATACTTGATCCGAAACAAATAGCTGAAGAATACAATGACTTTTTGACAGATAAAACTAGATATTCAACCGGTAATAATAGCAATTGTAGTTCAAATGTGCCTACAACTACAAATGTTTCTACCAACCACCATTCATTGTTCATATTACCTACAATACCCAATGATATAGCTAAAATTATAATGAATTTAAGAAATAAAAAAAGTGTAGGATACGACGATATTTCCACCAAAGTTCTAAAACATGTTGCCGAAGTAGTAGCTAAGCCACTAAGTCACATAATAAATTTAAGTATATCCGATGGAAAGTACCCCGAAAAGTTAAAGCCAGTGATTGTTAAACCACTATTTAAAAAAGGAAATACTCGAGACATGAATAATTACAGACCTATCGCATTAATTCCGGTGATATCAAAAATATTTGAAAAAGTTATTTATGAGGCTCTGTATTCATTTTTAGAGAAATATCATATACTAACTGGAGAACAAAAGGGCTTCCGAAAAAATCATACCATTAATATGGCTTTGTACGAATTTTTAAATCATACTATTAGTGAGGTAGATAAACGTAATCCAGTCTGCGCTATTTATATGGATCTCACAAAAGCGTTTGACTTTGTAGACCATAGTATTTTACTAAAAAAGGTCGAAACATGTGGAATACGTGGTAATATTCTTGCACTTTTGAAATCATATCTTTGCAATCGTCATCAGTATGTAAGTATAACAAAATTATGTCCTAAAACTAATACAGAGGTAAAATACCTGTCAAGTGCACGCGAAATAACATCCGGAGTCCCACAGGGGAGTGTTCTGGGGCCCCTGTTGTTCCTATTGTATATCAATGATTTGCCTAAAAATGTATCCCAACCTATGTTGTTATTTGCTGATGATAGCACTATAGTAATTAAATGCAACAAACCTAATGAATATGAAAATGATATAAATAATGCACTAAAAGAAATTATATTCTGGCTTAACCAAAACAAACTCAAAGTTAACTTAGAAAAAACCAAATTAATGCACTTTTATCAACGTAATCCTTCGAATCTCATACAAAATGTTAATATAAATTTTAATGGATCTGTTATAGACAGCACTGAAATCACGAAGTTTTTAGGCCTTACCATTGATAACAAACTAACGTGGAAATCCCATGCGTCAGACATTTGTAAAAAGTTAAATAAATTTTCGTATGCCCTTTACGAATTAAATAAAGTAGCTAATAGAGAAACTGTCATGGCTGCATATCATGGGTTTGTTGCATCATGTTTAAGATACGGGATAATCTTTTGGGGTAATTCGTGTGAAAAAGAAAATGTTTTTAAAGCGCAAAAGCGTTGCATTAGATCTATATGCAACCTTAACAATATAAATACATGTAAACCATTTTTCAAAAGTTTAAATATATTAACTTTAACGTCACTCTATATATTCGAAGTAGTGCTTTTTGTGAAATATAATCCTCATTTGTTCGGTAAAGTATCAGACAGACATAATCTAAATCTAAGGTTTACAGATAACTTAGCGATTGTTGAAACACGAACAACTCTTTTACATGACAGTGTATTCGCTATGGCACCAAAAATTTTTAATAAGCTGCCAAGCAATATAAAGAATCTGACCCCCATAAAATTTAAAAAGCAACTGTTCATGTTTTTAGTCAAAAAAGCCTATTACAATTTAAATGAATATTTAGTAGATTAAGTAGTTTAAAAAATATATCCTCGATCTCATTTTGTTAATAATATATGTATAGGTACCCACTGTTTTGTTTTGATAGTTTTTATAATATGTATGTAGGTACTATAAATTGTTAAATAGTTTTAAGTACAAAATATTTGTATGCTTATAATGGCAAATTATGGAGGACTAACCTATCCAACCTGTCATCTGTATTTTATACTTGTACCCATAATTACAAATAAAGTTCTGAGTTCCCATTTTTAGTTTAGTCTGTGGTAATGAAATATGGCTGATTCTAAAAACTGTTTACATAAAGCTAAAACACGAAGTCTTAATGCATTGCTTGCATAGTTCATCATCACCATCAGTTCAGAATGCTTTCGAACTGGCCGGACATAATAAAAAACGGAACCGGAACTATACTTCGGTTGGTGGCGGGCTGCAATGCTTAGTTAGGAAGTTGGAGGGAAAAATATAATGGCCGGTGTTCAAAAAGTTCGACTAAACAATCTCAATATTAATTTGAAAAACGCCCTCATTGTGGGCATCGTTATAGCAAAAAATAGCCCAAGAACCGTGGGTTCAAAGAAAAAGAATGGTGACTCAAGAGGAGTAACGTCCTTCACTTTACGAGATTCAGATGTTGATACCATCAACGTAGATGTTTGGGGTTCTGAATATTTTGTTCTAACTTTCTATGAAAGATTTTTAGTTGGTGATGTAGGTGAGCAGTAGAATGTTTACTTAACTTTGTTAATGTGTTCGTTAGTTTTTAACTTATTGGGAATTTATGTATTTATTTATAATATTTCAGTTGAGGTGTCTTGCCCTAAGATATGCACCAAAGTTGGAACCAATGAAAACTATAGACCTCACGTAAGTACTGAAACTAAGTAATTATTATTTTTGACTATCATAGGTACATAATTATAGAAGGTATTAAATTTTTTTCTACTACTACACCCACTGCTGGACATGGGCTTCACCACGCTTGGCAGGTGGGTTGGATTGGCGAGCGCAGTCTTCTTTCTTTTTGTGTGGGACACCGAGTCGTCCAACGACCCAATAGACCCTAGTGTCAGAATTTTTCAACCGCCTCCTACAAGTAGCCGGCCTCTGACATGGCTGTTTAACGACAGCCGTCTAAGTAATCATATACAGCAACTGGGACCTACGGCTTAACGTGCCATCCGAAACTCGGAGCCATATTCTTAGTTATGGACATTGGGTGGTTTAGCCTGCAATGTCCTAACCAGACTGGGAACAAACTCACCAAGTTGATATTTATCCCACCGAGTGACCCACCGAGAATCGAACCCGGAACTTCCTGTGCCAGAGGCCATGAGCAATGGTAACTGCGCCACATCATCGCATCGGTCGTCTGCGGCGAGCGCAGTGCGTGCAAAGTATTGTTGATGTATACAGGGTGTAAAAATATTAGCTGCAAATACTTTAAGGGATGAATCCGCCCATGAAACTGAACAACTTTCCAACATAAGTCGAAATATGAGACTTTTTTGGACTTCACATATAAACTGACTTGGTCGGTTGGTAATTTTGTATGGAGGGACCAAAATTTATTTTTCTTAATTGACCTAGGTTCCTTGAGGAAAGTTGTTCAGTTTCATGGACGGGTTCACCCCTTAAAATATTTGCAGCAATTTTTTTACACCCTGTACAGGTAACGCTTCTGCCCTTTCCTTGGATTCATTTCGTAGTCGTCTTTTACACAAAAGACGTTGCTATTGTGAGCCTGCATCACACGGCAACTTATTTTTTCTAAACTATCAGGTGACCTCCCCATTTTACCTGTCGCTGAGCGAGGGTATGTCTGACGTGACAATCCACACAGGAGACTTGTTCAGCACGTTCCTACCGCTGCTGCATATACCCAGCAAACCCGCCGCGGGGTACTGCGGTCTGGCAGAAGTGCTTAAACTCATAGGTACGTATTTATGCTACTTACTGTAGAAGGCAAGAATTAAAAAAAAGTAATAATGTACCGGAAGAAAAGACTGGCATGTTATACAGGGTGTAAAAATATTAGCTGCAAATATTTAAAGGGGTAAATCAGTCAATAAAACTGAACAACTTTCCCCAAGGAACATAGGACGATATATGAAAAAAATTTTTGGACCTCCCATACAAAATGTAGCAGCCGAGCGTGTCTACTGTATGGGAGGTCCAAAATTTTATTTCATATTTCGTCCTATGTTCCTTGGGGAAAGTTGTTCAGTTTTATGGGCTGATTCACCCCTTTAAATATTTGCAGCTAAAATTTTTACACCTTATATACACATAAATAGTACTTTTCCATGACAGACAGAAAAACGCAAAAAAATACTTCGTTTAATATACTATGTATCGATCACTGACCTCTGTAATTATAGAAATCAGAGGTATCCATCCTCCCGACGCATAATGTCCTAAATACTAGATGTAAAAACAATATTTTTATTTGTACGAATAAGGGTGACTACATCTTTCAACCCTCTAGGGTCAGTTTTATTAAATCGTGCGGGATATGACCTCAGTATGCAACGTTCACCTTCGGCACAGTAACGTCATAGAGGGAGTCCGATTGCCCTAAGACGGCTTGGCGGGCTATTTGATATGTCGGTCGACACAGCGCGTGCGTTGCTAGCGACATCTAGGTTTTTTATTGGATACTTCGTATTGACGACATTTGTATTGAAAAATATTGCAAAAATGTGAATAATTCGCGTGCTTTCCGGCTCAAAACATCTTAAATAATGTATTTATAACTTTTTAATACTTTGTTTTTGTAAATTATCTTCGCTACCCGTATGGCCATCTATTGATTTTTTTCTGGACTAATTTCCTTTAGCTAGGAATGAGACCCCATGCCTTCGGGTATATTAAAACCAAACATAATTTTACATTAATTTAATATGCTTATTATTTATCGGTATGCATTTGCAGCGTAATGAATTTTTACTATAGGCCATTCAACTTGGTTTCACTGGATTCTAAACCTTTCTGCTCTATGATTTTGCGCCGTGAATGTGGATATGTCCTGGTTCTTTACTAGCTACACCTCTGACTGACTGACAGCAGTTTAGAAAGTTTAGAAAATGTAATTTCTATTTTCATCAATATCGATTCACTGCTTTTGGGGCTCGTCCTCTAGGATATATATTTAGGCGGTTTCCTTCACTCGGCTTTGTCCCAACAGCATAAAGCGGTGCCTACTAAGATGCAAACTACTCCTAGAATTGAACCTGGAATAGTGGAAAAAACGAGCTATTAGTTAAATTATTCAATTAATAAATGAGTACATAATAATAATTAGTTAACTAAGAAAGAAATTAATTTTATATTAGGACTACATAAAACAAACAAGAAACAAAAAATTGCAAAATTTCGACTGCGTTAACAACGTAGTGGAACAGGTCCCAACATTGAGCTACTAATGTCGCAGAAACAAAATATCGTAAACTGAAGTGGCAAAATGTGTAGTAAAACGTTAAATTAGTAACATTTCGTAGTTGCAAAAATACAAGTAGTAAAATGTCAAGAAGAAGAGAGACAAATAATAAATTGTCGTTGTATTATCTACTGTATGTTCTTTTGCCTTTAGCGCGGATGTAGAACTCGACAAATGTATCTATAATGTCAAGTTGTGCCTACTTCGGTCGAGCGGCTCCTCGTAGCCGGTGGCGGCGCCGGTGACGGCGGTGCAGGCGAAGGCGAGCGCGTTGGCCGCTGGCACGGTCAGTGACAGCGGTGCCTGACGCACAGCCAGTAGGTAGCTGAGAGATCCCGCCTGGTTCACCAGCCACGGCAGCACGTACTGTATTGGAACTAGGTCTTAGTTTAATCAACATAGTACAGAATTAGTACCAAAGTTAAGTCCTAAATTAGAGTATAATAATTTACCACAAACGTGCACAGTAGCGGATCTGCAGAAGATCCGAACGGGAAAGTTATGAGGTGAGCCCAGCCAATTAGAGCTTATAATAAGTCTTTATTTTTCAATAACTTACCCTCCAGTTTCCCAATAGAAACGCCACTTCAGCCCACGCCTGCCCCAGCCAGGTCTTGGCTCGCACCTGCCGGAGACCCTTGGTGCCCTGTCGAATGAAGGGGTTCGTGACACCCCACAGCACGCCCGTCAGAACTATCAGCCCTTGAGGGGGAGAATTAGGAATGTTGAAAAAATTTGTAGGTATACTTGGCTTCGGGCTTCCGTTTAGGTGCAGAATGTCCCTTTCGCAAAATGGGGACATTTTGCGAAAGGGACATTCTGTGAATCAATCAGAAGAAAAATTATGTTGCAGTTGCACTTCAGTCTTCCTCCATAAAAGACTTTTGCGGTTTAATTTAAGTTTAAGAATATTCTACATAATCTTGATATAATATCACAGTAAAGTGTAGATACCTACATAATTTTAGAATTAAATGTCTGTATGTTTCTTCTTGCTGATCTCAAAAAGTAATAGATTGATTTAGATTGTACTTAGTTTTTCATTTAGAAATTAAATCACGTACCTACTGTCATATTCACAACAAAAAAAACATCAAAATTGTTTCCATACTGTTAATAATATACAGGATTATAGTTTCTTTTTGAAATAAAAAAAAATGGTCAGTAATACTATAAAAATACGTTTATTTAAAAAAATAATTTGTACAAGTTAATGCATCTCACGAGATCAATTTTTAGTAAGACAGCCAAAAATAAGTATTTCAGTCTAGTTTAATTCGTATTATCAGCAGCAGCTCGAGTTACCCACTATACATTTAACATTATTCACATGTCCATATACAGAAATGTCCATTATACATGTCGTGTACAGTAAGTTGAGATGGTGATATGATATTTTCTATATCTATTATAGAATATGCCAGCAGCAGCACAACCAACCAGCCCATATAAGGGATCTAACTAGTTTTCTTAGTAACTGTATTTTATGTCGAAAAACATCTAACTTAAGTTAATAACTCCAGGTGCTGCCAATAATACATACAAATATATTAAGAACAATACTAAGCTTAAAATATCTCATAGTAAATTACTATAATTTTTTGAAAACTATCAAAAGTTAAATGTTCATAGGCTATATTGTAAATTGTACTACTATTAAATGTTTTATGAACCTCATCCTACTAATATAGAAAATTAGTATGTAGTACTTGAAAAAGTTGTTAGTACCTAATATCAAATTAATTAATTATAAACACAAATAAAAGTTCTTTAGCAAACTCTATCAAATATTTTAAAAATGTTAACAATTTATAGGGTAACGTGTACAATGATTGGCCCTTTAAGCAAAGTCCTCACTTCGGCCTCCTGTTTCTCTGAATTAGTGACATCATACTGTTGCAAGTTAATATAGTACCGTTCCGATAAAACTTAGGAATCTTTTGAATTAAATATGGACCCTACACCTTCGTAATAAGATCAGTTTTTATTATTATTATCTAATAAACCCCCAGAAGTAGTATTATTGGCCCCCTTGAGCATAATCATTGACCTAATTTTTTTACAATGATTAGCCCGGCCAATCATTGGGCACAAGGTGGGCCAATGAATGTACTAGGATAAGCAATAGTGATGGGATCAAACGAATGAGCTGCATAAGGGTGCTACAAACGAACTGAAATATTATAGTTCCAAATAAAAATATAAAGATTATTGAAATTGGTTCTCATAAAAGAATTCTTTTCGTACAAAAAATTATTTAAGTAATATCAATACTTCTATTCGTTTGGAGTATGAGAATGCGTATACTTATTAAAAAACAAACAATATATTTATCAATTACCTAGGTAGGTACTTAGGTAGGTAATTAATAATACCTATAGTGAGACTTTATTTTTAGTAGGTAAAATGCGCACATCACTATTGCGTTTTTATGAACCGAGTGTAATGATTGGCCCTCCCTATACACAGTGATTGGCAGTGGCCAATAGCATCAAAAGTACAATGATTGGCCATGCCAACATTTATTTACAGAAAGTAAATTATAGTTTTCGCATCAATATCCGAAATAACTTTAATAACTAAGTGTAAATAAAGTTCAAAATCTTACCGATAATCGATAAGCAGTATTTTAATTATTGGCCGCCATGCCATTCATTTAGGCTTTCATATAAGTGACAAGTACAGTTATTGGCCGTCTGATTATTCCATTTTAGGTTATGAATCGCGTTTCATCTGAGTTTAATTAACACGTAATCACGATATAATAAATGAAATAAACAGCCATTTACATTATTTACGCTTAATTCAACAAGAAATACAGCACCAAACTTGGCCAGGCATAACAGAATTTGCTAAGAATCAGCAGGTTGTGGCTCCCTCGATGACGCACCAACAAAAGACACTTTTTTTTCAGTTTTGCTAGTAAGGAATTAAAAATACTACTAAATGGTGTTACCAAGGAATAATTGGTAGTTTTGTTTATTTATTCACTTTTTTGTTTTTGTGATGGTAATCCTTAGTATTAAGCTAAAAAAACCCAAGGGCCAATAAATACAGGGGGGCCAATAATAGTATCGTTTACCCTACATAAAATAGAAATGGCTGGAATTGCCAGAAAAACTATAAATCAGAAAAACTAAAAATATTTAAAACATTGGACTGTCTGAGCTATTACACATTTAAAGTTATCTACACATTGTAGGTATGTAATAAGCTAATAAACAAATTTTATTGAAAGTCTAAAAATAGAAAATAAATATTAACAAATCTTTGTTACATTTCAAAAACCAATGAATAATGAGAAACTTTAAAACAGATAATCAAATAAAATATAAGTTTATTACATCAGAAACTTAATTGGTTCGAACATACAAGAAAAAATACTAGAAAATTAAATTAATAAATTATGATAAAATTGTAATACCTATATACTAACCAGCTCATTTTCATTTCATTATTACTTTAACCTCCAGCAAAATAAAAATATACTACAAGTATGTGATTTACTTAAACCGTCAAAACCCCATGGCTTTAATTTCCATAAACTTGATGCTGTTTTCATCAACCCACTTCACAAATTGTTTGGCTTTGGCAACGGAACATTCTAAGGCCATTAGGCAGTCATTTTCGGCTTGGTGGGCTTCTAATGGGGGCCGGTTCAAAACTCTTTCATAAATATCTTTTAATTTATACTTTTCTGTTGGCTTGGACCCTTCAGACCAAGGAAACTTCCTGCGCGCTTTGGAAACTTTACCATCTTTCCTTGGAGCTGATATTGATGACGGTGCGGGAGGCTGTTTTGGAGTTCCTTCATTTATTTGTTTCATGGCAAGAGTGTTTGGCGCTAGTAAGTCAACTTGATCCAACGCTGTTTCAGTTGACTTCATGACTGAATTTTCTGAGTCCTCAACTGCTTTTTCTTCTTTAAAGTAACCACCTTGAGGACGAGTAGCATAAGCTTGCAGTTTTATTTTTTTCTCTTCTTCTAGGATATCATAGAATGCATGAAAACAGTCAGCACAAAGCAAATCTTCTGGTAGATCTACCTTCATCCTCTGGAAATGATTCTTGAATATTGGGTAGTCAAAAGCAAGCCCATTTTGCGCAATCAAACATACCGGTTTTGTCAGAAGGTTCAGGAATGTATTTATTAGTTCACACACTTGTTTGTTGAAGCTCGGCTCAAATTCCAACAATTCGTTAGATAGTCCTGTTACATTAGTAACAGAAACAGGTATCGGCCTTCCCGGATTGAAGCACATAGTCAATTTATGAAGCACTCGTGGCACTGCCCCTGGTCTGGAGTCCAGAACTTGGTCTCTTTTCACTGCCACTAAACTCATCTCAGTAATTTTGGTTCGGTTGTTTTCTTCTTGAGGCATGCCGGTGGTTTCTAAATCAAGAAACACGTAAGTAGCGATCGGACCCATGTTGGTAGTCAATAGTCATCTGCTGCCCAAACTATTTCTATTTGGAGCTTCCTTATCCGAATTTAGATAAATGAATGATCCTTTATGTGTCAGCCACCGACGGCAGCTGTAAGGAATTTGTGCAAATGTGAAGTTAGTAAAGTGGGGGCTTACCTATAGCTTGCAACATAGCCGATGATTCATCGGGTAGGACAAGCACGGACATGAAAGCTTATCAGAAGATAACCTCTTCGCATTGTCCTGAATTAGACAACATGGGTAAATAATATACCACGAGTTTGATCGTAGGCCGTTTTAGGACGAAGTACACCCTACTATTAGTCTGTGAAACCTCCGTATATTGTTGCGAAAATAAAATAAAACACCAAAACCCAAACCACAACACAACTAATTATGACTTATTCTTTTTTAAATAGTTGGCAATAGTTGGATACTAGTCTTTCAGCCGAGTTCAGTAGAATTATGTGCGGACTGCCGATACGTGAACATCATTATAACAAGCTAAGGTAACTAGCAATGTATGCCGAATTGCGCCTATCTACAGCAATTAAAGTTTAATACACGCTTAGAAACTGTCCCAAAAAGGTTGAGTGATGTAGTCACCATATTCATACGAAAACAACTGTATGTAACCATAGGGACCTACTCTCCTTACAGCAGTGTAATTACTAATTATAATTAATAGACGTTTAGAAACTGTCCCAAAAAGGGTTGAATGATGTAGTCACCATATTCAGTCATAATACCATCGAGGTAATATGTACTGCATAATACAAAACAACTAACTGTAACTGTTTTAGTTTTACACCACAAGTAGTTAATAAAAATATTGTCGCAAATATACGTAGGTATCTTGTATATTCACTTTTTTTATCAAAGTTATGTCTTTAAAGTTTTAAATTTGTCTTTTTGGTAATCAAAAATTCTGATACAAAATTGAGTGAATATTCTGTAGTAACTTGTAATTTTCTTAAGTTAACCTTTCTTTTTTGATACAGAGGATCCTGGGTCGAACGTTTATGTGGATCTCTTAGTGGTGGTCAAAACTGTGAAACCTGCTAAAACTATCAAGACTAAAGCTGGTAAGAAATCAGAAAAAAGATACTTACTTAAGGCCTAATTTATAATGCCATATATTGTTATTAAATAAAGCCTGTGAATTGATAGGCTTAATTTAATAAGCGGGTGATTTTTCAGGTACAGACATGAGTGTTCGCACTGTAGAAATAATCGACAATACAACACCAGCTTCTCTAGATTTGGATATGTTTGACATCGATTCCATTCAAAGGTGAATTCATTGAACATACATAAATCATAAATCTTTATTAGCGTTCATGTGGTGAAAATACAGATGTTAATTATAAATAGAACACACACGAAACCCTGTTAGTTAGGGCACTAATAGACTAACACATAACAGACTAGATGGCGCCACTAGTTTTTTGAAACGCGGAAACCGAAATGTTCTCCTGCGTAAACCTTAACGAAAACTTGCTCGATAATGCAATTAATGAATCATAACTCTTTCCAAAGTTCAATTTTGCAATTTTCTTTCGAATATCTATTAGGAAGACGAAAAGTATTCAAACCAGTATTCCGAATAGTCTATTATGAAGAAGAAAAGGGCACAATTACTTCAGTAAACCCCTGGGGGAACAAGTCAGGGTTCCTGGATGATTTTTACATCAGTAGGTACTATATCGCTCTGTACCTCTATTTCAAACAGGGCAGAAGACTGGCGTCCTTTAGAGAGCGTTTTGTTCATAGCAGACGCGCGCGTCTCGTGGCGCGGGCGCGCGGTCAAGGCGCAGATCTGCGCCAAGTCCGTCACCACCCACCAGCCTCATACAGCCGACGCAGAAGCCTTGAGACTGTATGTGCGCAACCAAGCTAACACAAGTAGGTATCACATATACGAGTAAGGCAACAAGACTGGCGTCCTTTAGAAAGCGTGTTTTCATAAGATAGCTAAGTCCATCATCAACCACCACCACTAGCCGCATACAGCCGATGTCGAAGCTTTGAGGCTGCTGCAACAAATCTAAAGTAAGTGCGTCATAATTCTCAGCGTCTTATAGACGGACAGACGAATCCTAGTGCCTTACCGTAGATTGGACTGCATCATCCTATCCTATTTATTCATTCCATACAACAGACATATCTAGGTAGGAACTGTACTCGTGTCACAAACGAGGCTTTATTCGTATTCAGATCCCTAACCTACGAAGTCTACTATAAGCCGATGAAACTAGAAAAACTTTTCATAAACACATATATTATTTACGAAACAACCCTCAATTAATATTAGTCAGACGTAGCGATAGCGACCGATTTTTATGTTCGTTAACGCCCTACTTAGGTACCTACTCGGCAAGGGATGACGAGATATATATGTAGATAGGTACTGATATGTAACAAGTTAAATTGCTGTTTGTTGTTTTTAAAAGCTAATTTACTTTCAAGGCGGTGGCGAAGCGGCAGCGTGGGCAGCGTGGAGCGGCGAGCGCGCGGCGGCCGCCTCGGTCGCGCAGATCAAAGACCGGCTCGCCACCGGGGCACCATTCTGCGCCAGTCTGCACGCACTGCTTACTCACATCGACTTGGACGACCTTGTCAATACCTCGTAAGTTATCCACTCTAATACCTGCCCATATAGGTAATGGCCTTATATAGTCGCGCAATGACCGGCTCGCCACCGGGGCGCCCTCCTGCGCCAGTCTGCACGCACTGCTTACTCACATCGACTTGGAGGACCTTATCAATACCTCGTAAGTTATCCACTCTAATACCTGCCCATATAGGTAATGGCCTTATATAGTCGCGCAAGGACCGGCTCGCCACCGGGGCGCCCTCCTGCGCCAGTCTGCACGCACTGCTTACTCACATCGACTTGGACGACCTTGTCAATACCTCGTAAGTAATCCAACCTTGATACCTGCCCATATGGATAATGGTATATAGTCGCGCAGATCAAGGACCGGCTCGCCACTGGGGCACCCTTCTGCGCCAGTATGCACGCACTGCTCACTCACATCGACTTGGACGACCTTGTCAATACCTCGTAAGTTATCCAACCTTGATACCTGCCCATATGGATAATGGTATATAGTCGCGCAGATCAAGGACCGGCTCGCCACTGGGGCACCCTTCTGCGCCAGTCTGCACGCACTGCTCACTCACATCGACTTGGACGACCTTGTCAATACCTCGTAAGTTATCCAACCTTGATACCTGCCCATATGGATAATGGTATATAGTCGCGCAGATCAAGGACCGGCTCGCCACTGGGGCACCCTTCTGCGCCAGTCTGCACGCACTGCTCACTCACATCGACTTGGACGACCTTGTCAATACCTCGTAAGTTATCCAACCTTGATACCTGCCCATATGGATAATGGTATATAGTCGCGCAGATCAAGGACCGGCTCGCCACTGGGGCACCCTTCTGCGCCAGTCTGCACGCACTGCTCACTCACATCGACTTGGACGACCTTGTCAATACCTCGTAAGTTATCCAACCATGAACACCTGCCCATATAGATAACGGCCTTGTATAGTCGCACAGATCAAAGACCGGCTCGCCACTGGGGCACTCTGACTGCTACTTGTAGGCGGTTGAAAAATCTTGTCACCAGGGTTTCATTGGGGTCCCATGAGAAAAGGAAGAAGATGTCTTGTGTATTGTGATATGAGTTATAGTTACTTTTCCATAAAGATAATAGTGCGGTAATTTCTTTCAACTTACAATAGCGCTGTCACTTTTTTCAAATAGGTTTAGAAAATTACAGCAGATACCTTAAATTACGTCCTGATTTCTTTGCCATTTATGAAGTCGCCAACTTTTTCCACCAACCATCGTGTCGCCTTATTTCTCTTCATATTATCGTATGGCAATTTTAGTTGCGTTCATCTCCTTTCCTTATCTAAACTTGTTTGTCGGAGAGTGACAGCGCTATTTTAAGATAGGGAAATCACTGAATTTACAAACATTTAAAATTTTAAACCATTTGTAAGGAGCTTATAAAATATAACTTTCTAACAGAGACACAAGTGAAGAACTCAGAGTGAGATTCGCTGACCACACGGGAGAACTAACTGCGCGGCTCCCTTACAACATCCTTCAAGAAACCCTGGGATATTCTGTAAGTTACCCAAACAGGGTCATTTTAAATTCAGAGCTTTTATTTTTGGATCATTTCTATTCGTGAAATTGACAACTTTCCTCATAAAAATAAAATTGGAGCTCCCAAATAACGCTGACACTTTTTTGATCATTTTTGTTTGAAAGTCCTATTTTTCCTTTTTCATTTTCTACCCAATCCTCTTGGATACAGTTTTACGAGTAGATAACCCTAAGAATTAGCATGGAAAATGACATGTAAATTGATTGAGTGTAAAAATTTTAGCTGCAGATATTTAAGGGATATATCAGCCCATGAAACTGAACAGCTTTCCCCAAGGAACATAAGTCGAAATGTGTTAAAAAAATTGAGCCCCCATACGTATTGACTTAGGCTGGCACATTCTCTGTGAGACATCCAAATTTTTTTCATATTTAGACCTGTGCATCTTGGAAAAAGTTATTTAGTTTTCTGGACTGGTAGACCCCTTCAAATATTTGCAGTTGATTTTTTTCCATCCTGCATTATAGAGTGAGCAGCTGAAAAGCATGTCCGCGGACGACAGAGCGCGCGTTCGCTGGAGGGTGTTGCTGGAGCAATGCTGCGGGAAGCTCGCGGGCGCCTCGTCCCGGCTGCTCGTGCTGACGCTGCGCCGAGCCTCGCCTGCAGACCCTATACCGCTCTATTGAAATATTGTCTAAGATATATTTGTTACAATTATTTTTTGAAGTTACTACGTATTAAAGAAGTTAATGAATTGACCTATCAGAGGCGCTTTAAATTAGAAACCCATTAAAATTAAAGTTAAAATAGAAATATAAAAGTGATTTAGTTTCATGGGAAAAGCAAACCACATGTTAGTTTTATGCTACTTCCCAGTTCCCGTATGATTTATTGCTTTGGTGAATGCAAATATTTGCCTGGAATTTTCTGTTACCCTGTTACGGTATTGATCAAACTCGATTAAACAATACGAAAACTACACCGCAAGCCGGACTTAACTGTTAAGTAATCTAGCACTATAACTTTCATAATTCGCGTCACTAAAGTTTAAAAATGGATAAACTAGACCTTCCACCAACTAATCCAAAACCGGAAAAGAAAGAGAAAGATGACATGATTTACGAATACACTAAAAAGAGAAAAGAATTCGGAAAGCAGACGCTCTTCGACGATAAAGAGACTGAATTGGTTTGCTCAATCCCTTCGAACCCTGCGGTTTACAAGAACTACATATTGCGGAACCCTGTGCATGTTGGTATACAGAATACCAGCAATTTTTCGGAACACTGGGTTAATTCAGTACGGTAAGCAAAATAAAAAAGTATTTGATAAAGCACTTAACAAAAATCATATTGCCGTGTTAGCCGGCTTTGTACAACCTACCTACCCCATGTCGCAAAAGTCATAAAAGGCGATTTGGGGATATATAATGCAGGAATCGGAAGTAGCGTTTTCGTAAAATACAACACCTTGCACTACCCTTATCAACCACGCTTGTCATTGATATGATCAGCAGTGGACTGCTGCTGTGGCCGTTAATGATAAAAAAAGTCATTTTGGATTATTTCTATGTTACGTGTTTTAGAGCAGAATATACGACTTCTGGTATGAACCACATCGAAGGTGGCTGGCCCAAAGATATTAATATGAATGACCCTGAAGCCTGCCAGAGATACCGTCGAAAAATAGAGAAAGACGATGCTTACATTCATGCGATTATGAATCTTGGACATGTAAGTATTTAGCTATTTCTACATCAATGAAAATAAAAATAAAATACCGCTGCTGGGACTTACACCCGGGACTGTGGAACACCATACCACTGCCTCTACTCTACCAACTAAGCTACCGAAGCTACGACTACTGCCATCTTTTTATCTCTTACTTTCTTGCTTCAACATACTTGCTGGTAAATAATTTCCGTTATTCACTTTTCTCTGGCATCCTGATGCGACATGACATTAAAAACTGATATTTTTGTAGAGCATGGAACACAACATCCTACAGAATAATGCAATAGACATGTACCAAATCTTCTATGCTGACATTCCTCCGATACCCCCTGTCGAACGCAGCAGTTGTCAAACTGTCAACGTGTACCGCGAGCCTGGTACTAGGCGTCCAGTTCGGTCAATATCTTGGCAAGCAGAAGGCGGCGCCAGAATGGCTTCCGCGCATGCTGACGTTGATCTTGTAAAGTCAGTTAGAAGCCAGCAGTTCTCTTATATCTGGGATATTGGTAAGCAGTAGCCATAGCCAATTAAATCCTTTTGTTTGTTTTCAAGATGTGGCATTTCAATGTTTTCGCAGATAATGCCAATGCGCCAGAACTTGTGATAAGGCCACCGCAGCCGTTACTCGATTTGCAATACAACGCTCGAGATCCAAACATTCTTGTTGGTGGCATGATGAATGGACAGGTTGGTAAAATTATCAAAAAAAATCTAACGGCCCGCTCAGCGGCTGCGCCCGCTGCAACTCATTTTCCCGTGGGAATCAGACGTTTTTCAGGCAAGTATTATACACTAAAACTTTCCTCTTGAATCATTCTATCTATTAAAAAATCTACATCAAAATCCGGTGTGTACTTTTGAAGATTTAAGCATACATACAGACAGATGCGAAAAGCGACTTTGCTTTATACTATGTAGTGATATTTCTTGAAGTGCTTCCTTTGAAGAAAGCTAATGTTTCTAGGTAGGTTGGTGGGATATGAGAAAAGGAGGCGAACCGGCAGGTGTTTGTCCACCCCACGTGGCGCATCGGGATCTCGTACGAAATGTCTTATTCATCAATTCAAAAACTGGTGCTGAATTCTTTTCTTCATCTCCTGATGGGGTAGTCAAATGGTAAGACAATTTTTGAAACTGCATAATGTGTACCCAATGTCCTCATGAAACTGATCGAGTTTTGTTTCTTAGGTGGGACACTAGAAACATGAATGAACCAACTGACTCCATGATCATAGACCTAGTGAAGCTTCCAACTGATACACAAAGTGAAAACAACGCGATCGGTATATCTGCTCTAGAATACGAACCTACGATACCGACGAGGTAAGAAAATTATCAAAATCTAAAATAAAATTCTGGATACCTTTATTAAATAACTGTATGATCCCCAAATTTTTCAGATTCATGGTTGGAACTGAAACAGGTTTGGTGATAGGAGGGAATCGTAAAGGCAAGAATCCAGTGGAAAAGCTGCCTAATAAGGTAAAATGATTATTGGTAGGTATCGAATCAGCGATTCAGGCGTACGGATTTCTTTGGCTAAGTGTATGAAACACTTAGCACGAAGAGTTAAAAGTAAAGGCCAGTCAATCGACATTAATTAGGTGATCGGCAAGCTCTCCTGCTCAGATTGCGCATGAGAGATTACAGCAAAAATTGGCTATAGTACCAATCTCCGAGTGTATCAACGCCGCTCTAATTGGGTGTTGTAGTGGTCGCCATGGATCGGTCGGAAGAAACATTATCAAGTTTAAGAAAGTAATTCGAGTTACACAGAATTTTATGAAATTCATACGCCATGCCCGAAGCACCAGTTAGTCGATACTAAATAAATGGACTGGAATAGAAACATAATGAGATAAAACTGTTTATTTACAGTACGAAGCTCATTTGGGCCCGGTATATGCCCTGCAAAGAAACCCGACGTTTTTGAAAAACTTCCTAACAGTGGGTGACTGGACCGCCAGGGTTTGGAGCGAGGACTGTCGGGAGTCGTCCATTTTGTGGACGTATTCTCATAAGA
Source organism: Keiferia lycopersicella (assembly GCA_029255805.1). Taxonomy (NCBI): domain Eukaryota; kingdom Metazoa; phylum Arthropoda; class Insecta; order Lepidoptera; family Gelechiidae; genus Keiferia; species Keiferia lycopersicella. The sequence goes on from JARACZ010000010.1 coordinate 6,908,523, forward strand.
CTAAACTCACGGATGGGGCTTGGAACCCTATCAGGTACGGGATCATTTCAACTAATGACGTTAGAGTCAAGGTAGTAAAGCTGTCGAAGAATATGTCTCCTTCAAATTGAGTTAGATTGTTGTCGGTGGAGTAATTTCCAGACTTCCCTTTCTCCGCTAGTGATTGTCTGTGACCGAGTAGTCCAATGATGCGATGTGTTCAAAATTATACCCCATTTCAAAATATTCGAAAATTACGTCCATCAAGCAGTAAATGTCACTAGTACTTGGATCTGACCTATGTAATTACATAACAAATCCATCCATTTCCGCTAATAAGCGGAGTCCAAATGGACCCAAAACTATTTGAAACCGTTTCCAGATTCTCTTGCATGCTGGTGACGCAATGGGACGGCTGCCTGTCCTGCTGGGACCTGCTGCGACGACGGAACGCGCCCGTGGTTACCGCACAACTTTGCGACGAACCATTGCTTCGGTTAAGGCCTCATGAAGGAGTAAGTGGCCTCTAATCAGCCAACATTTCGAATTGTTTTGCTACTTTCTTAATTAAGAAAAAAAAGAGACAGAAAGTTAGACCTTAGGCAGCCACTCCAAATGCCATTAGTGAGGCAAATTATTGGTCAGATAAGGTTTGATTCGCCTCGACACGCAAAGAAGAAGAAGAGAAGTTCACTATTCTTCTTTTGATTTTAAGGTTCCGTGGTTATTATCACTAAAACTATAAGACATTATAACGGGTTTTAACTCACGGTAGGGATATATCGAGCACCCAATATTTCGGCGATGTTGCAATCGCCATGATCACGGGTAAACTGGAGCGGCTGCGGGTGACGACCGTAGAAACTGCGACATCTTCTTGAAAGGAGTGAACACAGTTTTTATCGAATACTTATCCAGTATCCGTCCGATCCTGTCTGTTACTCCCTTCACATACGGAAGAAATGCAGCACGACGCTCAACCTTGGGAATTGGTGTCCTAGTCTTGTGTTTCTGAGGCTGAATTTTGTTAGGGTAGCCATTGCTCAGTAGTACGTGTTGAACATGTTGCAGTTCCTCATGAAGGTGTTCGTTATCGCAAAGGTCATAGGCGCGATTTGTTAAGGAGGTAACCACTGAGTTAAGCTGTCGCGGATGGTGATGCGATGTTGCGTGTAGGTATCGGTCAGTATGTGTCGGTTTCCTGTACACCGTGTGACTGAGAGTGCCGTCGCTTCTGACCGCCAACTTCACATCCAGGAATGCCAGAGACCTATCCTTCTCTATTTCTGCCGTGAAACGTATGTTGCTGTGGATCGAGTTAAGATGCAGTAGACATTGCTGCACTGACTGGTCGTCTCCCTCCAGTACACAGAACACGTCGTCAACATATCTTTTCCACAACTTGATTGGCAATGGTGCAGTGTTAATGGCCAGAAACTCGAAGTGCTCCATCCATAGGTTGGCAACCACTGGGGCTACTGGGCTGCCCATTGCTACACCATCTATTTGTAGAAAAAACTGACCTTGGTAGACGAAATAGCTAGAAGTCAAGCAATGTTCTAGAAGTTTGGCATATACCTTCGGGATGTTGTTATCATCTAACACTTGCTTTAGCACTTTCAGGCATTCGACCACCGGCACGTTGGTAAATAGAGACTCCACATCAAAGCTCACCATAAGGTCCTGTGCACCTAGCTTCGTCTCTCTTAGTAGGCCGACAAAATGGCGTGAGTCTTTGACGAAAGATGAGGTCTTTCCGGTTAAAGGTTGCAATACACTAGCCACATGTTTTGCCAGGTAGTAGGTAGGCGAGTCAATCTGACTAACTATCGGCCGTAGTGGGATATTTGCCTTGTGTACTTTAGGCAAGCCATAAATCTTAGGTGGTTGCGGCGTCCGTGGTCTCAGGAGATAGTCACAAACCTTTTTAGGAATAGATTCTGAGCATTCCTTGACTAAATCAATGGTCTTTCGAGTTACACGAGCTGTAGGGTTGTAGTCCACTGGTTTATAAGTTTTTTCATCACTGAGCAGAGCCTTCAGTTTTTCGTCATACTCACTGGTATTTAATACCACCGTTGCGTTTCCTTTATCGGCTTTCAGGACGTATATGCTGTCATCATTACGGAGATCTTTAATTGCAGCAATTTCTTGTTGTGATATGTTACTAGTTGGAGGCTTCGACCGGCGTAACACGACGGCTACGTCTTGTCTCAATTCATCCGCATCACTCGGTGGAATATGATTTGATCTTATGGTATCCTCAATTTTGCCAATAATCTTTTCAAAAGGAATCCGTGGCGGCGTTGGGACAAAATTTATGCCTTTTTTAAGAGCCTCTACAGCTGGTTCAGTAAGTACTTTGTCAGAAAGATTGATGACAGTATTACTAGAAAGTGAGTTTGGTTCGAGTATTCTGTTCGACTTTTGCGCACGTAGTAACGCTTCATATTTGCGATCTTGCTTTTGAGCGCTTAATTCTCTCGAACGCTGTGCTTGCAAGTATGTAATATGATCGCACCGGTCAAAATCATCTTTGTTTAGAACGTTACTACACCACAGATGTAAATTATATAACTCACTTTGTAAACGGTCAAGTAGATAGCGATTGTTCCGAATAATCTTGCGAAGTAGTTTTTCACTCGCAGCTCTTAGAATGCTCGCGGATCCAGGGATGTCTAGGCGGGGTTTTATTCGCACACACACAGGAATTAGATTATTATCACGACACTTAGTTAAAAATATCAGTGATTCCTTTAAACATTCACACTTTTTCCGCGCGCGTTCAAGTTGACGTATTTTAAGATAACATTCCGGCCCGTACCGATAGGTAACACTTGATTTTAAGGTTCCGTGGTTATTATCACTAAAACTATAAGACATTATAACGGGTTTTAACTCACGGTAGGGATATATCGAGCACCCAATATTTCGGCGATGTTGCAATCGCCATGATCACGGGTAAACTGGAGCGGCTGCGGGTGACGGCTAAGGGCAAACATATCTGTCTACCCTCATTCTTCTGCGTTTTTTCGGAACACTTTGGTCACTATCGGTACTCACTCGAAAGTCATCTCGACAACACACACTAACGGTATCGCATGATTTTATAGCAGGTTTAGACACAAACTTATTTTTACACAAATTTACCACTGGATTCCATGTACTTGACAATTTGAAGCCAAAGCCACGGGTAAACTGGAGCGGCTGCGGGTGACGGCTAAGGGCAAACATATCTGTCTACCCTCATTCTTCTGCGTTTTTTCGGAACACTTTGGTCACTATCGGTACTCACTCGAAAGTCATCTCGACAACACACACTAACGGTATCGCATGATTTTATAGCAGGGTTAGACACAAACTTATTTTTACACAAATTTACCATTGGATTCCATGTACTTGGCTTCAAATTGTCAAGTACATTGCTATAAAATCATGCGATACCGTTAGTGTGTGTTGTCGAGATGACTTTCGAGTGAGTACCGATAGTGACCAAAGTGTTCCGAAAAAACGCAGAAGAATGAGGGTAGACAGATATGTTTGCCCTTAGCCGTCACCCGCAGCCGCTCCAGTTTACCCGTGATCATGGCGATTGCAACATCGCCGAAATATTGGGTGCTCGATATATCCCTACCGTGAGTTAAAACCCGTTATAATGTCTTATAGTTTTATTCTTCTTTTGTATCGTAAAACACTGCATAAAAAAGAATTCTACTCCATCTTTGATTTTAGGGTGTCTTGGTGGCGTGTGGAAGCAGCAAGGGGACCGTGTATCTAGCTGAACTATCACCAAATCTTGGAACAGCTGATAAAAATGATAAACAACTGTTGACAAATGTAAGTTACCAAAATGAAAAATACTATTTTAGCTATGAAACTAATGTAGCAGATCTGATAACTAAAATTACGTTGCTATGAGATTTTCTACCGACCTCAAGGTTCTTTTTTCACTTGTTTCGTTTGTATTAACTTCGTAAGAAAAAGTTAAGATCTCAAGGTAGTTGAAAAACAAGTAACGAAACAAAAATATACATTTTAGAGACAACTAGACTTTGAGTTTTCGGTTTTTTTTACCAATCCATCTAAAATGTATAGCTCTATAAACTTTCTGGGCCTTACCACGCGTTGAACGTGTACTTAAAAAAGAAACACATGTGTACCCGTTTGTTTACTTTATACGCTTTGTTGTGTAAAAAACCAAAGTCTGGACTCGCGTACAGCGCGGGTCAAACTTTTTTATGGTGAGGCCCTCTGAGTTCTGACATGTTTCGCTAATCCACAGATCTTGGAACGCGAAAATAAACGCGAGCGCATATTAGAAGCGCGCGCCCGGGAGTTACGTCTGCGCGCGAGGCAAGACCGCGACCACGGACAACAGGGCAACGAGAATGACCCCACTGCGAACGACAGGGACCTGGAGGAAGCCACTGCTGAATATAACCAGATCGTGAACGATTTGTTGGCCCAGCAAAAAGCTGAAGGCGAAAACTGATTACAGACATTTGACTCAAATAAAAGTATAAGTAGACGAGTTTTGGAATATTCCTTTCCTAAACTAAAAGCTCCGTTAAATAATGCGTGCGTCCTGATTTTAAAATCGACAACACAGATCACTGCTAGCAGGACAACCAAAATTACCCAACTATGGAGAGACTTGGAGGAAGCTATGGAGCAGTATTACCAAATCGTGAGAGATAGAAATCTAAGATTAATAATTTTTAAGATATATATTTGTGATATAAATGAAAGAGTAGTCCCTAAAAGTCCTGGTTCCAAATAAGTCTCTAAAAGCGCATTATGATTTCTTAGGTAGCTATAGTGATTTGTGTGTGTGAGCCTGATATGAATCGATACTTGGAGATTTGAAGTAGATTATTTATACATACATACATATATCACACCCTTATATCCCTGCGGGTTAGGCAGAGTGTAAAATGATTTATGTAGGTATGTTGTATTGGCTGCGAATTATGTTTTTTCATCTTACATTTTAGGATATTTCAGTATGTTTTAGATAATTCAGGTACAATAAAAAAAAGATATCTGTGACAGAAACTTTATATACTAAGTCCTCATTATTATCTAAGATTAAATACAATACATCAGTTCGACCGTTTGGAAATTGTATTGATTTAAAAATATTTTAATGGCTCCAAGCCAAAGTTCAAGCACTTAAATGTTTCGAATTGTTTTTATTAATAGCCACGGAGAATAACTTGCCTGAAATGAAAGAAAATTATCTTACAGCTTAAACCAATTATAACAACATTATTAGTACAGACGTATTGGTACGAAAGTAGGACATTTAGATTACGTACAGTTTAATTTATAGCATTGGTTATACTAATGATAATGCTCAAACGGCAAAATACTCTAGGCACAATTTTTTTACGTAACTGAGCTACTAAAATGCATATTCTCCCTAAGTCGGAATAACCGATTTTTAGTAGGCGGTTCTTAACGAATCTATTCGGCGGTTTAAAAACTTTGACATGAGGTTTCATCGAGTCTTTACTAACGACGTAAAGAAAAATGGAATAGTTTTACAATTGGGTTGTGGACTGGCAGGTCACGCAAGTTACTTATTAAAACGATATTTTGTATGAAAATAGCAATGTATGACGTCATAAATTCTTATTTTGGATAGCGTCAGAGCATTTACTTTTACATAATTTTTCGGTTTATGAATTCTATGAACTTTGAATATTTTTACAAATTATTATTGTTTTAAGGGTACCACTTTTACATTTTATTAATGACCCAGTCCACAAACGAATTCATCGGAAACTTTTTCATCCTCACAGAGAATAACACACGTAATAATATTGACAAGAAACCTCTTAGTCTTCGGTCTTGGTGTCCTCCAGCTTGGTGAATCCGGCGAAGGTCCAGCGGTGCTCGATGCAGGCGCCCACGCCGGTAGTGGAGCGCGCGAACACGTCACTATGTTTCTGCAGCACGTGGTGCACGTCGGCTTGCGTGGTCTGCGGGAACAGCGCGCGCACGTACGACACCACGTAGTCGAGACTCGCGCCTTGTGGGTGCACCTAGAAAAGGAAGTGGGATTATGAGTTGCTTGGAAAGTTGCTTGGGAGTGTGATGAGTTGGTTGTTACAGTCACGAAATAGTATAAATTGGTATTTTTCCTTCATTGAAGTCACTAAGGGGATCAGATGGAAAATAGTTTACGAAATATGTTCTCTCAGGAAAACGGGTTACAGCTGGTGAAACGTCTGGGCGGAGGAAAAAGACTATAATATTAGTGTATAAAAGCACTCGCGATTACTTCCACCTTTTTCTTCAAGTCAATGATATCTTCCACCCATTTACGACATCAGAAAAATCGGGACACTTTCGTTTTAATGATTTGAAAAAACATGAAAACTTCATTAATTTTGTAAACCTCATTTTACTCACTATCACACATTTATTCCAAAACAAACACACTTTTTAAATAATGTGATTTGTACGAAACATAAATTTGCAAGATGTCCCGGATTTTTTTATGAGAAGTATATTTGCTTCAGGATTCTTCTTCTTTCGTGTCGACTGGTTCAAATGTTATGCTTTGACCAGTGCTCAGCCAGGGCGACAGCGTCATCTGTTTCGGGATAAAATATGTAAAATAAGGTTGTAATATTTACCTGTAGGAAGGCCGACATGACCCCAATGAGGCGTCCCTCGCCGGCAGACGCGTCGATGGTTTCCTTGATGGTAACTTTGTTCATGTCGTCGGGAGTGGGCGGCGGCGGCGGAGGCTTCTGTACCGGCGACGGTAGCGGAGGCTGAAACATTCAATAATTAATAGAAGTTCGCTAAAATGAAACATTTTTATTTAGATTGGGAAGTTACAGTTAGTTTCCGAGGTTTAGAACTTCTACAAGGTATTATTTGAAACAAGAGAAAGCGAGCAGGATTTCTTGCCTGCACCTAAATAATATGTAGTATTATTCCGCTGTAGGTAAAGTAAGCATTGAATATTGGGTAAAAGGCACGTGCGTGGTATAAAAAATCCTTCCGGTGATACGCTTCCTATTCTTTTTGCTTCATTGATTTTGTTAACTACAAAAATATTAATTGACGTCACTAAACCTGAAAAGGTTTGTCTTGACTTCAGCCTGTCTATATGAAATACATACGCGATATGACTGAAACCTCCACACCTTTGAAGGAAACAAAGCAACACTCCACCACTAATATTAGAACGAATGAAATGAAGGCCATAAAATTTTGCGTTAATTCTAATAAAACTAACACGAAGAGGCTAAAGAAACAGAGACAGAAGATACGAAAATTGACTGAGAAAATCGACAAATTAAATGAAGATAACAAGAAACTAATATCAGATTTGAATATTTTAGTCAGCCAATTCACCAAACTGGATAAAAATGACAATGACAGCTCAGCTACACCAGGACGGACACCATCAATGAATTATATTCAGATATTAGGCTCACAACAAAGCTTAGGTCTTTCAGCAGCGCTAATAAAATCAAGAGTTGGTAACAGATACGCTGACTATACAGTGACGTCTATTATAAAACCATATGCACTGACAGAAGACATACTGAGTCATAGGCCCAAACAGGGAGAAACAGCTTCTAAATTTATTATATCAGTAGGTGAAAATGATTCTAATCCAGTAAAGGTTAAGGCAGAACTCTACAATTTCTTAAAAATAAATCAAAATGGTACAATAATTGTTTTAAGTGTGAATAACAATAAATACCTCAACGAACATCGACTTAATTATGAGCTCAAAATAATATGCAATAACTTTAAAAACTGTTATTTCATTGATAATGAAGAATTTTCACAAAAAATAACCTGTGCCAAAATTAATCATATTTTAAATTGTATAGACTACCAAAATAAATATCTAAATTTTATGTCTAAAGGTAAAAAAGTAAATCCACAACAAAAAACACAACAATACAAGAAAGGTACCATTCCATATTATTTTAACATGATGAAGCAAAACCAAAAACTAAAGAACTTTAACAACAGACTCAATTCAAGCAAAACAACTAGTACAAATGATAACAGACTCTTAGAGAGCCAACACACTACACTGAAAAATAAAAATTTAAGCAAATCTACAGTAAATGAAACTATATCGTCAGAAGATCGCAATACTTTTTTTCGTAAACAACAAGCCTAAAGTTGTATTCAAACCATTCGTCCTGTTTCACCAGAACATTTCGGGCTTTTTGTCGAAGAGGGATATCATTGAACTGACTATCGATGACCTTGAATTTGATAACAAGCCAGAAGTGCTGTGTCTAACTGAGACATTTATAAAATCTGGTGATGAAAAAAACATGCATTTAATGAATTATGTGTTGGCGGCTAACTACTCGAGAAACAAAGGAAGAGGTGGTGCATGTATCTTCACCAAAAAGGGATTAGAATACAAAACTATTAATCTATTTGATGATATGGCCGAAAAAAAATATTTTGAGTGTTGTGCTATAGAAGTACCAATAATTAATGCTATAATTGTTTGTTTATATAGAACTCCACCAAAAATAAAGAAAAACATTAACACTTTCCTCAAAAAGTTAGACATATTGCTATATCGATATAACAGAAAATACGGTACAAGTAAGAAAATATTGATAGCAGGTGATATCAATATCGACACTCTGAAAAATAACAATCTTACTTCACGATACAAAGATTTGATTGATAATTATCATTTGAAACTACATATTTCTGAGCCAACTAGAGATAGGGCATGCTTAGACCATATATTCTCAAACGTAAAAGACGTAGAAGGAAAGACACTGCCAGTACAGCTGTCTGACCATAATACTGCGCAAATATTGATATTTAAACTTAAATTAAAGAAGCTGCTGCCACACAATATGTATCTTCTACTGAAATCTTACATTGAGAATCGCATCTTCTATGTCAAAGTCAATGACGAGGCTTCGAATTTCTATGAAATAAAGGCAGGAGTCCCACAGGGTTCGGTATTGGGACCAGCACTCTATCTCATATTTACAGCGGATGTACCAGAGTCGGACACTGTAATGACAGCTACCTTTGCAGATGATACTGCAGTCCTAACATCTGATGTGGATCCTGAAGCAGCTTCCAGCACCTTACAAACGCATCTAGATAAAGTGCATGAATGGATGGAATCCTGGAGGATCAAAGCCAGCGCTCTTAAGTCAAACCACATAACATTTACTCTGAGAAGAAAAGACTGCCCAGCTGTGAAACTAGGTCAAGATATTCTACCTCACAACACTTCTGTTAAATACCTTGGCTTTCATCTGGATCGCAAACAGACTTGGAAAATTCACATTCAAAAAAAACGTAATGAACTTAACCACAAGTGTAGATCTCTGGAATGGCTAATAGGACGAAAATCCAGATTATCACTAGAAAACAAGATGCTAATTTACAAGACCATTTTAAAACCAATATGGACCTATGGCATTCAACTATGGGGCACAGCCAAAACATCAAACACAGAAATACTGCAGAGGTTTCAGAATGGGGTGCTCAAAGCAATTGTAGATGCCCCATGGTTTACCAGAATGGACGAAATCCACAATTATTTAAAAATTCCAACCATCAAGGAAGAAATAACCAATGCAACAAAAATTTACCAAAACAAAATCACGCACCACGATAACAAACTTGCTCAGTGCCTTAGCGCCCCTCTGCAAACAAGACGCCTGAAACGGCTACATACTTGGGACAACACCTAAACTTAACATCTGATCAAATGAAATAAATAAGTACTGAAACTAAAGGCAGCCTAACAATGGGAAGGTGTGCCTACCAGCCACTAATCACTTAACATAACTGCTTATGGTCTGAAGACCGATCGCATGTTGGCCACTTAATAAGAAAAAAAAAAAAAAAAAAAAACTTAAGAACAGCATAGCACCACCTAAAACTATATATAAATTTAAACGGTCATATTCTCCAGAAAATATAAACTTATTTAAAGATTATTTGAAATGCCTAAGCTTCAGTGATGTCTTTGGTGAAAAGAACTTGAATGTGGCCTTTAGTAAATTTTATGATATTTTCCACACATTATACATACTGTGTTTCCCACTAGTTAGGAGGAAAATAGGTGCCAATCAAAAGTTTAAATGGATTTCCAATGGCTTAAAGATAAGCTGTAGACGAAAACGGGAACTGCGATATATATATTACAAGAATAAAGCTAATAATAAATATAAAAAACAATACCACAAATATTCAAAACTTTTAAAACAATGTATAAATAAGGCACAGAAAAGTACTAACACTAAATACATTTCACGTAGTAAAAATAAAGTGAAAGCTACTTGGGATGTTATTAAAAACGAAACTAATAATAATGATACATTTCAAAATATGCTTCGAATTAATAAAAATGGACATTTAATTGACGATCCTATTAAAATTGCAAATATATTTAATAATTATTTTATAGATATGACAAATAAACGTAATGACAATTTAAAAAATACCATGACATATAATAAATATATAAATAATACAATATTCTTAACACCTATAACTGACATCGAAATTATTAAAATCATAAGCACCTTAAATAATAAAAACTCGGAAGGATACGACGGTATATGCACAAAAGTAATTAAGGAATGTAAAGAAGAATTATGTAACGTTTTAACCTATTTAATCAATTTATCTTTTGAAGCTGGCTGCTTTCCGGAGTTGCTTAAAAAATCAATTGTGAAACCATTACACAAAAAAGGTGATAGGACTGATTTAAGTAACTACCGACCGATCACACTGATACCAATATTCTCAAAAATATTTGAAAGAGCCATGCATAAAAAACTAACAAATTTCCTAAACAAATTCAAAATTCTTAGTGACGAGCAGTTTGGGTTTCAAAAAGGAAAGTCAACAACACTTGCTGCTTACAATCTTGTTTCAGGTATATTACAAAATAAAAATGCAGGAAATATCGTAACTTGCCTATTTTTTGATATGTCGAAAGCTTTTGACTTCGTATCTCATGAATTACTTCTGCAAAAATTAGAATTGAATGGTATAAGGGGCCCTGCACTTAGTTGGATTCAATCTTACCTTCAAAACCGATATCAGAGTGTAGAGATTACAAAAGTTAATAAAGATCACGAAATCCAAGCCTATAATTCCGAATATGTGGCAAACAAATTTGGGGTGCCTCAAGGAAGTGTTTTAGGGCCATTACTTTTTCTTATATACATTAATGACCTTCCACAAATAACCCGTAATAAATGTATACTGTTCGCAGATGACATCTCTATTATTTTATCTGGAAATGATTACGTTACGCATGAAGCTGATATCAATAACACTGTTTCGTCGGTAATCGAATTGCTAACACACAATAATTTAAAAATTATATAAATAAAACTAATTATATAAATTTTAATAATAATCGGACTAAACCATTGCTTAATATTAATTATAATGGACAAATCATAAATGAGGCTGAAAATGTGACATTTCTCGGAATCAATTTAGATAAAGAATTTAAATGGAAATTACACTCAAATTCAATATGTAGGAAGATCAATAGATTTTTGTGTATCCTTTATATAAGCTACAAAAAATTGCATCAAGACACGCTGCTATAACAGCTTACTATGCATATGTTGAGTGAATTCTAAGATACGGAATAATTATTTGGGGCAATGGAACAAATATTAGGAAGGTATTTATTGCTCAGAAAAAATGTGTCCGCGCAATTTGTGGAGCAGCACCGACTGATCCTTGCAAGCCTTTGTTTGAGAGATTGCGAATTCTGCCTTTTCCCTGTTTATACATATACGAAATGTCTGTATTTGTAAAGCAAAATTGTCACCTATACACGACCACTTCGGACCTGTACCCTTTGAGAAGCACAAGGTACTCCAACAGAATTGAGCATAAAGATCGACCGAAGACAGTTGGATTTAAAAAAAACTGCTCTTATATGTCAGTATGTATTTATAACAAACTTCCTAATAATATAAAAGAACTGCCATTTAACAAGTTTAAAGTGAATTTATATAATCTGTTACTCGAGAGGAAGTTTTACAGCTTAAACGAATACTTAAATTTTAAATTTTAATTATATTGTGACTATTATATTGTTAGTCTGGTAATTATGTAATTTTGACTGCTTTTTATGATTGACATGTAATTGATATTTAATTGGAATTTTGTTTTATTATTATTATGTTGTGGAAACACATGAAAACTACTTAATTTCAGGACACACGTTTATTGTGCTAAGGAGCAGTACATGAGGTAACATATGAAAAATAAATACCAAAGTACCCACCTTATAAAATATCTTATTCTATCAATAAGGTAAACAAGGTGTCTCAACCCATATACAACATACCTCCCTTTTTAAGCTGATAATTTATACATGATCACATCCCTAGCACAATTATCTAACTATCTGGTGATGATAATAGAATAACATCTAATTTTACTAAATACAAACATAACATGTTTTCTAAACCTACCCAAAACCCCTAAATCCTAGTACATAGATAGTCAGGAATCTAATAATAAAGATATTATAAAAACAACTTGACAATTTTTCATTATTCCTTATAAACTGGCCTGTCATAAGGCGATCGAACATGAACATTAAATTTATTCTTAATCTTCCCTGCAGTGGAACTAGGCTCTTTACTCTGAGGGATCCCTAGCATCTCTGCCCAATGTTCAGGGCTAGGTATTTCCAGTACATCATCATAATTTTGACTGGAATTATCCAATGTCGGTTGTTCACTGTCACCAGCTTGAGGTGGTGGTGCTACTTCCTCCTCTCCCACATTTTCATGCAAGTTTGTGCTCTCAACGCCTGTGTTAATCTTAACCAACTGATCAATGTGGCGGTTGACAGTGGCACCTTCATCATTTTCAATCGTGTAGCTAGAGGGTCCGCTCTTTTCAATTACTTTTCCTGGAATCCAACGTGGACCAGTAGTAAAATTCCTGTACATGACAGATTGTCCCACTGTGGATTCTCTGTGCTTCCTAGAAGCATTTGCAGTCACTTGCTCTTCCAGTTTTCTATTTTTTAAATTATCTGGATGAACAGTATCTAACAATGTGCGTAAACGTCTGTTCATCAACAATTCTGCAGGAGTTTTGTTAGTTCCAGAACATGGTGTGACTCTTAAGCCCAAAAGCATTCTAGGTAGCTTAACGTCCCATGGTAAATCGTCCAATTTTCGCAATTTATCTTTAACAGTTTGCACCATGCGTTCAGCGAGACCATTTGTGGCTGGATGATATGGTGCTGCAGTCACATGTTTGATTTTGTTCGACTCTAAAAACTCTTTCATTTCAGCCGATACAAATGGTGTGCCATTATCTGATACCATTATTTCGCAAAGACCGTGTGTAGAAAATAAATTTCGCAAATGACGAATAACGGTTGCCGAGGTCATATTGTTGACAATAAACACCTCCGGCCAACGAGAATAAGCATCTACAATTATCAAGAAAATTTTATTTTGGAATGGTCCAGCAAAATCAGCATGAATTCGTGACCATGGTCTTGATGGTGTTATCCACTCATGTGTTGTTTTAGGTGGCATATGACGATTCTCTAAGCATTGCGTGCAACCATTTATTAATTTTTCTATGTCAGTATTCATTTCAGGCCACCAAACGTAGCTTCTTGCCAATGCTTTTGTGTGTACAATGCCATTGTGAGTGGAATGTAAAACGCGTAGTGTCGCTGCTTGCATAGCCGTTGGTATTATAACTCGACATCCTAGTAACAAACAACCTTCTTGTATCGATAATTCAGACCGATGTAGCCAATATGTACGTAAGTCATTATCTGTAACTTTGTTTGGCCACCCACGTTGTACGTAGTGTATGACACGAGCTAATGTCTTGTCCTTTCTAGTTTCTTCTTTTATCTGTACCGCGTCAAAAGGAAAATCTTGAGGTGTTTCAGCCATTAACAAAATCTCTGACATTTGTGGCTCTGGCTTATCCGGTACAGGCTGAGGCCATCGACTCAGACTATCAGCACTACCAATCTGAGTTCCTGGTTTATATGTAATTTGATAGTCGTGAGAAGTCAATGCTATGGCAATCCGAGTCAAACGTGGAGAAAGCATGCGTGGCATTGGCTTTTTGGGGTCAAAAATGCCAAGCAGCGGCTTGTGATCCGTCACAATAGTGAAAAATCTTCCCATCAAATAATTATGGAATTTCTGTATGCCAAAATTAATCGCCGCAGCTTCTTTGTCTAGCTGTGAGTATCTACGTTCATGTGTGTGCAATGTGCGAGAGCTCATCGCAATGGGCCGTTCCTGGCCATCCTTCATTACATGTGCAAGCACTGCACCTACTCCATATTCCGAACTATCACAGGTGAGCACAACAGGTTTGTGCATATCATAATGCACTAATGTCAAATCAAAAGTTAATTGATGTTTGGCCATGTCGAAGGCCTTCTGTTCTCGTCTAGTCCATTGCCATTCTTGTGTCTTGTCTAGTAAACGATGTAACGGTTCTAAAATTGTAGCTTTGTGTGGTATAAATCTCTCATAAAAGTTGTATAGTCCTAAGAATGCCTGCAATTCTTGTTTATTTTTAGGTGCCGGTGTATTTTTAATTGCTTCAACCTTGGTCGCCGACGGGTGAATGCCTTCAGCATCAATCACGAATCCAAGAAATTCTACTCTTTCTTTAGCCCATTTGCATTTGTCTTTGTTAAGTCTTAGTCCAGCTTGCTCTATCCGTACCAGAACACTGTCTAATCTCTGCTGCATTTGTTGCATTGTGTCACCACAGACCAATATGTCATCAATCAGTACCGCCACACCACTGATACCAGCAAGTAATGACGTCATCAATCGCTGGAATATTCCTGGGCTAGCTTTCACTCCAAAAGCAAGACGGTGAACTGTGTATAACCCTTTGCAAGTGTTCAAGGTAAGCAACTTAGCAGTATTATCATCCACAGTCACTTGTGTGTATGCTCGATCCAAATCTAAGGTAGTAAAAAATTTGCTTCCAGCCGCTATAGCAAAAACTTCATTCGCTGTGGGCATCGGGTATGTATCCGATTCAGTAGCTTGATTAACAGTACTGCGATAATCACCACATAATCTAATCGCTCCTGTTTTCTTTACAATTGGGACGACAGGTGTAGCCCATTCAGAGAAAGAAACAGGACGAAGCACTCCTTCGTTCACCAAGCGGTCAATTTCTGTCTCAACCCTTTCCTTGATAGCGTATGGCACTGGGCGAGCTTTAAGGAATCTAGGTGTTGCACCCAGTTTTACATGTATTGTAACAGGCTTCCCACGGTAAGTACCAAGTCCATCCTTAAATACCTCTTTGTATTTTGATACCAATTTGTCAATTTCTACAAGGTCAACTTCAGATATCGCATTAATCTTGGGCCTCAAGCCCAGAGGATCAAGCCAATCTCGTCCAAGCAGGTTAGGACCATCGCCTTCCGCCACTACAAGAGTAAGGTTCTTCTTAATGTCATTGTACTTCACAGGAACTATAACTTGTCCAAGCAGTTTCACCGGTGCGTTCGTCCACGTTCGCAAGTGAAGTGACACGGGCTGCAAGGCCATGCGTGACAGACGCAGGCGCAGCCTGTCCCAAGTGTGCTTATTCGCAATGGAGTAACCAGCTCCAGTATCCAATTGAAAAACTACTGGTTCTCCAGCCACTAATGTATGTATTTCAAAAGGAGGCACACGACTTGTACCGGGTATAGAGTATATTCCATTGAGTATGTCCTCATCATCATTATTTCCGTCAGCAAAATGTATTTTTTGACTTGCGCTTCGTTTCTTTGAGCATATCTTTGCTATATGGCCCTTCTTCTGACAGAACCTGCATATTGCGTTTATAAACCTGCATTCTCCACCATGGCGGTCTCCACACCGATAACACAAACGCATGTTTTTATTTACTTGTAATGCATTAATATCCATTGGTTCAGGCATGGCCGAGTTAGATGACGCCCCGCCAGTGGCGGCGGCAGCAGCGGCGCGGTCGCCGTGGTCGGCGCCGGCGCGTTCGTTGACGTTTGTGGAGCTATGTATCATTCGCACATCCTTTCCTGCACTTTCAGCTGCTAACATAGTATCTACGACGTCTTTATATTCTAACTTGTCTTTCTTCAATAAATCATATTGCAATTTGACGTCACTCATGCCACAAACAAGGCGATCGCGCAACATTCGCTCCAAATTCGTAAAGTTGCAACGCGAGCTTAATTTTCTTAAATGCGCGATGTAGTCAGCTGCTGTTTCACCACGTTTCTGATCGCGCTTGTAGAATGCGAACGACGCCGATATCTCATTTGTTTGCGGAGAGTAATGTTTGGTTAGGATTTTCACTATGTCTGCGAAAGTCACTTCACTTGGTTTTTTGGGCGTAATTAACGCGGAGCATGTCTCAAACACTTGCGCACCACAAACTGTGAAGAAATTAGCCCGTTTTGCTTTATCGTCTGTGATATTGTTAGCTTCAAAACAAAAGTCCAAACGATCAATATAATTCTCCCAACTGTCCATTTGAGGGTTAAATTCATTGAACAACACTGAGTCCAGTCTTTTATTAGCCATTTTTATCACTTATCGCCACTATTATGTTGTGGAAACACATGAAAACTACTTAATTTCAGGACACACGTTTATTGTGCTAAGGAGCAGTACATGAGGTAACATATGAAAAATAAATACCAAAGTACCCACCTTATAAAATATCTTATTCTATCAATAAGGTAAACAAGGTGTCTCAACCCATATACAACAATTATATTTTTTGACATTTGTTTTGTGTTAGATATATTATGAATTTGCATGTTACGATTTACGTGATTGAAAATGTTGATCATTATTATTAATCTTAAGCCTATCACCTGCTGAACTGTACCATTTTCTTTGCAAATAAAGTTCTGATTCTGATACATACATACATATATCACGCCTTTATCCCTTGCGGGGTAGGCAGAGCGTTAACAGCAGAATACGGTCGCTATCGCCACGTCTGACATTTTTGAGTATTGTTTTCTAAGGTTGTTTCGGAAAACATGTGTATCACTTTAGTGACAGGTTGTCAGCCTGTCGCCTAAAAATTGTAATACACCAATACTCTCGAGTCCCTTAGTCGCCTCTTACGACACCCACGGGAAGGATGTGGGGTGATGCTATTCTAAGCCGGCATCACACGGCATATATATATGAAATCTTATCTTATAATAACAGCGTTCAGTTAGAATTTCGCATGTTTTCAACAGGGGTAGAATTTCTTACCTTGCTTTCAAATCCAGCGCCTTTCAATGCTTGTCGAGCGATGAATTGTGCTTTGAACTTCTCCAATTCTTTCTGTGCATCAGCTTTCACGACGTCGATCTCATTTTTGTAAGCCTCCAGTTGGAACCTGAGACTGTCGTTCTCAAGCTAAAATTGTAAAAGGTAATTAGTACCAAGAAAGTCTCGAAATACAGGGTGTAAAAAAAATGCTGCAAATATTTGAAGGGGTGAACCAGCCCATGAAACTGAACAACTTTCCCCAAGGAACATAGGTCGAAATATGAAAAAAGTTTTGGACCTCCCATACAGAGTTACCAACCGATCAAGTCAATTGTATGGGAGGTCCAAAAATTTTCGCATATTTCGACCTAGGTATGTTTCTTGGGGGAAAATGTTCAGTTTCATGGGCTGATTCTCCTTTAAAATATTTGCAGCTAATATTTTTACATCTTATATTTAAACCTTTTGAATAGATTAGTTGAATACACACCTTTATTCTGTTGAATTCATCGCTGGTACCCATTTCCAAGGGTTTTGAGTTGTATCCATTGTTGTAGTTGTCATTATCTTCACTACTATAGAATTTCTCATTGAACTCGTCTTTCAGAGTAGTAAACTCCTGAAAAAGCAAATATAAGTTAGGAAATTGTTCAGTTTTAAAAGTTACGTCTTAGCATATTACCGCGATAAAATATTCAGCATCTAGCGAAAGAATATCTTAGAAAACATTTTTATACTATGGAAAGGAAGAGAATTTTTGTCTTTATCGCGGCAACATACAATACACAGATATACGTATAATTTAGTAAAAAATATATAAAAGAAATAATTGATAATCTTACAACTTCGTTTCTCCTCATTGTGGTACAAACCTGTAACAGCGGTCTTCCTTGATCTTTGCTATCTTACCATTTTTCATCTTTCCCTATTTTACCTTATATACAAAGTTAGCTACCAGATATTGTTGATTTTGTTGAAATGTTTACCTGGCTCATTTTCTGCCATGTTTCGATGTTTTTCCTTTGCGGTTTAGTAAAGTGGTCCCAGACGCGCTGGTGCGTCGCTGCTGTAAACACTTTCGCCACCTGTTCGACTGAGGTTTACAAATAATTATGTTAAGAGCATTGTACGACCGCACATACCGATGCACATTCACGATCGGACGTCCCAGTCTCTCTAGTTGGATGTAAGCGCGACGAGTCTAGATTTTACTTAGTTATGAGTTGCAACGCCTTTTGCAGAGATCTCGCGATTGCTGCGAACGCCCAGGATCTCGATACGCGGAGAAGTCGTTTCATATTTGACGTTGGTTGGTGTGATCGATCATCATCATTGCACACCGGAGGACTCGAAAACATTTTGACAATGAACTCTTTTGTAATATCAGTGACTAATATTCGGATCAAAAGTAGCCAAATTATGTAAATTTTGAAGAAACTTAGTACAGAAAGATCATTGTCGAAACATTTTGCCAACTTACAGAGTGTACTTAGAGAGTGAACCCTCTATGTTTGTAGCATGTTCTACGCCTTTTGAACTATCTCGGAGTCGGCACGGCAGCTTTTATTTACGATTTGTGACTGAGAAATACTACAGATTTAAAATCAGAGTAGTTTGACCAAGAGCAGACCAGACCAGAGTGACCAGTTTTGAGATTCAGAGACAGAGAGCTTTTGCAAATGTGTTTTTGCATTTTGGTAAATAAATATACTTCTCATTATAAAATCCGGGACACCTTGCAAGTTTATGTTTCGTACGAATCACTTTATTAAAAGAGTGAGTTCATTTTTGAATAAATTGCTGATATCATGTAATAGTGAGTAAAATCATGTTTATAATCATAATGAAAATCTGATGCCGTGTGATGCCGGCTTAGAATAGCATCACCCCACATCCTTTCCGCGGGTGTCGTAAGAGGCGACTAAGGGACTTGAGGGTATTGGTGTATTACAATTTTTAGGCGATAGGCTGACAACCTGTCACTATAGTGATACACATGTTTTATAAAACAACCTTGGAAAACAATCCTCAAACATGTCAGACGTGGCGATAGCGACCGTATTCTTACGGCCGTTAACGCTCTGCCTACCCCGCAAGGGATAAAGGCGTGATATATGTATGTATGTATGTATGAAAATTTCACAAATCGAAATAGTTTTTTATAGGTTTCGTGTTTTATCAAATCATAAAAACGAAAGTGTCCCGACTTCTCTAATGAGAAGTATAGATTCGTCAATTGAAATGAGAAAACTTTTAAGTATTTCGCATTATCAATCTCGAATGTCTACAAGTATTCTTATATGCAGTTTTTATATTCCATTGAGTTTAACAAACCATAAAATTCAGTCCATGGTCAGTTTATGATTTTCCAATTTCTTTTCAACATTTTCATGACCATTTTGTAGGTACCTTACCTTGAGGTAACATTTTACTTAATTTCTTGTAGGGCAAACAAACTTACATAATGTTCTTATACCTTTCAAGAGACGCATGGACCAGTGTGAGTATGCAGTACTTACGTTGCTCGATCACGCTTTGGATGTGGTTCTTAATCCTCTCCTTGGTTTCCTGCAGTTCCTCTTCAGCTTGCACTTTCTCATTGAACAGTCTGCGGATGTGCGAGTTGGTTGCTTGGATCATTGAGTAGAATTGGGTGGAGTTCTTCTTTGAACATTCTCCACGCTCCAGCCATGAAATCAATGTCTGTAAACAAGAAAATAAATGTAGTAGACATGGGAAAAATCACTCACTTAGATGAGCAGAGCGATTTGAATCTTTTGCATCTGCGGAGTTGAATCACTCACTTAGTTCAGTAGTTCAGTTAGTTCACTTCTTCGTTACGGCTCCTACGCGTCCTACGGCTCATGAGCGATCGATGAAGCGAACGAGCGGCTACGGAGTTTAGTTCAAACGAACTAAAGTGTTATTGAATTGTTTACGTTGTGTTGTAATGTGTTGTAGTTCGCGTCTTTATAGCCTTTTTGTTGGAAACTTAGTTCGTGCATGAATTTAATGTACATACTTAAATGTAAGGAAGGATTTAACGAAGTAATATGTGAATTTTTAATTTGACGTTATATTTTATTTTGTATCTTTAATACATGTGTTTCTATCTTTAATTTGCCGTGTGATGCCGGCTTAGAATAGCATCACCCCACATCATTCCCGCGGGTGTCGTAAGAGGCGACTAAGGGACTCGATAGTATTGTATTACAATTTTTAGGTGACAGGTTGACAACCTGTCACTTTAGTGATGCACATGTTTTCTGAAACAACCTTGGAAAACAATCCTCAAAAATGTCAGACGTGGCCATAGTGACCGTATTCTTACAGCCATTAACGCTCTGCCTGCCCCGCGAGGGATTAAGGCGTGACATATGTATGTATGTAATAAATGTGCTTGATTCTAAAACAAAATGGTGCAAAACTATCCCGATTTATCAAACAAAAATATACCCTATTATCTTACATTTTACGCTACTTTTTGCTTCATGGGTCCATACCCGACGGACAGACGCGTGATTTAGATAGCCAAGACTTCGGAAAACATAGCGTCCCCACTCATTCCTACGGAATTCGATTTCTTTGTCTCTATCTTACACGAGTGTGTGTTGTGCGGCTGTGTGCGTCGTGTGAGCCGAGCGGGCGCCCGCGAACGCGCGCGCCGCCGCCGCGCCGGCCGTTCACGCCAAATTCACGGCTCGCGCGTGAAGTGAGCCGCCGGTGAGTTGTGAACTAAAGCTATGTCAGGTGAACTACGGAACGACTGAGTTATAAGAGGGGACTTAGTTCTTTTAAGCCAATCGTTCATGAGTTACCCACGACTAAAATGTAGTACACAAGCACTATACTGCTTTTATAGAGAGAGCATATTGAAATTTTTTGCGAATCTTAAACAGTGATGTGCCAAATGAAAAAAACTGTTACCCCAATCTATGGAAAATTACTGCAGAGCTTTTACATATTCAAAACAAAACTGATTCAAAAAATTCTCATATAATAGTAGATTGCGTACTGAGGTATGTAAGCTATCAATAACAACCGAGGTTTTTTAACGCCCGAGCGGAGCGAGGGCGGTACCTTTCCGAGGTTGTTATTGATGTTACATCCGTGGTACGTATACTGCTTTACATATCGAATGAAAAAAGAGTCAAATAAAGCGATAAATACAAGAAAACGATCCATAAATGATGATTGTATCGTCTGGTATTCAAATTGCACCACAAAACTTTTTTTTCTATGATTGAAAAATATTGAATTAATATGAAAGAAAAGTATCCTAACATAAAGTAGTCATTTTTCTGATCGTAGGGATGTTAGTCATTTTTACTTTTGTTATTGTAATATTGAGTAATAATTCGACAAACTCATTAGTTGAGGTTATAAAAATACAGATTAAAAATATAATTCCTGCGTTCAGGCAACACAATTCATAGCGGCCAGTTCGAAATTTAAAAATTTTGATGCAGCTCCTATTAAAAATAAGAAGAAATTGATTTTAACTTTTTAATTGTCGCGATTCTATTGGTTCTTTTTCTAGTTCCATATTTAAAATTACTTACAGGCTTAGTTTTAAAACCTCGCCTGTAAGTTGAACTTACAGGTCGTGTTTTTTGTCAGTAATGACCTACTTTCAGAGCATGAGATATGTAAAAACAATTACTGATACTGGACCATCACTATTTACGATTTACTCTCTCTCAATAAAAATCAAGAGCTTATGGTTTACTACACCTTATGACTAATGTAGTCAGACACTAATCTAATCCTCCAAGAAAAAGGTGGAAAGACAAGCTACATACCTACGCCCAAAACTGGATGGAGGCGGCCGAGGACAGGAAAAAGTGGAGGGAAGAGAGGGAGGTCCTTGCCCGGCATTGGGACATGTCTGGCTCAAAATAATCTAATGTAACTTACAGGTAAAGTGCTGGCAAACTGTTCTTCATTTTTGATCTTTTCAATGAGTTGCACCATAGCAGGGTTTGAGAACGGCTGTATTCTGACAGGCGAGGGGGAGCGGCGGTACATGGTGCGCGACAGGGCCTGCTGCTGCGCCGACAGCTGCTGCATCTGCTGCTCTTGAGCTCTCTGCATCAGTCTTTGCCGTCTCTCAAACTCATTCTGATCATCACGGCTCTGCAAGAAAATATTTTGTTAGGAAATGCACCAGTTGACATACGGCGCTGAAATGTGGAACCTGACAGTAAAACTCAGAGAGCTATGGAAAGGTCAAGGATAGGGTCCGAAATGAGACTATTCTCAAAAAGACCAAAGTAGTAGATATAATCCGAAAGTGTAGCAAACTAGAGCAAACTGAAGTGGCAGTGGGCTGGTCACATCTGTCGTAGAACCGACTGGTGTCAACTGATGTGATGGGTGATGAGTAATTCAAGAATATTATTTTAAAGAGGAGGTTTGTAATGAAACATAAGGAAATTTGTAATAAACTTACCAAAGCATAGTCTACATGCAACCACCCAGCATTTGCTTTAGTGTCTTCTTCATCTTCTTTGTCTTTGTTGATCAGTTTGAGACGGTATCCAGATATGGACATAGCGGCATCAACAGAAGCCTCTCTGTCAAACCGGATATGACAGAAGTTTTTGGTAGACAGCCTCAAGATATGGATCCTGCCATAGTTTTCGAACACTTCTCTGACCACACTTTCTCTGATGTTGTCTGGCAAGCCACCAACGAAGATGGTTCGGCAGCCAGGAGGCTTAGCCCTGCGTGGAGGGTCTGCTGAACCAGGCTCGGGTGGGGTCAACTTGCAATGCTTCAGAACAATTTCTTTCTTTTCCATGACTGACATGTCTCCTCCCATGTTGCCATACATGCCCATGTTGCTCATCATTGAAGGGTCCATCATCATGCCCCCCATCATGCTCATGTCCATACCAGGGGCTACAGTGGTGGAGGGTGGCAGTGGTGGCATGGGTTGGTTCCCCATGGTTGACATATCCATGCCAGTGGACGGCATCATGTCCATGCCAGTAGTAGGCATAGTAGACATAGAAGACATATCCATTCCTATTCCAGAGTTTGGCATCATACCAGTCCCCATCATAGCATTTGGCATCATCATGTTAGGATACATCCCTCCAGCCATCATCATGTTACCTGATAAAATATTACACTGTTTTATACAAACAAGTATGTGAAAAAAGTAACTGGCATTTATAAGGAACATAAAAACCCTACCAGTTAATTTATCCCTCAGACAAAACAAAACATTTATCAAAATTATCAAGTTATAGCAGACTCATGTTAGGAACATCTATTAGACAGTTGAAAAATATTTAGTACCAGGGACCAGAACACACAGGCTTGCTCATCTACACAGTTGCACACAGGAAAAGAAGGCAAACTGATATCAGCTGAGTCCAGAACAATTCACCTATTAGGCATTGGTGAGATTTAGTCAAACAAGTAGTAGAAGCTGTTCAATTAAAGAATGGATCAGTAAACGGTTGGCCAATTGTTGTGTTTTCTGTCTCCCACTGTGGCTCTTACATATACCAGGCGTTCATGCTCTCCTTAGGCGTTCATGCTCTCCTTCACACTTAGGCGACTGCTGCCATTTACAGATTCTTTCTTTAATTGGGGCTTCTACTACATGTTTAACTGTATCTCACCAATGCCAGAGTTGCATTATGAATTTGCATTTTGATTTTTTATGGTTTTTTTTAATGTGGTATTCAGGGGGGAATTAGGATAGTCCCCTCTTAAAAGTAAAAAGTAAGGAAATACTTCCCAAAGTTTAAATCTTTCCCAAAAACAACCCCATCATCCCTAAATTCGGGATTGAGATTATTACTCCCGATACCAATGCCTAATAATTAGGTTAATTGCTTTGCACTCAGACTTAACTTTTATAAAGTTTGCCTTTTTTTCCTGTGTTCTTTATCTGTGGTGATTATACTACTACATACCTTGACCCATCATCATATTAGGCATCATCATCTGCTGATTCATCATGTTATTGCTGGGCATCTCATTTGGCAATGGAGGGTTGATGTTTCCCTTCCCATCTAGGTTCTTGTTGTCCCGCCGGCGGCCCCCCATATTGCCAAGGCGGGTCGGAGACCTTGATCTGTCTCTTCTGTTACCTGTGCACAAAGATTATCGTCAACCATTTCTCATGTTTTGTCAATTCTATTATCTGCCGTTTGGATTGTGAATGGGTTATATGAGGATTATATCCAATGCAATGCCAGGCTATACTTTATCTTTCAGCAAACAAGGTAATCTCAAGACGCACGCCTGACGAAATATAAAGAAAAGACTGAAAGGTACACAAATACAATTTTTACTAAACATCGTGCATTCATCTTGCGGAAAATTATCACAAATAAGTACTTACTGGACATTTTTAGGTTTTAGTTGGTTTGATTAGAAATCTCTTCTCTCTCTAAACAATATTTTGTGCACAAATAAAATAAAGTTTTACACAATTTGTCGGCTTCAATATCCACAGACTAGCTGAGCTGAGCTGCGTTCATTTCATTCATTCATGTACAGCTTTTTTACGCCTTGTCGATACTTCGAAATGCTAGATACAAATTCTTATGAGTGTGACAGAGACAGAAAACTTCATTCGTGCTTCCGGTAAGATTTTTTTCAGAGAAAATAGTTTTTGAACAAAACTTCTTTGAAGAAAGGTGTTCACACACTAGCATTTTTCTTTTTCTTTCTTCATTTTCGTCATGTTGCCACCTTGAAAAAAGAATAAACTAGATTCCAAGCTGATGATAAAATTAAAAAGTAAAATGTCAAAACAATTTTGGAATGGGGACCGCGAATGTTTGTAGTGTTTGAAAAATTTCGTTTTAGTGAATTAATTTGCACTATATAATGTTCGTCTTAGCAGAAATGAAGGACGTTATCCGTGTTACCCCTGACCATTTCCATCAAAGTTTGACTGAATCGATTACAACGTTATTAAATAGGAAACTTGCAAATAAGGTAACCAATCTAACCTATACCGTATCTTTTTCTTGTTATTTTTATGTGTTTCCAATGTTTTTGTTTGTTCCAGGTGGTTTTAAATGTTGGCCTATGCATAGCCTTATTCGACATAATAGATATCGGGCATTCATACATATTTCCTGGTGATGGTTCCTCACACACTGAAGTAAAGTTTCGGTACATAGTATTCAGACCAGTGGTGGAAGAGATCCTGATAGGAAAAATAAGAAGCTGCAGTAGAGAAGGCGTACATGGTATGACGTTAATGTTTGAGGACTTTAAATATTTTATTTTACAAATGCAATTTACTTACATGAGTTATCTATATGCTACAGTATCTAACCTACTGTTTGTCTTTCAGTAACATTAGGATTTTTCGATGATATATTAATACCAGTGAATGCACTTCAACATCCATCAAGATTCGATGAAACAGATCAAGCCTGGGTGTGGGAATATCCTAAAGAAGATGGAGAGAAACATGACTTGTTTATGGACTCTGGTAAACCACTTGTTGTTACATTCTGAACAATGCTATGTCTATCAGACATTTTTAAAAAGCAACAATCTTTACTGACTTTGTTTACATTTTAAGGTGAATCAATAAGGTTTCGAGTTACAAGCGAGGCCTTTGAAGAAAGTTTACCCACAGGTCCACCTGGAGCTGACTGTCCAGTCCAGACTGTGGCCCCTTACAAACTTATAGGAGGAATCAATGAACCTGGACTAGGATTGTTGACGTGGTGGGAACAACCAGAGCAACCTGATGATGGGGAAGATAACGAGGAAATGGAGAATGATGAATAAAAATTTTACATATAATTTGGTAACTTTCTTTTCTGCCTCAGGAGTTTTAACTACTTGTGGTTTGATCATCACATTAGCGAGATAATGGTTACTGGACTTCTAGTAAATAAAAGTCAGTTAAATACTCAACAATACTTTTATTTGTTCATTTTTTTTAAGCTTTTCTTTTGCTGAATCAAAATACAATAACATTACAACATGTAATATATAAATACACGATGAGGCTAACAATAGTCTTACAAGTCTTAATATTTTATCATCAATCCATCAAATTATAAATGACGATTGATAATGATAACACTGGTGTACTTAAGTTATATTTGATCACATGTAATAAGCAATAACAGCCATACATCACAATATAAGTTAAAAAATATTCAACTATTTCGAAATATAAAAATCATTATTCCTTTAAAAACATTAAACTATATTTGTTTGATAAGTTAGGTTTAAAATAGATGGAGTTCAACTCCTGAGAAATCCATAAACACAGCTTAGGGAAGATGAGATCAGGTCACCCTTTACTAAAACTACGAAAATGTTATATTTATTACCTGAAAGTACAAAGCATAATCTACCTACATGAAAATATTGAACAACAATAGCCAAAAATAAGAATTAAAATCCCGATTTAATTTTGTTTTAAACTTTTGTTTCTTATATTTTCATGTAGGTATAGAATAGTCAAATCAACATCCTTCATTTACACAAAAAGCAAAAAAAAAAACACTAGGAAGCCGCTTGCAATATTTACAGAACAATGAGAAACATCTAGAGCTTTTGTAAACTGAAATCCAACCCTATCAGCATGCTAAAACTCTTGACATTTATGAAATGAATTGCAACCCAACTCATCCAATTCATCTCATTCTTCCATATACTTACATCTATATATTATAATATAATCAATTCGACAAAATAATCTACTTTAAATGTAGATTTAGCTGCATGAATTTTAAGTAAGCAACAATAGACCTTTATTCAAAAAATACGCACCACCCTCACCACAATTTCTGTTTGGCATTTCTTACTTTTAACCTTGATATGACTGGGTATATATGTCATGATATATGTAAAATAGTAGAATATTATGCTTGTAACTAAATATCTAAAATAGGTTTCCTGCCAATCATTTTGAAGCAAAGAATCTACATCAATGTAGATTATACATATCAGGTACTGTACGTTACATTCTACTATAATCATTTGGTCTTTAAATTCATTACATTACGTTACTTTCTTTTAAAATACGCAAGGAACATTCCCTGTTTCTAATAAAATCTGCTTGTGTTTCTAATAAAACCCGAATGATCCTGCTTATTCTCCCTGAACTCCTGCCAATACTAACACATATCTTTAATCATTCTTTGGCTACGAGTTCTTTCCCGTCTACTTGGAAACAAGCGGATGTTATTCCTCTCCCTAAAACATCCAACCCATCTGCCTTTTCCGATTTTCGTCCTATTTCCATCCTACCTTTCCTGGCCAAAGTCCTTGAACACATTGTCCATCAGCAGCTTGTATCATTTATTACATCTAATAGTCTACTTTCTCCCTATCAATCTGGCTTCCGACCTGGTCACAGTACCGTTACTGCTCTGCTCAAAGTCACTGATGACATTCGCTTAGCAATGGAAAACAAGTCAGTAACGATCCTTGTCTTGCTTGATTTTAGCAGTGCCTTCAATTCCGTAGACTTTGATGTACTTCTCTCCATTCTTCGCTCTCTTAACATTTCTGACTCGGCAATCTTGTGGTTCAACTCATATCTTCGCGGTCGTTTGCAGCGGATCCGCTCGGACGAGGATTCCTCTGACTGGTGTGATCTTGTGGCGGGCGTACCGCAGGGTGGCGTTCTATCTCCTCTTCTTTTCTCTCTTTTTATTAACACTATCACTACCGTAATTTCTTCCAACTTCCATCTTTACGCAGACGACTTACAGATCTACCGGCACTGTCGTGTTGCTGACATCATTGGAGGGATTGAGGATATCAATGCAGATCTCAATAATGTTTTGAAATGGGCTAAGTCTTTCGGCCTATCAGTCAATCCCAAAAAGTCCAAAGCATTAATTATCGGTAGTCCCTATATGACTCGACAGCTGGACTATGCCTCTCTATCTCCAGTCACATACGACGGTGTTACCATCTGCTTCACTAACACTGCCAAGAATCTTGGAGTGCTATTGGACAGTAACTTATCATGGAAACCTCAAGTCAATGAACTAAGTAGAAAAATGCACTACTCTTTTCATTCACTCAAGTGCTTCCAAAGTTTTCTACCCTTAAGCACAAAGATTTCTCTTGCTCAATCTCTTCTGTTACCTATTTTGGACTACGCCGACTCCTGCTACGTAGATGCCACTGAGGAGCTTTTGAACAAGCTTGAGCGCCTCCAAAATCTGTGCATCCGATTTATTTTCGGACTGCGCAAGTACGATCATGTTTCCCAGTTTCGGTCTCAGCTCAAGTGGCTCCCAATTCGCCTTCGCAGGAATACTCATATTCTCTCTTCTCTCTATAACATTCTTTATAACCCATCTTCTCCGCCTTATCTTCGTGAGCGTTTTACTTTCTCGCGCCCACTAGATAAGCCATGTCGGTCTAACGTAAGGACCTTACTATCTATTCCTCATCATAAGACCGACTTCTACTCATTTTCCTTCACGGTCCACGCAGCCAGGTTATGGAACTCCCTCCCACACACTGTACGTGATAGTCCCTCTATCAATGTTTTTAAGAAGCGAGTTAAGGAACACTATCTTTCTCTTCCAAATTAACCAGTATATATTTATACGTATTATATTATTTTTAGTATGTATTTTATAATGTATATTTATTATTATTTATATCTGTAGTTGTATGTAATATTTTAGTTATATTTCGTATGTATTTCCTGTTATTATCTGTAAATATTAATCATCTCGTATTCATAGCTATTGTGCACGTCTCATCCGCCTTTCGCCAAATGCCATTTCTCTCCTGTAGGTCTGCTGTAAGAAATTTCTTTTTTAGAGATAAGCAGTGCCTGTTGTGTCCATTTTATTTATGTTTTTTTTCCTGTAAAATTTCTTGTGTACAATAAATGGTAAATAAATAAATAAATAAAATCATACATAGAAATATATTATGACAAGTTTTCCAAAGGTAGGCCCAACTTATTTGTGCGTCAAATACATTTCAAACTGAAGTGCTTATTAGCAAAAAATATTCAAGACTTCGATTTCAGTGCAGCAAAGGTAATTTCTTAGGAACGTAGACAGGGAATCAATATAAAATAGCATGTAATTTTAGGGTCAAAATGTTTTAGCAAAACTCTCTTGAAAGTACAAAGCTAAACTGGAGATTGAGAACCGTAAAATCATACAACTATAGTCCTTTATTTCAAATATGGTCCATACAACATGTAAGATTTTTATGTTTTAAAACGATAAATACTCTGTCAAGTATAACTTTGCTGGGTAGCGTAATTCGCCTTGTGCCACTCACCTTGTAAGGCAGTTGAAAAATTATGACATTAGGGTTCATTAGGTTATTGGACGACTGGGTGTCCCACACGAAAAGAGAAAGACCTTGTAACTTTACCTTCAAACAGTATTACTAAAACAAGAACAATAAAAAATGCTTCGACCATAGCTGCAAGATTTGGACCATGGTTGTATGTTTTTACGGAACCTGTAATAATGGAAAAAGTTTATCCTCGTCAGTTTTTGTATATCTACTTGAAGGTGTAGAGTAGCGGTGAGTTGGAGAAGTGGTGCTTGTTGTTGAGGTGCGCGATGAGGCGGCCGTCGAGCAGGTGGCGGCCGTACAGCACGGCCTCGTGCTCGTCCTTGGCGAGCCCGCAGCTCTGCAGCCACGCCACCAGGCACGAGCCGCGGAACACGCCCGGGTACACGCGCATGCGCCATCTGGACGAAACCATCGAGCTATTTGAATCGAAATTTCGAAAATACATGGTGTCCCTGATTAAGTGGTTCAAACAAAAAATATAGATTCAGGACACCCTTAGCAATAGAATATTGTTTTTTAATATTCGAAAAATATATTTGGACACTTTATACAAAATGCTCTATCAGTTAGCATTATTAGTATGGGAAGTCCAAATAGTCTCTAACTGCAGTCAAATCCACATTTACGCCTTTCATCAATTAAAAATTCAAGGTCGAGCATTCTTTCTAGACCAAACTTCTTTAGACTTTTATAAGCGATCTATGATATTATAATCTAATTAGATTAGAAAAATCACATTATAATATTTCTGTGCTTTCATCAGGCTTTCCGAAGTACAAGAAGTATCACGTCATTTTTCTTGTTCTTTGAAATAGTTATCACAACGATTAACAACCCGGTCAGACTATGCCGCATTAGTAAGTTTTTTCCGAAATAATAATATCACATAGCCGCTGTACTTACCTGGTGTCTTTCGCGATAGCTTCCTTGCAGCGCTCCAAGTGGTGCGTGATGAACTGGTCGCACACGTGCTTGGTCTCGAAGCTGAGTTCCTCAATCGGCGGCAGTACTAAGGTGTCGCCTCCGTGCCTAGAACATATTTAGTAATTATTAGTACCTAGACAAAGGTGGTTAAAAACACAGACACTGGAGTATATCGGGTTGCTCGTCGATTGGATGTACCACAGAAGGAGAAAATGGAGAAAATATTATTTTCTGAGTACTAAAATATAAAGTGATTTACAGTTACAACTCCCATTAACTGCATTACTTCAAAGGATTTCCTAATGTGGAATACCTACAAACACTAAGATACACTACAAACACTAGTTATTTACTACATCAAAACTGTGTATCAAACCAACTTATTATAACAGAAAATATTCACACATATTTGTTATTCCAGTTCAAAACATGCCATCGTATGGACATGGACATAATAATTCACATCGATCTGGCCTGAAAGTCACAAAGTGTTATGATGATTGTGAGATGTACTTGGATTTAAATTATAAGGGGGGGGGGTAACCTACGGTTTGAACTTACGGTGTATGCCTCATCTCAAACCTGCATAGAATAAACGTGGTAAGAATGTAATCTTTCTTGTTTTTTGATCTTTTAAAATAACCTTACAATTTTTAATTCCTTATGACTTCTAACTTTTTTGAAGTAGCATGTTTGATGTCCCACTGCAGGGCAAAGGTCTTCTCTTTCACGCCACCCGTCTAGGTCTTGGGCCTCCACTTCAATGACAGTTCGTGAGAAAAGCTTCAATATCCTTTCGTGACTTCAAACTTACTGCTTATTAATTACTGGACTTATTAGGGATCCCTCCTAGGGAGACCTCGGGAGTAGTATCGGAAGAGAGTAATCGCGTGACACGAATAAAAAAAACATAACCAACACTTAATTTTTCAAAAGTTAATTAATTCCAATTTTATATCCTTGAAGTGGAAGGAAGATCGGAACTGGGGTGGAAGATAAGACACAATGAACCCGGACAAGCCGATTTGCCACCGTTGTCCATTATGGAGTGTCGGATTGGACTAATAATAACAATTTTATGAATTTCAAATAAAAATAAAGACCACTTACAATTTCCTCTTAATAATCCTGACGAGTGGTCTAAAGATCTCCTCCGGGTCCAAGCCGAACAGTATGAACATGAGTAGCGCCTGTCCGTAGTTGGCCGCGATGTCGAAGAACTCGATCTCTACGAATGTGCCGCTCTCGTCTTTCTTTAGCACTTTCCATGTCGTGTATGTTATGCCCTGTAAAAAAATAAAGATAAAGATATTTTATTTGTCAAACATTAGTAATATAAGAATACAGCTGTTGGTGTCAAATCAATCAAATAATACATACATAAATCACGCATCTTTCCCGTTGGGGTAAGCAGAGACTATTTCCTTCTAATTGCTACGATCCTGGCATACATCTTCCGCTTCTTCTACATTCATCAGTTAGTAAAAATTAATGGGTTTGGAAAAGCGTGTTAAGTATTATTTATTTATTATATTTAAAATTATACGCAAGGAATCGCTCGTGGTAGTAGTCCCAGTCGACTGATGTGGGAGTTGGCTCTGATCGTGTGGGAGTAGGCCCAGTTGCCACTGCTTGAGTGGGAGTGGGCCCAGTTGGCTCTGCTTGGGTCGGAGTGGGCTCAGTTGCCACTGCTTGGGTGAGAGTAGGCTTAGTTGCTACTGCTCGGATGGGAGTAGGCCCAGTAAGTTCTGTTCGGGCGGGAGTGGGCCCAGTTGACACTACTCCGTTGGGAGTGGGCCTAGTTGGCACCGTTGTTCGGGTGGGCGTGGGCCCAATTGGATCCAACTCAACTAATGGCACATTATACTCACAATGAACATGCTCAGGCTGTATACGATGATGAGCACGGTGTGTTTGAGCAGCTGCCCGCCTCGGCCGCGGCTCTGCTCGGGTGGGAGGAGGCCCAGTTGGGACGCGGCTCGTTCCAGTTCGTTTAGGTAATGGCAACTGCCGTGTTCATTACAGCGATGCTTTTGCGATGGTGGGCAAGCGCAGTCTCTGTGAAGGAAACGCAAAAAATCATGTTATCGAGATCACCAATTTTAAATTATTAAAAAAATATACTTGCAGCATTTTTTTTACATACTTGTTGTCAGCAATATCTTCAATATCGTTGGTGTTGCAGTTGGGATCGTTGGAGCAACAGCCATTGCCGTTGATGGCCTTACCGTGCGACGGAGAGGCCGATATGGCTCCGTAGGAACCTGAATATGTTGTATTAACTAAGTTATTTTGGTAATTTGTAAACCAAGCATATACAAGGTACAAAAAAGAAAACTGCAAGTATTTTAAGGGGTGACACAATCCATGAAATTGAATGGCTTTCCCTGAGCAACATAGGTTATAACGCTATTCATAGTTATGCTTCTAACGGGACAGACATATTTGCCCCTAGCAGCTACCCGCAGATAGGCCGGTTTTGCCGTGATCATTAAAACTTAAATCGATCGCTTAAAACAGCGTCGAAGCATCAAAATAAAAAACATATTTGTCGGTAAGAACTCGTTAAAGTCATGAGTATAAACAGTGTAAACAACAGCGATAGTTCTAATTTAGTATAGGTAATAACATAAAAATTTTGGCCCTCTCATACAAACTGATAGAGCCGGCCAACATATTTTGTACGGGAGGTCCGATTTATTATCATATTTCGACCTATTTTCCTTCGGGCAAGGTGTTCGGTTTCATGGAATGGTTCACTCTTTTATATATTTGCAGTTCCCACTGTATTGGTTTTCAAGTGATTGACAAAATAATCACATAAGCAAGCCTAGTAGAATTAGTGAAGTAATGTAGGCTGAATTCAGGTTTCATAACTGAACATATATACAAACGCAAATAAAAATGCACCTCTGCTTACTGGTCCAACACACTAAAGTTCAAAAAAGTTATGATCAGCAATAATAACAGAAGACTATGGGTTTATCTTTCTCTGGGATGACACAATGTTTCATGCCCTCAACAGGAAATTCTCTGCTGCAAAGCTCCACTCACTGTAATTCGGTTGTGGACTGGGTCATTAATAAAATATAAAAGTCATACGTTTAAATCGTCCAAAAATACTACGGACTTCATTTATAATTTTTTAAAATATTCAAAGTTTGAATTAATAAACAGAAAATTACATGAAAGTGTTCTGAGGCTATCCAAAATAGCAATGTATAACGTTATACATTGCAAACTACTGTTTTAGATAGTTTTAAAAAGTAGCTCATTTGGCCTGCCAGTCCACAATCCTCATTCACGAGATAATTCAAGCTATTGTGCACTATTGTGAAATTGACTTACTGGAAAATGCAGCGAAAAATCAGTTTGATGTCACGTAAGGCGTGCTTTATCGTTATAATTAGACATTAAACTTACGATGGTGGGTGATAGGTTAGTAGCGTGAATCTAATCGGGCAACTACAATACCTACAGTGCTAATGCAGATGAGAAACAAACAAACATTGAAGATTTAATACGTATTCAAGTTCGTTTACCTGGTTCTTCTATACCTAAAACAGCCAAAATACACTATGTTAATTTAGATAGATATACTAGATAAAGCAAAATACTTAATGGGTAATGTAATATTTATATATGGAGATTTATTCTATATAGCCCATTATTAGCAACTAGTTTGTATCTTAATAACAGACTTACTTCGACACTAAAATGCAATTATGTTGTCGTAAACTGCCTTTATTGTGTTTTGAGACTTTATATAAAATAAAATCGTACGCTTTGAGAATAAACTTAAAAGGGACAAGAACTACGACTTACGGTCATCAAAGTTTGATTTAAATAAGATACTTAATACCTGGCTGACCGAGCATTGCTCGATTTTTTCTGCCATTCTATGTTTTTTGAAAATAAAACCTAGCTATATTCTGTAAGTTTAGGTACTTATCTTTTTGTAAACAAACTTTGTATGAAAGTGACACTTCAGAACTGTCAGTTTAATACAAAGTTTGTTTACAAAAAGATAAGTACCTAAACTTACAGACTATAGATCGATTTATCGCCCCCGAATCCCCCTGCATGCGATATTTCATGAAAATTATTCGAGCCGTCTCCGTTTCCTGCTCATTTAAAGGGATTAGATTAGATAAGATTAAAACAGAAGACAAACTTTACTCGGTCGTTAGGAGCTTTAGACTTACTGTTGTGTGAGCCAGGCGGTCGTTCAGAGTAGCACATAAGGCGTCTAGTGTAGTCATTCTTTGTAGGTACATAGTTTCTGCTTATGCCCCAACATAAGGTATCCCAGAGGGTACAAATGACTATTGAGCACGATCGTATGTTTCATACCATTATGTTCGACAGAGTGCGTGTCGGAGGGCGGCTCGGCGTTGTCCACGAGGCTGGTGGTCTCCTCGGGCGGGCTGGCGCCGGCGATGTCGGCCGACAGCGACGCGAACACGGCCGTGCGACGACGGAAACGGATGTACACTATCAGGCAGCCCGTTGTTACTGGAAACGAAAATAATATGTAAGAAGGCAAGGCCCGGCAAGTCAGAAGACGTGGGTTCAAATCCCATCGGTGGCGTGCATTTTTTCCATGTTTCGTTTGATTAACTTTCTAACAAAAAGTTAATAACAATATCTAGTGTTTTATGAAAACACCCAATATTCGAAATTACTATCTTGAGGATATTTCTCCAAAATAGTAAACATTAAATTTTGTGCTTGTTTTTTGGTAACGTTTGTTGCTACTACATACGTCACATAACAGATTGGATTAACTTAAATAAACAGAAACAACAGATTGACAATTCCCTGGTCCTACATCGTCCTCGGCCAACTGGCCTCGTGATCACTCCTTCTGAACATCCATCACTACTGTTCCATAACTTTTTTAAATGTTAAAATTTTGAATTAATAAACAAAAAATATATATAGAAGTGTCCTGACACCATCCAAAATAGCAATGTATGACATCATATATTCGTATTTTCATACATAGTACTGTTTTAGATCGTTTTATAAAGTACTCAGTAACTCATTTGACCATTATCTCTATTAGGCTAGTACCTTAAAAGTTAAAAAGGTTTATTTGGGACCCACCAGTGAGGCAGAATACCAGCAGGCACAGGCGGATGGCGTCGATACAGTCTGCGTCGAGCTCCCCCGCGCCCACTTTGGTGGCGAGCAGCACTCCCACCATTACGAGCGGCGCGCCCCACGCCACGAAGCACAGCACCGGCCATAAGGTCACCACGAAACACGGCCCGCGGCTCTGGAATGTATTAACATTTCAGTCTCATATTCCGTAAGAAGATCCGTTTTTACATAATTATTATAGTTCCACAAGTAGTCGCGGGCTCCGCCAGTCCGACGTCGGTTTTGGTCCCGTAGCATCCCACAGGAACATTTTTTCGGGATATCAACTGTCTTATATGTGTGAATTTCAAGAAAACCAGTTCAATAGACTTAGTTTTTAGTGAAGGAGTAACAAACAAACATACATGCAAACTTTCGCTCTTATAATATTAGTAGGATTAGGGCGACTACGAGCGGTGTATCCGTTCGGAATGTACAGGTTAATATCCGCATAGACCCAATGAAACCATCACATCTCTTTAAATGCGTAAATTCTTTACTGTCACAAAACTTAAAGTTTGGAAATATTTAGATAAATCTACAAGAAGATAGAATATATGAGAATACCAGATTTTTACGAAGTCAACGCACCCTTGGACCGTCATTTGAAGAATATAACCAAATTTTTAAAAGTATGAAAAAAACACCATTTAAGTCGCCTCTAGAAATATTATTCTAATTTTTCGTTCTATAAAAGCTTACCTCCAACATAAGTATTCCAACAGACAGCATAGAAGTCCACAGTAGACAGGAATACATGGCGAAGGTTCGTAAT
Source organism: Keiferia lycopersicella (assembly GCA_029255805.1). NCBI lineage: Eukaryota > Metazoa > Arthropoda > Insecta > Lepidoptera > Gelechiidae > Keiferia > Keiferia lycopersicella. The sequence goes on from JARACZ010000010.1 coordinate 6,944,904, forward strand.
GATTGCTGCAGCAACACGTGCCAGGAGGGCGTGTAGGATTTGAGCGGCCCGCCCCATATCACGCTGATAGCTAACAGGATCTGCAATCAAAGTTGGGTTCTAACATTCTGTGTTAGATTGGAGCCCTTGTTGAAAGTTATGAGTGAATTATGAGCGAGGTACTGACAAGTTGTTTAATTCTTTTTGACCGGTGGCGTCTTTGATTACTTTGTTTTTTTTTAATTCACGCGGGTGCCTTAGCAATAAGGCCGCCTATATTGTACCGAATGTTTTTTATTGTACTTGTCAATGTCTTCAGTGTTTTGTACAAATATATGTATTGCATTGTGCACGCGGCTCTGCCCACATAAGCAACCCACAGGAACAGTTTTTCGGCATTAGAACCTGTCCTATATGTTAATCCAAGGAAACTTTTTATCAGTGTGTCAAATTTCATGAAAATCGTTTCAGTAGCTTTTGCGTGAAGGAGTAACAAACAAACATACAAACTTTTTAGAGAATAGGATTTGACTCTTGACTTTGAGTCAATTTTATGTATTTTATGGCGTCTTGATACCTTTAAGCTTGATACATTTATCGTTTTTTGAAACTCAATTTTAAGATTTAAAACATTTCTCACCTGCGAAGACAGTAAACACAGCGTCAGCCGATGCGGCATTCGCTTGTACTTCTTAGTCACGATGAAGACAGTCAGCACCCACACGCCAGAGATCAGAGCCACTATGGACAAGTCGAAGCCAAACTTCTTCAGCTGCTCCTCATAGTCTTTCACCAAGGAAATCACTTGCGCAGACAGGTACATCATAGGAGCGGATAGGAATGTACATATTACCATGGATGACGCCATCTGAAACACACCGGAAAAAAATAAGAATACTTTTTTAAGGTTAGCTATTTTGTACAGAAAGTTAGCTAAATAAGCTTCAATAAATTAATAAATAAAATTAAGTCATTCTTATTCATTCATTCAATAAAGTCATGCTAGAGAATAGAGAATAATGTCTTTATTCTATTTCATTCTCAAAGTATGCATCAATAGAGAAACATCGAAAGCATCAAGATAAAAGTTGCAAAAGTAAAAGTATACGAAGAATATTTTTTTTTCATCAGATTCCGTTATTTGTATGCCGCGGGAGGCAATACGGTGTTTCGTTTTACATGAAATAAAATTAGCTAAGTTTTAGTTAGTGCTTTCACCTCTTCAAGAATCTGAAACAATTTTCCATCTTCAGTAATCCAAAGTAAAAAAAAAAAAACTAAGAAGTGCACACAAAAAATATATGCGCGAAGTTGGTCTTATCGCCGATGAGGAACTAACCATACACATCACAAGTTATTTATATGAAACTTTTCCTCTCGTGTGCAAATAAAGCATTCTTATCTTATCACATCAGCCTATAGCAGTCCACTGCTGGAACAAGGCTTCCCCCAGGGTACGCCACGACGAACGATCTCCCGCTTTAGCCATCTAGCCGCTCTCTCTAAGTCCATCTGGCCGGAGGGCGTTCAAACGTACGCTTGCCGAGGCGTGTTCTCCACTCGAGAACCCGCGCCCTCCACCAGCCATTGTTTCTACGACAGATGTGGCCAGCCCACTTCAGTTTGCTACACTTTTGGACTATATCTGTTACTTTGGTCTTTTGTGGAACCAAACAATCAAACTCAAAAGTGGCGGTGAATTAATTTGAATATGCGTGCAGAAACTATCAGAATAGGAGTCAAGATATACCATGTAGGTACTAACCAGATCGATTTCCAGCTGGTATAAGTTGGAGAATACAAAGACGGCGGGCGCAGTCGGTATGGTACCGTATAGGAAGGCATATGTCGATAGAGACGACGTTTCTGTATCGTTGTAGCCGGGTTTGAACGCGCTTACGAACTCTCGCATCACCACTGGTAGCACTATCCTAAAAAAAAAAACAATACAATATTCAACAAGTATATAGTATAAAATGAAGTCGCATTTTGCGTTAGTCTGAAGTATTTTGATTTGATGCTGTTTTTAAATAGGTAGTGATTCAAACCATAGTAAATAAAACTAATAAGAAATACAGGAGTTGTAGGAGTTGAAAGCTTATACAGGGATGATATGGATAGCCATAAATGTGGCTTTTGATTTGACCGATAAATAATACAAAACAAAAAAAAACTAATAAGATGTGATGTTTTCAGATGAGCCCATGACAAGTTTTGTATCTTTTCATTGCAAGTTGAATAAAATCAATCACCACTGAATTCCATGGTCTTCTTTAATTTATTATCGTGTCGTCGTGTCTACCCACGCTTGTATCTACATCGAAGTAATCAAGAAAACTACTCCTGACATTAAAATGACTGAATAAAATGAGTAAGTGAACTCGCTCGGCGTCAGAGGATATTTGTTGTTATTTTGCGTTAGTCATCATTCGTCCAGACACAAAGTCATTTTGAAATTGTTTTAACATATTTATCATGCATGACTCATGCGTTGAAGTGATGAAAAGGAATAACTTACAATTTGACCATAATAAGTACACACGGCAGAAGCAGAGCCGGGCCTTTTAATCTGTGTATCTGTCCCACCATACGCAAACCCAACAGGAACAAGGCAGAGGCTGAAAAAGCGTCTCCAAATACCTGAAAAATAAAAATATTACATTATTATATATTATATATATATATATATATATCACGCCTTTATCCCTTGCAGACTGATGATGATGATGATCTCTCCGACCGATTTCGGCCATGGCGACCACTTTGACTCCTAATCAGATCGGCGCTGATGCGCCCGGAGATGGCTATTGTAGCCAATTTTGGCAGTAAACTCCCGTGCACAGAGTGGACACGTGAGTTTGCCATTTACATAATTATAGTTAATGGCGACGGGTGGACGGGCCTTCAGCTCATCGCGCTTAGCGTCGAGGTCTGCTTTACGCTGTTCCTCAAACTCGCGGACTTGCTTCTTAACCATCCCGCGCCATTCGGGACGCTGTGCTGCCAGACCCTCCCATTGAGTGGGCTCAATGTTGCATCTTTTCATGTGTCGTTTCTAAACATCTTTATATCTGAGGAGTTGTCCGCCATGCTTTCGCTTGCCCTCCTCTAGCCCAGAATAAAAGATGCGCTTCGCCACTCTCTCCTCCGACATCCGGGATACATGACCGCACCATCGTAGCTGACGACGCATTAGATAGGCCTCAATGCCACCAACATTGGCTCGTCTCAGAACTTCGGTATTGCGCACTCGGTCGGACCATCTGATCTTGCAGACTAGGCAGAGCGTTAACAGCCGTAAAAATACGGTCGCTATCGCCACAACTAACAAATAATGAAGACCCTTTCGAAAGATATTTGTGTATCATATCAATGTAGTAAAAGGTCAGCCTGTCGCCTAAGTTGTGATACACATGTCCCTTACTCGCCTCTTACGATAGACGTGGAGGTAGCGATCATATTTTTACGGCCGTTAACGCTCTGCCTACCCCGTAAGGGATAAAGGCGTGACATATGTATGTATGTATGTGTACGACACGCGCGGGAAGGAAATAGGGTGATGCTATTCTAAGCTAAAATATTATTGATATACAAGTTTATATATGGCCATTGGCCATACCTAATGCACAGTGATTTCTGTTATTCTAGAACTTTAATAAAATAAATTAAACATTTTTTTTAGGCATGAGTATCTTGGAATTAGATCAAAAGTCTGAAGAGTTCATGATACTTTTAATTACAAAAAATTTACATAATAGCCTATGTATATATTCTAATAAGGTTTGATGGTGATGTAAAATACTTCTTATTTTAAAAATATGTAAATTATACAAACCTGTAGAAGTCCTTCAATGTAAATGGAAAGTTTGTGTTTGAATAAAATATTTCCTAAGATTCCAAGCACAGTCATGGCCAATACAGGGTTATACACAATGCCTTTGAATATTTGCTTGACTAGTTTTAACTTTGATACATTGATCTTTCTCTCCTCCTCATTCATCGCCTGTCTTGTGGCTTGCTGCTTACCAACTTCCATTAAGACAAATGCCACAGGGTTTAAAATTGCTAAAGAAATTGGTGCCATTAGGTACAGATATAGAGCATATTCTGGATGTGTTTTCTCATATATTGCATTGACTGAAAGGAAATAAAAATATTAAAATAAAAGTTACATCGAGTTGATTAACAAAAACATTCAGTAAATAGGTTATACTTACTTATGGGATACCCCAAGGCAAAGTCATTGCTTTGTGTACAGAAGATGGCAAATATACCAGCTCTAGCTAAATTCAAGGGCTTGGAGACTAACAGAGTGATTGCTATCACAGAAAAGAAGACTATTCCCTTAGCCAGCAGTATAGCCACAAGGAAAGTCCAATTCACAGTGCTGAAGTCTAACCTTGCCAGTGACAGGAATATAAGAGAAGGAAGAGCAAATGTGCCCACAAACGTAGCTATCCCTTTTGATTCAGATGGTGATACAATACTTAAGCGTCCAGCTATGTACCTAGAAAAAAATTAATAAAAAAATTGTGGCTGGATTGTTCGTTATTTTCAGATAACTGGCCAACCACAAAAAGGAGTGCAATGGTTTTTTATCATCATAATACTTGTAAATATATAAGTAAGAATAAGAACATTTTTAAGGTATTAAAACTATAAAAAATGTATGACACATATTAAAAATACAAATCAGTCACAGTGTGCAAGTCAATAATGTGATAACCTTTTAACATTGTACAATGTAAGCAATGCAAAACCTGTTATCTTTCACTCACCCACAAATTATGATAGCAAAGCATTGAAAAAGTGCTGGGTACAAATTATCTGTTGCCGCATCTCTCAGGACCATTTCTGTTTCTTCCTCCATTTTTATAGTTTATAGCTTGAATCTAAAATGTTAAAAACATGCAATAGATAGGCAGGCAAACTTACAGAATATAACAAATAATAATACTAAATGATCCAGTTTATTTGAGTTCTCATCATATAAATTTAACTGTAGGGATATTTATCACAGGTAATTGATACACTTTACGAAACCCTAGACCCAATTTTATTAGGCGCCTTCCATAATTCAGTATAATAGGTACTAATACAGTATGAGAGTTTTCTGTAAATGAATAAAATAAAATGTGCTATGATTAAGAAGACTTTTGCTACTGGCTTAGCTACTGGAAACATGTTATAATAATAGCTGGAATATAGGAAAATGTTTCCCAACTCCAATACCAACTGATCAATGTAAAATTTCATAATGTTCTCAGGCCTACAGCAGAATATTTTCTAGTTTTATAAAACATTTAGCTACAATACTTACCCCAGAGAAGAAGCAAAACCAGACAGCACCAGACACTTGTTGTATCAATTTTTGTCAATATTGTTCAACCAGTTTCTTGGTGGGTAAATAAATAATTTTTATTTTCGCGTTAATTTATAATTTATATCAATTAATATTGATATGATATGTTATTTATGTTATGTTATTTATTTATTAATTTAATTTGACAATTTACAATGTAATGTTAATATGGGTATCTTGCCTGAAATAAACGAATTTTAATTTAATTTAATTTAATTTAATTTATTTTGTTTTTTTAAATTTTGCACATAACGCATTTGGGGAATTCTCAGGAATTATACAAGTGTAAGAAACAAAACTTTTACTGAACGAGATATCGTAAAAACTCGATTTAGTTTTAATGAAAATGATTATTCCTCCGACCGGATTTTCACTACTAATCTGTTAGGTACCTTATTTTCACTAAATTCAAGAAAATTTAAAAATGCATGAAACCACCATGAATGAAACTCAGCTGAAAACAGGAAAGACAACGAAAACGAAACAAATGTAACTTTATTTACCTATTATTTCGTCTCTTTTCCTCTGGTTACAAAAATAAGGACCAATAATTATGGTGACGTAGCAATTTTCGTTTACTCTTTCTTTTTACATGTTGGTAATAAAGACAGCAAATGAGACTAAATCCGATGGTCAGTGCAACAGCGATACATGACACTTGACATTTGAAATTTATTGCCATTTGTAAATAAATTGTACGAAAGATTATTAGGTTTCAATTAGTATTATCTCAAAACTGGAGCTTTTCCAAAGCTTTTCATTGCATAAAAATAGGGAAATCATCTGTCATGTGTTTTTCATGCATCGTTCCTTAGATTTCTTCGTAACACGATGTTAATTTTCATAAAAATCAATACTCGGGTATTTTTATGGCAACATTTCACAAAAAAGTGCAAACGTTTCCAGTTCCGGCGGCCATTATCGAGTTGTTCGTTCGCCGGGTCTGAGAGGGGTTCCTGTGAATGAAAAACTCAAATATTTTCAAATTCTCTCAATTTTGAGAGGTAAGTTATATTTCAATGTAACAAGTGATTTATTTATTACTCGATTATCATTAAATTGTAGTGCTATACGTCTTCTTGGTGTATCTGTGTTACAGATTCAAACCTACTCAAGCGTTTAGAACCACGTAAGATAATCAGAACCCCCTTCGAAAAATAAAGGCTACAATATGCAGTACAACGGATTCCATAATCAGCACCCCATGTAAGAACTATTTTCAGTACTGAATTGTATTTCCTTATGTGTATTTCGTCAAAAATCAATTTCATCATTGTCCTATTTTGTTGCTCTCCGCCTCGACCGCGGCCATTTTGTGAAATCCTCAATCCTCATGCTCAGCTGATAATGGTCGCGACACCAGCTACCTTATGAACGCCCACTTATCTAACCTTGTGGTAGTGATTACATTTGATTAGTCCTGGTTATTTTGAGTTTATAGACCTTGGGTTTTAAGTCTATTGCAAAATCACTAGCCATTCTATTCGTTGTTCTATGTAGCTTAGCTAGGTAGGTACCTACCTACCTACATCGTACCTACTTGCCTACTTTCTCTTCTCGAGGTTTAATTTTTCTGCCTTTCTGTTAATTTCTTTTTTATTTCAAACATACCATTATACCTATAGTTTGTCCCAATGAGCATAATGCAAATGGATATAAAGCAAACTAGGTACTTGTTCATTGTGGTGTGGACGTGCGAAGTTTAGTTAACCTATTTTTTTTATTGTAGGCCTCGCCCAGACCGGAATGAACAATTCGGTAAAATTCCTTTCTTCAATGGTTTCAATGATTTTGGGGGGCCTAAGAACTTTGGACCAAGGAACAATAATAATTTTGCTAACAAGAACAACTTTCGCCCCAGAAATGAATACAATGGAATGAGGAACGACTACAACAATAAAAATGATGGAAACCAGAATGACTTTGGTGGCCCCAAAGAATACAAACCCAGAAACAACTACAACAATCAGAAACGGAATGATTATGATGGAGAAAATGCAGGTGGCAGCATGCAGTTCTACAATCCCAATAAGAATGATTTTGGTGGACCCAAGCAACAAGGCTACAAGCCTAACAACTTTGGTCCTAAAACCTTCAACAACCAGAATGGAATGAACGGTCAACAGAACTTCATGCAGAAAAAACCATTCCAGTCAAACATGGGTCCTAAATCAGCAGACTTTGGACGTAAACAGCAGAGTCAAAAGGCAAAGCACCCTGGAGACAGCCTCATGAAGCCCATGTGGGACATTGGCAATTTAGAGCCAATTCAGAAAGATTTCTACAAACCACATGCTGATGTTGAGTCACGGACCGATGATGAAGTTGAGATGTTCCGTGCTGCCAAGGAGATCACCGTCAGTGGCAACAATGTGCCACGACCAAACCAGGTCTTTGATGAGGGCAACTTCCCTGACCACATCATAAGCACTATCAAGGAACAAGGCTATGTTGAGCCCACTGGTATCCAAGCACAAGGATGGCCCATTGCCCTTTCTGGCAGAGACATGGTTGGTATTGCTTCAACTGGATCAGGAAAGACTCTAGCTTACATGCTACCAGCTGCAGTTCACATTGTACATCAGCAAAGAATTCAAAGAGGTGATGGCCCCATTGCCCTCATCCTTGCACCTACTCGAGAGTTGGCCCAACAGATTCAGTCAGTAGCACAAGCTTACAGTGCCAGAGGCTGCATCAGAAACACATGTCTTTTCGGTGGTTCTCCCAAAGGACCTCAAGCAAGAGATTTGGAAAGAGGAGTTGAGATTGTTATCGCTACACCTGGCAGACTTATTGATTTCTTAGAACGAGGAACAACTAACTTGCGCCGTTGCACATACTTGGTGCTTGACGAGGCTGACAGAATGCTGGACATGGGATTCGAGCCCCAAATTCGCAAGATCATCGAACAGATTCGCCCAGACCGCCAAGTTCTGATGTGGTCTGCTACATGGCCTAAGGAAATCCAAGCTCTAGCTGAAGACTTCTTGAATGACTACATCAAAGTAAACATTGGATCTCTGAATCTGTCTGCCAACAACAACATCAAGCAGATTGTAGAGATGTGCGAGGAGCATGAAAAGGAAATGAAGCTCACCAACTTATTAAAAGAGATTGCATCTGAAAGGGACAACAAAGTCATTGTTTTTGTTGAGACCAAGAAGAAGGTATGTAACTAACAACTACTGACCTCGTTTTTTTATAATCTGTGTATTGAATTTGTTTTAATTGGCTAATATTTTTAAGGTGGATGACATTGCCCGCGCCGTTCGCCGCATGGGACACAAAGCTCTCGCGATTCACGGGGACAAGTCGCAGCCTGAGCGTGACGCCGTGCTCACAGAGTTCAGAAACGGAGCCACTAGCATTCTGATCGCCACCGATGTCGCCGCGCGCGGTCTCGACGTCGAAGATGTCAAATTTGTCGTCAACTACGACTACCCCAACTCTTCAGAAGATTACATTCACAGAATTGGTAAGCTTAGGACATTCAATACGTCTTTTAATTTGATTTCCGTGTGCAATTTTTTGTACTATAACACCTATATTTTTAGGACGCACGGGTCGTTGCCAGCAGTCTGGAACCGCGTACACGTACTTCACGAGCGGCGACTCCCGGCAAGCGCGAGGCCTGATGGCCGTGCTGCGCGAGACCGGGCAAAACCCGCCCGCCAAGCTCAACGATATGGCAAGAACCAACAACGGCAACTCCGGTATGCATACAACTTCACTTGACCACCCTTCTTTAGATCTCCAGCGCAGTCGACAAACAAAAACAGCGAGGTAAGTAACAAAGTTCAGATATTTATTCCACTTTTGATGTTCATTTTTTATTTTAGGTCGCAACCGCTGGCAACAACGCAAAGAAAACAACAGCGGATCCAGCTCGCCGCGTCAGCAGAGCAACCAATGGAACAACAAGATGGCGAATGGCGTCGACGACTCGCAAAACTCTTACCAGAACCGCAACCCCAACCCGCAAGCGCCGCGCTTCAACCAGAACCAAGGCAACCAGGGCTACAGACAGAACAACTACCAGAAAACCGTACCCTTCCCCAGCCCTAACGTATTCGAATCCATGGGGAGTTACCAGGGTGGATACAACAGTGGTTACCAGAATGGTTACAACAACCAAAACGGATACGGTCAACAACAACAACGCACTTACAACAGTAAGTAAATTCGTGTACACACGTCATATCACGCCTTTATCCCTTGCGGGGTAGGTAAAGCGTTAACGGGCGTAAAAATACGGTCGCTATCACCACGTCTGACAAATATAGAGAGCTGCAGATAATTTGTATCATTATTCATTATAGTGGTCAGCCTGAAAATTTTAATACACATAAAATCCTCAAAGTTCCTTAGTCGCCTCCTTCGACACCCGCAGGAAACAAATAGGGTGATGCTATTCTAAGCCTACATCTTGCGACAACTTCGACTTAAACATTTCTAAACATATTATCTACAAGACATGATGTAATGATTACGCAACTTTTACAGATTCGCGCAACAACGGCCAACAGCAGTACCGCAACAACAATCAGAATGGCAACAAATCCGGATCCGGTTCATCGTTCGGCTCCCCCCCACCCCACTTTGCCACCCCACCTCACTTCCCCCAGATGCATCCCCACCATCAGGACATGCTTGGTGAGTTGTCTTTTCACAACTTTACACTACTTTTTGCAACATGACCTTGATGATACAGACTTTGCAATTTGTGTTTTTTGGACTTAATTCTTGCATCTTGGATTTTTTACAACTTGGACTTTTTGCAACTTGTGCAATTTGGCCACTTTGCAATTTTGTGTATTTGACACTTCTTGCAGCTTTACTTTCTAGCAACAGTCTCTTCATGCAAAAGTACTTTCTAGCAATGTTCGACTTCTTGCAACTTGTTCTTCTAGCAATTTAGACTTTTAATAATTTGAACTTTTGCAACAATATATAGTTCAACTAGCTGGTACCCGCGACTTCGTTTCGCTGACTTAGTATTTTAGATGATAAAATAACCTTGTTTCCTTCACTGACGTCCTAAATTATACATGCTAATCTGGGCTCCTATTAGTGCTCCTTGTGGACTACGTCAGGAACACCAAATCCTTATAAGTCTATATGCCAGCAGAAACTACCCATCAAGCAGAACAACTTTTGCTTTCGTGCCATATCTTTATCTCGTATAGTTTAGGTGGGCTCCTGGTTGTGCACCTGGTGGTCTACATCAGGTACTCCAAACCTTCAAAGTCTATGTGCCACCAGAAGCTACCCATCAAGTTAAACATTTTTTGCTTGGTGCCATGTCTGTATCTCCTATAGTTTAGGCGGGCTCCTGGTGGTGTACCTGGTGGTCTACTGAAGGTACTTCAGACCCTCGAGTGCTGAAAAAAAGTAGCCTATGTCCGTTCTCGGTATCTTACTAATCTCTGTGTGAAATTTCATGATGATCGGTTCAGTGGTTTGGCCGTGAAAGCGTAGCAGACAGACAGAGTTACTTTCGAATTTATAATATTAGTATGGATTTTTGCAATTTTGACTACTAGAAATTTGAACTAGTCCATTTTGACTTAGCAACTTGGGACTTCTCGCAACTTGACCTCTAGCAGCTTAGATTTTTAGCAACTTAAACTTCTATCAATTACTTTAGCAACTCGGGCTTTTAGCAACTGGAACTTCTAGCAGCTTGACCTTTTAGCAACTTCAATTTTAAACAACTTAAATTTCTAGTAACTTATTTAAACATCAAGCAACTTCGACTTAGCCTCTTGGACCTCTACTTTTTAACACTTTGGACCTCTACTTTTTAACAATTTGGACCTCTACTTGGACGAGCAACTTAACTTTTTTGCTAGTTGATATAACTGTCTGCAATTCGATCGAACTTTTTGGAACTTGTACAATCTACATTCTACAGAAAACTGAAGCAGGCAGTTTATTTGAACAGGTAAGTAAAAGACACTTATGTTTTTCCAGGTGGCAAATTCTACGGCGGCGGCGTAGGCGGTGGCGGCCCATGCGGCTACCAGGCGGCGGTGGGCGGCGGCGTGCCCTACCCGCACCTGCCCCCCGGCCCGCTGCTGTACGCGGCCCCCGTGCAGCAGTAAGCGACCACCTCTCTGACCACAAGTACTGCAGTCTAACGAGGCACAGGACCTCTAACGTCTCTTCGATGTCTCTCAGATCTTTTGCATAATCTCTGTCGCGATTTCGGTGTCGTGCTTGGGTCATTCCGTATTCCTTTAACTATAAAAAATCGAGGTGTTGAGTTCTTATGATAACTTTCGATTTTAATATTTTGATTAGATTATTTTTTTTAGATCTGAATGTGGAAGTTTACAAAATTGTAGAAACGAGGATGGTTAATAACCTCGCGAAAGTATTTTTTTAAAGATGGTAACCTTGACGCCCTTTTTTTTGCAATATAAAAAAAAATGTTTTGTGAGTTCTCTTTCAGATCGATTTGAATAAACGTAATGAATATAATGTGTGTTAGTTTTACAATATAAGAGATTACATTTTGTTGGCCATGTTCATGTAAATTCCGAATTTGATAATATTGAATATGTGAGCATTTGTGATAATTGCTTAGCCGAGCTTATAACCTCCACACTAGATTAACATGTGGTAAGAAATCACTTTGCTGTAGCAATATGGACAGATGGGCCAACAGAGCGCAATCAACATTAAAATGGGTGGACAATTAAAGCACTAACTTGCAGTTCACCTCTAGAGTTTAATTATATTAGAGTAGTTCGGTGTGGGTACCCTTTGTGTAATCCCGGGTGCCTTTTGTTTTTTCTTTTTAAAATGTCTGTATGATGTACGAAATGCACGAAACATTAGAAGATGTAGGGAAAGTGAAGTGGCAGAATGTTATCGGAAATATTTTATATACTTAAATTATTTTATTGTTATTAATGATTGATCTTATCCAGTGGACAAGTGATGAAACTTAGTATTAGACTTTTGAAATACTTCGTAATAACAATCTGTATTGCCAGATAAATTGTGAATATTTTTCTTGTGTAAAGTGATGTCAATGACATTTCAAGTCACTGATTAAAGGTTATTTTTTATTAAAGATTAGATCTTGATAATAATACATACATACTTGAATATTTAATATATTATGCCTAGGGATAATATAATAGATTTGCGTCAATACGCCGTCAGAAAACAACTGGGCTTAAAGCGCTATTATCAAACACTATCCATCTCGGAAATGTAGGAAGTATGTAAATAACATGCATTTACCTTAGGAGATAATCGAACAATGGTTACTTTCGTTTCTTAGCAAAATAAGTGATTTCTTAATATTTGTTTTTGTGATTCAGATTAATTCATCTAGTATTATTACTGGAGTTTCTTTGTATGTACACGGGTTCTAAGGGCTTAATAAAATAGTCGATAGGTACAAAATTAAACTGAATGTAACAAATAGCCCGTTGCAGTCCAAAGATTTTGGAAAAATCTGTGATATTTCATTACTATATCCTGTCGTTGCGTTGGTCAATTGTTAATACATAAGAACACATCCAAAAGGATTGTGTTTTACTAGACAAAAATATATATTTTTTGACTATTTGAACGAATTTCATGAATGTTTGTGACTCAGTGCTCGCAATACGTTCACAGATAATATTGTAATAATGATAGGTGTAAGATTTAATAATTTATTGTTATTCAATTTAGTTTTCAGTTCATGAGGTGACGAAATTGAACCAGTTCAAAGGGACGTAAAGTTATTATCTACTTATTCCCGTACTAGGAACACATCTAAAGATATATGATGTTATAGAAACGGGTCTCGTAATTGTCATGCATAAGGGGTGAACGAGTCTGGGTCTCGCTATACAATAATTAAAAGTGCGAGATTAATACTTTGTTATGTACATTACATTATAGTGAAAGACTGCCAATGAAAGATGTGTAAATGTGCATTAATTCATCTCAAAGATGATTTCCTGAGCTAGCCTGTCGTGGAAGTCGTCGGTAGTTGGTATTCGGTACCCAGGTAGCAGGGTAGCAGGTAGATAGCGTGAGTAGTGTGTCTGTCTGCTGGTCGGGCTAGTGCGAGAGTGCGATAGGGCGTCAGGTCGCAGGAAACTCCTGTGTTATGTGTACAAAGTACTACACCCACCTCTACTAAACAACTGTGATAATAACACTAAGTAGCGTAGCAGGCGATTTGTATTCTAGATACGTCCAGAGAAGGGATGACACCATATCTGACATACTGTATTGTGATAATATTTATATCAAAGTGTGCACACCACTTGCGCCCTTTGACAAAATGTTTTCTCGTAAACAAGACTGATTATTTCTTATTGATAAATATTTTATACTTGTCCCCACTTCGACTGAATGAAGTAAGACGTCTGTATTTTGTATTGGTAGTATTCTTCTATTACGCTGTGTGTTACTTTCAAAAATTGAGTACTCACTATGTTGGATATGTGTCAAAACGCCTTTCTAAAAGTGGTCACCGCGTTATAAATTATTAAACACATTTCTCACACTCCTTTATGTGATGGAAAATGTTGTTGACAAATTATGTGGCAGCGACAAACGAACACATGACTTCAAAAGAATATATTTTATTTGTTGTTGATTTGCAAAATTTTATTTATTTAAACAATAGGCAATCGTACTTTCATGCTTTACTATTTAAGATTATTTTTCGAAATTGTAAGTGAAAAATATACATAAGACTTTTTAAGTATGTGGCAATGCAGATCTTCATTCATATTAATTACGATTACGATGTAACAACATAGCTGTGCAACATAGTTATTCAAATGAAAAGGAGAAAATACTCCTAAACTGTCCCAAAGGGAAGGTGGTCTTCTGAATGTTTCTGAGAAGTGCATTTCTTCTATGTAATACAGTATTAAATTCCGATTAATAAATGAATGTATAATTATTTAATGATGTTTTTGTTTAACAGTCCCTTTCTTATTGTTGAATCAACAAAGGCGCAAGTCCTTAAAAAGTTAGCAGGTTGCACGTCCGCACCGAAAACGAAGCCGGATTGGACCAGGTCGAATCCGGTAAATATGCGAAGTTTCATAGGTTAAGTCTTCATATAAAGGATGTCTTCTTCTTCATGTAAAGTTAAGTCTATTATATAAAGGATTCTATAATTCCGTTCGATCGGTGCGGATAAGTGTGCGTTCACTTTTATCTACATACTACCTCTGACATGAAAATAACTTAATACCTTGTAATATCAAAGGCTATCTATATAAGGCCTTGTAATATCTTAGGCTGGTTTCAGAGCGACGCGTCTCGGCAGCGCTGCCCAGCCGCGCGCGCCTCGCATTACACTAGATTGTATGTAGCGTTTCATAGTGACGCGTCTTGGGCCGCGTCTCGGCCGCGCCGCGGTCGGATCCCCTTCGATTGCCAGTAGCGTCGACTTGCAATCTTTTAAGACGTCGTTGTTGCACTCTTTTCCATGTAACGTATATAGCTAATATAGTGATTACGTTTGCTGGCATAATGATTCTCTGCACTCGACCGTACACCACAACGAAGCGCGCGCGTCTGAATGTCGTTTCACAGCGAACGCGCTCGCTGCCCAGACGCGCGCCCGAGCAGCGCTGCTAAGTGTAATATCTGTAAGACGCGCCGCTCTGAAACCAGCCTATGGAATTATACTTTGGTAATATTGTTGTGCTCGTATTGCGCACGTTCTACACAAATTCATTTACACAAGACGGCCATAATATATATTACATA
The DNA here is from genome assembly GCA_029255805.1 of Keiferia lycopersicella. Taxonomy (NCBI): domain Eukaryota; kingdom Metazoa; phylum Arthropoda; class Insecta; order Lepidoptera; family Gelechiidae; genus Keiferia; species Keiferia lycopersicella. Next base: position 6,959,986 of record JARACZ010000010.1, read on the forward strand.
ACATACACATACATACATATATCACGCCTTTATCCCTTGCGGGGTAGGCAGAGCGTTAACGACCGTAAGAATACGGTTGCTATCGCCACGTCTGACATTTTTGAGAATTGTTTTCTAAGGTTGTTTCAGAAAACATGTGTATCACTATAGTGACAGGTTGTCAGCTTGTCGCCTAAAAATTGTAATACACCAGTACTCTCGAGTCCCTTAGTCGCCTCTTACGACACCCGCGGGAAGGATGAGGGTGATGCTATTCTAAGCCGGCATCACACGGCATAACATATAACAAATATCAAAAAATGACACTAGTCCCTTCAGAACTCATTTTCTGAAACTTTCGCAGCCCTGGCTTATCCACTAGGCTGAGTAGGCTTAAGCCTAGGGCGGCAGATTATGGAGGGCGGCAAAATTTGCCAAAAAAATTAAATATAAAAGTTTTTTTTAGTGTTTATGGCACTAGTTTAAGTAAATAGTTTCTGGCTGAAATCAAAACCCTAATAAAAGCGCGGGCTGTGGCGGGGGGGGAGATTTTAGACGTAATCCAAGACAACTCAATCCATGACATAATCTTTAATAGATTTTGTGACATGAAGGTCCGAAAAAAGCTTTTTTAAGGAGATCCATTTCGGTTGTTTCTATCTGTTATACAAGAACAATTGACAATTTTCTTGTTATAATCATGTTTTCTAAGGCAAAACATAGCCTATGTCACTTAGGATGCTACAAGGATTATTCTCAAACAGTTCACATTCGAATCTGTTCAGTCATTATCGAGTTACAGTCCTTCAAAGAAACGCACATAAATACATACATATATGAAACCCAAAAACATTACACTCCTTTTTTTAATTGACGACAGCATACAATTGACGACATCCGACGAGAACTGACGACAGGTTCGGATGTAAGACTGCTTGCGACATAGGTGTGGATGATCACCTTATACTATTCCTTCAGGCCAGGCCAAAAAAAACTGCTGAGATGAAGCCGGATGGGATGGATTGAGGGGGCGGCAAAATTTGAATAGCCTACAGGCGGCAAATGTGCTAAGACGGCCCTGCTTTCGTTTCATGTGAAAATCTGCTACTTTGAAAATAAATATAAACGTGTGGTTAGTCCAGTCGTTGTGGACTTTCGTGCACGGAACCGGAAACGAAAATTCAGAAATTGATCTCCAGAGATCAGGATCAGACGCATAAGGTCCTGCTCGCAAAACGACACATCGCAAAAAGTCCAAAAGTAAATAGATTTGTAGTACCTACTTGTTAGAAACAGATAAATATGTAATTAAGCTCGGGGGACTTGTGTCTGCACAGGCATCTTTGCTTATTCTTTCTTATTTCGTTAAAAATATTTTGATAAAAATAAAATTGACAAGTTGTATTTTTACGAGTATCAGGAGTACGTAGAATATGTACTTACCCGTCTGAAAATATTTGCTCTGACGAGCAGCGATGCATCGATTACAATTTTTAGTAGCTAAATTCGCATGCGAAATTAAATTCATATTTTAAAAATTTATCTCCCGCAGTGGAGTGGTTCACGGAGTGGGTGGACCTCAGCGATAGCTAGCGCCCTCTATGAATTTTCTCTAGATCTTTTTATAGTAAAGCATCTTTATGACGTTTGTCTATGTCTCCTAGATGTCGCTACTCTACATGTCAGTTTCCATCTTTCTTGTTGGGTTGAATGTCTGATAGTGAAAATTTGATTTTTTGGGCAAAAAAAATTGCAAATGTGAAGTGAATGTAACACTGTCCTGCGTTTTAGTTATTCGTGGATAAAGAACAGATCATCATCGTGTTGAATTAACAATTTTCTTCTTATGATTTGTGCGAGAAAATTAGGAACAGCAAAATTAATGTTGTGGTCAATGGCAATGGCTGAAAACTGATAATGGTATGTATTATTCCTTATTATAGAGCTTGAGTGTTGGCTATTTTAGTGCTGTATTATTCTGTCCTAAACGATAAAAATGTTCAATCAATGTTTAGTTGGATTTAGAGATCACATAACCAAACTTTCATTATAGGTTGGTTGATAGGTCCACCCAGACGGCCTTGAATCTAATCTTGTCCAGTCAATGTCATTTGTTTATCAATTTCATATAACTACCTACCGCCTCCAGTCTCCACCTATTGAATTGTACAATAGAAGACCAATATCTTCATAACTTTGTGCTTTGGGACAGTTTCCTGAAGTACCTATTTTAGTTAGGAATAGGAAGTAAAATTTCAGATCAATCCAGCATGTATTTTTTGATCTCTGACAAATTCAGTTAATCCAAGCCCGATTGTAAAATTCGCTGGAATCCGAGCATGGATTACACCATGATTCTGTTTAGGAACTTAGGTATACACTTAATACTAACCAGATACTTCATTTTCTGGAGTAGGTAGGCCTTACTAACTTTCCAGTGGCTAAAAGAGATGCATTGCATCTTAATATTTCAATGTTTTGACGATTTAAAAATAGGATTTTGCACATACATTCAAAATACATCATTCTCAGAATTTAAAACATTTTTCATTATGTTGATCCCTAATTTATCAGCAAGCGCAAAATAAGCCCAAGGCATTTAAATACTAAACAAAGTATATATAAGTTTTTTATTGCATATTTTAAGAAATATTGACCTGTTTATTAAATGTTTTGGTACATAAATTTACCGACTGCTCTTATGGTGAGGGAAAAACATTATGAAAAACCCACATTCAAATAAAATTTGGATTCAGATGATATTTTCAATGTGACGTAACCTAGGATTCGAGCCAGGATAACCTTCGGGTTGCAGAGGTCAGATGGCAGTCACTCTGTGTAAAACTTGGTTCCACGATCAAGTCATGTTAGGTAGCCGACCCCAACAAAGAATGGGATAAGGCAAGGAGAATGATGATTGAATGTTTTGGTACAGTAATTAACTAATTATTTAATTTATTAATTGCAACAAATGTTATAAAAATTGGTCCAGCACTTTTAAAGACACAGGCAATTTATAATATGCTTGCCACTGTAAAATAATTTAATTGTAGCTATGTCTGCATATCTATTTACTTATATATTCTCAGATCAAAGCCAGCTAGATGCACACAAATAGTGTACCTACCGGCCTTAATAAGTTCGTTTTTAGTATGTGAAAAATAAGTAAAAAATATAAATAACCTTAAACCAATTATATTGTAAATTTACTTCTAAACTGAGTAATAATAAAAAGTTAAATAAATATTATTGACCATCCTGGACCATTCACACAGCCTCAAACTGAGCAAAATTTGTTCTGTGGGAACTAGATAGCTGATATTAGAACATAAGAACATGTTTTTTTCATATGACATATAAAAACAAACAGACTGAACACAAATATTTGAAAATTCATTCATACTTTGTGTTTGGTGGTTGTGTGGTTCAAACCAATAACAATGTAAGTAGTTAAATTATATTGTAGGTAGTAGGTACGTTATATGTATCTGATTTTTCTATGATCCAGCTAAAAATGTCTAGGCATTCGTTTTTATCTATTTTACACAACAAATATTTGTACCCAATGATTTCCAATATGAAACCCTAAACTGAAGTCTTTGCCAAACTACCATAATTATAATAATAAGTAATAAATAAAATAGTGGCTGTGGCTGGTTTCACATTTTCATAATGATAGAAGTAATCTGCTTATACAAAATTGGGTTTCTTTGCCCCATGGACTATTTAAAACAAAATCTGTATTTTCAGAACCGACTAAAATCCTGTTACTACATTGAACAACAATTTTCTGAAATCACTCATGGTTTCAAGTATTTGTGAGTTGTGGCCTTAATAGGTCTTTGCGCTCTGCCTACCCCGTAAGGCGTGATATACTGTGTTATCATTCTCTTCAATCATGCCTGGATACTGTTACACTTGACTAGATCACCTAGATCCGTTTCAATATCCTATGTAGGACGCCAGACCAGAGCCAGATGTATTGAGGTGTAAGGCCTTACGTCATACCCCACCCACTTCGTGTAAAGTCTATTTTTTTTAGAGAGTCCATAAATGTAAACAAACAACTTGCCATAACCACGTCGATAGATTTCGCCATAATATATGAGAACTGCACGTTATAACTGTCATACAAATACATATTTCACTTGTTTCACATCCCACATAACTGAAAACACTTAATTTATGACTCAATTATGTATAATTCTATTAGAAATTAATAAAATATTAAACAAACACGGACATTTTGACAGATCGTGAACATACAGCCATCTTTGAATAGTGCTGTGCCACATCATTGAGTCCAAAGTTCTGATTCAGTTCAGTGAGTCGGTCAATGAGTCGATTGATTCATTAAGGTTTCTTTTTTTTCTGTTTTAGTCATTATTATTAGGTATGATCATAAAAGTTCAATCTTATTCTTTGAGATTACGTAAATAACATCTACAAACATTTATTAAAATGCCTTTAATCAGAAAAAATCGCGACTTACTTTCTCTTATGTAAGGATGAAAGTACCGTTAAGGTTAGGATAGGTAAGATTAATAAAATCTAACTTGATACCCGTTACATTTGTCAGATCCATACTGAATGGGAAGGAAAGAGGAAACAAAGAAAAGTTGACCTTGAGCATTTTCCCAAAGCTGACTGATGTCACAAGGTATCAAGCTATATTTAATGTCCGACTCACACACTCCATGAGTTACAGGAGGCAGCACGAGGGACGAGTTCTATATCGTTAGGGATCAAACACGGAAGAGCATTCGGAACACACGACATCGGAACGAAGCGAGGAAACGAATGACGGTCAATCGCAAGCCGTAAAACGCTATTGCTTCAGAATGACTTTCTCTTTCTAACAGTAACAATAGCGAGCGAGAGGCAAGAACTGTTTTATCATGCCGTCTCTATTATTTAGTGTTCCAAGTACAATGCGACAAAAATAATTAGTAATGAAAAACATTATTTTCTTAAACTTAGATTCATATCAACGGGGCTTAGAAGGGACGACATTTTAATTACTACTCCTTTTTATGCACTGTATTTACGCTACTATGAACGGCAAAATTATCTAATAAAGGTTGTTTTTTTATATATAAAAAACAATGATAATGCGAGTAAAGCCACAGGGTATTTGTTTTTAATACTGTGTTCAAACAATCAACAAGTTACGATGATCTTACTCGACTCAGTTATAAAGATTTCGAACTGACTCACTCTTGCCCAGCCCTACCAAATCTAATATTAGAGATTTTTAGTCTGTGGAGATTTGTTTGTTTACCTTTCTGGACTCTCTAAGAAAAACAGACTTTAGACTACCTAAAATAGCAGGCTAAACACCGTTATCTTTGTAGGTCATGCTACGGGGTGGGCTATTATTATAGCGACGTTCAAATTCAATAGAAAACAGAGCGTTTTATTGGTCATACGTATTTTAGCTGAACCATGGATTAAGGATGAAAGAAGAGATTGACTATTTAACTTCCACTAGCGGGCATTTATGTCCAATTTATAACTTAGTTTTTTAATAAACGTAATTCAATTTCGTAAAGTCGGTTTCTATCAGCGGACAGAAATAATTTCATGTATAACTTGATTGATTAATGGGTTTTAAAACCCTGTCTTACATTTAATTGAATTCCTGCTTTAATTATGGGACACCCTATGTTTAGGACCGTAGGAGAGTTGATTGATTAATGTTTGTATCTGTTTCAATGTGCCAATCGACAAGGGTTTGGTTGTGACATGTGTATTCTATTCGCCATGTTTTGTTGATTGTGGTAGTTTTGGTCGGCCAAACAATTGAAGTCCTCAACAAAGATGCTTGGCTAGTATTTTCGATTTTGGCTATATAGAAGCTTAAAGTACAGCAATGATGTATTGCGTTACGATTTGTCCAGGCGCTACACTGGCAGATGGCCACCAAGGGCGGCAGCAACTAGGTTAAGGCGCTATACCGCGTAACCGGGTCGCGATTGCGGAACGAGGTAAGAAACGCTGCCTAGTATGGCAACTCTGCCGTTCTAAAAATGCGTTGTACAACTTGTAAACACAGTGATTCATCTTTGTGCAGCTGACTTTCATTGGTTGTTACTCACGCGCATTCCTTTGCGTACCTCCCATGTTTTAAAACAGATGCTGGTGATGAGACATACATATTGAGAAGCTTCAGGTTAGTTCAGCTGTAGAACTTGATTCATTAACGGTTTTGTTCAGTCCAATATCAACAAACTTAACCCAAATTATCCGGCAAGTAGGTCTATATCTAATGTAGGTCATCAAATCTAATTATTCCTACTTATCTATTCAATTGCGTCGTAAATAAAATATTTTTAACACGCGTAGTAGGTCAGTTCGGTGCCGAAGGTAACTGGAATTTTGTAAACGAGTAGAATTGTTGCGAGTGTCTTTTGTTGTCGGAAAGGGAAAGTATAAAAGACACGGCCGGCATTGTTGTTGTTGCCGGAGGTGAAACTACGAGTGGGCAGCCTTATGGTAGCCTTCAATGATACATGTTTACAAACAACATGTGGCCGCGGCCTGCTTGCATTGCGTGCGTGTGACATTCTGACACTAGCCGTCCTCACACGAGGCGGACTTAGCTCACCGGCGGCGCATGTGAAAGTGGATGTTATTGCATTTCTCTGAAACTCACTTAAAAGCGAATATCGAGGAAACAACATGTTTGTTTACGTTGGCCAATGATAATTTGCGTTTCTGGAACTAAGATATATTGGGAGTCGACTCATCCTGGTTTTCATCACATTTTGAAACGTACTTTTGTATTAATTACCTTTGAAGTTTCCCGCTTTGTTGTTTACTTCTTCCAAAGGTCACTGAAGTAAAAAAACAGAGGCGCATGATGCAAAGATCTGGTTTGTTCTAGATGTTTCTGCAAACTTTCTAAGTTACGCAACGGCCGTGTCGTGTTTGCGACCTGTTTGTTTTGAAATGGTGCAGTCATAATCACAACAACAGCAATTTATTTACTTACATCTTACAACAAGAGGCATTCTGAGAGTTTTGTATTCTTCGTAGGTATATTTAAGAGCACATTGCCTTTGTCGGAGTAGTAATCGCCAGTCCTCTCTATCTTCCGCCGTTTTCTTGACTTCCCTATACTCCTTAATTATTTACTTCGGCGGCTCGACGGCCCTATACTACCTGACCATATAATTTTCTCCTTTACATGATGTACTTTTTAATCTTCCTGGCCTTCTATTTTCAAGAGAGGCCTTTTATTTGAAAGACAAATATTTTGAAATTCACACTTATTATTGTTTTCGAATTCTTTACTTCACCTGCTCACCTTGTTTGGATAAAAATTAAGTAGAACGCAGGCAGAAAGTGCCGCATCCGAGCGGGCGGAATGCGAGCGCATTGCGCAATTTGTTTTGACGGCAACGGAACGTTACTTCACCGTTCCGTTTCATACGATACCGTACACAGGTGATACGATTCCATTAGTGATGCGGTAAGAAGTTGTACCCTACTATGTCCACAGGGCTTTTAGCTCTAATACTAGACGTTTTTATTTATACCCCTATACGCGCTTATTTAGCTAAGAGAAAGGTAGGTACTTTATTGCGACATTTGCGACGCAAAACACTCAAATCATGTCGTGGTACTAGACTAGGAAGGTGTGAAGGTTGATAGATTGTTTAAACAGAAATTCGATAAGACGACTTGTGCGACGTAGGTGTCGTAGGTATTACTTACAGAAGTATTGTGCCTTCGTCTATGTTATTGGCCTTGATTCTCAAAGGACATTTCCTCATTAGATATTCTTGTCAATTTCTTAGATAAGTGAAAGAAACGGTACATGAAATTTACTGATCCCATTTAATTACTTAGCTATCGACTTCACTTCCATGGGGTCAGACGACTATTTGTTGTTTGTGGTGGAATGCCGTTTGTATGGGCCTCTTCTTCTTCTTCGACTCCGTCGTAGCCTTATCTGGCCAAGACTAGAGCCAAGAGCAAGTAATAAAAACCAGCTCATACGAATACGCTACAGTTTTTAATTGTCTGTTTACAAATTTTATTCTAATGGTTGAAAAAATGAAAAGATGGAATAAAGCAAACTTTTTCAAGTATCTGCATAAAGAATTTGACAGACATTTTGTTTTACGCTTGATATGTTTATTTAACCATAGATAAATTATAAAAACAGTACGTGTATTCGCGAATGAATGGTAGGTAAAAAATTTGCATGCATAATTATGTTATACATTGTATAATACACCTGTAATATATGTATACGGTCATAAAAATAAAATTATCGTCTAAAACAGTTTGTTTTTCATGTTTTTAACACGTGTCTTTGTCTGGACGCCAGAAATGAGTTTCCAATGTGCCCTACGATTTCTATGTGCCCACATTTTTTCCTCGGAGTCGTGTTATTTGCAAATGATCCGCGAGAACAACATATTTATTAAAATAATTGTTTTTGTCTTTATTACTTACGTGTTACAGTAAAACGTTCTTATAGTAATCTAAGAAAGACTGGTCTGACCTCACAATAACGCTCTGGAATTTCTTTTCGTGTGGGAGACCTAGTACTATGATAATCCTATGAACCATGTTTTTAGAGAATTCCTCCCGCCTGCTGCTAGGGGCAGGTCTCGGACATGGTTGTGCAGTGACTGCTATCTAACTCAGCTCTTAAATCTATCCAAGGCAAGCCAGGTGTTAGGTTTCCGACGTGGATCCAATACCAGTCCACATGTTTCAGGCATATCTCAGGGCAACACAAGGGATTTCTTGAAATAAAGATAATATATCAAATATCTCATCTGTTGTTTAATATTTTTGTGTCAGGGTTCCGCAGCGTTGCGTGACCAGTGATTCAAATACTCCGCCGCCATTGCGCGCGCGCCGTTATAAACAACAGTTCCGAAGAACACGTAATTACAACGGTTGCTGGAAAGCCGCATTACTATCTCGTTACTCATAACTTTGTATTAATGAGCTAGCGGATATGCCTACTTACCCGGCTTAACTACTCCCCGCGGTCAGATTTCAGATTAACAATAATGCGGACCTAGAATCTAGTTCAACTCCCGCTCACCTAAATTCGACCCTGGCCTGTATTTCTGAGATATTGCGCGCTGTCTTGTGCAACTGCTCAAACGGATCTGTCACCTATGTCACGCCAGGGGATATATGAATTGTTTGTACGTAGTAGTTTGCTTGATATAGTTACGCAACGTGGTAGCGCCAGTCAAAACACTAGTAAGCAGAGACCTCCGTACATATACGCTGATGCTCGTAACTTACCGGTTGTGTTGTGAGAAGATCCATCTACTTACTCTGTCTACAATCTACAACCTTGCCAGCGGCGATGTTTTTGCAAAACAAACCATTGCAACATTCACTCTAGACGTTTGTCGGCTCTCTCTTTCAATTTATGTTACGATAAATTATACGCCTGTTTACTTTGATGCTGCCATGCTGTCGATGATTTTATAAAGTGCCCACAAGTTTGAAGTGCATTTTGACTGTGAATTTTTTTGTGCCACAATCATAATTACTTACTTGACCACTATACTATGGCAAATGTAGAATCTAAATATTACACAAGACCAGGTTCAACCTACGAGCACAACTTTGCGAAGGTTTAGTCATCCACTAAAGCTGCTTTTAGTTCAAGCCAAGTAGTTATTATTTACAGAATAAGTTATACTTCAATTTGGAGGTGATAAACATTCAATCAAACTATGAATATATTTTTCAAGTGAACATAGATCTTGTCATTCTCTTTAATAGCAGTTCGGTTGCGAAAACTATCAATAAAGCCATGTTAACATCATGCTTACTTGTCATAATCCAAGTTTGCATATCGTTTTTACGCTAAGTTGCCGCGTGTGTGGTTAAGATTAGATCATTGTCTGGCTTTTCGACGAACCTGACTACCAGTTTAAAGTTTCTCAAGCAAGACTAGCTTTCATTTTTGATTTATTGCCAAACGGCTATTGACATTATCAAACAAAAATGTTTTTTTGAAATGTCAACTGGTTATTGCCCATCACTCAGGTACCACTTTTATTTCCGTGTAATTCACTTATAAGAAATCTATAATCGATTTAAGTCTGTGTGAGGGTGAACGTTCGTTCAGTGAAACCTAACTAAAAGGTGACTTACTCCTGTTTACAAAACAATTATGATTCAGCTGATTGACGTGCGTGAAGTACATTGTATCAAGTATGGCTTCAAGGGGCTGACTAATCCCGAGATGGGTTTATAAACACACAAGTGGCTGTACATATTATTCAGCTTTCATTTTGATTTATTAGCGTTATTGCCGACCGCTTATTCAACAGAAATCCTTAATCGAAACTGGGCTTAGGAAACTAGGGCGCTCGTGTAAGGCCGGACAAAAAGTGCAACGTCATATTTACGCAGTTTACGCTGGCGAAGCCTTTATAAATAGAATACGGCCTTCGTACCCCCGAACATAAATTGGTGGATCATTTTCAGCAGCTTTTGTATAGTCCGCCTGTTCAACAGAACTTTGGAACTGAACCAAGCAAATTACGTAGAAGATTTATAATGGAATATCCATGTCAGCAAGCTATTATTCGGCTACCATCGGTACTTTAGTCGTGATGGTTCATAGTACCGATGGTGCTTAGTACCATGAAAATGTACCGTTTTAACCATAGAGTCCTCGTTTACCTTCTAGCTTCGTTATCTGGTCTGTTGTGTTGACGTTTCAACGCCAAAATTAACGTTGATAATGGTAAGGTATGTAGACTTTTGGAGTGGAAAAAACCCTTGCAACATTGTCGACGCAACACCGTGCGCTGTCACATGTGAAGGGAATGCAGGGTAGATAATATTACACCTCTGTGTACTGTGTTGTAGTTGGTTACGCTAAGGAAATTCTGTGGCAGCGATTCTTGAAAACAAATCTCTTCACCTGACCTTAAAATAGCGCTGTCGCCCCTATCCCTCAAATATATTTAGAAGAGGGTACATAGGTGATGTGATATCTAAGTCGTGTCATGTCACTATTTTACGCAAAATGCGCGTTATCTATCAAAATAAGGCGGCATATGAAATAATGACGACTAAATTTTCTAGTAACGGCGAAGAACAGATTGACATTTTTTAAATGACGTATCTTAGATCCTTCCCCTCCGTTTCTAAATCTAAATTACGGTAAGTGACAGCGCTATTTTGAGTTAGTTAAGGAGAAGTATTTTCCAGAATCGCGGCCAATGTTACACCTCTGTGTGTCGTAGTTGTTACGCCAAGGAAATTCACTGTTTGTTCTTCTCAAGGATTTGTTATTGTGGCAGTGTTGTAAAGCGTCATTATCGTACTAAAGGACAACGTGTAACCCAAATAACATACAGGAAACTAAAATTGTGTCACCTTCAATAAGATTGTAATCTTAGCTTGGAACCTTGTTTTGTAATTAGAAACCGTTTAGGGTTGGTCCCACCACTATATAATAACCTTGAACCTAGGTTGATTCAGTCTCTCTTCTTGCCTATTTATTTTTGTGTTTGCTCCTTTCTAGTCTGTAGATTGTTCTACTGTATTTTTTTTCTTTCGTGAACTGAATTGTTTTTTTTTGTATAGAAAATCTATAGGGCTTAAACTACCATACTGTCAATTACTTTTCTCGACGTAAACATTGCATTCCAATAAAAAATAACACTTTCATACCTAAAACTAGATTATTATTACGAGAAAATTGACTCCATCAGGCATCTGTACGAGATCGAGCCTCAATGCCAGTAATTTGTTTCGTCTGTCCTAGTGATGTTTTTACAAATCGCACGTTAATTAACGTTACCGAAGGCTTGCGGTGTAACGTTTCCTGTTTGTGCCTTGATTGCAGGGTAAGGCTACAGCACTGCATGTTTTTGTTTACGTCGCTGCTGAGCTGACGTCTGCTTTGCAGACGATTCTACAGTCTGTTGCTGTTTTAGGTCTCGCTTTAGTAGGAAAAGTTTGATTTACATTGCATGATTGGTATGCAGTTTGAATGGAGCGTGCTTCGCACCTTGCAGTGAATGTTGAATCTTCGTGTTCTGTTGGTAAACTCGCGTAGTTGAATTGGATTTGTTGTCGGTGAAGCCGGACGGCCACGGCAAGGTCGCTGCTTGGCTGTCATTCACGTGGTTTCACTACCTGCTCTTGTATTTCGATACATTTGCTTGGCCTGTAGTTCAAACATAAATTACAGAGCGTGTTTGTTTGAGCATTTGGTTCTGTTATGATTATTGTAACACGACGAATTTGTTTTCGTTAATTTTGTTGACATATTCATGACTTGTTTACATGTTGGAAGACGTGTGATAAACTTGTAATATGATAAACTTGTAATAGAAGGTAATGCAGGCTAAATTACTGATCATTATCATTTGTAAGTAAATACAATGCCGAGAGGACAAAGTGAAACTAAGAAGGTTAATGTGTTTGTTGGTCTTACCAAGTCGTATTCTTAACCTTGGTTGTTTGGAAGACGCTATGGCATCACATCATTCGCGAACGTAATGATGATGACCTATGTCAACCGAAAATAGCTTTAGCCATCTTTAGCTATAATATAACAAAGTGTCCTTAAAGTATTCACAAGCATTGTATGTACGTATTGTCTGCAGTCTGTGAAGTGGAGACAAATTGTGCTAGGTGTTGTGAAATGGTGTCACCCAGGCTCAAAGCAGGCCGTCATGCGAGCGGTGTCGCCAGGTCTTTTACTTAAAGAACAATGTGTTTTAACTAAATAAGTACATTTAATCTTACTCAATATATTTATAATTCTTATGTTATGGAAAATTGTTGAACTATCTCTTGGTTATTTTGTAGGTCTTCTGCCTTTTTTATACTGATAATTCATACCATCATGTTCTTGCTTTAGACATAGTCCATTGAATAAAAAGTTCTAGAGTGCGAGAGTTGGTAACGTAAGATGTTTCTTCGGAAACATGTCAAGAGTCCCTAGGTAATAAACATACTAAAACCCCCGGACACTAGGAGAAGCCCCGGAGTGGGGGGAGGGTGGAAAGGGTCCATTTTTTCATTTTTCGCTTAAATCTCAAAAACGGTACAAGTTAGAGAAAAACGTTCAAGGAAAAGTTGAAAGGCCATAAATTATCTACAAGTTATACCTTAATCACTTTTTCCTATATCCTACCGTTTCTGAGTTACACGCATTAAAAAATGATTTTGGCTCAAACAATTTTCCCATACTACATACCCATGTTTATCACATCAATCGATCAAAAAATATTTCTTTCTTCCATAAAACTCAAATGTGCAACTTGTGACCGGTACTGATAGATTGCTCTTGATTAGGTCTATCATTGGTAAAATAAACACATTCCTCCATGGAAGCCTTTAGGAGGAATCGATTGTCAAAATATTATATTAGGGTAGTTTTAGTTACTGAACTTGAACTATTTATTTCTTTCTTCCAAAAAACTCAAAAGTCCAACTTGTGACCGGTACCGATAGATTGCTCATAATTAGGTCTATCATTGATAAAAATACTAGATTCCACCATGGAGGCGTTTAGGGGAAATTGAACTTTATAAGGGTAATTACGATACCTGAACATTTCATTTTTTTTCTTCCAAAAAGCTCAAAAATGCAACTTGTGACCGGTACTGATAGATTGCTCTTAATTATGTCTATCATTGGTAAAAAAAACACATTCCTCCATGGAAGCCTTTAGGAGGAATTGATTGTCAAAATATTATATTAGGGTAGTTCCGCAACTTGACCTTTTTATTTTTTTTCTTCCAAAAAGCTCAAAAGTGCAACTTGTGACCGGTACTGATAGATTGCTCTTAATTAGGTCTATAATTGGTAAAAAAAACACATTCCTCCATGGAAGCCTTTACGAGGAATCGATTGTCAAAATATTATATTAAGGTAGTTTGAGTTACTGAACTTGAACTATTTATTTTTTTCTTCCAAAAAACTCAAAAGTGCAACTTGTGACCGGTACTGATAGATTGTTCTTAATTAGGCCTATAATTGGTAAAAAAAACACATTCCTCCATGGAAGCCTTTACGAGGAATCGATTGTCAAAATATTATATTAAGGTAGTTTGAGTTACTGAACTTGAACTATTTATTTTTTTCTTCCAAAAAACTCAAAAGTCCAACTTGTGACCGGTACCGATAGATTGCTCATAATTAGGTCTATCACTGATAAAAACACCAGATTCCACCATGTAGGCGTTTAGGGGGAATTGAATTTTATTAGAGTAGTTATGATACCAGAACTTTTTATTTTTTTCTTCTAAAATGCTCAAATGTGCAACTTGTGACCAGTACTGATAGATTGCTCTTAATTAGGTCTATCATTGGTAAAAAAATCACATTCCTCCATGGAAGCCTTTAGGAGCAATTGATTGTCAAAATATTATATTAGAGTAGTTACGCAACTTGACCTTTTTATTTTTTTTCTTCCAAAAAGCTTATAGTTTTTTTATCAGTGATAGACCTAATTATGAGCAATCTATCGGTACCGGTCACAAGTTGCACTTTTGAGCTTTTTGGAAGAAAAAAATGAAATGTTCAGGTATCGTAATTACCCTTATAAAGTTCAATTTCCCCTAAACGCCTCCATGGTGGAATCTAGTATTTTTATCAATGATAGACCTAATTATGAGCAATCTATCGGTACCGGTCACAAGTTGCACTTTTGAGTTTTTTTGGAAGAAAAAAATAAATAGTTCAAGTTCAGTAACTAAAACTCTCCTCATATAATATTTTGACAATCGATTCCTCCTAAAGGCTTCCATGGAGGAATGTGTTTATTTTACCAATGATAGACCTAATCAAGAGCAATCTATCAGTACCGGTCACAAGTTGCACATTTGAGTTTTATGGTAGAAAGAAATATTTTTTGATCGATTGATAATGGGTATGTAGTATGGGAAAATTGTTTGAGCCAAAATCATTTTTTAATGCGTGTAACTCAGAAACGGTAGGATATAGGAAAAAGTGATTAAGGTATAACTTGTAGATAATTTTATGGCCTTTCAACTTTTCCTTGAACGTTTTTCTCTAACATGTACCGTTTTTGAGATTTAAGCGAAAAATGAAAAAATGGACCCTTTTCCCCTCTCCCCCCACTCCGGAGCTCCTCCTAGTGTCCGGGGCTTTTAGTATGTTTATTACCTAGGGACTCTTGACATGTTTCCGAAGAAACATCTTACGTTACCAACTCTCGCACTCTAGACCCCCTTTGGAGGCACTCATTCAATGGACTAACAGTGGAGAAGATGGGTTTGTAGAAAAGTTGACGTGACGTCATACAACATACTGTATCTTTACTGCTTATTTTTTCCTAATAGCTTTTGTAGCTTTCCTTGGTCATCATAATCATTATCATCATCATGGATTTCTATGCGTTTGTTCTAAAGAAATATATGAAATATCTAAAAATTACACCTGGCAACATTAGATTATGTTTCACGCTAGCGCCGAGTGGTGCGTCGTGCGCCGGCGCCGCCGCCGTGCTGCTCGCAACGGGGCTAAGGTCGCGGGCTTGCATTTTTCATTGCATCTACTTTACTCACTATACTTACCTGCCTGCACAATCAAACTAGGCTTAGGAAACCTATTTTATTTTATGCATTTGTTATGTTCTGATAATTTTGTCACGTTATAAGGGCTATGTATCCAAACCGTCAAAATGGAACCTTTATCACTGAATCTTCGTAGTATGTACGTCCACTGTATCTCATACATTTAAATCATGAAAGTAAGAATGATGTTTTTACTGAAGCCGTATTTCTGTTGCCGCTATAACAACGAATACTAAACGGAAAAAAATACAAACAAAAAGTTTTTTTTTAAGATATTGAGGCTGTATCTCATGAGTACATGTATTACTACTGCAGCTAACGTTTAACGATAAACACTAATAAACAGAATAAAAACAATATTTAAGGGTGCTTCCATATAAGGAATAAAGGAAAATCTTTAATAACCATTTTTTTACAAATAGTACGGATGCAATGCCGACTCACACTTGGCCGTTTTCTGATTGCGTTTATGCAATGTTACTATAGGTACTTTCCTGCCTGCACAATGAGGCTAGAAGACCCCCTTTTATTAGATAAGAAATGATAATTTAGTAAAAATACATTTTCTCAATATATTATTTTTATTGATGTATTGTTATTGGAATGTCATCGTTACATTGTTAGGAGACTACCTAGGAGATTAGATTACAACGAGGTAGTTCCATTTATCTATTTTCCGTGTTTCTATGACGTCGTTATGTTGATCTTATTATTGTATTCGTATTAGATATCACTCAACCTTCGTTCCTATTAGTGATTTGGCACACATATTTGATAGGCACTATTGGTATTCGACTTTGGTACTTCGGACCCCATATATGGCCAGGTATAACTATTAATACATAGAACATTTTAGGGATGTTTTTCAGTGGAAGCTACCGTGACTCAGTCTCGTGACCAAACTGGCAGCTGTCTGGCTTGGCGTGAGTAAGAAAACATGCAACGTATGTGTACTATGTACACCTACTATAATTGCATGTTTCAACCTACCTACTCTACATAGTGTAAATCTTGATTGTTCTCGATCAGCTGGCAGGCGAGGCAAATTATACAATTGTTTGTCTTAATCAGTCCATTGAAAGTCGTACGTGCAACATGCAGTATTGCAATACAGTTTGTCAGCTTAGATCATCCACAGGAACGGTTGAGCTCACTATCAGGCCTTGCGTAACATGAAACGCTTAGATTTTCTGTTATTCGTAAATCTGTTGTGACAGGTTCTATTTGCAGTAATAGAGTTTGCATTAAATAATAGGCGAGTGTATTAGGAGTTTCTGGCGTGGAGCCAGGCCCCTGCAGGGGGAGGCGAATTGTGAAATGCGCTTTCGATGCGGCTGCGCCCGAATGTGGGTCAACTGAGAACGAACCCGCTTTACGAGCGCCGCTTCCTGGCGCCACCTAGAACAAACCCGACTCCATTGCCCAGCCAGTTTGACACAAATAGATTTTATGAAGATGTATTAGCGATTGGATAACCAAAACTGGACGGACGAATGAACTCTAGCAGATCTTTGATGTTTCATCTCTGGAAATACCGATGACTGTATTGGCTCATAACATTTCATAGTATATCATGTTTGCTTTGGACCAGTCATAGTTTCCGGCAATTCATTGGTGCCTGCTGTTATTTTGTGATTTATCGCTCTTGTAACTTGCATTTTTTCCTGCTGCCGAGTAAAAGTAATTGTACTTGCATTTTGACTGAAGCCACGAGTCATCAAATAATAACGAAATATTCGAGCCCTTTTCCTCTTTCCACAATGGCACCTGAATCGATAATCGCCATCAAAATGCAAAGAGCGCCATTTCCTGAGAAGCGGCAATTGGGGTAATGTTAGATGAACAATCACCGCGCCCCCATATTGGTTTCCTGAGGATTGGGGGGATGCGATAGCTGTGTTACACACTGCCTCACGTCATAGCTTTATTTTATTTAGAGCTGATCTTATCAGGCGAGATGGTTAGGTCATCATAAATATCACCTACTCTTGGGATTGTAGTCTATGACTTAATAGATTCTCCTTAACTCACATCAGATTGCTTTTTATATACCCGCCTCATTCCTTATGCACTATCGAAACGTATATAATTCCTTGGTTATATTGTCGAAGGTATTTAGTATTTTTTAGGTGTTTGTATACGTTTTTCCTGGCAATGGTTTGTTTATTTCCCAAGTGTCTGACTCAGCTCAAACTATGCAAACAACCGTTCATGACCCTTTTAGCCACTTACATTGTTTCTTACTTGACTCATAAAAGTGGTCACCGTAGATTGAAGGTTATGCCAGGTAGTTTCCCGATTACGATCTCATAAAGTGTTTGTTTACCATTACCTCAATAATGTAAGGATTCTAAAATTGTGTCACGTTGAACTTGTGGTTCATCTATCCAGAATATTCCTTATCTCAGTTCTAGTAATTTAGTGGTTTACCGCACTCGTATGTGTGTACGTATAATCGCGACGTAACGGTGTTTCTTTCTCATAGTGTAAATTTGGATTACCTGACTTAGTCGCGGTGCAATGTTTTGAAATGTTGGATCGTGTGTCAGAAAAATCGAAGTGGCTCGGCGTCGCCGCAGCCGCGTACTTAGGCGGGCGGCGGCAGCGGCGGTGCGGCGGGCCCGGCGAGGCGGCGCCGCGCCAGCATGAATCACGCCGCATCTCGCCGACCCCGCCGCCCGCGCCGTAGACGCTCGCCGGAATGTAGGTCACCTGCTTGCGATGGTTTGTTTGGGTCCCCCCGAATTAGAGTGTGTTAATAATACGACAACCTTTGCTCGCCGCGCTCATAGAACACTCTATTTCTGTCAACGCTTTAGAACGCATCGCATACCAGTTCAGATGCATTCTGGTGATATTTTATTTAGCCATGCAGCCATTTATATGCCAGGTTCCTTTAATGCACGCAGGGCAAGGCAAAAGCTGCGCCATCGATTGGGGAGCTATATCACTAGGACATTGATAGGCATGTAAGCCTGAGGATATATACCCCACCTGCACAGATTTTCCTTACTACGGCCGAAGAATACTAACTAAATCTAGTTCGACTTGAGTTCGGTTCGTAGTCTTTTAAAGACTTTTATGTTGGCCATGGTAGATTGTGTCCAGGTGGAAATGCACCAAATATGAGCATGAAGATTCTCTAGGGTATCAGCTCCTTTTCCAGTCTTAGCCGGACATCGCGGCTTAACGATGGCACGACTATTTATGTCTATATTTTATTTACTTGCCAGTACATGCCATAGGGCAATTTGATTGGATATTAACTGTTTATAAGCTCCACGGAATACCCATACATATTGATTTTCCTTGTGGCTATAAGCCGTTGCTGCGGGAAAACCCTAACCGATGCACAACAAACATTGTAAAGTACGAGAATAAATACTCACACGACAATAAACAAACACTCATTTCGTAAGTAAAAGTTTTCTCAGTGTTTCTAGTAACTGTTATGCACGAACGACTCAAACTTTCGACACTGAGTGACCTTTAAAGGTTAAGGAAAATCATAAGAAAAACAACGATTTCGTAAACAAAACAATCTCCCTTGTACGTTGCAAGATTTATTATGTAACTGTCTTTCAGATGAGCTTCCACGGAAGTGAAAGGGATAGTATCTATAAATTCCATTCGATGTCTGAAACATTTTCTATTGTATTCTTGTTAACAATATTTATAGCCCGTCACTTTGTGCTATTGTACTTGCACGATTTTCCTGGATCGGCCCTCAAATATTTGTCAAACGTGGCGATAACTACAGTATTTATAGGGCCGTTATCGCTCTGGCTATCCCTCAAGGGAAAAGACGACGCGTGTTGTCTGTAGATAATTTTACCCTGGGATAGGTTGGATCAGTGATTAACAGTTGCATGTTGGTAGGTGTGCACCGGGCCAGGTCGCTCATCTAAATAGGTCACTCGCACCGTAGCCTGGTTTGTTTGGGTCCCCCGTATTGATCAAGCATACCACCAGCGTAACAGCTCGGGTCGGATGTGCGCACGCAGACCGGCACTGCATGGTCAATGCAGCCTGCACTGGGACCGAGCCAAACTAGGTCGAAGGCTTAGATATGGATCTGCTTCATCGGCAGAACGCCAGCCAACAGTTTTATGTAGGCTAGAGCTGGTTTTTGGCTCCGAAACTTGCCGTTATGCATGAGTTCTTGAATTCAATGGATATTATTGTCAATTTCATAATGTCGACGTCGCCGGATGTGTCCTAATTTTTGTAAAACCAGTCTTTTTAAACTCCTGTGTAGAGTGTTTTTATAAGAACGAAACAAACACTCAAGGTGATTAAATTTTAAGACTCATAAGTGGTAAGATAAGATTTGGTCCGATACTGCATATCTTGGTGCATTTTGAAGCAGTGTAGCGCCATATCAGTTTATCGCAAATTACTTCTCGGTAATCTAGAGCGCAGGCATGCCTGGATTGACGTCAAGTGGTGTAGGTTATGTAAAGGATTGTGGGTTGGTGCAGCGAGCGCCGAGCGACCTGCAGGCGACCCAGTGACAAGTAGGCCACGGCTACTAGCCGCCTAGCCGCTGCACTGTCACTAATACTCGGCCACTACTCGCTGAATATGATGCCCTGGTTATTTACAGACACGCCAAATCGGGCTGCAATACTAAATAGATACTACGATGTAGACCAAGGCGATTTCAAAGTATTAATGGATTCCTAGTACTATCTGTTTACTCTAGTTCTACGTTTACTATCTGAATTGAGCGGAAAATCAATAGTGTACTACTATTTAGTAGAAGTAGGGCTCAGGAAGCAATTATAATCAAAAGATGGAAATAGTAAGACGAATCGGCCGTTTATTTAGGTTTCAATCCCCTCTTTTACGTTATAAAGATAAATAACACAGCTCTCATCATTGAGTAGCGAGAAACCTTCCCAACCTTTGACAATAGTAAAAGAACCATGTGACTGTCGCACGGTAATTACGAGGTAGTAGTTTTTTGCAACGTTGCGCAATACGAATGCAGTTCATAACGAGGCTGCTATCTAGGACACGCTGCAAGGCACGGACGTCTGCCAAGTTCGCGCGCGCGCCTGCGCCGCGGGGCCCGTCTTGCCCGCGTTCGATCGCGTTACGTCGACGCTACGTGAAACGTAATCGTAAGTAGGTCGGCGGGTGCGCGCGCAGCCCAAGCAGGGCCACCCTCGCCCTCCGCCGCGAGTACGACGTCACTATTGATCGCGCACGTGGCGCCGTAAGTGACGTAGCGTTGTCGCGTCGGTAGTACACCCCGGCGCCCCCCACAAACTCCCTCGGCTGCCCCCCTCAGTGAGGTAGCGCCCGCTCCGACCCCGGACCCGAGCTGCATACTGCAATTAATTGATGATATGCTCGTACGTAAGCCTAGTTTTCAGCCTTCACCGACCGGTTAATTAATGCTTTGAGACTTTTCCCATTCATTATTTCCTTGAGCCATTTTAATCATTTTTATTGTAGCGCCTAATCGTGTGAAAGATAGTCAACATGCCAGCAAGTTTAAGCATTTATTCACCTTGTTATTTACGCCGCCAGCGTGAATTCGTTTTACGAGTTTTGCGGCTGGCATTATTGCATCGTAGGTTTTATAGTACTCCGCTGAAGTAGTACCGTAAATTGTGGTATTTATGATACACGTGTAGCGAGAGGACCACGCGAACGGTCGTGACTAAACTGTCATAAAACAGTATACAGTCGAGCTAAGAACATTCACAGAGTTTAGTTTTAAGACTTTACAAACATGTTTACTATTTTAAATTTATGACTTTATAGCAGTTTCGCAGTCATTATGCTTCAAAGTTCAAACATTAAGTAGGTAAGTGTACCGAACAAGTTTTTAAGATTTTAAGATCATGCATAGCCATTTTGATTAAATTATCATTACAAAACAACTGATAAAAAAAGTGTTTTGAAATTGGCCACCACGTGTATGGCATTTCTATCGAGCGAGTGTAGTAATCTAACGCGTGTCACGTATTTTGGACGCATTTTTTGTCTTGTTATTTCTATTTATCACCAATACGTATCGGGGGGAATGCAGTGCCTGCGCACACAAACAAGATAAGCGAAGGCTTTTCTCTGAACTGACGTCAATCGCTATGACGCCCATTGTAATAGAAAAACTATTTTTTTAAATTAGTTACCCTAGATAAGATTAAAACAAATAGTTTTGTAACCGGACACTACTTTTACGGCCAACAATTTGAATGAGTAATATAATCTAACACGTGCGTCATGTATTTTCGTTACATATTTTGTCATGTCATTCCTATTTATCGCTAACTAGCGACCCGTCCAGCGGTTGCAGCCGCTGCTTATCGTTATTCCGTCCGAATAAGTTATTTTCCCGGCATATATTATTCATAATAATATACTTGTATATAAGTATTTTATGTTAGTTTTCACTGTTCTATGCTTTTAAATGTATGTATGTTGTAATAAAAATGAAGTGTTTTTCTATGTATCTATAATCGGGTTAATATATGAAATTTAGCGTTGAAATTATATTTAAAATTGTTCAATATATTATACTCTTGGTGTTCCTTAATAAAATAAAACATTTCATTTCAATCATTCTATCTATTCAAAAAACCGCATCAAAACATCATCATGACAGAGAGAGCGAGAAACGCAAAAAACGACTTCACTTTATACAAAGTATGATGATAATATGATGGATGAGGATTGATATCGGGCAGAATGCAACGCCCGCGCACACAAACAAGGCATGCAAAGGCTTTTCCCTGAAATTGTGACGTCAATCGCTGCAACGCCCACATGCCCATTGTGATTGTCAAACGAAAATAGCCGGATGCCGCGTAATGCGATTGTAGCACTCTTTATCGAATCGATTCTATTGGAGAATGATGGTGTTTCCGGTTACTGTGTTTACTAACACGTATTGGTATCTTTTCGCGTGATGCTGGGTCAGAATAGCATCACCCGTTTTGTGTTTTACCCGTAGGCGTCACAAAAGGTCACTAGAGTAAGCTCGTACAAGTGATTCGTTTAATCCTGGGATTGGACAGCCAGTGTTCCCCGTGAATTCATCATTTTGTATCTCTTCATATACCCATATACCCTTTAGGGCGCACAGTGAAGGCCAAAAAACAATGTTTTTGTTATTGTAGTATGCCTTTCAAACGTCTCTTTAGTGCACCGAGTAACGTCACTCTAACCTTTTGGTAGTCAAATAAACTAAACTCGCTTGCATTTGAATTACGATGTTTACCAGTACCTACCGAGGCTCGAAATATTCCTTCATTCATACACTTAACCAATATGTTATATAAAATTAGGTCTCTTTTTGCGTTTATCTGTCTGTGATGGAACAAATCAGTCTATCTCGCTACATAATAAACGAAAGCCATCGTTGATGAGTTTTTCTCCCATAAACTTTTATGAGATTCAATATTAATATTTTCACACTACAAAGGCGCGTTGCGGTAAAAACAACTAAAAGTATATGCTGCTGTTAACCTGAAGTTATCGTTTTCTCGTACGTGGGACGTAAGCGTGTTAGATATTTTCCACGTGCAACGTTCAGCCACCTTTACCTCCACCTTAAGGGCATTTATACACAATAGTGTTTCAAACGAGTTTCTGTTTGCATAACATTACAGTATATATAATTTATTGAGTTGAATATCGATCAATGGTTGGACTTAAATAAGACGATTTTGTCATCTTATTAGAATACCTTATTCTGTGGTTGTACTGAAGAGAACCATAACATAACCACGAATGCATATCGCAATGTACGTACTTGCAATCGATTGCTACAATAACTACGTCGTAGCATACTAGATCGATTCAGACTGCGAAGCAACATGTGAATTTTTCAGAATATTGTATGCATCCCGGCCTCTAGATCGTATGCACTGCCGCTACTGCTTCCAGATTATGCTTCACGTAGCAGTTCTGTGATAGCTAAGTCGTAGAATAGTCTAGGTCAATTAAGACTGCGACGAATCGTGTGAAGATTCCAGAATGTACTGTACGCGACCTCTAGATGCGCTCCAGCTCCTGCTTCCATGGCCCCGATGTCTTTTTTTTTAGCCATTGCAGTAGCCAGCGACACTCACGCAACTGTCATTCTATTGTCACTGTGATTTTCAACACTTATGACTGTTAGATGAATACGAAACGGCTAAAACCATCGAACTGACACATAAGTGGAAGATTTTCGTTTAGCAAACTTCAGCAATAGCTACGTCGTAGCATACTCTGGGTCAAAGTGCGAAGATTCGAGGATATACCAGGATGTAGCTACGTCATAGCATAGTCTAGGTAAATGAAGACTGCGACGAATCATGTGAAGATTCCAGACTGTACTGCATCGTGGCTTCTAGATCCTACGCGGCACAGCTCTCCCTTTCAGATGATTCACGCTCCTATTCTGAGACAGCTACGTCATAGCATACTCTTGCTGTCAATTGAGACTACGTCAAATCGTGAGAAGGTTCTAGAACTACCTGTGACATTGCGGCTTCATGCTAGAAGACGTAGGTACGCCAATCTTTTTGGGCAGCCTAAATTGAATTCGCTGCGACACGCTATGAAGAAGAAGAAAGTCGCGGCTAGATACTTCGCTCTGCTGTTCTTCGCTACAGTTTCTACAATAGGTATTACACAAGAACGGTCCCGTCGCGATTAGGTTTTACGATTTCGCTCTAGTATTCAACTGTAAATCGTGGTCTTCATGAGCACTGGTTATAAGTGTCGATGGGGACCCGTTCGTTATTCGGCTTGTTCAATATCGGTAAATGAAAATAATGTTGCGCAACACACAATTTACGATTTCTTTCAGTCATAAGGTCATTTAAATTAGCGAGTCTTTAAGGGTGAGTTGTAATTGGTTCTTCTATACAAACTGACGCATTTTTTGGCAATTTTTGGATGGGATTTTTTCATATGTTCCTTGAGTAAACTTGTTCAATTGCAGGAATAGAACTGAACTTAAGCTTTAACTGTTACACCTGAACCTGAACTCACCCTAAAAATATTTGAAATGAATTTAAAATGATCTAATACAGCATGACTTTGTAGTAACATAGGTATGATGTACTTGCTATTATTACATTTTAGAAAATTCTAGATGAGTCTAGAGACCTTAGTCCCACATACCTCCCTTTCGTTTTACATTGCATTGTACTTTACTCTTGTTTACAAAGAGATGTAGTATTCGTTTACATGATAGCACGAGCCACATTAATAGTTTACCCATTAAACCATTACATGACTCGGAAATTCTATGTTTTTCTATACTTACTGTATAATTATATTTTCAACTAGCGCCCGGTAATTTACTCGTCAGTAATAAGCAGTTTGCCCAAGTGAACAGTGTAATCATTTACAATGGGTATAATATTGTACGTAGAAATGGAGATCAACAACAGATTTCAAGCCTTATAATTATTTAAGCAAAATATTGAAGAAATATATATATGCCGTGTGATGTCGGCTTAGAATAGCATCACCTCCACATCCTACCCGCGGGTGTCGTAAGAGGCGACTAAGGGACTAGAGAGTATTAAAATTTTTAGGCCACAGGCTGACAACCTGTCACTATAGTGATACACATGTTTTCTAAAACAATCTTCAAAAATGTCAGACGTGGCGATAGCGACCGCATTCTTGCGGCCGTTAACGCTCTGCCTACCCCACAAGGGATAAAGGCGTGATATATGTATGTATGTATTGAAGAAAGTACATTAAAATTAAGATATGTTTGGTTTCAGGTAAGATTGGAGATTTTGATACAGGTGAACTTTCTAACGTCTACACATCAAAACTAACGTACGTATATTTTGTTTAATTAAATGATACCTAAAAATAAAGTTTCTCGGTTACTACAGGCAATATTCCATTATCAAAATAAAAGCTGAATGCCCTTTGCAATTACTCGTTGTTGTTGTTTGAGGATGTATCCTCAAATGTGAAAGGCCCTGTCCTTGAAAGGTTGTAGGTTATTGCGTAGAAGTTTTTATAGGTCGTTAAGGTCACAACTGAAGGAGATTGAAGCTCGTGTTTTCCGCCCACACAGAGTTAAGATTCTCCTTACACTGAATTTACGGTTGAGATGGCATTATTATTAATTTGTTTTCAAGTTGTCTTGTAAAGTGTATTCCGGTAATACTCAAAAAAAAAACATTACAATGTCGTACTTCCTATTACAATTTTTTTATTCTTACGTACGTAAACTCTACGTACTACGTAGACTCACTTAAATACAAATTGAAAATGTTTACAAATTGTTAAGGTGAAAAACTGATGGCCAAGTCATTTAATCTCTAGAAACCAGTAAAAAGTTCGTTTCAAACGAAACCTACAAAATTCGCGCGAACTTTTTATTGTTGCCAGAACGTGCCAGAACTCTCGCAAGTTTTATTGACGTTCGCGGATGTACGCACGTGACTGCTAGCTGGAAAATTTGCAACTAACTTGTTTGTTTACCCTAAGATTTTAAAATGTGATTTATCCTGTTACCTTCACTCAATTCCCCAACAAAAATTCAGTGACAAGCCAATATACATACAAGTAACTGAAATACATCCTATTCTCGTAAATGTTTACAACGCTCATAGCCGTTAGCGTAATCCGTTTACGTAAAGGTCGCGCTACAACTACTACAAGTTATGTAGTGTTTGTTTACATTGGCTCGTAACACGATCAAATCAAAGCTCTGTTACGTAATGCAATTAAAACTAGAAACGCGAGTTGCACATGACATTTTAACGGGAGGTCTATGGAAAGGTCAGTAGGTTAGGCGTAGCTGTGTGCTACGAGCAGGCGCGGCGTAGGCGGAGCGTAGCGCGAAGGGTAGCTGGGGTCGGTCTGCACTGCGGTGCAGCGGGGCGCGGGGGTAGGAGGATGCAATCAGGGTTGCCACACGGCCCGTACCAAACCATCATAATATTTAGAATTGAGGGTCAAGTAAATAAAAAATTAGGAAATAGAATTCACAGGTACTCGTGTTTTGTATTACGACGTATAACTCTTTTTATGTAATGGTATTTTAGTGGCTATAAAGATATTTTTTTACCGAAAAACTTCAAATGCATTATCTTCTACACGTTTTTAGATCATAAAACTCGTGATTTTTTGGCTTTAGACTGCCTTAACGTTGCGGTATTTAACGGATGCAGACAATTAAAACTCGTGACTTGTCGGCTTGTTGTCTATATTTTGCGTTACTTCGCAGACATAGACATGAAACCTCGTGTCTGTCGTCATTCGCTATCAAAATGATATATCAATCAAATATAGAGTATAAAAGCTGATCTCGTGTCTATGTTTCATGGACACAGCTACCTTCTAGTAAGAGTGTGTCTGGGTTAATATCTAAAAAATAATAATATATATTTCAGAAATGAAGTTCCATAGGTATTATTAAATGTCTCAAAATTACAGGATAATTAAATTTAAAAATTGCCTGTGTTGTAAATGCTTTGTCTAGTCCCGTAGTCCAACTTTACGGTGTGCCACCCCTAGCTGGCTCGATGCAGTATGCACCAGATACGACTCGTAGGCGGCCACCCACTCGGCTTACATAACCCGGCAGTAGGTGTTCTGTTCACTCAGTCCCGCCAACGCTGAAGGTTGAACCGCATAAGGTCGGCTTTCTCGGTCACGTAAATACGACATTTTTCTTTCAATTAAGGGTTGATCCCGTTGGCCCTGTAGTATCGGCTTAGAATAGCATCACTCCATCTACCTGTGGGTGTCGTAAAAGACGACTAAGGTATGAATCCATAGAACGGGCAGCGGCGTTCTCTATGAATATCTACAATATCTGGCACTGCGCTCGCCCATCCCCCTGCCAAGCGTGGTGGGTGAATATAGCAAAGCAGTGGACTGTTGTGACTGTAAAAGAAGGGCTGATCCCACAAAATCGAAATCCCAAAATAGACATACAAATACACCCAAGTTTTCAGCTCGTGTTTTATTGCGATCGAGCCTAATACAGAAAACTAATCGTTACGAACTTAATAATACACTATTTGGAAAACCTACATGTCTCGCTTTTGGGTGACCGGACGGCCTGTACTAAATAATTTACAGATACGCTTGTACTACAAACTGGAACAAAATATTAATAAATGCCCCATCACCTGCCAGTTGGCACTGACCGATAAATAGTTTATTACCGCTGTTTATAACTGTTTATTCAACTAATACAAATGATCACATGCGACAAGTCGTGACAAAATGTCGCATGCTATGCCTAACAAACATGTTTTCGATTTTCATTCCAAGTAATAACATGCAAGTAGAATGTGTCGGCTAATTAATTTCACTGCATTGATAGCCACGAACAAACATAACATCGTTTGCAAGTAGATGTCAGAAATAACTGTTGGGTTTCAACAGAACTGTTGCACTACTAATTCAATACTATACATTTATTTATTTATCCATTTATTGCACACAATATAACACAAAGGACATAACATTAAGAACAATACACAACAGGTCAGCTTATTTCTAAAAAGAAATCTCTTCCAGCAGACCTAGGGTAGTGAGATGGCATAAAGTAGGGCCGTTGACGGTACCTATAATAATTTGTAAAACAAATACTTTAGCAATAATACCTACTTATATAAATAATATACCTACACTACATAATTATTACATAATAATACCTATATTTATATACGTACATAAATACACCATAAATATATATACCTATAAATTAATTTGGGAGAGAAAGATAATGCTCTTTTACGCGTTTTTTGAATATACATATTTTTACAGAACACAGAAAACATAGAAATGTAAAATAAATTAAAATAAAATATTGAATAATTTGTGTAATGCTGGCTTAGTACATAGTATCACCCTAAATTCTACCCAAAAGTGTCGTAAACAGCGATTATTATACATACTTAAATCACGCCTTTATCCCTTGCGGGGTAGGCAGAGCGTTAATGGCCGTAAGAATACGGCTACTATCGCCGCGTCTGACATTATTGAGGATTGTTTTCCAAGGTTGTTTCAGAAAACATGTGTATCACTATAGTGACAGGTTGTCAGCCTGTCGCCTAAAAAAATGTAATACACCAATACTCTCGAGTCCCTTAGTCGCCTCTTACGACACCCGCGAGAAGGATGTGGGGTGATGCTATTCTAAGCCGGCATCACACGGCATTATTATTGGGTAAAAAATTCGAGTTTTCGAAAGCCTTTAAATAAATTTTCACCGCAAAATCAATTTTCCTATTCTGATAAGTTCTCCCCATTCATCAATTTTCTTTTCCTATTCAGTCAACCCACACCGTATTAGTTGTTTGCCTGTAAGCAATCTAGGAGTTCCTCAGAAACGATGATATCAATTCGCGTTTTCCACCAAATACCTAGAATACAGGTAATTCTATGACATTAACTTCCATATCATGTGTAACACGTGCAGTGGGTTGTAGTGTAGCCGAACTATCGATAGTTGTCATTCGAAAAACTCCACAATAGTATCGATAGTACAAAATATGTACTAGCTATCGATAAATTGCAATACAATCGATAGTATCGTAGACCATGATAAAAAACCGTATATACAATCTATCTATCAATCGATAGTATCAATAATATCGTTTCACAATAGTATTGCTACATTTTGAACTATATCAATACTTATTTATGTAACCTGTGCTGTATCCCTCTGCTGGGCAAAAGCCACCCCTGTTTTGGCCCACTCACCCCGGTCTTCGGTTTCCGACCGCCGGTCACTATTATGTGCGACTAAGTCTTCCTGCCATCTATCGATGTTATCGATACGATAGCGTAAACTATCGATAGACAATCGATATGCACGATCTATCGTGCGGTAACACTAATGTGTAGCGAGCGCCACGGCGCCACCGCTATCGCCCTCCGTTCCCCCACAACAGATAAAATAGTCATAATAATCCAAGCCTATACACGGTGAGCTACTATACCCGCCAACCTGCAATTTAAACCAATTTCAGTGGTTATTGCTAAAGCGCCTACCTTTTAATAACACGTTGATTAACATCTTGCAATTATTTGGAATAAGGCGGTTCTGTTTTATTGTTTTTCTAGTTAGCAATCAACTTGAGTTCTCCCCCGCCCACACGCAGTCGGCTTTACTTGGAATTTCTTATAGTTTCTGTCCTTGTTTCACTTTTCTTATACTAAGAATTGGCGAGGACAACCTTAGTATCAATAGTTAAAGATAGTTCCGTATAGGCCTTAAATAGCCTTCTCGGTATTGAGTCATTTCAGTTCATTTATAGTCTCAGAGTATTGGCAAGACATTTTGCTGCCGTAAAGGAAAACCCCGCTAGGTACTTCCCAGCGAGATTAAATCATACACAATAACATAAGTTTATGTTTATCATTGGTGAAATTAAACTATTGAAAACCTTAAATCACTTCTCCTCGTCTTAGGTATACGATATTAGAATAACTTGTAAAAGTGGGAGCTTCCAATTTTTCTGTTGGATATCTAAAACCTTCTCCGAAGTGTGACAAATACTTCGCTGAAAAGAAAACCGCATCAAAATCGGTTGACCCAAGCGCAAGTCAATCGCGGACAAACACAAACATACAGGTCAAACTGAAGACCTCCTTCTTTTGATTTTTTTTGGAATAGAAAGTATAGAAACAGATGGAAAAGCCGTTGCCAGCTCTAATGGCAAAAGTAGGACTTTAAAATCCTCCTTCCGGTAAAAACAATTGCAAGTTTCCTAAAATAAACTATTATTTATATTTCTTCTTTTCCTCCCTTTATAAAATTTTACTTATTGGAGAAATGCTGAGCGTTTCGCTTCAATTTCATTGAGTGATGTGTTGACTGATACATGGGTCGGACGGAACACGCTAGCGCCTCGCCGATGCCTATCGCGCCTAATATTATACCTCTCGGTCCGTCAACCAGACAGTTATATTGTAACCAATTTCCATAAACCATGATTGTTATGTCAGTAGTAAAACACAAACCCCATAAAGTACTGCTTCGACCAAATAAGCAGAATTCTGTAGAAGAGGCCCGCAGAAGAGGCAAAAGACTGAAGTGAATTAAATGTTCTACTATTCAATCGCTCACACAAAATAATCTTCTGTTGTAAAACGGCAACTATAATTTATGAGTGTTTTCTGTACTTTGCACTTTTTACATATTTTTTAATTCAGTATTTCCTACAATCACAGTAGAGTTAGTAAAAGTGAGTGTGTCTGACTGAGTCTGTGTCGATTTTTCTTGCATTTATGGTAGGTATGTTTGTGTACTAGTTTTTGCTTCACGTTATTTATTCATAAGGTTCCCTCTACCTCGTCTTTGGTTCCAAAACTAACTGTTAGATACTGTCCCCTTGTGATAACGCCCTATTTACGTCAATTGCGAAAACGAGGTTATCTACATTCGTAGGAAAATAGATAGTGTAAAACACCATAGCATTTGCACAATATTGCGCCAATGATAAATGCAGATAGGCACTTTTATCTAGCAGGTACAAAATATTTTGATTATCTAACCGGGTCTAGGCGATAGTTTTTAGGTAAATATTTATCGATTTACCTGGGTCCCGACGATAATGACGAAAGTGTGAACGTAATCGCGAGGTTAAAGTTGTTTTTATCAAAATTTGTTTAGTCATTTTGTATGCCCAGCAGATATGGCATATTATGTTTATGAACAAGAAGACATTTCCGTGTCCCTTTCAGTTTAGCTAGGCTCCTGGTGTTCCACTTAAGGCACTCCAGTCCCTCAATGCCAGCAGAAACAGTCCTTAATACAGAAACAACTTCTGGTATGAAACCGTTCGTATCGCTTATAGTTTAGCTCTACTCCAGGTGCTCTCCATCCGATATTTTAGATTAGACCCTCAAGTACTGAGAAAGGCTAATTCATGTTGGTTTCCGATATTCCCTACAAATTTCATGAAAATTTCCCGTGGGAACAAAATATTTTCCCGTACTAAAAAGTAGCTTTCCAAAGGTTAAAGATTATTTTAAAGTCGGCCTAGTAGTACAAATCTTTTTTCTTTACTTTATTAGTGCAGATTAACTGCAGCTGTATCATTCATAATCATTGTCGGATTTTTTTATGGTTAATAATTTTTTTTACAAAACTAGCTTAGGCTCGCAAACAAATGTTAGCTTAAGTTTATTTTGTAACCGCTTTCTGAGATTTAAAACTATATAAATATTGAATACATATTTTCCTTGTTAGTCTTTTTGCAACATAATTCGAAGAAACAGTCTCAGGCAAATAATAAATAAATACGTATACCGTTTTCTGTTTAACACTTAACTCATATCGATATCTGCGGATTTCCAAGACTCGATTTTATCAATGACTATGAACCAACAATAAAAATAATATTTGTTATTAGTAATAAAGTTGCCACATCACTATGTAATACAAAGATAATTAATTGGTTTGACTCCTCATTGCGTGATTTGATTTGTTTACAAAAGGTTATCTTTCGTTTGTTACAATGGAAATTATGATAACTGTCATAGGAGCATGTAAAAACAAAGTGTTTTAATGACATCTGTAACTTCTATAACAATTAGGTGCGCACATACATCACGCCTTTATACCGTATGAGGTAGGCAGAGTGACAACTGCAGTGAAAATACGGTTGTTATCTCCGCCTCTAACGACATATTTGAAGGCAGGTTTCAGAAATATTGGTATCAAGAGGCAAGATTGTCAGCCTAAAATGAAAATGTTGCCTAAAATTGCAATACATACACATGAAAAATCCGAGTCCTTTGGCCGCCTCTTACGACATGGGCCGATGTTATTCTAAGCCTGCATCACACGGCCCTGGAAGATTCAATGTACTAGATACTTGTTGTTCTTCTTTAAACTTGGACTCTTGTCGGTGGAGTAATTTCTATTGTTGTTATCGAGTGAAATTGTGACTATATATTATTGGAAAAGCTTGCCTCATAAACAGTTTCAATTATGTAGAAATAAATAGTCATACATTATTGCCGAAACCGCTAGGAGTGACGCAAGTTGTTTTGCCAACCTCAGTCACGACTTGCAAAAAGAAAGGTGCCCTCGTTTCTCATCGTAAACAAACAAACACCGTTGCAAATTCACGGGGCCACTGAGCAAAGCCGCTACAGTTATTCATCCTCGTAAGGTGTCAATTAATGCAGCTTCTATTAAATGCCAATCGTGACTTCTAAAAATGTTTGTGTTCTTCCGAAATTCATAGTTCACCAACTGGATTAAGGTTCTAGTAAATAAATTTGAAGTGTCATCTCCAAACATCTTTTAATTTAACATAGCGACCAATTCAATAAATGTGCTTCTAAATTGATGATACAGCGTCTGAATTGTTGACTTAGCGACTAACGTTGATGCTATATTTATATTAGTAGGCGGGATGTTGAGCGTCAAAATAATAACATCGCTAACTAACACTTGCAACACTAACCGCTGAGTTATCAATTTTGTTTATCGGTCACTAAGGTAAATGAATAGATGTGACTAGTTTGAATATAACTCAGGTTTTTGTATGCTCTGTTGACTTAGTAAACAATCTGTTTTAAAAACAGTTGCTAACATACAAAACAGTCGCTCGCTGGTTGCAGATGCTAAGGCAAACTTTTGAGGCTGCATTTATAAATTTCCCTTTTCGTAAGCACCTAATAAAAGTAATGCGTATTTCATTACAATCTTTGCCGCGTGCCGCCGCGGAAAATGTTCCGACTCACTTGTTTTTCTTTTTCAGTTCGTTACCCCAGTTTTATGGAGTTATAAACAAGCTCTTGTTTATTATTTGTGCGACACGGTTCGTGGAAACGAATTGTCATGTCTTGCACATCCGTGAACGAGTGTGTGCACGACTTTTATCCGGCAGTTTCATTTTTATCTGAGTACCCTTGTTTAGCTTCATACAGTAAAGAAATATGAAAAAAAAAATATCTTCACTCGTATCTGTTGAACTAATGTTCATATTACGGATACTAACCCAGTGGTATAAAGATGTGCTTTAAAAATAGAAAACAGCTTCTAAACTTTTGTATCATAACCTGAAATAAAACTGAACATTGAATAAACGAAACTAATAAAGTGTAAATATTTCCTGTGCCAGCCTGCAATAAGCCAGTAAAAAAAAAAACAAATGTTGTGACTTGAAATCTAGTACTAACTAAGGACGAGGCTGTATGGTTTGAAGACCTGTGACCAAATACTTTGAAAATTTATTATTGCATAAACTACTATTTTGGAACTAATGCAGCCTAATTCATTTTTGACATAATACTCGCTATAATGCCACTTGCCCAGCACACCAGTGAACTATCGTAGAGTTGACTAGATACCTACTTTAGATTACTTATCCTAAGAAACTGACCTTCGGAATGTTTCGTTGTTATTATTTGGTTTGTTAAATAATGACGTAAAGTACTTATTTCTTACCAATAATATTGGTACAACTCAAACTTATTTTATTGAAAGTATTTAGGGCTTGTTTTTTGTTTAGAGCTATATGTCATGATTAGATAAGTGAATCCTGTTTTTATGACGTGAAGTAGAGAATGTAACCATACTTACTTACGATAAATCGTGACGTCAATCATAGTTTTTGTTACAGCTGTTTGTTAAAAATGAATTTAAAAAAGTGAATCTGCCCATGTATTAGAATTGTCAATTGATAATTAGATCCATGTTGTTCAGTTTAGTAAATCACTACTTGAAATGGGTCGGCAGACGTTACTAAATCATGTCAGAGGTCTGACACCAGGGTTCATCGGATTGACGGTCGATTCGGTATTCAGTTCCTTTTTCATCCTGTACTGTATATTCTGTGGTATTGTATCACAACACAATGCCTTGGTATTTTGATAAAACTGTGACCGCATGCTTCGTGACGTAAAACAGGATGTTTTGTCTTCGCCAATCCTTATCTCCGATCGGACTGTTATCTACGCCCCCGCATTCCAACATGCGGCGTGCCGAGCCGAACCTAGATCATAAATAAATACATACATACTAGGCTTATGTCCCTTGCTGGGTAGGCAGAGCGTAAATGTCTTTACAAAAACGTCCATTCAAGTTCTTTATTGCATAGTCAAATTCACATACAAAGATGGTACAAATGACACCCTGTTAGTCACATCCTACTAAAATTCTGGCTGTTACTGCCTAAAATTGATGTACACACTAACCCTAGAGTCCCTTACGACACGCACAAGAAAGATATGGGATGATGGGTACTACTTATTCAAACATAGAACACAATCCGAAACTACTTAGATGTCTACCTAACAAAACAACACGACTTCCGTCTGTTTTCGTAACGCATCCTGTATTTAAATTAAGAATTCAAATAATCATAGACAGCTGATTACTTAAGGGGCAGACAAGAATGGCTGATACGCCGAAAATTAGAAAAAGTTATTTAGTCGGTATTAATTGTTCAAAATGTGTACCTACACTATAAGTACCTACGAAAATACTGTGAAATTTATTTCAGATTTTCTATAGTTTGATGTAGTAAGTGGACTAACTCAAAAGAACTATTTTATTCTGTAAACTTATTAACGCTCCCTTGCTCACTCACGTTCTGCGTGCCCCGTAAAAAATAAAGACGTTATTTTTCGTACGTATTGTTATGTTTGTGTAATAAACTCTTAATTCTCATTAAAACACCGCACATATTTTGTTTCTTCATGAAGTTACCTAGTGACATGTTAATTTTTAAAATAGGAAGCGAGTAAGCGAGTTTATTGATATAAAAATGCCTCTGTTTTTTTGCATGACCATCAGAAAAACGGCTGTTCGTCCGGGAATACCCTTAAATGTCTAGGATACATTTGAAACTACAATGCCGTTGTACGCCACTTCCGTCAATGTTTTGATATCACTTCCGGTCTGTGACTAAAATATATAATAAAAAATGCATAATCAGCCGAGCAGTTGAAACGGGACTTCACCCAGTTGAAAAAAATGTTTATTTACATATCTCATGCTCTGAAAGTAGGTCATTACTGACAAAAAACACGACCTGTAAGTGCAACTTACAGGCGAGGTTTTAAAACTAAGCCTGTAAGTAATTTTAAATATGGAACTAGAAAAAGAACCAATAGAATCGCGGCAATTAAAAAGTTAAAATCAATTTCTTCTTCTTTTTAATAGGAGTTGCATCCAATTAGTTGTATACGATTTTAAATTTCGAACTGGCCGCTACGAATTGTGTTGCTTGAACGCAGGAATTATATTTTTAATCTGTATTTTTATAACCTCAATAAATGAGTTTGTCGAATTATTACTCAATATTACAATGACAAAAGTAAAAATGACTAATATCCCTACGATCAGAAAAATGTCTACTTTATGTTAGGATACTTTTCTTTCATATTAATTCAATATTTTTCAATCATAGAAAAATGAGTTTAGTGGTGCAATTTGAATAGCAGACGATACAATCATCATTTATGGATCGTTTTCTTGTATTTATCGCTTTATTTTACTCACTTTTCATTCGATATGTAAAGCAGTATACGTACCACGGATGTAACATCAATAACAACCTCGGAAAGGTACCGCCCTCGCTTCGCTCGGGCGTTAAAAAACCTCGGTTGTTATTGATAGCTTACATACCTCAGTACGTAATCTACTATTAGGATCGTGATAACGTTTTGATAGGTACTCAATCTGAAACAAGGTTTGTATGTGTGGTCTATGAGTGGGTATGTTGTGTTCTATGAATAAAACAAACAGGGTATTCAACGAAAAATAAGGTGTAAAAATATTAGTTGCAAATATTTTAAGGGGTGAACCAGTCCATAAAACTGAACAACTGTCCCCAAGTAACATAGGTCGAAATGTGAAAGAATTTTTTGGACCTCCCATACGAAATGTAGCAGCCGAGCGATCAATCTGTATGGGAGGTCCAAAATTATTTTTCATATTTCGACCTAGGTAGGTTCCTCGGGGAAAGTTGTTCAATTTCACGGGCTGATCAACCCCTTGAAATATTTGCGCCCTGTTTTACAATCTGTATAGATTTATTTTATCAGCAGTCGCTATCATAATTTGCCAAAATAGTAAGTAAAACTATAGTTGTGAGCAGGGTCGAAACACCAATTCCAAAATTCGAATGCCAATTAAAATGTATCCATAAATGTAATATAATTTTTTAAGCCAAAAATGTTATCAATCGAAAATTAACGAACCATATGCCGACTAATTAATTTATGTATATTTATGAAATCGTCCAGGTCCGAATAGAACTCTAAAATAATGTTTTTTTTACACTTAAAGGAGTCTCGTAATTTTTTTTTTCAAGCTTTTAAGTGACTTGCCGTGTTCATTTGTTTGTTAGTTGGTT
Organism: Keiferia lycopersicella; assembly: GCA_029255805.1. Classification (NCBI taxonomy): domain Eukaryota; kingdom Metazoa; phylum Arthropoda; class Insecta; order Lepidoptera; family Gelechiidae; genus Keiferia; species Keiferia lycopersicella. Next base: position 6,996,839 of record JARACZ010000010.1, read on the forward strand.
AGGAGTTTGTATTATCAAATCTTGGAAGCAATAATTGCGCCTCTCATTTATTGACTTCGACTTTTGAGCTCGTTGGAATCGTTTTGTCAAGCACCCTTCAAATACACCTAAAACCGTAAATAACCTTTTTTAAGTATTTTTTTACGTAATTATAGACAGCAACGGGGATCTACGGCTTAACGTGCTATCCGAAACACGTAACCATCTTTTTCCGGACAATCCGGTGTTCCAGCCCGCAATGTCATAACTAGGGTACAAATTCACGTAATAAATATCAACTTGTGAGTGACCCACCGAGAATCAAACCCGGAACCTACTGCGTCACTGGCAGTCGCAGCATTTAGCTGAGATCTCATACATCAACATAGTGCTATTAAAAATATCAGTTGATTCTAATCTTTTAATAAAATGTGCTTGGTTATGGTTAATTAGCGCCATGTTTTTTGCTATACAAGCGCGTTAGTTTAGTAATAGACAGGCTGACCATCTGTCACTATAGTGATACACATGTTTTCTGTAACAACCTTGAAAAACAATCCTCAAAAATGTCAGACGTGGCGATAGCGACCGTATTCTTGCAGCCGTTAACCTATCGCAAGGGATAAAGGTGTGATACGAGTATATGTATGTAGTTTAGTAGTACTACTAGCATTTAAATAATATTAATTAGATTATTTAACTTCCTAGGTATATTGTTTATTAACTTCTTATCTAATCATAGTGGTTAAAGTAAAAAAAAAACAGGTAAAATGTTATAACAACATTTAATATACCTTAAATATATTTTCTTTGTAAAAACCAAGGTCAAGGTCCAGGAAAATAATTAATAGAAATATAATATGGTGCATGTTATTTATCAGTTTCTCTAACTTTCCATTGCGGTTTACATTAAATTTACCAATTTCCTATTAAGCATTTTAGTTTATTAATGATATAAACGGTTCGACTAAATAACCTACTCGTACATTGCAAAAGTTAATTTCAGTTATTTCTTTTAATTGTTCAAAATTATTAAATTTTGCTCCATACTTACACATTCTGAATACGTTTACTACAAATAGGGAACTACAGACTCCTTACAATTCTAATCAGAATACCAGACAGACTATTCGTGTGTAAAATTGTAAATTTCGTAGACGTCTAGACCAACCGTAGCACTTCAGCTCGTAACGCGGAGCCCGTAGCTAGATCAGGGCTACGACTCTGTCTAGACGGGCCATGACCTGTACAACATTTTGTGGTACTTAGTGCACCCTAGACACCAAAAGCTTTTTATGAAAAATTTATAATGCAAGAAATAATGTGAAATTGTAAATTTAATAATTTATTTTCATTATGGGTTCGAGTGGTTTGTTGACTCTGTATTTCATGCAAAGATAACTAGATTTTATTAAATTCTAATGCGTCTGATACGTCTAATAAATTAAACCCATCATCAATGAAGATTTAAAAGATTAAACATGGATTAGATTCGGGTTTGTATAATACTTTACACGCTTTTCGCCAAACTATTATCATCCTTACGTAGATTTATTACAATTTCAACGTGTTATGTCTATTACATTACTAGATACGAGAGAATAAATCAAGATTAATTGTAATGTTTTGCAAATGTAGGTATGTCCGTCTACCTACATTCCTATTTATCAATGTTTTGCATCAAATGAGTAAGGTACAATAAATAGTTAGTTGTACTTCTACAACCACAAAATTCTCCTGCTGGACATGGGCCTCCCCCAATTGGGGACTTTTCCCATACTCACCACGCTTAGCAGGCGGATTTGCGAGCGCAGTGCAAGATATTGTAGATATTCACAAGGAACGCTGCTGCCCGTTCCCTTTATATTTCCCTTAGTCGCCTTTTACGACACCCACAAGTAGAAATGGGGTGGTGCTATTCTAACCCGGCACCACACAGCTTACCTCGCCTTGAAAATAAATAAATATTTCCATCAAACGCTACCACAACAAGAGTTAAAAGAAAACGAATGCCATTTTTCCGAATCATGCAAAAAATAACAACAGCTTTACATAATCTCCATACGTTACAAGCACTTAATCGATCAGCAAATCCCTTTGTGTACCACCATCAAAACAACTGTATTACGAAACAGGTACTTGGTAAAGTATAGGAACAAACATCAGCCTGTGAAGGCTGAACAAGTGAACACAATACGATGCGACGGCCTCCAAAACCCGTGACTTGCAAATCATTCGGTCATTGTCTTTCTTTCAATACAGCCTGGCCTGGGTCATATAAACAAAACATCCGCATTGCCACTGCACCATGGTCGGCCTTTTATTTATTTATAAATCAGGTAAATGTTGTTGAATGGTAATGTGTCCACATTGTGCTATGCACTACCGTACGAAATGATTCCGTTTGTCCCTTATTTAACCATTTATTGCAAGCTAAAACAGGTACATGGCGAATACAAGAAGAAAAAGCACACAACAGGCACTGCTTCATTCTAAAAAGAAATTTCTTATAGCAGCCCTATGAGGAGTCATTTAATGATACCTAGTGTCCCTAGTGGTGAATTCGCGTATTCCGGCTCAATCTATGGCGCATATACCATTTTCCCCTTCAACTCTCGTAGCAAGGAGCCAAACTCGATGACTGAAAATGCCATTTGCCGTCACCAAAACATGATTCCTAATCGACTTCTGTACCGCATACTTATCTAAAAAACAAACAAACAGGATGGGTTGGCAAAGGTTTTGCGTCTGTCATTGCCTCATACAATTGTTTTATTATGTTCGCACGCCTCGCACGTTATCTCATTCATGTTCTGTAAACAGACACAAGTCACATGAATCATGCCATTAAGCGATTGCATTGCTCTAGTCATGTGTCCGTCACGCGACAAAAGCAAGCCACATATTTGACAAGCATCTGGCTAGTTTAGTGCCAGTTGGAGCACTCGCACTATGGAATAGACTCAACCGATGAAATTGGCTTATCTTTAGTATTCGGGTAATTTTCTTTGAAGGTTGTCCATTTTGACCGCTGTGTTAGAACGTGGGTCACACAGAACTTCTATTACATTAAGTTTAGACTGTACCTATGAGATGCTCCTGAGGTTGAAACGGGTCGCGTCAAGAATAAGTACCGGCAATACCGCCTTCCAATATCAGCTCTGCTGTTCCTAAAATCATTGCTGCATCTCACATCACAGTTGCGACGACGTTTTAATAGGAGTCGAGGTATAAATCTTAGCTTCGTTGAATCTCACGTACTCTTTTATCACCTACTAGTCCATTGAATGAGGACCTCCAAAGGGGGTCTAGAGTGCGAGAGTTAGTAACGTAAGATGTTTCTTCGGAAACATGTCAAGAGTCCCTAGGTAATAAACATACTAAAACCCCGGGACACTAGGAGGAGCCCCTGAGTGGGGGGAGGGGGAGAAAGGGTCCATTTTTTCATTTTTCGCTTAAATCTCAAAAACGGTACATGTTAGAGAAAAACGTTCAAGGAAAAGTTGAAAGGCCATAAAATTATCTACAAGTTATACCTAAATCACTTTTTCCTATATCCTACCGTTTCTGAGTTACACGCATTAAAAAATGATTTTGGCTCAAACAACTTTCCCATACTACATACCCATGTTTATCACATCAATCGATCAAAAAATATTTCTTTCTTCCATAAAACTCAAATGTGCAACTTGTGACCGGTACTGATAGATTGCTCTTGATTAGGTCTATCATTGGTAAAATAAACACATTCCTCCATGGAAGCCTTTAGGAGGAATTGATTGTCAATATATTATATTAGGGTAGTCTTAGTTACTGAACATGAACTATTTATTTTTTTCTTCCAAAAAAACTCAAAAGTGCAACTTTTGACCGGTACCTGTAGATTGCTCATAATTAGGACCGGTACCTGTAGATTGCACTTAATTATTATTTTATTATGGTAGTTATGATACTTTATTTTGACAATCGATTCCTCCTAAAGGCTTCCATGGAGGAATGTGTTTATTTTACCAATGATAGACCTAATCAAGAGCAATCTATCAGTACCAGTCACAAGTTGCACATTTGAGTTTTATGGAAGAAAGAAATATTTTTTGATCGATTGATGCGATAAACATGGGTATGTAGTATAGGAAAGTTGTTTGAGCCAAAATCATTTTTTAATGCGTGTAACTCAGAAACGGTAGGATATAGGAAAAAGTGATTTAGGTATAACTTGTAGATAATTTTATGGCCTTTCAACTTTTCCTTGAACGTTTTTCTCTAACATGTACCGTTTTTGAGATTTAAGCGAAAAATGAAAAAATGGACCCTTTCCCCCCCTCCCCCCACTCCGGGGTTCCTCCTAGTGTCCCGGGGTTTTAGTATGTTTATTACCTAGGGACTCTTGACATGTTTCCGAAGAAACATCTTACGTTACTAACTCTCGCACTCTAGAACTTTTTATTCAATGGACTATACATCAGTCTGTTATTAACGTATGTTACTCGCATGTAAGTCGGTTTGGTTGGCAAGCTCGCGCTTATTACACGCGAGCACCGGAGCGTTTCTTATTAGCCGTCTGTGGTGCTGATGACCCTTCGATCGACGTAAGGCGGCCGGCTCGTTAGTTCCGCACTATTGCGGTCTAACAGTCGGATTCCGCTTGCCTGCACCCGCCACCAAGCCGCGATATGATCCTTCTTATAAACCTTTACGAGCGTGCGCGACGTCAAGCGTCCTTCGTCACTTAGCCATGTATTTCTCTGGCCTTAGTGCGTTTAGAACTATCATAACCTACAACAGCAGCAATGTATGCTGATTACGCTCAGGAGTCGCGAACGGAGCGCCTGCCGTACCCACGTAACGTGTGAAAAAGATATTCTGGTTATGCGGTTTATATCACGATGCTCTAAGAAATATCTCATGACTAGACAACCAGCATATCGGTGAATAAAACCATCATTTATTTTCACAGTGATTTTGTTTTTTTGAGCCAGTAGTGCTAGGTATAACATAATTTGAATTAGGTATGATAACACGTGTGATTCCAGTCTATTCATTCATAGCAAATTATTCTGTGAATTGTCTGCGGAACATTTGGATTGAATCTCGTTCGGTCATTGTCAAAATGAGGTAGTAAACTGGGGAACTATTGGCGCCACTCTCGACTCTTTGTGTGTGATTGGTCGAAAATGTGTCAATGTCAAAGTTCAGTTGCTTCTTATTTGTGCGTTTAGGCACAGTTGCGCCTGCTGCCATCTGCAATACACTTTGAGTTTTCCTCCTCTTTTAAGCCATTATAATGCGAACATCAGAGTTTACAACTGCACATTCACAGGCCCTAGTCTTTCAAGATTAGGGCTCCTGTGAATGTGGGATATATTTACTTGACAATGCTTGTAGGGTTTCCAATTTTAAAAGAAGAAGATCGACTGGAAAGACGGCAAGTACCTATCACCTAGACCTAGAAATACTGAGAAAAATCACGTTATGTTTCCGCAGCCGCAGCATCGCGTGGGAACCATGTGTAGGCAATGTGCGTTCCCACGTAGCTTAGGGTAACCATACTTAACACGACTCCCTGAGACTACCAGGTTGTAACTACCTATTAGATGAATAAGATCCATTGATCACAAAATATCAACGTTCTTTGTGAAAACAATACCTTGCATTGCTATGCTCACCAATCCGCCAAAATGCCAATCGTAATAAAATGAGTATGAAAAATACTCCTCAATGTAAATGCTGATGTAGTCCAATCCATAAAACCAGCATAAGTACCATTGATACATACAACGAGCAACACGTTCACAACTGTCGACTTTGTTTATAAACAATACCAACTATCTTTTCCATAAACGTGATTTTAAAATGTCCGGAAGAGTTTGTTTCAAGCACGTAGTTGTGAACAATTTATCAATGCGCTGTCAGTCATGTACTTAACATAATTTGCATTCTCAGTGACGACTGTTTACTTACGCGATCATTGGAATTTTCTTATCAGGCCAGAATGATAGATCGGTTATCTTAATATACGTGCTTATTATTAGAAGTTTCTTATAATAGAATTCTTATCGTGTGCGTAGGTAGGTGTGCGAATATGCAAACTTGGTAGGCGCCAAAATTATGTTCGTGTATATGTTCATACTAAACACCTCATGTCTAAGTATGCAGAACGTCACACATTGACGCAAATAGAAACGGTTACTTACAGATCGAGTTCCTAGTACGGTAGCCCAGTGGTTAGGGATTTCCTACGTTCATTCGAAGCCCTTTAGATCGAGTGCCTTCATTATTACTGACAGACAGTGAAGTCTCAATTCAAGTCTCAATTGAAAAAAATTAACTGATACTTCGCTGTCTGTCTGTCCGTCCGTCACCAACCTGTATCTCATACAGAGTTAAAATTTTGGCAGATGCGTTTCAGTTCACCAATTTACCATTGTAGTGTCACAATTAGTCACTAAATGCCATAAAAGAAATACAAATTTAAAACAGACTCAATTTATTACCTATCTATGCAACCATTACTTAAACAGTATTCGTTATTTACTAACGGTGGTGGTGTTTCTAAAAAACTTTGTCAAACATTGGCAAACTACATAAAGTACCTATCTATACAACTATAACCTGCAACAGTAATCCCTAGATACTAACGGTAGTGTTTCTATTATAACCTGAAGCGTTGTCACCCTAACCGCAGCATTGTCTCGCGCGGGCGCACGGCCCAGCCTCCGACACTCGCACTGACCCATAAACTGACACACATTGCGCAAAATATGTATTTCCGAACAACAACACTGCTATTGAAACACCCTCCCATATCTACTCACGGCGGCGTGTAGAGAGGTACAATACAACATTACTCAGTAGTAGTTGCATTAAGGAGAGGAGTTTAAGTCTACGAATGAGACATGTTTTTTTACGGTTTTCAGCCACTACAAAACCCACAACAGTCTACAGCTGGACATGTGCATCCCGCTATTGGGGAATTTTTGCCATACTCACCGCGTTTGACAGAAGGATTGGCGAGCGCAGTGCAAGGGGTTATAGATATTCACAGTACACGGTGCTGCCCATTCAACTTATTCTTAGTCGCCTTTTACGACACCCAGAAGTAAGAACGCGGTAGTACTATAATTATTGTTAGTAGGGTAAGCATGGTGCTTGCTAGTTCAGTATTCATAAATTACCTACTGAATATGGTGTTTTTCAGTTCGTTAAACAATTAAACTGCCTAACAAATAACTGCTATTTTCCTTCAATTAGTTTGCTATGTAGTTTAGTTACGAGTTCTAGAAACCCACATTTACGATCGTAATGTACAATTTTGTCCTCAACCAATGTTTATCTACGAAACTTCCAAGTTCAAAGAACTTACATACATACATACATATATCACGCCTTTATCCCATGCGGGGTAGGCAGAGCGATAGTGGCCGTAAGAATACAGCCACTATCGCCACGTCTGACGTTTTTGAGGATTGTTTTCCAAGGTTGTTTCAGAAAACATGTGTATTACTATAGTGACAGGTTGTCAGCCTGTCGCCTAAAAATTTTAATACACCAATACTCTCGAGTCCCTTAGTCGCCTCTTACGACACCCACGGGAAAGATGTGGGGTGATGCTATTCTAAGCCGGCATCACACGGCATAAAGAACTTCGATTCAAAGAACTGTTAATTCATCATGTTTCCAACAACAATCTTATTTTATTTTGATTAGGTAGATTGAGTTGCGTAGGATTAAACCTACGTCACAAGAAAACATTATTATGTCGGAGTTTATTTTTAACCACATCATTCAAGTAAAGTTTCAAGTCATAAATATTGTTGTCGTAAATAACACGACACTTCGCACCTAAACTGGTTGACTACGATACTCAAAAAACTTAAGGTTTTGCTATTCATTCGCTTGAAAATAAAAATAGTAGGTACTAGCGGTAACGCCTTAGTTTTTATTCGTTCCCAGCTCTATCTATCTACTTACCTTTTAGAACTGTGATTTTTGCAAATAAATTATGTATCAATAAAAGTTACCCCATTTTTTGGCTAACATCGTCTAAATAGTTTTTACTAGGCGCCCATGTTTTCCGTTTTTTGTTTTCGGTAGGCAGGATATGTAAATGGAAATACTTTTGTGAATGAAAAGGTACCAGCAGCACAGAACAAACAATAGTTCTACATAGAAGGAAGGTAGTTTTTGTTCTTCTTTCACAGATAATTTTTGAAAGGCTTTGTATATATTAAGGCAATAGATACTTCATGAATGTAAAGTCAGCTAATAGGTATGGGATTGTTGTTTTTCACAGCACAGAAATGGTCTGTTTTCCTTATTTTTTCATTTTGTCAAAATAACAAGGCCTACTGAAAGCTGATAATGAAGGCATATCACCGATTATTCCGCGGTTTTGTAAATTAATCGCGTTACGCAACGATTTATTTACGCGAATGTTGAAGACAAAACACATTTGCGTAGACGGCGCCAAGGTCGGGGTCGTTGAACCTATTTACCCATTGAGGCGCCGCCTAATGGAAATAAACTACGAATTATGTTATGCTAAAGTATGTACGTAGGTACGTTAGGAGTCAACAAGCGACGCGTGCGCAGACAACAGTTCAAAGTATAAAGTTTGTACAAGGATTTTAACCGTGGTTTAGCTGAGGCTAGTATTTGATCACGTGTAACTCACAGGTTTAAAACAGTAGTTTTCCCACAGGACTGAAGTATTTTCCCGTTCTTCTAGCTTAGCTTCTTCTTCACGTGATCGATTGGCTATGTTAGTTTATGCCATGTCTTTTTTAGCCCTCTAGCAAAATCTAGCTATCTCTGTGCAAGAAGTTGCATACGTCAATGTATTTTATAAACCATTTTGTTACTCTAAAAACCAGTCTGAGTATGTTACTTCTTGGGCTCATTTTATTTAGGCATAAGTGCACTACGTAGGATAAGCCTTTGCCTAACAGTCGGGCATTATTATAAAATCTTACAATATATAATTTGTTGCAAAGAGGTCTCTGTATTATTGGCTTTGGCCACTCTTATTATGCCTCAAAGGACCATGTCTCTGTCGGCCCAGGATTCGATAACTTGCCAATTACCAACATACAATATTTCTACATCTTACACCTAGTAGATAGATACGTACCTGGTATATTACATATAGGTACCTAATGTTCAAGAAACCCCATCGCACACGAGCCGCCGCACAATGGCTCGGTCGGTGTCAATATTTGACTTTGCTCTGACGTCTTTTGCATTGCAAGAAAAACATGTGGTAGGTTCTGTCTGGCTTTTATCAACATTGTGGTTCATTACCAATTCAATATAAAACTTCGTGCGACACTTTCTTTCATTATTGGGACAACTGTTTTTAATGTATAGCGATGTAGCTTAGTGTCTACTTTTTATGCAATAATTATGTAATCTTCGGGTGTCTTATGAGGCGACTAAGGGACTCGAGGGATGCATGTGTATTACAATTTTAGGCGACGACAGGCTGGCAACCTGTTACTTTAGTAATATACAATATTTCTGAAACAGCCCTTAAATATGTATACGCTAAACGTGGCGATAACATGTATAGACGTTGACGCTCTGACTTAACCTACCCCGTAAGGAATGGTGTGATGTGTATGTATGTTATTATTCGCAAAATAAGTCATATTTAATTTTTAATCCTACACTTTTGTAGCTAAGTAACCTGGGATATTTAAATGTTATATCTCAAATATATAACATTTATTTATGGCTAACATCCACTTTTATTCTCTCTCTCTTTTCGTGTAGGACACCGAGTCGTCCAAAGACCCGATGAACTTTACATTTATTCAAATTCAGTCACAGGATTGGTTTTGATTACAGGATTAGCTTTAACACTTTATGACAGGTAAATGTTATATATAATATCACTACACATATCCATACTAAAATATCATCAAGTAGCCTTTCAATCCAGTCACGATCACGAGCACTAAATTTCGACTGCTATATTAGACGGACAGACATACTAATAAAAACAAGCCTTATTTAAAAAAAAAGGAATCCCGACTGCGGTAATTTTAAAGTTATATTTTGCGTTCCGCCATTTTTGATTAACGAAATTTTGATATAGCCGGTGTCACTTGCACGCACTGCTGACGGGAATTTAACCACACCTCATTGTAATGTCAAATCAACGCGTCTGCCTAGCTGTTTGGGCTAAATAGTCCGTAAAAAAGAATTTACTTTCCCACATACAAACGTACATACGTACCTACTTCTCTCGAAAAACGTAACTCTCCTTCCAAGGCATTCGGGTAAAATCAAAATCAACCGTACATGCCGAAGAGTTTGCAAGCTCATCATTCAGCTCGTGATTCTACTGTGATAAATGATGATTTAGGTAGTAATTAGTTTAGATTTGATACCTGACCTACTAGAAATCCATTTTTGGGGAAAACGTGCCGTACTCATCGATTACTATAATCTCATCGAAACTTACTATTATGGTAAAACTAGCCGCTGCGGGGCAAAGGCTTTCCCGCGGTTTTCTTTAAATAATATAACCTTTATACAGGGTGTAAAAAATAGCTGCAAATATTTTAACCAGGCCATGAAACTGAACAACTTTCCCCAAAAACATAGGTCGAATCATGAAAAAAATTTGGACCTCCCATACAAAATTACCAACTGACCAAGTCAATTTGCATGGGATGTCCTACATTTTTTTCATAAATCCACATAATATGTTTCTTGGGAAAAGTTGTTCAGTTTTATGGGCTGATTCGCCCCTTAAAGTATTTGCAGCTAATATTTTTATATCTCATATAAAAAATACCTACTTTACGTTGTCTTTTCATAATTATTTTGTATGGAGGATCGATTTTTTTATATTTATATTGTGACTTATGTTCCTTGTGAAGTGGTTTGTCCAGTTTCCTGGGCTCAGTCCTTGGAATATTACCAGTTATTTCTTTCATATCCTGTAGATAAGCTTTGTATTTATGTATAGGAATGTTATCCTGTTTGTGTCTGAGTCAGCCTTCTGGTAATCTGTCTTAGTAATTTTGAAGTAGTTGACCGAAGAACATTGCTCATTAGATTAAGACCAATGGAATGCAGAGTGGAGTTGTAGAGTATGAATCATCTTAAAGGACCACTTTAAAATCGGATTACAGCGGTTTTTGTGCCTTCAATTAATGTACGTCTACACTAATATTTTAAGAGCAAACTTTTGGTTGTTTTTTGAACATATGTTACTAATTAACTCCGAAACTACAGACTGATTTAAATTTTACTTTTCACACCTATTAGAAAGCTTCAACATCCCTACATACAAGCTCAGAGCTAAGGCGCCTTACTACTGTGGTTAACAGTGTGATGAATAATATTTTTAATTTACCTATCTAAATAATTAAACCAATTCGGTATACATTTCTAGCTACAAAAAAAGAGAAAATAACCAGCTAACGTTTCAACAGTTTCCATGCTATATTTGAAACCAACAAAGTTTCATATTTCAAATTTATATATTAGTAAGTATGACGCAAACGAATCTATAAAGAAAGCATTAATGCATAGAACTTTTTTGGGAAGCTTGTGTCAGTATAATGTATGTTACTGTTAACTGATTTAAAATTCTAGTGAACCCTCGTCTAGTGCGTCAGTCCTGAATTCATTCAGTAAGTGAATGTTTTTCACTGTAATATTACATTGGTATTGTCTAGGATTGACGAGACACTAGCCAACTAATATTTAGAAAAAGCAAAGGTCAGGAGAAATCTACTACTACCTATAGGTTCTGAAGCGTTTTATTTAATACTTTAATATAGGCATTTTATTGTAGGTGGGCTTTATATGCTGTCTACATCTCAGGAAAAATAAAACGCTGTTGAGAAAAAAGAATGTTTTCTTTTCCTCATCTAATAAGTCCATGCAGAATCGCTAGCTACCTATCTTAATACGCACATTTAAGTTTTGTTGACCTCAAATTAATTATGTATGTAACTATGTACTAACCAACATACCTACATAAGCATTTATCTACTCCAAATAAGTGCTTAGTGTTACATGAAAACATTGATAATGATGTCGAAAACATGTTAGACAACTTTTTTTTGCCTTAGATAGGTACTTGTTCATAATTATTTACCTTATGAATTGAGGAGTAATTAGCACAGCGTAATACGCAGTTGATAAGAATTAGTTATCAATTTGTTATTGATTGACATTGTAATGTTTCTTTTAAATATATATTATCTTATGAATGGAATTCATTTTGTGATGAGAGAAGCCGACTGGAAACATTTAAGTTATAGTTCGTAATTTTTTTACGAGGTTTTTGACTTGTGTTGCTAATTTGTTAAGCTATTCTAGTCAAGTTTTTTGCTGAATTAAATGGCCGGTTTATATGGATGGGCCCCGCGCCTGCGTCGAAGGCCACCGCAGGCCACTGGCCACTAAGGCCAATGTCTCTCTGAGCTTGTCTTGTGAGTTGTTGGTAATCGTTCACATAAACCCATATTTGCCAGACGCGGTGAGTGACCGAGACCGAGGCGGTTACTGACATTGTCCAGTAAATACTCCACCCCAAATACACTCATGCGCATGTCAAATGGCCGGAAATGGCAAAAAAAACCTACATAATATGTAGGTTTATATTATAAATCAAACTGCCAGACTAGTAAAGTTACGTGATGTTTAACAAAGATTTTTACCACAGATAACTCGTTCTTACAGTTTTAAATATAAAAGTGTAGGAAAATTACACTAACATCATCATCCTATCGAAAATCACTATTTTACTCAATTCTCTTCTTATTTCGCAGCAATTCATCAACACTGGCAGTTGAAGTCTATTTCACATGCTCACTCGATTTTTACTCGTGCCGTATTAATTTTCTAGTCATCCCAATTTTTTTTATTACGCCAGGAGCTACGGTAAAATTAATAAACTCGATTATATTTTTGTAGTTTGTTATTTTTTATTCCAAGTCGAATATCTCTTACCAAATGTTAATGGTCTTAAATCTAAACTAATGTTTACTATTAATAACGTAAATAGACGTAGCTTCTTCGGCTGTCGTGAATGAAAGAAATAAATAGCTATGTCATTGGGTTGTCGCCACGAAATTATACAAATGGTGTTATTTTTTCACTACATTATGAAACTCCCTCTTCATTTATTGTGCGTTTCGTTGCCTTCTTGTTTTTCCATTGTGTTGTTTTGTCTTTAGTATCTCAATATCATGTTTATTTAATCTAGCTATGGTTAATGATAGAATGCATTATTGTAAAATAAACAATATTATCATAATTAATAGTAGTCTAAACACGGCCTTACACAAATAATGCATTAGATCTAAAATTAGATAATGAGTATAATGTTGTTTTGAAACAAGGAAGAGCTGATACAAGGTGGTTGGTCGGCGGCGCTGCGCCGGCGCAGTAATGCGTCACTCAGATCAGAGTGCAGCGGAATATTCTCGGCATGCTTGTTGTTTATTCCGATCAGAGCAATGATCCGTATTTAGTGTTTACTGTTTACTACATTCACGCACGCACCTACTACAGAAAAACAATCGCTCGACCACCCGCCGATCAGTCGCATGGTGCGTGCATGCCGGCTCATCTATGAAACGACGTCCATTATTCGGACCTCCAGTTATCACACGCATGTGTGTCAAACAGGACGACGACTGATTATGCTGTATCGTTTATTTAAATACGACCTTTCATCATGAAGCCGCGGAGCGTGCGTGAATGTGAGGCCGCCCTGTTGTGTTTACAAACACGACCTTCCGATAATAGGTTATCGAGCATCACACATGGTTGCATCTCTAACATTTTAATATAGATGAATGGGAGTGGGAATAACGATTGTGAGTTATTCCGTTTTTACTGGGATGACGGTATTGTTTACAGCTAGTGGAATTCGAGGTATGATAGAATATCGGGCTTGTGAGCTATTCATAGCGGATGATGAGGTATGTGATGGATGGATGACGCGACCTCGCGGGCGCCGCCGCAGTTGCAACCCCGCCGCCGCCGCTCCGCCGCCTTGGCGCGGCGCCTGCTCTGGTCACGAGCTCTGAGCCCAGCGCGAGTGTGTACACACTACACATACGTAGTATGTTTAACACGACTTACACAACTCAATTATGATACATACATACACATAACTACCTCACATGATGACGCTCACAAAACGTACAAGTGATGTAATTTTATGCTGATCGTGGGACGCTGAATGAAATTCATTTTATACGCTGATAGTAGATACCCAATCTATTATTGATGATGACGTCAGCCAGTTTATGATGTTGTAACATTTCGCAGTTGACAGTGGTGTAAGCATGCTCATGGTAAAAGTTGGTTGTCTTTTGTCGGCGTCCCAAACCAAATATGGAGATACAGGTTTACATTCACTCGGCTGCAGAAAGTAGAGCTGCCGTTGCATTTTTTTGCCAAAAATTGCTAACGGTACTCAAAAGAAACCTACCATGAAATTAATGACTTGTTAAAGTGGTCATGTCGTAATCAGTTCAGTAGTATCGTTACAGTATATGTTTATTAATAAATTTATTTTCACAAACACTGTTTATATAAATGCGTTATTTGGCAGATACCTAGATTTCAAGATGAGAAGTGTTGCTCGGCATACAAGAATGTTCTAGTCTTCAAGTTGTTTGTTTATTCTTGTTCTTAAATAATCTTTGTAGTTTTTTTTGTCGTCATACCGACAACTAAAGTCGCTTTTATGTGCTATTCCGTCATAGCCGTTGCTAAACATGACGTGACGACTGGTATTTTTTCCAGGAGAAGATGGTGGCGTCATCGTTTTTCGTCGAAGGTATTATTCAAGATTTTATTTATAGGGTGAGCGAGGTTAAAACTGGCGTGTCGGGCTGACAGGACCGATTTGGTCGGTGTTGGCTGCGGCGCCTACGCAGGTGATCGTGATTCATTGCCTTGGCGGCGCAACGGTAAACATTACTCTAATTACACTGCAGCAGATTGCGCAAACTACCTATACCTATATCACCCTTTTCTTGCTCGCGAAATTTTGCGATACTGAAGTACAAAACTATTTGTATTCAAGATTGGTATAGCAGGCTAATCTGATTTCCTAACCTGATTGTAAGATGGTGAGGCAGTCTATGCTAACTAATTTAGGATTAGTATGATATAAAGCTGATCTGGAGACCGAAAGCCGTAGGAATTCTAGAACAAAACGACTCAACCCCGTCCGGTTTGGAACTGTTAATTTTTATAATCAAGTACTTAGCCCTAAGAATAGGTATGTCCAGCCAGGGTATGATAGTAGAGTGATTAGTTGACTGCTGCAATAATATGACAGAAAAAAATACCTACACACCTAGCATTTGAAAATACGAATGTTAAAATGTTAAAAAGAAATGTCAAGGGTATTTGGCAAATAGATATGTTTGAGTAATAGAATCGCATAATAATGTGTCGAGAGATAAGTCGTTGGAAATGTTTCTTGTTGCTAATGCTCTTGGAATTGTACATCGAGTTAAATCAAACGTTTCGTGTTACCCTTGTTGAACAAATATTACCATGTAGTACTAGTGATACCACGACGTATTCAGATAAACTCCACTGAAGACAGATGGGGCGATCAATCTCGCGCCGCGAAACTTCGTCGTCGCAGTCTTTCCCCACGATTTGTCTTACTTACACACGAAGCTTGTTTTCTCAAACTAAGATTTCTTGCACTTTCCACCCTAAGGGAAAAACTCTCTTATCAAAACTGTTTATCAGCGTATCTGTGGTTACGACAGAAATCACATTCTCGTCTGCTTTCCAGGAAATCATTAGTTGCAAGTTTAAAATAGGACAGCAGTTCACAAAAGAAGAAAAACCTTGTTACGTACACAATGGTTTCTTTCATCTGCGCGATCACTTCCTTCCGGTCCGGCGTCGTTTCCTGCCGGGATGGGAGATCTTTTATCGCCGATGCTCTGATTTTCACCAGAGAAGATCATAGTTATTAAACTTTGAGTGGAACAGGGTTTTTTGTTAACTTTAAATAAACGGCGAAAACAACTAGGTTTTCACTTCACGTGCAAAGTTCACAAATGTGTAGGTGTCGGTGACAATGAGAAGCTTGTAGTAGATGACAGTTTGTAGAGATATATTTGAGAGCTATTTGTTTGCGTTTATTTCTGTTTGCGACGTTGCGTCCGCATTTAGCCGCAACTTGAGCCTGTCGTGCAACGTTACGGCGACCGGCGCGGGCGGCTGGCGGCGGTGCATCGCCGACGCCTGACGCCAGGCGAGCCAACAATAGGACGTCGCGACGTAGTATTCTTACTCTTGTTTTGCATTCCATTGCTTAGACACAAAAGAATAGTTTAAACACTTGGATGATCGTGCAGGAAATGCATTTAAACACATCAGCCGATGAGATCACAGTCATTGCTACTGGCTGTAAACAAGTTGTATGAATATGCCGTGTGAGTAATAAGTTGAATCTTAGCGTTCTGAAGGCCAGCTCATATGCTTAGGAAGCCCTACGTAGTTGAGAAAAATAATCTAGACATGACACATTCCTACGCAAGAAACCTAATTATATTCTTTAGGAGTAGGTAGATCATAGAAGCACCTGAGAGTAGTCTTTTGTAGACAGAGAACTATTTGAATCCTTATGTTGATAATTTGTATGTAAATAGGTAGGTAAGTAACTCAAGGAATCGCCGATAGTCTGAGATAGTAAATAGTTTATTTCGAAGTGTATTCGGTGGATATGCGTTTCATGTTCATAAGTCATAAGTCGTAATGTCGTAAACTCCGTGTATGATGGAGATTAAGTTCTCGTCGCACGCTGGTCATTTCGGAGAGGCAGTCGTCGTTTTCAGGATAAGTCTAAATCCGGCGGAAAGGGCCATAACACGTTTGGACGACAGGCTTAGTATTAAATTAATATGGTTTTATTTCCCGGGGGACGCGTGCCAGTGTTATTTCCTTGTCGGTCAGTGAACGATGCGCCAAAATCCACACTATTTCGGACCAGACGTAAGAGATGTACTTACAAGGTAATACAATTTCTTCGTAAAAAGATATGCTGGAGATTTGCTTAAAGAAATATGAGAAACGTTGTTATTGAAGTTTGTGGAATATAGTGGAAAGTTTGAAAGCGTGGAGCGTTTTCCCCGGCGGCGGCGCGGCGTGTCGTGTTGCATCGTGGGACGGTAGGCGGCGACTCAATGAAAATATAAATAAAGCAGACAGACGGCCCGCCCCGCTGATCTGTTTTCCATTCCGCGAAATGAACGCATACCGGCAGGATCCAAATACACACAACTTTTTTATTACGAGCATATCCTTCCTTCCTTATCGCTGTAGACTCCGCTGATAATCCTGCTCGCATGGTTTTAAAAACTATGGCTAGAGACCTATAAAGCCAATATCTAAATATCTCATGTCCGTCAGAATGACTGCCCAAAGTTGTGATTGCAAGTTTAGATATTATCATAATTTAGTACCTATTTGGTACTATTTGGTACCTATGCTTAAATATTTAGTACCTACGTAATTAAAAAGATATTGAAATAATAAAGTGGCCAGTCATTCTGACGTCAGAATGACTGCCCACATTTTATATTTTCATTATTAAGGCTGTATTTTATGTTAGACATATTGTCTCGCATGTATCATGTTATCAGTACGTAATAGAGCGTAAAATAAAAATCCTACACCACTACGTAAATAATAAGTTGTACGGTTTCGTATTGACACAGAATATTAAGTGAAACCTAATCTATTAGCCGCAAAGGGCAAGTGTGTGCTAGCGATATTAAGGTACCAGTTCACTAGTTTATAATTTACGGGCAGTATACATCTTTGTTTTCACGCAAATTTTCAGTCTTATTCTAGTCATGTCATGATATTCGGCTCTTTTTTCAGTGGTTCCTATATTTTCATTAATTTCCCCCCTACCTATGTCTAGCTATAGGTTCTACACATAGGATAAAATGTTGCACTAACTATCCTACAGTTTCATTCAATATATGTTAGAGCAACTGATAAGGTGAAACCCCCGAGATTGGATACTTACGATACCCACTCGAAAATCGATCAATAAAACATCAAACACAGTGTGTCAACTCGATATACGTTGCGATATTGTGGTTTATTGCGTCGTCGGCTGCGCTTGCGCCGCCGCCGGCCTCGGGTCAAAGTCCGTGTGACGAACACAATTTTAGTACTAATGTCGTGTCACTGCAACCACAAACAAATTCTTGAACTAATTTGAGATGAGTCGCTACCACGTGCCACCGACATTGCTTAATTGCTTTTGTTTACTACATTAGCAGGTTGAATTTTTGTGTTAGGTCAGCTTATATTGGAATTACCTTAATAGCTGATTGCACTATTTGCGTCAAACAAACTACAGTTATTACGCCGAAACCGTAGATTTATCAAAGACTTCTAATTGGTGGAATCGGGTCTTTGTAAAAACCATTGTTAATTAAGTTTGTTTCCAATTAAAAGCGTGCCATAGCCATCGTAAGATTGAATGGCCGTAATCTTACTCGTGCGAGTGTCGTACGCACTTACTATTAGCTTCGTACGAGGCCATAACATAACCATAACAGGGAAATTCATGGTTTTCGTGTACACAGTACACTGCAACTCCTTACTGATAAGAAATGCAGTGTACCGTGCGCCACGTGTAAGAGTAGCAAGAAGCACGAGCCGATTTCATTGCTACCTCCAGCTGCCACTAGCGGGCCTTATGCAATCACTAAAGAGTGTGCCACCGAGAACAAAGGATAATCGATTTTTTTATGGACTTGTACCTGCTGACGTACTCGCCTCTTATCACTCTACACGAGTTCTCAAATTACTACGCTGAATAGTACTTTCTCTCGTGTCATACTGTTAGTAAAAAGCGCGCCAATACTCTTTGCCGCCAATACTTATGTGGGAACAAGTAAAAGTTGCCATCACGTTCAGTGTATGTCCCGTTATACACTCATTGGTAAATTATTAGTTTCCATTTACGGTAGACACTACATGTGGGTGGGTTTATTGAAAATCAAAGCCGGGTATTATACGTAATTGTATCTGATAGCCCGTATGGTGTCCGAGGCGAATGAGCGCGGTCGACAATTAATTCATACGGGATTGGGCCCTCACCGATGGGAGCAAGTTTGAAAATATCTTACATTTTCACACGCGGCGCATTCCAAAAACTTGTTTAAGCTTTATTGATGTGAACGCCGAGTGAAAGTAATGAACGGCTCTACGCAGCGGAGATACAAGATGTATATTTAAATATAAATAACATAAGATACCGGCGGAAGTACTCACGGTGGGTTCGACCAAGGTGGGCAGACGGCGAGGCGGCAACGCGCGCGACCTCTATTCCAGCCACGATTTACTGGTTTTATAAATAAATCATATCTTTTATTCTGTAGTAATTCAATACCGTCTGCGACCAAACAATACGAGACACATTTTTTTTATAAATGCCGGAGCTTAGTTCAATCAAACTTTGTTTAGAGGAAACCTTTAGGGTCCAAGACATAAACCACAGCATGAGGATGTTTTTATTGCATGTTATTAATAGGTATTTATGTCGGTACCTACTTTGCTATTCAAATGTAGAGGAAGGAAAATACGGATGTTTATTTTCGTACTAATTTCCCACAACTCTGTGATTAAGATAGACGATGGTGTAGTAAGTATACTACACTGTGATACTCTTTTTCTTAATTTTTATTGGTTTTGTTTTTCTTTCAAATTATCTAGGTGTAAGGGCTCTTTTCTTGTCCCTTGCACCCTACGTAGCGAACGGTCTCACAGAAACCTAAGTTACATTATTCCTTAAAAAATCTTTTACATTATCTGCGGATTTCCCAAGTCGTGTCACATACATTTACTTTATGTTAGTCGGGTCGCGTACATTAGCATCATTTCTTGTGCGGGAGAGAGGAGGCGTAAATCTCGCAATATTCCCACTGAGACCCACATAATTATCTGTACGTACGATTCTATACCATACAAACCGACCTACCCGTCCCCGGTCCGAGAGCCGCCGAAATAAACGGATGTCACGTCGACATAGGGTGGAATAATTGCTTCATGCTTTGAATTTTATTGCTTTATTACACCATTATATACCTCGTTAAGATTTTTGTTAACGTTTATAGGCTCACTAGCCTGTTAGCCACGCAAAAAATGTACTGGACGTCAGCGAGGGGCACGGTTAATGTGGTGACAAATTATGGACACCTTATGGTGAGTTTATGAGACTAAACAAGTCTCATCTCCTCATCTGAATATCGCGGAGTTGTATAGAATATTATTTTTATTAGGATAGGAATAAATTAAATTCAATCGGAACTCAACTGATTTGCACACCTGCGCTTTAAATGTTAATGTTTTCGGATCGTAAAAGCTATATCGTCGGCATAAGTGTCTTTTGAAATTAATCAGCAGCCGTAATGTAATTTATATGCCCTCGAAGAAGCCCTTGTGAATAAGTTTTTTGCAAGTTTAAATCGGGGCAGGTGGTGTATGTCAGACGGCGCGTCTCGCCAACCTCGAGACGTATGGAGGCTGGGGTAAGGGAGAAATTAAACTATTTAGCGAGGGCTAAGGGCAGCGCCCCTGGAGCCGCCGACGGCCGGGTGAACGCACGCACCCGCGCTCCCTCACAAAATCCCTACACGATCCCAGATAAGCATGTATATTAAAGTATATGGTGCATGCGAGAAAATATTGTATCAACACAGCCTAATGTTTTCTTAAACATTGTAATACAATAGCCTTTTTGCCGACGTTTCGGTTTGGTAAACATTCCCTGAGTTGTGTTTTGAGAGGAAAATCGTGTAAGAATCCGTAGATATGCGGAAGTCGGAAGAACTTATTATATTTGTATGTTTTCCGTGGTCGTTCCTGAAAATAAATTTATTTTTAAAAACAACCATGTTCCTGATAAACACTGCAAATTAAACTTGGAAGAATAAAAACACAGTTTCTCCGTGCCCGTACGGCCTTTTGAGTAAATGATGTACCTACTTTGCCCAAGAAAAACTTGAAATCCAGAGTAAAAAAAGTTCTATTTATTCTAAAAAATATGCAAACACAGCAGGCATTTGGGGTGCTATTCTAAGCCGGCATCGTAAAATAACTTAAGAGGGTAGCATCTTCAGAAGTAAGAAGTTTGTCAATATGGGTTCTTTGGGTCATTCGTTCACTCTGTGTTCCATACACAATAAATTGTGCGAGTGAAACCGCGGGCAGACAGCTATGAGGTCATAAGTTTCCCTCTAGGCTTACTAGCTAAAATATGTGTTTACACTAATGCATAATACATGTCTGAAATTTTCCCTTTCCTGGCCCAACCGACTACGTACTGTGCACATTAACTTAAGGCCAGGATTCAGTGCTCAAATCACGATTTCAGGGGGTGAGGCGGGGGGGGCCGCCCGCGCTCCCCGCGCTCTGACACATCATCTGGCGCTCGCACACTACGCACCCGTACGTCGTGTGTTTTATAAACATGACCGCAGTCCGTCCACCTTTTAAGTATATTTGAGCTTTATCCCGGCCGTGGAACTTTTACTTCTACTCGTGAATTATTTTTTTTTGTGAAAATGCGACGAAACGAATATGAATGTGGGTAGATGGATGGACGCAGAAGAGGAGGAAGGCCTAAAAAGACCGTAATGTCTACTTAAAACACACACATTTAATTACAAAGAATGTTAGCATAAGTTCTAAGTTCCTTTTATGAACCTGTCTGTGCGGAATCGCACTTTTTTGTATGATCTGTTGTATTTTTTATTACCTTTTATTTTGGACAAAATATTTTGACTCAGTGTCATTATAGTCGTGCTAGAGAAAGTTGGTTGTTTTATTCCACCAAAAATCAGGCCCCAGCTGATAAAGCAGCCAGCGGGCCATATCGGCCCCGCCACACTGTCCTTTAAACTGAACAACTTTCCCCAAGGAACATAGGTCGAAATATGAAAAAAAATCTAGCCGACCCGACTTACATTCTATAAAGTTAAAAAAAGTACGAATAGATTGTACAAAAGATGATTATAAATCAAAAAGGTGTAAACAAAAATTTCAATGTTGATAGAAAATGGTCCAAAAATTTGAGTACGAAAATTCAGTTATATTTGCTCTACGATGTACTGTTCTCAAGATATATGCACTTTTAGTTTCCATTCGTTTTTAATATTCAAAAATGATATTTTACTAAAATGTTAAATGGCGTTTTTCATTGGAGTCCTCTGTCACGCTTGCAACTTGATATAGGTAGACACTTCATTGATTTTGTTTTGTTTATGCTGCCGGCTCAAGTGCCAACATCCGTCGACTTGGAATGTAGACCGTGAAATACTAGAATTTACGTCATGTATGTGGGATGGATGATTTGTATGATGAGACGAACAACTGTAAGATGAAACGAATGGACAATTGAACGATAATTTTTGAACGTAAGACAAATGTTAGATGAATTTCTGAACTATGATGCTAAAACGGAAAAGCAATATAGGTGAGTAAATGAGTGTGAAAGAGAGCGTGAACACTTTTCAAATAGTATCTTGGGCGAAAAAACCCGGGGCTATCTGCGTAAAATCCGAAAATTTAGTTATTCCTTCTTCTCCACAGCCACAGGGACCAGGACATGGGTCTATGTTATTGCAGCGAATATAAAACTAAAAAGCATACAAAAGGTTTTAGTTAAGCGCCCCATCCCATATAAAACATAACCCTTTTTCCAAGCCGGTCGGATAAAAAATAAAAAAAAGCAATAAAAAATAGAAAAAAGTACGCGTGACAGATAATTGGAACGCAAACGCCATGAAACATTTCAGAAAAATAACTTTCTTGAAAATTAAAAAAGAATGCAAACTAAAAGTGAAAATACCGCAAAAACGGTGCAAAGTAGAGCAAAAGTAACTCAGTTTCGGTACTCATATTTTAGAGCTTGTTTGATAATCTTAAAATTAAAATCGGGCCCCTATTTAGTCCACAATTGCCCTAGGCCTAGCCTCACTCACATGCGCATTATTGAAGGCCTACTTTTCTAGTTATTTATTTCACTTCCTCATCTGTTCCAATTTCTTATTTAGTCTACTTTTACATTTGGTCAACTTCCTCATTTATTCTATTCCCTCTTTTAATCCACTTTCTTGGTTAGTCCAAGTTTTATTTAGTCCACTTTCTCATTTGGTCGTTTTCTTCATTTATTGAAAGTATAAAAATATCTCGTCAAGCCCACAATTACGGACTTTCTAGGGCCACAGGCCACTTTTTTTATTTTGTGCTGAAGAATATGTCAAGTGCCACGTTATTTTAAGGAAATATAGATGGTGCGCAACGGGATACTGGGTATTACTATCATGTTATCTCTTTGATGGAAGCGTCAGTATGAACATAAAAGTTCATACCTAGCTCCTGAACCGCGCCATCTAATTTCACTGTTATACTACTCTTACATAGAAAGTGCCATATTAACCTAAAAAAATTATAGTCTGGCATGTATAGTTTTCGAGATAAATCCATTTTTAGTTTGACAGCTGTCACCTTAAATCAAGAATTCGTCAAAACATACAACTATACCAAAGAAAGCAAAACTACTTTATTTCCGAAACTAAGGTTGACTAAGAAATGACATCTCTGGTCTGTGGTTGAATGACCACCAACTGGATCTAATTTCGCACCGCTGTGTCGGTTCCTGTAATAAGTTCTTGGGGGAAAATTGATCAGATGACCTGTCAAGCAAAGAGTTATCTTGAAAAAAATTATTAAAAATTACTTGGTGCCTACTGTAAAAACGTTACTCATGTTCAGAATGCACCCTGTAAATATTTAGAGTGAATTACTAGTTATGTATCACTCCTTTCTTATTATAAGTAAAAAGACTTAGACTTTTGCTTTTCATTATCTTATAGATAAAATATCGTCTATCGTCAAGGCTAGCTGAAGCGACAGCTATGATAAAATTGTTGCTCGTATCGCCAAAAGACGTAACCGACGTAATAATAAGCGCATACTTAAACTACGCCTTCTGGTGTCAGCCAAGTATTTTATAAATCAATCTGTCCATGTCACAAACGTCATAAGTAAAATGAGCGACGTAATAATTACGAAAAAATATTTGTACATTTTGTGGGAAATTTTGACACAGTACCGGCGCTGGCAAGAGCCATTTGGGTACTGGCGGGGTAGCGGGCGGTGCGGGATGTCATTGGGAGGTTGGTTTGTCGGCAAGAACCGTTCTAATTTTTGGAAAAAAATGATTTGTTGAATTAAAATCTGTTCATCCACTAAAACCTGATAGTGTTATTTTTAGGGAATTAAAAGAGGAATATTTCTACATCAAGAAACTATATCAAAATAGTAGTCCAAGTTGCGATAAAATTGGTTTGAAAATTTTTTTAATGCTCTTTTTGAGATTTTTTTCATTTAAATATATCAAACCAATCGAGTCATACGATAGTGTTACTACCAGACAATATCTTTGAGTATGTCATATATTTTTTTTAGGTCTTATTAGCATCAATAACAGGCTTAAAAACTGGATCGAAAGTAACGCTTTTCATCGGCCTTACTTCAGCAGCGCGCCTTAATCAAACCTTTATATTATCAACATGTTTTCTACCTTAACCCTAACACCTACAGTCAAATTAAAAGTTTTCGAATATTTTAGAGTAACAAAATATAAGATGAATGTGAGATGTCTAGAATTCTGGAAAGATCTTTAGCGCAATATTGCCCTTGACCTAGCTAAGGCCGAAATGAGAGGCCAAGAGCCTTCTGAAATGTTGAAACTTATTAGATCTGGGATTGACAGACGCAGTTCATCCACCGCTGGGACTCAGAGCCAGAGGGCGCGCCGCACGGCGACGCTGGCGTTTTGAACCCTGATATTGCCAGATCTTAAACCTAATGTAGTGGTAAAAGGCATGACAAAGTATGTACAGCTTTGGTCTCATAAAACACTGTAACCACAGTATTATGCTCCAAATTTTAACTGGTTAAATTGAAACCATTTTTTTTATCCATCTAATTCCACCTTAAATATCGTTTTCAAAATCTAATAATTACATTCTTGTTTCATCTGCCAACAAACCCAACCAGAAAGATCGAATTAACTGATTCACTGTCTAGACGATCAGGTCTGCAGATGGCAACCCCAGCGCCAGACACCCCTCTTGACCTCGCCCTCAGCAAACTCCATCTCGCCCAGACACGATTGTTGCCGTCGTGCCCTATAAAGTACAAATGAAAATTCTACGGCAATTGCTCTTTTTACTCGACCGCAGTGGGGTGTTAAGTGCTGGCAGCTTTTTTGGGAATAATAGCACCATGCTGTTCATTGGTATATCTTCTGTACAATATTACCATCATTCAACTCCAGCAAAGACTGCTCCTCATTTTGTGGTTTTGGAAGTATAGTCTATCTAGCTAGAATATCTGTCTAAAATAAGACGTTTTTAACTTTCTGTACAACTGCAATCTCTGTTGTGGGGAAAGGTAAGCGAATTTCGGAAACCATAATCCCTCTCGGTTCACTGATTCAGCGAAGTTAGTTAGTTAACTACGCATTTCATTACGAATAGATTAAGTTTCTTGTAGTTTCTCTATCTTTGCTTACCTATAAAGACCACGATTATACTTATACAGCCAAATTATACTTATTATTTATAACCTACCAATGAAATGAAACCGATCTGTTAATCTGCAGCAAACTCGTATTGGTCATAAATAACATTTAACAACTAATATAACTGTAGTCCGTAGCCCTTGGTATATTGAGTAAACTCTAGACAGACCCGTAAAATACTGTCGCTATATTTATCCAGACGACGTTATGGACGATATTATAGGTGCGTATACTGCTTATATTGCAAATGTCGTGAATGGCCAAAATAAACCGTCTGCGCGGTGTCTCATCGCACGACGTGAATGTGCAGACGAGACAACAATAACTCCCAACTAATTTATAACCAAGCAACTTCATACCAGACTTCTCAAATTAGAAAAGTTTTGGTATAAAGATCACAGTGTCGAACATTTTCATTAGGTGCTAGTTAGAATATTCCCTCATTGTAACTCCTCATTGTATTCCCTCTTAGGACGAATCAGACAGATCCATTACCTAGAAAACGTTCTCCACGAAACGCCCTTATGTCCTTAACCAAGGTCCGACCACTAAGAGACCTTGAGTAGGTCAGTTGACTTTTAGTCCCACATTCACACTATCGACCTTTCCAGCCAAAGTTAGTGAACAACTTTTAGGATCGCTGCACATTAGTTTTCCTCTTATTGTCATGTAGTCTAGAAAAATTATAAGGAAAATGAAGCCAAAGAGCAAGGAGAGTCAATTTCCAATAACTGAAAAAAACGGGATGTTGTGTTGTATCAGTTGATAAAGTCACTGGCGAAGAAAAATAATAAAGATGGGCTAGATGAAGTCCATATAAAGTGCGACACATCTATACAAAGACTACCTATAAAAGAAGAATCATGCGTTTAACACCTATGATGAACAATACGTGACGCGCCTATTCCATAAAGATTCCTGGCACACGTGCAGCCGATGGATATCTTGATTTGCATATTGAACAGTTCGGGCCGCGGTAGTGGGACGGTCTATTGGGGCTGGAGGTATCCGATTTATAGGTCAAACGGTCAGACAGGCGACCGCCATGGCCGTCGCCGCCGCCGGCGCGATACATAAAAAATATGGGTTTTGTTTCTCAGGCTCTGTCTGCCAGTCAAGATATCAATTTTAATAACAGCTTTACAACTTTTTGTGTGTCGGTTGAACGGTTTGATGTTATTTTTGATAACTTAATTTCTTGCAAAGTCGGAAAAAAAAAGAAGGTTAGAGCTTGCTTTATCTACGTTCTAACGTAGCACCGTATAATTCAGTTTGTAGCTATGTAGTTTTACACCCTACACTTATTAGATCATAGAGGTACTAGGTGGTCTCAGTCCCTATACTTATTAGATCATCGGCTTGCATAAAGCAATACCAGTCTGATGGGTTTGTCGATTGGATTCGCGACGGTGGTCGTTGCCCAATAAGCGCATGCGGTGGTGGGAAGGCGAAGGCGCCAGGGCCGTGAATGAGCGCGAACAATGCGCTCTGCGCCCGTGCCGCCGGTGACTCACCTAACTCCGACCACCCACGCCTCCGCGAGCCTAAAGGCAAAAGCACACTGTGATCTCAGGTCACATTTAGAAGACAATATTTACAGCTGTCAAACTGGTACTGATCCTATGACATACCTAAAGTCGATATTTCTTTGTTACAATGTATTTTAGTATGGATTTGGCAGCTGTAAAAATTAGCTTTCAAGAATGGTTATTTTATTATACTGTAGTCCCTGTGGTATGGGGAAAACTTGTATCGTATGAGTTTCTTTGAACCTTGCCACAGTATGCAATAGGGCGGAACCATAGTAAAATTTTGGAACTACACTGATCCGCTCCGGTTGCGCCATTTTGCAGTAAGGCACAGTAGCTTTGGTTTGGTAATTGAAGATTAATATATTCTTTTCTCTCTCTTTACAGGTAAGCTTCTATATCTCCAGGCGAATGACAATTTTCAGCTCCCTCCCAAAAAGGTATAATGCGTGCTATGGAGTAGGTACCTTTCGACTCTGATCCTATAAGTGTGCGATAACCCTTAACCATTACGTGGCTTTAGATAGACGCTTTCGTTACTTCCTCATGCAGCTTCTTATAAGGAATGCAAACAACCCAATACGATGTTACAGAAACCCTTATTAGACACCTGCAGTGCTAATAGGAACGTTAAACTGTTTCAAATTCCGATGCTCAAAGCGTTTAATTTTAGAAAAATTTGATCTTTCAAGTTACTTCATCTTACGTTAGCTTAGCGTTATAAAAGCGATAGCAGAACCAACGAAGAAAATGTCATATTGTAAAAGCCAGCACTTTGAATATTATCTTAGATAGGTACAGTTAAAATCTTGAGTGCTGTCTAGAAGTACATAAGTTTCTACCAAAAGCTTAGTCACACGGTGGCTCCTAATGGCCCCCTAACGGTAATGGAAAGCTCTTGCTTGTTACTCACAGATACGAGTCGTGCTTCTGAATCACTTCGTGTGTGAAAATTTCACCTTGTCTAAGTACCTCCCTACTACGTTCACATTACCAAGTTGTAACTCAAGTACTCGAACAAGGATGATTGATGTTCCCCACGCAAAGTACCATCTATTGTGTTCGCAATGTGGAAAAACAATATGCCTGTTTCTCAAGAACAAAAGTTCCAAGAGATTCTCTTCAAACGTCGCCTTCGAACAGGTTGACGAGAAAGGTGTGCAATCTGTTTTCAAATGCATAATTATTTACGTTGACCGTGCTCACACATTCCTGTTTTGATGTGGCGATGCGAGTGCCCCAAGCGTGCGGGTGAATGACTGGGTCTATAACCTGAACATCTCGCCGATGACGCACCCGCTGCCCAACGAGCTCCTGCGTGTCCTTGCACACCCATTTATAGAAAGAGGTAGATATTAACTACAGATTAAATATGGACGCCAGTCGCCAGCCATTTACACACGCCACCCATATGATTATCTCTACTATAATTGCGCCGCACCTAAAGGTGGACTGAATTTAAATACGCGCAGATGATCAAAAGATAAATGACTGGAATAATCGCAGCGGAAATTTAGGGGCTGATAAATGTTCGTATAAGTAAACATAGAGAGAACCTAATTCTGGTTGTAAGAATATAAAGTGACTAAGTTTAACAGCCGGATACGGCTGCATTCTACCGGAGGCAGCATGCTGCGGTGGCGTCGGAGGATGCGATCAAAAGAAAATAACTTCGGCATACATGAAGTCACACTTGCACCAGTGTGCCTGTTAAAGCTGTACATGTGTGCGTGCCATCCTCGGCTGATCGAGAATCTAGTGATTACAAATGTCATCGATCGAATGCCGGCGAACGGGAGTGGAGTGGCGGAGATGTGGAATGTCCGGAATGCCGGCGTCTTGCGAACGATGCAACTCGCAGTCGCAGCCCGCGACGGCGAACGACCGCTAAGTACACACCACGGCACTGACTCGCATTCTCTAAGCTTGATTCACCCAACAGCCTCTTGGTTCCATTCTAGGAGTTAGCTTTACACAGTTTCCATGATAAAATTAATGAAAAGGGTCAAATTAATCACCTAGATAGATCTTTCGTTATCAGCTACAGTTGTGGTTGGCTGGTTCAAGGTAGACGCGATGTGCAAGCCAAATTCAAACCCTAGTCATAAATGAAAACTCAACGAAACAATGAAAGCTAACCAATATCAGTTTAACTTACAGGGTAGGCAAAGCGTATGTAGACAAACGAAAAACTACGGTGATTACGTCTGACAAATATTAGAGGGCAGTTTCAGAAAAATCATGTATCACTATAGTGACAAAATTCACTTGAAACCTTTGAGTCTAAGGACTAAGCCCTCATTTGTGGGACGTTCCAAAAGACTTAAATATCTTCGTACTTTATTTTCAACCGAAAGCATCCGAAACATGTCACAACATCCGGTCCTGCAACAAAATTGAGAAAACCTCGTGACTGTGTTTGCTTACTATTTTCTCTATGGAGGCGAAGCGTGGGTCTACGGCGCGTGGTTTTGGCGCCAAATACACAGCAGCGTAGGCTCATGACATGACTGCTTTGTGTGGCTGTGCCACAAAAAAACTTGGATCAACAACTGGCTGATAGATTATGTAGAGCTAAAGAAATATATTTACTCCAAACTCCAACTATATGGGGGCGATATTATAAAAATAAATTTTAAGTGATCCTCAAAAAGCACGTGCCTAATTAATTTAATAATAATTAGGTACCCGTGTAGTCTAGACGAGGCGGTCAAATTTCATATAGTTGTGCAATATCATCCTTCATAAAAGAGGTTGTATAGTCACTATAGGTATCTATGTACTTGTTCGTAATGCGCAGCAAATTGTGGTTCTACGAACCCATGGGTCATGGACCTTCAAAAACTCGCATATTTGCGTTTTCCATGCTCAAGGCCAACGTCTCGGTAAATTTTCCAAGACACCTTTTTCCTTGTTACGAAATGGACTTGTAATGTACTTTCAGGTATTAAAACTTAAGTAAAGTAATTTGCTTCTATTTCTTAACAGATGATTTAATCTAAAAGACGCTTAAAAATCAAGAGATGTTTAGTACCTAAATGAAATAAAAACATTGCTAACAGCGGCTATGTTAACCCAGGCAAGGTGCAAGTTAAAAGTCCATTCCGTAAGGAATGTCGGCAGGTTTGTTTTTGTTGTATTGTGTAGGCTATGCACTGGCTGCCTGGACACGCTGGGCGGGCAATGGCGGGCAGTTGCAAAGCCCAAAAACCGAACCCGATCGACGTTAACGAGTGGTATCTCGAAGGTATTCCAATTAGAAGTGTATCAAGCTTTTTGCCGCTGCGCTCGCTCCCAGGTTCAACGGCCAGACGCTCCGAATTGTTGATTTTTTCGCGTGATCGCATTATTTTACTTGGAATACTTCGAAGTTCGATCGCATCAGGTTTCGATATCGCAATACTTTTGAAAACACGTTTTAGAATAACAAAATGTGCACGAAGCAATTATCGTTAATTACAACAAGTCGAAAACAAGTAGAAACGATACGAAGAATTCTCTAAAACAGATAAAGAAAAATATGCAAACGATGATTGTATTTTTATTTTCAAGACGTTACTTTGGTTGGTGTCATCTTCACTTTTATGTTTCTTTCTCCGAATTTCTTGAATGCTTCATGGCCTGCCAGATTATACTGCCTGCAATTTCAAATGAAACGGTCACTTTTGTCCGAGCCAGGGTGTACTGAGCTGACCGCTGATCGCACAGGCGGCATCTCATCCTTCGTGGAATTTTTCACACACACAAACGTGGCAGACTTCTGCTCTACCTCGCTTGTCTTTTTAGTTAAACATTATTTATTATTTCTTACTTTGAGACCTGCCGACTTATTTTTTGCATGGACCGTGAACGGCGCTATGAAAGACGCATTGTTCAAGGAATTTGCAGTGATGGTTCATGGGTTTCTTTGGATATTCAGTCTGTTGACCATCCCTTTGCCGTTTTACTGCCAACTGCTAATTTGCTTCAAGGAAAAGTATTAGTATTATTTCTTAGACCTATTTTATCATATCACAATGAAAACAACGTAAAAGCATTTAATCCAAACCATAAGGGCACAATGATGGATACCTGGAAATAGTCATTAAAACTGCAGTCTTAATGAATACTGCCTCCGTTATTATTGTATGTCTCATCTGGATGATAAAGGTGCGCATAAATTTGTAAACAAACTTTTGGTTCCCTCGTGGTTTTACTCCGCGATCCACCGCATGGTTCAAACTGAGTGAGCACGTGGTGGCCGCCATGTTGTTATGCCGCGAGCTTTTGGCGCCAAACGCAGTAAACGTGATTGGCCTTATTTTGTAGTTACTATTTCCTATCCTTTGCTTCTAGTCTCAATTTATGCAAACCTACTTCCTTTTGTTGGAAATTATTTGTATTTACGTCAGCCTTTGCATTTAAACTCTCCGTTTAATGCTTTATGCCCACATTAAGGGACCGTATTTCCATGGAAATGTTTGGGTATAAAACCTTGATTTACGATTGATGTCGCCGCGCTCGGATCACGATATTGGGTGTGATAGTTAGATACGATCGCGACCAGACAGGGGGCAGAAGGGTGCTCCCCTTATGTCGGGTCACAACATTAGCCCCCAGACGAGACGGTCGGTATGATCAGAAAACGAAAAATAAATTGCATATCCGAATGTAATTCATCCGCTGTTTTGTTGTGCTCCGTAAATCAATTACTAACTTCCACAGAACAACCACCCCTTGGATATTTTGAGATGATGCTTTAACAAATAGGTACTTATCATAAATTCGTCATCAAATCAAAATTGACTTATTGTTGGAATCATAAATCGACGAATTGAAAAAACTGACATGGATAATGTGCCATGTATTTAGATCAAGTTTACTGATGTTACGAAAGACAGACTTATTTTATACCTATCTAAACGTACTAACGTCAACTTCCACAACTTCCATATACGGGTCTGTTGGCGCCAAAACGTAGCGTGATACTTCCACGTTAATGGCCGCGCCGTTCATTGCGCCCGCTTGGGTGTATTGGCCGAGGCCCGCCACGCGCATCCTGCCTACTACGTTTCTTGCATCCCACTCGCTCCCATTTCCAGCCTTCGTATCAAAAAGAGACGCCCACGTCACGTGCAACGATTTTTGTGCTGCAGAAGGACGCGCCTCGAGATCAATGCACTTTCCCGAGGACAGCAGGCCCGTTTTTATTGCGTTCCGCCCTCGAAGAAATCGGGATCTTGGGAAGTAGCCCTAAGATTGCATTTACATAGTCGCAGTTGGTGCATGTCTAGACGCGAGGGAAGTGAGTAGAGTAGAGCATAGCATAGTGGTTATAGGTAGTTCGATTCGAAGGCATTCCGCTTGCTCGAATACCATGTGCGTGCAGTTGCTTCGGGGCCGTAGTCGCCCACAATACATACACCCGCCACTAAACCAGTTTTATAGCATCCCGGTATATTTTTAACTCTCGAAGGATAAAATAGAAACCCGCCAATAGCCCTTTGTATTAAAGTAGCATGCGGCTTTGTTGTTAGATGGAAGATTTATCGGCGGGTACTAAATTTTGTCGTGGACTATCTCTATTAGTCAGTCGAAAACGTTGAATGAAATATGGCTTCAGCTATTAGTGATATCAAATGGGTAATGTTGTTGTTTACATATTTTGTGGTTACAAGAATGACATTAGTTTTCTGATTCATCAGGGTTTCTAATTATATTTGCTCCTTTAATCGAGTTATTGACGTCAAGGCCTGTTGTTTTTATATCCTTAAGGAAAATTTAACTTTCATTGTTGAACCATCACAAACAGGAAGATTATTACTGAGATAAACCCAGGTACCCTTAGATACCTAACCTACGTAGGTACAGCCGTACAATAAAGGGTAATAATATAAATGAGTCATTTAAAAAGTTAATAAGGAAAACGGTTGTAATACCTGAAGTATTACCAATATTGTGTATCTGGTATTTCCATCAGATTTTAAAGTTTGTTATTGAAAACAACAACAGTTTTGTTTTTACTTAAATACCTGCTTTGTAAAGCCGTTACGGTTTGAGTCCAATCCATACAATCTTGAAAACAAAAAATCTCAGAAAAAGAGAGACTTCTTCGTTTTAGCATTCCCGATTTCAGTAAAAGCCTTGGGCTTGTATAAAGTATCAATAGATGATGTAGCTACTTAGATTTAGATCTACTATCGATGGTCAATGGTCATGCCAGGAGAAAAAGTTTAAAATGCCACGCAGCAAAAGTTGAAGATTTCTTTATGCCATTATCTTTCTCTACAATAGAGCTTTCTTGAAGCGTTCCTTACAAAATTTTATTTGAAGTAGGCAACTCAGGTAGCTACAGTAAATGGATAACAGAGAATTAATACATACCTAGAGATATTGCATTTGTTTTGAGACTATTTCTGAATTCTGACCAATCACTTCGAATATAACTGTCATTCTAAAAACCAAAACAGTGAGTTAACAAATAAAATTATCGCTACTATTAGTAATCGAAATTCTTGCTCGATGACCTCAACACAAGAACCATGCAACAGCAAATTGTTTATAGAGCGTTAATTGTTTTCTGATGAGAATGGCTGCTCTTGCGATTATTTTATATTGTTTGTGAGTGTCTCCTCTGTATAATCCGGTCCCATTCAAGTGACTGCTTTTATTTTTATTTGGTATCTAACTTCTTTCCTGTTTTGTTACTTAGGTACATCAGTAGTGGGCAACATATTGGCCATTATGTCATATTACTTAACTATTGCTGTACGTCACCAACTAAAAACTTCTCATCTAGCTCATAGTTCATGAGTCTATAGCAGACCTTGTAATAAAGATTGACCTTTTTTATGGCATCTGTTTGTGCAGAATTATTAAGACACTGTTTTCACTTCCAGTTGACTCTACATTTCAGTAGGTATAGCTCTGTAGCTAAGTTACATGCTTGTTTAAGACAAATTAACCGGAAAGAAGCCTTTTAAATTCGTGGCGGCGGCAGGAAGTTTCATCGGTTTCACCTAATAGCTACTACTAGGGATCGGATTACCGAGACGCTTTAATCGACTATTTCCCATCGCCCCTCTCGAATATCAACTAACTAACCTACCTGCATAAACAAAATTTTTTCCAATGGTAATGCATCAAATGAAATAAATTGCTTTATATCTGTTGCTTGAGTTGATTTCGCAACCCGACCATCCTTGTTTGACATTTATTGGCGCCAAGCAAGACACGACTACAACTATATTTGCACTACTTCGACTTTATTTATTGACGAGTGTCATCGCACTCCACATCCGCCGCTTAAGTACCAATAGAAAATAAAACACCTTACTCGGGGGCCAAGAATTGAAGGTTATCAGGAAGGTAGATACTACAAGGCCCTTTGATTATTCATCGGTCAACGAACCTAGCGCGAATCAGCAGCATAATTTATTCAAACTCGATCATCAGTCATTTATCAATTTAGAACAAACCGGGTTGAGTAACATAACAAAACTATTATTCAAGTATCTCAGTGTTAAGTATGAAAGTAGGTATGTTTGTTATATTATTAGCGGATGTCAACTTGTTTGTGTAGTTCGTGACCAAAACAGTTTTGAATTTCCTAACCGCAGGCCGCTCTTGAAATAGAAAGGGAATACCTAAATAAAATTTAATTGTTATGTTACGATTATGAAATATTATTGAGGAAAATGGCTTTAGACGATAATTTCTAAATAACCGTCATACTTCGAAAGAAATGTCAAAACAATCAAATTTTTATGAGCGATAGAGTGTGGATATCTTCAAAAGTAAAAATATTGTATGGTAGCATATACAGATCGCATTAAGGAAGTAAGTCTTTGTTGGTGTAGCACGCCTCGCGTAGTGAATTTCCATTAACTTTGCTATTATTTTTTACTATCTGGCTGTGGCAGGTAGTTATTTATGTCGTGTTGGTATTTAAGGTTGAGTACCTTAAGGACAACGACCGTTGTGCTCTGCCGATCTTACCGAGAATCAGAGAAATAATAACTTACGATACGACTCAACAAATCCACTCAGTTGGCATTGGCTGCAATTCGGGAAAACTAATAAAAAGAGTGCTGTCAGTTTCCATCAGATTGATTCAGAAAAGTATAGGTGATATCTTAGTCATTCAATTTTTTAAATTGTCATAGTATTCTTCGCCATTTCTAGTAAATTTATTAGGTATCGCATTTTGCGTCAAATTATAAGTAGACATGACTTAAGATATCATCTATCCTTTACTGAACCTATTTGATGGAAAGTGACAGTGCCCTTTTTGGTTAGTTAAGAGAATTGTATTTTCGAATCGCTGCCAATAACTAACTACCAATCCAATGAGTCGGCATTGTTTACTTTTTCCTCAACGTTACCTGTTACCTTATCTGTACATCTTTTTCTAACAGTAGTTTGTTTGATGTAAATAGCAATACCACAGACTGATTACAATCGCAAATTACGTTCGGTTTTTGTTGTATTCGCTAGCCATAAAGCAATTAAAAGATATACTTTTAGTGGTGTCAGAAACACTTGAAATGCTACATATTTTAATTGCTTGCAGTACAAGAATGCTGGCTTAATCTTAGAGATTGACGGAGTAGTTCTAGTCGCCTACTAGTAGGGAAAGCCGTCTATTATGTTCTTAGAGAAACATAATTACGCTAATATGACATAGTTCGTCCAACTAAATATTAGTCGGTATGTGAGTAATCGGCCAAAACCATAGTCAGCGCATCTCTACTAATTATATATTAATTAGAAATGTAAATAGTTTGTTAAAATGATGACTACGATGACGGTTAAAGATTTAAACGTGGAACGTGCGAGGGGCACTGGGGCAGGTGGCGCGCAGGCGGCGGCAGATACTGCTGCCAGCCCTGTCCTGGGTCAAAGGACCGTCTCAAGGCCACGGCCAAGACATTTTCGCAGCGTCGACAACCTTCGCCGAGGGCCTCAACACGGACAAGTATTGTTAAAGAGACACAACAGATATCGTTGAAATGTCAATAGAGATTCGATGTAATTCCTCAGTACAGGCTAAAAATATGTTACACTTTTTTAGAGTGGAGTGAAGTAGTAAGCGAACAGTGTCAGTTCAGGGCTCTACTACACGGCTAGGTCGAGTTTGATACGCACTGCGAGACATTTCCATTTATCGGAGAGCTGCTTTATTTATCAGCGTTGTAAATGCGGAAGTATGCGCATGCATTGCACGACTGATTTTTTATGGTAATAAAAATATAAGTTATTCAGACTGTCTATCTATTAAGCATACCTTATATGTTTTTTCCAGAAAAATATAGTGTACCGTACATTATGTCATAATTTATTTTAAGTTTATTAGAAACAGTTGTTCAGGTTCATAGACCGATTGGTTTTCCTCTTCAAATATTTTCGTTCTTTTTATCTACTTATTGTTCTTTTCATTTTCTAACGGATTTTTGAAAAGTTGTGGGTCGACTTCATTGTCGATCGTATTATGTCCTTTAGCTCACAATTTCCTTGTCAAAAGATTGTTGCGGAACTATGCCTTTATTTGACATTCCACGGGAAAATACTCCTTAGAGGTCCTTTCTAATTCAATTTCGCTATCCCTGTTTGATACCCCAGTAGCTAACAAGAAAATATTTCATCTGTACCAAGGACAAGCTTACATTTACACGTGCCAAGTAGGTAACCCAACAATGTTGTGTCAGTGCGGTTGTAAACTGCAAATCTGCAACATAAACTAAACATTATACATTGTTATTCATATGCAGTTCAATGACAGTGACTCGTGTACAATAAAACAAACACCGTTTCTAAGCACTTACATAACAGGTATTCAATGCATGTAGTGCAAATCTAGCTGAAGTTATAAACATAAAAAAAATATTACCTGGTTATGGCCAATCTATACTAATGAACATAATCGTTGTTGTATGTATATTAGAATCGTGTCATAAATAGTATACTAGGGAGGTCTATTAATTGTGTATTCGTGAGACAGGCAGTATGTACCTACGTGGATGACACACCTGTTGCTAGCTAAGCCTGCTGCCACGGCGCGGCGTGGGATGAACATCTGCCGCTTAACTAGGATTGTCTTCTGGTCCCTTGTTAAAATGCTCCTTTCTGACTTTTTTGCCTCCATTTCCTTTAACTTGCAACCATGAATAGCATCTATCCAAGAATGACACACAATGCTTCTCAGTTTTTCTTTCATTTCATTGTTGTATTCCTTTCAACTTTTGTTTCGTTGATTCAAGTTTCGGCGTTCTTATCTTACAGTTTTGTAACCAACTGTGGAATTATGATAGTAAACAATGATGTAAAATGTTTTTTCAATTCAGTCATTTTTATTGTTCTAAGAATTCTACAAATATTTTCGTTGGTAGACGAGATTATCTTGAGTTTTCGGCAATTGATAAGTGATATTGTATGATAGCATGGCGGCACAGCGGCGCCGTGATGCCGTAGGACTTAAGAGCACGTGGGCTAGATTGTCAAATCTACGCTTATCGTTGTTTTTATACGGCATTTTGCTATCAGGGATGAGCAGTAAAGTACCGACTCATAACGCATTTTGTTAATCTGATCTACAAAACCTAGTATAAAATAAAGTCTCTTTTTGCGTTTCTCTGTCTGTCATGACCACTGATTTTTCCCCCTCAGCCACGCAATTTTTACTGGAATGTGAATTAGGTATTATAACTATGATAGGAAACGTCTTATTCCCACAGGAAAAAAAGCTAGGCGAGCGCGGGCAGCACAGGTTACAGCATAATTTAGTGTAGAAGTTTACTGATACCAATATAACAATCAATATGGATAAATATAAATTAAATAATTCTAGATGATTTCTACATTTATTCGCAGCCCTGCGATGCAATATACCTGCTGCTGTTATCGATTGTTATTGTACAAAAACATGATAAACCTTCACGTGAATCACAGGTAATAATGATATCACGGTGATAATGATATCACGGTCAACTAAATACTTTAAACATTGAAAATTGTACAAGTACATGACACCAACCTGTGTTTCAACTGTTGTGTAAACACTCATATAATCCATATCGGGTTAAATCCATGTAAGTATCTGGTTATACTTGAACTGGTAACTTACTAACATAATATCGATGTAGGTACTTCTTAAATTCATGAATAAAATAGTCTGATTGTCGTGAATAGATGTAATTTACATGGACGACATTATAAACATTGGATTGTTCTATTGTGATAGATATAGTGTAATGCCGCCGCCTCCGTTGAGATAGTTTACTGCCACCACTCCCCGTTCAAAGTCCATACGATATAAAAACATTGCCAGGTGGCGGGTTCAATGTTCGATGCAGCTTTTATTTTGTTTTGAAACGGAGCTCGATGCCTCACTAGGGGTTGGTGTTTGTGCCCCTAATGCACTGCTGCCCTTGTGTAAGTGAACTCTAGTTTACATTACGGGTAAACCGGAGTGTTGTTGGAAAGCAATAGCCAGGAAACCAGCAATGTAAGCTAAACCCAGCTCGATAAACATTATAGTGCATTAAAGTCAGTGCCTTTGCCCGAACGGCAAAAAACGCATCCACCACCTGGCTTTGTGTACGCACCGCGTACGACGTATAACTTATCTACCTTATACATAAACGGTCTTGAAACGCTCACTTTCTTTATACATTAAACCAGCACTTGCAGCCAGATGTCCTACGGAAGGGATCTTTAAAAGTTATTGGCGTCAGACAATCATAACAAAAGAATTATACAGTGTATTTTTATGTATTGCTTATAATAAATTTATCAGAACTGTTTATATTCTTAATGCTTTCTCCAGTCTATTTTAAACGTTTCGCCGCTGATAAATAATAAATTAAAGATAACAAATTAAGAAGGGAGATAATTTGTGTTAGATAAAGATATTTTATTGCTGGAAATATAAACAAACAAACGAGACTAATAACTAAGTTGTTGTATTCACGACTTCTATTTAAAGCATGTTTTAAGATATTATAATTATTATTTTGATACGTTTGCCACATTAAAACTACATAAAGATTGTTACAAAGTCAGATATTTATGCATGGAATGTAAGCTAGGTACGTAAGTTGGTTATTGAAGTAGGCTTGCTTTATTTATTGTTAGAGAATTCCACCCTAGTATCAATTTCTAGCGGGTAATAAGAAATTGTTTTTTAACCTTTGTGTCCTAGTGTAAAGAGCATAGGAACCAGCGTTTGTGGGCGTAATAGGGAACGCGAGTAAGTAACGCTTTTTGACGTAGGTATGCCTATGGTCGCCTAACATCCCTACTACAGTTTGTTTATATGATAAAAAAACGAGATGTTTACATAGGTAACAAAGAAGTGAAGGTGCATTGGCTGTATTGTGGTCGGTCCGGGATGTCGGGACATGTGGTGCGCGCACGTGCGACTCAGCCTCCAGCAGCACGTGACACGACAGCTGCGTACTGCGTGCTGCGTGCCCGCCAAAAACCTTATCCAGTTACCGCTACCTTTCTAAAAAATGCCTTTGTCGCGTGAGATGTCCCTTTTTGTTGTCTCGACATTGTTATTCTAAGGTTTCGATGGACCAAGACGTCAAGTCGCGACTGATGCATCTATCTGTCAAAAGAGCTGTGCTGTTCGTATGACAGTGTGAATGAACGTATCCTCGGATGATGGTTGTGGAAGTTCCTTCCTTTAAATTTTGTTAGATACGAAAAAAACAAAAATAGAATAAAAATACAAGAGACACTGTTCATTCACTTCTTCTTTTTCATACTAAGCGAGTGCAGTAATAAATCTAAATTAAATTGTTTTTCAAAGTTTAAAATAGAACTCTTTAGCATAACACAAGCCGTGCTCTGCTGGTGACAGGTCATGTTTCAAAATTAAATGGATAATTATTTAACTATTTCCGGAGCAGACAAAAGCGCTGAAAATAGAGCACAGTTCTAAATGCAACGCTACTACAATCGGGAGCGACGGCGACGTATGATGTACTAGTGTGCTGTAGAAATTGTGTATGTGGTCATTAGTCTCGCGCCCGCACTGCCCGTATGCGTTTGCTTAGGATCTTGGTACGCCTTAGACATCCGCAATAATACCAGCGAGTACCTACCTACCTAGGTGCACTTAATGTTTATCAGAACGTTTGAAATGTTTTATTTCAGCTTCCGTCATGATTTCCGATAATTCTTAGGCTTTGATAAGCCAACTCACCTATAAGTCCAAAGGACTCTTGCATTTGCACTTTATCATTTATTTATTTTTACACAACATCAAGTTGTTTGGCTCTGGACTATAGGATTGGCATTTTGTTCCATGCTATATGCCGATATCGGTGGTCACAAAGTCTTTCGGCGTTTTAAAATGCCGAAATAGTAGGATTTTCTCACGGCGCATACGGTCACCCTGTTCTTGATGAAAACTAAGCTCGCAATCGCATCCTCACAAATCGGTGCATAACGGCTGCTCATTGAAGCGACGCGGCTGCCGCCTCCAGATCTGTTTCTATTTTTAAAACCACTTCAACACAATGGTCGGCGGCTTTGCTTTTCGGTTTTATTGTTCACTTTGGGTGTCATATTTTAAAAAACTTGAGTAAAGTTTGTTCGATGTATTCAATCGTAAATTTTACAGTAATATTTATGGAACGTCCTGGTAAACTTCTTTTTTCTGAGGCTTAGGAATCATTTTTCAAATGTGGAATTCCATGTGTAAGATTTTAATACTTGCAATATTTTACACGCTTGACTTACCATGCCCTCATTGGCAACAGTGTTGTTTGTTGTGCAGTAAAACTAGTAAACATGTGTGTAGGTGCGCGTGGAAGGTGCATCCACTCTGTGGCATTGGCAAAAGGCAATGGCCGCTATCCACGAGCTTCCTTGTTACGATAACGACCTTTTAAAAAAATTACATACAAACATACATACACAAATTACGCCTATATTCCTGGCGGCGGGGTAGGCAGAGCGTTAACGACAGTAAAATTACGGTGGTTATCGTCACGCCTGACAAATGTTTGAGGGATCGTTTCAGATAAGTCGTGTATCACTATAGTGACAGCTTGTCAGCCTGTCGCTTAAAATTGCAATACACTTGAAACCCTCGAGTTCCCTAGTCGGCTATGATGGGGTGATGCTATTCTAAGCCGGCATCATACGGCATAATTATACTGTATAAATATTACACTAAATCCTTTAGTTCTCTCGTGCCGTTTCAAAGTTATTACCCATAAAGCAAACGGTAACCATGGCAGCAACAGTAACTTAGGGAATGTAATATTTTCCTAAACATATAAAATTAAAAATAACCGATTCAAATCAATTTAGCATTAGCAACAAAACTGTATCAATTGCAAAGTAAAACATTCTAACTATTCGTAATCTAAGGTAGATTGTATAGTTACGAGGGGAGGTCAAAAAGTTCGCGGAATGGAGGGGTTGGCGGGGGTAGGGATGCTTGTCCAGGTACTCGCTAATTGAGTAACTCATTATTACTATAAATACCAAGTTTTAGCCTAATTGGGTCACTAGTCTTTGAGTTATCAACGATTAAACAAGTGAATCGGGAAGAAAGTTGGCAGTATGGAAAAAATTGAACATCGCGCCGTCATAAAGTTCCTCACCAAACAGGGAAAAACGCCGCAAACTGTTTTTCAAGATATGTTATCTGTTTACGGGGACTCTGCTCCTGGAAAAACTATGATTTACAAGTGGCATAATCTTTTCAAGCAAGGAAGGGAGTCAATTGAAGACGATCCCCGTTCTGGGCGGCCGATCGAGGCCACCACGCCGGAAATCATCGATAAAGTTGAGAAACTTGTATTGGAGGATGGCCGTTTGAAGAAGAAACAGCTTGCAGCATTAGTTGGTGTATCAGAAACTACCATTTTGAATATCCTTCATCAACATCTTGGTATGAGTAAAGTCTGCGCAAGATGGGTCCCGAGAATGCTCACGCCGTTTCAAAAGCGAGAGCGCGTCGACTGTTGCCGCGAGTTTTTGGACCGCTGTGGAGATCAAAAGGAAGAAATTATGTCCCGTATTGTGACTGGGGATGAAACTTGGGTTCATCATTATGAACCTGAGTCAAAGCAAGAGTCAA
The DNA here is from genome assembly GCA_029255805.1 of Keiferia lycopersicella. NCBI lineage: Eukaryota > Metazoa > Arthropoda > Insecta > Lepidoptera > Gelechiidae > Keiferia > Keiferia lycopersicella. Next base: position 7,039,047 of record JARACZ010000010.1, read on the forward strand.
TGCAATGGCAGAAAAAGGGCACTCCCCCTCCTAAGAAGTTTAAGGTGTCTCAATCGGCCGGAAAGATCATGGCGACAATATTTTGGGATTCTGAAGGCATTCTTCTGGTGGATTATAAAGATCGTGGCCTTTCCATAACGGGAGAGTACTACGCTTCCTTGTTAGATCGATTGAAGGAAGCGATTAAAGAAAAAAGGAGAGGAAAACTGACCAAAGGAGTGCTGCTTTTGCATGACAACGCGCCCGTGCACACCAGTCGTGTTGCGACCGCTGCCATTCACCGATGTGGTTTTGAACTACTGCGCCATCCACCCTACAGTCCAGACCTGGCCCCCAGCGACTATTATTTATTTCCAAAGATGAAAAAAGAGCTGCGTGGAAGAAAATTTAACGACGATGATGAGGTTAAGTCAGCGATTTCGGCTTATTTTGACGCACAAGATAAACAATTTTTTTTAGACGGTATTAATAAGTTATTTGATAGATCCCATAAATCTATTCGAGTTAAGGGAGAATATATTGAAAAGGAAAAATAATTTCATGTTTAATTTCACCCTTCTTCCTTGTCATTCCGCGAACTTTTTGACCTCCCCTCGTATGTAAGAATTGCATTGCACGATTTTTTCTGCACACCCACATACGAAAAATTTATAGTCTCGTCAAAATGTGCATCAAATTTCATCAGTATTCTCTATAAAACCGCCATTAAAGGCGATATTGAAAAAAAAAATACCCAAAAAATTGCATTCTGCTGTGCTGATTTCCGTCCAGCGACTTGCAACCACTTGGTGCAAATACTGGCGGCTACATTGTTTTACCGTAGTAAAACTGCTACGAAACACTGACGTAGCCTAAAACCATCAATAAATTACAGTTTTAAATATTTAAACAGTTATTTGTTGTCGTCCTGCAAACACGTGGCGCAAACGCGGACGTCATAGCGTAAGGTGGGGTGGATGGGGGGCGATAGAAAATGCATATCCGCTTGGTGCAGCCTGGGCCGCCGCGGCCGCGTCGTGTACATCTTGATATTGATTTTGTTCCCATTTCCCGCGCTCGCCAGACCGCCGCCCGCACCCCAAGCCACCCCCTTCCCGCCGCCTGCCACGCCGCAGCCATGCCGATGCCGAGCCAAGCGACATGCGGCCCCGACACAACTTCCAAAACACAGTCACGTGGGTGCATCATAGATAATTATCTCCCGCATTGACGATATCGCTAAAGCAAACAACCAAGTACGACAACGACGAGGAATATGCGGACAAAACAATGGAAAAGGACAAATAATAAACAACTATAATTTTAATGATGATTATCTTTATAATGAAAAGTAAACACGGTAATTTAGACAAACATTGAAATATCTAAAACGAATTTTAATGTAGCAAATAATTATATCAGTTGCAATTAAGATATTATATGCATTAAAGTGCAGCCTGCAGCACGCGACGTAGAAAGTAATGCGGGTGAGCAAATAGTAGAAATGAGGCACATAAGCAGATCCTGATGCATCATCCTATGTTGGTTGTTGTCCTAACAGGAGGCTAGGTGAAGGAGGGTGGCGTGGCACAGGGGGCGCCATCATACCCACAACTGTATACCCTAGTAGCGCCGTATACCTACGTAGCATACGATTATTCCGTCTAGCGCGGAGCGGAGGACGTTGTTGCGTCAAGTAGGCGAGCGTTCAACTCGCTGTGTTCGTTCAAATTCAAATCGCTCGCTCGCTAGCTCAGTCCGCAACGCGCCTTTCAACCGAACGGACGTACGCGCTACACCTAGTGAAAATAAAACTACGTTTGTTTATTTGTTTTTTCTCATAGTATTCTGCATTCCTAGAAAATTTATTTTGTGTTCTCTAATTACATCTTGTGCTTTCAACGGCTTCTAAGACTGATTAGATAAAGTTTCTGAACTGTGATTGATTGTGTTTTTGACCGTTGAGAACTCTAATAAAACGGTAAAACACTAAGTTGTGCGACGGGTCGAAATGAGTGGATTGACCATCAGAGTAAAGAGAGGATCGAGGGGCAGTGCAACTCTTCTTGAGGCAGCTAACAGGATTCTTCGTCTACTAGGCGTGAGCTCCACTAAGCGCGGGAAACAGCCCTCTCCCAAATCTAAGGTAAGGTCAACGACTCGGCGCGCGTCTGCTTTTATGTATGTACCCACTTGTTTGTGTCTGCCCCACTATTAAATAGGTTTGACTTTGGAAGAAAATCTATTTCCATGTTATTCAATTCATTGTCGTCATTCAGTATTTATGTAGGACTTGTTTTCTATCTTTAGCTCTTCTGAAGATTTCTTTGAGCGGTTTATTATGTTGTTAATGTTTTGGTGAATGCCATGGATAAATATAAACAGTGCTTTTAATAAAATTTCTAAAAGTGAAAGGGTGAGAACATACAAGTGTGTCACATTACAGTTCATCATCGTTAATTATTATTTTTCAGTTTGATTCTACTTCTCTCTGTTATGCATGTACGTAGGTTTGTTTTGTATTATCAACTTGTATTAGTACTTCATTATATTTTAAAGCTTCTTTAATCATAAATTTAATGTCTGTTAAGCATATTTTCAATTTTAGTTGGTCCGGCTCGAAGGACCAAATTTGTTTTGGTTATCTGTTAAAATTCGATTTGGGTCCAAAGTGCAACCGCAAATCAAAACAAATAACAGCAGAATTGTCGAGGGGGATGATATTGTTGTGATAGTGCGAAGGAGGGCAGAGTGTCTGGGTTTCGGCTGGCATGTGCAGCGATGGCGAACTTTCGCTGCATAGCGCAGTGATTGCACACTTTCGCCGTGTTTCCCCAGCGACGGAGTTCGGAGCGTCGACTCGCGCCCGCGACCGAGCTGCGTGTGATGCACACAAACAACAGAGTTGCCAGCTCTCTTTATCGAGTAGCTAGATTTTATTTATATTTTTTTTTTACTGATTGCCAGTGTTTTTACATTAAAACTATTGAAGGACAAGTCGATGACAGAATATGTTCTGGTCAGAGTATACTTTTCTTTCTGCACTTTTCTTTGATCTGGTATATTTTTTTTTTAAATTATTGAGTTCCAAAGCAGAAGTTTACTTTTTAAAATATCAAAAAATCTTGTCACTAATGCATTGCCTACTCTTTTTATTATCCTCGGATAAATCCGAAAATTTTAATTACGAAATGTTGTTAGAAAAGGTCAAACCAAGTTATTTTCCAACCTCAAGTTGCATAGGTCTAAGTAAAAAAATGACCTTAAAATAAATGATCTAGCTATAAGTAAAAAGTTGATGCATTGGCAACACTGTTATGATGCAAACAAACAGCAAGCAGCGCCGCCCGCCGCCGTCGCGGCCACGGCACTTGTTTGTTCACGCGCCGCCGGCGTGACCACCTTGTTTACTAGTCAGTTACTACTGCGAACGAGTACTCACCGCCGACGGCCGAGCCACAGTCATCCATCCTCTTGTAACGACCCACTATAAAATTATCGTCTCTTTGCAACTCTGCCGATGCTATGCTGCGAAGCTTGCACAATGCACATTCCAAGATGCGAACACTGAATCTCCAGAAAGTACATACTTGTGATCAGAATATCACTGTCCTAGAAACTGACATTATTATTGAACAATAATTTGAATGCCAAATATGTCACCGCTGATTAGTTATGCTGTCAAAACCTGTTAGAAATATATTTTGGGTTTTAAAAGTTCATTGGTCACATATTTGATTCGCATTGATAGTGTCCTTTAGTCACGCCCGACGCAAGTGTCTCGATTAATAGCCAATCGCCTACACAAAAGTTCTCAAAACCACATTTGGATGATAATTTTAGATATCGAAGAACGTGGGAACGAGAACAGGTTGTGGTAGATATTATGTTTAACAAGAATCAACAGCCATATGAAAATTTGGCATTACGCAATGAAAAATCTGGAAAAGATGAGGTAATGCTACACACAAATGTAAAAAAGCAGTATGTGTCGAAAAAGTACAAAAAATCATACCTATCAGGCGCCCCAAATGCAAAACAATCTGAATGAAATACTTGTAGAGAGCAATCATAGATAAACTTTGTTGTTACTCACAGAGATAGTCTGCTCCTTGTGCATATATTTTGTTATCTACGTCAAACAAGCTAACTGTGTGTGTAAGGTACGTCACTACATCAGTGATGCGATGGCGTAATGCCCTGCAATAGAGGCATACACCCACATTCTTTATCTAAAGAGACTTAGATATTCGAAACCCATTCGTTATGTTTAATGGAAAAGCACTGATTGCGCTCACAAGTAAATAACAACATGGAACTTTCATCTATATTGCAGACAGGAACTTTCTCCTCAGATCCTCTCATGTTTATCGCAACAGTTGTTTGTTCAAAAAACGTTTATAAATAAAACTAACATGGGGACTTGAAAACAAGTCCAATATACAGATAAAACATCTTGTTTTGAGAGGGAGCTGATTACAATATTAATGAAACGAAAGGTCATGCAGGCGCAGGTTGCATCAACGTGAGCGTTTCTTTGTGAATTTTTGTTGATAAGGCGACTACGGCCACTTATCGTCACAATTGGTATTTATTAAAACGATCGTAACGTAAAGGCCACAAAATGTAGTGCTTATCATTTGACTGAGACTGACCTATCCAATTTGAACATGCACTGATGTAAGAGATACCTACATAAATAGACAATGAGCAACCTAACAAATGGTACCGTTCAATTTACAATAATAAACGTCTCGTACAGCCTTTATTTTGTGTCGGAACTTACTGGCTGGCTGTTGTAAACATTGCAAAGGTGTAGCCGGATGCATTGCGTGGCGGATAAAGTTGAGTGGCGGCGCGGCGCGGCGTTCCACATCCGTGCGAGTATTTGGAACAAGGCCGGTGCGGCGGCCACTGCAACAACCTCTGTCGCCTAACATCAATAGTATCCATTAACGTGACGTATCAGTGTGTAACAGCTCTCGTTTGAATTTATTTCCATGAACTTAACTGTTGCGAAACGTTCGCCTCGTTACGTAATTCCTAATATCCGCTTTCCGGTATTAGGAATGTTCAACATACCTACTACAAGGATGCTACTCGAACAACATCGAGGACATTCAATCGTTTAATGTCATTTCCCACAATTCCAATGGCTTCGAATCATGAATTGCATGAATTGAATTCCTCATCATGTTCAAGACTTTCAACTCAATTGCTACGAAACGGAGGTTAACGAGTGCAGTTATGTGGGGACTTTCAAAGCTGGACAGCCGCTCGGCGCGCTTTAACTGTCGACGGCGGCTTGTCTTTTTTGAAGCAAAAATTGGTTGATGAATGTGTTTTTCGTGGTAGGTGCATGAGGTGGGGTGGGGATCGAGGTCGGGGACGGCGGCGGCGTGCGCGCGGCGGAATGCGTTGTGGTGAGAATGCGCGCCGAGTACCGTTGCAGCGGTGTGTGCGCCGCGCCGCGCCGCCCCGCCGCGGAATGCGAGACCCACTTGCGACCTGCGTTCACTAACTCACTTTATTAGTGACTCATGCGCCATTCCTCTGGACCACACTCGCTGTTCCCATGCCTTACAGCCTAATTTTTCTCTTCCCAGTTCGAACGTCCTATTTTGTTAATGCAAACACATTGGGAATCTGCGAACGCTTTGTTACCAATTCTGAGAAGACGTCTGGATATAGGTACATGGCTGGTCCATCAATTCTAAGAATGGCTGCGTAGCTTATTTGCTTGCAGACTATGCTTTGTACATAAATCTCCCGGGTCGTCTACCTGCTCACCCGCGGCTCTGATATAAGAAGTCTGGGAAAATAAAATGGGTCAAAAAATGTTTACGCCTCTTTAGTAATACTTGTCTTTCGCTTTGAATGAGACAGCTGTGAATTCGTCACAGTATCGCTCTTCGTCTCGTCTTGCAGTGTTTATTTCAACTACATAATTAGCTATATGATCTACCTAGTTGTAATTATAGCCAGCACCACCCACAGCGCTACTCAGCATCTCAACATTGTGATATTTTTTAAACTTCTCATAAACGATCTCTATAAACAACGCTGTGAAAATAAAGAGCGAAAGAGGAAAGTTCAACAACAACAACATTCATCGCGAATATTGTAACGGTAATCCATACCATGACTTTCATTTGCTTTTCATCAGGTTTGTTTTTGGCAAGTTAACCGTTAACCACGAATCACGATGGAGCAATGGTCTCGTCGACCAAGTCGTTAGAAAGAGTGAGAATTGCGATTGCGACTGTTGGCGCTCTCTTTCTGGCTTCGCTCACGTTGTTGAATGGAAACGGCATTTTTTGTCAGACGCCTCCGTAAGAAAATGAACAAAAAAGTTGAGCTGCGAACTCCAGAAATTGGATCATCGAACTGGTAGGTGAGGCCAGTGAACGTGGCGGGTGGCGGCACTATCCGATATTTGGCTTGCACACTTTCTACTGTCAGCATTCTAGTGACGATTGTAGTTGCGCGAAATCTTTACACAGTTTCAGAGTTTCGGAGTTGTAAAAACTGTTTGCGTCATTCCATCGGCACGTGTAATCAAATCGATTCAGGTTTAACAAGTAGATATATTTTAGCACAACGATAAATAAAAATATTATTTGCACAGCTAAATGACGATTTAACTTCGGAATCAAACTTTTATGACATAACAAATCTGACTATCCAGCAGCGAGTCGTTTGATTCGGTCGGTGATTTCACCTCTAAATCAGGTTTGAAACCAGATTGTGCCCAGCGATCGCATATTTGAATAGGTAGGTAGTGGCCACCTAATTTCTAAGACGCGGCAGACGGCGCGTTGCCTCGTGGCCCCCACCGCGGCGACGGCGCCGCCGCCGCCGACCACCATCGCCGTGCGTTGTCGCCGCCGTCCGCCGACGTCGCGCGCGCCATACACAAGTGCGCGCGCTCCGTGCGCGACGACGCGCCGTCCGTCGCACGCCTTTCATTCAGTGTCCGTAACATTTTGCAGTCCCATAACCGCTAAACGTCGGCCTCGCTTAGCTTACGGTTTGTTTATATTGTTACAGACAAGCCGAGCGACCAGTGAAATTCGTGCTCCCATCGCGACGGCTGAAACCGTCATCGAGTCGCCGGTGAAGATGGCAGCAGCACCAGCACCGGCTGCGCCCGCGCCTGCGCCCACGCCCAACACCACCCCCAGTCAGGCTAACAAGCCTCACAGAAGATCAGCCAAGGACTACATATTCGGAAAACTCATTGGCGAAGGCTGTTACAGTACAGTGTTCCTCGCCAAGGACATACACACAGGAAAAGAATATGCAAGTAAGTACATAACACTCGTCTACTAGAAAACCATCATAATGTGACAACGGCTTAGACACAATCCTTGCCGATTTATGCAGTTTTTTTAATTCCATGACAAGATGTCACTTATATATTTGGCATACTTAGATGAATGCATACTTAAGTACCTACAGGTTTTCTACAATCAAATCTTTTTCGTTTTCAGTTAAAGTCTGCGAAAAAATTCATATCATCAGAACAAAGAAGAGTGAATACATAAAGCGGGAAAAAGATGCTTTGAACATGCTGTTCAACGTGCCATACGGCTTTGTGAAGCTCTATTGTACGTTCCAAGACGACGAAAGGTTATACTTTGTTCTGTCGTACGCCAAAAACGGTGAACTGTTGCCTTATATTAATAAAGTTGGCTCCTTCGAGACACATGTAGCTAAATTTTACGCCGCCGAGTTATTGCTGGCACTAGAAAAGATGCACGCCAAGGGCATCATCCACCGTGATTTAAAACCGGAAAACATTTTATTAGATGAAAATATGCATTTGCAAATTGCCGACTTCGGAACAGCTAAAATACTAGACCCCAAAGAGATTCGATCGCCTGTGATGAAACCTGTAGAGGAGCAGGACGATTCGAATGACCGTTCAAGGAAGGTCAGTTTCGTGGGCACTGCTCAGTACGTGAGCCCTGAGCTGCTCCACAACCACGTTGACACCCGTGCCTCCGACTTGTGGGCGCTGGGCTGCATCATCTACCAGATGATCTCCGGCCTGCCGCCATTCCGCGCCCCGGGAGACTTCCTCACCTTCCAGAAAATATTCAAAATGGACTACGAGTTCCCGGAAGGTTTCCCTGCAGACGCCAAAGATTTAGTTGAGAAACTTTTGGTTTTGGACCCCACGCAGAGATTGGGAGCTAACGACCAAGGAGAGACTTATGAAAGCATCCGTAGCCACCCATTCTTTGACGGTATCGATTGGGACAACGTTTGGAACCAGACGCCACCAAAGATCAGCCCCTACCTGCCCGGAGGATCCTTCGAGGAGGAGTACACCGTGCCCGACCACCTCGAGCCCGGCTTGGGAAACAACCAGCTCGTCCGCCTCTGGGAATTCGATCTTTCCACCTCCAAAGGTAATTATTTAACTTTTTCTATTGTCTTTGTCCGGATATTATTTCAGTGCTGTTTAAAGAAGCATTTCAAATATCATTGTTAGGTAGTAACAATAACTGTGCCTCTGATGTACTGTTCGAGTACGTAAAAATGTAAACAATTGAGCTCAGCTGCTTATGTTTTATAAAATAGGCGCATATCTTAATTAGCAGTCCGGCCGCTGTGCATTGCATAGTTGATGTAGACAATTACAAAGAGGCGAGTGCAGTGAAGCGACGAGTAAGAGGCAACTGGATCGTCCGTGACCTAAATTCTTCGCGATGCATACGCATCTCGTTTCATAACTGAACCGACTCCGATAATTTCGTTTTTACGGTTCCTTCGCTTATAACTGTACAGTTTGCGAATAGCTGTTCAAAGTAGAGTTTGCACAGAAATGGTATTGTGTCGTGATGAGCGAGCGCATATGGTGCACTGCACGCGTTGGCGCAGTCAGACTGCAGTCTGGTGCTGCGTCATCGCGCGCCGCTGTGCACATTCGGAGCGGACGTCCTCCGTTCTTGGTTTAGTGTCCTATAGTAAGATGACGTCACCATCCGGCGCGCGTTCGCCTGCGCCTGCATGAATGATCGCCACGTCCGGCCCAGCTTCATTAATGACAGCCTTATACGAACAGCTGTGCCGGTGCCAGTGCGCTCTTATTAACTTACACATCTGTGTAATTCAATAGGAAGTGTTTTATCAATGTAACTCTTTTCATTATTTATGACGGGCTTGCTCTTGACTTTGTTAGGAAAACAGATATAATAGTACTTTGCATAGCACCCCAAACTCATAGCAATTCTCTTTCTTTCTCAGGCATTCTCGACATCAGCCCGGAAGAGAAGCGACGTCGTCTCGAAATTCAAGCTCGGGAGAACAAATATCACCAGTTCGTTGATGGCGAGTTGATCCTGAAGCAAGGTCAAGTGGACAAGCGAAAAGGGTTGTTCGCGCGGCGCCGTATGCTGCTGCTGACCACCGGGCCCCGGATGTTCTACGTGGACCCTGTCAACATGGTGCTCAAAGGCGAGATCCCCTGGAGCCCAGAACTCCGCGTTGAAGCCAAAAACTTTAGAATATTTTTAGTGCACACGGTGAGTTGCGTTTCTTTCAATAATTGACTACTTACTACTCATGAGTTCATAGGGTAGATTGCATCACAGGCATTTCAAATTTTTTCAGAGCAGTCGAATTTAAATTTGAAGTAACATAAACATTTCTGTTTCTGGCGTGTACTGATCGGTTTATCTCTTCTTTCGCAGCCCAACCGCACCTACTACCTGGAGGACCCGAAGTCGTTCGCACTGGAGTGGGCGCGCGTCATAGACGAAGTGCGCATCGGCACTTACGGGCGGGATACGACCTAAGCCCCGGCGCGGCCGCCGCCGCCAGGCGCGCCAGCCACCCCGCTCCGCACGCCCAGTGCACATTAGGATACTACTAGCCTTCATTTTCACGGAACCATCCGCCAGAAAGCTTACGCGATGATGAGCGACTTGGTGTGAAGAGGCGAGTCGGCAGAGTCGGCAGCCGTGTGAGCCGCGCGAGCCGAGTCCCTGCGAGCTGAACGCGAAGCGGCGCCACATATGTTAGCGCGCCGCGACCGCGAGCCAGCCGGGCCAGCCGGACCCGCGCCGCGCGAGGCGATACGAGACGACGACATCACTACCCGATCACTGTCGATGTTGATGACTGATTCCTATTAGTATGTCCACACTATGTTAAATTATTATTCTAATTTAAGTTCTTTTAAATACTAATAACGGCGATGATGTGTAAATATTTGTATTAAATTATTATAATCGCGATCGCTTAGATATAGTGTAATTGTGTAATCGCGGGCCTCGGTAACGCTAGCTGCGTGCGGGCCCGATGTAAGAATGGACTTGTTATTCACCACCCGCGTGTTCACGAAGCCCATTCCGGTTGGTACTAGGCAATTTATAGCTAAATAAATATTATTTATTTTAATTTTAATTAATTTGCCAACGGAATGCGACTGCTGTACAGTTATAATAAAAGTAGGAAAATACGATCGGCCCGTTTCCAATTCACTCGTCTGTATCGGTGTTGGTACGTCGAGATGTAGCCTTAGAATAGTTAGTGTAATATTCTAGGCGAGGCTGGTGGGGCGCCGGGCCGCGGCGGGCGCTCCGCCCCGCGCCCGGCGCCTTCGCCCCAGTCGCTCTGTAACGTGCATCTTACAAGTGCACTATAATTCTAACTTAGCGAAAGTATACGGATACCGCCACCAAAGGTGACTAATATGAGTATGACTAAAGGAAGGCTTTGATAAATTATCCAAACGGTTATTCTCATGTTTTTAATTTGGAATTAGAATAATTTAAATTGCCTAAAGGACATTAATTCGATTTGTGTTTTCATGATTGTGTTGTATTCGGCGAATTAAGCGATGCCGTAATGATTATTCAATGTCATGGTATTTAATATTAATGCATGATTATTGCGATTTTTATAAAGATGTTTATTGTAATATCCAGCCTCTATTAGGGTTTAAAATGCCTAAGCTTGCCTGGAGTTAAAAAATAGGGCTTATTATCGGATCAAATCCCTAGTTCAATTTAAATAACTGCAAACTGCAAGTAGCAAAAGAAGCTAATTGTATAATTTTGATTGTAGAATCTTTTATTATTTTGAATATGATTGTAAAATTAAATCTGATTAATTGGATTTCTCCATGACATTGTTAAATAGTGCTGCATTTAAAAAATAATAACTGTTAACTATTTTAATTATATTTTACAACATTTGTATTGCATAAATTCCATAAAAACAAAGCAAGAAATTGAAAATAAATTGAAGTTGATTTTGTAATATATTTACGTTTTATTTCTTCTTCGTAATCATAACCAGAAAAACCCTTTATACCGACTAAAAATAAAATAAGTATATAAAAAGTACCATCACTTTAATCACACAGCAACACAACACATAGGATACTAGTTATGGCAGTAGCCAAAAATAGACCAATTTCTGGTCGAGTAATATTGGAAGGACGAGGCCACGACTAGACATTGTGAACGAGATCAGAAATTGACATTTTGGTTGAGCCTAGTTTAATGTTTATTTCCTTATTTTCTTCCGTTTGCGAGGAAAGATCACAAATCTATATTTTAATCGAGATAAATTTTGAAATACCTACACGCAAACAGCGTGCGTTCGAGTTAGCAATGTTTAATTTATTTATTTTTTAAATCCGCGGGAGGGCCAGTCAGTACCGAAAAGTTGTATGGACTTTATTGTCGTGTTTGCGTGCCTCTACTCTACAAACCTGACGATTGAAATGATTTCTTTTGTGTAGGTATTCTTTTTTGAAATAATGACGACATTTACGAGCAAATGGAAGAAAATAAATTTTTGTCACTCTTTCTTTTTTCACCTACTAGTAACATTATAAATCAAGGTGCGGTTTCTGCTTACCGTCGATTCAGATTAGGACTTTGTTACAAATAACTTTTTACCCATGGAGAACCTGCCTACAAAACTCAACCACTTTTATGGGCTCGATTGGGTAATAAAGGAACTATTTTCTTCAGGGACAGAAACGGCCAGAAGAGTTGCCCATGCTCCAGTTGCTCAATCGAAATTTAGATCATCAAAGAGGTTGCATTTGATTTATCTTTTTGCCTTTTCCGTAAAGGAAAAATTTAAAAAGTAAATTTGACAGCCAACAAAGTGTGGCCATTTGTGGCAGATTTCTACAATTTGTGCAAATTTAGTTCTCCATTTTTACATAATGATGACGAGAAATAGGATTAAAAAAAGATACGATTTAAAAAAATCTTGATACGCCATACTGCATGGATTGTAAAAATTAAATAAGACTTACTAAGTAGTACTTAAGTACAGTGAAAACAGCCTGCGCTGAGGAAACTTTTATTACAAGACATTACAATACAACTAAACTATGGTTCACTTTATATTATTTATATTTGACTGTCCCGATGGCGTAGCGGATAGTACTCCTGCCTTCTACGCCGAGGGTCGAGGGTTCGATCCCCACCGGACACAAATATTTGTTAAGCCAATTTACAAATATTTGTATTGAGTCTGGGTGTTTTCTATGTATAATATGTATTTATTTACAAAAAAAGTATATATGTATGTATTAGTATCAGCTATCTAGTTCCCATAGTACAAGCTTTGCTTAGTTTGGGGCTAGATGGCGCTGTGTGAATTGTCCAGGATATTTATTTATTTATTTATATTTATTTTGCTTGCATTCATTTACATTATTTAAGGTTTCCCAAAGAAGATATCTTGTATCTGGACACCCTTATTAAAAAAAATACTTACCATACGCACAATGTTGACTAATAGAGCATTATGTAAGGAGTGTCCAAAATTTTCCCAAGGGCATCTAGCTTAACTAAGGGTAGGTAAGGGTGTCTAGACTAGAATCTAGATTATTTCTTGGACCCGCTTAAACAGAAGTACCCTGTATATTGAAAAAAATCATTCAACGTGAACAATTTATACGTTGGTACTTTATTCTATTCTTGGTATTATGGCGTTTTGATTAAGATTTCGCCGGTGTCGTAGTTAAATTTATGTAAAGTTTGTGGCATTACGCCGAGGGAGTCTGTCGACTAGGGGCTGTGATGCGCAAAATTGTGTAGCTTACCAGAATCTTGATAGTAAATTTTTTTGCAACACATGGCGACCGCTCGTCAATATTACACAATGTCGAATATATGCATAGGTTACAATTTCCTACTCAATGTTCAGTTTAAGAATAGTTTGTTGCTTAAAACACTATCAGAATTATGCACTAAACACTCAAACGAACAAGAAAAATTAAATTATAAGACAAACACGCCCGCCATCACGGAATAGTCGACGGACGGTCCTGGTACTTTATTTATTTAGGTATTTACGTTATGGCTGGCATGTATTTAACGTGAAAATGTTAAAAAAAATAGAATAGATAAGAAAGAAGTTATTTTTATTTGAGCGATTTATTTTGGTCTGATTTGAGTGTGTTTTTCAAGACTTTTTCCTTCTTCCTCGGTAGTTTCACCATTATTAAAATGGTCACCCTTAATGGCTTGACGTAACGTAACGTCAGACAGACGTTTCTTTGACATTCTTTCTTCGCTGAAGTTTCCATTCCTCATTTTCTGGATTTTTTACAGTTTTAGTGGGTTTTGTTCATAATGGCGCAAGCAACAGCTAAGGTTATCAAATACGTAGGAAGAACTACCGATTTCAAAGGGAAATCTCTTTGGGAAATAGTAGGAAGTCTTAAAAACTTCGGCGTTGGTAGGATAGTTGTTCGATCGGTTTTTGAGCGCTATCCAGAGCCAAGTTTTATGAAAATTGTGAAAGTGGAGACATGTCCTGACGAGGTGAGCATAATTACACGATTTTTTAACTATTAGGGGTTAAACGTGAGATGAAAACTACATTCGAGTTATAGGTTAGAATGCCTACATGAGATCCCATTTTATGTTGTGCAACTTGTGTTACTTGCCTTGATAAGTTAATGTCTAATTTATATCTTTTTCATATCTGCCAGAATATTGAGAGTTAATTATGATAAAGATGTTACTCGTGTGATGTCAGCTTAGAATAACATCACCCCCATATCCTTCTACAGATGTCGTATGAGGCGACTAAGGTACTCGAGGGTACCATGTGTATTATTATATTACTATTATATTACTATTATTATATTATACTATACTATAGTGATATTAACTATCACTGTAGAAAATAACTTGAATTTTACTCATAATTTCAGGAGCGACGCAGAGTACGTGTTTGGGTTGAAAAAACATTCAGAGGTCATAAATTGCCAAAATTGACAGAAATCTACAGAACTTCATACAAAACTGACTACAAGCTGGTGCCAAAGAATGAAGAAGCCAATCTACTGAAATCAGCAGAAAAAGCTGAAGAACATTATCATCCCGAAGTAATACTTCCCAGAACTGTGGAGATGCCACCGCTTATGAAACAGTTCATTGTTAAAGATCATGAGAAAAAGGGGCTGGAGGTGTGTATTCAACTGATCTGATAGGAAACTAAAGCCTTGATCACACATGCCGAGTGGATAGGCGAGACAGTGTACTCAGCCAAGTGTTTGTATGAAAACTATGGAGAGTAGAGGGTGAGTGCACTGACTCGCGCACTCTACTCGGCACATGTGATCAGGGCATAATATTTACAGTCAGGTGTTGGGGAAGACCATCTTTAAGAAAGAGTTAGAATGATGTTTAAGTTCTTCCATTTCAAATCAAATCAAATTATTTATTCAAAGTAGTAAATTTTACATTTTGCTTTTTGATGGTCAAGAATTAACAATTTTAACAATAACAATTTTATGAACCTAGTGTAAATGCGGCTCAGGTGGACTAAAAACTTAAAACTAGCCCCTAAAGCACTGCCTCGGGGCTGGCCAAGCTAACCAAACAACATGTAACGTTAGGTGGTAAATAAAATAACATCGAGTTCATGCCAACAGAAAATGTTGTGTTACATGCGTATGGTTAGCCGGCCCCCTGGACAGTAAACCACCCAGAAACCTGCCCATTCTTATGATGGCTAATTGAGTGGGTAGCTGAGTGAATAGCAAATAGCAATGTATGATGTCATACATTGCTATTTTGGATGACATCAGAATAATTACTTTTCTTTAATTTCAAACTATGAATATTTCAAAAAATTTGGAATTAAGTTCTCTGTATCTTTGGACAATAGTTTTAAGCACACAACTTTTATATTTTATTAATGACCCATGGCACAACCAAATTTTGACTGCAATTTAATTCAAATAATTATACTAGCGATGCACATTACTCACACCCCAACTTGAACGCCAAACATCTCCTGATGTAGTAGGAGTGAAATGTATCATTTATACATTTGGATTAAAATAGTTGTGGTTCACTTATCTAGCTGCATAGATCATCATCATTGTTGGCCTCATGCGACAGATGATTTAAACAGTGTCTGGGGCAAGACTTGAAGTTTTCTCTCCACAGACACTGCTTACTTCATAATAGTGGCTAACTTAAGGTATATGACAGGTTTGTGAAGCAAATACAGACTTGATTACTTAAAAGCAACACATGCAGCCTAGCTTTTATCTTTAATCAGGGCATGTATTTAGATATGTATCTATTTGGCCCTCCTATAATCATGAGCAACTTAATTTATATGGGATGGACAAATTTTATTTTTATGTATATGTTCCTTTATGTGTATTGCAATTTTAGGCGACAGGCTGACAACCTGTCACTATAGTAATGCACGGCTTATCTGAAATGACCCTCAAATATTTGTCGGATGTGGCTATAACGACCGTGATTTTACGGTTGTTGGCGCTATGCCTACCCCGCCAGGGATATTGGCGTGATATGTGTATGTATGTTCCTTGTTCACCTTTGTTCCTTGGGGAAAGCTGTTCCTTATCACCAGCTCATCCTGAGATTTCAGTATCAGTACCTAGTAAAATTGCAATGCCACTCTGAACCACACAACACAACACAATAATTTGGAATCAGACTGAAGTACATTTTACTGTCGATCTCTATTGCATGTCTGTGTAACAAGCAATAATTTCCAACATTACAGGTGATGAAGGAGTATGTTTTGCCACTGAGCTACAACCACAGCCCCAACCGAGTGCAGCGGATTGCCAAGGAGGGGGAGGAACCAACCGTCCAGTTCACCATGAAACTCGGCAAGCCCGCCAGCCCGTCTTTATATGAGGGAGTACCATTACAGAATTGAATATTTTTATTTAGTAGTTTGTGTACCAAAAGCAATAATGTACAAAGCTCAGATGAAACATAAGCATGGACATTAGTATGACTAATCATTGTCAGACCTTTCACACTCGTGGTACAGAAAGAGAGCTCAACAGATAAGTTATTTATATTTTAAACTAAGGTTGGTCTGTGTTAATTCAGGCTGATGATAGACATCCACTATAGGCATGTAATATTGGTGTATTATTTGTGTTGTGGAAACACATGTAAATTACATAAATTCAGGACACACATTTTGCTAAGGAGCCGTACATGAGGTGACACATGAAAAATAAATACCACAGTACCAACTTATTGTAATATATCTTATTCTGTTTATTTATTCAATCGTATGGCATATTAATCGGGGCAGCAATGCACTAAAATTACAACCGTTTTTGTCAATAAGGTGAACAAGGTGACTAATAAAAATAGTGAGTAATTTTGTGTGAAAAGATATTGCTTGTTATGTACATAACAGGATAACGTAGTAAAATAAAATACTTACTATACATCTATGAAGGTATTATTTCATAACACAAATGAGGTCTACGAAATTACTTTTAGCTACGTACCTAACGAAGCCAACCCGCGCGCCCAGCGTGGTCACCCTGTGGCCCTGATCGTGGTGGGGCAGGGGGTGCGAAGAATCCCCGGGTTACGAACGGTAGCTACCAAAACAAACTAATTACTTTTGGCTACGAACAACGAACGCACGTTATACATACATACATACATACATATATCACGCCTTTATCCCTTGTGGGGTAGGCAGAGCGCTAACGGCCGTAAGAATACGGTCGCTATCGCCACGTTTGACATTTTTGAGGATTGTTTTCCAAGGTTGTTCCAGAAAACATGTGTATCATTATAGTGACAGGTTGTCAGCCTGTCGCCTAACAATTGTAATACACCAATACCCTCGAGTCCCTTAGTCGCCTCTTACGACACCCGCGGGAAGGATATGGGGTGATGCTATTCTAAGCCAGCATCACACGGCACGCACGTTATGACTGGATGAAAGTCTCCAAATCCTTAAGGTAGAATTAGAAAGGATATGGTGGCACGTTCTTGGGTTGTCAGAAGTCCGAAGAGAGGGGAGGACTCGCTTATACCGGTGCCAATTGGACTGGTGATATGTAGAGGTGCTGAGAAGCCTATATAGAATGGCGACGATGTCTGTTTAAGTACAAAACCACAAAACAAGACCCATCCAACTTCTCCGAGGGGTAAAACAGGGTGACGTTATATCCCCACCGGCTACATTGAGAGCTATGGAAATTCGAAAGGTCTATGCTGGGGTTCTCGCTGATGATTAGACTCCCTAAAGACTAATGAGACTATCTGCAAAAAGAATGAAATAGCAGATTTAGGCTAAAAGTGTAGGAAACTGAAGTGGCAGTGGGCTGGTCATTGAAGGCGTAGAACCAATAGATGGTGGAGTAAGCGGGTTTTCGAGTGGAGACTACGCCTCGGCTAGCGTACCGTTGGACGGCTTCCGGCCAGTGGAACCGATGACTTAAATGGAGCGGCTGGTAGTGACTGGATGGCGAAAGCGGGAGATCGTTCATTGTGGCGTAGCCTAGGGGAGGCCTATGTCCAGCTGTGGACTGGTATAGGATGATGTGATGAAGTATCGAAGATGAAATATCAATTTCATAATGTTTCTGAAACTCGAGCTCCATGTAGCGAGCGGCAGAGTGCAGACACCTTGGGCTGGTTTGGCAGACACACACAATATCAGAAAAAACTGTAATTTTGAGGTATTTTCCTGGTGTAGGTGTACCTGGTGTACCTTGAGTATTGAAAAAACTGGGTTGGTAGCAAAATAGCCCTTCAGAGCATAATAAGCAAAATTAGCACAACAATGTGACGACCGATGTGGCGCAGTGGTAGTGCGACTGCCTTTGACGCAGAAGGTTCCGGGTTCGATTCCCGGTGGGTCACTCACAAAGTTGATATTTATCTCTTTGTGAATTTGTTCCCAGTCTGGTTAGGACATTGCGGGCTGAACCACCCGATTGTCCGTAAGTAAGATGGTTCCGTGTTTCGGATGGCACGTTAAGCCGTAGGTCCCGGTTGCTGTCAATGATCACTTAGACGGCGGTCGTTACACAACCATGTCAAAAGCCTGCTACTTGTAGAAGGCGGTTGAAAAATTCTGACACTAGGGTTCATCGGGTCGTTGGACGACTCGGTGTCCCACACGAAAAGAAAGAAGAGCACAACAATCAAAATGTGCAAAACTCAAAATGTTTGATCCTGGGGGCTGCTGATTGTCTAACTTTCATGGGCATTGGCTCATTACCTTCATTTGACTGTCGTGGTGGCGTAGTGGACAGTACCCCTGCCTTCTACAAGGGTCGTGGGTTCGATCCCCAGACGGTCTGGGTGTTTTGGACCTATAATATATATCTATTTACAAAAAAAGTGCGTAAGTAATAATATCATATCAGCCATCTATTATTATTCCCATAGAATAAATAAGCTTTGCTTATTTTGCTGCAAGATGGCGCTGTGTAAATCGCCCAGGATATTTATTTATTTTCAAGTTGAAGCTGATAGCTATACGGCTATATCGGCTTTTTTTCATCGGTATCGGCATGACGCTGGTCTTCACTCTTTTTGTGTGGGACACCGAGTTGTCCAACGACCCAATGAAGCTGGTGACGATGCCGATCAAAATGAGCTATTATTAGATAATTAGACAATCAGCCCGCTGGTCCTCTAGTGTTTAGCTTGTTTGCCACGTTTCTTTGGCTTCTCTGGCGTCTCTGGTTTTTCTTCCTTGTCTAGAGTCATACCTTCTGCTGCAAGTTTCTTACGCAAATAAGGGTTCGCTTGTATTTCTGGCACACGACGCTCAAACTCTAATTTCTGAAATAAATAAAATTATAGTGTAGGGTGATTTGAGGAATTTTACTGGGTGTAGAAAAATTAGCTACAAATATTTTAAGGGGTGAACTAGCCCATGAAACTGAACAACTTTCCCCAAGGAACATAGGTCGAAATAATAAAAAAAAATTTGAACCTCCTATACGAAATGTAGGTACTTCCCGACCAAGTCAATTTGTATGAGGGGCCCAAAATTTTTTTGCATATTTAGACTTATGTTCCTTGCGGAAAGTTGTTTAGTTTCATGGGCTGGTTCACCCCTTAAAATATTAGCAGTGTTCAGTTTCATGGGCTGGTTCACCCCTTAAAATATTAGCAGCAAATTTTTTTACACCCTGTATAATTCATCAAATCACCCTTTAAAGTATTTGCAGCTAATATTTTTACATACATACATAGATTACGCCTTTATCTCTTGCGGGGTAGGCAGAGCGATATCAGCCGTAAGAATACGGTCCCTACCGCCAAGTCTGACATTTTTGAGTATTGTTTTCCAGTGTTGTTTCAGAAAACATGTGTATCACTATAGTGACAGGTTGTCAGCCTGTCGCCTAAAATTGTAATAAACCAATACTCTCAAGTCCCTTAGTCGCCTCTTACGACACCCACGGGAAGGATGTGGGGTGATGCTATTCTAAGCCGGCATCACGCGGCGTATTCTAAGCCGGCATCACGCGGCGCGTAACATTTTTACACCTTATATAATGCAGATGAAGATGGCTGGATCGTGCGTCTATTGCGAATACGTATTGGTACGTACCTAGCTGTCTCCTTATGTGGCTAGGCGATTTCTATGAATGTGTCTATGTAGGAAGGGAACGACTTTTTTTTGTCCCAGATTGGTGCAACTTGTGCAGACACGTGCCTGAAGTAGCGTGGTTTTATCTCTTTAACTCTAATTCTATATCTATGTGAATTGTATAATTCTTCATCTTTACAAAAAATTTCAAACATCGCACCGACTATACGTTTACACACTATGCTCAAAGGCTCCGAAAAAATTGCTATTAAAAAGTAGGTAGACCTCTAAATACTGATTGCATTCAGACCACAGTTTCAGACCATGGAACTGAACAACTTTTCCTTAGGATATATAGGAAACTTCAATTTGTTTTCTTTCCGTAGTAGCTGATCGTGGTGTAATGGGATAGGAGTTCGATTTTTTTTGTCGGAAGTTTCAGTATCCTAGTCTGCATTCTGCATGCACCCTATCAGTATTCGGGGCGGCGTCCCTCACACCTTTCCTTTTATTCTTTTCGTGTGGGACACCGAGTCGTCCAACGACCAATGCATCTCTGAGTACATACATCCATACATACATAAGTCACGTCTTTATCCCATGTAGGATAGGCAGAGCGTTAACGATCGTAAACTTACGGCAGTTATCGCCACGTCTGACAAGTATTTAGGGCCCTTTCAGATGCTTCGTGTATCACTATAGTGACGGGTTGTCAGCCTGTCGCCTAAAATTGTAATACACATGAAACCCTCAAGTCCCTTAGTTGCAACAACACCCGCGGGAAGAAATGGGGTGAAACTATTCTAAGCCGGCATCACACGGCATGTCTGAGTGTTTTGGTAAAATACCTTCCAGAACTGCCTCATCTCCTGGACTTCGTCGAGTCGCTGCACGAAGAAGCGTCGCACTGTTTTCTGAATGACCGTGGCCGCGTAGTCCTCCGTCCACAACCAAGACTTCGGGAAATACGGGCGGGGGCTGGAAAATATTGCTTTTTGTGTTTTTTTTCCTCCATTTTTCATCTAGAACCTAGCTTTTTTAGCAAGAGATTGATATCAGTTTTTTTTTCGTGTGGGACACCGAGTCGTCCACCCGATGAACTCTAGTGTAAGAATTTTTCAACCGCCTTCTACAAGTAGCAGGCTTCTGACATGGTTGTGTAACGACCGCCGTCTAAGTGATCATAGACAGCAACTGGGACCTACGGCTTAATGTGCCATCCAAAACACGGAATCATCCTACTTACAGACAATCGGGTTCAAGGGTTACAGACAAATGGTTCAGCCCGCAATGTCCTAACCAGATTGGTAACAAAGTGATTGATATCAACTTTATGAGTGGCCCACCGAGAATCGCACCCGGGACCTTTGCGTCAAAGGCAGTCGCACTACTACTGTGCCACATCGGTCGTCCGATATCAGTAGGAAAACCTTATTAGCGAAAAAATCTATACAAATATCAACTCACTGTTCGGCTAAGTGTTCCTTAACCCAGGGCATCTGAAACACATGCAAGTTGTCGAACTTGCGCTCCTGGTGAAGAGGGTTATTGTTCCATAGTATCTAGAGTAGAAAGTAGATATAATTATAGTTATGCTATGACATATAAAAATGCACCTTATGTCTTAGCATTTGCTCCAAGGTCACAAACGTCACAGGCATCAAGCTAAACTTTACAAACTAGTTTTTTTATTTGTGTCGGGTTTTTATACAGACCTATTAATACTTCGATCGTTATAATTCTTTTTTAAATTACATTAAAGCCTATTAAGGCCATGCCTCTATTATTTGCATTTTTCCAAAAAATAATTATGTAATGAAAAAAAAAATTTTTTTCGTTTTGTATGGGAAAAGAAAATGACAGAGGAGTGGCCTTAGTAGGCCTTAATGTAATAAAAAAAAGAATTGTAACGCTAGAGGTATTACTCGGGACGAAAACAGGGGAATACGTTTGTATGAAAACCCGACACTAGGGCTAGCTCTTAATTGTAATGTAATGTCTAGCTGAGCTTCAAGATTACCTGAGCTATCCAGTCGGTACCGTTGAAGAAGCTTTTTGGGTTTTGCAGCGCGTCCCACATTTTAGCCTTGTTCAAGGTCTCCTCTAAGGCCGGCAATAAGTACGGGAATATTTCGTTCTTCATGTAATCACACTCGGTATCTGTACAAGATAGTCGTAATATTTATAATGCTACTTAAAATTAAACGGTACAAAACAAACTGTGCCAGTGGCAAAAGTAAACATTTCTCAAAACAGAGACTCTAGTATTCAAAATAGGTAATAATTTCTTGCAATTAAATTCAATTCTTTATTATGCGTTGCATGTTGTAAATATAAGATCTTAAACCGTGATCACTGGTCGTATCATTCTAGAAACTTGGAACTATTTGAAAGTCACAGTCACAATTTTAATTGTTGAAATGTATATTTACGAGCATCGGTGACCAAGTGGTTAGGACACCGGTCTTACAATCGTGAGATCTGAGTTTGATCCCCGCCATGTACTAATGAGTTTTTTTCACGTACATTTACCGACTGCTTCAACGGTGAAGGAAAAACATTGTGATGAAACCCACATTTAAATATAGTTTGAATTCTGATGATATTTGAATAGGAATTGGGGCAGGTTAGCCTTTGGGTTGCAAAGGTCAGATGGCAGTCGCTCTGTGTAAAAACTTAGTTCCACGTCAAATCCCCTAAGTTAGGTAGCCGACCCCGACAGAGAACGGGATAAGGCAAGGAGAATGATGATGATTATTACGTTAGAAAAATAACGCGCTAAGGAAATAATAAAAAAATAATAACATTTGAAAGGAGGTTTAGGGTGTGGTTCTACTTTGTTGTTTTCAAACAATTGTATATCTTGTTTTTTGTGTTCGGACTCTTGCAGGATTGCGTGCCAGTTGGCCCTCTGCCTCTTTCTTGTGAGGACTGGGAATGATACTACGGAGCATGGTAGACTGTCAGGTAAGGTGAACGCCGCCAGGTTTTCACTCATATCGGCGGCGGCTGCCTTTGCCTCTGCTGCTTTAACTTTAGTTGATCTCCTTGAGTTAGCCATTTTTGTTGTCGATTTTTATCAATATTACGTATATAAAACTGTTTCCAATAAGCTGATTACAACGTAAAATATTCAAATTTATTTATTGTAATAAATTGAAAGATATGTCAGTTATCTATCACGCGTAAAAAAGTATGAGTGCAAAAAACAAGGAATACTATAGTCCCCTACGTGGAGGCAAAAAAGCTCAATCTTAGGCTCAATAAAGACTGACGCAGAAAACATGCACAGACCCCATCATATCTTCGCACTCAGTATATGCTCAGTATTGAGTTAGAGAGTACTGTCCACGGTGGTGTGTCCAAGCCAAGACGACTCTTTTCTCGAAGTGCTTCGTAATTTTTTTGAACCCCCATAATTTGGTTCCTTATGTACCTACTAGAGTAATCAAATTCTCGGGATTTGATGTCCATAGTAATCTTATTAAAAACTAGCTGGTGCCCGCGCTGATGTTCGCGCGGTGGAAATTCGATTGAAGGTTAGTTACATTTATTACGGTTTATTGGGTCATTGGACGACTCGGTGCGGTGTCCCACACGAAAAAGAGAATGCCTTTTATTATGTAATAGCAAAAATCTGTAGGGAACAACAACATAATTACAACTCAGTAATACCCTTTATTGTGTTTGTTGTTGGTCCCTAAATCATGATACGATTCGTAGTTGGTGGTCTGTCATGTACTTATTAGATGTGACGGCGCATCGATTCAAGCTGTCATCGATCATCAAAATCGAGTCATGTTATCGATGTCTCTTAGTCGATTTAAATGAATTTCTGAACGCATCTGATTTGACGTAACACGGGACTCTAGTTGGCGCCTTTTTCTCTGACAGTTGATATTTTCGGGAGATCGAGAAAAAGGGCGAATACTACGTGTTCTGTGGACGTTATAATAATTATAATAATTACAATAACTGTTAACCTATTAGCTGGACATTATACGAGTGTGATTTGTCTAAGACAAGTGTTAGTTTTCGTTTCCTCGCCCGATAACCTACGCCCATGATGGACCCCCCTGAGGAGGAGCGCCCAGCCGGCCCTGTAGTGCCTCCTGATGCCCCTTCTGTGTCTTTATCAGAAGTGGGATCGAAAGGGCTTACACAACCTGAGGAAGCGAAGAAAACCAAGGTACCAGCGTCGGACGAAATCACTGCCGTACGTGTTTTGAGCGGAATGGAAACGTTGTTATCACGGCTGCTTGGATCTAATCAAACTAATTTGGACTCAATGCCAAGGTACAATGCTCCACAATTGATTAAATATGACCCAGATGATTCGGAGTCCGATATCGAGGGCTGGTGCAGAATTACCGAAGTGATTGTAAACAGTCGTAAATTAGAAGGCCCCGAACTGTTACTGGCGCTCACACACGCCCTCAAAGGACGGGCCGCCACTTGTCTCACTAGACTGAATACAACAGACATCAAGTGGCCAGTTATCAAGGATACACTTCTCGCTAGGTTTGCGAAACCTAAGCTTATGCAAGACTACTTCGATGACGTTACTAAGTTTCAAATAAGTAATAAGGAGACAGCGTCCGAAGCTGCGTTACGCCTTTGGAACTTAATAGAACGGATTCCTGATATTGAAATGAAAGAGAATGCTATCACCGGTTTTGCAATTTCCATTCTCACCCAACGTGACCCAGTTATACGCCGAGAATTGAATTCACATACTATTACTACAAGAGCTCAACTATGCCGAGTATTGAAAGGGGTTAACTTAAGAAAGCGCTTTGAAGATACCGACGAAAATGAGGTTGAATCTAAGAGACCCCGTTTTACAAATACTAGATTCGAAGGAAGTTGTCGCTACTGAGGCAACCGAGGACATAAAATGGAAGACTGCCGAAAACGCCGTGAACATGAGGACCGTACCCAATCAAAGCCAGCGAGACCAGAGAAGCCTGTGACCTGTTTTGCTTGCGGACAGCCTGGACACCTCAGCACTACCTGCCCAAACAAGAAGACTGGAAATGAGCCGCCTATCAGGAAGGAGGTCCACCTGTGTGAATGCAAGTCGCAACGGAGTTCACTGTCAACATCATCCGGTGAGATTGTTTCGTTTTGCTTTGATAACGGCTCTGCTTGTTCGTTAGTTAGACGTAGTATTGCAGGAAAACTTGAAGGAACTGTACGTAATGATTTAGTTCAGTTGTCTGGTATTGGTGGGGGTACCGTTGAATGTTCTACTCAAATCCTAAGTCCTGTCAAAATTGATGGAATTGACGTCTCAGTTTTGTTTCACGTTGTGGATGATGATGTAGTTCCGGACCAAATTCTAATTGGACGCGAAATATTAAGTCAGGGTATTCACGCGGGTTTGCAATGCGATTCCTTAAAGTTCACGGATCTTAAAAAAATTAATACTTGTGAGGTCAAGAACAAAATCAATTTTGATTTAATAGACACTGATCTGGTAGGAAAAGAAAAGGATGCGTTGATATCTATTTTAAATAAATATAGCGAGTTCTTTATTGAAGGGGTTCCTACGCGCAGAGTAAACACTGGTGAAATGAAAATCGATCCCATCGACCCCCATAAAATAGTCCAACGGCGACCTTATAGGCTTTCTCCCACTGAAAAAGAAATTGTTAAAGAAAAAGTTCAGTCTCTTCTGGATGCTGGTGTAATCCGTGAAAGTACGTCCCCATTTGCTAGCCCAATTCTATTGGTGAAAAAGAAAGATGGGACCGACAGGATGTGCGTAGATTTTAGGGAGCTGAACGCAAATACTCGTCCCGAACACTACCCACTACCCAGAATAGACGAGCAAATCGATCGTCTTAATGGTGCTCACTTTTTCTCGTCCCTAGACATGGCCTCGGGCTATCACCAAATTTTAGTGGAGCCAAACTCTGTCGAACGTACTGCTTTCGTAACCCCAGAAGGGCAGTACGAGTATCTTGCCATGCCCTTCGGGTTGCGGAACTCCGCTTCAGTTTACCAAAGATGCATTAATAAGGCACTGAAGTCTCTAAAAGACACTGTTGCTTTGGCATACATGGATGACGTACTTTGCTTTTCAAAAGATGTCTCAGAAGGACTTCAGAGATTAGATTTAGTACTTGCAGCTCTTTCTGAAGCGGGGTTCTCCCTGAACATTCACAAATGCAAATTCATGAAAACGGAAATTAATTACCTCGGCTATGTCATCCGAGCAGGTGAAGTTCGGCCTAACCCTCAGAAGGTGCAAGCGCTTATTGACGCGCCAACTCCAAAAACTGCCACGCAGGTTAGGCAATTTCTAGGCCTGGCTTCATACTTCAGACGTTTCATTCCAAATTTCGTTAACGTCGCTAGTCCGTTATACCCGCTCACGAAACTGAAGGGTCCCATTACGTGGACCAAGAAACAGCAAGATGCGCACGATGCGATAGTAAAAGTACTGACGTCTGAGCCCGTACTAACGATATTCGACCCGGAACTTCCTTGTGAGCTGCATACAGATGCAAGCTCAGAGGGCTATGGAGCCGTACTAATACAAAGAAAAGAAAATATGCCTCACGTGATCGGATATTTCAGTCGGCGTACTACCGAGATCGAATCCAGATATCATTCCTATGAACTGGAAACTTTAGCGGTGGTACGTGCGGTTGAAAACTATCGACACTACCTATATGGCCAACACTTCACTGTTGTGAGTGATTGCAACTCATTGAAGGCTTCGAAAGCAAAAACGGACCTTTCTACACGCGTCCATCGGTGGTGGGCTTACCTCCAAGCCTATGACTTTGATATTATTTACAACGAAGGCAAAAGTATGGCACACGCTGACTATTTGTCACGAAACCCACTACCGACAGAATCGCCAGCAGAATCCATTGATTCCGAGCAAACCATTTGTCGTAAAGATGTACAATTTGTAGAGCTTCACAACAGTTGGTTGAAGGTGGAACAAATGCGAGATAGTGAAATCCAAGACCTAGTCCACAAACACGAAAACGGTGAGCTTCCGGAAGCTATCGCCCATACTTATGACGTACGAGATGGCGTGCTATACCGAAAAATCGAACGCAACAAATCAAGTTCTTGGTTACCTATAGTACCAAGGTCCCTAATGTGGACATTAATTAATCAGGTACATACAGAACTCATGCATTTAGGACCCGACAAGACGCTTGAGAAGCTCTATGAAAAATACTGGTTTCCACAGATGGCTAAAAACGTACGGAAATTCATTGACTCGTGTATAGTATGCAAAGCATCTAAAGGTGCATCAGGACCTCAACAAGTGAGAATGCACCCCATTCCAAAATCAGACACGCCGTGGGAAACAATTCACATTGACTTTACAGGCAAGCTAAGTGGCAAAAGTGACAGAAAAGAGTATGTGTCAGTCATTATCGATGGCTTCACCAAGTATACGCTGCTGGAGTACACCCAGTCACTTGATGCCACTTGCGCGGTCAAAGCCCTGAAAAGAGCTGTATCATTATTTGGAGCTCCCAAACGAATTGTGGCGGATCAGGGTAGATGTTATATCAGTGCAGAATTTAAGCAGTTCTGCGCTGATCATAATATACAGCTCCACTTGATAGCCACGGGTACTTCAAGAGCTAATGGACAAGTGGAAAGGGTTATGCGGACTCTCAAAAGCTTGTTGACTATCATTGAAAACGATAGTAACAAAGTATGGCGCGACGAACTGGACAATGTCCAATTAGCACTAAACAGCAGTAGGTCAAGAGTCACGGGCTATACGCCTACAGAACTGATGTTAGGGATTCGCGCCAACTCATTAGGACTTGCGAAAATTGCCCCCGATACCTCTGCAATGGCAACGTCTAGTCGTTCAGATTTACAAGCCATACGAGCACATGCGTCGACTAATATAGAAAAAGAAGCGGCAATACAAAAGAACCGATTTGATCAAGGTAGGGCAAAAGTGAAACCTTATACAGAAGGAGACTACGTCTTTTTGAAATGCAGTGAGCGTAACCAGACGAAACTTTCCCCTAAATTTAAGGGTCCATTTATAGTAGTGCGAGTATTAGATAATGATAGGTATGAGCTGAAAAGTATTCAAAAATCTAACCGCGTCTATAAATACTCTCATGAAAATCTGCGTCCGGTTCCAAGGGGGTTAGAGGGACTAGTTCAGATCGCTACAAGTTTAGTTGATAATGAAGAGGCCGAGACGGCGGTCAATGAAGAAGGAATGATTGAGCTGTCTGATGATGACAGTGACACTCTTTCTGTAAGCGCTTGTGCTAGTACCTTGACGGCTGACTCTGAATACTCAGAAACTCTGAGTGCAATATCTGAAAATAGAGACTTTGAAATGATACTACACGAAGCCCAAGTACATGAAAGTTAGTAGTCTTCTTTATTTCATAAGCATCAATTCTTTGTCACCTACGATAAATCTGGTCGAAGGGGCCCAGTATGCCCGGTCCATGCTTTTAATATTTGTTCGGCTGGTCGAAGGGGCCTAGTATGCCCGGTCCACGCCCTTGGAGGTTCGGCTGGTCGAAGGGGCCTAGTATGCCCGGTCCACGCCGTTGATGTATGTTATGTTGGTCGAAGGGGCCTAGTATGCCCGGTCCATGTCGTAGTACTCCTAGTATATTCTGAAGTAGATGTGTACATCTCTCTATGTGTGTGTGTATGATACCTCTGTATTGTAGTCAGGATTGGACGAGCGGTTAAAGACCGACCTTTATTTCGTCTTTTACAGATCCAAACGGCGGAAAACAATAAACGCACGAGGGCGTGCGAAAGTCAGTGATGGCCGTGACGGCGCATCGATTCAAGCTGTCATCGATCATCAAAATCGAGTCATGTTATCGATGTCTCTTAGTCGATTTAAATGAATTTCTGAACGCATCTGATTTGACGTAACACGGGACTCTAGTTGGCGCCTTTTTCTCTGACAGTTGATATTTTCGGGAGATCGAGAAAAAGGGCGAATACTACGTGTTCTGTGGACGTTATAATAATTATAATAATTACAATAACTGTTAACCTATTAGCTGGACATTATACGAGTGTGATTTGTCTAAGACAAGTGTTAGTTTTCGTTTCCTCGCCCGATAACCTACGCCCATGATGGACCCCCCTGAGGAGGAGCGCCCAGCCGGCCCTGTAGTGCCTCCTGATGCCCCTTCTGTGTCTTTAGATGTATTTTTCTCTCATGGTAATGATCGTGTTGGCAATTTTTACATGACAATGTTTCTGGTGGGAGGGATAATTTTTGGAAAAGGGTAGAAAGAAGAGAAAGGTACCTATAAGTACCAAAGAACTCTGAAAAAGTACCAAATAAAAATACCAAACGTTAATTTCAGTTTTTATATAAAACATTTTTATTACAAAATTGCATAATCTGCATTTACTCGTACTCTCTGGATATTACCATCCAAAGTTAAAAATAAGTTATAAAATAAATATCTACTATCTAACGTTAAATAGTGGAGATTCATCCATCAGTCATGTTTCGGAATTAATGTGACGTGTAAACATAGTTACAAACAATGGTTACAAATAAAAAAAAAAAACAGGTTCTTAATAAGGGGAGAACTTTCCAGTGACTTGTGCGATCCAGTCGAGATAATGAGCGACTTTCACGTAGACGCCAGGCACACCAGGCTGGCCGCAGCCGATGCCCCAGGACACCACACCGACCAACTGCCAGGTACCACCGCGCTCGCATACCAGAGGGCCGCCGCCGTCTCCTTTGCACGCATCCTTGCCTTCCTCGCCACCCGCACACAAGAAACCTGGGTTCAACTCATAGTTGTAACCCAATCGCGTCTGCCTCAACTGCTGCTGACATTGCCCATGCGGCAGTACCGGCACGTCCACTTCCTTGAGGATGTTCTGGTATTTTCCGTAGTCTCCGAATGCGTCTTTGCCCCAGCCAGTAGTCCAGCACCTCTGTCCGGCGTAGTCAGTGTACTTGTCGGGCAAGCAAGCTGGGCTGATGTGCGGGTATTTTGTCCATTCTACAGGGTGCTCGAGTTTGAGGATGGCGAGGTCGTTGTCAAGGGTGCCGGCGTAGTACAGTGGGTGGACATGCACGGATACGACGTCTCTTTCGATGTACGGATAAAATTCAACATCGTGGTTTACGTCCCATTCGCCAAGGCGCACTCTCAGGTCGAAAGACTTGTGTCTGTAAAGATAAAAAGTATTCTGTTATGTCTTTATGTGTTTATGGAGAATGCTTTTATGTGTTTAAGGTCTATTACTTGTTTCTGGAGGTGTACATACATACAGGGTGTAAAAAATTAGCTGCAAATATTTTACGGGGTTAACCAGTCCATGAAACTGAACAACTTGCCCCAAAAATATCACGCTTTTATCCCTCGAGGGTTGACAGAGTGATAACGGCCGCAAAAATACGGTATCTACGTCTGACAAATATTGAGGACCGATTCAGATAATTTGTGTATCACTATAGACTGGAGATATACTTACGACTTAATGCAATGAGCAGCAGTCATGATATGCAGGCCATCGATTAGAGTTCCACCGCAGACATATACTGATTCTTTAGGGTCCTTTTTCAGAATGGCCGCTTGCCAAGGGTACTCTCCGAATTCACTATCACCGTCAACATAGGATGGGGTCTTGATTCTTCCGTTGATGCCTTGCGAGTGCCTAATTCCACACTGACCCTTGTTGCCTGCCTGAGGGCGCAGAGGACGACGACAGCACACTTGGTTCTGCCTGCATTGCTGAATTTGAGGACGACCGCCGTGGAACTGTCGCTGGAAAAAAGAAAACCTTTTATAAGAATAAAAGAGTTGTTGATAATAATTTAAACAAAATAAATCATGGGAAGAGTTACCTCCTCTACATTCTCAGTAACAGGTTTCTCTACGATCTCTCTCTTCTTTCTGTTCGAAGGGAACCGGACAGTTTGGCCTCCCCGGCTTGCCCCAGGACTGGGAGAAGGAAGGGTTAAGGATCGGGAATACGCAAATCGGTTAGCATAACCCTGCCTATTATTCGCGGTAGCATTGGCGGACCTTTCAAACCCAAAACCGCCTTGAAATGGGTTAATTATATCAGGGTGATCGTAGTGTTGATTGTTGAATCCATGATTTTCGAAATTGATTTGGTTGCCATTACTTATACCATGAGCGTTAAAATTATTTGAATGGTATTGATTTATATTATGGTTTTGAAATTGATTCCCTTGATCGTCATCGTCGTAATAATCGTCGCTACCTGATGCCGTTTCAGGTGCATGGTATAGTTGCACTGGATGTGATTTAAAATGACTTGGTTCGTAGTGATTAAAATGTGGGGAATAAACAGGTGGCCCATAATGGGGAGGAGGAAAATGCGGTGGAGGATAGTGTGGAGGAGGAGGAGGGTGGGGATGAATCGGATGTATAATTGGCTTTTCGTAATGGTGATGACCATAGCCATGGGGTTTGTAGTGATGGTAATGTTCGTGTAGTAGGTAGTGTTTCTTTTCATGGAATAAATGACCGAGCTTATTCACAACATGTTCGTTTGGAGTGACGTGGAGGTTGATCAAGGGCTTTACTACCTTTTCTCCGTAATCATTTTTGGTTACTTGAACGGATAGAAGAGGGTTTACTGATATGAGACCTAGGTTGAGACCGCCTCCGTTAAGAGCAGGGCCGTACGGATTATGTATAGGATTATCGTGAAAAGGATTTACGGGATAGCCACCGTGGGAAGGCTGGGGCAACCCAAAAGAGACACCAAACGTGGGCTGCACTTTTTTGTTGCCATTGCCATTGCCGCCATAGCCGCCGTAGCCGGCCAATCCGAGAAGGCGCTGCAGTGACATTCACTTATATGATTAAATGAATCTTTAATGTAGTGTTAGGTTTACGTCAGTGCCCATTGTTTAGTTTTTCTTTTGTAAGCTGTTGCGGTCAAACTTGTATGGAATTTTTATATTTCCATGCAGTCTGATCGCAACAATATGGTTACCCCAGTCAGTCTCACAGTATATGGCATGAATAATGTCTAATGATGAGTGTGAGGGATGCATATGTAAGAGCTTTCAGGAATTACTTGGATTATATCATGTGCCGAACAATTAAATTGCAATTATCATAAATGTCGAAGGTACCTATTTCAAAGTTAGTTCGTTCGGTTATGTAGGATTCAACTTACCGGTTCGACATCTTTGGTATCTTCATTATCTGACTTTTCATTAGCTTGTGTTTCTTGTTTAACATCACGTTTGCTGACCTTCT
Organism: Keiferia lycopersicella; assembly: GCA_029255805.1. Lineage (NCBI taxonomy): Eukaryota > Metazoa > Arthropoda > Insecta > Lepidoptera > Gelechiidae > Keiferia > Keiferia lycopersicella. Next base: position 7,071,119 of record JARACZ010000010.1, read on the forward strand.
TAGTTTCAATTTCCGTAGCATTTTTCTCTGAAGATGCTTCGACAGTTTCGGTTTTATTCAAATTATCCAACTGTTCTTCAGTTAGAGCTGTAATGTCGCCTTTGTTACGCGGGTCGATGGGTAAATACAAGTCATCTCTGCGGCCAATGATTTCTTCACTGGGGCATTGGTCATAGTTAACGCACACACATTCAAATCCTTGAGCTTTGGCTTCATGATAATTTTCCTGATACCCGTTGCCTTGTCCGAATGTAGCGGGTCCTTGGTTGAATAGGTTGTTAGCAGAACCACCACCAACATGTAATTCTTTCTTATAGAATTGCGAGCTTTGGCCATTGAAGCCACTTAAAGAGTTCCCGTATTTCTGGTCGTCAAAACTGTTGCCAGGGTAAGGCCTTGGCAGGTTCTGTGACTGCAAATTGTTTTGATTGAAGCTTGATTGCGATCCGTAAATAGTCTCAGGGTTGTCTAAATTGTATCCTGCAGTCATGGGCTTAAAACCGCCGTAATCAAATCCAGAGGCAGTGATGACTCCTTCTGAGTGTGATTGTTGAGCTATATTTTGTGATCCAAGGTGACCAATTGAACCAACTGGTATAGCGACAGGTTTAATGATAACTTTAGGGTCTTTATTGTCGTCACTGTGCACGTAGTGATGGTGAACGTGTTGCTGCACTATTTCTGGTTTGGACCCAGATTGAGAAGAAGGCTGCTTCCCGTAACCAGGCTTTGAGCTTTCAAAAGTATAAGGGCTGTCGTTAGCGTAGCTAGGTGGCCTCGTTACATAGTTGTTATCCTGTCCTCCATATAAAGAGTTGCTCTGAGATTGTGAGAACTGGAAGTTATTGTTTGCAACGCCGTACTTATCCGAGAAACCTGGGCGGCCGCCAGCGTAGTTGCTTCCTTGGCTTCCATGGCTGCCTCCGAAGTTGCTTCCGTAGTTGCCCCCATATCCAATTCTCTTAGGTGGTTGCATTTTTTGAGGACGTGAAGAGTAAACTGGTTTTGCAGATCCGTAGGCTCTAGGTGGTCCTCGAACTGGGATTGATGCTATTGGCTTTCCAACAGGTTTGATGTCCACAGGCTGCGCGTAGATGAGTTCGTCCGGAGATAAGTAGCGTTTCTCTTGTGGTTCCTCGTCGTCACACTGAAATAAGATAGGAGAGAAAAGATTTATTATATGGCATATTCTTGGACCACATACAAATACTGTTGTCTGTTTAGTCGTAATTTGTCATAGTACGTATTCATCAAGGACTCACCTGGACGAGACCCAAGTTGCAAAGTCTCTCCTTGATAAGGTTTCTAGCTTCGATATCGTCTCCAGCGTCTAAGGCTTCCTTGATGGTAGGATCGGCGTACACGTCATCGTTGAACCCACCTAAACTTCTGCCTTGTTTCTGGTGAACTAGCTCATCTACAATGTCATCAAAAACAGTTCCATTCGATTCAGAACTCTTTCTATCAGCTACAGGTGCTTCCTGTTCTCCTTCAAGTAGGTCACTTGTTGTTTGTTCGATGGCTTTTACTTCGGTTGCCTCGGTCTTGTCGTCGTTCCAAAAAAAATCAGCGGATGTGCCGACTATTACTAGTAGTAATATTGAAATATTAACTGTAAACCACCGCATTTTCTGTAACAAAATAAACATGCACATTTTAAAATGGGGTCGCAAAACAAAGATAGCGTAACATGATATAACTGGCTGTGATTTGATCCTTATTGGCAAGTCGTTTCGAAACCCTAGTAGGCGGAGAATCGCTTTTACTTTCGCGGGCAGCGGCTGGGTTACATAAGTTTCATAATGTCAGTGCTCGGCGCTGCGCTGCGGCTGCGCGGCCTTAGCGGCGCCGGCGCAGGAGTGGGCTGAGAAAGCACTCTCGGCACTCGATAGTAATAAACGAGCAAACTGCAGTTACGTATGACGACTTGTAACCAAGCATTAAATAATAGTTCCAACACTATAATTTAACTGTTCACATGCCATGCAAAATTGGAAGTAGCTAAGGAAAACTAACGGAAATCAATTCGAGCTGTCAGCCAAGTAGCGAAATGACTGCTGTTTGTTGTTAAAACGTATTGGTGTCATCTTTTGTTTGTGTTGTGAAAGAAAGTAGCAATTGGTGTCAGGGTTGGCTGATGCCGGCGGCGGCGCCATCAGCAGTCAAGACACGAGCCGTGCGTCATCGCGTAACACTTACTGTAATATGTTACGCAACTTCCTCAATATTTATCTCGTCTTGACTCTTGTTACGTGTCGGATGAATCAGGCTTATTACTGCGCTCATATGTAAATCACTTTATCTATTGTTGTGTGCGTAATAATGGAGATCGAAATTGAGATTTCTTTATGTTTATAGTTTCGCCGAGTGGCTCAAAACAATAAAGAAAGCATGTGAAAACGCGTTTCCTTTTGCTTCGCGAGTATAAATGATTGCATTGAAAGTTTTCGGGTTCAATGCACTCTTTGATGATTTGAAATGGTGGTAGATTAAAATAAGTGGAAACTGAAAATAATTAAGTAAGTAGGTAGGAAGAGCATTGGGTGCATGATGAATTTACTAAAGTAAATAATTCAGAATGTGCAGTGCCTCAGTTTTGCCGTAAGTGGTGTCCAACTTAGATACAAAAGTTATGTCATGGAAATATAGTATAGTAGATATTTATGATGCATAACTAAACTACACTCATACAGTAATACAATGGTAAGTAGGTAAATCCTGTAATAAGTTACGGAATGGCGGGTCTTGGAGCACTCTCTTTCCGCTCGGCTCGAGCAGTGAAAGTGCAGTGCAGCTTGGAGGATAAGACAGTTTTACTTAATTAAACTTTACAACTAATTCATGCAAGAGCAAGAGATTATTTTTGTCTTGACGACAAATCAGTCTGAACTTATTTTTTAAATATGAAAACACTTGATGTCACAGATTAGGTAGAGTACGGTTTTGGTCGAGGTAGAGAAAGTGTATTTTTTTTAATAAGGGCAGATTCGTCTATTTAAGCAAACTTTTTGTGACTGTCTTTATAATTATAATATACTTAACAATTTTGTTGGTTTATTTAAATCATTTATTTAAGGTTACCGCAAGTTGCCCAATCTTTGATGATTTTTTAGGATAATAATAAATAAGCTTCTGTCTGTTTATTCCTGAGCATACACGTTGTACCGATTTGGTTTAATTATAACATCCACTCACTATGTTATGTTCGTAATTCGTAACTTATCCAAGATTGTCCAATATACCTAAAACACTTCACACGTGAGACACTTACGTTGTTTTAAATCCTTTATTATTCACTAATGGGTATTGTTCGTTCACCACTTCACCGGCGCACTGTTTGCGACCGAATGCCATCCACATAGACCACCACTACTCTTTATAGTTTGAGCGAAGCAAAGATGCATGCGCTCCGATTTTGTAAGACTCTTGACGCAGCCTCTTACCACGATACCCCTTCAATAAACCGCTGAACTGATTCGGTCATTATTTTGCAAGATAATTTCCGACAGAATGGCGATCGCTCGGTTTTGTTAGATGCCTTGGTAAGTGGAATGACGTCTGCGGGTGCGATTGATCAACCCTCAGTTTCATTCATCGTACTCAGTTCCTAGTAAACGTTAGGCAATATCGTCTAGAGGTCGCCCTCACGGAACTCCCAGACCTTAAGGTTTTTACGTTTTGCCTCAGAATTGGCTGTGATTTGTTTTTAATTTAATTCGTGATGGATAAACCAAAACAAAAAATACTGGTGATGTATGAAAGTTAGGTTGGGACACCTGAAAAAAGCTTGAACGATTACTGTTATAATTATAATAGCCAGGTACTTGAGTACTTAGTTATTAGAACCCACCAGATACCATCATAGACTATCTACTTTTGATAAGATTCTAAGATAGGACAAATAACCCATTTGTACTAATATTGATGCCTTGGTTTTATTTCGTATCCATACTATACAGCTTTATTCTGTAGTATATGAGGAGTTTGTAAAAATAGTACCTACCTATTCACCATCAAAAAGTTTACAAATTATACATGCATACATATATCACGCCTTTATTCCTTGCGGGGTAGGCAGAGCGTTAACGGCTGTAAGAATATGGTCGTTATCGCCACGTCTGACATTTTTGAGGATTGTTTACACATTATCAAATTTTTATATAGTAAATATTATTTTTTCTGAACTAGTCATTCATGGATGTTTAATTTCAACTTCCCGCCATGAATTAGGCATGCTTATAGTTTATAGTCACAGAATAGAGAATAGTATACGGGGTGTAAGGCACAGCGTCCCGAATACAAATAGGATGCAAGCAGACCATGAAACTGGACATCTTTCCCGTAGGAACATATGTCAGGAAACGACAAAAAATTTTCGACCTCCCATACAAAATCGCGTTTAGCTGACTGCATTTACTATGGGAATCTCAAAATTTTTTGACGTTTCCTGACGTATGTACCTAGGAAAAAGTTGTTTAATTTCATGTTCTGCTCGCACCCTGTCAGTATTAGGGACGCTGTCCCTAACACCCTGTACTTACTATTTATATTAAAGTGTAATTGTAGGTACGACGTGTTGTAAAGAACAGTTCAATATTTTCTACTTGTCGTGTGGGACTAGATTTTAAAATTTATTTTGACATAGTTAGGCATAAAATATTTATGTTATGTAACTATTTATAAGAATATTGTTATCCGAAAGGTTGCTCGAAGATCCGAAACAATGTTTCAAATCCGAAGTGTCTTCAATATGAAATGGCAAAAATGACTGTGTCTCAATAGAATCAACTCTTTGTCTAAGTAGGTACAGCCAAATCGGGATCGTATTAGCTCAGATCAACTCCTGTTATTGTGTTATGCAGTATTTGCAACACGATTATTATCTAACACATTTGACTACAGTATGTAAACGAAAATAACCAGTAGGGAATCTTAGCTGTGTCCTGCTTGCTAGTAGCGTAGCTGTAGTATTAGCAGTATTAGTGACAACCTATCTTCAGGTTTCGTTGCAGTGTCCCACACAAGAGAGAGTTGCAGATAAACTCCTGGTTTTTTGGTCAGGTGTATCCTGGAGTAAAAAAAATTTTTATGTGCATATGTCTGCAATGGTTCTGTAAGAATCACTATCGTTAAGCTACAGATTAAAGTTACCCTCACTAAGTATAGAGGGAGTGTCCAATTAATGTAATTTCTCTATTGACAATCAGACGATGCAGCCTCCACTGTTCAAATCAAGTAGGGAACAAAATCATCATAATATGATAGATTATAGTCTGTATTGGGATAATCAATAGGTTTCATAAAAAGATATACAGTTGTGAAGTATTGTTTGAGTCTCTCTCGAAGCAGACAGTTTCACAGCTTTCTAAAAAGGGCGCAAAGTTATACTGCTTGTTGCTTCCACTATGTCCAGTCCATCGCAAGCAGCCAAGTGTGTCGCGCCTTAATAGGCCAATTTTGCGCTTTCCCTGAGGTCATCAATCCTCCTAAGGACAAACGGCATACTTAATCACCATTTATATTTGTAAACAATCTGAATGTGGTCCGGAAATGGGTTCGAGGCCGTCACTGGCCATCTTGGATTGTGTTTGTTGCAATGGTTTTTTTTTAATTTGTTTCTTTTGTTCTTAGTGACGCTGGTGGTGCGATCGATGTAAAGTAAAAGCTCAGCATTGATTTCCCATAGACAGAGGCAATAGGTTTTTCAAATTGTGCACTGCACTTTACAGGATTATGCCTCAATCTGGAAAAAGTTAAACAGAGCTATCTAGTTTGAAATAGAGGTGCTGTCAGTCCAGAAAATCCTCATTGTCAGTTTGTTTTGATTGAGTATGTATGTACCTAACCTACAAAAAATAGTAGCTGTTTTATAAATACCCAAACCGTGCCCTTACTTCACCGGCTCGACGACCGGACGCAAAGTTTTAATCTCCGATATAATAATTATTGTTAACTAATTCTGTTATTGGACGACTCGGTGTGGGCCACACGAAAAAAAGAAGTAGTCAGTTGAATTAATTAGAAAATACTAAACATATTGTTAAGTAGCGATACCTCTATAACCCGACAGTAAAAAGATTTTGCAAGTAATCATCGGTCCTTAAACTAACTAATTACCTTATTTATTTATTTATTATTTTAATTATATGGACTTCTACCCTATCTAGGGTAATTCTGCCAGTGTCAGTGAATTGAGATTCCAGCGCAGCAGCTGCGCCGGACGGTGACTCCCGTAGGGTGATAGTGTCATCTACAGGATCTGAAGGGCTCCTCTTGATACCATCCGTCCATCCAACCATACCTCTTGATAAAATCTTCAACTCCAGCTCTTCATTAAATGTTTACAATACGGGCACTTCATTGATTAAGTTACTATAGAAAATAAGCACTGAAGACTCCAGTAAATATCAAATAAAAATTTGCAATTGAAATGAAAATTACGTCTTTCATTGACGGATGAAACAAAAGAAGTCCCTAATTACCTTTTTCCATAAAAGTATGGCCGTTCGAATAGGCCATATTTGCCAGCTGTCAAACCCATGCAACAGGTAATGTCAACGAAGAAAAATAGACCTTATGTCATAGCCTTACTTATCATGATTTTGGCCATACTTTTTGGCACTGATTGTGCGCATGAGTCACAGACACCACATCTCAGCTGTTACGCTCGCATTCATATCCCTGCTCTGTGCTCGCATTCATACAAAAGACATCAACGCGCGACTTGGCAGCGCGCGGCGCTACGGACTGCGCTACACAAATTGATTGACTTGCATGATCAGATATAAAAGAAGATATTCTTTATTGGGTTCTTACAATACATGTTTTTTTTGTATTTTCATATGTTATGCTAGAAAATTTATTATTTTTAATTTAGAGTGTAACGTAAACCGTTGATTATTTTATTAAACTGCTTCTATGTAGGTTTCTGAATCAAACATTGCGACGCGACTAAATTAATGCAACCGAAACTGCAATAAAACGCATGAGTGTACCACGTGTTAGAATATCAACATTTCACATTGCATGTTACCGCTGAAACTTGCAGGAACCCAAGGTAATAAAGTATACCGTATTGCATACAAAATACGTTGCGTCCCACATAAGGAATGCGCTAAAGGCATCTATTGTCTCACATTTTGGCAATTGTTTTCGCAAGGTACGATCGGTGATACTATATGGTTTATAAACTGACCATTGACTAGGAAACATTTGGACAAAGCACGCACTTTATACTTTCTTCTTCTTCTCCAGCCTCAGCAGTCCAATGCTGTCCTTCCCCAATTGTGGGATATTGTCATACTCACCGCGCTTGGCAAACGGATTGGCGAGCGCAGTGTAAGGTATTGCAGATATTGAAAGAGAACACTGCTACCCGTTTCCTGGATTCGTCCCTTTTTCGCTTTTTATGGCACCCATGGGTACGAATGGGGTGATGCTAATCTAAGCCGGGGCCACACGGTACTATACTGCACTTACAATTGTTTGGAATTGATGATGTATATAAGAAATATTATGTCGCTGGTCTAAAATTATTAGAAATGATACAATTTAGTGTAAGTTCTTACGTATAAAGTTAGTTTACATAAAGAAACACGTATACCCATATTGAATCCATCTCTGAAAACGATAACTTATCAGGAGTACGAGCATTTGGATGGTAATAGCTTTCAAAGAATCATTCCTTGTCAGTGGTTAATGGCGCTTGGATCGTGCGCGGGCGCAGGCGGCTTGCACAAGCGGGGTTTCCAGCGCAGCCGGACCTGCGCAGCGCAACGTGTGACGCAGTACCAGAGTTGCCTAACAGTTCGCTGAACTATTGTCTCGCAGGAGCGTTCAAGAAGACGCGTCGATTCCAGAAATAGCTGGGTATATGTGCGGTTGTTAATGGTTAAGCTGGCGTTTGGCTCAGATACTTCATTAATATTGTCACATGTTTCGCAGCCGCTTTATAAAACAGGATGTTAGGAAAAGTATTAACTTCCTTTCAAGCAATGAACCAGCCCATGAAAGGAAGTTAGTACTTTTGCTAACACCCTATATATCATAGTGTGTATGGTCAACATTATCCAAACATTTATATTCAAATATCGTATCGTAATTATTTGACTTGTAAAATATATTTTTACCAAGAAATGTTTGCAACTTCAAGCGCGTGCGAAAATTCCTGTTAGTAAGTACAGTGAGACCTTTTCACTGAACTGCTCTAAGTTTAGAAATACCTCGGTAAGACCACTTGCAGTTTCTCATTAAGTCGGAAATCACTTCCTATACATTAACGTGGTGTGGTAAAGTAATGGTAGACTTTCAGGTTCAATGTCTTTGGCTGTTGTAGGTAGGTTGGCTGTCCACAGAAATGATCAAGCATATGGACGTAGAGGTCATTAAACCCGGCTCTACCATAGTGTTAGTTGACTATTCAGTTGTGTATTGCAGTAAGAGTGTATTCGCGACAACGAAACACTCATGCTTGTAAAGTTGATGCGAAACAATGATGCGCAACAGTTGTTTTGAGCTGTTCCCAAATGACTACGCGCCCTAGAACTTATCTAGAACTTATCAATAGAAAAAACACATCTTTTAGCTTGTGAAGTTTAAGTCTATTTATCTACATATAAGGTGTAAAAATATTAGCTGCAAATATTTTAAGGAGCGAACCAGCCCATGAAACTGAACAACCGAACCCCAAGAAACATAGGTCGAAATATGAGAATTTTATTTGGATCCCCTACGAATTGATTTGGTCGGTTGGTAATTTTGTATGGGAGGTCCAAAATTTTCTCAAATTTCGACCTATGTTCACCCCTTAAAATATTTGCAGCTAATTCTTTTACACCCTGTATACAGATACCAAGTTAGCTGTTAAAGTAAATTGTGTCAGATCGCTATTTGTGGTCATACATAAAGTATGATTTATAATTCGATGCAGTAAACTGACAGCTGCAATGTAAATAATGTTGCCTACTCGAAAACCAAAGTGACGTACTCCAGTTGAATGAGTTGATTCATAAAGCCTTTTCACACTGACTCGCCGATATCGAGCCGCCATTTTTTGATGTATGAAGTTATTGTCTAAGTTTATTTCTTGAGGATAGAGATAGATATATTACAAAATTAATTCATATAATATTGAACACATTTTAGCTTGTTTTTATTTTGGCCTGATGTTAAAATTAAAAAAAATTAAAGCCACTTAACTTCTTGATTTCTTGAACTAAATAGTCATTGAACAAATAGTCATAGAACTAAATAGCAAACAAAATGGGCTCAGTTCAGGCTGCCACTTAAACACATTATTTTGAATTTATGTGGTTATTATCAACATGACTTACAGGCATATATCGGGAACTCAAAAGCAATAAATATCTTGAGTGAAAACCCGTGAATATGCCCAATCGTTTGACCAGCCATTGAACACAGCATGCCGAAAACTTTAATAGTTTGGCTGGTCTGTTAAGGTTTAAGGTCATCAGGTACACCAGATTTTCCATGATCCTAGTTTTGATACTTTTCCCTACGTATGGGCACTAAACCCTATCTATGTGCCAAATTTCAGCTCTCTAGGTTTTTGGGAAGCACTATTTTCTTATTGGTGATCAGTTCGCGCTCGACTTGCTCAGATTGAGCCATGTTATTCTTCGAGTATTTACGTAATTTAATAAGCTTAAAATTATCACTTTGATATTATATGAACATGTCGCTAGATGAGTGATTGAGTTATATCTTTTTAGCACATCACTATTTATTTTTCCCAAATAAGCGGCAACCTCCCAAACGTCAGTTTACTGCATCGAATTAAAAATCATACTTTAGGAACAAATATCACAATTAATGAAAGAATTCGTGTATCCGTACAAACACACGACATAGAACTGGTATAGATTCCTCGAGTCATTCTTCGCTAAAGTGCTGAGTCGTGTAGATGACATAATCTGCTGCGATGTTTACGTTTTTTCTGCTCAGGCCGTGGCCCATGGCCCGTGGGGAGCCGAACGATGAATACTCTCTTGCGTAATATCCGGTCACTGACCACTGTGATGTCTATATGAAGAAGTGTGGAAGAGTGGACGTGTGATCGGTGCGCAGTGGCTCAGGTAACGCTGGTTGCAATACAGATAGTTCAACGACCAGCAAATCTTGACTAAACACAGATAATACAAAACTACTAAGTAAAACTCGGTGCACGCGTAAGTTACGCTGTCTGGCTTTTTATTCGTTGAACCACCAGCCTACTAGTTTAGTCACTGCACTCCCGGATCTGTGATCCAACAAGCATGACGAAAATAAAAGACCAATGATGAAATGGTATCAGTATCCAGGTAAGTCTAATCACGGGGCATAATCTTCAAAACTAGTAAGTACGTAATAAACCAAGAATAAATCCAATTGTTTTTTATAAAATATGTAAGTAAGTATATAAAATTAGTTGCCAAAAAGCCGCCTTGCTCTGGGTAGCGACTTAACTAAGGTAAGTGATGGTTAAGGGATTAAACATACAGGTATGATGGTTTTCATACATACTTAGTTAGTTTATTAGTAGTTTGATTCGAGGCGCTGTAAGTTATCTATATTCGTTATGGTTCATGTAGGATGTTTAACAATAACGAATGGTTGGGAAATTAATTGAGCATTTCTGCCTTATAGCATGTCAGAATCTTACTCAAATAAGTCTCACACGAAAAGAGAGAGAGAGAGAGACTCAAATAAGTACTTATATTTGTATCTCACCAAAAACATTAATGTGAAAATTGGTAGCCAAGTTCGATGTTTAACTTAAAGAAGTGTTGATATGTAAAAAATGGATTCTAAATTATAAAGGGGTGAATAGTGGCCCCCAAATGGTTCGTGTAATATAACACACGGTGCAGCCCGCTAGTTCTTTGCTGGAACTTGGCTGGACACTCTACCGCGTGGATAGATTCAGTATTAATGTATGAACAGTGACGAATTGTTTTGGCACGCTGGTGGGCAGGCACGCGTGCTGGGTGTTGCAAGTTTGGTGGCGGGTTTTCCGAACTGCGCTCTATTGCAGCCGGAGGTCACGCGATATTCACCGCACAGGGAAAGACAACGAGCAGCCTTACTCACTTTCAAATCGAACAACAGATCATCGTGAGATCATGCATTTAAAAAGAATGATCGCGCGATCATGGATGAATTAGACTAACTCATTTTACTATCAGGAATTTACAGCAAAGGTGATATGTAGAGACAAATGGTAATACTTAGTAGCCGATCAACCAGAATAAAACATTAACTAATACATGAGATTTTGAACCTACATCCAAGTCTCACTAATGCCTAGAGATAATTGTAGCCTAATATACAATACATAATATATAATGACAATGATTGTGCAGCGCACTTTATTTTCTGCGACAGCCAATCTAATTTCCTATCTATTGAGTAGTACAGTCTTTATTTAATGTACAGTGTCACCGCTCGAATAGGTAAGCCACAATTAGCCGCTGTTGAAATCATGTTACCGCAACACAATTTTTCTAAATTGACACGTCTTCTAAATATCGCTCATTCGAGCTGCTATAAATTCACCGTCTCTACGCCACCGCTGTGCTAATCGTTTCGATGACCCAGATTCGTTGCTCGGTGGCCACTCTGGGCTTCCCTGCGCTCCTCCAAGGACCTGGCCGATGCAATCTGGACGTTGGGTTTTGCCCACCCAATTATTACGTTTTCCCTACCGAGAAAACAGAAGGTTCTCCGAGAATCCTGAAGGTTTTGTTTACGTGATGCGCAATATCTTGTTTATTATGAAATGTGTGTCGGTAGCTGATATAAGTTATTTGTGTGGATGTAAGAACTAAATTGTAGAGCAGAGTAGGTATATAAACATGAAATAAATTAGTATAAAAATTACATAAGAAAATACGTTTATTTTAGTTACAATATAAGAAAGAAATTTTCTAAAATTAAAATACAAAGTATGCCTACTTATGTAACTAAAAAGGGTCACCACTCAGCATAAGTTACAAACATTAGGGACAGGAAGAGTTAGTACTTACTATTGTTCTGTCTGGGGTCTGGAAGAATTTGTTTGATACGTACTAATGCCAATGCTGGCGATACCTTAACGTTAATAGCTATAATAGTCCACTATTTATATTTAAATAAAAGTACCTGCAGACGGTCTGCGTGATAGAGCCCAGTTGTCTCCTTGTTGGTACTCCGGGCTTCCAAACTTGGAAGAGGTACTTTTATTTAAATATAAATAGTGGACTATTATAGCTATTAACGTTAAGGTATCGCCAGCATTGGCATTAGTACGTATCAAAGAAATTCTTCTTCTTTTCTTGTGAGACACCGAGTCGTCCAACGACCGGTGGTGTGTAGCATTGTAAGAAGTAACGTGCAGAGCAAAAAAGCATCGTGCCGGATTTCGTAATACTTAGTTCGTTCTGACAAAAGGATTATCTCATTAGATGGTAGCAGTCTAGCAGTGCAGATAGAATCTTGACGGAATGGAAATTCGCGGTCGCCGGGGCGTGACATGACGTCACATCCGTCTCCGGAGAAAGCCTTCTTGTTCTGCATCCCTGGTACTAATATTTACGGGTAATTTAACGAACCGTGTTGGTTGAGTAATCTTCTTTCGATTGTTTCCAGTTTCTAATGCTTTTACTTTTTTATTTGTTCCTACTAATTCCTACTTTTTCTACGTAAGTACATTTTGCTTCAAGGATAATGCTTTCTTGTTTATGATGGGGACGTTATTTTATGAAAAGTTGTTTCATATTTTTCCGATGATAATGGGGTGAAATTCTGGCAGTTGTGCTGGTACACGAGGAACCTATTAGGCCTTAAATTTCAGTAATTGGTCTTTTCTAGCTCTACCTTCCATACAACGATAATAAAAGGATAAAAGTGTTTTTTACCAGCTTTGTCGAATTTTTTTGCGAATATGTGACAGCGCCATCTATGCTCTATACGACAAATTGCGTATGATGTAATGAATGAAATGTACTACGAGGTAGAATCTCTGTACGCGCTACGACGACGCGACGTAGCGTGGTAGCATGGTAGTTCTCAGTACGCTGTACAGATGACGTGTTATTTAAAAAGCGTATGGTAGTTAGTATGTTAATTTTCAATACGTTGTACAGATGGCGTGTTATTTAAAAAGCTTTATAATATAATGGTATACGTTTATTAAAACGGTAATTTGGTATTACTTATCTTATCTGTGTTATGTTTATAAAATATTGTAATTGGGAGGCAGATGTCTTGCCTTTATTAATATTTAAAAAATGCAAATCCTTAGTCGTAGTCGTAGACAATATCGTACCTATAATACTTCGAAGAAAATAGTAGATTACGCACTGAGGTATGTAAGCTATCAATAACAACCGAGGTTTTTTAACGCCCGAGCGGAGCGAGGGCGGTACCTTTCCGAGGTTGTTATTGATGTTACATCCGTGGTACGTATACTGCTTTACATATCGAAAGAAAAAAGAGTAAAATAAAGCGATAAATACAAGAAAACGATCCATAAATGATGATTGTATCGTCTGCTATACAAATTGCACTACTAAACTTTTTTTTCTATGATTGAAAAATATTGAATTAATATGAAAGAAAAGTATCCTAACATAAAGTAGACATTTTTCTGATCGTAGGGATATTAGTAATTTTTACTTTTGTCATTGTAATATTGAGTAATAATTCGACAAACTCATTTATTGAGGTTATAAAAATGCAGATTAAAAATATAATTCCTGCGTTCAAGCAACACAATTCGTAGCGGCCAGTTCGAAATTTAAAATCGTATACAACTAATTGGATGCAACTCCTATTAAAAATAAGAAGAAATTGATTTTAACTTTTTAATTGCTGCGATTCTATTGGTTCTTTTTCTAGTTCCATATTTAAAATTACTTACAGGCTTAGTTTTAAAACCTCGCCTGTAAGTTGAACTTACAGGTCGTGTTTTTTGTCAGTAATGACCTACTTTCAGAGCATGAGATATGTAAAAGAACATTATGTATCTCATATTCATCGTTGCTTTGTGACATGTGGTATAAGGTAGGTACCTAATATAAAAAAGTATTTCAAAGTAGGTGTTCCGTAACTTAATTTTAATCTAAAAACATAAAAAAAGTATTCTTGTAAAACTTAAATTGAAATACTTCAGTACCTACCTACTTAAATCTCCTAAGTTCTATTTTACCACTTTGTGGATATTTATTGAAAGTTGTACCTACTTGACGCGAAAGGGCGGAGACGGAGATTTTGGACTAAAATAGAATATTGTAGCTGGCAACCGGAAATGGAATGTCGCGGCACAGTTTAGTTAGTTTATGTCGACGTGGGCGCCTTCACGGAAACAGAACCGGGACCGGTTGCCAAAGGGATTGTACGAGATACCTCAGAGGTCGAGAACGGCTTAGAGGGGATTGAGCAACCAGTGTGAACGAACACATGCTAGGGCATTAAGCCTTGAAAACAAATCACATATACATAGATATGTCCCTGCCGGGGTAGGCAGAGCGTTAACGACCGTATAATGTAATAAGTCGTGTATCACTATTAGTGACAACCTTTTTTAGCCTGTCGCCTAAAATTGCAATGCACATGAAATCCTCGAGTCCCTTAGTTGGCTTTTTCGACACCCACGGGAAAGAAATGGGGTGATGCTATTTGAAGCTGGCGTCATACGGTCAATAAATCATAGGGCCATGAACAAACTCGATGCAAGAAAAATTGTAATGCATTTTTACAGCGACAGTGCTTATTCCTTCATTACCTATTGTTTCTTAAGATGATGATATAAGATACGATCTGATTAAAGGCACAACATCAATCACAAAAGTGCTACTAAAATATAGTTAAAGAGTATTTTAGTATGTTTATACTGTATTTTGTTGTGCAATAAAGTATTTTAATTTGGTTTGAATTATGCTTGAGTGACTAAGTTCTGTTGTGATTTGGCATGCACGAAGTTTAATTATGACGAGTTTTTCATGGCTTCATATTGATTGTTCCTAGGGTTCTCTCTGACACGTTTCCTTGCTCTAAGACAAGGTACAATATGATATACTCTATCATTGGCTTGCTTTATAGAATTTCGCGAATATACTTTGTATAATATATATTCCACCTTCTTTGACTGATTTATCTTTAAATCTTTATGATTATAAGCCTGTTTTCGTTTGATTGGCGCCGTAAACTATTATTACCGGCAAAATTACCCACCAAACTTGATATGCAAATAACTATATTATTAGACAAATTGATTACTTACTACGAGTACCTATCTACCTAATTACTTGAGATAAGTACAGTGGGCAGCTGCTCAAGATGTCAATTTGATGAATAATCGTACCGAATGTAAGAGTTGTTAACTTGAATAAACAAAAAAAAAACAGTCAAAAGCATGTAAGTATGCAGGCGTGATCGTAGCATGAAACTAATCAACTGTCTCTATGGGGCCAGAAAAAAAGACTCTTGTGTAGGGGCGGCCCACCATCTTGTCTGTGGAGCCAATGGATACTTGAAAGCGATAATTTTTCAAAAACCCATACAAAATTTACCAGCAGTAGACGGTCTTTTATAAGAAGTCGTGATTTCTCTAGTCGACCAACAAATACTCCTAGGGAAAGATGTTCAACTTTTTCAAAATTTACGTACACACACACACACACACACACACACACACACACACACACACACACACACACACACACACCATAAATTAGTAGGTACTGTTCTTAAGAATTTGATTAAAATAACCAGCAAAGATTGATCCCTAAAGTGTGTAAATCAAGCTGCGGCTTATTGCGTGTACCTAGTTAGTACAAACAGTTAATAGCGGATATTAGCCGGATGCGAGCTCGAGTAGCAGCGCGCCCTTGGCGACGTAAATGTTTCTAGATCACAATGCGTAATGAGCTTTTTGCGCGTTGGCAGCGATGTCGTCCACTCCTACTACTTGCCGACAAATGCCAAGCATCCATTAGCTACCAACACTTGTCCTGTTACAAGTACGACCTTTTAACAACAGTTTTTGGCAACAAGGACGGTAAGTTATAGATTACTCCTCAACGCCCATCTGTCGCGAGATCCTATCATCAGTATAAATAGTGAGGCGACTTTAATTTGGGCATCAGTCGACCGCACACGGTTTGAAGTGATCTTCCTACGAATCCCAACACAGACCTCGGAAATGAATTCGTTGGTGGTGTTGTTCGCTGTAGTCTGCGGGGCCTTAGCTGCTCCTCACGTGGAGAAGAGGTCGATCGGGCATGCAGTGGCTTACTCGGTGCCGGCTGCGGTGTCTCATCAGTCAAGAGTGGACGTGCACAGTTCGCCGGCGGTGGTAGCGACGTACGCTGAGCCGGTGGTGGCCCGTGCTGTGGCTCCTGCTGTGTACGCTGCTCCTGCTGTATACTCAGCTCCTGCGGTGTACGCGGCGCCTGCGGCGGTGTCTCACCAGTCGCGTGTGGACGTGCGCTCGTCTCCGACTGTGGTCGCTGCTGCTCCCGTTGTCGCCGAGCCTGTTTACGCCCGTGCTGTATACCCAGCCGCTACCGCGTACGTCGGCGGTTCCGCTGTCACTCACCAGTCCAGAGTAGATGTTGAGCACTCCCCAGCTGTCGTGGCCGAGCATGTGGTTGCCCCTGCCGTGGTTGAAGCCCGCTCCGTCTTTGCCCCTTCAGTTTACGCTTCTTACTGGTAACAAACGACTACAGTGATTGAGGATTCGATAGGTTATCCAATTTTATAACAATGTAAAATATTTATGCAATAAACAAAATTATTTGTATTTTTCTTTTCATTTTTTTCACAATGTCTAATTTCACTTTCGGGAATTGTATTGCAAAGAAAAAGCGGGGTTTTTTCACATTTCATATATATTCGTTTTTGATTAGTTGTATTTACAATTGCTAATGAATAAGGGTTGGAAATTTTTATATCCCAAACAATACCGGCATGTTTTATAGTAATTTCGAATTACTCGTCTTGTAACTGATAGTACTATGTTTTGGAGGACATTCATAATACATGTTGGGCATCATTCTTAAATTTTCACTAAACGACCGAATTTCACCTCCCATACGAATTCAGTCAACTGATAGTTTACGAATTACGATATGATACTGTAATTAAGACACGTTGTACAATTTAATGCACTCTTTCCTGCACTCTACTGTATTGGTCTTGGTACATGTTTGGGATGACAATATTTCTTATATATAATATCATATTATTGGCTTGTCTAAATATGTCAGTATGCCGGGGCTGATAAATATCTAATGAACTCACGTACTCGTCAGATAATTAAAGTTTTTTTGAAATTCACCTTTTTGTAATGTTTTGTATTAAAGACGTAACTAAAAGAGAACGCTCATAAAATTAAAAAAAGACAGTAAATTTGTGGCACGACAAGAAGGCGAATAATCTTTAAACGTATTTTTATTATATTAAATCAACCCCAAAAAATATAAATTTATATCTGAATCATGTGTAATTTAATGCGCAATCAAATATAATATTTTTTATTGTATTTGTTATATCATTTATAAATTAATGGCAATTATACTCCTGAAATCGGGGATCGCAAACGGTTTTTTGGCTCTCCTGTAAAATTTCCTAAATTCTTGTTCGCCCTCTCGTCGTGTGAGCGACGAGTTGTGCCTACTACTACTAATTTTGGAGCGCGTTGATGTCTTTTGTAAGTTAAGTATTACAATGAGTTATTATAGAATTACTTTTGTTAGTTACTGTATAATGATACCTATAATAATGAAGTATAAATAAAAAAAGAAGTATTTAATTACACCTCTTTGTGCCTTTTTTTCATATATTTTTTATTTTATTTATTTTAGGGAATCTTACAGTTAAATTAACAAAAAATGGGCTTGTAAACAGTAGTACAGTACTAAGGTTAACAAGGTATAGGACGCCGCCTATAGGACGACAATAGCACGAAACGATGATTAACATTTACTGCTTTGCAAAGAAAGTAGAATATAAAATTTCAAAAGAAGCTAAATAATTATTAATTTGCATGCCAGTAGCCGTAGGTCAGTCAGTCAGTGGGAAATAAGTAAAAGGTTTATTGTGGTAATATTATTTAAATTTGATAAAATGTATTAAACTACCTAGTCTTTGTTTCGCATTTCATCGCCAAAAAATGTGGAGAGTATTAGGGTCTTAATTGTTCTGGGTGATGTGTTAAACAGGTCTATATATTTTGAAAAATAATCATTAAAGTATTTACCTACTCGGCAAAAGTAGGAGTGTTGTTTATAGTTGGTACGCGCTCGAGGTAGGCATAATCGGAGATTTGGATAACGCGAGTTTCTGCCTTTAGCACAAAGTTTGATTCCAGATAAGCTTATTTTTCTTGCTTATGTGATGTTATGATATGACACAACTTTAGATCAAACCTGCGGAAAACGCGATGAATCTTTTATCTGACGAATATGACATAAAATCATTAAATACTACACCTGTCAAATGCATTCAGAAAGAACCTAATATCGTAATGGTAAGAAGAAGATTACGAATAAGTGACATTACTACAACTAGGATAGGACAGAATATCTTCTATGTCAAATTTAAACAAAAATTTCGTCTATTTCGTCAGTCATTTTGTTCTTATATGCTTTTCATATACTTAGGTACCTATTTATTGCGACGTGGTCCTTTTTTACTACGCTTATAATTATTTTTTTAAATTTAGTAACCGCTATTTATCGATACGTGTGATCACGTCATGTCGCTACGCTCAGATTACGCGGTATCGCGTAACTGCATCCGCGTCGGAAGCTCGATACTATGCAAAATGGCCAAGCACGAGGCCGGCTACTTTCATATTGACACTTGACATTGCCGTTTCACTAATTCCATAACTTCATAAGGTTTAAAATAATGAGTAATTATTTTGACCGCTGTAACTATATAAGCGGCGAAATTCAAGTTCACTGCATCAGTCGACCGAGAAACGGTTTGAAGTGATCTCCTAGTTCGTCGAACAAACAACACAGACCACGTGCAATATGAGTCCGCTGGTGGTGTTGTTCGCAGTGGTGTCGGTGGCGTGCGGGTCTTACATCGCGCAGCCCCCGCACCACCCCGCCATAGTGCTGGACCCTCACGGCCGCCCGCTCGACACCGCGGAGGTGATCAACGCGCGCGCCCTGCACCTGCAAGCCAAGCACCTGGAGGGACACTACGCTCCTCTTGTGTACGCTCACGCCGCTCCCCTCGCCGTCGCCCACGCCGCTCCTCTCGCCGTGGCGCACGCCTACCCCGCCGCCGTGTCCCACCAGTCCCGCGTGGACGTGCACTCGAGCCCCGCTGTGGTCGCGCACGCCGCCGTCGCCCACCCCCTGCTGGCGCACGCTGGCCTCGGCCACTACCTGCACAAGCGCTCCCTGGGACATTACGCCTACGCCGCGCCCGTGGTCGCTCACGTCGCGCCCTCTGCCGTGTCACACCAGTCCCGCGTGGATGTCATCTCTAGCCCCGCCGTAGTGTCGCACGCCGTGCACGCCGCTCCCATCGTGGCCCACGCTGTGCACGCCCCCGTGGTGCACGCCCTCCCCGCCGCCGTGTCTCACCAGTCCCGCGTGGACGTGCGCACCAGCCACCCCGTGGTGTCCCACGCCGTTGTCGCCGCCCCTGTCGTGTCTCACTCAGTGGTCGCCGCTCCCATCGTCTCCGCTCACTCCGCGTACGGCCACGGCTACGGACACGGTTTGGGTCACTTCCTGAAGAAGCGTTCTCTGGGACACTTCGCCTACGCCGCGCCCGTGGTCGCTCACGTCGCGCCCTCCGCCGTCTCCCACCAGTCCCGTGTCGACGTGATCTCTAGCCCTGCAGTGGTGTCACACGCCGTGCACGCCGCGCCCATCGCTGTTGCCCACGCCGCTCCCGTGGTCGTGGCCCACGCTGCCCCGGCTGTGTCTCACCAGTCCCGCGTGGACTACGTCTCGTCGCACGTGTCCCCCCTGGCCCACTCTGCCGTCTGGACCGCCCCGGCCGCGCACTGGGCTCACTCTCCCTTGGCTCTGTCCAGCCACTGGTAATGCGAGTAATTGATTCGACGAACATGATGTAGTTTTCATTTTGATATATTTAAAATGAATAGACAAATTTTACTTTAATATAAATAAATAAATTATTGAAAATAATTTTATGTCATTCTTTTTTATACTTCTTGTTTCCTGCTTTTAAAAAACATATCTTTGTTTGATAGAAGAAGAAGAATGAGGATTCCTTCTAGATTAAGTAATAAAACAGATTGCCAAAATTCGAAGTGAGTTATGTTGGTACCGAAGTACAGACCCGTTTCTCATTAATTCCAGAAAACAATGACTCTTTTAGAACAGCCACAATTAAAGAAGAAATAAAACTGAAATAATACGTAAAAGAAGTTATTGGGACGATAATTAATTATCTATTATGTTCTGCATAGAAGCATATATAAAAAAGACGACCGACCCGATAAACAAAAAAACGAGAAGTGGAAATTGAAATATGAGTAGTGATTAGCGTTGTGAATTTCCGGGTACAGAATTGAATTACGTCTTTTCAGAAATTGAGTTCGCTTTCCTGCATGGGCAGTCTACGTAACAAAAATTATCCAGGTAGTAGTAGCCAGTAGTATCATATCTACTTAGCACCTTGTTGGGTACGTGTTGGAATCATAACCTTTTTTCTATATAGTACTATAGTAGGCGTTTACCGACTTTTAGATACCGTAGGATATGGTATCACTAATTTAATTTCTGAAAAGTCGTAATTCGATTCCACGCGGAAATTTGCGATTTATTGTGCTTCTATATCACACATGTTTTAGTTTACTCATTGATTTACACATTCCCTAATTAATTTACGCATACCATTGTCTGAAACGTCAAGTACCTAGTCGGAATTTGAATACGTTTCAAGCCGTTGTGGATTTTTGTGCACGGAATAGAATAATCGGTAATTATGACTTATCAGATGTGGCAATAGCGACCGTATTCCGTTCGGCCATTATCGCTATGCCTAACCCGCGTATAAAGGCGTGATATGTGGATGTATGTATGACTTTTCAGAAATTGGATTGCTGCGCTTTTACAAATACATACGACGACCTATCTTAAATTCGAGATGGAACTACATAAACGCGTGGATGTTGCGTCGCTGAACTGTGTCGCTGCAGAGCGTTGCCTTTTAATGTTTAGGCGCCTCACACACTGAGAACGCGCCCCGACGCGTAGCGCGGAGCGGCAGATCCCGCGCGCGGCGACGGAGGAGCAGATCTGCTTCATCGCGCGGCTTGCTCCGCGTCTCCGCGCGGAGGGTCATTGTACGACGGTCCCGCGCCATACAAAGACTTCACTCCACTATCGATCGCCGTGGTTCGAGCGGCACTGCGGAGCTAGTACGCCG
Organism: Keiferia lycopersicella; assembly: GCA_029255805.1. Lineage (NCBI taxonomy): Eukaryota > Metazoa > Arthropoda > Insecta > Lepidoptera > Gelechiidae > Keiferia > Keiferia lycopersicella. The sequence continues at coordinate 7,092,521 of JARACZ010000010.1, forward strand.
ATAAGCAGAATCTGCGCGCGCGACGCGCCACCGCGCGTTGACGCTTTGTCAGTGTGTTGTACTAGGCGGTTTTTCGATACGTACTGATGTACTTACATACAACTTTAAAATCTGCGCTCCCGCGCTACGCGACAGAGTGCGGTGCAGTGGGAGAACCGCCTTAGAAATTTTAGTATTGAAAACATACATTATTGCACTGTTGCTTGTACGTTCAATGTTCATGATCTTATAACTTTCAGGTTCTCACACTTAGGCGGATCGCACAATTGACGCAAAACGGAGCGCAAAAATATCGCAGTGGCCTGTCAGATCCATACTAGAAACGTCAATCCCCATACTAAAACCGCACTCGACGGACGACAGTGCGATAGCGCTGCGTCAACAGCGGTTGAGCGGTTTTAGTATGGGGCTTGACATTTCTAGTATGGATCTGACAGAGCACTGGGATATTTTAGCGGTCCGTCGTGTGTTAAGTATGTGATCCACCGTTGGTGCTGCATCAACGTCAGTTTATGTATAGGGAATTTGAATTTTGAGGAATTTTCCTTATACAGGATGTACAAATATTAGCTGCAAATATTTTAAGGGGTGAGCCAGCCCATGAAACTGAACAACTTTCCCTAAGGAACATAAGTTGAAAAAATTTTTTGGACCTCCCATACAAAATGTACCGGGGCCGACCAAGTCAATTTGTATGGGGGGGCCAAATTTTTTTTTATATTTCGACCTATGTTCCTTGGGGAATGTTGTTCAGTTTCATGGGCTGATTCAGCCCTTAAAATATTTGCAGCTAATATTTTTACATCTTGTATATGACAGAGGCATGCGTTACGGATGCGCTAAAAACGCACAGCGTTGGGCGCTAGATAATATGGGATCTTAATTTTAAACTGAGGTAGTATCATTAATTTAGAACTGAGATAGTAAAGCCACGTTCGCTATGGATATTCCGTAATCGATTTAAATGATTTAACTTAGTTGACGACCGATGTGGCGCAGTGGTAGTGCGACTGCCTCTGACGCAGAAGGTTCCGGATTCGATTCTCGGTGTGTCACTCACATTTATCACTTTGTGAATTTGTTCCCAGTCTGGTTAGGACATTGCGGGCTGAACCACCCGATTGTCCGTAAGTAAGATGGTTCTGTGTCTCGGATGGCACGTTAAGCCGTAGGTCCCGGTTGCTGCCTATGATTTAGGCGGCGATCGTTACACAACCATGTCAGAAGCCTGCTACTTGTAGCAGGCGGTTGAAAAATTCTGACACTAGGGTTCATCGGGTCGTTGGACGACTCGGTGTCCCACACGAAAAGAAAGAAGAAGAAGACTTAGTTACCTATGCCGTGTGATGCCGGATTAGAATAGCATCAACCTACATCTTTCCCGTGGGTGTCATAAGGAGGCGAATAAGGGACTCGAGAGTATTAGTGTATTACAATTTTAAGGCGACAGGCTGACAACCTGTCACTATATTGAAACACATGTTTTCTGAAACAACCTTGGAAAACAATCCTCATAATTATCAGATGTGGCGATAGCGACCGTATTCTTACGGCCGTTAACGCTCTGCCTACCCCGCAAGGGATAAAGGCGTGATATATGTATGTATGTATATATGTAGTTACCTATTGTTTATTAAGTACCTACTTATTAGAGTTTGACTTGTTGAGCAAATAAGCATTTTCAGGAAAGTCGGTTGTTGTTGTTTGGTATAAACTTATAAATATACCTACCTATATAAAACTTAGATATTATACCTATGTATTTTCGTTATATGAAAATGACAGTTGTTTTTACAAGAATAGGCTATACTTAATTAGGTAACGGGTACCTACTTATATTAGTAAGTTAATATAAATATGGTCATTATGGTTTGCATTGCAGGGGGTTGTGATAAAAAAGTTAATTTATTGTTGGTGACTATACTTTTTATTCGTTTTATAAGTTATTTTTGTAAATTTTTTACACAATTACTTAGTAATCTTAGGTTCGTCAGTTTCGCAGTTTACCATCCATGAGCCAGGGGGCTGGAGTGGAGGAGGCCGGAATGTCCGTAACCATGCCCGTAACCGTAACCGTGTCCGTAACCGTGTCCGTAACCATGTCCGTAACCATGACCGTATGCGGGCCAGGCGGAGTACGAAGACACGGGAGCGGCAACCACCGCGTGAGACACGACAGGGGCGGCGACAACGGCGTGGGAGACCACGGGGTGGCTGGCGCGCACGTCCACGCGGGACTGGTGAGACACGGCGGCGGGGAGAGCGTGCACCACGGGGGCGTGCACAGCGTGGGCCACGACGGGGGCGGCGTGCACGGCGTGCGACACTACGGCAGGGCTAGAGATGACATCCACGCGGGACTGGTGCGACACGGCAGAGGGCGCGACGTGAGCGACCACGGGCGCGGCGTAGGCGTAGTGTCCCAGGGAGCGCTTGTGCAGGTAGTGGCCGAGACCAGCGTGCGCCAGCAGGGGGTGGGCGACGGCGGCGTGCGCGACCACAGCGGGGCTCGAGTGCACGTCCACGCGGGACTGGTGGGATACGGCGGCGGGGTAGGCGTGCGCCACGGCGAGGGGAGCGGCGTGGGCGACGGCAAGAGGAGCGGCGTGAGCGTACACAAGAGGAGCGTGGTGTCCCTCCAGGTGCTTGGCTTGCAGGTGCAGGGCGCGCGCGTTGATCACCTCCGCGGTGTCGAGCGGGCGGCCGTGAGGGTCCAGCACTATGGCGGGGTGGTGCGGGGGCTGCGCGATGTAGGACCCGCACGCCACCGACACCACTGCGAACAACACCACCAGCGGACTCATATTGCACGTGGTCTGTGTTGACTGACGATGTAGATCACTTCAAACCGAACTCGGCCGACTGATAATTTCGACTCGCCTTCCACAGTATTTATACTGACCGGACATAATTAAAAGGTAAGGTGATTTCAGGTGGGTAACGATATCTGTTAGAACAATGTCAGCTGTCATTAAGTGAGTGACCTCGGCGTGTGTGCGGTCAAAAGAATTTCGTGGCCAGAGTATGTAGTGCGTATCGAGCCGGCACCGGTAGTAAGCGCCGCTTTTAATTTTGTTACGTGTAGTCAAAACAAATACTTATAAGTTATTTAAGGTTGCCCTTGTCCTTCAAAACATGCGACCTTGCAAATTTTGCCCCAAGTTGGAATCTCGTTGGTTTCTTCCCGGGTGTTAGTACACGTGATAAGTTAGAAACCTTACAAAAGGGGAAATACATAGTTTTTCGTTAGTTCCGAAACGTGGTCACGACTAATTGTTATTAATTAATTATATTATTATTTTCCATGTCTGTCTGGAAATCTCCCTTCCGTAGATTATTCAGTAATTAATTTATGTACCATTCTAATTATTTAGTGCTTTAAGTAACAGAGTAGGTCATAGTTTGTACCTACGGAAATCAACTTAATTACAGAATCAACTAGTTCGATATCTAGGCAATCGATTAGTTGCAAAGTATTTCCTGATCCTGTCGAATTTCATGGATTGTAGTATGACACCTAGTTAATTTTATACATTTTCTTTTTCGCACTCTAGTTGCCGACACACTTTTTTAAATTTAGAAATATGCCTCTACTTATTGAATAAATAGAGTTTGCTTTCACAAAATGATCTACATACATATATCACGCCTTCATCCTTTGCGGGGAAGGTAGGCAGAGCGGAGACGGCCATGAATAATACGCTCCCTATCGCAACGTCCGAGGACCGTTTCAGAAAAATGGTGTAAAATACTTTAGTAGTCGCCTTTTACGACACCCGCGGGAAAGATATGGGGCGATACTATCCTAAGTCGAAATCAGACAGTAAAAATGTTTGAAAAATGCAGTCCAATTTGACATCGACATCCGAGTGCCAGCTCTCGAAGGAACTCTAATTAAAATAATAACTTGTTTTCCAAACAGTAGGTACCTACGATTCTCGATTACTATACTTTACAAGAACTCGGAATAAATTACAATGTGAATGGGCACAGCCTTGCCGAGCCTAACTGGAACTCTACTTATGAATTTTCGTATGCGGAAGTCGGCTACTTAGCGTATTCGTATGACAAGTTCTACTAACCATGCCCATTCGCACATACCCTATTGATTTTACACATACCCCTGACATTAAGAATATTCTAAATTGTACTCGAAATCTGAAAATGTTAGTCATTGTAGACCTACGTGCAGGATTTCAAAAATCATGGGTTCAGAAATTGAGATCCTTGGCTCTGGCAGCCGCTCTACACAGAGAAAGAATTACCAACTAGTTTAACTAATCAGAGAAATAATTTATTTCAGTTGATGATTATGACCAATAATTTTTTTTCTTAATATAGGCCCGCTTTTGTCTATTACCTCACCTGATGGTAAGTTCCATGAATTGTATTATTTTCTGTGGTGATGTTGTCTTATCAACTGAATTAAAGTAACTCTTGTCCCGCTTTGTATCACATATGCACAAGGTTTTTATCAGCTGTGGAAACATTCATTTTGAAGTTTGGTGAACATTATTTTGCGGTTTCTTTAAGTAGCGTACTGATTTTTTTTCTTATACGGGGGGAAGTAGTAGAAACGTCGGTGACCAAGTGGATATCGGCCTTACAATCGGGAGACCCGAGTTCGATCCCCGCCATGTACCAATGTGTTTTTACTAACGTACATTTACCGGCTGCTCTTACAAGTAAGGTGAAGGGAAAACATCGTGATGAAACCCACATTCAAATAGGATTTGAATTTAGATGATATATCAGGTTAGTCTTCAGGTTGCAGAGGTGAGATCACAATGAATGTACCTTGGCAAATATAGCTAGGTATAGTTTCACAATAATTTTGTTCTGGCTTGTAAAATAACGATACATATCTCACGCTGTTGTTGTAACTTGTAACCACTCGCCATATTATATGTACAACAAACTAATCAACTGTGCTTTTATCAGTATGCACGATCATAATTGTCATGTGTATTCCGGGTTCAAAAATTAATTAAGTTTTTGTTTTGGTAGCTATGTTTTAATTTAAAAATATTGGTCAATGTGGATTGATTTGAATAAAATATGCCAGCTGGGATGTAAAACCTTTAATTCAAATTCTGTCATTTTTAACAGAGTAGGTAAGTATGCGCATAGACTTTTATTTTCAACCAAAATCATCAGTAGTTAATAATAAATTACAATGAATGTTAACATTATTAATAAGTAGGAAGCGCGTCTTGAAGGTTAATTTCGTTCCTGCCAAACCCATTTCTACTACCAAATAAATTTCTTGTGAGTACTTACTTCGAGTGGGATCAAAAGTAAAACTGATTGAAGGGTACAAAATCAATCAGGGGTTAAGGACGTGAGGTCAATGACAGATGATTTCTCCCTAAAAAATTTTTTAAGGAATTTGTTATTTTCGTATACTTATTTAGGCTTAATGATATATATAAGGTGTAAAAATATTAGCTGCAAATACTTTAAGGGACGAATCAGCCCATGAAACTGAACAACTTTCCTCAAGAAACATATGTCGAATTATGAAAAAGTTTTTTAGACCTCCCATACAAATTGACTTGGTCGGTTAGTAATTTTGTATGGGAGGTCCAAATTTTTTTTCATATTTCGACCTATGCTACGTGGGGAAAGTTGTTCAGTTTCGTGAGCTGGTTCACCCCTTAAAATATTTGCAGCATTTTTTTTACACCCTGGATTGTTTTGGAAAAGAGCCTTTTATCAATTTGTTCAGTTAACTAAGAGTAAAAAAAATGTCAAGAAAATGAAGCTAAAAGTTACGAAAACAAAGTTCCTAAATCGCATTTACCGATCGCACCGGAAGTAGATCATACTTCCGAGGTCGCAGGCCTGGCCGGTCATTGACCCCGCCGTCACTAAGATGCTTCGATATGTCTGTGCTTTCTACACGCCGAAGACGAGAGCAAGACGATTAATCACTCACGCACGATTTGTTGCTTATAGGTGCTGTCCGGCCCGGCCCGGTCCATTGCAGAACATAGGTAATCAATCAACTAGTATTGGCTTTGTACGGAGGTATTGATTGGTTTTATTGATAGGAATACGTATATTTGATGCACTACAGCAACTTTCAATATAAGCGACAAATTTTTAGGATAATTTGCCGTGTGATTCCGGCTAACATCTCCCCAATTCTTTCCCGCGAATCTCGTAAGAGGCGACTAAAGGACTCGAGGTTTTTATATATAATATTATGTGTATTACAACTTTAGGAGACAGGCTGACAACCTGTCACAGCAACGTCAAGTGAGGGAAACTGGGAACTGCCTTATCCTGCTCCCCAAAGCAATATCATTTTCAACCCTATTTTCAGTCAATCGCAAAGTACTACAAAGCGATAAAATTTATGAGAGCTTTCACCGCAAGTAGAGCGATCCGGTAATTTTTCCCACTTCTATTACAAGCGAAGGGTAAGGAATTTATTGTTTCAGCTCTGTTACTTCGGTGTGTTAGAACATTGTTGTAATGCTTCTAGTACATTACAGGGATTGACAGGGAATAAGCGAGGGTCATGGTTTCAGGTGAAAATGTTGTCGAATAACAGTACTATTGACCTGAAATCGTACTTACTAGGGATAAGTTTTATCATGTTTATGTTGTAAAAGTGATGGTTCAGTAGATTATCAAATACTCTTTATGCAAAGTCAGCGAAAATCACAACTAATTTACTTCGCAGGTCGGAAAATCTTTGCAGTCCTATCCAAAGAATTTCATGACAGAACTTCTTCCAGGGGCTCTATATACATATTTGAAAAATCTCTTCTGCTTGTATCACACTTTCTATTACATAAACACACTTACCCTAATTGATTGACAAATATCCTTAAAAAATCGACTAATTAAAAGTGTGATGTGAGTGGTTAGACCAGTAGCTGCGCTCTTTCGTACATGGGTTTGGAAATCACCGATTCAGAAATTGAGCTCTAGGTGTGTTTCGTTCGATACCCTTTTTGGGTATCCAGAGATTTTCATTGGAGTTTGCGTAAATGGATAAGTTGTTGTATAATATGTATGTAGCTACTTTATTTCTTCCAATTTGCAATTAAATTGTTTTTAGTTCTTCTGCTCCATATCATAGTAAATGTTGTAGCAGCCGTCCAGGACCTCATCTTTGTAAATGAGGATCTCCATCTTATACTCGCCCCAGATCTGAGGTACAGTGAACTTCTCATTGTCAAAGTAGAACTCTAGAATCTCGTGGGTACCCTGCGAATGGAAATCACCTCGATAAAATAAAATCGAAGTGCCTATTTGCTCATTTGATCGGAAGAAAGTGAATAGGATTTTTGAACTCAAGAGTGCTAACGTATAAACATATGAAGTGAGAGTTAAAAAGACATGATGACTTTGCTGAAGTTTTGGAAATAAACTAAGGAACGACTATACAAGAAATGACTATAGCTCCTAAAGATTACACAGAAGGCAGAATTAAACGACCGTGTACTTTGATGCCGTGTGATGCCGGCTTAGAATAGCATCTCCCCATATCCTACCCGCGGGTGTCGTAAGAGGCGACTAAGGGACTCGAGAGTATTGGTGTATTACAATTTTTAGGCGACAGGCTGACAACCTGTCACTATAGTGATACACATGTTTTCTGATGCAACCTCGGAAAACAATCGTCAAAAATGTCAGACGTGGCGATAGCGACCGTATTCTTACGGCCGTTAACGCTCTGCCTACCCCGTAAGGGATAAAGGCGTGATTTGTGTGTGTGTGTGTGTGTGTGTGTGTGTGTGTGTGTGTACTTTGTTGTAGATCTATTTGTCATGGTCTGAAATGCCTGAAAAGTTTTCAGCGGGTTCTTTACATCATTAGATTTATGATTATCATATTTATTTCGGCTAGCCCAGTTATGATGTACAACCGCGAATACGATTTTCTTTACACTTGTAGACAAAATTATTCACATAATAAAATCCATACGATGTCACACTTGTGAAGTCTCGTGAGTCGAGGAAGTACTGTGCGCATCATAAAGGGGTAGGTCTCACTTTGGGACCTGCCTAGCCTTTATTTCCGGTATTAAAATAACTTACAGCAGGAATAGGGCATTCGTCAACGCCAGCTATCTTGAGCATATCGTAGAACATGTCTCCGAGCATTTTCTCCATGGCCACACATGCTATATCTTTGTAGTAGAAACTGCCTGGCTTGTAGCCTCCTTCTTTCTTCATAGAACCCTTCAGTTCCAACTGCAATATAAAACATAAGCGAACGTAAAGAGTAATAAGGCCATGCCGGACAATGACCTCAACCATGTCAAAACGTTTTCTTAACTAATTTTGAGCTATTCTTGTCATTTTATTTAATTACAGGAAACCTACACTTGGCACTTGGCAGCTTTTCTGAAGTGACGATCAAATATTTAATTTTTTCTTAAAAAACGCAAAATTTTACCTACTTTTCCTTCGGGTCATCACCCTGACAGACAACGTTATTTGCCAAACTAGAAACAAACATAAAGTAAGTAGACGTAACCGAAAACCGAGCCCGTAACCTTTCAGTCATATCATAAGCCTAAAGCGCATCAAAGCATTTAGATCGCTGAAAAACGAGGGTGATCGGTCATTTGAACTTATTAGTAGAGTTATTATGAAACGGATGTTTCTTCAGGAGGGTTCTTCCGGTTCATTAGAGCTTCGTTTGATCATCGTACAGACGAACCAAAGCTATAATTATCTCACGCCCCTGCTATTTTTAGAACGCTATGGCGCTAACAATTTAGGTCGTGAAATGCGTAACTTTGAAATTGTGTCAAACAGTGAGCGACTGTTTTTAGCTTATTTACAAATATTTTCCAGTTTTTGCACCTCATAACCAGAACTGCACAGTTCAAACAAAAGAAATGGGAGAGCTAATCGGGCTGAAAAATTTTGCCGTCATAAAATTCATACAATTCAATATCTGCGTACAAGTTCTGCGTTTGAACTTTTTTGTGAACTTTCTGAAACTTCTTTGTCAACAACAGAGATTATTAATTGTCTTCAAAAAGTACTTTGTTCCGAGTGACCGTGGTATTACGAGTAGGTAAATAATTGTTTAGGCTTGGCCTCAATGTCACCTAGTTATTTTCTAAGCAGTGATTCAGTCAGGGCATTTATAAGTATTTTTATAAGCGAATGTAGAGCAGATATAGGTATAAGGTGAAGTGTAGTAAACTAACATGTATGTATATATGTTAACATGTTTGAAAAAAAAGGTTTAATACTTAATATAAACACGCGACGCGACTAACTTTTGTGCAATGCCCATGACTGTTTTTGTTTGAAAAAGAACGCAAAAGCGGCTCATGCTACACAAAATAATGACCCAAATTGATTTCGGCGAGGGGTGGTAACTTGATGAAAGAGCTAAAAATACCCTGTGTGCCCACAAATATAGGTTGGGTCCACAAAACTTGATACTCGTACAAACAGAAGCGCTCAACACAGAAAATTCAAGTAATTTTGTTTGAACACGTTCGTTACGCAGAATTTTCTTTTTTTAAAAAGACCTGTTTTATTTTATAACGAATTAGGACTCGTAAAAAGACAGATCTTCAGGTATTTCGCGCGTATGCGGTGTGACCAATTATTCTCGATATAAGACGAAATTATAGATTTTTTATTTGTAGAACGTGTACAAATCGATTTGGAATAAATTTTCATTATGCCATAGTGTAGTGTAGTAAAAATTTAAGAAAAAATAAATTGTCAAAGAGTCGAGCACCGAATTCTGCCGGAGGTGTCGGGTTACTGCTGATTTTACGTACTTTCGTGAAATTGCAGAAACAAATAAAATTTGCTGATTTATGAGGACCTACAGTAACCATGTCGTCGATGGGGTAGGGCGTGGTGATGGTGATGTCCAGCACGCTGATGGACCGGTTGTACTTCCTCGTGTCGATCCAGAAGTCCACTGTGGTGCACTTCGGGTCGCAGTGCTCCGTTCTCTTGAACACCAGGTCTGCTGGACCCTGGAAACCACCTTAATACACTTAGTAGGCGGTCTGAGGCCCGGTATCCTCTTAGCAACACATAAACCGCAATAAAGGCAAAGAGTATTTTTGATTTTATTATCATTTTGATTTATGTATTTAAAAAACGTTTTTGTATAAAATGAGATCGCTTTTTGCATTTCACTGTCTGTCTGTCATGGATAGGATGCTCTCACACTTACGCACAATGCAACGCAGCGCGCACGCAATTTGGTGTTGACGCAGGTCCAACACACAAATGCTGTTGATGCAGCGCTAGCGCAGTGTCGTGCGTTGGACTTGCGTCAACACTAAATTTAGTATGGGGATTGACGTTTCTAGTAAGAATGTGACAGACGCATGTCTGACGCAGCGTTATTTTAGCGCTGCTTTATGTCTTAAGTGTGAGAACGGCCTTCGTCAACTCCTACAAACGACACAGAGGGGTTTGACGCAATGTTTTGTAGATAGAGTGATTCATGAGAAAGGGAATAGGCATGTATACGTATAGTATATGTGCCGGGAAGCGGTCTTATCACCACTGGAAAGCAAAACGTTTGGTGGAGCCGCCATTTTTCATAAATTTCTTAATATTTGCTTCATACAATTAAATTTAATCATATTAACTTATTCAAAGTACGCAGGATGTTTTAAAACGCGTAACTAATATAATAAGTAGGTACTATTCTAATTCAGCATTCTTTGCATAAATTAGAACCAACTCACCAGCATGTTACCTTGAGACACCGATAAATCATAAACAACTAGAAAACACAAAGGAAACAGGAACATTATGAGCTGCTTATTTGAATAAAAAAATATAATTATAAAAATGGCTTTTATTGCCTCGTGAATTGCGTGCTAAATGTTTCTGTTCTCGGGCTCTATTTTAGGTTTTTCGGCATGCGGAAATCTACTATCAATTCGAATTCTACTGTACCATTTTTTGTGTAAGTTATCTCTGAATTTATTAGACCATATGGGAATGGATTTGTGTAGAAGAATGTATGATATAACCAAAATTTTGTAGCAGCTTTCACGTGAAAATTAAAAAACACGGTTCCTGGAGCAAAATTCCGTTACTAATTGTGCTTGTATAACACGTTCTACTAAACTTATCCATTCGCACATACCCTTGTACATAATGATCATTACCAAAATCGAGTAGGTGAAGTGTGGTTAGAGTAGTCGTTGCGGACTTCCGTGCACGATTTCAGAAATAACAGTTTCAGAAATTGAATTCCTGACTGTATCGGCATATTCTATCTCTCTATGTTTTATAATGATATAATTCCTGGTTTCGAGCTGCGAACATAGAAAATAGTAATACAGTTAAATTGAGCATGTCCTCTACTTCGTACGCTATAATTATTTACCTAACACTTATCTCATTTTCAGAAATTAGTTTAGCACTACCTAGCTACCATAATAGTAAAAAAAACACGCAATTGAAACTAAAGTATTATATGAATATGTACTATAGTAGTTCAAAATTATTTTGCAAAAATATGCACAGGCCAATCCTTAGAATATCGTTTTTTTGCTACTTTCTTGTCCTATTAAAAAAATTTGGCCCATAAATATTTTAAAATGTGCGCATTCCTACTCGCAAAAAATATTAAGAGAAGATAATTTTATGAGCCATTTTTCCCAATTTAGGAACAATGGACAATTTACTTTATAAAATAAACACGTAATATATATAGGTAATTTGTAAGGTATTTGGCAAGACGTTTCATGTTTTATGAATGGCCCAGACGTGGGCAACTATACTAGTGGACTTTATCATGAAGATAAATCCAGATAAGACTTAATTTGACATTAAGTTGACGAAATGTCAGTGTCGCACCCATGTCGCACCTAAATGAATGGGCAAGGCTGATGGGAAAATATAGACTGTATTACAAAATAATACTAACTATAGCTACTCGTATCGTATTGCCTGCAAAAAGTGATTATATATATATATATATATATATATATACCTACTGTGCATAGAGGTATATATTATTTATAGGTAGGTTTGCTTACATGAGAAGAATAAGATGAACCGAAATAGTTTACCATTGTAAAATCTTTAGTTTGTCTACTACCGTGGCACAGCGCAATTGTCAAATGAATGGAATATGTATGAATTTGACAACTTACGCGATAAATCTTTGATGTCATATTCAAACAATCCAAAGTTCTGTTGCTGAAGTCTAATGTCATAAAGGCAAAGTTATTTTATTAAACTAAAGTCTTTACGGTGTCTATTTTAATATTTTACATCCTTCTGTATAAAGTTGTGAAAGTTCAAACATCTTGCAACGAGATCTTAACGATTGACGTCATAGCATCTTAAGTTCTCAACTTTACTGTGCTGCGCTTGAAAAAGTAGATTCTTATAGTTTAAAATAGATTTTTATTCCTTTATAAGTGAATAACTATTTATGGATATTATGTGTATGTATTTTCTACGTTTCTAATTTCATGCTGCTGGACATGTGCCTTAGAGGGTATTTTCGTTTGGCAGGCGGATTGGAGAGCGCAGTGCAAGCTGTTGAGCATATGTTGTTGCATATTCACAGGGATCATTGCCTGCGGCCCATGTCCTGGATTCACCCCTTGATCGCCTTTTATGACATCTATGGGACATATCCTTCCCGCGGGTGTCGTAAGAGGCAACTAAGGGACTCGAGAGTATTGTAATACACCAGTATTACAATTTTCAGGCGACAGGCTGACAACCTGTCACTATAGTGATACACATGTTTTCTGAAACAACCTTGGAAAACAATCCTCAAAAATGTCAGACGTGGCGATAGTGGCCGTATTTTTACGGCCGTTATCGCTCTGCCTACCCCGCAAGGGATAAAAGCGTGATATATGTATGTATGTATGTATGGGACCATGGGTAGAAATAGGGGGATGTTATTTAGCCGGCACTGCAACTTCTATTTTTGTTTAAGTCTATAGTTTCTACTAAACTATAGGTAGGTACTTAGGCTACTGAGGTATTTATTAGATATTACCTATATTTTCCAACGAGCTTTAGTAGGCGAACGGATAATATCACAACCTCATAAATTATGATTGCAGCCAAATACGGATATTCAGTTGGTTGCAATGTCGCACTCCTAATGATATTGGGTGTACCTAGGTTGATCTGATCTAGGTTACTTGATATAAGAAATATCAAAAAAATCTCGAGTTACTCATTCAAGATATTTAATTTTACTGGTTTTGTTAGTGATACCTACATATTATGCTCCTAACTCATCATTTTCCTTGCCTTATCCCGTTTTCTGTAGGTATGCTCCTAAAAAAAAATATTACTACAAACGACAACAGAAGAATCTGAAGGGTTACTCAAATATTATGTTATCTACGTTCATAAATATTACTTGTATTCGATCATAATCGATTTACTGAAGTTCTAAAATAGAACAATAGAATCGGTGCAGTTTATTTTACTAATATCTAAAGATGCTCTCATATTTACATACATTTTTGTGCCTTTATTGAAAACAATTTTACGACCCTGCTTAATTATAACTGCATTTTGTGACTTATGGACAAAAGTTGTATTTGATGCAAGTATCAGTTAAATTTCATCAGCTCTAGTCTAGTTATATTTCAACAGTATATTGATCGCTTATCAGTGCCTAGAGCCAAACCGAATTATTGGCTATTGTTTCCGTACCTATCCATCGTAGGTATATATTCATATATTATGTATAGGTGGTATTGATTCGAATGCGAAAATATTTAATTTAAATAAAAATGTTTAAAAAGCCATTTGCTTCATGACTCCAAACATAGAATGTTTGCCGGACTTTGGCGGATCGCACACATGACGCACGACGGAGCGCTAAAATATCGCAGCGGTCTGTCAGATTCATACTAGACATGTCAATCTCATAAATCACTCAACCGCTGTCGACGCAGTGCTATCGCAGCGTCGTCAGTCGAGTGCGGTTTTAGTATGGGGAGTGAGGTGATACGGAATCCCATTTCTTCTAGTTATGTGGCATTACCAATGCAGTATATGCGATAAAATGTATGAAACTTCTTGGGAGTCGTCAAAGCGCAGAAAGTCGGCATAGAGCGACTAAATCATTTAAAGAGTGCTCTCTATCTATGAAACTATCTCAGCGTTTTTATTTAACGAATGGGTCTTTCAAGAAAACGTAAGAAGCACACTGCTAGAAACTATTATAAATAAAAGTAAAGACGCATTCTATTTGAACGCAAGAAAGATATCTTTTCTTCTTTTGTATTCGTACACGTGTATCTCGAGGACAACTTTAGATGCGAGATACTTCAACGATCCCGCTAAAGTGTTTTATTGAGAGAAAAATGCTTTGTTTCCGTATGTAAATAGCATTTAATGGATCTCTTCTAGATTTTATTTCTTTCAGTACGTAAATGCTGCTTGAAATGGAAAATGAGTAGTCTCAATATAGTAGGCATTTTATTTTTAATGTAGTATAAAATATGTGAATACCTATTTAGTAAAATGTCACCTGCTAAGGCAGGTCGCACTTAACGTACGACGGAACGCTGCCATAGCGCTGCGTCGACAGCGGTTTTAGTATGGGGACTGACGTTTTTAGTATGGATCTGATAGACCGCTGCGATATTTTAGCGTTCCTTCGTGCGTTAGGTGTGCGATGGGTCTAAAGTCCAGTGATTCTTAAGCGTATTAACCGCATAGATTTTATTGTATTTATCATATCCGAAAAATTCGCATAAGTAATAGGTAAGTAATTCTTGATGCCGTGTGATGCCGGCTTAGAATAGCATCACCCCATTTCTTTCCCGTGGGTGTCGTAAGAGGCGACCAAGGGACTTGAGGGTTTCATGTGTATTACCATTTTTAGGCGACAGGCTGACAACCTGTCACGATAGTGATACACAAATTATCTTAAGCGGCCCTCAATATTTGTCAGATGTAACGATAGCGACCTTTTTTTACGGTCGTTAATGCTCTGCCTACCCCGCATGGGATAAAGGCGTGATATATGTATGTATGTAGTAATTCTTACAAACCAATGATAACGTGTCTACAAACTTTGGAATAAATATGACATCAAAGATTTTCTGATAAATTTGTCATTTTAGAATTGAACTTGTCAAAAAGAAATTAATAGAGTAGAAATAGTAAAATTTTACGTTATATTAGTTTATTTATTTTCACTTCAAATTAGATATGTACATTTTGTAACAAATATCTACATTGTTTAAATTGCGTGTATCCACGCGATCCCTCCAATTCAAAAGCGGTATTGTACAAAATATAGTGTAGAGACACACTCAATAGAACGTATCAACCCACAGACATATAAATATTGTTTTTGTCAATGATCTGATAATCTTTAGATGCCATCATCAGCATGCTTTTATAACCATTTCACAATTCACAGCCTAGAAGATCAAGAGATAACAATTTATGTTCAGTTATTTATACAGGCAGTGCCGTGTGATGCCTGCTTAGAATAGCGTCACCCCATATCCTTCCCGGTGTCGTAAAAGGCGACTAAGGGACTCGAGAGTATTGGTGTATTACAATTTTTAGGCGACAGGCTGACAACCTGTCACTATAGTGATACGCATGTTTCCCGAAACAACCTTGGAAAACAATCCTCAAAAATGTCAGACGTGGCGATAGCGACCGTATTCTTACGGCCGATAACGCTCTGCCAACCCCGCAAGGGATAAAGGCGTGATGTATGTATGTATTTATATAGGGATCAGTGGGGACTGCTCGTTTCGGAGGCCAAGATTCATTTTGGGGCGCTGAGCCAAGGGGGTTAGTTTAGTTATTTATACCATGACTTTGTAGCATTTTCATGCCTCAATTTTCATTTCCTTTTACTCATTTTAATTATTTTGCAAAATATTTGCAATATTTTTCTTGTTTGTTTACTTTGTTGACATGATGTCAACCTTTCAACTATGACGGCTAATCTATAGAGCCGCGTAGTTCCTTACTAAAAAGTTATCATACTTTATTCTACCTCTTTCTAATTTCTGATCTCCTGGTACTTGAATCTAAAATTCATAACGCACTAGCACTCTCCCTCTCCCTCTGGACCGGAGGAAACGAGACCTCAGCATCCTCCGAGCTGCCGAAGCGTCTTTGCTGTCCACGCAAGCCACTTCATCATCACAACCAACCTCCATGGATAGCGCATCAACTGGTAGTCGACTGACCTGGCCACTGACAAGTCCCAGACTTTGAAATTCGAACATGAAGAGGACGACAATCACCGAAGGTTCTCGAAGCTAGAAACATGACGATCGAAATGAAGACTACGAAGGTGCTAGAAACTGACAAAAAGACTATCAAAATGAAGAGCGCCGAGCGAGCATATATAAGCCGTGTCAAGCTGATGACACGGGAGTTTTTCCCTGACTTTGAAGAAGCAAATAAGTAAAATAACTAAGTAAAACTAGAAGAAGTCTACAACTAGTAGAAACTACAAAGTCTTGAAGTCTACGCCTCTGCAAGTCCTTGAACACATCCGTCGCGCCCGTTCTGCCCGCGGAGCTACGGGGACTCCAACAACTTCGTCGAGCGGCCCGCTTTGCCAACGAAAACCGAGATACGTTGTGCGTGAGTGCTAACAAGTGAGTGAGTGCGTCCCTCTTTCGGCAGTCGTAGGTACTGGGAGATTGGTTATCGTAAATATACTCTTGTACTTTACTCCCTCCTCTTTTCTTGCCGCGGCCCCATACTACTTACGTGGGGCACAAGGCTTGTTAGGGCGCCTACAGACAGGACACTCTACACACACCTTACACACCCACGCCCTCCGGGGTCACAGGCACTCGTGTAGCGAGACCACTCCACATCAACATAGTTGCTAAGTATTCACCTGCGGTTACCTCGGTTCCCTGAGTGCCGGTGCCTCTCGGAATCTAGGTAATACGACAGTTTGGCGCCCAACGTGGGGCCCGAGGTAACCGCAGGTGAATACTTAGCAACTATGTTGATGTGGAGTGGTCTCGCTACACGAGTGCCTGTGACCCCGGAGGGCGTGGGTGTGTAAGGTGTGTGTAGAGTGTCCTGTCTGTAGGCGCCCTAACAAGCCTTGTGCCCCACGTAAGTAGTATGGGTCGCGGGGGAAATGTAGCATTTTCATGCCTCAATTTTCATTTCCTTTTACTCATTTTAATTATTTTGCAAAATATTTGCAATATTTTTCTTGTTTGTTTACTTTGTTGACATGATGTCAACCTTTCAACTATGACGGCTAATCTATAGAGCCGCGTAGTTCCTTACTAAAAAGTTATCATACTTTATTCTACCTCTTTCTAATTTCTGATCTCCTGGTACTTGAATCTAAAATTCATAACGCACTAGCACTCTCCCTCTCCCTCTGGACCGGAGGAAACGAGACCTCAGCATCCTCCGAGCTGCCGAAGCGTCTTTGCTGTCCACGCAAGCCACTTCATCATCACAACCAACCTCCATGGATAGCGCATCAACTGGTAGTCGACTGACCTGGCCACTGACAAGTCCCAGACTTTGAAATTCGAACATGAAGAGGACGACAATCACCGAAGGTTCTCGAAGCTAGAAACATGACGATCGAAATGAAGACTACGAAGGTGCTAGAAACTGACAAAAAGACTATCAAAATGAAGAGCGCCGAGCGAGCATATATAAGCCGTGTCAAGCTGATGACACGGGAGTTTTTCCCTGACTTTGAAGAAGCAAATAAGTAAAATAACTAAGTAAAACTAGAAGAAGTCTACAACTAGTAGAAACTACAAAGTCTTGAAGTCTACGCCTCTGCAAGTCCTTGAACACATCCGTCGCGCCCGTTCTGCCCGCGGAGCTACGGGGACTCCAACAACTTCGTCGAGCGGCCCGCTTTGCCAACGAAAACCGAGATACGTTGTGCGTGAGTGCTAACAAGTGAGTGAGTGCGTCCCTCTTTCGGCAGTCGTAGGTACTGGGAGATTGGTTATCGTAAATATACTCTTGTACTTTACTCCCTCCTCTTTTCTTGCCGCGGCCCCATACTACTTACGTGGGGCACAAGGCTTGTTAGGGCGCCTACAGACAGGACACTCTACACACACCTTACACACCCACGCCCTCCGGGGTCACAGGCACTCGTGTAGCGAGACCACTCCACATCAACATAGTTGCTAAGTATTCACCTGCGGTTACCTCGGTTCCCTGAGTGCCGGTGCCTCTCGGAATCTAGGTAATACGACAACTTAAACAGGCTACTGATGACTGAAAAGCGGCTGATAGCGACTGGGTGGCGAAAACGGGAGATCGTGCCTTGTGACGTACCCTGGGGGACGCCTTGTCTAGCAGCAGATAGGCTGAAGTATTGTGATGTGATATTATTGTTTTTTACAACGCCATACCATATAATCGTAGGTTCTTCTTCTTTATTTAAAAGCCATGCTCTTTTTGGTGGAGCAACCGCCATTCATTTCGTATTCGTAGTCGTAGGTAATATCATTATATCGTACGGCATTTTTCTGCGCTGGATCCTATATTTTTATGTTTCGTTTCCTAGGCTGGTAGGTTAGGTTTACATATTTCCTATAAATCGGCGCGGTGCTAAGAAATCTTGTACTCAGAGCCTCTGGAACTTCGCGTAGAGTACAATTATCTGTCAAATCAAGATCAGTCTTGTGATACGAGGTCGTTGGTGCCCATGAATGGGAGCACGCCCGTTTGGTGCAGACAATGGTCTCTCCCCATTGAATTGGAGCAATCTTGATAAGCTGGTGTAAACTGTCTATCTGGTGTTACTACGGTCTTCTGATGTCCTTTCATTCCGACACCTTAATGGGCTATTTTTAGATGTGACGTCATTTTACCACCTGTTGGTTGAATTTAATATGTTTCCAGGCAGGGCTGGCATTTAAGTACTATTTGCTCGCTTTTTGTTTTAGGACTTCGTATCTGTTCAGCATTGTGTTAATTATTTCTTTATATAAAATTATCTTTTAATTTATTTCTCGTGGTGACAGAACAGGGCTGCTTTTGTCTATGGCGCATCGCACATTTGACGCACGACGGAGCTATTAAACATCGCAGCGGTCTGTCAGATCCATACTAGAGATGTCAATCCCCATACTAAAACCTATCAACCACTGTTGACGCAGCGCTATCGCAGTACCGTCCGTCGAGTGCGGTTTAGTATGGGGAGTGACGTTTCTAGTATGGACCTGACAGACCGCTGCGATATTTTAGCGCTCCGTCGTGCGTCAAGTGTGCGATCGGCCTATGTATACTTGACGACAAGCAACTCACGTGATTTCTGGTGGAAATTGTAACATATTATATTATTCAGGATGGCAGAACCCTGTCTATTGTAGAATATGGCATTGATAAAACAATCGTTACTGGATTCGACAAAAGGAATAACTGGAATATATTTTGCTTTGTTTCATCATTGTAGGAAACACAACCCAGATTATCGGTAAAGTTAGTTGCTATGCTAATTATGCTTTTAGATATAATATAAGACACCTTTATGTATGTGTAATGTATGGTATATGTACGTATAAGGTAAATGCGTAAGCCCCGTTGGTTAGAGGCGTTGAAACCGATAGCGAAAACTGCAGGATAAATCTCGCCTGCCAACAAGAATATTGTGTAAGTTTTCTGTAAATGTAAAATTCATGTTTCTACTTAAAATAGTCATAGCTTAGTAAAAGACATACATACAACAATAAGATCTTTGAATCCAATCTTTGTGGCAGTAGTGTTATCCTGGCTTTCCATGTGCTGGCCACAAGATCCGGAAACAAGAGGTGTAGGTAAATGACAATGTATCCATTTTTCGAATAACAAGGCTAGTTATTTTTATCAATGCCTGGCCTATAAATTGATTGAATTTCAGTGCATTCTGTATATAAGGGCTAGTGCGATTGTGGCAGGCGTTAGTGGATCAAGGCGAGCCACAGACAACCACGGTCGGCCTGCATTGGTACTTTAAAACTACAATTCATAAGTTTACAAGTACAATTTCCTGTACATTGACCTACAGGTAGTCTCCCTGGCGTGAACATGGTCAGCCGCCTGCGCAATGTATAACGAATTGTACAAATATAAAATATTTATGCAAGACTTGTCAGGTTTCGATTGTTGTCCTGGCGCAGCCTTGCGACTGATCGGTGCAACAAAACAGCCATTTGTAGATTAAGTATAAGTAGGTAAACAGGGTGTTAGGGAAATAACGCAAAATCTCTAAACATTCTTAGTTTGTAAAACTGAATTAACAATAGGTACTAGGTACTACCCTCGCCGCATGGTCCCTTTCTTTCTTTTCGTGTGGGACACCAAGTCGGCTAACGGCCCAATCAAACCTAGTGTCAGAATTTTTCAACGGCCTTCTAGCAGGCTTCTGACATGGTTGTGTAACGACCGCAGTCTAAGTTATCAATCAATAATTTTGGGTTTTTCTTACGGAATAGCGTCTTCAGAGCACGGAATTTGAAACGAACGCTGACTTAGTTACCCATCCATCCCTCCACCAAACGTGGTACTAATAGGTATTTATGAAAACGGTGCTTTTACTCTTGTATATCACAAGTAATACATAAATACATACATAAATCACGTCTTTATCCCTTGCGGGGTAGGCAGAGCGTCAACAATTGTAAAATAACGGTCGTTACCGCCACGTCTGACAAGTATTGAGGGCCCTTTCAGATGAACATATATCACTATAGTGACAGATTGTCAGCCTGCCGCCTAAAATTTTAATACATATGAAACCTTCGAGTCTCTTAGTTACCTTTCACAACACCCGCGGGAAGAAATGGGGTGATGCTATTCTAAGCCGGCACCACACGGCAAAATCACTAGTAATACCTTTTGTAATCAAAGTTGAATATAAACCAAACTCTCGCATTGTTTCATGTAAATTTCATATTCATTGTCTGCACACGTGCAAACAAATTAAACTTGTGTACAACCAATTTCCGGACAATATAACTTTAGTAAAAGCGCGAACTTGCGTGAACTTTTAAACGTTATGCTGAAGTTCCATCCTAGCTTTTCCAACGAACGTATTCTGTGGAGTTGTAGGTACTTATACAGGGTGTAAAAAAAATTGCTGCAAATATTTTAATGGTTGAACCAGCCCATGAAACTGAACCACTTTCCCTCAGGAACATAGGTCGAAATTTGAAAAAAAAACTTGGACCTCCCACAGCCTCCCATATAAAATTAGCAACCGACCAAATCAATTTGTATGGGAGATCCAAAAAATAAATTATCATATTTCGACCTATGTTCCTTTGGGAAAGTTGTTCAGTTTCATGGGCAGGTTCAGCCTTTAAAACATTTGCAGCTAATATTTTTACACCTTATATTTATTTATTTATTTATTTATAATTGGCATCTTGGAAACACCTCTAACGACAATTCGCATAAAGGGATTTTTGGGTACATTAAATCGATCTAGATGGGTTTCATTTTCCAAAAAATACTTTGAAAAGCAATAAATAAAACCAAGTATTCAGTGTTTTTGACATCCTTCCTGTTTTTTATTCATTTACGTTTATTTAATTATTGTAGTAACAAATCCGGTACCCTAAATTAATGCTCAAGAAAGGTGGTATGTACCTACCTGGTTACCTACTTGACATCCACAAATTAAGTTAAATGGTAGACTGGCTTAAGTAACTAAAGTTTAACCATACTGTACTTCAATAATTACTAGTTACTAAGGAATGTTAGTTATAGAGCTGAATGTTGTGATCGTTTAAAAGACCAATTAGCACCGGTTCACATTCAACCATGATATCGGCAAGCAGTTATCTTGATATCAATAAACATTTAGCTTACTAACAAAATGTAGATTAGATTAGGTTGATGATTATCCTTACAAAGTTGTAGTGCAACTAGTTTCTACCTACGCGACCCGCAATAGGATTTTCTTTCCCATCAAACAATACATTTTGCTTGTTAATACGGTGATTTAAATTCAGTTCAAATATCTTTAGGGTGAATTCTACTGATGAACAATTTTCTTAGAGAAAAGCCCCTATACATAATGTAAAAGGTGTAAAAATATTAGCTGCAAATATTTTAAAGGGTAAACCAGCCCATGAAACTGAACAACTTTCCCCAAGGAACATAGGTCGAAATCTGAAAAACACTTTTGGACCCCCCATACAAAATGTACCAACCGACCAACCCAATTTGTATGGGAGGTCCAAAAAAATTCCTATATTTCGACCTGTGTTTTTTGTGGAAAGTTGTTCAGTTTCATGGACTGGTTCATTCCTTACAATATTTGCAGCATATTTTTTTACAACCTTTAGAGAAAAGCATTTTCCCTATACTGTTTTTTATGGAGAGTCCCAAAAAACCAAAAATAATGTTCCTTATTGATTACTTAGTGCGTTTGTTTTGTGCATGTAAGGCAGATTGCACATTTAACGCACGACGGAGAGCAAGAATATCGCAGCGGTCTGTCAGATCCATAGTAGAAATGCCAACCCCCAAACTAAAACCGCTCAAACGCATTCGACGCAGCGCTATCGCACCGTCATCCATCGAGTGCGGTATTAGTATGGGGAGTGACGTTTCTAGTATGAATCTGGCAGACCGCTGCGTAAAACAATGACCCTGAAGGGCAATTTGACATCCCGTTCATATGTCATATATTTTGATAGAGAGACAAACAATAATGTTGCCAATTCGGCATCGTTTCTCTGATCTGATCGAGATATAACAAAGCACTTAAAACATAATATTTTTCTATTATTGGTACTTTTTTAATAATATCATCCAATATTGTTGTATCAGTATTCTGCCCTGTTAGGACAAGACACTGTATTATGAAATACAGTGTTTTGTCGCAATAGCGTCAGATATGCTCCAATGGACGTACACTACACATACATACCATTAAAACCTAAATTGGCCTTTATTTCATTAAGATATAAAAAGTAAAAAACACTGTATCACGAAAAATCATAAGGTTCATTTTGATAATACACTGTATCAAATATTACCGTGTATTGCCATACCGCGCTCTACTTTCGCGCGCGATTGAAAAACACGGTACTAAAAGTTACAGTGTATTGTCAAAATAGCGCGGGCCTTGCGGGCTGCGGGAGGGGTAAAGCGCGCGAAAACGCGAGTGACCGATTTGATGAGTCGCCAATCTGATCATTTGTTATTTGTTGCGTAAGAAAACAGGTGCTAATTACTTAGAATTTTAAAATGAGTAGTGTTCTAGAATATGATAAAAATATGATCATCTTCAAAAATGACAGCCGTGTCAAATACCGAAATGAATTAATAATGCGACATCGAGTGGTTGGCTCTGGAGGGTAGCGGGATCCGAAGCACGGTGCACCGCTGGCTGACCGTAGGAAGTTGGGGGCCCAAGTAGCGGGAAAGCCACCCGTGAAAGGCTGCCCCGCCACCTGACGAAAAATCTCGGGCGGCTCCACCTTGCCGGTTGGCAACCGGATGGGAGGAAAAGGTGGCGACCCCGGGGGGGTTCGGGCGTCCCCGCGGTCTCCAGGTCAACCAACTTTGCGTGTGGTCGTGATCAGCTCTCTTCCCTAGCGTAAAGCATTGCAGTACCTCCTCCTGCCTATTCCCCTACACCAATAACAGTAAATGAAAAGTACAAAACGGAAAGTAGTAAAACAGCGGTTGCACGTCCTCCCACTGAAAGTGCACTTCTCAAATATTCGAGGTCTGCACTCAAATATCAATCTTGTCCACCATCATCTTGAGACCGATAAACCGCATCTGCTGTTCCTCACTGAGACGCAGATCAGATGTCCGACTGACGCGGCGTACCTCAGCTATCCTGGCTACACACTGGAACACAAGTTTATGTCCCGGGCTGGAGTCTGCGTGTATGTTCGCGACGACATCTGCGTCAAGCGCCTCAAAAATCTCGAGGCACCTAGTTTTTCCGTTTTGTGGGTACTGGTCGACACTGGAGTAGCCAAAAACATTTACGCATGTGTCTATCGTTCACATAGTGGAGATACGGAGACAACCAAACTTTTTCAACACCTTAGTGAAGCAGCTGATGAGGCTCTGCAAAGATACCCGTCGGCGCAGCTAGTCATCCTGGGGGATTTTAATGCCCACCACAAGGAGTGGTTATTCCCATACCTTACGTTATTTCTACAGGAGAATCGTCGAGCTGCCCAGTTGCTATAACGGAAGTTTTGCGTCAAGGTATGGAGTATTTTATACCCTACTCCGGCATTCCTACCGGTAGCAAAGCTCGCCCATGGTTCAATGCAGACTGTAACCGCGCAGAAGCGTCTAAACAGACTGCTTTCCTAGCCTGGGCTGATGCTCGACTGCGCAAAGCTCCGAATACTCGAGACCTGAAGAAAACCTATAACAAGGCCTCTAAATTAAGCAAGAAGGAGTTACGCAGAACACGCTTCAGGCACATCAGTAGCGTAGGCGCTAGACTTGCCTCATATCCAGCTGGAAGTAAGGCATTCTGGTCTCTTGCAAAGGCAGTTGAGACCAGTTTCTGTCAGCCTACTTTACCGCCGCTGCAGAAACCTGACGGTTTACTTGCCCACACTGCAGAGGAAAAAGCAAATCTCTTTGCCTACCTCTTAACAGAAAACTCGCGTCTTGACGACGCAGGTACTATTCCTCCAACTGTACCTCGAGTAGACTGCTCTATGCCGGCCGTCTGTATTCACCAAAAACAGGTACTTAAAGTCTTGCGGAATCTAGATGTTAACAAAGCAGGCGGCCCTGACGGTATCCCTGCAATTGTTCTGCGAAACTGTGCGCCTGAGTTGTCTCCGATATTAACACGCCTGTTCCGACTGTCACTAGAGACTGGCGTGGTTCCCGAATCGTGGAAGCTTGCAAACGTGCAACCTGTGCCCAAAAATGGAAGCCGAGCTGACCCTGCGAATTATAGGCCCATATCGGTCACCTCCATACTCTGCAAGACTATGGAACGTGTACTAAATAACAGACTCCTGGGCTACCTCGAGGACAACGATCTTCTGAGCGATCACCAATACGGATTTCGTCCTGGGCAATCCTCAGGTGATCTCCTCGTGCATGCCACCCACCTATGGAGCGAGGCTATCGAGAGACATGGCAAAGCCCTCGCTGTGTCTCTTGATATCTCAAAGGCATTTGACAGGGTCTGGCACGCAAGCCTTATTAGCAAGCTGCCCGCCTACGGACTAACTGCTGATCTTTGCAACTGGATCTCTGACTTCCTGAGGGGACGGTCGATACGAGTGATCCTAGAGGGCCGCTCCTCGGACCAACAGGCCATAGATGCTGGAGTCCCTCAAGGATCAGTTCTGTCTGCAACACTATTTCTGCTGCATATCAACGACATGCTGACGCCCGACACGACATCTTTGGGTACGCAGATGACAGCACGGTTGTTGACAGATACCTGTCCAGTGCAAAGGCCAGCAGTGAAACCACCCAGTCTTGTCGAGAGTCCATAGTCCAACATCTGAACTCTTCACTAAAGGCAATATCCGAGTGAGGTGATGCCAATTTAGGGAAGTTTAATGCATCAAAGACACAGGCCTGTCTATTCTCGACTAAACGGAGTCTCTTCACACTTACTCCGACTTTCCGAGATCCATACCGATTTCTGACCACCTTGATCTTCTTGGCATGACTCTTACGTCAGATCTGAACTTTGGACGCTACATAGAATCTTTGGCCACGACTGCAGCAAAAAAACTTGGTATTCTCTCAAAGGTTAGGCGCTATTTTGCACCAGAACAGCTTCTACAACTCTATCAAGCTCAAGTTCGATCCTGCATGGAGTATTGCTGCCACCTTTGGGATGGATCTGCCAAATACCAACTGGCCGCCTTAGACTCCATTGAAACACGCGCCAAGAAGCTCATAGCAGACGAAGCACTGGTTGAGGCTAAGTTGCAGAGCCTTGAACACCGTCGTAAAGTTGCATGCATGTCGGTATTCTATAGGATGCATTTCGGAGAGTGTGCTCAAACACTCCATGACCTGATACCCCCTTCCCCATTCCATCTCTGAGATCGAGGCGCCGACTGGGGTTCCACCCCTATGTTGTAGATATACCTCTAATCCGCACTAAGCGTTTCGCTTCAACTTTTATCATGCGTACGGCTAAAGAGTGGAATTCCCTGCCGGCGGATCTTTTTCCGAAACAATAAAACTTGGGCCTTTTTAAGGCAAGAGTGAATAGGCATTATCTAGGCAAGCATGAACCATCTTCGTCTGCATCTCTACTTACCACCAGGTGAGATAGCAGACAAATGCGGGCCTGTTACATATAAAAAAAAGATTTGGACAGTAATTTGGACAGTGACTGTTAAATTAAGCTACTGTTAAATTAATATTTCTTAAGTTGTTTTTTGTTTACCCCACATCCTTCCCGCGGGTGTCGTAAGAGGCGACTAAGGGACTCGAGAGTATTAGTGTATTACAATTTTTAGGCGACAGGCTGACAACCTGTCACTATAGTGATACACATGTTTTCTGAAACAACCTTGGAAAACAATCCTCAAAAATGTCAGACGTGGCGATAGCGACCGTATTCTTACGGCTGTTAACGCTCTGCCTACCCCGCAAGAGATATAGGCGTGATATGTGTATGTATGTTGTTTTTGGTACAAGTTCCGACATAATATATTTTTTTTCCTTTTATATTTTTTAATAGTTTTTTATATAAATATACTGTAACAATATTCTTTTATTCACTAAATAAGGTAATATTACACTGAATGCAGCAAAAATTTCATACGAATTTTATTAGGGAGAAACACGTCAACTTGAGTTGCAGTGTTTTGCCATAATAAGGTGCGCTCAAACTTTCTTTTCTGTTCAGACAAAACAAGTTTTCCCTTTTAACTCTGAATGTTTAAATAGAAACCTAGTATTTTACTATCATGGTTCGATGAAGTTCAATATTTTGCTTTTATTCTGAAAAAATCAGCTCATTTGCTTAATTAATAAAGAAGTTACAATCAAAAATTTAATTAGACATGTTATCTCGTTTCCTGAAAACCTACAATTTGAAAGATACAGTGTTTTGCCCTCGCAGGGCAGTATTGTTGTAAACAAAGCTCTCTTACGAAATCTGTTGCTTGTGTGTGACAATGACAACTCTAGGCGCTGACACTTGTGAGAAAATTACGTAGCTGTCAGATCCCGTCGTCCCTGGTCAAGACCTCCGTTGCATTAAACGTTCAAACAAGATATAAATAGAATTAAATGGGCATGTTTCTAAATGAAAGTTTACCTATTTTTGTACCTAAAATGTACGTTCTTAAAATATACTTATGTATGCTTTAGGCGGATCGCACACTTAACGCACGACGCAGCGCTAAAATATCGGGGCGGTCTGTCAGATCCATACTAGAAACGCCACTCCCCATACTAAAACCAGGTTCTTTACTCAAAATCAGTAGACAAGAAACAGTAGACAACATGTGGAAAGCTACAAGTATTATCAAATACTGAATAAATACAGCCTTGTTTTTCATGCATTTGATTATGTATGGGAAAAATATTTACGTGTGTATCTGATAGGTACCTATCAAACCTGTTTCAATCTTTATAAGCTGCTTGAACAAAAAGGTAGGTACACTTATTTTAACTAGGTCGTCTTTGTTGCCGGACAAGGCGTTATATTATTTAATACTAACAATTATTACTTCATGACATGAACAGGAAGTGGATCGAAATATGTATTTTTTGCAGCCAGTAGGCCTACGTGCGGCCTTCGGCTGTTGCGAGCGGTACAAGGTACTACTGGCTCTCTACCCTCTCTACAGTGCATTCGAGGAACACACTTGACGCACGACGGAGCGCAAAAATATCGCAGCGGTCTGTCAGATCCATACTAGAAACATCGCTCCCCATACTAAAACCGCACTCGATCGACGACACTGCGATAGCGCTGTGTCGACAGCGGTTGAGTAGTTTTAGTATGGGCATTGACATTTCTAGTATGGATCTGACAGACCGCTGCGATATTTTTGCGCTCCGTCGTGCGTCAAGTGTGTTCCTCGCCGTGGTAATTCGGTGAACTAGAGCCCAATTTTTGATTTCGTTTTTTCTGAAACGCTCAGTTTCGGTTCCGTGTACAAAAGTGCTAAACGATTGGTCTAATCACACGTTTTTATTTTTTAGTTTCATACCATTCAAAAATCTGCTACTAATTTATGCTTGTATCACACGTTCTACTTTACTACATACCCACAAAAATTCACACATATTTGTGACTATAAAAACATTAAGTAAAAGAAATATAAAAAGGTTTGTAAATAGTCAGTCAAACCTACCTAACTAATATTGTTGTGCACCTACCCTTTTACTTGTTTTTTATTTCAAATATTATATTTACTATGCTCCATCGTATTTTCGGCGTAATTAGGTCGAACCAATTTTTTTTTTGTCAATCAGCAAACAAACAAACAAACAAATACTGTAGGCCGATATTTGGGACTTAGGTAAATTGAAATCAAATGACAGCACTCCTATCTCACAAGTACCTACCTGGGTACCTAACTACTTCAAAATTATTTATCTTGGGGTAAAATAAGATTGCAAAAAAAACAAGAATATTTAAAGTTAGAATGCGGCGACAACATGCGGTAACTACATGGTTTCTAAAAGGGCCCTCAATATTTGTCAGATGTAGCGTTAACGGCCGTAAAAATACGATCGCTATCGCCACGTCTGACAACTATTTAGGGCCCTTATAGATGTTTCGTGTGTCACTGTAGTGACAGGTTGTCAGCCTGTCCTGTCGCTTAAAGTTTTAATACCCATTAAACCCTCGAGTCTCAGTCGCCTCTTACGACACCCACGGAAAGGAAATGGGGTGATGCTTTTCTAAGCCGGCATCACTTGGCATCGAGTTTCCAACAATTACTATAACTATTACTATGCAAAGGTACTTGTAGCTCTCTACGTTGTGTGTGAGACCGGTTGGTACATGTCACGTTATACACGACGACCGACGTCGACGACGTACATAATTTGTCGTGTAAGCTTGTTCGCAGTCAAGTTCAAGAGTCGTGTAACCACATAACCGCACCCACGCACACTTGTCCGCATGCTGTCAAAAGATAAGCGCCTCTACCTCTAGAGACATACTACTAAAGCGGATCGCACACTTAACCGATGACGGTGCGCTAAAACATCGCAGCGGTCTGTCAGATCCATACTAGAATTTGTCAATCCCCATAATAAAACTGCTCAACCGCTGTGGACGCAGCGCTTTCCCGGCATCGTCCGTCGAGTGCGGTTTTAGTATAGATAGTCTGGATCTGTCAGACCGCTGCGGTATTTTAGCGCTCCATAGTAAAGTGTGCGATCCGCCTGTGTGCGCTTACACAATGTGTGTTGTAAGTACTCTGTAAACTCAGTGTTTACAAGTTCCCACATTTCACGATAATAAAAGTTTCAATCAAACGGAATCTTATTTACTTGTCTACTGTCGATCTGATCTTACCTTTATTTATGCTCTTTTCACTTCTCCACCCAAAGGCTGTCTGGTATAGATAGCTGTCAGCTATAAGGCGATAATTTTTTGTTTTAGTTTTCCTTCGTTGTGTGCTTGTGTTTTGAACATGCAATAAAATGTTTTTATTTAAGTACTACTTATTTTCTTGTCTTTTATAAGGCGAACTTTTGTGTACGAGATAGAAGATACAAAAGCTAACGTATACGTAAGCTCAAGAACATGTCATATTATATGCAGTCTTGTACTCATCGAGGTACAAGAGGTGACACTGCATCTAAATAAAACCACATGGAGAAATAATTCAAAATAATTTAAGTGTATATTTATACGTAAAAATCTTATTAGATCTCTCTTGCTAAAAACTGATTTTTCAAATTCTTTTGTTTTACTATGTTTAATAAAACGCAACAAATACAAATAATGTATCTTGATACTCTAGTGTATGGGTATTTTGATCATATTCATTTCACGTGTTCTACATTTCTCTTGGTATTATATCAGGTGGAGTGTTGTAACTTGTAATTACAGTTTGCCAGAAAGTGGCGCCTGTAATCAGCCGGCGGCACGTGATGCGAGATCAATCCCGTGTTTAATTTCCCGAAATCCCTTATTCCCGAATGTAGGTCTCCACGAACATTGACGAATGGAAAGACCTCAACATTAAGGCGAGCCTCACATTACACCGGACTACGCAACGGTCCAGTTTAAACTTAGGTCGTAAAAACTTGCTTTTTTTTAGAAAAACCGCACGATGCCCAAACGGATTTGGACCACTGAACGGAGGTAGGCGGATCGCATACTTGACGCACGACGGAGTGCTAAAATATCGTAGCGATCTGTCAGATCAATACTAGAAACGTCACTCCCCATACTAAAACCGCTCAACCGCTGCGATATTTTAGCACTCCGTCATGCGTCAAGTGCGCGATCTACCTTACGGTGGGCTCCGCACCGAGAAGCGATGTATATGACAAGGACGCGTGTGCCAGGCCAGGAATATTGACAGGGCAGGGCGTAGCGAATGCGTGTCGTCCGTCATGCAACGGAGTTGTGAGCGTGGGCACGGAAACCGCATCTTCGATACCGCACCCGGATTCCATCTCTCCGCAGTCCGGAGCGGTGTCCGGTGACAATGTGAGGGCAGCCTAATCTATTTTGTTCCTCCCTCGAATCTAAATTTAGTTCCTCGAGTTGTTTAATATTTACTAGGACGAGTCGTAACAGATGCGTTAATAATAAAAGTAGGCTGGAGGCTTTCCTTATTGAGTTCTGTTTGTCGTTCTAATTCCGCATACAATTCTGTTCTCCTTTTTGTAGTAATTACAGGGTGAATGTACCAAAAACTTTGTAGGCATGATAAATCTGTAAATAGGTAATACATAGGTAAATCTGAACAGAATACTGGCAAAAGAATAAACCCTTAATGTTAATTCTCTAAAAAACGATCGGCTTTCCCAACATTATACGCTTTGTTCGGAAAAAATTATCTTCTACGTGGACTGATATGTATTAAGCGTAAAAAAGAGATTAGAAAACATTGCTAATACCAAACGCTATAATGAAATAAAGATAGGATTCAAATTAAAACGAAGCGTTAAAGGCAATAAAGGAAAATATTGCTGGTAGAAAAATGAACAAATTAAAAAAGAGAATTAAGTCACATTACCCTTCCTTGATCATACTTCCGGAAACAATTTCTGATTCCAATTAAGATTTTCTTATTTCGTTTAAATATGAAGCAATTTATTTAGACCCACTAAAATCCAATTCAAACAAATTCGAGTTGAGTTCAATGACCGACCCATTTTCAGCGATTATATTAGATCTTTGAATTTCTTAGGACAAAATTTATGCGTCATTTTCATTGCTGATTCGTGAAATTTTAAAGCCCTGAAGTAGAGATTACAATATAAATTTGATTTAAGGACTTTGTTCGTCATTTAAACTTCGTACAATACAAGAAAGTTACGGCTCTAGTACGAGAAGGTAAGCTAAGAATATTGTAAAAACACATCAAATTACATTAAAGGTGATACGTATAAAATTCCTTAATGCGTACCTACATATTATATGAGTGGATAATTTTATGCTTTTAGATAGGTATTCTAGAGTTATGCTAATAAGGTTCAAACAATTTAAACTTGACTTATTTTTATGGAGAGGACACAATTTGACCTCTGAGATCCTTTAGCATTTTTATGGACGAAGATATCTATAAGATTCATTACGTAATGTTAAATACTAGCAGCCAGCCTACGGTTCTACCCGTGGCTGACTGTTTCTAGTGAGATCCTTTTCTGGCATGTTTTTAACAAATCTCTTCAATCACTCTATGTATCAAAAATGTATCGTTTTTCGTGGCGTAGCATCAAAGATCGTATTAAAACTGGAATATCTTTCTTCTTCATTATTTAAGAGCTATGCTCTTGTCAATGGAGCAACCACCATTCGTTACTTTTCTCCGCCAGTGACTTCACTTCTTGATACGACACAACATTCACTTTTTAGCCTTTAACTTTTTTAATAAGTTGCAATTTTTTTACAATTATTAGTAAGTTGATTAGGTGTCTGGATTCTTTATTTATATTTACGTTTCTTTAGGCGGATATGCCGTGTGATGCCGGCTTAGAATAGCATCACCCCACATCTTTCCCGTGGGTGTCGTAAGAGGCGACTAAGGGACTCGAGAGTATTGGTGTATTACAATTTTTAGGCGACAGGCTGACAACCTGTCACTATAGTAATACACATGTTTTCTGAAACAACCTTGGAAAACAATCCTCAAAAATGTCAGACGTGGCGAAAGTGGCTGTATTCTTACGGCGACTATCGCTCTGCCTACCCCGCAAGGGATAAAGGCGTGATATATGTTTAGGCGGATCGTTAAGTGTATGATCCACCGTAATGTCCGGGTCGGGTGATTAATAATTGGTGTTTTATGTAAACTTAGATCATACGAATGCACGACGTGACGTAGATTCTTTAACAAATGTATATTTAAAAATTTGCTAATATACAAAATTTAATAATTAATCACTGAAAAATCAGGCTTTTTTGTGTATGTAAATTTAAATACTAATCTTTTGTAATAAAAAAGTATCCGATAAGTTATTTAACATAGCTTATAGATAGAAAATGACGCAGGGCGCTTCATCAAACCTGTTCCCGACGATCGCGAGCTTCGGGTCTAACTAGTAGATAATTTCGGATCAGTTCACATTGTTTATTTGTGACGCGTAGTATAAAAGTTGCGTATTAGAGGGCGCATCATCAGTCAGCAACGGACACTAGTGACAGCACAGAGGACCACTCTTCATACAACACATATCATCATCATGTACAAACTGGTACGTAGTGCGTAGTTAATTGTAGTATATCAAATATATTCTCCCTTATCACATAATAGTGACAGACCCGGTTTGGTGCTCAAAATATTCTACCACAATAACAAATTTTCAACACAAATCGAGATCTCTCACATTAAACGAAAAATCAGGTAGCTAATAGTTACTATTCTTTCCTCTTTATGAGTACAGTATAGAGACTTATCTCGCGGGCGAGAAGACTTCATAAGTGTCAAATCGTATGAATTTTATCAAAACAATTAAATAATTTTGTCTACAAGTGTAGAGAAAATCGTAGTCGCGGTGGCGTATCATAACTGGGTATGTCAAACATAGATATATGTATAGTCACAGATAATATAATACTACTAGAGTAGTAGTATAGTGACGAGTATAAAATAAGTTTGTGTCAGAATTATTTCTGCTAAGTATGTCAATAGTTGAATTTTTATATCCACAATAATCTTGATTCCATTGCCCAGTACAGAACGGGGTAAATTTATACGACAGAGGCCATAGTTCTTTGTAGACAGGCATACATGACATCTTCTATCATTTTTTTGTGTTGTGATTTGTTTGTGATTGTTGGGTAGTTTTGATATGGAATTCCTAGATACTGTGAAGAAACCTTAATGCCGCAAAAAAGGCAGCATAGCTTAATTCCCGTCTAACAAACAACTTTCCTAAAGAAAACAAACAGTTCTTTGTTCGGGTCGCTCTCTTGTTTGAGTTGTTATAAACAAACGTGTTTACTTTTCGTTACATCCTGTATTTTGCTTTTGCTAGAAAAAGCCTGTGAGCAGAAAAGGCAATAATTACTACCTACGGGCTACGGGGGTCATTGACCGACCCTCTGTAGTCTCTGAGCTTTTCACTGCAGGGCCCTGTTTTTTTTTCAAAGATTTTAATTCAGGTTATGTGGTAAAATTATATCCGCGGAAAAAGCAGACCCCTGTTTTACATAATGAGCTGTGGAAGCATAATCATAAATTTTGTCGTTTTTGTGTGGGATTTTTAATAGACCATGATATTTTCTTTTTGGGTTAACACGAATTGTTCCGGTTAAATTTTTCAGAACAGGTATTTTCTCTTGCTCTACCAAATAAAAAGAGGCATTTGATTATCCTAATTTCCTATAGACTGCTTTCACTAGAATTCCATAATTCGGGCGAAAACAATAATTATTTACAAGCGCAAATAAGTCAACCTATGACTACAGCTTAGGTAGGCCTCTTTCACACTTAACGTCCAACGCACCGTATTTCTGACGTCCGTCAAACGGACGCTAAAAAGCTAAATCAGCGCATGACGCACGATCAAAATGTCAGGCAAAATGACAGCGCTAACGGACGCGTTGACAAGCAACGCAGCGGTATTGCGTTGGGACATCCGTCGAGAACGGTTTTTGTGTGGGGAGTGACGTTAGTATGTATTTGACAGACGGATCCGTTAGCGCAGCGTTATTTTTGCGCTGCGTTGGATGTTGAGTGTGAAAGAGGGCTTTTTAAGAAATAAATAAAATCGTTATCTACCTACTTACTACTTTATCAATATTTTATGGTCAAATTATGCAAATAACAAAATTGGTGATGTAATAAGAACTTCTCGTTGTTCCAGGCAGTTCTATTCGCTTTGGTGGCGGTGTGCTCGGCCGCCCCCAAGCCTCAGCTGCTGTACTCCGCACCAGTGGTAGCCTCGGTGGCCCACGTGGTCCCAGCCGTGACCAGCTACTCTTCCTACTCCAGCAGCGTGGTTCACCCCCCCACGGTCCCAGTGGTCCGCACCCAGCTGGTACAAGCCGCCCCAGTGGTACACGCGGCCCCTGTGGTCGCCGCTCCTGTCGTCCCAGTTGCATACCATGCTCCCGCCGCCTACTACATTAAGTAGATTTTAAGATATTTTTAAAGTGACGTAGTGTATAAACGTGTCTATGTGAGGTGGACAAAGATTGCCATATAGTTCGTTGTTCTTCTCTACCTTACTCTACACATTTTCAATGTTTTTTTTTGCGACTGAGTTACTTGTTGATTTACGAATTACAAAACAAAAATTGTGAAAGGTCATCTTGTGATATGTAGATACGAAACAAAAAAATATATATGGTGTGATTTTCGCAGTTTTTCT
This sequence comes from Keiferia lycopersicella, assembly GCA_029255805.1. Taxonomy (NCBI): domain Eukaryota; kingdom Metazoa; phylum Arthropoda; class Insecta; order Lepidoptera; family Gelechiidae; genus Keiferia; species Keiferia lycopersicella. The sequence goes on from JARACZ010000010.1 coordinate 7,127,431, forward strand.
TTTACTCAGAATCATCTGAAACGTCCCTCAAATACCGAGTTTATAAGACTGTAGTTTTATGGAAGTTAACGCCTTGTCTACTCCGCGAGGGATAAAGGCGTGATCTTTAGGGTACCATCTCGACCACAAGGCATTCGGTTTACGTTTCGCTAGGACAAAAATGGCTTACTAGTTTTGATGAAGAGCTAAAGTGGGCACAAAGGTGAGTTTTCTTTCCGGTTGCGTAGCTGAGAGCTTTTTATAACTTTATTCGGAACTTAACCAACGTAGTGAAGACTGTCAAAGGGTAAAGTTGATTTTAAATGCGTATTTCTGGACGACGGTACAGAAATAAAACAAAGGCAGTAAATAGAACTGTAAAAAAAGAAATATTCTGTCCTGAAATAACGAGAGAGCATTTTTGTAGCGAGTTAAAAATGGAGACTCTGTGACCTGGCGGTTGAAAGGCAAAGTTTGGAACTGGAGTGACGAAGGCAATTCATTATAAGCAAGCTGATCGTTAAGCGTTAACATGAGTGATTGCTTATCGTCGCGGTACGGTCGCAGGTATAGGTTTTGTAAACTGAACATAAATTGAAAAAAAAGAAGCTGAGCCAATTAGCTGTCTCATGTCTCTTTTCTACTGGATCCTATTTTAAGGGGATCTCAGTGCTGCCCCCAACTCCTAAAAAATCACTACTCGATGAAAATGTAATGTATAGAACATCCGCTGTTTAAAATTGAAGAACAGATATTGAAACTTTTTTACAGAATGTTGTTTTAAGAATAAACGGATCCATGTAGTTACAGATAGCGAAAGTGTTCAAAGTGGCATTTTTGTAATTATTTCTATGTATTACTAAATTAAACCTTTTTGTGCTAATAAAAAAACCTGTCAATAACCTTCAGTATTAAACAGTGGATTGTCGATTGTTTTTAGGGTATCGATTTTCCTGTGATCATTACTAAAAAGCTGGACAAAAACGATGATGCACGTTCAGTAAATGTTACTGCACCTACAAAAGTAATAATTATTGGTGAAAATTGCAACAGTTTCAAATAAATCACTTGTAAATAAATTCAAATAAATATGCGTAATGTGGAGAGACTTTACTAAGGTCCGGATTTATAAATCACACTCAACCCTGAGATCGGCATCAAGAGCGATTTTGACAAATGTCAGTCAATACTAAAAACATCTCAAAGTCGCACTCAAGACCGATCACAAAGTGGAGTGCGACTTATAAATACGAGCCTAAATATGGTGCTATTAATAGATGTATAATGCACTCAGGCCATAGACTGTATCTATACGGAGACGAGTCGACGACCTCGCAATACAACCTTAAGGAAAGCCGAAGCTCGTGTGGTATGAGCATGACATGCAAAATGCGCACATGCTCGTAATCTTGTTTGATTCTACTAACCCTAACTATTTAACATACTTAACAGGGTCCCAATCTAAGGAGCCTGTTGGCTTTTAAACTGCCCTCATCATCATTGGCCTCATACGGCTATAACAGACGATGTAATTAGTGTTTGAGGCAAGACTTTGGCATGGCTATAGAAGCAGATGCGGGAGCGGCATGACTCGCTCGCTCTACAGGTGAAGGTGGAATTAGAAAATAGTACTGATCTAAACGACTACTAGTACTATTCGAATACGTCGTCAATGTTTATGTTTCATTAATATACAATCCCCGTAATCAATTTCTTCCGTTTTCCTTCGGAGGATCCCTGCTCTATAGGACGCGTCGTATTCTATTCTTCAAATACTTTATCTTCTTCTTTTTACGTGGGACAATGAGTGGTACAACGACCCAATGAACCCTGGTGTCAAAGTTCTTCAACCCATGTAGGGGTACCCTTTTACAAGCAGCAAGCCTATTATTTCGTTCAATACTCTAATTTCGTTTAATAAATAGAAAGTGATTCGACGTTAATCGTGCTGCTGCAAGATTTTTAAATTAAAATCTATACTTAGGTACTTACGTGTTAGTTTCTGCCTGTTATAGCAATACCTAAACGAATCGGCAATAGCTAATAAAGACACTAATAGAGACAATGATATGTTTTTAAAAATGCTGACAAACATTACTTAGATTTATTATGATAGTTATAATTTAAGGGCTTTATATAGTATGATAAAATATATTGTTATTATTTTTATGCGGAATGTAGAGCAATGACTGTCCGTAATACTAGTAATAAGGTTCACATTAATAATCATTCGTGTCAAAGTTGTACGTGATTTTGCAAAGCAGCATTGTTAAAACTGTAAAGTTGACTTCACACAACAATTTGAAAACTTTAATGCTTACTTATTTTTAAGTCAATCAGGTATTGCCAACGTTTTTCAGATAATTATCTTACACGGCAATTAATGTGAAGTGCATGGGTACCTAGGGATATACTTATACTAAGAAGAATTGAGATCAAGTTCATACACAATAATGGTGATTAACATTGCAGTGTGGAAATAGGTCAATAGATATAACATTATGATGTAATAAATTCAATTATTTGCACATCTATTCTACATAATCAACACAAAGTGAACGGCCCTTTATCAGTCGTTCAAGGTAAACACGAAAGCACACTATTGCGCATTCCCAGTAGAACTGTTTTGGCATCAATCCCTTTAGTCTTAGAGTCTAAACTAGTGCGGGGGACAGTCGCACGCGCCACCAGGCGCCCTGCGCCCGCGCACCCCGTCTTTTCTTTCCGCGACTAATTCATAGGCAACGCCCTATTGCATAGGTATTTCGACGTCACAAAGGTATCTGGAATACGCCTACGAAATAGACAGATATAAAAGCTAATGTCGATAGGGGCAAATCAACAGTTTCTCTCGGAACCGAAAACAACACAGACCACAATGTTGAAGCTGGTGGTGTTGTCCTCCGTGCTGGCCCTCGCGGCCTCCAGTGCCATCGCTCCTCTTGGTCTCGGTGTGCACGGTCTCGGCTGGGGCGGTCTGGCCGGGCCGTGGGGCGCTGGCCACCTTGCCGGCGCGTGGGGCGCACCTGGGCTGGCCGCGCCGCTGGCGGCTCCCTGGGCCGGCGCGCACCTCGCCGCCGCCCACGGGCACGGTGTGGCGGTCGCTCCCGCTCTGCACGCTTACAACTACCGCGGCCCACTGTCTCTGGGGCCCCACCAACCCGCTAACATCGTCGCTGCTGACGGCAGGCCTTTGGACACCATCAGCGTGAACCTGGACCGCGCTGCTCATTTGACCGCGAAGGCTGTCGATGGCCACGCTGCTCACGGTGCCCACTGGCTGAAGAAGCGCTCCGCTCCCGTGTGGGCCCCCGCTGCTGCGTGGTCTCACTCCGCCCGCATTGACATCCCCGCCGCTCACTGGGGCGCCCCCGCTCTGGCTGCCCCTCTCGCTTGGGGTCACGCCGGTGTTGCCCCCTTAGCCGCCCCTCTTGGTTGGGGTCACGCTGCCGCGTGGGGTCACGGTGCTGGCTTGGGTCATCTTTGGTGAAGTGTAAACGAAATTTAGATTATTCAAAAAATGTCCATACTACTTATAATTTATAAAGAGAGTTACTTTAAAACATAAATTTCTTTACTTTTCTTTTAGCATAATTAACCTCAATAATGGTAATCTATACATAATACACACACGCACACCTAATGTAATGACATAAGCATAATACATTATAATACGATTCAGTACGAATTCTATATTGCGATTCGAGTCTATCAACAAGAATGTGTAGCCAATTTGTTATTATTAGCAAATTATTTATTTATTTATTAATATCGTAAACATCATGCATTACGAATAAATTGCCAAGTAAAGGACTTGAATGTGTGACTTTTTTACATAAAAGAAATTACTTCAGATTTGGTGAAAAAATTACGTGAGTAAAGGTATATTTATACATATAGCAAATATTTATGTTGATACTGGTTACGTTCTGCGTCTGGAATACAAAACCTAGACAATTGCATAATTAGTTATAAGATTACTAATTTCAAAATCTTTGGGTTAGCTTTAAAAAAGTAGTGATAAAAATTGCAATCACAACCTTCATTTCTGCTTCGCTGCAGTCAGATAAATATGAAAGTGCATGTCACGTAGAGCTATCAATTTGTCACAACTTTATAAAGAGCATGACTGCAAACCAAACGCGTTTGACATTTCCATTATCTCGTCGAAAGTTGTCCCCTCACGGCCAATCGTATCTTCCTGTATCATAGTAGATAATGTGAAAAAAATATGCAAAGTATATAAGCGTGCTGAAATATTGAATTCGTATCAGTGTTCCTGGGTGTAGATAGCAACACAGACCATTCCATACAAGATGATGAAACTGGTGGTGTTGTCCTGCTTGGTAGCGGCGGCGTCCGCGTCAGGTCTGTTTGGATACGCGCCATTTGCGTACTCCGCACGTCTGATCGCGCCTTACAACTACCGTGGACCTCTGTCCCTGGCTCCTGGCCAGCCGGCTAATATCCTTGCTGCTGACTGTAGGCCTCTGGACACCCTCGATGTAAACTTGGATCGCTCTGCCCACTACACCGCCAAGGCTCTTGAAGGAGGTCTGCATTACTTGAAGAAACGGTCTGTGGGTCTGATTGCTCCTATTGCCTACAGTGCTCCTCTGTTCGCGCCGTACAACTACCGCGGTCCGCTCTCCCTGGCTCCCGGCCAGGCTGCTAACATCTTGGCTGCCGACGGCAGGCCTCTCGACACACTTGACGTCAACTTGGACCGTTCTGCCCACTTCACCGCTAAGGCTCTTGAAGGGGGTCTGCATTACTTGAAAAAACGATCTGTGGGTTTGATTGCTCCTCTTGCCTACAGAGCGCCCCTGGCGTACCATGCACCCCTGGCCTACCGCGCGCCCCTGGCCTACGCAGCCCCCATCGCGCACCCCATCGCTTACGCTGCGCCTTTCGCCCACCGTCTGTACTGAGGAATACTGATCTGATCATATTGTACTGTTAATAAAATTATTATCATTTACATGAGTTTATTTCATTTAATTTTGTTGTCTCTCTGGAAATGGGGTGCATCAGGTCGTTCAGCGACTAAGTTTCTCACATAAGAAAAGAAAAGAAAATCAAAGAAAAACTGATAAGTCTCTATGTGATTAGACGCGGGATGGGACAATAGTTGATTATTATGACAGTACCTAGGTACTTGTCTACTTAAGATAATTTCATTTTTTGTAAGTACTTTGTATAAAAGACATCAACGCGCGCAACTATCAATATAGTGTGATAACAGTGACCTCACAGAACCATTTCATTTTCAAATCCTAATACTCCTAACCTAATTATATTAGACATTACTGCGGTAAAATCTCTCATTCCCACGGTAAGACGTATATTCAAATATTTTTGAAAAAAGTGGCACTATTGTGCTAATTCGCGTTTTAGGTATCTAAACTAACAGCGACATCTGTTGTCTGAGACATCTGAATTACTTAATTAAGTAGTTCTGCACCATAATTGACGTTTACCTTACAATACATACTGCGTATAAATATGACATGTGTTCAGAATGACATAGGTATTTAACTCTCAAATAAAAATGCACGTAATATTTTGAAAACCTTTGCCTTTATTTTATTAATTAGCTAAGTCACATTTTTCGAAATAGGTATTGCTTAGTAGTTATAAGACTCATTAAGTCGCGGGTGAAACCGCAGGACGGGTAGCTAGTTATAAATAATTTTTCAAACTCTTCAAAACATTGCAATACGGGCCAATTAATTTTAAAATAACTATGAAACCCTATATTTAGATGTGTATGCTAAGTTTTTCTCCGTTTTTTGCTACGACGCGACGTAGCGGTCGTAGTCGTTTTGTGTATTTTTTAAAGTATGATTTAATATTTTTCATTAAATTTTTTGTGAAAAGTATGCAACAGGTAGTACGTAGTATGCATCAACTATGGCTTCTATCACACTTCAGCGCAAAAATTATAACTGCCTATCATTTTCGGATACTTTCCTTGTAACACGCGGGTAGTACAGCCCGACTAGGCAAATAAAAAAGCAAGTCGAAAAAACTGCGAGCGCTCTTGTTCTTTTCTTGAAAATTTTGAATTTCGAAAATTAGCATTAAATCGCCGCTATTATAATAAAATCATCAAACAAAAAATAAAACACTTTTTTCACGTGCACGTATCAAATACTAGTAAGTATTATGTTAGCATTGTTTACGCAGCAGTGCCTACTTTACTGTTATTACAAGTACTAGGCAGCCAGAAATTTCTAACAGTGTGCTGAGTATAGCTTTAGCCTATAGATTATAAAAGAATCAATTGTCGCACGTTTTACGGTCGCGAGCATTCGATTCACAAAAGTTTCCTAATAAATGAAACGTGATGTTTACTCCAGAATGGTTATATAACGGCAGCATGGCCGTGAATTTGTGCGTGATCACGTGCTGCAAACAGATGACCGCTTAGAAATTGCACACGTATCGGGAAGCAAGGGTCAAGTGTTGATAATTTATAGTGCACATGTGATAATGAGGGCTTTCTCACCAGAAGCTCTTTTCATGTATTTGGCGCATAAGAAAGATTTCCGCTAATTGAGTTCCTATCACAAGTCCTATTCTAATAAATTCACTCGACTTATCTATACAAAAATAAATTCTAATTGTAGAAACTGTGATACGAGTGGTTAGACTAGTCATTGAAAACTGCCTTACACGATTTCAGAAACCACACTTTCGGAAATTGAGCTCCAGTCGTAAGTTAGGCATTTCTCATACACACCGCATGATTTTCCTATATTTTTCAGAATCAGGTATTTTGATGAAAGGAATTTATAAAATTCCGTTGAAAACTAAATATTCCGGCAAACGTTGAATTGCGGATCAGGTTAGCTGTTCTAAAACGTAATGCGTGTGCACAGTTTGTGAATACAATGGTGTACCTGCCTACTTCCAACTACTACTATGTCATCCTACTGTCAAAGGTAGTTTAAAATTTAAAGTTGTACCTACATAAAAAGGTATTTCTGAGGGTGTGATAGTTTTGATCTGTGTCATACTCATTAGCTTTTGCAAAAGTCCCCACACTGAATGTTATTAACAGTAGTAGAAAACACTCAGTGTGGCAGAACTTTTAGTTAGAGCGCAATAATGTGATAAATAGAAATAAAAAATGGTATTCAATAGAAGTTATACTGTTTTATTTACAATGCATGATCGGATCAGGGTTCCTTAGTACAGCCTGTGCGCGAAGGGAGCGGCGTAGGCTAGGGGGGCGTGTGCGATGGGCGCTGCGTAGCTGTAGGCGAGGGGCGCGCGGTAAGCCAGGGGCGCGTGGTAAGCCAGGGGCGCCGTGTATGCGATGGGGGCGGCCAGGGCCACGGAACGCTTCTTCAGCAGGTGAATCCCAGCGCCTTCGAAAGCCTTGGCGGTGTAGTGGGCGGAGCGGTCCAGGTTGACGTCGAGCGTGTCCAGGGGCCTGCCGTCAGCAGCCAAGATGTTGGCTGGCTGTCCGGGAGCCAGGGAGAGCGGGCCGCGGTAGTTCGGCGCGCCGAAGTAAGGTGCACTGTAGGCAAAAGGCGCGGCGTATGCGGAGTACGCCAGCGGCGCGTAAGGCAGCAGAGCCGACGCGGCCGCCGCCGCCACCAAGCAGGACAACACCACCAGTTTCATCATCTTGTATGGAATGGTCTGTGCTGCGATCTGTACTCAGGAACACTGATGCACTTGCAACAATGCTATGCACTTATATACCCGTGATAGTTGCATGATTGAGATTAACTAGATGGGCGTCGCCCGGAAGGCATCGGTGACCGTGAAAGGACTACTTTTGTCGAGCAAAATAAAAGACGATTGCGCCGCTCTTTATTTCTCTTTACTGGACCATTGGGATTTAATAAAGTGCTTATTATGGTTGTAATACATCGCAAATGTCAGCATTAAATTGGTGCCGAAGAGAATAAATTACATTCTTATTTATCCGTTTTTTGCATATTTTGTATGGTCGGTTTTACCATAATTTGCAGTTTTGTATTTATGGTAGCCAATTACCAACAATACAAATAAAATATGACAAAGGAGATAAATAGTCGAGCAGATGTATTTACTGATCATTGATCATAAAAAAGCTTTTGTGTGAGAATATACTTGTCTCAAAATACCAAACGCAACCTTACCTATTTCTACCACTGTCCAAAAATGAAAATTGTAGTTTAGTCTTGAGTTTAGTGTAACTAGACTACGATGGAAATACCTCTCTACTTTAGGAATTTAGTGTGACCCTATTTTACCTTGTTTTTTATTAATTCAAAATATCGAATAATCTAACAGAGCAAGTATTTACACACAAAATGGCGGAAATGCAGGAAAATATTTTTAAATGCATCTTTCTTTTTCGTATGGGACACCGGATCATGGAAAGACCCAGTGTTAGAATTTTTCAACGACTTCTACAAGTAGCAGGCTCGAAATGCTGCAATATGACAACCCTGGTTGGAAAAGTATTGATGTCATATACCGACCCAATATCTGAGTTTGAATGTGAAATTAAATATGATGATATTTAATTTAAATTCTTAGTGATGGTGTCGCCGCTGATTTCCGAAAATTATAGTTAGTTAGTCAGTTCAATACAATTTCTTTTTAAGGTTCATATTAGTTCGCATGGCTACAAAATGTGATGACGCTGTACCCGTCGTCTACGTCAAAATGACTCTAAATTCATGCGTATGCATAATTCAACAACAATCTAAACGTTAAACGACCCAATAAATGACGACAATCAGGCACACGTCACACTGAGTTTGGGATAACATGTGTATGGAAGTGTGGCTGTATCTATGAGCATTTACGTCTGATGGGAATTAAAGAAAGTTGAAGGAAAAAGTTAATTGAACAAGATAACATAAAGGCCGAATTTCACCCTAGCATAATTCAGTCCTTGACACCTGCAGTCGTATTATAAGTAGATTTGGTATCAATATCTTTAACCTAACCAAACAGGGCTTTTATAACAATTAGGTAGTCGGTCACAAACTACATTGTGTAGGTAATGTGACAAAGCACTTATTCCTTAGCAATTATGAGTCACAAAGAAAACTTGTGTCTCGCGGTATCTGTCTCGTAACCAATGTCGTTGATTTGAATTGCGTATTGATAGCGAAGGGTATAGAATGTATGCTACGCTATGGGGCGGTCACGATGGCGACATGTACTTACTAGCGGCCGCCCTTGACGTGTGTAAATACCAGCTTCCTGGTCAACTACCTTGCACCGGTTTGCAAACGAGATCATCCGAGCTACTTTCTATATAAATGCCATGCATAGGATTGTGGAACATCAGTTGTTCCCTGTTCGCACAACACAGACCACGATGTTTAAACTGGTGGTGTTGTCAGCTGTTCTGGCGGCCGTCGCCGCGGAGCCAGGAGCGATCCTCGCATCTCCTTACTACGCACCACTTGCGTACTCTTCGACGGTGGTAGCCCCTGCCACCACTACCATCACCAAGCAGGCCAGCAGTGTCGTGCACCCCTCCCCCTACCTCACCTACTCCACACCGTACTTCGGACATTTCATCAAGAAGAGATCTGCCCCGTTGTTTGCTGCTCCCTATTTCGCGCCAGCCGTCACATACACCTCGCCGTTATACCACACCGCATATACTGCACCTGCTGTGCTGCCGGCTGCTCCCATCGTGGCTCATGCGCCGATCGCTTACACGCATCTCATCAAGAAGCGTTCAGCTCCCCTGTTGACGCCCTACTTAGCGCCCGCCGTGACCTACTCGGCACCGATTCTGCACACGACCTACGCCGCTCCCGCCGTGCTGCCCGCTGCTCCTATCGTGGCTCATGCCCCCATCGCCTACACCCACTTCATCAAGAAGCGCTCCGCTCCTCTTCTAGCCAGCGCCTACATCGCTCCCGCCGCAACCTCTTACCAATCCAGAGTCGACGTCAAACATTCTGCTCCTCTGATCACTACATCTTACGCCGCCGCACCCCTCACCTACACAGCCCCATTCCTTACTTACTTTAAGTAAAAGTCATATAATATAAACTGTAGCAAAAAGACTGGAAAAACAATTTGTAAAGTATTAACAAAATACCTTAACTACGGTTGAATAAAAATCCTATCACCACTGTATCTAGTATTTTTTTATTAATAGTTTTCAAACTTATCATATTTGTGTAAAAATGAATGCCCAAATCTTCGATTAGTTTTTCTCGCACTTGAGCAAACACTACACTATTTTAGGACTGCTCTTGTCCAAGATTTGTTCGGGATCAACAAATGGGATAACCAATACTTTCCGTTTGGATTGTTTACTCAGACAGAGCTCAGCTGTGATCGTTGACAGGATTGCGTTTCAAGGAGGGTCCGACCACGGCCGGCCATGAATTAAAATTCGAGGTTAAGATTACAAGGACATGAAGTTAGGTAAATAAGGTTCAGACGTTTTTTTGAAACCCTTCCAAATAGTCTAGGTATTTTGAATATATGAAATTCGTAACAGAAAAAAACACATTAATTTCGGTTTTAATTTCTGTAATTAAATAAACACAGAAAAAATTTAAATAGCAAAAAGGTACATTAACTCCTACATCGGTAGAAAAATTACAATATCAATAAAATAGTCACTCACTAAATTTGTTGAGTAATTTCTAAAGGACCTTTTGTATCTGCAACAACTGGTTTTGAATCTTCACAATCCTTACTTTCACTGTTCGAAACATGATGAATTTGTTGAACAGGTTGGGATCCTTTTTCTGGTAAGGTATTGAAAGTGTCGAAACCTGTCTTCTTTTGGACTTTATCCAACGAAATGGGGTGTTCCAAAGCTCTTGCCAATGGGAAATTATGGTAAAAGCTAAGAGCTACTGGTGTCAATAGAGTATCCGTTGCAAGTACTGGAGAAAACACTGTTTCACTTATCAGTGGTTTAGGGTGTGTTGCGTATATTGTCGTCATTGGTGTGTAGACCACCGGAGATTGAATCCCGGAAGAATGCTTGATATCAACTCGCGACTGATGCGACACAGCACTCGGTGCCGCGTAAATTATCGGCACTAGATGACCGTGCGTTTGGTCTATAGCAAAGAAGAGAGACAGCAGTTTGATGAGTCTGTTCATTTTGGAATGCACTGTTTACATTGCACAGTATGGGAGATGAGTCGCGGTTTTATAGTGATGTAACGGTAGTCTGCGTGGTTACGCTTGCGCTTGCGCCGCGCGGGTCAAGTTCTCGGTCGCCGAGTGGTGTTGCGTCACGGCCGTGGGGGCACTGGCCGGATTGAGGTGAGATGCACGCGAGACGTCACTTATTTGTTCATATTGCGCATATGACGGGTTACGTAAGAGATTAATGGTGCAGGAAGTTCGATGATCAGCGGTTTGATTTAGTAATAATAACGGCACACTCGTAAGGCTGCACCTATAGATACATACGGAATGTTGGAATTGATTAATTTGACATCAAATGGTTTCAGCACAAGATGTCTTTCTTTATGCATATGGGCATTGTGAATGTAGGTCATAAGTCGTATAAGCCACATACCCTACCCTACGTACACCCTAGGTACACCTGTGTAAAACATGGCGACTGTATTTGTTATTCCCAATCACCAACAAGGATATTTCCGTAACATTTTTTCCCGAAAAGTACTCGCAAGTGCGTGTGGCGTTTATTTTCAGGCGTTAACAAAAACGCTCAATTCCGAGTTTTTATCAACACAATCGAAATTGTTCGAGCGTATCGAATCTATTGTTGGGTATATTCCTGTCACCGTGATTCAGAATTCATAGTATAAGAAGGGGGTGCTCGAGATCTGTCGTCAGTTCACCAACAAGTGCACAGACATCGGTGATATTTGTTACGAGTTTCAGAAGATTTGAGTCGAAATGTTTCGTCTGGCTGTCATTTTCGCTTGCCTGGCCCTCTGCCACAGCCACGCAGTGGTCCCGTTAGTGCCTGCCGTGCATACTGCTCCCCTAGTGTACCCATACCCACTGGCTCACGGCTACGGCCACGGCCTTTACGGGCACGGGCTGTACGGACATGGACTGGTGGCAAAGCCGCTGCTGTCACACCACCTCTTGAAGAGATCTCCTCACCTGGTAGCACCACTGGCACATGTTGCTCCTCTCGCTGTGGCCCCGGTAGCTGTCTCGCACCAATCCAGGGTGGACGTGAGAACGTCTCCTGTCGTCGCTCCAGTCGTTCCTGTGGTGAAGCCTTTGGTGGCTCCGTACTACACTGCTCCTTTCGCCCATAAAGCCCTGGTACCCGCACCATACTACGGAGGACACTTTGGAGGATATCTAGGTTGAAAAGTTTTACTGGTTACTCTCATCCTGTAATTCGGAGTTGTGGCTTGTGATATGATTTATTTTTAGTAGCAAGGAATAAAAATTTATTAGACAGTAGAACAATGCTAAGTAGTCCTAGAATATAGAGCATATTAAATGTCTATCCATAATGTATGTTTTAATTTTGTTTACTTATGTAATTATTGTTTTAAAATAATGCTTTAATATTAGTTAACTGCCTGGTTAATTAATCAAAGGCATAGAGTTTAGATAATTGTTGCCTTTTTTCAATTTCTATCTTTGGGAGCGCGGACTGAGTGGTGTAAATTGCATGAGAAAGAAAATATTTATTAAAGCACCTTTGGAGGATCACACACTTGACGCACGACGGAGCGCTAAAAAATCGCAGCGGTGTGTCAGATCCATACTAGAAATATCAATCCCCATACTAAAACCGCTCAACCGCTGTCTACGCAGCGCTATCGCAGTGTCGTCCGTCGAGTGCGACTATAATATGGAGAGTGACGTTTCTAGTATGGATCTGATAAATCGCTGCGATATTTTAGCGCTCATATGCGGTATGCGGATGTAAGGTAATATTTCCTATGCTCATCTAAATTTGCTCTTGTTTTGCCATATTTTATCGAAAATAGGTAGGTATACCTATACAAGATTTCTGTAACAATTTGTAATTGTTTTCCTAACATGAATACATAGATAGAGATGAAAGCATTAATTTCTTTTTGTAGAGAAACAGGTGAGGTAGATGTAATAATAATACGGTATCTAAATCATGAACTCATTTATTTTGGCAGTGTATATTTACAATTTATTACTTCGTTGATCAGACTTATCTTATCCGTCGTAGTTGGGTCCTAAAATTACCAGGGGTGGACGCTGTAGGCTTTAGGGACCACAGCAGAGTAGGCCAAGGGAGAATGCACTACGGGGGAGGCAGCGTAGGAGGAGACCACTGGCCCAGCAGCTACCACGGGGGCAGAGTAGGCAGAGTACGAGTAGGGGGAGGCGTAGGAGTACGCAACAGGAGAGGAGTACGCGACAGGGGAAGAATAGGCTACAGGAGAAACAACTGAGCTGTAGGCCACAGGGGCGGCAACAGAGCGCTTACGCAGGTGGTGCCCAGACAGAGCCTTAGCCTGGTAGTGAGCGGCACGTGCGGCGACCACCTCAGGAGTGTCGAGGGGAACTCCACGGGCGGCATCCAGGACCACGGCAGGAGAGTGCGGGGCTTGGGAGAAGGCGACGGCTGGAGCGTAGACGGCAGGAGCACTGTATGCCACTGGAGCGCTGTAGGCAACGGGAGCGGCGCTGTAGACGGCAGGAGCAGCGTAGACTGCTGGGCTGCCGTGCACGACGCTGCTGCTGTACTGAGACACGGAGCTCACAGCAGGAACTGCCGCGCTGTACGCCACAGGCACCAGGCCGGGCTTGGCTGCAGCCAGGGCCACGACGGATAACAACACCACCAGCTTGAACATTGTGGTCTGTGTTGGTTGACTGGTCTGATCGATGAGCTCGGATCGACTGATGCTCAAATCATATCACACAGATGTTTATATACCTTGTCATTCTAAACCCAATCATGACAAGCAAAAAATGCCACACAATCACCTTCAAACAACACAAGCTATCTTAAAGTTTAATACTCAATCGTCTAATACAATTACGTATCACAGCCAGTACTTTTTTTTGCGTGGCGGAAGATATACTCAAGGTGTGCATATTATTAAATGAAATAAGTGGCATTTAAAGTATTATATTCCTAACTGTCAACAATAGTCACGAAAATATTAATGATTTCCAGTAAATCACATCAATACTGACGTAATTTGATATTTTACATTTACGGAGGAGGCTTCCACGCGAAAAGGGTCCAAACACAAGATAATTATTTCAAAAATATTGGGACTATTTATCTCAATGACATAATTGTATTTCTACATGTACCTAGTACCTACTCTTATAATAATGTGCTTACATGACAATCACCTGTTTATTGACTCGTTATCTCACATTACAGATAAACAAGGCCTTTATACCTTGCGGGGAAGGCTGTATGCCAGTCAAGAGCCTTAATTCATATTCAGAGAATATAGTCTAAATTTCAGATTGTATGCAAATGACATAAAGGTTTTTCGTCCTAATTGTCATACAGAACTAAATTTGAGAACAAATGCCTATGACAAATATCATTCTCATTTGTATGTCATATTATTTATCATCTCAGCAACTATTTGATAAAACTACTAATATGTCGAATAAATATCATCTACCTGCCCTTATCCCAATGTATTTGGGGTCGGCGCAACATGTCTTCCCTTTCCATTCATCTCTAACCGCAGTGAAATCTTCGTATACAACTTTTTGACTCATATCATCTTTTATACAATCCATTCCAAGTTTATTAGGCCTTTGGCGCATTGCACACTTAACGTACGACGGACCGCTAAAATGCAGCGGTTTGTCTGATCCATACTAGTAACGTAACTCTCCATACTAAAACCGCACTCGACGGACGACGCTGCAATAGCGCTGCGTCAACAGCGGTTGAGCGGTTTTAGTATGGAGATTGACATTTCTAGAATGGATCTGACAGAACGCTGCGACATTTTAGCGGTTCGTCGTGCGTTAAGTGTGCGATCCATCTCCTCTCCTTCTGCGTCCATAGATGTTCATCGATCCTCTTTTGTTTTGAAATATTGTTCCATATTTCAATTCATATCACTCATTCTCATTAAGGCCGCGCGCCCACGATAGACGAAACAGTCTCAAGACAGATAATGGTTGTGCCATCGGCCTAAGGCCCAAATGGGAATATTCTCAAATTAAACTTCCGTTGCCCGGAAACATACCAAATTACTGCCAAGGTTTTAGGAAAACAATAAATAAATAAATGTTATCTTATCTAGCCATCGGGATCCCACTCCTGGGCAAAGGCCTCATTTCTTCCACTGATCCCGTTCCTGTGCCTCAGCATGCCAATTCTAACAAAATCCGTCGAGTTCGTCCCACTAGAGCCTTAGTTTACGACGACTGCACATCCTTGTCTTGAGACTGTTTTGTCTATCGTAGCAGACTCTAAGTCCATCAGTCCAAAAAAATATTCGTTACTTCGCGTGAAGGCATATACAAGGTAGATATTCATACCAGGCGGATAATGGTATTTTCTATTTGTATTGAATATACTTACTAGAAATGTAATATGAAAACTTCAATAACCTTACCCTGGCATTAAGTGGAGAAAATACATTTTATAAGTATTATAAAATAATATAATAATAATAATAATATATATTATAAGTATTGTTTTTATTTTACTGTAATAATATTGTGGATCTTCAGAATAAAAATATCCCCTGGCTCTTTAAGGACAACAAATAAATAGCCCATCTGTAGTTAGGTATAGGTTGTACCTATTTTTTAGAACTAGAGTAGCATATACGAGTAGGTATAGAGTATGCCGTGTGATGCCGGCTTAGAATAGCATCACCCCACATCCTTCCCGTGGGTGTCGTAAGAGGCGACTAAGGGACTCGAGAGTATTGGTGTATTACAATTTTTAGGCGACAGGCTGACAACCTGTCACTATAGTGATACACATGTTTTCCGAAACAACCTTAGAAAACAATACTCAAAAATGTCAGACGTGGCGATAGCGACCGTATTCTTACGGCTGTTAACGCTCTGCCTACCCCGCAAGGGATAAAGGCGTGATATATGTATGTATGTATGTATAGGGTAGCTAAGGATAACGGAAACGACAGAATACGTTATTTTTAGTCTTTGTATTTTATTTATTTACAGTCATCTTTGTTGCTTGTCGATACTGAACTGAAGAGTTTAACTCCTCGTTTCTATGGTGACGCTCACCAGGGGTGCACGCTCAGCGCGCCTCTGCTGAAGTAGGGGGTGGAGTAGGCGATGGGGGCAGAGTAGGCGAGGGGAGCGGAGTAGGCGAGGGGGGCGTAGGAAGAGATAATGGGGGCGCTGTAAGTAGACACGATGGGCGCGGCAAGCACGGCCGACCTCTTCTTGATCAGGTGACCTTCAGCAGCAGCCTTGGCTTCGAAGTGAGCAGCACGTGCGGCCTGAACTTCAGGTGTATCCAAGGGCACAGCGGGGCCAGAGTATTCAGTCTTGTAAAGAGCAGGAGAGGCGTATGAGGTGGTGATTTCAGCCTTCTTGTACAGAGCGGGAGCGGCGAACGCGGGGGCGGCAATGGCGGCTTCCTTGTAGTAAGCTGGGGCGGCAATGGAGGCTTCCTTGTAGTAAGCAGGGGCGGCAATTGCTGGGGCTGCGAATGCTGGGGCGGCGAATGCTGGGGCGGCGTAGGCTGCTGACTTGTAGTATGCAGGTGCGGCGAACGCAGGAGCAGCGTAGGCAGCGGGCGCGGCGTACGCAACAGGTGCGGCGATAGCGGCGGTTTTAATGATGGGGGCCGCAGCAGTGTAAGTAGTGCTCACAACGGCGGGGGATGACTTGATGTCAACACGGGACTGATGGGATACTGCGGAGGCTGGAGCAGCAATCGCAGCGGGCGCGGCGTACGCCACGGGAGCGGCTACAGCGATGGGGGCAGCTACACGGGCAACGGGGGCGACGGCAGCGGTGGCGATCACGGCGGGGGATGATTTTACGTCAACGCGAGTTTGGTAGGAAGTAGCTGCAGGGGCGGCGTATGCAACTGGGGCTGGGGCGGCGTACGCGACAGGAGCTGGTGCAGCGTAAGCCACTGGGGCCGGCGCGGCATAGGAGACAGGAGCGGCGGCAGTGTAAGTGGTGCTGACGACAGCGGGCGATGATTTGACGTCAACACGGGACTGGTGCGATACAGCAGCAGGAGCGGCAATGGCTGCTGGTGCGGCGTATGCTGCAGGTGCAGCGTAAGCAGCAGGGGCGGCAATAATTGGAGCTGCGTATGTCTTT
This sequence comes from Keiferia lycopersicella, assembly GCA_029255805.1. Classification (NCBI taxonomy): domain Eukaryota; kingdom Metazoa; phylum Arthropoda; class Insecta; order Lepidoptera; family Gelechiidae; genus Keiferia; species Keiferia lycopersicella. Next base: position 7,144,630 of record JARACZ010000010.1, read on the forward strand.
TCAATTAGAGCGGGTGTGGACTTGATGTCTACACGAGACTGGCTGGAGATCGCAGCCGACTGGGCGAAGACTGGCGCCGAGTAGGACAGGAGTCCCGAGGGTTTGGCAGTGGCCAACGCCACCACAGAGAACAACACCACCAGCATTTTCATTGTGGTCTGTGTTAGTTCAGTGATCGACAAACGAAGGAGATAAACTGATGCTTTCTTCAGTTCCGTGTATGTATTTATACGATCCGATGCAACTAGTATTGAAAAGTCAAGTTCAACCAGAACATGATTCACGCGGTACGAAAGTAAATCGCAGCTGATGCAAACATGGGACTACGCATAGTAGTTAATCCAGTTTCCTCAATTATGCTAAATTTATAGACACTTCTATCGTTAAAGACGTAGGCTGAACTATTTATTTTGTTTATTAAAAATTATAATAAATATAATTTTAAAAAATATTGATTTAATTACCTAATTTCATGACCACGTTTGAACAATATTTATCAAAAAACTATTTTTTAAATTATTCTTGTTGCATGGTCCTAATAAATCACTACATAGTTAAAGCAAAGTCGCTTTTCGCGTCTGTCTGTATGTATGCTTAAATTTTTAAAACTACACAACGGATTTTGATGCAGTTTTTAATAGATAGAGTAATTCAATAGGAAGGTTTTTATGTATAATAATTGCCGGGAAATATCCTTACTCCAACGGGAAAATGTGTTGCAGCAGGCGCAGCCGCTGGGGCAGGCCGCTAGTTATGAAATAAAGTACATAGATAAGTATCAATATATACCTACATTTTCTCGCCTATTGGTTTTGAGACCCTTGGCACCTGGGGGCCTGAAGCTAAAGAAGTTATTGGTGAACTCTCAGTGCGTCTCCACAAGACATCCGGCGACCGCAGAGCTGGCGGCTTCCTTGCCCAGCGTATCAGCTTAGCTATACAAAGGCGGAACGCCGCCGGCATGTTGGGAACCATGTCTGGTGGGGACGCATTGGGAGGCTTATTTTAGTATGTAGTTTAGTTTGTCTTAGTCTTGTTAATGTAAATATTGTAAATATGCCCAAAGCTTGTAATTTTTTGTAAATAAAGTTTTTGTATACTTATACAATTACGTGAATGACACAGTAACAATATAAAACCTAAAATAACGTGACCTACCTACAAAACCTACCATAAACTAGATACGTGTATATCTTCCAATGACTGTGACTGAACTTAGATCCAACAACAGGTATCTACAACACGGGCAGCCGGGCACGTTTCAGCATTTTTCCCTTTATCCTACGTAGCTTGACACGTTTTCAATCAACAAACCCACCCTCAGTCATAATAACTAGTGTTTTCTTCCTTCTAGCGGTGCGCAGTGAGAAAACGTGCTAAGGATGTCGTCACGAAATACAAGACGTAATCGACTGCCCTCTGAATACTTTAGGGTGCATGCAGGTTATAAAACTGTAAAACTTTCCAATAGAAGCATATTATGTCCGGAAATGTCAAAAAACTACCTTTCAGACACAATCTTTGAGTACGGGAGAAATATTTTTCTGTAATGTATTCCAAGGGGTAAGTTGTTCTGTTTCAAGGTCTAAATCCATTTCAGGCTGGCCCTTATACTTGTTGGTATCGTCTTGTGTGACAGCTAATAGTCATACTACTTAGGCTTGTCTATCTATATCTAAGAATTTTTTCTTAACATACGAAAAAAATTACATTTACGTACATTGCGGTGTGGTCATACACGTTTCTCTATGAGCTTTCCGCGACTGATGGAAAGTAATGTTTTGGACTGGTCCAATGTTCGTTAAAAACTCACAAGCTATAGATGTGGATTTAGTTTGATGCAAGTCAAAATTTTCGATGAACTTTGGTGACCGTTAACCAGCATGCAACGCAGGGAAAGTGAACTGTTTTCCATTACTGTGTGTACAAGAAAAAATATTTTTACTAGTGTTGGAAGTCAGCTCGTACTGTATGATCTTCTCTTTTCGTGTGGAATTCGTCCAACGCATGAACCCTCGCCAGAACTTTTCAACCGCCTTCTACAAGTAGCAGGCATCTGACATGATTGTGGAACGACCGCCGTCTATGTAATCATACTAATCATAGACTGTAACCGGGACTACGGCTCTACATGCCATACTACGGACACGAACTCTTTCTTACGGACAATCGGGTGGTTCAGCCCGCAATATCGCTAACCAGACTGGGAACATATTCACAAAGCGATAGCTATATACGTAGACTTTGTGAGTGACCCACTGAGACTCGAACCCGGAAAAATCTGCGTTACAGGTAGTCACACTGTGCCACATCGGTCGTTCTGTATGATGATGGAAATATGAAAACAAGCAGGGAAGATATTTGAAGTGATATTTAAATTTCTAACAACCCTCGTCGAGAATTTAGAATTGTGATTTTTCTGTAACAAATTGTCTAATTTCATATAATTAGGAAAATCCGAAATACATAATATTACGAAGCATTATTGCATGTCCTGGATACTACAACTCACCAGATCGACAAAAGAGATCTAAAAATAATCTGGCCACTGCCCGAAATGTCAGCCAGGTAGAGTTACTGGCCGCTGTAAGTAAAAGCACGGTAGGTAACTAGTAAAGTAATAGCCATAAAAAGAGGTTTATACTCCACCACACACCGACCGCACTATACCACCGCACAGGTATGGCGGATCGCACACTTAACGCACGACGGAGCGCTAAAATATCGCAGCGGTCTGTCAGATCAGATAAATACTAGAAACGTCATTCCCCACACTAAAAGCGCACTCGACGGACGACGCTACGCTAGCGCTGCGTCAACAGCGGTTGAGCAGTTTTAGTATGGGGCTTGACATTTCTAGTATGGATCTGACAGAACGCTGGGATATTTTAGCGGTCCGTCATGTGTTAAGTGTGTGATCCACCGTTGGTGCTGCGCCAACGTCGGTTTATGTATAGGGAATTTGAATTTTCCATAAACAAGGTGTAACTTTAAATGCGCAAAACCTCAGACACCCTCAATCAGCCCATAAAACTGAACAACTTTCCCTAATAAACATAGTTCGAATTTTGAATAAAAATTGACCGCTAGAATTTGAATGACCGCTGCCATGTTTTAGTACTCCGTCGTTCGTTAAGTGTGCAGTCCGCCAGTCTAGTCGTATGTGTTTGATTTGTTCCCCCTTCCTTTCGCCGTTTTGAGAACCGATTTGGCGCAGATGGTAGAGAAGCAACTACCTACGTCTACAGATGTTACAGTTCTGATTCAGAATTTTTTAAGCAGTTAATTTTATTCAATACACTTATAGTTATGTAATATCCACTTTGAGTGTTTATTATGCTTGGTTCTGTACACCGCAAGGCACGGGATCCTAGGGAGCTATGACTGCGATCCTTTTTATGACATCTCACGGCCGCATTGTTTTTCTTAATTACCATTTTTGTTGTCCTGACCCATTTTCCACCTTCAGCGTAGGACGTAGTACTATGACGCTTTGTCTCGATACGAGTTGGCTGTCCTGTCATTACGCAGTTTATTATTTTTTTGCGCGCGAACTAAATGTTACGACGACGAGGCGCCCGCGCGTAACCTTGAGCTCGCTTTCATTCTGTGACAACCAGCTGGTCATGCGGAGGCATATTAGAGCTGATATAACGTCATAAACATGATCATGGTACACATATTTTTAGGACTTTTTCACACTTAAAACAAAATTAAGCATCAGTAATGCAGCGGTCTGTCAGATCCATACTAGAAACTTCGCATGGAGTATTTCAATCCTCATACTAAAAACGGTTTTTGATTTAGTATGAGATTAACATTTCTGACAGATCGCTGCGTTATTGTAGAGGTGCGTTGTGCGTTGAGTTTAAAAAAGGTCTTTATTTAGGTTTATGCTTACAAACATCTAGGTACGGAATAGACCGGTGTAAAAACTTGATAGAATTGTTTATGAATATTGATTTTTGAGTTACTGTGAGTTGCAGAAGTATGCATTATTTATTTTTTATCTTTGATATAAAGTTAGGATCCATTTAACGTTTTAGTTTCTTAGCACATTCACGTAAAGTTTTAAAATCAGAATGTCAAGTTTATGGTCTCAAAACTATGTAATACATGAAAAAGTAAATGATTTTTTATCGAAGTATGCGCTTACCGTGCTAACTTGCTCCTTTCCGACTGGCGTGGTTCGTCAACTCGGTTTCCTGACGTTCTTTCTTTTATACTACTTAGCTGCGTCAATCCTCAACATACAATCCGATGTAGCTTAGAGAAAATATAATTAGTCATACCATTATTACTTGAAAGCATATCACAAACAGCTCTGTATATATCTGTATCGCAACAACTTAATATTTTTCACCGACTCAAGAGGCATGCGGAATCCGAGCCGGCCTTAAATGTAGTCTGGCTCAAAGCACCCACTCGACCGGTTTAAAAATAAAAACAAACGAATGGACCTCGCTCTTTTTCAGCGACTACAAATTGCATATCAAACCTGCCCCCTTAGGTGGTTCTCACACTTAACGCACAATGGAGCGTTATTTTAGCGTATCCGTAACTCATGCGTCGTCAGGTGTAAGGAAACTTTGAATTTGCCATACTAAAAATTGACTTTAACGCAGTTTTATGCAAATGCGTCTGCCAAGTTCATTCGTTAACGTCAGTTTTTGTATGAGATATTTAAAATTTTTTTACATCTGACAGACGCGCGCGTTACGGATGCGCCAAAAATGCGCAGCGACCAGCGTTAGATGTGGGAATTGCCTTATATGCAATTCAATATAGTTCAACAGAATTTATGCCCCGGCCAAGTGTTGTTATTAGAGGCAATTGAAATTAATTTAACGACACTTGATTGAAAGCTATAAGAGATTCTTAGTGTCCTGTAATGGTTATAAATGGCCAAATAAGGGCTTTCCCACACATCAGCGCAAAAAAAAAGCTGCGCTAACATAAACGCCTGTCAGATCCATAATAGAAACGTCACTCCCCACACTAAAATCGCTCTCGACGCAGGTCCAACGCATGACGCTGGATAGCAAAAATAACGCTGCGCTAACGTATACGCCTACGTTAGCGCAGCGTTATTTTTGCGATGAAGTGTGATAGAGGCCTTAATAATTTGCTTACCTAGTCACCTAAATATTTAATATAATAATGTACGCCGCTGCGCATACCATAGCGCATACGGTACGGTACGGTATGCGCCTGTCAGATGAAGGAAAAACTGAAATTCCCCATACTAAAAACTGACGTTGACGCAGCATCAACTGATGAATTTGCGTTTTTTGACAGACGAATCCGTTGACGCAGGTTCATGAGTTGAACTTCGTTCCTTTTGTAAACAAAATCGTACATGACATTAAATGTTATATTTATATACTTGACCCTTTTCGGATTCACAAAAAAACAAAAAATGTAAAACAACAAAAATATAAAATTTATTTGCAATTTATTCAATACCAAACACACAACATTCCAACTCGAGCGAGCTAGATTTTTGTTCCAATGTTACAATTCTGATTACTTAAAACACTATAAATAAATAAGGGTACATAGTGACTGTTGCTCTATTCGGCTCACCAGATGGTGTTGGTTGGATGCTAGACCGAATCTTACTAGGGGTTTAGTCTGAGGGTTTACCAGGGATGGCCGTAGGGGGACGCATAGGCGACTGGGGCGTGGGCGTAGGCTGGGGCGGCAACCACAGCAGGGGCCGCAATCTGCAGGTGAAGTAAGCTTTTAATTGCAGCCTGAATAGGTCATCCGTAAAGCAGAGTAATGAATGAAAATGGCTATAGTATTCTTCGTGTTGTTGTTTAAGTTTATTGTATAAGTGGGGTGCGTCTATCTCTAGACTCTAAGTGCAACCTAAACAATGGAACGAAATATTTTGTAAATGCGGAGTAAAAGGCAAAAGTATGTCTTATACCTCATATCATTCTTAATATATACTTGAACCTTACCAATTAGATGATAAAGACATTTTTGGATTAGTAGAATAACTATTGAGTTATATTTGTTTGACATTGTTTTATCTATTAAATTAGACTATATTATTATCATCATTTATTACAATATAATATTTTAATATCTACCTATCTATTAATAAATGATAATGTAGCTTTCATGGACAGTAATTTACAGGTTTATCTCACTTGATTGATTATAGTCTAAATAAATCCTTAAACAGCCTTGCAAAGGTCATTGTCAAGCAGCAAATTAGTCTTATGCATAACATTAAACTCGATGTCAGATCTATAATAAGCTAGTTAGATGTGTGTATTGTATGTTTTAGTGCTAACTTGTCCTCTATACAAATACGACTGTGATAGAAAATCTTTGAATTCATATTCAAACAATTACACATTTCACGATTTAAAAGTGACATCCAAGTAGTAGGAGGTATATTTCGATGATTACTTGATTTTCTGTATCGGATAGCTAGTTACATGTTTGTAGGTAAGTTACGTATTTGAAGTTAAATACATGGCGCACTTGACCTTGAACTTTACGGGACCAATAAATAAATTTTATCAGCTTTTTTTCTATCAATTCATCAGAACGTGCGTATCAAACACTTGCATTAATTAAACGTGTTTTTAACCGTAGCGGAAACTAGAATATCGACAAAAAAATCTTACACGTGTACCTTGTAGACAATAAAGTTGTTGCCAAAATATTGTGTAAAAATTTGGTTAAGAAGCAAAAGTATATCTTTCAAATCGACCTTATTTCTAATATATTTATGTAACAAAGGATACACACACACGTGTTCATTTTCATTAAACAGTTTAGTCCTGTGTTCAACCAATCAACATCTAAAATTATGACGCTCGTAGACCTACCTACCTATTTATTCATCTTGATTTTGACGTCATATTACCACGTACAATCTGTAAGCTTTTTGTATTTTATTTGTTTTTTAATCACGTTATTTTTACGTTTTATTTATAGTCTGTAAGTTATTTTTTTTAAGTAACGTTATTTTAACTGTTATTTGTAACTGGTGCTAGTATCGCGCTGATCTTTTTAAAATCTAGAAATGGCAACACTGAGAAATGACAAAGTGGGGTGATGAGCAAGTAGAGAGGGAAAAGTGGGGTGAACTGCTAACGTCGTGGCGATACCAGAACCAGTAACCAGTCTTACTGTAACCGCCGAGTAGTGAACACGTTCAAGTGGAAAATATATTAGTTGTGTCTTGAAACTGAAAAAGTGTTTCATTGTCGAGGGAATTCCTGAAGGATTATATCAAGTCAGAAGTGGTACGAAAAACGCCAGGTACGTTCTATTTTGTTTAAACAGATTGTTAAAAGAAATTTAAGTTCATCACTTTACTTTATTTTAAATAAAATTAAATACATGATCGACCCGGCTAGTCAAAAAAAATGTGGGTTCAAATTCCACCTATGGCGCGTTTTTTTTTTTTTCATTTGTTTCGATAAAATAATGTTTAAATAATGCATGCATTTTTGAAAAGGTGTAGTATAATTAAGATGTAATATTTTATTAAAATGTGTCTACTACCGACTATAAATTATGAAATACGTATGCATGCAATAATATTTTTATTTCTATTTTAATCTTGACATGTGGCTAGGGCTACCCTCTAGTCATGTCATATTGTAGTTTTTGTGTTTCTAACACTGACATGTGGCTAGGGCTACCCTCTAGTCATGTCATATTTTAGTTTTTGTGTTTCTAACACTGACATGTGGCTAGGGCTACCCTCTAGTCATGTCATATTGTAGTTTTTGTGTTTCTAACACTGACATGTGGCTAGGGCTACCCTCTAGTCATGTCATATTGTAGTTTTTGTGTTTCTAACACTGACATGTGGCTAGGGCTACCCTCTAGTCATGTCATATTGTAGTTTTTGTGTTTCTAACACTGACATGTGGCTAGGGCTACCCTCTAGTCATGTCATATTGTAGTTTTTGTGTTTCTAACACTGACATGTAGCTAGGGCTACCCTCTAGTCATGTCATATTGTAGTTTTTGTGTTTCTAACACTGACATGTGGCTAGGGCTACCCTCTAGTCATGTCATATTGTAGTTTTTGTGTTTTTTAACCTTGACATGTGGCTAGGGCTACCCTCTAGTCATGTCATATTGTAGTTTTTGTGTTCCTAACACTGACATGTGGCTAGGGCTACCCTCTAGTCATGTCATATTGTAGTTTCGTGTTTTAACCTTGACATGTGTTTAAAGCTACTCTCTAGTCATATAAATTTATAGTTTTGTGTTTTACTAACTTGTGTGAGTACTCTTTGTGTAGGTAGATAAAGGTTATGGGTTTCATAAATAAAAATATTAGAATAGTAATCTTTCGTAAAATTTTTAGTTGGCAATGGAAAATGCACGTGGCGCATTCCAGCAGCTGCAGGATGCCTACGCTGATGATCCTCAACCAGCGCCTCCGTCTCCACCGTCTGGACAACGCAGCCGCAGCCGTGAGCGTTCCACACGTGGGTCCCGCAGAAGGGACCCGAGCGCGACTCGCAGCAGGGAACGGACTTCACCTGGATCTCGAAGACGGGAGATTCGTACTCCGGTACCTCGCAACGAGAGGACTAGCTGCAAGGACCGAAATTCACGGAGCCGTACACCTGTCTCCAACCACGATGTGAGTCCTAGACGTAATCGTTCAAGACGTGATAATTCACGACCTCGTACTAACAGAGAAAGTAGGCAGAGAAGTAGAGAACGCGAGAATCGCCGTCGGTCTCGGCGCAATTCGAGCAGGTCCCGTAGTAGATCTAGGTCTAGGTCAATTAATAGACATAGTTCTAAGGATTTTATGTTACAGCTATCTCAAATGTTTAATAGATCGAGTAAGGAAAGTTTTTCAAACACCAATGTTGTACCGGAGTTTGACCCTACACTTAAAAATCAGACTATCGAAAATTGGTTGACCAAAGTGAATGAATGCGCGATTCTGTATGGATGGAGTGAAAGGCAAATTATACATTATGCGATACCGAAACTTATGGGGGTTGCGAAAAAGTGGTATGAGGGTTTATCGACAGTTTTATTCACGTGGCCCGAGTGGCAAACCAAACTTAGATCTGCATTTCCTGCACAAGAAAATTATGGTCAAATGTTGTCTGACATGCTAGGAAAGCGAGTTAAGTTTGGTGAGTCTCTCGAAGACTACTTTTATGAAAAAGTGGCTTTACTCAACCGATGTGATATCTCTGGTAAACGAGCAGTGGAGTGCATTCTTCATGGCATAGACGATAGGTCGGTGAGACTAGGAGCTGAAGCAGCACAGTTTAGTGACCCGGATAAATTGCTAGCTTATTTGCGCAATGTTAAAACTGGAACTAGAATTACAAATTCGATTAATGCTCAGTCTGTTAACAAAAAGTACAATCGCGAAAATAAAAGTAACACAAACAAACCCGTGGGTAATTCTATTAGATGTTATAATTGCAAACAAGAAGGGCACCCATTGTCCAAGTGTCCTAAACCTATTAAAAAGTGCAGCAATTGTTCAATGTTAGGTCATTTGGAATCTGAATGCTTTCGTACACGTAAAAATATTAATACTGAGGAAAACAAAGAGAAAGCTGTTTTAACTATCAGAGACATTACTGCTATACCTACAAACAAATATATTCAAAAAGTTCTTGTCAATGGTATAGAACGAACATGTTTAATTGACCAAGGTAGTGATGTTACATTGATTCGTGAAACTGATGCTAGGGAGATTTTAGGAGGATGGGATAGTTCTAACACTTTTCCTATGTTCGGCTTCGGTGGGGGTAGAGCGACATCGATTGGGACAAGTGAGGCTGAGTTGTCGATTCAGGGTGTAAGTGCTAAAGTTAAGTGCGTAGTCGTAGCTGACCATCTCCTTAAAAATCACCTGATCGTAGGAAAAACCTATACGGAACAACCACATATTAATATCCTTAAGACACATAAAGGTTTAAAAATAACAAGTTGTTATGAAACAGTAGACGAAGGGTCAGGTTGGTTAGAGTTAAAAGTAGATAAAGAGACTAATTTTGACAAACCCGGCTTTCTCAACATTTCCTGCGATTCTGAATTCGAAGGAAGTATATATGTAAAAAGTAGTTACAGAGCGCAACCTAGAAGAGAATATCAGGTTCAAGAGGGGGTGTATAAAATTGAAAAAGGGTTAGGCGTTATTGCAATAATACCATTAACTACTACACCGATACGTTTTAAGAGGGGTGAATTGATAGCTCGCGTAGAAATTGTGAAAGAATCGTTTGGATTTTGTGAAGTTAATAGAATTGAGAATAGAGGATCACTAGAACCTTTTACTTTGGATCAGATAAACATGGGAAATATTTCAGACGATCACAAGGATAAGCTTCTAAGCTTAATTAATATTTACCGAGATTGTTTCGCGACGTCTCTTTGTGAGTTAGGTTGTACTGACATTGAAAAAATGAATATCGATTTGAGTGATGATCAACCGATTGTTTATAGGCCTTACCGACTGTCTCAAAAAGAACGGGAGGAAGCTCAAGGTATGGTAGAAGAATTAAGTTCAAATGGTATTATTCGCGAGTCTAATTCCCCTTTCGCCAGCCCAATCATATTAGTTAGGAAAAAGACAGGAGATAAAAGACTTTGCGTGGATTATAGGGCATTAAATCGCAAAACTATAAAACAACATTATCCACTTCCTTGTATGGAGGACCAAATGAACAGATTATCGGGAAATAGTTACTACTGCACTTTAGATTTAGCTAGTGGCTATTATCAAGTCGAGCTTACTGAAGAGTCAAAGTCTAAAACGGCATTTGTAACCCCAGATGGCCAGTGGGAATTTAACAGAATGCCTTTTGGACTTTCTAATGCTCCCGCGGTTTTTCAAAGAACCATAAATAAAGCACTAGGTCCGCTTAGATTTAATACAGCTATAGCTTATATGGATGATGTTTTAGTACCATCTAAATCGGTTGAGGAAGGATTAGATAGACTCGAAATGATATTCAAAAGACTGAGAGAATTCAACTTAACTTTGAAACCAAGTAAATGTAATTTTTTTCAAACTTCAGTTGATTTTCTGGGTTTTGAAATTACTGCTGAGGGTATAAGACCAGGTAAAAAGAAAATTGAAGCTGTGCAGTCTTTTCCCACTCCTAAAAATATTCATAATGTGAGACAATTTTTAGGACTGGCTAGTTTTTTCAGGAAATTTATTAAAGGGTTTGCCGAGATTGCCAAACCATTAACTAAATTGTTGAGAAAGAATTGTCCCTGGTCTTGGGAGGTAGAACAACAGAATTCATTTGATAAATTAAAAGAAAAACTTGTTACTAGGCCAATCTTGGCATTGTATAATCCGTCTAATGAGACTGAATTACATACAGACGCTAGTAAGTTAGGAGTAGGGGGTATTCTTTTTCAAAAACAAGAGTCAGGGGATTTTAAACCAGTTGCGTATTTCAGTCGCCAAACTTCACCAGTCGAGCAACATTTTTCATCGTATGAATTAGAAACATTAGCTGTTGTTTCTTCGTTAATTAAATTTAGACCATATTTATTGGGAATGCCCTTTACCATTGTGACGGACTGTAATTCTTTACGAGCGACTTTTACTAAACGCGATATGATACCAAGAGTTGCACGCTGGTGGAGCCTGATACAAGAATTTGACTGCAATGTCAAGTACAAATCCGGTAAAGGCATGTGTCATGTCGATGCCCTAAGTAGGAATCCTGTGACCGAGAACAATTTAGAAGAGATAGAGTATCCAACTGTATTACAGATTAACGATGATTGGTTAAAGACTGTTCAGTCTGCGGATAGTGAGGTCGAAAGAATTAGAAATATTTTGCAAGACCCAAACGGCAAAGACATTGTAGATATTCGGGAAAATTATTGTGTTAAAAATAATTATGTGTACCGAAATACTGCGGACGGACCAAAGTGGCTAGTGCCAAAGGGTGTACGTTGGCAAATTTTAAAAACTTGTCACGATGACATAGGTCATTTTTCAGTAGATAAGACACTGGACAAAATAAAAGAAAAGTACTGGTTTGCTAAGATGAAGAAGTTTACAAAAAAATACGTCGAATCTTGTTTGGAGTGTGCGCACAGTAAGGTTCCATCTGGAAAGAAATCAGGATATTTACATCCGATTCCAAAAATTAATGTACCCTTTCACACCCTTCACGCTGACCACTTGGGTCCGTTTAATGAAAGCAAACGGAAAAATAAATATTTATTAGTCATTATAGATTCTTTTAGTAAATTTATCATACTTAAGCCTGTTAAAAACACCAAAGCTCTTACTACAATCAGAGTATTTAAAGAATACTTCTCAACATTTGGTTGTCCACATAGGTTAATCACGGACAGATATTCTTCATTTACTGGAAATAAATTAAAAATGTTTTTAAAGGACCTTGGCATAAAACACATTATGAATGCAGTTGCCACTCCACGAGCCAACGGGCAAGTGGAGAGGTACAATCGCACAATTCTGGATTCGTTAACCGCTATGAATCACGGTCGCGATGAAAAAGTGTGGGACGAAAAGGTTCTAGATGTACAGTGGGGGTTAAATAATACGACTAACAAAGGAATTGGGCGAACACCTGCAGAAGTTTTGTTCGGTTTAAAGTTGACTAGCATGGCTGAAGGGAAAATAAGGTCAAATTTAGACATTGGTGAAGGCAGTAACGAGGAAACAAATTTAGGTAATGAGGAAAATTTAAGTAACATTAGACAAGAAGTAGATGAACATATAAAACGCACACAAGAAGTACAAAAAAACAGGTTTGATAAGAGTCGTTGCGAACCACGTAAATTTAGGGTTGGTGATTTAGTACGCGTTGAGAGGTCGTTGTTATGCCCAGGAAAGAGTAAAAAGTTGGTTTCTAAATGTTTAGGACCGTATAAAGTTATCCAAATAATGAGCAACGATAGGTACATGGTGGAAGATACGCCAGTTACAAGAAATAAAGGCAAAGCTATATACAAAGGAGTGTATCCAGTCGATAAAATACATCCGTGGCTCAATTTCAAAAGATCTGATGAAAGTGATGAGAGTGATGAATTTAGTGATGACAGTGAGAATGTAGATGAGTCTAGTGATAGGATAGCAGATAAAGATCTTGACGTTAGTGGTAATGCGATGGATGTAAGTGAAGTTAGAGAAGAAGTGATAGAGTCAATAAATAGTGGTGAATCTAACTCTGGATAGTTAAAGATGTATTGGATAATTGGTATTGATTGCTATTAGTATACTTAAGTAGTTAATGATTATTGATTTGAAAAGTAGCAATAAATTGTTGTTTAAGATTTTATTATAAGGTTAATATTTTAATGGCAGGATAATGGTCATTAAAGTTTATTGTTGAAATTAGTTTTAATGGCAGGATAGTGGTCATTAAAACGTTTGTTTGAAATTAGTTTTAATGGCAGGATAATGGTCATTAAAACGTTTGTTTGAAATTAGTTTTAATGGCAGGATAATGGTCATTAAAACGTTTGTTTGAAATTAGTTTTAATGGCAGGATAATGGTCATTAAAACGTTTGTTTGAAATTAGTTTTAATGGCAGGATAATGGTCATTAAGACGTGTGTTGTTTGAAATTAGTTTTAATGGCAGGATAATGGTCATTAATATGTGTGTTGTTGGAAATTAGTCTTAATGGCAGGGTAATGGTCATTTGGTCATTTAAACGTTTTGTTGCTGGAAATTTGTTTATTGGCAGGAGAATGGAAGTTTTTGTTTTGAAATCTCTGTTAACGGCAAGATAAGTCATTATGACGTTTGTTGTTTGAAATTAGCTTTAATTACAAGATAACCTTAGTCTTATTATTTTAATATTTAAAAAAATATATATATAATAAATGTATAGATACGTTATTAATTACCTAATTAAATGAAATATTTGATTGATAAATATAGTTGTAGCTCTCACGAGGACGTGAGATAAGAGTCAGGATGGACGAATTTGTAAGCTTTTTGTATTTTATTTGTTTTTTAATCACGTTATTTTTACGTTTTATTTATAGTCTGTAAGTTATTTTTTTTAAGTAACGTTATTTTAACTGTTATTTGTAACTGGTGCTAGTATCGCGCTGATCTTTTTAAAATCTAGAAATGGCAACACTGAGAAATGACAAAGTGGGGTGATGAGCAAGTAGAGAGGGAAAAGTGGGGTGAACTGCTAACGTCGTGGCGATACCAGAACCAGTAACCAGTCTTACTGTAACCGCCGAGTAGTGAACACGTTCAAGTGGAAAATATATTAGTTGTGTCTTGAAACTGAAAAAGTGTTTCATTGTCGAGGGAATTCCTGAAGGATTATATCAAATCTAAGTAGGATCAAATCATTCACTCAATAATACTAAGTACCTATTCTCCTTAATAGGGCTTTGAGGCAAGTAGTACCTATAGTGACAGACGAAGTGATGATGCAAAGATTTTTTTTACAAATATATCGAATGTTCCCTCTTAAGTACTACTACGCACCCTGACAGTGTTAGCGTAAGAGGTAGCAACAGGTGCCACGGTCTTGACTACGGGGGCACCAACTAGGGGGGCGCCAACGTATCCGTGGCCCCAGGGGGCGGCAAGGGGCGCCGCGTAGGGAGACGCGTAGTGGCCATAGATGCCAGGAGCGGCGGAGGCGGCTGCCAGGAGGGCGGCGAACGCAATCTGAAATAAAGTGAACATATGTCACACTTAACATTATCAGTCAATATAAAGTGTAAAAATATTAGCTGCAAATATTTTAAGGGGTGAATCAGCCCATGAAACTGAACAACTTTCCCCAAGGAAGATAGGTCGAAATATGAAAAAAAAAATTGGCCCAACCCATACAAATTCATTTGGTCGGCCGATACATTTTGTATGGGGGGGTCCAAATTTTTTTTCGTATGTCGACCTATGTTTCTTGGGATAGTTGTTCAGTTTCATGGGCTGATTTATCCCTTAAAGTATTTGTAGCAATTTTTTTTACACCCTGTATTCCATTGCTGGACATTGACCATTCTCCAATTGCTCTCCACAAAGCAAGATCCTCTGTTAGCCTAGTTTTAAGAGATGATTTCTTAAAACAATATTGGACGAAAAGCCAGAGTTTTTAAGCTTTTAATAGATTGAAAAAGATGAGCAATACGAATTGATTAGAAGAGTATCTAAAGCCCGTATTTATAAACCGCACTCAACGTTGAGATCGATCTTGAGCGTGACTTTGAGATACTGTTAGCATTGACTGAAATTTGTCAAAATCGCTCTTAAGATCGATCCCAGAGTTAAGTGCGATATATAAATAGGGACCTAAGTACAAGTATCAGTATTTAACGTTCTCAGAACTGTAATACTTTCTTTTATGATTAATTTTAATAAGCTACAATCAAAAATAAAATAAAACAATATCGTTTCATTTGGTTTTTAAATTAAACTTTTAAAATACTAAATAATAGAAACATGTCACAACTCAACCTTGCAACGCCACCATACCTAGCTGTTGTATATAGGGTAATGATAATGACACCTCAACATCAAATTGATTATTTTAAAGTGATTTATTCTGCTTGAACCTGTCAAGGTTTGTCCTTTAGGGACATACGCAGCAAAGCCGTCTTTAACGTATTGGAGGCTCTGGGCATATTACGATAATGGGGCCCCTATGACTTTGACAGAATAGTAGTGGTAAAATATGATGTTAATTTAGGTAACTTTTCAATTACTTCCTTTTGATGTACAGCTTTTTTCTTTTTTTCTGATCCACTAGGATATGACCGTTTCGACATTTTATATTATAATTCAGTGGGTATTTATGTTTTATATTTACAAAAAAAGTAGCTTACACAAAACAAAACAAGCAAACAACGATTTGATCAAAAAAAAATCTCAAAGCACAATCAATAAAAACTACAAACAAAAACAACGTCACGATACCACAGACAAATACGGGGAATTCCCGATCGTCGAGTCGATTTAATTGACGAAAGTGACACTTCTGAACTGTCAGTTTCATACAAAGTTTGTTTACAAAAAGATAAGTACCTAATCTTACAGACTATAAGATCTACTCGCAGGATCACTATAGCGACGTAAAATTGACCGTGACCAAACGACTCAAATAAATCGACTCGACGATCGGGAATTCCCCGTATTTGTCTGTGGTATCGTGACGTTGTTTTTGTTTGTAGTTTTTATTGAAAGAAAGAAAGAAAGAAAGAAAGAAAATACGTTTATTTTAGTTACAATATAAAAAAGAAATTTTCTTAAATTAAAATACATAGTATGCAACTTATGTAACTAAAAAGGGTCACCACTCAGCATAAGTTACAAGCAGTGGTGAGCTGCATGTAACGCTGGTCTTCCGTGGCGCCAGATATTATTTGTATACCAGTATTGATTGTGCTTTGAGATTTTTTTTTGATCAAATCGTTGTTTGCTTGTTTTGTTTTGTGTAAGCGTGAAAGTGACACTTCTGAACTGTCAGTTTCATACAAAGTTTGTTTACAAAAAGATAAGTACCTAAACTTACAGACTATAGCGATGTTTGTTGTCGAACTAGAACCGCAGTCCGTTAACAATTAATAATTCAAAAAATTACTTTAACAAATATTTTTTGTATATTCACAACTATTAGGCCAGTAGAAATGTTTTTTAGAAATTTACCGCTATCTATTATTTGTAAACAAAAGCGTACATAATTTTTTCGTTTGTAAAAAAATAACGTTTTTAATATTTTGTTGATTAAATATCTCGAGAACAACACATCAGAAATCGAGACATGATGCATATAACTTTTAGAGAATTTTACGTACTTAGGATACCATTGAATTGTATTTTTATATATTTGAATTTATCTAAGCATGCGGAAATCAAAAAGCCTAATTTTTGGTTAGGAGTAGATTAGCTTCGCACATGCAAAAGCTGTAAGCAAATTGGTATTGTATTCAGTAATTTAGGTTCGTTGTATTCGAATCAAAAAAATTTTTCGGTAATAAAAATCGGTTATCGTTTAGTGATCTGGCAGGGACGAGGGGGCCCCTATCGATCACGGGGCCCTGGGCACTTGCCCAGAGTGCCCAGTGGGAAAGAGGGGTCTGCATACGCAGGGCAATTGGATACTATTGACTGTATACTTAGAGCTAGCTGTTGGTTTGGTTCAGTTCCCTTTCTAACAGGTTTGGACATAAACAATATATAGCCACATTTGTTGTCGTATTTGATCTTTATGCACAAAATATTTCAGCAATTACTTGTTTTAAACACCTATATACTGGGTGCATAAATATCTATAGCAGTTTTTAAATCGACGGTAAAAGTTTTTTAAATATCGCGACTAAACTCCACGGAAATGGAATAGGCGACTATACTATGACCGTTTAAATCGAGGATTTACATTCATGCAAAACCAAATACGATAATGGCAAACTTATTTCTAAACACTAATAACTATAACTACATAGGTATAAACATACCGCGCTACCCGGAAATTAGTTGACGAAATCAGATACCTACCTTAGCCTACTTAGTAATGCCTGCGTACCGAGCTTAGCTTTGTTATTCATTGTACCTACTCCAGTTTGAGTTAGCATTAGTAGCATTCACTTCAAAAAGAGCTTGACATTTTAGTATCAAAAACCTGGTATACCTACACTTTGCGATGACAAAAATCTCATTCGTTGGAGATGAGGCATGTTCTGGTGCCAATGGATATAACATCAAAAAATATAAACAAAATACTCTGTGAGAAAATGTACTTTTAGTTGTGTTGTATTATGCTGTAGGTTCTAACACGAAACGCACAACGGAGCGCTATCTTAGCGCATCTGACAGATGCAAAAAAAAATATACTAAAAACCGAGGCAGACAACGGATGCGTCTGTCAAACAACACAAGTTCATCTGATGGTGCTCTATGTCAACGTCAGTTCTTAAATTAAAGTTTACTTACATATGACAGACGCATGTGTCACGGATGCCGAAATATGCGCAGTGTCATGCGTTAGAATAAGATACAGAACTTTTGATTGGCAGTTCTTTTAACTCATGTCGCTAAAATGAGTTTTTTAAGGTTCATATCATAGGTAAACCAGTTCTCTTATAGACTTAACTACACAACCCCAGTGCTGAGTGGATACTTGTTCCTATTCCGACACGGCCTACCTATACGTAGATAGATCTACTTGACATCGATTTGAATAAGACCAGTTGTTGAACCATTATTTCGGACCGCAGTGAATGTGGCACAACAGCCACTTAAGTACAACTAGGGACTTGGGACCTTTTATACAAAAGGACCTTTGTATTTACCCAGTAATTTCTGAAAGTTTATTTTAGAACCATTGAGCACTGGTATAAGGCGTGCGAATAAAGAAAGGATCTATAAATGGCTGCCTATTGTCAAGCTTGCTCTCTCCCACTGGGGCTCTCACATAGGTATAACACGCGTTCATGCTTTCTCCCTCACTTTTAGATTATGTTTATTAGGTGATTAAAATTAATACAGTTAGTGAATACAAAGAGAGGAAAGATAATATATACATTACAGGATACAGAAATGGAAGTTTAAATCCTTAAATATTAGCTGCTTACAAATCTATAAAATATGTGCACAATTTCCAAGTTGCTTGCACCGTATGCTCAACTAGTTTTTCTAGCCCTCTTCGTTCAACAAATTGCACCATAACCCGAGATTTATGTGAACAGGATCGATTTAAAATGAATCGAATAAAAAAATTCGCAACTTATTGAATACCGGATGAAAACGGACGACCTCGCCCGGTCGTTGGCTCTTAGAGAATGTCAAGCGGTCAAAAAGTAAAAAAAAAGTAGATCGAAGTAGGGGAACTCTTATAATAGACACTGAATAAAAAAAAATGTTATGACTAAAATAAAAAATGAGGATTTTTTTTTGTATTCAGGAGAAAATTCTGTTATTATTCAGTACTTACTTAACAGTAAACTTTAATTACTAGCATGCAAATGTAAATTTTAGATCACAATCACCAGCGGAAAATTCAGTTGCAATATTTTTATTTAATATTTTAATTCGAATTTTGCCGAATGTAGTGAAAGGTGTAACAAACACTGAACAAGCAAAAAATTTCGGTTACCCATGCAAAATTTAATATATCAGCAGACTTTGTATGGGAACTCGATAATTTCTTGCCATTTTCGTACAATGTTCAATGGAGAAAGTTATTCAGTTTCATGGTCTGATTATACCAGTTCACCACCCCTCACATTGCACACAATAGATAAAAAAAATTGACAATATTTAAAGATTACTTCTAATTTTCAGTATGTGTGTTTATTGGTCACTCATTTGAATGTTTTGAATGTTTATAATGTTTGATTATGTACCTAATCAAACATTGAAGCAAATAATATTCTAAATAATAATTAATCTTATTATGGATTAAATATTTGATAGCTTAATAACTCCCGAACAGTTTAACAACATTAAGTACTTGTACATTTAATTGACTCCAGTCAAGTTACTTTGTTTGCGTTAAAAACTTGTCCTAGCAAGTTGGACAAAATAAGCTTTTAATGTAATTTAAATTACCTTAGCACCATTAAATATATCGAGTCTTGTTATGCAAATAGGTATCTTAAATAAATCTTAGCGTTTTATGTAGATATTGGAGTCAAAGTGGTAATAACTATTTGTTGATCTAATCTATACCAAACTAACGTGTTTATGGTTTAAATTTTTAATTTACTATTATTGAGCAGTAGAGATATTTTTTAACAACTAGTCAAAGCTAATGTAAATATAAAGAAAATTTTATTAGGTTTCAGCTTATGTTAACTTCGGGAAGTCTTTAGTAAAAATATTTCTACTTGGGCGGAAAATGAGGATTTTTTGGACTGATAGCAACTCTAGTCCAAACTATTCTGTCTGAGGAATAATCTGCCAAGTTCAGTGTACAACAAAAATAAACCCTTGTTTATGGGAAATCTCTGCTGAACTTATACATAAATCGCACGAGCGCCACCTACTAGGAACTAAATGAACAGATTAAAAATTTACGATTGTCATATGCATAATTTGACATTTCCCAAGTGAAAATCCCACTCATTGTGAGTTTTTATTAATATAAATAGAAAAGTATATGTAAAGAAACTGTAATTATATTTTAAATAACATTGTATTTTATTAGAAGTTGTCTTGACACCTATAATATCTTTCCTGTTTTTGATTTTGTGCGGAAAGTGTTTTAGAATAAAAAGAAAGCTCTCTTACCAGCTTGAACATTTTGGAGGGTGGGTGTTTGTAGGTGGTGATGAAGGAAGATAAGGGAGCGAATGTGCTAAGGGCCTGAGCGATAGGGCTTATATACTGCCACACACATGGTCTAATCCGTCTAACCCTACCTACGCCGGGGCCTAGGTCACACTACAAGCCTTCGGCAAAATAAGTACTAACTGCATAAAAGGGCTTCAGCATCAAAACTAGATCACCTGAAACTTATTAAATTTTTGCGGTTAAAGACCTTTCGTTGAGCCGAATCTCAAATATCAAGAGCTTCATTAACTGCTCTTCATCCGAAACTAAAATTTTGAAGCCGATTAATACTTTATTGCAGACGATTAAAATGATTGAAAAATCGGTGAAAATCTTAAAGTTGAAAATTGGATCAGTTGGTGCAGCTGGCGTTAATTAAAATACTTGTAGTAAAATAATCTCTTCAAAATTGATTAGGTTTGTAGACGACACATTTTGTTTACCCATTTACGAGGCTTTGCAAACCTTGTTAGGAGATCATCGGCCGCATCAAAAGTTGTAATTTGAACCACCTTGAAAATTTTCTATAAAATAAAAGCTGATCAAAATTAATTAATGACGCATCAATGCATTTTTCGACAAACTTCTGAATAAGAACTTTAAAAATTAAATTTTATTCAAACGTAATGCTCAATAATTATATATAAGTAATCCAAGTTGAATTAGCTTTTAATATTTGGCACCAAAGCATCATTGTGTTGTGATTTAAGTTTTACTTTTTATATTTGTACTAGTTTTAAATTTTACAATGAATTATGCAGTCACAACACACTTATTCCAACAGCATTTTTTTATGCAACTTGTCTTCATTTTGTTATGTTCATACCTTTGATTCCTTGGCATTATATTTAAGATGAAATATAACAAGCGCACCCACTGCTAATAACATTCCCATGGGAATAAGACATTTTCCCGGCATGTATTGTAATATAATAATTATTATTGCCGAGTGGTGCCGGAAGAGCAGAATACCACCGCCCCTTCTCCCGTGGGGGTCGTAAGAGGCGACCGAGTGATTACCCAGGCCCAAGACCGATCCTGGAGAAGGACAACTCCACATTAATTAAGCCCGGAACGGGGTCTCCATCAGGTACGTGTGACAGAAGTCTATCGTGCGGAAGACTCCTGCAGCCAACCTGGCTCGGCGAGGAACACACTTGACGCACGACGGAGCGCTAATATATTTCAGCGGTCTGTCAGATCCGTACTAGAAACGTCACTCCCCATACCAAAACCGCACTCAACGGATAACACTGCGATAGACTACGACCAATATATTGGTCGAAGGCGATAGACGCTTTGTCGTGCGTCAAATGTGTTCCTCGCCTACTGTGGATTAACCAGGGAGGCCGAGATGGTGGCGCAGGTCCTGGCCAACCCTGTTTTTTCTATAGTTGTGTCCTAGGTATTCCCGGATTTCGTCTTGGTTTCGTTGCATTGCATGCATTGTGTAAAATAAATATAAATATGACAAATGGGATGGTAAATTTTAGTTATCAGAAAGAAAAAAAAACAAAATCATAGGATAAGCATGAAATACATACAACCCTAAAAAATTTCAATAGACTAGATAATAAGTGTACCATTTTTGCTGTCCATATCGACTTGAGCACTAATGGTGCGTACACTGAACACTTGGTTGTTCGGTTACACGTATTTTTAATTCACTCATACACACTATTACGACCGAGCAAACATAATAAAAAACGGATTTGATACTTTGCGAAAATATTAATAATACAGTCGCGTACGTATATACTATATACGATGAGATATAATAATAATATATACAAGTAGATTAGGTATGACATAGAGCATTGAATAGACTTTAAGTCAAAACTTTAAACTTTTTGTTTTAATAAAGATTAGGTTCTATAGGTAATCATACAAAAATGCTTGCATAAGGCATTGAGGGAATTTTAACAAGGCTTCAAGAAGAATTTCAATAGGAGTAGATTGGCAGGTAGATATTTGAAATATTTTTATCGGATAAAAACTGAGTAGGCGCTTGCTGCCCACGTTCCACATTTTATACAGAAACGTTTGATTCGACGTTATACGTGGAATAACTGATGTGAAATAAGAATGGCTGAATGCTATTTCCAGGTCGATTATTTTTGTCATGAGGCTTACATAGGTTAAATATTCTCAAGTCTCCCCATATTTTTTTTTTATAATAGATATTGCCCATTCTTATGTACATAAAGTTTATTTAAAAAAATCTAGGTAGGTACGTACAATATTTGTAAAACTAGACAAGAAATTAGATATTTTAGAATTCACGTTATGATTTTAGTGTGATTTGAGGTGATGAGAAGTACTTAAAATACAAAAATAGGTATAAAGGAAAGATATGTCTTTGGTTGAGATCCTAGGTGTAATGCTGAGGTACAGATTAAACCACGGAATTTTCAAATCATATGAACCTGTGATGAAATATCCGTACAATCTAGAATTTTGCGAACTAACTTTCTGTTGATAAACACTACTAACGCCTTTATACCTCGAAAAGTAGGCAGACTGTTAACGACTGTTAAATTACGGTCGTTATTATATATAACAACCGTGTTTTCACAAAAAAGATAATAATTTGACACTGTCAAATTGCATGGAGACATAGCGTTGATTCATTAATGACGTCATATAGTATTCTAGATCAATGTAATTCAGCGATTTGCTACAGTTAGTATTCTTTGGTAATAATATGTACGTTCGATGCTTATACGTTTTTTAACGAACACTAAGGTACATAATTGCCGCATGTATCAAAACTACTCAACCATTCTACACATCTTAATCTATAGAGCTATGACTCAAAATTATTTGTCTTAGATGAAAATTGCCCAGCTACAACCTAGGCCTATAGCAAAGCGGGCCAGGGCGTTGTCAATGACACTTTGTAGTTATCACACGCGGTCAGCTGGCGGCTGGCAACACTCATTAATTTCATGTCATACACTGCTTATTATCAGATGTAGGTTAAAGATACGAAACCTTAATAGGCTTGTGTCTTGCACGTAGACTGCGGGTTTTGCATATAGATTGATTTGGACTTCCCGTTTTTAAGGTAGGATTTTGGATAAATATTATATTTTTTGTTCGTTGTAACGTGATATGGTTTGGGAAACTAAAGCTGTTCTCACTCTTAACGCACAACGCAGCGCTACTAAGGTCTCTATCACACTTCAGCGCAAAAATAACGCTGCGCTCTCTCAACATGGATAAATTATCCTTTGTGTATGTATGTTGAAATTTTATAAGAAAAGTCTCACAAAGACTTCATTTTGGCATGCAATGACGTAGACGAACATCTACGACATAGGTTTACCTATGGCCCATACGAAAACCGCTCAACAGCTGTTGACGCAGCGCTATTGCATCGTTGTCCGTCGAGAGCGGTTTCAGTATGGGGAGTGACGTTTCTAGTACGGATCTGGCAGACCGCTGTGATATTTTAGCGGTAAGTATGCGATGCACCTATGACAACGATATTGTATTCGAAAGATATTCTAAGCTATGATGTATGACCTAGTTATCATCGACCTAGTATAATAATATTTCAGTCTGTGGTTCAAAAGGTCAAGTCAAGACCCTTGGGATTTGTGCCTATAAATGTAACCTATTCCCAAAGAATAATAACTATAGCTACTCTCCTTCAAAAGATTATTAATTTAAATTGTTACCTTCGACTCAATGAAGAAGAAGCTACTATCTTTCACTAATGTGAAAAGTTAAGAAACATTTTAGAATAAATGGTTTATAGTAAGTACAAAAATTATTTCTTAAAATTTTTATGTATTAATATAACACATTACAAAAATACTATACACAATAGATTAATTTTTACAATAGTTTGAGCAAGTCACTAGTAGAAATGAACACCAAATTCGTTTAAAAATAGTAAGGAGATGAGAAGTATCGGGCGGCGACTACTGGTGCTGCTGGGGCGGCTACCAGGGGCGCCGGGGCGGCAGCTACCAGGGGAGCAGGAGCGGCAGGGGCGACGAATCTCGCTGGAGCCACAACTGGGGCAGGAGCTATGACAGGCTCAGCGACGGCATGGTTCACTGTGTGTGCTGAGTACGAGCTCGCGTATGGCGCTACGGCATACGCAGCAGCTACAGGGGCAGGCGCTACCAAGGCAGCAGGGGCAGCGGCGAATGGAAGTAATCCAGCTTTGGCGGCTACTGCCATGGCGAGGACAACCTGCAAGCAAAATATTCCTTGAAAATGCTATTCCATTTTGTCACTTTACATCACTAAATAAAGAACATCACATCACGATTCAATCTAACAATGGTTTTTTTAACTCACAACGAATTTGGCGATCATTGTACTTGGGTTAATGTGACTGCTCACGATATGTGTTGACAAATCTGGTAGAGTGTGTCGTCTCCAGGGCATCGTCACGTTTTATACCAACTGTCTATGATACTATTGGGCAACATGTTGGCAACTTGGCGAGCGACGCCGTACAGGACGCGACCTGCCGATTTTTTGACCCAGGCGCGAGTGGACGTCGCGCGCATTCTAATTTCGACTCTGTGCACATCAATTTCACTGTACGTTATATAACAGCTGACAGTGAAAATTGCTTTAGTTTCTATATACATACATACATATGTCACACCTTTATCCCTTGCGGGGTAGGCAGAGCGTTAACGGCCGTTAAGAATACGGTTGCTATCGCCACGTCTGACATTTTTGAGCATTCCTTTCCAAGGCAGTTTCAGAAAATAAGT
This sequence comes from Keiferia lycopersicella, assembly GCA_029255805.1. Lineage (NCBI taxonomy): Eukaryota > Metazoa > Arthropoda > Insecta > Lepidoptera > Gelechiidae > Keiferia > Keiferia lycopersicella. Next base: position 7,169,635 of record JARACZ010000010.1, read on the forward strand.
GTATTACTATAGTGACAGGTTGTCAGCCTGTCGCCTAAAAATTGTAATACACCAATTCTCTCGAGTCCCTTAGTCGCCTCTTACGACACCCGCAGATGTGGGGTGATGCTATTCTAAGCCGACATCACACGGCATATATTGCTAATAATAAACTTTTATGAATGATAATAGCAACGGGTTTTCCATTTGTAACCAAATAACCAGATCTGGGTCATTATTTGTTCGACGCTCTGTCCGGATTTCAGACGAAACCAAGTAAATTACTGGAATCAGGCCAGACAACAAAATCAAATTATGTTTATTGAAATGAAATTATGCTTTAACATTTCTTTTCGACTTCTTTTGACCTGTTTCAATATAGACTTTTATCGAATACATTTTCACCGCTCGTTTTTATTGGTCCGCCCTTTAATTTTCAGGGAGCGTGTGTTTTTATTAGGTGCAGAAAATATCAAAGACAATTCAAGAAAATATAGTAAAATAAAAGCAACATCTACTTCGCACACATGTATGTGTAAGTAAAAATATTTAATACGTAATTAAAATAAATTAATATTTACACTCTGCAGTTGTCAATCCCTCTACCAAACGTGGTGAGTATGGTATGGTTTCCCCCCTTGGGGCAAAAGTTCACTGCAGACATATCTAGCAGTGGACTCTTGCGGCTTTTAAGGTAGAAAAGTATTATGTTAGGTACCTACCTAAGCTAAATAAAAACTGTTTAAATTACATAAAACAACTTTTAATATACAGCCTGTTTTCATCGTTTGATCAAGCGTGCAAAGTTTATACTCGGTAGTGAACTTGCTAGAAATATAACACATCAACATTTTGGACCAATATTCTATTCTTCTTTCACAACTAAGACAATCAAAAAACTAGATGCTTTGAAATGCAGACTGCAGACAGGTATGTGCATGTTGAATTTCGTAATGAAAAAAGTTTCGCAATGTGCTCCATTTCTCCTCACACGCCTCCGCGAATCCCAAGTGGCCGGTGCAATAATGCGTCAAATGTTAGCCCCAAGAACGTTATCTGAATCACAATAAACAGACTATAAAAGGCAATGCATTTTTCTTAGAAGCACACAACTCGTCTTCTTTTCAACAAGGAAGGTCCACTGCCAAACCAAGCAAGATGTTCTCTTTCAAATCTGTAAGTAACGCACTTGTTTAGAAATATTCATTTTATAATTTGATTTCGTAATAACGTGGTAAGTTTATGGGAAGAGAAGGTCGGGTCGCCTGGAGGCGGTCAGTTGAAAAGGAAGCGGCATCAACTGGTCTGGCTGGAAGGACCTCGAAGCCACGGCACAGGATCGGCAGCAGTGGAAATCTCTTCTTCGAGCCCTATGTCCCTGATGAGGGATAAAAGGACATCATCATCATCATCATCATCAATAACATGACGAATATTTTTTTCTTTTCTACAGATCGCACTGATTGCCATGGCTTTGTCCATCAACACCGAGGCTAGTGAGGTAGCAGTAGCGGCCCCGTTGGCAGTACCAGCGCACGTGGGATACGCCCACGCAGTCCCCCAGAACCTTCCACCTCACGCAGCGCAGGTCAGCTTCTACAACAGAGCGTTGGCGGCTCCTTTCGTGGCGCCAGTTGGCCCGGTGGCGGCACCGTTGGCAGCCCCAGTTGGCCCAGTACCAGCGCCCATTGCAGCACCCTTTGCGCCATTTGGGCGGTACGCTGCTGCTCCTTACTTCGCAGGGCCTGGTCCGTACTTCGCTGGGCCGGCTCCAGTAGCAGCCCCCTACGCTCTGCCAACTCCAGCGGTGGCTGCCCCAGCGCCATTCGCACCTGCCGCGTATGCCGCCCCCTACGCCTACCCTGGTGGCTTCCTCCGCACCCCCTTCGGCGTTGGTCCGGCGTTCGTGCGATAGGTTTAAGAAAATATCCTAATCGACCTTCCTCATTGAAAAGACTGGTCTTGACTACTTAATATATTTAGACAATATTATTAAATAAATTTTTATTCTTTTTTAATTTTCACATGTTTTTTCTACAACAGGCAACTTTAAACCTTATTACATATCCAACAGATATGACTTATATAAATTATAGGGTAACTTTACTAGAAAAGTCGTACAATCAAAGTAAAGTTCATTAGAAAGTTTAATTATTTTTTAGTAGTATGCTGCAAGTTTATGTCATTGTTTAAATATTACAGAAATATATTATTCTGTATTTCGAAACCCAATGATGCTATAAAAAACCTAAAAAGAGTTACCTACTCTACAAACTCAATTAAACTAAAGAATGATATGTCTGGTATCATTTGAATAATCCACAATGAAAAGGGTCTCGTCAGACAGGTCAGGTGCCCTTCCCGGACATCGAACCCAACCCTTTTTCAGCAAACCATACTCAAACTTTGGTGACTTTCTGTCTTTTCCGATGAACAGAGTATCAACACAGACGGATTGCATTTCAAATGTTAGGGGCCAAATTTAGGTTTGACTTCATCAGCATCTACCAACTAACCAAAGGAATACTATATATATAGTATTCTTTCGTAATACTATAACTATTAAAGGGAAAGAAACTGCATACAAATAGCATTTACCAAAGAAATTTTATGATTTTACTATAAATACTATGTTTGTTGAAAGATGATACTCGATGCTTAGATCAAAAATTTGACAAATTTTTCGACTGTAGGCGTATCGGACACGAAGGTGCACTAAAATATCGCAGCGGTCTGTCAGATACCATACTAGAAATGTCAATCCCCATACTAGAATCGCGCAACCGCTGTCGATTCAGCGCTAGCGCAGCGTCGTGCGTCGAAAGCGGTTTTAGTATAGGGAGTAACATTTCTAGTAGACCACTGCGATATTTTAGCGCTCTGTTGTGCGTTAAGTGTGGCCGTAGCGAGACTTACTAGCAGCGAGACTACAGTACATATTAGCATATCACTTAAAAATAGTTTAAACATTCTTGCTTTTTGATTTTTATCGTTCTTCAGTAGTACGAATTGAATGATTAAATATAGACATCGATGATTTTCCGCAGTTCGTAATTTTTGTACAAAACTCTTTTTGGTACCAAGTACAAATTGTTAATAGACATTTGTAACTCATATCTATATCGAAAGCGAAATCGTCTTAAGGCGGTAAATAACCTAAAAATATTGCGAAAGGGATGTATAAAAAGCAGAAAAGCTTTTCAAATGCTATCAGTCCGATTATACAGGATCGAAGTTATTTGGCAAGTTTGTGTTACTAGAGTATTCAATCACCGTACAGATTAATTCAGTGAAACCTTTTCAATACCCATGTACAGTAGAGTAGGTAATAAAATTTACATATTAACGCGATCGATCTAATCAACTTACGTTGTAAAGACATTTAAGTGTGACCACTTGAACTAATATAATCATGAGCACGTGGTCAAGATATTAAAATTAAATTCATATTTTGAATAATGTTTTATTTTTGTATAAAAATAATTACAAAAAATATCATCAGTCCTACCTAAATGCTAAAACTTATTATAACTCTACATACTATTTTATCACAAGACTACAATCATTTCCAAAACTGTTTAACAAGTGGGGCTGCAGGGAAATATCTAGGATAGTATTGTGGAGCGTAAGGTCTGGCCACGACTGCTGCTGGGGCCGGGGCGAATAGAGGCTGTGGTGGTAACGCTACTGCAGGTCTCACTACTGGTGCGAATGGAACGGGGGCTGGGAGAGCTGCTCGTGCAAATGTCGGTAATGCAGGTACCGAGGGAGCAAACCTAGGCAGCAGTGGGTAGGCTGGTACAGGGAAAACAGGGGCAGGCGGTGGGGCGGGAAACACTGGTGCCGGGGCAGGGAATATTGGAGCAGGGGCCGGGAAAACCGGGGCTGGTGCTAACGGCGCAGGAGCATACACTGGTGGAGGAGCGGGAGCGAATATTGGCGGCCGTGGAGCGGCAAATACTGGCGCTGGCGCGAAAACTGGAGGAGGTGCAGGTAGAACTGGAGCTGGTGCTGGTGCGAACACTGGGGCTGGCGGTGGCAGTAGCGGCGCTGGTGCTACAGCACGGAATCCTGCAGCAGCAATAGGCGCTACAGCGTGTATCGATCTCACTCCAGTCGGGAAGTTGTAGAACGGAGCATACCGCACCACTGGGAATGACTTGACTAGACCTACCCCACTAGCACTACTGCTAGCTATGAGGGCGAAGGTGGAAATGACCTGTAAACAATAACAACTTATTAATTGTCAGATTCTTTTGAACTTGATGAGACTGGTAAGAAAGAAGAAGAGCTTACTCACTAGTCTTAAAAGTGACATTGTTGATACGACTTGATTAGCCGGCTATCAGTGTGGAAGTGTGTTGATGGATGTGTCACAAGTGGTTATATAGTTCAAAGTGTTGCAGCACACTGCTATGTTGGTCGGTAGCAGTTTCACTTTCCTTCGGCAGGACATGTGCATGCGCAATTAGGCGGCGCACGAACCCCATCGATTACCGAATCTGTCACCCAACTGACCATTGTTAGGTCTGTTATATAATTTTTAAAGAGGTTTGTAGGGAACCATTTCGTTTGCGCTTCGCAATGCGCTAGGTCACAGTGATTTGAATATTGCCTCCTTTAAGTAGGTAACTACTTTAACCAAAACACTTGGCTCACGATTATGAATCTGATACATAAGCGATTTTTTCAAGATTTTCCCGAAAAAACGTAGGTATCCAGTATTTTTCTCGTAAACCGGTCAAAGGGGTATAATTTATATCAAGTACGAACAGTTATATCCTGGTAAGCCATGTTGAAAAAATCTCATAAGCCCCAAGTAGCCTGGTTTCCAGTTTACTCGTGGGCATAGGGTGACCTAAATCCTGGGAAATGCCTAGGATACGGACGCTGCGCAGCGTTCGCAAAGAATGCTAATCAGTAGTAGTATTCACAATTTCTGAATATAAAACACGTGAACTTGTAGAAGTTCACGTGTTTTATATTCAGAAATTGTGTTGCGCGTATTATATTGTGAAAAAGCATGATCCTTAATCTTGAACGTGATTTGAATTTGGTGAAATGTCATTTTATACTCGTAATCGTTTAAATATAGATTTCCAAAAATATCGTACAGTATAAGTAATTTCAAACAAAAATTTCTTCCTTTGAATCTTTATATCTCCATGTGAATCTTTATAACTCCGGTTACTATTCTAATCTAGTTAGTATGCTATGTATTTAGTATCTGTTTATTTATTTGTTATGATCAAAAATTAAACAGGAATTTGGTCAACGCAAGTACTTCTGTTTACCAAAGTATACTTCTGTTTTGTGCCGAGTATCTATTGCTAGTTTAGACTGTCTACATGTAAAGAAAGCATAACTTAGGGATGAATACAGGAAATGGGCAGGAGAACTACATGGGTATGGGCGTTAGTATTACCCTGTAATATACAACAATCTACGCTGTTTGCGCCAAGTGAGATGAGGATGGGAGCGGCTTTTGGGGATGTTGTTTCTTACAACGGCTACACAAGCGTGTAGCCGTTGTAACGCTGCAAAGGTACAGAAGTTGGCATCGGCAACGCTGGAAAGGTACAGAAGTATCGAAACATAACTCCGTGTGAACTTAACTACTTACACAAAGTCTAGCGATTGCCCCGCTTAGGTACACGAAGCTTATCGTAGAGGACGAAACATAGTATGAGATCGATGCCTCACAGATGAAACATACTAAAAACCAATCATCATCATATCGTATGGCGTTTCTCTGCCCTGGATTCTATATTTTAAGTTTCAGGACGACCGATGATGTGGCGCAGTGGTAGTGCAACTGCCTCTTACGCAAGGCTCCGGGTTCGATTCTCGGTGTTTCACTGACAAAGTTGTTATTTATCACTTTGTGTATCTATTCAGGGTTAGGACATTGCGGGCGGAGCCACCCAATTGTCCATAAGTAAGATGATTCCGTGTTTCGGATGGCTCGTTAAGCCGTAGGTCCCGGTTGCTGTCTATGATCATTAAGACGGCGGTCGTTACACAGTCATGTAGAAGGCGGTTGAAAAATTCTGACACTAGGGTTTATCGGGTCGTTGGACGACTCGGTGAATCACACGAAAAGAGAAAGAGTTTCAGGTTCTTGAGCCACTGTTCGGCTGCTGCGTGAGGTGGTGCAGCTCGGACATGGCACCAGGTAGGCGGTAGAGAGGGCAATCTGCAACAATGGTGAAGCTCTCCGCACTCGCACTCAACTGCTGTTGACCCAGCGCCATCGCAGTGTCATCCGTCGAGTGCGTTTTTTTAGTACGGGGAGTGACGTTTCTAGTATGGATCTGACAGACCGCTGCGATATTTTTGCGCTCCGTCGTGCGTCAAGTGTGTTCCTCGCCTACTGTGTAAAAAGACCGAATCCAAAGTCGCCTGCATAAAATTCTGTAGGTTACAATACGATTAACATTCCGACGTTTGAATGGTTTTTGCACGGTGTTTGCTTTTGTTACGTCTTTTTCGACAGGTTTTCGCGAGCATTACCTTTTTAAATTCAAGGTTGCTGTCAACGAGTAGTCGACAATTTAAGTAGAGCAACTGGCCCATACAATACATCATCGTGACCAGCATTGAGGACATCTACCTATAGCAATTCAAGCCTGCCATAGGCTCGTTCTTTGCATTAGTATTCTACATGGCGAGTCGTATAGCATGCACTATGTACCAAAACTTGTGGTTTATACAAACTTAGATAAAGTTTTTAGATTGATGTAAACTAGGAATAGCCTAGATATTTGAAATCGATGTCTATCAAAGAAAGTTTTTGAAACCAGTTACGATATTTTTGTTAGTATAGAGTGAGTGGGCAGTAGGAAAAATCACGCTTTCTTGGAAGTACCTAATTAAGATTTCGGATAAACAAGTGATTACGAAAAACATAATTTTGGGCGGCTACAGCTACAGCTTTGTTGTACCTACGCAAATAGGCCGCTCCCGATTGTTCGAGCGGACGTAAGGCTTCGATACGTAATGAGCACAAGGATTGTTTTGTTCCCAAACCTGCTTACTTTGCAAAGGCCCAAGGGTTTTCCTTGAAACTTGCCTACACCACACGATCAAACCAAAATACAATAAACACCGCGTTGGCTCGATACGTAATAATTAATTAGTTTGTATCCACTCTTCAATAAGCTGTAAGTATAGAGTTACTGATTAGGGGACTTTGTAGAAACTAAATTGATAAAATCGACATAAAAGACAGTATAAAATATTTATTTGTTCATTGGTTAAAATGGTCTAGTACTTCAGTCTTCATTTACTTCTTGAAGAAGTAAGGGGCAGTTGGTGCATAAGCGTATGGGGCCGGCGCTGCGAAGTATGGGGCGGAGTAGCGGGCGAAAGCTGGCACTACAGGCGCCGCCGGGGCAACGACTCTAGGCGCAGCAGCGACATATGGAGCCGGGGCAGCAGCAACGTAGGGGGCAGGTGCGGCAGCCACGTACGGGGCAGGACCGGCAGCCACGTATGGAGCAGGAGCGGCGGCGACGTATGGTGCTGGTGCGGCTGCTACATAAGGTGCTGGGGCAGCGGCCACGACAGGAGCGGGGGCTACCACCGGGGCAGCAACTAGGCTGTTATAATTCCTGGCGACATATTGCGAGCTGCTAGCGGTGACGTAGGGCGCGGGAGCGAACACTGGAGCTGGCGCGGCTACGAGAGGTGCTGCTACGCTGGGCTCAGCCGCAGCCAAGGAGAGGGTGGCGAAGAGGATCACCTGTGAAAAATTCAACAAATTTGTAAAAAAGTTTATTATGTTTGCAAAGACAACTCCTCGAACTTTCTAATTTGACTTTCAAAACTTACAATTTTGTACATTTTGCTAAGTGTGGTTGTTTCTCCGGTGATCGGATGATGCGAGTGATGTCTACCATTTGGAGACATTACCTTTTATACAGTGGTTGGCAGATTCACCTTGTCCATTTCGTCATTGTCGTCACTGAGTCGCCCCGTCGGGCTGTTGAAGGCAAGGCACGCAACGGGGGCACGTTGCGACAGTCTGCATTGACTGATAACATAATATGGACAATAGCACATGTTTAGAACATGTTTGCTTATCTGTGAACTTCAAACGATCCGTTTGATGATTATTTCTGGTTTGCAAATATCTCGAAAGCTATAGATTGCGTTGTTACATTTGACATCAAATGAATGCGTTAATTGCAGATATAATTGCCGTTTGGTACCAGATTTAGCCCATTTCTTCCCGTGGGTGTCGTTAAAGACGACTAAAGGATGAATCCAGAGAACAGGCAGCAGCGTTCCCTGTGAATATCTACAATATCCTGCACTGCGCTCGCCAATCCGCCTGCCAAGCGGAGGCCCATGTGTAGTAGTGGGCTTTTGTGGCTGTAGAAGTAGCAGTAGATATATCTATATAATTGATACTTGCGATTGTCGGCGTTTGGTGAAACTCCATATTAGATAATTGTAGTAAATAAAATCTCTTGTACTCGTTTCACTTATTATATTTGTGGGTTACACCCAACTAGTTTCACTCACATGAGCATCTTCAGGGGCGTTTTACAGTTGTTATAAACACATTACACACTATTAAACACATTAAAATCAAATAAATATCTCCAGTACATTTGTTTTAGCATCATCGCAACAAACAACATAGGTTGTAATGTGTAATGTGTTTATAACAACTGTAAAACGCCCCTGAAGATGCTCATGTGAGTGAAACTAGTTGGGTGTAACCCACAAATATAATAAGTGAAACGAGTACAAGAGATTTTATTTACTACAATTATCTAATAGTAGATATATCTTCTGCTCCTAATTCTAAAGCAGTAGACCCAGGGAGATCTACTGGAAGAGATTTCTTTTAAAAAATAAGCTGACCTGTTGTGTATTGTACTCAATGTTATGTCCTTTGTGTTCTATTGTGTACAATAAACAGTTTTAAAAAATTACTATCTATCTGCACATAATTTGCTTATATCATTAGTCCCAAAACGACATTTTTTTGAGGCAGCTAACTAACGTACATCATACGTCTCTTATGAAATTATTTGCATGCTTTACGGATGCGTTATTTTAGAGCTGAGTAGTGCATTAAGTGTGAGGACGGCATATCCACTCAAGTCGAATTACAAATACTCGGTAATTTAGAATAGACTCTAATCATTAACGTTGGTATCATGTAAGACTTAACAATTCCTTCAAAGCACAAAAATAATACGAGAAGATAAAGCCTCTATGTGAGGCGCCAGCGCAGCAGCGTCGTGCGTTGGACCTGCGTCGAGAGCGGTTTTTGTATGGGGATTGATTTCTAGTATGGATCTAATAGGCGCATATGTTAGCGCAGCTTTTTTTGCGTTGAAGTGTGGAAAGGCCAAAGTTATCTTCAAAGTCATAAAAAAGTTCACTAATCCTAAGAAGGTTAGGATTCAGAGGTAAGATAAATTCCTAATAACATGTGATAAAGCGTTGGTGTCAACAAGCCACAATATATTAATTAACACCAGGTTTCAAGAACTTTTAAAGCCGTAAAACTGAATTAAAATGGCAAGTGTGGGAAACCCCGGAAAGGTTTTAATATCGTAAGTTTATATGCAAAGTTCTAGTTAGTGCAGGAGGACTACGTCATGCGATAAAATAGTTGTTGAAAATCGATGATTACTTACTCAACTTTATGAAGTCACTTATTACGTAGAACCAATATACTGCCCTGCGAGGGCAAAACACTGTATCTTTTAATTTGTAGATTTTCAGGAAACAAGATAACATTTCTAATTAAAATTTTGATTGTAACTTCTATCTAAATGAAGCAAATGAGGTGATTTCTTCAGAATATAAGCAAAATATTGAACTTTATCGGTCTGTGATAATAAAATACTAGGTTTCTATTAAAATAATAGAGTTTATAGGGAAAACTTGTTTTGTATGAACAGAAAAGCAAATTTTGTATGCACCTTATTATGGCAAAACACTGTAACTCATGTTGACGTGTTTCTCCCTAATAAAATTTGTATGAAATCTTTGTTGTATTCAGTATCATATACCTAATACTATTCAGGGGTACTCATCTCAGCCTTTGGATCGAGGGCTGTGATAAAGTATACGGGTATGCGACCCCGGCTTCCAGAGCTTCTACTGTCTTTGTCTACTTTCCAGTCAGTAGTATCCCACTACCTGTGTTCATCTCCTAATTTCACCAAAATCCTTTCTATTCCTACTCCTAGTTCCCTTCTCTCCTAGGTCCAACACAAGCAATTCCCTCTGCTTGCCTTGCTGCCTTGCTTAACAAATAAAAATTCTATTTCGGCAAGAATGGCAACCCAATGCAGATATGCACAAGGGCTTGGCGGACTCAGCAAGGCAAGGTGGATGACCTTGGTGACCAAGGTGGCGACGGTAGAGGGCGCGGGTAGTTGCCGTTGGCCAGACACTGCCTGCGTCTGACCTCTCCTAGGTAACGGTTTTCCGTTCCACTGAATCAAGGAGTGGGAGGACTAAGGGCATGCGCCTGCGTCCTGTCCTGTGGCTATGGGAGAGGACTGGCGTGGTGCCAGCTGGCCTTTGTCTGATTCCTGCACATAGGCTGTCCTAGAAGTGTGAGTACACGCCGTGGTCGCTTTTGTATTGCAAATCGTGACGACAATGCGATTTCGGCAGCACCTGGGATGGCAAAGCAGCCCTTTCAAGGGAGGCACCCCTTTCCTCGCCCAGCCGTGGAGGGGGCTAGAAAAGGTGCCCTAAAAAGTGCTCGACCCTACCTGGAAGGTGGTACTAACCACGGCTGCCACCGCATCATTTAACTCGTGGTCGACGCAACAGAAAAAATAAAAAGTGCATGAAACCATCTGTCATGACATTTGGCGCATGAAACGTGAGAGCTCTCATTGATCGAGATGGCAACTCCTGTCCTGAACGCCAAACCGCCATCGTAGCTCGAGAACTTCATCGCTATAACGTGGATGTGGCTGTGCTCAGCGAAACCCATCTTGCTGATGAAGGAGAACTGGTGGAAGATGGAGGTGGTTACATTTTCTTCTGGAAGGGTACCTCTGCATCCGAACCTCGATGTTCAGGGGTAGGAGTTGCCATTAAAAATCATCTAGTAAAGCGACTTGAAGAGTGTCCTTTTCACATCTCGGACCGCGTTACCACACTACGCCTGCACCTGGATACAGACAATTACCTTAATGTCATCAATGTCTATACTCCAACCTGGCAACCCTAGAGGTACGGAGTTGCACACGGCGGTATGGAAACTTTTCGTTCCAGTGTTGGTGGAGGAGAGGGTCCCTGATGACTTCAAAGTGTCTCGCATTTGTGCCCTCTACAAGAACAAGGGTTACCGTTAGGACTGTAACTCATATCGCGGTATTTTATTGCTGTCAGTCCCTGGATAACTCTTTGCCAGAGTCTTACTTAACCGCTTCAAAGATTAATCGGAAAAAATTCTGCCCGAAACCCAGTTCAGCTTCCGACCTGATCGAGGCACATGTGAAGCTATTTTCTCGGTGCGTTAACTACTAGAAAAAAGCAGAGAACACGGTCGCCAGTTGAACCTCTGTTTTGTTGATTTGGAGAAAGCATTCGACAATGTGCCTCGCGAATCTCTCTGGATGGTGCTAGGAAAGTTAGGGGGCACGGAAAAGTATGTGCGACTTCTAAGACTCCTGCATGACGACATGCAGTGCCGCGTCTCCGTAGACGGTGAACAGTCTGGTTTCTTCCCCGTCACCTGTGGGGTGAAACGAGGGTGTATTCTAGCGCCTACACTGTTTGTTTTATAGCAGTTGTGGTCAAGGAAGTCCTGAATACTATTTCCCAAGGAGTCCGCATCCGTTTCCGCACAGATGGCAGGATTTTCCGCGCTATTTTGACAAAACACTGTAACTTTTAGTACCTACCGTGTTTTTCCATCACGCGCGAAAGTAGAGCGCGGTATGGCAATACACGGTAATATTTGATACAGTGTATTACCAAAATAAACCTTATGACTTTTCGTGATACAGTGTTTTTTACTTTCTATATCTGAATGAAATAAAGGCCAATTTAGGTTTTAATGGTATGTATGTGCAGTGTACGTCCATTGGAGCATATCTGACGCTATTGTGACAAAACACTGTATCTCATAATACAGTGTCTTGTCATAACAGGGCAGTATAGTAAAAGAAGATGTAAGTATACGTCTCTTCTCTTTTTTCGTGTGGGACCCCGAGTCGTCCAGCTATCGTACGTAGGTAAAACGTTTGAGCCGAATTCTAGTAAAATACTGAAACGCCCTTAAATAGTGTACGTAGGAAAAGCAAATAATAATTTAGTTGAATTATTCTGTGGTTAACAAGATATAACTATATAACTAAGGTAGTATTGTAAATATTTAGTTTTCGTATCTCTATTATTACACCTACATGCATGATATTAATTACTTACACTAATATAGGTATATATTATAAAATTAACTAACTAATCTACTAATTATGCTTTTACGAGAAGGGGGTTGAAAACTGCTGACACTAGGGTTCACTGGGTCGTTCGCCGAATCGGGGTCCCATACGAATAGAGAGATAGTTATATGTAAGTCTGAATCATGATAAATGAATTGGATTATAAGTATAAATAAATAAATGACCGGCACCAACCATTTTTATCTGAAATGCGAATACATTCTATATGAAAATTAGATTAAAGATAGTCCATATAAAAATGACACAACCACGTTTGACGTGAGAAAAGGCTGGACTACAGTTATGGCGGATCGGATCTGCACTTAACGCACGACGGAGCGCTAAAATATCGCAACGGTCTGTCCATACTACATCCATATCAGATACGCACTCGACGGATGACACTGCGATAGCGCTGCGTCAACAGTAGTTGAGAGGTTTTAGTTTGGGGATTGACATTTCTAGCATAGATCTGTCAGACCGCTGCGATGTTTTTGCGATCCGTCGTGCGTCAGGTGTGCGATGCGCCTAACATATTACTTAGATAGAAAATTGACGGGAGACCTTACATTTATCTAAAATTTTGTATTTATAGTAACTTTCATGTAAAACGCACGTTTCTCCGAAATGCTTTATAAATTATGGATCAATGGATAGTGTAAAATGAGGTCGATTTTTGCGTTTATTTATCTGTCTGTTTGTCATAGACAACATTAACGCCTACTTAACCATATAAAGGAATTTGTTGTGTTTTTTGGTAGCGTACCAACCAATGAAGTAGAGTAGGACACCTTATTGAATTTGCAAATGGAAAAATAGCAATCAAAAGGCGTAAGCAAACCGTCAACAAACTGTTTTTCTCGAAACTCTATGTAGGGCGCGAAAACACTCATTTTCATGTTCATTGTTACCGAAAAAACGTTCAAAAGAAAATAGGCCTCAGTTTCCATATGATAGTAGGTAGTAGAAAAACAAGAAGTTTGTAAATATTAAATATATCGTAGGTATTAACATGTTCATATACAGACTAGATAAGTATGTACAAACAAGGTGCTATAATTATAACTAGTGTTCTATGTTACAATAGTAGGTACGGAATCAAAGTTTTGGTGGTTTGGTTATGGGCCTAAAAGGTTTAAATGTAGTTGGTTCTACATCTCTCGCATTGTCTATTCTAGCCCTTAAAACATTTTGTTGGGTGCGAAATGTTTTTTTTACTGGCACTTTATGAACCACCAATCTGGCTGGCACTTTGACCGTATGCACATGCACAGGTCGAACTATTAGCTTTGCTGGTATAAAGCTGTGGACATATTTAACAGGATGTCCATGATGATGATGATGATGGTGGTGATGGTGATGTTGGGGCATTGGAGGAGGAGCGATATATCTCAAAGGAACAGGCACTACTTCTACTGAAGTCCTCAGCTTTTGAGGTTTTGGAAGGGGCTGCACGTTTAATGGCGGTCCATAAGTCTGTAGCACTTGGAAGTTCGGCTTTTGCGTTGGAGCCTGAGCGAAACTGTTATCCGTGTTTGAAGGTTGTGGCTGCTGGGGTTGCTGCGGAAATGGTGTTGTTTGTTCAGGCTCTCTTACAGTGGTGGTGGTAGGTTGAATTGTGGTTTTATTTTTTTGTTCTGGCACGAAAACTTGTTGCACAAATCCGAATCCAGGTGGCGGCGCGAAACGATACGGGGGTAACAGGAAAGTGGCCGTAGGAGCTGCAGCGTGTGCTGTGGCTATAGCCACCGCTACGTTAGGATCCGTAGGTACATTTTGCGGTGGGTTCACTGGGGCGGGCACTGTTCTAGTCACTGGTTCGACAAACACTTGTGGTGGTGGGGCTACAGGAGCCACGGGAGATACTGGTTGAACTGGAAACACTGGCTGAGGTACTAAGGGAGCAGCAACCAGGCGGTTGAAGGTCCTTTGGAAGTACTGTGAGCTTTGTGCCGCGACCACTGGCGTGGGGGCGAAGGCTGCTATTGGGGCGACTCCAATTGGAGCTACTGAGTGGAGGTGTCCAATTCCAGATCCTTGTGCTAGCGAGCACGCTGCTAGCACCACAATTATCTGAAATGGGAAACAATAGTCAGTTTGCTGAAGCATGTAAACTTGACCTTTTTTTTCAATATATTGAAAATAACAAATACATTTGGCGTCATGGTGCTGCCAAATCACATGAAGTTTAAAATACAATGCGCGCGTTAGAATATGGTGCCCTCGCTTTTATATAGGTGTAACAAATTTTGCATCGTCGTGTGGCAACGTGGAGTTTGTCGTGGAATACCTAATGGTATACAATAAGTAAGGACATAGGACCTTGATGGCTACAAAAATCGTATTGAAATGACGGCCAAAGAATAGTAATTCACTCACTAGGCAGTTGGAAAGTGCCCATTGAGGGCGTCAATTCGGCATTACTCGATACCCATGTTCTAAATCTAAATAACAATGTCGATAGAATATCTTAATCATGGTTCTCAACGAATTCATTATAAATGCACGTCATATCCATGAACTTCAATGTAGAAATGTTCCATGAGCTGCTTTAAAACTGTATTATCGATACGTTGGATATGGCCAAAACCAAAACGTTTTCCTTAAATATTTCAATAACGATGAATTACAACTATTATAGGTTTTCAAAACTCAAGTTTCGTCTTACATTAACGAACCAGTACACAACCTAATTCTACAAATTGTTTAGCGTTCTCCCCTTTTGACCTAGAATTTGAAATAGAATTTAGCTCTTGATAGAGACGATAATAGATCTCACCTTTCAGCGTTTAATATGCACAGCATCGCACTTATCTCAATCAAGTTTTAGGTCGTGACCTATAAATCTAATGACGAATATATATGGCGGTTTTCACACTTGACACTCGCGCATTTTAGCGCACCCTTAACGCATGCATCTGTCAGACGCCAAGACAAACTAAAAATGCTAAAAACTGACCTTGGCGCAAGAGCAACGCAAAAACTTACGATTATATTCTGCCTCTGTTACATTTATTACAGTAGATGCATTATAATATACTTATCTTTTTCGCACAAAAACGGACGCCAGGTCACAGAAAAAATTGTAGTACTAGCGTAGTCAGGTGTGAGATTTGCCTTAATATTAGATGACTCCAGTTTATTGCATAGGAGTTGTAATTCAGACGGCTCTTACAAAATAATTTAATAGGCATAGGTTTCAGTGATATCAAGCATTATTATATTGAGTTTAAAACAACTAGAGCAAATAGAGGCTCACAGATTTACAAACATAAAAAAAATTACAAAGTAAAAAGCAAAAACTCGAGGATAAAGCAAGCCGTGTACATTTGGACCGTACTTGAAATAATTACATTCATTCATTAAATTGTTTGTTTGTTATACGGATGGGATTTTCGGAACATGGCAATGGGGTTAGGAAAATAGCTCTGAAATTCCTCTAACAAATACCGTAACTACAACATAGGAATGTGATGTTCGTAATTCGTGGAAAGGGGCTCCAATGAGGGCGAGACCTATTCTATTTTATACACAGTTACCTGAACTTAAGAATATATAGGGGCTGAATTACGAAAAGTAGGAGTGCTATATACGTAAAATTAATATCTCATACATAAATATCACGCCCTTATCCCTTGCGGGGTAGGCAGAGCGTTAACGGCCGTAAGAATACGGTCGCTATCGCCACGTCTGACATTTTTGAGGATTGTTTTCCGAGGTTGTTCCAGAATACATGTGTATCATCTATAGTGACAGGTTGTTAGCTTGTCGCCTAAAAATTGTAAGACACCAATACCTTCAAGTCCCTAAGTCGCCTCTAACGACACCCGCGGGAAGGATGTGGGGTGATGCTATTCTAAGCCGGCATCACACGGCCTCCTATTATCTCATGCTCTGAAAATAGGTCAATACTGACCAAAAAGTTCCCGTGTAAAATCAATTTACATCGGAGATGTAAGTGAATTTGAATATAGAACTGTCACTAAACCATATCACGAGCACTTTTCTATTTTTTTTTCTTGACTTTCGATAAACAAACAAACATCAAAACAACAAATAAGCACCTTTGAATCTTTGATATCATTTCAAATCGCAAGTTTCGAACTGGCCAGTATGGAATTGTATCGCTTGAATACGGTCATCGGATGAAAAATAAAACGTAAATGAGGTTCCATATTTTGTAATCTGTATTTTTAAGACCCCAATAAATAAGATTGTCAAATTAATACTCAAATATTGCGATAACAACCAGTAAAAACTACTAAAATTCTGCCGACTAATATATTTTTTACTATATGTTAGGATAATATTTATTGCTCTCAGATAAGTAGTCCATTGAATGAGTGCCTCCAAAGGGGGTCTAGAGTGCGAGAGTTGGTAACGTAAGATGTTTCTTCGGAAACATGTCAAGAGTCCCTAGGTAATAAACATACTAAAACCCCGGGACACTAGGAGGAGCCCCGGAGTGGGGGGAGGGGGGGAAAGGGTCCATTTTTTCATTTTTCGCTTAAATCTCAAAAACGGTACATGTTAGAGAAAAACGTTCCAGGAAAAGTTGAAAGGCCATAAAATTATCTACAAGTTATACCTAAATCACTTTTTCCTATATCCTACCGTTTCTGAGTTACACGCATTAAAAAATGATTTTGGCTCAAACAATTTTCTCATGGAGGCGTTTAGGGGAAACTGAACTTTATAAGGGTAATTACGATACCTGAACATTTTATTCTTTTTCTTCCAAAAAGCTCAAAAGTGCAACTTGTGAACGGTACTGATAGATTGCTCTTAATTAGGTCTATCATTGGTAAAAAAATCACATTCCTCCGTGGAAGCCTTTAGGAGGAATTGATTGTCAAAATATTATATTAGGATAGTTACGCAACTTGACCTTTTTATTTTTTTTCTTCCAAAAAGCTCAAATGTGCAACTTGTGACCGGTACTGATAGATTGCTCTTGATTAGGTCTATCATTGGTAAAATAAACACATTCCTCCATGGAAGCCTTTAGGAGGAATCGATTGTCAAAAAATTATATTAGGGTAGTTTGAGTTACTGAACCTGAAGTATTTATTTTTTTCTTCCAAAAAACTCAAAAGTGCAATTTGTGACTGGTACCGATAGCTTGCTCATAATTAGGTCTATCATTGATAAAAATACTAGATTCCACCATGGAGGCGTTTAGGGGATATTTAATTTTATAAGGGTAGTTACGATACCTGAACATTTTATTTATTTTTCTTCCAAAAAGCTCAAAAGCGCAACTTTTGACCGGTACTGATAGATTGCTCTTAATTAGGTCTATCATGGGTAAAAAAAAACACATTCCTCCATGGAAGCCTTTAGGAGGAATTGATTGTCAAAATTTCAAGTTCAGTAACTCAAACTACCCTAATATAATATTTTGACAATCAATTCCTCCAAAAGGCTTCCATGGAGGAATGTGTTTTTTTTACCAATGATAGACATAATTAAGAGCAATCTATCAGTACCGGTCACAAGTTGCACTTTTGAGCTTTTTGGAAGAAAAAGAATAAAATGTTCAGGTATCGTAATTACCCTTATAAAGTTCAGTTTCCCCTAAACGCCTCCATGGTGGAATCTAGTATTTTTATCAATGATAGACCTAATTATGAGCAATCTATCGGTACCGGTCACAAGTTGCACTTTTGAGTTTTTTGGAAGAAAAAAATAAATAGTTCCAAGTTCAGTAACTAAAACTACCCTAATATAATTTTTTTGACAATCGATTCCTCCTAAAGGCTTCCATGGAGGAATGTGTTTATTTTACCAATGATAGACCTAATCAAGAGCAATCTATCAGTACCGGTCACAAGTTGCACATTTGAGTTTTATGGAAGAAAGAAATATTTTTTGATCGATTGATGTGATAAACATGGGTATGTAGTATGGGAAAATTGTTTGAGCCAAAATCATTTTTTAATGCGTGTAACTCAGAAACGGTAGGATATAGGAAAAAGTGATTTAGGTATAACTTGTAGATAATTTTATGGCCTTTCAACTTTTCCTTGAACGTTTTTCCCTAACTTGTACCGTTTTTGAGATTTAAGCGAAAAATGAAAAAATGGACCCTTTCCCCCCCTCCCCCCACTCCGGGGCTCCTCCTAGTGTCCGGGGGTTTTAGTATGTTTATTACCTAGGGACTCTTGACATGTTTCCTAAGAAACATCTTACGTTACCAACTCTCGCACTCTAGAACTTTTTATTCAATGGACTAAAGATTGTTTTGTGTTTTGCCGTGTAGAGCCAGCTTACAATCCTTATTTTCGAGTGGGACACTGCGTTGGCCAATAACCCGATGAACTACTGCTACTAACTAGTAACAGGCCACTCACATGGTTAGATAGATAGATAGATAAAAAAATATATTTGTTACAATGGTCACACATAACATTTAGTTTTTTCAATATAGACAACGTAACAAGCATAACAAACAGCAAAAAAATAATAACTCAGTAGGTACAACAAAAAATGCAACAGATGCGATACAAAACTAAATAATGTGTGCACCGCAGCAAAACAAAAGGGCTATAGCTCAGCATATAGTTTTACCCAGTTAGAGTAAAACACTGATTTTCAGCTACTACCCGCAGAGAGTAACGGCAAGCGAAACATAAAACAATTTGTGTATATCTTGTGTTTGAGTATTTCAAAACATGTGACGTGTATATATTACGGTCAATAGAGTAAATAATAATATATGTATATAAACATACAAAATATCAAGCTGTATATAAACAAAAAATACATAGACATAAACATATCATACCCAACAACACCGACTGTAGAGGAGAAAAGGTATGTGATAATGTGAATCAAACAAGCAGCTACCGCTCCAAAGTGAAGCGCTTAGGTATACCAAGTATTTGACGACTGAGCAGATGTACTTTCAGTTTCATTTTAAAAGTTTGTTTTGTACGCAAAAGTCGCAAAGGTGGTGGTATATTATTCCAGCACTTCGTGGTTGTGTAACCACGGCCGTCTAGGTAACCATAGACAAGCAACTGGGACTGACGGCTTAACGTGCCCTCCAAAGCACATAATATTTTATGAATAGGATATAGGCTTTGTGATTTGTGTGTGTGCTTGTGTATAAATTGGATACACTGCTTAGGGCATTTCGCACACAATTGTTCACTGTGGGACCAATTCCAAAAAAGGAAAAAGTGACTGCCATACAAAAAGTTATTCAACTAATCATGCATGTATTATGGGTGTATTAAGTTTAATGCACTTCCTCCGAAACACGATGTCTAATATAAACGCTATCAACGCCTAAGGCTTGAATTGTATTGATGGTACAAAGTTGCTCTTGAAGCAGGTAAAAATAATTGCTGTGAAGAAATCACAAGGCGCATTCAATAGTATTTTTATTTTATTTTATTTTATTTTATTAGGTACAATAACAGATAACAGAATGAGAAATTACAAGTAGTATCACATATTAGCATAGCATTATAAAACTGAAATCCTTTAAAAATTGTACACAACATTCGTATTAAAAAAGTCAGTTAACATTCAAAAATAAAAAAATTAATAATGGTATTATAATTAAAATTATTGAATTCATAAAATTTGATAAATCAAAATAATTATTAAATAAATGAAACAAATTTTTATTACAAACGCGGGGTTAAGTTTTCTGAGACCATCTTGTTTAATGTAGTTTTAAAACAATTTATAGTACTGTTGAATATGTCTAGGTGAGAACAGACTTGATTGTAATTTTTTGTCATTCTTAGTAGAGGGCTATTCTGAGAAACATTATTGTTAGTTACTGGCACGTTAAAAAGCTGTGGAATGCGTACGGATCTAACTGGCACCTTAACGAACAATCTCTGAAGCAGCTGCCCATCCATGTACCCGTTAGCGATCTTGTGCAAAGTACACAAATCAGATACCCATCTGCGATCCTCTAGGCTTTTTATTTTGAATCTATTCAATCGGTCACTATATTCAGGTATTTTTCGTCTAATGCCCAACCTAGAACATAAGGTTCTTACAAAACGGCGTTGAATTGCCTCTATTCTATCATTATGTACATGATAACACGGTGACCAAATTGGGGAGCAGTATTCCAGTATGCTTCGTACCAGTGCCATATACAGTAGAATCCAAGAACTTTCCTGTTTAAACGGTATTGCAGTTCGAGTTACAAAGTTCAACATTCTGTTGGCTTTACTGCATATATGATCGTAATGAGGTTTAAAAGACAAAGTCGTATCAAATAGCACTCCCAGATCCCGCACTACTTTGACACGTTGCAATACAACACCATCAATACTGTACTCATACATAAGAGGGTTTTTCTTCTTAGTAAAAGTGATAACCTGGCATTTACCAATGTTTAATGACATATAGTTATCCCGACACCATTTAATAAGTGTCACAATATCATTTTGAAGCATCTGGCAGTCATCCACATTGCCAACCTCTCGAAATATTTTAATATCGTCAGCATATGCAAGACACTGACACTTAAAGATGTCAAGCAGATCATTGATAAAAATTAGAAACAGAAGTGGGCCCAAGTTGGAACCTTGGGGCACCCCTGATGATGCGAGGAAAGGGACAGATTCGAAACCATTCAATACCACAAGTTGAGAGCGTTCTGATAAGTATGATGTAAACCAACGATGAAGACTACCGTGGATACCAAGGTGATGCAACTTTGCCAGGAGTACGGAATGATTCACGCGGTCAAAAGCCTTAGAAAAATCTGTATATACGGAGTCAGTCTGCTTTTTTGTATTAAATCGATCGCAGAGGTAGGACGTATAGATCAGAAGGTTGGAATTGGTTGATCGGCCCGAAACGAATCCGTGCTGATACGGACTAAGAATATGTTTAAAGTGGTTGTAGACCTGTGCATACACCAGACTCTCAAAAAATTTAGCAAACCAGCTCAATATACTTATGGGGCGATACTGGGTTACATCACTTTTGTGCCCACCCTTAAATATTGGTGTAATATTAGCTATTTTCCAGAGGGAAGGAAATGTGCCACTGATAAGACATTTGTTGTAAATGAGAAACAGAGGTTCCGTGAGCGCCTCAGCACAAAGACGTATAAAAATGGGTGGGATCCCATCAGGCCCCGCTTTTTTTGACACATCTACCCTTTTGAGAGCCGATAGAACACTATGTTTGGGAATCGTTAGTGCCGACATAGAAAAGTTGGGCGGAGCAAAACTAGGAACGTAGTTGATAACTGATTGCACACTATAAACAGAAGAGAAATAATCAGCAAAGAGATTTACAATATTGGAACCATCATCTGCAGTCCGGCTTTCGTAAATCATGTGACTCGGATATTCGTTGGTAATTCGCTTACTTTTGGTGTAACGCCAGAAGGACTTTATATTAATTGTCAAATCGCGTTCCACACGAGTGATATATAATTTAAAACATTCCTCAAGTAATATTTTAACCCGTGTCCTTAACATTGAAAAAGTGTCATAGTCCCTTGGATTACCATAAACTTTGTAGCGGTGGTGATATTTCTGTTTGGTTTTCAATGATTTAATTAGACTATTCGAAAACCACATCGGGTATTTATTTCTGCGCAATTTAGCTTTCGGGGTAAACTCGACTATAATATCCCAAAGGTGATTGGTAGCGTGTCGTGTCGACAATCTGGGATAATTGTCTCGAAAAAGCAGAATGACTAAAAACAAGGGTTTCAAGACTGTTTCAAACTGAACATATCCAGTTTATCAAATTAATTTATGCTAACTTGAAAGTAATTGATATGAAACTTATACTATAAATTACTAACTAGGTTAGGTATATACTCGACTTATACAGCTCAAAGAAATTTACGTCCTCTGGTTAAAATATAATATTTAACAAACTAGACTATAATTACAAATTAATGTTTTGTTCAAAGAAATTGGAAGTACCAAGTTTATCAAGTAGTACTTAGGCATGTCGGTGTTTTTGGTGATGTTTGATCCTATTTATTATATACTCAACTTTAATATAGTTAAAACAGTTTTTCAATGATCCAAAAATATTTTAATCATAATATCACAATTTTGTAAGCAGTATCAAAGGTCAGTAGTTTAGATGATGGCTGGGGCAACGGCGTATGGGGCGGCTACGTAGGGGGCAGCAGCGGCCACATACGGGGAAGCCACGACAGGGGCGGCAGCGGGGGCGACGTAAGCAGCGGGGGCGGCGACGTAAGCCGCGAGCCCGTTGTTGATGCGGTGGTAGTACTGCGAGCTGGTGGCGGTGATGACTGGTGAGGGCGCCACGTACGCGGCCGGGGCAGCAGCTACCAGGGGAGCAGCAACCACGGCGGGCTTGGCTGCGGCGAGAGCCACCAGCGCGGAAAGGATGACCAGCTGAAAAATACAAATATCCATATTTACCAGCCACTTTCTGGGTTTAAAGATTGTAGTCCGGAAATATTTTCCAGTGACTCGAAAATAAGAAGATGAATATCAAGTAGTATGTTCAAGTAAGGTACTGTATAGGCAAAATATTTTTACTTAAATGAGACAACTTAATTCTAAAGTAATTGACTAAACCAATTAACAGGAGAAAGAGTTTATTTGATTGCCATTTAGGCACAACTTACTATCGAAAAACAATTTTACTATCGAAAAACAATATCATTGAAAATTTAATTTTCTCTCTACTTACAAGTTTCATCATTGTGGTTTGGTTTGAATTGTTCTGTATCAGGCACAGGACTGCTGATGATGATGACTACCAGGGTTTTATACGAATGTTGCAGGCGGTGTTGCAATACCAAGACAGCGCTGAGACGCGTCTGACATTGAGGAGTATTCGTGAGGAGAATCCTACGAAAGCAATCGCTTGTGAATGCTCTATCACTTGTGTAGTTATTAATCCGTACGCGTTTTACGCCAGTACCATGGAATTCGACGTGTCACTCACTGAGAAATGCAATGAAAATGTTTTACAAATCATGTTGCCAGGTGGTACGCTATTTTGAAGTACAGTTTAAAACATAATCTTGCTTGAAATGGGTAATTATTTTTGCCTCCGAGGCAAGCATTGATAAATGAATATGTCGTTATAGTTAGGTAGATCAAAGCCGTATTTACCCTATATGGACCTGTAATGTAACCAATACAAGTTGATCTCATAATTAAACTTTACAAGCACAGGCAGACTCTTGTAGCACATTAACTAATATTCAACAAGAGCGCACCACGACGTAGGTGACGTCAAAATTACCTCCATCAGGATAGCACTCTAGGGAGACCCTCCGTTCTGTACAACTACAAAATCAATTTACGTGGTAAAAGCAAAGGGCACCGGTACACTTACTAATCATATTGTCCTCAACTATCTTTAGACATAGTAGATAATGTAGAGTGGGCGAACTAAATTTAAATTTGACTTGGAAATTATTTAAGTGCGTGTGGCAGATGCGTAAAATCCAGGAGCTTAATTTCTACCCCTACAAAGTCCTAATTCAGCTCTACGCACTCTACCCACGCGTACCTACTAATTTTACTACTCAAGTTTCTTTTATGTCACGAGTGTGTGCATTTTTAGATAGTATGATAGATATCGGAACAGGAAGTAGCAGATTTCCGCATGCGAAAATTCAGTAAAAGGGCGCCTGGTTTCAATTCCGAAATCATGTTCCTTTGGATATTTGGAAACACCACAACATAGATAAGAGTAGGTATCCTATAATGAAGGCTATGAGTACGATTGTTGCCTGTACCTTTTTTTTTTTCGTTTTTTACGTAGCCTGTTCGATATCCCACTGCAGGGCAAATGTACCTATAGATAAAAACACCTCAACTGGATTTTATATTAAACTGATGCGGACGAAAATTACCGGTTTTTTGTTTGACAAGACATCACAGATTTGAACCCATGCTGTCAAATTTATACAAAGTGACCATCCATCGCAGAGTATTCCACAGGTAGCTCTAACTCTATATCGAACTTAATTTACTGTTGTGTGAATTGCTAATTTTGTTTTTGTTTTTTTGACGAAAACAAAAGTAACGTAAGAAACTACCTAGAAAGTTAAGTAAAGACCTATCAACAGTTGTGAAAAGGTGGTATGTTACTCAGTTACTCTCACGTAGCTGAGCTAAATATTTATCATAAAATGTTGGTTATGGTGCGACACTCAACAATAGCCCACCACATGGCAGGAAACATGGTTTAGAATTTGGGAATCATGAGGTTTCACGTCCACGGTTAAGCAATCTATGTGTGGCTAAGCCTCTTTGTCTGATTGTACATAATGTGCTTCCAGAAACAATGAAGACGGAAAAACAATACAATGTACTTACAGTTGTTTTGTATAGACAAAGGGAGATTTGATAAGCCCGTTGCGTAAGCTCTTACGTGTAAGCCCCTCCCCCAATCAAAACAAGCCGACGTGACACAAACACGATGCATTCGGATGAAGGGTAGGAATTGATTCGTGTACATACTTACCTACTTACTTACGTCGTAAGTAGATGTGAACACCTGCTGTAATATAGCTTCACGAACACGAAGGATTATCAAAATAAAAGGCCGGCCGTCATCTTTACGATCATTTGCGTAGACTACTTCGTAAGCGATATGCGCGAGATGTGTAGGTATCAACCAACATACACGCGCAGTTCGCACATTTTCAACTGTTGTATCGTTTTAATTCTCATTTTAGTCAGGACCATTACACAGTACATCACATTGGTCATCTTAAATATAAATTAGTTTCAAACGAAGAAAGTTTACAATTTTTCTTGACTGAAAAATCTATATACCACGCGTCATCTCCAAACAAAATACCTGCCTTATCTAGCTTCTAAACATCTCTATTATATAAGGGGTGTTCTTGGGCAGTGCTGACGTCACGAGTGCAGTTGACATCCTGATTGTCACCAGCGGGGCGTAAGCAGGACACTCCCTGACCGAGCCCGCTACTGTCCCAGCACCCCTCTACATCTATACCCCCCCATCCACCCCTCCTCACTAAAACATTAGGAATACTACGAAGCTAATGGCATTTCTCCCAGATTCTTTGAGCAAAGGTCTTAAAAATGACTGCCAGCATTTTTATGAGTTTTATGGTAAACTAGCGACTTGCCCAAGCGGCTGCGCCTGCTGCTACTAATTTTCCCGTGGGAATAAGGATTTTTCCCGGCAAGTATACATAAAAACCTTCCTCTAAAATTGCTCTATCTATTAAAAAAACCTGTATCAAAATCCGCTGTGAAGTTTTAAAGATTTAAACAAACAGACAGAGGAGAAAAGCGACTTTGCTTTATACTATGTAGTGATATGAACGATTTACTAAAGTACCGGCGAGTTGTTGTCATCAGGGCGGTGGGCGACTAGACGTTTAAATATTTAAAATGTGCGAAAATAATTTCGAATATTTAAAAAGCTCAAAAATATATAATATTGTTTTCACATAAGGATTACCTACTGTTCTGAACTTTGGTCACAGTGATTAATTTATATTCAGCTGTTTTTCAGTACCTACAGTGAAAGTTATTGTGAGTCTCGTATTGTCGCTTCCAAGGTAGATTTTTGTGTTGAATTCCAACTGGATTACATTATTTGATACCCCTTGTTTTTTACATAATTTATGAAAAAAAAATAGGAAAATTGTATACGACAACAATATTTACATAGTTAATTCCATTTGACCAATTTTTAGTCTAAGAGAATAATAAAATAAATAAATAAAAGGCAGTTGCTTAGACTTAACGATGAACAAAGTCATATCTCCCGCTTCAACGTTACACAATACCTTTTATTTCCTTATTACTGCAGTCTGCTTCTGACATAAAACACACACAGGAGGATATCACGATTGTTTCATTTTAATACGTTTTGCATACGGTTCTCACACAATGCGGATTCATAATGTCTACCTACGTCCTGACCACCTGGCTAACCTTTACATGCTCATGGGCTGTGCCTCGGTCGAAGCATGCGGCTAAGTACTCAGTTGCCTCGGGTGAGGCAGGATAGGGAAGGTGAGTGAGGCCGTCTGGATGCAACTAATGACGTTCGCTTATCTAAACTGGGGACGTCATACGGTTGAGTAGAAGTTCGTCACGAAAAGTATGTATATCACGCCTTTATCCCTTTTGGGTTAGGCAAAGCGTTCACGACCGTAAAAAATATGGTCGCTATCACCAAGTCTGTCAATTTTTTGATGGATAAGTAGTATATCACTGTAGTAACAGGTTGTCAGCTTAAAATTGTAATACACAGGGAGCCCTCGAGTCCCTCAGTCGTCTCATACTACACCCGCGGTAAGGACATAGGGTGACGCTATTCTACGCCCACATCACACGGCAAGTACGAAAAGCTTCTAAATATTTATTGGTAACGGACAACCTTAATATTCTGGAGTGAGGTCTCAAGTTCTAAGCTGTTTTCAACAGTATTGACACGTGTAGGTCTACATTACAAATAATAAAAAGAAATACACGACACGAGGCATTTCCATGGCGCCGGATATCACAATGCATCTTTTGATATCAAGATATAAGAAAATATACTTACATGCGGAATGCTTTTGTACCGAAGGGAACAAAACAAAACGTCGATAAGTCCACGTGGAGAGAGTTATTGCGTAGTCAACGTGTTGATGGAAACTTGCACATACTTTATATGGTACCAAGTAAACAGTGAATTTGAACATAAAATAAGCTGCTCATTTGTTGGATTTTTCGTTGATGTATTTTATCGGCGATTCGTCATTTAATAATGTAACATACCTACCTAATTCAATTCATAGTTATTGTCAATCAGCACCTAATTGTGGTTGCAATTACTATATAGCCTCCATCATCAAATACGTTCGGTATTATTTACTGTGGCTAGGCGCAATTGGACATTATTGATTCTTTTTGATATACCAAAAAAACATTTTCCATGTAAAATATCCACAAAACGAGACATAATGCTTTGTATGAAAAAAGTTAAGGAATTCATCAAGCTTCTTGCACGGCCTAACTCCACTAACCCCCCAATAAATTTCTAATATATAACAATCAATAGTAATTTATCGACATTTCTTGCATATTCAGCATGTCCTTCGGGGATTTTCTAAACACGATTGCTAAGACTATGGCTGAACAAAAGCCCTACTGACGCAATAGATTCCAGACCAGACAGGAATATTCCAAGTCTTAGGGCCTGCTCATCCAAAATAACTTACATTATTCGGATCAGACAGAATTCACCTGCGTAAAGTTCAGTATTACCGATTTGTATCAAATATGACATCTTCAGCGGAAAGCTTTCTTAGGCCTTTCCCACACTTTACCGCAAAAATTACGCTACACTAACGTATGCGCATATCAGGTCCATACTAGAAACGTCAAGCCCTATACTAAAACCGCTCTCCACGTACCTACGACCCAGCGCTAGCGCAGCGTTAGTGCAGCGTCATGCGTTGGACCTGCGTCGAGAGCTTTTTGTATGGGTAGTGACTGTAACCTATGGTAGGTAGGTATGCCATGTGTAAACTTAATCATAGCTTAATGACTCTAGATAATGTGTTATCGTCCTAATGCGGGGGTAGGTACACCTCCTTACTGGGTATGTAGGTACCTTAGTATGTAACATGTTTTGCCTCCAACATTTTGAATTACGTCGCACGGGCACCTTTGTGAGACATGGACAAAAGCATCAAAACTGAGAAACCAACACCACCTACCCAATCCTTTCTTGATAAATTTGTCTTTTGTTAAACTCTGGCTATTACTTAATTGTGCGTTTTCCTGTGTAATGTAATATTATTGGTCTTATTATAGGACAAATTTAGCCACCTATTCTTTAGGGCCCTGTTTATTGAGGCCATCACGTTTACGATCGAGGTCCATTCGAGAAGTATTTTATTATTATTTTGTAAGTAGGTAACGTACTTTTTTATTAATCTGGTCGTTGGACGCTTTGATGTTTCACACAAAAAGATTGACTAACATAACGAGAAAATTGCAAGAGAATATGATCGAAATAAAAAGAGAAAGGTGAGGAATGTTACGAACTCTTTTAATAATAAGTTTTTTGAGTGATGTGTGAAAAAAAGGTGTCCAAATAGACTAATAAAAGAGAAAGTGAGTATCAAAGGCGATTATTTTCATTTGTAGGATTTTTGGACCAATAATTCTTATTTGTTTAGTACTTAATGGTTTGAGAGCACGGACTCTATCACCATCCAAACAATGTAACGTTGGTATTTTAGTTAATTCAATTTGCGCGCTTTGATGTCAATCTTGAAATCTTTGATGTCATATCAATACAATGGTATAACAACTATAAAATGAAGTCGCTTTTGCGTTTTTCAGTTTGTCTATTTTTAATAATGCTATGCGAATTATTTATATTTTTATGTTTTGTCTGTCATCAATACCCCAAAGGATTATAATGCATTTTTTCAACAGATAGAGCGATTCATGTGTAAGGTGTGTATGTATAACACTTGCCCGGAAAACTTCTTATTATCACTTATGACATTAGCAGTGGGTGCAACCACTGGGCGGGCTGCAGTACTTTATAATCCGAAACTCTGCGACTAAACTGATGCAGAAATAAAATAAAATATTTATTTTACCTGGGTTTACGAAGCACAATACACAACATCATCATCATTCTCCATGCCATGCGTTATCCCGTTTCTTAGGGTCGGGATCATAGGGGATTTGACGTGGAACCAATTTTTACACAGAGCCCCCGCCGCAGAGATCAGATATCTCTGCAACCCGATGGCTAACCTGGCCCGAATCCTCGACAAAATATACAACAATCCACATAATTTTTTAATGAGTTTCTTTTTTTATTGTTATTATTTCAGTATTTATAATACCTACGTAAATATACTTGAACTTCCTCTTGACCTTGAGTTAGCCTTTAGAACAGTTAAAATGCAAATCTCATGATAATTAAAGGTTGCTAAGGTGCTCCGATCTAACGTAAATACTGTGTTGTCATTGTGTTATATTCCACATTGCACCATATTTATGCAATAAAGTTGCAATATAGTTAGTAGCCGTACAGAGTCTTAGATTAGAGTATTAAAATTATTCCTTTCAGGGTGTAACCGGACCGAGTAAGTGAAAAAAATCCCCAAGAAACAAAGGTAGGTAGTAAGTTAGGTTTATATATCTTTTTTGAAAGAGAACCAATTTCAAAGGACGTATGGACGTATATGTTCGAACCTATTTTTTTTTGTCGATTTATACGTTTTTTATAACCTTCTCCTAAGTATGACAAATACTTTTCTGAAAATCGCATCAATATGAGTTCATCCAAACGCGAAATAATCGCGGACAAACATAAATACATACATTACATACATGCAAACATTCAAGTCAATCTCAAGATCCAGACTGAATCTTTCTCAGAACTACCGAAAGTTCTATTACGTAATTATCTGGGGATATTCCTTGTAAATATTACTCATATAGCGTGTTACATGAAATTTTCGGGACATATAGGCTCTTCATAAATTCCTTAAACCCAACAAAATCACGAATCAAAATAATAAGTAGAGCGTAAATTTTGAAATGTTTGTTTTATTGATCACAGAACAGGCGGTGTCCTTAAGGCGTGTCTCTTTCGCCAATTTTTTTCAAATATCCAAAAAAAAAAACTTCTGTACATTGCAACGTGGCCATCAGCGCCGCGTGTTTCTCCAAACATTCGACAGCAACATCAAATCATATAGAAATGTATCATCGGCGCTGGAGACGCGACTTAAGAACATTCTTTGAAAATTTACCATCGGTTGTTGTTACGATTACCACCACCACCGCCGCCGCCACCTCTGTTGGACGAGAAGAACCACCGAAACACGCCACTTATCAAGTCCAGGGTACGTTTCTTGATGACGTGCGGGTGTCTGTACAGCCCCGGCGCGTACACTTTTCCAGCAGGTAACAAATGTTCAGCGTAAGGAGCATATAGCAGAGGTACGTAAGGGATTCTTGGCGCGCCAAAGTAGGGTGTAGTGAATAAAGGAGCCGATCGCTTTTTGATGAAATGAGTGTAGGCGAGCGGCGCGTGGGCTAGAGGAGCTGGCAGGACGGCGGGTGCGGCGTATGCGTTGTACAGCACTGGAGATGCGTAGGTGATGGTCGGGACATAGGGAGCAGCAAACAGCGGCGCAGATCGCTTCTTGATAAAATGTCCGAAATACGGCGAGGAGTAGGCGAGGTACGGCGAGGGGTGCACGACACTGCTGGCCTGCTTGGTAATCGTTGCAACGGCTGGTGCTATAAACGCCGACGAATACGGAAGAGGCCCGATAAGTGGCGATGTCAACACTGCCCCTGGCTCACCCGGCATGCACCACAAAACCACACAAAATGCCACCAGCTTCCACATCTCGACGAATTCTGATACAAATGGGCACCGATCCCTTTGATGGTATATATAAAGGAATGATCAGAAATAAAACAAAAGATAATCTTGCTGAAACCGGTGGCCGTGATCAGGAAGTTAGTATTTATGAACAAGAGCAAGGCCGTGGCCCTATAAAGAAGTGCCTAGGTTGTGTATTATTTGTACACTAATAGGTTCACAAAACAAAATAAGAATATTAAATATATATACTTACTTACTTACATAAACGTATTAACATCCTCAATGTAAATTCAAATAAAAATTAACGCTAATAAATTACCGGTTATCACAAAAATTGTAATTACCTTATTTTTTTGTGGTGAGTACATATCTATAGATTATAGTTGTTCAGAGTAAAAAAAAACTGTATCAACTGCAATGTATTTATATTTATATGCAAGCTTGACCAATATATAAATGCAGATGCTCCTATTGAACAGAGACCAACGTTGTTCTTAACTGAAAAGCCAAATGAACCAACAATTTGTAATTGCCTCTTTTTCCCCTTTATCCAATTTATCAACAATTGAAGTTCGACTTTTCATTGGTTATTTAATACAGTCTGTATTTGTAAATAACTAAAGCAATAACCTCAGCCTGAACCAGAAATAAACTCCGTGAAAGTCATTGAACCATCGCATTGATTGAATCAAAACGTACGCAGCAAACCACATGAACATCGCACCCGGAAATTGAATCCTGAAAGCCTACAGATGAACTCTGGTTCACGAAAAACAACCTGGATTTATCCTGTTTTTTTCCAGTCAACCGATTTTTTTTCTCAGCAGGCTAAAATTTTTTTCTTACTCAGTCTACCGAGATTCTTTCTTAGCTCGCTAAAAATAGAAAACACGAGCTAGACTTTTCGAATTCAATTTTGAATGTTTACACTTACTGCTGCGTAGTTGGTATGTGCTTTTCACGTGTCCTGAAATTTTACATTACGATGCCTTATGTAGTTTCAAGATTAGATATGCGCGGTAAAAAACCTGCTCCTTTCGCTAACTGGCGCGATTCGCCAACTCAATCTGTACCTACTCGCCTACTTCAGTGATGAACAGTGAACATAAAAAATCAGTTCGTTTAGTTCCTAGTAGGTGGCGCTGGCTGCAAATGAAAGCTTTTTTAAAAGCTCTGCATATTGTTGTCACGGGACGCACCTACACTCGTATTGACAGATCACGTGAAAATTCCATTTATCCTACATCTCACCGCCTATTTCTACTGTCTTGCCAAATTTCTATCGAAATATGACGTATGTTTATTGTAAGTAGGTATTGTTCCTAAGTACATTGTATTAGCTAACAAAGATCAAATCAATACTTAAATAAGTCGGTAAGGGGTTGTTCCATTCATTTGGACCTCTATTATGACTATATTTACTTAATAATAGCATAATACTGTATTTTAAGGACACCTTATAAATGTGCCGTATTAAGTAAAGGTGGAAACGTGATGGCATAACAAAAAGGTCATTGTTATGAAATAATTGTAAATGACCTTATACAAAAGTCAGGACGTAGATTTCAATGACCATTTGACTCCTTAATTTTAGTAAAATAGCATACAGCCTTTGAGCGGAATAAATGAAAGCCTGAATAAATAATAGCTAACACGTGTAAATTTTCTGCAAAAAATCCATTAAATCTCTTTCAAAATATTTACAGGTAAATATTTCTTTGCTCTGTATAAAGGAAGAAAATATTTTAAATCTAATCGCGTCATAAGCAAATACTACAATTTCTTGTCGAGAGACTAAATGTCAAAAATTGAAAGACATGGGAATGACGAACAAAGAAGGTGTAAATTGCTCAGCAGTGAGATACCTCTAGCTAAAAATAAAAATTTATAGCATCATGAATAATACAATATTTTAAGTTCTTAAAATTTTATTCACAGTAAATATATTTGGCATTATCGTTGGGAGTACCAGGTCGTCATGAGTTCGAAGGGAGCAGTAGCTCTTCACTTGAGGTAGTACGCGTAGGGGGAAGCGTAAGAGTAAGCTGCGTAGTACGGAGAGTAGGCACCGTAGGAGTAGGCCACTGGCGCTGTGTAGGCTGCGGCTACCGGCGCAGTGTATGCCGCTGCTACAGGGTACTCGTAGACCAGGGGCTTGGCGGCGGCGAAGGCCAGGAAAGCGGCGAGCAGAACCACCTAAAGATAAAACATGGTATGTTTAGTTGACGTTTAGGCCTTTCTCACACTTCAGCGCAAAATAACAGTGCAGCGTCGTGCGTTGGACCTGCGTCGAAAGCGGTTTTTGTATAGGGATTGACGTTTTAGTATGCACCTCACAGGTGCATACGTTAGCGCAGCGTTACTTTTGCGCTGAAGTGTGATAGATGCCTTAATTATTTAACCTACTATCTACTGGGCAGATTATAATCAAATAAGGTAATTTCTCCTACATAATTGTAGGCTGATTTTCCGAACGAAGAGAAAAGGTCATTTTGACTTTATTTATTGATTTTCTGTTGTGGTTTTGTTAATTAATGATATTCTTATTATAGAAGAAATTGACTGAGGATTGTCAGCTGCATCTGTCATTGTCATGATTAGTTCATAAACAGGGCTTGATCGACAGACTATTCGGTCGCCGTGTAAAAATGGAATCATAATTTCATAATACTCTACTAAATTCATAAAACTAACAAATAATTTAGAAAAAGACGTCTTCATTTCTTAGGTTAGTACTTACGGCTAAGGCGCATCGCACACTTAAAGCACGACGGACCGCTAAATGTTGCAGCGGTCTGTCAGATCCATACTAGAAACGTCACTCCCCATACTGAATCTGCACTCGACGGTCGACGCTGCGATAGCGCTGCGTCGACAGCGGTTGAGCAGTTTTAGTATGGGGATGGGCATTTCTAGTATGGATCTGACAGAACGCTGCGATATTTTAGCGGTTCGTCGTGCATTAAATGCGCGATCCACCTAGAATTTTCTGAGCTACTAAAAATTTTAGAAATACTTTAGCAAAAACACGAAAAAATATATGTCAAATAGGTATTTTGTAATTTTCATCTTTTTGCAAAAAATCAAATTTTAACTAAACATAACACCTAATTCACAAAAAAAACTTTAGAAAATAAATTAGAAAGTCGCTTAATAAAAAGATGCTCATGGCGACACGATAAATTCCTTACCTAATTATTTTTTCTAGCAAAATGATTAGGAAATTTTCTATTTTATGTTGCTACCTACGGTTCTAACAGATGATATAAAAATGTTCTTAATTAGAAAATATTACACGAAAATAATAATTCTATTGCTCCCTTATCCTATTTCGTTAGACAAAATATTGTATCATTTTAAAATTCATTTAAAACCTAAGAAAAATAAACAGTACTCACGTATTTGAACATGTTGTCAGTTGTTTTGTTTGTTTGTTGCGATGAGACACAGTACTCGATGTACACTGATGATCTCTGCACCAGGAGTCTTTTTATATTGACACAGGCAAGTAGTTAGATGTACAATGCCGGACGGTCGGATAACTAGACGAATATCCTCCTTAGCTGATTATGCATTGTGATCACGCACAGCCTTGCATAGTGTCCACGTCTTAAAACTTGTAAGATCAAGGATACGAAAATTCAGACGCATAATGATGTGTATATGTGCAATGGGATACTCATTAAGACGTTTTTTTTCTTTTTGTTAGTTGTTTTATTACAAGTATTTTAGTAAGAAAATAGTGTAATACGCATGTACTTACAAGAAACTTCAGAGATTAGTAAATTCGATAATATGCTGCAAGTTTTTAGATGGTACTCTTTAGGGAAGTGTTGTTTGACTAGACATTAATTATATAGGTACTAATTCTAAAGCAGTAATGTGTAGACATGATATCTGTTCCACAAATATTTTTTTTTACATTTTTCTTTTCATTTCTATATTTTTTTGCGTCACGGAAATATTTAGTTTTATTTAACTAACCCTGATGATCTTCATTACTTTTACATACTATTAATTAAATCAACTCAAGGACAGTTGAGCTAGATCCTGATAATATAATTTATATTTTGCTGCTATAAAAGTGACATGTCTGTTGAGATTGATACAAAACTGGAATAATTCAATTTATAAACAAGCTTTTGACGGTTTTATTACTACACAGAATTTGAATTTATACCTTTTATATCTATTAGATCCATTTGTCATGCTGCTGTTACAAAAAGTTTGAAATATCTTTCTGCTTATAGGTGGGTTGCCTGCAGAAAGTTGCGCGCGGGGTATAAAGTAATATAAATATGACATCCAGCCAGGTTCAAGTGTCACATTTCACACAAATCGAAAATTGATTGTAAATTCATCAAACGTCTTACGTTTTACGGTTGTCTATGCTTTAATAAGTAGAACAAAACACGGTTTTTTGTACAGATATTTGCAGTATATTTAGAAAAGGATCGACTGGTTGCACCAAAAGTCAAAAATGTCTTCATTCACATTTTATTTCGCCAAAGTTGTTTGCGCTTAGCGAAAGTGCCACGTATTACTCGATTTTCCAAATAACCGTCACTGGCGCTGGACTGACACTCGAGCCTGATTAGATTTTCCTTATCCTCCCTAATTTTGGGTTCGAGACAAAGTTCTTAAAATAGACTGGGATATTTATAAACATTTTATGTAACAATGAAATCTGATCACAGCTTATTAACAACCAATCTTAAGAAATGCCGTGTGATGCCGGCTTAGAATAGCATCACCCCATATCCTTCCCGCGGGTGTCGTAAGAGGCGACTCAGGGACTCGAGAGTATTAGTGTATTACAATTTTTAGGCGACAGGCTGACAACCTGTCACTATAGTGATACACATGTTTTCTGAAACAGCCTTGGAAGACAATCCTCAAAAATGTCAGACGTGGCGATGGCGACCGTGTTCTTCCGGCCGCTAACGCTCTGCCTACCCCGCAAGGGACAGAGGCGTGATATGTGTATGTATGTATGTAATCTTAAGAAAATTTTAATGACATTAACATAGTCCTCACCAATTATTTCATGAACGCTGTTGTTCATGTGAGGATGGAATTTCGTAAACACTGGTATAATAAAATTGTGTTTTTTTTTTGATACTGTAACTATTACTTATGATTGACAGTTTTGACAGTAAATCTTTGATATCATAAAATATGTTGGAATTTCACTGGTGAATTAACACAGGTAACAAGTAATACAATACAGAATCGGAAAAAGAAATTGTTTAGCAGTGATTGAAATAGTTGTTACGACAAAAATGCAAAGACTATGCTGAATAGAGGCAGATGTATTCTTTAGACACGTTGAGTGATGCTGGTCTGCCTAGTACCGAGCAGGACGCGAGGGCCGATCGTGCGGATCACAGGTCGTTGTATGCGAATGTGCCTCACTCTCTTCACTGGGCTGTACCTGAACCTGTGTATGGTCTTTCTTCTTACTTGACACTCGACACTCGCCATCATTACAAATAGCAGGAGGAACCATATCAGCCACTGAAAAATACAAGTGCACAAGTAGGTAGGTAGAGTTCGACCACGAACGCCACTATAATTCCAGTTTCTTCTTTGCGTTTTGATTTTATTTTGCAGAAGACTATAAAATACGATTTTTTAGACAATTATTATTTTTCGTAGAATAGGAATTGTTATATTTCTTTCCAAAGTACCTAAACCGGGCGACAAAACTATTAAGAAAAGATATTATTAAACTGCGGAGTAAATACATGAATTTGTGAACTATTGTAAGAAATGAATATAATTGTGCCATAAATAAATTTCTCGAGAGAATTTTAACAAAACCAGCTGGATTTTTACCAAGAATTTTCGCCATTTCCGGTTAGCGACAAAATTGAACAGAAAAATTAATTCTGGCACCAAAAAAGGAATTTTGGTAAAAAAATGTATGGCTAAACCCTCGTTACTAAGAAAAATGATGCCCCAAAAACATTTTGTGAACAAGAAAAACAAACTTAGGCACGCAATTTCACTCACCGCCTTTAAAAGCATCGCGATCTTTCACCTAGTTATGAGTTTGTTCAACTCCTCAATTTA
The DNA here is from genome assembly GCA_029255805.1 of Keiferia lycopersicella. Classification (NCBI taxonomy): domain Eukaryota; kingdom Metazoa; phylum Arthropoda; class Insecta; order Lepidoptera; family Gelechiidae; genus Keiferia; species Keiferia lycopersicella. Next base: position 7,206,459 of record JARACZ010000010.1, read on the forward strand.
AAGCTTTTCATACATTCCGAAACCAATTTATAACCTTAGACCAAAGAATAAACGAGATGGAACTATGCAAAGAAATCAAGTTAGGTAGGTACTCTAAAAGAAATGTAAGATCTGAAAACGATTTTGTTGAAGATACAGTTTATGAAGAAGTGCTCGTGAACTCACTTTCGAAAACACAAGTTACTCTGCTTACATACAAGCTCCATCTGCATTATTTCTTAATCCGAGTTTAGGTTTCGATAAATTTTCACCAGTATTAATCAATGACTTTTCATCAATTTACGAATTAGTGCACGTTATGGTGTGTGTAGCTCACTAAATGATTTTTGCCTTAAATGCAAATCTATCGACTTGTTGCTGTTTGCTTTTTTACGCTGGGCTTCTTCTTTAATTTAGGTTGAGATTTAAAAAACACTTTGACATGATAGTAAATTTAAAGTAGGCAATTGTGTAAAAATCTACTTACTCAGATAGAATAACCTGTTTTTAACAATATAAGTACCTTCAACTGCATTAGATATTTTAAAAGGATAAAATTGAAAAGTATTTTTCTTCTTAACCGTATTAAATGATCCTTTGAAGTCAGTACATTGAACTTCCACCTACGTTTTATATGAAACAATTTTCCATCAATTAACCACTACATGTCCGTGAACCTCACGGGAAATAACTCGTGTTGCTGTCCGCTATTATGTGAAACGGATGCATTTGTTTGACAGTTAGTTAGTAATACTAACTTTGCAGACGGTCCACTGATGATCGCTCTATCTAGAGCCAGGTAGGTAGATAGGTGTAGGATATCCATATATACTTACATTATTAAACCTATACAGGCTGTAAAAAAAATTTGCTGCAAATATTTTTAGGGGTGAACCAGCCCATAAAATTTAACAACTTTTCCCAGGGAGCATAAGTCAAAATATCCGACTCAACTGTATGGGAGGTCCAAATTTTTTTTCATATTTTGGCTCATGTTCCCTGGGGAAAGTTGTTCAGTTTTATGGGCTGGTTTACCCTTACAATATTTGCAGCTAATGTTTTACACCCTGTATTTGGTTGTCATGCCTTGCCGTTTTGCCATATTTTATTAAGGTGATGAAAAAGGTTAATTGTTTAACTGACCCTAAAATTCATCGGGTCATTGGATGACGTGGTGTCCCACACAAAAAGAAGAATAACTTACAAAAAGTTTATGATAATAATCCAACAGTCAAAAAACACCCCTAACTGAAAAATCTGTTATCGGTTTCAGTAAATTGAAATTGAAACAAATTGAGGTACTTATCATCATTCATTCTCCTTGCCTTATCCCGTTTCTTTGTTGGGGTCGGTTTATCAAACGAACAAAATAATTATAATTTATAAAATGTTTGTGCAGATTGTCACTGAACTTGGCACATAGTATTTGATGTCAACATCCTAAAACAAAGCCCCTGAGGTCAATTCGATACGTTACAGGACTGAATCAACAACCCTATATTAGAGCCTTTAGATCTGTACATTATATACTTCTAAATAGGATTATATTGACTTATGCAGTATATACGAGTATTGTTAGATTGGGTTAGTATAGGATTGTATCTACAAAAATGTATTCAACTTATGGCGGGTGACAGGAAGAATCCAGGTGGTGTCGGGAAAAGGGTAGCTACCCGCCTGGCCGGGTGTTGTGGCCAGGGGACCGACGGGTCCACCTGGATTGGATTGGAAGTTGTATATATGCGTTGCGCGGTGAACACTTCGATACCGCGTTTCAGGCCCATTGTTCTGTCACGTGGCGCCATCTCTCCGATATGTTGAGAACTCCTGTTGCGTCTTGTAGCTTGTGAACCACTTGAGTGAGCTTCATGTTGTAGCCACCAGAGGTCGCTACAGTACTCCCCCTCAAGACCGGAGGTCGATTCGATACCGTAAGCGAGCGTAGTGGGGCTGATGACGTCATTGTAGCGTGATGATGCAGTCTGGCTTGGCGAAGCAGTGTAGGTTCCAAATGTCCACGGTGAGTCGGGATGATGATGGAAGACCAATGAAGCTGCCGGTCCTGGTTCCAATGTCCACGGTGAGTCGGGTTGATGAGGAAGACCAGTGAAGCCGCCGGTGCTGTGACTGTGGTAGTTGCTGGTGACGTAGTAGTTAGCTCCGTGCTTTAGTGGTTGGTGCGTGGTTGAAGGCTGCGAAGTCCATTGTAGAGGTCACCAATATGGCGGGTGACCGGAGGAATCCAGGTGGTGTCGGGAAAAGGGTAGCTACCCGCCTGGCCGGGTGTTGTGGCCAGGGGACCGACGGGTCCACCTGGATTGGATTGGAAGTTGTATATATGCGTTGCGCGGTGAACACTTCGATACCGCGTTTCAGGCCCATTGTTCTGTCACGTGGCGCCATCTCTCCGATATGTTGAGAACTCCTGTTGCGTCTTGTAGCTTGTGAACCACTTGAGTGAGCTTCATGTTGTAGCCACCAGAGGTCGCTACAAACTCTTCTCCAAAATATAAAGCAGTAATAGGTTCATCTATATAAGTTCATAGAAAAAAATATTAGATACGTAGCCAATTGAGTTTTAAAGAAAGATTAGTACCAAAATATTTTATTTATTACGGTCAATGAACGATATTTCTTAGAATTAGTCCAAGGTTAGAAAATGTAATTTCATAGGAGTAAATGCGATGGTAGACAAGAAAATTTCTAACAAATTCATTTAGTGATAATTTCTTTTTGTTATTTCTAATGACGAAAGAATAGTTGTTTTTGATTGTATGACTTTTTTGTGATGATTCATTAGTTTTAAGAATACACCCAAAAATATATGTACAGAACTTAAAAAAAAAAACATATGGTATACCGAAGATTAGTCGAGTAATGAATTGTTGCACCTGTAGCGACCTTTCAAAGATTCTCTTCTTAAGTTGTTACTACTACATACACATACATACACATATCACGCCTTTATCCCTTACGGGGTAGGCAGAGCGATAACGATGGCAAAATTACGGTCGTTATCGCCACGTCTGACAGTATTTGAGGGTCGTTGCAGATAATTCGTGTATCACTGTAGTGACAGGTTGTCAGCCTGTCGCCTATAATTGCAATACACTTAAAACCCTCGAGTTCCTCAGTCGCCTCTTACGACACCCATGAGAAAGAAATGGGGTGATGCTATTCTAAGCCGGCAAATAGTACTACTAGGTATTAAAAATTCCGCTAGTTTTCATAAGTAAAAACGTCATTTAGGTGAAAAACAATACTAAGGCAGACTATCCCTAATTTGTGACTTTACTTAGCCAGTCAGTGATATACAGAGGACATCGCCATAGTTACCTACTCATTGTCCCCAAGGTGTCTTTGATCTCTTTTTATGTCATAATTGAAATAATAATTTGATAGACATTATAACACTATGTAACAAGACAACAGACTAGGTCAGGTATTTGTACTGTAATAGGTCAGTCATAGTAATTCGAGATCATTATTTTCGTTAAAAGAAATATCATTCTTGTTGCGAACGAAAGTGTCAATAACATCTGCTGTTTTTTTTTTTAAGACAGAACACTTTTGAAACGGAAAAATACGTAATACATACATACATACATATATCACGCCTTTATCCCTTGCGGGGTAGGCAGAGCGTTAACAGCCGTAAGAATACGGTCGCTATCGCCACGTCTGACATTTTTGAGTATTGTTTTCTAAGGTTGTTTCGGAAAACATGTGTATCACTATAGTGACAGGTTGTCAGCCTGTCGCCTAAAAATTGTAATACACCAATACTCTCGAGTCCCTTAGTCGCCTCTTACGACACCCACGGGAAGGATGTGGGGTGATGCTATTCTAAGCCGGCATCACACGGCATCAATTAATAATTAAAAATAATTAAAAATAGACAGAATATAATATACTTACTTTTATTAATTAGGTACTAGTTACGTAGAAACAGTATGGCGGATCGCACACTTAACGCACGATGGACCACTAAAATATCGCAGTGGTCTGTCAAATCCATACCAGAAATGTCAATCCCCATACTAAAACCGCTCAACCGCATTCAATGCAGCGCTATCGCAGCGTCGTCCGTCGAGTGCGGTTTTAGTATGGGATTGTCATTTCTAGTAGTAGGTATGGATCTGACAGACCGCTGCGATATTTTAGCGCTTCGTCGTACGTCAAGTATGCGATCCGCCTAAAACATACAGTTGCGTTAACGTTTAATAAGATTATGATAGTCCCATTTAAAATTGTATGAGAAATGTGATGTCCCATTTTCCGTCCTATATACCATCCTAGGTATTTCGTAATAATGCGTCGCGTAATTTTTAGTTCTTCTCATTCAAAATCAATAAAGCCATTTCAAGTTAAACAACCATAATATCAATCTGCTACTTGTAGAGGCGGCTGAATTCTGTCACTAGGGTTCATTGGGTCGTTGGACGGCTCAGTGTCCCACACGAAGAGAGAGAATAAAGCCATGCTTATTAACAAAAAAAATTGCAAAGTGCTTTTCTTGATTTAAGTAAATGTCGAAGTAAATTGCTTGATTAAGAGGCGTTTGTATTAGTTCCGTGTGCGTCACATCCGTTTATCATAATTGTAATCGTGTTTTTTTAAAGTCGCTCTTTACAACTTGGCACATGTAGGAGTTTATCAACAGAGCTATTGAATAATTAATGCATTTTTTTCTTGTAAGAATTGATATACATTGTTGGTACGATTAAAGGTGTATCACATACTTATTTACACCGTGTGATGCCGGCTTAGAATAGCATCACCCCACATCCTTCCCGTGGGTGTCGTAAGAGGCGACTAAGGGACTCGAGAGTATTAGTGTATTACAATTTTTAGGCGACAGGCTGACAACCTGTCACTATAGTGATACACATGTTTTCTGAAACAACCTTGGAAAAAAATCCTCAAAAGTGTCAGACGTGGCGATAGCGACCGTATTTTTACGGCTGTTAACGCTCTGCTTACCCCGCAAGGGATAAAGGCGTGATATATGTATGTATGTATGTACATACTTATTTATAGGTACTTACGGATCAAAGAGAAATATTTTATTTGTTTATTCATTCGGTTCACTAAGATATGAATAAGCGCTAGCTAAACCTAGATAGATAATTGCTTATATTTAAGTTATTGGTCACTTAGGTGGATCGTACACTTAACGCACGATGGACCGTTAAAATATCGTATCGTTCTGTCAGATCCATACAAGAAATGTCAATCCCCATAGGTACTAAAACCGTTCAACCGTTGTCAACGCAGCGCTATCGCAGCGTCGTCCGTCGAGTGCGGTTGTAGTATGGGGAGTACCGTTTCTAGTACGGATAAACAGACCGCTGCCGTTAAGTGTGCGATGCGCTTTACGATATTGTTATATCGATAAATAAGGTCGTCTCTAATTTTTACCTTAGTTTTAGCAGAAACTAAAACTAGTAATTAAGAGGTCATCTTAGCCCCCTTTTTGTGCACTTTAATAATAGTTTGACTCACTGATCCAATCTTTCTAAAAGTCTACCTCCCAAAATCTCCAAGGAATACTAGGTATTACTCGTTAATTACTATCACAAGCACATACATGCCTAAACTTACAGCAATCCATTAGGATGCTATGCAAGTATCGCAAGGCTGTTTCTTCATACAGTTCGATACAAAAAGTATAAAACACACCCACACATAGCACCTGACATCAAACACTCTTGTGCTCTCAATCGCAAAAGAAATCAATCAAAATGTTCAAGCTGGTGAGTTTGAAAAAAATAATCACGGTATATTCTCTCGGGGCCTCGGTTTCTTAAGGAGTCAAGATGAAGTGAACGATCTAACAAGTATTTTTATCAGTATAAGCACATCGTAAATGTATAAAACGTTTTAGAGGTCCAGTAGACAGTACATGGTTTGACTCTACAGCTCATTAGATGGTTCTTTGACTTACTGGAATTCAAATAAAAAGAATAAATTGCAACAAAGGTCTTGTCTCCAAAGAAAATGCATGATCAAAATTTGATGGCCTTGGGGTTCTCATTAAAACACTTTAATGGTCTTAAGAGCTCTCTTGAGCATTCGTAACGCATGCGTCTGTCAGATGCAAGGAAATATCAGCTTTCTCATACTTAAAACTGGCGCTGACGCTGGAGCAACGTAGGAACTTGCAATGGCATCTGTTACTAGTACATTTAATAAGGTAGTTGCAATATACCTATCTCTTTTGCACTAACGGGCGTCAAGTGCGCGATTGGCTTTATGTTCTGAAAGAAAGACAAGCCGTACTTACCTACTATTTTCTGTGTATATTTTTTCATCGCACGCAATATAGCATGGCTATACTGGTGATTGATTGAGTTCATGATTATTTCCGGGTCTTAGTGAAATCTGGGGCACAATTTTATTCGCCAATATACGTATATAAGGGCTTTGATCTCGCAGGCACCAATCTTTTCTAGAAGAAAATATTGTTCTTATTTTTTCCTTGAAATATATGTTTTTGGCAATCGGCTTCGTAAATTGTTCTGTTCCAATGAGTTTATTGTTAAAAATTACTAAAATCTTCAATCTTCTTAAACGTCTTGACTTTTTTATATTCTGATTTTCAATATGAAATCTAACTTTTCTTGTTAGTTCTTTGATCTCATAGGATCTCTGATAGGATCTACATGTCTAATCATAACAATATAATGTAACCATTTTATAACCCAAGGATTATCAAGGGAAAAATTGATATAATTTAACTTCAGCTGTAATTTTTTTTTATAAGACACCTAAGAATACATATCTATTTTTCGTGTGGGACACCCAACCCAATACAAACGTGTTAATTAAAACTTATACGAGTCTTTTTTTTGCAGTTCATTCTCGCCTGTTTCCTGGCCGTTGTCGCCGCCTCACCCAAGCCAGGCCTGCTGGCTCCCGTGGCATACACAGCGGCATACCCCGCGCCGGTAGCGGCGGCATACACCGCATACCCGGCATACAGCGCCGCTTACGCCGCCCCGGTGGCCGCCGCTTACTCCGCACCTGTCGCCTACTCCCCATACGCTTATGCATCACCTTATTCCGCCTACTATCTCCGCCGTTGATCCTAAGACTGGGGCCACAGAAAACTAACTATAGGTACTCGCTCTGGGACTGCCTGTAAAACAATAAACGAGTGTTAATGATTTATTCTTGCTATTTTTATTGTTATCCAACCCAGTTACATTATATATTTAATCACCAAAACAATTTCATGTCGTCAAGATGCGAGCATATTATGGGTTACCCTGAGAAAAAGGTATCAGATCTCCTGAATCTATACTCCCTAAGAATATCATCAGAATTTGATCTGTCTAGGGAAACCAAAGTTATGACGGTTCAAAAAATTACAAAGCACGTCTTGGAGAAAAAGTAAGTTGTGTTCTCACTTGAAGCACGGTCGTGCAATGCATATCCCGCAGAGCTTACAGCTGCTAGAGAAATAAAGAGAAATGGCACAATAATAAATGTCATTGACACAATTTTATGATTTACTTAGTCTCCTAATAAATGAGCTATTTGAGATTAGACGATCTAGTAAGTACAATAATGGGTAAGTGAAATAAATAACCCACTTCAGAGAAAGACGGAGTCACCTAGTGACTATTTGTGCTAGGTGATTGACTTGACGTGAATAGGGCACTTTATTAGGGTACACTAGGACGTCTCTAATGTCCCATTGAGCAGGTCGATGAATTCAAAACTTATGATGACTGGTATTGTATTAGCTCACAAAATTAAATAATGACCCGCCGGTTCATTTGAGGTGAACACACGGCCATTATACACATGAAAACTTTCTTTATAACACACTAAAGCGCCAAAGACCGGATGAATAAATCCATTTACTATTATTATAATACTAAGTATTCAGCGATTGTGCTAAATATTGCTACTATAGAGCAGTTTAGAGAGAATAAAGATCTATCTAGAAGGTAATTATACGAAGTTTGGAGTCAATCGTGTATTGGTATTCTGATATTGTGCAGGCATTGTTAGCAATAAGCCAATAAATTCTAAAAGGATCATACATTTGTATACAAAAAGGTCATTAATTTAACTAAAAGATCTAGATATAGAACTGTAAACTTTTATGAACTTTCTGTGTTTTATTAACATGCCAACGACATCTTACAAATTGATCCTATAAAATATAGGATACCTTTGTATCGCCGTCTTTCAACTAGGATCATATTAAACACAGTACATGACTCTTAAAAGTTTAAGCCAAAATAGATAAATATTATGGACTATCTACTTACAAAAACACCATTTGTTTTCTAACTAGCGAACTAGGTTGTTATTGTGGGGTAATCCAAACAAAGGTCGAAAAGTGCTATTTGCATAATTTTGCAGTACTTAAACCACCTTTTGTATTTGAGCATACCAAATTAAGCGGCCTTCGTAATATTTTCATTATGTGATATAGTGTACTTAGTGCTATACTTCCTTGGCTTGCATACAATAAACTCTCTTGTCTAGTACTATTATTATTTACGACTACCTATTTGTCAATATACAGGGTGTACAAAAATTATCTGCAAATATTTTAAGAGGTGAACCAGTCCATGAAACTGAACAACTTTCCCCATAGGTCTAAATATGAAAAAAATAAATTGGGCCACCAATACAAAATTACCAACAGACCAAGCAAATTGTATGGGAGGATCAAAAATTTTTTTCTCATATTTCGACCTACCTATGTTCCTTGGCGAAAGTTGTTCACTTTCATGGGCTGGTTCATCTCTTAAAATATTTGCATCTAATATTTTTACACCTTACAAAAGGTACCAATGGCAGTGGGCTGGCCACATTTGTCGTAGAACCGATGGACGGTGGAGTAAGCGGGTTCTCGAGTGGAGACCACGCCTCGGCAAGCGTAGCGTTGGACGCCCTCCGGCCAGATGGACCGATGACTTGAAAAAGGCGGCTGGTAGCGACTGGATGGCAAAAACGGGAGATCGTGCCTTATGGCATTCCCTGGGGGAGGCCTACGTCCAGCAGTGGACTGCAATAGGCTGAAATAGAAATAGAATAGAAATAGAAAAGGTACCAACACACGCAGCTGACAAAAAATACTACCCTTCTTCGTTTCCTATTGCGTTAAGCTGCCAAGTGTGTTGTTCGACTTAGCTCACGGTGATAATCTTTGTGTGTGGATTTGGACCCGCCATCGTAAGCGTTTGCTGTGTGATGCCGGCTTAGAATAGCATCACCCCATTTCCTACCCATGGATGTCGTAAGAGGCGACTGAGGGACTTGAGGGTTTCAGGCGTAATACAACTTTTAGACGACAGGCTGACAACCTGTCAGTATAGTAATACACAATATTGTCTCAAACGACCCTCTATATTTGTCAGACGTGGCGACATCGACCGTATTTTTGCGGCCGTTAGCTCTCTGCGTACCCCGTAAGCGATAAAGGCGTGATATATGTATGTACATATGTAACGCAAGCATTAACGAAGATGACATGCTCAGGGAGGTCCCTGTTGTGTAAGTTTATTGGATTATAGAGGCATATCGTAATAAGAAAACACAATCTGGTTTTATTATTAGATTCAGGCTTTATACCTATAGGCAGGGAAAATAATAAGGAGATAATACGGATGTTGTACCTGTTCTATAGTGTTTTTAATCGGTCCATTAGCTCTGGAGTTTATCAATTACATACAAAGATAGAAACAATAAAATATTTTTTTCCTCTTGTAAACAAACAGAAGTTGTAATTTTCCAAATTCTAATAGAAGGTATAGGATTTTGCGCTACTGCACTGGATAATTGCTTGATTTTCGGCGGATCGCACACTTGACGCACAAAGGAGCGCAAAAATATCGCAGCGGTCTGTCAGATCCATACTAGAAACGTCACTCCCCATACTAAAACCGCACTCGACGGACGACACTGCAATAGCGCTGCGACGACAGCGGTTGAGCGGTTTTAGATTGACATTTCTAGTATGGATCTGATATTTTTGCGCTCCGTCGTGCGTCAAGTGTGCGATCCGCCTTCGAGATTTGAAATTTTTGTTAGTATTTACAATCAGCTGATTATAAGAAAGTCACGAGGTAAAAACGAAACACGTAACGCAAAGGAGACGAAAGCACGTTGGTCACGTGAAGCATTCCTTATGAAATGTGAATCGTTACTTGTCCAACTGATTCTCAAGAGTCACTGTCAGATGAGTTAATCTCAAGTATAGTCGACTTTAATTGGATATCTGTACTGTAAATCAAAAGTTTACTAAAGTTCCGCGCCTCTAAAGAACTCCTGCAGCGACAACTAAGAAACTAAGTTAATGTCTGCACGTGTGAAAAGAGGAAAATATTATTTTTTATATTTGCCGTGTGATGCCGGCTTAGAATAGCATCACCCCACATCCTTCCCGTGGGTGTCGTAAGAGGCGACTAAGAGACTCGAGAGTATTTGGTGTATTATAATTTTTAGGCGACAGGCTGGCAACCTGTCACTATAGTGATACACATGTTTACTGAAACGACCTTCGAAAACAATCCTCAAAAATGTCAGACGTGGTGATAGATACCGTATTCTTACAGCCGTTAACGCTCTGCCTACCCCGCAAGGGATAAAGGCGTGATATATGTATGTATTTCAATAAAGTTATGCTATTTTTTGGCCTCGGTTATAATACTACTAAATTACACGTTGGATTTACCGCATAAAAGTGTTGCGAGGTGGTTTGCCCATGCTTGTGAAACTTGTAAGGTGTGTCGTTTGTTTTTATTGAAGTCTGCAATGGTTGAGAAGGATGCCTTTTTGAATAAATAAATAATAAATAAATATCCTGGACAATTCACACAGCGCCATCTAGCACCAAACTAAGCAAAGCTTGTACTATGGGAACTAAATAGCTGATACTAATACATATATAATTTTTTTTTTTATATAAATAATATTATACATAGAAAACACCCAGACCCAACACAAATATTTTAAAATTGACTTAACAAATATTTGTGTCCGGTGGCGATCGAACCCACGACCCTCGGCGTAGAAGGCAGGCATACTATCTGCTACACGCCATCGGGACAGTCAATTACTTTTCTTTAAATATATACTGGTCATATTAAACTATCACTTTGCATTAGAAAACCTAACCAACTATAAAAAAAAAATAAGAGTTCCTACCTATTAGCCTATATCATGGTATCCATCCACTACTGCGCTTGATTAAGAATTTATTGTTATAGTTTTTTAAGGGTTGGATATCAACGAGTTCTTATTATCTTGTATTTGGTACAGATAGGTAGGATCTGTTTTTGACTACTTAAGCCGAATTTGCGATCCCCTTAAGCTAATATTTAATGTAGTGGAGCTCTACTGTAGTCCTGTAATAAGTAAATAATCTTTTCTATCGGAGACCGATCCCGTTGACGTTGCTACCGCTATACGGTGTCAGAGATTGAGTGATCAATTGTAAGGTAGATCGCACACTTATCGCACGACGGACCGCTAAAATATCGCAGCGTTCTGCTAGAAATAGTAGCAGTATACTAAAACCGCTCAACCGCTGTCGACGCAGCGCTATCGCAGCGTCGTCCGTCGAGAGCGGTTTTAGTATGGGGAGTTTTAGTTTTAGCGGTCCGTCTTGCGTTAAGTGTGCGATGCGTTTAAGGCGAGTAAAAATATTTGACATGCCAGGAGCTCTACGGCTCTAATTACGATTCATGCGGTGTGGTGGCCTGCGATGCGACTATCCTCAAGTTGCACACACCGGCCTTCGTACTTTTAGTATAAAGATGCGCATTGTCATCAATCCAGTACCATTCAGCTCAGCAGCAGCTCAGTGAACCAACAACCAGCAACATGTTCAAAATTGTAAGTTCACCCCCATTCGGTATTTAAAGGAAGAGTCTTGAGATCCAACGTAAGAGCAATTGGCGCCCTTTTCAAATATTTGTGAGATATGTGTTATTTCTAACACATACATACATATATCACGCCTTTATCCCTTGCGGGGTAGACAGAGCGTTAACGGCCGTAAGAATACGGTCGCTATCGCCACGTCTGACATTTTTGGGGATTGTTTTCCAAGGTTGTTTCAGAAAACATGTGTATCACTATAGTGACAGGTTGTCAGTCTGTCGCCTAAAAATTTAATACACCAATATCCTCAAGTCCCTTAGTCGCCTCTTACGACACCCGCGGGTAGGAAGGATGCTATTCTAAGCCGGCACCACACGGCAGTGTTATTATAGTTATGTCTAATATTGCAGGTATTCGTCGCCTGCCTGATGGCCCTCGCCGCCGCGTCGCCCGCGCCGGAGCCCAAGCCAGGCGTGTTCGCGCCGGTGGCGTACACTGCGGCGTACACTGCGCCCGTGGCCGCCGCGTACACCGCTCCCGTCGCCTACTCCGCCTACACCGCGCCCTACGCTTACTCCGCGTACACGTACGCCTCCCCCTACGCTACCTACTACCTGCGCTGAACACCTCATAACCCATGACGCCCTAGTACCTCCGAAAGTTGATCGTTACCAATAAACTACTGCAACTCTGAATCTACAATAATTTTATTTATTATCCAACCTCATAAATATGTATGTGTGTCTAGAATGTCATTTTAATTATTTACATAGATCTTCTTCTTCTTTTCGTGTGGGACACCAAGTCGTCCAACGACCCGATGAACCCTAGTGTCAGAATTTTTCAACCGCCTTCTACAAGTAGCAGGCTTCTGACATGGTTGTGTAACGACCGCCGTCTAAGTGATCATAGACAGAAACCGGGACCTACGGCTTAACGTGCCATCCGAAACACGGAACCATCTTACTTACGGACAATCGGGTGGTTCAGCCCGCAATGTCCTAACCAGACTGGGAACAAATTCACAAAGTGATAAATATAAACTTTGTGAGTGACCCACCGAGAATCGAACCCGGAACCTTCGGCGTCTAAGGCAGCCGCACCACCACCGCGCCACGTCGGTCGTCGATTTACATAGATAAGTAGGTACTTAAGTCCCGAAACAAATGAGCGCATTTGAAAATTATTGATAAACGTAAAAGAACCGAAAGAAGTAGGTATGCAATGATCGTATCGGTATATCAACTTATACTGATTTTCACACAATTACTAAAAAATGTATAGGTAAGTAAATCTTGTGTGTCAAGTTGTTGTGCTGGCGATAGCATTCTTTGTACCATGACCAACATTGTTATTCTAAATCTGATCAGATCTGATTGAAAATATAAATACCTAGAATTGCTACCCAGATTACGTTTTACAGATAATTTGATATTTTTTGAATACATAGTTTGGAAAATTCTTCATAAAAGCAGTAGAAGTGCCCTTGTTAGTTGCCCCTTGCTAGTATTTATTATTAATTCTAATTTATAACGCATGATGAAACATAAAAGTTCATAAAACTTGCAATTCTCTAATAAAATTGAATTGTCTGAATTGAAGACATGGAATGTTCTCGCAAATATTTTAGGACTCGTATGAAATACGAGAAGTTGGTCGAAAAATTATTGATTTCATGTCAATTACAGAGTCCTTCCGAATGATTTTTCCGCAGGTGAGGTATGTCATCCGCAGAGCAGGCGACGTCAAAGAAAAACGAGGGGCCGTCGTTACCCACTTGCTTGTGCCTACCAATCAATACGGAGCAGCATTTGACAGCGTCACTTTCATATCATATCCAATCCACCTAACGAATGTGTCAATAATATCTCTATGGCGAAAACTGGAACGTCTAGTAGGTACCTACAATATCTACTCTTATCTATTCCGTGGTATGGTGTGTGTTTATAATCAAAATAAAATTATTATTTTACCTAGATCCGGTATCTAAAACTGTCTGATTATGGATCTAAACAAGAAAAATACTTTTACTACAAAATTATTTAATAAGTATTTTATTTTACTTTTTTACATCCGCAGACATTAATTTACCATAATTGTTTTATAATCTACAGATGAACTATGCAATAAATAAAGTGTTTGTGCTTTTAATTGACATTACAAAGCAAAATCTGCTTAGATTATCTTATAAAGTAATATCGAACAGCTTATTTCCTTATTCCAGAACATGTTTTACATATCGATGGTTTGTTTATTCTGTTGCTATACATACATACACACAATTGCATACGTATTTGCTTATGAAACAAACTTAAAATTCATATTCTCGTACAAGGTCGCTCTACTCGAGACTACACGAGGAGCGATTGTCATCCTTTTTACCGAGTGCCTCAGAGAGAGGGTTATGTTTATTGAGATTATTGTATTCCTTTCGTTGAGATGTGTCACATAACTTAGCATTACTTGACCTATGCTTAATACACGCACCTAAGGGTGTGCATTGATTACATGCTGGTCGTGGCACCTTCTGACTGAATGATCTATGTTTTGACAAGTTTGTTGACATATATTCGACTAACTGGTTATACCTATAAAAATTTCAAAAAATTGCGAATTTTAAACGCAAAATATAATTTTTGAAAAATTACTACAGTCGGCTAATTGATTTTAAAAATTACGCTTGTTCACGTTAAAGTTGATTTGCCAACTTGTTGCCTGTTCAGTTATTACAGTTCCACAAGAACATTACTCGCCTGATTGTTGATAAGAAAGATGGTCCCAACCATACTTTAAAGGGCATGCTTAGACGTCAGTCCTAGTTGCTGCCTTTTACTGAAACAATATGATGACTAAACCTACAGATATACTAAAATATGTATCTAAGTAGCAAACAACCTTCTCGAATCTTTTATGCCGTCCTGCGTTTTGTATCTACTACCTACTTACCAAGCTATGAAATGAATGGAACTGTCATACTATTTTACAGTTCAATTAACTAAACCAGAAAAGTACATCCTAGTTCTGCGCCGAAATCTACTGCAAGAAAAACAACCAAAAACTGTAATAGGCATACAAACTAAACTTTACCTATGTACCACTATACACCGGCGACATCAGATTCTGATTGATCTACTATTCCTATTTCAAGATCCACTGTCCAGTAGAACAGGCACGTTGACCTCTGTCATGCTGCAACTGCTGCTGAGTACCCGAAGCACGCGCAGGCTGACCTCTGATGCAATACACCGTGCGCGTACGCATGTGGAGTGGATGGTTGTGCGCTGTAGTGAGGCAGCAAGCATGGAAAAATATTAATAAAATAAATAAATAAAATAAAATTAATAACTTTCTTCTGCTGCAAAATACGCTGAAATATAAATTTGAGCTAAGACAGAACATTTCATGTTCATGGTGTAAATAAGTCTAATAATATGTATATTCTTATTGTTGTAACCTTGGCGATCTCCAAACCGGTTGCAACTGAAAATCAGCGTCACAGCCCCGGCTGTGGCATTATGCTGAGTTGCAACCGTTTCGGTATATTTATCAGGGTATTCAGTTTCGTAGGCTGGTTGAACATTTTCGGCAAGTTCTTCCAAATATTTTACAAACTGAAACTGTTTTTTTTACTTATTGTACCTAATAATTAATAAAGAATTAAGAAGGGGAAGGAGGCTTTTGCCCTGCAGTGAGACACCTCAATGCTGAGTGTAGGTCTCCTCCAACGATCGCCTCATTCGACGGTCAAGGACTTATCTCTTCCAGCTCTTCCCACTGACCTGGACCATATCGTTTGTCTTCTTGCAGGCTATCGACCCACGTTTCGTCGTCCTTCTCTCTTATCATACTAATAAATAACGGTCCCTGTGGGCCAGTAAATCGAATAGAATACCAAAATAATAATAAATAATAAAACCTAATTAATTAATAATTTGAATAGTCAGGAAGATACATTAAGTGTATCAAATCAATAATTAACGTAAATTCTATCGGCTTTTTAATATTTCAAAAACTGATCATGACCGTCATCCATAGACATTTGCATACAATAATATATTTGTTCCGTTTCAACTAATAAAATTCAAAATTATGAATTCTAGATTATTTTAAATGTAGAGTTCAAACCTATGGTTCAAGGTTGGCATTTCATAAATATATCAAAAGATTTCGTCGACCGGCCATGAACTGTGTGAGCAATTATTTCTTATTATAAGTAATTTATGCAGCGTTAATTACAAACCAAAATAAACTCTAAGAAATAAATACATAGCTAGCGTAGCTTTTGAGAGAAAGCAAAGACATATTAATTCACGTCACTTGCACATGAACAAATAATCATGCTTCAAGTTCGCAACTCAAGAAAACAGCAAACAAAATATTTCTACAGATGGGCTTAAAACAGTTTTAGACAAGCTAGGATATTTATAAAGTGTTTCTCTAATTTAATAATTCTCTGATTTCACAAAGCGTATTTTTACTGGTTCGCTCTTGCATGTTTGTCAGATGATTATCTGTGTTGGTAAGTACCAAGTCTTCGCGTAAGTAGGCATCCCTCGTTTCTTCGTGAAACGTTTTCCTTCAAAGCCAAATGTCGTGGCTATTTAAACTGATAGCATCGAATCTAACAGCATCATTCACGGAGTGTCCTGTGGAGTACCAATAAGCGAACCAACAAAATGTTCAAACTGGTAAATTGTCTTAACTAAATAAACAATTTCATTTATTAAAAGTAACCGAAATAACGTCCAAGACAAGACCTAAATTTTGGCCCTGACTGTTATCCCGAGAGAGATGCTGCAATCTAAAAATATTTTTAACCCATATGGTACTTACGAAACTGATCTAATAATTTCAATATAGACTCTAGGGAAATGTAGTACTCGTGCAGTAGCTACTAAGAATGTGAATCAATACATGGTATAAAACGATGTACTTTTATGCTGTTTTTTTTTTCAGATGTTCATCGCAGCTCTCTGCGCCGTCGTGGCCGCTAAACCCGGTATCCACTCTGTGGCGTACCCAGCTGTAGCTGCAGCGTATACTGCCCCAGTCGCTGCAGCCTACACTGCCCCAGTTGCTGCAGCCTACACTGCCCCAGTCGCTGCAGCCTACGCTGCCCCTGTTGCCGCAGCCTACACGGCCCCTATTTCTGCTGCTTACACCTACCCAGCATACTCTGCGACTGCATACACAGCCTCATATACCGGACCAGTAGCATACGCCGCACCTGTAGCTGCAGCCTATACCGCCCCCGTAGCGGTCCTAAAAAAATTATCTCAACAAATTATTCTAGACCGATTTAATACCGACTGAAATACAATCCTCGTAAATAAATTGTTGATTTATTTATAGCCTGTGATATTCATTCATTCATAACAATGTATCAGGATGCAAATAGATAGTGTATGATAGGGGAGACCGTACTACAATGCAGGCAGAACTGTTTCAACAACTACATATATCTACTAAACATGTTCTTCGTAAGCAGTATCTGTGAGTTGTACTTCAACTGCCAAATAATTACTATTGTTCTCGTATGTCACGATGGTATTCCCAATGACGACAACCGTCTGACTAATCTATTTGGGCACTCAGTTAATCGACTCTATTGTAATGATAATATATATGGCGTCTTCTAGAACATTCATGATGCTGACTTGAATACAAATAGACAAGAACCCAAAAGTTTTAATAGCTTTTGTATGTACTAACAGTGTTTCTCCACTTATCCGGTCCGGCAGCCGGATGTCGGAAGTAGCCTTCCGACAATATTCGAATGCCGGTTGACGCTTTTCCACCTATCCGGTAAAAGACGGACAGTAGAATGACGTCATGGTAGACTTCAAAGAGGAACTTTTATATGCATACTTTTTGTACGTCTGTCACTTCGGACCGTCAGAATCCAAATTTCGGATTGGAAACTTCCCGGATCGATAAATGCCGGATGCCGGAAGAGTGGAAAAGCATGTATAGTAATGTAATAGATTTCTAAATCGGATCGAAAATTGACAGACCGGCGAATGACAGATGCCGGATAAGTGTAAAGGCCCGAACAGTATCTACAGCTTTATATAAGGAAATGTACCCAAAAGCAATACAATGGTCATTATTATTGGTCTCATACTGTGAAAGACGATTTAACCATTGTCTGAGAACACTTTCAAGACTTTTCATGCCTATATAAGCCGATGCGGCATAACTTTTCCTACGATCTTTCTTACAGATGAAGGTGGAATTAAAGACCGGCACATGCATGTTCAGGCGTCGATTTTGCCTTTTGTTAGCTTAGGTTTGTACATAATCATGTTATGACTAGTTACATATGTAATGACAATAGAACTGCCGGCTACCTCTAATATTAGCCTAGGTTGGACAAAAGGCCTAAACAATTTGGGGGAGAGTTGAATCATTTTGTTGTTATGCAAGTTAGCTGAAAGGCCCGCGCTTCGGGGCGCTTTCAGCATAAAGCTAAACCCTGTATCGGAAATTCACGGTGATTAGCTGACAATGAACCATTCATCTCGAAATGTACCAAACATTTGTAAGTATTTCTGTGGTTGCCTACTGAAAAAGATGAGAAAGTATGTGAAAGTAGATTTTCTATGTAAATAGACGTTCTGTGATATGGAAGTTAGACATATAATACACGTATTTGCCTTTAAATCTTCTGAAAGGTTTAAAAAATGCATAATATAATTGAAATTCAAATTAAATCTTTCCAATATTGTTATAATAACAGTTTGCCTGATCCACAGACAACAACATTTATTTGAATTCGATACAACATAATATTTCATTAATAATATATATCAGTTGCAGGAATAAAATAGTTTATGGCGGATTTTGTTAAGAATGTCATAGCTCTCCTATAATAATATACGTATGGTAATTTATGATGTCTATTTCATGATTTATATTTAAGAGGTATCCTTTCATCTGAAAAAAAAACGCATTCTGCTTAACCTATAACCTAGATTTTATTCATCGTTTTTGACATGTGGAACAAAAACAATGAACGGTGCATTAAAAGAAAGATGTTTTACTATAAAGAATAGATGGATGTACATAATACATCTATTATCTCTTAATCGAATTCGTTTCACGCTATATACAAAAATCAAAATAAAAAGTAGTTACCTATTTCGTGGAAAGATAGTGCAACAGGTGTGAATACAAACCAGTTCTACAATTCTACAAATTATTTTATTGCCTACAAAAAAAGTTTTGAGAACCTAAACAAACAAAAAAACTAGTTTATGTGTTTTTTACAATCCAGGTTTCAACAGGGTTATGTAATCTCTGAATCCATTACATTGGCCGCAACTTACTAAATGGAACTAGTTATTTGGGTCTTATTTTTATCTTGTCCACAGGATATAGGTTCCTTTAATTTGTATTAGTTCTCAACTGACAGCCTTGTGTCATGAAATAGATTACCGTCATGTACTCGTAATTATTTGTTATGTTGTACATACAAACATATATCACACCTTTATCTCTTGTGGGGTAGGCAGAGCGTTAACGGCCGTAAGAATACGGTCGCTATCGCCACGTCTGACATTTTTGAGGATTGTTTGCCAAGATTGTTCAGAAAACATGTGTATCACTATAGTGACAGGTTGTCAGCCTGTTGCCCAAAAATTGTAATACATCAATATCCTCGAGTCCTTTAGTCGCCTCTTACGACACCCACGGGAAGGATGTGGGGTGATGCTATTCTAGGCCGGCATCACACGGTGTTATATTGTTGTATATTGAATAAAATGAAGCTGTGCAAAATACAAACCTTGTTTTTGAACCCTTACAATATGCATAAACTTATTGAAGAACCTCCAAATCCTTGCAAATAGTTTTATTACGAAAGAGGTACTATACCGAATTAATGATTGTGTCTGCATAATAAATTAGCAAATAGCAATAAAGTTCGATGCATGGTCTGGTTTCAAAACAGGCACTGCAGGAAATATAAAAATAGAAAAAATATATAATAATCAGTAGAGATCCATTTAAATGTATATTAATGAAGAAATCTGATAACATACCAAATGCTCTTCTTTGGCACTAAACATATTTTCTTTACCTATGTTGTAAAGTTTTTAATTTATTTAACTTTCTTAAACATAGTCTACTTTTATATGAAATTCCATCGTATCTAAACCAGTTTTCGCGATTACTACACAAGTTCAACAACTCATACCTAATGACCGCGACCCCAAAAACTGGATTATGGATCAGTGATAGTCAAGTTCAAGGAAGTTCTTACTTTGACAACCTTGATCAGTGATCACAGTTCACCGATTACTGATCGTGATACTAAGGGCGTCACACACGTTGAAGATACTATAATATCTTATCGCTTAGATATAATATTTTAGATCTTATAGCTTATGTATATTTTCATCTTACAGATTCTTAAGATGTCGAAAGATATATGATATAAAATGTACAGTAAGATTCTATAAGACGGTCCATTCCTTATAGAATATATAAGGTGTAAAAATATTGGCTTAAAATATTTTAAGGGATGAAACAGCCCAAAAAAAATTCCATACAAAAAATTACCGACTGACCGAGTCAATTTGTATGAGAGGTCCAAAAAAATTTTCATATTTCGACATATTTCTTGGGGAAAGTTGTTTAGTTTCACGGGCTGTTTCACCCCTTAAAGTATTTGCAGCTAATATTTTTACACCTTATAGTATATTTAAAACAATAATTATCGATTTTAGCCATTAGTGATACCTTAAGATGTTATGATATTTATATCCAGGCTATAAAATATCATAGTATTTGCACCGTGTACATCGAATGTTCTACACAAACGCGACGTTAGATCCTTGCTAGATTTGGAGTCGATTGACCAGTGCCAAGCCGATGTAAAGGGTGTTTCAATTATGTTTTCCTTTTATCAATAAACAGTATTAAATGAAGTTGTTTTTTGCGTTTCTCTGTTTAATTGTCTGGACACCATTACATCCATGGCACGGAGTTTATTTTTTATTTGATAGAATTCTTTTTCGAGTGGGACACCGAGTCGTCCAACGACCCGATGAACCCTAGTGTCAGAATTTTTCAACCGCCTACTACAAGTAGCAGGCTTCTGACATGGTTGTGTAACGACCGCCGTCTAAGTGATCAAAGACAGCAACCGGGACCTACGGCTTAACGTGTCATCCGGAACACGGAACCATCTTACTTACGGACAATCGGGTGGTTCAGCCCGCAATGTCCTAACCAGACTGGGAACAAATTCACAAAGTGATAAATATCAACTTTGTGAGTGACCCACCGAGAATCGAACCCGGAACCTTCTGCGTCAGAGGCAGTCGCACTACCACTGCGCCACATCGGTCGTCAAAAAATTTGATAGAATAATTTATTGATTCTAGAGGGAGAGGCTGCCCTAAAAACTCTTTTCCCCGTCAGGAAAATGGTTAACTGCAGGTGGAACCGCTACTGGCGGGCCAATAATTTTGTATAGTTAATTGGTTTTGTTGTAGTCGTTTCCCGAAAGTTGTTTCCTGTAGGTAGGTAAGCCTTTATCACACTTTAGCGCAAACATAACGCACAAAACGTTTCGTAAACGTAGACGTAACGCACGACGCGGCGCTAGCGGTTTTAGTTTGGGGGTTCTAGTAAGGATCTGACCGGCGTATACGTTACCGCAGCGGTATTTTTTCACTGAAGTGTGAGAAATGTCGTACGTAGGCAACTTTTAATCGAAGTCAAAAATTAAGGACGTTTCGATTTTATGCATATTTATGTTTTTTACCTAACGTGTTAAAATGTCAAACAACTGCTCGTTCATGTCTTATATCATCTCATTGTATCATGGTACAAATAAAAAAACCTGTGGCACCCGCAATTTAAAGGGGTCATGTGTGCCATCTTTTCCCAAGAACCGAATCCAGAAAGGTACCGGAAAATAATACTGTACGTGTGAGAAACACCTTGAATGCGATTATTTTGCCACTGTTGGGTGGATTTTAAAAAGTATATTTTCTTGTGTTCGCACAATCTGACTTTTTTATTTTCTCAAAGTCTGTATCAGATGGAGAAGAGGAAATTTCGTAGATACTTTTGAAGTCGGTGGCAAATAATGACAAAATTTTAATCGCTAGGTTATTGAATAGGTAAACCTGTCCTACATCGGTTTAACGAACCACAGCACGAGATCGGAAACCTGTATCTGTATTCAACTGCCTCCTGTTTTATAACCTCAACGTCCTTTTATTTCACCTTGAAAATTAATGTTAAAATGAAGTTTTTTTTATAAATGCTCTAGTTTAAACGTGGCTATTAATTCAGATATCGTGGGTGTATGAGCATCTGGTGGCATTTCAAAGTTTTGTTCTTTAGAAATAGTATTGGGCTAGTGGTCTTAATCAAAAATCCATATTGGGATAATAGTCTAGACCTTGATTTATAAATAAAAAAGATGCGCAAGCCAAAATAGTTAAGATGCAGGAAGTGAATTTCATAGAAGATAAAATGTCATTTATCTCATATATTATCTGTAGAACACCTAACAATTTAATTGACTGAGTAACCTAGAAAATAAAATTAACATTTTAAATAGAAGAAACCTTTTTGAACACCTTGCGAGGCGCACAATTCTCATACTTATAACTAATTATTTTAATTCAACGTAATTTTTCGCTGGACAACTGCAATTAGGACATCCTGTCTACCACTAGGCACGTTATTCAAGTCGCGCGCGCGTCCCGAAGCCGCACGTAGCGTCCCAAGGTGCGCAAGCGCCGCTGCCAATACAATGGGGTCATCATCGACTCCTTATAAAATACCTACATTACTTGCCAACAGTCAGTGTTCACCCACAACTTTAACAAACAATCCAACATGTTCAAGTTTGTGAGTACATTTTTTTTACGTACTATGTTTAGGTTATGTTTCCTATTTACATCAATAAGTATCAAGTTCGTTAAATCTGTGCACCACGCTATAGAAGAAAATGATAGATAGGTATTCTATGAAGCAAACAACCGTAAATCTGTTGTAACGAGCGCTTTTGGATCTACAAGTAGCGTGATTAATGTGAAATTAGTACGAGTGCTTGGTAGTTCTATACAGGGCAGTTATCTCTTTTCCTTCATACGGACGTATCGAAATTGTTTATGGAATAAAACTACTCCGTAAAAACAACTACTTTTAAGTGGCATAAACATCATCCTAAAATAGTCACCTAATTAGTTAATTACTTTTGCCGCCGAAATCCGGTTTCTAAGCCTCTTATATTGGGGTCTTTACGTAATCGTTTCTCCTTCGTTGACTACCCTTACATACCTAAATGAGGTCTCTATTAATATGTATGTATTTCGTTGCCTTTGCCCGACCGTGATAATAATATTGAGTCTACCGTCTACGTCTACGCGTAGGTACAGTACGTCTGGTTACATACTCGAACCGCCAAGTAGCTCTTATGGGATTTTTTAAATCTGTTTTTTAGTTCTTGGAAGGTGGCTATGGCTGCAAATGAAAGCTTTTTTTTAAAAGCTCTGCAGGGATTTCCATCGATTAGAGTCACCAAAAGTGATGATAATCTCTCACTTTGTATAAATGGCAACAACGTCACCTAGTTTATACAAGTGTTGCTATCAGCCCAATACATTCTCACTCCCGCGGCTTAAGAACTGTCCAAACTGAGTAACCAAGCCTGATGTTTACTGTAACTTATTCTGTTGCTAGAGAACTGGTAATAAAGTACAAAGTAGGTAGGTAGTATATTGCTAATAAATGGTCACTTATTAGCAAAAGAAACTTAAAAAGCAGGTGGAAACTTAAAAACTGCAGGTTGTCGAACTAATATTAAAAAGTCTTGCATTACTTAATTAGTTTGGAATTAATTAACGTTTTGAAAAAATGTTGGTATAATCAAAATAAAAACCTGCTCTATATTCAAAGTGTATTTAAATAAGAACTCGTTTGTGGAACAGACCTTCTAAACATAAACGTACAAGTGGGGTGAATATATTTGGCTATGATGTATTCCTGAAACGGACCTCTATTTTTAGAAAACAAATAAACTGGAATAAAGTTTGCATGAGTTTTTAACCCTCTTGGTATGTTGTGATAGGTAAAGGGAAGTGGTGTAAGGATATCCTAGCTATTCAGGCTTGTGTAGGCGTTAAGTACAAACTTAACATAGGTAACATAACAAAAATATTTATTGCACAAAATTGAAACAACAGTAGAAAAACACAAACAAAGAAAACAGTAGTATACAAAAATTTTGATCTTGTTCAAAATTATGCATATGTTTTCTTTTTCCATGCATAACCTCGCAAGGCTACCTTATAGAAGGTTTGTTAAAACTTACATCAGCCGGTTTTCATCAGCAAAGATGTTACAGTCAAGCACAGGCTAGGCTAGACTATTTAGATTACGTGAGCTTGACTGACATCTCCGTGTCTTACGTGAATAAAATTTGAATCAATCATTATTAATAGACGTTATCTTTTACAGCTGATCTTCGCTGTCATCCTGGCCTTCGCCACCGCCAAGCCCCTGGTCTACACGGCTCCATTTGCTGCAGCATACACTGCCCCTGTTGCTGCAGCCTACACTGCGCCCGTAGCCTACTCAGCATACAGTGCATACTCCCCTTACGCGTACTCAGCTTACGGTTACGCGGCACCATACTCTTACTATATCTGAGAAACTACCGAAGACTAATGACCTAATTTATTTAACTGAATATTGTATTTGAATTACGCTCAAACTATTAAGCTAAAATAAACTTTTTCTTTTTAACGTCTTGTTTTCTTTGCAATTAACTACACAAACATACACATATCACGCCAATACGGTCGTTACGCCACGTCTGACAAATGGTCGAGGGTCGTTTTAGAGAAGTAGTGCATCACTATAGTGACAGGTTGTCAGCCTATCGCCTAAAATTGCAAGTCACATGAAACCCTCGAGTCCCTTAGTCGGCTTTTGGGGCACCCACGGAAAAGAAATGGGGTGATGCTATTCTAAGCCGGCATCACACGGCATTAACTGTTAATATTAAAGTTCAGAATATTGCATCCAGCCTATAATATCCAATCACGATGGATCGCACACTAAACGCACGACGGACCGCTGAAATATTGCAGTGGTCTGTCAAATCCATACTAGAAACGTCACGCCCCGTACTAGAACCGCACTCGACGGACGACGCTGCGATAGCACTGCGTTGACAGATGTTGAGCGGTTTTAGTATGGTGGTTGACATTTCTAATATTTTAGTATATAGTAGATATTTTAGCGGTCCGTCGTGCGTTAAGTGTGCGATGCGCCTATAGTGTATCTACTCTACCTTACATCTTCTCTATCTGTAAACAGCAATGGCAATTGGTATTGTTGTTATAGGTTTATAAATGACAGCTAGTAAAATTGGTGTATATTAAGGCGAATATAAACTACACTGCTAATATTATTTCACCTATCACCTACAGTAAATAGGTCCGGTACATCACGGCTTTTTGTTGTGCTTCATTTTATTCAATACAAGATTTCCGTAAATTAAAAGGTAACTTATTTATACATTAAAATAAAAAAAAATCGTTAAACTTGGCAGTTACCGCGACTAGTTTTACCGAGGTAACCTTGAATTTATGTGACAGTTTGTCTCCACATTTTTCGCTCGACACGCTGGCTATAGCAAAATCAATCTAATGTGATTATTATGGGCGGATATTATTAATATATTAGATCAAGTCCGTTTTGGGAAAGAGTCCGGTTTTCGGAATTCGTATAAAATGGGGCAAGATGATGAGATGATCATCATTCAGTCCTCAACCGTCTGAAACATCCTACCAAAATGTTCAAAGTGGTAAGTAAAGAGCTTTTTAAAAAATAATATATTTATCAAAGTTTATATCCTTACTAATCTTAAGTGGTAAAAGATAAAGTAGCCTTGTGTTCAGTTTCAAGCCGCCAAACCGCGTCTCACTGTATACTTTTATGCATAGCAGCCGTAAGAAAACAAACATTACAGCTATTGTTCGTTACTAATAAGTCACTGATGCTCCGTGACGATACATGCTATTGTGACTCCTGAAATGGGATTTCCAATATTTATAATTTATTCTTTAAGATGGAGTTTCTTTTCTTACTACTAATTGATACTCATTAGATCCCGGATGTGTGGCTGATGGTTTTAGAATTTACATCTCTATTTCTTTTTTTATTTTGTTGTCTCGTCTCCCGGCAGACTGACCCGTCTCGTTTTCTTTACGATGTAGAATTATATACCAATTTTTTGATTTCCAGATCCTCGCCCTCGCCCTGGTCGGCTTCGTCGCCGCTAAGCCCCAGTGGGCCTCATTGGGCTACTCCGCTCCCTTGGCTTACTCCGCTCCAGTGGCCTACCAGTCCTACCAGTCTTACGCTCCCGTCGCCTACTCCGCCCCCGTCGCCCAGTACCAATACGCCCAGGTTGCCCCCGTCGCCCAGGTCGCTCACGTCCAGCCTGTCGCTCAGGTCGCCCAGGTGGCTCACGTCGCCCCTGTCGCCCGTGTCGCCCCCGTGGTGAGCGCTTACGCCGCTGCCCCCGTCGCCCAGGTGGCTGCCCCCGTCGCCCACGTTGCCGCTGCTCCCGTCTACAACGCGTACGCCGCCCCTGCTGTGGCCACCACCTACGCCGCTGCCCCCGTCGCGTACGCCGGCTCTTACGGATACGCTCCCCTCTGGAAGAAGAAGTGAATGAATGATCGCCGTTATTAAGTTTATAGTTCGCACCTGTTACATCAATTTTACTTCACCGTGGTAACTGTCCTTAATTAATGTTACCTCAGTGAATGAAAAGTTTACAACATCTTATTTGTTATTTTTTCGTTAATTTGAGACTCGCATAGGCTAATGATGTACAGTGAATAAACATCTTATTTTCCAACTATTTATTTGTTTTTTTTATTACATCAATACTCTTCTCCGTGTAATTATTTTACACTAGTATCGTCTGGTAAGTATTGTTTTCTTTATAAGTTACACATCTTATTTGAAGGTCAATGGGCCAGACATTTGGGGGCAACTGTCCATCTTCGTTCTGATTATACATTCTTTTGTCTTACTAAAAACCATTCAATAAGACCTTGACAATACTATTGAAGTATGACTATTTTAACATTACTACATAATTTTTTTCCTTCGTTTCTGCCTAACTGCTCCAAATATATAAAGTGGCACTACCAATGTGTTGGTCAGTACATAGCAAGAGTTTATCAGCTAAACAAGTGAAAATACAAAACATATTTCAAAATGTCTCAATCAGTATTGGTAAGTTTGGTACAGATATTTCCTAAGACAAGGTGCAAGTGTTTTTTGAGTGCTGCGTATAGGTACGAGTAAGACGGAATTTTAAATACGGAAAATACCGCTTCAAACCCTCTCAAATGAATTTAGTCAGAACTGAAAACTATGACCTTTGACGAATTTTTTTATATCTAGCAACTCCTCCTGCCAAGCGTAGTGAATGCCCATGTCCAGCAGTAATAGTAGTACCTAGCAGGTGGAATAATTTACTGCTTTGGTTGTTTTCCAGCGCTGTACTGCATCTACATAGAAATCGTCGGCAATCTGCAACACTAACCCAATTAATACTATCGATAACTATCGAAGAAGAAGAAGACTATCGATAACTATCTACAAGGTGTAACTTTAAATGCGCAGAACCTCAGACACCCTCTATCAGCCCGTCAAACTGAACAACTTTACCCAAGGAACATAGTCCGAAATATGAAAAAATGTTTCGGACTTCCCATACAAAATTACGGACCGACCAAGTCAATTTGTATGGGAGGTAGAAATAGTTTTCTCCAACCAATGTTTATTGGGGAAAGTTGTTCAGTTTCATGGCCTGATTGAGGGTGTCTGAGGTTTTGCGCATTTAAAATTACACTTTGTATATGTGTAGAGTTCAGCCGCAGATTTTAATGTGAATTAGATATCATTAGATATCAGATAATTTCCACTTCTTCTTCTCCTTCTTTTCGTGTGGGACACCGAGTCATTTAACCACCCAATGAACCCTAGTGTCAGAATTTTTCAACAGCCATCTACTTCATCTACAGGCTTCTCACATGGCTGTGTAACGACCGCCGTTTAAGTGACCATAGACAGCAATCGGGACCTACGGTTTAACGCGCCATCCAAAACACGGAACCATCTTACTTACGGACAATTGGGTGGTTCAGCCCGTCCTAACCAGACTAGGAAGAAATTCACAAAGTGATAAATATCAACTTTGTGAGTGACCCACCAACAATCGAACCCGGAACCTTCTGCGTCAAGAGTACTAACACTGCGCCACATCGATTGTAATTTCCACTTAAGTTGTCATTTTCATAAAACAGTGTAAAATCCTGCGATTAATTTTTGACTCAGGTGAGTTCCGAGTAGCGGTACTATCGGAATTTTCAACGCGGATGTGGGTTGCTGGACACTTAAAATTTGTCAATAATTCTTATTTTTTTGTAAGCAAGGTCGTATGAACCTGCGATTCGTGTAAAACTAGTTAGACAGATGCAACAGGTAGGATCCGTATGGTATCGTCAACTAATTAAATTTTATCATCATTATTAAATAAGATAATTTATTATATCGTTATTGAGATGACAACAAATAATAATTACGACCGTCAAATTATTATGAAGAACATTATTTGACATGTTAAATAATGAAGGCCGAGACATTTTTCAAAAGACTCATCTATTTCCTACTTCATATTTGTCAGTCATTTCTCTATTAGTCAATAGCGGAGGTTCTTAGTTTGACCCAAAACGTATTTTTTTATTTCGTTAAAGCTCTTTATTTGCGATATTTTTGCGCTCCATCGTGCGTCAAATGTGCGATGCACCTGACAGACAAAAACGAGATCAAGTGACAATTGTCTTGTATATACTTACTTTCTGTATAGTGATTCGAGTACTTACATTTTAAAAATAGAAGTTGCATTTTGTTACAGGTCTCAGTCGTTCTAGCACTTCTGGCTTTGACAGCAGCTGACCCAGACCCCCAGCTGCTGTCATACTTCGGAAGCTTTCCGTACTCAGCTGCTCTAGTCGCCGCTCCAGCAGTCCCAGCAGTTCCAACTGTCCCAGCAGTCTCAGCGCTGCCTTACGCCTACAGTGCCTATTCCTCCGCTTACCAGGTAAATCCAACTAAAATAATACCAATAACATAATAAAACTGTAGATAAATTTTATCAACATAAAGGTAAAGTAGTATTTCTGTAGAAAGTGACTAAAATTAATAGATATTATGCGTATATATTTTTTGACAATTAGTTTATATCGAGTTTTAATTACACCCCACATCCATAGCATCACCCCACATCCTTCCCGCGGGTGTCGTAAGAGGCGACTAAGGGACTCGGGAGTATTGGTGTATTACAATTTTTAGGCGACAGGCTGACAACCTGTCACTATAGTGATACACATGCTTTCTGAAACAACAAAAGAAAACAATACTCGACAATGTCAGACGAGGCGATAGCTACCGTATTCTTACGGCCGTTAACGCTCTGCCTACCCCGCAAGGGATAAAGGCGTGATATATGTATATATGTATCAGTTTTAATTATTTTGTAAGATGTGTTTCTAATTTTGTGGTAATTGGATAGGTTATTCATCTTCTTCTTTGCGTATCGCGGCGAATAAAATTTTATCGGACTAATAATTTGCCACCCCATTATGACACTTCAAGTGGTTGCCCATAAGTTTTGTAGCCCTCAGGTGTCAGGGTACGCAGGGCAATTTAGGAGATGCGTATAGGTATTAATCAAATTGCTTTGATCAATGATTGGTTTCGCTACGCTCGCCTCTAAGCCACTAGACTCCACACTGACAAAAAAATGCGGCAATCACGTGTACATATAAACAAAATTTTCAATCTAAGTCAAATTGTTTACAGGTGCAGAACAGCTACCAGCTGTCCCCAGCGGTGGCGCCAGTAGTCGCCCCAGCAGCGGCTCTGACAGCCCTCCCTGCGGCATACACCTCCTTAGCGGCGGCATACCCATACTCATACGGCTACCCATACTATAAATGATAGGGAAATGAGTTTGTGTGTGTGTTTCTGTTGATACCCAAAGATATGTTCTATTTATTTTAAACTCGAGGCTATAATTTAAGTGTTAATACTTACTTTATTATTTTTAATAAAATGTGCTTCATAACCTTGTTTTTTTTTAAACATTTTAATTTTTATAATAATTGGCTAAGACATGCTCATTCCTAAGTTTTACTTATATTTATTTACCACGGTAACATCAAAGTAGGTATAGTATCTGTTCAAACAAAATAAACATCCCTTTCAACTTATTTTTAAAGACGGATTTGCAAAAGCAACAAAAATGCGTAGATAACGCTAAATAATAATAAATTATAAACTGATCAACGATATTATGTAACATAGAGTTGAAAATACTCGGGTTAACTTTGTTTATGGAGCTATCCAGTAAAAAATATCACATTATTAGATATGACAGAACTGTGTCACTTAAATTATTATTTGCTAGGATACGTTCAGGATAGCGCAATAAAAAAAATGCAAATTAAAATTATTTTTTACAAGTAGTGCAAGTAGTGTAATATGTTATTTAAGTATTCTATCATAGATCATTGAATCTTTCTTTAAAGGACACATCGTCTTACATACGTTTCTTGTATAGGAGCAGCTATACTATACCTAAACATTAAGTTTACCAAAATGTAGGTAAGTAGCTATGTCAAAATATTTGATAATCTATTAACATATTTTAATGTGTATAAAGCCCTCCGTGACTGCCAAGTCGAAGGCCATTCTCACACTTAACTCACAACGCAGCGTCACAATAATGCTGCGATGCGTTACGCATCTGTTAAATCCATACTAGAAAAGTCAATCCCCATGGTAAAAATCGCTGTTGAAGCAAATCCAACGCACAACGCTGCGTTACCGCTGTATGATAATCTAAATAATTAATAAATAAACACTCTGCGTTAAGTGAGAACGGACGATTATTACCTGATACCATATTTTTGATTGAATCAAAATTATGTAGAGGTATTATCCACTCTATAAATTACAAATTCTGAGAGGTAACTACTCAACTAAACTAGTTCGGTACCAGATCCGGATTCAGAAACGAATAATGGTCCTTTTCTTGTATCATGTAGTGATTCGCAGGCGCAACTAGTCCAGGATTTGATAAGTTAAAAAACTATCTTATTTAAAATAATTTTGAGACTAATAATTTATGTATTTAACTACTTTAAACACGCTCTGCCTACCCCACCAGGGATATGGGCGTGATTTGTATGTGTGTGAGTGTGTATGTAAACTTTAATTAAAAAATAGATTAAGATTACTAGAAGGCCCATTCTTAAACAAAGCAATGAACTAAAATGAACGTATACAAAGATGTGGCTCTCTACTCTCTACCCCTCATTTATCTCCTTATCGTAAGCCACTTTTCACAGTATTTTGTGGTTCTTACATACACACACACAAATCACGCCTTTATCCCTTGCGGGGTAGGGTAAATAACGGTCGTCTTACGTCACGAAAAACGACAATTTCTTTCTCCGCCCCCCTAAGTGAGTATCTGGTCTGGGAACAAGCCAGCCTGCGTGGAGATAGCTCCCATGCACCTTCAAGGACAGCCCGACCGTGGACCGCACTATGCGCTGCGTATGCGCATATAATAGAACGCGGTCAATCACCGGGAACAATCTGGATCATTTTTGCAGCTAGTTTTAGGTATAATTTTTATAAGTAAATATTAAAAAATACATAACGTAACAAAATTCTTTATTGCACTAAAATAGATATACTAAATTCATAATACATAGAAAACAAAAACAACAGAAACAGTACAACAAGGCGGCCTTAATGCTTATACCATAGTTTTTATCGGTTACAAGAGTATCCAAATTTTGTAAAGGGATGACATCAAAGATTTTCCGCATGAATATGACATCCGTCGTATTAAATCCCATTCAATCCTATGTAGTAAATACGCTAACAACTGTCCTGACTGTCCCGATGGCGTAGCGGATGGAATGCCTGCCTTCTACGCCGAGGGTCGTGGGTTCGATCCCCACCGGACACAAATATTTGTTAAGTCAGTTTTCAAATATTTGTGTTAAGTCTGGGTGTTTTCTATGTATAATATGTATTTATTTACAAAAAAAAGTATATATGTATTAGTATCAGCTATCTAGTTCCCATAGTACAAGCTTTGCTTAGTTTGGGGCTAGATGGCGCTGTGTGAATAGTCCAGGATATTTATTTATTTATCTAACGAACATTTCTTTTACGAATGTAATAGTTTTCTAAAGATAAAATATATATAATATTTAGGAAGTATTCACTCTTTAACAAAACCTTGAGTTGTGTTATTCTAGCCTTCAACGAATACCTACAAAACAAAGTTTTATACACATAGGCAAGTATCATTGTTAATGTTATTTCTGATCTTGTGTAGGAGGTATCTGTGAGTTATTCTTACTGAGAGTTTATTTCAGTTATTCCAGATTATTCTGAATTTATCTAGAAACGCTATCTGGGTTATGAAACTTTTCTCAAGTTACTATAAAATTGTTCCATTAGCTTAATAAATTCTTAAGGTGGGTCTGTCAGATCCATACTAGAAATGTCAATCCCCATACTAAAACCGCTCAAGCGCTGTTGAAGCAGCGCTATCGCCGTGTCGTCCGTTGAGTGCGGTTTTAGTATGGGGAGTGGCGTTTCTAGTATGGAACTGACACACCGCTGGGATATGTGTGCGTCAAGTGTGCGATCCGCCTTTGTATGTACCTACTATAATTTTATAATAAAGTGGTTCAATTAGCTTAAAAAATTCCTATGTCAACAAAACTCTGTATAAAACAACAAACATATAACTTTTTGCTCTCGCAATAATAAATATAATTATAGACAATATGTTGAGAATTGAAAGTAGAGTTTAATTTTATTTTTCTTTCCCCGTAAATTAAAACCTAACCACATTTAAAAAACGTTACCGTCATAAGAATCGGCTTACTTAAGATATCGAGAATAAGAAATCCTTAAATCTTTTCTGACCACGCATCCCTGTTCTGATGCTGCATAAAACCGTCCCTAATGAAAAGGTCAATGCAATTGCACACCTAGTTGCTGGAGTATAAAAACTGGGAGGGTCCTTCGCAGGGCATCATTCCCTTTGTGAAGGACCTCAACCCTGCAACATGTACAAACTGGTAAGTTATAAATTCTATAGAATTTTCTATATAAGGTGTAAAAAAATAATACTGCCAATATTTTAAGGAGTGAATCAGCCCATGAAACTGAACAACTTTCCCCAAGGAACAAAAAAAAAATAGAAATAAATTTGGACCACCCATACAAATTGACTTGGTCCGTCAGTAATTTTGTAGGGGAGGGTCAAAATTATTTTTCATATTTCGACCTATTTTCCTTGGGAAATGTTGTTCAGTTTCATAGGCTGGTTTACCCCTCAAAGTATTTGCATAATTTTTTTTTACAGCCTGTATTTTTTTTTTATTTATCTTTCTAATGTATTTTTGTGTATGTTATGATTTTTTCTTACCTGACATAAGTAGGTAGATAGGTAGGTTAATAGTTTACTTTATGCACTCGTAAAAGTATAACATAATTTTTGTGTAGCAGTGATAAATATGACAAAAATAAAATTTACTTTATACTGTACGCATAATAAAGAGGCTGGTATAAGTAAACCTATTAGATCAATACTTAGGCCTCTCTTAAATGTTATTCTTAAGTGTATCTACTTCAACAATTTCTTAACTCGAAAAGCGTTATCGAGTGCCGAACTTATCTCGTTTAACGCAAGGTTATGATCAATTGTTTTCATCCTGAGGTCATTGACCTTAAATAGCAGCGAAACTGCTGCCTACAGTGCCGAATTGGCATACATTTCCCGTTAATTTAAGGAAATCTTTACAATAAACCGTAGAAAGCTAGCAATGTATGCTAATCGGGCCCTTTCGGCAGGGTAAGTGCAATAGCCGTTAAAATTATAAACCAGAATTTCGAGGGTGTAAGTTAATGTGTTGCTAAAGTTAAAACTTAACATACAAAATTGATCGAAAAATCTTATTTCTGTCCTTATCAAAGATAGCGCCTATTTACACATTACCTTTAAATTTGTATTAAAAAGGTATTGATTTATAAACTTACCTATTTGTTCTCACAAAATGATTTTAATATGAAATTTATTTTTCACTGTCCATGTAGAAACGTAACTTAAATAATAGTAATAATTGTCATATTATAAACGAAATATCTAAGTAAATAATAATAAGAATGTTTTTATCCAAATTTGTGTGTAGGCGATTTGTTCTTCAATTATTTCGCTCAATATGTAGAGGTGTAATTTGATAAATGAACAGTATTTTCAATAAAAGTTTTGGAACGCCCATTTACATTTCGTATTTATAAACATTGTACCTTTTAATAAAATTATTAGAACGAAATATTTACTTCTAATTATTATGTTTACGATTTGTCAGAAATGTTTTCATTGGCTTTCATGGAATCGCAGAAATAGATACGAGTAGGTAGCCAACGACCAGATTTGTTTTGACTTTTATTTCTCTAATGGAATGTTTTGCCTGGAAGGGATAAAGAACTTTGCTCTCAGAATTATTTAAGACGCTTCGCAAATTAATTCTTTACCGAGAAAAGTCGTACTGAACAATATGTTTATTCGTCAGTAACTTTTCCACGTAATGAATTTTTAAGTATTTTATGAAAGTTGAATTTTTAGGAATGTACCTGTTTTTAATACAATTTCTTGATATTTTCCTTCTTTAATCTGAAAGTTCGTAAGGTTAGTATGGTTTATTACCAGATCAAATAAATCTTTTATAATAAAACTCCATTAAGAAAAATGATTTTGGGTAGTGCGTAAAAATCGAATCATTGAACCAAACGGTCTCATTTTGAACCAATGCCCTAAGGCGAGGAACACACTTGACGCACGACGGAGCGCAAAAATGTCGCAGTGGTCTGTCAGATCCATACTAGAGATGTCAATCCCTATACTAAAACTGCTTAACCGCTGTAGACGCAGCGCTATCGCAGTGTTATCCGTCGAGTGCGGTATGGGGAGTGACGTTTCTAGTATGGATCTGATAGACCGCTGCGATATTTTTGCGCTCCGTCGTGCGTCAAGTATGTTCGTCGCCTAACTTCGCAAAGTTTGCATGTAGATATTTGTATTCAAATAAAATATCCAAGATACAATAAAAACGATTTACTTACAGATCACATTCTTCATGTTCCTGGCGGTGGCATTTGCCGCCCCAGCACCAGAGCCGGAGCCAGCGCCGGGCGCGATCCTCGCCCCCGGTCTCACCCCCATCTATAAGGCGCCCTACTACCCTGCGCTTGCGCCGCTCTACCCCGCGTACCCCCCGCTACCATACGGCGCCCCCCTGGTCTACCCTTACGCCGCACCTGTCGCCTACAACAAGTTCTACTGAACAACCTGCAAGTCTGAGATCAAACCACTATAATTGGCAGTGATGATTGTGTTCCAACTATTGATAATTTGAGTTTCGCAATAAATTTCCGTTCCGCCTGATGAGTATTTTATTTAAAATAATCAATTTATGAACAGTCGGTCCCATGTATTTAATTTGTGTTTCATTATCTCATTTCATAATGCTAGGAACAGAAGTCTTCTTCAAAAATCATCTAGGATTTGACACATGTACTTCTATCCTTCTCCGCAGTAAAATGACAAATCGTATGTGCAAGAAAAGTACCTAGAGGTACATTTTATCCAACTTCTTTACATGTACATAATATCGTAACTGTGGTAATTAACTATGCAGATTACTGCCAACAAACTGTTATCGGAGTTTTTCTCTTTGGTCCGTATTTATAAACCGCACTTAGTTCTGAGATTGATCGTGAGTGCGACTTTGAGATGCTGTTAGTATTGTCAAAATCGCTCTTGAAATCAATCTCAGAGTTGAGTGATTTTTTTTAATACGGGCCTTAGTTTACATCCACTACTACTAATTTACAGTGACGACTGTGTATGTATGTCTTTTCAGTTCCTCCTTTACCAGTTTAGCATAAAAACGTAATAAAATTATACAATTTTCTGCGATTGCCCCGGTTGGGTTGGCTATGTGCCATACAGAAATAAATAATTTACGACTTTTAGAAACTTACAAAAAAACTGATACCGAGTTTTTGTAAGACACTTGTCACTAATCGCGCGTATTTTTTCGTGAGTACGTATACACGCAGTTTTATTTTCTAATAATGTTAGGATTTGTCTCAGAAAATGTTGCTAATTACGCTAGTGCCCGCTTCAGTCCAAGTATTAACCTATTTCTATTTACCTATGCTACTTGTTTGACTAGGCTTTATCACGGAACACTGCAAAAACGGCTTCGCAACAGACTATGGGTCTACAATTGACAATCATATATTTCCACGAAAGCCTGTTTAAGGCGGATCGTACACTTGACGCACGACGGAGCGCTAAACATCGCAGCGGTCTGTCAGAGTCATACTAGAAATGTCAGTCCTCATACTAAAACCGCTCAACCGCTGTTGACGCAGCGTTAATGCAGTGTCATCCGTCGAGTGCGGTTTTAGTATGGGGAGTGAAGTTTCTAGTATGGATCTGACAGACCGCTGCGATATTTTAGAGCTCCGACGTGCGTCAAGTGTGTGATCCACCTTTTATGTACCCATTTGCATACAGGAACAACAAAAATAATTAATAGTTTTTGCATATCTAAACTATTATTAGTATAGAGCTATAATATGAGTAGGTACATGCATGGATAGCTGTAATATGAAGGTTAGCAGGCTGGAATCTATACCTATCTTCTAGAACCACAACAAAAAACTAACAGGTTACTATAAATTCAATAAATCATAAGAATTACGCTATAATTACAAAATAAGTACCAACAATCACTTGCGGTATAAACAAACCTTCGCCGATACCTGATAATAGAAGTAGGTAGTATTTACTACATAGTACTAGATCTGAGTCATTTCCGCATGGGGACAAAATTGATATCAGAGTACCGACAAGAAAACAAGATCGGATTACGAATGAAACAAAAAATGTATGCAGTAAAAACTATATTATCGATAACATTTGGCGTGCGGTATCTTCTAGCAATGCGTCGTGGGATCAAGTGTGCTCAGCGCAGGTAGTATCCGGAGTAGGCGTAAGGGTAGGCGGCGTATGGGGCAGCGTATCCACCGTAGTACGAAGTGTAGCCGGGGTACGGGAAGCCAGCGGTGTAGGCGATCTGGGGTTGAGGCTCAGGCTTGGGGTTGGCGAAGGCCATAGCCACCAGGGCGAAGAAGATGAACTGGAATAAGAAAAAGAAACATTTTAAGGATTTTTATCCGTAAATCAGATAGCTACTGTTTGGTTCAGGCGCCGAAGGAAAATGCCCCCTTAGACTAACGCTCTATAACCCACCCACCATTCATTCATTCTGGTACATGAGTACCAGATTTTGTGAATTGAAAATCAAAGTTCATAATGTAGAGATGTCTGTTTTTATAAAGCGCCTTTGCGTAACTTCACAAAAATTTCAAAAAGTAATACTATTTTGTTGTGATATAAATAACACGTCAGGCGCACTTGTTTGCCCTACAGCGTAAAGTTTAAAAACAATCTGTAAAACTATTAATTGTGAAAACCCTGTTCTGAGAATTTTAAAACAATGGATTTCCAAAAATAGCTTTCTCTGGAATTAACTGAATATTCTAGTCTCTTTTCAGATATTATGGAGGATAGAAAACTAACATACAAAGAGTAATTCTTGTTTGAATAGATACCTAAACAAATCTAGACTCGTTACTACCTACTTTAGGCAATTTGCATTATTCAAGCCCTTCACAGTAATTGACTGGACCGACAAGGTACTATCGCCAATTAGACTGTCGTCATTGTCGACTGAACAGCAAGAGCAAAAAAAATTACAACCTAGGGTGAGGTGACTGCGCATTCCACTGCCTGGGACACGCCGGGAAACCTTTCACGCATGGACAGAGGGGACATTTTCGTACCTACAGGGCGGATCGCACACTTGACGCACGACGGAGCGAAAAAATATCGCAGCGGTCTGTCAGATTCATACTAGAAACTAACGTTTCTAACGTCATTCCCCATACTAAAACCGCACTCGACGAACGACACTGCGATGACGCTGCGTCGACAGCGGTTGAGCGGTTTTAGTATGGATATTGAAATTGACATTTCTAGTATGGATCTGACCGCTGCGATATTTTTGCGCTCTGTCGTGCGTAAAGTGTGCGATTCGCCTATGGATGCCCACAGGGTCACCGTGGCTAAATGTCAGCGACAATACGCCGTGCCGACAATCGTCACTGAGGTGTTAACACTTTCAATGACGCGCTCCACCTTATTATAGCATCGAAAAGGCTGCGTCACAACAGCGGCTACTTTACATTGTATCGCGGAAAAGTTAAGTTACTAAAAGTTATATGACGTCGCTTTAAAACTGAGCTGTTACCGTAGATAGATGTTGACACTTGATAAATTATGGAAGTTAAACGAGTAAAATATGTACTGGTCACATTACTCAAATTTTTTTTTTTAGCAAAAGTTGATTAAAACAGCGTACCTAATAATTCTATAGTCATTTTAAATGTCATGTTTTCTTTAGTCACGTTTACTGATGTGTCATTGTATTGTGGGTGAACTCAATTTTTCAAAATGCTGGTACAATACAGACTCTATATTATGATTCCTATATAGGACCTAACCTGTTGAGGTAGGGGTTACATTACAGCACATACTTCACTTATCTTGCTGATGCTACGAGTATTTCAGCAAAATAAATAACCCATACCTATTGGTTTAGTGAGTAACTATTAGTAAAAAGTAAAAATAGCCCCCAGTCTAAGGACTTGGAACGGATACGTAAACAAAAACAATGAATGAACCCAAAATGTCCAGTGTAGGTTAGAGAGGACGTTGAAGGTCATACGTGATGTGACAAATGTCTTTATCGATGGGATATAACATACGTATTAGTGTAGTATGTGAGATGGTTCAAATAAGTCATGCTTTTTTCTTGCTGATGAGAGTCAGCCATTAATGCTGCGAGCAAAATTAAGGCGCGCAACAATGCGCCGGCCAAGTTTTAAAAGGTCTATCGCACACTTAACACACGACGGAGCGCTAAAATATCGTAATGGTTTGTCAGATTCATAATAGAAACGTCATTCCCCATACTGAAACCGCACTCGACGGACGACGCTGCGTCGACAGCGGTTGACCGGTTTTAGTATGGATATTGACATTTCTAGTATGGATCTGACAGACCGCTGCGATATTTCAGCGCTCCGTCGTGCGTGAAGTGTGTGATCCGCCTAAGCACAAGCCGCGCGCATTAGGACGTTCTCAAACTTAACGCACAGCGCATCGCTAAAATAACGCTGCGAAACGCATGCGTTTGTCAGATCCATGCTAGAAACGTCATTCCCCATACTAAAGCGCTTGACGCAGATCTCTACCATTTTTTTTACAACCCTATTCAATTCTAATTTGCTATACTTATATTTGAACTTTTGCATGTACCTACTATTTAACGACTTATCATAATTTTCAGCGTAGATTTTTATAGAGTCTAACCAATTGTTTAGAGTAGGTATCCGAAGATGCTTTGGTATCATAAATACCCACAATATCTATTAAAAAATGACGATAAATATACCTATGTAGGCAAAAATACCTATAACAAATTAATACTTACAGCTCTGAAGAACATTGTGGAGGTTTAGATTGCACTTAGAACACAAGTGATGACAATTCGCGATCGACCAAGTCTTATATAGTAACAATCAGGGCACCACGCCCGTCGGATTGTCGCGTACTCAGATAAAAAGCGTCCTTGATCTTCTAGCTAATATTATTCATTGTAATACTATAGTAAGTACATATCCGTGTTTTATCGCAGCTTCCATCATGAGACCTAATGTTGCCAATTAACGAGTAAAGACACCTACTCCTGCGGTGTTTTGTTTCTCCTAATCGAAAATAGATCAGTACTATTCTAAGCAGTCTAAACAACATCCAAACATAACTTACCTAGTCTATTTTTACAGTTGTATGGGAAACCAAATCTTTGAACATTTTGATAAATTGGAACAAAAAATATACTGACTCTTTTGCTATTTTTGACGTATTAGTAATTGGCATCTAATAACTTCCAAGCAAGAGTGTCTTTCAAAAGTACAAGTCTGTTGAATGATCTTTTTTGTTAATTCAAACTTTACAATCATAGAGAAGTGATAATAAGTTATAAAAGGGTATGAAAACCGCTACAGTTAACTAAAATCAGAATGTATTCGGCGGATCGCATACTTGACGCGCTAGGGAGCGCTAAAATATCGCAGCGACCTGTCAGATCCATACTAGAAACCTCACTCCCCATACAAAAACCGCATTGGAGGGACGACACTGCATTAACGCTGTGTCAATAGCCGAGATCCGCCTTACTGGGTATTTTAGTTTTAAAATCCATCATTTTGAATTTACTTAATTTTGATATACCTACTTAGCCAGTCTCGCGAGGATGCGGATTACGCTGATGGGACGAATCTAACGATTCCTCACACGTTAACAATATCCGCCAACCCGCCAAACCCTTGAAATATTTTACTTGCCACTTGGATAAATAGATAAATACACTCGAAAAACATAACCCTCCTTTTATATCAGTGGAGTAAAAATACATAATACCATTAGGTTTTCAGAATAAAGTCTAAGAATTCAAAGGTTCACTCCATAATATAAAGCAAATTCGCTTCCTGCGTCTGTCTGTATGTATGTATGCTACTTTTTAAACTACAGTTGTGGATTTTGTTGCAGATTTTAATAAAAAGAGTGATTCGGAGAGTGATTATATGTATAAACATACCGAGAAAATGTCTTATTCCCACGGGAAAATGACTAGCAGCAGATGAAACCACTGGGCGGGCCGCTAGTAAAGAATTAAACGAATTCCCACATAATCTACGTTACATTGTATTGGCTACACGTGGCGTGCTCTATTTTGCATTATTAAATAACAGCCAGCAATCATTATTACATTATTTTCCATAAATGCATAACTTGCGCTATCAGATTCCGTATTCGCGTTGTTTCCTAGCTACGATAAAAATAGGATGTAAAAGTTGTTGGAAATATATCAAAGGGTGATTCTACGTCATATATTTTTCATGTTTCGACTCTTTGGGGATACTACGAGTATTTGTGTTTTTCATATTGTAATAATTACGTTTTCAGTATATTTTACGACTTTTTTATATCTACAGATAAGCTATGTTATGATATGCCCTAGGTTAGGTTAGGCGGATAACACACTTAACGCACGACGGAGCGCTAAATCATCGCCGCGGTCTGTCAGATCCATTACTAGAATGAAGAATGACGAAACGTCAATCCCCATTCTAAAACCGCTCTCGACGGACGACGCTACATTAACAGCGGTTGAACAGTTTTAGTATGGGGATTGACATTTCTAGTATGGATCTGACAGACCGCTGCGATGTTTTAACGCTCCTTCGTGCGTTAAGTGTACGATCCGCCTTGGGTTCTAAACAATACAAGATTTCCTTTTAATAGTTATTTATTTACAACTAGGTATCACCATATTACAATTCTTGCCATTATTAATAATAAGAACAATCTTCTTGTTATTTTAAGATGACATGGAAACAATGAAAATAATTTGTGATACAAATTACTGCCCACACGGTAACTTACATAGTATCATGCAAGTACGGTAGGTACGCATATAATATACATACCTAATTACGATACTTTATATCACATTACATACATAACCAGTTACAATTAGAGATCTTATAATATAATTTTTATATCAGGTATATAGTGGTTCAGCTTCCAATGATTAAGAACAGATATGTCGCCATCTAGCATTACTTGAACTCCATACGCCCGCATGCGTGTATGTATGTGTATAGAAGTCAAATTACGATAGACGCTAAGTTATCTGCTCAATTTCCAGTATAACTTGACCCACTACTACACACAGCGTTCGCCTTAATAGTATCCATATCCGTAGCTATTGTAGGGGGAGCCACCGTAGCCCCAACCGCCGTAGCCGACCGGGTTGGAGTAGCCGGAGTAGCCATAGTAGCCCGGGTAGCCGTAACCGCTGTAGCCTCCATATCCGGAGCCCGAATACCACTGCGGCTTGGCCAGTGCAACGGCTACGATAGTCAGAAACAGCATCTTGAACAAGAAATTATAGACTTCTTATTACTCTATACCAGATATAATCTACTACAACTTGTTTTGATGGGAAAAGTGGCTGTGTAACATACGAGAATAGACAGAAATCGTTAGTGCTGCCGAACTGTTTCGCCTCGCGAAAGATAGAAAAAAAAATGCGGAGCTGACAGCAAACCTTCAATAGTTAGCGAGGCACTACGAGAAGAACTACTTAATCAGCACTTTATACTAATCGTTTCTGTTTAAACAGGACTTCCATAAATTTACTAAGAATAACCATTCTGCTGGTTGATTCCTTAGATGGGTTACGTCAAACTCATAAATTCGGCGACTATAGCGCTAAAATAACTCTGCGTACACCATGCGCCTGTCAGCATTATTTTATCGCTGCGTTGTGCGTTAAGTATGAGAACACCCTGAATAGAGCACCTGGTTTTTGAATTAAAAAAACCTATTTATAGCTCAATAATCCCATAATACGGATACCTTTGGTACTCAAACTGAGTTATTCTACTAACTCGGTTTGAAAAAGTGACGAGACAAACGGAAGTTAGATTATCCGAGAATCATGCTGTTGTGTGGGAGTTCAAAATAGCATTAAGTATTTTTTTAATCCACTCAGACGATTTGTGTACCTGAGGTAAAATTAGAAGTAAGTATATAGATTAGACTTTAGAGCCTTGGAACAAATATTTGCAGGAAACGAAAAGTACGAAACTAAAACAAAACTTTTCCTTCTTAGAGTTTCTATTTAAAAGTTCACCACAGTCTGGTTAACTTCCGGTGAAACATCGAACAGGACACGCTTCAACACTATACTATGCACGTATACTAAAGTTAGGTATATGATAGATAGAACCCTACTCGAAAGCAAAATGAAAAGGTCTAGGTACTTCAAATTATCATGACGATTTTTTATTTGAAGAGAATAAAGTGCCAGAAAGTATCCTACTGCCTGCTTTTGGACTGAAAAGTATAACAATTTACAATCTCCATTTGCTTTCAATACATCAGCATAACATACAAAGTGTATCACAACCTCGTTTTAAAAAAAGTACGATTAAAAGTGTGTACACTTTGGCATTTTTGTGTGCGCTAGTACACAAACGAGCATAGCGAAATTGTATCTTTTGCT
The DNA here is from genome assembly GCA_029255805.1 of Keiferia lycopersicella. Classification (NCBI taxonomy): domain Eukaryota; kingdom Metazoa; phylum Arthropoda; class Insecta; order Lepidoptera; family Gelechiidae; genus Keiferia; species Keiferia lycopersicella. The sequence goes on from JARACZ010000010.1 coordinate 7,249,709, forward strand.
TCTTTTTTCCTAAAGCTTTCCTCTATATTATTCCTTTTTTTTTCTCTTAGATATTCTACAGAAATAGAAAGAGTGTTGCATCACAAAGGGTTGCAGTGTATTGAAGCACCTATTACCCTAACAGGGACCACACATCCGAGCTGTCTCTTGCGTCACATATTGTAACTTGTAACAATGACGTCATATGAAGGTTTGTTGCACGGATCACTGGCATGATCGTTATTCATTATATATCCCGGTGATTTCAGACATCCTTGCGTAATATTGGTATTAAAAGGCTAGACATAATATAACTTAGTTGCGACTTAATTTAATTAGTTATAAACGCTCATTAATCTATTTAGTTATGATTTCTGAGTTCTTATAGGTAATTCGGCCAATTTCTTTTACAAATATACGTAATTATTTAAACATAGTGTTGATCTACTTAGCCTAGTTAGCATCTACACAAACATCGAATACCTTTAAACTAGCAAGAATCGTATATTATTATATATCTCTGGATCTCGCAAACAGCTTCAACGATTTTCATGAATATTCGTATATGGGGAATACGGAGGCGATAAATTGATCTAATTAGCTAGATTAAATTTTCCAAAAATCTCCCTGAACGGCAGAAAATACCGAGCAATACTTGGTCAACCAGGTGCTCGATAATTAAGAGAAGAGGACAGCCCTCCGAATACTCATAGCGATGCATGCAGACTACGAAACTGGACAACTTTCCTCTAGAAACATATCAGGAACCGACAAAATAATTTCGACTTCCCATAAAAAATCACGATTAGCGTGCATTTATTAAGGATACTCATATTTTCTTTTGGGAAGTTGTTTAGTTCCATGGTGTAAATGCTGATAGGGTATCAGTATTCGCCACCCTAACACTTATTAAATTACTTATTTAAGAAATGTGTTGATATACTTAGCATCCACACAAATATAAATTTTATGAAACACACAACAAGTAAACATGATTTTCTAAAAGCCCCGACGTGAATGAGACTAATCAAATTACTCACCAATTTAGCAATCATTTTTATTTATATCGTTCCAGCTCCAGTCCACTCAAGGATACTGCGTCCCTCACTCAACCCTGTCGATGCTCTGGTGTATAAAAACTGTTTTTTATTTTTTGTCCCGTCACCTTTATAGGTCGTTTTTGTCCTTGAGCTGCCCAATAACGGAAAAACAAAGCGTCTCACCGGGATACACGTAAATTATGAATACAAAACGTTCTCGAGACGAGCTCTACATGAACAATTAGACCTCCTTTGTTTATTCGCTAAAAATGTTACCAGTCGAGACGAATAAAGTTATGTGTCATTTATTTTTATTAAGTTTTCGCATACTTGGCACGTAACACCAAACTGGATTGTGTACAATTTAAAGGCTTACAATGGCACATTAGAGTGTGCTCTGCAAAATGTGTCCTTGAAGAAACCATTACCTAAGTAGATCTCCTTTTTAGGAGTGCGGATGTAAGTAGCGTCTAAACAAAAAGGACCATCGAACTCTAGTTACGCCCTAGCTGCTTTGTCATCAGATGAACATATTGGATCATATTCTGTAAAGATCAAGGTTAAATTTCAATATAAAAGCTTAGTGTAACTAGCTAACGGCATGATTCAGTAGCTCACTGTGTCCAGCAACAAACATGTTCTCCAAAATCGTAAGTACCCATTTTAATTTAGAATCTCATTCATATATATAATGTTGTTCATCTAGGTGCTACAACTTTCTTCATGTTGCATAACATAGCACATGAAAAATAACCCACATAAATAATTTGACCCTTATTTGTAGAATTGATTATTTTATAACTTTGCCCAGTAATAAAAAAAGTTGATATAATAGGCTCCACACTAAAATCTCGCAGAATTGTTAAAGAACTACAAATACCTAGTTAATTTGTTGGAAATTTCGCAGGATCCCTTTTAAACCTTCCACGTACGATTACTACACAAATTTATTATCTTGATTTTTCTCCGTCAGTTCGCCCTGTTCGCTCTCCTGGCGGTGGCCCTGGCGGCGCCCAGTCCCAAGGCGGCGCCCGAGCCGTCCCCGCAGCTGTTGGCCTACAGCGCCGGCTTCGACTACGCCTACCCCGCGGTCGGCGCGCCCCTCGTCTCGCCCTACGCCGCCCCTGTAGTGTCGCCCTACGCCGCCTACTCCGCTTACCCCGCCGCTTACTACGTCCGCTAAAAAGCTACAGAATTCTTTACACAACGATGACCAGATTTTTTTGTAACCGGACTTGATGATACAGTGAATGGCACAATTTATAGTTTTTAACAGCAATAAATAGAAAAGCAAACGCTCGTCTTTTTCTTTCTTCTGTCACACTTAACGCACGACGGACGCTAAAATATCGCAGCGTTCTGTCACATCCATACTAAAAATGACAATCCCCATACTAATACCGCACTCGACCGACGACGCTGCGATAGCGCTGCGTCGACAGCGGTTGAGCGGTTTTACCTCTAGTATGGGGATTGACATTTCTAGTAGGTATGGATCTGACAGACCGCTGCGCTATTTTTGCGCTCCGTCCTGCGCTAAGTGTGCGTTCTAGTCCTAAGTCTTGTAGAACAAATTTCGCTCGGAAGCTGCACTTTTTCAGGAAAGCAAGCCACTTTGCACAGTGATAGTAGAGACCAAAATAAGCGATTTCACCCGCAGCAGCGGCAGTTTCACCCATTAGGATAAGAGATGGCGCCACTTTTAAATGAAAATATTCAAAAAATTGTACAAGCCAAACTACTGCACCAATTTGGATAAATTTGGTGTCAAATGAAAGATAGATATCTAGTCTAATAAAAAAAAAATATAATGCAAAAATAAACCGTATAGAAATGCCCAAAATTTTGCATTATTTTGAAAATTATTAAGTTCATGGTACGTTTTTGTTGATTTCTTAAAGAAAAATGTTCCATAGACTATATTTTTATTGAATAATTTTATTGCTTATCAAATACAGTATTATATAAAAAAACGCATTTGAATATCTCTTATAACCCTGAAGATATAACGCAAAAACTACGCGGCGGCGTGGTGCGGCGTCTTCATAGTTAGAGGGGTTTGACTTTGTTTTTGATTCTACATGCTAAAGTACTGCACTGATTTGATAAATATAGTCTTGAATGTTAAATAATTAAATATTCTATTTTAAAAAAACATAAAAAAAACTTTAAAGTTACCAATATTACTTGCAATGGAATAAAAAATGAGTTATTGATTGATTGATTTATTTTTTTGTGGAAAATCTGTAAGATAATCAAAATAGTTAGGATTTATTATTTACCTGATTTCCTGTTTTTATAAATACAATGATTCTTTAAAAACTATCATCATAAGCATCAATGATGGTGTCGTTGGAACTGGAAAGAAAAAAAACATTAAAATATATATTACCTCTGAATAAGAAACGTTATTATTGTATTTATTTTGGTACAGATTTACTTTATACTTATTTACCTCTGGTTGCGACAATCGCCTTTGCAGAACTTGCACTGCAGAGTACAAGGCAGGCCAATTCGGCGGCAACTGCATCTAAGAGTATTGCAGGAAGTTTTGTTGCACCCACAATGATCAAGTAGACTCAGCTCTGACCAAATCGGAGTCGCATCGAGCCATTTAGGCGTCCAACCACCTTGAGGGGATTTCTGCCATCCCCAAGAAGATGGACATGGAATTGGCGCTTCTAAATTTAATGCATTTCCCCAAATGTGACCTGCTTGATATGCTGCACGCAAAGCATGTTTGCTGAGAGCGGCAGTTGTCGGTGGTAGGCTTGTTACTAGTCTATTTTTGGCTGCACATGTCTTTACGTACAGCGTTTACATTTGTATGCTCTGATTGAGTGTCATACAACTTGCACGTGAATCTGAAATAAAAATTACAACAATTTGTACACAAACATACGAAGAAATACGGATATACGCCCATACGGCCAAAATGATGGAAGAAAAAGAAGATGATATTTTGGATACAAAGAAATTTATAATGAAAAATGAGTACACACCGTTCTAATTGAGCCATCACCTCTTCGGAGAGGGTTTCTAGGGGATGGGCCAAGCTAGCAAAAGCAGTTGTTATTTCAGGGTATGCCATCCACGTCTTGAAACAAGATTTTTTGCCTTTGGTATTAAAATACGACGTTGTGTCACACCCTGTGAAAGCATGAAACCCTCGGAGGGCAGTATTCATGTTAGGACCCAAAGCATCTGCTATTTTGTGAATCGCCACGTATCGACGTTTGTTAATGGCCGTCTACCCAATAATTGGTCAGATTTTCTAAAGAATGACAAAAATAAGGCCGAACTTTTTGAATTTCTTGGAAAAAAATTACTAAATGAGTTTCCGGACACTATGGTTGTTACAAATTTGGGCAACAAATTATCTTCCACTGATAATTTGTCGTCAAGTATTGCTCAGAAAATCATTCCGTGGCACATGGAAGAAGCGGATGGGCGTCTTGTCTGGCATGCAAATGACATGATTGAGCATGATAAAACAACAATATTAGTGCGTTCGTCGGATACAGACGTGCTAGTGCTGCTGGTTTCGTATTTTACGATATTACAAGAAAAAGGCCTGAAAGAATTATGGGTACTTACTGGAACAGGTAACAAACGTCGATACGTGGCGATTCACAAAATAGCAGATGCTTTGGGTCCTAACATGAATACTGCCCTCCGAGGGTTTCATGCTTTCACAGGGTGTGACACAACGTCGTATTTTAATACCAAAGGCAAAAAATCTTGTTTCAAGACGTGGATGGCATACCCTGAAATAACAACTGCTTTTGCTAGCTTGGCCCATCCCCTAGAAACCCTCTCCGAAGAGGTGATGGCTCAATTAGAACGGTGTGTACTCATTTTTCATTATAAATTTCTTTGTATCCAAAATATCATCTTCTTTTTCTTCCATCATTTTGGCCGTATGGGCGTATATCCGTATTTCTTCGTATGTTTGTGTACAAATTGTTGTAATTTTTATTTCAGATTCACGTGCAAGTTGTATGACACTCAATCAGAGCATACAAATGTAAACGCTGTACGTAAAGACATGTGCAGCCAAAAATAGACTAGTAACAAGCCTACCACCGACAACTGCCGCTCTCAGCAAACATGCTTTGCGTGCAGCATATCAAGCAGGTCACATTTGGGGAAATGCATTAAATTTAGAAGCGCCAATTCCATATCCATCTTCTTGGGGATGGCAGAAATCCCCTCAAGGTGGTTGGACGCCTAAATGGCTCGATGCGACTCCGATTTGGTCAGAGCTGAGTCTACTTGATCATTGTGGGTGCAACAAAACTTCCTGCAATACTCTTAGATGCAGTTGCCGCCGAATTGGCCTGCCTTGTACTCTGCAGTGCAAGTTCTGCAAAGGCGATTGTCGCAACCAGAGGTAAATAAGTATAAAGTAAATCTGTACCAAAATAAATACAATAATAACGTTTCTTATTCAGAGGTAATATATATTTTAATGTTTTTTTTCTTTTCAGTTCCAACGACACCATCATTGATGCTTATGATGATAGTTTTTAAAGAATCATTGTATTTATAAAAACAGGAAATCAGGTAAATAATAAATCCTAACTATTTTGATTATCTTACAGATTTTCCACAAAAAAATAAATCAATCAATCAATAACTCATTTTTTATTCCATTGCAAGTAATATTGGTAACTTTAAAGTTTTTTTTATGTTTTTTTAAAATAGAATATTTAATTATTTAACATTCAAGACTATATTTATCAAATCAGTGCAGTACTTTAGCATGTAGAATCAAAAACAAAGTCAAACCCCTCTAACTATGAAGACGCCGCACCACGCCGCCGCGTAGTTTTTGCGTTATATCTTCAGGGTTATAAGAGATATTCAAATGCGTTTTTTTATATAATACTGTATTTGATAAGCAATAAAATTATTCAATAAAAATATAGTCTATGGAACATTTTTCTTTAAGAAATCAACAAAAACGTACCATGAACTTAATAATTTTCAAAATAATGCAAAATTTTGGGCATTTCTATACGGTTTATTTTTGCATTATATTTTTTTTTTATTAGACTAGATATCTATCTTTCATTTGACACCAAATTTATCCAAATTGGTGCAGTAGTTTGGCTTGTACAATTTTTTGAATATTTTCATTTAAAAGTGGCGCCATCTCTTATCCTAATGGGTGAAACTGCCGCTGCTGCGGGTGAAATCGCTTATTTTGGTCTCTACTATCACTGTGCAAAGTGGCTTGCTTTCCTGAAAAAGTGCAGCTTTTTTATCATAAGACCTAGTACTATTCCACCTTTCTCACACTTCAGCACAAAACTAACGCTGCGCCAACGTGACCACTTCCAATAAAAAAACCGCTCTCGACGCAGGTAAACAATTAGGTGGCTTTATGACTAAACAATTACCTTGCATAGAGAGATAATAAGTCTGCATGATAATAATTGTTTAGTACGTACCTATGATGTATTACTCAAGACATTAACTTCAAATTGTGTAAGTAAACAGAATTCGAAGTTTATTATTCCAAGAGCGTATCTTTGGAGGATTGATGTAGATTTAAACATGCATTACCAAAGATTTGCAATCATGCTGACAGACGACAGAATGTCATTCCACCACGTATATTATAATCCAATTTTTTGTATTGTTTCACAAATCACCAGTTATAGTTTATAGTCGTATAATTCTATCTCTAAAATTATCAATATATCCCCAAACATCGTATTCAAATTCCGAGAAACTGAGACTATTTGTGCTTACTATTGCGACCGCTAAACCAAAAGAATGATCTGTCTTAGGCGCAACGCAAACTTAACGCACGACTGATCGCTAAAATATCGCAGCGGTCTGTCAGATCCATACTAGAAACGTCACTCCCCATACTAAAACCGCACTCGGACGACACTGCGATAGCGCTGCGATGACAGCGGTTGAGCGGTTTTAGTATGGGTATTGACATTTCTAGTATGGAGCTAACAGAACGATGCGATATTTTAGCGGTCCGTCGGACGTTAAGTGTGCGATTCACCCTATAGCTGGGGTCAAACCATTCGTTATATGGGCTTAAAATTTTACTTAATTAACTACTTGACAGAAGACAAATCATGTATGTATGTGTGTCATCTCTTTATTGTACCACAAAATAATTTACAAAAGCATTAAAAGAAATGAAACATAAGAGGCCAACAGCGGACTTATCCCATTAAGAGATCTCTTCCAGTCAACCTTTGAGATACCCAGAGGATATGTTATTTTACAGGTAAACCAACTAAGGTAGTTCATATTCTATGTTCTATACATGGAAGCTTTAATTTGGCATTTGTTTATACATTAAGTTTAAAATGTTTTAAAGGTTGTAAGCTACATAAAATAAAGAAGTTATACAGAGTGTAAAAATATTAGCTGCAAATATTTTACCCAGGTTAACCAGTACATGAAACTGAACAACTTTCTCCAAGAAACAGGTAGAAATTCGAAAAAAAAATTGTGACCTCTTATACAAAGTTACCGACTGACCAAGTCAATTCGTATGGGAGGTTCAAAAAATTTTCTCATATTTTGACCTATGTTTCTCGGGGACAGTTATTCGGTTTCATGGGCTGATTCACACCCTAAAATATTTGCAGCTAATATTTTTACACCCTATACATCCAATTGAAAATGTTTTTAAGGCTGTAAAATACTAAAATAAAATAAAATTGAAAAGTTAGTATCTATAAACAGATTTTAACTTCCTACGAACATTTTAACCAGCAGGTGTTGGCTGAGGCTGACGGCCGCCGCTGCCGAAGATCAACTGAAGGACCTCGGGTGGGGGCAGCTCCGGCAAGGGCTCTGGGTGAGGTCCAGCCAACGCGATCGCCACCAGCACCATTAGGACAAACAGCACAAACTGTGGAACAATATACAGGGTGTAAAAGTAGTAGCTGCAAATATTTTAAGGGGTGAATTAGCCCATGAAACTGAACAACTTTCCCCAAGGAACATAGGTCGAAATATGACAAAAAATTTTGGATCACCCATACAAAACTACCGACCGACCAAGTCAATTTGTATGGAAGGTCCAAAAAATTTTCTCATATTTCGACCTATGTTCATTAGGTAAAGTTGTTCAGTTTAATGGGCTGATTCACCCGTTAAAGTTTTAGCAGCTAATATTTTTACACCTTATACATACATACATACATATATCACGCCTTTATCCCTTGCGGGGTAGGCAGAGCGTTAACAGCCATGAGAATACGGTCGCTATCGCCACGTCTGACATTTTTGAGGATTGTTTTCCAAGGTTGTTTCAGAAAACATGTGTATCACTATAGTGACAGGTTGTCAGCCCGTCGCCCAAAAATTGTAATACACCCATACCTACTCTCGATTCCCTTAGTCGCCTCTTAGGACACCCGCGGTAAGGATGTGCGGTGATGCTATTCTAAGCCGGCATCACACGGCACAGACTTTAAAAATAAAGTTACTACACGTCGGTCTGAAAAAGTGAAGTCCCTGATTGTATTACGGCGGATCGCACACTTAGATATTACTATTAGCACGGAAAAATCTTTGATTGATATTCGATTTTAAATGAGCTGAAATTCGGAAGTGCGGAAGAGAGGGAAAGTACTGTATTAACCAATTTTATTATAGAGGTATCACTTTGCTGCCTACCAATTAAAGTAAATATTTAGTTGTGTTTCCAATTATACTGAGGATCGAGGCTAAACGTACCTAATAAATTTCAATAAAGTTGAATAAGTGATATTCGTTACATCATCACAGTAGGTAGTGTGTAATCTATGTACTTACAATTTTAGCAAACATTGAGTTGGTTTGTTGGACTGCAGTTGCAACTATACAGGATACACGTTCAATGCTGTCAAAATTGCACTAACATTAGATCCAGCCAGGCTATTTATACGAATGAATGCCGTAGATTTAAAGCAAAATCAGGTTATCTACTGGTCGCATAATATGATCATCAATCACGTATTTAAAAACACTTTATTTTTCTGAAATATAAAACTCACAGACCAACAACTATAAAACTAAGCCTTCACTGTGACTGTTTATATTGTATGTTCGTTATGATCTTACAGTCGATAAAATACAGGATGATCCCTGTGACGTTTGTGACCTTATAGCAAATGCTATGACATAAGGTCCATTTTCCTAGTAGACTATAAAAAGCGCATGTTCTCAATCATGAGATCTGAAGAGTAGCTGAGTCAATTTTTCTGTTAAAAATTATCGATAAATTCGGGTTTCTCTACATTGTTCATACGCGAAAAAAAGGTAGGAATTGATAGTAAAAATGTGAGAAACCGGGATGGATCACTAGTTCAGAATATATGACAAACAGCGTAATAATAAGTAGACTTTTTTATAAATAGATCCAAACATATCTAAATCCAGTTGAATAAATATACATGTTGAAAAACAAAAGAAAAAATAGGTAATAGCTGAATTATTAGAAATGTATTAATTTACTCAATTCCACGAAGAACATAACCTTTTATTTACAGCTAGGTATTGAATACCATGGAGTTCACTATAGAAAATATGGAAGAGTCGTAAATGAGTCTTTTGAAAGTACTTACAATTTTCATCCTGCAAAAACGTGTAGTTCGTGCGAGTACCTGTTGTTTCACATCGAACATGCGTGATAATTTTAGTCTAAATTCTGTTTTAACTTGCAGTTTGGCCACAATAGTCTACTGTTGGACATGGGCTACCCCAAATAGGGGTATTGCCATACTCACCACGCTTGGCACACGGATTGGCGAGCGCAGTGCAAGCTATTGTAAATATTCAAAGGGAACGCTGGTGCCCGTTCCATGGATTCATCTCCTAGTCACATTTTACGATACCCACGGGTAGAAATAGGGTGATTGATTGATTGATTGATATTAGGAAAAAGTAATAAAAATATGCAAAATAGATTTTTGTATTTATTGCTGGCTAGAAAACGAAAAAATTGTGTCACTGTTACAAAAAATCATAAAACCGATACAACATTATTCAGGTCGTCAAAATTATTAGAGAACAACATTAGCTTCAACGACGAACGTAGTAAGCGGCGGGGTAAGCGGAGTAGGCGGCGTAGGGCGACACTACAGGGGCGGCGTAGGGCGAGACGAGGGGCGCGCCGACCGCGGGGTAGGCGTAGTCGAAGCCGGCGCTGTAGGCCAACAGCTGCGGGGACGGCTCGGGCGCCGCCTTGGGACTGGGCGCCGCCAGGGCCACCGCCAGGAGAGCGAACAGGGCGAACTGAGGGAGAAAGTGAACTTAACTTTATAAGCCTGATAATATTCGTATTGACGTCATAATCGATAATAAAAAAGTAAAAAAGAAGGAAAATTTTATTACACGATTTTCTTCTTCTAAAAATAGAAAAGCGATTTGGGTGAAGTTTCTCTCTCTCGCTTCGTGTGAAACACTGAGTTGTCCAACGACCCAGTGAACCGAAAAATAAAAATAAGGACTCGCCAGGTTCAGGCTGGACACAGCATCTAACTTTACGCCATCATCAGCAAACGACATTGTATAAAACACACACACACACACACACATATGACGCCTATATCCCTGGCGGGGTAGACAGAGCGTCAACAACCGTGAAATTACGGTCGTTAACACCACGTCTGAGAAATGTTTGAGGGTCGTTTCAGATAAACCGTGAATTACTATAGTGACAGGTTGTCAGCCTGTCACCTAAAATTGCAATACACATGAAACCCTCTAGTCCCTTAGTTGGTTTCTACGACACCCACGGGAACGAAACAGGGTGATGCTATTCTAAGCCGTCATCACACGGCGCATTGTACATCACATTGTAGAATAACAAAGATAGAGATACTTTTATTTTTGAAAGTACTTACAATTTTGGAGAACATGTTGCTTGTTGACACAGTGGGCTACCGAATCATGCTGATTGCTAGTTACATGAAGCTTTTATATCAAATGGCAACCTTGATCTTTACAGAGTATTAGTAGGTACGACCAGCAGATGACAATGTAAAAAAGGGCATCAGTTTTTGTCACTAAACTAAACATTACATCCGCGTATCCTATTAAGGATGTGTTTGGTGAAAGAATTGTTTCTTCTATTCCTTGAAAATAATTCTTTTTTTTTTCTTTTTCGGTAGGTCACAAGTACTACAACAACAACTAGAAGGTCTAGTTGCCAGCATGAGCACATAGTTAGGTAAGCAGAAGTAAAAACGCACTTTACGTAATAACAATATCGCACTCTTGTAAGACAACGACCGAATGCAAAATTGCAAACTTTTGGGAAACAGGAAAAATCTTTTTGGATTTTTGTAGCAAATAGTTAAATCACTATAAAATCATCACAAATAAAGATATCCAAAATGTATAAAAGGTGTGTATACCTAAGAGTACCTTCTATTAGATTTAGTAAATCTAGTTAATGTTTGTTAGTCTATTATATATATATTTTTAGTTTTTTTCTTAAGTTTTGAGATCGGTCGTTGTCTTACTAAAATATTTTAAAAAATTGTGTCTGATCTACAAATAAGTCTAGTATATCTTACTAAACTATTGAAGTGCAGAGGTGACCAATTTTTTTTTCAGTCATTGTATTACTTAAATTTAAGAAGAGATTGTAAAACATTACTAAACGAGTCGTTATTTGACAAAAAGTCCCACATATTTAGAGTCTTATGTCAAAACTTAGTACCAGAAGATGCTGATGATTTAGAGTTAAGTGTTTTATAAATGGCAAAATAAATACTTATTATGATAACTAAAGATGTATGTATGATGTCGTGTAAATAAAAACCCTTTTTCTTTTGTTTATTTTTTATTTTGGACGTATTTTCGCAGCAAGGACTAACAAAATTGACAAAAATGAGTTAGTGTTACCAAAGAGGTTTATAGGGTCAGCTCTTTCATCAGCAAAAAAGACTTACGATCAGACAAGCCAAAGGCAGCGTTTTATATACAAAGTCGTTTCTCATTTATTCGGTTGCAATGAAGGAGTTCAGCCAAAAAGACTCAAGCTGTCTGAGTCGTTTTAAATAAAACATTATTTGTAGAAACAGTGCAATTTTTTATTTTCTTAAAACGACTCAACGAATTTAGGTCATTTCTCATAAATTGTATGTGGTCTATACAAGACGACGTTTCATTAAGCTGAAAAGACTCAAACTGTCTAAGTCAGTTCTGATAAATTCTACTTGAAGAAAACGGGAAAAAATTCCATTCATCTGAAATAACTTAAACTGTTTAATTCTTTTCTGATAAACTGGTTATAGTTCTACTAAGGCCATTTTCGATTTATATGTATGGACTTTATTTTGTTTCTTGCTACAAATTTTATTTAAAAAAAAAGACATTAGTAACAAGTAAAAAAAACATCTTTACTATAAAAAAATTAAAATATCTTTGAAGGCGCATGAAGGCTTCAAGTACAAATTGGTTAATCACATCAGCCTATAGCAGTCCACTGCTGGACCTATTTCCAGGCCTATTTCTTCTCCAGGGTACACCACAAGGCACGACACGAGCTACCGCTTTCGCCATTCAGTCGCTACCAGCTTTTCTCTTTCAATGATCCATCTGGCCGGAGGGCGTCCAACGGTATGCTTACCTGGGCGTAGCGTGTAAGATCTAGAAGAAGATATCTTCCAGCGCATTGTTAAAAAGTCTGGGTGATGTAACGTCACCCTGTTATACACCCTGCTGGGTGGTTCTTGTTTTCTGGTTTTGTACTTGAATGGACATCGTCGCCATTTTATATGGGTTTCACAGCACCTCTAAGTATCGCCAGTCGAGTTGGTATCGCTTACAGACTTGATATCCATGCCTGCAGACTCGACCAGCCCAGGTTTCTCGTAGTCCACAAAAGCCAAACACAGCGGTTGGTTATATTATTTTGACCTATGTATGACCTGCCGTAAAGTATGGATGTGGTTAACAATGTTGAAGGCTTTACGAAACCCTACCTGCTCCGGTGTCTGAAAGACGTCAACTCTTGATGTCAGACGATTCGTTACGACTCTCGAGAAAGCTTATAGCTGTGGCGCATGCAGCAGTGTGATCAGCATATAGTTTTTGAGAAGCATTTTATCTCCTTTTTTTAAAAACAAAGCCACGACATCGCTGCTCCACGGCCACGCCTTCCGGGTTGTCCCATTGGCTATCACGTGATTTGGGATAGCCTTTTCAGCTCCGCAAGGACCAGTTTCCCACTAGCCTTTAGCAGCTCAGAGTCCACCCTGTTTTCCCCGGGAGCCTTTTTAGTTTAGGGCAAATTGAAGCAGAGAAGTGACCTCACCATGCGGCACATTCCAGCTTGAAATTGATATTTATGGTGCCTCTTACAAGTCGGTGATCGCTTGTTATTAAGAAGATGACAGAGACATCCATATTATAAATATGTGTCTTTTAATCGTCATGATGAATAAAAAGCACAAATGTCAATCTTGTTCTTCGTCTTACCGTCAGAGCTCTTTCAGATCCACTGCTTGGGGTTGGGGCTTTTTCTGAAAATAGATGTTCATACAGACAAAACAGCCCTTGTCTGCTGAGGAAGTTGACCAGCATCTGGCCTCTCTCGTTTCAGCTCCCGTAGCCATGTCCATGTAACATGAATTGCCGCCCTGTCCCATTTTGGCGTCGAAGTCCCCCATGACAACCGTTAGTGGGTTTCACTTGGTCGGTGCGTAGCCTTTGACACGCCGTCTTATAGGGCCTCCACTTCTTCGTCTGAGATGTTCGAACTCAGTGCATGTATATTACATGTGCATGTACAACCTTGACAGAGTGTCTCTCGGCCAATTTCAGTACGAGGTAAGGTAAGCTACCCTGGTCAAGACGCAGCAGATCTCCTTCACGTTGTCAGTGTTGTCAGAAAGTACTTTGTTGACGAGGAATCTTATCCTACCATAACCCCCATAAAGAAATTGGTTCTGTTTCAACTATCATCAAATCATTTTATAGCAGTCCACTGAACTGACTGTGCCCGCTGAACATAGACCTCCCCCAGGGTACAAACTCCCGCTTTCGCTATCCAGTCGCTACCAGCTGCTCTCTTTCAGTCATAGGTCCATCTGGCCGGAGGGCGTCCAACGATACGCTTGCCAAGGCGTGGTTTCCACTTGGGAACCCGCATACTCCACCGGCCGTCGGTTCTGACAACAACAGATGTGACCAGCCGACTGCCACTTCAGTTTGCTACTCTTTCTTTTTCTTTGAAATTTAGACTAAGTTGGTTGTATATTTAATGCATTAAAAAATATAAATTAAAAATTACAAACTTAACAATTTTATAATTTCTATTACAATAAATCTATTATTTAAGTTCAGAATACTTAAGCACCAGTAGTTTATATTTGGGTAACGATCGTACAAGTAAATTACGCCAGGCGTGCTAATCCGCCGTGCTTAAAATACACTATACACATCACCAATGATTTTATAGGTAGTGCGTAGAATTCGATTGAGCACATACCTGGCTAGTGACCACAAGCGTATAGATTTCTTGTGACTTATCTAAAATAGCTTGATCCAAATTAAAAAAAACAATGACTTATTTCATAATACTATGACATAAATTAACTAGAATTTTATAAAATATAGACCTAAATATAAATGAGCCATCATTATTTTAATTTATTCAATGTAACATAGACCGAATTTGACTTCCAACACAGTTAATGTCAGATTTTCAAAAGAACATAGACTTAACTTTAACACTGTCAATGAGTCTGTACACAATGTAAGTAAAATAACGACTGAATACAAAATCAGTCAACTTAATCACAAACAGTTTTTGTAAGACAACGACGTATTTCAAAATCGGTCGTTCTCTTACTTAATTATGTTCAATAAACTTACCCAAAGTCTAGGTGAAACAACGACGTATCCCGAAATCGGGCGACGTTCGACAAAACCTCCGCTTGCGGTAGCTGGCGCAAGATTAAATCGGTCGTTGTCAGATGAACGAAGCAGGGGCGCGGGGATAGTAAGATAAAGACTCCTCTATTTTCTACCTTACTGTTAAGGGAAAAAGGTTGATTTTCTTTACACTACGTTATGAGACATGCTCTTTGCTGTCGATTTTTGCACTTAACTCAGTTTCGCCAATTTTTGATTTCGGTCGTTGTCTTATTAAGAGTGCGATATACTTAATCGTAAATTGCGTCAGGAATCTGAAATCGTCGCGTGTTTTCAGTTAGCTAACATCCCGCTACAACTATATAGGTAGGGAGGTAGTGACAGAAAACATTGTAAAGAAAATGAAGAATCATTCCCGAACTAATAGGCGGATCGCACACTTGACGCACGACGGAGCGCTAAAACATCGCAGCGGTCTGTCAGATCCATACTAGAAATGTCAATCCCCATACTAAAACCGCTCAACCGCTGTTGACGCAGCGCTATCGCAGTGTCGTCCCTCGAGTGAGGCTTTTAGTATGGGGAGTGACGTTTCTAGTATGGATCTGACAGACCGCTGCGATATTTTAGCGCCAAGTTGTGAGTCAAGTGTACGATCCGCCTAGTTTACTATTGAGGCAAAAGTCTAGCACTTATGTTTCCGTTATGAAAGATCCGTATTGTAATGAAAATTGTATGTTGTAAGCAAAATTATGTGCCAGACAATAGCGGTCTGCGGTGTGAATAAAAAAAATAGCGATTTTTAAAATTTGTTTTCATTTCTCTTTTTTTCGATATATTTCCGGGATTGTGCCATATCGTGGCCGTTGGACTATTTCCTATTATTCGCATTACGACCGACTCAAAAGTCAGAAAAACATTCCGTTTGTTTATGTCTTATATGATTCATACAAGGTGCACGTGAGAGTCTTTATGAGCGACGTAAGACCGAATTAAGTGACAATCTTTGACATTTTGCCGTGATATAGGCAAAAAAACGTGATCTATCAGAAACTAACAGTACACACCTACTGCCTCATGTGAAACTCCAGTAGATCATTTCACAGAACTAGTATTTGAATACGAATATATTGCGATGCTAAATTTATTATTTAAGGTTGTTTTTCTTGCTCATGATTTTTATGCTATTTTGCACATTAACCATATCCTCATTCAAAAAAAGCTACGTGCACGTGTCCAACTCATACTTGGCCATTTTTTTTTTTAAGAAACCGTCCATCTTTTTAGTTAGGTTTGTGACTTAATCTCACTAAGTAGGTAATATAGAAACGTTATAAATATAACCTAGAACTAGAATAAAATACAAAAATAACTTTGAACCCACAGCTTTACCTGCATTTTATGATTGTTTAAAAATAGTCAAGCACATTAAACTAGAGCACTGGTCGGAACATAAACTTTTTCATACGAAGCTGTAGAACAATTATTACGTCACACTGCTATATAAAACTATTCTTCTGCACCTGCCCCTTTATGATGCGCACAATATAGAGACTTAACTCGCGGGCACATGTACGTATTTTATTAAAGCAAGGGAATAATTTTGTCTACAGTAGTGTAGAGAAAATCAAAGTCGCGGTTCTTAACTAGGCTGCTAGTCATCTCCTTTTTTTTTGCTCTCACGCATTTTCGAACAAACCGTTGACCAGCAATATTTTTTTTTATATGTAATAGGCCCGCATTTGTCTGCCATCTCACCTGGTGGTAAGTGGAGATGCAGACGAAGATGGTACATGCTTGCCTAGATAATGCCTATTCACTCTTGCCTTAAAAAGGCCACTTGACAATTCCTGTATTTGCAAACCCAATAATTTATTAATTCTAGGTACCTACTTGAATGCTGAAAACATTTTGCTACAGTATTTCATGAACGGACAGAGCAATTGCCGCTACGAACACATACATAAATCACGCCTCTTTCCTGTTACGGTAGGCAGAAACTATTTCCTTCCACATGCTTCGATCCTGGCATATTTCTTTAGCTTCTAAACTTTCTTGAAAACGTCCCCGAACTACAAATTAAATATTTTAATAATACTTTAGGGGACTCCCGTGATTATATGCCATTTTTTTTATATATTTGATAGTTATCGTCATAAAATTCATCCCACCTTCTTTAGAACCTTAGCCACAAGTGGGTATCAATTAACTACTTCCGTTAGAGAACTGAGCGAGTAGAAAGGTGATAACTACTCAGAAAGTAATAAAATTTTTACTACAGTTAAAAATCTCAATCTTCATAAAATCTAGAAGAGTCCATTGACAAAGGGAAGAGAAATAACCTTAAGGACTTTTAGTGTGGGTAGATTAATTCTGAATGTAAACAATTACGGTGACACCTTTTATTATTCTAGAATCTAGATGCTACAGTTAAAGCCAAATCTTCTGCTATAACCCTGATCTTTAAACACAATGAAATCCCTAAGTTGGTCTTTTGGGGTTCCGTACCCGAAAGGCACAATCGGAATATACCCGTATATTGCCTCACCTCAGATATGATGGATACTCAAAAAATGAACACGGTGTTTTATTTTGATAGTGATTGTAATATGTATGTAGGTACTATAAATTGTTAAATAGTTTTAAGTACTTCCAATATATTTGTATGCTTATAACGGAAAATTATGGAGGACTATTACTTGACCAACCTGTCATCTGTATTTTATATTTGTACCCATAATTACAAATAAAATTCTGAGTTCTGAGTTTATGTCTGTGACACAGGCATCAAGCTAAATTTCACAAACTATAAGTAGGAACTAATCGGAAGATATGTGACAACTCACTACTCACATGGGATAATGTAGATTGTATGTTGATATGATAGGATACTCACCTGTTAAATTTTTTGAAACATCAGGATAAATCCAGAAAAGAAATAAAATAGGAAGCAATAACTTATTTTTTTTCTTGTACCTAAAACTATATTTCCTATATTATTATTACAAAGTATTATAGAATGTGACTTTCATAACAAAGATGTTGTAAATTCCTACTTAGAAATAAATGTACTCTCTGAATTAAAAAGAACATAATATGATGAAATGTATTTTACTTTGATATATTTTTGCCGGCGGACCCCTAGAGACGTGTGCGATCCCGACACGCACTTGGCCAATTTTTTATTTAACTATTGTACTGTCACGGAAGCTCGTTGTCATATCATATGTTTATCTTCGGTTTAATTAATTTGACGAAGGTGGGCCTACTAAAAAACTTTGCAGGTGCGGTCTAGCCACGAAACTGAACAAAAACAACAGCTTTTTCCACAAGAATTTTTTTAACTATCCATAAGTCAGACAAGTCGCAATCTTTCTAAAAGAAAAAGAAAAAATATGGTTTCTAACCATTGGTTCCATAGAAAACGCCTGCAAAGTTTAGCCCTTGCACTCATAATATTTACTTATACATAGATATATTAGGGTGAGCTCTAATAAAACCCACGAACTATGCCTGCCTAGTTCTACATAAACAGCCTTTCAAACAACAGAGCTGAAAGTCCTAATGCACACACTGACGTCATACTTTGTCTGAAAATATTAATACCCCTTATTTGGCCCCGCAATGTACACTCGGCCGCCGGTCGAGTTATCATTTAGAATTTAGATGATTCCTTCCCGGAGCGGCACTTTTTATACAAATATAAATATTTCTCTTAGTTTTGTATGTACAGCAAAATTTATATAAAAGCGTCTTGTGTTACTTAAAAATAATCCGCTGCTTGACTGACAGGTCAAATTAACTACTTTTTAAAACGACATTTTGTACGGACATAACAGTTAAGTCGTCAAAAGCCTCTATTTTGGATGGCGTCAAAACAATAACTTTTATATTAATTTTTCTGTTCAAAAATCCTAATTGTCAAATTTTATAAAACGATGAGCGAGTCGGAAGTATTTTTAGACAATGCTTTTCACAATTTAATCCAACTTTCATATTTAATTCATTACCTTTTTAAGTACCGGATTGCGAAATTTAAGTATTATTATGAAAAAAATAAAAAAGCGAAGCATGCCTTTAAGTAGACTTTAGATGAAAAAAAAAGCAGATGGATTACTTGGGCAGAAAATGGGCGACTATACATTTGCATTAAAAAGAGTTGAACAATACTGCTTGAAACTGACTGAGATTTTAACTTTGACAGACTTTCCTATTGTATCTAACTATAACCATAGCATACTGACATAATATAGCGCCATTTTCCAGATCAGCTTCTTTGAAAACCCTCAATAGCATTTATTCCTAATAGCCGCATGAAATATCCCCATCGATAATTTAAGTAGTAGTCGCTAGTGCACTCCTGCCTGAATACAGTGATACAGGCATAACAGTCTAGCGCATCATGTATGACGTCACGATTTGTCAGTTTCGATGTGGTTTAGATGTTTGGACTAGCTTATGTGAACAATCTGATTCTAATCATAGCATTGTCTCGACGGGACAGTTCTGCTCGTTCATAAGGTTGTGTCTGAATTTCCATGACGCATCGATACATGTTACTATCACAACTGTTTTGTTGTAGATGTAACATGGAAATGGACTCTCGCAATACAGGATTGCGCAGAGTCTACTGGTCAAGTGTAAAAATGTATTTACTTTTTTGGAAACAAAGATTTTCATTCAATTTACGATTTTTGAACCGTTTTCTCGGAGGGATTTTGAGTAGGTAGGTGTAGAGTTAAGTAAATGAGCTATGGTACTTAGGAAAAATATGGTCTGGAAAAAAAAAAACATTTTAGAAATTAACAGTTCTCTTCTTCAAGCAAAAAATACATTTCAGCTTTCAGATGTGTTCATGATAAATCTTTAATGAGATTTTCTCGACCAACCAAGCCCTTAATTACGTATTTGTGCTTGTTTACGAAATTTTGATACAAGGCCGTTCTTACGATGGAACATAAGCATGGAAAATATTCCATTATTAATTTTGACTAGCAGCTCGCCCCGCGGTTGCACCCGCTGCTGTTTTTTCGGTAGGAATAAGACAGTTTTCTGACGTATTATATAAATTTTTATAAAAAGTAACAGCAAATTTTTTAAATGGTAAACCATACCTAAAACTGGACAACTAACAGCAAGGAATAAAGGTAGCTTTTTTTTTAACATGTTTCCCTTATTTTGTTTAGGAGGAGTTAGCGGAGGCCATAACAGATACACGAAGAAAAATATGCAAAGAGCGGGTCATTTTTTACTATGTAATAAGAAGAAACCTTTAATATTTATTTAGAATTCCCTTTTCTTCTGGAAAAAACGGATTACAAAGTGAAAGTCAAATCACGTGAACTTTTTCTTCGCTAATTAATGAACGGGATTTTAACTAGGGAATGTTAATTGATCAGATCACCTTGTTTTTGTTCATTGTTGTGATGCAGGTAGGCGGATATTGTTAACAGTTTTCTTCGGAACTTCTATAATTAAGTCGATGGTTCTAGAAAAGCAGGAAAATTTATCTCATGATCATTGTTTTTTATGCTTAGATTCACGTGATTCTGTTTTTTTTTCTTCAGGAGACGGTTGTTGTTCAGCTTTCATAGATTTATACTCTTGAAAGCAAGTAAATAAAATGTTTACACAAAAGTAATAAGGACACGCAATATAACTAGTTACTTGCTTTCAACAATAAGTTGTACAGTTTGCAATATGTGTCGGTGTTATCTAATTTAGGTATTTATTTATCTACCCAATGGACTCTTTTTTGATACTTTATTAAAATCATTATTTAGTACATAACAGGCCCATATGGCAGATTCACAGATTGTTTTACAGTGATGAAATTGCGTTACACAAAATATTAAATTTTTCATAAAAAAGATTGGAAAGTTATTTTTGACAAAAAGAATTCGATAATTTCCTGGCCTAACTAGGCAAAGCTCTAGGTATAGCTATACCTAGAACTCTTCTTTCGAAGCTCTATCTTTAAAAAATGCATCAAAATCGTAATGTGAGTTAAGAGAAGTTGGCGGTGTCTATGACAGACTGACAGAGAAAAGCAAAAGGATATTGATATTGTAATCACATCTGCTTTAGTTCATATAGTGTCCGAGCAGACTATTAACGGATCGCCCATTTGACGCACGGCGGAGCGCTAAAACATCTCTGCGGTCTGGGAGATCCATAGGTACTAGAAATATCAATCCTCATACTAAAAACGCTCAACCGCTGTCGACGCAGCGCTATCGCAGTGTCGTCCGTCGAGTGCAGTTTTAGTATGGGGAGTGACATACTAGTATGGATCTGACAGACCGCTGCGACATTTTTGCGCTCCGTCGTGCGCCAAGTGTGCGATCCGCCTTAGACCAACGTTTATATTATCACAAAACTAGCAGCCCGTCCAGCGGCTGCGCCCGCTGCTTATTTCCCCGTGGGAATAAGATGTTTCCCCGGCCAACACTCTATCTATTAAAAAAACCTATATCAAAATCCATTGTAAACCACAGTTTTAAAGATTTAAGCAAACATACATACATGCATACGTACAGACGCGAAAAGCGACTTTGCTTTATACTATGTACTGCTATGAAATAAATGAAACGAATCGAAAACAAACGAACGAGAAAGAAACGATTCAAATACATACCTACGTAGGCAAATTTCTGAAACTCATAGTTCATTAGCTTCAAAGGACTCAATGTGATTTAATGTATAGTCCATTTACCTTGCGCCTGTAAATTTGATAATAGCCAATAGGGCACAATGTCCATTCGCTCCCATTAATTTGACAGGCGTTGTATCACTTAATAGACTTGCAAAGACGATAGAATGTGAATTCACGTGTTCACGTGGAAATAAGTTATTAATTGAGGGTAAACTGAATCGTGACTTGTTCAATTATTTCGCTCTTTGATGGCGAGACCGACACGTTTGCCTTATGAACGAATGTATAGGTGCTTGGCTAAATTTACCACCTGCGACTGCAAGAAACTTCAATATTTACATATACATACATACACAACACGTTTTTTTTCCTTGTGGGGTAGGCAGAGCGTTAACAGCCTTAATAATACGGTGTCTATCACAGCGTCTGAGGGTCGTTATAGAAAGTTCGTATTAATCTAGTAAGAAGTTTTCAGCCCGTCGCCTAAAATTGTTACTTACACACATTCCGAAATGTGCGAAATAATGTAATGTAATGACGTTTATTACTTACTTTTTAAGATCTATAATGAACCGTGTATGCTTGTGAATAAAATATCTTTATCTTTATCTTCCTAATAGGTACCCTTGAGTTCCTTTAGTCACCTTTTACGACATCCGCGGGAAAGAAATTGGGTCAAACTATTCTAATGGAGACTTTAAAAGAAGGTAGGTAGGTTAGTTAGAATTAAATATGTTTATTAATAATGTAATGCACTAATGACTTTAAAAAAATACCTGCCTGCAATAGATATTTCATACTAAAATAAAACAAAAAGTTACCTTACCTAGCTTAGCACGTCATATAAATTTCAAGTAAACGTCTGAAGAATTCAATACGCTATCTATTTCTATATTATGAATGACACTTGGGTATTAATTTTATCAGACGCCGGCTCTACCTACCCCTCAAGAGATAACTTGACAAGCACTTAACATTTATTTATTTTTATCCGTACAATATCATTTCACTCTACTAATATTGGATGCTTGTAGTCAGGTATAATGCTTTGCAAGATTCAATTTAGAAGACGCTAGTGCGTAGGAAAGTATGCTATAAATAATACAATGTGATATTGAAGAATGATGGCCTTTTTAAGGCTTGTACACGAGGAGGCAGCGGCGGGATGGCTCGGAACGTGCATATACCTACGTGGCGCGCTGCATGTCCAGACTCCAGTACCGAGCGCCACTGCGCATGCTCCGCAAAAGCCTTATAAGCCCTACCCCGGCCCTCCCGCCATCAGTCTGCTACACGACTTCGTAGAGCAACCCCTACACACGAGCATCTCAACCTTAACGCGATAAACGGAAAAGTTTTCAACAACAACAACATCCGCATTTATTGCTACCAAAATTTACGGAAGGAGTTTACCAGTGATTTAAAGTGCAAAAGTGGTGATTTTGACGAACTTATGAAAAATATACTAGGAGTCGACTTTTCGGCGAGTGAGAAGTTCGGCGGCGATCTGCCGGTGAACGAGTTGGACCAACAGCGCGGTCCAAAGAGCAGCTCGCGACGCGAGTCAGTCACACCTAGGATCGTGGTGTGTCCGCCAGTTGAAGATATGACGGAAACCACTCCTGTGCCCCGTGGGTCTCGGATCCTGAAAGCGCTCGGCCGGCGGCTGTCGCGCCGCAGCACTGACGCCGACTCGGTTGGCAGCTCCAGCAGCAGTGAATCTGGTCGCGCCGACGACCACTCCTCCTGCTCGGCCAGTGACTCCGGTAGCGACGGCTCCGAACAGCACCGCCGGCACCGGTCCACAGTGTCCTTGCGACGAGTGTTCCAAAGCCTCAGCCTAACGTCGCGGTCCCAATCCTGCTCGCCGACGGATCGTCAGCGACAACCGAAAAAACAGCAGCAGCCAAAGCGCATCCTGCGGCCCCCGGTAACCTACACGTACGTTCGCGGTCTCTCCGGTCTTCCCACACAGAGAGTGCCACGACATGCAGTCTGCTACGCCACCACCGGCCTCAATCGTTAGAGAAACGGCCTGCCTATCCGCTAATGTGAACCTTCGAACCGGACGAGGGCGATGAAAAAGACTGGTTATGTTTAACGTGTAGTGTAATGCGCTAGAGAGACGAGATCTCATCATATCAATAGAAAACTGGAGAATGGTGAATAGCCAAAATAACATTGTCTTCATGAAGGACCAAGAGCGTAGCGGCGGCGTGACCGCGCGCCAGCGACGCGGCTCGCGCTCGCGCCCAAAGATGAGCTGTGACTTGTTTAGTTCTATTTAAGGGACAATATATAAGACTGTAAACTGATTGAAGTAGCTGTATGGATCCGGCAGCTAGCACTAGACTAATTCACTAAAACTCTACTGAAAATCATTGTTTCAAATCAAGTTGCACTTTAATAGAACACCAATTTTATTAATTTAGTCACTAACATTTTGCAGTATTATTGTCACTTTAACTTAAATCACTTTAAAACGTAGTGTAAGTTATCTTGCATTGTACAACATTAATTGAGGTTTGTCAAATTAAGGGTAAAATGTACCTAATTGTACTGTAACATTTCCTGTAATTCAAGTATAGTGCCTTTCCACGGTTTCGAATGACTAAGTAGGTCTACTGATATGTACCTAAAGTAGTAAAGTAAGATACGCGTATTGATTCAATAATTATCTAACTATGCCGTGCTAATTACACAGTGCAACATTTTTACCTGTATAGGCAGTCAAGTTCAGCCTACGTTAGACAGTTTGAACGTTGGATAGTTCTAATGCCACACGCATAAGTGTTACATTGACAGTTCAAGTGTCTAACTGGATCTGAGCTTGGCTGTACTAGGGCCAAAACTGGCCCAGTCACCTTTAACTTGCAAAATCGAATTTGATATACTGTAATGGTCTATAAAATTGTTTAGTATTATTAAAATACGTAGGTGGATATTATTGTATACTATATAAATAAGTAGATAGGTAGTCTAAATATTGGATCGATAGAATAAGTAATTTTTATTGTACCCAAATAAGGTATTTCGTAAAAATAAAAATAAAACATGAAAATAATTACTTTCTTTTCATTGAAACTTATGAATAGTACCCTACTCAAACACTAACCCACAAATTACACACACAATAATTCCGTTACTAAGGAGTCAACAATCATCCTCAACCATGCCGATATTGTAATTATCAAATTACTAAGAAAAACATGACAGCGTTTCTATGAAACAAACTTTTTAATAGCAGAAATGCAAAATATTGCTCTACTTCCCAAGATGAAAAAATAGATGATTTCTCAAAATGACGTGCCATGTTTGGGTTGTCAATACAATCATCTTCTGTGCAAATTTTACCAAGAAATTATTAAGATCAATTTAAAAAACAAGACAGGCAGACATGCAGTACGAAATTATCAAAACGTAGAATAGAAAAATTATTGTAGGTATAGTCTATTCTCATTATCAAACTTGTCAAATTTATTAAACATGAAAGATCTTTTATTTCAATTAGTTTTCGTCTAAACGAAATTTATTAAGGCCAATCTATATTATCAATAGGAAAGATATTTTGATAATTTCCAGAAGATGGACTGATTACATAATGTTGTTCACATTTTGTTCAAGTTTTTTGAATGTTACAGCGTCTCTAAGTAACATACATAGATGGGCTACTTTTTACTTGTAGTTTACTACCATTCGATCAAATAAACAACGAACATTTATACACGTCTTGTCATGATGAAAGACTCTATTTAATAGGTAGGTACCATATCTAGTAAGATGAAGCGGAATAAATCTGTGCGTAGACACTATTGTTTAATTAGTAATAAACGATAACAGAAATTGAGTTTTATTTCTACATAGGATAAAAGGTACATTTTGCTCATTCACCTTAAGTATATACAAAAAAATATATCAAAAATAAGAGCCTTACCACAAAAAAGTAAGACACAAGTCGAGCGCCTGCTTAAAAAGAACCTTAATACAAAAAACGCTAGACATGAATTACACGCTTGTCTAAATTTTTTGTATTAGACATGTATTTAAATATTCCAATATCGCCTGATAACTGTATAAGAACGAAATGAGTGAGACAGTACTCAACAATTGTTTTATTAAGTATATTGTACTACAATACATATTATTGCGAATAACTCTAAAAGTACGTTTTCTAGCCCTATACGTTTTGGATGAAAATAGTGGAATGTCATATCAGTGTTTAATTACTTGTAAAATAATTTAATGACATGTTGAGTCAGTCAAACGCAGCGTTCACATGTGAGACGCCTACGCGACTTTTAAACACGTGCTGGTCTACTGTAAACTGTAAAACTACGTGGTATCGTGTTTCACCGATAGGTAATGGATTTAATAAACAGTTTTATGGCATATTTTTATGAAGCCTTTTCAAGGATAATAAAACCTGCATCTGTTTGACGTCATTGGTCATTTCTATACAAGTTTAGGTGCTTTGATGCATTTTTCAGACGATAGAGCCAAAATCTATTATAATAATTATTATAATAAATAAGTTTGTTTCGGAAAACATCGATAGAAATAAATAAATTTCGTAACAATGAATGAAGATTTTATTTAATTAGGTATGTAGCACTAAGCAGTAGTAGGTACTTATTTGCAACATAGGCTGCTAAAAGAATCATCGTTTAGAATCTACAATTCTACATTTTGCTAAAATATTTTATCTCGGCGCTAGGATATTGGAACAAACGTATTCACGTGAATGCAACGTGAACTGTAATAAAATAAGCAATACCGAAGTATTTTATCTGCAAATATTTTCTGTCAATGCAAATAATTTTAAAATAAGGCCTTCCTTTACATCAGATCTGCATAGATGTTCAAAACAATCTTACGTAGAAGTAAAAATTACTTGACCAGCCCTAATGCGGTAACATTGCAGTTGCTTGTTCAATATATGGGGCAACTAGTCTGGGCAACGAGAGATGGGGACTACAACGCGCCTGCTGGAAGTTGCGGGTCTGACAGAGAAAGCGGGGCAGCGAGACAGACTATCAACACACTATCCGACGTTGCAGGTAAGACAGAGAAAGAGCGCAGTCAACGACCTTCCTATGCAATATCGATCACAGCCTCCAAAACTGGCAGCTCTTGAGGCCATCGCTGCGGCATGAGACTGAACTATTTATAGGGCATACAATACTTACACTATTTAAAAATAGATGACCGAATTTCCTAACCCTAAGTGTTTTTGGTAAACTTTTAAATATTGTTATAACTGAGCTGCTCACCGCATATTGTTGTTTGATCCGATCCAAATACAAACTAAAACACAGAATTTCAGGAATTCATGTTTAGTCTAGCGTTTTATTGTATCACAATTTAGACGATTGAATTAATGAATATTTTACGGTTAGTATTTCATAATTACTTTCCAACAAATCAAAGATTTTTGAACGCTAGTACGTAGCGAAGATTATTGCTTACAATATGTAAGTACTTACAATATTAAAATCAATTTATAATTTTATTGTTTATCTATTATTCGGAACTTCATACTTCGGACAGTGATTCCTTGTACGCCCAAAGAACTAAGTGGGAAGTTCATTAACCTTTATTTATTTTCGTTTTGATTTCCTTGCGATTTTATTTCATTTTGATCGAGTCTCGTTCAGTCTCGTTCCTAGAAAAATACTCGTGCGATCATATCAAATGACGTTTTACATGAGCTTTGTCGCAAAATTGCCACTTCAATGGATTATCAAAGAAATGTACAGGAATATGACAGGAAGTCCTTGATAAGGTCGTTGACCTCATCGAGGTTATAATAATCTGTTTCCATGTTACTACATTATATTTAATTAAAATATTTTTTATTGGGAAAGGTAATTGAGTTTTTTTAAGTAATGGAAAACTGTGTCGAACTTGGAAATGTTTAACATGATCATTGGGCTCATATGTCTGTGATAGACAGACGATTTAATCATTGTCTGAAACAAGACTTTTCATGGCTTTATAAGCCGATGCGGGAGTGACATAACTTTCTCGTAATAGAACGAAATCAAAAGAATAGAAACAGAATGAAAGACATTCAACGTAATTTTTACAAATCATTTTTTTGTGCCAAATTTTCTGCTAGCCGAATATAGTCTCACTCTCTTTATAAATAATACCTGTCTCTTTATGACATTTACTCAGCTCAGTATGGTATTGGTACAGCAGTGTACAAAATATTATTGCTAAAACATAAATCAACACAAATTAACAGGTGGGTACTAAAATGATTATTCTGGATAATATAATGCTCAAAACTTTTTCCATATAGGATATCTCAAGAGGATATTTCCTCTGTTTAATGTGATCTAAGGGTCGCTCACTTTTAAACTTAAATATTGCTGAACAGGTACAAAGTTTGTAAACAACTTAAGTTAGTTATCAGATAAGAAAGTTGAAATGCGCTACTTATAGGTTAAAAAGGTCATAGACCTTAAAGCTGACTCGAGTTACATTTCAGTTGCTTAAAAAAATCTTGTTAAAACTTAACTCCTTTTTTACCTATATACATAAGAAGTATGAAGACCTATTTGCCTCTTTCATCAGTTGTATATCATTTTTAGAAAAAATTAGGAACTTGTAAATTTGACCATTTGGTTAAATTATTTGCTTTATCAACGGAAAAGTTTTTGGTTCGGTCAATCGCGTAGAACTTACTTTGAACTTTTTCATATTAGTTAGTTAATTAATAATCAACAAATTAAATTTGTTTTTACTGATATACAAATTTTAAATTTGAAGTGCAATGGAAACAAATGTAGAGCCATAATGAAACGCTCCTCGTGCGTGCGATACTCGATAATTTATCATAATGTATGCGCATTGGGTTACCCCAATCTTCATTGTTGTCATATTGACAGGTTCAAGGAAGTTTCAAGTTTGCACGCATGTTGAGTCACAACTTACAATAATTTGAAATAATTTTACTCGTGTTGGCTGGCAATAATGCTTTTTTTTCATCATATCATGGGGTGCCATAATCCGAATGCTTTTTTGGCAATTGATAAGA
This sequence comes from Keiferia lycopersicella, assembly GCA_029255805.1. Taxonomy (NCBI): domain Eukaryota; kingdom Metazoa; phylum Arthropoda; class Insecta; order Lepidoptera; family Gelechiidae; genus Keiferia; species Keiferia lycopersicella. The sequence goes on from JARACZ010000010.1 coordinate 7,278,279, forward strand.
TTAATAAAATGCAAAAGCAGTATTATGACATACTGACTTTGCACGACATTTTTCAGAATAAAAAAAAATGAAACAACAAATAATATAAAAGTTTTGACGCAATCTAAAATACCTAATTAAATATGATGTCATATTTCAATATTTGAAAGTGTCATTCTTAAACGTTTTAAAAATAAATCGTTGAGTTGGAAATCGCTGCGGCTGTTGGAAACCTTTCAGAGATGAAACTGATAGTGTTTATCTAATATGTACTAGAAAGTAAGAACAGTTTCGAAGTAGGAACACATCTGCATCTACGCGGTAGGTTATGACGCGCAAAACGAAAACTTTTGTCGGTATGGTACGTATTCAACCCCACAGAGAAAAATGTTGTAAAACCTGCTAAAGATAACTTTAAGTAGTACGGATACTTAACCAAGTTTCAATCAATTTCATCCGGCGGTTGAATGAGTTGTCTATATGAACTTCTGAAGAACTACGATCCTTAACTATAGTATTCCACTTTGTTTCCAAACGTTTACACTGGAATATTTTTATCGTAGTTATTTCTGACGTACTCATAGCCCCTATTTCAGTCGAGAACTAAAATAGAATAATTAGCAGATCCGGATATGTTGACAGTCACTATCATGAATACCTTTGTTATGTATGGATAACGACCAATGTGGCGCATTAATAGGGACTAGTTTTGAATTTAATTCCGAACATGCTTACTAATTAGTTTTCAAATTTAAATAAGTAGGTATCTATTCTGCGCAGAACAGGGAAGAGTGACGTGCAGTTGTAAGTACCGGAGGCCAAGATCCACTTCGGGTCGCTGAGCCAGCGTAGTAAGTAAGTTAGCAACCTTGCTAGATACCTATCTATTCTTGGTCTACATTTGCTTTTGGACTGTTTTTGTGTCCATGGCGCTACGCTACAAAAATCTTATTTAGTGTAAGCATGTATTTTTGTGTCAATAAACAACCTCATAATGAGCGGCTGATTCCAGTCCAGACTGTGCCAGATAGTAAAATAAGTAAGTTTCTTCTTACAGATACCGATGGGAATACTGTTACTAAAGTTATTTGGGGGTAGGGACTGATAAAATGCATATTTATGTGAAGTTGAAAAGTCAAACTGTAAAGCCCAATAATATGATTTAAAAGGATTATATTCTACAACAAAGACTTTGACTGAAATATATTTTATATTTTACAACAATTAACATTTACACGAACGATTTGTTACGCCACCGCATTGTTTACGTAAACGACGCCATCAATTTTAAAGTCCTTCATGATTTGTTCCAAAAATAGCTTACATTCCGGCCGACCCAGCTCGTATACTTCTATTAATAACAGACCTCGACAACGGACCAACCGCAGCAACATGACATGTCTAATTCGCTTTGATTTATGAGACATAACAACAGACCTTAATGTCTGAGCCTGATGGTTCACATCCAACGAGAAGGTTACCAGAGAGGTACCCAGGGCCATCCGCCTCAGCACACAGCCGTGCCAACTCACACGTCTGTATCCTACACCGACAAAACACACCCCCTTAGCGTAGAACTTCCATTGAAAACGCAACTTCAGTTGTCCAAACAGGTTCTGTCTCACCTCCGGTGTAGTTCCTCGACGTTGCTATCATACCATGTGGTCGGAACTGTACAAATGCCTACGTCAGCCCATTTTGGGTCACTAGGTCACGAGGGGACTGCAGCTGCGTTGTGCGGGGGGCTGATTTTTAAACCCAAGCGTGACGTCATGCCGTGCCTTGGACCCCTCCCCCACCCTGTGAATGATGAATGAATAGGTCGATTGGTGTTAACTAACGCTAAGTAGGTCACATCACATTTGTATGCAAAACGATCATATCATTCAGCCTCGCGCAATTTAATTTCATTTATTTAACAAGACATTCATAGAAATGAATAGGTATCACATTATTCTCAGCGCCATCGCCAGCGTGTGGAAAAAGAATGAATCTATTTTCACTTATCAAAGATTTTAGTGAAATAAGCTAGATTTAAGAACCTTAATCTTAGATTTTTTTTCTATTGTTTTCGCCGGAATTCAGGCGTAATATATGTGTGTATGTTTTTGGCAACCAATAATGGTCAGGCCTTCTATGTTTAGAAAAAACATGACTACGAGTTCTTCTCTAGACAAGATTGAGAGCAGACTGCGTATTCCAGATAGTAATTGAAGGAATCACGTGCAAAAATGGGGGCTCACGTGGTGACCAGCTACTAGAAATCAATTTGACTTGTTACGATAATTAATTAATTTGTACCCGCTGCTCTGCCAACAAGACGTACTTGTTACGTGGTGATACTTATTGGCTCAAGTCCACTCCGCACCGAAATCGTGAAAGTACTTTGGAGTTTATCGATCATCCTAAAAACCAAATCTTTCCACTCTGTATAGATAGTCACACACTAATCTTAGTATTTTATAAGTCTTTAGATATTGATTGCGTAATATAATCTTTCTGATAATTTCAAATGTTTTGAATTCAAAAAAATACTGTTAAGAATAGTCAAGGATCGAGCATTGTTAAACCTTCTCACCGAGAACAAGTTGCACATACCTTATTTCATTATTTTAAGTTGGCTTCAGTTTCCTATTCGCAAAGCATTCGCCATGACAATTAATCAAAGTCGATCTATTCGTTCGTTTACCCATGCAGTCATCTAGCTATGGACAAACAGACCTTACCCATGCAGTCATCTAGCTATGGACAAACAGACCTTCTTTCTATAGAGTTGGAAGACTTTAGGTTTGATACTCAAGTCATCTTCTCAATACCTACCCTTTTTTTCGTGTGGGATACTGAGTCGTCCAACGACCCATTGAAAAATGTATGAAAGATAATATTTTTTATTACATCTTTATATTCTTTGACGACCGATGTAGCGCAGTGGTAGTGCGACTGCCTTTGACGCAGAAGGTCCCGGGTTCGATTCTCGGTGGGTCACTCACAAAGTTGATATTTATCACTTTGTGAATTTGTTCCCAGTCTGGTTAGGACATTGCAGGCTGAACCACCCAATTGTCCGTAAGTAAGATGGTTCCGTGTTTCGGATAGCACGTTAAGCCGTAGGTCCCGGTTGCTGTCTATGACCACTTAGATACACAACCATGTCTGCTACTTGTAGAAGGCGGTTGAAAAATTCTGGCAATAGGGTTCATCGGGTCGTTGGACGACGGCCGGTGTCCCACACGAAAAGAAGAATTCTTTATCGAATTAGGTTGTACATATAATCAATAGAAGTTGTTAGTCTCTTCCTAATAATCTAAATTGCGAAATTGCAATAGTATCACTTGGCTTCTAAATTTTTCACCTATTAATGCAAAAAGGAGAACATTAACAGAGTAGAATTCTTATAGTACATTTTAGTAGGTTTATTACGGGCGCTGGCATGATTGAAAGGGAGTTTAAAATTAAAACTGATATTTTGACTTTTATTTATTGAGAAGGTGTTCCTGATTCCTTTTTCACACGTTTGTCTAATTATGTATGTTTTATATTGATTCCCGTACACAAATATACAGATTCTAACGATAAGATATGAAGATGTTGCATGGGACAGAACGAGTCAACGATGTCTGTGCAGGCCGATAGAGAAACGTAAAAAAAACTTCGTTTTACACTACTCATATTTATTGGTATACTAATATTCCACAAATCGACACGAAATCAATCTACAATCACGTGGCTGATTGGTTGACGTTTCAAATGCCATCGAGAGTAGTACAAAGAGGGGTAAATTAATTACCAGCAAAGTCAGCTCCCCGTGACTCCGCAGTCACGCCGAACTACGTATAAATAGTGTGCGGAGACCATGAATCAGGCAGTCTTTGAGACATTTACTTACGTTACGTACATGCCAGAACTTTAATCTATCTTTTTTTTAGAAACACCAGGGTTTTTTTACAACGTCCAAGAAATTTAATAATTTTTTAAATTTATCTGATCTGTGGTAGCCGTGTGATGCCGTATAGCGTCACCCTATTTCTGCCTAAAGGTGACGTAAAAGACCAATTTTTGTTCATATTACAGCCTGTGTTCCTGAAGAAAGATTTTTAAAAAATATTTAAACTAATTTAAAATGGCCTTGTATAATGTAGTCGCACATGTCGAAGTCACGTTACATGGACTAGACTAGATAGCAATTGAAATGTGATGCGTGGGTAGGTATCTGCTGTGGCAGGTACACTAACCATAATAACTTAATATCGATAGGTAAATGGGATGTGCTTATAATGTCAACATGTGCAGTTGCCGTCGCGTTCGGATAATATTTCACAGAAAACCATACAAACCAGTAGTGACTTTTCTAGTATGGATCTGACAGGCGCTTACGTTAGCGCAGCGTTAATTTACCGCTGCAGTGTGATAGAGGCCACCTGGTAAAATTAAAGTATCCTTTCGTATTTTCATTTAAATGGTATTTACAAAGTTTAGCACGACCCAAGTTGTTCCATGTCAACTCTCACACACGCACCAAAAATAAAAAATCAGTATATCTTTGACTTTTGACTTGACTTAACTGAAAAAATTATATAGTTTTCGTAATGTGCGTAAAAATATTAAATTTACGCCCCGGTTATTCTAATTAGGAAAACTATTTCTTAAATTCCGAATAAAAACATATATTTGTACCATTTCATATTAGTAACTACGTAGGTGCTCGATTTGTAAAATAAAATTGGGGAAATTCAGATTATTTGACTCATCATCATCATCTGCCTGCCCTTATCCCAATTCAGATTATTTGACTAAGCCGTCAAAATTTATTTTGCTTCAAATGTCATACTTCTTATAGTCTAATTCCATGATACAACTGTATGCAGATGAAATCTAACACACGTCGAGGCACCTCGTAAACACACTGATAGAACCAACCCAAATTGGTTTTTTATACAGAAAATAGCAATAAACAGATTGGTTTGACCCCTCAAATGGATAAGGTAAAGGGTTACTAAAGAAGGAGACTTGTCCTAAGACTTCCTAAAACATGGTCACCCTGAACGGGGCTTCACCTGTGACGCACGAAACTTGGCGAATACAGGAATGGTTCCGATACAACTGTTAAATTTAACTTTTTTACGAAATATGCTTCTTATTTAGCATTCGTAAACAGTATTTCATAAATTTGGCAAAATAACGATTTTAAATATGTATTTTTTTTTTAAGAATAGTATATATGTAAAGGTTTTGGTAAGTTAGTGAGGTACCAAACATATAATATTTTTGTAAATTGTAGTATACGAGTAGAAGTTCAGATTTATGTGATTTTTACGGAACAATTTATGAATGGCTTGTTATGCCTAAATCACAACGTGGTGATGGTTTTACTTTAAAACATTATAATTAATATTAAGTTTAAGTTACACACAACAACAAAAAAAATTAAAACGCAATCTTAGTGTAGATGCGTTATAAATCGTTTTAAATAAATAATACACATTTAATCGGTACATAACAATATTCAACCATACGTCGCATTTCTTTGAATTTGCTGCCAATGAGGAAAAAGCATTTATATTCAGAAAACTGTCTATTAATAAATATCTGAAAATAAACTTATAAATGTATTATCAAAGTTGCGACAGAAGGTAAAACGTTTATAAGAATAAGAAAGAACTGCGTGTAAAACGAAGGAAATAATGTTTTTTTTGGTAATAACAACAAGAAAAACAAGTTGATCTTTGATGGAAAAATAATTTTCCAATGACATTGTTTATCTTCAACCAAAACAAATTGATATTTTTCGTAGCACTGCCGCGTAGTAGATGCTACGGGGGCGTCTACGGCGTAGCCCTGTAGTGGGCGAAATCACTAGATTAGGGATAAGTCAGGGCATATTTTGTTGACGTCACTTGATTACAACGACACGTGCGCGTTCCCTGATATCTGTGTCAAACCAAATCTGCATTCAAATGAAGGCATTCCTTGATTGCTCGTGCACAAAATATCATTAATCCAAGTCTCTGATATGCGTACATACTCTAATTCAGCTTTAGCAGATTACTGTTGATTGACCCTGTAATTTTTTTTAAATAAATGAGTTGTTCACAATCACAGACCTTTAATTATGGATCATAAACATATTTACATTAATAATTTTGCATTGTTACATAGGAAATACAGGTTCATGCTATTTGAAAAAAAGGCTTTTATATAGTTACGATATTCATTCCATAAATATTAATCCCTCTATACAACCTAATTTACTCCTATTTTCTCGATTTCTGACACCATATATTACTCTTAAAAACTCCAGATGTATAAATTGATTTAAAGCCATTAAAATTATTATAATGTGGTAATTTACTTCCACAATTCTCACCCAATTACATAATAATAACCATAACAATATATCACCAGAAGGAAGTTAGTAGAGTGTCGTTTACCGAGGTTTTCCATTGAGATCTGCCCATTGTTACAACCGTACAACTCACATTGTTTTGAGTCTGAATAAACGCGGCGTGGGCGCGGCGGGACCGCGCGTTCACAAACTTCCGAGACTATGTCGCGGGTAAATAGAAATAACATAACATACCAAACCACCATATAAACCAAGTTTATACAAGAAACATAAAATTGTTATTTAAAAAAGAAAATTGTGTCATTAACGCAGCGCAGCGTCGTGCGTTGAACTCGCATCAAGAGCGGTTTTTGTATGGGGAACGATGCTTCTAGTATGGATCTGACAGGCGCATACGTTAACAGAGTATTACTTTTGCGCTTTTTGAGTGTAGGAATGGCCTAACGGGGAAAACCCCGCAAAATTCCGCATATGCATTGACCACCATTCGAATCGACTTTACATGAAAAATCCTATTTTCACATACATACTAAAACTAGTTGATCGGTTTCGTTTACCTATTTATCTGCCCCCAAATATTTTTTGAAAATCCGGCAGCGGTTTGTTTCGCGTCCTCTACAACACTCCGCAGACACAAATTTTCTTACTTTGCCCGCAGCATAGCCCTGACGTATATCTATGTACGACACAAGACAATATCTGCAATACGAGACAGAGATATCTCCGAGACAAGGCAGCGGTTTCTTCCGCGTCTGCCCGCTCGTTGCCCACCACGAGCCTCTACGGCCGGCGGCGGCCCGTGACACCCAGCTGTGCCCAAACTTTACTCAGTTGAACATGTATAGTGAATGATGTAAGGCCTTTTTCGGAGCGCTAAAATAAAGCTGTGGTCTGTCAATGGCAAAAAGTCAATCCCCATATTAAACCCACTCAACCGCTATTGACATAGCAACGTCAAAATTAACCGAATGATGCCTTTTTTGTGACGCTAAAATAGCGCAGCGGTATGTCAGATCAGTAGAAATGTCAATGTCCATACTAATGCTCAACCGCAGTAAAGTAGCTGCGTCAAAATAACGCACCTGCGTCGATAGTACGGGGATCGACATTTTGACTTCTTGAATTTGATTTCTTATTTTTTTAAATGAGAATAAGTGCATTCAATCACAGTATTTTATAATGTTTTTTTGGCGTGCTGGTAATCAATTGAAATCATCAACGACTAAAACTGGGTCAGCAACTACAAAACTAGCAAATTTATTATACTGCAAATTGTTTTATTAAGTTATTTGTACTTAATAACATACCTCCAGTTTAACTATCAAAGAAACCACTTCAATCAACTAAGCACGTCATTACAAGTTTCCAAACGTTTGTGCTTATTCTTATTCACCCAAGTTTTCTTGTAGCTTACGTAAAATTCATTCGCATAAACTTTGAGGACCGCCGCGCACTTCTTTCACGTTTTATTGAGACGCGGTGGGTCACGTGTACTCTCACATTTCTTTTGTTTTACTGTAAGAGAGAGCGCCTTGACATTGAACGGCTCACATTGTAGCCCGGTGGTTGGTTGTAGCCCATACAGGCTTTTGCTATCATTTCGTTACGTCATTAAAAAACAGCATTGGAGGGAGATTTTGGATGTACTTATTGTAAAAAAGACACTTGTTCTATTTACTTACCCCTTTATACTCTAGCTGCTAGAGTCTAGCAGTATAGTGTCCTATAGGACGAAAGTTTATTTTGACCCGTTTAAATGCATTTATAATTAATAAATTATTTAAAAAACGAAATAACATCATTAGAATTCAATAGCACGACAACTATTTTGCATAAAGTTTTAAATCTTTCTTTGTTGTCCTTATCTCTTATATTATCCGTCCCACTGTTAGGCAAAGGCCTCTATCTGTTGGTTCTTTCTAATGTTGAAGAATAATACATATTTATATTACCGCGCCTATATTTCATCTTTTGCGGCTACTTTCTTAATCATTCTAATGAAATTTTGGTTATCAAAAGAAATCTGTCGGCTGTGGGCAGAAATAGAAACGAAATGGTGGTTATAAAATCGTCTACGTAAAAAATCACATTGCTCGCCACGAGATGAAGGCGAACAATGTACCGAAAATAACTCCCGTGCGACGAAATAAGGACTTTAAACTCGTCAAACACTTTCTTCATAGTATTTTATAAGTAATAATCATAGGAAGCTAGAATACCCCCAATAAGGGGAGGCCCATGTTCAGCAGTGGGCTGTTGTAGCTGTTAAGGTTACGAATACACTTCTAAAAAATAAACACCATGATAATTTTTATCATACCTCTAGCCATAAAGAGTCCAATTACTTTCAACTGAATAGGCTTAGACAAGGATTGGAATAACTACGCAGAAGACACAACATAGCAGGGATGACAAATGCATGTAGTTTTCTTTAGGATTAAAAGATGGACCAAGAAGAAAGAAGAAAGACTTTGAAACTCTTAAACTTGCCTCCGATGCTTGAATTCTCAAGTCTTTTAAACCATTATTATTAACAATGCATTCATTATTGTTAATAATAAGTCTTTACTACTTACGTATTGGACATTAACGTTCGTTGAACCTTAACAGCTCGATGCTTTTATCTATTTACAATAGTATGTCGTTTTACAATACTCTATAGTTCTGAAAAGGTCACAGTGTATTCAGTAAATCTAGCAATACGCGGACTTTCAACTTTTTAAAGGTCAGTTTTCTACATACATATATACACAAACAAATCACGCCTTTATCCCTTGCGGGGTAGACAGAGCGTCAACGATCGTAAAATAGCGGTCGTTATTGTCATGTCTGACAAGTATTGTCAGTTTTCTATGTTCTAGAATACGGTTTAAAAAGATAATCCGGTTGCCATACAATAAAAAAGTCACGATAATTTTACAGGTGCAATAATAGGTTGAAGAAGTATTTTAAAAAACGATTGATGTATAAACATAAAGAACTAAAATGATGACATACTTAATACGTCTTTGATTCGCTTCGTGACTAAAATCATCATATCTAAAAAATATTATGACAACATGACGCTCTAATAAAAAAAATGTTGGAACTTATCACGTAACTTTAGATTGAGTATGATATAACAACGATACGGAAAATATTTGAAATCATACTCAAAAAAATGCGTAGCTTATATATACCTATCCACACTTAAATCTTGCCTTGCACAGCTAATGCTGCAATAGCCGCTGAAGGTTCAAAGTAATAAACGACTCAGATCCTTAAAGACGCAGTAAAATACGCGTTACACACTGAACTAGGACTAGGTCGTGTCATCGCAACCTTATACACGGTGTTTTTTGACATCACCCTTAGGCGGATCTCACACTTGACACACGACGGAGCGCTAAAACTTCGCAGCGATCTGTCAGATCCATAACATAGAATCGTCACTCCCCATACTAAAACCGCACTCAGCGGACAACACTGCGATAGCGCTGCTTTGACAGCGGTTGAGCGGTTTTACTATGGGGATTGACATTTCTAGTATGGATCTGACAGACCGCTGCGATGTTTTAGCGCTCCGTCGTGCGTCAAGCGTGCGATCCGCCTTAGGGTTGTGCTCCAACATGACCTACTTACGTGCGCCGCAGTTCTTGGCGAGGATTAACGAACCGAGATAACTACCTATTTGTCTTCCTCTTTTTTCCATTTGCGAGGTGAGAACGCGACGGGAATCTGGGTTTCGGTGACAATGCTGCTGCCATAAATCTTCAGGGTTTTATTCTTCTCGTAGACAACCATGGTCAAAGAAAAACAACACAGATATTTGCTAAAGAACGATTTGTAAGCGACAACATACACTGCTTATGTATATTGTTAATTAATGAACAATAAATTAACACTTTGTGCAATGAAATATTATAAAAAAATACTTACTGATCATAGTCTTCTTAATAGGAAGCGTATGATCACAAATACCTTGTTATAATGTTTTTTTTTATTCATAACTAACTCTTTACTGTTGAGCTGCGCCATCTATGCGAAATTAAAACTTACAAAATAAGATAACATCAATAAGTAACTTATAAAGTGAGTATACCTAACACGGGAGGTGTTATAAGTTAAGGTTTAATTTTTTTCATTGAAAGTACGGCTGTCTTATTGCATTATGGTATCCCACACGAAAAGAAGAATTGCATTATTTTTCACCTTTAAGAATTAAACGTCTGCTCTAACCAACAAAAGTACATAATATCATAACTTACCCTTCCTTTGACTGTAACTTTACTACGCAAGACCTCTAAAAAGAAAAACAAGCTATAAATCCATCTCTTATTTTTATAAAAATTAACGTTTTATATTGCCATTGATAAGTATAAATAGTAAAAACAAGGTTGTCCTTTAAACCCCTACGGCGTCATGGCGATTTTTTATCGAGAGGACCTTCGGAGTTAGTGAGGAGGTCTGCACCCCCTCTAAAGGGCATGACCCGCGCAAACCGTGTCAAGGATGGGTCTTTAAATAGAAAATTTCATGCTTCCTGGCATTGATACTAATTTCGAAGCAAATTCGAGGTTCTATACAGTCAATTAAACAGTTTTAGCATATTTTTAAATCTAGACTAATAAGACCAAACAAAGTTTTTAGTACGTAGTTAGTTCAAGTGACCTTCGTCTAAAATTTTACAGGCTTTTTAATTTAATTCTATTTATATCCAGCTAACAATATAGAAACTAGAGTATCTATTAATTTGCAATTAACTCTTAGATTTGAATAACTGTTATCCAATAAAAACTTGAAATAATTTATAACAATATCAAATTCTAATTAATTTCGATGAACCCAGTAAATAAGTTTTTAGACAGATGTTTTTACAAGGCTTCTGCAGATGTTAGTTTGTAAACTCTTTTCAAGTTTATAAAAGTACAACACCCTTCAAAGAATTGACAAAAAGTCATCAAAATAATAGGTACAGAAGTAACTCATTAAAATAATAGGTATAGTATTCACAACTACGTAATGTTTACGAGATCGTGGACTATTTTTTTAACATGGTCCGAACTTCAGATTTAGAGATTATCAAGTTTAGTTTAGTGCCCAATAAAAAACTAATACCCCTATTTAATGGGCTCAGTGCTTTATTATTTTCATACTTAGAAATCCTTTTTTCAAATTCATAAGTTACGTTATTAGGTAGTTTAGGTACCCTATTTACGGGAAATTGCACCATATATCGCTCCAAGCGTCATCTACTAGGAACTAAATGACCAAAAAGAAAGATTTCCTTTTCTAATTACTTGCCTAAACTGGGCGTCTATGGGTATAAACTGTCCCGAGAAGAAAAAATCCTTCATATCAATTCAGTCGAAACTGTTTATAAAATTCAAAATTCAAGGCCTAAAATATATCTCCACAGAAAATATAATTCCTAGCGCTCATTTTAGCGAGATGTGAATATTTTCTTTGCCGGTTATCTATAATTTCTGGAATGTTGTTCTTCGCCACATCTGCAGATGAGGTGCATGGGGGGCGGGTCGGGGTTGTGATCTAGTTTTGAATGGGCTTGCGGAGGCCCGAGCGTGACGTCATGGGGGCGTAGCGGTGACGTCACCGGCGAAACTGGGTCGCGCGGCTGATGACCCTGCTGCAGCCGTAGCACACGATCGGCTTTGTACCAAACTTGTATATCGCTTGTTTTCGGAAAATCTTTAAAAGTTTCCAAGGTCGTTCAAAAATTACAGTTTATCGACTATATTCGGAATTCAGATGATATTTGAATGTAACTTAACTTAGGATTCGGGCCAGGTTAGCGTTTGGGTTGCAGTGGTCAGACGGCAGTCACTCTGTGTAAAAACTTGGACCCATGTCAAATCCCCTAGGTTAGGTAGCCGACCCCGATAGAGAACAGGATAAGGTAACGAGAATGATGATGATTCGGATTTTTGGTGAATGTCGCAGTGCAGTGCCCTACGCGATGAGAAAGAGAAGGGACGACAAAATATTTTTGCAGGAATTCGAATCTCATCGTAAGACGCCATTTAAACACAGTGCGTCGTAAAATTATAATGACACCCACGCCATTAAGACGAAAGTAGTATAAGGAAAACATTTTGTTTATTTTGGTTAACTGAAGTAGGTACATATCGTTTAAAAATAACGAATTGGTAAAGTGTAAATAACAATATTTTTATTTATACTTTCTTTCTCTGCAGAAATTCGTATATTGACTTTACTCAGTAATAATGTTTGATAAAGACACTTGACAAATACAATACTTCTCACCTAAAACTAAAAACATATTTTTTTAAGTTGCAACCATCTACTTCTCAGGCGTCCCTCATCCCCATGTGTTCATTGAACGTGAGAACTGGGTCAGTGCTGGTGCTGCAGTCCTATCCCGGGCAGGTCGATAGCTGGCGTCAATGGAGGAGGCCCTCCATACGAGTGCTGGCTATAAATAGCGAAGGTAAAGCAGAAGGTAACACTGCTCTGCCACTTATGTAACCCTGGTAGCCCTGGTAATTTTAGACGCACGAATTATCTAGAAATAAAACTATTCAAATGGTTAACGTAACGCAGAAGATCACACCGCTTAAACTTATGTAATCCTAGTGTCCCTAGTATTTTCAGATGTTCGAATCGTCCAAGAAGCCAAAGCTAAACTATATAAAATACGGTAAAAACTCCCAAGTAAAGCCTACTTAGCATGATTATTGTATCGGTTTTTAGCGAAACGAAGTAGTGCTAATGTGCTCAATGTGATAAAATTGCCAAGTGTAATTGCATCATCTCCCCCTCATGTTGACTAACATTAAAGTTTTTAATATTGTTTTAGTAGATGTACCTATGCTTATGTATGCGGACATTCTGAACTTTGACTACTCTTAAAAATCTTTCACCATCTCTGAAAATCGGCCTTGGGGTGGAAGGCCGACTACAAAACCTGCATTGTTTTCTAGTGAAACTGTAGGTGAATATTATTTTCGTGTAAGTATTTTCAGAAATTGAATGTTAACATTTCGGGAGACAATATGCAGCAATATCAAACTTTCAAATATATGTAGAAGCATATGTATATGCGTAAGCCGTGTGATGCTGGCTTAGAATAGCATCACCCCATTTCTTTCCCGTGGGTGTCGTAGAAACCGAATAAAGGACTAGAGGGTTTCATGTGTATTGCAATTTTAGGCGACAGGCTGACAACCTGTCACTATAGTAATTCACGGTTTATCTGAAACGACCATCAAACATTTGTCAGACGTGGCGATAACGACCGTAATTTTACTGTTGTTGACGCTCTGCCTACCCCGCTAGGGATATAGGCGTGATATGTGTATGTAAGTATATGCATAAGCATGCTAGAAAACTAGAAAACATCTATTTTTATTGAATAATTACAGCTAATTCGAAAGCCATCGAAGCTTTATTAAGACATGGATTTCAAACAAAAGGACCTGTATGGCACTCTATATTAAAAATAAACTTTGCTGTCAGCAATTCTCATTATTTGTTATTCTTAAGGTAATTAGGTAAATTTATAATTTGGTAGAGTTTATGCAAAGCCCTTAGTTGAAATCGGTTGCCATAACAGACACATAATCATATCTGAAGCCAAGCACTCACACTTGTCCGGGAATACACAATTCGATCTAAAATTCGTGGGAGCTAGGGAGTTGGTACACATGGGATAGTCCAACTTAGATGCAAAAAATACATTTATGTAGCAGTTGTTGGATAAAATAACTGGGAGATACAACTTGAATTTTATATAGCAAGTTATAAACCGCTTAATACCAGTGTGACGTAAGATGTAGTAATTGTTTCCACAGCTTCGTAGTTCAAGTTTATGTTCCGTGTTCTTTATCGGATAAGTTTTTAAAGTGCTTTACTATTTTTAAAGAATCATAAAATGCAGGAAAAGCTGAAGCTATTTTTATTTTAAAAGATAAAGCCCACGCGCATAGCTATTTTTACATTTAACTCCAGTTGTAAAGTGAATATATTTGTTTATCCATACGTCATATACTCATCACGCCTTACATCTCTAGTATGGTAGTCAGAGTGTCAGCAATCGTAAAAATTTCATCAGCCAACAACGCGTCAAATATTCATAAATACATATATTTGCTTGTCATATAAAAATATTGTATTCAGCTTGATGCCTAAAATAATAAAAAGATATAACTAAAAAATCTTTCATCTATGTAAAGTGTGTTAGTCTTTTGCAAGTCTTTTGCAACTCACCTATGACATGGTATTATTTTTAAGCTCAAATGATCTAAGGGTCACTCAACCGAGCACAAAAATGGTTTTTAGCGGACATTATTTTAACTTAGTAATACGATCATTGACTCGATTCTCTAATTTGCACTCCTACGCAAAACATCTATAAATAAAGTTTAAGTTGCCTACGAAACCATTTTGGCAAAGAGATACACTGATAAATGGAAAAGTTACTGAAAATCTGCAGAACATCAATACATTAATTAGCACTTGACTGTTTTTCGAAATCAGAATTTTCAAAAGCAGAACAATGTTTCAAAACTGTAAACTAAGTTTAGGTTTTCACAAGTGAGTCTGCTTATTTAAGAACTTTCCCCAGTGACATAAAATAAAATTATTTTTATAGTAGATTACGTACTTAGGTATGTAACCATCAATAACAACCGAGGTTTTTTAACGCCCGAGCGGAGCGAGGCCGGTACCTTTCCGAGGTTGTTATTGATGTTACATCCGTGGTACGTATACTGCTTTACATATCGAATGAAAAGTGAGTAAAATAAAGCGATAAATACAAAAAAACGATCCATAGATGATGATTGTATCGTCTGGTATTTAAATTGCAACACGAAACTTTTTTTTCTATGATTGAAAAATATTGAATTAATATGAAAGAAAAGTATACTAACATAAAGTAGTCATTTTTTTGATCGTAGGGATATTAGTCATTTTTACTTTTGTTATTGTAATATTGAGTATATCGTAATATTCGACAAACTCATTTATTGAGGTTATAAAAATACAGATTAAAAATATAATTCCTGCGTTCAAGCAACACAATTACGTAGCGGCCAGTTCGAAATTTAAAATCGTATACAACTAATTGGATGCAACTCCTATTAAAAATAAGAAGAAATTGATTTTAACTTTTTAATAGTCGCGATTCTATTGGTTCTTTTTCTAGTTCTATATTTAAAATTACTTACAGGCTTAGTTTCAAAACCTCGCCTGTAAGTTGAACTTACAGGTCGTGTTTTTTGTCAGTAATGACCTACTTTCAGAGCATGAGATATTTAACATCCCTTTATGGGGCCACATTTTTTTGTGAATGCTGAATCTTCAATGTTCAATCGTTCGGCTGGTTCAACTTTTGAAAGAAAAGCTGATTTTCCTAATACCCTGAATAAATATAATTCATACATACATACATAAATCACGCCTATTTCCCTTACGGGGTAGACAGAGCGTTAACAGCCGTAAAATACAGTTGGTATCGCCACGTCTGACAAATACTGAGAGCCGTTTTAGATGATTCGTGTATCACGTAGTGACAGGTCGTCAGCCTGTTGCCTAAAATTGCAATACACATCAAGCCTCAAATCCCTTAGTCGCCTCTTACGACACCCACGGGAAAGATAGGAGGTGCTATTGCTATGCTATTCTAAGCCGGCATCACACGGCATATGATTAATTATTGGCCAAAATTACATGTTAAAAAAAGTTTCTTTGCAATTTCGTACATTTTTTTCCACGTCACCATCTCTTTAATCGTTGCTTAATTTATTAGTTACCTTTTAAAACGATATTTTGTATAAAATACGAATCGAATAGATAACGTAATGTATCTATAGTTTCGATGGCGTCAAAACACTTACTTTTATATTGTTTTTCTGTTTATTAATTCAAACATTGAATAATTTGAAAACTATAAATGGAGTATACGTAGTATTTTTGGACAATTGTTCAAGTTAAGCGTACAAGGTTTGTATTTTATCAATGCCCAGTCATATAGCGAATTGTCACCACCAAAGTATTTTTTTTTACTTGTTTTATGACTTTATTTTTTAAAATCAAGTATATAAATGAGGCAGGCATTACACGCGCCAGAGTTCACCTAGGTTGTTTACTGTCTGGCTGAACAATAGCGGTTGTCAGGTGAGGGATGACGACAGCGCATCAGGATGCTAGGTGCACTTAGGCGCGTGTATCACTGTGATACTTGATACAGGAGCCGGTATTCTAGGTGGGTTTTAATAACTTGGGTTTTTTTTAACTTAATAAACATTCTTAATGTGTTCTGCCTTTTTGTGTGGGACACCGAGTCATGAGTTCTTCAATCGCCCACTACAAATAGCAGGCATCTGACATGGTTGTGTAAAGGTGGCCATCTATCAATGACAGCAATCGGGACCTACGGCTCAACAATGTCTATATTTTACAGATAAGTAACTTTTTGCTTGTTCTATTATTTTTTTGACTATATTTATCTAGTTGAGTATCAATTTTAAAAGAAGTGAAACTTTCATTTAAATTTTGATATATTTTTTGTTTTCAAATGCTCACTAACCAAATTGTGTCTAAGAGTTCCGAGACAGGTTCGCCTAGTGCCGACCCAGTAATGTTTGTATAAGATACTGTTTTTCTTTTTAATAAAGTATTTTGTTAGCACTACACTATCTCGTAAATTAAAAAGGGGCCAGAGCTGTCAGGTAGAAACACGTTAGTATATTATAAGTCTATGGGTAGAAACTTTTAATTTTCTATTATTTTCTATTATTTTGTATTAATGGCCAGTGTCTTGAATAAGTACGCCATGTTGCACGAGGCATCAACATCGTCTGTGGGACGCGCAGAGTTCAGAGACGCCACGCCACCGGCATTATTCAAGAACATTAACGCGCATTCAACACCTCTCCAGTTTCTTACACGAGCAACACTAAATTTAGAATCCAGATGAACGTGTCTGGACAACGTGCGTCAGATAGAAAAATGTTTTACTACTTTTCAAGAAAATGAAATTATTTATCGTATTGTTTTGTTAACACCTAATTAGTTTAATTTCGCTAATGTTTGTGTTGTTCAATAAATAGTCTTTGTTTCGAAGAATTATCATATAGTTGTTAGAATCGTTAAATTGTTATTTTTATTCAAAACGAACGCGATAGTTTAAAATTTAAAAATAAAATTTTATGTTTTGAAGCTAGACACAATTAGTGTAACTGTAAGGCGGATTGCACACTTGACACACGATGGAGCGCAAAAATATCGCAGTGGTATGTCAGATAGTATATCGATCCCCATACTAAGACCGCAAATTTCATTTCATGATCATGAATACAGATATGCCGCTTTTCAAACCATTTCTCCCCTTTCCTTCACTAAATAAATAATTTCCTGAAAAGACACCACGTAATTTCGTTTAAAATTCATTTCCTTTGTATTATACATATTTTGGTTATAAGTCTTGACAAAGTAAACAATAATTTCTACGCAAAAGGCATTCTCTCTGCGAGCAATTAAATTTACCGGATGCGGGGGCGAAGTGAAATTATACACAATTAGTCTTATGGAATTAACTGTTTACAGCAATTTTGTGATTCACAGCTATGTATCTAGATATATGTACATATAGCTATAGAACTCTTTCACTAAACATTATGACCAATTGGCGCAGTGGTAGTGCGACTGCCTTTGACGCAGAAGGTTCCGGGTTCGATTCTCGGTGGGTCACTCACAAATATTTATCACTTTGTGTATTTGTTCCCATTCTGGTTAAGACATTGCGGGCTGAACCACCCGATTGTCCGTAAATAAAATGGTTCCGTGTTTCGGATGGCACGTTAAGCCCTAGGTCCCGGTTGCTGTCTATGATCACTTAAACGGCGGTCGTTATACAACCATGTCAGAAGCCTGCTACATGTAGAAGACGTTTGAAAAATTCTGACACTAGGGTTCACCCGGTGGTTGGACGACT
The DNA here is from genome assembly GCA_029255805.1 of Keiferia lycopersicella. NCBI lineage: Eukaryota > Metazoa > Arthropoda > Insecta > Lepidoptera > Gelechiidae > Keiferia > Keiferia lycopersicella. Next base: position 7,296,557 of record JARACZ010000010.1, read on the forward strand.
CGGTGTCCCACACGAAAAAAAACTAAACATTATTGTTTGCCTCAGTCAGTTTTTTTGTATGAAACTTATAAAACGAATGTTATTTTTATGTAAAAATTTCATTCAAAAAATTGGATCACCAATATAAAATGCAACACCCGACGACAATCAAGTTTTTTTTTAAATATACCGACTACGTATGTGCCCTAGAGATATTTGTTCAGTTTCATCGATAATTTCGCCCTGCAAAATATTGCTCTAGTTGTAGGCACATTGTATTTCAGGAATCAATTTGGAGTTTTTTTGTTCTGAAATTGTATCACAGTTTGCTTGAATTTGTAATTTCATTAGTAGAAGAACATAAAAATTAACAATAAGTAGACCATTTTTTTCACAGTTATTTTTAGCAGCGCTATTTGTTTTTATATCTTGATCTAACTGTTGACGACAACACAGGTTTGTTATGAAGTAACCGGGTGAATGACCTCTGGTACATCATCGATACTAGTTACAATACAACTTCCTAGCATAATAGAAGCACACCTGCGCTTGGCATAGTTTGGTTACGCAATTTCAGTTTGTTTCATTTACAATGTGTTCTTGGCTTTCCTTAATTTGAATAATGGAATTTATATATCCTAACCCTGTATGTACGCAGTTGAATTTTACCCAAAACTCTGCTCGTGATGCTCGCGTTGATGTCTTTAACAAGGAACTTTATTTTTGCTCGAAAAATAATTTTGATACATAATCAATATTTTCCGAATGGCTGCTAAAACAATTTTTTATAAACACTTTTTATTTTTCAGAAAATTGAGATGGAATCTTGGATGCAAATCTGCGAGGCATCGGTCTCACGAGTGTCTTGCGACAACGTTCCTTCCTCTAACATAAGGCATATTAGGGCAATCCTTTATTACTTGATCCATCTGGACTCTATTCTATCCTAAAAGCTTGTCACTATATATACGTCACTTCCTTAACTGATTATTCTAAGTGAAGATGACACAACCTGGACCTTTGGTCTTCGGTATTTCGGTACTCATCGTTTCAGAGAGATAGATCTTAAATGCTGTCTAAGTTACTTTTTTCATAGTGTTAGATTTCATAGAAAATCGTACGAAACCTGTCACCAAGCAAATGCCACCAATCAATCGACTCAAACTAGACTCTTTACCTTCGAGAATACCTTAGAGAATATTACTATCAGTTTCGTATTCGGAAAACTTTACGTCAGATAAGTCCCCTGAGAACTTAAATGTTTTGCTATTTTCGTTCCATCTCGATGAGTAGGTGGAGAAATATAAATTCCTTTTCGTAATATCCCATGGGTAAAATATTCTACATAGCGTATAGATAACATATTACATTTTAGTATTCTGACTAATCCTGATTGATAGGGCATTATGTATTTTATTTAGAGTCAAATTAGGTTTTCTTGAGTAAAACACTTTCAACAAAACTCTGTCGTAACTTAATAACGGTTGAAATTCGGTCAATTCGGTACTTGACTGCGTAAGTTGTTATAATACGAAATCTTTATAGTAAAAATTATAATATTGCGTTAAAATAATGAAATTTGAATCGTTAAACAGAAAATTAATATAAAAGTAACTATTTCGACGCCGTCCATACCAGTGTAATAAGACGTCGTCAATATTTTCATACAAAATATGTTATACTTACATATCTCTTGCTCTGAATAAAACAAAAACCTCTTCTGCAAAATCAATTTACAGATGAGGTGTAAAACTAGGCATGTAAGTAAATTTGAATATAGAACTGTCACTATATCATCACGAGCTCTATTATTATTTTTTTTGCTTAACATTCGATATTATTTCAAATCGATATTATAAACTACTGGCTATCGCCACTATGGACAAAAAAACGACGGACCAAATTCCAAATTACTCTTTACCCTAGAATCTTTCGTACCACTCGTGATTCAAAATAACGCCCTGTTCGACTAGCATACTTTTTATTATATACTTTGTACATTTTATGTTATGACACTGTTTTAAATTTGCTTGAAGTTCTCCTTCACTGTTATTCCTATCACTGTCTGCGACATCTGTTTTACCAAAATAAATATCTTCACAAAATAATCTAGGCGGTTTATCATTTAGTGGAAGCTGTATCTCATTAGGTCCCACACCCTCACTTTAAATATATCACTTAAGTGCGTTGTCATAGAAACTACGTACTATTACACTCGATTTGACGAATTCTGTTTTGTAAGAATGTTTAGGAATTCAAAAGTGGGGCTGGTAAGTACCAACGTTCAAAGAAGAAATTACATTTGACAGGGTACTAGAAATTGTTTTAGTACAACACAAAGTAAGTTTCAGATGGATACATACTTATGAAGAAATGAGTATAAGTACGATATAAGAATTCTTAAAGGGTCAGAGGCCTCTCGTTAATGGATTAAGAATTCTGGAGCAAACTAAACTTTTTGCTAAACTTAGACCAAACCCTTGAGGCACACAAATAGTTTGTGGGTCAGCTAAGCTTAGGATTCAGGGCTGCGATGCGAATTTGTAACGCAGAAAGTTGCGATCCGAATTGCTGCGATGCGATTTCGTGCGGCAAGGCGTCCTCCTAAGTCGTCATTCCTTCACGACCGTCAAACTTACTAGACTTAGATGATCGCAAAAATGCGTTTTTGCGATGCATCGTGCGAGGCTCTTGCGGTGCGACGTCGCATCGTAGTTTTGTGAACAAGCCCTTAAACATAAATAAAAAAACGTTGTTGTCAGGTTTACTACTTAGTTGATAATCACAAATCTCAGTTTGGTTACAATATTGCGTCTAATTAACCGAAAAGAGAGATGGTTCTGTGCTTCGGAGGGTACGTTCAGACATCGGTCCCGGTTTCTGTCTATGATTACTTGAGTAGTGAGTGATCGTGAAACAACCATTTCACAGACCTACTACGCTATGGTTTTTCTAAATGGATGAAGACCTAAATAAAAAACCGGATTACCCCACACCGAAGCGGGGTCCGGGGTAGTGTGGGATTCGCCATAGGAAAATTAATCCCATGAAAGCTTGGAAAGATTCTCGGCTTTCAAAAGGATTTTACTCCTATTTTCCTAAGTCGCTTCCGTAAACATTACAAATCATTGTTTATATTATGCAAATACTATCAACTTCCTTCCGCTTATCATAAAGCGCTGTACAGCGATTTATAAGGTCAACGACCCGAGTCTCGCTAAAGAAAAGATCGTTACAATAATATTTTTTGACTTAGCCCGTATAGACGGACTTCAAAATAAACCGATTAATGTTCGTACTAGAAAAAAAAGTACATATCTTTAGTCTGCCAACTAGTACACGTTAGATTAGCCAGGCTTCAGTTTTTTTTCTTGTGTCTATCTTCTTAACTTAGGAGCCCTATTTTTGAATTTTCGCATGCGAAAGTTTGCTACTAGTAGTGCGTGTACCATCCGTTCAACTACACAAGTTCATTCACATTTCACACATACTCTAACTAATAAATTGCAACACATGCTAGACATTAACAAATTCAAGCAACAGAAAGTTTGTTACGATTGGGTTGGCAGTTATTACGGATTTCCGTGCACGGTTTCAGTAGTCATACTTTCAAAAATTTAAGCAAACAATTGAAGCAGAAAAAGTACCTACAAAAAATTGTTTCCAAAAGGTATATACTGGTTATTTTGAGTAAATGTATGAAACTCTATTTAAACGAGATAATAGATAAAAAATAAAATATATTTTTTTGTTTAGCTTTCAAGTCTTAATTACATGGGTGTAATTAATTAATAAAAGATAGATTAATAGATAGATTATCCCAGAAATATGTAAATTTATGTAGTGCTGTTGCGACGGTAACAAAGTTCAAATTTCCTGTCGTGTAGTATGCGTTGGATTGCGAATGTGGTCGGTCTGTATTGATAGATCATTTTTCTTTGTTACCTAGAGTAGGCAATTTATTGTCATTGGATATATTCCCGTGCCTTCTTTCCCAGAAAGAAGGGCAACTATTTGTCAAACAGTCTGTGTTCGATAGACAACATTCGAGAAGATTACATCTGTTACGCTTGGAATGTAGGAAACTTTGCGAGATTTAAGGTCTGACAGGGATAAAATTAATTTCATATATCGAAGAATGCGTCCAGGTGCATGTAACAAAATAATGTCGCTTTTTGCGTTTCTCTGTCTTTCTGGATACCCCTAATTCGTCCTACAGTACGCAACGGATTTAGAAGATGTATTTTTAGCAGCCAGGGTGATCCCAGAGGAAAGTTTATACTTTTTATTCCCACGGAAAAACCAATAGTAGTGGATGCAACCACAGAGGGGTTGGCTAGGGATGTACAAGAACCTTTAGAAGAAGAAGAAGTTACAAGAAGGGGTTACCTAATAACGAAACCAGGCTAATAATTATATCTTGTTAAAACCAACTATACTTATTTTCTTGTAAGTATGTAATAAATTCTATGAAACCAATTGAGGCTCTCTTCTAAAGATTCTGTTTTAAAAACAATAAGATAAGTTAATATAACCACTCTAAGTTAAGTGATATGAATTTATGAAAGCTCTTTATCAAGCTTTTATATTCAAATGACAATAAGTGTAAACATTCAATGGGACAATCTTTACATACGAAATAAAACAAAGGGGTTTATATTAAGGCAATGTCAAAGCAGGCCGTTGAACCACGCTTGAACCGTAACTGGAACCAATTTAATCAATGCTTTGAAACATATTTACTTATGCTTGATAGAATTAGGCATAAAATGCATTAAAAATAAAAGCTTTGACGGGATGTGTGGAGTGAACGCACGAAAGCTTCTGATCTTTAGGTAGAATACATATTAAAACTATAAGACATTATAACGGGTTTTAACTCACGGTAGGGATATATCGAGCACCCAATATTACGGAATTTGTGTAAAAATAAGTTCCGTAAACATTAAAGTTTGTGTCTAAACCTGCAATAAAATCATGCGATACCGTTAGTGTGTGTTGTCGAGATGACTTTCGAGTGAGTACCGATAGTGACCAAAGTGTTCCGAAAAAACGCAGAAGAATGAGGGTAGACAGATATGTTTGCCCTTAGCCGTCACCCGCAGCCGCTCCAGTTCACCCGTGATCATGGCGATTGCAACATCGCCGAAATATTGGGTGCTTGATATATCCCTACCGAGTTAAACCCGTTATAATGTCTTATAGTTTTAGTGATAATAACCACGGAACCTTAAAATCAAGAGGATACATATTATTTAGGGACCTATCATAGCGATTTAGCTAGCTATGGTGTTTAAAATATAGCTTGATACCTGTGACGTTTGACAGATCCATTCTAAAAGAGAAGTAAACAAGGGAAAATGTACCTCATGTTGTAGCAAATAACTAATAGATCCGGAACATTAGTTACAGTCTCATGACTCACGTATAAACAAAGCATTTGCCCGAAACTAACAGATGTCACAGGTATCAAGTTATATTTTAAGCACTCTAAGGAACTACTCGTATGACGAAACTCACACTGGCACCACGGGCCTTCATTGCTTCAGTGTCCGGTGCGACAGAATCCGGATGCGGTTGCGGCGGCAAGGCCTTCCTATGTACGAAAAGCTGGATTCGCTCCGTCCGGATCACGGACATACCGGAGCCGGGTACGATATAATGTGGAAGCGCAGCGTCGTGCGTTGGACATGCGTCGAGAGCGGTTTTTGGGGAATGACGTTTCTAGTATGGATCATACGTTAGCGCAGCGCCTAGACACAAATTGCGCCTGCTGTCATTTGAGCTTTCCTCCCCATTCGAGCCAACACATTCTAAAATTAAATCGTAGAAATTTGCTACGGCGTAGCAGTTAGCACAAGAAATTGAAACATAAATAAATAATAAGTAAATAAATAGCTGTACGTTACAGTAAGTAAAATGGTACTTCCAGTTGCATCCTGATCATGTTATCCATTCATAGAACAATGTTAGTTCTCCATACGCTTATTAACAAAAAACCATTGTAGGTTGATGCTTGCAATGTACCCTAAGATTCTGATGATAGTGCAAATTCATTACTTACAAAAAAAACTATAAAATAAAAAAAAACTTAAACTTTTCATTACTAAAAAGCTGTAAGTATTTTTTGTATTTTTACTTGAACGTGAATTAATTTTTAAATAAGTGTTACCTGTGTTCTTAAAATAAACTATCTTTACTACCTGATTGTCTGGAAAATATTGCTATTTGTTGGCGCACTAAGGCCATCTATGAGCGGCATGATACAACAATGCATCAACGTGAAGTTGACGACCATTGCACAGCCGTTTCGGAGCATTTTGGATCTGCGGACTACTTTATTCCATTACCTGTCATTACTTGCGATTAGCTGCATACATTACACATGCGTTACTTTTTCATAAAGTTTAATAAAAACGATTTTGTTGAATGTTAAAAATACGCTTCATTGAAGAGTTCCTGAATCGCCCTCACCTACAACTCACACATCCAGAAACATATGATCCATCGGCCGGATTTTCGTGGAGTCAGCGGTTGGGCCAGGAATACCCTCATACCTACGTTCTGAACAAAGGAAATCTATCGAACGCCAGCGAAGCATTCCAGGGCGTGGCTACTTCAGCAATCAATCATCACTCCAGATATACAGAGGAACCAAAGAGGCTTGGAGGTCGCGAAAAGAATAGAAAGGACACATTGGGAAGCTGACGTCGGCATCGTTTACCTACGGTCAGGTCATCCTATCCAATCTATTCTCCTCCTTTTATCCTACATTTGCGTTAATACGTTGTTTATCTCTAAAATTCCAGTGTATCTTGCATCGCGAAGTGCCGATTTCTTTATTCGTGTTGCTGCGCAAGTTGTGAAGAGGGTAGATTCACATAGACGCCGCCGACCGGCACACCTACTTTCTACAAGACTGTGAGTACTCTTTCTTCCCATTTAAATCACTGAAACGCCTGAGAATATGGACGACGAGAAAGAGGTCGACATGGCTTCTCGTTTTAAAGAGTTAAAAAGACAGCGCGGTACTGTAAAAGACAAATTAACTATCTTAGAAAAATTCGTTAAAGCCCAAGATAAAAGTTCAATAGATAGTATTCAAAAATTGCAAGTATTATTGCGAATAGACGCTGCTAAAGATATTTACAAAGAATTCGATCATCTTCAGACTTTAATCGAGTTAATGGTTGATGATAATGAGCTCGCGAATCAGACGTCATATCGCGAAGAATTTGAGAATAATTACTATTAATAATAATAATAATAATCCGTGAGTGCACTCACATAGTGTACTTAGGGATAAGTCCTGGACGGTGTACCCTTACAACTTTAGATTATATGGTATTAAAAAGGCCTCTGTGCTGTTGGCTTTGGCCCCACGCATGCCTCAAAAGGACCGGGTCCCTGTGAGCCCGAGATTCTATAAGATACCAACATAATAATAATCGACGTACGTTAATATACAAAAATCAGTAATACTTGACACATGTTCCATAGTTCGGCGATTCCTCTCTAACGCAACTATATTCCTTACCGAAGACAATGTAGCATCAGAACCAAGTCACTTGGCGTAGCCCGTACTTGGTTCTGTAAATACCGACATACTCGTTATGTCGAGATAAGTAGAACAAACTACAGAAAAATAATAATAATAAATTCTTTATTGCACATTTAAAAAAACAGTAAAAACAGGAAAAAAAAGTAAAACAAAAGTACAATAAGGCGGCCTTATTGCTATGGTAGCAATCTCTACCAGGCAACCTTTGGGTGACGATATAGTGCGTTAAAAGAGAGCGGGATAGTGCATATCTAAACATACATAAACTACTTATACCTTTTTACATACTAATACATACATATATATGACAAATACATACCTACTACACTAATATATAAAAAGATGATAAACTATTATAAATATAATAGATTTACTATGGCATATAAAGGATAGACAGATAATACATTCTATAAGGAAAATTAACAAAAAAGTAAGACGAAAACAGTTTATTTTAAAAGGGAAGTGTGAAAGGATTTAAGCAACAACCTCGGACAAAAAATGTTTTTTGACCCGATCTTTGAAGGTAATCAAAGACGGAGCCCGCCGAACATCTTCAGGCAAAGAATTCCACAGTTTGATTGCTCTCACTGTGAAAGACTTTGCACAGAAGTCGGTTTTGTGGGGAGGAAGGTTGAGCCTCAAACAGCTACTGGAACGCAAATTGCGAGTCAGTGTTGTTGAGTGAAGTATAAAACGCTCTTTAAGGTAGGGAGGAGTGTTAGGATTGGAGAGAACGGAATAAAGGAGGGAAAGGATATGACAGTCCCTCCTACGAGATATGGGCAACCACTGAAGTTTGGATCGATATTGGGAGACGTGGTCATACTTTCGCAAGCTGAAGATAAACCGAATACAGAGATTCTGCAGACGTTCGAGCTTGTTCAGCAGCTGAACATAGAAATCAGGATAGCAAACGTCTGCATAATCCAGTATTGGCAGAAGAAGGGAATGCGCAAGTGAGATTTTGGTGATGGTCGGCAAAAGATTTCTGAGTCGTTTAAGCGACCTGTACGCGCCAAACACCTTCCTGCTGACTTCTGATACGTGAGGCTTCCATGAAAAGCAATCGTCAAAAATAACGCCCAGGTTTTTGACCTTACGGCTGAAAGGTATGGGAATACCATCGAAGATGATCTGCGGCAACAAGTTGTGGTCAATTCGAGACACGTACCAATGACTGCCAATTATTATTGTCTGGGTCTTGGTTGGATTAACCTTCAGCCCATAAGAGCGGCTCCAGTCGGCAATGCTCTTAAGGTCTCTATTTGTGATTTCGATAGCGCCCGGCAGGCCAGAGAGTGGTGCTTGCGTATAAATTTGGAGGTCATCCGCATACAAATGATAGGAAGAAGAAAGGGGAAGTGTAATAGAATTTATAAAAATTGAAAATAAAAGAGGTGACAGGACGCCACCCTGCGGCACACCGGCGGCTGTGTTACACCACGTAGAAAATGAATCTTCAACGCGTATGCGCTGTCGACGCCCGTGTAAGTAACTATGAAACCAGTCAATCACCGCCGGCGACAAGTTATGAGAACGCAAGGTGGATAGAAGAATGTCATAATCTACTGTATTAAAAGCGTTGCTAAAATCTAGCAACGTTAACACAGTTAAATTCTGTTGCTCCATTCCTAAACGAATGTCGTCAGAAATGTTGACTAACGCAGTAGTCGTGCTATGACCGGGGCGGAAACCAGATTGAAAGGGGTTTAACAAGTTGTTTGTGGTTAGGAAAGATGTGAGTTGTTGGTGAACCAACCTTTCAAGGACCTTGGAGAGGAACGGTAGGATAGAGATGGGACGGTAGTCAGACGGAGAACAAGGTTTGGGTTTTTTAGGTAAAGGAACTATTTGTGCTTCCTTTCAAGCGGTTGGAAACACACCAGAGGATAAGGATTTATTTAGGATCTTGGCAATGACTGGAGAAAGGATATCAAGGAGAGGAACAATCATAGCACGACTAATGCAGTCACTTCCAACAGCATTCGAAGAAATGGCCTGTACGTTCTTCATCACATCACCAGCGGTGATTTCCTGGAACACAAAAGATGAAAAACTAGGAGTTGGCAAACTAGAAAGATGGTTTAAAGTACTTAGTTTAGTGGCGCTGTCCATTTCAGCGGACGAAGAGAAATGCTTATTAAGTGAGTCCAGGTCTATATTAATTACAGAATTATTTGTTCGTTGTTTACCAACTCCCAGTTTATTTAGGAACGGCCAGACTTTAGCCGGATCTCCATTTTCAACCGATTGATGGATATGGCGTCGCTGTATATTCCGTATCCTTGTATTGCAGCGGTTTCTGACCTCTCGAAATTTATCGCGATTTTTATCAGAAGGATCTAATTTATATCTTGTTTTAGCACGTGTCTTCTTTGTCATCTGTTCGCGTATCTCGTCATTAAGCCACGGTGCAGGAAGATGCTTAAGGCGCACAGGACGAATAGGGGCATGGTGATCGTATAAGTCTGCAAGATTTGAATTCAACAGCGCTAATTGCTCGTCAACAGTGTCAAGACTTTCTATTACTGACCAATCAATTCGACTAGCATCCTCACGCAATTTTTCCACATCCATCCCAGACAAATTACGAAGCAATAACGTTTTCGGTTTCAATTTGGGTGGCCGAATACGATACGACAGATATATAAGGTCGTGGTAAGAGAATTCATCTGCAGAAAATTGTCCATGCTGAACTACGTGATCACGTGAAGATACTAGTATGAGGTCGAGAAGCGAAGGTAAACAATTAGGAAAATGGTGCGTTGAAGTTAAAGGGGGGACATGCATATTACTATTCTATTGTAGCTTTTGCAAAACATTTGGTAGAAGAAGAAAAACCCGCACAAAATACGGCGCCGCCGCCGCCACCGCCGCTGCCGGTACATTCACATCATTGTCCAATGAGTAAGCCTGTGTCTATCAAATTGCCTGATATAAAAATTGCCTGCTTTTGACGGTTCATATGACCAGTGGCTAGAGTTTAGAAATTCATATGTTACTATGATTCACACGCGTAAAGATTTAGATCCAATTCAAAAGTTCCACTACTTGAAATCATCTCTTAGTGGTTCAGCTTTGCAAGTAATTAGCGCTCTTGAATTTACAGCATTTAACTACGCTCACGCATGGGATCTACTTGAACACCGGTTCCACGACAATCGTTTATTAGTACATAATCACGTCAAGTCGTTGTTTACTATGCCACCCATTACTAAAGAATCCGCAGAGCATATTAGGAAGCTGATAGATGCTACATTACGTAATTTACGCGCGCTTAATTCCCTGAAAGAACCCACTGATTCATGGGATACGTTAATTATTTATTTAATTGTGTCAAAATTAGATCAATCAACGGAACGGGAGTGGGAAACTTACAAAGGTACACTCATTTCTGATTTAGTTAGAAGTTCCGATACTATTGCGCTGAACGATCTGATTGTGTTCCTGAACAATAGGGCCGATTTACTAGACATGATTAAATCAACTCGTAACACTAACGTCCAGTATTCGAAACTCGCGTACAATTTAAATCAATCGCAAAATGTGTACAAAAAACCATTTCATCCACAAACTACTCACAGTTTTCATTCTAATACTACTACTAAAAAGGGTACTAGTAATCAGAATAACAAACGTAACTCGATATCTTTGTGTCCATTATGTAATGGAAAACATGCGCTTTACTCTTGTGGTAACTTCCTTAACTTGTCCGTTCAAGATAGGGTCAAGATAGTACAAGAGAAAAACCTCTGTACTAATTGTATTCGTGCAAATAGTCATTCAATTAGCGAATGTGTTTTCGGGCCATGTAAAATTTGTTTACAGAGACACAATACCCTCTTATGTACCAGTTCGCCGTCGCGACCGTCGTCATCAGGTATGGGGACGCCGCCGTCCCAATCTCATTCATTAGTTGCGCACCGCAATAGTGAATCAGCTGATCCGAGCATCACTATCTCGGCTCATGCGCAAGCGTTAAAACCGGCTTTGTTATCCACTGCGTTAGTGGAGGTGCTCGATTCTGATAACAAATATCATACGGTACGAGCACTTCTCGATAACGGAAGCAAAAATTGCTTTTTAACTAAAAAGTTATGTACACGTTTAAACGTTCCTATTATACAGTCCACTATTCGTGTAAGCGGTGTAGGTAGGTCAGTTTCAGAGTCCAGCCACACATGCGTCATAAACATGCGTTCAAAAATACACGATTTTAATACCGATTTGCATTGCTTGGTTATGCCTAGTATCACTTCGAACTTACCTTCGATAAACGTTAACAGTGATGCTATACGTATACCTAACTACGTTCAACTTGCAGACCCTACATACAATATCTCATCTGAGATCGATTTACTGATAGGCGCGGATATTTTCTGGGACCTATTGTTTCTCAAAAAGATAAAATTAGCAACCGGCACATACCTAATAGATTCGAAGTTAGGATGGATTATTTCCGGTCCCGTTATTAGTGAGCACTTGAATGTTTTACCTAACGTTCAAGAAGTTCAATGCAATTTTGTGCAAATCGATTCACAATTGCGTAAATTTTGGGAATTAGAAGAGGTTTCTAACGTTTCTCCCGTCTTATCTAATGAGGATAGTTTATGCGAAAAACTGTTCTCAGAAACTACAGTGCGCGATAAACACGGTAGGTTTTCGGTTACGATGCCCTTGAAGGAATCAGCTGATGTCCTAGGTGAGTCATACTATATGGCTAAAACATGTTTTTTATCCCTCGAACGGAAATTAGATCGTTTACCTGAGTACAGGGGTCTTTATGGCGAATTCATACGCGAATATGAAAATCTAGGTCACATGAGCTACTTAACGGACAATATTAATGAGATACCTGTGCCTTACTATATATTACCACATCACGGTGTTTATCGCGAGAGTAGTACCACCACAAAACTAAGAGTAGTATTCGATGCAAGCGCGATAACTACTTCTATGAAATCGTTAAACGACATTCAGTACGTCGGACCGCCGTTACATAATGATATTTTCTCGATCTTGTTGCGTTTTCGGCAGTATCAGTACGTCGCGTGTGCTGATATAGAGAAAAACTACCGCCAAATTTTGATTAATTCGGACCAACGTAATTTACAGCTAATTCTATGGCGGGAAAATCGTGATAAGCCGATACAAATATTTCGTTTAAATACTGTTACGTATGGTACGTCGTCTGCTCCTTACCTTAGTATGCGATGCATAAAACAGTTGGCACGGGAATGTAATGATGACGTCATTGCACGCATTATTAACGATGACTTTTTCGTAGACGATTTAATCACGGGTCTTGATGATAAGGATTCATTGATGGATTTATGCAATAAAAATATCAAATCTTTTGCAAGGTGCTTGTTTTCCATTGCGCAAATGGACCTTTAATTACGATGTGACACCTGAGTCATCAAAAGATCTGTGCATTGGTGAACATTGTCAGTCCAAAACATTAGGTTTGGGATGGTCAAATAAGAGCGATGAGTTACATTTCACTACGAAACTACAAACTTCAAACGCTAAACTAACTAAACGTTTTATGACGTCAGTAATATCCCAAATATACGATCCCCTTGGACTACTTGCGCCCGCGATAATTTCAGCCAAAGTTTTATTGCAAAAACTCTGGTTAAGTAAAATCGATTGGGATAGCGAGGTTCCCACCGAAATTGCCCACAGCTGGCAAAAGTTTATTTCGTCATTGGATTGTTTACCTAGGATACGAGTCCCTCGTTGCGTAATTAGTAAACAAACACAGCGTAAAGATTTACATGTATTTAGCGATTCTTCTCAATATGCGTATGGAGCGTGCGCTTATGTGTGTACCTATAACGACGATGACTCATTAGCGACAGCTAGGCTGTTGTGTGCAAAAAGTAAGGTTGCACCTACCAAAGCGATTAGCATACCTAGACTTGAACTATGCGGTGCACTTGTAGGCGCAAAATTATACGATAGAATCGTTAATTCTCTTCGTTTAAAATTCGATAACGTGTATTTCTGGACAGACTCAACAATAGTTCAGGGGTGGCTGGGCATGTCATCGCATTTACTTGAAACTTTTGTGCAAAATAGGGTTGGTTAAATAAACGAAATAACGAACAGCGCGATCTGGCGTCATATTGGCGGCAAAGAAAACCCCGCGGACCTGCTGTCGAGAGGCGTTTACTTAAATTCTTTACAAGACGAAGGTTTTGGTATTTGGTGGTACGGTCCAGGTTTTTTACGTAATCACCCATCGACATGGTTAAAATCGGAACAGTCAGAACCTATTGTTGAGTATGACCACTTACCGGAAATAAAAACGAATTCTGTAAGTTTATTGAGTACCGGTTCGACCGACGTTGTTGATTTCGAGAGATTTTCTAGTTTCAACCGATTACAAAGAACAGGCGCGTATGTCTTACGTTTCATAAATAACATGCGTGCGGCCGTCGCTCGCACCGCGTTAGATCGGAAAACCGGTCCGTTATCAGTAGATGAGTTGCACTCGTCAGTTCAAATGCTGACGCGTTTATCGCATCAACATTCATTTCGTAGCGAATACGATAATCTCGCTCAAAACTTACCGCTAAAAGTTAAAAATAACAAAATCATAAATAAAATAAAAGGCTTAAATATATTTTTAGACAAAAACGATAATACTATTCGAGTTGGAGGGAGACTATCTAATAGTGATTTTAATTACGATAAAAAGCACCCCGTTCTATTATGCGGTAAACATCGTTTCTCTCGATTACACAGGCCTACAAATTTCAAGTCACAACTTCCCCTTTTCGATCTGATGACTGATTCTGGATAAATTTGACACGCTGATCACGAATATGTAATTAGTTTTTCGCCATCACGTCCAGATTTTTCATAATCGACAAAGAAAGAAAATTGCAAAAAAATATACCCTTATTTACAAAAAAATATATTTATTTGAAAGTACTTAGTAAAAAAATAAATAAATATCAAAATATATTTTATAAATAAGTGCTTATTTCGAAAATATATTATTCATCTTTGTGAAATCTTGTTCTTTTTTTTTGCGAAGCTTCTATTTTACGATTTTCTCTTAAATTTTCGGTTTGGCTCTTCTCGCTTCAGGAGCCAACAGTAGTCCGCCGACATGCTAGTATTCCATCTTCCCTGATACCTCTTTCCCATGTCCTTCAAGTCCTGAAGAAATCTTTCACCATGTTCTTCGCTAAAGGCTCCTAAATTTTCTGGGAAGTAGTCAATGTGCGAATTCAGAAAACGAAGTTTAATGTTCATAGGATAGCCCATCAAGCCCAAATTTGTAATCATTTTGGCCACTATGTCTTTATAGTCAGGGCTTTTTCTGTTTTCTAAGAAACTGTTCACAACCTCCTTAAAAGATTTCCATCCTGCAAGCTCAATGTGGGAAACTTTTTCATCGAATTTTTCATCCTTCATTAATTTTCTTATATCAGGGCCAACAAAAATTCCTTCTTTCAGTTTAGCATCTGACAACGAAAGAAAAATCGTAAGCAGATATTTAAAACCTTTTCCTTCTTTATTTAAAGCTTTCACAAACTGTTTTATCATACCCAGCTTAATGTGTAAAGGCACTGTAATGCTTCTAACTGTAATTTGTCTAGTGCGTAAAGCAACTGTAATATTTTTAAAATGTTGTGGGTATTTATAACAAAAATCATTATAATCACCTTCATTTAGCCTCTTCTAATGACTCATACAAAAAGGATACTTAACAATCTATTTATCTTTTAATAATAGGACCACTAGTAAACGAGCCTAAAATTACCCATTTTTAGCGTAACAAAGACATATTTCTCATACTTATCATGTAGTGATTAACACATTATGAATTGAAATTATATTAATTATACTAATAGATTAATTAAATGTAGTAACATTTAGATTTAACTCGTTGAATTTTCTAAATTTATTTTTTTACTTAACTCTTCGGGCGATTTTAAGCAAAATCTAAGTCTTGGAATTAAAAAAAAACTGACGTGATGGATTTTTTTTTTTACTATTTTTCCCATAATCAGTGTATCATAATCTATTGAAAACGGTATTTAGATATTAAAGGGGAAAACCATTGTAGGCCTGTGTTATTATGTGAATATGAACATAGGAAGCTGCTTCATGGTGGACCGCAACTGCTTGTATTTGCCATGCGTGAAAAGTGGTGGATACTAGGCGCTCGAAACTTAGCAAAGCAAGTAATTCATCATTGCGTTATTTGCACGCGTATGAAAGGGAAGACATTAACTCCTAAAATGGCTGACCTTCCATTTGAGCGTTTGGAGCCTGGCTTTGCTTTCATGCGCAGCGGCGTAGACTTCCTAGGACCAGTGTACATATTGAACCGTCGTGGCAGAGGGTCAAAATTAATAAAAGGTTACGTATGCTTGTTTGTTTGTTTCACAACTCGAGCCGTGCATTTAGAGTTAGTCACCAGCTTGTCTACACAGGATTACTTATTAGCTCTAAAACGTTTTATATCAAGACGTGGAAAACCATTTCAGATATTTTCCGATAATGGTAAAAATTTCGTTGGCGCGGAAAAGGAACTTTCAGTTATTTTTCAAGACACTAAAAAGATAGTTGATTTCGCCACAGCTGAAAATATAAATTTATGTTTTATTCCACCATATTCTCCGCATTTCGGTGGTTTGTGGGAGGCTGGAGTTAAGTCTTGCAAACATCACTTGCGTCGCATCGTAGGAAATTCAAATTTAACCTATGAGGAGTTCAGTACAGTATTGACGCAAATTGAAGCTGTCCTAAACTCCCGTCCCATGACTCCTCTTTCGACAGATCCTAGCGACTACTTACCTCTCACCCCTGCACATTCCCTCATTGGCCGCCCGTTGACCGCACCAGCTACCGAGGACCTGAAAAAGAAGCCTACACCACGCCTTGGACGTTACGAGCGCTTGGAACAATTGAGGCAACACTTTTGGGACCGCTGGTCCAAAGAATACGTATCGGAGCTACAGCGTAGAACGAAGTGGATGGAAAATAAAGATGATGCTGCTCTTGATTCACTCGTGCTGATCAAGGAAGATAACATGCCTCCTTTGAAATGGAAAATGGGCAGAATTATTCGTTTGTTCCCAGGAAACGATGGCATATCCAGGGTAGCTGAAATTCGTACAACATCAGGAACCATTCGTCGAGCTTGTTCTAAGATATGCCCACTTCCTTCGTGCACAGAAGACGATGAAGCTGCTGCTAACGGCGAGTCATTGGAAGAACCTGGTACTTCCAAGGGGGCCGGCATGTTGGCGCACTAAGGCCATCTATGAGCGGCATGATACAACAATGCATCAACGTGAAGTTGACGACCATTGCACAGCCGTTTCGGAGCATTTTGGATCTGCGGACTACTTTACTCCATTACCTGTCATTACTTGCGATTAGCTGCATACATTACACATGCGTTACTTTTTCATAAAGTTTAATAAAAACGATTTTGTTGAATGTTAAAAATACGCTTCATTGAAGAGTTCCTGAATCGCCCTCACCTACAACTCACACATCCAGAAACACTATTGTAGCAATAAGGCCGCCAATTGTATCAAGCTGTTCTTTTGTTGTATTTCTTAATATTTATTTTGTTGTGCAATAAAGTATATTTGATTTACCTTAAACCACCTCCGAATAAAATGTCAAGCACGTATAAAGTCTAATAAAACACAGAATTTTTTTTTCATCCAACATCTAGAACAATATAATAAAAGCAAGAAATTCTAAAGGGTTGAACGTATCATAATGATGATGTACTAAAGAGAAATTGAGGTATTCACGTTTAAAAGGTTTCTTTGTCAGCACCCTGCTGAATGGGTAAGCACTATTAACCTCAGGGCAACGCCTTCTAATATTAAAAATAATTTCCTTTTTGATTTTTTTTACACAACCTTTTACTGGGCCTAGGTTCAACAACATCTGTGAAAAGATGAAAAAAAGCTATATATCATCATCATCCTCCTTGCCTTATCCCGTTCTCTGTCGGGGTCGGCTACTTAACCTAGGGGATTTGACGTGGAACCAAGTTTTTACACTGAGCGACTGCCATCTGACCTCTGCAACCCGAAGGCTAACCTGGCCCGAATCCTAGGTTAAGTCACATTCAAATATCATCTGATTTCAAATTTTATTTGAATGTGGGTTTCATCACGATGTTTTTCCTTCACCGTAAGAGCAGTCGGTAAATGTACGTGAGTGAAAACACATTGGTACATGGCGGGGATCGAACCCGGGTCTCACGATTGTAAGACCGGTGTCCTAACCACTCGGCCACCGACGCTCTCTAAAAAAAAGCTATATATCAATAGTTGCAAAAGTAGTACACGCAACCCAGAACACGTAGAACTTATGCTGCTGAGTTTTCGCCGCCGACATCATTTTTGTATGACATAGTTTCAGAAAAATCGTATATTAATCGTGTATGTGTACTATATCGCAAATTAGGGAGACAGCGCAAAAGATGACTCGCATCGCACACTTAACGCACGTCGGACCGCTAAAATATAGCAGCGGTTTGTCAGATCTATACTAGAAACGCCACTTCCCATACTAAAACCGCACTCGACGAACGACGCTGCGATAGCGCTGCGTCAACAGCGGTTGAGCGGTTTTGGTATGGGGATTGACATTTCTATGGATCTGACAGAACGCTGCGATATTTTAGCGGTCCGTCGTGCGTAAAGTGTGCGATCCACCTATAGTGTCAGCCTGTCGCCCAAAATTTTAATACGTGTGAAACCCATTTTATCTCTCTTATATTTTTGCAGGATCGCTACCTCAAATGAATGTCGGTATATTATATAGGGTGTCCTGTTTCTAATGGATCAACCATTAACTGCAGAACTGGTGATAAGAAAAAACTAAAAAAAATATATATGATAAAAGAACTCGGATTTCCCATAGAAAATGTATTACTGACAGAGTGAATTTGTAATTTGTAAAAAAGTTTTCATATTTCAAGAAATATTACTAGGTCGTCCCGCAGTTAGTGATTGATCCATTAATAACAGGACATTCTGTATAGTAAGCTTAACATGTACTGAAAGTAATTACACAATTTACGGGAGGCTTGGTAATTATAATTACTCATTTCCCTAAATTCAAAGTGAAGTTTAAGTAGATGTCTGATTGGATAACATTTCCACATGGTACCTCACTCGTGCTAATAAGCCTAGTTCTATCTTCATCATCGATCAAAATAAATCTCATTATTCATGAGATTTTGTGGACATGGACAAAACAACAGTAATGTTATATTCTTTCTGATATAGGCCTGTCTTGTTAGCACATTTTATTTTCCAACAATCACCGAATTATTATTCCGAATCATCTGAATTATTATGTAGGAGCACAACATGTTGCCGTGTGATACCGACTTAGAATAGAATTTCATTTCTTTCCCGCGAGTGACGTAGAAGCCGTCTAAGGGACTGACAGCACTCATCAAATTGCACTTAGATCGTTCAATCAAAGTGAATTATGACCACGTTCAACTTTTGTACAAACTACTTTGACAGAGTCACTTTGTCCAAGGTTTGGACTCCAATATTTATTAGGCGACAGGCTGACAACCTTTCACTGCATTGATACACGAATCATCAGAAAGAGCCTTCAATGTTTGTCACAAGTGTAATGCCGTATTTTTGCGGGCCGTTGACGCTCTGCATACCACGCAAGGGATAAAAGCGTGATATATGTATGTTGGACACCAAGCATACTTTAATAGTATCGTCAGGCTGTCCCATTGGGACCCTAATAAACAAAACAGGGAAGGTTCCGACAAAGTCAAGGCCACAGGTCATCGCACTTGCCCCATTTTACTGCCCATCGTCCAACGCGACCAATCACGACCCCGTGATGTGGCGGCTCAAAAGGGCAGACATTTTTGTGGTAACATGATAATTAATAATAGCCGTGTGATGCCGGCTGAGAGTAGCATCACCCCATATCTTCCCGCAGATGTTGTAAAAGGCAACTAACGGACTCGAGGGTTTCATGTGTATTACAATTGTATGCGACAGGCTGACAACCTATTACTACAGTGACATACGAATCATCTGAAAGGACTCTCACTACTTGTCAGGCTTGGCGATACGATCGCAATTTTACGATCGGTAACGCTCAGCCTACCGCGCAAGGGATAAATATATGGATGTATGATAATTAGCTTTGCACATATATTCATACATATCGACTACACAAAGCACACGTATACGTTTAATTCAAATATAAGGATAGGAATAGTACGTAATCTATCACCTACATTTTTCCCTGACACTTAGCTTTACAGACATTTCACTGTCCTATACCTAGCGATTAGTTTTATCTTTTTTGAAACAGTTATAGCCTATACTAGTGCTATGTAGTGCTTATTAGTTTACTTTTCTAAACAAGTTTTTCGGTTATATTTTTAGATGTGTAAATCTTTTCTCATATTTTCCGTCACCCCAATATTCAGTCACGCTAGTCAATATTATATTTCGTTTATAAAAGTAAACATCAACTTTCCGCTTCAAGTCTTCGGTCAGATATTATTCCCGAGCGAATGGGGCCTTTTCCTGCAATAAATAATCAGTTGGTTACTACCTCTATATTGTGCTTTTGTGTGTCTTTTTTATGAGGTGCGTGCGTGTGTGTGTACGCCCAGAAATCCTTCAATTCATGTTCAACTTACGCATGATTGCGATTTTCCTTTTTTCAAAGTTTAAGTTCTTCAAGTTTAATTTTTACCTCCGTACAGCATTCATCAAGAAGCATAATAAGTTCAATCGTGTAATTTTAACACATACACACATACACATATCACGCCTTGATCCCCTGCGGGGTAAGCAGAGCAATAAAATACGGTCGCTATTGCCACGTCTGTCATTTTTGAGGATTGTTTTCCAAGGTACTTAGTTTCAGAATACATAAGTATTACTATAGTGACAGGTTGTCAGCCTGTCGCCTAAAAATTGTAATACACCAATACTCTTGAGTCTCTTAGTCGCCTCTTACGACACCCGCGGGAAGGATGTGGGGTGATGCTATTCTAAGCCGGCATCACAAGGCACTTAACTATGCACAATTACTATTATTTGCCTCTTTCCTTCATAATTTGACTTTTTGATTGACAAAACAAGATCTAAAAGAAAACGACATAAAAACTGTTAATAAAACATGTTTTCATCGTTGATTACCTTAAGGTCGTTGTTCATTATAATAGAGTTTCAAAAATAGCCTATTCTTTATAATAATAAACTATCTTACATCTCTATTACTATTACAAAAATGGGTATCATACGTAATCCCAGTTTAATTTATGAATAAGAGCAGATCAGCTTTGAAAGACAAGAATATTTATTTAAATTTATATATTTTACTCGTGATAGAGTCTGATAATATAAATTTATCAAACTCTAATATTAGTAAAACTGTTATTTTGTAGGGGTTTAAGTGGGCTTTAAAGGAACGAGCTTACATACATTACGAAAACATGGGGATTATATCGGAGAACATAACATTATGCCGTAACGTGACATGACTTTATCAAGAGCGTAAACAGGATAAACTGTATGTATGATAAATTGAATAAATATATCACTCACGTCAGCTAAGCCAAGTCAATGACCTGAAGTTACTACGTACCTTGTTTTGTTTTTGACAAGCAGCCCCGCATTCGAATTTTGACATTGTATAATTCGATTCCGCCGCGGCTGCAACGATTGGTCTAAAAATTGTATACTCACTTTTTGCTACTCGAATTTATAATATATATTAATTTATATATACGTATATGTGAATGGATTTGTGTAGCAGAGCGTGTGATAAAAGCTTAAATTTAGTAGCATTTTTTCGAAAATAGGGGAATGTCCTTGTAAAAATTGGTTATTTTGGCGAGTAGAATTCATAACATAAATAACGAGTTCATTATTTTAGAGAAATTATGCT
Source organism: Keiferia lycopersicella (assembly GCA_029255805.1). Classification (NCBI taxonomy): domain Eukaryota; kingdom Metazoa; phylum Arthropoda; class Insecta; order Lepidoptera; family Gelechiidae; genus Keiferia; species Keiferia lycopersicella. Next base: position 7,318,041 of record JARACZ010000010.1, read on the forward strand.
GGCTTTTATCAACATCACTACAGACTTTTCTTTGAATCTTCGATTCATGCTATGAAGTGTCAGCTTTTAAGTGATTCATGCAATAAAAGTATAAATAAATTCTAAGTAACTACGTATATAATTTACTATATATTTATATCTTGGAGCATAAATGTAGGTTCAGGATTTCGGAAACGACTCTAAAGATTTTCACGAAATTTTTGTGTGTAGAGTGTTTTAGGGCTGATAAATCCACCTAGTAAGATTTCATTTTGCAAAAATTGTTTCTTCATCCGTTATAGTAAGTTGTATTTTTACTACGAGTAACAATGCCCTTATAATATCAAGGCGTAAAAAAACAAAATCTCGAGCTAGCTATTATATATTATATATATACATCACGCCTTTATCCCTTACGGGGTAGGCAGAGCGTTAACGGCCGTAAAAATACGAGCGCTATCGCCACGTCTGACAAACATAGAGGGCCGTTTGAGATAATTTGTGTATCACTATAGTGACAGTGTCAGGTTGTCAGCCTGTCGCCTAAAAGTTGTAATACACCTGAAACCCTCAAGTCCCTCAGTTGCCTCTTACGACACCCATGGGTAGGAAATGGGGTGATGCTATTCTAAGCCGGCATCATACGTCATATTATTATTATTGTCGCTATAGATACTCGTACATGCTATTTTGGGTTCCAAATTATAATTTTAATCTAAACGTTGCCATGAATTATTTCTATCTACGTCACAACAAATGGAGAGTCATCATGGGGTGCTACCCACGAGACGATTATTCTGATCGACTACTTAGTAGAACAATGAATATGTTAATCCCATGGTAATCCTCCAAAGATTCGTTCGTTGCTTTTCGCCAATGGTGGATTTGAAATGGTTTAAATTTTGTATTTTATTTATTAGAGTGTATCGTGTTTTTTAACAAATTATAAAATATTAAATAAGAAAATATTTTTAAGGCACACTAAGGCCGCGCTTAAATAACCGCTGTTGGCGCAGGTCCAACGCACAATGCTGCGCTAGCGCTGCGTCAACATACACATATACATACAAAGGTTTAGTATGGGGATTGACGTTTCTGGTATGGATCTAATAGACGCATGCATTACGCAGCGTTATTTTAGCGCTGCGTTGTGCGTTAAGGGAAAAGGGCCATATCTAGCTTCTTGTAACAAGCGTATCACTCATTGGGATCACTACACCTACATGGCGCAGAAATTTTACTGTCGCGTTTCTGTTGCTGCGAGTACATTAACTGCGCAGCACAGAAAGAAGAAAGTTGGCGTACGTACATACATACACACACATATCACGCCTTTATCCCTTGCGGGGTAGGCAGAGCGTTAACGGCCATAAAAATACGTTCGCTACCACTGACAAAATATTTAGGGCTCTCTAAAATATCTAGGGAATCGTGTATCGCTGTAGTGACAAGTTGGCATTTTGTCGCCTAAAGTCGTAATACACATGAAACCCTCAATTGACTCTTACCACACCCATGGGAAGAAATGGGGTGATGCTATTCTAAGCCGGCAACACGCTTTACATGACTTGAAAAGCAACAGAAGCTTATATAATAATTACTTTTATGGGAAAATAGGACTCATCCATAATATAAGGGTGTGGCGCCAATAGAATTGCCACTAACAAAAAATCTTCCAAGTGATAGCACACTAATCAAAATGAGTCACAGTCAGAAGAATACCTATGCAATAGACGAAACTTTATGACCACATCATATGACGTCATAAATTAAATATTGTCGGGCTCAATGACGATCTCAAAAAAGTTTTTAATGGTAAAATTTCCACGCTACTCTAAGGTCCGTATTTATAAATCGAACTCAAGTCTGAGATCGCTCTCAAGAGCGGTTTTGACAACTGTCAGTCAATACTAACAGCAACTCAAAGTCGTACTCAAGATCGATCTCAGAGTTGAGTACGGTTTATAAATACGGGCCTAAGTTTACCCACCTGAAAGTGTTTTAAGTGTAAAAACTGCAGACACTTTTAAACTCCCCGCGTCATCTTTTGAAGCTTAACGACTTTTTCGAAGTAAGGTAGGTCAGGTCTGCAAGGAAACTTAACTAAAAGTTACGGTCTTATATTTTTATCCTAAAGATTTCCTGAGTGGTTCAACTAAACTTTTCGTCAAAATATTTTATGGGCTTGGGACCAGCAGTAATTAAGAGAGGAATGCCAGCAAACACCACCATCAAAAAATTGTCTCACTAAAATAGCTTCATATAGTAAGTTCATTGACCATTTTCCCATTTACTAAAATGGTACACCTATACTTATACATCTATCCATATAAACTAGAGATGGGCCAAACATAGGTTTCACCATAGAATTACTTATATACTGGGTTTCACGGAATACGAATATTCTGTAAAGGGGTTTACCGAGCCGAATATTCTGCTGAATTATTAGTATTAAACATATATACGATGTTCATCAATTGTTAAAACAAGTAGGAGTATTTATGTACCTGTTTACTCAACACTCGTAAATTAGCAATTAAGCTATCCGCTCGTTAATACTCTAACTTTTCATATTGATTCCAAACAAGTCTCTCTTCTCGTATGGGACACCAAGTCGTCCAACGACCCGACGAAACCTAGTGTCAGAATTTTTCAACCGCCTTCTACAAGTAGCAGGCTTCTGACATGATTGTGTAACGACCGCCGTCTAAGTGATCATAGACAGCAACCGGTACCTACAGCTTAACGTGCCATCCGAAACACGGAAGCGTCTTACTTACGGACAATCGGGTTGTTCAGTCCGCAATGTCCTAACCAGAATGGGAACAAATTCACAAAGTGATAAAAATCAACTTTGTGAGTGACCCACCGAGAATCGAACCCGGAACCTTCTGCGTCAAAGGCAAACAAGTAAAACTGCTTCATTTCTTATCCTTTCATTACATGAAAATTACTCAGAAGCAATATAAACTCAATTTACGTTAAACGCACGTATTTTCGCTGAAATATTCGGAAAATCTGCTGATCATAGAACAAGACGTATTTCGCCCTATCTCTAGTTTACTCGTTAACGTATTCATCCCTGCAAGCTGCGGGACGGAAATGGACCCTGTAACTAAGTGAAACAAAGTGATTTCATGACACCTACGGAAAAGTATTGAGTTTGCTAGAACGCATAGTCTCCGAGAACATACCCACACATAATCTACTCGTACACACCGAACATTCACTCACTTTGCAACGTAGTTTAGTTTACCATCCTATTTTTTTAACGATGTTGTTTTTTGATATGATTTTCATCATTCTCCTTGTCTTATCCCGTTCTCTGTCGGGGTTGGCTACCTAATCCAGGGAATTTGACGTGGAACCAAGTTTTTACACAGAGCGACTGCCATCTGACCTCTGCAACCCGAAGGCTTACCTTCAAACATCATCTGAATATTTTTTTTTAGAATGTGGGTTTCATCACAATGTTTTTCCTTCACCGTAAGTGCAGTTGGTAAATGTTATGCTTTTATTCAACAACATTAATATCTCCAGACTTGTATTTCTATTTATAGATAAAAATGTTTTTATTTTATTCAACGCCCAAACTCATCAAAACATTTCATCGTTCCCTGTAGGTCAATTAACAGTCCCTTGAACTTTTTGCCAGTTGGACATTACCCTTTCAACTTCGTCTAACTAAACTGTTCCTTCATTTCTAAATTCCTGTAAAGTGCGGATGAAAGCTAATCGCCTGTAAATTGCTGACGATAACTTTACTCCCTAGAGAACAATATTATTAAAGTTATTTTGGCTTAGGTTGATGATCTTTGCGGCGTGGTAGCTTAGAATAGGATCATCTCACTTGTCTCCTGTGGGTTTCGTAACAGGTGACTAAGCGTATAATGATCCGGGGAATGGACAGTATAATTTTCTGTGAATGCAACATATCGCCCGGCGCTGTCCAATCCGCCCGCCATGAGATATATGGCAATATCCCCCGATAGGCAAGGCCTATTCCAGCAGTGGACTGTTGTGATTGTTAAAACAAGGTTATGGTGGTAATCTTTTCATCGTATATAGCACAAGAGTTTTGTATTCATATAAGTATCATGGAGTCAACTAGTATTAACCTAATTAAGTCACAAGTGAAATCACTTTGTGATGAAAATAGTGAATTATAAGTTCAAATAAGTTGTTTCTGCCAATATGCTGTATTAATACTTAGAATAGAATGTTTGGTAAGTTCTTAAAATAAAAAAATATTTTGGTAATGGTATTTAGCGAAATCATAAAGGCGACATGGTTGTGGTAAAGGTAAATTCATGTTTTGCGTTTTTTCATAGTTTCATTTACTTATGTTTAAAATGTGTTATGAAGAAAAATAGCATGTACCTATACACCTACTTACTTGATTGTGTTGATACATAATAGATCGTCTTATTACAGAAATGGGAGTCATCAACAAATACAAATACGAACATGAATGTGTACTGTAACATACTGTGATCATAATAAACCGGTTACTAAATATAATAACATTTTGGCTGATATAATGGCTGACGTATTAAACCTTCTATTCATAGTGTTGTTATGTTGTATATTGGTTAAAGTCAATAACCGAAATATTGTACATTAACAGTACGGGTACGGGGTGAAGTACCTACCTATTCAAACTTTGCTCATCAAATGTTCATGTTGCTGTATCGTTTAAGCTCCCGGTAAACATATTAATATTACCTATTAAATGTTATGTCTTAGTTACAAGTACTGTATTGTTACTAGTCAGTTTATTAAGCACCCACAAGCAGCAAACCGAACTCGCAAACTGTGTTTTTATAAACTGAAATAGATGGCGTTGTTTGTTTGAAAATGACTAACAAAAAACGTAGGTAGTGACAGAATGTTTTTCGAAAAATGGAACTTGCCTAGATCGTTTCATCGCCTCCGGAAATCCCCTACACTCATACATTTATGTACGTCTTTTACTCGTTCATAAGCATAAGATGAATGGATCTCGAATAATGTCGATAAATAATATGCAGCCTATGCTGCAGGAAGACTTCTGTGATTTTTTTTTTTCGTGCGATTTGTCAATTAACGAGGAACGTGGTATCAAGATAAATCCAATCAAGAGGGTATGGGAAACCGAGTCGAGAAACGATGCAATACCACAGAATAAATAATAGCAATACTTGCGATCAAAGTTTTCTGATATTCTTTTTATTATATTGGTCAACTGGTTTGGCGCTAAATTTAAACAAAGTGCATTTGCCTGTAGAGGTTCCGGGTGTAATTCACGGATGGGGCAAACAAGGATTCCAATTGACTGAAAAGGATTCCAATTTCCAATCATAATAATGGAAAACCTTGCCGAGGGTGGTTACACGTGTACGGGATCAAGACCCATCACACTATTAATCCTGCCGGCTGCCTGCATCACCGGCTGCAGAGAATACGAGAATGATTGGATTGCTCGGGATTTGTCAACGCAATGAGCATCACAGATGGGCATTGGGCTAACAAATACGGATGGATGCTTCGCGAAAGGCCGGTTACACAATTTTCAAAATTATTTTTTCAGGCAAAGCGCATGACGGAGAGTCGGGGAAAATTACTCTTCTAATAGGCTCTTTTTGACAACTATCGGAATCATACGTACAAAATTCTATACTAAAGGATAGGTATCACTAGGTAGGTAGGTAATTAAAGATCAATTTTTTGCCAAGGCATCATCTTAAATGATAATGTCCAATCATTTAAATATTTGAACCCCAATCCATATATGTGTTCTACATATTGATTCAGTGATTAGATTAGGTAAGCGTTCTAGAAATTACGGTTTGCTTAATTTTAGTTGGTTTGTCTGGTACGCCCCGGGGCGCGGGCTGTTTGAGGAGCCCCGGGCGCCCTGTGGCGAGCCATCAAATACAGCCCCACGGCTATTTGTGGCTTTCAGTAGGGGAGAGCCCAGTACGAGCTAAAATTTTGATGAAATATAGGGTGAAGAAAGTTTGAACACCTGTGGTTAAACCAGCGTTCTAAAAATTTGCCTATGTACCAAAACATACACAAACCACATGTACAAAAATGATTTCTGTACTAAATAATTTGAACAAGCTGAGATAAAATATATACCTACCTACCTAATAAAAAGTAAGCGCTCTAAGTAAGGACGTACGTCTACCTAGGTACTACCTCCGCAACAAGGAGAGGTTTTTATGTCTTTACGAAGTCTTCACTTCACACTCCAATCGACCACACATGTTCTCTTACCAGTCTTGCCAGTTTTGGTACCTAAAACTCCAATTCTCTAGGAATTGTAAATTAATTGGAAAATATACAGAGTGTAAGAGACGGTGTAACGAAAACTTTGCAAGCGTGATCAGACCATAAAACTGAACAACTTTTTGTATGGGAGCTATGGTAAACATATAAAAAATTCGACCTTCCATACAAAATTCCCGATCAGTCGACTGACTTTGTACGGAAATTAGAAAAAAATCGTTTTTCAAATAGCCCCCCTATAAAAAAAAAATCAGTTTCATGGTCTGATCACGCCTGCGAAGTTTTCGTTACACCGTCTTTACACCTTGTATTTTGTGATCATCCTGAGAACTACAAAATAGGCATTTGTATTTGTGTACACAATACCTTATGTATTCGTATATCCGTACTGTAACCCTGGCCCGCGGCCATTGTCGATCAGTCGCCATTACCGAATCGCCAGGCTTTCACTAAACTGCCTAAAACTGTTATGTAAGCGTTGATTTCACATACATATCTGTTCTCTGTATCTAACAGCATCATCATCATATTAATCCGTTTTGTTGTTACGAACACGTCCCAAAAGTGATTGAATTCAACTCATTTGGTATAAGTACTGATCTAAATATATCATGAATATTTTTTTATTTTGTAATTAATCCATAATTTTAAGTGTAGGAAGTACGTGGGGTAGCTTCATAATAAAGAACAGAAGTTAATAAGAGGGAATCAAAACATTTAAAACACTTTTAGGAAATTATGGTCACCCAATGATGGTGTAATAAACAGTCTAAGTTTTTCTTTATACTAATTATAAAATAAATAACTTCATTACATAAATAACGACTTCTACTTAACACAAGAATGTCAAAAATATTATTTACGTACTTCATGGTTCATAACTAAATGGTAACTTAGAGAGAACTTATAATTAGTTCATATCACTTTGAGCATTGTTTAAGTAATCCTTTTTTTCAATTCCCGTTAGTAACTTTTCCTCTGGGTTCAAACATGTAGCACTGGTGGTACGCACTACCAAGGATTCCAGTGAAAAGTGGATCATAGTTGTAGATCAAGTACTGATTCTCTTCGCTGGCGCTCGCGAAAGCATGCCAATTGTTTCTGCACTCATTCACGAAGAAATCCATGAAGTATCTGTTGGAAACTATCGCGTTTCTGGAAGAAGGGTATTTCTTGCTCAGCTTCCATTCGAAGGCACTCTTCTCCGGGTGAAACTGCACTCCATAGAATGGATACCTGGGAAAATATGTTCCTTATTATGTCATGTCAGTAGTCCATAAAAATCACACCAAGATCAGGGGGGGTTTTTGGAGACTAGTACATATCGTAGCAATCTTTATGAGAAATTCCATTTTTCGTACCAATGTAATTTCAGTAGGTATTATGTTTGAGCAAAGGTCATAGGTAGATAAAGGGAGAATTAATGGAAAATATGTTCGCCAAGTTATAATTATTATGAGATGTTACAGTTCAATTATTAACTACAGCTAAGCGCCGTAGCTTACCTAAATAGTAACCAGGTGCGGAATATCAACAATATTCTAATAATTGTAAATTCATTCAAACTCTAGATACACAAAACGAAGCACTTGTGTATGAAACTGAATGGAAAGCGAAATGTTAATAATTATATCAAAAAGACATAATTTCTTGGACCATAGAGAGCAGTGTCGAGTCGCTAGTCGCAGTCGGCCGAGTGTTTGTATGGGAAAATTGGAAAGTAGAGGGCGAGTGCACTGACACGACTACTCTATCCACTCGCTACGCGTGTTCATTCAAGGAAATGATCAAGCAAGGCGAAAGTGGCGCCCTTTAGTTCACAGTTTTCCTACTCATTCATAAACGGATCCTTAACATTCTCACCGGTAAGTGCCTAGCATTTTCAAAGCTTAAATTTTATAGCTCTTTAATGGCAAGTACAACATTAACTTTCTCATAAAACAGAATGACGACTTCTGAGTTCGTTTGATAGCACTAATTTCAAAACAATTAATTTTGCGTGGGAAATAACTTCCAGTATTTTTATGTCATTCGTGTGGGTTCGTCTACTTGTTAATTTAGAATGAGAAGAATGTTCGAAACAGGTGACTTAAACGCAATATTTAAATTAGCTAGGAGAAAAAAGAAATCCCCAGGTTTAAATATAAAATTGCAAAAAAAATGGAGAAAACAAAATAAAAAGAAACATACCTACTGGTGCACGCTAATTATCAAAATATAAAAAAATGTTTAGAAAAAAAAAACATTATTACCATTATTTGGTTATATAAAGTACCAGCCGACTGGTCAGGTTGTATGTGAGGTCCAAATTTTGTTTCATATTTCGACCTACGTTCCTGGGGGAAAGTTGTTCAGTTTCATGAAGCACATTCTTTGAAAGGAAGTTAGTGCTTTTCCTAACAGCCTGAATACTCGTTTTCCAGCATCATGTGCTTACGTGTCCAATTAAATGAAAACACGGTGTTTTATAGTAAGTATAGGTACAAATATTTTCAAATAGAATCTTACCTTTTGTGTTCGACGCTAGATATGAACTCGACACCGTGTTCGTCATGACTGTGCGATGTCACCAGCCAGTCTTCTGTGAGATTGTATGCGTCCAAGTTCTAGAAAAAGAAAACAGTAAGTACTTTGTAGATGGGAATGGGAAGTTGACTGAATCAGAATCAGAACGTAGGGATTACTAGACACGAAAGCTACTGGTAGGAACGTTTAGTCGTAGGAACTAGGCCGAAATACGAAACGAAATAATTTCACATAGCAAGTTATAATAGTAGCACAGTTATAAAAATAAGGCTACTAAGGGACTCGAGGCTTATGTGTATTACAACTTTAGGCGACAGGCTGATAACGAGTCGCTACAGTGATGCACGAATCATCTGAAAGTGACCTTTATACTTGTCAGACGTGGCGATAACGAACGTAATTTGACGATCGTATTGCTCTGCCAACCCCGCAAGGGATAAAGGCGTGATTTGTGTGTGTGTGTGTTACAAAAATTAACTGACCACCAATTGTATCGTAACGTACTACTTACTACTTATCTACATAAAGAAATAAGGAAATGTCTATTTATATCACTATTATGTAACTAGTACAACGATGGTAATGGTAAGCCCCCCATTATGAACTCATTTATTTTTTTAGTAGCAAATAACTGGCAGCTGTCTGCCTGACTTACTCTGTCCACTATGCAGAACTGGTGAGCGTTGACGGTGACCTCTTCGCTGGCCAGAACCTCCTGTATATTCTGAGGTATGTCCTTAAACATCTTACTCAAGCGGAAGTCTGTAATAAAAAAACAAATGCAGTACAAATAAGCCACACCACGCGTTATAGCTTACTTGCGGGTGCCCGTGGCTTCCCCCGAAGTCGGCTTTAATCTTTCAGTTTGAGCTTGACGACCGATGTGGCGCAGTGGTAGTGCGACTGCCTTTGACGCAGAAGGTTCCGGGTTCTATTCTCGGTGGGTCACTCACAAAGTTTATATTTATCACTTTGTGAATTTGTTCCCAGTCTGGTTAGGACATTGCGGGCTGAACCAACCCGATTGTCTGTAAGAAAGATGGTTTCGTGTTTCGGATGGCACGTTAAGCCGTAGGTCCCGGTTGCTATCTATCATTACTTAGTCGGCGATCATTACACAGCCATGTCAGAAGCCTGCTACTTGTAGAAGGCGGTTGAAAATTTCTGACACTAGGGTTCACTGGATCGTTGGACGACTCGGTGTTCCACACGAAAAGAGAAGAGAAGAGAGAGAGAACAAGGCTCGCGTGGCAATCATCCTATGGCATAGGATTACGAAATATGAAATATTATGAAATATCAATTAAGTAGTTCGTATTTGCAATAAAGATCGAATGAGATAAGATTATGATAAAATCAATATTAAAACGAGTCCTATCTTTTTCAAATAACAATCTTACGGGAAATTACCATATTATTATAATATAAATATATACTTAAGCAAAATCTTCATGAGAAATCAGGCACAACAAACATACAAATTAATTATTTCCTTATCGTTTGATAAGAAGTTGATAACTACAAAAAAAAAAATTCAGATTTTATCGATTACATACCTACAAACTACTTTTAACTATGACTTTTAAGGGTATAAAATTCGGAACCGGACAGAAGAGCATATTGTTTGCAGGTTTAAATAGCCCAATCGTGTCAGACTTGAAACCACTAGTACGTCCCCCATACATAAAGAACCCCAGAACGATAAGTACTCAGAACTTACCATTAGTAAAATTCAATGCCGAATTTTCGTATGAATAGCATCTGACTCTGTTCTCCTCTCTTCCACGGCCCGAAGCCAAGATGATGAGCAGCTCGAAGCCCAGGCAGGTTCCGAAGACTGGAAAGTAGTCGCCGGCATCGTTCAGCTGCTTGGCGATCTCGTAGATATGCTGCCCAGCATCAGCGTAACCGTTCGATTGATTGAAGTAGGTAGCACCGCCAGGGAAAAGCACTCTATGTAGTGAAAATACGCTCTTTGATTGAAAATTTACGCATGAGACAGTACCTATACATTTATTTGAAGCTCTGTCTAACCGAAATAATAGTGAAGTATTTTTATTAACGGAATTCTTATTTCATGTAGGTACCTGTGTTAAAAAATAATGTAAAATATATTTGCTTACCCATTAAGTTTACTCATAAGATCCTCATAGTACGAACGGTCTTTACCGATCCTGTAAAAAAATGAGTTATTTTGTTAAATTGTAGTCTTTGTCATTATCATCATTGGCCTCATACGTCTGTGACAGACGGTTTAATCAATCAGTGTCTCAGGCAAGACTTTTCATGGCTATATAAGCCGATGCGATAAATTCTAGTAGCTTAGCGCGATTACGTAGGTAAATATTATGCAGAACACCAACACAAGACGTTATGTTTACTCACATAATAGGCACGACACGCGCGCCAGACGCCTCTACATCTTTGACGTACGAAGCTGCGATGTAACTCGTGTAGTTCTCCTCTGGGTACTTCGTATGTAGATACTGGGACTGCTCTTGAGCGAGGACTCCTATGATGGGGCGGTTGTTGACAGCTTCAGTCCCTGCAGGCTCCGCAGTCCTGGTCACCACCGCACCTTCGCAGGTCAACAAGCACGCCACAGTCAACAGCAGGCCCGCCTTCATCGCGACAATCCCAAACATACTATCCAAAGAATCACTCAACCACCTACAAAGTATAGCCTCATTATCTTGTATGTCGATGGTATCAATAAATTGCTTTTAAGATGTGTGACGATTAATTGCGATATTTAATGTAGAGTCTACTTTATCATGATTGCGGCAAATTTAAAAGGCTCTTAGTCTGTAGCTCTACCTCTCGAAGAAATAACATAAAAATAACAGATTGACTGAATAACACAACTAACCACACCAAAACTGCACTGATCGCATCGTTCACAAACAAAATCAAAACATTTTGTACTAATTTAGACTTCACATGCTGCGTTGATTTCATGGGGAACTTTCTTATCTAAAAATATCCCATCTCCGGAGTGTAACGAACTTCACTCCATACTAAAGAGCGCCACACAAAAGATGTATTTTTGTCAACAACAAACAGTATATAAACGATTGCTGCAAATCAGCTCATTTGTAAACTGTATGTTGTGTTATCATTATTACAATGTCCTGTGGCGTGCACTTAGTCATAGCCACTTAGCAAATGCATTGATAATATTCTTTACCATTTATCTCAGATTTTAAGCGTGGTTTAACATGTAGATAGCTAACCAAATGCAGAATTCGAGATAGTTGTAGTTACCTTTATTTCTTTACTCAAATTCACATCTTATCATCAAAACTTACATGTAATTTTTTTTTCTTGATGGATTACTACATATTTTCTCAATACTGATTGCGTATGATTTATCTATTAAATTATTTTTGTTACCTCAACTCGTACCTACCTACGAACCTATATTAAAATTCAAGTAAGATATAAAAATTTTTTTTCATTAGTTCTTTTCTTTTCGAGTGGGACACGTATATTATAAGTCTATGGGGACACCGAGTAATTTATTTAAAATATTTTAAGTGATCAATCAGCGCATGACAATATATTATTACAAAAAACTGTTTCGCCGCCTGAAATATTTCTAAATATTTTTACAAAGATCCTATAAAGTTACAGCTGCCATCTTTGGTAGATTAACAAAACCTCAGTTGCGTTTAACGTCCGGCTAAGATTTTCTTTACCGCCTCGTAGTCCTCCACCGGGAAACACCCACTAAGTATTCGTTTAAAAACTAACCAATAGATGGCAGGACTCTTAATCCTAAAAAGTAAGCAGCGCCTTCATTACCTGTCCACCTGTCTTAAATAAAAAAATATTTCACGAAAAAAAAACATTTTGCTCCGAGCAGATAAACAACAAATGCTGAACCTTATTTACAGAATTTAAAAGTGGTCTTTGCTATGACGGCAGCAAACACCTAGCCTTTTAGGCAGGTATAGTTGACAACATTTGACGAAAAGCATAAAAATACGACCTAGATAGGAAGCTAAATTAAAAAACTCATCTGGATATGGCAAGAAACAAAACAACTTACCGATGCAATTTCTTAGACTAAATATTATTCTTCGTCTATCCATGTGTTTAGGGGACCCACCAGATAATATACTCCAGGATTGGTATAAACTTTTAAGAACCGCGGCTAAAACTACTACGAACAAAATTAATGATAACCATAATATTAACATTTTGTAGTTTGATTCCGTTTTTTCTATGGTTTGTTTACTATTTTGACAAGAGAGCAAGACTGATCGATGAACTACGCATGCGCGGCATAAGCTTCGAGTGCACCTGAAATTCAGCCCTTATTTATTACAGGATTGCCCAAGGATCGACGTCCAAAGACAAAATGGGAAATAAGGCGGTAAGCTAAAATGGAAATTGGGCAGCAGTGTTCCCGGCAAATACCTACCTAAAACACCTTGCACTGCACTAGCCGACACCTAAACAGGGTATTAGGGATAACGTCCCGAATACTGAAAGGGTGCAAGCAGACCATGAAACTGAACAACTTTCTCCTAGAAACATACAAAATCGCGATCAGCTAACTGCATTTAGTTACTATGGGAAACCAAAAATTTTTTGACGTTTCCTGACATTTGTTCCTAGGGGAAAGTTGTTCAGCTTCATGGTTTGCTTGCACCCTATCAGTATTCGGGACGCTGTCCCTTACACCCCGTATAATATAAAATACAAAACTTTTGTATAGCCTAAAAAAAAAATATCAACAGGCAAAATTTCAAACTCCATACATATACATTATATCACGCCTTTATACCTTGCGGGGTAGGCAGAGCGTTAACGGCCGCAAGAATACGGCCACTACCGCCACGTCTGACATTTTTGAGAATTGTTTTCTAAAGTAGTTCCAGAAAACATGTGTAACACTATAGTGACAGGTTGTCAGCCTGTCGCCTAAAAATTGTAATACAGCACTCGAGTCCCTTAGTCGCCTCTTACGACATCCAAGGAAAGGATTTGGGGTGATGTAATTCTAAGCCGGCATCACACGGCATTGCACGACATCTACAGACTCCATTTATAGTTTTTCCAAATATTTAAAGAAATAGAAAAAGAAAAAAGAATATAAAAGTAACTGTTTTGACGGCATCCAAAATAGCAAGAGATGACGTCATCAATCAGTATTTTCATACAAAATATTGTTTTATAAAGAAGTTCATTAGACCTGCCACTCATCTATGTATCCCTCGTATTAGCCTATTATGACGCGTCTAATAATATTGCTACGCCGTAGCTTGTAGCGCTACACTTTCCACGATGACTTCTATGGGTGGTGGCTTTCTTGTAAATAAAGTTTTTGAATCTTGATTCTTTGAATCCTAGCAACTCTATAACTTTTGATGAGTATTTTTAAACAAATTGGTGCTTTCAAATCCTGTAACAAAAATGTTATACGTGCTTATATCAAAAGAGGGAACACATTTCTTAGTTATGTTTAGTTTTTAGTAAATCCCACTTAACGATTAACGCAGCGCTAACGTATACGTCTGTCAGATCTATGGAAGCGTCAATCAAATCACCATACTAAAACCGCTCTCGACGCAGCTCCAACGCACAACCGCTGTGTTGCTTGTCAGACGCATTCGCTAGCGCTGCTATTAGTTGTGCGTTAGCGTTGAAGTAACGCATACCATGGCACACTTCAACGCAGCAACCGACGTTAGTTTGTTTTCCGCAAACACGTTTGTCACAGTCATCGTGTGTAGGTAGTGTAATAAAATCACCACAGACAGACAGACCAGAGAGACATGGTATGAATGCGCTGCTGGCTCGCGCAGAGCGAGCAAGGCAAAAATAAAAACAAACACTAAAATAGCAAAATGAATAATAAAAAAAATAAGAATGCATCAAACCTTCGAGCAACACGGACCTCCGTCACGTCCCGACCCGGAACATTATCAAATCATCAAGCGCATCATTTTATAGTTGCAGAGTGTAAACAGGCTCCATAGAGTACATTCCTTTGCCAGTATTTTATCTCATTTCCCGTTATATTTTAAAATGGCAACACTCACTCAATTAGCGTTGCCGAACTATCGATAGTAAAACAATCGATAGTTTTCCTATCGAAACCCCTATACAATCGATAGGCCAATCGATAGTATCGATACTATCGATACTATCGATACTATCGATTGTTCAGAATGAGGCAATACTATCGGTCAGCTTCGATAGTATCGATACTATCGATAGTATCGAAGCTGACAATCGAAAAAACAATCGATAGTATCGATAGTATCGATAGTATCGAAGCTGACAATCGAAAAAACAATCGATAGTATCGATAGTATCGATAGTATCGATAGTTTTGGTCTATCGATAGTCAGCCGATGAGCGATAGTATCGTTCAGGCAGGTATGGATATTTTATTTTACATTCATATAATTATCATGACTTTATCTCTTGTGGGGTAGACAGAGCGTTCACGGTCGTAAAATTACACAGAAAAGCGACAGTAATCATTGCTGTCGCTTGCTATCGCCGCGTCTGAGGGCCGTTTCAGTAATTCGCGTATCACTAAAGTGACAGGTTGTCAGCCTGTCGCCTAAAATTGCAATACACATGAAACCCATGGGAAAGAAATAGGATGATGCTATTCTTACCCGGCATCCCACGGCTAATGGGTTAATTATTGTATATGGATTATTTTAAAAGATTTTTTAAATTTTAATAATTAAAGTAAATTCATTTAGCCATAGTATTTAGCAATGAATGAATTAGTTATACAATTAGATACATAAAAATACACCTATAGTTTTAAAGGCATTTGCACACTAGATGCGTGCGCCTGCGTCTGCGTGCGTGCGGGAAAAAATAGTATGGATATGACAGGAGAATGAAATCGACGCATCACGTGATGTATCACAATAGATACCTACGCATCACCTGTCATGTCAAGTTGTAGCGACCTCTGGTGGCTACAACATGAAGCTCACTCAAGTAGTTCGCATGCATACAAGACGCAACAGGAGTTCTCAACATATCGGAGAGATGGCGCCACGTGACAGAACAATGGGCCTGAAACGCGATATCGAAGTGTTCACCGCGCAACGCATATATACAACTTCTAATCCAATCCAGGTGGACCCGTCGGTCCCCTGGCCACAACACCCGGCCAGGCGGGTAGCTACCCTTTTCCCGACACCACCTGCATTCATCCTGTCACCCGCCATAAAGTAATAAAACAAAAATTGTACAAGAAAGGCTATTATGAAATATCTGATTATATGCAGGATAAATCTCCATGGGAGTGGTTTTAAATGTATAAAGTTGACTTTAAATGACGAAACAGGTATAATTATCTACTGTATACATATTATATTGTATTTTATGTTTATTTCAGCATAGCCATTTTCGGCTATTAATTTTTTATTATTATTTTTTTAACTTAGCTAGGGTAGCTTAGGGCATGAGCAATTGTATTTAGAACATATATTTAGAATATTTATAATATATACTGAAACGGCCCTCAGACGTGGCGATAGCAAGCGACAGTAATGATTACTGTCGCTTTACTGAGTAATTTTACGACCGTGAACGCTCTGTCTACCCCACAAGAGATAAAGTCATGATAATTATATGTATGTAAAATAATCCATACCTGACTGAACGATACTATCGCTCATCGGCCGACTATCGATAGACCAAAACTATCGATACTATCGATACTATCGATACTATCGATTGTTTTTTCGATTGTCAGCTTCGATACTATCGATACTATCGATACTATCGATTGTTTTTTCGATTGTCAGCTTCGATACTATCGATAGTATCGATACTATCGAAGCTGACCGATAGTATTGCCTCATTCTGAACAATCGATAGTATCGATAGTATCGATAGTATCGATACTATCGATTAAAAATCGATAGTTCTTACTATCGAAAAACTATCGATAGACTATCGATTGTCTATCGATAGTCCACTATCGAGCGGCAACGCTACACTCAATATTCCTCCATGTCAAAAGAAAAATGCCGCAGCTTAGAAGAAACCGAGTGATAAAGGTATTTTGTGAATTATTGGTGCTTGTGTAACATTATTTTAATTTATTGTTACAATCTCATCACCTTAACTGAATCTCTAAACGTAAACCAGTTCGGGATAAATAGTAAACTCTTATTTGATACGAGATTCATTGTGTTTTAGGTTGGTTTCCTGCGTTGACAGTAGAATACGCGTATTTTCCTTTATAAATAAAAATATCTTGCAAAATGTTCGAAATGGTAAGTTACTTTCGTATTTTATGACCTTATATCATTGGTTTATATACTACAATACAATATTTACAACATTTAGTTTCATATTATTTTTGGCGTTTTTGCAGAACACGGCGGAACCTATGCAGGTGGACGTTCCACTTGAGGACAATGAGAATAACGAAGCCGAATGTTACGTCGTCGAGAATCCCACCTTAGATCTGGAGACCTACGCCGCATCATACACTGGTTTCGCCAAGTTGTACAGATTGATGTTTGTAGCAGATCATTGTCCTTCACTCAGACTGGAGGCATTGAAAATGGCAATATCCTATGTCATGACAACTTACAATGTAAGTCTTTATCAAACACTTCACAAAAAACTTGCTGAAGCACTAGCCAATTCAGGCCTGCCGGATGTGGCCGCTGTTGGGTCACAAGATATCCCAGTGCTCGACACCATGTGGGTAGAAGCAAAAACAAAGAAAGCTGCCATAAAGCTTGAAAAACTGGATACAGATTTGAAAAACTACAAAACAAATTCAATAAAAGAAAGCATCAGAAGGGGACATGATGACTTAGGTGATCATTATCTGGACTGTGGGGATCTGACTAGTGCCCTGAAGTGTTATTCTAGAGCCAGGGACTACTGCACAAGCGGCAAACATATTATCATGATGTGTCTCAATGTTGTGAAAGTGTCTGTGTATCTGCAAAATTGGGCCCATGTTCTCAACTATGTGTCAAAGGCTGAAGGGACACCAGATTTCAATGAGATACCAGGAAAGGACTCGAACCAGTCTGTGCTCACTCGTTTAAAATGTGCTGCTGGTCTCGCTGAACTTGCTACGAAAAAGTATAAATCAGCTGCAAAGAACTTCCTTGCAGCCAGTATTGATCACTGCGAGTACCCAGAACTTCTTAGCAGTAATAATGTTGCAGTGTATGGAGGATTGTGTGCTCTAGCCACCTTTGACCGCTCAGAGCTTCAAAAGCAAGTCATAGTTAGCAGTTCTTTTAAATTATTCTTAGAACTAGAGCCGCAGTTACGTGACATAATTTTTAAATTTTATGAATCGAAGTACGCTTCCTGCCTAAGGTTACTGGATGAGATAAAGGACAATCTCTTATTAGATATGTATTTAGCTCCTCATTTAAATTCACTGTACATGCAAATACGCAACCGGGCACTGATTCAGTACTTCAGTCCATACCTTTCAGCCGATATGAGATTGATGGCTGCTGCATTTAACCGCACTGTGAATGCTCTTGAAGATGAGTTGATGCAGCTCATTTTAGATGGCCAGATCCAAGCCCGCATCGACTCGCACAACAAAATATTGTATGCTAAGGATGTGGATCAGAGAAGCACCACATTTGAAAGAAGTCTAGCTATGGGCAAGGAATATCAAAGAAGGACATCCATGCTAATTTTGCGTGCCGCCATGCTCAAAAATCAGATTCATGTGAAGGTAAGATACATTTTCATATAAATTTCACATTTTCTTGGCTTAGTTATTGTCTTTTTTGTATATTTTCATTAATTATGCCATATAATGTTGTACTTAAGTAATATTCTTTCTTTCCAGAACATTGGCCGTGAAGCAGGACCACAGAGTGGTGAAGCCCCAGGCTCCAGCACTAGCCTTGCACCGCGTACATTTGATACTGTTCCCTTGTGATGAATCTATCCTTAAGATAGTCAACCAAAATACTTTTGCATGACAATTTAAGTGATATATGCTTCCAGCATCTTATAAATACTTCGTAAATAGTCCAATTTATCGAACAACTACTCAGTTTTTGTTATTTTCTTTTAAAAAAGCTGGTCTCATCTATTTTGTCATGTGGAGGACCTTAATTTTAAATGAACTCGTACAGAGTCAATCTCCGCTTTTGGTTTTTGTTTAGTGAGGAATAGAGCTACATACACATTTTCAGCAATTGCCACGCAACAAGCTGATTGTTTTAAGGAAAATGTTTTATCGGCAATCACAAAAACTTAAACAGCTGGTGTGAAGATTATTTCTCAACATTGTTTATACTGAATAATTCTATATGTAACCATAAAATATTATGTCTACGTAATTTTTAATAACATTGCAAAGTAAAGGCAAAAATTTGTTTTATTTTATTTAAAATTGTTACCTATCTATCCCAGTGTACAACTAGCGACATAGACGCAGTCCATTATTAGTACCCAGTTTAAAATGAAAAAATTAAAGTGAACCACTCCGCGCGGACTAAACGCGCGACGCAGCGTTAGGCATTAGAATGTTAATATTTTTTACATAGTGTTGAACCATAAAAGGCCATAAAAGCAAGTCAGCAAGCAAGCAATAAATAAGAAAAATAACAATACCAAGCCAATACTGGCATTTTGCAACTTGTGACGTTCTCCTAGCATGATGTTAAAATGCCATGTAGGTACCTATCAATCCTACCAATAGGTATCTCAGTACTTGTCAGATGTGGCGATAACGACCGTAATTTTACGATCGTTAACGCTCTGCTCACCCCGCAAGAGATAA
The DNA here is from genome assembly GCA_029255805.1 of Keiferia lycopersicella. Classification (NCBI taxonomy): domain Eukaryota; kingdom Metazoa; phylum Arthropoda; class Insecta; order Lepidoptera; family Gelechiidae; genus Keiferia; species Keiferia lycopersicella. Next base: position 7,337,587 of record JARACZ010000010.1, read on the forward strand.
AGGCGTGATTTATGTATGTACGTATGTATTACTTAGACGGCGGTCGTTACACAACCGTGTCAGAATCCTGCTACTTGTAGAAGGAAGGCGATTGAAAAATTCTGACGCTCACTAGGGTTCATTGGGTCGTTGCACGACTGGGTGTCTCACAGGAAAAAGGAGAACTATGTTAGAATCGTCGCGTCGGGAGCTTCTTGATAAAATGAAATATGAACACAATGATAGGTAATGTGTTTATTTATCACCATAATCTTGTTTACTAAAATAAAGTGTACTGAACATATACCTACATAGACCCTAGTTTCAGTCCAGTTACTAAGCTAAGCTACAGATTTTCTAATACTTTAATATAACCAGAATAGTTAAGAATTAAATACAGCGAAACAGGTGTTCTCCCAGAATGGAGGGTAGATGGTTTTCACTCACAATAAAATAATACACATACATACATATATCACGCCTTTATCCCTTGTGGGGTAGGCAGAGCGTTAACAGCCGTAAGAATACGGTCGCTATCGCCACGTCTGACATTTTTGAGGATTGTTTTCCAAGGTTGTTTCAGAAAACATGTGTATCACTATAGTGACAGGTTGTCAGCCTGTCGCCTAAAAATTGTAATACACCAATTCTCTCGAGTCCCTTAGTCGCCTCTTACGACACCCAGGGGAAGGATGTGGGGTGATGCTATTCTAAGCCGACATCAAATAAATAATAAATAATAAAATAAAATAATAGATATAGTAAAATCTTTGTTTAATATTTGTAAAGTACAAAACATTAACTTTCAGCAGCATATCAATCAACCCACCCTTACGAGATCTACATATTCTGGATTTTCATACAGTTATTAAGATTAACCAGTATGAGATACCTTAGATATGGGTTAGTTGATGTGCTATTGATAGTTATAGACTACTTTTTAAATCCTTGACGTAAAATGCGATATCTGAGTTGTAATGATAAATCACAGTAAAGCTAGCTATCCTTTTCATTACAAGCTATGGGTTCAAGGCACGTTGGGCAGCTCCCTGTAGCGACGCCGAAAGCTGGCGGCCGGCCTCCGGAACATGCCACTAACCACTGGAAATAAAGAAAAGAAAAACTGTATAATACCTTGTTTAAAATTTGGATTTTCATGTTTATTGGGAAAAGTTGTTTAGAGCACAGGCTAGTTCACACTTCGAAAAACATACATTATTTCACAAAACAAGATAAATTCGTAAATAAACGGACTGTAGCCTTCTGACCTTTGTGCTGATAATTTTAGAAATTATCTGTAAATACCTACCTACTGACGTTTTATTCATATACCTACCTACCTAATTAACGGATTTATGAAAGTTGATCTGTGTAGTCCTAAAGTGGCTATTACCAAAGAATAAAGGCCCAATTTCGCGTGTATCAGGTACCTACTGATTATTGCATGGCATCGTCATTCTCATTACCACTCAAAGCAACCAGCAATGTATGTAGTATTGGGCCCTATGGGCAAGGTAAGTGTAATAGCCGTTAAAATTCCAATGGCAGTAACGTTTTGTAATTCTATTTTTATAACATTGAGTTGATTCATTTATAAAGCAGGAAAATAGCACAAATCCTCTCGTAGTAGCACTGTACAACTTCTGTTTTACGACATTCGGAAAATCCTAAGAAAATAGCCATTTAGAAAAAAAAATACGAAATCTGTAGAACAAAGTTTTCATTGAGTTTCATTAACTGATAAAACGAGCAACCGGTTTTGACTATTTCCCGAATACCCCGCATAAATGCTTAAAATAATAATACAATAATACATAATACTTGAAAACTTACTTGAAATAAGCAAGTCCTATGAAAGTATGTGCCACATGTGGGATTCTGGCACAATGGTAGTGGAATGCCAGGGATTTCTGGCAATTCGTCACATAGGCAGATGCTGCAAACCGGCTTCTCTGCTAGCGTATCTTCGAGAATAGGATCCACTCTGGATTTGCTTGATGTTCTAGGGAATTCGGTTATATCTGAAAATGGAGAAAAAAAATGTGTAAGTTGCTGTGTTAACTGTTAGGATTACTGATGTTAACCATGATGTTAACCAACTATACCTATGGTTATTTGAGGGATATCTGTATATTTGCTTTTTTTAGGGATATCTGTCTTATTATGATTTTAAGTATGTACTTATTATGTTATTATTTATATATATATATATATATATATATATATATATGTAAGGGCTTTTTAATTTTGCTTTATAGTTTGGAGAAAGAAGTCCGACAGCCATTTCAACAAGGAACTAGTAGTTACTCAGATCAGGTGTTATCTTATCGGTTACTTTGACTTGAGTTTCGAATTTTTTTAAACATTAAATCTGAGAAGTTAAAAATAATACAATGGGACTTATTAGCAAATAACACAAACCAAATATGTTCATGATATTTCTAACAATGTCCATATCATGGTCCCATTTCAATAGCCCTTCCTGCAGCTTATTCTGCCAGTGGTCAGATTGTCCAATAAGGTGGATATTTGTTGCGAGGCCGTCTGGAGTCACTTCCACATGCAACCATATTCTGTCATCTGAAATTAAAGAAACATACTCAAATAATAATTTAGAAATACTTCATAATCAATCATATCATTTTATTATTTATCTTGACTTTTGGTCTCATTTAATAAAAGTTCCTAAATGAATTTTTAGAAATTCCTGCAGTTGCTCTTATATGTTACTTTTTTGGGAAGACAATCCATCCACAAAAATATTTCTTAGATGCCAGTAAGTAGGTACTAAGAAGGATGAAACAACGCTTTATGTCACATCCTCTGCGAATGTGAGGCACTTCTGCACACAAGGAGCCGGACTACGGGTTGCCATATGGTCCATACTTTTGACCCCCAAACAAGAAAACAATGGATCAGCAAAGGTTGCAGTGGCTGTTGGTCTTCTCAGGACCAATCACTGGTCTATTAAATATTATAAGTAGGTACTGAATAGAAAACAAAAGTACCTAAAACAATTCTTCGGTAATCTTCCTTGAAAGTTGGATGAACAGGTTCCATGACTGTACAACAGCTGTCAATATTTTCCAGTTCCTGGAAGTAACCAGCTAGAGATCTCAGGTGATCGCTGAATGTATCTACCATCTCTTTGATTGAACTATAGTCCCTATCTTGCAATGGTGAATATGGAAGGCCAATGGAAGTTACAACCAACTTCTTTGGTCCTTTATATTGGAAATATATTTCATGTTCCGTCATATCTTCAGATTTTAGAACACATTTCAATTCTCTTAATGACTTCCCAAAGTATAAGGAAACATTTTCACTGAACATAAAACTTTTGATTTCATTTAAGAACTCGGGGCATATTAGATCGGACGACAAACAATCTGTATTATGAATATTATGCTGCAATATTTCCTGTAAACCATCTAATATTGATGTTATATTGTTGAATTCCTCTCCAAAAACCAAATGTTTAAACCTCTCTTGGGAAGAGTTCATTTTGGTTGATTCTCATGAAATTACAAGAAACGAAAAGATAAGTATTTTTTGGGATATAGGGAAATGTTTACATTTTCATTACAATAACTGATCATCACAGAAAAAGCTGTAATTTACCTAAATTAAATTTAATAAAAACTTAACGAAATCACACACATCAATCACAGTATACACAGATCACTAACTTAACAATGAGTACCTTTTATATTAGAGTTCGTTTCAGCGAATAGTACCTACGGCGTCATGTTGGCGGAATTGCAAAGAGTGTGGCCGTATTCTCTTATTGTTTATTTATAAAATTAAATTATTTTTGTTTGTTTCTTTGGTTCATCCGCGGCTGCTTTCATGTTTTCGTAGTAAAGAGATGTATTAGCGTGGTATAAAGCAGCCTTTGTCTAAGCCATTTATCTAACTACATATAAAGAATACACACTCATTTTATATCCATATCATCGCGCTGTTTTGCTAGGAAAGACAGACAAACAAACAAACACTTTTTTATTTACATAATCGGTATCTAAATAAACAATACTATAAACTGGCTTTGAATAATCCGGCCTAAACCTGGCAACCTTATTTTACCAATCTCTATGGTGGCAACCCGAACTTGAAAACCTTTGAACGGGATTATTGGAGCCTCATTGGGTTTTTTATTCACCAAACTCTTTCACTTTTACAAAAATTGTTCTTTTACTACTTTTTAATGTTTTTGGCATGATTATAACTATAATTTGTTATTAAATCGTAAAAAACCTCCGAGCACAAATCAAAGTTTGAAAGTGTTGACAGAAAGGGGTTCCAACATGACGCCATAGGAATTGTTCGTTGAAACGAACTCTACCTATATTTTATTAGTAGTCATCTGATCTGTGTGAAAATGAGACAGACGAACGGCCGGACTTCACCGGACCGGCCTGTTGTACCGTGTACGTGTAACAATACCTAATTTAACTGTGTTAAATAAATAGGTATCTTTGGTATGTAGATAGCTTAACTATTTGAGAAAGAAATAGTTCTGATAATAAATCAAAGTTAACTACAAAGGTGAGTTAAGTTTATCGCCATTATCGCTGAAGTTGAAACACACTTGATTTACCCACTTGCAAAATAAAATCTTATTCTGATTTTTTCAGTTCTTGGTCGACTATCAGCCCAACCAGTAAAATGCGGTGGTATTCGTGTGCGGTGCTCGTTCTTCAATGTCTGCTGTCGGTACAGGGTTTCTTACACAAATACCCGAAGATCACCCACGGACCTCCGGACGGCGGTGACGCAGGGGAGCCGTTGTTCCTCACTCCTTACATCGAAAATGGTAATATCACTGAAGCAAGAGCTCTAGCTAGGGTTCCCTTCACGGAAAGTCTTCGTATCAAGAGCTATGCCGGCTATTTCACTGTCAACAAGGCTTACAACTCCAACCAATTTTTCTGGTACTTCCCAGCTATGGTACCAAACAAGAAAGACGCCCCAGTCATAGTTTGGCTTCAAGGTGGTCCAGGTGCTACATCACTGTATGGACTTTTCACAGAGAATGGACCAATCAAAGTGTACAATGATAAATTTGAACGTAGAAAATATAACTGGGCACTCAGTCACCACATTATCTACATTGATAACCCTGTGGGCACTGGATTCAGTTTCACAAATGATACCAGAGGCTACTGCACAGATGAGAACCAAGTTGGCCAACAATTGTATTCTACAGTTTATCAATTTTTCCAAATGTTTCCTGAACTTCAACCCAATAAATTCTTCGTCACAGGAGAATCTTATGGAGGCAAATATGTGCCTGCTCTGGCTTATGCTATTCACAAAAACAACCCTTCCGCTAAAGTGAAGATCAACCTCAAAGGAATTGCTATTGGGAATGGTCTCAGTGACCCTGAGCACCAGCTCTTATACAGCAAATATTTGTACCAAATTGGTCTTATTGACTGGAATCAGGTCCAAGTGTTTGAAAAGTATGAAAATCAAACCAGAGATTACATTAGGAATAACCAGTTTGATAAGGCTTTTGAATCATTTGACACCCTATTGAATGGAGATCTTATAAATGGAAAGAGTATTTTTACCAACATGACTGGATTTAACTTTTATTTCAACTATTTGCATACAAAAGACTACAACAGCGGTGATGATTTTGGACGTATGCTTCAGAAGAGCTCTGTGCGGAAAGCTATTCACGTTGGAAACTTAACATTCCATGATGGAAAAGAAGTAGAAAAGCATTTAATGCAGGATGTGATGAAGTCTGTTGCCCCATGGATATCTGAATTACTAGACCATTACTATGCTGTCATCTATAATGGTCAGTTGGACATTATAGTGGCCTATCCATTGACTGTTAACTACTTGAGAAATTTGAACTTCACTGGTGCAGAAGAGTACAAAGCTGCTAAGAGGTACATCTGGCAAGTGGACGGAGAGGTGGCTGGGTATGTGAAGCAGGCTGGCAAGCTTGTGGAGATCATGGTGAGGGATGCCGGGCATATGGTGCCAGGGGATCAACCCAAATGGGCTTTGGACTTGATCACCCACTTTACCCATGAAAAACTGTTTGACAGTCCCAGGAACAGGAAGCTGAGTTTGCGGCATACTAAACATCACTTCTTGAAGAAATATTTATAAGTTTGATAGTTATCTTAGGGGCATATTACATTTTATATATCTGTGATAAATGTGATCATATATTTTTTAATTGAAAATGTCTATATTACATTGAATCATAGATCTATGATCCTAAATACCTAGATATAATAACGTCATGTGCCCCTTATACATATGTCAATGACGTAACTTATCACAAACATGGCGAAAAGAACCAGTTTTCTAGATACGCATAGCCAGGACGCACCGAAACGTGCGTGTTCGAGGCGCCAAAACTCTAAATACGCCACTGGTCTGTTTAAAACTATGTTACCTAAAACCAAATTAATATTTTTAAAATGAATTATCTTGTTAATATGAAGCCTCGAATAAATATGTACCTACTACCTAGTTAAGAACTAAGAGCATGCCAAATATATAAATAAGCTAATGCACTTTATGAAGGTGATACTTTTATTTAGGTGATCTAGGTAATTAATACCTCATATAATCAAAACAACATTTACGGAATGGCGACTTTGGTTTAAAAAGACAAAATTCTACCTACAGCCTCCGCCTTCCGTCATCCTGACGCATACCTTGTGGCCGGCTCCTTAAGACTTTCGAGAGCTTGAAAAATAGCCCGTCTTGGCAAACTCTCCTCTCTAACGGACAGAAGCTGCCGGAATTGCCTATAACTTTAGGCGATTGCATTTAATAAACCACACTCAACTTGAGATCGATCTTGATCGCAATTTTGAGATGTTATTAGTATTATTGCCTTGACATTTGTCAATATTGCTCTTGAGATCGAACTCAGATTTGAGTGTGGTAAGTGGTTTATAATGCGGGCCTAAAGTTCCATAAGTCGAAAGTAGATTCATGAGAAATAACAACTAGGGTCAGTACTCCAGTAGTTGACCATGCATTAGTAATTGACATACATATATCACGCCTTTATCCCTTGCGGGGTAGGCAGAGCGTTAACGACCGTAAGAATACGGTCGCTATCGCCACGTCTGACATTTTTTGAGGATTGTTTTCCAAGGTTGTTTCCGAAAACATGTGTATCACTATAGTGACAAGTTGTCAGCCTGTCGCCTAAAAATTGTAATACACCAATATCCTCGAGTCCCTTAGTCGCCTCTTACGACACCCGGGGGTAGGATATGGGGTGATGCTATTCTAAGCCGGCATCACACGGCAATTATTAGTAATTGACCAATTTCAAATTAAAGCGCCAATATTAAGCTCACGAGCGTGTATGTGCTCTCATTGGTTACAAATCATTACGTCAAAAATAATGAATAAGCGTCAAAGCTAATTAATAATTAATCCGCGTAATAAGGGAGGTCTGCACGAGGTAAGTTTTGAAAATCCGAATAAATCCTGGTTTTTAAAATATTGTCTGTGTAAAATGACTGTTTTTCACACATTTAAATTAGTATAGATTTTTGCGATAAATTAATTTTTGATATTAATTTACAACTTAATCAGAATTTTGTAGTGGTCAACTATTGATGCGATAAATATGCACATTTTTAGTATTTGACCAAATTGGTCAACTACTGAAACATTAAAAAAGTTCTTATTTAGATAAAAACATCTTCTATTACCGAAGTATTCTATGGATATGCAGCTCAATATTTTTATAATGACCTGTAATCAGTAGTTGACCAGTGGTCAACTATAAACTCTTTGAAGGTTTTTTCTTTGCTTTCGTGTTTGACCAGTTCGATTTTCGAGAATATTTTCCTGGTGTAGTCCAAAATACTGATTCAGATTATAAGGAGGTTAGTGTCATGGTCCTCGCTACACTTACTACTTTCAAGTAGCCCGAAAAACCTGACACTATTTGGTACAGAAATGAGGATTTTGTTGAAACAATAAAACCTCGTCCTTTAAACCAAAGAGGATACTACAAATGAAAAATATTTACCTGAAAAATATTGAAAAAGATAATTTTAAGACTGTTTAGTTATTACATAAAAGTCACATAATTAAAAATGATATTTTTTTTAAAGAATTATTTAGGAGTATAGGAGGCTGAACTGTTTTCGGGTCAATTAGTCTAGCTAGATATCTAGGTTCTAACTAGATAGTAAGAATTTTGGTTCCTACTTGTTGTCAATATTCAAATTTTGCTAATTTTTATTAATTTTAATAAATTGTAGCATTTACTCCACTGGTCAAGTAGCAGAATATTACTGGTCAATCATTAAGGTTGGTTTCAGAGCGACGCGTCTCGGCAGCGCTGCCCAGCCGCGCGCGCCTCGCATTACACTAGATTGTATGTAGCGTTTCATAGTGACGCGTCTTGGGCCGCGTCTCGGCCGCGCCGCGGTCGGATCTCCTTCGATTGCCAGTAGCGTCGACTTGCAGTCTTTTAAGACGTCGTTGTTGCACTCTTTTCCATATAACGTATATAGCTGATATAGTGATTACGTTTGCTGGCATAATGATTCTCTGCACTCGACCGTACACCACAACGAAGCGCGCGCGTCTGAATGTCGTTTCACAGCGAACGTGCTGCCCAGGCGCGCGCCCGAGCCGCGCGCGCATGGGCAGCGCTGCTGAGACGCGCCGCTCTGAAACCAGCCTAAATCCTGCTGGTCAATTACAGATACATGACTAGGATATTGATTTCATTAATTAATAAAAAAAAATATGAAACACTTATTTTTTTTTTATGGGTTTATCTTGATTATTTAACAATTATACATCCAAAATAATTATATTTAACCAATACTTCTACTAGCTAACAACAAATGACAAAATCTGCCTTAATTGGTCAGCTACTGGAGCACTGACCCTAAATTGTTTGGCTTATCAATATCAGAAAGAAGCCCGTAATCAATTTAGTAGATTTTTTTTTAATTTATGTATTGAGTGTGGACGTTCAAATTGCGACAAGTACCTACACCTACGGATATTCTTTTATTCTATTCTTCAAAAGTTGGCCTCTTGCCGGTGGAATAATTTCCACTCTTCCCTTCTCTCCTCCATTAGAGTCCGCGCCGCGAAAGAAGTCCCGCGAAAAATGCTAATGATCCTTATATACGTCAGAATATTGAAACGTTTTTCGCGGGACTTCTTTCGCGGTGCGAACTCTATTTTATTACCAGCTATTACCTAATGAAATATTTTTTTATCGGGATCCGTAGTGACGCAGTAGTTGGAGGTGTACGCAGTGGAGTTTGTGTGTAGGTAGTGGACTGTAATCTTCTTTTAGGTTTGTAGAATGGTAACGAGAATGTTACCAACAGGAGACTGCGGAACTTATGAGTGATATACGTGTGATTGATTGGTAACTGCATATTATACTGTTTCGAATCGTAGTGTTGGGTTGGTAGGTAATTTTTTAATTTTTTATTGCATGTTAGAAGTAAATTTTTAGTACGTAAGGGGTAAATTCTCTTAAATGTTGAATTGTAGATTTTGCCAAGTAATCTGTAAGTAAGTTGCGTAGTTCTTACCAGTGCAAGCATCAATGATTATTTTTAAGACTTTGTAATTAAATTTTTATATTGGTGATGGTGGGATTGGTGGTTTGTTTTTCGTTTTCACTGCATGCTTAGAATAGTTACACTTTATGGTGATGGGGTTTGGTTTATGGGCTTCATTTTTAAAGATGAAGAGGTGAAGCCGTTTTTTACCCCTTGCAAGGGACACATTGTGATGGCATACTTTGCAAATGGCTAATTGAAATTGTAAGCACTATGACTTTTTCTTCATACAAGGTGCGCCAAACTGTTAAAATATTATCAAAATGTACATAATACTCAGTGATAGTATTGTAATTAACTGAGATTCTGAATGTATTCGTTGTGAAACTTATTGGAAATAAACGATTGAAATCTTGAAGGTTCCATGCGGTGCACTGCCCTAGCCACCGCAATCGTCTCTGTCAATGTCTGTGCAATTTCTGGCTCGTTTTAGGTCCATCGTAGGCCCAAATATCAGCTACCGCGCCTGCTCTAAGTTGGGCAGCCCCCGACGCCCTGACCAATATGGTACCGGTTTGCTCTTTTAGTGTGTAGAGAGCACCAGCCTCAAATGGACAATCGGCGCTGTTACATTGTACATACACCTGCAACTGATAGACATAAAAATAACACAAATCCACACCGCTTATCTATGCGATTTGGAACATGGAGTGTCTGTACTATGAGGACATGCCGAAAACTTGACGCACAGGAAAATTATGCGTGCGAGCAATATGAAAACCAAAAAATATCGACTTGCCTTCCAAATTCATGATTTTTGCCCGTTACCATCGTGGTCTCATAGTAAAAATTGAGTACTATGCTTTAAACTACGTCTCCAAGTTAATGCATTTGCCCCGAAACCAGGTGTATTTTTATTTTTACCATGAATATAAAACCATTTCTATCAAACTGCGCCAGGCGCGACGTGCGCCGATGCGCTATTATTGCGCCGAGCGAAAGGAGGAACTCTCCCTCCACTCACTTGCCCCTGGGGGGACGGCATGCACATTATAATATGCGCGGTAAGGTGGAAGCCCTCAACTATCGTAGCCCTGGCGCGATGCTGCTTCAGATCGTAACCCATGAGGAACGCGGCGACGACGACGGTCCTTGCGGTGCCTGCTCCTATTAGCCCTAATGTCATCATCATCATCGTCGCATTCTTCATTGCTAAAGGTCGTGCCAATCTTGGAAATTGTTGATAAATTATTAATTTCTAAGCCCTAATGTAAACCGCGAATAAATTTTGTATTAACCGCAAATTAATTACATAAACCATGAATTAATTTGATGACATACCTGTGCGCGTGAAGAAACTTGATATCAAACTGCGAATTAAAGTCATCATAATGTGACGAGAAAGTGAAAACAGAAAACTTGTCACTAAATTACAGGCAGTTTTTCATTTAACTGCTGATATTTAGATATTTAGTGGTGATGAAAATGTGTATTCTTTATTTCAATATGTCTTTCTTTTGTATACTATCAGTTCCAGTAGGTGCAACGGCATTCAACAGATGGCGCTAGTAGTTTTTTAAACCGCGGTATCCAAGCATCATGCATGACCACCCAGCAGTGTCCTCGGCTCAGGGTCCGCTTACAGTAGTCATAATGCTTATTATTATTAATTATTATTATTGCATGTTTGGAGTAGGTACATTGTTAATACATGGGGGTAAATTCTTGAAAATGATGAATTGTAGATTTTGCCATGTTCTTTCTACCCTTTTAGTTAGATACTAGTTATTTTTAGTTTTGTGTTAATTCTAATTAATATTTTTTTACTTTTTAATTTTATTGCAAATAAGGATGGTTTCAGAGCGACGCGTCTCGGCAGCGCTGCCCAGCCGCGCGCGCCTCGCATTACACTAGATTGTATGTAGCGTTTCATAGTGACGCGTCTTGGGCCGCGTCTCGGCCGCGCCGCGGTCGGATCTCCTTCGATTGCCAGTAGCGTCGACTTGCAGTCTTTTAAGACGTCGTTGTTGCACTCTTTTCCATACAACGTATATGTATAGCTAATATAGTGATTACGTTTGCTGGCATAATGATTCTCTGCACTCGACCGTACACCACAACGAAGCTCGCGCGTCTGAATGTCGTTTCACAGCGAACGCGCTGCCCAGGCGCGCGCCCGAGCCGCGCGCGCCTGGGCAGCGCTGCTGAGACGCGCCGCTCTGAAACCAGCCTTAGAAATATATTTTTTATCCTTAAAGGCAAATTAATTTAAATGTTTAATTGTAGATTTTGCCAGGTAAGGTATTTGAGGACGCAATCATGTATAAAGCGTGTTTCAGAGTAAATGCATTCATAATAATAATTATTATTGTAATAATTAAGGGCTAAATTCTTGAAAATTTTGAATTGTAGATTTTGCCAAGTCTACCTTTTTAGTTAGGTATTAGTTATTTTCAGTTTTGTGTTAGTTCTAATTAATAAATATTTTTTAGTTTTAATTGTATTGTAATAAAGAAACATATTTTTTATCCTTAACGGCAAATTCATTTAAATGTTTAATTGTAGATTTTGCAAGGTAAGATAGCAATAATGTATAAATTTGAGGATGCAATCATGATTGTTTTGTGTAATTACTGTATGTAAAGAATATTTTGATATTTTAAGGTGATAGCTTTTTGTTTTGATGTATTTGTGTTATTTTTTTGTGTGTTTTTGTTGTTACTAGTTTTATTTTGTACCTGCATATTGTACTAAAAATTATAATGTTTTTGTGATTAGGTAGAACCTCTAAAAGGTCTCGTTAAAATAAACTTTCCGTGAATAAGCAATTGTGTATTTTATGTATGACGTAGCACGGGGTAATGCACTAGCACTCACTACCTACTCCGTGCTACCGGCCGAAAGATTACACCGGAAAAGATGCCTAAGCCTACCTAACGCGGCTGGGTTCACGAGTAACCGTGTATGAGAAGAATTTTAGGAACCATTTCCAGAGTGGCTGATGTTGGTCGACCACAATGTATTTTTTGTGTGTACATAAGGTACCTAATGTGTAGTTCAATTTTGATACAAATTTCCTATTTTTAGTGAAATCAAGGGTTGGACGTATGTCAAATGTTAGCGAGAATGCCTGTCGTCAAGACAAACCTTTTCGGGTTTAGTGACGTATTTTAATGTTTTTTGTAATTACTATAAAACAAAATAAATGAAAAAAAAACAGTCGCAGGCCGCACTCCTGCAAAGCGTGTGGACTGTTTTATTTAGCTTAGTTTAAGATAGCATAGTTCTAGGAAAATTGTGTGAACCTCTGTTGGTGTTATTTTAGTTTTTAAGCAAAAATATTAAACTGTTAATCTAATGAGTGTTTAATTTTTATGCTTGTTGTTTATAAAATTTACTTGCAGCCCACGCACCAGTTGCACACACTGCTAAAGCTCAGTCTGATCAGTTCTCCCCAGAACAACTCCTAAGCCCAGTCTCGCCCCAAGGGCGTGATTGGGCTGGTTGTTTGAACAACCAATCAAATATTTCCGGGTGAGCACGTGCTCCCCACCAAGCCGACCGGCGTAGATTTGATAGCCCCGGGGCTAAAATTAAAGTGTCCAACACAAAAAAAAGCTGCTAAAGCTGGCACCGTTAGTTAAAAAATTAACTTCGCTAATATCCCTTACTACAATAGTTGTTTCTTATACGTTAAGGAGTTACATTTCGAAAGATTATACGCAAGTTAACGTTAATCATTAACATGTATAGTCTGTAAAATATAGGATGATCCCTGTGACGTTTGTGACCTTGGAACAAATGCTATGACAAAGTCCAGTTTCCATTGTTTACTAGAAAAATGGACCTTTTAGTCACCGGGATCATCCTACATTTTGCAGACTATAATAACAATTGCATTTTTTATCATGTCGTCAGTCGTCGTTATGATAACTTCACTCATAAGAACTACCTAGGTACCTATTGGTTTGCGTGATGGAATTAACAGTTCCAAATATACGCGGTCCGTTGTAGTCTTCGCATTTACCGTATCTTCTCTTTTCGTGTGGGACACCGAGTCGTCCAACGGCCCGATGAACAAGTAGCAGGCTTCACTGACATCTGACATGGTTGTGTAACGACCGCCGTCAAGTGATCATAGACAGTAACCGGGACCTACGCTACGGCTTAACGTACCATCCGAAACACGGAACCATCTTACTCATGGATAATCGAGTGGTTCAGCCCGCAATGTCCTAACCAGACTGGGAACAAATTCACAAAGTGATAGATATCAACTTTGTGAGTGACCCACCGAAAATCGAACCCGGGACCTTCTGCGTCAAAGGCAGTCGCACTACCACTGCGCCACAGCGGTGGTCAAATGGCGTAGGTACCTAATACATAATCATTATGGGTATATGGAAAATAATAAATGATATTTGGTAAATAAAGTTATTATTATTATAATATAATATATCATCGGGTTTACGCGCGCAATAATTTAGGTTCTAGCTAAACATGCGGATATTAGGATAGGTAGCGTAAGAAACAAGATAGGTTTTGGAGGCGATAAATCTGAGCAAGGCTTGGTCAATTAGGTACTATAATAGGCATTAATCTGTTGAAGTTTCGTTTGATAAAGAGACTCGTTTTACAATATCATTTGCTGTGGAAAAAAAGACGATCAACTGCAGCTTGAGGATTAACGATTAACGGACTTTAACGGAAGTTTAAAAGCTCAATTATATTTTTTAAAGTTAGGCTCAATTTACACCGCCGCCGCGGAATGGAAGCGTCAATGCGCGCCGGTGTGTCGAGAATGGCACCGGAGAATTCTCGAGAATGCGCGTGGATTCCGCGGAAGAAGCGCGTCAAATTTTTTGGCTCGTATTTAGTTTGTGTGTTATGCTTCCGTTCCATTCCGCGGCGGTGTAATTTGAGCTTTAATCCGTTAGTCGAAATCTTAACTTCGTTAATTAACGATTGATTAACTAGTTAATGCCCAGCCTTGCTGCTAACCTAGTGGCGTATTAGGCAATGGAAAATAAAACTATTTTTAAGCCCTTCTATTATTTATTTCTCGCCATTTAGCGATAGTTTATGCTGATTGAGCGTTTTACCTTAAACTAAATTTAACGGCTACGGTGTCACGAAATTGAATTGTAGCCATTAATACATAATTATTATAACATTAAATTAAAAACAATATATTCACACTATTGAATGAAACTCAATATACACACCACATTTAAAAATGTAAAATTCATGCATGAAAAAATAATCTAAAAATATGTGCTATCAAGCTGTAAATATTTTAAATTAATTAATTAAACACATTAATCAATCATGGGTCGCTCACACACTTATCAGAATACTTTCATTTCATTAAATAATAAAATAAGGCAAGTGTTACTTTACATAATGGTCAAAGAATTTATTTGATATTTTTGACCCAATTTGATTGATAAATTCAAAATAGCTACTAAAATATTTTTGTGCAGATTTACAGATATTTTCAATTTTTAATAGTATCAACTTATTTTATGTCAAGATTTGTAATTAGATTAACAATGTTCGATCATTGAGTATTATTATAAATTATAATGAATACAGTCAGCAATGGTCAAAATTTTATGCAGCACAATACTGTGCTTCGTCAATCAAACTTATTAACTATTGGGGTCTTACAAGTCTGGTTTCAACTTTAATCATATCGTCTCCCTTGTGCATTTCAACTTGGAGTATAGAAAACACTTCAATAACTTGAGTTACTTTAGGTTTCCCATTTTCTTCTTTCCATGTTAACTGCATTTTTGACATTCTTCCACTTGATTCGTTTTTGATACACAAGTAGTCACCAGGAAAATCCTGAAACAAGAAATTTGTAGTTATTATGACATGTTGAATACCTGCTTAAGTGTAATGCATTCTCTTTAACAAATACGATTATTGCAATGCAAATTCACGACTTACATTATTGAAGAAAATTCGCCTGTTTAACCCCATAGCAACTATTATGACATCTATGTACTTTTCTCTGACTTCTACTACAACAGCCTCTGTTACAAGTGGAGAATGCATCTCGATGTACTTCAGTGTATAGAGCTCTGTTGATAGTTCACCAGCTTTCTTAGCATTGTACTTCTGTTTATTGCATTGAGCAGCCACCATGCGCACTTGGTCAACTTCCCATTTAGGCATATCCCTGATTTTCAAGCTAGCTCCCAGTAATCTGCAAAAGAATATGTATATTTTTTATATATTACCTACTTCATCCATCAATCAATATTATGAATTCATCCTGTATACAAGTTAGGTGTTCTTTGTGATAACTTACCTATGCACCATTATGTCTGCGTACCGCCTAATAGGACTAGTGAAATGTGTATAGAGAGGAACATTCAATGCATAGTGACTGAAATCCTCCTCAGAACCACCAGCACAAAAATATCTGGCTCTAGTCATAGGCTTTGCACACAGCATGTTCAGAACCATAGCTTTTCCTTTATCTGCGCAATCTGCAGTTACGTACGGCAGTAAAGAACGGTGAAGATCACCAGCTGATGATATGTCTAATTCAATACCCATAGGCTGCAATGATTTTGCTAGTTGTTTTAGCATAAAACCGCTAGGTGGCGGATGGCATCGCAAAAATGCCAACTTAGGATGATCTTCATAAATCCTTTCTGCTACTGTCATATTGGCCAGTAACATAAACTCTTCAATGAGTTGGTGACTTTCCTTGCTCTCATATATCCAAAAAGATTCTGGTAAACCATTAGATGGGTGCAAATGAAATGACACTTTAGGTTGATCAATACGTAAAGCACCACCTTCGAATCTGTTTTTTCTGAATGTAGCTGCAATTTTCCCCAATATTTTAATAGTCTTAGCTATATCATTAAATTGATATCCATTATAAGTTTCAGGGAAAGATTCTTCTGCATTTTCTTTATTGTCTAGGATAGATTGTGCATGATCATAGGCTAATTGACAACAGGAATGGATGATTGTTTTTGCAAATCTATGATTTACTACCTTAGCATCAGGTGTTATCTCCCAAAAAACGGAAAATGCTAACTTGTCAACACCAGGGAATAG
This sequence comes from Keiferia lycopersicella, assembly GCA_029255805.1. Taxonomy (NCBI): domain Eukaryota; kingdom Metazoa; phylum Arthropoda; class Insecta; order Lepidoptera; family Gelechiidae; genus Keiferia; species Keiferia lycopersicella. The sequence continues at coordinate 7,354,185 of JARACZ010000010.1, forward strand.
TGAACACAACATACAAAGTTCATCCGGAAGCATGTGGTATGCTCTCTCAACCATGTAAATCGTGGTAGCTTTCTCTGCAACTTTCTCATCCAAAGGTGTGTTTTCGGCCAAAAAGTGTGAGACGTCAGATATGTGGACACCTATTTCATAGTTGCCATTTTCAAGTTCTCTACAGGACATTGCATCATCTATGTCCCTGCAGTTAAAAGGGTCAATACTGAATAAACAGAGTTTACGACAATCTTCTCTCAACTTGAATTCCTCTTCTGGTATAACATAATCCAGTCGAGGATAAAAGTCTCTGAATTGCGAACCAAATGGTGTAATATCTAAGTCTGTTTGTGCTAATATAGCTTTTGTTTCAGAAATCATATCACCAGACTGTCCAATATTGCAAACAATTTTACCCAAAGCAAATCTTGTATCAGTCCATTCCAATATTTTGGCTAAAAACAGTGTGTTCTCATAGTTTTTTGCTTCTTGATAAAAGTTATCAGGCCAGCTGGTGAATGGTATATTGAGACGAGGAACCCTGTGGTCCCGAGGGACAAAAAGAGCTTTCTGTCTGTTTTTATCTGGCATTAACTTAAGTGTGCCGATACATGTCCTTGTATGTACTTTTTCTTTAATATAGACAACTTTGCCCTTTTTTTGTGGCTGTATGTTTTTGTCACTCGAATTTTCTTCCTCATCTTCACTGTCACTTAGCAGCTGTACCACAACTACATCACCTTCCAATGCCCTGTTTCTATTCTTTATTCCATCAATCAAAACATCTTGTTCACTTCTGTCGGTGCTAGAAACATATGAGTGTTGGAATTGTTTAGGATTAATTCGCAAAACACCCTCAATCAGTTGATTATTTTTTAATCCTTCTTCAACCTGTTCCATGGAAATATACCAATCAAATTTTTTATCTTCAGTTTGATCTTTTTTATTATTTCTTTTCCTTTTTGGAGATTTCTTGGCATTGCTTTGTGCCGACTGTGTTGCTTCACCTACAAGATTTCTTAAAATATTTGAATGCTGTTTTTGTTGCATATTTGCATGGTTCTCAACAGAGAATGACTTGCATAACAAAGGATGTTGCATCGCATTTTGAAAATATCTGGGAGTAGTAGGTTCAGTATGTATTTGTGTTGTGTGTGGAATATTTGCAGAGTTGGGTCTTTGAATTAAATGCAACAAGGCATTATTAGTTGCAAAATGTTGCCTTTGTAGGATTTCTTGAGCTTGCATATTATTTAAGTACTGAAATGGATGATGATTTAGATTTTCAAGATACCTTGAACTTGTACTGGCATACATTGGGCCTATCTGGTTCATAAAAAAGTCCTGTACAGAAGGATATGAAGTTTGCGTTAAAAATGTAGGTGGTTCTACAGCAGATTGAGCTTGTTGTTGTGAGGGTAATGCACTAACTGAGGGCATCTGCAACTTTAAATTTTTTAACCGTTCTTTCTTCCGCGCGTTTCTTCCATGGGACACTCCGGAGCTGTCCCCTTGATGCACGTCGTCGCTTTCACTATTTATACTCATGTTTTGGCACTGCTTTGTGAGGTCGTTCATTGATAAGTTTGTAAAAGTCTGGCTCACCACATTAACTTCTTGTTGCTTCTGCCGTGGTGAAGGTGTTTGCCTTATGTTTTTTTTAGACGGAGATGTAAGCTTACGTTCTGTATCCTTTTTGTCTTTTGTTACCTTGTTGTTGTGAGTACTTTTCGAGCGAAAAGGCGTCTCCGCGGATTGTGAAGTTGATGGCCTAGATACGTCAACACTTCTTTCACGTATTGGATCTCGCATATTCGACATTGTATTTGTAATCAAATTCCGTGTTAGCACAAGTTACAGACATCTGTCCAGTCGATAAAATAACTGTAAATTTTGATTGCAACAAGACACGTAATAAGTTTTAAGTGTATTGACAGAAAAATAACCTATTTACAGAATTACATTACAGATTGGGTTACCATTTTACAATTTGGTAGAAATCCAATAGGATTCGTAGAATTGTCTATGAAAGGAATAATCGAATCGACATGAAGTTATCTTTTATAGCGCGTCGCATTGATTGGAGGTGGGAGAGCCAATCAGAAGAAGGCTGAGCCACAGAGTACTTTTTCGCTGAAGCTGAGCTGATCCGTCAAAAATTTGCAAGAAATCAAAATAATATTTTTCAGCTTTTACTCTGTAAGTTTCCTAAAAAAGACTTTAAAATTTGCCGATTCAAGTTCAATTCTTCAAAACTACTTTCATGTAAATTAAAACAAAAAGCTTGGTGGGCCCAGCGCAAGTTGATTCAGACATAACCTAAAAATATGAAGCTTATAACCCATAACATGCTTACATCTAAATGTTTGAAGGGTGTTATGACCGGTTACCCGCTCGCCATTAACGCTACCGACGTAAAAATCACACAAGTGGACTTCAACCCAGAGTTTATCACACGCATCATACCAAAACTAGACTGGGAAGTTGTATGGGCAGCTGCTAACAGTATTGGACACAGCGAAGGCCTACCGAAGACATTAGAACCAAAATATGAAGAAGACGAAAGCTTTTTGAAGAAAGCACACCGAGTTTTACTTGAAGTGGAGGTGGAGGAGGGCTACCTTACATGTCCGGAGTCAGGGAGACAGTTTCCAATATCTAAAGGAATACCTAACATGTTGCTTACAGAAGCAGAAGTGCAATAAAGTAGCTTTAAGAGTAAATACCTACTGTTGTTTTATTAAAACAAGTCATTGCTACTGCCTGTGTACCTTTCACACACTAAACTTCTCAGGTCCACCCTATGCATTTGTGTACCTACTTGATATGTACCTTTCACACACTAAACTTCTCAGGTCCACCCTATGCATTCGTGTACCTACTTGATATGTTCCTTTCACTCACTAAACATCTCAAGTACACTCTATCTATGCATTCCGGTACCTACTTGATATGTGCCTTTCACACACTAAACACCTCAAGTCCACTCTATCTATGCATTCCGGTACCTACTTGATATGTACCTTTCACACACTAAACATCTCAAGTCCACTCTATCTATGCATTCCTGTACCTACTTGATATGTACCTTTCACACACTAAACATCTCAGGTCCACTCTATCTATGCATTTCTGTACCTACTTGATATGTTCCTTTCACACACTAAACTTCTCAGGTCCACCCTATACCTTAATAAATCTACATTTTTGGTGGATTTTTTAAATAATCAAATACGATCATCTATTTATTTTTTTATAAAGAAAAAAACTAGCTGTTAAAGAACTATTGCGATTTCGCCATAGAAAGGCTCCTTATTTTTACTCTGCAGTATCTACTAATATCTTTCCATACTGAAGTGAAAAGAGCAAGGTGACTTGAGTTTTATCCTATTTCCATAACATTCTTTATAAGGTGGAAAATAAAAAAAGCACATTAAGTTAACAAAAATGATTTATATTGGTGCATAAATCAATAAATTACAGACCGGTATAACTGATAATTTCCATCAAATACATACAATTACATAAACACTAGTTTGATCTAGAAATTGATTTAAAGTTCATCTACATAAGGCGTGCTTGAGAGGTTTCCAGCGGCACCCATTGCAAGACGGGACTGTACAGCAGCACTCATGGCCTGAAACAAAGGAATATTTTTATTTGAGGAATACATCCATGCTGAAAAATCTGTTGAGCACAGTTTTTATACAAAAGTCTAGTGTTAGGTTTCTGACCACCATAATAATCATAGACATCAACCAGGGCTGGTTTCATGTGCCCTTTGAGACATGGCATCATATTTCTTACTGACACTCGGGCAGTTCAGCCTAAACCAAACTGTAAACAATCTTAGAAAATGACAGCAAACTGTCAGAAACAGAACCTTTCAAGCAAATATCTGCGTCAGGAGCCGAACTAATCAAGCAAACTTTTACTTCAGAAACACCACTTAATAAGCAAAGTTTTGCGTCAGAAACAGAACTTACTAAGCAAACTTGTGCGTTATATAAGAACCTTAGAGAATTTATATAAGGAGTCGCCAAAGCCAGGCTTACCCTTCTGCCAGGTTTCACTGCCCATTTGCCCAGCGCGTTATATGAAACTGACAGTTCTCATTTTGTATGTGGTTGTCAAGTTGTTGTAAAATTTATTGTTAGTATGCTGTACGTGCTAAAAGTGGCACAAAAAAAATTCGGCAATGAACTGCATCCCGCCTCCATATGCTCCAAGAATAGAACTTACCACGCAAACCTTTACATCAGAAACAGAACTTACACAAACTTGTGCATCAGAAACAGAACTTACCGAGCAAACTTGTGCGTCAGAGACTGCGTCGATATCCTTGGCCAGGTCGGCGGGGGACTTGGCGTTGCCGGAGTAGAGTCCCTGCGCGGCGATCGACTCGGCGAGGTTGGTTCCTTGCTCGGCCTCACTCAGGACCTGCAGCTTGAGTTGCGCGCGGCCGGCCTTGATCGCGTTGCCGTCCAGTTTGCCGCTCCTTAGCAACCCGGCGACGGCTTTTGTGGCCTGCAAGATATTTGGAAGTGATATCAATACGTATAAAACAAAGTCGCATTTTCTGTATGTATGCTTAATTCTTTAAAACTTCGCAACGGAATTTGATTAAACCCTGTGGTGCCGGCATAGAATAGCATCACCTCATTCATATCCGTGGGTGTCGCAAAGGCGACTAAGGCATCTAGCTGATAAACTGATTGCATATAGCTGAAACAGAACAAAAAAAAGAGAAGACTCGTGTAGTGCAGCAAAAGAGAGTAGAAATTAAATTGAACTAAAAATTTTGTATGAAATATTGTCGCCATCTTTAAGCGTTATCTGTCAGATTTGATAGATTGCAAAGAAAGTGGCGCCCTCACTTTTTGTCTACTCTTTTTTGCTGGACTGTAGGAACGGCCCGATGTTGCCCACCGCGCGCCCCAGCGGCGTGTTGTCCGCGCCCCACTTGCAGTACAACACTCACTTGTAGCGACTCGTCCTTGGGCACGGAGAGCACCACGCCGAACAGGCCGGCGTCGCTGTAGGCCGCGCTGAAGCCGGCCGCCGCGTATGGCCCGATGTTGCCCACCGCGCGCCCCAGCGGCGTGTTATCCGCGCCCCACTTGCAGTACAACACTCACTTGTAGCGACTCGTCCTTGGGCACGGAGAGCACCACGCCGAACAGGCCGGCGTCGCTGTAGGCCGCGCTGAAGCCGGCCGCCGCGTATGGCCCGATGTTGCCCACCGCGCGCCCCAGCGGCGTGTTGTCCGCGCCCCACTTGCAGTACAACACTCACTTGTAGCGACTCGTCCTTGGGCACGGAGAGCACCACGCCAAACAGGCCGGCGTCGCTGTAGGCCGCGCTGAAGCCGGCCGCCGCGTATGGCCCGATGTTGCCCACCGCGCGCCCCAGCGGCGTGTTGTCCGCGCCCCACTTGCAGTACAACACTCACTTGTAGCGACTCGTCCTTGGGCACGGAGAGCACCACGCCGAACAGGCCGGCGTCGCTGTAGGCCGCGCTGAAGCCGGCCGCCGCGTATGGCCCGATGTTGCCCACCGCGCGCCCCAGCGGCGTGTTGTCCGCGCCCCACTTGCAGTACAACACTCACTTGTAGCGACTCGTCCTTGGGCACGGAGAGCACCACGCCGAACAGGCCGGCGTCGCTGTAGGCCGCGCTGAAGCCGGCCGCCGCGTATGGCCCGATGTTGCCCACCGCGCGCCCCAGCGGCGTGTTATCCGCGCCCCACTTGCAGTACAACACTCACTTGTAGCGACTCGTCCTTGGGCACGGAGAGCACCACGCCGAACAGGCCGGCGTCGCTGTAGGCCGCGCTGAAGCCGGCCGCCGCGTATGGCCCGATGTTGCCCACCGCGCGCCCCAGCGGCGTGTTGTCCGCGCCCCACTTGCAGTACAACACTCACTTGTAGCGACTCGTCCTTGGGCACGGAGAGCACCACGCCGAACAGGCCGGCGTCGCTGTAGGCCGCGCTGAAGCCGGCCGCCGCGTATGGCCCGATGTTGCCCACCGCGCGCCCCAGCGGCGTGTTGTCCGCGCCCCACTTGCACGACGGACCGTTGCCGAGAGCTGTGTAATGCAATGAAATCACATTGTATATAGAGTATAAAAATCATCATCATCTGCCTGCCCTTATCCCAATTTATTTGGGGTCGGCGCAACATGTCTTCCTCTTCCATTCATCTCTATCTGCAGTTAAATCCTTGTTTACACCTTTTTGACTCATATCATCTTTTCTACAATCCATCCAAACTTTTTTAGGCCTTCCTCTCCTTCTGCGTCCATCCACATTCATATTTATTAATTTTTTCGCCATATGATTTTCATCCCTCCTCATAACATGCCCATACCACGATAAACGACTAGCTCTCATCTTTTCTGTCACTGGCGCTACTTTCAAACTTCCTCTAATAGAGTTTGAAAATAGAGTGTATTAAAATTAAATAACTTAGCTTGTAAGTTAGGATAGAAGACGACAACTTTTTCAACGTTCAGTTTCATGGGCTGATTCACCCCTTAAAATATTTGCAGCTATTTTTTTACACCTATGGCCACTGTAAATGCGAGTTACTGTTTCCCATACCTTTAGCGGCAATGGCAAGCGCGAGCGCCTCCGAGGAGCCGGCGGGCGCGCCTGCTCCCGCGAGCGCGATGTGCGCCAGGTCACCGCCCATCTCTTTCCTGCAAGCCAGCGTTCGCATATAGCTGTCTTTGTCTCGACATGGATGTAAAAAATTTGAATAGAATAGAAATCTTAATTTTAAAGTACATGAAGCAATACAACATTAGTAACTTAAATACTAGGCACAGGTTGTACATTGAAAAAGGTATCCCACTCAGCATATGCTATAATACGAAGCAGGTGGTACAGCGCTGGTATTGTGGTACCCATGCGTGCTTTTGCACTGATCAAGCACTGATTTGCTGCAAATATTTTAGGGGATGAACCAGCCCAGGAAACTGTACAACTTTTCCCAATGAACATAGGTTAAAATATGAAAAAAACCTCTCATACAAAATTACCAACCGACCTAGTCAATTTGTATGGGAGGTAAAAAAAAATATCTTATATTTTGAAATATGTTTCTTGAGGAAAGTTGTTTAGTTCATGGGCTGGTTCACCCCTTAAAATATGTGCGGATATATTTTTTACACCCTGTATGTTGAAGGAAATTAGTTGGACAATCCATCTATACTATAAGTGTTCTTTCTCCTTTCTAATAGAAAAAAAAAAAATACCTGAGTTCTCCAGAGTAAAACTTTGACGGAACCTCGTTGGCCTGCACGCCGGAGGATGGAAGTTTCAGCGCCTGGGCAATTAGCATGGCTTTGTCCTGAAATTGTGTATGAATAGATTAAAAAAAAAACAACAGACCAGACACAGACATTCAAATAGGTGCGTCTCCACCGGCCGAGCAGTCTCAAGCGGACGTTTTTCTCTCGAGCATCAGCAAGTGAGCATGCGCTGCCTCGGACGAAACACGTCCACACCGACCGTGCATTGCGCAGTACGCCGCGCGACGCGGTGAGCGCCTGAGGCTGCTCGGCCGGTGGAGACGCACTGTGATTGGCACAATGACTGTGATTCTATCTAACTTATTTTATTACTATTGTGTATTTTCTCTTACTACCGTAGCTAAAGTTAGTTACAAAAAGGGCATCTAAACGTTTTCTTACGAATGATGATGATCTCTCCGACCGATTTCGGCCATGGCGACCACTTCGACTCCTAATCAGATCGGCGCTGATGCGCCCAGAGATGGCTATTGTAGCCTATTTTGGCAGTAAACTCCAGTGCACAGTGTGGACACGTGAGTTTGCCATTTAAGTAATTATAGTTAATGGCGACGGGTGGACGTGCCTTGAGCTCATCGCACATAGCGTCGAGGTCTGCTTTACGCTGTTCCTCGAAACTCGCGGACTTGCCTCTTAACCATCCCGCGCCATTCGGGGCGCTGTGCTGCCAGACCCTCCCATTGAGTGGGCTCAATGTTGTCTTAGGAATACATGTGCGCCAAAATCAGCACTACTTTATGTCTAATTTAAGTAAGCATTTGTTATTTTCTTGCATCGCAATCTCACCTTTACGGACATAATTTTTGAATGTGATTCCTTGCCGCGTAAAATAAGAAAATTAAAAAGAGCCAATTTATAACAAAGAAATACTGATAAGTTTTTGTGTTCATTGCATCACTGATCAACTATCCGTGACTTTGGTAATAGCTGCGTTCACATTCTTCACTGGGCGAGTAGTTTCGCGCGAGGCACTTGCGTCCACACCGAACCAATCCGCGAGGCTGCTCGCCCAATGTAGACGCAGCTATTTACAGAAATTTCAACAGTGGACTCAATATGTTATACATAACTTGTAATTACATTTCTAACCTTGTTTTTGAGAAAAAGGGTTCAAAGTTATGGGTTGTTTAAGCCTATAAAAAGGAATTTTCTGACAGCTGATGAAATAAATAAAATATATGAACAAAAAAAAAGGAAATAAGCTTCATCATATGGCTTGAATTCTTACTGTAATGTAGACTTAACAGGTAATACTACCAGATGTCGTTAAGATCGTCGCCTCGAGACGAGCATCAAGAGATTGAGAAATTGACGAAGGTCGACGGGTGCGTCGATAGCTAATTGGCAGAGCAGTGGGATGGTACCCCACGGACGGTGGGGTGGGACCCCATATGGCCGGGTTCGATTCCGTCGACGCTTGTAAATTTTTCTATTTCTTATTTTCATTTATGAGAATAATACAGGGTGTTAAGGACGACAGCGTCCCGGATACTGATAGGGTGCAAGCAGACCATGAAACTGACATATGTCAGGAAACGACAAAAAAATTTCGACCTTTATACAAAATCGCGATCAGCTGACTGCATTTACTATGGGAAGCCAAAGATTTCTTTGACCTTTCCTGACATATGTCAGTTTTATGCTCTACTTGCACCCTATCAGTATTCGGGACGCTGTCCCTTACACCCCGTATAGCACTGTGAGTGCATTAAATCCTAATAAATTAATATACCCATTTCCTACCCGTAAGTGTCGTAAGAGGCGACTGAGGGACTTAAGGGTTTCAGATGTATTAAAACTTTTAGGCGACAGGCTGACAACCTGTCACTATAGTGATACACAAATTATCTCAAACGGCCCTCTATATTTGTCAAACGTGGCGATAGCGATCGTATTTTTACGGCCGTCAACGCTCTGCCTACCCCGTAAGGGATAAAGGCGTGATTTATGTATGTATGTAAATTAATATGTATATCCAAATACCTGTGAGTCGCCGACGATGGCGACGGCGCAGCGCGCAGGCGTGGCGGCGCCGGCGGCGAAGTGCTGCACCGCCTCCGACGAGATCTTGCCGATGCGCTTCGGCGAGATGTACAGCGAGTTGCCCAGCCCGCGCCGGAACGCCGCCTTGTGCAGCAGGTCTATGGCGCGCACCTGATTGACGGAGGGAAATGAATAAATTGCGTAAGTACATTGTCCTTAATGTCCATTGCCACTCAATAACAAACAAAACAACCTACTATTTACCAGCTAGTGGTTTGGCTTCATCAGAATTTTGCACCAGACAGATTGCCGATTGGAAAACCAAATAGAATCAGAAAAACAAACACATCATAATGATGATGATTGCTGATTGGCACGGCACCCAGCCAGGACCAAACCTGATCCAGACAAGCCGAATAAACCAATGTGTTAAGGAGAGTCTGAAAATCAAACACATTACTAGTATAAAACTGCCATTACCTGAGGTGGCAGGGAGGCAATGTCGTACTTCAGACGTGGGGTCATGTCATCAAGCTCCCAGGGGCGGAACTCCTGACATGACACCAAGTTGTTCAGGCACTCAATGGCCTCGTTCAGGTTGTCTTGGGTGGCCTGTAATACAATATAATCGTAAGATAAGTACATACTACAAATTATACTAGAATTATCTACACCAAGTATCTTAAATAGATTATAAATCTGCATGATCCTGATGGTTAGATAAAAAGATGAATCTGCATGGCATGGCAATCACAAAAGTAATTATGGTTGTTAACACTGCCAACCCCGCGAGAAATAAAGGCGTGATTTATGTATGATGTATTTTGCATGGAGTGTGTCTAAGAAACTAGCAATTTATTAAAAATTACCAACTTAGAGGTGACATGTTATTTTGTATTAGGGTGAATGCTGCATCACATGTTTTACTCACTTCTGATTTTAGGTGTTACAAAAGCCCCATAGGATTCTGTGTCGCAGTTTACTGTGCAATTCAGCATTTTCCCTTAAAAATCAACTTAATTTGGCTCATAAAAGACAATTGATTCTAACCTCAAGGGTGTAGTAGATGAACTCTCGGTCTCCAGAGGCTGTCAGGCTGGCACCGATCTGTGCCAGTTTGCGTGCGGTGATGAATGCGCTGGCATTGCTAGTTGTGAGGCCGGCAGCACAACGGAGGATGTGAGCAACACCAATTTCATTTGGTGGCTCATATCGGGATCCAGCTCTGAAGGTTCAATTGAATTCAGTAAGTATTGCAACATTATTGAAAAATTAAAATAAACTTAAATAAACACTGGATCTGTTCAGTATCAGTATTCAGCTCATGCTGATTCCTGAATTTGTTGTTTCATACTCTCAATAAAATGATTTTGTGTGCGAAAAATGTGACCAAAATAACATTAATCTATAAATTTTTGCCTGCCTTGTCAAAACTTGTCTGGCCTAAAAATTTCTATCTTTACAACAAGTAATAACTGATTATCATAATGATGTTACGCAGGGGTAACAAGCTACTTTCTGTTGCAATTTATATCTAATTCTCGTAGGATATTGAAGGGGTTATAGTAAGATTATCCATAAGTTCGATGGACCAATAGCTTCTGGAAGCTGTAATTGTAGGTGTAGTATAGTTTTCTTTTGCATGACCTCACAAGGCAGTACTATAAGTCTACTATAAGTCTAGAAGCAGATGTGCTGCTCTTACTCTTGGGCACAAGAAACAAGTCTTTAACAATTGGTATACCTACCTGAATAGGGACCGTATTCTTACGGCTGTTAACGCTCTGCTTACCCCGCAAGGGATAAAGGCGTGATATGTAATACCAAATATCAAATAAACTTACTTGAAAGCAATTGTGACCCTGGTTACGGGGGAACCGTTGTCAACTCCAGCTACAAAGGTCTGGTTGGCCAGAACTGTAGAGGAAACCCTAGCCTCCTGCAAGGCAGGCATAGCCTGGGCGTAATACCTCCTCTGGAAACCATAAATTCAAGGTCATTATCACATACAGCAAAACTGGTTCAAGTTTACAGTGAATACATAGGAAAACCTAATAGCTTTTACATAATCAAGGGTTTGACAGCTGATTTACTGGCCGGATCTTGAACGATCTGGGCATCCAATAATTTATATATAGGAACATACTTACCGCAACATAGCGGAAGAATGGGTTTGCTATGGCTTTTGATGCCATTTTCGATTTAAAATTAAATTTTATTCGACACACAAATGCACGGCGCACCGAAAGAACGAGACCAGACCACGGACAATTCTTTATTTTCTTATCTGTCAAATCGGCTCTTGGACCAAGGTACACTAATATTATACAGCCATTTAAAAATCGATCGATTTAGATTTTAGCAAGGAATGGTAGTGGTGCCATGGTGATGCACAATGTTTACTGCTCTGTTGGCAACATTGATCAATCAGATGAAAACTGACAGTTTTTTTCTATTTGATTGAAAGATTGACAAAAATTTTGTTGGTTATGCCGCCAATTTATTGTTTGTGAATTATTTAATTTAAATTATCAAAATAAATGTGCTAAGCTGATGTTTAAACTTAAAAGAATTACTTTCTTTAAGTACCATATGAAAGCCGTTTAATATTAACTAGTCCTTGTCACATTATCGAGTGTTTTTACTTTGAATATGCGTGGTTTGTATTTTTTACATTATTGACCTATAAATTCTAAAAATCACATGTTATGGTGAATTGAATCGTTATATTTTTGAATCGCTTCTATAACCTAATTGATCAGGATCACATTATGCTAGAAACAACTTGAAATAAATCTCAGATGTTGGGAGTACTTTTTTGTTATTGCCTATCTATGATTGACCTAAAACAGATTTTTTATCTTATATCAAAGCTGTTTGTCCCTTTGATATTAGTATAAAATAGATACGAGGTCGTGTTGCGTTAGGAAGTCAAATAAAATTCCTAACTATTATGTGTATGTTTATAAATGATATTTACTTACTCTGTTTTTTCTATGTTTCCAGGAAAGTTATGGTTTCTCATATAGGACCATTATCATTGCACGAAGAAGTAAACATAAAACATAATAAATATCCCAGATGTGTGCTGATAAGAAAACACAACCATAAACCAAAATGCAAAAGATTATACAAACATCGTCTCAGACGTAATGGAGAGGAAGATCCTGAAGTCATAGATGTCTCACACACACTTTTATCAACTCTGTGCATAAGGTCTCCCACAAACTTACTAAAAAGTCCTACAAAACATACTGACATAGAGGAACTAAGACCAAAAAATTATCTATTTAAAATGGCTAGGAGAAAACAAAAAGATAAATCTGACACTGCTGAGGCTGTTATGAAAAATAGTCCTGATAAAGCAAAAGTTCTTTCCCCAGGAACAGACACTCAGAGCAAAAAGCAAACAAATGCTTTTCAATTACTTATGGACTCAAGAAACAAAAGCATAGGGACTAATTCTCCAGGAAAGGAGAAATGTAATGATAATGACCCATCTGAAATACAAGAAAAAATAGAAAAGAAAAATTTGAAGGTCAAAAGAAATCTAGTTCTACAAAAAATGGCAGAAGCAAAAGGATCTTTAAAGAGAAAAGAAAAAGAGGAATTTGAAGACAAATTTATTGAAAAGCAAATGGAAAAAAGAGCAGAAAGACTGAAGAGTATGACAAAAATTCAAGAAGCTAAAGCTTCTAAGGTTAAAATAAGAGAAAGTAAAGATGAGAAGCCTTCTAAAAAACTTAAAATTGTTGATATTGCAGATGATTCAAATTTTAATGACGTAGCTCATAAAAGCAACAATAAACCTAAAACACTGCAGTTAGTTGACATGTTTTTGAAACCTAAAAACAAAGGTCCTGAAAAGAAAGTCATACCTAAAGAAGATGAAGTATTTTTGAGCAAACTATCTCCATCAATCAAGAAGAAAGAAAATATGTTATGTTATTTCAAAAAAGTAGACAAACCTAGTTCACCCACAGAAGATGAAGTTGTTCCTAATGATAGTCCAGTTATTAAGGTAAAACTTTCTCACAAGAATAAAAAGAAGCTCAAAAAGAAAAGGTTAAGCCTTAGCAAAAATTCCACATCTGATGTGCTGAAAGATCATAATGAAAACTCAGAGAAAAATGATGCTGAAATCAAATCCAATACCAATGACATTCCAGAAAATCTTGAAATACAGCAGCAGGGTCAAGAAAGACAAAAACGAAAGCGCAAAGAAAACTTGAAAGAAGTTGAAGTTAAAATAGAGAAAGACGAAGCTATTGACACAATGAATATGAACACAGATATAACAGGCCGACCGAAAAGAAATGTAAAAAGGCCAATCAAGTATTCTGATGATGTACAATTGTCTAGTTCGGATGAAGAGTTACAGATCTTTACTCCAAGAAAGAAAATACGTAATGATGACATAACTACTCTACATCCTAAAGAGAACACTAATGAAATTGTAATATCTGATGAAGAGTGTAAAAAAAAATCTAACAAAGTTAAAAAGAACACAGTAAAAGAAGAAAAAGTTCATAAGAAGCCTACCAAATTGGCACCAATTTTTGCACCAAAGCTCAATCCTGAACAATTAGAGGCTAAACAGAAATTCCTGTACAGTGGTGTCCCAGACCAATTAAAAAAGATTATTGCACAACAAAAAGTTCTTCATACAGAAATCACAAATGATTTCCCAGTAGTTGTTCATGTACAGCAAAACAAAGCTAAATCTGATAAATCAATAGAATTTATTCCTTTCTCTGATAGCAGTTTTGATGATGATACTGATGTGAATAAAACTGATGAACATTTATTCAGTAAATTGATTTCTGCTGCTGAAACCAACAAAACGAATGATGTCATGCCCTCACCTAAAAGTAATGTTACTACTATTTTACAGAACATCAAAGAACACTACCCAAAGTTCCCAGTATATCGCACTTATCGCCTGTTAAAATCTAAGAGTAATGGTGAATTCAAAGAGAACTTAGCTGCTGATCTAGATAACAGCTCAGAAATAATTGAGGGTATTGTTGACAATGGGAATGAAAATCCTGTATATTTAAACTGGACTGACAAATATAAAGCTACATCTACTAAACATTTGATTGGCAATTTTGAGAGTATAAAAGAATTGAAGAGGTGGCTACTTTCATGGACTGAAATTGATCAGAAATATAAGAAAACAAAATCTAAAGAATCAGATTCCTCAGATTTTTATGATTCTGATTCAAACAGTAGAGATAGTTTTAAAAATAATTTACTTGTAGTGACTGGTCCAGTTGGATCTGGTAAAACATCAAGTGTATATGCTGTGGCAGCAGAACTTGCAATAAAAGTGATTGAAGTTAATGCCAGCAGTAAGAGAACTGGCAAAGTGATGCTGCAAGAACTCCAGGAAGCAACACAATCACACAAAGTAAACAGAGGTGGTTTAGAAAATTCACAAAAATCGCAAGAAATTGTAGAAACTGTTGCTACAATTGTTGGTAAAAAGAGAGGGAGGCCAAAGAAATTGGAAAGTTCTCTGAAGAAAAGTAATAGTAAGGATGAAGGATTCAGCCAGAGCCAACCGAACGGCAGCCAAGATCAGGTCAGAACAGGGATGTCTTTGATCTTAGTAGATGATGCAGACATAGTGTTTGAACAAGATGATGGCTTTTCATCTGCTATTGCACAGTTAACACAGTGCTCGAAAAGACCAGTGATCTTAGTAACAGGCTCTGACACCTGTCCACATTTACAAAGATTTTTACAATATGGGAAAGTGATTTACATGTACCCGCTGCTACCAAGAATGCTTGGAACTTGGCTAGACATAATGTGTCTGGCTGAAGGCTCATGCTGGCTAGGCTTAGGACCAAAAGTCCTAAATTTCTTCAAAGGCGATGTAAGGAAATCTATAAACTGTCTGCAGTTTTATATGACTGGTCAAGACTATCTGAAGAGAGATGAAGCTTCATCCCAGCCCAGTGATGTTAAACAAATTCTCGATGACGAAAATTCAAACATGTCATGGCCAGATAGTGAAGGTACCGAAGATAAAAGATTGGGCGAATCATCAAGTGAGCCAAATGATATAGTATGGAAACAAATGATGCACAAAGAAGTTAGTTTTCTGCATTCCAAATACCCGAAAGATCTATTTAATGTTTGGTGGAATGTGCCAAGTCTTTTGCAATACCATGCTGACTCTCATGTTGCCAAAGAACCACCTAAGGACAAAATGGTACAAGACTTAGAAGCTATTGCTGCTGTTATAGATTCTCTTTCTATAGCTGATTACTACAGCTGTACCAAGCCTGATACAAGTTGCAACCTTACATCTAAGCCCTGGTTTACATCAGAAAGCAACAGTGTGTCAGAACAAGAATGTATGGACAATTATGACAAATGCCATGAAGTGAGGAGTGATATACTTCAAGAGCTGGTTGCAAGTTCAATAGTAAATGCACAGAAGACACTGAAGTGTGAAAGAAATACATACATTGAATGTCCCAGTGTCGCAGCACAGAGGTAAATAAATTATAATACCTAAATAATACGGTTATAATACTTAAATAATGCCGGCTTCGCATAGCATCACCCCATTTCTTTCTCGCGGGTGTCGTAAAAGGCGACTGAGGGACTCGGAAGTTCTCATATCGCAGTCTTAGGCGCCAGGCTGACGACCTGTCACTAGTACTACACAATTTTTCTAAAACAGCGCTCTAATATTTGTCGAACCTGGTGCTAACGTCCGTATTTTTATAACCGCATACCCCGCAAAGGAATAAGCCGTGATGTGTGTGTATATGTATTACTTTCTTAGAAGGCTAGGTCATTCAATTTGAAAATTGTCAATATTCTCTACTAGTTTGGAGCAAAACATGACTTAAACATATTATCTAAACTAACATCTATCCAACTTATAATCAACAAAGTAAACTATTGGAATGATAATAATAATTCTTTCTTTTCAATATTTCAGGGAGAAAGACCGCCTAACGTCTCGACACGACAATCTGACCAACATATTGAACCCTTCAGCGGCGTTGGATAGAAAGTCTTTGGCGCTCGACTACTGGTCGTCATGTAGGGCCATATGTCGGATTGAAAAATACAAGACTGACACAGTCTCTAAGAGGAACAATCGCTTTTGCCATTACCTCAAATCTCTGAATGTTATGTGCAGAAACGAAGCCTACGATAGTCTCGGCGACAGTTTATGTTTTAAAGGTAAGGTAGATTAGTGTAATAAAATTTATATCTTTTGTATTGTTAGCAAAATTATCATGGTTAACCATGCAAGTAGTTTAAAAGGACAATAAAGTTGATTGAAACAAATCATTTAATTAAAATTAATTATAAACAATAAGTAGTAAAGTTAATTTTCTTTTGCATAAAATTTAAAACAATTCATAACTATATTAAACTTTGAGCATGTATTATTATTTATTAAACTTATGTTAGAATTTTGATACATCTTTTTGCGTATCCATTCACATTACATTAAGTTACATATTGGACTCGATTCTGGCATGCCAATTACTTTGCTAATACTTAAGTATTATTTTCATTTCTGAAAACAACGTTATTGTGTTAGAAGGGTACCTTACGACCTACCTACCTACCTGCTCGTAATACCTATTTACAAGCTAGCATTGAGCTAAATAAGTAAATAAATTTAAAAAACAAAAGATAGGTACTCAAATTATATTTTCATTCAAACATTCGATCATTTGCCTTCCTAAGCGACCATTGCTTAATAAAATGTGGGGTCTTTCATCGACTCTGTTCCGCACGAAATAATAATATGGTAAAATTACGGACGGAGCATAGTCGATGGTACATGCATTAATACACAAATCATGCTCTTTCTCGCAGAGATTACACTCTTCCACTTACATACTGCTTTCGTTTCTAGTAAATTCTTCATTACTTTCATGCACAACCTTGATTTTGTCGTAATACGTTCTTTATGGCCTCCCCTTTGCAACGTCTTTTCCTTGTCTTTTTTAAAATAAAAATGTATTGTATAGTATATAATATATCCTGTTTCTCATAGAATTAGAAGAGTAAGTGTCCTGTCGAAATCGAGGCCATTGTTGTTATACCAGTTTTATAAATAAATAAAT
The DNA here is from genome assembly GCA_029255805.1 of Keiferia lycopersicella. Classification (NCBI taxonomy): domain Eukaryota; kingdom Metazoa; phylum Arthropoda; class Insecta; order Lepidoptera; family Gelechiidae; genus Keiferia; species Keiferia lycopersicella. Next base: position 7,371,584 of record JARACZ010000010.1, read on the forward strand.
ATGTTTATTTTAGGAAAAATTGTGTGGGGTTCAATAAATAAGTTAAATCTTTAGTTGTATTCAAATTTTTATTATAAACTACCCTATGTTCGTTTTGTACTATCCTCTCCTGTCTTACGCCTGAAACTGTTCAAAGATTTAAAGAATATGTATAAAAACATATGATCTGCCTGGTCTGACTACAACTTGCAGTAACCTAAGTACTCTTAAACGTGGTACAAAGTACGCAAGTAATCATATCTTAAACCCTTCTCGGTTAAAAATAGACCGTCTTTTCCTTATGCCGATTGTCGTCAGATAGGAGTTATTATAGGCCTTTATAAATAGACGCAGTTGTTTACAACCGACTGATAACACGATAAGACCGATTTTCTCGAATGGTCAAGCCTATTTGCTTCGACAATTGTCTTTGCTTCCGTACTTCAGACCTATTTATTCGAATATTATAGTCTAAAGTCTAGCAGGCCTATTCGATAAGAAAAAACTGTCTAAAGACAATGTTTGTGGATTTTTTTTCTCCCATTCAAGGAATCATGGTATCAGAATCAATAGGGCAAACGGCCGTACAACACCTAAATAAAATCCAAGCTATCCTTATGGGATTACATTTTATTTTATCGTCCATTCTTCTGCAACTCTTAAGCCAGTTTTTTGTAGTAAGTTGCATTTATAATTTTGTATTTTACAAGACTGTTCACTTTCATGCTTCTGAAACATGGAAGGTAAACCTTTAGGGCGCGTATTGTCGCCCATCGACTCGACGAAGAAGAAGAAGGGCGCGGACACGAAATAGAGCAGGGCGACAGCGGCGCGAGCGCTGTATACAAAAATGGCGCGCGTCTGCCTGCATACAATAAGCATTTTTTTTCTTCTATACAGTGCTTTTTGATACACTTGTACGTGAATACCCTGTGTTTAAAATAGATCGCCAATTCAACGCACTTCAAACGCCAATTCATTTCTGTTGTAGGTAGGTATGTAACAAATAGGCAAGAATTATTAATAGTCCTCTCAATTGCAATTTCTCATTCACAATCGATTGAGTACCCACTTTACGACGTTTGTGGACAATAACAATACTATTAAACGGTAGACAATGTTATTTATGTTGAAATTTGATCTTATTACTTAGGTACTTCCTTATTTGTTTAATATTTTTATGACTTCTGGATTGATGACGCAGTGGTAGTGCGATTGCTTGCGGCGCAAAGGTATAGGGTTCGATTCTCAGTGGGGCACTTAAAAAGTTGATATTTGTCACTTTGTGAATTTGTTTCCTGTCTGTTTAAAACTTTATATCCTGAACCGCCTGATTGTCCGAAAAAAAAGGAGTTTCGTGTTTCGGAGCGCCCGTTAAGCCGTCGATCCCAGTTGGTCTCTATAAAAAATTAACTTAAACTGCGGTCGTTAGACAACCGCGTCAGAGTTCTAAAAAGTCAGGGTTCATCAGGTTGTCTATCGTCTCAAAGAAATCTGCTGGGCTAGTGTTTAACTCTTCTGGGGCAAATCTATATCGCATTGTTGTATACTGGGATGTCCGATCAATAATTATTCGTCAAAAATAAAGTCCACATTTTGACCTCCTTGCCTTATTTTGATGTTTGATACTAATCATTTTAGAACGCTGCAATCCCAGCGACGAGATAATGATGCACAGTATCGATTATATTGCATCAACCAGATATGATACGATAATGAGTAAGTTAGTAAAACAATTATGCTGTAGATTGCTACATATTAACTTACTCATTTCTAATGATCAAAATGTAATAAAACGGTAATCGAGCGAAAGCAGTAAGCGTATCAAATAATATAATAAAAGTCTGGGTAAAAGTAGAATCATTAACACGAGAAAAGATAACATAAGACAGATTCCCTAGCACGCGTTATCAATTCCCCGTTTTTCGGAAGTACAGGCTACAAGTCTACAGGTGAAATTCGATGTACATTGCGTAGCGGGTCAAATCCTGGTTTTATAATGTCCCACCGGCTACACAATGTACAACGAATTTCACCTGTAGTCTTGTAGCTTCGTTGCATAGGCCACAGATAGTCTATATCTGCATCTGCGGGGCCACTTTCGTAGCGCGCGCTCTAGGCTGGCAGGAGGCTAAGCTTATTGTTTGTTTTATCTATATTGTTTGTATACTCTAAGTTTGCGATTTTTGTTGAATCAGCAAAGATCTCAAGGTGCTGAGTGACGTGTATGCAAGTGCAACATAAACAATATCCATCACAATACATAACTATTTAATGAATAAGAAAGTCTTTTTTGCTTTACATGATTTGCCAAATCAAGACAATTACGAAGTAGTGTTTAATTAGGAACAACAACACCCTAAATAACAATTTATCTAACGATTAGTTATTACCCGTGCTAGATACGTTTTATGAATTATTGATAATGCGCTGGTTAACGAGGCTGTCTAGTGTCTATCCGGTATTTTCTGGTTAACATCCAGAATGTGGAGCGGCTTTATCTCTAGAACATGTCAATTTTAGTCTCAATGCGTAGGACAATATTGTAGGTAAGTACTAGAACGTTAGAGAACGATTCAAAGAATGACCATTTGCACACGTTACAAGAACAATGTAAAGTACCTACCTAGTAAAATTTTCTATAAAATATAATGCTTCACGATCGGGCACGAATGCATCCAGAATGGTATCCAAGGATCGTCACCGATTGGACTGGACACTTCAAGATTCCCCGATGAAGATGGGTGATGATCTTAGCTCATATCTTGAAGACTTGAAGACAAGTCTCAACTGCCTCTAGACATTAACCGCCTGAACAGCGTCTTCGACATTCTAAACAGTTATCTAAAAACAACCTCCAAATATGTACGGTCCGTATGGACCAGTGGGTTCCCTGGTCACAAAACTCGACCAGATGTGAAGCTACCCTTTTCCCTCCTTCGTCGTTACTCGGTTAACTGGCCTCATCATCACTCCTAAACATTTTACTCATATCTTTATGAATGATATGTTGCTATGTTTCGGTAGGTAAGATGACTTAGATAAGACAAACAAAACTGATGCACTTCGCATCGTCGTCATCATCATCACCCCACACAGTGTAGCTTCTTGACCCCCTCTTGACTGACCTTTACTAAGTAAGCAACTGCTTTTACAATGACGTTATGATATCTTAAAATAGACCTTCGTAACTATATCGGTAGTTTACCCGCATAGGATATAAAATGATGAATATACAGTGTTAGAAAAAGTACTATGTTCCTTTCCGATGTATGTGAGCTCAATTTTTTTTTTATACTTTTGCCCTCGGTGTGTAGTTTCATGGGCTGGTTCATCCCTTGAAATGAACTTAGTACTGTTCCTAACACCTTTATTTTAGTAGGTAAAAAGGTAAAAAAATGCATATAAAACCGTTAATGTGATCGCCCTATGTTCCTGAACTGAAACTCGTTCAGGGTTACCGTCTTGTTTAAGGCATTCACTATTGGCGGATTAAAAACTTGTGACTCTAGGCTTATTCGGGTCGTTTTTCGCCCCAAATCCCACAAGATGTAATGATGATAACATCATGTATAATAATCTGTGTGCGTAAACTATCAATCGATTTATGAACCTATATTTTTGCTGAGATTGCGGTCTGTGGTCGGCGCCAAGCCGCGGGTTATCGAAGGCGCGTGCGCGACGCCACTCGGTACCCAGCGCGTGCGCATAAATATCCTGCGCGGGCCTCGTGCGCATCAGTCTCATAACTCCTCGACGACAAACCAGTGTCCAATATGGTCAGCTCTGACAACTGCGGTTACTGCCACGCTTGCGTGCGTCAGCGTTTGAATGCGGTTAGAGGACGCAAGCCGGAATTTCTAGAGTGCGCCTACAAGCATATCCTGGAGTCGTACAATGGGGAATCTCAGTCGGTTGGGAAGGTGCCTGATCCGCCGAAGTCTATCTGTGCTTCGTGCCGGTGGACGTCTGACGCTCAGTTCCCTGAGACGCCGTCTTCGGTGAGCGATCTTAGTTTGGAGTGGACATCGCGATCTTCGCACAGATTTCGGTCGCGCCGACGACGGAACAGGTAGCCTTGTTGTTTTCACCACCATGGAACCTTGCAAGAACTCAACCCTAAGCTTGGGTCAAAGACGATGTCGCGGCAAATAGCTCGAGATCGTGTTACAAAATACAACAGCAGTCGTAAATCTAACTGTAGCTTTAATTTATCCATAATGTGCGTCTATTGTAATTGTAGGTTACACAAATAAATGCAATTTGACAATTTACTCGTTTGTTTTCTTAACCAAGGGAATCCCTTATCCGAATACCAAATCATTTAGTATTTTAAGCATAACAATTTAGGTCAGTAAATAAAAGTAAAAACAAAATACTAAGAGTAGAAACTACGTACCTATGTAGCTAGTAACGTCAAACAATGTCATTCCGTAGCATTTTGCTACGCCGCCTTACTTTATAAATAATAATAAATATCTTGAACAATTCACACAGCGCCATCTAGCCCCAAACTAAGCAAAGCTTGTACTATGGGAACTAGATAGCTGATACTAATACATATACACTTTTTTTTTGTAAATAAATACATATTATACATAGAAAACACTCAGACTAAACACAAATATTTGAAAATTGACTTAACAAATATTTGTGTCCGGTGGGGATCGAACCCACGACCCTCGGCGTAGAAGGCAGGCATACTATCCGCTACGCCATCGGGACAGTCGGACAGTCGTCGGGACAGCGTCGGACAGACACTTTACCACTAAGTTTACTTGACGACTTACTTCCATAATTTTAATAAACTATAACGTTCATGCCAGGGTTTCTTACGGCGTAGTAAAATGCTACGATTGTATTTTTATTTGGTGCTAAAACTCGTGTGGGTTGTCATAGCAGCGTACGCCCTCTAAAGGGCAGAGCGCCACCGTATGCAGTTCGTATGCGTGCACGTATAGTGTACAGGCGATTACCTTGTAATGTATGGGATTGTATGAGAGACGTTACACCGCTTTCCTGCAGTTCCTGCACTATACGCAACGCTAGCGGTATGTCATCTGTCATACAATTCCATATAAGACTGTATATATTACAAGGTACGTGCGTGACCACGCGCGTGTATAACTGTATACGAGCTGCATACGCAGGCCGGTGTGCTCTGGCCATAAACCATTAAACCTTTGGAACTAGATATTCGTATCGACGTAGGTATATAAAAATCGGTTTTGTAGACTCACAAATATTTGGAGTTGGTAAATATTTTTAGATATTAACAAGTAAACGCACGAGTCAAAGTTAATCGTATGTCCTTGTCATCATATTCCACACTTAGGCTGGTTTCAGAGCGGCGCGTCTCAGCAGCGCGTTCGCTGTGAAACGACATTCAGACGCCCGCGCTTCGTTGTGGTGTACGGTCGACTGCAGAGAATCATTATGCCAGTAAACGTAATCACTATATTAGCTATTTACGTTATATGGAAAAGAGTGCAACAACGACGTCTTAAAAGATTGCAAGTCGACGCTACTGGCAATCGAAGGAGATCCGACCGTGGCGCGGCCGAGACGCGGCCCAAGACGCGTCACTATGAAACGCTACATACAATCTAGTGTAATGCGAGGCGCGCGCGGCTGGGCAGCGCTGCTGCCGAGACGCGTCGCTCTGAAACCAGCCTTAGTATAAAGCCAGACAGGAAGCTTTATTTCGTCAAATTAAACAGCAAGAATATTGCGATTGAACATTTTATTTTGTTTTCATCGTTTTATGTTATTTTGAAATACTTATTGATTAGACATGTTATAAACATTGTGCTAACTTGCTAACGGTATTGGTTACATTTACAAGGCAATAGGGAACTAGCGCAAAACATTTTGGTTTACTTCGAACTCAGCCTATAATAAAGGCGCGTTAGCTTGGCAAGAGCTTTACTACCACTGTACTCATATTTACGATACCGATATGTCGTATTTCTTAGTAAATGGTTCTTAGTAAGAATATCGCTAGAGTATAGGAATACCACTTGCGACAACGTTCGCTATGGCAATACGGCTAACGCGCTTTTACTATAAACCTTGTGGATTTTCCCCCTAGATTTTCAAACAGTACAATAAAAATTATGTACAAATCAATTTTTGACGGGAATACATCTTTGGATTTCAACCCAACCAAGTTAAAGTGAGTCAGATAGGGCGAAAGGCAAACTGTCTCCTGTATTCACACACCAAAACAGTTTTTATTTATTTGTGTTAAAACGATTATTATATTTAATACCTCGCAAAATATGGCGCGATGATCTGGGTACCCATGACATGACTAACTGGTCAGGTGCCTGGGGATTGAGATAAGTGGAAGAAGTATGGGGAGGCCTTTGCCCAGCAGTGGGACAGTCTAAGCTGATAACAAATAATAATAATCTATTTAATATTAATACTTTTTAACATAAAAATATGTTCAATATTTGATGATATTTAAGACAAGATGCGGGCAATAAGTAGGTATAATAATAAGATTTAAATCTACTATGGTTATTGCAATTATTTATTTCCTTCGATACTGATAGATAGGTTCTCCTACTGATAGTCTAATATTTTGGAACGATACTCATGAAAAGATATGTATACGTTATTGCCAGTATGTACAAAAATATGTACAATGCTATTTACAGTTTTAAGAACGAACTTGAGAAATCAAATTGAAGTTTTCACAAAACCTTTTTAATCCTTATCGTTGCTTTTGAGGATGATAAAGAACATTATTTAATAAAATAAATTACAAAATTGTTTTAACTCTTCGTTCTGTACCTAGTTGAAAATTGTCGGCGCATTCTTAATTTTCTTGCTACACTCCGTAGCGCTTCTACCACAGAATATACAAGGCGTAAAAAAATTGCCGCAAATATTTTAAGGGGTGAACCAGCCCATGAAATTGAACAACTTTCCCTAAGGAACATATGTCAGTTTCATGGGCTGATTCACCACTTAATGGGCAGCTAACATGTTTACCCCTTGTATAGGTAGGTACCACGATTAGCTATAGTTAGAATTCTTTGGTACTAGCTTCTACAGGGGTATTTTTCCATCCTTTGGATTTATGTAAGATTTTAAGTAATAAGTACCTTATGTTGAAAATGGGCCATAAGACGGGTGGTAGTAATTTTTACACATTTTAACAAGATGAGGTGGTCCTTATTACATAGGCAAAGCGATAAAGGGGCATGTATTAAGATTATCATATATCTAGGATCACAGCTCTATGAGTCAATATAATATGATAATCAAATATAGACATTTGATTCATTTTCAGATCATATGTCTATATTAAAAAATGAACATTTAAATGATCATAGAAATATGATAATGTAATATGCCTCAAAGCTAAGTTCAATATAAATTACGTAACAAAGAGCAGAGTATCGAATTCGTTTGTTTAACCCTAACTAATAGAAAACATTCATCTCAGTCTCGTTCTACTATCACACTACGCTCAACAGTACAAATTGTTATAGTCAAAAATCTACTAGGGATTAAAAGTATTAATGGTCTTTCGCGCAAATGTACTATGAGTAATATTATCCAATTTTTAAAGAAAACTTGAACATAATATTACCTTATACACTTCTCATAAAAAAAATCCGGGACATCTTGCAAGCTTAGGATTCATACGAAACGCATAATTAAAAATGTGTTTATTTTGGAATAAATGTATGATACCTTGTAATAAATAATGATTAAAATGAGGTGATAAATCTAAATTAAAATGTCCCAAATTCGAAATAGTTTTTTTATAGGTTTCGTGTTTTATCAAAACATAAAAACGAAAGCGTCTCGATTTCTTTAATGAGAAAGTATTATATTTGCCTATACTCGCATACCGCAGTGTACTGACAAGAGAAAAAAACAGTTTAAGTTCAACACTTGCGCGGCAGTACACTAACTTACAACTATTTACAAAAACAGACTTACAAATAATGATGATAATTAAATAAACAACAAACGATCGTATTTACAAAAATAATATACGTAGTCGGTCCCAAAGTTCTGTCACTGGCATATTATTTTTGAATTTAGAACACGGATTTGGAAAAGTTTTATTGCATTCCGTTTTTGAATGTTTAACAATTATTTTAAAACAATAAATAATCATTTGGGTCGATTTTTCACGATGGAGTGGACTTTGAAAGAAAACCGAATAGCAGTTTTGGCGTTGCATCGCTGTGGGCACTCGCCGAGTACCATTTTCAAGTTGCTCAAAAAATTGAAAATAACGCTTAGGTTTGGGTATCGTACTATAACTAGGTACACTGAAGTCTCTAGTGTTGAGGACAAGAAAAGAACTGGCCGGCCTCGCTCCGCCAGAACACCAGCAGTGATCAAAGCGATCAAGGAGCGCATACGAAGAAATCCTGTCCGAAAACAGAAACTTATGGCTTTGCAGATGAAGGTTAGTAGAAAAACAGTCAAAAAGGTTTTAAACGAAGACCTTAAGCTGCGAGCATACAAAAAAAAGAGTGGGCACTTACTTAATGCCCGTTTAAAAGAAATTAGACTCAAAAGATCTCGGGTGTTGTTAAAACGGTACGCGAAAAACCGGCACCGCGATATACTTTTTACAGACGAAAAAATTTTTGATATAGAAGAAAAGTATAATAAACAAAACGATAGAGTGTACGCTACCAGCTCTGAAGAAGCAGGAAACAAAGTTCCGCGGGTGCAACATGGGCATCATCCCTCTTCAGTCATGGTCTGGTTAGGAGTCTCCTACTATGGGCCAACTGAGGTTCATTTTTGCGAAAAGGGGGTCAAAACCAGCGCAAAAGTGTACCAAGAGACGGTTTTGGATCGGTACGTCAAAGACCTGCCCAACACACTATTTTCAGGACATCACTTTGTATTCCAGCAGGATTCTGCGCCCGCTCACAAAGCCAGGACCACTCAAGCCTGATTTGAACGTCAAAACATTGAGTTTATAAGACACGAAGATTGGCCTTCCTCCAGTCCGGACCTTAATCCTCTGGACTATAAAATTTGGCAGGTCTTAGAGAGCAAGGTCTGTGCTAAGCCCCATAAAAATTTGGAGAGTCTGAAGTCAGCCATAGTTAAAGCAGTCGCTGAAATCGACATGGATATGGTGCGTGCTGCGATAGACGACTGGCCGCCGCGGTTGAAGGCCGTTGTTAAAAGCAAGGGTGGTCATTTCGAATAGTTTTATGTTATTTTGATTCTTCGATGATTGTATTTTTAATTGATATATAAATTTTTAAAAACGGATTGGTACTTTTTATTTTATCAGTATTTTCATATATGACAGAACTTTGGGACCGACTACGTAGAAAAATACGGCATTATTCTGTATTTTTCTTTTATTTACCTACTCATTTTAAGCAACAACAATGAGAAATATCAATAAAATAACAAAATATTAATAAGAATAAGTATATAAATTATATTTAGCAGGTACTAAAGTATTGCCTATAAATAATTAGTACTAGTAGGTGGGTAGGTATACGGATAAAGTTATATATATGAGTGAACACAATAAATATAGAATATATTACAGTATCTACCTAAAAATGATTTTAACAACCCGAAAGGACATGAAAGTATTCATGAAATAGGAAACTTTCTAGCCAATCTTCAAGTGTACATAGATGGCGCTGAGCCAGACTGAAAAGTTTACTTTCGGAGAAATGTATTTTATCTAGTCTAAAATATAGGAATGAACTTAACTTTACATAACGAAATTATAAATCCGGTATGAAATTATGAAAAGGGCCGCGAACTATCAGATAGAAAATTACATATTAAACAACTTCAACAATGCAACATAGGTCGAAAGGATAAACATTGAAACATTGTAAGTACCTAATAGTATCAGCTATCGAGATATTTTCAACTTTTTTTTGTCATTTGAAGTCCACCGAGTCTTTTCGCTTCTTTTACCATATTTTTTATCTGTTATTAAAGGTGAGTTTATTAAGTTAGCAAGTATCGATAATTATCAAGTATCAATCTGGGTATTGAGCCCACATTGACCATTCCATACAAAAACCGAAACCAGGGTGCATCGGGTCATCCGTTGACCCTAAATGACAGAACATACATACATATATCACGCCTTTATCCCTTACGGGGTAGGCAGAGCGCTAACGGCCGCAATAATACGGTCGCTATCGCCACGTTTGACAAATATAGAGGGCCGTTTGAGATAATTCTGTGTAACACTTTAGTGACAGGTTGTCAGCCTGTCGCCTAAAAGTTGCAATACATCCGAAACCCTCAAATCCCTTAGTCGCCTCTTACAACACCCACGGGTAGGAAATGGGGTGATGCTATTCTAAGCCGGCATCACACGGCATGACAGAATACGACTCTTAATGCATCAATATAGTAACATTAGTGGGCAGTATAGTAGAAATCATAGTAGTAGTGGAGGTAGTAGCCGGCGTAGTCAGTATGGGGGTGTTGTGGAACCGACAAGGGTCGTAGGGAGACGGTTCGCCCAGCATACTCAGTAGCAGATACGATACTAAAGAACCGGACAGGAGGCCGCCGTTGTATGACAGCGTCATCATGTTGCCTGAAAAATATAGAGTCCTAGTAAAAATATAGAGTCCTAATAGTCATGGCTTTTTTTGTTTGCCACAAAATTATAGCAAAGGACAGCACAGGCTCAAGGAAAATCACACGCACATCGGCCTATATCATAGCATCAGTCCACTGCTGGACGTAGACCTCACCTCAAGGTACGCCACAATGAACGATCTCCCGCTTTCGCCATCCAGTAACTATCAGCCGCTCTCTTTAAGTCATCGGTCAATCTGGCCGAAGGGCGTCCAACGCTACGCCTGCCGAGTCGTGGTCTCCACTGGAGAACCCGCTAACTCCACCGGCCATCGGTTCTACGACAGATGTGACTAGCCCACTGCCACTTCAGTTTGCTACACTTGCGGACTATAAGTAAAATCACTGAAGTAAATGTTCCGATAAATGGTCGTAACCTATTTCAGATTTCTGGCACTAGTATCTACTTTTGAGCCCGCGCGCCGATGCTTAAATTTATGTCCCTACCTGGTGACCTTTTTCGATAAATAGACTTGCCAGGCTAGTCTATTGACAAATAGATATAGACTCCCAGCGACCAGACAACTGAATTTCTACAAGGCTACTCCGATAGTCGGTAAATGTTTATGTGTTTTTACTCACGTACATTTACCGACTGCTCTTACGGTGAAGAAAAAACATCGTGGCCAAACCCACATTCAAGTAAAATTTTAATTCAGATTTTATTTCAATCTGACTTAACCTACGATTCGGGCCAGGTAAGCCTTCGGGTTGCAGACGTCAGATGGCAGTTGCTCTGTGTAAAAACTTGGTTCCACGTCAAATCCACTAGGTTAGGTAGCCGACCCCGACAAGGATACGGGATAAGACAAGGAGGATGTATGAAGTCATGGAAATAGTATATATTTACCTGCAATTTCCCTATGCTCCCGGCCGACGCGTGAAGGCGCCATTATCATGGGCACGGAGCCGAATAGCCCGTTTGTGAAACCGAGGATCACCGAGAACATTATCGGGTAAATCTGAAATCGAAAATACCACCTTATTATAAACATATTCTACATGACTGAGTTCTTCTTTTTTTCTTTTCGTGTGAGACACCGAGTGATCCAACGACCCAATTAATCCCAGTGTCAGAATTTTTCAACCGCCTTCTACAAGTAGCAGATTGAGTCGTTAAACAGTGCACGTTCGTGGTACGTTCTCCGTTTCTCACGTTACAGATATACACGGCAAATACCCTTAGAAATAGTCTACTTTTATCTACATATCGTGAGCAAAGACTGCACTATTTTAGACGCTGAAAAAAAAAAGGTGAACCTGTATCTAAACATGCGTAACATAAGCAAAACAAGTCCGATTTGCACTTCACAAATAGGCATCATTATGCCGTGTGATACCGGCTTAGAATAGCATCAACCCAATTCCACTCGTGGGTGTCGTAAAATATAAAAAAATTACTTAAGGGGCTGAGTAGAGCTAAAAGCTACTTTTATAAGTGATTTCTACCCTAGATGCAGAAAAACTGACGAAAAAAAAAGGTAATAATCTTCAGGATATTTGCTGTAGTGTTATTGTTTCCAAAACATGATATTAGTAATTTAGCTTGATAAAAAACATCGTAAAGTTACCTCTAAAAATCTATTATATCGCAAACTGTACGAACAAAACCCACGCAATAATTAAGTGTTTATTATCAGAATGAGCGCCTTACAATACTCTATCGACATATTGTTTTTGATTTTCAAATTACTTATTTTTGACCGAGTTATCATCGAAAATACGAAAATATAATTGAATCGGCAAGATTCCGTCCCGTTCCAACGCGCGCAGTTTGACATTTGTCAGAAAGGTACCGGTTTTTAGCTCGTGTCAGCCTCTTAAGGACAATCATCAAGGTTTCTTGCTAATGCAACATTGCGCTCGCCAATCCGCCTGCCAAACGTGGTGAGTGTAACAATAATAGGGGGAGGCATGGACGTGGACTGTTGTGGCTGTTGAGATAATGAGGCATCAGCAACTGCTGCGGCTGCATGTACTCACGTCGCCGACGATGTGCGGCGCGTGCCTGGGCGCGGCGCACAGCAGCAGCAGCGGCACCAGCAGCAGCTGCTGCGGCTGCATGTACTCACGTCGCCGTCGATGTGCGGCGCGTGCCTGGGCGCGGCGCACAGCAGCAGCAGCGGCACCAGCAGCAGCTGCTGCGGCTGCATGTACTCACGTCGCCGACGATGTGCGGCGCGTGCCTGGGCGCGGCGCACAGCAGCAGCAGCGGCACCAGCAGCAGCTGCTGCGGCTGCATGTACTCACGTCGCCGACGATGTGCGGCGCGTGCCTGGGCGCGGCGCACAGCAGCAGCAGCGGCACCAGCAGCAGATGCTCCGGCTGCATGTACTCACGTCGCCGACGATGTGCGGCGCGTGCCTGGGCGCGGCGCACAGCAGCAGCAGCGGCACCGGCAGCAGCTGCTGCGGCTGCATGTACTCACGTCGCCGACGATGTGCGGCGCGTGCCTGGGCGCGGCGCACAGCAGCAGCAGCGGCACCGGCAGCAGCTGCTGCGGCTGCATGTACTCACGTCGCCGACGATGTGCGGCGCGTGCCTGGGCGCGGCGCACAGCAGCAGCAGCGGCACCGGCAGCAGCTGCTGCGGCTGCATGTACTCACGTCGCCGACGATGTGCGGCGCGTGCCTGGGCGCGGCGCACAGCAGCAGCAGCGGCACCGGCAGCAGCTGCTGCGGCTGCATGTACTCACGTCGCCGACGATGTGCGGCGCGTGCCTGGGCGCGGCGCACAGCAGCAGCAGCGGCACCAGCAGCAGCCGCACGCCGCTCGCCATCAGCAGCTGGCTGCGGCTCCACTCGTACGGCCACGCCGCTGCGATCTAACAAATTCAAAAATTCGTTTATTTCCAAGTAGATTCACGACGATGCTTTCAGAAAGTCAGGAATTTACTACAATCGACAACCGACATGAGTATCAAATTTAAAATTTCTAATAAATTTGCAATATTTTCTACCGCTTCTCACATCTCATATGATAGAGGCTACCTAGTAGTACTATCGATAGGTGCAGGTCCAAATCCTGCCTGTCTGTGGTACAAAAGTGCAAATTTTTCAAAGGTCCGACTTTAGATTACCTACAGATTAACACATTTAGTTTTTCGCTCTTCGCACTTTGCTCTGTATGGTGTTTGATGACGTGAAACTCACATATTTTAAACGTGTAAAAGCGACGTCGCTTCACTCGCATTACGTGTCTTTAGTAACATGAACCACAAACACGCTTAGCTCGCATGACGTGTATTATTCTGTATTCTGGTATTATTTTTCCGTGAAACCACGAGCTCGCTACGCTCGCAATATTCAGTTGTAGCGTAACGTAATGTAAGACTTCTCTGACTTAAAATAAGTGAAACAATGTTTTATGAAACTGGCAACATTGTAAAAGTCTAATTTAGATTATAATGATATAAGTATTCATTATATGATATGTCGTAGTTTCTCATTCTGACTGGACTTAAGTTTGTACGGGAATGTACTCTGACGTTTAACCTTAACTATTTATTTGTACTAAAGAAAAAACTTAGTCTGTAAAATATAGGATGATCCCTGTGATGTTTATGACATTGGAGCAAATGCTATTACATAAGGAATTTATTTCTAAAAAACAAAGGAAAATGGACCTCCAAGATGCTCCAAGGTCACAAACGTCACAGGGATCACCTATATTTTACAGACAATGATACCTCACTGACTAAAAACTGCCTACAATACAACATACAGACAAGTATTCACTTACCTTCCCAATGAAGTCGAACAAGTTGAACGCGGACATGAGTATGATCGGCATCCAGGAGCCGAGGCGGCAGGACGGCACTTCAGACGCTATCCCCGGGTATAAGCTCAGTGTGGTGAAGTACACCAGCCCTATAGACACCATGTACGGGTAGATCGCGCGCGCAACCGCCCAGCGGGCTAGCACGCCACCTGGAGATTATTGAAATAAGGTATTCAAACAGGGTTCCGTGTGTTGTCGGCTTAGAATAGCATCACCCGTGGGTGTCGTAAAAAGTAAGTAATAAATGAATTCAGGAAGAGCAGCAGCGTTTTCTGTGAATACAGCAATTTGCACTGCGATAACAAACCGCCTGCCAAGCGTGGTGAGTATGGCAAATACCCCATGGGGAAACCCACGAAGTTCAATATGATCAAACCGGGGTTCTTACCACGATACATTATTTTGAGTGTGATGGCGAAGGTTTAGAACAGTTTTAATACGAACGTGTTTCAAGCGAGATAAAACAGCTGCATGCACACAATTATAGGTAGTAGTAGAACGAACTAAGCGAGTGCGGAATTTCATATTGGAAACATCACATATGTCAAATAATCGTATTCAGAACTATTAAGGTAAAGCAAAAGGTTGTTTCCCTCAGGGGCTCAAAGATCACATACTCGACTTTGTACGAAGATCTTGGCGTTCTAAGTGTGGAAGTATCCACCTAAGCTTCAGAACCTCAGTGGAGATGCGTCGTTTTATACAGAGTTTTTAGAGTTGGACAGAAAGGTTCTTACGTTTAAATGCTCTCCAAGAAGTAAGTCTCTCAGGCGGCTCAAAGACCACGTCTTCGACTTTGTACGAAGGCCTCGGTGTTCTCAGAGTCGAAGTATCTATCGAAGTTTCAGATACACTCGGTGGTGACGCCAAAGGAGGCTGCGCCGACGTGGCCGTGGGGGAGTAAAGGGGGTTCGCGAAACTAAACGCTGTCGTTTCTGGTTCGGCTGAAAAGTAATGTTTATAGGTTAGTCTATTCTGGGCGAAAGGAACGGCGCACGAAATGGATATATACCTTTATGAAGGAATAACAGTCATATCAATACTGATTTATTGAAAGTGAATGTGACATTCCTAAACTAAAATAAGGTAAAAAGTGAGTGAATGTACCATATTCTTTCAAATATCTAAGAAGGAATGTACCTGTTTAAGAATACGACTGTGTATGCCCGAATCAAAAGATTTTCTTGTTATCCTTCTAGACAACAAAAAACCTTCTGTATTGCCCATATTTTGGTGCGCCGTCCCTAAAATTGTCAAGGAAATAAGCGAAGAGGAGTTGCTAAGTGCAAAAGCTACTTACTGTTCAGAATCTAACAGGGTATAAATAGCAAGTGTACCTTGACCTACAGTGGAGGCGGGACTTTGTAACTTCAACACACCATAGCTTGGTTCTCCGGCTTCGCCTTCCATCTAAAACAAAACGAAGGAAGAATAAGAAACATGAACAAAATATAATGGAAACTACTTCTACAGCGACAACAATCCACTGCTGGACATGCCCTCCCCCAAATTGGGGGTATAGCCATACTCACCACGCTTGGCAGCGGATTGGCGAGCGCAGTGCAACATATTATAGATAATATTCACAGTGATCGCTACTGCTCATTCCCAGGTTTCATCGCTTAGGCGCCTGTTACAACACCCACGGGGAGAAAAGGGGTGATGCTATTCTAAGCCGGCACCACACGGCTACGGCGACAATGCAAAACTAAGTACAAATTCATTCTACCTACGGATTCCAATATAAACGAACATCAAGCCCATAGACACAGTTTCATATATGTCGCAAATATAGAGAGTATCTATCACCAGGGAAAATTACATCGTACGATCATGGCGTAACATAAAATTCAAATTACTTAGTTACTAAAAGGAAAAAAAATTGGTGAATTATTATTAAGATAATTACGTATCTATAGGTAAAGCTATACAAAGCAATGAAGTCACCCAAAAGAAAAACGTGACCCAGTAGAATTAATATTGTCGACTTTTCCACTTACCAGGGTAGCATCCTCGTTAGGATTCAGATGCAGCTGTATACGTTTCCTATGCCGGGATTCGTTCGTGAGTCGCAAGTAGTGTTGTATGAGGGGATGTCTCATCATCACATGGTGTAGCATGGAGTGAAACAGGAGCACCAGTATTGAGAATACGAAGAACATGAATGTACTGCGTTGTGGGGTCTTGAAGCAGTACTTTGTGACGATTCGGTCCATCGAAACCCAGAAACCGGCCGCGCCTGAAAAAGAATGGAGAGCAAAGAGTGTTAGTTGTAGAATTGTTAACTTCATTTATAAAAATAAAATGAGAATAATAGCCTCAACTTGTTTTATTAAAAATCTCTTAGGGCACCAACGCAACGCTAGTTAAATTACCTACTTAAACCTAAAATCAAACTCTCGAGTAGGTAGGTATGTATTTTCAGCTGTGAACGTAGTGAACGACTAAACTAAAAAACAAAATGTAAGTATCGGACAATTCAAAAACAAAATAGTATATGGTGGTAAGGAACCTGTTTTAATATTTTTAGGGTTCAGGTATGAGATCTAGGTATTGACTTATAAATTATTTACCTTGATGTATTTGATTAAATTAAATAAACTGTATTCACTCTCAGAAGCCTATACATACAAGATGTAAAAATATTAGCTGCAAATATTTTAAGGGGTGAACCAGCCCATTACACTGAACCACTTTCTATAAGAAACATACCCACATCAAAAAAAGTTTGTGATCAGTAGCAAAAGCAGGTGTATTTTATGAAATATAAATTATTTATAGAAAGTGTTTATATTTTATGTTTTTATAATGAAAATGCACTAAGTAAATAAAAAAAAACATTATTCATTATTTTTTTTTAAACAAAAGTTAAGAAATGCAATTTTAGCTGAAATTTGATGTAATGAAAAAATTTAATTAAGGAAAAAATAAACAAAATTTATTACGAAAAGATTAATAGTTAGTATAAAATGACTCTCCTCTGGCTCGCACACATGCGGAAACCCTTCTGGGCATGCTAAGAATTAAGTTATCCAGCATTTCTTGTGGTAACCTGTCCCACTCTTCAATAGCAGCTGCCCTGATTTCTGCCACTGTTTGAGGAGGTGGCTGACGATTCCAAACAGATCGCTTCAGAGCGTCCCAAGCATGCTCGATCGGGTTTAAGTCAGGTGAGCCGGCAGGCCAGTCTAACCGGGTGATGCCGTATTGCTGGAGAGCAGCATCAACACGTCCGTTTCGATGTGCGGGCGCATTATCATCTACCATTATGAATTGGCGCCCGTGGTTGATGCGGAATGGTCTGACGTATCCATCGATTGCAATCATTTTATACATAGCTCCAGTCATGGTGCCTTGATACGGAATTAAGGGCGTCCTAGCCCCAATCATTATACCGGCCCAAAAGGACACCGATTTCCCGCACTCTGAACGGTTCCAGTGGCAGTTCTCTGCCTTTCAGAGTCGCCTGGTCTTCTCCAGACACGGACACGTCGGTTATCTGGATGCGTACTAATCCGCGTTTCGTCAACAAAGAGGCAGTTCTGCCAAATGCTTTCGTCCTCAATTTCTTCATTTTGACGGAGCTTAGCCCATCGCAATCTGCAACGTTTCCGTTGCTGTGAGTTTAAAGGTGCTCGCCAGGATCTCCTTGCTCGTAATCCAGCTTGGTGTAAGCAATTTCTAATTGTTTGGGTGCTAAGCTAACTTCGCGACCGGTGGCAGCTCGCAGTTCTGCTTTTATTTTAGTAGCGTTCATTGTTGGGTCACGGGCAGCCAGTAATCTGATATAGCGCTTCTGAATTGCAGTAAGCACAGTTGGGCGACCACTGCGAGGTCGGTCAGCTAAATCTTCCATGCCCCGATACCTCTGCAACGTGGTCACCACGCAGGCTTGGGATACATTAACTCTGCGTGATATTTCCCTCGTGGAATAGCCTTCTCCACTTAAAGTTAGGATTCTGGCTCGTAAAACTTCTGTTAATCCTCTCGGCATCGTTACCAGCTAAACTTGTTGTGAATAAATTGAAAATATCGTAATTTGCGACTAAGTCAGATTTCTGAATGGTAGCGATGGTAGCAAGCAAGGGTTGATAGTCTTTTTATATGAAAAAAACATTTGAATTACGAAATTGTTTATATTTAAATTTCATATTTTTAAATAAGGAATCAAAAAATAAAAAGTGATTGAGTTTTATTCTTTCACAATAAAAAATATTACCACTTTTCCAAGTGATCACAAACTTTTTTTGATGTGTGCAGGTCGAAATATGAAAATAGAATTTGGAGTCCCATAGCCTCCCATACAAAATTAACAACCGACTAAATCAATTTGTATGGGAGGTCCAAATTCGACCTATGTTCCTTTAGGAAAGTTGTTCAGTTTCATGGGCTAGTTCAGCCCTTAAAATATTTGCAGCTAATATCTTTACACCATATAGTTTAGGGTGAGTTCAAAGTTATGGCGGGTGACAGGAGGAATCCAGGTGGTGTCGGGAAAAGGGTAGCTACCCGCCTGGCCGGGTGTTGTGGCCAGGGGACCGACGGGTCCACCTGGATTGGATTGGAAGTTGTATATATTATGCGTTGCGCGGTGAACACTTCGATACCGCGTTTCAGGCCCATTGTTCTGTCACGTGGCGCCATCTCTCCGATATGTTGAGAACTCCTGTTGCGTCTTGTATGGTTGTGAACCACTTGAGTGAGCTTCATGTTGTAGCCACCAGAGGTCGCTACAGTACTCCCCCTCAAGACCGGAGGTCGATACCGTAAGCGAGCGTAGTGGGGCTGATGACGTCATAGTAGCGTGATGATGCAGTCTGGCTTGGCGAGGCAGTGTAGGTTCCAAATGTCCACGGTGAGTCGGGATGAGGATGGAAGACCAATGAAGCTGCCGTCCTGGTTCCAATGTCCACGGTGAGTCGGGATGATGAGGAAGACCAGTGAAGCCGCCGGTGCTGTGACTGTGGAAGTTGCTGGTGACGTAGTAGTTAGCTCCGTGCTGTGTGGTTGGTGCGTGGTTGAAGGCTGCGAAGTCCATTGTAGGGGTCACCAATATGGCGGGTGACAGGAAGAATCCAGGTGGTGTCGGGAAAAGGGTAGCTACCCGCCTGGCCGGGTGTTGTGGCCAGGGGACCGACGGGTCCACCTGGATTGGATTGGAAGTTGTATAGTATATGCGTTGCGCGGTGAACACTTCGATACCGCGTTTCAGGCCCATTGTTCTGTCACGTGGCGCCATCTCTCCGATATGTTGAGAACTCCTGTTGCGTCTTGTATGGTTGTGAACCACTTGAGTGAGCTTCATGTTGTAGCCACCAGAGGTCGCTACAAAGTCATTAAAAAAAAAACACTTACTTTCTCCCGCCATGACAGCTTGCGTATACCGCGGCGGCAGCGACCCGGTGAACCCGTAGTACGAAGCCTGCTGCACCGTACAGCCCACGGCCACTACCGCTATAGCCAGCAAGTTGAGAGTGTAGGCCGTGCTGTTGGAAAACCCGTCCCAGCCGATATTGCAGGTCGCTACGAAGAGCATCGTTGACAGCGAGACTAGTATGCCTGCAATTGGAAATGGATTCGTTGTAACATTACCCGATGATACTGAATCATCGCTCAAGACAGGGATCAGCGGCGAGTGCTCAGCTCAGTTGCTGAGCCAAAGGAGTTAGTTAGTTTACCCGATAATAGTTTCAACGAAAAAGTAGGTCGTATAGTTAGTTACTAAGTACCTAAGTACCTACACAGTGTGTTACCGGCACGCGGGCACTACCAGTGGCCTATGCAATGAAACTACAAGCTACAATTCTACAGGTAAAATTCGACGGACATTGCGTAGCCGATGGGACATTATAAAACCAGGATTATTGGCCCGCTACGCAATGTAGATCAAATTTCACCTGTAGAATTGTAGCCTGTAGTTTCGAAAAACGAGGCGCAGTTTGAAATGGCCGCGTGCGGTTAAATTTGTATGGGATATTAATTTTTATCGAATTCTGATAGAAATTATACAAAACATGGTTACACTACGCTGCAATGCAGTTTTGCCTGTTATGTAGTGTAACCATATTTTGAGAGAAATTTATTAGATATAAGTAGGTAGAAAATATTTTAGCAGATCTAAAAGCAACCAAGATTTTTACATTATAAAAGCGCCTTTATTAAATTCTACCAAATCGGCTCATTTTGCTTTCAAAACTGCGAAAGTTCTGATAAAACGGCAATAGGTATTTGGTTACACTTCGTTGGAGTGCATATTTATAGAAACTTATTTTGATTTGGAATGACCTTTATATGGGTATAGGTTGTCACTCAATATCAGTTGTTAGAGGTCAGAATGTACATTATCAGTATCAGAAAAAAAACATTTATTGAGCTCAAGACGACAAACAGGTAAAACCGCATATATAATAACGGCTAGCTCGCATCTATACGTATTTTTTGACACTAGCGCAAATTTCCAACTTCCATATCTTTCCAACTTATTTTTATCCATCCTTGTCACATCTCAGCATTCTCATTTCAGCCTCAAGCAATCGTCTTTCATCCGTCACCTTTGTGGACCAACATTCATGACGACAGGTCTCACTAATGTCTTAAAAATCTTGCCCTTCAATTTGAGGGGCATTCGTGTGTCTCACACTGAGTAGAGATATTTTTATATTGTGCTTATTAATCAAAGTCATTAATAGAAACAGCTGGGAAATCAGTAACGTTGTATCCTGTTAGAAAAGGGTTACGTTTGTAACAAACAAAATTACTAACCAAAACTGTTTTTTGTAGACATGTGATCTAGAGT
Source organism: Keiferia lycopersicella (assembly GCA_029255805.1). Lineage (NCBI taxonomy): Eukaryota > Metazoa > Arthropoda > Insecta > Lepidoptera > Gelechiidae > Keiferia > Keiferia lycopersicella. The sequence goes on from JARACZ010000010.1 coordinate 7,392,759, forward strand.
TCATTGGGTCGTTCATCGACTCGGTGCCCGTACTTACCAAAGGTGATTCTAGTGTTGTAAGTGAACAGGTCTATGACGAGGTTGTTGACCACGACCGCGACGCATGCGGACGCGATGTACACGGTGGACATGTCAAACATTATTGGAGTGTCCGGAAAGTGGTGCTTGAAGTAGTCCACAGCCATTATGAAGCTGAAACGAGAGATGCAGAGATTCATATTTAGATAGGTACTCATATAACAAGAACCATGGAAGAAATAGGTAGCTGTGATAGCAGGACTACGAAAATAATTTTTTGTATCACTGATGGCGATAATAGGTCACTACGAGTATTTATAAAAGTTGACTTTAAGACAGATACCTATACTTTGTCAAAGTTTTTTTTTTTTTTTAATAGCCTATTCAGCGTCCCACTGCAGGGCAAAGGCCTTGTCAAGGTTGAAGGCGGAAAAATGTAGCAAAAAATTTCGATAAGTATGCGAATGCGAGTTACAAAATAGCGACAATTTCGATAAGCTAAGACTTGCATTCAGAGTGTTCACTGTTGTTTATGTCGGTAGGTAAGCAAAATACTTAATATAGAAGAGTGTCTGACCTGTTGAAGGGCAGCAAGAAAGCTGCGCCTGCGATGAACAGCGTCAAGTAGACAGAGTGGTATCTATCAGGTGGCGGCGCGGCCGGATCTGCCATACTGGCTAACTCCCCGCGGGCAGCCCTTATTGCCTCTATGCGGGCGTACCCGCGCCCTAGAGTCTCATTCATCTTTCGCTGACTGTACCTCACATCTCCTTTATGTAACCAAACATTCTGTTTGTATCGATATCAACATCAATTGGATAGCGCATCGTTCGAGATGCTAATGAGCCAATCTCCATAAATTTATGCATACGTTGATACTCATTTGTCTTTGTTTATCTACATCGCTTTATCTAAAAATAGATTGTTACACATCATCTGGTTTTTAAGCTAAAATTTCTATTCACGGAAACAATTGAACTTTTAATGGGGCACTGTTTTATAGAAATGAAATTTTAGTAAGTATATTAACTGTTTTCATATAAAATGTTACAAGTTGGGAATATTATAAAAGCATAATCAGAGCCGGTGGCTCGCAATTTGACAGTAGAAATAAGAGGATCTACGCGCGTGCGCGCTCTACATTGATTTTTAGGGGAGGGAAAGGCGTAAGAAAGACCGAATCGTTTTGATTTTTAGGGTTGGAAAATTCGAAAGAAACCGTAGTATGTTTTATGTTATTTAATAATACTTAACAATTTAATACATGGGCATGCCCACTTACTAATAATAACTTACGTAAGTATATGTGACGTAAATCAATTTTATCATTATTATATTAGTTACTTCCTACTTTGTAAGAATAGCTTGTTACCATTATTTTTTTCATGTCGGCGGCTAAGCCCGGCCACCAAAATCTAAGCTAAATCATTTCCAAAATTTCAGCTGTTTACACGTCTTTTTTTCCAATAAATAATTTCATTAAATATGTATTTCATTAAAACCTCAACTTTTGTTCCCTAGCCACAGAAACCGGCATGAACACTGACTCTTGGTTGGAAGACCACTCTAAACGGTTTCGCTGCTAAAGAGACTCCTTCTATGACGTCAGTGGAAGGTTCAGGGTCGCCTGCCGGGACCTTGACGTGGAACTTCTGTAGAAGATGAGTCAGGAACATGAAGAGTTCTTGCCTTGCCAGGTTTTCTCCAATGCAGCGCCTTTTACCTGTTAAAGAAAATCTTTGCATGATTGAATTCTTCTCTCCGTGGACGTCGTAAAAGACTTCTCAAACTTGGGAGGCTATTAATTTCTTCTTTTCGTGTGTCAAGTCGTCTTAGACCCGGTGGGTAACTTGTTTGGGTAATGATCAGGAATGTTTCCTACAAATATTACAAAATTTCACTGCGTGTTTCACGTCGTTTTTCACCGTACAATTGTAAACAGTGGAGGTAATATACTTCCTCATCTTCTTTGCGTGTCGCAACGAATGAAATTTTATCGGACCCATAATTTGCCACACTAACTGCATAGTTTTGTAGTATGTAGGTACTACGTAAGTAGGTAGGTATGCTTATGATTATCTAAGGTAACTAAGTCGTCTCTTGTTCTCTAGTCTATGATAGATACCTGCGACATTCCATCAATTTAAAAGCTTCCTTGATCATACCAGACAAGGCTCTTCAAAATCAAAACTCTACACTTAATAATAAAATGCCTAGACACGTATTATTACATCGTTTGTACCAGCTGATGTACGCAGATATCTAAGGACATACGTCACTTATTGCTTACTCTAGCGAAAAAGGACTATTGCGGTTTGATTCAAGTGTCCAAGGTTTTGTATCGGTTTATTACCAACGCTATGCGGCTATATGTAATTATGTGTGGATAACTGATACGATATCCTAGCGATTGCATTGTTGCCACGGAACGCATATCTTCATTATAAAAATAATTGTTGTAAAAATATTAGCTGCAAGTATTTGAAGGATTGAATCACAAAATTTGGAACGTTTGTTTTCATATTCCGACCTATTTTCCTTGGGGAAAGTTATTCAGTTTCATAGGCAAGTTCACCCCTTAAATTGTTATATATCTACAACAAAGTCGTTTTCTATGTCTGTCTGTTTGCTATCTATGGCTCAGTCCTTTAAATCTACGCAGCGGATTTTCAGAAATTTTTATATGGATTGATTATTAACGAGGACGGTGTCTAGCCACGGAAAAGGTCTATATCCGCGGGAAAAGGGTAGCAATGTCCACTTACCCATTCCAAAGGGCATCAGCCACTCGTCCTGCATAAGATTCCTGTCCTTAGTGAGGAATCGCTCCGGCCTGAAGGTCTGAGGGTCTTTCCAATGTCTACCGTTGTGTAGGTCGTGCATGGCGAGCAGAATTAATGTGCCCTGAAAATGTTGCCGCATCTGTCAAAAGGTTTTGATGCTTACACCAGCCTATACTAATTCGTTGCTGGGCAAAGCATCCCCAATAGGCTACATTCCTGACAGGTCAAATGAGCTACTTTTTAAAACGACCTAAAACGATATGTTGTATAAAAAACTTAAAGTATGACGACATATCATACCGTAAGTATTTGAATGCTGTGTCTGTAGCAGTAGTAGTAGTAGTAGCAAGGGAAGTTCCAACTATAGTTCTGCTAATTTGAACAGATATCACTGTATCATTTTCCCTTACCTTGGGAATGATGTAGTTGCCAAGCCTGGCATCCTCCAGAGCCGTGTGAGGGATCCCGACTGCAGGCACAGACGAAATGCGAAGAGTTTCCAATATGACTGCTTCCGTGTACGTCATCCTTTACAACATAAATAATACGATTAGATATACATCGCTGCATTCTGTATTTAAGGGATTCAAATCACGGCAGATTTTCTCCTGCCCTTATAAGATGAATTTTGTTATGATGAGTTGATGTGATGTGATGATGCTATGGTGAATTAAATACATTTTAGCCAATTAACATTCTATCTCACTTAATTCTTATTTCTTCTATTATTATGTTTGTCTATTGTTTTTGAATTTAATAGATTGTATTAAGATTGTACTTTATCAACCAATTGATCTAATTTAGTTCGTCCTCCCTCCATAAATAACTTTTCTATGGTAGAGCTGCACTGCACGAAACTGGAAAACAATGGTTTATCCATTTTAATTCAAAGTTAAAGGCTAAATCGCCGTTAAATCGTCTGTCGCTTAAGTCGATCTCGATGATAAAAAAGTGTTGATTGCGTGCTATAACAATCCTTATCATGATCTACAAAGTGTATCTAACTGTATTTTATTCAGTAAATTGTTGTTATCTTTTTGGTAGCAAAAGGTTCCCTGCTACTGACCGCAAAAAGATATTTATCTTTTTAAATAAAAATACTTATTAAAGAAATCTGGATGGCAGTATCGCTGAGACCCGCTGAGTAGGCTACTTTTAATTATGGTAAAATATCTTATTCCCGCGGGAAAACGGCTAGCTGCAGGTCTGTTCTCTTTTCGTGGGTAGCAGGCTTCTGACATGGCTGTGTAACGACCGCCGTCTAAGTGATCATAGACAGCAACCGGGACCTACGGCTTAACGAGGCATCCGAAACACGGAACCATCTTACTTACGGACAATCGGGTGGTTCAGCCCGCAAAGTCCTAACCAGACTGGGAACAAATTCACAAAGAGATAAATATCAACTCTGTGAGTGACCCACCGAGAATCGAACCCGGAACCTTCTGCGTCAAAGGCAGTCGCACTACCACTGCGCCACATCAGTCGTCAGCAGCAGGTGAAACCGCTGCACTAGCATCTAGTTTTGAATAGATAATACAGAATGACTAAAGGTTACATAAAACCTTATCCTGGAATAAACGTTTCAAACGAAATCTTGATTTATTGTTTCTTATAAACATGTCCACCCGCCTTTGACTATTTTGTGCATGATAAATAAGATAAGGCATAATTCAGCAACTACCATTATCAATTCTTATTTAATTAAGACGTCATATTATTTAATAAAACGTGTTTACAAACGTGCTGTACAATCTCTTCTCATACAATAACAAACGTCGCAGTGGTTATGTCCAGTCTAATGGGGGCAGAACTGACGATACCTTGATTCGACATTTCTTATGTAATATCACGAATTTAAGTAGGTAGCACTACCAAATTGTGAAAATCGGTAACGTACTTGATAGATTTTAAGTTAACTATTGCGATCATCATGGCGTACAGTTAATGAAAAGCTAGTTTTTTATGAGTAACTCTTCTTTCTCGTCGTCTTTAAGCGCAACAGCGAGAGCAACAGACATCTACAGACTTCCTTCACTTACTAATCAGTAATCACGAATCCGTATCACTTTTAAAACACGCCCTGTCCACGCACACCCACTCATTGTGGTTAGCCTACCTAGTCTTGCCACTCAACTATGCATGGTGGACTATCGTAACCTAAAACTACGTGTCTCTCATGCTGCAGTATTTGCTCGTTTGTGGATGGATGCATCAGGTATAATCATGCCTACTAATCGCACTTCTTGACTAGTTTAATAAGATAGCTGACTTAGTCCTATCACTGAGCTGCGGCGGTCTATCGTGACTTATGACTTCGTCTATCACCTGTAGTCATGACTGAAAATGTTGACTCCTCATATGTTGTAGCAACAAGACAGAGCTGTGTTGCTGACTAAAGATTACCTGAAGTTTATCGCGGATTATTTTGACTAATTCAATGAGATAGTTCACCTAGTCCTATCACTGAGCTGCGGCGGCCTATCGTGGCCTATGACTTCGCCTATCACCTGGTGCAGTCGTGACTGCACATTTTGTATTCTCACTAGATGCAGCAGAATGAACGCACATACTGACAACACACTGCATGCAGTTGCAATTCTTCGAGGGTTGTTTTGACTAATAAGATAGCTCACCTAGTCCTATCGCTGAGCTGCGGCGGTCGATCGTGGCCGATGACTTCGTCTATCTCCTGGTGTAGTCGCGACTGCACATCTTGGTTCCTCACTAGATGCAGCAGCATGAACACAGCAGTGTTGCTGACGGTTTCCACGCCCGCCTGGAGCAGATCCATGCAGACTACTTCCAGCTCTTCGTGAGTTATTTTGACTGCATAAAGAAAAAAAAATATTTAAGAAAATGTTTGTAGGAAATTAATATAGGTACCTACATACTTTTTAGCTCTCCCGTCCCTATTCTGTCAGTCAGAGCACTGTACAATAAAAGATCGTTACGACAGTAAGTGTTTGGAATATTGGCAAATATTTTCAAAAATAAGCTTTAGCTAGTTGTTACACTAGAGTAGGTCTACCGTCTACTAGACTAAATACTTGCCCTCAATCAATCAATGAAGTCTTTATCAAACAAGCAAGCTATAGTGCGTTGTTTTCTGGAATGGTCATTTTGCCTATTTTCCACTGCGATAAGAAAATGTAAACATTGAGTAGTAACTAGTATTATATAGGTTTGTAGAAGCTTCTTATTTATAAATTAATGGTTATTTCACTATCTTCAAAATCCCTTATTTTAATTTCTACAATTACTTTCTATCGAAACTACATTTTGGCACTATATAAGACGGAAAAAAAGACAAAACAATATTGAAATACGAATGGATAACCTCCTTTTCGAACGCGAGAACTTTGTTTACAAACAATGCAATGAGGACTCACATGCGTCATCCCTGTTGTTCCTCATCTCAATGAGGAATGTGTCGATAACATCTCGCGGCTTCTTGGCGTCGAGGGTTGCTTGGTGCTCCTCTATTACTTCCTACGATAAAGTAGGTTAAAACACATTATATTTTATCGCAAAATATATTTTTTACTTAAATATCTACGCACTTTTCTTTTTGGTTTGATAAGCTTATTAAGTAGGTAATAAATACGAGAATCGAAACAGTGTCAACACACCAATAAAGTAGATACTGTTCTTACACCACTTTTCAATAAATTATATGATAAGTGGATGATAGGAATAATTGTAATGAGTAAAAAATATGTTTTCTTACTACAGGTTCTACAAACCCTTTGAGAATGGGTACACAATCATTATACTGAGCACTCGCTGGGCACTAATTCCAGAATATTCAAGTCAAGTCAGAATCAGGGTCATTCACGCAAATAAATATATTGCCCTTGATCCAAAAAAAACCCTTATCTTGTTTGCTATACTATATTATTTGTTATTGTTACAATTGTCCGCAATAAAACTATATTATCAATAAACTTACCCTGAGAAACTGGTATAGAGAATCGTACACTTCCTTGATTTCTGTATAGCCTATCAGGCCTGGTATGATGTACCGCAGGAAAGGCATGAAGTTTAGGATGCCTCCACTCATGTCCACAACGGCGAATGCTCTTTTGATCAGATGACATAGCTCTTTAAGCCGATCGTCGTCTAAGTCATATCTAAAAAAAACATACAAGCACTTACATACTTACCTTTACATTATTTCACTAATGTTCTGTAGTAACACCTGACTCTAGTTTTTTAGTTTTTTCAGCATGTAAGCTAGATGTGTACTTTGAAATAAATGGTTTATTTTTCTAAGTTTATTTATCTATCTACCAAGTGTTTCTGTTTGTCTATCTAACGGGAGTAAGTATCTTCTAAGTTAGTTAGTTTTATTTGATTTGTCCTGGATCCTAAACAAGAAAGGTACATGAGTATATGAGAACCTCTACTGGGTTCTCGTAAGTAAATATTAACTACTCACCTCTTGCCAGCAACTAGCCTCCACAAAATATTTATAATAGACACATCAAACATGTGATTGACCAGGATAGGTTGGCCTGCATCCTTCATTCTAAGCTCCACCAAGGCTTTACACTCCTCAGCAATATTTGCTTCCATGGACCGAGATCCGTAGCCGAAGGTCTTCAAATATTTGATGACAACCCTTCGAGTAGCACTCCACGATGGACCGTCAGAGAAAACGATTCCTAAAATTAATGTGCCCTTAGTATTGACGAATGAAACAATATCCTGGAGCATGTGGCAAGGACACTTAGGGGGCGGAAACCGCGTAATATGATCCGAGGGTTTAATATGATCAGGGAAGTGTTTTAACACGAGGGCGGCGGATGTGTCAATTAAAACGGGACCGCAAAAAACAGTAGCTTATAAATCAACCTTACCTAATTTTTGACCGAAAGATCTCATCAAATAGAAGAATCCGCCGGGTCTTCCGTCGAAAACTTCCCTTGTAGAAACTTCTTTTATCATGTCTTTGCCCGAGACTACTACAACGTCAGTTAATCCAAGTTTTAGCCCCAATACCTCCCCATATTGGTGGGCCCAGGCCGCCCAAACACTGTGATAGTATTTAAGTTCTCTCAGCTTAAACCAAACTGCTACTAAGGATCCTAGTATAGGCAGCGATGGAGGACCTAAAAAATCAGGTACTTATTAGGTAGGTACTTATAACTTTTTATCTTCATTTGAATTTTTTAAAAGTTATTAACTTTAATATAGATAAATAGGTAAAAATTTAATAACCTGGGGGAAAATATTTATTCTTCTGCGTATTTCTGAACAGTAAATGAATCAACAAAAATATCACGATACTTAGCGGCCACATGGTGGCTGTTTGGAGACGGGCACACAACTAATCTTCCAGGCATTTTCCTGTAACTACAGTTACAAGATAGTATCTTGAAAACTTGCGCAATGGCAGTCTTTGAAAATATTCAAATAGACCCGGTAGAGGTCTTGCATTATCTAATGTACAATCGGAGCTGACGCACATGTTCCGTATTCATAGCAGGCAAGTTGAATTTATAAATTGAATATTAATTTCACACACCCTGTGTGCAAAAGATATGAATTTGGTAGATAATAATGCATTCAATCGCTGGGAATACATAAAAATAGAATTATTTTCATTTTGTCACACAATAGAATCACGGAAAAATACTTAGGTAACAAAGAAAGTGTATAAATTGTACGGAATTCCCTATCAAAAAGTTGTAAATTTTGATACTAATTATTAAATTATTATTCCGTCTACTGAATGAATCATTGACGCTGCAGATTCTAACAACAATACCATAATGATTACCTACTGTCATTTTCGATACGAACAAATTACTGGTATAACATTGTATAACCAGCCAAAAGGGCGTCTTTAGATAGTTTTGGGGCCCTGGGGACACCTGGGCCACTGGCCCATTTTTTTTTGTATTTTATTAGTATACACAAAGGCAGTAAGTAATCATCACGTACGCATGCTCACATTTCAAGTCTTGCTTGACATTTCAGGGAGATTTCAAAAAGGCCCTTTAAGGGTGAAATGATCAAGATGTTAAAATTACCATAGTGCTAAAATGACCAAGTGGCGAAATGCCAAAGTGCTAAAATGATTAGGCAACAGTGCCCCTTGATCATTCAAATGAGTTAAAATGATACATCCTTTCCTTGAAAGTTCGCTAAAGAAATTGTTAATAAAAGTTTTTAAGTTTCAAGTATTTATTTTAACTGGAACGCATTGATAAAATTAAGTAGCAATTGAGTGAAATCTACGACACACCCCTTTTTAAATCCGTTTGATAGATGGTTTCATAAAAATAAATCAAACGGAGATTAGCTGTGTCAACCGATAACAATATTTCATCAATCGAAAACAAAACTAACAAAAAGCTTCAGTCACGATAAGATATTTCATTACCACACTATCTTACCCAGAAACTAAGGTTCACTGCTAAAGAAAAAAAATCGACTTTATTCGCGAATAATTAAGGCGTAAATTCGTGTGAAACAATCAGACAGACTAGAAGCGACAACGGCTGGAGCCAAAGATGTAAATTACTGGTCATATCGTCCGGAAAGTCAATGTATAAAGTCAACGAGGGGCACTCACTGGACTCATTGCTCGCTGAGAACGCAAACATTGAAGACCCCCACTACGCGATCTTATCTCTATAAACCTACTTGTATTCATTAATATATTTTTGAACTAATAACTCAGAAAAGTGCAGTGATGGCGCCTATCAACGATACCGCCGTGATCAATGGAAACAAGAAAACGATTGTACCTAAACAAGTTTTGCCGGAAGTTGAAACTGACAACAAATACGAAAATGGATCTAAAGGGTGAGTATTTATAGTAACCAATTTTAATGTTTACCATTCAGGATTTCAGGGTAAAAAAATTCAGGTCTTACCTCAACAATTTATTCATACTTTATGGACATACATTCGAATAAATTCAAGTGAAAACAGATTTCAGACTAAAATAAGGGTTGGATGATGAATATGCAATGAAAACAATTGCAATTGATACCTATCTACCTATTTTTCTAGTAGCCAATAACAATAATCATGCGAAATTACAATCAGCCTTCACCGACGAATCGCCGCATCTATCACGGTCAATTGATCAATTGATTTAGATTTATACGGAAAATGCAATGAAGATTTCGCACTAACATGCCGGTAACATTCCGTTCTCAGTTTATTGGAACATTTTTTATTATAGGTAATACGGAAATAACTAGTACTTAACATGACATACATAAAATAATTGTAATTAAATACAACAACTTGATAAAACATAATATTACAAATTATTGAAATTCCTATTTATCTTCTTAATCTTTGTCATATTTTGTAATCAATTTTCCTTTGACATGCAATTTTATGGCTAATGTTTTACGAAGATTTAGATTCAGTTTTAAAAACTTGTTGGAAGAATGAATACATGTATGTATACAGACAGAGCGATGTGAGAAAACCTGTCAAGACGTCGAACTAGACATTCCTTAGCTCGTCAATCATGCACCGGTCAGACGAGCCAACAACCCTAGTTATGTAGCAAGACACGCCCCCCTAATCTACTCCTGCTCAAGGACTTATAAGTATTATAGTAAAAAGAATTGCGCGAATGTAAAGGATGAACTATACATATTCGTCATCGGGCTTAATATTTTAAAGAAGTCTTTTTATATTCATAGGGACTGATGTGGTTTATAGATAATCTGCACTGTAAGACTCGTGCGTGTTTTTTAATGACTCAGTATGATGTAGTTGGCTAGATATGATATAGCATTCTGTTTTAATTATTTTAAATCTAAGACAACAAATTACACCTATTCGACTATTCGTATTACAAGACGGTATTTTAAGTCTTTCATAAATAATAATGAGTCGAGATCATCTTTTACGGAATTAAATTAATTTTATGTTATCTTTATATAGCCCAACTATTTAAATGTCTCATTAACTTTTATCGGGTTTACGCGCGGAATAATAACTAGGTGAATATGCGGATATTAGATAGGAAGTGTAAGAAACAAAATTCGTTTTTAAGGCTGATAAACTCGAGCTAGGCTCGGTGAAGCAGGTAGTGTCTTATTAACCTTTACATTTTGTGTCACATACATAATCGTCGACTGCGGTAAAACCCTTAAAGCTTAACAATTATGATCTATCAAATTAAGGTTTAAATTCGTTCAGGTAGATTATTTGTCATTTGATAATTATTACTATGGGTCATCAAAATAAATTATAGCTAAAACTTCGATATCTTGATGCTAATTTGTTAATTCAAATTCACTGAAATGGCAATATATTAGTATACCAACCTAAAATACCATGTCATGCTGTATATCTTTTTTGTTTATAGATTTTATTTTATGAATGCAAATTTCAAACAAATATTTTATGATGATGATGATTTTGTCTAAGACTGGAACGAGATCCAACATAAGCTCCATAGTCAAAGTTGTTCAATTTAATGGTCTTACGATATTAAGCTTGCAAAGTTGTACCTATACCTACCGTCTTTTACTCCCCGTATGTAGAGCTATAGGATTCTAGGTATAGGACTAGGCATAGACTAGTTGTAGACTAAAGAGTAGGTTTATACTATACTAAGTATTCTATAGAGTTACACTACACCTGTCCTAAGTGTAATTTAAGAAATGCAACACGTGTTAAGCGTAATGAATCAGGCAGCGTAATTTTTTTTGCAATGAAAAGTATATAGTCAACATAATTTCAATTAAAAACAATGGCATTTCGCATGCAATTTCAGATTACGTTTAGATATGTAAATTATTGTAAATTATAATAACTACTTACAATCAAGCTTATTATTTACGTCATGGCCGGTTTTGTTGACGTCTTCCCTACGAAACTCGACTTATTACGGTAGTAATTTCCATATACAATTCATTTTATTTTTCACATAGAATTAATATTTACAACGTGTTAGGGAGTACAGGTGCTAAAGCCAAAAGTTTTAAAATCGTCTGCGGTCGGGGCTTGTCCGCGGAACCCAATACGAAACTGTAGAATACCACGCTCTACCAAGTGAGCCAGAGTTGAGAATTACCGATCTCTGATCTACTAAACCCGTTCAGAGACGATATCTACTCGAAGTTCATACTTTTGTCGTGAAAATACTATCTCAAGTGTAACAAGTGTATCTTTATATTCCAGGTACTCATACGATACCCTGCTGGAGACAGCTAACTTCCTGCTCTCCCGCACCTCGATCCGGCCGCGCATCGGCGTCATTTGCGGCTCAGGGATGGGTTCGTATTGGAAAGAGGGTATATATTACTGCTTTGCCTATTTCTTTAGTCCTACAAAAGAAATATCTGTCTTTCGAGAAATAAAAACGCAATAAGTAGAGCTACAACAAAGCCCTAAGCGCAGTAGAGAGTAGGTACCTATTGTATAACCTAAAACTCTTACACAAGTCTCTTTGCGCGAAGATCGCAAGGTCTTTACCTACACAAAAATGCTAACAAGATCTGTTCAGTGGTGATGAAGAATGTAAATAACAAAGTTTAAATTTACTCTATTATCTGAATTTGGTGAAGGGTCTCTTCACTTCGCTTTTACGCGTCCATAACTTTTGTAAATACGGTGTATTTTTCTCGCAATATCTCTTCATGCATTACAATGCCGTTTCGTTCTACAGGATCACTAGCAGAGCACATTGATAACCCGGAATGTATACCGTACGAAGACATCCCCAACTTTCCTATCAGCACAGTTGAGGGTCACCACGGAAGATTGGTGTTCGGAAAACTTTCTGGAGTTCCCGTAGTCGCTATGCAAGGAAGATTCCATTATTATGAAGGATATCCTTTGTGGAAGGTTGGTTGATAAAGCAGTCTTTATATTGACGATCTATTTTATTGCTAGCTATAAGAGTACTATTATTTATTCTGTGCTATAAGTATCACAAGGCTGAATACCGAGTAGACCCGTAGACTTACCTAGATAGACGTTGCTAGATAGGAAATCAATTAGCTCTCTGTATTTTACTAGAAATATTATTTGTCTAGGAATTTGCTTAGACTAAGATTCCACTTATATTATCAACAACTATGATTGATTATGATTGGCTAATCTAATCACCAAGTATATAGCTATCCTTAATCAATCTTTCATCGCTTGTAGCTGCTGCTAATCGTTTTCCTACGAGAATAAAAAGTTTTCCCGGCATGAGTTATAGGTAGGTACCATATTAATCTTCACTTGAATGACCTTTATTAATAAACCCCACCTCAAAATCCATTGTATGGTTAAGGTTAGGAGTTAGCGGTGTCCATGACAGACAAACAGATATAGAGACTTAATTTTATACTACATATATATTGATATTGATAGTGTGAGAAAATTCCACGCAGAAAGCATATCTACAACAAATATTATTATTGAATGGAAAACACCAGAATAATAATTAACGTTATCAATTAATAAACTAGTAAAGTTTTTATATTATCCAACTAAACTAAAGATTATTTATGGTATGATCGTATGATGCAACTTTATCGATATAATTAGGCTGAGAAGTGACAAAAATTACGAAAGGTTTTTAATTGCGATAATTATATTATTATCCCAATTTAGGTACAATAACTCATTACTTAACAGGGTGTAAGAGATGGTGTGACGAAAACTTTGCAGGCGTGATCAGACCATGCAACAAAACAACTTTTTCTATGGAGGCTATTTTGGGAAACGTGAATGTCTTTAACTGACTTGGTATGGGAACTCGAAATATTTTTTCGTTTCCCGCTATAGCCCTCATAGTAAAAGTTGTTCAGTTTCATGGAAAAATTTTCGTTACACCGTCCCTTGCACCCTGTACAATACAATTACCTGATCTACTAATCATTATTTTCGGCTTTTAAAAATATACATTCGAAAACCTACAGAGCTACAAATCTACATTGAAAAAAAGCATGAAAAAATATTAGAATTTCTGAAAAAAGGGGAGCAAGCGATTAATTTTCGCCTCAACGATAAAACCGGAATTCCACAGATAATGAGGGTTCTAGTTAGGATAGATATGATAGTACGGAAGATAGAGCTGATGCAAGAGCGCGCGACCCCCAGCGGGGCCGGGTTATCACTTATTTGCGTCCGTACTGGCGACCCGATGATAATGATCGTACACAAACGATTTCTTACGTCGACTGTCAACAAACACGCGGGTGATCAATGAAATCCCCTTAGAATATGTACTTCCTCTCAGAATCTTTAATTTTACGGAGCATCAAGGGATTCAACGGGATGGTCCAGGCATATTTCGGCAAATATTTACATCTAATTCAAGAAGAAAGAACCTAGCGTCAAAAGACGCATGGCGATGACGATGAAGAGGTGCATTTTCCAGTAGTGAGATGAAGATGAATTCTGTCACCACAAAAACAGAAATAAATTCGAGAAGGACTTGCAAGCAAAATGCAGTTTGAATTTCCGGGATACCTAATTATGCCTAGTTATGATATGAGTAAGATAAAGGTCATTAAAATAGACACGAATGGAAAAGAGAAAACTCAAGAAGCTTATTTCTTTAGCGAAATTGTGAATTCCTTGTGTATACAAGGAACTCATTTATTAGCATGGTTTATATCTACATAGTTTATTTCATCCCCGCAAACTCTAAACTACACTAAATAAACCACTTTAACCTACTTTTTTGTTCTAGTGCTGCCTACCAGTCCGAGTGATGAAACTCCTCGGCGTCAAAACCTTAATAGCAACCAATGCCGCTGGAGGGCTGAACCCGGGCTTCAAGATCGGAGACGTCATGATCGTGAAGGACCACATCAACATGATGGGATTTGCCGGGAACAACCCCCTGCATGGACCCAACGACCCTCGCTTCGGACCCCGCTTCCCACCCATGAACAAGGCTTACAACTACGAGTTCAGGCAGATTGCGAAACAGGTAAGGAAATCGTTTCACATCTACACTATTTGTTCGAGCTGCGGAAACGTAGATAAGTTATAGTTTTTGTTAAGTAGCCTGTTCGATGTCCCACTGCAGGGCAAAGGCCTCCCTTCTTTCACACCCGTCTCGGTCTTGGGCCTCTAAATGCCGGTTCTGGAGAAAGGCCTCAATAGGTATAGCTAGGAAAAGCGAAACACAGGTGCAGAGGAACACATCATCGAAGAAAAACATAATAGTTTAGCTCTATGGTCCATTAGTTGATGAAACAGTGATTAGGGGAATGACACGATAAATATAGGCAATTCTATGCATGTGAATCTAAAGCATGTTTCTATTCCGATCAGATATTCGACACATTTTTTAAACATACTACGATTACCTAAGCTAACTTTAATCTAACTAAACATACCTATTTGTGATACTAGAAGCCCAAATAGAACTAAATTAGGAACGAATTACTCATAATAACAAACTTATTGCTTCATGTCAAAAAGATCTAGAAAAATCTGTTCGAATGGAAAGATTGGTTACATAAAAACAATAAGATAGTGCGTTTTAAAATAGCGTTTCAATTGAACGCAACACTGGTTTCATTAACATCACTATGGGCGGGTTATCGCAGGTCAGCTCTTGCGCACGGAGGAAGACTGCCTCGACAATAAACAACGATAGCATTGTGCTTTTTTTACATTTTTAAATCGATATATTGTCACTGCTGCGCATTTAAAATTTATTCTGTTCAAATATAATTCTAATCTAGATGGCGCGTTGCACATACCTAGATCACAGATATACCTACGTACCTACCTATCAGATTTATTTACTTCTTACGAAAAGAAAATATTAATGATATTGATGCTCAAAGCGTGAACGTGACAAAGCGTGATCATAAAATATATCTGCTCTGTAAAATATAGCTACATATAATGACATGGTGAAAATATAACTCTACAAAATTTTACAATAACATTAGGTAATAAATATTATTTGGCTATAAAATGACACTTGCTAACGATAAAAAAATCCTGGAACCAATTTTTTTTATCTTCTTAATCCAGCAGACAGACGAATGCTATTTTTTTATCTACAGAACTCCGGAACTTGTCTGGGTCATTAATAGAATAAAATAAAACTAACTATAAATAAGTGCGTAATAAATACTTCAGACTTAATTCAACGTTTTTCAAAATATGAAAAGTAATATCGTATACTAACTTTTAGTTAGTACAGACGTCATCCCAAAATAGGGAAGTGTGACATTTTAGTTTAATATTTTTATTATACAAAAAGTAGTTTTGTAACGTTTTAAAAAGAAGCTCATTTAACCTGTAAGTCAAGTAGCCAATTGGTCATAATAGAAGCAGCTCGCAATAGGTTTACGAATAGTAGAATAGAAATTACTAATATTTCCCGACAGAAAATTATACGTGCCTACTCGTATCGTAACCCACACATGAATTTTATTACAGATAGCGAAGGAGCTGAAAATTGACGACATAGTCAAAGAGGGCGTCTACACATGCCTCGGGGGACCCAACTTCGAGACCGTTGCGGAACTGAGCATGTTGAAAATGTTAGGAGTTGATGCCGTTGGAATGTCTACAGTGCACGAGGTAACATACATTTCACAAGCATAACCATCAAAACAAAAAAGTCGACTGTGGTTTCAAAGTTATTTTTTGAGTCTTAAAACCGCCATTTTGTATTTATGTTAATATAGTCAGTGTCACTCGCGCTGCTATAGCCTCCTAGTCGGATATAACCGTGCCGTTTGATTTGTTTGCTTGTCCGCATACTTGTTAGGTTCATACTCTCAAAGAACATAGCCCTTTTTCTGAGGCAGTCAGGTCAAAATGTAAATCAGTTAAAATCATTGTGTGCCGAAGTCTGCTGAATAAAAATCGTTTCAGTTTCGTCGCGATAGCATGTCAGCTGGATAGTTTTGTAGTCTACTAACAGTTTGAAGTATAGAAAAACACAGTGGCAATACAATGAAACTTGAGTGTCGATGGCGGCGTTTATAGACGGCGTTACAATGACAAATAAATAGAGGATCAACGCCTAATCATTTTGATCTTATTAATCTATGTTCAGCTTAGCCTAATACTTCTTCCAATGTCAAACAGATAGATTGAAAAATTAATAATCCATGATTGATTAGAAAAATAAATATCTGTGTGTCGTAAAATTTTCCACAGTCCACAGCCTTGTACCCAATTTCTCGTTTCCTAAATTCTATATCGCACTCTATGAACTTAGATAAGAATTCTAACCTTTTGGATATAATCAAGCAGCTGTTTAATTGTTACAGTTCGTTGACTAAACATTCTGTGTTAGTTAGTCAATAGTTTTGATCACCTAGAGAGTAAAGTCGGTCTTCAGGCAACTCTTGAGTGCCCTTGGCGGGGGTAAAATGCTTGCCAGGAGTTGTAGCTTATTATCATGTTATTAAAAGTATGGTCATTGGAATAGGCCATATTTGACAGCTGTCAAGATCATGGTAATGCTATGAAATAAGGTCTATTTTTCTTTGATGACATGTCCTTTAGTATGGGTTTGACAGTTGTCAAGTTCTATTCGAACGGCAATACTTTATTTTTGCACCGTGCTGACGAAATATGTACGTTTCTAAAATTCCAGGTAATCACAGCACGACACTGTGACATGAACGTGTTCGCTCTGTCGCTGATTACGAACGAATGTGTCACGTCGTACGACACAGACGAAGAGGCCAACCACGAGGAGGTTTTAGACGTCGGCCGCATGCGACAGGACATCCTGAGGAAATTCGTCGCTACCCTCGTCGACAGATTCGAAAAGGCGGGAAAAAGCCCTTGAAATGCAATCCAAGTACAAATAGAGAAAACTGAAAAGAGAGTCTGATTGACACGCTCGAGGACTTGTTTCGTTTGTAAGTTGTATAGGAAATTAAGGATGTACGATCTGCCGATATCCTTTATTTTAGTTAGTGAGCATTCACTAGTATAGATAGTAAATAATATTATAATATTTTATAATTACGAATATTTATAAATAACATTTATTTATAGCAATATATTTTAATAGCGAATTACAACTATCTAGGAATAAGAAATAGTATAAATTAGGATTAAAACCCGCCAATACATAATTAGTAGTATGTGAATAAATATAGGAAAAATAAGTTGATTTAGTCAGAACCTCATTTTGTTTTTAAAACATAAAAGGAACATGATCTGTGACTATGTGTAATAATAAGATATTGAATGAGAATAAAACATACATATTTTCAAATTTTATCGTTTAATTTTTAAATATTATACAATAATACAAAATACCAATAAATAAATAGATTATAAGTAAAATAATAGTCGTAGACACTCAGACACTGAATAGATTGTCTGTCACAGACATTTGAGGCAATGATGATGGTGAATAGTCTTAGAAAATAAATAACGATATACTCGTCTAAAACTAAATAACAAACAGATTATAAAGAATAAATGCTAGATTTGTGCAGCGAAAAAAATGTGATTAGGTGGGGCATACAAACATAATGGATAGGTAGATAAAATTAAATTGGACGAAATAATATTGTAATCACTTTTATCATAATAAATATCAAACTTACACTATTGCCTGCTTGTTACAATAATTGATTCAAATTACTTTATGACTAGCAGAAAGGCCAACTTTTAGTCCGATTTACTGTAAATACCCTTTGACTGGATAACATTAAACGTAAGTAATATTATGTATTTAGTACTTACGTAGGTAGATACTTCTATGCAAAATCTCGGTGTGCCTTCTTCATTCGTAACTAGTTCTTCGGAAACAAATGTGCTACGTCCTTGCAGGCAGAGCTTATCGTAGGGAACTTATATTCGAATTTGTATTCTAATACGCGTTTCGGTGTGACGTGCTGTCCTTTGGTCATGATCATAGCGCGTTCTTCGTTGAGGAGCAGGTTGAGTATCGCTTCTGGGACCGGGAAGAGCGCCGGCCTGTGCAACGCTTGAGCGAAAGCCTAGAACAAACGTGAAATTGGATTTATTTATACACACTGTATATTTGATTCCATATTCATGCTGATCAAGTTCAGAAAATATATGTATTGTCTCTTAGGATATAAGGCTAAGAAAGCCTGAAACATTATTTTTGAAAAGTAAGCAAGGTAGAAGTGACGATAACAACCGTATTTTTACGGCCATTAACGCTCTGCCTACCCGGCAAAGTTTAAAAAAGCGTATGTATGTGTTAATTTTTAGCTACGCCTCCAGCCAGGCCTAATATGATTAAGCTTACTTGCACTTGACGCATAACAAAATTATCTTATAATTGTTAAATATCAGTTAGAAATAATTTGCATCAATCAATCAACATGGAATACGACCAACGTAAAAAACCTTCTCACTAACTTTTGTAAAGTCTTCGTTCGTGATAACTTGCGGCGCAACACCATTCAACACCCCGTTGACTTCTTTATGCTCTATAGCAAACTGTATCATCCTGGCGATGTCATCCACGTGTATCCACGGCAGGAATTGCTTGCCGGAGCCGATGCGGCCGCCCGCGCCGAAGAAGAAAGGCAGAAACATGTTCTTTATCATGCCGCCCCACCGGCCTATCACTGCGCCGGATCTGATTATAACCTGTAGAAGTTATATGTAATAAAATATTTTCATAATACTTTTGGGAAGGTTTTGTTTTGTGTAGAAATGTATCTGGGTCAGTCTGAATTTTTCTGCAGAAAGAAGCTCAGGGCACATCAACAATCATAGCCACAATCTTTTGAAGTTGTATATATATCATTATTGTAGAATCCCTTCACACTTTAAATGCCTGCTGTGGATATTAATTACTCTGTTACTATAACATGGAGTTTTTTAAAAGTGAGATTGGATTCTTTTCCTCAACATAGCAAGAAAATCTAAAATCTGGTCTGCTGGGATAGATTTTTTTAGTAATAAGCTGACCTGTTGTGTATTGTTCTCAATGTCCTTTGTATTTTTTGACTGTCCCGATGGC
Organism: Keiferia lycopersicella; assembly: GCA_029255805.1. NCBI lineage: Eukaryota > Metazoa > Arthropoda > Insecta > Lepidoptera > Gelechiidae > Keiferia > Keiferia lycopersicella. Next base: position 7,412,487 of record JARACZ010000010.1, read on the forward strand.
GTAGCGGATAGTATGCCTGCCTTCTACGCCGAGGGTCGTGGGTTCGATCCCCACCGGACACAAATATTTGTTATGTCAATTATCAAATATTTGTGTCGAGTCTGGGTGTTTTCTATGTATAATATGTATTTATTTACAAAAAAGTTAGTATATAAGTATTAGTATCAGCTATCTAGTTCCCATAGTACAAGCTTTGCTTAGTTTGGGGCTAGATGGCGCTGTGTAAATTGTCCAGGATATTTATTTATTTATTTATTTATTTATTCTATTGTGTACAATAAACGGTTAAATAAAATAGAATCAGGTGGGATAGGCTTTTTCGCCTACAAAAAATAACTAGATTGAAAGACACTTACTAATCTGACTGATGGGTCTACTTCTTTAGCAGCTTCTTCTACTTCAACAACAAGCTGTGAAAAGAAATCCGAAGGTACCACTTCAGAGTGTTCATCATATTTCTTATCCATAGAAGGAGTATATGCCCCCACTCCTGTGATGACTACAAACACTTCAGGCTTTTGCTTCATACCATTAATGGCTTTTGCCAACGCTCTGGTAGTAAAAACCCGGGAGTTCTGAACATTCTGTTTGAACCTGAAATCATTTGAAATAAATCAGTTATATTCATTATTATGTTGAAAAAACGAAATATGCAGTTAAAATCAATGTAAAAATCTGATTAAAAGGTAATTTTGTGTTGTATAAAAAGGTTCTTGTGGAGAATAGGAGTGAGAGTAAATTCAGAGAAGCAGAGTTCCCAAATTAATATGAAGAATTTTGTCTTCAATCAGGAGAAGTTTTACAAAATATTCTAGGGGTCCCTTTTTCTATAACATTGAGAACATAACTTATTACTAATATAAACTTGACTACAAATAAATTAAAATGGTACTTTATAGTTTGTAAAATTTAGCTTGATACCTGTGACATTTGGAACTATAGTCTATAAGTTTAGGTAAACAAATTTTTGTAAACTAATTCTGTATGAAACTGACAGTTCAGAAGTGTCACTTTCATACAAAGTTTATTTACAGAAAGATAAGTACCTAAACTTACAGACTATAATGCTATGATATAAAGTCCATTTTCCTTTGTTTACTATGAAAATGGACCTTATATCATAACATTATATCAAGCAAAATTTTACAAACTACAGTTCCAATAATGGTGCTAAATTATATCAAAATTAACACCAGTCTTACCCAGGTGTCCAACGTTTAGTGAAGTCCATAAACTGTTGACCAGCACAGTTGACTACTGCATGGGTGTTCTCTGGGAGTCCAGAATCCTGAATGTGCGTCCAAGAGATGTTGCTAGCAGCAGGCATGCGTGAGACATTCACTATATCATATTTGCTGGCCCTTAGGAGCTCGCCCAAATGCTGTCCTATAAAACCTGTGCCGCCACCTGTAAAATAAGACGCGTAAGTATACTCTGACCCGTGTAAGTATAAGAATAAAGAAGTTTTTATTTTTAGTGGTAGTTTTTGGCAATCCAGGAGATCCGAAAGATGATATGTCTACAAGATCAGGGTAGGTAATATTTTTTTGAAGACCAAAAATTATATTAGTGATTCGGCAAGATAATTTATTAATTGTTAGCACAAATAACTCACCAATTAATACTTTTTGTGCCATTGTTTTGGAGGTTATGTAACACCAAACAAGCCGTAAATTTTTAGAAAAACCACACCGCTCACTTTACATTGAATTTATATTTTACCCTCGGGTTTCGTGTTATTAATATGAGCTGTAATATACAAAATAAGGTGTTAGAATATATTTTGGAGCGCTAGTTCGGGCCGGATTCAAGATGAACAGCTGTTGATTGAAGTTGTTGTGACATTATTACTTTTAATTGCAAGCCTGTGTACATTCCACAACTTTTATTTTTAATTCTCTGAGAAGGCGGTATATTCACAAAGCCGAAGCCCACAAGAAAAGTCAAGATAAAAAAATAAGAAAGTAAGGACGGGCTCACATGTAGCGCTATTTGGCGCTCGCGATTTTCAGTAGTGTAAAACTAGAAAACGAATTATTTGTATCGTAATTCGTCTGCTGGCTGGATTGATTCGCTCAGGCGTCGGTTTGAGTATGCCAGCTATATTGAATATCCAATAATTCTAAATCAATCCATTTTTCACTTTGGTATCAAACGGTCCGCGCCAATTTGCGCTAGGTGTATGCTGGTCCTTATGACAAACGTCAAAACCGAAGACAAAAAAACAACCCAAAATTTTGAGAGAAAAACTTTAGTTGATTAAATAACGATGATTTCGTTGTATATAGAAGATGGTGTAGCATATGTATGGAACTCGGAAGGTATTATTTAGCATAAATAAAGTTACAGTGGAAAATTGATTATAAATTGATTTAAACGTTTGTTGATTCAGATTGGTTTATTCTACGGTCCAAACATCGTATCTGCGGCTCACCGATTGGATCTATTCCTTCGTTTCCTCGTCAGAATGAATTTACAGGTTTGCACTATACAATACGTTAGTATCCCAATATAGTTAGTGACTATATATTTAAAAGAAATAGTGGTCAATGCATGTCATTTATTTTATCTAGTCTACTTTAAATACAACCACAATACAGTGCGTTTCATTAATTTTACAGGTTTACCAATGGCTCTTATGTGTGAAGAAGCAGCATTGTTGGAGGAGAAAGGGATTTGTGAGCTGTATGAATTGCCAAATATTACCAATAAACCTTCTGATGAAGTCAAAGAAGAAGTTGTTGCTGTTGAAGAAAAGTATGAATATGAACCTTTTGTACAAACTTAGTTCCACATCAAAACCCTGAGGTTAAGTAGCTAATGCCAACAGAGAAACCGCATAAGGCAAGGAGAATGAAAATGCTTTTAGTTTCCAGTTGTTTGCTTTATTTTCCAATTGTTTTAATTGTCTTTGACAGAGGTGTGATATCTGTTTCTATGTATTATTTGGTTTTGGATCAATGGTAAGATTTAACCCTAGAGCTGATTGTTTAATGTATTAACAGTCCCACTGAACATGAAGACAAGCTGCAATTTATGATTGTTTCAAAACAACATTTTGTTATCCTTTGTAGGGTTCTTGAGGAGCAAACAGAGGCTATGAAGAAAAGGAAAATCGAACAACTTTCACAGAAAATAGATATAATTATGGCTGGCAAAAGGCAAAAACTTTTGTCAAAAGGAATCACTGGTAAATAATTGCAATACTAATACCAAAATTGCCTGAAGAATTCCACTTTAGGCTTTTCCACCTGATATGTCTTACATTGTGTTGGATGAATTGTTGTTACCCACCAGATAATACTAAGAGATGCCTTAAATTTTAATCTATTTTATTTTTCAGATATACAACTAGACAAGCAATCACTGCTACAAGAAGAAATAAATAAGCTACAGGCTGTTGCCCCAGCCCACTTACTTGTTCACTTACCAACAGAACATCATTTACTTACTGGTAAGAATCTTGAATGCCAAGAGTGATCTAGTCTAGATGGCGTAATGAATGGATTGTTTGTTGAACTTATGTCCTAGGTAGTTAATTATATTTTTAAATTATACAGGGTGTTAGGGACAGCGTCCCGAATACTGATAGGGTGCAAGCAGACCATGAAACTGAACAACTTTCCCCTAGGAACATATGTCAGGAAACAACAAAATATTTTGGACCTCCCATACAAAATTGCGATCAGCTGACTGCATTTACTATAGGAAACCAAAAATTTTTTGATTTTTTCTGCAATATGGTTCCTAGGGAAAAGTTGTCCAGTTTCATGGTCTGCTTGCACCCTCTCAGTATTCGGGATGCTGTCCCCTACACACCATATAACATAATTTATTTACAGAAAAGAAAAAGGTTGGAAAGGAAGTATTAAAACCTAGCATTACCGAGGATGATGGTGCTACTCGTTATTCAATATTTAAGGACCTCTGGGAAAAAGGACACTATATTACAAGTGGATCAAAGTTTGGCTCAGACTTTTTAGTATATCCAGGTAATCTAAAATTGAAGTCCTCTGTTACTTATCCTGGCTGTAGAGAAATAGCTCAAAATATCTTATGGAGCACCAAAAACTGCATATGTAGATTTTTGTGGAGGAATATGAAAAGTCTCATAAATGCACAAAATGCAAAGATGCACAGAAGCACAAAAAGAAAGGTGTCTTCAAAAAATTTAAGATAAGTTATGCACTATTTTAGTATTATATGCTTGCAATCTAAGTACATTTACAGTCTATCCTATTTTAGTTTTATTGATCATATTTATCATTTTCTTTTTAGGAGATCCAGTGAGGTTCCATGCAACATACATGTTACGATGTATCAGTGACCAAAAGTCCTTCCAACCCAAGCACTTGGTTGCCTATGGGAGGTTGTCCGTAGCTGTTAACAAAATGGCCGTATTGGCTTGCTGTGCAAGTGATGGAAGTGTTGAATATCAGACGTTACAATGGCATGAGAGTGTTAATGGATAGTCAATAAGAATAATAAACGTTTATATAAAAAAAGTTCTTTTCTGTTGCCCAGGCCAATATCAGCAACACACAAAGTTAAAAATAGGTAGGTAGGTACATTCTGGCACTGCTGAAAAATTAGGTAGGTACATTTTGGCACTGCTGAAAAATTATGTACCTACCTACTGATGATAATCAACTTTGTATTAGTGGTAGAGTATTGGATAGACGAAACGAAAGTATGAAAGAGTACAGCGACACCTATTTTTCAAAAGTAGTATATTTTACTATTCAAATTCAAAACCACCCATACACAAGAATACAGCGCCATCTAACGTCGAATATTATGATGCGTTTTCATAGCGTGGTTTGAGGAATAAACTAGTGTAAGAGCGAGACAACGTGATGAAAATTGCAGAGCGTTTTTTCATTTGAACTTTATGACTAAATATTTAGCAATTATTTTAGGCGCATTTTACAAACAAAACGTCAAGTCACAGTCACCGATTCACCTGCTGTTTTTAAAATTTCTGATAATTCCGTGATTAATATTGGAAAATCATAATTTTTTATTGAAATGGCTGACCCGGAACTGGAACAAATCAGACAACAACGCCTTGCTCAGCTACAAGCTCAACAACGCGGGGTATGTTGATCGTTAATGTTACCTTGTAGGTTAGGTCTATTTTAGGATTTCGTGTTTTACTTGCCGATTTCTCTTGAATCGGAGGAGAAAATGGCAATTCCTCTGAATCTGAGGATACAATTTCAATTTCTCTGACAATTCTGCCATATCTTCGCCGGCATTTCCAATTACTTCTTAAAAATTAATGCACTGAGCAAGACACCATCTTTTACTTATAGATAAAAGTATAGTCCGGTATAGTCTGACCGATTGGAAGGTAGTATGGCCGTGACCGTGAGCTTAAACCGCAGAAATCGCAGCAACTAGCCACCCAAGGCATATTATTATTAATACATATTGATTGTTTGATCATAATCAAATATTTTTCAGGGAACTGGCGATCCAAACAATGCAAAAGCTCAAGAAGAGAGAATGCAACAGATGGAGGAAGCAAAGCATACTATCCTCGCTCAAGCTCTCAGTCAAGATGCTAGAGCCAGATGTAAGAAGAAATATTATTATTATTATAAAGATAAAACAACTTACACAATACAAAGGTCCTTGTACACAATGTTATTGGATGGGATAGTTGATTCTTACTGGAAAAAATATATTTCTTATAAGTGTCTTATTGTAATCTGGCTTGATCCAGTGTAAAACCCCTATTGTAACACCTTTTTTCATGTTTTTTATAGGTTTGAACTCTGAGGGTAGTAAGATTTAAAGTGTTTTGTAGAAATGAGGCCATAAGAACCATAATTAGGTTTCATTATTGAAAACAGAATTAGATTAAATTGTTTGTTTATTTTTAAGTGTCCTTTTTATTTCCTTAGTGAACAACGTCAAAATCAGCAGACCAGAGAAAGGTGCAATGGTTGAGAATATGATATGCAGAATGGCTCAGATGGGGCAAGTCCGCACCAAGATATCTGAGCAAGAGCTGATACAGCTTCTGGAGTCAGTGAACCAGCAGATGCCCAAATCTGGCAGCACTGTTAAGTTTGACAGAAGGAGGGCAGCTCTTGATTCCGATGATGATGAAGACTTTTAGCATTCTGTTAATTTTAATTTAAGCTTATTTTTAATTTGATGTCCACAAAATGTCTTAGACTCAACTGTTTCTCATTGTTCAAATATTTGTGAACAACAAATATGTGTGTAAAATAAGATATAAGAAAAGACCAAGTATTTGTGAACTTTTAAAATAAGAAATCAAAATAGTCAACAGAGACTAGGCCTGCACCTAAGAAATATGGTTCCAATGCTTGCTGCCATTTAAATACCATAAATCTGGGTTTAAACCCTCGCCCAAGTACATTATTTTGATTTATTATTTTTACCCTTGTGACAAATTCATAAGCCTTATTTGAAGCTTGTAAATACTTATATGTATGGCATTTTAAATGCAAAGGTATGAAGTACCCTTTGAGTTAGTTGCTAATCTTCTGCCATTTCCCAATCTAGGCAACCCCATATTATGAATTATGTTTTCGCTTATGCTTGGTGAACGCCTAATGTGGGGTCTATAAATCTGTAAAATATAGGATGATCTCTGTGACGTTTGTGACCTTGGGGCAAGTGCTATGACATAAAGTTCAATTTTTTTGTAAATAAAGGAAAATGTACCTTATGTCATAGAATTTGCTCCAAGGTCACAAATGTTACAGGGATCATCCTATATTTTACAGACGTATATCCATCATATAGTTAAAACACACTTTTGAACTTTAGCTTTGTTTAAAAATGTGCTTTTATTGTTTTAGAAAGGCTTATTATGAATGAACTTGTATTTTTGCTGGTGGAGCTGATACATTTATACTAACACATTAAATAGTACTTATTTACTCACAATGCTGATTTTTAATAACCACATTAAATTTGTTAGTTTTAAAACCTTACTGAAGACTAGATAAGTATTTATAAAATAAACGAATGTTTTTCTAATTTTTGTTACAATTTATGAAGTGCTTTCGACTTCCTATACTCCGTAAAATTTAGGTTGGTACCTGTGACGTTTGACAGATCCATACTAAAAGGAACAAACAAAGGAAACAAAGGAAAATGTTCTATATGTCTATGCATTTGCCCGAAGCTGACCAACGTCACAGGCGTCAAGCTATATTTTAATCACTAAAAGCCGTCACTTTTACTTACGTTAAACCATGTAAATTTTAGGCTTTAGGCTGACCACCTATATAGTAGTGATACAATATTTTTTACTGAAATGAAGATAGAGTAGTGATACAATATTTTCTGAAAATTCAAATATTTTTAAGACAGCGAAAGCGACCGTATTTTTACGGCCGTTTTCGCTCTGCCTGCTCCGCAAGGGATAAATAAAGCCATCTCGGTTTAGGGAAACATGATGATAATATAGTGATTATTAAGATGAGGTCTTTATTTGCGACCTAACTGACAAAATCTCACCTTTGCTTTTGGTTTACTGGGTCGCCTGCATAATAAAAGAGTACCCAGTTTTGTCGTACTGTTCTGATGACTATTACTTGTTATGTTATTATAAATAGAGACGCGCCAACTACCGACTATATCAGCTTAAAATCTGCCAACTAATATTAGTTACTAGCGGCCCGCCCAGCGACTGCGCCCGCATAACGCATTTTCCAGTGGGAATTAGATGATTTTTCGGCAAATGTTATTCATAAAAACCTTCCTCTTAAATCATTCGATCTATTTAAAAAAACTGCATCAAAATCAGTTGTGTAGTTTTAAAGAATTAAGCAAACATGTAGTGATTTCATCAAGATCTCATGAATGATAGTTTGTGGCCACAGTTTGAAAGATTATTTACAAAAACAGCCGTTGACGTTTCATTTCTTTTATCGTCATTGTTTCATAATCCGCTTACAGAAGGGTCTTGATTGTTATCGATTCATTAAATTATCATTGGAGTATCTCGTGTAGTATGAAGATTACGATTTACATAATGTTTTGCAGTTTTTAAGTAAAATACTTACGCTAGTAGGTTACAAGATGATTGTAAAATTCTACGAAGCTTGATCAATCCACAAAATTCTACATATATACATAAATCACGGCTATGTCCCTAGCGGGGTAGGCAGAGCGTTAACGACCGTAAAATTGTCGCCACGTCTGACAAATGTTTGAGGGTTGTTTCAGATAAGTCGTGTGTAACTAAAGTGACAGGTTGTCAGCCTGTCGCCTAGAATTGCAATACACATGAAACCCTCGAGTCCCTTAGTCGGCTTCTACGACACCCACAGGAAAGAAATGGGATGATGCTATTCTAAACCGGCATCACAAAATTCTAAAATAGTTGAAAAACAATCTCAAATAAACCATTACCTGTGGCATTACAACGAAGCTACAGGCTACAATTCTACAGGTGAAATTCGATGTACATTGCGTAGCCAGTGGGACATAATAAAACCAGGATTTTTGACCCGCTACGCAATGTTGGTCGAAAATATTGAAATAAATAGGTAAGTACCTACCTACTATAAAAGGTGACCGATACCGAATAGGTACAAAAAGGATGGTACCTATTGAAATATAGTTCAATTATTTCCCCTACTTAGTTAAAAAAACTGGCCACGAGCGTTTCAGAAACGTTCAAATACAGGGTGTTTGGAAGAGTGATAACTTCCTTTCAAGGGATGGAACAGCCGATAAAAGGTATAGGGGAAATCATCTAACTTTGCTACGATACAACGCGTCGTATATAGCCCGTAGCAGTGTTACGAAACCAAATAAGAATCCTCCGGCCTACAAGCCCTATATTTAATTGGGTGTGTCCGTGTGCGCTAACACTCTCTTGGCTTCTTGATTTAGTAAACACTACGGCTGGTTTCAGAGCGGCGCGTCTCAGCAGCGCTGCCCAGGCGCGCGCGGCTCGGGCGCGCGCCTGGGCAGCGCGTTCGCTGTGAAACGACATTCAGACGCGCGCGCTTCGTTGTGGTGTACGGTCGAGTGCAGAGAATCATTATGCCAGCAAACGTAATCACTATATTAGCTATATACGTTATATGGAAAAGAGTGCAACAACGACGTCTTAAAAGATTGCAAGTTGACGCTACTGGCAATCGAAGGAGATCCGACCGCGGCGCGGCCGAGACGCGGCCCAAGACGCGTCACTATGAAACGCTACATACAATCTAGTGTAATGCGAGGCGCGCGCGGCTGGGCAGCGCTGCCGAGACGCGTCGCTCTGATACCAGCCTACAAAGAAAGAAATGAGCAGGTATATATGATTTGAATCAAGTAATACTAGGAAGTACCTATTTATTATTTTAGATCATACTTCTAGATGTTACTTACCTTATCTCATTGACTGTTTATTGACTCGAAATCAGCGCAAACAAGGTGTAAATAATCCTTTTGTGCTAATTTATCTGTGATACTTTTTATCGGATTTAATTCCTGTAATCCATACTCAGATTTAGTTATAAAAGTCATGGACGCTTGTTTTGCGAACGACTGTTGCGAATCATGTTAGTGAAGGTAGTCGGGCTGTTATTGTTTGGTGCGGCCTTGGCGGCTGCCAGGGTGTCTCCGCAGGCGGAGCACATTCAGCAGTTGGTACGAAGCGGAGACATCGACTCTAAGATAGCAAACGATATCATTGAAGATGCCTCCCTAGATGTGGTATGTTTTTTTACATTCCAGTGGGTGCTACCTACATACTTTACAACAAATATTCAAAGTTTTCTACGTAGGTTTCTAGGTCTGGCTAATATTGTTGTGTCTATAGTTTAGGAAATATAATAATAATAATAATAAATTTCTTTATTAAGCCAACTTAGGACCATTTAGTTAATACAACAAACACACTTAAAAACTATGTTATTTAGACAACAAAAAACAAAAAGAACTTAAAATTAAAATTAAACATGATTTTGGCCCCGTACCCTTCTCACCAATGTATTCTGCCAATGATCAAGCATTGGTGAGTCAGGTAGGGCAGCCAGAGTTTTGAGGATGCTGTTGTCGCTGCCGCGCAACCTGGCAAGTACAGACGCTGTTCTTTTGCGTATTATAGCAAAGAAGTCGTCTGTCCTTGCCTCAGCGAACATACCAGATGCGCTGCAGTAGCGCGACAGCCCCATCAGCATCCTAAAACCATTATTATATTGAACACGAAGGGCGTTGAAAGCCTTCTGCGTATAATTGGTCCACAAGCTGCACGTGTAGAAGGATTGACAGTATGCTTTAAAAAGCGTGATCTTTACTTCTTCACTACAACGTGCAAACCTGCGGGCCAACATGTTGCATCTAGCCGCCAACGCCCTCCGCTCCCGTTCTACATCTGCATTGTCCTTAAGGTCCTCGGTGATAAGATGCCCAAGGTATTTAAATGTTTCCACTCTCTTCAGAGGGATACCATTCAGGTTAATTACTGGGTCATAATTTATTTTTCGACCGGGGGCCTTAATGACCATGTACTCACTTTTTTTCACGTTATAGAGCAGCCCATGTTTTTTGGCATACTCCTCACATATAATTCGAGCCAATTCAGCTTCCCGTTTCATAATCGAATCTGCTCAATTTATATTTCTTAAACTATACCTACTTTTCCTCGGTACAATCTATGGTGTTTCCACCGCTATTAATATTGTCTTATACATATAATACGGTCCAATTATTACTTGTGTAGTTAATGGCTGCCATTTAACTTCAAGAATTCGGTGGAATAAAATTTATTTGTGTTGCAGCCCGACTTGGTACACAAGTACAACTACCCGCTGGAGGTACACAACGTTGAGACTCCGGACGGCTACATGCTGGAGTTGCACAGGATCCCCCATGGTCGTGACAACTTCACGAGTCCCGGGTCCAGACCTGTGGTCTTCCTCATGCACGGTCTGCTTTCCTCTTCCGCCGACTGGGTCTTGATGGGGCCTGGCTGTGGATTGGGTTAGTCATACCATTTCCTCTTATAATACCAGAAGTACCTAATACTTGTTTTTGATTTGGGAATTTACCTAAGTGCTGAAAAAATATGAGTTGTTTGTTTCGGAGACTAAAAACATACCCTCGGCCCTACTAAAACAGTCGAAATAAGCTGGTGGCTTACATTATTGAAGGTGTCGTTGAGCGCTAGCGAGACCTTAAATAATCGGCTGGTGGTATAAAAAAGAAGTTTATATGAAGTTGTTTGTTTTAGACTTGATCAGTATAACTCATTCAATACCTACGTAAAACATATATTCATAATGCTGGATGATTTTTTGCTTAATGCTTCTCTAAAAAGAACTATGTACTTTTTTAACCCTATTTTTTCAATTTAGCTTATATCCTGGCTGATGAAGGCTACGACGTGTGGATGGGCAACGCCCGTGGCAACTACTACTCGCGCCGCCACCGCAGACTGAGACCTGACGCCCTGCTCAGCACCAGGTTCTGGGACTTCTCCTGGGACGAAATCGGTGACATCGACTTACCCACCATGATAGACTACGCTCTCGAAAAAACTGGAAAGAAGAGACTGCATTACGTAGGACACTCTCAAGGAACCACCGCGTTTTGGGTTATGGCGTCTCTTAATCCAGAATACAACGCCAAAATCATATCAATGCACGCGTTGGCTCCAGTCGCTTATATGGCGCACAACAGGAGTCCTCTGTTGAGAATCATGGCGCATTACTCAGACGATATTTCGGTAAGTAAACTGGACAGTAGGTAGGTATTATCCTTAAGTAAGTACCTAGGTACCTACTTAAATCTGCTATGTATAAACGTATCTAAATTTGTATTTACAGGGCCTCTTGAACGTAATCGGAGTTGGAGAATTTATGCCTAACAATCAAATAATGACCTGGGCTGGACAAAGGTTGTGCATGGACGAAGTTGCTATCCAGGCTGTATGCAGCAGTATCATGTTTTTGGTTGGTGGTTGGAACCCTGCTCAGCATAATGCGGTAAGATGTCTAATTAACAGTTTATATGGAGTATCAAGAAATCCACTCAAGACTAACGCTTCTTTATGTTCACTTACACTTTGTTTGTCCACAGACTATGCTTCCCGTGAAGTTAGGACATACTCCCGCTGGCGCATCAGTAAAGCAGTTCGTCCACTACGGGCAGAGCATCTCAGACCGCGGTTTCCGCCGCTACGATCACGGCAGACTGGCCAACTTGAGGAAGTATGGGAGAATGAGCCCCCCCAGATACGACCTTTCCAAGATCACTTCGCCAGTCTTCCTGCACTATTCCGCCAGTGACCCGCTAGCAGAAGTACCTGATGTGATGAGACTATTCAGAGAACTCGGGCAGCCAGTTGGCTTGTTCCGAGTCCAGGATTCTAGGTTCAGTCACATGGACTTTTTGTGGGCAATTGACGCTAGACCATTAATATACGACCGCGTTATCAATCTCATTAAAGCAACCAACGATGTCTAATTTCAATATATAATGTCTAATATATCGGAATCTGAATAGCAAAAATAAAAAAATTCGGAGCTGAAAAAAGCGTACCTACCTATATTACTTTCGTCTTTTTTATTTCTTTGCCAGAGCAAAAAGCGCAAGTTCAATCGTGCCATTGCTGAAACGTTTTTTTACAGTTGTTAAAATAGGTATAATGCAATAAAAAGCTAATACTTTATAGTACTGTAATAAGGTCGGTATCTGATAACTGGTATCTGTTGCAGTATCGCAGTCCGTTGAAGTTATAACAAGGAGTAAACTCGTGTGATAACAATCACTAACTTTTATTGCAGCTCATTGGGTCATACTATCTGTTCTGTTTACCTGATCTAGTTAAACTTTTCTCATTATAACTGGGGAATTTTATTTGAATATGTAGTATAATCTTCTGTACAATGGCGTTATAGCATAGTCTGAAGATCGTTAGGAAGCAACGACAACAAACTATTATAATTATAATACAATTTCAAATTGTTTTATCCACATGGAAACTAGTTTTATTTCCAACGACTGCAATGAAATGGATAATATCAAATAATAAAACCTATAGCTGATAATATTCTTATTGCCTCTAAGGTACATATGGGTGATTCCTGGAGAACATAATTAAGGTGTTTAGGCCTGGGCAGGACATCGATTTTAAAAATTATTTATAATTTGTAGTTACAATTTATTTAACAATAACTTTTTAATAAAATGTTCAACCCTGATTCCAAGCGCGACATAGCCCGTCGTTAAAGTCAGTTGCGTTTGCACCATTATAGACCTTATGTTGTGAGGTTGAACGGTGTTTTAACACATTGATCATATTTTGTTATATGTACCTACCTATAGAACGCGTTGTTGGAAATAACACAGTACTTTTCCTAACACCCCAGTATAAACAAGCTATGAACAAATGCACCCGTTATTTCACGACATTATTAAAATGAGCATCTAAAAAAACTGGAATTCACTACTTTATGAATATCTTACCTAATTTCGTAACTATGAAAGGAGATAGGTAGAAGCTTCAATGGTTTCCAATTTGAATGCAGCTGTTAGGAAAACTATGATTGGCTCATCCGAGTCAATCCGAGTAGCGAACAATGCTACTCCCAGAATTAATTAGTGGAACTGAAAGTTACAGATAACAGAGTTCAGTCAGGAATTGATTGGACAGTTTAAATGAAAATTCTGTTCCAAAAATTTTGTTAGGTACTTTTAATACATAGTAGGTACGAGTAGGTATAAGGGGTGTCATTGGTTGATAAAGGATAACCCAGCGAGGCGAGCTGGAACAATTTTTCTTATTAATATTTTTTGGAATTGAATATGAAAATCTGTCTGAGTTCACATTTTTTTTTACGCTTTTTAGTATGAAACTCCATGATTCCAAAGGTGTTGTCTGTCGTCTATAGTGTTGCTATTCTCCGAGGTCTATTTACAGTGATATTTCTATTCTATTTGGATTTTGATTAGATATTTTTTGATTTCTGTCAAGCATGTCAAGTGATGTCAACATTGCAATATTTTGGTTTGTGATTTTGATGAAAACACACAAGTTATGTGGATTTATAATGCGAGATTTGAGGAATTTGTGATCAACTTATCTTAGATAGGCCAATTCGCCAAACTACTTAAACGAATTTCATAAAAAATGTTGCCTATTGAAGCACCAGTTTTGATCCGTGGGAAATCGTACACAAAGCGGATAATCTTAGCCGACGCAAACATTCCTTACAAACTTTCATTAGATCGTAATACAAACAGCCTTTTTTTTTGTATAAACGCCGATGAATTCTCGGACCAAAGCTTCCATTCAGTGATATTGGACATCAATAGTGGCGCAACTTCGGTCATCCCGGGGTTACGAAATGGATTCGCCAGCGCCGTGGACCTGACAACCAGCGCGGTATATCTTGGCGGTAGCGACGGCATATACAAATATAACTATACCACGCACAGTACAGAAGGCACCAGTCTAATCGGATCGATCGATATATTCGATATGTATTACCACAAACATCTGTACTTCGTTGACACAGCCTACCAAAATCTTTACGCGCTCAGAGAAGGTAATAAACACCTAATCTCGGAAGTAAAAGGGTGTTTGATACAACATTTCGCTTTTGATAAGAATGATGACCTTTTTTTCATAAATTCCGTGGGCTTGTACGTGTTGCCGAGAGGCGCTAAGAGCCCTGTAAGACAAGATAACATTTCTGATGACTTACACTTTAGAGGGATTACAACTGATGTGTATGGTTGCGTTCATTTCCTAGAGCAAAATGGAGTTTATTCCTTCGAAAATAGAGTGAGTTTGGTAAAGGAGCTACAGATAAATAACGGCTATGGATTGTCGTTTGATAAGGACAACAATATTATTTATAGTGAAGAACGAAGTATCACAAGACTATGTCCTGTAAGATTCCCAAAAGACACATAGCTTACGTAGAATGAAATTGTGTAGGTACCTATTGATTTGTTATTTAATTTTTAGCATGCTATTATGCTTTTTTGTAATAAACGATTTTATTTCCACGTATTTATAGCAAAAAGCACTTTCCGTCACTATGATAATATTGCAGGTTAAATGCAACTTCTTAGAAGTATCTAACTGGTGAGAGGGTATGATTTACATCGCCTTGTACCAGCTCTGTTGCGAATATTTCGTGGTGAGTACTTTGATCTCTATCGGCTTTTCTACAGCAAATACTAGTTGGTATATCCACAGAGAAAAACTAATATACTAACGTAAGCGTAGGCTGGGTTAGACAGATTGGAATATGAACCGTTCTTATGCCGCACGCATACGACTTACATTGGCGGTTCAAACCGTGTCTAGCCGGACGTGAGTCTGACTGTACGTCGTAATTTACACACATTTTTTTAAAAAGACGTTCATTTTCACGCGACTGGATCAGGAAAAAGGAGGGTTATTACAACATTTTCGTTTTGATTAGGTAGGTATTTCGCAGATTTGTTGAATAAACAGATCGACAGTGCTCAACAGCACAGCACTACAACACAATATTATCCAAAACGACTTTTAAGACATTTGTTTATCGAAGGGTCGATATTGTACAAGACAACAGAACAAATTAATAAGCAGACAAAACAACAGAAGCAATTCGTTTTGTTGTTTCATATTCCGTGCAAGCTAAATAAACATAGAATGGAGGCAATCATAGCATTAGCGTGGCTGTTGGACGCACCATGGATTCTAATTTATATTCCGAAAGACGTTGCGGGGAAACTGGTACTACGGACGCTGCAAATGAAAACAAATGAACTTGTACTGCCACTGTATACATACAATACCAGCTTATAATTTCTTGGAGACGACCAGTTTGAACGAACTTTGTTTTGCGATGAACAAGAGAACCGAGTTTCGTAGTATAAAGTCGTTGGTGCCATAAGATTAAAAATGAATAACTACTTTAAAATTGCAAGCATTCTGAATCTAAAACTGCTATGAAAGCATTCATAAGTAAGTATGTATTATTTTTGTTGGAAGACAGGATCACAATTAATAAGATAACATAAGAAAAACAACTTAGGTACTTTTTACACGTATACGGTGAAGACTTTACATTGATTAATTACTGTGATTGGTGGGTATAGGTAAGTAGACAGGTGAAAGATTATGATTGATGGCGACTCCAAAATTCATTTACTACCTGGAAGAATAAGGGAAATCTCATTCAAATACTCGTAGGGTGAGGGCTAAAAGCTGACAGATGAATAAGCAAAAGTTATTTTATGTTGATGATGGCAGGTTTTATTAGAATGAATGAGTAAAGTAGGTACTTTAGTAAATTAAAAGTGGTGGTTATAGAAGGTATGTGTAATAAGTACTCGAAAATCGATATTTTGGATAGTAATGGCTACGATTTGCTATAAAAACTAATTGTAGGTTTTGTTAGTACGATTATTTTGCACTAACTAATATACGTTAACCTACCTGTGTATAGAAAATCCAGTATGACACTTCTCTACTACGACATGTAAACGGCCTTTATTTACCTATTGTATTTCTAATCCTATACGAATCAAAAGTCACATACACCTACAGAAAAAAACGGCGATCGTATATAAATCCCGTCACAAAGAAATAGCAAGAAATTATAGAAACGGCTCGTTGGAAGAGTAAGAAGACCCTGAAGGCCTGTATTTGGTACCTATAGCGAAATCCGTAACAGATTAAAGTAAGACAGAAGGTCGGTTCCGGAAAGCGGGGTCGATCGAGGGAGAAAGTACAAAGCGAAATGCCGACGGCTTTCGGTAACGGCTACCTGCCCTCGCCCAGATTATCGTAAGACCCTTGATTTAAGAAAATCATAAAAGAGATTCCGCTTCAGCTTTGGCCTTGCGAGATTGATGTAATCTGTACCCTATGTTGCGTTTCAGTAAATTTAATATTTTTCCTCATTTCTGATAAAATATTTATGATAAAAGTGTTAGTAAGTACGTCGGGTTTTTCTATTATACACACTCATATATACTAATATTAGAAAGAACCGTATTGTTTCCTCTCAGTTGCAATTCAGATTTGTTAATTTAATTGAATTTTAAACAGCTCGAAAGAAAGTTACGCTTGAAATTTTTGTGTACCTAGGTATGAGTAGTCAACATTTTATTCTCGTGGAAGCCCATGAGGTCAACAAATATCTGCTTTAGTAACATTACTCATAAAAATATTGTTCTTATTTCTCAAGAACAGCCCAAAGCATAAATGAATTCCCCAACGTAATTTAGGAAAAATGTCACGAAGCATATTTTGAATGGACCAATTTGTGTTTTGATCTGAGCTTGTGGTAAAGTTGTGCTGTGTTACCAGACGACAGAAACTTGACGCTGTAGATTTTGAAATAAATCCATTGTATAAAATCTAATAATTTTCTCTGTTTCTCTGTCTGTCATGGATACCGCCAACTCCCGAACACGCAACGGATGTGGTTTTGTTAGTGTTTAATTTGTATAATTGTACATGTCGTGAAAACCAGGGAGCAACCATGGGTGGGCCGCTGGTTAATGATAACTTCTTCATAATTCATAAAACTTATCAAAATGTTAACCTATGTTTTATTCGAAGTCGTCTACAAAAAATAGTCATGGTAAGGAATGGAATGCCCTGCCAGCGGATATGTTTCCGGAACATTACATTACAACTTGGGCCTTTTCAAGGCAAGAGTGAATAGGCATTATTTAGGCAAGCATGTTCCATCATTGTCTGCATCGTGAAAGGTGAAATAGTAGACAAATGCGGGCCTCTCTTAAGTAAAAAAAGTCAAGTTTCTGTATTTTCAAGTTTTAACGTGGCAAGTCTCCTGCCCCCAAGCAGACATTATGATTCAGGTGGAGTACCCGGGGTCGCTAGTTGCGGGGCTGTGGACAGCTGGGCCGGGGTTAGCCACCGTGAAGGCGCGGCAATAACTCCATTTTGATTTTTATTTACCGTGAATAGATTTTTCACGCACCACCCCATAAATAAGGTAGAGATTTTTCTTATAACATATTTTGGGGAAAATGTGATACAGCTGAAAGGACAAAAGACACCCATTCGAAAAACAGTTCGATGAAACCAGCGGTGTTTAGAGTTTTTGAATAAGTATAATACTTATTCAAAGTATCTATAAGACCTAAGTAGATACTACTAGTATACTCATTTTCGCGCATGGTATGCAACGATCGATATCTAAGTAGGTACAAACACTCATTGTCATGGTCAGGCCACATCCTCCCACTGCAGAGTATAGGCCTCTTCTCTATTGCGCTACTTCTCACGGTCCTGTACCAGTTTTATCCGCCAATCATTAACAAGCATTCATTTTATTTTTTACAATTTAATAATCTAATCATTGTTTGCTACCTGAGCTACTGAGTGGCGAAGCGTGAAATCTACTTCGTCATGGAAAAGCAGGTGGTTCAGTCAGCAATATTTAGATCCTAACATATACATACATAGGTATACAAATCCGTAGCTTTTACGATGTAGTCAGTGCGGTGTCATATTTTTGTATTCCTGTTCGTAGCAACTTTCGTAGCACTTCGTAGCACAGGTCCCCCCTCTCCCCTCCACTCAAGGGGGGCGAGAATCTTAAACGTCAAGTAAATACCCTCAGTGCTAACGAGCTTAAACGTGTTGTCAGCCTTTTACAAAATTTACTAGCGTCTTTGCCTATTAGGCGGACCGTCTTTATACAGAAATATTGGGTGAGAAGGGAAAAATTTTGGGTAGTTCCACACAGATAAAAATATTTTCGTATCTTTAGTATGGCTGCCTGATAGAAATATGATGGAAATATAAATCCCACCAAAAACATAAATATGAAAAGTGTTGATATGTAAAAAAGTAGGTACCAAATTCAATTCGCAGGCCTGATATTGATGTATTCATAACTTCTTTTAATACCTACTAAAGTAAAACAAACAAATAAAAATGTAGAGCATCTCAAAGTTTGACTTGACTAGTTTTCACATTATTTACTTGTTGTACCAAGCTCGCAAAGCGTCAAGGTACCTATGCAATAATTACTAAATTGTTTATCTTCCCTACTCAACACGCTCAGAAGAAATAGGAAATTGTTGGTAGCCCTTAAGAAGAAGGGTCATTGGACGACTCAGTGTCCCACACGAAAAGAAGGAAAAGGAGTACGTAACTTACCAAGTTTTTGCGCGGCAAATCAAAGCACCTTTGGGTGTCTTTATATTAAATAGACTTTCCTTTTCGCCACTTTGAAGTGTAAAACAGTAGGTAGATTGAGGCTCCAAGTTTTGACACGAGCATAGAACGCTGGAAGCCACGAGTACGTTTTTACAACGGTTTCCTATATAAATAAAAAAAACCTGTAAGTATATGTCTTCTTTTAACATAAATCTGTCTCTTTTTGTGTGGGAGGCCAGGTCACCCAACGACCCGCTGCACCCTGATGTCGGAGATTTTTATTACATAAATGAACCCGTATATTGTTTCCAAGACTTATCAACTACCTTGACTTTGGCGTTTTTATATCTAAAAGTTAAGTGAGGCGGCTGGCGGGAGGTTTATGCAACAATTTAGTTATTGCCAACAATGTATTTTTACCTGCATCGCCGTTTGCGCTGCAGTTTTTTCGAAAATATGTATGTTTGTAGACCAGGAAATTGTTTTTTACAGACTACTGAATAGGCTAATTAAGAAGAAGAACAAGAAGGCTACATCCCAAACAGATCTTTGGATATCGACATTTATGAGGTGTCTCTGCAGCGCAAATGACACTGGCTATCTTAATATTTCATTAATTTAAATTGCCAGATTTTAAAACGCATTAAACAACTTTTTTAATTACTGCAGTCGGATTTTATTTTTAATAGGTATTGTGAAACGAAAAATTCGCTAGAAAGCTCGGTAGGCGGACCAGATAAAATCATCGGACTAATGGAACCCAATCTACGTCCATTCATTTTTATATCCCTTTTATACGCGGAAAAAAATCTTTCTTTAGTCATCGCGTAAAAATAGGCATATAAAATGTTTGTCATTCTATTACGTTCACCTACCTACTTTGTGCGTAAATAGAATTTCGTTTTCCCGTTAAGGAAAATGCTCGTTTTCCACGGAATACAAATAAAAGCGGAGAGTTCACATGTTTTATTGTAAATACGTTGGAATAGAAGGCCCCAAAAGTGGAATAATGTAGTAAACGTAAAAAGCTTAGCCAGAATAGTGTCTGAACTAAAGTAAATAAAAGAAGGTACTACCTTTTTGCCTATGTTGTGATTTGAAAAAGTAATAAATATAGATAGACATACCAGTTTGCTTCTGCCATGCATGAAAAAAGGAGCCGAATTTCTCGGATCGTCGTCAGTGGACTTTGAAAACAAAGATTTTGAAATGTGATTCTATCAATGCCTACGAATTAACTTTTACAAATGAAATTTCCCGTTGAGATAAAAATAGAGGTGGCACGTGGAACTTGTAACCAACTTGTAATAAGATCCTAGCTGGAACTGACAATTTTGCGATTTCTTCTTCGAATGAATCGCAATGATAAAAAATCCCTTTCCGACTTTGAAATATTGGAAACTTTTCTATAGAGTGTCTTCTATAAACTGCGTTAGCTATTCCTTACACGTGCCATATAGACCTACTTTAGTTACAATAGGTAAGTGAGTAAAGTTTATTCTAGAAATGCTGTAACTTTTCTTGTTAAACTAAACAACTGGAAATGTAGAAGGAAGGCAAGCTAAGGAACCTTTGACATTTTAACCTATAAAAGCATGTTGTTTTTTAACATACATATTTACTTATATACACATATATCATATCACGCTTGCTCATATAATTAGCATATCTCTGTAGTGACAGGTTGTCACATGAAACCCTCGAGCCCCTTGGTCGCCTCTTACTTTCGTGTTTGTTACCTTCTCACGCAAGACTCGATGAAATTTGAAGTTCTCCGTTTGAAGATTCATTGGATCAATTGTCTACTCTCCACATCACACTGCGCTAATGACCACCCTTACTCTCTGTCTTTTCGTGTGGGACACCGATTTATCCAACGACCCGATGAACCCAAGTGTCAGAATTTTTCAACCGCCTTCTACATGTAGCAGGCTTCTGACATGGTTGTGTAACGACCGCCGTCTAAGTGATCATAGACAGCATCCGGGACCTACGGCTTAACGTGCCATCCAAAACACGGAACCATCTTACTTACAGACAACCGGGTGGTTCAGCCCGCAATGTCCTAACCAGTTTGGGAACAAATTCATACATACATACATATATCACGCCTTCATCCCTTGCAGGGTAGGCAGAGCGTTTTCCATGGTAGTTTCCGAAAACATGTGTATCACTATAGTGACAGGTTGTCAGCCTGTCGCCTAAAAATTGTAATACACCAATACTCTCGAGTCCCTTAGTCGCCTCTTACGACACCCGCGGGAAGGATGTGGGGTGATGCTATTCTAAGCCGGCACTACACGGCAAATTCACAAAGTGATAAATATCAACTTTGTGAGTGACCCACCGAGAATCGAACCCGGAACCTTCTGCGTCAAAGGCTACCCTTAACCCTTACTATATGAGCCCTTCTACTACCTGGACCATTGAGTCTTTAAAAATATTGAGTATCTGTATCTACAAGTAATAAAGTGATCTCTACAATTCAAATCGGCTAACTGAAATGGTGTTTGAAACTGCGCATTTTGTAGAGCCGCGCGTCGAGAGCCTGCGGTCACCACACTGCGCTAATGACCACTCTTGCTATAAGAGCCCTTCTACTGCCTGGACTACTTATTGAGTACTTGTATCTACAATAGAATAGCATCACCCCATTTCCTACCCGTGGGTGCCGTAAGAGGCGACTGAAGGACTTGAGGGTTTCAGGTGTATTACAGCTTTTAGGCGACAGGCTGACAACCTGTCACTATAGTGATACACAAATGATCTTAAACGGCCCTCTATATTTGTCAGACGTGGCGATAGCGATCGTATTTTTACGGCTGTTAACGCTCTGCCTACCCCGTAAGTGATAAAGGCGTGATTTATGTATGTATGTATGTATCTACAACTAGAATACATTTATTTACAGTTATAAACTGATCTGTAGGATTCAAATCGGCTAACTGCAATGAATTGGTATCTGAAATTGCAGATTTGTAGTGCTAATGACCACCCTTGCTATAAGAGTTTTTCTACTTCCTGGACTACTAAGTCTTTCAAATTATTGAGTACTTGTATGTACAACTAGAATCCATCATTTACAAGTTATAAACTGATCTCTACAGTTCAAATCTAGTCCAATTCAAGTGGGACAGCATGTGGTCGCCATATTGCGCTAATTAGAGTCCTTCCACTGGCTGCATTATTAAATTCTTATTTATTTATTTATTTGACCGTTTATTGTACACAATAGAACACAAAGGCATAACATTGAGAACAATACACAACAGGTGAACTTATTTCTAAACAGAAATCTCTTCCAGCAGACCTAGGGTAGTGAGATGGCATAAAGTGAGGCAGTTGGCGTGTACAACACACTATGATATACCTACAATAATTTATAAAACAAATATAATTGGAATAATACGTACTTATTTAAATAACTAGCTGGTGCCCGCGAACTTCGTTTCGCTAACTTATTATTTTTATGTTGGTAGGTGTCTATGTCTATGTACCTACTTTAGACAGACCTTTGACCTTAGGTCTGAATTCATTTTGATTAAAGCAAAATTAGAGGCAAGAGTTTACAAAATGAAATATACCTACCTAACACATTTTATTTACACTTTACTTTGCATGCATGTTACAGCTATTTCTACAAATTTAATGTTAATATAAATAGGCCTGCAGCGCTAGTAACCCGCGAAAAAGCCACGTACAGCTGGCCGTGGGAAAAACAACTTGTTCTTAGGTCCACTCCAGCAGCTTTCAGCGTTTGTCCCTGTGACTTATTTATCGTCATAGCAAAGCAAGTAGCCACAGGGAATTGTGTGCGCTTGAACTGAAATGGGAAATTATTGGGGATGAGTGGTATACGCGGTATAAATACAGATTCACCGGCGCCACAGCCAGTCAAAATCTCTGCTTCGATTAAATTCCTCTGTAAAGCACGCACTTTTAGTCGGGTTCCGTTGCATAATTTCGGTGGGGTGAGATTCCGAAGAAGCATTATTGGAACACCGGCTTGATCTCGTGAGCTGGTAGACCACTTGCCGAAAGTGAATTTAGAAATTCGATTGGGTAATTTGTCGCGTCGTCCTGCATGGCTAACATGCGTGCCACGATAAAATTTAGTCACCGCAATATGTCTTCTGCGACTAACTTCACTGCGAATAAGTTACGCATTCTTCCGTAGTGAAATTGTGCGCATATGAAACGACAAAATATATCGTGGCACGCATGTTAGCCAGGCAGGTCAACAACATTGTTAAAAGATGTGTATACCACTTCATCTCCAATAATTTGCGCTAAGATTTTGTCATTAACACGTTCACGGACACAACCGCTATGCAATGCGTTTATGCTCTGGTATCTGGACGCGACTTCTATAGCATCCTAACTTTGACTGCTTATTGTGGACAGAAACGCATAAGAAGGCGGCTGTTCTAAGTAAATTAGTGTAGCTCTGATTTAACTGTCATATTTCACTGCATCTCGTAGCACTCTCTGTCATATAAATGAGTTTTTGCACACATAGAAAAACCGGTATGACCTCGTCTCCCGCGCCCCCCGTTTTCGCACACAAACGGTATAGCAGCCATGTTTGTATGAGATTTTGCTCAGTCGCGTGCCATGTGCGCAGGAGTGTTGACACGTACATACCGAGTAATTTTCGCGCGCCGACGCCATTTTGTTGCATCAAACAAACCACCGTAATTATTGTTTTTGGACTATTTAGTTGAATATTTAGATTGGAATATGTATAAACACAGTCCATTTCACTTTAGTATTACGTAATAGCCAAGTTTGCACCTCCAAAATAGTCAAAAAGCAGGATAGGGAAGGTATCAATCAATGTACCAATGTAGAAACAACTATTCATTAATCAACTCTAAATCTATTAGAAATTGTGTTTAGGTACTAGTTTTAATATTTGGTAAAACGTATATCAATATATGTCACCGTAAACATGACTGGTTGTGGTTACAGATGCCTCCAAGTCGACTGCTATAGCGTTCGTTGTCCTATACAGTGGTAAAAGATCATGATCCTGGACGGTACTACTATAGCATTCGAATTGCATAGCATTCAGTGTCAAGTGCAATCGTACGATATGAATGTAATATGACAATGATGTAATAGAAGTCGTCAATTTTTACATACAAAATTTTTGTGTCAATCATGGGTGACTTACTGTCCGTGAACGTGTTAATGGCAGCCACTTGCTCATTCTTTGGGGTCAGTATGGCGCGTTCACATAACCAAGAATTGGTCATGGTCATGGTCTAATATGGTTTGAAGTTGGCCAAATACAGACTGTATTAGTTCCTCTTCTGAGGATACAACTGTACCCAGTAACTCAGGAAGTCTTATCTGGCCATCGTCTACTAATTTCAAATCTAAATTCAAAACCAATCAGTAAGCAAAATCGAAGTCCGCAAAGAATAGCAGATGTTTGTTATAATAATTCAACAAATTCAATATTATCTCAATTCAAAAAAAATATTTCTTAAGGTTAACGCCGCCTGCCATGCCAGTGGCTCTTTATATAGTTGTGCAGGAAACATTCCGTTAGCGCGTTTTACAAAACTAACAGCGACATCTATGATTTTTTTTAACAATCTGGTTCTACTATTTTTGACAATGAATGGCATTATTTATGATTGGTGGTCTTTTATGTATGACTATTATGAACCAAGTGAGATAGTTGCCTGTGTAAATGGAAAACAACCTGTAGCAACTCCGGACTGCAACCGATTTGTAAATCATTCATTTGTTAGGTGCGAAGCCATTTCGACGCTTGGGTGGGACTCGGGTTCAACTCGCAACTTTTTGCTAGACTTTAATTAATTGGTTTATTTACTGTTATTTCATTATTATAGTATTATAGTATACACTTCGTACGCGGCATCTATAAAATTATTTCGGAACAAATTTGTATCTCGCTTCGCCGAACCCGTAATGGTGTTTTTCTGTGGGAATGAGATATTTTCCCGAAGTAAAAAGTATCCTAAATGTTGACCCGAGTAATAAGCTACCATTGTACAAAATTTGGTAGAAATCTGTCCAGTGGTTTTTACGTGAAACGCTAACAAACATACATACAAACAGACAGACAAACAGACAAAAAAATTTTTAACCATCGTTTTGAGATCTATAACTTAAACTGAATTAGAAACAAAAAACCTTTTTTTAAACTATTCAATGTACAGAATTGGTTCAGTTACTACTACAGTTCAGTTTTATTATATGTATAGATATACCTAGACTACATTATTACATTCTAACAAATACCTATATTCTTACAACTCTTAGGTACCTACTTGTATAGCTTATGCTCTTAGTTATTATTATTTTTGCAACCAGCGTAACTTGACCTCCATAGTCAATACACGCACCTATAGGATTAACAAACAGATCGCTGCCTGCGACACTATCTTCGCGAAATAGATTTTAATTAATACACACATATCACGCCTATATCCTTGGCGGGGTAGGCAGAGCGTCAACAACCGTAAAATTACGGTCGTTATCGCTACGTCTGACAAATGTTTGAGGGTCGTTTCAGATAAACCGTGCATTACTATAGTGACAGGTTGTCAGCCTGTCGCCTAAAATTGCAATAAACATAAAACCCCCAGGGACTAGACCCTTAGTCGGTTTCTAAGGAATGGGGTGATGCTATTCGAAGCCGGCATCACACGGCACGGATTTTAATTAATACCTATTAGATACTTGATTTTTAAACTATTTGGTATAGTTTGCCAATTATCTATCTATTACGTATTTCATTGATAATTTTAATGACCGATACAATAATTAATTAATCCGTAGTGTTACACGATTATCTTACTATCTAATGCACAAATCTAATGTCATGTTTTAAAAACAAGATTAATGTTATCTGTTTATTGCGAAATCACTGTAGTACTTTACAGTAGCACTACCTACCTCTGTTCTTTCTTTTCGACTATCATTCAATTACAATACACGTACACAAATCACGCTTTATCTCTTGTAGGTTAGACAGGGCGTTAAAGATCGAAAAATTACGGTTGTTATCGCCACGTCTGACAAGTATTGAGGGGGCTTTCAGATTTATTTATTTATTTATTTATTTAGTAAACAAAACATGTGGTTTACAGAAAATCCAAAGCACCAACAGTTTTTAGTCAAAAATTACATATTACAGAATTATACAAATTATTATACATACATGTCAATTCAATTTTAAACAAATTATACAATAAAACAGTTAATCATGCATATACGAATTCATCTAATATAATGTCAAAAGAATGTCAATAATTACAAATGTCAAATGTCATTGCAATGTCAGATGATTCGCCTATCACTGTAGTGACAGATTGTCAGCCTGTTGCCTGTTGCAAATTGAACCCTCGAGTCCCTTAGTTGCCTCTTACAACACCCGCGGGAAGAAATAGGGTGATACTATTCTAAGCCGGCATTACACGGCAATCATTAGTGTTGAAAATATGGGACTGAAATAATAAAATATGTATTCTAATATTAAAATACAAGTCACAAAATAGCTCTTGTTTGTTTGTCATTCCACTAGCGGCACGAGTAGGGTTGCAACTGCGAACGCTACATGGAGTGTGCATGTTAGATAAGAATGCCGCTAAAGGGTCGCGCTCTGTCATTTGAGCAAACACTTCATAAGTGTAGTGTAGAGAGGAGTTGGCTCCATATTGTGTCGATTGTACGCCGGCGTTTACGGAATAATGGTTCGCCACGTCTGAAAAATATAGAGGGCCGTTTGAGATAATTTTGTGTATCACTATAGTGACAGGTTGTCAGCTTGTCGCCTAAAAGTTGTAATACACCTGAAACCCTCAAGTCCCTCAGTCGCCTCTTACGACACCCACGGGTAAGGAATGGGGTGATGCTATTCTAAGCCGGCATCACACGTAGCAGCAGCAGCAGGATATGTATTCTAATATTAAAATGTAAGTCACAATTATAGCTTTGTTTGTTTGTTTGTCATATTACTAGGGGCACGAGTACGTTTGCAACTGCAATGCGAACGCTACATGGAGTGTGCATGTTAGATAAGAATGCCGCTAAAGGGTCGCGCTCTGTCATTTGAGCAAACACTTCATAAGTGTAGTGTAGAGAGGAGCTGGCTTAATATTGTGTCGAAATATGAAAAAAAAAATTTTACCTCCCATACATGACTCCTCGTCTGTTACATTTAGTATGGGAGGTCCAAAAATTTCTTCAATATGTCGACCTATGTTTCTTAGGGAAAGTTGTTCAGTTTCATGGGCTGATTCACCCCTTAAAGTATTTGCAGCTATTTTTTTTTACACCCTGTATTAACAGGATGTGTATTCTAATAATAAAATACAAGTCACAAAATGTGGATAGCTTTGTTTGTTTGTCATACCACTAGTGGCACGAGTACGTTTGCAACTGCGAACGCTACATGGAGTGTGCATGTTAGATAAGAATGCCGCTAAAGGGTCGCGCTCTGTCATTTGAGCAAACACTTCATAAGTGTAGTGTAGAGAGGAGCTGGCTTCATATTGTGTCGATTGTACGCCGGCGTTTACGGAACAATGGTGGGTACAGACGACATCGC
Source organism: Keiferia lycopersicella (assembly GCA_029255805.1). Classification (NCBI taxonomy): domain Eukaryota; kingdom Metazoa; phylum Arthropoda; class Insecta; order Lepidoptera; family Gelechiidae; genus Keiferia; species Keiferia lycopersicella. The sequence continues at coordinate 7,440,203 of JARACZ010000010.1, forward strand.
GCACATCCTGTGCATCAGCACACGCGTTTAGCGCGCTTTGCTGGTTGCAGGTAGTTAGTTTGAGACTTATAAATAACACAATAGAAGATAAAACTCAATGAAATACTAATGCTCGATTTGAAGATAGATTTGTTGGTTCTACAATCTGGGACAAAATCTGTGTACCTTGTCTAAATTTTATGATGGTAAACAGTTCTAATAAATAAAATAAAATAACAAGTTCAAGTTCTTTATTGCTTACCCAAATTCACATATAAAGATGGTTCAAAGGACACCCTGTTAGTTCGGATACAGCAACATAGAGAAAGCACAATATTCATTTCTAACTATACATAATATACATTTATATATTTGAATAATCAATAAAAATTTAACATGTTCAAAATTTATTTATCGCAGTTCACCTGTACAGTCTAGTGCTGTTGATTGTGATCTAGTTTACTCGCATGGATTAACAAAATAATTAGTATAATATCGACAATTCACTGGGCCAGTCACTGGTAAGTAGTACCTATATGCGAGCACTTGGCGTGCGCGTAGTGAGCACTGACTGGTGGCAGGCGGGCTCAGCGCTTGTGCCGGTTTAGTGCATGCTGTTCGAAACTACAGGCTACAATTCCAAAGGCGAAATTCGATGTACATTGCGTAGCGGGTCAAAAATCCTAGTTTTATAATGTCTCATCGGCTACGCAGTGTAGATCGTATTTCACCTGTAGACTTGTAGCCTGTAGCTTCGTTGCATAGGGCACTGGACGCGCGGAATAGAAAGTGAATATGGTCTTAGAATACAGATACACCGTAGTAGTAGCGTAGCACTGTAGTAGATAGTCTTGTATTCACATTACGACACCTCATGGAAATGAAATGGGGTGTGATGGTATTCTAATCTAAGCCAGCATCATACGGTATAATGACGATGAAGAAAGTGGAAAAATGGCATGTTATTTAAAAAAAAACTTAGTACAAAATATACGTACAAATATTTATCGCAATACCTTTTCAAATTAAATCGCAAATGGGCTCGAATATCAAGGTATTTTAATCATAACTTATTTTCGAGTATAAATATCAAACCCAGCAGCTGTTTCATTAAAAATGATGGGTATCAATTTTGTGGTCTCGGTGTTTTTCTGCAATAACGAATTCGTAATTAGGTAAATTAGTATTGAATACATACCTAGTTGATGGACACTAATTAAATTAATTGAAAGATTTGAAATTTTGAGATTGTTACCGGCAACTTATTGTAAGATCTTCTCACTCACATCGAAAAGGGCCGGAGATCTTATAGTTGCCGTTTTGCCGGGAAATAAAATTGCCTATGTTCGCCTTGGGTCAATATGCAAGTAAAAGTAATTGAATTTGGCGTAAAATTAATTTCATTGATAATTTTTCTAATATGTAGCACCGACTGTAGTTGTGCAGATCGGCCATACCATCGAAAAAACAACGAAGCGAACATTTGTTATCAACCGTATGTATGTAGATATGAGTATTGATCAGGTTGTCGTGAGGATGTTATTGCAGTTATTGAATTTCCCAATTAAGGTGTGTTATTCTCCTTTGGTGCTTAGGCTGATGAATTAATGCAAGCTTACTTACCAAATTGTATCAATATGCCATGGATGAATATGTTTTGTTTAGTGGGATCGTCATCATCATTGTCTTGATGCATTAACTTTGAGTATCTTGTAATAGGATTCACCTGAAAAGATAATTTACAAGGAGACGCTGCCTCTGGCAACGTCTCCGTACATAGGAGGAAAGGGCTTAGAAATGTTTATCAATTGTAATATCTAAAAACACAGGTCAGGACTTACACGTCACCGCGGCCTGATGAGAACAGATATCATATGAACATCAGGGAGGACTTACACATCACCGAAGCCTATGTGAGCAGGATAACAACAACAAGCAGATACAGAATAACAAATTCCTTGGTATCCCACATACGAGATACTAGAGAGCATAACACACTCATATTCTCCAGTATCAACCTGCTCACATTTGTGTCAACCCATATCGGATCCTAGGGAAGACACCAACGTCCTTTCTGGGCCACGGACTCTCTTAGCTACTCCCTAACCACAAGCTAACAAGCCAACGACGGCAGCGTTTACCGAAGATATCCACATGATGATTTGACTGCCCTCAATTTGGATCCCGTGATCCCACATCAATCTGCAGTCAAGACACAATGCTACAAGGCTGTCCTTGAAGCATTATATCCCATCTTAAGTGTCTATCAACAAAACGAATATATGAAGTTGGCCTATCCGATTAAACTTCAACCTGTTCTCTCAATTCATTACTTATATCGTTGCAATTTCTAAACCCTTTTATTCAATACAACTTACGAATTTGAAGGAGCTGTCTTCAAGATACTATTCACTTTATAAACTATAATATTCAATACTTTTGAACAACACAACACAACTGTCATATTAGATTACCACAGATAACAAGAAATTACTTACTTGAAATTAAGTGTTGCCATGGTTATTTGATACATCGCGACAAACGTCGCGACACTCCCGCCGGCGGGAATTACAGTTGAATTAAAAAGTTTTGAGTCCACTCCTTTATCCTTTGAAGAGCCTTTACCGCAGCTTCTCGTCTAGGCTTTGAGTGGTTAAGGTTATAATCGTCATTATTATTGTAGTTAAGTTGCATTTCCTGCAATGATGCTGCGTTGAGGTTTTTGGAGGTTGTTGTTTCTGTTATAAGGTTATCATCTGTCTCCGTAGTGTCCTTGTTTTTAGGGTCTTGTTCATGAGTAGAGTTCACATCAAACGGTAGGTTGGATACTCTAGAATATTGGTTACCAGCCTGTATTGTACTTTCTTCTGGTATTGGTTCAGTTACGTATGAACTAAGGTTATCATTATTGTCCATTTCAAGAGGGTAAAGATGCCCAATAGATCTTGTATATTCGCAATTACCAACTTTCACCTTAGCTACTCGTTGTTGACCATCTGTACCTTTAATGAGAGAAATCATTGTTCCGACCTTCCACCCAAGTCTATTCTTTGAATCTCCTTTTATCTGTACTACGTCTCCTACGCAAGGCGTTCTGTATGACTTGATTCTTGATTGCTTGGGTTCATTGTTATATCTTTCCCTTAAGTTTTGTAGATATTGGTTAATGAACATATCCTTAAACTCACTTATGAAAGTAAGCCCTCTCTTCCAACCGGCTATGAGGTCAGCTTTGATTGCAGATCCTTGGATAATTTTTTGAGTATCGGTTTCTTCAAGGGATATACATTTTGCTAATGATAAAAAGTCCGAAGGTTGCAAAACATGTTCTTGATTAGCCCCGACTGCAGTTAACGGTCTCGTGTTAACAACAGTTTCCACCTCTTTTATAACTGTTTGAAGTTGAGTGTCATTGAGAAGGTGTTTATCCAGAGAGCGACGAAGACAGTGTTTGACAACTCCAACTAGTCTCTCATAAACTCCGCCATGCCAAGGTGCTAGTTCTGGTATAAACTGCCATTTAGTTTTGTTTTTAACACAGTATTCATTTGTCATCACGTCAGATGTCAATTTAAAGTATGTCGCATTGTCTGACAAAATTAAAGCAGGAACTCCTCTACTGGACACAAACCGTCTAAGGGCCAGCAGGCATTCTTCAGCACTCATATCCTTGACTACTTCCATAATGAATGCTGCGAACAACCAGACATGTGTACAGGCAAATCCAACGTTTTTCTCGACTATTGTCATTTTTTACTAATATTGGGCCGAAATAATCCAATCCAGTGAAAACAAACGGAGCTTCGTATGTTACTCTTGACGGTGGTAAATCTGGGGTACCTGGCAATCTATATGGCCCACCTCCGTGTTTAACGCATTTAGTGCAGTGTCTTAATACCTTTTACAAGGCTTGTCAAATGCAGTGGCTCGTCGATACAAACCAGCTTGGTGAGTTTTACTGTGAAGTGCGTAAGCTGATTGGTGCTTCCTACCGTGCAAAAGTACCTTTAAGGTCTTTAGACGGTATGCACCTCCTGACCAGCAAGGAGGATGTACTTAAACGTTGGGCTGAGCATTTTCACAACTTGCTCAACGTAGATCGATCAGCTGATCTGCATCATATCAGTTTAATGCCTCAACTCCCGTTAGCCACGGAGCTGGACGAGCCCCTGTCATGCGACGAGGTTGTTACTGCCATCAGACAGCAGCATAATAACCGGGCGGTTGGCATTGACCTTATACCGGGTGAACTACTTAAATATGGTGGTACGGGGTTGCACACGTCGGTATGGAAACTTTTCGTTCGAATGTGGGAGGAGGAGAGGGTCCCTGAGGACTTCAAAGTGTCTCGCATTTGTGCCCTCTACAAGAACAAGGGTGACCGTTCTGACTGTAACTCATATCGCGGTATTTCATTGCTGTCAGTCCCTGGAAAAGTCTTTGCCAGAGTTTTACTGAACCGCCTCAAAGATTTGTCGGAAAAAATTCTGCCCGAAACCCAGTTCGGCTTCCGACCTGACCGAGGTACATGTGAAGCTATTTTCTCGGTGCGTCAACTACAAGAAAAAAGTAGAGAACAAGGTCGCCAGTTGTACCTCTGCTTTGTTGATTTAGAGAAAGCATTCGACAGTGTGCCTCGCGAAGCTCTCTGGATGGTGCTAGGAAAGTTAGGGTGCACAGAAAAGTATGTGCGACTCCTAAGACTCCTGCATGACGACATGCAGTGCTGCGTCTCTGTAGACGGTGAACAGTCTGATTTCTTCCCCGTCACCTGTGGGGTGAAACAAGGGTGTGTTCTAGCGCCCACACTGTTCGCCTTGTACTTTGCAGTTGTAGTCAAAGAAGTCCTGAATACTGTTTCCCAAGGAGTCCGCATCCGTTTCCGCACAGATGGCAGTCTTTTTAACCTGGCTAGACTTAAGGCGCGCACTAAAGTCTCGTATGCATTGATTACTGAGATCATGTATGCTGATGACTTGTGCTTTCTTGCAGAATCCCCAGACGGCCTGCAACAGCTAATGTCCGTTTTTCACCAAGCATGCTGTAAATTCGGCCTGAAGATCAGTGTCAAAAAGACGGAAGTGATGTCCTTAGACTCGCATGGTCGCGAGACACTGGCGATTATGCTTGGTGAGGATATGCTGAAACAGGTAGATAAGTTTCGTTATCTGGGGAACACTATAACATCTAAGTGTAACCTTGATGCTGAGATCAACAGCAGAATCAGTGCTGCAGCTGCAGCATTTGGGAAGTTGTGTTCCAAGGTTTTCTGCTCGCACGACCTAAAGCTAGCCACAAAAATCTCTGTATATATGGCGATTGTGCTGCCAAACCTTCTATACTCCTCCGAGACTTGGTGTGTGTATCGTCACCACATACGCACTCTGGATCGCTTCCACCTAAAATGCCTTCGCACCATCATGAAGATCAGATGGTCCGACCGAGTGCGCAATACCGAAGTTCTGAGACGAGCCAATGTTGGTGGCATTGAGGCCTATCTAATGCGTCGTCAGCTACGGTGGTGCGGTCATGTATCCCGGATGTCGGAGGAGAGAGTGGCGAAGCGCATCTTTTATTCTGAGCTAGAGGAGGGCAAGCGAAAGCATGGCGGACAACTCCTCAGATATAAAGATGTTCAGAAACGACACATGAAAAGATGCAACATTGAGCCCACTCAATGGGAGGGTCTGGCAGCACAGCGTCCCGAATGGCGCGGGATGGTTAAGAAGCAAGTCCGCGAGTTTGAGGAACAGCGTAAAGCAGACCTCGACGCTAAGCGCGATGAGCTGAAGGCCCGTCCTCCCGTCGCCATTAACTATAATTATGTAAATGGCAAACTCACGTGTCCACTCTGTGCACGGGAGTTTACTGCCAAAATTGGCTACAATAGCCATCTCCGGGCGCATCAGCGCCGATCTGATTAGGAGTCAAAGTGGTCGCCGTGGCCGAAATCGGTCGGAGAGATCACTTGTGATCTCCCTCGCAAGATCCAATATTTTTTACGTACAATGCTTAAAGTGTGGGACACTCCTACATGATAGTTATCTTCATGAATCTTCCGAATAACCCCTAAAGTACGTATATTCACAATTCTGGGGTAGCAGAATTGGATGTTTTTCATCAAATGACCAATCTGCATGCATCATTCTACCTCCACATCTAAGTAAGATGTCCACATCCAAGAATAAACCCAAGTTCCTACAAAGATTTGTTTGTCTTCCTTTCATTTCATCAGGAAAATATTTCAGCTGTATATCCTTAATTTTCTGAACTTCCGACTTAATATTGTTATCTATATTCATATTGTGAGCTGTAGTGTCTGTAGTAGTTTCCTTTCTCGTTTGAGTGTCAAAGTCTGGATCAGCTTGATCGTGATCATTATCATCACATTCTAACTCTATCAAATCAATTGTGTTTCCAGCATCCGTCGTCACGTCCAACGACGGACCCTCGCCTACCAAAAACAAAGAGACTCTAGTAGGCCAATTGCTACGATTCTCAACGATGAAATCTGGAGCATTTAGCCAGAATTCTTCAGTTTTTTGGGTAGCGACGCGTCTTGTTGCTGCGTCTGCTGGGTTCATCTCGGACGGAACATACTTAATTTCTAGGTTGGCTACTGATTTTATCTCAGAGATTCTTCTGGCTACGAAGGGAGTTAAAAGCTTATCTGAGTTGTACCAATCAATCACGATCTGACTGTCTGTCCATAGATGAATTTATTTTGGTTATATGTAATTTTAATGATGAGACCACATATTTTATAAGTCGACTTCCGATTAGCACGCCAAGCAGCTCCAATCTTGGTATCTTTAAATTATCTTGGTCTTTTAAAGGTGCCAATCTTGATTTGCCCATAACAAAGGATTTGTCTTTCCCATTTACTATATAAACAACAGCAGCATATGCTTGGGTGGATGCATCTGTAAAACAGTGGAGTGACCATGATTCTTTTCCTGTAATATCCTTAAAATAAAATCTGGGCACCGTGATATCAGAAATATGACTGACATTAATTTTAATTTGTTCCCAATTTTCAGCAATATCTTGAGGTAATACAGAGTCCCATTTGGATTTTCTTTTCCATAATTCTTGTATTCCGCATGGATCATATATTGCAGCAGTAGTTCTAAGAATTCCTCTTTTTGTATTAGCATACCGATTGTTTTTAAATCTTAATTTCAGTGTATCGTTTTCTAACTGCCAGTCTAAGCCTAATACTTTGACTGTTTTATCCTCACAGTTCTCAGTAATGTTTTGCATAACTTCCTTCGAGTTGCAGCTCCACTGTCTCAAATTCATAGATATTTCCTGGAATGTTTCTCTACAATCTTTGTACAAACGAATTGCTTGATCAACCGTTTCAGTTCCCGTAATTAAATTGTCCACGTATATATCATTAACTATGGTTTTGATTGTTTCCTTCTCAGATTGTGTAAGATGATGTCTGATAGTTGCATTCAATAAGAATGGACTCGAGATAATGCCAAATGGAACTCTTATGAAGCGCATGTGGATGATATTATTCTCCGTAGCTGGTTTTGTAATATCTTTTAACCAAAGAAATCTAGTCACATCTCTGTCTTTCTGATGCAGAGATACTTGCAAGAATGCCTTTTCAACATCTGCAGACATACCAATTGGATGTGATCTGAATCTTAGCAATAAAGTGGTTAAATCTTCAAGCATCATAGGACCACAATACAAACACTCATTTAGGCTCTTTTCACCTTTTACTTTAGCAGAAGCGTCATACACGATTCGGACTGGTTTACCTTCGACAATAACTCCATGATGCGGATGGTAATGTATCGGATGATCTAATGAGTCATGGGGATTCGAAACAGGTTCAATTATGCCCAGTTCCAATTGTTGTTCTAGTGTTTGGTTATATTTTGATAAGGCGTCTGTATCTAATCGTTTCAGCAACGCAACCAGCCTTCCATAGGCTAACCCATAATTGCTGGATAAGGGAGGTGGATATTCAACCCATGGCCAGCTAACTGTATATCTACCGTTTATTACTTCTGTTGTTTCATTAAATTTTTTAACGGCCTCTTCATCACGGCAGATTTTCGGTGAATCAGTAATCCCGATGGATTCTAGTTCCCACAGCGACTTCAGACTAAGACTACTATTTTCCAGCGGCAAATCTGGTTGGGTGAGTTTATTTTCTATATGAGATTGAAAATAGGTATGAACGGAAAGTGTTGTATCGTTTTGACTTTCGACTGGTTTTCCTGATAGGATCCAGCCAAGCTGAGATTCAACCAAAAACACATTTTTCTGGATCTCGATTTTTTTTGTTGACATGATTCTGTCAAAATAGTCATTGCCGATGAGCATATCCACTTGGTCTGTAAGTGATCCATCATCTGCAAGTTCAAACTCCTTATTCAAACATTCCAGAAAATCCTTGGGGTAAGCAATACCGTCAGTGATCATGGGTACTACATTAACAAATATCTCTAACCATTCCCCAGTTTTTGTGCTGATTTGTGACCTCACCAAAGGACTTTCCAGTTCTTGGGCTATTTTTGATCCAAATGTAAAAACCGGCAAATGATGCTCTTCCTCTATGGGTAAATTAAGCCTCCTGAAAACAGTTTCCGTTATATAACTTCTTTGACTTCCTGAATCTAAAACTACACGACATTTGAGGGGCTTGCCTATGTTGGGATTAGTTAATTTTATTACTGCAGTTTTCAATATTGTTGAGCTAGGCCCTTTGTTTATTAGGTGAAGTACAGTAGAAGTATCAGAGTTATTGTTAGATAATTTGTATTTCGTACACAGCGACCTATGGTGATTAGTTGATTTGCACCAGTGGCACTGACGTTTTTGTTTACAGTCTCTTTGAAAATGACTTGGAGATAAACAAAGGTAGCATCTCTTAGTCTTATCAAGGTGCTCTTTCCTTTCTTGAACAGTTTTGAATTTACTGCAATTGTCGCTGTAGTGTTCATCATCACAATACACACATGAAAGTTTCCTCTTCTTATTTGCTGGTTCAAATGTATTTCCTCTATTGGCACGGTTTCGCTTAAATTTTGAATTGAAAGGGTTGCGTACTACATTAAATTGATTATACTCTATTCGGCGCTTGTTTACATGTTGATCTACAAGGTTATTGTCATTAACATACAGAGTTTCTACTGAATAGCTTTCTGTCTCGTTGTTATTGTTTTCTTTTGTTATTCTACTAGCGTCTTCTTTTGCAGTAATAAATTATTTCCAATTGTTTTTTTATTTCTTCCACTGAATCTGATTGTGTTCTCATTTTCATTTCATAGATGAGTTCTTCAGGAAATTTTTCCAGTATGAGAAACCGTAAATGGTTATGGCTGGTGTTTTCACCAAGGGAATTTAGTACCCTTAAGTGGCGTTCAATGTGCAAAAGAGTCTTACGGCAATTTTGGATATTTTTATCAGCTGGTTTGATATCATACAATGCAGAGTAATGTGCATCTATTATTCGGCTTTCCTTTCCATACCTTTCTTTGAGTAAAGATAAGGCAATCAAATAATTTTTGTTAGTGATTTCCAAACCATCAATCGTCATCAAGGCATCTCCCTTAAGAGACAATTTTAAATAGTACAGTTTGTCCACATCTGGTAGATTCCTGGAACCTATATTTGAATTAAATTTGTCGTAAAAAGTGGTCCATTCTAGGATATTGCCCTCAAATACTGGAAGTTCAGTTTTAGGTAGTCGCCTTGCTAAAGACATTTCGGTATGTTCTTTAGAGGATTTAGATTTTTCGCGATTTAACAGAGTTCTCAATTCTGCAAGAGTTTCTTCAGCACTGAGTTGGATATTACTAAGTTCGGAAATCTCATCTGTCGCAGGCTCTTGACTGAGTCTAAAATAGTTATGCAGCTCAGTGGTGAATCTAGTAATTGTAGTGTCTAATTTGGCCACCAAGATTTCAATTTTGTCAGTATTAAGAGGAGACTCTTTCATAAACACTACAGCCTCTTTAGAAAGTACTTTTAAATTTTCAGTGATGGCTCGAAGACGGCATACCATAATGCTATCCATCTACAAAAATTACGAGTATTTATTAATATCGTACCAATTATACATACAAATTTATAATTTAATGTATATATGTGTATAAAAATAAGGAAATTAACACATCCTAATTGAGGTTCACAGAAATTGGTGGCTCCGCTGTATAGGAGTTGAGTATCTGAAGTTTTAGTGAAGTTCTCATAAACGAGTCCTATAATTTTACTTTGTTCTGTCTGTTAACTATTTTATAATATAATATCTACCTTGAATTAATACTAAGAATACTGCATTTGTTTGCACAGACCACGATTTAAACAAATTCCTACCTAATGTCAAAAATAAAAATTAAAAAATATTTGAAGATAACAAGAGTTCCAAAATCCCGGCATAATTGTAGAGAGTATGTAAATTGATAGTAGTTGAAGTAATAATTAATTTTGAAGAAGGTACTAATATTTGAATTATGTAGTTATCTGAGTCTGGCCATGGCTAATCAAAATTTCTTATGATGATGCTTGTTAAAATGATTTTAAGTTATTAATCCTCAGGGAACTGATGATATACTCTGATATAGTTGTTACAATAAAATTAGTTATAGGTATTTCCTGAAGCATCTTAAACAGGAATATATATGCAATAAAATAATAATGTTTCATTTTAAATTTTACAATAAGAACTGCTGCCCCAAATAGGTAAAATAAGCGACTAAGAGTGTCATCATTTTTTAATCATATTTTCTAAAAAAATTAGTTTCCTTTACCGCTAGTTTAATTTGTAAGAAAATTATTGCCTTCATTAGAAGTAAACTATTTAATAAACTATTAAGTTTTATCATTTTAATAGTTTCTTAGATTTTGACACAAATTTATTCAACATCCAAAATTATTAAATATTAAAATAAATTAAAGCCTTACCTTAGCAGCTACTGGACACAGAAGTCAATGTTTGGTGTTTGTCCCTTTAAACCCTTTCACTGAAACGATAAATGAAACCGACCACTTAAAACTATGTACTTGATTGCAGGTAGGTAGGTATGTGAGCGTGGGAGGCTATACTTTATTTACATATGCAAACTTGCTGATGAATTTCTCTGTAAATCTATAGGTACTGACTAAATCTTGGTTAATTAGCTTCAAAATAGCATGTCAGACTGGATGACTCAGGGTAATTGGAACGACGTCCAGCTGTGGATTGCTATAAGATTCTTTGATATGATGTGAAATCTTTACGCTCTTGGGAAAACTGTATGTTTGCACTGTTTGCAGTAACTTTGGCTGACCTCTGACTACGCAACTTGTTGGATCATGTCGCTAATCGCCAATATAGTTGTTTTGCCCACCGATGCATAATTTCGTCTAGAATAAAAGAAAAAGTTACGTACACCTTTAAATAGGTGTGTATCCATAATGAGGCGTTCCACCGTGTTGGAATAAGAAAAATTTTATACTGTAGTCCGCTATAATTCAGTCACACAATTTAATTTACATATATTTTATCCTCCCGAATCATAATAAGTTTTCGTTCACAGCGAATATCTAAGGTAAATCCAGAATTAATAGCAAAAATGTGAAATGTTCCTCACCTTATTTTAATTCCAATGGCACTCACTCAGATTATATAACTAAAAACGACAATACCGGCCGGCACGTGCTGTAACTTGAAAACAAATAAACAACGCAACGTGCGTGCGAACAAAAAAGGCAAAGTAGACGCCATCTGGAGAGAATGACAAAATTCTATCCATTTCCGCTCAGGGGATGCGTTCGGAAAATCTTCCCTTTAAAACTTTTGTGAAATGACAGGTCCCAAGCTCGCTGCGCCCGAGAGCGCCAAAGCAGAAAATTTCTACCTTGTCACCCAGCCAAGAGCCGCAATTGAGAAGATTTAACAAATCATAAACATTCACGAACGCACTCTTGACTATGAAACTCGCAATACTCACTCGTTCTTCCGCCTTTGATAATGTGACCTGAAATGCGCCATGGTTGCGAACCCGCGAACGATTCAATTTTATTACCGGCATGCAGATATAAAACACTAGTCATAACCAACATGTCTCCTAATTAACAAATTTTATACTGCGACAATATTCCTTTCAGTTTAATTTCGTTAGCTGTGAATCAAGCTAAGATAATCCTTAAATTAAAATTATTTTTTCGCATTTCCAGAACAAGTAACGACCCCTACATTGCAATTAGTACATCCATCGTACTAAATAAGATCCATAGATGGCACCTCTTATTTTGTTCACTCACACTCGTACCTCTAAAATGACAGGTATGTTCTAAAACGCACGAGTAGCTATATTGGGTGTGACCAGATGTAATTTACAAAACTTTAGCTCCTTTAAATTCAGGTCTGGTAAGCCTGCCTTCAATTCATCAACCCACCAATGAAGTGGTTCAAACAAATAATCCCAGCATCTCCACCATGTCGTGAGGATGTTATTGCAGTTATTGAATTTCCCAATTAAGGTGTGTTATTCTCCTTTGGTGCTTAGGCTGATGAATTAATGCAAGCTTACTTACCAAATTGTATCAATATGCCATGGATGAATATGTTTTGTTTAGTGGGATCGTCATCATCATTGTCTTGATGCATTAACTTTGAGTATCTTGTAATAGGATTCACCTGAAAAGATAATTTACAAGGAGACGCTGCCTCTGGCAACGTCTCCGTACATAGGAGGAAAGGGCTTAGAAATGTTTATCAATTGTAATATCTAAAAACACAGGTCAGGACTTACACGTCACCGCGGCCTGATGAGAACAGATATCATATGAACATTAGGGAGGACTTACACATCACCGAAGCCTATGTGAGCAGGATAACAACAACAAGCAGATACAGAATAACAAATTCCTTGGTATCCCACATACGAGATACTAGAGAGCATAACACACTCATATTCTCCAGTATCAACCTGCTCACATTTGTGTCAACCCATATCGAATCCTAGGGAAGACACCAACGTCCTTTCTGGGCCACGGACTCTCTTAGCTACTCCCTAACCACAAGCTAACAAGCCAACGACGGCAGCGTTTACCGAAGATATCCACATGATGATTTGACTGCCCTCAATTTGGATCCCGTGATCCCACACCAATCTGCAGTCAAGACACAATGCTACAAGGCTGTCCTTGAAGCATTATATCCCATCTTAAGTGTCTATCAACAAAACGAATATATGAAGTTGGCCTATCCGATTAAACTTCAACCTGTTCTCTCAATTCATTACTTATATCGTTGCAATTTCTAAACCCTTTTATTCAATACAACTTACGAATTTGAAGGAGCTGTCTTCAAGATACTATTCACTTTATAAACTATAATATTCAATACTTTTGAACAACACAACACAACTGTCATATTAGATTACCACAGATAACAAGAAATTACTTACTTGAAATTAAGTGTTGCCATGGTTATTTGATACATCGCGACAAACGTCGCGACACAGGTGCCCCGCAGTTGCACTGTGATACCAAGATGGTTCCGCGTTTCGGAGGGCACTTTAAGCCGTAGGGTACCGGTTGCTGTCTATAATTTGTTAGACGGCGGTCGTTACACAACCATGTCAGAAGCTGCTACTTGTAGTAGGCGGTTGAAAATTTGTGACTCAAGTACACAAGAAGTGAAGATGGTGATGCGTTTTTTCGTGGTTAGTCCTAAGCCGGTTTAGCAAAAAAATGTTTTCTCCTCTTCGCGGAGTATGCATCTGATGTTACTTCACTAGATGTTACGAGGTGTAATATTTCACCCTTTCACGGTTAACTGGCATTAGTTAGTTGTTGTAAGCTCGAGTAAAATCACAATAGCGTTCCTATCTGCATGACATCACCGAGCAGGCTCTACTAACGAGCTAACTATTGCAACTTTGTCATTGGAATTTTATAATGAAGTCTTAGAAATGAGGAAATGGAAAATTTTATTCCATTTAGAATTTATTTTCAGCTAATCTTGATTTCTTTTCTTATTGTAAACAATCTTCAAAGTATTGTTAAGTATTGCAAAGTACATAAGTAACAGTCTGTCAGGCATTAAATCTGTATCAATTATTCGGAGATTAATGATGTTTTGTCTAAATAAGAAGCATTGTTAATTAATTACAGAAGTTGGCCGGGACAGATAAAGTTGTCTCTTTGATAAAATTCATTATTGGACGAAAATAGCTTGCGGCCTTTTGGTAGTATTGATTGTAGTGATTCTGAACAATTTGTTTCTTCACATATTTTACGACTGGTACCATGACTTACCATAAATTTATAAAGATTTGTCAAAATTAGGAATAATCGTACATAATACGAACAGAGTTGATTAAATTCAGATGTAGAAAAAAGTATTTGAAGGATATCCAAGTAAGCTAATATAAGCTAATTTACTTCCCCTTACTTGCTTCACCTAAATAGCACCCACATACATACAGGGTGATTGGAAAATTGATGCATTCCTTTCAAGGGATGAACCAGCTCATGAAACTGAACAACTTTCCCCATGGAAAAATAGGTAGTAGGTCGAAAAATGAAAAAAAAATTTGGCCCACCCATACAAAATTACCGACCGACTAAGTCAATTTGTATGGGAGGACCAAAATTTTTTTTCATATTTCGACCTATGTTCCATGGGGAAAGTTGTTCAGTTTCATAAACTGGTTCATCCCTTGAAAGGAATGCATCAATTTTCCAGTCACCCTGTATATATCAAGTTTGGCCAATTACAAAACTAACATACGTAACTCTAGAATAATTACTCTCTTGATATCTATTATCCATCGGCCCGTCTGTTCGTGTTTCGCGTCAGTTAAGAACCCGATTGTTATCGTAAGGGCGTTTTCGCGGGAGTAAGCTAGCCAGCTAGCCTTTTGCCCTTAACAATTACACTTCCTTTCCAATCTAACTTTTATTCACTGGGCTAAAAGTTCCATTTCCTTTGTGGGCGTTGGAGGAACTTTGTTGGAAGGACGGTCACCTAACTATTTGTTTCGGAAATAGCGGGGCTTGCTTTGACGGCCTGCGGGTTACTGTTTGAACGATAAACTGCGCGATAGTTTCGCGCGTATAAGTTTGTTTACAACTTTTGTGTGTAAGAGTTGTAGTAACATTTTGTATTTGTTAATGATGTAGCTTGTTTGAGAAACCACACTCACCCAGTGCTTTTGGGGCATGGTAATGTAATGAAGAAATGATATTGAATTAATGTTTGTGGCGCAGTGGTAGTGCGACTGTCTGTGACGCAGAAGTTCCGGGTTCGAATCTCGTCAAAGTTAATATTTGGTACTTTGTGAATTTGATCCCAGTCTGGCTAGTTCTGGCGGGCTGAACCACCCGATTGTCCGTAAGAAAGATGGTTCCGTGTTTCGGATGGCACGTTAAGCCGTAGGTCTCGGTTGCTGTCTATGATTACTTAGTTGGCGGTCGTTACACAACCATGTCAGAAGCCTGCTACTTGTAGAGGCGGTTGATGAATTCTGTCTGACACTAGTGTTCATTGGGTCATTGGACGACCCAGTGACCCACACGAAGAGAGAGAATGACATAATACTTGCTTCCATAATAGATTAGAAACAAGACATGACTGACGTTGATTCCGAGACAGTACTAATTGGATGTTAATTAACACAGTTTCCGAATTTCTAGGAAGACATAATGGAATATGGATCATTGTTAATGTATCTATATTTAGGTAAATTCATACGCTTCATCATTAGACTCATACATCTGTGACAGAGGATTTAATCAGTATGTGAAGAATTACAACTTACTTGTTTTAAATTTGGTTGAGGGCTCGGGCCCCGACCAGTTTCGGCTGGTTTCGGTTCTTCACATAATGAGTCATACTTGTTCGTTTAATTATTTAATCAGTGTCTGAGGCAAGACTTGAAGTTTACTCTGTACAGAGACTGCGTTGCCTGGGACGCAATTTTGACCTCATTGGTTCAGGACCTATGCCACCCTCTCGACCTCCCCGGCTCACGGCTCGCAAGCTTACACCTACACTTATACGCGATTTGATGGCCACATTTTTTTTACTTTACACTTTGATACTTCATCAGTTTCAATTTTGCCGTACTTGCCCGTCAGTATAAGTTATCATAAAAGTTACATATGAATATTCAATATCTGTCAGTGCTCGTCATGGTCTTCATATTACTACTATTTTCGAGTTTACCTGTCAAGATTTTAAAATAAATTGCTGCATTCAGTTTGAGGAAATGACTCATCTTTTGTTGACAAGACCTAATAAGTCCCGTTAGCGTTCTTTTCAGTAATGACATATTTGCGGAGTAAAGTAGGATTTTCTATCACAATATTGAACTCTACGTACCTATTTTTTGCTGTGTGGGTTGAGTGTTCAATGATTTTTCTTTAACAATAGATTTCAATTCAATCAAGTGTAAAAGCGGCTTTATTTAAAAGTTACTTGTTTGTAAAGGTCACAAAGTAAGCGAGGTATATTTATCACGACATCGCAAAACTATGCACGAGTAAGCTTTCCATGAGCGTCAATGATATGATGGGCCCGTCCTCACTCATGCAGTTAATACTTATTGTCACATATCTATGGCTACGTCATTTTTTCAGGTTAAACCATCCATAAGCTGTCCAATTAACCAAAGACACCACTATTAAGACGGTCATGGAGGTCCCTCCTTTCCTTAGTTCTCTCTTTTAAACCGTACCTTAAGCAGCGCCTTAACCTATCCACTTAAAGGGATCAACTGATAGTGCTCAATCTTAGTAAATCTATTGTGAAGATTAATTTGTTAATCCCTTAAATGGGTCACGCGAGTTAATGCTGATGGTATCGTCTATAGTCTGTTCATGCCTGAGCCTAGAAGTCTTGTCGCTTAAACCACATTTGATTGACCACAACACACCTACACCGGGTGAAAAACTGTAGGAACATACTTAGTGAGACCACAGGTGAGACTAAAATTGTATATCGTATGGTGATATAAATTAAACCGCTTTGATCGACAGAAATGCATTTAGATATTGCATGGATGAGTACAGGCGAAGCACTGAATTGAGTAGGTACCGTGTTACAATGTTCAATATCCATGTCAATATTCGTAGAAGCAAGGCAAGGGCATTCATCCAACTAACGATCCGTGTTGCTTTGTACGTTATTGATACAATTTATATCAAGTATGTTGCTTTATAAACATTCGCAATTTCTTTCACAAATTATTTTAAGCACTAAACGGTCCGTCACTGGTTCGTTGAAACCCCAAAACATAATTTTATTTATAGACAAGCTTACCCGTATAAAGTATTTCCAAGAATGTGTATTTTTAAACTCCCATCAAATCCCTCAAACATTATTTTCGAGTATCAGGTATTTCCAAGAATGTGTATTTTTAAACGCCCATAGAATCCCTCAAACATTATTTTCGATCGTTCTATCGAAAATAAAGATGGTTTTTACCTGACTGCTTCACAAAAACGGTTATGTTTTCGAGAGTATTATGTGTGTTACTATGTATGTGGAAAGTAAATTCTTTTTCATGGACTAGGTACCTAAAACGTCTGAGCTGAAATGTTCACATATGAGGTGGCTTTACGGGTGACACTGGACTAAAATATTGTAGGCGATATAACTTTGACAGCCCAACGTGTTTCGACGGCTACGCCGTAGTCACCGCGTAGCCATATTGCTACGGTAGCATAAGTACTACGAAAATTACACTCCCCTAAATGAATTTCCATCTCAAAGCTGCAAAGTTTTGGAAAGTTTAAATAAGTACCGAAATTCAACATACAGAAACCTCGTAAATCTTCCGCATTACCTCACCAAAGAGGAAAGCTGTTAGTAGCCTTGCAAACTCATGAAAGTGTTTACGCTGGGTGAAAAAAAAGTTGGGTACACTTTGAAATGTTAATATAGCGCGTAATTATTGCTCAAGAAAAACATGGGTTTTTATGTTCATAGTTTCACGGAATCTTACTTTATTAGGGCTTATTTCTCGTAAAATTCGAGCTTCACAGATAAATAACAATGGAGATGTTTGCATTGACAAAACTGGTTTTATTATAACTGTCCACTGATAGACATGGGCCTCCCTTGATTAGTTCTTATTTCTCATTTCTTTAATACCTAAATTAGATAGTCCAGATACATCTGAAATGAACTCTCATCACATCATCACATCAGCCTATAGCAGTCCACTGCTGACATAGGCCTCTCCTGGGTGCGCCATTACGAATGATCTCTCGCTTTCGCCATCCAGTCGCCACGTGTCTCTCTTTAAGTCATCGGAAATGAACTCTACTTCGTTTCAAATCAAATATACATGGCGCTGACGTAGGTTCAAAATAAATATTGAATTCACGGTGTCGTCCATATCAATCTTATTATCGCATTTTTCTGGCAGGAGCACATATTTCATCGCTCCACATTGATTTCAAAAAATCAGAACGGTAAAAAGCCTTTCGGGATTGTACGAACTTTCTTTTGAAGAGACACCAAACATGCTCCTTTTGTGTTGACTCTCTTTGCGAAAAACTTGTGGTTCGTACAGCTCTATAAAAGTTATACAGGGTGTAAAAAAATTGCTGCAAATACTATAAGGGGTGAGCCAGCAAGTAAATCTAAACAACTTTTCCCAAGAAACATAGGTCGAAATATGAAAAAAAATTATCTCCCATACAAAATTGCCAACCGACCAATCTTTTGGGAAAGTTCAGTTTCATGGGCTGATTCACCCCTTAAAGTATTTGCAGCTAATATTTTTACACCTTATATAATTCTACAAAAAAGAAAGCGTGATGTTTTTGGTTTCTTCCATTTCTGAACATATTGTGCATATATGTGGATCATAGCTGTGTCCTTTAGGAAAATTCATTACTTTTTATTACCAACAATATCATCTAGTTAGAAGTTTGAAAAGCCGACGATCTCTACCTTGTGATATGTGACTGAAAGTTGACTAACTAACTATAACTAGATCATTAAACAAGCATGACATGTTGAAGATAAACAAAAGCCGTCTGTTTCGATGCAGGGCACCTACGAACCTGCTAGTTAGACAGGAGATAGTGGAATATAAACCATACCGAAAGAGGTCCTACCTAAGCAAAGTTTTTGAATAGTTTGACATGCTGATAAAATACAACGCTTGTGTTTCCTCGCTGTAAAGTTGATTCACTAAAATGAATAATTTCATTAGTCTACGTGTCTAAACGGATAAATAAACTATATAATTTCAGAGAAGAATACCCCCCGAGTGAGGAAAAATCATCGCAAATAATCTCATAACTGGCGATGACAGTCTTTCAAATGCTGAATCGTACACGTGACTCACACGTGCAAGGCTGTTTGTCGAAGGGCAGGAGGGCGACAGTTTTGTTTCGCATGATACCAGTATAAGTGCCTATATGATATAGTTACCACGCTTTTCAGGAATAAAAGACAATACCAGCACATTTATTGAAATACACTGTTGGTAGAATTTTATCTATGACAGACAGTCATAATAAATGCTAATTTATCTACTTTGCGAAGCATGCTTTTGGTTAAAAAAAAAAATTTGCAGACGTAAAGAAAAGGTACTAAATAGAAGAGTACTTGAACCTAGTAAAAGGGTAAGTCATATGATTCTTTTAATGAGTAGGTATATAAATACGTGTAGAAACCAAAATAATGTTCTAAAATTTAAAATTTGTGAACTGTTCTTATAGTTTAACTGGAAGTTTTAAGAACTGCTTAGCTAGAATGATGTAGTTTTGATACTTTCTGTTCATTTATTTGGTCACAGCGCAGTCACCCGTATTTTCTCGCAGTCGAAAACCATTTGTGCAGGATATTGCGGTGAGGTATCGGCTAGTGTGTACCTGTCATGATACAATTGTTATCTATTCTGTACACCACAGCAATATATATGTTCTGGCTTTGTTATTGTATACAACAGCATATTGTTGTAGACAAGAGCTTACCTCAGTAAAATATAAAGTATTAAATTTAGTAGTGTATTCGTGTACATACCTACCATACCTAAACGTGGGCATAGCCAGGTTTTGAATCAAGGGGTGGGCAGTTTTTTCCCAACCCGTGTGTAGTTTTTATTATTTGTTCCATGAGATTCCGAGAACACCGAGTCGACGAAAGGCCCGATGAACCGGAATGTCTGAGTTCTTAAAGCGCATACACATCAATAAAACAAAATATAAAAATCGCAACTTAATAGCAATAACGTAACGATCTGATATGTATTCAGATCATTTGAAATTCGATTCTCTATTTAAAGCGTGTAATTATAAAATGCAGATGCCAGGAAATTAGAAAGTCGGCAAGACCATGTTTCCCAAAATGGGAAACTTCTTCAGCTAGATATCATAGCCCGGGGGTGTTTGGGAGTTGTTGTGTTTTGTGGAGCAGGAAAACTTTGTCAGCGGTGTCGGGTACGGTCAGCAGTATACCAACATCCAATTTAAGAGACCGACTTACCTACACTGATTTTTCGTATAGTTAATAAGAAAACCAGTGAAATTTGACCAGCAAGACGCCTTTCCAGTTTGGGTGCTGTGCTACCCTCACCACTTAAATATTCACAATTTGATTAAAAGGGTATTTATAGAAAATCTGCCGGCGCAGATTGAAGTTAAGATACTCAAGCCTATTTACAGAATTTCGTTCTAATAATGAACGGGTAGGTAACAGCACTTTTGTCATCAGAAATTACACCGAACAATTTAAAAAAAGAGCTTCAGTACTTGTATCTGTACTTAAATTCCGTTATTATGGAGTCTTGAATTTTTAAATGATTAGTTCACCATCTGGCTTGGAGAGCCGGCTTAAAAGAGCTTACTGGAGTGTTCTGAGTTAGTGGCGTTTTCATACAATAATATTCCCCCCTATTCCTCTTAAAGGGATAACTTGATGTGCTGCTGGTAGTACCCGTTAGTTCCAAGTTTGTCGCTGACTGCCGACGAGTGCAGCGTAACGTAATAATGGGAAGTATAACAAGGGCATAACAAGCCACTTTGTCCATATTCAAGTTGAAGTAATTGCCTGTGCACGTGTCTTCCGAGTATGATCAGATTCTATACTGGAGCTCAATTCCTGAAATGAATTTCTCAATGTTTTTTTTCGTGAGAAATCTGCTACTTATTATGCTCGTATCATACGTTCTACTTTACTAATCAATTCACATTTACCCTAGCAAATTCACACATACCCTTGAGACCATAAAAGAAATTGAGTATTGGTATTTCAAAACGTTCGTTGCAGTGTTCCGCGCACGGAACCGAATTACGACGTTTCGTACACGAAAAACCACAACGACTACTTTTACTTCGCGCATTTTTCAATGCATAGAAGGCTTCGGAATTGATTGATTGAGGTATGTGTGAATGAGTTTTAATAGAGAAAATGTGCTTAGTACAATTAGTAGCAAACTTTTCCTTCAGTAACTCAAAAGTACATCTTCTTGAATGTGGAAAATTCGTCGAGACAATCTCCCAACTAAAAAACGATAAATTCAATACAAAAGCCATGTCATAAGTTTGTTTTAGTTACGAAGAAAAATATGAGAAAAGTAAACAATTGCTTTTCAATATCTTTTCGAGTGAAAATCTTTTGTATCTAATATATTCCAGACGACTGATGAATAAAAAATATAAAAAATACATCATAGATCAGGGGGTCGAATCTGTGTGAAAAACGATACGTCAAAAAACGATATGGAAAACCATATGGGTAGTTTCTGGCTAATTGACGACAAATCGCGCTGAATTAGCAGTACATTGATAGTTTTGTAGTAAACACAAAATATATATGGTTAATAGCAGTCTATGTATACAAATTTTTTTTTTGCATATGTCTGTGTGTTCGAAATCGTAGGTCAAAAAAT
Organism: Keiferia lycopersicella; assembly: GCA_029255805.1. NCBI lineage: Eukaryota > Metazoa > Arthropoda > Insecta > Lepidoptera > Gelechiidae > Keiferia > Keiferia lycopersicella. Next base: position 7,462,048 of record JARACZ010000010.1, read on the forward strand.
TCATATCATTCACTCAATTTTGAATGATTTACCCGAATAAGGACATATTTTTGGCATAAACTTACGTCAAAATAAGATACACTGCAATAGCTATTTTATGTCAAAAAAACGATATCGTTTAGTGATGGGGTCCAAAACGATATGGCGAAGTGTTGGGCAATTTTTTTTACAAAAAAGATCGACTGAACAAGGAGAATTGTTATTAGTAAGGCTTTTTTGAAACAAAGATAGTCCCACCACAAACATAAATGTTGAAGTTGGTAGCCAAGTTCAATGTTTAACTAAAAATAGTGTTGCTTGAAAATGGGTGCAAACTTCAGTCCCGACATGTATTTATTTCTAAAGCTGTTTGTACGTCAAGAATACCATTGAGTAGGAACTATGTCTTTTTATTTACCAAAGTTCCATTATACGAGATCTTTAAGACTACGTAAGAGATTTTGCGGCGGTTTTCTTCTACTCGTTTTCCGCAGAACTGAGACATTTTTATACATTCTATTCACAGCAGTGATATCTCTAGGTAAGACAAGCCACCCGCCTAGTCGCTCCGCCCGCTGTAACTCGTTTTCCCGTTGAAAGTAGTCGTTTTTGTGCCAATATTGTACATATAAACCTTCCTCATGAATCACTCTATCTTTTAAAATAAACAGACACGTAAAGCGAATTTTGCTTTATACTATGAAGTGATGAGCTCTCAGACTTTCAACAACACGATGCTCGTTTGCTATGGATCTGCAAAAACATCTCATTATGTTGAACAACTTTAGCTTTGAATGTTGAGTCTCCGCAGAAGAGTAGGATAGTTTAGTTGATCGACAATCTGATTTCGGCTTCCATTTTTATATTAAGGAGGTAATAAGTTCGAATAACATCGGCTGTCGCCTTAGATTAGCATCAATCCATTTCTGCCCGTGGGTGTTGTATAAGGCGACTAAGGGATGAATCCAAGAACGAGCAGCAGCGTTTCCGCTGAATATCTACAAAATCTTGCACTGCGCTCACCAATTCGACTGTCAAGCGTGGTGAGTATGGTTCATGTCCAGCAATGGACTGATGTAGCTGTAGCAGTAGCAGAATGTAATAACTTTATTGTACCACAGAAGTTAACAGTAGCAATAAAATAAGTGAAACATAAGATAGTAGTGGTACGAGCAACCGAACGGATCGCAGTCGATGTATCAGAAAGAGGGTAGACAGATAGGTTTGCCGCTAGCAGGATGACAATATTCGTCAAAACAGTCTACTCGTGACCATGGAGCGTGAAACCGATTCGAAATATCGAGGTAAAAACAAACATAATCGTGGTGATAATCCTGTTAATACTATTAATTTAAGTATTGTAAAACATAAAAGGCGCAAAGGCGGATTTATCCCGTTAAGAGATCTCTTCCAGTTACCCTTTGCGATATCAAAATATATGTTTTTGTTTTATTTTTGTTAAAGTGGAGTTTCTTTATGGTCTAAATCAAGTACTCCAGAATCTTGATAGATACGTCGATATAGTCAACATGGTAAACACGGCCTCCAGTCCCGGCGTGTTGCTAAACGTTAAACAAACCTATGATATAACGAAAAACAAATCCCACCAAAAACATTTTCATGTCAAGATATAGTCAAAGCGCAACAAATAGACATCAGACCTCAAAAAAGAGCCAAGCTTCTCAATCTACGCGCCCTAAGTACACCAACTGTCTTACAAACTTTACCTACATCTTAGTTAAAATATACGGCTTGGCCAAACGGAAGAAAAACTTCTTCCTTCGAAAAGGCGCATTTAGTCTAATTTCCGCAGTCAAATTGTTATTGTCTTCATTCTGCTGAAACAGCAAACCATACATTTAACAAATATGTAGGGTTTATAAAAGAAATTGGCATTTAAATGTTTTTGGTCGGATTTCATTGGTTTTGTAGTGAAGGGGAACCACTTCCGCCCCCCTTTTCTTAGAGGGTAGAGCGTAGAGTGATTTTATAAAATACTGATTCGCGTACTGTATTATATTATGTCCTTATGCCAAATATCTAACTTCTAGCATGAAAATCCTAGAAAGTTTCATTAAAACTTTAACCCCTCAATTTGGAAGGTTGTGGGGGGTTTATGGGATAAACATCCCATCGATTAAACAATCGATAATGAATTTCAGCTTTCTGGCACTTCAGGAAGTACTCAAAAATTTTGATGATCATCAGTGTGTCAATGACTAAATTGGATTGGCGGATTTTAGACATCGTTAAAATAACAAAAGATAAGAGCTATAAAACTGAAACTTTGCCTGTTTAATGAAATTACTATTGACAATATATCCCGAGAATTTGATCAGTCTAGTATATCGGAAACTATCACGTTTCTCGCTTTGGCGGGGCCACCACCGTGGCCACAGAACTTTTTACACGACTGCCAAATCATAGACACTTCCTCCTTATACTTTTTGGTAACTTCGTGTCACGAAATCTAAGGAAGATTCACGTTGATGTCTTTGATTGAGCTGTCGTCTTGAATAATGTCTAAAAAATCAAAACATAAACAAAAAAAATAAACTAAATTGTGAAAATTTATCTTTAGTATGGCAGAATGCTACTACTGCTAGCAAAGCTACCGTAACCCATAAATTTGCGCTGAATTTTATAATGATAGGGCTGACTGACTGGCTGTGAAGATTGTCCGATGGTGTAGCACCGAAGTGGTTCACTATGCTATCGGGATAAGTCGATAGTACCCCTGCCTTCTATTCTACGCCGAGGGTCGGGCCACATTCAAATATCATCTAAATTCAAATTTAATTTGAATATGGGTTTCATCACGATGTTATTCCTTCAACGAAAGAGCAGTTAGTAAAAACACATTAGTACATGGCGACGATCTAACTCGGTTCTTACATAGTAAGACCGGTGTCCTGAACTCTTGCCCCCCGACGCTCTTGGGTTCCTCCTGGGTGGGGGCTCGATCCTTACAGGACATAAATGTTTGTTAAGTTAATTCTAAAATATTTGTATCCAGTCTGGGTGTTTTGTATGTATCTATACCTATTTACAAAAAATATAAAATTATGCTAGCAACGCTAGCAAATATCACTACTGGGTTAGATGCTTGAATATATTGTTGGATAGTAGATTATTAGTGAGAATATTGACCAAATATTAACAAACTTCAATTATTTATTGCAGAACGATGTCCTCAAAAAAATATATAAATGCGAATCTTAGAACATCTGGCACTGTTCCTATTACAAAACATGAAAATATTGCTTTAATTGCAAGTACTTCAAATACAATAATAAGAAACTTATATAAGAAAACATCTGCTGCTCTCTGAAAGAAGTTACTTTAAGAACTGCTGGTAAAAGTTAATTTGGGCTAAAGTCTGTTATTGATCCAATAACAAATCTGTTTGAAATAAAATCTGTTTTCCTACTCAACAATTTTACCGGAGAGTTGAAGGGCGTTTGCCTTGATTGCCCTCCCTATATAGTAGGGGATTCCGCCATCAACGACCTTCACCGAGATGATAAAGTTACAAAAAACTTCGTGACAAAATAGGCTGCTTATCGACTAACAATACTGGTAGCTCCTGTCGTCTGAACACTTGTATGTATGAGGGAAGATTCAACAAACATTTTTTATTCTATTGCTGACGGTTCTAAAATTACTTCAATACTATTCTTATGAAAATACATAGGTGTAAAACTAACGAAGGAATTGTAGTCGGACATTTTCGAACACAGGCAGACAAATTAAACAAAATTAGAAGGAGGTAGTATGGTTTAAAGCATAATAGGCTTTGTAGTAGGCTAAGGAAACCATAATTCTAAATAGGATTGATTTTGATATCGCGTTTTAAATGTTAACAGTGCCATCTATTGAATCATAATATGTATCACATCATGCTGTTATTTCATTGCTTTTTATGAATTTTTATAATATGTAGGAATATCGTTTAGGGGTTTCTAAAACTTTTAGTGCTCATTTCGGTGCCTATTTGTTCATAGTTATCTATTTTTCAAAATAACAATGTCCTTGTGCCAGCAGCATACGAATAGATAGGGAAAGGAAAAGAACGAAATGCGTGTTCTTGTCGTAGTCTCATAATTTTAGGAGCCCAAGTGTTTGTAGTATCTATGATGCTACTATAGGAGGACTTTAACCTCGTAAGCTCAGGAGTTCGTGAGAATTTTTCATATAACGGCCCGAATGCCTTTTTAAAAGGTATGATTCTACAATGGAAAATTAACCTTATAAGCTCACCGTTTTTCCAGAAACTTGCAGTTCCAGCAGAGCCCTTTGTTAATTACTTAGTTTGAACTACAAAATATTAATAGACGAGATATGTACTTTAAAATTTTACATAATTAAAGGATAAACACTATGCCCAAGTTTATAGCTATAAGGTTGCTTTATAAAGTGATGTTTGCACCACTATAGATCGACATACCTTTTAAAAAGCATCTGGACTTTACGAGGAATACTATAGGAGACTACACAGAATAACAAAATTAATAGGAAAAAATATTTTCATCAGGTTACCAACAATCATAGAAAAAAAAAAATACGAGATCAAACGCTAAATAACATTATTATGTGTGAAGAATTATTAAACCACGTCAGGAAACAAACAGTTTCAAAGTAAATCAAGGTTTGCGACGATGATGATTACTGGAAATGCTACGATTGGTCAACAGCGACGAAATCTATTATTACTTCCTGGTTTCTCTCATCATCCTCACGTAGCAATTCCAGCCGAAAAACGCTTTAGATGAGATATCTTTTTCAGTAGGCATTCCGCTTCTCCTTTAAATTGAAAAGAAGCACTGCTTTTCGTTCGCTGCAGTGGTGGTGGATTAAATGCGAATACCATCCATACCACCTGTGTTTAAACTGGTACTCGGTAATGAAATCGGCACAATCTTCTTCCTCATCGGTAGAACGCACGTGCCACTTTATGACAACTAAAATGGAATCAGAAATTAATATTATTACTTTGTTCTTTTTTCTATCTGCCGCTGTGATCTGTAACTGTACTATGCTAGCTAGACTGTTGTGTGTATCAAAATCAGTTGGTACTGTGATAGAATTTAAAGATTTTCATAAATTGCTTATTTTGATTCCGTGTATGGGAGTCCGCAACGACTGGTCCAATGTATTATAATTTCTATTACTCTAAGATTTAATTCTCACCTTTCTGTGAATTTATAAGGATATGTGGGTATTGATATGTAAAGTAGAATGTGGGATACAAGCATAATTAGAAGGAAACAAATTACAGCATGAATCGAATTACGACGTTTCAGAAATGGAGCTCCAGGTGCTCCTATTCAGAAATTCTAATCGTATAGTTTTAAGTTACCTTTATTAGTTTTATTTACTAAATTTTATCTTCAAATTATTCATCGAGAAGTTCTCCTTTACAAAATTTACTCCCTTTACTATCTTTACTTGTAAGGTAGGCAGGCTGATAGCGTAGGTATATCTGAAGTTGGTAGAGACAATAATGGGTTATAAGCCATAGTAAGATTCTCAAGCAAAGAAAATAAGAATCGGTGCAATGCTTCAATGATTACATACATACAGAGTGAGAAAGACAGTCACTTCATCAAATTGCCACTATATCAAAAAATGTAACTGATATTTTGTTCCGGAACCGATCCTAGCGTGGTGACTTATCATTATCACTTTATCAGGCTCTAGCTCAATATAGTACCAACCTTCGCTCAGAGTATACTTTTCGGGGTTCGATTTGTGCATGACACTCCATCATGTTAATGGATGAGGGGGATATAAGTAAAAAACTAAAGCAAAATACTTTAAAAAAATTGTACCTATTTTAACCCGCCAAGAATGTGGCAGGGTATGTCATACCCAGACTGTTGCTTATCTGCAAATATTTTTGTAAACTACCGTAATTTTTTTTTGTCGCTCCATATAGCTGCAACTAAAGGTGTGTGAAACAGGCTATTTACGTGATTGTAGTGTGACAAAAACCAGCGTCGGAGATAATCGTGTACAAAATGCTTTCGGGTACGTAAATACGTATTACTGATTCAAATTATTAAGGTGTTTTATTTTTTTGCAACCATCTAAGGTTTTTTTATAACTTATTTTATGTTCTCTTTGGTTTTTTTTTTGAGTTTTTTAAGAGTTTATTTTTTTATATATTTTTTAGGTTTGTAGGAGTAGCGCCCATTAATTAGTGCCTAAAATGACTCGCACTTGTTATTTCTATATTTTAATAAAAAGATATAGTAATATATTATTTAAGTTTTATTTATTATAATACTTATATATCCCACTAGCTAATAATATTAAAACAATATGTTATTTTATATTTATTTAAAAAAATACAGGCAACTTACAATCCGGGTATGTCATACCCTGCCACATAGTCCGTGTTACATTTTCTCGCCACAACCTGCACGGGTTAACAATCGACACAGACATCGTCGCACGTACATATTATAATACGTATGTATGTATCCGTGGTCCGTGAAACCCATGTGTATTTCTTATATAACAATTACTTATAAAATATAATGAATATTTCGAATTTTCACATACTCAAATACAATTTATTGCAAAGTAAACAAAGCGAAAACTGACAGAAGAAAATTTAGGACAGGAAATTGAATGAATGGAAAGAACTATGAGTGACCGGTATTAGAACCAATATGCGGAAATGTTTTCTGTTTCTACCGGTGTCATAAATACTGAAAAGGACGGTGTATACGATTTGGTTCCGATTACGCCAAAATCAAGCCAGAATAGGCCCATACCGTTTTTTGACTTATTCTTTTTTTTGGCAGTTAGATGACAACTTTTTAAACGCGCGTATTTACGGTTTATAGCTTGCGATAAGGTCCTTGCATTTGCTGGCTCTAAGCAAATTGAGTATGATTTTGGTAACAAAAACTGTAATGGACTGTTCCCAATATGGTAAAAACCGTAACCGAAGCCTTATAGGGCATATCGCTTTCACGATATGTCAAAATGCTGCAACAGATTCGGGCCCCAGCTATTCAAACGGTTTTTGAAAAGAAACTGGTTTGTCTATTTTTATTTAAGCGGCGTACCGTTTTTTCATGAATGAGTACAAAAGAAAAAATATAAACATCAAGTGTTATTCAGCATGTTTTTAAAGATTATTTATATTACTTTCTTCAATTTATTGGATTTATGCACTCACTCATTCATTCATTTACTTTCTTTATTGAGGGATATATTCTAAACATCTTCAGTCCAAATTAACTTTGCTTGTGAACGAATTAGTATTATCAAAATTTATTATTGACAGAGGGAGCCTGGTGGTCATATGGTCAAAAGTTCATGACATAACTTTATTACGAAAGTAAAGTAAGTAATAAAAAAAACTCTTTATTACTCATGAATAATATTTTATATAGAATCATAAACCCAATACAATTTTTAGGCGACAGGCTGACTACCTGTCACTATAGTGATACACATGTTTTCTGAAACAACATTGGAAAACAATACTCAAAAATGTCAGACGTGGCGATAGCGACCGTATTCTTACGGCTGTTAACGCTCTGCCTACCCCGCATGGGATAAAGGCGTGATATATGTATGCATAAACTCAAAAAATGCGCAAAGTTATTGCTAAGAGCGGTCTCTGTTAGAAATCTTTTGGGTAGAGGACGTCAATAAAGAAAACAGAGAAATGCATTAGTATTGAAATAGAGATAGAAAAATGTGATCTACATTTTTCTCTTTTTTCAATGACTGAATTTAACGTACAAAAAGTTAAATGTAAAATTTACTACTTTGAAAGAAATAAATAAACAATAAACAATTCATGCTTAGGCTAAGGGTTTAACCACAACACACAAAGTAACTGTTACATAAACAAAACTGCCTGATCGAATGTTCATGAACTAGTTATTGAAGTTGCAACCTCGAATATAATTACTGGCCATTAATCAGAATATACTTTGGACTTACTAACGCGTTATTAGTTGTAACAGACTAAAAACGACGGTTATCTACCATTCACTTTGGAAAGTTTCGACATTAGTTAAACTTTATCAATATTTTTTTTTCTTTGATCACCTATTCTCTTTTTATCTTTCAATCTTCTTAAAAATTATTGTATGGCCTCCATCAATAAGAGTACATTATACGCGCATGACTTCTCATGCCTTTTTTTATTTTTCCAAAATTTACTACACGAGAGCAGAAAAAAGTATTAGGATAACATTATCATCCAAGTAATATTACGATTTATTTTGAACAGCAAACAGACGTAGCGTAGCACTCGGCTGCTACGCCGTAGCATTTGCTACGACGCTACAGTCTACGGAAACAGTAGCAGGAAATATAGCTTTGAAATGTAACTTTAGTTACTACGAGCTATTTCAAGTTATTACCTACGTACACGTATGTGAGATATGAGAAGTGATAAGGCTAATATTAGGGTAATATGTACGTGACCAAATGTGGTATGCTTAATATGGTTTATGGATTTTCGCAGTTTATAGCGGCCTGTGTTTCCTTTAGCGGGAAATACTTGCATATGGGCTTATCGTGCCCTTCAAAGCACGGAATCATTTCCTTCTCCGACAATCGGGTAGCATAAACTAATAAAAACACTTATTGTAATCTTATCTTGATTAAGAAAGATTAGAATCAAAATAAATTAAACGTTCTGTTTCCTAAGGATATCAATATTACTTGCTACATACTTACTTACTAGCATCAAGCGTGGGACTTAATTATTGCTCTAGTACGTCTCTTAGGCATCAGAAATAGACCCAGACTCCTTTTACCGAAACTAGAAATTTTGTTACAGCAAAACGGGTACATAATTCTCATCCAATACATTGGTGTTTTTTATTGTTACAAAGGAGAAAAACACTTTTGTGTGAGAGCCAAATAAACAGAAATATATACAAATCCGAAATCCCGGCGGAGTAGTAAACATTGTAATACGTCGTGAGCGAGTAGTGTGAAGCGGTGAAAGTAAGCAATCTAAAAATAAAATCACTCGCTGAAACTGCTCCTTTTTTGGGTGTTTCTTTGATTCCGATGAGCCACGATTACACTAGGTTCATAAAATTGACATAATACATTACAATAAATGTAAGTTATATATAAATGACTTACAAAAAGTTAAATGTAAAATTTACTACTTGGTAAAAAATAAATAAACAATTTAACTATCAAAGATCAGACAGTTTTGAGGCATGTAGTGTGTTACTACAAGGTGTTAAGAAAAGTACTAACTAACTTCCTTTCAAGGGATGAACCAGCTCATGAAACTGAACGACTTTCCCCAAGAAACATAGGTCGAAATCTTCTTTACATGTACCAACCGACTGAGTCAGTTTGTATGTGAGACCTAATTTTTTTTTTTCATATTTCGACCCATGTTCCTTGGGGAAAGTTGTTCAGTTTCATGAGCTAGTTCATCCCTTGAAAGGAAGTTAGTACTTTTTCTAACACCCTGTATGTAGCACTCATAATTTTAGAAATATTGTGACAAGCCGTATTTTCAAAACTGAACCAAACCTGTCAAGGTAAAATGCTTAGATTATTAAAGGTCCCACTACGCTGGACTTAAAATGATTTTGAAATACTACATGTGGCTTTCGTTATATTTCTACTACTCCCACGTAATCGCAATAATTGCTCACGCAACGTAATATGAGTTTTCATAAATTCAGCAACATAGTTACAAACTCAAAGTTGAGGGTCACTGTAATTGAAATATGAACTTTACTAAATAAAGTTTGCCTGCGGCGATGCGCTCAAAAGTTTCTAGTGGTCTGTTTTAAATGGTTTAAAGCAAATATGATGCAGTCCTCTTAAAATAGAAACGTAAAATTTAAAAATGCTGGACAAAATGTCTAATTGCGTTCATGTCTCTTGAACTTTCATGTAATAAAATGTTAGATAGGAGAATGGCGCTGGTTTAGAATAGTATCACCTCATTTTGTTTCCGTGGGTGTGCGACAAAGTCACATAAAGTCAAGTGTTACTAAAAGTCAAGTATTTGTCACTATAGTGATACACAATTTTACGGCCCTCAAATAAGGCTGTAACGATCTGTCTACTCCGCAAGGGATAAAGACGTCATAAATTTAGGCATGTAATATAGAATTGGCGTAAAATTTACTTCTCTCTCTACCCCATCATCATTCATCATCATCCTCCTTGCCTTATCCCGTTCTCTGTCGGGGTGGGCTACCTAACCACATAGCTTTAATGTCAACATGCAGAACCGAAACCATACACACGCACAAGCAAATCACGCCTATATCCCTCGAGGGGTAGGCAGAGCGTTAACGACTGTACAATTACAGTCTTTATCGCCACGTCTGACAATATTTGAGGGTCGTTTCAGATAAGTCATGTATCACCATAGTGACAGGTTGTCAGCCTGTCGCCTAAAATTGCAATACACATGAAACACTCGAGCTCCTTAGTCGGCTTCTACGACATCCATGGGAAAGAAATTGGGTTATGCTATTCTAAGCCGGCGTCACACGGCACACAATATCTGGGTTCTATGCATTGAAATGAAGGACGCGTTATCTGCGCGGCGCACGTTGACATGTTGACTAGGCATGACGAATGATGATGCTTCCGGCGACACTGGCAGCGTATATGGCGAAGGGAAAATATGCTACTACGAGTAACAAAAAATATTGATATCCTACTTGTATTGCAGGAACTTGGACTTTTCAAGTGACTATACAGGTAGACTTTTCAAGTTACTATCTTTAATGTGTATTCCTAAATAGTTAACTCTTTTGTGGATTAGCTTCTGTGAAGTAATGTTTTAGAGATTGAGATAAAAAGACAAGGCGTAATACTTAAGATAACTATTTTTTCCATTCGTCAATATCAATTAATCAATGCTTGTCATAGTACTCGTATACTCTGCCCACCGCTTTATCGAGAGAGAAAACCACACATCTACCAATAAACTAGCTGTACATGTATTGCCATACTCATTACGTTTCGCAGGTTACCAGAAAACCAACCTTCGCTAAATAAAGGTAAATCACACGTTAATCAAAATTAAAGCCCACATATAGCAAAAAAAGCTGATGTACCGTACTTCGTTGCAAAATATTCTATCAACTGCCGGTGAATTTATTTATTTTATTCAATACGAATACTTGTTCGCACGTAAATTATTTATGTATTCCCAAACAGCATAGTAAGATTACTCATGTGTATAGGTTGTTACTATCCCTTATAATCTTGTTATCGTCCTATAGTTTGATAAGCGATGTTATGTTCAATAGCAAACGTGATGACTTTATCTTTCACCTTCAAATTGTAATAAACACGATAAGCTTTATTTGGAAGCTTTCGAAGTTATTATTTGCATTCATGCGTTTTCTTTGGTGTACATTGCTGCACAACATGTATGGAAAGTTTAGCTCAAATACCAGTGGGGTTGTGGTAGGATAGTTTTAAAGCTGTGGTTTCCCTGTCAATGTTGCAGATATATTGCGAGTATTTAGTATATCATTCAGAGAGTTTAAGAGTGGGCGACTGGACTTCCTTAAAGATTGTGCTTTTATTCCGTCTAAATCTGACGTATGAACATGCGGATATCTACATATACGTTTGTAGCGGGTTGACCGCACGCAACGTACTCGTAAAGTAGAGCAAAATATGCGTGTTTACTTAGTAAATGTTCACGCGTAGAGCTGATTAAGCCATAAAGACCTTACTACAAAAAAGTTAGACATGAGTTGGAAGCGTGTCTAGCTTTCTTTTTTGTATGAACACATTTTTAAGCATGTGTTCGACTCGCGTTTAACTTTTTGTGGCAAGGCCTTAATAATTTGTACAAAACGTGAAAGTCTTGAACATAAGATGTATGAAAGCAGCAATGGATGCTTGGAATGATAGAACCGCAAGTTGTAAACGCACGCGTGAGGTACATACAGTCCATTATTGTTTTATTGCGTACAATGATCGTTGATGTTGTCAATGGCGTCATGTTGTTTTATGTTACTGGCTTTATGAGTGGTCGTTCTATATCGTCTCAACTGAATTTTATGAGGACAGAAGTGTGGCTAGCTTTAGTGCTAGTTTTTTGGTACCTAATTAAACTGTTTTGGTCAGTTATATTATAATGCAATAAATAAATTAGTATTAGAGTTTAAGAGGTCCAAACTACATGCAAAATTCCGTATTTTAATGTTTTCTTTCGGACGTTATTAGTTATTTATTTGCATTGCCACATGGTTAAATAAAGTCTTAAATTATCACAGATTTCTGCATGTGCCACGTTTTTATGCTATAACTTTATAGATACCGACAAATCATATATTTTACTCCTAATCCGCTAAGTAATAATACTGTCTAACTTTGACATCGCCTACTGACCCATACAGCCTTGTAACACGGAGAACGTTCGACCGTAGACCTACATATAGGTACAAGAACACAAACTAGGACTATGAGCACAAGGCGGACGACGTTGCATACAAATCAGTCTCACCCTCGGCCCACAACCAGCCAATCAAGACATGGCATCGGGCGAATCATGAGCAACTAGAAGTGACAAGGGCTTAGAGCAGTGAGAATATACATGATTTTTTTGGTTTACTTTATTTGGTTTGAGATACAGCGTGTTCGTTTCTCGAACAGTAAAGACAGTTGCCATCTCTATGCCTGGGCCTTTCATCTTCTAGACAGATATTTTTATTCATCATCATTATCACATCAGCCTTTAACAGTCAGACATAGGCCTCCTCCAGCTAACACGAATCTATAATCAAAAAAATTCTAAATATTTTAAAATGAAAAATATTAGGAAATTATTGCCGTGTGATGCCGGCTTAGAATAGAATCACCCCACGTCCTTCCCGGGGGTGTCGTAAGAGGCGACTAAGGGACTCGAGGGTATTGGTGTATTACAATTTTTAAGCGACAGGCTGACAACCTGTCACTATTGTGATACACGTGTTTTCTGAAACAACTTTGGAAAACAATCCTCAAAAATGTCAGACGTGGCGATAGCGACCGTATTCTTACATCTGTTAACGCTCTGCCTATCCCGCAAGGGATAAAGGCGTGATATACGTATGTATGTATGAAAAATATTTTATAAATACACATTATTTTATTAAGACTGTATTATCTACAGTTTTAATTAAAACGCTCCGTGATCACAAATACTAATTTGCTTTCACGGAGTTTGACCTCCCCTTACTTTCAGTTGACCCGCTCTCCTCGGTCACTTTTAAAACTTTGTGCCAGCCAACTAACTATTATAATTATTATAATTTTTTTCACTCTAATAGATGACCTATTAACATTTAAACACTAAAATAACTCAATAATGAGGTAAATTGATGAAAGTAAAGATAAAAATGTTATACATACTAATCATGGATGTATAAATAAACTGGGTCGGGTCGTTGGACGATTTGTTGTCCCACACGAAAGGAAGGGGAATAAACTGACTGTTTAGTACCGCATATTAGTAAGGAAACATTCAAGTACTAAGAATTTGATAGTAAAATAAAAATATATTTAAAAAAATAGTATTTTGCCTAAATAATGTGTAAGATATAGAAAAAATATATTTCCCTCACAAACTGCTTAATTCGATTTAGTCACTTTATATGAAAGGCTTTTTTCTGTTTAGATCTTTGGTAATAATATGTCTGTGCTTTTAAAGAATATACTTACCTATATTAACATTTTTGAATTACTCAACAAATTATGTTTTTAGGAAGGTTTTCAGTTGCATGTGCTGGATCGCAGAGATTGTGACGAATAAGCTAAGGTCTGGGCCGAGATCGTATAGATAGTGCCTGGCAGACATGCTAAGAGAAAGACCATCATCCCGTAGCACCAATTTTTTCATTAATGAAGTGAACCTTTTATTTACTTAAGTTGAAGTGGTACTTGCGTTACCCATTGAGCTGTATCCGCCACTTCTCGGGGACTTTGCGTGATGGTGGAGAGAAAAGTTCGCTAATCACCGTTCGAACGGCCACTCGCTTCCGAATAAATTACAAGAAGGAAGTTTGCACCAAGTAATTAAGTTACCGAAAGTTTTACTCACTCGCGGGAATTTCAGTAACATTATGTTCTGAACTTCTGTTTGTGGCCTCAGAATTAGCCACGTCTGGGAAATTACTTTCGAACTATGAAATATGATGTATAATTAAGCAGTAATAACAGGTTGGCCAAAATTAGAAATGATTTTATAATCTAGTATGAAATTAATGATCATCGTAATTTCCAAACTGCGCAATCTAACGCATAATTTAACAGGCGTGCAATCTGAGGCACAAGTGGCAGTAAAGAGTAATAACAGATTAAAAGCGGAACGGAATCACCTGTCGCGTACACGATCAACAGGAAGTGGGTCCGGGAGAGGCTGGGAGTAGTGACAGGAGCAGCCGCGCGGCAGGCGGCCAGGCGCGCCCGCCATCGCCAGCCACCAGCCACCAGCCTGAGCCAGTAGCCGCCCAGCCGCCCGACGCGACGCACGCGCCCGCCCGCGACGCCCTTACTACGACACCCGTACAACAACTAAACACCCGCCTTTATCGCCATATCTTATCTACTCCACTCGGACAACCCGAAATCGTAATAAATTATTCACGTAAGCGAGTTACGTGAAAGACAGTTGGAAGTTTACTAAGTGCAAACGGATAGCGAAGGACTCTCCCTTTTAAGAGCCTTTTTCGCCAGAGGCTGGGTAAGTTTTCAAATTCTTCGGTTTTATTTGAGACGTTTGAACCTTTTTTTTGTTTTTTGTTGGAGTTATGTTATTTTAGTATTGGAAAATTTGTTTCATCCTTGAGTTTAATGGAGATTTGAGCCTTCGTGTATTGTCAAAAAACTATGATAACGTCTTAGTATAGACGTACTGAATTGTTCAGGATATATTAATATAAAAGAATATGAACAATGATATTTACAGAGAGTCTTCAAGAGAATACGCATTTTTAACGACGTAAAATACAGAGACACAGACAGATTTTCCAAGTAATTAAAAACACGCACAATGCTGAACTTTTATAACTTAGTTGTGTACGAAACTTTTGCTCATTTGAATCTGCAAATTTCGTTATTTCAAGAAAATTAAAAAGAACATTTAACAATGTTAAGATACACCCAGGTAACAGCTTTTTGTTTGGACTTTTCTGTTACAAAATACTTCAAAGGTTTTGTAAAACCATCATCAATCTGTTTACATTCACTCCAATAACCGTCATATTTAATTAATTTATTACTTTCTGTGTGTTACCAGCATACTATTTTAATAGAAAATCGTGATTATAGGCGTGATTATACCGGGTGTAAGGGGCAGCTCTCCAGATAGTGATAGGGTGTATTTAGATCATGAAACTGAACAACTTCGAAACGTATATTTTTCTGATCTCCCATTTATTGCAAGGTCATTTTTTTGTCGTTTCCTGACATGTTTCTAGGGGAAAGTTGTGCATGCACCCTATCAGTATTCGAAAAGTAGTCCCTTACACCCGGTATAAACAACTTTTACTCTCGAGCACTCCGGGAAATCAGGAAAAAATATCTGCTGACCATACCATTACTTGAGTACAGATTAGGTTTTTCTATGGGACTGCAATTTTTTTCATGATTTCACAATAAAAGTTGAGGGTTATAGGTACTTATATTCACCAGTTTGATTTTATGTCCGCGTTCTAATAGTAAAAGCAATAGTTTTGATACACCAATGGCAATTTAAAAAATTAGATGAATGTTTTTGAAAAACAAAGTGTACTACCGCCACTACACTTGCATTCCCATGTAAAACATACATACATTTATCACGCCTTTATCCCTTGCATGGTGAGCAGAGCGTTAACTGCCGCTAAAAATACGATCGTTATCGCCATGTCTAACAAATCTTGATGGCCCTTTCACATGACTTGAGTATCACTGCAGTGACAGGATGTCAGCCTGTCGCCTAAAGTTGTAATAGTCCCTCGAGTCCGTTAGCCACCTCTTACAACACCCGCGGAAAAGAAATGGGGTGATGCTATTCTAAGCTGACATCACACGGCAAATGTAAAAACGTATTCTATTAGCATATTGTAAAGCCTACTCCATAAAGGGAAATGGTATCATTTATACATTGGAATTGTGGAAGTAAGTTACATACATTTATACTCGACGCCACTCAAGGATTTCACGTGACATAATTAAGTTGATGAGTAGGTATCTCCGTGTCGTGTCGCTTACTACACGGTAGGTATTCTGTTTCAAACTTGAAATTATGGAGACACGATTACGCACTCATTAAAACATTTCAGATAAGACTCAGTATAGGCTTGAATTGAATATTTTAATAATTCGGAAGATTAAGCACAAAATTTTACTCCCGGTATGAGCAAAGTAAAAAAATCTTTGCATCTACTTCTTGCAAGCAAATTTTGTGATAAGTACCTATAAAAAGAAGATGGTAGGTACTACCGACTTCATTCATAATTTTTCAAAACATTCAAAGTTTGAAATCATATGCAAAGGAATTATATAAAAGTAAGGGTTCTGCCGTGTGATGCCGGCTTAGAATAGCATCATTTCCTACCCGTGAGTATCGTAAGAAGCGACTGAGGGACTTGAGGGATTCAGATGTGTTACAACTATTAGGCGACAGGCTGAAAGCCTATTACTATAGTGATACACAAATTATCTCAAACGGCCCTCTTTATTTGTTAGACGTGGCGATAGCGACT
Source organism: Keiferia lycopersicella (assembly GCA_029255805.1). NCBI lineage: Eukaryota > Metazoa > Arthropoda > Insecta > Lepidoptera > Gelechiidae > Keiferia > Keiferia lycopersicella. The sequence continues at coordinate 7,478,739 of JARACZ010000010.1, forward strand.
GTTTTTACGGTCGTTAACGCTCTGCCTACCCCGTAAGGGATAAAGGCGTGATATATGTATGTATGTAAGTATTCTGACGCCATCTAAAATAGCAACGTATGACGTCATCCTTTATTGTTTTCCTACAAAATACCATTTTAGATCGCTTTAAAAAGTAGCATATTTGATCTGCCATTTCAGGTTGTATACTCGAATAAGCTGTCCAATGTGTGCAGTGTATGTACGAACCTCTACTCCTGTGTTTTACTCTAAATGTTATTTATTGCCGTGTGATGCCGGCTTAGGATAGCATCACCCCATTTCCTACCCGTGGGTATCGTAAGAGGCGACTGAGGGATTTGAGGGTTTCAGGTGTATTACAACTTTTAGGTGACATGCTGACAACCTGTCACTATAGTGATACCTACACAAATTATCTCAAATGGCCCTTTATATTTGTCATACGTGACGACAGCAACCGTATTTTTACGGCCGTTAACGCTCTGCCTACCCCGTAAGGGATAAAGGCGTGATATATGTATGTATGTTATTTATTAGTCGCAACAAGTTTTGTTGAGAAGAAAACATTGTCTGAAGAATTCCTGCGGTGAGACGATTTGTAATTTCTTTGCAAGATTTCTTAAATTCAATTAATTTCCAGGAATGCTTAATCGGGGACATAAATTAATTAAACTTGAAATACCAAACTCCATTTAAAATTTTAATCAAGTGCATAGCGAGTATCTATCTAGACAAAGTTTTATTTAATTATTACGAAAAAAGATTGTACTAACTCAATAATGAAGGTTAGCTTAGGTACGAAATGTCAGAAGTCTCAAAATCTCATAAAGCTGATTTTTTGAAAATTAAACTGGCTAGTTTTTCGTATGATACAACTAAATAAAAGGGCATAAATGATTTCGACATTTTTAAAACACGTCTTTAAAATAAAACTCGAAGTCGAACGTGATCAACTCGAGTCTAAATTTTTGTGGTACGGCTAAAAATTTAGTGAAAGAAAAAAAATGGTTTGAACTTTTGTGAAGTTTCGGCCCTTGTCTTAATATCCTTCAGTAGCAGCAGGGTAGCTACTAAAGCTCATTGAAGATGGAGGGCGAGCTGCCGCGGACAGCGCCGCCGGCGGGTTTAATTAAACGAGACACGCGCCTCCAACTGTCTCCAAAGATTATTCTGTAATTTATTTCATACAAAGGGTTAACAAAGTTAAAAGAAGCTTGAGTGTCTGTCTGTACTGGAAAGTGGTTTTAAATGAACTTTACAAAGACAATTAGTCGCTGGATACACGGCACAAAACCAACAAGAAGTGTAGTATATAGGGTGCTAGAAAAAGTACTACATTCCTTTCAAGGGATGAACCAGCCCATGAAACTGAACAACTTTCGCCAAGGAACATAGGTCAAAATATGAAATAAAATCTGGAACTCGCATACAACCTGACTCGATCGGCTGGTACATTTTGTTCGGGAATTCTAAATGTTTTTTTCATATTTCGGCCTATGTTTTTGGGGAAAGTTGTTCAGTTTAAAGGCACCCCTTAAAAGGAACTTAGTATATTAAGATAGTTATGTACAGTGTAAGTGCTAGGAATCCCCGGGCGGCGTGGATCCCTCGCCGAACGACCTTGGCCCTGGCATCATATAACGCGTGCACACTGCGGACGGAAGAGAAGTTAGTGGAACTCGAGGAAGAACTGAGCAGGTTACGGTGGGACATAGTGGGACTGTCCGAAGTCCGAAGAGAGGGGGAGGACACGATAGCCCTGAAGTCAGGTAACCTACTCTACTTCCGGGAGGGCGACCATCTGTCCCAAGGTGGTGTCGGGTTCATCGTCCACAAGTCCCTCGTGAACAACGTAGTACAGGTCGGGAGTATTTCAAATAGGGTGGCATTCCTTATACTCAGAATAACTAAACGTTATTCGCTGAAGGTCATACAGGCATACGCCCCAACTTCGAAGTACCCCGACGAGGACGTGGAGGCAATGTATGAGGACATATCCAAAGCCATACATACCTCCAGGACTCATTACACGGTGGTCATGGGGGATTTCAACGCTAAGCTGGGCAATCGTTGCGGTGACGAACTGAGAGTTGGGCCATTTGGTATTGGGGTGAGGAACAGCCGAGGTCAAATGCTGGTCGACTTCATGGAGAAGGAGGGACTCTTTATGATGAACTCGTTCTTCAGGAAACGGCCGCATCGAAAATGGACCTGGAAGAGCCCCGACGGTGTTACCAAAAATGAGATAGACTTCATCATGACAGACAAAAAACGGATATTCAACGATGTCTCTGTGATCAATTCGTTCAAAACGGGTAGCGATCACCGAATGGTAAGAGGCACGTTGAATCTTAATGTAAAAGCCGAGAGATCACGTCTGATGAAGTCTACGCTCCGACCAGCACCTGCCCAAATCCAAAACCCTGAGAGCTTTCAGCTCCACCTGCAAAACCGCTTCGATTGCCTGGGTGAGTGTATCGACGTGGACGACTATAACGACAGGGTCGTGGAAACTGTCCTTACGGTTGGCTCTAAGTTCTCTAAACCCAATCGTACGAACAGAACCAAAAAAATCTCAGACCATACTTCGAGGCTCATGGAGGAACGACGCGAGATGATTCTGCAGTCGTCGGAGGATACTTCCCAATATCGGCAGCTCAATAGGCAGATCTCTAAGTCTTTGACCCGCGACATACGCCAATTTAATACTGACCGTATTAAAGAGGCAATTGAGCGCAACAAAGGCTCCAAGGTGTTTGCTAGGGATCTGTCGATAGGCCAGAGCCAACTAGCGAAGCTAAAGACCGACGATGGCAGAATCGTATCGTCCAAGCCCGAGCTATTGGAAGAGGTCGAGAAGTTCTACGGACAGTTATACGCGACAACATGCACACCTGTCAATAATCGGGTCGCAGATCCAAGAGCTCGATTAACCCGGCACTACACAGAAGACATCCCGGACGTCAGCTTGTACGAGATTAGTATGGCTCTGAAACAGCTAAAAAACAGCAAGGCGCCGGGTGATGATGGAGTTACGGCAGAGCTTCTGAAAGCCGGTGGTAAACCGATACTTAAAGCACTGCAGAAATTGTTTAACTCTGTCATACTCGAGGGCAAAACGCCACAGGCATGGCACAGGGGCGTGGTGATGCTGTTCTTCAAAAAGGGCGATAAGTCTTTGCTGAAGAACTACAGACCCATCACGCTTCTGAGCCATGTCTACAAGCTGTTCTCAAGAGTCATAACGAATCGTCTCGCACGCAGGCTCGACGACTTCCAGCCTCCCGAACAAGCCGGCTTCCGAAAAGGCTTTAGCACCGTGGATCACATTCATACGCTGAGGCAAGTTATACAGAAGACTGAAGAGTATAACCAACCACTCTGCCTCGCGTTTGTGGACTACGAAAAAGCCTTCGATTCGATCGAAACATGGGCCGTACTTCAGTCTCTTCAGCGGTGCCAAGCTGACTATCGGTATATCGAAGTGTTGAAGTCCTTGTACGAAAGCGCCACCATGTCAGTTCGAATTCAGGACCAGGACTCGAAACCTATCCAGTTGCAGCGAGGAGTGAGACAGGGAGATGTAATATCACCGAAACTGTTCACAGCAGCACTGGAAGACGTCTTCAAGCTTTTGGACTGGAGAGGACTTGGCATCAACATCAACGGCGAGTATCTGACTCACCTTCGTTTTGCCGACGATATCGTGGTCATGGCGGAAACCCTGGAGGACCTCGGTACAATGCTCGATGACCTCAATAGAGCCTCCCAACAAGTGGGTCTAAAAATGAACATGGACAAGACCAAGGTTATGTCAAACTCTCTTGTTGCACCCATTACTCTGACAGTTGGGGGCTCTACTCTGGAAGTTGTCGACGAGTATGTCTACCTGGGACAAATAGTCCAGCTGGGTAGGTCCAACTTTCAGAAAGAGGTCAATCGTCGAATCCAACTCGGCTGGGCAGCGTTCGGGAAGCTACGTAACATCTTCTCTTCTCAACAACTACCGCAGTGCCTCAAGACAAAAGTCTGGGATCAGTGCGTGTTGCCAGTGATGACTTACGGAGTTGAGACGTGGCCGCTAACAATGGGCCTCATAAGAAGGCTCAAGGTCACTCAAAGGGCAATGGAAAGGGCTATGCTCGGAGTTTCTCTCCGCGATCGAATCAGAAATGAGGAAATCCGGAGAAGAACCAAAGCCACCGACATAGCTCGAAGGATTGCGCAACTTAAGTGGCAGTGGGCGGGGCATATTGCTCGTAGGACCGATGGCCGCTGGGGCCGGAAAGTTCTCGAGTGGCGGCCACGGACCGGTAGACGCAGCGTAGGTAGGCCTCCCACAAGGTGGACCGACGATCTGGTGAAGGTCGCGGGAAGCCGCTGGATGCGGGTGGCGCTGGACCGATCATCGTGGAGATCCTTGGGGGAGGCCTATGTCCTGCAGTGGACGTCTATCGGCTGAGACGACGACGACGACGACGTACAGTGTAAGCACATTTACAATATTTAAAACGCCTTATTACTTTGATAGCCCAGGTATTTCATTATGTGTGATTAAAAGCGTTTTCTATACAGTAACAAAAATATTCACTTTGAAAGTACACTAGCAGTGAATGTATCACAGACAGGCACAATGTCTTGTACGTGGATACTATACAGGGTGTTAGGGACAGCGTCCCGAATACTGAAAGGGTGCAAGCAGGCCATGAAACTGAACAACTTTCCTTTAGGAACATGTGTCAGGAAATGACAAAAAAATTTCGACCTCCCATACAAAATCGCGATCAGCTAACTGCATTTACTATGGGAAACCAAAAACTTTTTGTCGTTTCCTGACATATGTTCCCAGGGAAAGTTTCATGGTCTGCTTGCACCCTATCATTATTCGGGACGCTGTCCCTTACACCCCGTATTATAGGTTTTAGTAGTATTCTGTGGCCAAGGTCCTGTTTTGATATATTCAAGTTTAATTTACATCCGGCCGACCGCTTCCTCCGATGACCCCGAAACTTACTTGTTCCAAACTCCGAACTACTCGGATCTATCTACTCATCTATGAGAATAGCAAACTTTCTCAACCATAAACTTCTATCAAAATACCAATGGTCTATTACTCCCAGATATTTCAGTTGGCAAACTGTAATCTAGATGGTTAAAATACGGTCAATTACTAAGTTCCTATACAAATAAAATAACTCGGTATGTTTTATGGGAGTTCCATTTTCTTTTATAAATTTTGACCTTAGGGGAAAGTTGTTCGATTTTACGGACTGGGACATCCAATATTTGCAGATCATTTTATTGCATGCTACAGCATATACCTATAGGTAATTATGCCTTTTCAAAGAATCACTGCTTCACGCACGCACGACGCGTTTGTATTTAACTGTTGGGTACTTGTACTTAGTTTATTCCGTGTAGTGCCGGCTTAGAATAGCATCCATCGATGGACTGGTGAATAGTGGTGGTGGATCTTGTGGCTGTAGAAGTAGTACTTGTTTTTGTAAAAATATAATCGACGAATCTTGTTAGGTATAATCCCCAAACGTAGGCTATATCAAAATATAGGTAGAGGATTGTTTCAAAATTGGGCGATGGCGATTACCGGGACAGTAAAATAAGCTCCTAATAGAATTTTGTTACAAACTCCACAAAAATTCACACCTAAAATTAATTGGAGGAGAGAGTCCGCTTAGAGTAACTTTCTCTCCATTGTTCCGAGTTTTACGGCCTTATTTTTAATGCCATTATGAATTGAGTTGAAAACCGGCGCTATTCATAGTAATCGTCTATATTTGCTACTATTGCTTCTGAAATAAAATGTTGTCTACGAGTGTGAATTTACAGATCTGTTAATATGCGCAGCGAAAGCAATAAAATTGATGAAAAATGATTAAAAGTATTAAAAGTACGATATATCACGCCTATCTCTCGCGGAGTAGTTAGGGCGTTAACGGCCGTACGGTACTGGCCATCTGAAAAATACTTGCGGACTGTTTCAGAAATACTGAATCTATAGTGATGGCGACAGGTTGTCAGCCTGTCGCCTAAAATAATAGTATTTACGCCTTTAGTCGCCTTTTAGCCCGCAGGGAAAAAGGGTGTGATGCTTTCTAAGCTGGCATCACACAGTACAACTACAAATGTATTGTTGAATTACAAAATAGACAACGTATCACTTACCCGTTGCTAACAACAGTGGCACTCGAACAGAGGTCTAGGGTTTGGGATCGTCTCATGACATTTGCACAAAGGACGAGGGTCAAACTTTGCTCCCCATTGAGACCCTGACCGTAGTAGGAGTAAGAAATCGATCTACATTCACATATACGAAAATGTATCCACATTGAATACTGTACCAATTCGTCGTTGTCCATTGGGTCGTTGGTCGACTTGGAGTTCCACACGAAAAGAAAAACACTGAAGTATTTATATTAAAAAGGCCATGCTGATATAATAAATATTCAGGGTGTAAGTGACAGCCCTCCGAATACTGATAGGCTGAATGCAGCTCACCTTTCTGTCCTATGTCAGGAATTAACACAAATAAATCAACCTTTCATACAAAATCAGACTATCAGCTGACTGCATTTTCTACGGGAAGTCATCTTCTTACGTTCTTGAAATATTTTCTAATGGAAAGTTGTTCAGTTTATGGTAGCAGTATTCAGAGGGTTGTGTATTATAAAATGGGCGTTTCTTCTGTGTTCATATCAAATCAAAACAAAAGACGCCTAGCCTAGATGCCATACTGTTCTTATTTCTATACCTACTGTGGCGAAGATCTGTCGGGAACTTATGTGGATTCCCTGGTGCTGTGATTAATGACATCGCCAAAATCACGCGAACCAAGAAAGAAAGCTGGCAAGCTCTGAGAATTGGTTAAATTTTTGACTTCCTTTCAGTTATAATTTGTAATCTAATAAGTATTAGAAAGTATTTCTTGGAAATTGCCGTCGTCAATTCGCAGATTAATGAAGGAGAAGAATTAAATACACGTACTGTATAATAAAGCAGTAAAGTATTGTTTAAAGATATTACTTAATATTTCATATATTATTGAACGCTTTTTGGATTTGTCAAATAACTCGGATATAAGTACCTACTGTTTTATAAAGCTATACGCAGTAAACATGATTTTCAATTGAATTTTAGCATGAAAATAAGTGACATTCTTACTTCTTTTGGTATTTGCCGAAGTCAACATTATTCTACTTTTGGCGAAATCTTATCAAACTATACAAAAAATATATGAGCTTTGAGGGACGAGCGTGGGAGGTATTTAATGTCAATAGAAAGTTTGATCTACTAGACTAGAAGCTAGCTTGATGAAAAAATATAAAATAGACCTTGAAATGCCTTGGTAGTTTTATGATTATGATAATAAAAAACAAAAATTACAGAGGTATTCCAAGACTTGCCTCCTCCTGTAGATACAGTTTTTAACACATGAACAACTCGTAAAGATTGATCACGATTGTATTCTCCTCTTCAAATTTAGGATTTTGTTCTAGGTACTACATTTTTGTGCAGTGAATCTAGCTTAGCTGTTCCTACTACTCCAATCAATATTGTAAAAGCGAAAATTTATATGTTTATTTGTTTGTTACTCCATCACAGAAAAACTGTTGAAGCGGTTTTCATGACATTGAGCACACAGATAGTCGATAACTTGGATTAACACATAGGATAGTTGTTAACCCGAAAAGTGATCTTGTAAGGTGCTGAAACCACCTTGTGGAGCCGCGGGCACCCACTAGTAATCTTATAATTCACAGTTACAGAAATCGTAGCTCGTAGGTAGCAGATACGTCGTAGACTGTCCTACGAGATTTTCATTGATCCAAATTAAAACCATTGTCAGAAATCCGTTCTATAGAATCCTTCATCATTCTGCATAATAGAAAGATTATCCCAACAATGAATCAAAGTGATTGTTACTCTTCAGATTTTTAATTTTGTACGTAGGAGGTTTCATCCATTGTATTTGACGACATGCTATATAGTAATCGTGAATACTTTTGATAAGAAAGGATAAACGATGCAGTACAAACGATTTTAAATTAATTGTATAAGATTTTGATAAGTTCTGCGCCGTCCCATTATTTAATAATCCCACTTTTACCTGTGGGTGTCGTAAAACGCGACAAAGAGATGAATCCATGGAACGGGCAGCAGCGTTCTCTTCTCTGTGATTATCTACAATTTCTTGCACTGCGCTCGCATATCTTCGAGACAAACCTTTACGAGGTTTAACGAAGGCATTGACTAATTCTAATGTTTATGTATACTATGTCAAATAAAAAAATATATATATATCCGCCTGCCAAGCGTGGTGAGTATGGCAATACCCCCCAATTTGGGGGAGGCCCATGTCTAGCTGTGGACTGTTATGGCTGTAGAAATAGAAGGTCTGTACCATGTACCATGCGTAATTAAGGGCTGCACTGGTAGCGCTGGGTCGAGGTCGAGGGCCAATTCCAATATGTGGGCAGCTGGGGATTAGCCGCTACATCAATTCACCACATAATGGATTTAGGGTATTGACCGTGGATATACACACGCGCGCTTTTTGTTTACTTCTGTCTCCATTAAACCAATCAGCTCGTAATTTTTAATCTCGTTTATATTTTTACGTTATTTTACACTCTTAGAGTATTCACGCTATGGAGGTGGTAAACAGTCAGTTACCTACTTTTTGCGGGAGGGTACAGCACACAACGATAACTGTACAACAACTTGACAACCACATACATGATGGTATCTTTTAGTTTAATATAACGTGTTGGGCAAATGAGTAGTGAATTCTGCCAAAGGGGTAAGTTCACACCCTAAGAGAACTTTGTCAACAAGAAGACATTATTATACATCTACTTCTATATTAAACATGACAACGTGCATGCGAGGGAACCTCTAAATTAAAATTCGACGAATCACATTTATGCATACGAAAAAAAGAAACAAATTACTGTGTCTGGGTCACCTACAGTGTAGGGATACGTCTGAAATTACATCATAATAATCACATTAAACTTTTATAAATTAAATTATTATCCATAATTCCCTCACTTCAGCACAAGGGTCGTTGGACGACTCAGCGAAGAGAGAGAGAGAGAAAGCGCAAAAATAACGCTGCCTGTCAGATCCATACGAGAAACGTGACTCTCCATACAGAAGCCACTGTCGACGCAGGTCCAACGCACAACGCTGCCCTAGCGCTGGGTCGTGCGTCGAGAGCGGTTTTAGTATGGGGATTGGGGCTTTATAGTATGGATCTGACAGGCGCATACGTTAGCGCAGCGTTATTTATGCGCTGACGTGTGATAGAGGCCTTAACATCAATTCTTAACAAATTTGTCTAACGGAATTAACTAAACATCGTCTCGTTGTAGAGGGGCCAATTGCAATGTTGTGGCTGCAGAAGCTTACGGTCCAAAAGCTTACCCTCTAATAGATTTAAGGCACGGACCGTACTCACACACGCCCCTTTGTTTATGCCAACGTCGCCTTAATTGCTAGCTTGTAGCTTTAATTAACTTCGCGTCTTATAATAACAGCTTTGAGAGCCGAAATACATATTCATGTCGGTGATACAACACATGAGTAAAACAGTACAGAGGACCGAAACATATACATATGGGTGAATAATTAAAATATAATGTGTGAACATGATTATGTCTCATTTCTAATTTAATCGAATAAGAAACAGAAGCGTAGGTTAATGTATTTAAAAAGTTTTTCAAAATATGTTGAAATATCAATCCGTCACATAAAATTATCTATAGGTGTACTTATATTGGTTGGTTGGTTGAATCCAATATTTTGAAGAACACTGAGTTGTTTTTTAGAACACGTCATAATTTTTTTATCCTTTAAGGTAATTGGCCAACTACCATCGGATAAAAAAAGGCAGCCGCCTCTCGTTTTTCCGATTTTATTCGTGTCATTTCCTAAAATTTTGTTTTTGTATATTTCATGTCATATAACATACAAATATCCTTTTGGATTTTTAAAATAAATATGACGTAGATTTATTGTAATGTTACTAATAACACGCATAGAAATAACTTCAACCATACATATTGTATTGTATTTCTATTCTAGTACCCATACGACTCACACGAAAAGAAGAAGTACCTATAGACGTAAGCTAGCATATAAGACATTTAACGTGTCATTATAATGTGCTCTACCAAATTTTACACACTTTATAAATTTTTTAGCACTGCCCTATCGGTATTTTGCCGCACCATGGATATAAAATTGTTTATGCCGGCAAAGTTATTAAGAGAAATATTGCGGCCATTCCAGCTCCTATTCGTATTTTTTTAATAGCCTGCATTCTTGTCTTTATGCTGTCTTTTCAACGCGAGACTAGCCGTCGTAAAACGCAGATTCCGCTTTAATGAATACTTGTATATTTTTCCCAGTAAGCTAAGGTATTTTCCGATTCTCTCTTGGAAGAATTCTTACAAGTTTTCTTTTGTTCCAGGTACTTAGAGTCCGTCGTACAATACAATCAGTGCTATGCTGTCGATGAACTTTTCTGCGGGTAAAAACAGCTCAAGGGCATCGCAAGCTCAGAAAATCTTCATCCAACTTAACAAAAATGTAGCTCATGTGAAATCTAATTAGAGAAATTTTATTCATATCGGTGTCTATTTATATCAAAATTATATCAAACGTATAAAGTATTGAGATTATTCTTATAGCAGTGCGTGTTTAGTATTTAAAGTAAGTCAATGTGAATCAGTGTTGTATTGTGCAGTAGTGGTTGTGTAGTGAAGATGAGTTTCCTGTCGTCGATCGGGCAGTACGTGACGAGCGTGGCCGACAGCGTGGCGGGGCTGGCGCTGTCGCCGCGCCGCGTGCCGCCCGCGCGCCACCGCTCCGCTGAGGAGTCGCAGCAGCCGCCGCCACAGCCCTCCACTGCCACTATGCGAGGTAGGTAATAACGTAATGGTCAAAGTCCCAACTGCCTAACCCACTTCGAACTTCACTATTCAGAAGACCTGATGTATATAAGGTGCATAAATATTAGCTGCAAATATTTTAAGGGATGTACCAGTCCATGAAACTGAACAACTTTCCCTAAGAAACATAGGTCGTAATATGAAAGAAATTTTTGGACCTCTCATACAAAATGTAGCAGCAGCCGAGCGAGTCAACTGTATGGGAAGTCCAAATTTTTTTTTTCATATTTCGACCTATGTTCTTTAGGGAAAGTTGCTCAGTTTCATGGGCTGTTTCACCCCTTAAAATATTTGCAGCAATTTTTTTTACACCCTGTATACATAATACGGTAGTTTGGTACGGGTTTTCTCAATAGTCAAGTTCGGACTGGGTTAGACAGTTGAGACTTTTAACCATTGCCTTGTTTTGTTATGTTCGACGCATAAGACTTCCATTGGTGGTTCGAATGTCTGTAGGGGCACATGTCAGTAGTATGGGCACATGTTGGTAGTAGTTTAACGGCTTTAACTAAATACCGTGCTTAATACTAAGACAAACTAGTTTAAACTGGATCTGAACATAACCCACGTGTTGGGAACTTTATGATTGGCATCAGATAAGGGGGCACGAACGTTGACGTGGGCCTACACGTCGGCATCAGTTTTAGATCGAAGTTTCATTAGTATTCGTCATTGTCAAAGCGCATGGCTATTTAGATAATAATCTTAATGGACATAACATCACATCGAACCTCGGAAAAGTTTTAGTTGGTAATGTTCGAAATACTACTCAATAGATTGCAAAAGAAAAACAAACATAAACATTGTTGTATTTGTATGCATTATCATCAAATTAGTCGGTACAAATTCGAAATGTCTGATTTAGTGCATTCTTAAAGTAAGTTAGTGAATTCAAAAGTAAAAAACCCATTAGTTTAAAATTGAGTTATTCTCCAGCGGTCATTGCACCATTATGTTCTTGGAAATAATCTGTTCAAGTAAATTGGAGCTGTTTTCTCGTACGACGAGCAGAGCGAGTGAAGCGATCAGACGAGATAATCACCAATTAGCAGACTGTTAAGCTCACAGCACTGCTGAACGAGGCTGCTTTTAGTGAAGGTATCGCTCGATTGGACTAGTTTGTTTGCTCTTATTGCCCCGTTTACAGATGTCTTTATTTCTTTCAAGCACATTATTTGAATTAAACATTCGTGAACGTTCATAATACCAAGGCTTACATTCTGTTACTTAACTGCCAAAAGATACACAGTAAAACGCGATGTAAATAACATACTGAAATTCTGGTCGCGTTGAAATTTTAAATTTTAGTCAATCAAAGTTTCTTTGACCACCACATCCGACACTAGTACATAGTACTATCAACTTCCAATATATCTCAAAACTATTGTGTTATTTCCATGTTCAGTTTGTTTTTTACCGCATACTTAGAATCTCAAGCTGATACTTGCTAGCATGAATTAGTCCGCCACTATTTCGTCTTTCTTTCGGCTCTTCAGGCAGATGTGACGGTAATAGGTACCTTTACTTGGTTATTGACTTGTGTCCGAGTATCGCTTCAGTATCTCGATAGGTCGTAAAAGTTTCATCCTCTAATAAGGCACTTGTGCCCTAGCCTAGTGGAACAATCTGTTGACGTACAATACTTAGCTCTATACAAGTAAACTGTTTTTTGTCCGGTAATAAGCAGAGATTTCCTGATATTGAGTCCACGTGTATTTAGGTAGGTATAACTTTTCCCAATTTCGAACACGTGTAAATATTGAATTTTACATCCTGTACAATATATATAAGTATTTTTCATTTTAAGTTAATTCTTCGCAATTCAGGCTTTAATAAGTTCCAATACGTAGGCGTTAAGTCTGAAAAGAAAGTGAGTTTTTTCTTATAAATAATTTAAAATTAGGAACCTACGTACTGGAATTTTTCTGATTCTTTAATTGAAGTAATAGCCTAATTTTTTATTTTGTTTTCTTTGGTTCTGTTGTTATTTCTGTTTCTGTCTATTAAAGAAATAAAAAAAACAAACTTTTTCATTGATTTATTTATTATGGACTCAATAGTTTATCTGAAGTCAATAGAGTTTAAAAAATAATCTTATTACTGCTCCCATACTCATTCAACAAATTAGCTTAGCAACGTTACGTCAATATTGTTCTATGAATCGAATCAATGTGTGTCTTACTCTAGATAGCAAGGTATAGACAATTATTATAGCTGGCAAATAAAAAGAAAAAAGGACATATCTATAGCAGGCGCATAGTGATATTACGAAACACAGAACTAGGAGCCTAAAATCCAAAATATTTCATATCATCTAAGTATCTACCAATTATTTTCAGTCGATTTTTTTCCATTGAAAGTTCTTATTTTGAAGCCACACTTATAAGATAAAGTTGGAATACTACTCTAATATGTTGGTCTTAATTTACGCAAATATGCATTTTAGTAACTTTCCGCTATACGGGGTGCAAGAGACGGTGTAACGAAAACTTTGCAGGCGTGATCAGACCATGAATCTAAACAACTTTTTCTATGGGGGCTATGTTGGAAAACGAGAAAAAATTTTCGACCTCACTCAAAAAAAAATAATAGTTTCCCAACATTGCTCCCATAGTAAAACTTGTTCAGTTTCATGGTCTGGTCACGCCCGCAAAGTTTTCGTTACACCGTCTCTTACACCTTGTATACGAATGTTTATTCAAAAGCACTTTATGGAAAAGTTTTTACTAAAGTCAGAACAGTGGGAGTGAGAGTGGGAGTAACATTTTTCTTTCTTTATTTATTTTTATATTTAGGTAATTGAGAGAGCTTATGTAGGTGGATATCTTGTTAACATATATTATCTCCACCTAAAAGGTAGGAAAATAGAGTGCCAAAATAATTACTATAATTATAGTAGGCTCAAAACGAGATTTTATTTTTACGTCTTGTGTTTATAAGCAAGTAAGAAAAAAGTTTGCTAATAAAAAAAAAGAATTCTAGACACTCAAAACTGAACCTAAAATTGCTATAAAATTACGAAACCTACCGTTTTTTATTCAGGAATTGTTTGGGAAAAGTTCTCTAAGGCTTCATATTATTATATGGCTGGTTATAGTTAGTATTGCTTGATAATACTGACTTGCTTCAAGTTAACAAATAAATACAATTCACTCATGAAAGTTATTGCAGAAGTACAAACTTTAAGAAGAGTTAAAAAAACTTTTAATATAGTCACTTTTATTAATAATGGTGTAATTTACAAATCTACTACCGGCTTGCTCAGCAGTGGCAACCGCTGCTAATCATTTTCCCATTTTTCGCTGAGTCATTTTCCGGCATTCATTTTTTTTTATTAGTTAGCCCACTTAGTCCCACTGCTGGGTAAAGGTAATTTACCATACCATACTTGTAAAACAAAAAATAATACATCTTTAGAACAATTGCATCAAAATCCGTTGAGTGGTTTAGAAGTTATTAGTAGTGTCCTGGTCAAAGAAACGCAAAAAGAGACTTCATTTTATTCGCTGTATTGAGTTATTTGATGCAACGCCTTTATATTCTGTACTCTCTCTCTCTTTTCGTGTGGGTCACCGAGTCGACCAACGACCCAAAGAACTCTAGTTTCAACCACCTTCTACAAATAGCAGACTTTTGACATGGTTGTGTAACGACCGCCGTCTTAGTAATCATAGACAGCAATCGGGACCTACAGCTTAACAGCAGCTTATTTTATTATTATTTTATGTTATTTATTTGTATTTGGAAGATTTACAGACAAATTTAAACTGTAAAAAAAGAGGATATAATATTACAATGCTATTAATAAATCTCCGCAGATAGAATGACATTATCCTGTACTGTGCAGGTTTTCCCCGCGTGGTGCCGACGGAGGGTGCGTCTGCGCTGAGCGCGCGCCGGCGCACGCTGGACTGCCTCGCCCCCGCCGCCCCCCCTCGCCGCGGGGGGTCCCTGCGCATGCCCCGCCACCAGCCGCCCCCCGAGAAACCCACCATGGCGTTCTGCAAGCGCCGCCTGTCCTGGCCCGAGGTCGACAACTCCGTCAATTCTGGGTAAGAAGCTCTCATATAATAATTAACTATAGTCTGTAAAATATAGAATGATGCCTGTGAGGTTTGAGACCTTGAAGAAAATACTATGAGATAAGGTCCATTTTACTTTGTTTACTAGGGATCATCTTATATTTTACAGACTAATAGGTAGACTTAACAGTTCGTAGCACTCTTTCGTAGCATATTGCTACGAATTCCAATTCTTGCGTAGCAATGAAATATGCTACAAATTCTATCGTGTGTTCTCCTCTTGAAAGAAAACAATAATTTTACTGATTAATACTAGTAAACATGTAGAAAATACAACATTAAAAATCAAACAAACAATATGGCTCTGCATATTCATGCTAACTTACTTGTAAACCGATTAAATATTGAAATTCTTGACATCGCATATAATAGGCTTTGTAGTAGCATAGTAAAATACAATATGCAAGTGGCATAATTTTGAATCGGAATGCATTTATGCACCATCACAATCAAAAGTTACAATATAATCGACAAATCTTCTTTTGTTGCACATCTATTTAAGGGCATTGCACATCGAGTCAACAAAATATCCGAGAACCGTACTACGTGAGAGTTTTTAACCGTCTACTTACTTCTTATACGTGAAAGGCCTCAGACATGGTTAATTCGTGAATAACTTTGAAAAGCTACCTTAAAATTTTCTCGTAATGTTGATAATAACACATTTTATATATAAAAGTTTTGTTTGTGAATTTGTTTGGGATCGTGTTAAACTTTCCGGGTTTTGACTTTTAAAACAACGGTTTCATTTAGCGGACAGCTAAACAGATAAAGTTCCTATAACAATGAGGCTTAACTTTAACTTGGGTTTTATGTTCTCCAGTTGGTAATTCGAGAGTGCTTTTTAGAACTTCGTCTTGGGAAAAATATTACTAAAACGAGCTAACTTTCGAGGTATTATAATGGTCTGAGACTTAAATAATCTGTAGGTACCGGGTTCTTACCGACTTTGATTGAAATATAAAGTTGACTTCTCAGTTTATAACTTTGTGAAACAGTTCCCATTACTGACTGGACCACCTTTTTGTCTTGTGTGACCATTGGATTATGTTGTGCTAGAATGCTGCACACAAATGCTTCTTTTCTTTTTTAATTGTATCCATTGGGATCATCCACACATTTAACATTAATAGCCACAATAGTCCAATGCTCGCTTGCATTCCCCTATTGACATGCTCATTTGGGTTTTGACATGCTCACACATAAATTCATCCAGAGAATGAGCAGAAGGGTATTAGGAGTATTGCTAGCGTGAAGTGCTCATTCTCTGGATGAATTTATTCCTTAGTCGTTTTCACGACTCCCAAAAACTCGATACGGATCACCAACAGCGTTGCCTTAAATTAAAACTATATAACGCTATGTTTATGTTCGACTTGGTTCGTAGAACATTCATTCTAGATTCTCGATTAACTGGAGGATTGCCGCAACAAAAGCCATCAAGGCAAATAACATTATTGAGGAAATTCGGGCTCGGAGGATATTAACGTGTTTCCTACGAGGGGGAATTGCAAATCAGCTGCTGCCGCTCGTTTCGCTCTGATCGCGTCTATAGTCAAGCGCTAGTAAGTCACTGTTATTGGGAACTTTATTGACGTTGGATTTTGATTAATACATTTAATAAAGATACGCTCTTATCTCTCAATTCAAGTTTTTTTTTTAGATATGGTCATAATTTTCATTAATCAAAACTTCGCCTCTAAGAAAATAACTTCACTTTCTCTAAATTAAGAAGCATGTTTAAGAAATTTCTGTGGTTTATTCTCAGTATATAGTTGCAAATCAGTTCTAGAGCAGAAATCAGAAACGGACAAATAAAGAATTTCTAGTTGAATGATTAGATTGGCAGGTAAAATTAACCTACCTATATCAATAGCCATACCTAAAATGTGTCACAATGCCGAGTTCAAATGCATTTACCATGGAGATAAAGGTCTATTTATGTAAGTTTTGGTAGGTCGTAAACAATTACTTTTTAGCTCGGTGGTTACTACAATACCAGCCTAGAATGAGACACGGTGCGGCAACAGTCTAAAAACATAATAGGCAAAGTATGAAATGATTGCTGAGACAACCTTGAAACCTGGCAAGTAGCACCATTTGAGGTGAGGTTTAGAATTGCCCCGGCAGGGGAAACGTTTCACCTAATTTCCCATTTGACTTGGCTGAGTTGGGAGTTTAATTTTAGTAATGGCGACGATAAACAAAGGCGTCGCGGCTCAGTGGGTAGTTGGGTACCGGTATTAGCCTCTCAAGCGCTGCGCGGGATGAGAAGATTAATTCGTCCAATAATAATCCAATATAACCTATCTGGAAACCACAATATTTTATACATAAAACGTGTTAAAGCTTTGAGTCAAAGCCTTTTGAATGTTGCTACCTCGAACTGCCCGTTATTAATAATATTTTATGGAAACACTTATTTTGCAAAAGATTTTCGATATTATAAGAGATTTTGCTGCTCTATTACACAGCATTACATTTATTAAAAGAACAAAATACTTCTCGGGAATACATTTCGATTAAGCCGTAAAATATTAAAGTAATATTTTAAGATTAATACAGTTCGCCATTTTGGAATTATAAAATTGTAATATAGTCAGTGTCACTCGCGGTGCTGAAACAAATCTAATAACACCTCATATTATGTTAACTTCCATCTGGCCGTTTAAACTATAAGTCCGTAAAAAAATACCTACCCACGTCTACATATTATCTTCAAAAATCCTAATACCCTCTTGAGACAGTCGGGCAATAAGATCGTGTAAGAAATAAATCCTTAACAAGGTACTTCGCTACATACTATGAAGAGCCTACCGTCATAAAAGTGGTTTTATGTGAACGTGTAGGCGTGTTTCAGCGTATTTCACTGTTAATTAAGAAATCCCCTTTTTCCTTAGAAAATAAATGATTTTCGCAGTAATTACGTTTTGTGAACCAATTTATGTAGCTGGTTAGGTCAGTTAAACGAAGCGACATCGGTATGTACATATTTTCTGGTTATTTTTTTAGAGTATTCTGTCTCAAATTGGTATATTACTATTGCTATTTAGTGCTTACCAAGAAATCGGCTAATCTTGGTAGGCACTGAAACTGGATAGTAGGGTGACATGACTACGAATTACCGATAGATACCTCAACGATAAACCACTCAATGCGCCAGAGCAGTGGGATTTGTTTGTACTTTGTAACATAAAATAACCTATAATTTTATCACGCCACCTCCTTTAAGGAAAAGAGCACCCCCTTTTTGTACTGTTTTCGTCAAGCTTCATCCATCATTATTTGAATTTTGTTTCCTGTCATTTCACTTATCCTCATCAGTCCGTTTTACAATTTTGTGTTGAATGGTTCGTAAGATCGCCATCTGGATGCAGTAAAACTTCTTTCGGGACGGCTATTTGGTTTAGACCTAATAATAATTGGATTTTTTGACATTACGGTTTTTAGTTTATAATAATGTTATTTTTGATATTGTAATCAATATGCACATACCGAAAGGTGGATCACAGTAGAACTAATTATTTTTCATGTAAGACCTAAGTATATACTTACCTGTGAATCGTGAATAAAATTATTTTGTATTTGTATTTGTAAGAAAGGCGAGGCTCAAAATATATAATAAGCCTAGGTGAATTGGAATTTACAGTGTTCAGTATATCATATGTGAATAAAGTTCTGTATTCTGTATAATGTTAACGTAAAGTGTCACCGACAGCGGACTTACAAAAGTAAAGCAAAAACCCTCGAAGAGGTATTTACAAGTCTACATGTTTCCCTAGCTCATCCATCATCCCATAATCATACTAACTTAGATGTTATTGTTCTAGGGTTTTCTATTCCCTTATTAATAAACTCCAGGTAAGTCGCAATAACCTCTTTTATTTGTTTGTGGCGGCACGCAAGTGCCACAGACCCTACATCACCAGGATCTTGTTAATGAAACAGCATACCAAAAGCAGTTTTCTAGATCCCCTACACCACCGTGAGCCCGCAAGCTTTTTGTCGCTTTAATTTTAGCCATGGCTTATTTTAGAATCCCTTGGTTCTCCTACTGGACAGCTCGTCTAATTGCCTCATATCCCTAATGGGAAGCAATTAGGGCATGTGAAGCGATGTACAGGATATATGAGAAATTCAATTTATTATCCTCATGCTGCACTCCACTTTATTTATAGAGGTAGCTTGATGTCCTCCTGCATATCACGAATCGAATTAATTTACCTTGACAAATTCAATAAAGCCTGTTGCATCAGGCAGCCGGCCCGTATGGAGGTTAATCTGAAATGATTTAAATTGAATCGATGCAAGCGTATGGACCAAGTAATGAGGAGTAAACCAGCGAGGGGACAACGGGGGCGGGGCGCGGGAGAAGGGGAGGGAGGGGAGGGCAAGATCGAGCAACAGGTCGCCCGATGACCTACTTAATAGACAAACACTATTTACCACATAATGGTTGCCTCATAAATACGCGTAGGTATTACGACGCACTGCTCTGGAAAGCCTTAAGCTCCAAGACACCTATACAAAATTAAAATGGGCCTAATAAATAATAATAAATAATAAATAATATATATATAAATAATAATAAATATATAAATATATATAAATATAAATAATAATGTTATGCGGGTGTCGTAAGAGGCGACTAGGGGACTCGAGAGTATTAGTGTATTACAATTTTTAGGCGACAGGCTGACAACCTGTCACTATAGTGATACACATATTTTCTGAAACAACCTTGGAAAACAATCCTCAAAAATGTCAGACGTGGCGATAGCGACCGTTTTCTTGCGGCCGTTAACGCTCTGCTTACCCCGCAAGGGATAAAAGCGTGATATGTGTATGTATGTGTGTGTGTGTGTGTATAAAATTATGAAAAGAAAATGCTTTATATTACTTAACTACCTACATACGAGATAGAAGCTAAAATGCTTATTTTCCTGAAGAAAAAGAATAAAAACGACGTAAAAGAAAATGTGAATTACGGCAACGGGTATGTCATCAGAAGTGAAATGTGGGGCAATGTACGGTCTCCGCAAATTATTTTTCATACGCCTGAATACAGGAGGCTCAAAGAGGTGTTTCTGTTTGATACGTCGGTAACACGTTTGTTGGAAATGGAAAAGGCGAGATGCAATGAATAAAATGCTTGTTAAATATGAGGTTTCAAAACGTTTTTCTTTTTTGTGGTGAGTGCGTGTATTATGTCAGCCGCACGTACGATCATGTGGTATTGTTACAATCATGGCTGCAATACTTTCCAGTAGTAGCCGTATTTTTCCAAGCAGGCTTTTGATAAGTGAAAATAAAATGTGAAAATATTGACGAACAGTTTATAAAATGGTCTATCTATCGAACTACTTACCAACCGGGCAATTATTTTTAAATTGTTTTCTTTTAACTTTATAACTATTGATTGTATTCTTGGCTTATAGTAGCGGTTAGTGCCAAGTTTTTAATTTTTCAATATTATCCATAGAGAATAGGTCAAAACTGCCTCAAATTAATGGAAACCGACTGATTGACTCTCTTTAAGAGTCCTTGGTAAACTTAATTAAGTTACCTACTACTTGCTATATTAGATTTATAAGAACATACTTTAACATTGTTATCAGAAACATATAAATTCAATTCGAACATATAAAAAAACATATATCCGTGTAATACAATATTTAAAGAACGTAATTTGAGTGCCTAGCTAGGGCTATTTTCATACTAATGTACTGATCAACGATCATATGTTGATTTGAGTATCATTAAGGTCGTAAGTAAAACAAAATACTAAAAATGAAGCTAAAAATTTTGTATGGATGTATAACGTTTTACTACAAATAGAAATACAAAATTTGTAAACCGTTGAAATATTGACTCAATTATTGTGTCACAATTATTATGTCAGACGTGGCTATAGCGAACGTATTTTTACGGCCATTAAAGTTCTGCCTACTCTTCAAGGGATAAAGGCGTGATATGTGTGTGTATTTGTATTATTGTATTTTGTTTACCCTATAAAAAATGTAACCCTTTTTTATTTATTAAATTTTCCGAATTCTATTTAGGCTGTTAACTGTAAATAAATATACCTCATTTAATACACTTTCAGTAGAATATTATTTATTTTACATGTTTCAGAAACACGTTTAAATTAAACAACAACACGAACATTAATTAATACCATGTAAACTTCCAATTCCATGTTTTCATCGCTTGTATTTTGTTGTTCAATACTCATGCTGTTACTGTGAAACATTTTCTGATAAGATTAATTTTATTTTGAGTAGGAATTTGCTTCATGATATAGCCAAAACATAACCTAGATGACGACCGATGTGGCGCAGTGGTAGTGCGACTGCCTTTGACGCAGAAGGTCCCGGGTTCGATTCTCGGTGGGTCACTCATAAATATCAACTTTGTGAGTTTGTTCCCAGTCTGGTTAGGACATTGCGGGCTGTACCACCCGATTGTCCGTAAGTAAGATGGTTCCGTGTTTCGGATGGCACGTTAAGCCGTAGGTCCCGGTTGCTGTCTATGATCACTTAGACGGCAGTCGTTACACAACCATGTCAGAAGCCTGCTACTTGTAGAAGGCGGTTGAAAAATTCTGACACTAGGGTTCATCGGGTCGTTGGACGACTCGGTGTCCCACACGAAAAAGAAGAAAGAAAGAACCTAGATATCATGAAAATTGTTACTTTCTGGCGAATTTTAAATAAGGTTAAACCCTCCTATACCGCATCAATAGTTGAGAATAGCTATGAAAAAGAAGACTATAGGAATAAACTCCTTAGGCGAACACAATGCGACAGCAAAAGGAAAAATGTGAATTGGCCCCTCAAAGATGATATGTACTTGATGGGGTCATAAGGGAGTAGCGTTGCTTTTTTTTAATTCGTGCTTGATCCAGTCTGTCCTCGTAGATATTATACAAAGAAAGTGCTACTTTTGTGCAAGAATTCGATAGGTACGTTGTAGAAATACTGTCGAATGAGGTTTAAATGATTAACACGATTTCTAGACATTAAGAAATTCGAGTCGTATTAAGAAAGAGTAATAATACCAGGAGTTTTATGTCTGAAACGTCGTAATTCGGTTCCGTGCACGGAAGTCCGCAACGACTGGTCTAACCACACGTTTTCAATTTTCTGCTACTCGATGTTTTTATAGTCAAGGGTATGTGTGAGTTTACTAGGGTATGTGGAAATAATTAAGTAAAGTAAAACGTCTGATACAAGCATAATAAGTACCAGAGTTTCGCATGAAACGAAAACGAGCGTTTCAGAAATTGAGCTCCATTTGTTGCGGACTTCCGTGTACGATTCTAAAATGTTTCCTGCTCTAGTACGTTTGCTTGCAGAGCATCATTTATCACGTAGAGCCAAGTGTCAGCACTGCGCCTGCTGATAACGCGACCTCATTATGTATCCAACTCCAAACTGAACGTTACCTTTGCGTAACAGGGCCAAATTGTTCTCTAAAAGTTTGTGACACAAGTAATAATCATTCTTCTTGCCTTATCCCGTTGTCTGTCGGGGTCGGCCACCTAAACTAGGGTATTTGACGTGGAACCAAATTTTTACATTGAACGTCTGCCATTTGACCTCTGCAAACCGAAGGCTAACCTGGCCCGAGTAATATGAGTAAAAAAAATAATTGAATTACAAAATCCAACATGATCAATTTCTATCGGGTCATTCATCTACTCGGTTTGTAAAACATGTAAAAAGAAGCACTTCTATCAAGTAAGACGCAAAACTGAACTACTTACCGAAAAATATAACAGCTAAGTTTTTAGAAGCCACACGTTACAAAAACTCCGAAAGGGTTGTTGGTAATAAATCTCAAAGTCACCCTTCGGCTACGGTTTTACAAAGAAGCTTGAAGCTCTGTGTTCACGGTCGAAAACAGGAATCTATTGGGAACATAAGTGGTTTGTAATGTTTGCAAAAAATCTTGTAAGTCTGAGACTGTAAGTACGTATAGGATTTTCATTTAAAGGCATATAAGTAGTAAGAATGTTACTATTCGTGACTACAAACCCTAAACCGTTATCAAACTCGACAACTCTATACTTTAAGTGTCTTAAAGATTAAATAATGATTGACAAGTTTTTTGTATATCTATTCTCAGTAGGTATTGTTATTCTTTAAGAGAAGTTGTTAACCAAAGACTCACAAACTATTTCAACTAAACCAATGTCTCAAAAATGTGTTGTAATTTTTTTCGAAAGGTTCAACTTTTATTAATAAAATGATGGGCGGAAATCTTCCATTTAGCTGGGTTTAATATTTACCAGATATAAAATACGGAGTAATTTACAAAATCACAATGTTATTTAATTAAAACCGTGTCTCCCGGTGATCCGGGCGTACCCGAGCGTTGAAAATATAATGTGCCCGGGGGAGTAATTCCACTTACACCTTATTATGTCTAAGTGTGTCGTGTCGGGATAATTGCTCCTCGTTTTGGACCAGAATGTTGGTGTGAAACAAAACATCTTCTATGGTATTTTTTCACGCGAAACGCATTCCTCAATTTTGCTTGTAACTTTCGTTAAGTACGTTGATTTATTCTTTAGGTTTAGGTTACAAACAACAAGTACAACGTTTTTTTTTAAATTCACATGTTTTTATTCTGTGCAGGGTCCAAGACACGGACGGTTCGTACTTCGAGAGCTTCACGGCTCTGTCATGGCGGCAGGAGAACCGGCGTCTCGCTGCCTTGCGCCTGGTGGAGGCTCGCGCTGAGCGGTCACCACCAGCCCCTCACGAACTCGGTCTTCCCAGCGTGTCGGCACAGCTGTCGCACAAAGAACACGAGCACCTCTACACTGAGGTATGTCATTGGTAGTCTTTTGTCAGGCAGAAGAACCGCCGTCTCGCTGCCTTGCGCCTGGTTGAGGCTCCGGCCACCACCAGTCCCCCACGAACTCGGTCTTCCCAGCGTGTCGGCACAGCTGTCGCACAAAGAACACGAGCACCTCTACACTGGGGTATGTCATTGAGATCATCGCATGGCAATCCCTGCATGGATCATACGTCAATGTCAAGGGTTATTAGCTAGCTTTCTGCAACAGGAGTGTACTTGTGTATATACCACCAGGAAAGTGGACATTCGTTCACAATATGGGTAAGGTCTGGTCAAGTACTCTTTTGTAATGGTGGCAGGAGAACCAGCGTCTCGCTGCCTGAATCATACTATGGATTTTTAGCTAGCTTTCAAAGCCTTCGGTTCAAAAATCTGCACTTCAATACAAGACTACAAAAGTAAGCACCGCACAGAAGGCTACAAAAGTAACTACCTCTATTATCTAGTCTGAATATCGTATGTAATTTATTTGCAGAAAAATGAACAGTAAATAGTGAAGCTCGCTGTAGTAACCACTTTATACATTCTTACGTTGCTCCATCACGTACCTGCACCTGCAGTTATACACGTCTTATTATTTCTCACGTGCCAACATACAAGTGAATACGTGACTTCAAGTTTATTTTGTTCAACATAGAAGAAGAAAACGGTGGAGATAGTATGTATGTATCATATACTAAAGTGCGCTGAACTGTACCTATTGAAGGCATTATAATATACTTCACGTAAAGAAGACATGACAAAGCGGGAGGCCCATGTCGAGCAGTACATTTTTATGATTATTGTAGTTTTTGTTTTGTAGTAAAAAAAGACATCGAAAAAGCGAGACACTTTACTACCTACTCAATGTGAAGATTGAATAGTTATTTCGTAGCAAAATGCTACGTCGTAGCAAACAAACTGGTCCATTATAGGAGCCAACGCTCTATTTACTACAGAATAAAATTGTAAAGAACAAAGTGCACTTTCCAGACAATTCCCGCACGTCATTAAATTATCGAGTTTTTATTTAACCCTAACGTTCTCCAGAACAACTTCAAACGAACTAGATAAAGCTCTTTCTTTAATCCAGTAAAGAAAGTTCGCTTTAATCTTCCTTTATTTTCAAACAAGCAAATTGGATAGGAATTCATAAACTCGTATACAGGGCTATTTTTTAGCTAGTACACAACGTTTGTAGGGTGTTTCTACTCATGATTCTGAACAACTTTTACTATGGGGCCACCTGCGAAATCGCAAAAAAAAAATTGAGTGTTCTAATCTTTTTTACCGAGTAGCTAAAAAGGCCAAAAGTTGTACAAAATCATGAGTACAAAAACCCTACAAAGTTGTAGTACTACATTACATAAATCACGTTCTTATCCCTTGCGGGTAGGCAGTGCGGTAACGATCGTAAAATTACAGTCGTTATGGCCCAAGTATTGCGGGCCCCCTCATATGATTCGTGTATCACTGTAGAGACAGGGTGTCAGCCTGTCGCTTAAAATTGTAATACTCATAAACCCTCGAGTCCCTTAGTTGTCTTTTACAACACCCACGGGAAGAAATGGGGTGATGCTATTCTAAGCCGGCATCACACGGCATATTGTAGTACTGACTCTGTATAATCATAATGGTTCTGAAACAGGCGACGTATCACACATTACGTCACGTCAGACTCCTCTCGTTGCGGAGTTCATTTTGAATAAAAGGTATTTCAGGTAGTATTATCTGCCTTCCGTGTTGGCGATTCTAAAAGGTACTGCGCCACGTTTTTCTTATTACTTTGCAGAAGTTATATCCGGACTGGAAATTCTTTTTCTTTATTTCCCGACTACAGCAAAAAAGGAGGGTAATTTCTATATAATATTGTTTTCTATAGAATCTGTGACATACTAATATCCCTTCTTCTTTGTATCAATGGCTAAAATAATTTTCTGACAGCACTTGGATACGGTACTGGCATTATTGGTATTATCTCTAGTCAAGTTTAACTTTTCCTCAGCTATAGCTTACGGCTGTTAAAGTTTGCATATTCCGCAAGGGATAAGAGAGTGATATGTGTATGTAGGTATGTATCGCTACAAGTGCCATGTAACTAACTAGTCTAACATAATGCATACATACATAAATCACGCCTATATCGCTTGTGTGGTTGGCAGAGTAACACAATTTTTTCTTTCTAGTTTACGAAACAGTTGTATAATGGAGAGCATTATATAGATAGTGTCTTTTTATGATATTTTGATTATAAATTATATTAATTGCTAATTATATGCAATATGATCTCATACACAATTTTATCTACACTGTACACATAGTTTCCATAATATAAACAAGTGCGAACTCAAGTTCACACGACAATTCAAGTCGTGTCTCTGGTGAATTTGTTTTTCCTTTTTCATTATCCGTTTTCTTAAAAAACAGCAGAAAATCAAAATATTAAAACTGAAAGTTATTTTGGGATTCCAGATTTTTAGAAGAAATTAATTTTTAGAGGCAGTCTACATAAAGAAGATTTTTATACAACTGTCTTCGCATTTCTAATTCAAATGTTAAACGAGTGTAGTTTTAAAAAAAAACCTGTTTCTAAAATAATCGTGATGTGTATGTACTCTGATAATGTAATGGCTGGTGTTTACTGAAGTTATAAGTCATAATTATTTCTTTTCAAACAGGTCCTATACTGTATCGAGAACGCAGTTGGCGCGCCCGCCCCGGACGGACAGTACGCAGCGTACAAAGAGGAAGTGATAGAGTACGCGCGGCGTGCGTTCCGCGTGTCGCCGGACGTGCACGCGCGTGCGATGTGCGCGGCCGGCAGCGAGCGCCCGCCGACCGTCGTGCTCGGCGTCTCCGTCATTGAGGCGGACGGACTTGAAGCCAAGGATGCTAACGGTAAGTGTCAAAAAGGAAGTGATAGAGCACGCGCGGCGTGCGTTCCGCGTGTCGCCAGACGTGCACGCGCGTGCGATGTGCGCGGCCGGCAGCGAGCGCCCGCCGACCGTCGTGCTCGGCGTGTCCGTCATTGAGGCGGACGGACTTAAAGCCAAGGATGCTAACGGTGAGTGATCTATTAATAAACATGATTAGGGTTGAGAATGCGCACCGTCTATTCCTCTTCTCACCAAATATGCACAACACACAGCCAAGGAATAAGCTGCACAGGGGTGATCTAAACGAATAGAAATATATAGTTCCAAATGAAAACATAAAGATTATGGAAATCAATTCTCGTAGAAGAAGTCATTTTGTTTTACAAATAGTTAGAATTTATTTTAAGAATACCCATATTTTCCTCGGCAATAAATATATTTCAACTCGTTTAGACTACCCCTGTGTAGCTTCTTCATAATTCGACTGTACCTACATGTGCCTGCCTGCCTTAGATAGAAGTATGAATCTAAATAATATGTTTTACTTTGCAAAATTTTCCAATAGAAAACATGAAAATAGAAGTATAAGTTTATTTTTACACTTAATAGGAACGTAAAAAGAATTCCAAGCCCCAAAACACTCATAAAACACGTCAACAATATTCCAAGTAGGTATAACTTGAATAACTTAGTTCCGACTCTTTTTATTTTTCTTTGGATCCTTGAAAGCAAGTTCTCTCTCAATTTTTTGTTGAAATAAAAACTCCTTCGGTGGAATATTAATATGAACGATCTTTATAAAGTTTTCCAGCCGAGGGGTTCTCTCCGGCAGTGTGAGGCAGCTGAGCGTAGTGTCGCGCTAGACTTACTTTGACCGTCTAGTCTAGGGGGTCTCATACAAAGGCATTCAAAAAAAGGAGTAATTTCATAGAATTATTTGCTAGACTAAACAAGTTTCTGAGAGCCGCGTAGGAAAAAGGAAACATAAATTAAATAAAAATATATTCACAAATGTTGAACTAATTTAAGAAAATGTAGGTCTAGATCTATGTAATGTAGATTCAAATCATTAGTGAAAAAGACGACTTTACTTCATCATAGTTTATTGAAGACTACATTGATAGAAGGTTGACATGGGAAATAGCAACATGCCATATTTGTCCGCCTTAAGTGGCCAGTGTCGGTCAGAAACATGGCATAAGGGACGCTTCACTGCTACGGTTTACTCAAACCTTTGCAAGCATGTTGACACCATGAAACAGATATTATTTTGTATGGAGGTTATGTTGAAAAATAAAAAAATAACCTTCCATATAAAAATCAGCTGACAGATGATTGACTAATTTTATATCCAACATTGACTCCGTATTAAAAGTTGTCCAGTTTCATGATCCGATCATACCTGCAAAGTTAACCACTAGTACACCGTGTCTTACACCCTGTACCTATGTTTTGGCCTTCAAGTCGCCCTACTTTCCGATAACTCTTGTTAAAAGATTGGACTAGAGTCTTTTATGTCAATCTGCTAATTGTATGTTTCGTAATCTGAAACGCACTGTTTTTGTGCTCATTACATAAATTATCCATAGAAACAAAAAATCGTCGCGAATAAATTTTCCAGACTCTTAATTCAAACGTTTTATTCTGGGCAATTTACGAGTCGTTGACTCTCCTGTGCCCGGAAACGTTTGAAGTCACATGAAACATTTATCGGAAGCCCTTAGATTTCACTTCAGATTAACAAAGACGTCTTGCTTTGAGTCAACATTTTGAGATAATTATTCAAAGGAATTTATTATCAATTGGGGTAATCGTCGTATGACAATATCTTTGAATTGTAAAATATTCATTGAGGTGGCCTTTTCAAAATAAGAATAATTATGTATTTTTTGGAATATTTTTGTTTCGCGTTTCTTTTCAAAATTAGGGGTAACCAAAGTGTCGTTTGTACATTTCGCGAACAAAGAATGTCTGCACACCGCTGCGTGTATTGAATTACTCGACTCCGTGAAAGGAACATAACGAGGCGTGATGTGGGTGGAAGTCAGTCTTTGTGTCCGTTATCCGATCTAGAGCTCATTATCTTCAGATAACATATTCGCTTTGCATGTTGTACCTGACGGAGATTATATCTAAACACAGATCCTATTATAACTCTATGGAAGTATCTGTCTTCGATATCATTTGGTGTAGAAATAGTTTTGAGGACGGCGGGTGAATTATAAAATAATGAATTGCAGAAGTACGATTGGTTTTATCAAACCTCTTGAATCGCACGTTATATATAGTGGGTAACATAACTTCATTAAACGAACATAATTTACGGAGTGGCATGAAATACAATACATACATATTATGACATTCTTTGAACAGATTTGCTTAATTGATAGTCAGGGTTGGTGGACCCAACATAAAAATGATCCTGTTTTTAATTTTTCATCATAACTTTTTCATTTTTTTTAGCTTAGATCTAAGCTTTCTTAGCTATTATTATAACCAAGAAGGATACGTACAATTACTTTTAAGTATGTATATCAAACTGCCTGCAGCAATAGATTTTACATCTTACGTGTGAAAGGGTATTACAGAATAACGTTTTACGAACAGTCCGTGCAACAAATTGCCCGGATATGTAGGCAGTTAGCGGTGAACTGCATGATTGCTCTTGATGCTCGCCTCGCTCGCCGCCCCGACAGAATAATAGCTCGTGGAAAATGTATGGCGAATTCCCGCTCACCATGCCGCGGGCTGGCTTCCATTTCATTTGCATTTCGAGTGGCACCGCAATCGACATCTTCAAATTATAAACAAATACAGCAAAGCTCAAATTAATTTTCCGTTTATACATTTGTTTTAGACAGGTTTTGAAACGTTGGGAACTTTCGAAACATCATTTCAGCTTATATCGAGTTTCACCAAATCACTTTGTAAAACGTAGAGAACATGTTTTGTGTATTTTAAGGGATTAATAACACTAAGGTACCTATTTGTTTAATTCTGCAGAAATAATTTGGTTAAGCTCGCGAAGGTGAAATAGCTGATAATAGTTGTAGGTAATAGGATTAGTTAGGTTGAGCTCTTGTTAGAAGGTATTTGAATATTAACTACAACTAACAGCCTGTTAAAATGAGAACCTTTCACAATTGTACTAAAGGGATTAGTGTTAGTTATTCTAAGCCACACTTGCTCTGAAAGCGATCGAACTGATCCAGCCAATGCGGATCAAATAGAGCGAACTTTGAAACTAGTTAAGGTAAAGCAATTTGTATTGAAACTAATTTACACGAACTATATTATGATTTCGTTGATATTGTAACTCATAAGTGAGTTTATTTAAAGTAGGAAATCAAAGATCAAAGCGTTCTTAAGATAGCTTATCAAAGTAACTCCATTAAATTATCAGTCTATTTATTTAGTTCATAGCAATTTCGGGAGCAAAGAGCTAAACCAAATAGAATATTATAGCTCTAATTTTGATCGTTGAAACAGTTTTTTACCGACCATCATCCATGATAGTTGTATCGTGTGATGTCGGCTTAGAGTACCGTGTGCTGCCGGCTTAGAATAGCATCACCCCTTTTATTCTGCGGGTGTTGTTAGAGGCAACCAAGAGACTCGAGGGTTTCAAGTGAATTACAACTTTAGGCGACACAGTGATGTGATATAGGAATCATCTGTAAAGGCCCTTAATACTTGTCAGACGTGACGATAAATACCTTAATTTTACGGTCGTTGATGCTCTGCCTACCCAGCAAGGGATAAAGGCGTGATTTGTGTATGTATCTACGGTAGTAATTTAATATTAATTCTAGTCAATATTTGCCGTGTTAAAAATCGTTATCGACTTTATCGATTCACACTGTTCCACAGGCTTCAGCGACCCGTACTGCATGCTCGGCATCCAACCAGCCTCACTGCCCGCGTCTCCTCGCGCGTCAGAAGATGAGGGTCGCAAGCACGGCTTCCGGCTGAGCTTCAAGGTGAGCGCAAGTCATATTATGCGTAGCTGGTAACCCCTGTCTGTGTCAAAAACTTTTATTTTATTTTTTTGTCTGGCCAAGGCCGGCTTTTCTGTTAGATTACAAAATTCTATTATAGGTAAAGATTGTGTTATAAAATTATTTTTGCTGTTAATCTGATATTTTTACAACAGGATAGATACCACTGGTGTGATGACATGTAAACCTTCACTTTCCTATGTCCCAAATGTCCCAATCGGTTGGTATGCCCAGCGCGCCCCGACAACAGCACGTTTGAAGATTTGAGGGCGCCCACTCACAACGCTGTAAATTTTTCCATATACTGGACAACGAATTTATTTTCATTTTTAAACGCAAATAAGGAAATCCTATACTGAATAAATAAATTGTAATTTCCTTGAAGCGGCGCGATGGTCGCCAGCAGCGAGACAGCCTGGGCCGTCTGCCGGCCAGGTACATCCGCGCTACCAGCGTGCGGCCGCACACCTTACAGCCCAAGTGGAACGAAACATTCAAATTGTAAGTACCTTAGAATATACTCAGCCAGTACCTAATACCGGAAGTAAGAGACGGTGCACGAAAACTTTGCACGCATGATCAGACCATGAAACTGAACTTTGTCTTTGGAGGCTAAGGAGGTAAACGAGAAAAAAAATTCACCCTCTCATACGAAATTCTCGATTACCTACTAATTTTCTATTGTAACTAAAGAAAAAGTTTTTCGTCGTATTATTATGCTTCACTGTTTTCATGGCTTGATAAAGCAGGTAAAGTTTTCGGTACACTATAATTGATTTGAAGGATTAAAATGTATGATTTTTAAAACTTTCAAAAAATGTATACGGTTGTGAGCTGAAGTAGCTGTCATGTTGTGTATTGTTCTCAATGTTATGTCTCTCTCTTTAGTGTGGGAAAGAAAGTGACAGGTAGCGACTTGATGGCGAAAGCGCGAGATTATTCATTACGGCTTGTCGCGTACCCTGTCGCGGAGGCCTATGACCAGCAGTGGACTGCTATAGGCTGATGTGATGTAATGTGTTATTTTATTAACGTAGATTTTTGATAACTTTAGCTAAATACCTAAGTAGATCTTATTGAAGCAAGCTTATCATTAACAGATACCTAGGCACTACAAAGTATTAGTATATTTATAATACTCGTATTTTTTCTTTATAAATTTACGCCAAAATCAAGTGTAAAAATGTGTAACATTGTTCGAAAAAACATGCTACTATTGGTCAAGGAAAGCTCTTAGTATGAGACGGTCCTTCAATTGTGGCCCCGAGGGAGCCGGCCCCTTCACGGGTTTCGTGATATTGACATTCTTCTCAGTAAAAGGCCAGCTAAATGCAATTATAAGGACATGTGACCTGAAAATATAAGTAATGACGATAAGAAAGTAAAGTAAAGTAATTCATATATAGATATGTTCTGAACGTACCAAACTAGTTGCAATTCTATCTGAATCGGCAACAACTTATAATATTATGCGTAAATTATCACCAGCATAGTTCATAATCATAGTTTTACCATGACATTGGAGAAATCTGATTGATAGTGGGTTGTAGGCTGGTAGCTAATCTCATAATGCCACTTTTCAGTATACACTATCTGATATCACAATGAATAATTTTGATCGCCCTTGTTTTGTCTATTAAAAAAATATTATCAAAGATATGTTTTAAAAGCTTTAGGGCCTACTACAAAGATTTTTATATATCTGATTAGATAGGTAGAGTTGAAGCACAGATTAGATAATAGCGATACTAGTTACATAATGAAGGCTGTGTCTAAAAGACAGGGATATAGCGAGGGTAGAGTACTCGGAAGTATTTGATACGGTCACGTGGTGCAAACAATTTCCATAAACGTGATTGTCACGTGAAGACCCACTGGCCATCAACGTATTTCGAGATAGTACCTACCTTTCTTATAACTAGTAGATGGGAATTCTTATTTATCGTCTATTTATCAATTTTTATCTCTACCAAGCGTCGGCTATATATATAAATCAAACTCGTATTACGTCACATAAAACTTAATATTGAGATTGTAGTCTCTGGTACAGTTGAAAATATTTGGATTCCGATTTACTGTGAGTGCAAAAATTTAAACAGATTAAAGAAAATATAGTTGCAGGATGTCCAATTTCCTTCCAGTAAACTTTTTCACTAGAGTTTCTATTGGTGTATTTAATCCTTATAGAATAAAACATTCCCGACATAAGCACTGATTTGGAAACTTAAGATTCAAAATACAATGGTATCTGTATGCCTATGATGTGACCGCGACATAAGTCTCGCTACAAGACGCATCATAAGATACTGGTATTAGTTCCCTATGTCTCAGCAAGTGTTACATTTTTGTGAGATAGTCGCAATATGGGTAAAATTTTCGTGAGATAGTCGCAATGAAGTGTTTATCTATCTATCTATAAATCTAAAGGAACATAGGTCGAAATATGAGAAAATTTTTTGGACCTCCCATACAAATTTTGTACGGGAGGCTATGGGATTCCAAATTATTTTTTCATATTTCGACCTATGTTCCTTAGGGAAAGTGGTTCCGTTTCATGGGCTGGTTCACTCCTTAAAGTATTTGCAGCAATTTTTTTTACAGTCCCTATGTAGTCGATGAACAGACCACCTATAGGTGATCCTCCCCTTTTTGAGCAGTGACATCGACGACATATCGTCGGACGTCCTCCACCTGGACATCTGGGACCACGACGACGAGAGCTCGGTGCTGGACGCGGTCTCCAGGCTGAACGAGGTGCGCGGCGTGCGCGGCCTGGGCAGGTTCTTCAAGCAGGTCTGCCAGAGCGCCAGGCAGGGCAGCCAGGATGATTTTCTTGGTAAGTAATAAAACCTTATGCACGTATATATCACGCTTATATCCCTTTGGGGGGATGGCAGAGCGTTAACGGTCATAAAAATAGAGCTGTTTTCGACACGTCTGACAAATGTTCAGGGCCCTTTCAGTTGATTCGTGTGTGTCGCCTAAAAATTGCAATACACATGTAACCCTCGAGTTCCTTAATCGCTTCTTACGACATCCGCGGGAGAGAAATAGAGTGATGCTATTCTAAGCCGGCATCACAGGGCAATAAAACCTTACCTGATTTCTAAATAGACAAAGGTAAATTATCTTGCCCTAGAAACTTCAGAGAATTGTACGAATTGAGTGCCAGGGTCGTTAATGCGAAAGGTTCTTGATAAAGTGAAAATTGTTATGACAATCGCTAATGACTGGTAGGAGATGGTACTCAATGAAGAAGAAAAAACAGTAGGTATAAAATGAGGTCGCTGTCGTAGTTTCATTGTTGGACTGTCTGTAAAGTTAGGTAATTTCTCTTATATCTGGTAGAATTACTTTTTAAGCAGTTTTCCCGCTTGTATAAAGAATTTTAACAAAAATGTTTATGAAAATTGTGTTGCGTGACACCTGCAAGTAGTATATGCAGCAACGTTGTCTTAGCTAAGTTTTCTGATGGTGATGTTGAATAGTTAGTTAAGCTTGTAAAATATGTTTCACACTAAATAAATTCATAAATGTTTACTGCAAGTAGAAGTGGATATTAGTTACAAAGAACGTTGCTGCCCTAAAAATCCATTACATGTTTAAAAAACCATACTCCGTACACACACACGTGAACATTTGAGAATGCTACCAGGTGTTTTGGACCGCTGTAAATCTCTTTCCATTCCTGTATATTGAATGCGTTCCGCCCTCCCCAAATACTCTGTGCATTATGATTCCACAGGTGGTGGTGCCCAATGATAATCCTGTCGAATAATAAATTACGAAAAAAATTTAAATAACCATGCATTCTCTGTCCATTGAATAGTATTGTCTAATATACATACTCGTATTTGAACTCCTTATCTCTTTGGCCAAACGCTGACAGTAAATTTCATGATAAACAGAATGTTGTAGCTTTTTTTCTGAACATAATTATAAAAGTCTATTTAATGGATATAATAATCGGTACAAAAACTAATTCAATTACGTGTATTGTCATTGGTATGAATAACACACAATACCACTAGGTATTGGGAAATATGATAAAAATTGGTATAAAAGCTTTCTACGTAAGTCACATTACTCTAATACCTATATTGTACCTACCCCGCAAGGGATAAAGGCGTAATATGTGTAAGTATGTATTGTACATTATATTATAAATTATGAACGGCCACAATGGTGACCGCCTGTCACTATCACTAATGAATTAATAACGCTGAAAGGTAAAAGCTTTTACGATCAAGTCGACGGTAAAAAATCACGTAGATGGTTATCTGCGTTAAAACCTAAGTTACTTGCTAATATTACCTAATGGCAATGCTAATGAATTAATAGCTAGAAATATTATATTTTAATTAGCGTAACCATATATTAGTAGGATTAATACTTTTCAAGTTTGAATGATGGGCCCACACCAGAATTTAGGGTACTGTTGTACGCGTGTTAAAAGTATCTGCATACAAAAAAAACTAATCACACGCTCAAAGCGCGTTGAGCTTTTTTGTAGTGAAGCGCAACGTGCTTCAAGCACCAACGATAACATAAGTAGGTGCCTCTCAAAGGTAAAACAATTTTAAACAGAT
This sequence comes from Keiferia lycopersicella, assembly GCA_029255805.1. Lineage (NCBI taxonomy): Eukaryota > Metazoa > Arthropoda > Insecta > Lepidoptera > Gelechiidae > Keiferia > Keiferia lycopersicella. The sequence continues at coordinate 7,514,104 of JARACZ010000010.1, forward strand.
TTAAAATGTTTTTATCATTGGATAAACAAAATACAAGCAAATTATATTATAACGACGCTCCATCTTGAATACGCTATAATCGTTCTCCCATGGGACCCATATCAAAAATATTATTATTTCTGTATACGTGACATATTTTTTCTTTATGATGTTGACATGGGTCTTTTATGAAAACTAATGATAAGTAGTTACATACAAGATAGGAGCAAGGTGCCACTTTCTTCAAAAGTAACGGTAATCTCTTTCTCTTTTCGTGTGAGGTATCGAGTTGTCTGACGACTCGATGAACCCTGTTTACAGAGTTTTTTTTTACCGCCTCCTAGTTGTAACAGTCTTTTGAATGTATTACGATCACCATTTAAATGACCATAGACAGCATTTGTAAAACTTCGAAACATTGTCTGCCCTTGATGGTTATCCATATTAGAACGTGTGCAGACATATAATCGATACTGTAATTACGAATCCAAGGCTGGTTTGACTCATGCACATGTTCGTGGCGCGGCATCAGCTGTGTAGAAGGCACCTCATTTGGAATTCATCCATCTGCCTATTTCATACCAATTACAGAATACCACCTGATTTCAAGCCTGTATTTAGCGAAGAAGAAAATTTATTATTCTACTATAAGGTTTTATTATTATGACTAATTTACTTTAATTTAAATTAGAGTAACTAATTAATCACATTGAATAATTAAAACGATGTCAAAGAATATCAAAGTGGGCGGTCGTTTGGGAATTAATAAGCGATTTCGCTAACATTCAATATCTCTCTGAGGAATGCGAGCCGATTGTTTCCTGAAAATTCAATTTCCAGTGCTATGAAGGCATGCGGATAAAAACAAAAGGTTTGTTTAGCTTGTCGGTGACCGCTTCGTTTGCGCGCTATTGTGCTCTCCGAAGCGGGAACCAAGTGTGGGGTCAAGCTGACTTTGGGTTCCTAGTTCTTGAAATTCATTTTTTTTTCGTCTCTGCTTCTATTTATTTTTATTTTAAATCAGATGACACTTTTTAAGAGAGAGATTCCTTTTTTTTCTGGCATAACAAAGGCCAAACAAACGTTAAATTATGACTAGAAAAGAAGTCTGATTTGTACGATTCAAACAAGTTAAGGTACTCGTACTTACTTCAAATTTTAGCGATCTATTAATTCACCTATTGTATTGTAAAACAGTATTGGAAAATCCTCAGTAGTAAGTTTTACTAATGTAATTCGATTCATGCGAAAATCAGCTACTAATTTTGATTATATCACACGTCGTAATGTAGAATCTATCGATTTACACATACTCCAATAAATTCACACAAATCCTTGCCTATAAAAACATTGAATAGTTTGATCAGTCGTTGCGTACTTTTGTGCGCGGAATCGAATTACGACGTTTCAGGAATGGAGCTCCAGCAGTGGATTCAAACGATGGGTGGGTCGCTAGTACGACTATAAAACTAGTAAGCATTAATTTCCGGTTACGTAATTGTTATCTATCAACGACCAACCATGTTTGTAGGACCAACGTTAATTGTTTGCGTCGGGCAAACTTCTGTGAAGTAGAGGTCAACCCGGCCCAGCTTAGTTGCTATCTCTAAACAAATTATCAAACTATCCCTGTTATTTACAGTCAAATTTTATATGAGACGTGCAAAAATGATAATAATTTTACACAATTCCTACTTATCCAAGAAAACATCATATGGTGTATGGTAAGATGGCGGGCATACGTACGTACTATAAAATGTGCGAATAGCACCAATAAAATTTATTATCTTATAGTTCAGCAGTTTGCTTGTGAAAGTGATTTTTGACTCCTGTAGAATTAAGTTTGATTTATAATTTACAATCATGATATTAGTGTAACTTGCAGCACACTTTAAAAATGTTTATAAGAAAAGAAGATAGAATATCTTGAAGATTGGCTCAAAAGGGCATGATTCCAGAGCCGTAAAAGGCAGTAAAAAAAATGTACCTAATAAACAAAACAAATCCAATCGGTCCCTGAGATCGGTCCAATCAAAACCAGTTTGACGTAAAGTTCAAAATAAAGGACAATCGCTGTTATTTCGACGCTGCTTATTTTTCAGGTCGTGTTTATCCAAGCGAAGTTGAGCTTGTTTGATGTACGTAGTTCGTAAACATAGGAAACTTTACATAAACATTGAGGTATCTAAATAGGTAGCAGCGGGCCAAACCACTGGGCGGGCTGGTACACCATTTAGACAGGTGAATTCAACGTGTTTCAGAAATTAAAGTCGCACGGAAAAAACTATGATCTCTAATAAACCGAGCTACAGATAATCCGCGAAACCAGTGGTTCGTATCATTGAAATAATCCGCCTAATCTCTTAGGAGCTTTGGTGGTTTGGAATCTGACACTCCTGGAGCGCAATTTCTCAAAAGTTGTAATTGATTTTATTTTACGGAAGTCCGGAACTACTAGTCTAACCACGCGTATTTCAATTTCTATTAATCGAATTTTAAAATGTAAATTTTAATGTGGGAATTGATTCGGGTACGTATTAATTTAGTAGAGTGTGTGATACAAGCACAATTAAAATACTTTCGTATGCGTAAAGTCAAAAATAGGGCTCCCTGTCGAGTTCCACGCGGCTCACGCCAGACGCGGGTAAAACGTATCGACTGTACGTCGTGTTGAAAATTGGATGTAACTGGATTGATGGACGGGAGCGAAAATTCAATATTTATTTAGAAGCCACGTTGATGGTATGCATTCTTTTTTCGCGGAGCGCCAAAAAAATTCAGTTACGTTGCGTCACATATTCAACTTTTTTTTGCGCTCTCAAAATACGCGTAAATATTTTGAAAATACCTTCAATATAACTAACTGTATTATAGAAAAACTAATATTTCGCGTTATAACAAAACCAAACAAACTGAATTTCGAAACTTGTATTACGTAACTATGTTGTAAAATTATGCTAAATTACGATTCCCTTGTGGATTGTGCGTTTGTTGTTCATTACTAACTACTTTAGGGAATTAAATTTAGGTCATAACAAGCCATAAGAATGAATTTATCGTTCCTATAGATATATATATCTATTTATATGCTGCATGTAGTCAGGAAACAGTAGGTAAAAGGTGTATAAATATTAGCTGCAAATATTTTTACGGGTGAATCAGCCCATTAAACTGAACAATTTTCCCCATTGAACATAGATTCAAATATGAGATTTTTTTTTGTACCATACAAATTGAATTTTGTATGAGAAGAGGTACAATTTTTTTTTTCATATTTTGACCTATGTTCCTTGGAGAAAGTTGTTCAGTTTCATGGGCTGGTTCATCACTCGTAATATTTACAATATTTTTTTTTACACCTTGTGTTAAAATATTGAACAGATTTGCTTAAACTTTCCGATGGATCTGATTCATTAGTGCTTATCCAATTAAAAACTTTAAATACTGTTTCTATAACGGTGTTTTGTTGCAGGATGCGTGAACATCCCACTGCGTGAGATCCCATCGACAGGCATCGAGGCGTGGTACAAGTTGGAGGCTCGTTCGCAACGCTCGTCTGTGCAGGGCCGCATCAGACTGCGGCTGTGGCTGTCGGCGCGCGAGGCTGGCCGGCATGACGACGACAACTACCAACAGGTAGCTCATTCACAAGTATATATATTGTAGCAAGTGTGGTGTAAGTTGGGGTTTGCAACGCTCGTCTGTGCAGGGCCGCATCAGACTGCGGCTGTGGTTGTCGGCGCGCGAGGTTGGGCGGCATGACGACGACAACTATCAACAGGTAGCTCATTCACAAGTATATATATTGTAGCAAGTGTGGTGCAATATAGAGTGCGCAACGCTCGTCTGTGCAGGGCCGCATCAGACTGCGGCTGTGGCTGTCGGCGCGCGAGGCTGGCCGGCATGACGACGACAACTACCAACAGGTAGCTCATTCACAAGTATATATATTGTAGCTGGTGTGGTACAATGCGATGAGGGCATTCGGAGCGACAGACAAAGAGACAACCGTTTGTTAAGACGTAGCTTTATTGACTAAAGAATAAATGGAATTACATGCTATATCAGATATAATACTATAACTAAGTGAGTGAGGTGCGTTGCACACTACACCTCCCTCCTTGAAGAAAAAAAAAAAAAAAACATTAACAATCTTGTTTTTTTTTGTATTAATAAGTAGTAATTATCTAAAGTTAATGCTGTGAAACACGCAAAATTTATTACTTTTTTTATATGTATACTTTTGACGATAACAGTAGTTAACAGTTACTTATACTTTGTTAGAAATTCTATGGAAACATACATTTAATTTTGTTTTGATAAACTTAGTAATATAACAATCCTGATATAAAATAAAAATACCTGTATGTTTATCTGAAACATTGCTATGAAAATTTTAATCTGGAGTAATTAAATAGTGTTAGCAAAGGTATTCAAAGTACTTCGATCTTTCAAATAATTTCTAGTTAATACTTACAGTTTTAATAAATGGTCAATAACATTGTAAAGAATCAAATGTCGTTTCGAAAGCTTCAAAAATAATTTTCACAAAAATTTTGCTTGAGTATACATATGCAATTATTAAAATTACTTTTTTTTTTATTTATTGCCTTACATGGGTACTGAATATACCTAAAATTATCATAATATACTTACTTAACAATTTAAAATATATTTAATACTCATTCTATTTAATATACCTAAGGTTGACGGGTCTACTTTTACATTACATCTGAATTTATTTTATTTAAAAAAATATTTTTTATTTAATTTATAATCAAATATCATGAAAATTAAAATTTTTGCTAGTGTACTTGAACTTAATAACTTGTCTCTACACAATTGTCTATTCTGATCTTTAAATATTTTTTTTTATTTTTAAAGGTAATATTCATTGATAAAACAATGTCATAAGAAATTAGTCACAATAATCAAAAGATATTTCTTGTACATAACATTTCCACTTCCATAATTTGTAAACAACAATCTTACATAACAATAATTTTTCTCCTTAATAACGTCATTTTATTTTATCGGTAAATATACTCTAGGTATTTAACCACTTGGGATGGCCAGTCCCAAACATTAGTACACATTCTTATTATTTTTATTAATTAATTAAGGTACATTATACATGAGTCGACTCTACACGTACTTTGCGTGTTATTTGTTTTTTATTATTAATTTAATGTAGACATCTTAGTGCCTATCATTGTTGTTGTGCGCACAACTTTATTAAAATAGGACCAAGGTTTAAGACTAACTTTGTCTCCAACAGTTTAAAACATTGGCTGAAGGATCGGTCTCTATTAGGGTCTCGATTTAAGACTACCAATATCCCCAACTATCTTCACAGAGGAAAACTCGTTCGCACCATGATCAGACGAAGGGCCGGATCCCTTATGTACCTTGTAATGTGTACCGATATTATATTTATTCCTTCCTCTCTGATCTCTCGTACTATAAATCTTTTCTATAACATAATTTAAACAATATCTACGCATTCGGCTTGAATTCTTTAGTTCAAATAATCTAATTTTACTCTTGGGTGATCAGTCCAGAGTATATCAGTATTACCGTAACCAAATAATCCCATTCAATATTAACTTTTCTGACAAACCATACATAAACGGTTTACTTTAGATCATGCTAAATGAACTAGCTTTAAGCTCAATTTCTAACCTGTAGCCATCAAATCTATAGTAAATGTAACTAATTGCACTCATGTTAGGCAACAAAAAGAAATTTAATACATTTACGTACAGTACTATAACAACAATTCCTGGATCCTACAGACACGTAACTAATTGAATTCTGGCGATTACAAAAAGATATTTAATACGCGCCGAAAACCCTTCATTTTCAAAATTCCCGTACATTATCTGTTCTATACATACTGTATAAACATTTTAATCAATATCCAGTGTTAATATTTTGTTTTATCAACAATATTCGTACAAAATTTTATTTAGGACTGTACAAGAAGCAAAACAAAATCAATTTCATAAAACTAAACGTTAATTTTACAATAAAACAGCTATTTTGGATAGTTTTCTGGTTCATTCTCTAAATTTTCTTAACTACAGATTTTATTTTACTAGTACGAAGCTTTACAGTCTACTTTTGTTTTTAGTACACCCTTAGAAAAAAAAAATTACATGACTGCACAAATAAAAGTATTTTACATAAGAACACAAAGAACATAAGAACATAATATATGTTCCGATCTGTAAAAAAAAATTGCTAGTTTGAAGTTATGATACTCACTAGTTCGCTAAATCCAAATATAACTCTACATACCGACAGTCCCTACGTACAATGACGCAAGTGAAATTTTCAAATTTTACAGGAGAGCGTTTTACAGTTTCGAATGAGTATATTTCAAGTCATTTTATAGATAGAGCTTTGAAAATTTGAACATAGATGTATTTGGTCGTCATTTATTAGAATAACGGATAAAAAAATGAAAATAATAATTATTTCTATAAAAATAAGCACATCCGTAGTTTTACGGCACAAAAAATTAAGCTGTAGAAAGCTTATGTGGTACTTAAAATTTTATGCGTTTAAATTTTAAGCCACCAAAAATCGTAACTGTCATTTAAGAGATTTTACGTTGGAGTTAGTGCACACGTATCATAATTATAAATAGGTTTTTACCTCGTATTTTACGTTTTACAAATGTATACGATTAGGAATTGTAAAAAGAAAAGTAACTTGTTGTTTGAGAACAGCTTTAACCTTCATAAAATCAACAGTATAGAGAATATTAAAAGAAATGGTTTTACTCCGTAAGTGCCAGATACGAGATAGACGTAAAGGCGTAAAGTAACGTAGCGTAACTACTGTCATTTTACGTCGGAAGATGTGTTGTCACGTGGGTTTTTAACTACCACTACCGTCGTTTTACGTTGGAATTGTGTAAATTTTGCAGTTACGGGGAGTCGATTTCGAGTAGAATCAGGCTATATTGAAACTCGCTATCTTTACTAACAATACCCTTATGATAAACTGAGGCGAAATCAAAGAAAAAAGGCAAATGACTTAAGTGTCAGTTACGCGATTGTACGTAGGGACCGTCGATACTATTGACCACAATAAAATAAAAGTTAAGACAGCTCAGTAATAGGTTGATACGTTATACCTTATGCCATATCTATGTGTATTACCTACATTTATGCATACATTTCACAAAGTTTATTACATGACATCACACCTGTATCACATGTGGGGCATACACACTGGAAGTGTGCACAGAAACATGGTATCAAACTTCACGTAAAAAATTAATAATCTGTAATAAAATGAGTAATGTATGTATATGGACAAAATATGAACAAATATATTTGCTTAGTTTCAAAAGACACTGTCTACACAACAAAAACTATGAACTATGACATCCTATTCGAACTTGACTTGAAATCAATCTTGAAATATTATTTAGCTACGAACGTAAAACAATCAGTGTAAATACTTTATTCAGGTCAGAAGGCTATATGAATAAGCATACATTCCTTGCAATATGATACGAAGATTCATTCCATGAATACTGAAACTATAAACCTGGTTGCTCTGCAGTTCTATCTTGAATTTAAATTGTTTGAAATTCAACAATTATGAATTTACGTATAAACTATAAGAATTGCTATCTGACTTTTAATTGATATAGTACATGAAATCCTTCTGATTAACTACCAAGATCAATATATTAAATAGTTACAAATAAAAGATATGTAACGAACAAAACAATTTGAAGCTTTATAAAAGTATCAGCTCTACCTTTCCAAAAATATGGACTGAAAATACAATTAAGAACCAAACCACAAACTAGTATCCTGCTGTTAAAAACTAAATATATTTTTCTAATAACATTTATCTACTGACTGAACACAGATACAAAACATTTTGGACTTGGCATACATCTATTTTTATCAAATTGGTGCGGTGACTATGTAAGTTTAGAAAAGTTAAAATATGTAATATTCTTTTTTCTATTTAGCTTTCTATTATGATACGACACACATAGGTAACTTCAACAAATACCAAATAAAAACTAATGAAATGAATGTACAGATAACAAGATTATTGTAATGAATTTTTACTACGTTTAAAGAGTACATAATGAACAAAAGTATGGAAATTATGTTTCTATTGAAAAATTATTAGGTATCCATTTCGTCATCCATCAACCCTGTATGTACTTACTTAGGTAGATGCATTTATATTGCGCAAGCGTAAACTGCTGACCATGCAACTGTCGACACCAGCATGACATCAGCGCATCAAATGAGGTGACACGAGGCATGATAGAGACAATAATACTAATAAGAAAGAGAAAACAAATTAATTAGGTATTCAATGCATGTTAAATTTCCGACAAATTTTGAAAAATAGTACCTACTTATTCTTAGACTCATCAAATCGTAATTATTATAGTACCTAATGAATATATATTTCATAAAAATATTCTATGCGAATTTTTCTTATAAACAGTAGTAATAAGTGAATTTATAAATGATTCAAACAGCTAAATATTGTTTTTTTTTTAACATTGCAATCTATTTTTTATTTCTTTCACAGTTTTTCTACTCATATGTATAGGCATTTTACGATCAGCTTATCTAAAGAACATATTTTTTCCTATCAATACTTATTTGTTTTTTTTTTGTTAAACATATGAACAAAACCGAAAAAGTTTATGTATGAATATAATAAATTAAAACAAACGTCGATGTAAAATATTGTTACCTTAACTTCTTAAATTAGTAACTTTTTGTAGTTCTGAATTACATTCGTATTTGTGCAGTCATTTTCTTTTTGTCATTTAAATGTTATAAATAAACCCGTTCAACCTTACTTACTTTCTACTTATATCTACCGCAAAAGAGCAAAATTGCTACTTTGTTACATAACCACTTAACTGGTCATTATTTCTTAGAAAGATACACAGGTAGATCTTTAACATTGAAAAAGAAAAAGTATTGAAAGTAAAATATAAAAATTAATTTTTATAAGATTGACGCCGAGACGATAAAAAAAAATTGCTGTCATGATTACTGGAGCTGTAAAATTATGAACGTACGTATTATTTAGTAATATTTTTTATTATAATTTAATTTAACTATCCCGTAGCCTCTGTCTTATAAAAAGTATTTATTTAAAAAAAAAAACTTACTTAAACGTACTTGTACAAAAAAATATACCGAAATTTATAGAAGACGCGCTGCAGTCGCGTAATCTGTTTTAGCCAATCAAACATGATAAAAAAAGAATACGAAGATAATAAACGCAAAAATACCTTAATTAAAATCTTCCAGATGCAATCTCTTCAGCGGGGTGGAGCTCACATCGTAACCGACAATTTTTATTGTCCATTCTTGTTGTAAACCATCTCAATGTCCTCCTGCAAAACCAATCTGCCACTTTGCCGTAACTCTGCATACCTATCTAAACCATACCGTTCGTCGACCGCGATGTTCACCGTATTTACTCATTACGCAATGCTTTCCCTAACAAACTATCATCGGCCATCCACGCATCTCTATCTGGACACCAACATTTCGCCCAGCGCCCTGCGACTCATCCTTCCATCCAGGACTGCAACAACTCCCGGCTCCTGGCAACTGTACTGTACTCCTCCTTCTTTGCAAGATAGTAATATAGACTCCATCATTCCGGCTCCTCTACATCCATGATATCTGGATGATATCATGACAATCGAAACTCCTTGTTATTATTATTTTTCCATAATGACTGTTATTCCATCTGTTTTTTTTTTATATTTTTTACTCTCCCTCTGGGTACTCCTCTTCTGTCCTTTTCTGCAGCTACATTTGTCTATATATATTAGTAGATCACTCACTAAGTACATCTTGTATAAAACCAGCAGGAGCGCATGATTTGTCCTCACTAATAATGAATTTACGCAAAATGTATTTTAAAGTCCGACGAAAATATTTTAATTGTTAGTCCAATAAAATCGCAAACGTATCTCAGATTTCACTCGCGTTGCTCAAAGCTGCCGATTAAGGCAGCCCTGGCAGTGTCGCCATGCGATGAGGGCATTCGGAGCGACAGACAAAGAGACAACCGTTTGTTAAGACGTAGCTTTATTGACTAAAGAATAAATGGAATTACATGCTATATCAGATATAATACTATAACTAAGTGAGTGAGGTGCGTTGCACACTACAACAATTTGCAGTGCGCAACGCTCGTCTGTGCAGGGCCGCATCAGACTGCGGCTGTGGCTGTCGGCGCGCGAGGCTGGCCGGCATGACGACGACAACTACCAACAGGTAGCTCATTCACAAGTATATATATTGTAGCAAGTGTGGTGTAAGTTGGGGTTTGCAACGCTCGTCTGTGCAGGGCCGCATCAGACTGCGGCTGTGGCTGTCGGCGCGCGAGGTTGGGCGGCATGACGACGACAACTACCAACAGGTAGCTCATTCACAAGTATATATATTGTAGCAAGTGTGGTGTAAGCTGGGGTTTGCAACGCTCGTCTGTGCAGGGCCGCATCAGACTGCGGCTGTGGCTGTCGGCGCGCGAGGCTGGCCGGCATGACGACGACAACTACCAACAGGTAGCTCATTCACAAGTATATATATTGTAGCAAGTGTGGTGTAAGCTGGGGTTTGCAACGCTCGTCTGTGCAGGGCCGCATCAGACTGCGGCTGTGGCTGTCGGCGCGCGAGGCTGGCCGGCATGACGACGACAACTACAGCAAGTGTGGTGCAAGATCTAACTATCAACAAGGCATAGATATTTAAGTAAATTAATAAAAGGTATAACAAAAGTGTATCGCTAAAATTATAATATTCTAGGGAAACAAATACCCATTCAATAACTATTGTCAAAAATCATCAAACATACAACAAAGCTTTTAATACATTAACTTAACTCGCCCCGGGTCCTGTTTCTTGACTGAATTTTATAGCGCAATCCAGGAAACGATAAACACCAAGTAAAACGCTACAGGTTTCACGTAGCTTTATTGCTTTAGGAACATAAGTGTTTACTACAATGACATAATACATCTTTTCTTCACCTTCAGGTAAAAATTTCTTATCACAAGTGAAATAACTTTTATTATAACCTAAAAAGAAATAAAACGCTACGCTACTACAAGCTACGTGGCTACATTGTCGTAGCAAATGTCTACGATATAAAATCTACGTTGAGTCTCACAACGAACAATAAAACTGGGAAACGTTCGTACACAGAGAAAACCACCGGTACTTTGAACGTGCAGAAACGGAACCAAGCCACTTCCACCTTTCGAATGCACGGGAGATTTATTCGCACATTCCGCGGGCTTCTCTTTACCCAATTCGTAACCGATTTCCATTCCACTTTAATAGATAACCACGTTTCCACGCTACGATACCTCTTTGAATATTTACCGGTAAATATTTTTTATTTGTATACTCTAGCCTAGGTACTTTTTTCATAGAGATCCTCCTATCAATATGAAAATGAAGCATTATCACGAAATATATTCATTTTTAGGTAACACTGCCATCACTATCATGACAGTCCAGTGTTGGACATGAGTTTCTACCAATGGGAGGTGTTGCGATACTCACCACGCTTGGCAAGCGTATCTGCGACCACATTGTAAGGAGTTGTGGATATTCACAGGGAACACTGTTTACCACTAAGACTTTACATTACTAAGATTCATTTACATTACTAAGATTAGCCTTAGTTAGTCGCTTTTTCGATACTCACGGGTACAAATAGGATGATGCTATTCTGAGCCGACATCATACGGTTAACATACTTTTATTTAGCTACTGAAGGGATTATAGATAATTATTTTAATATAGGGTGTAACAATATTTGCTGCAAATATTTTAAAAGACATAGCTCTAAATATGAGAAATTTGGCTTGGTTGGTCAGTAATCCAATTAAGGTAGGTCCAATTTTTTTCATATTTCGACTTATGTCTATTGGGGAAATTTGATCAGTTTTATGGGTTGGTTGACCCCTTAAAATATTTGCAGTTATTTTTTTTATACCCTGTATACCACATACGGGTAATCCCAGAAAGCTATTGCGCAGTTGGTACATTAAGCGGTTTTATTGGCTTTTTACAGCGAGCTGTTAGCTCTCAGAGCTTAAAGGCCATATTTGAGTACAGGCAACCTTTACCTTTCCATAGATATATACAAGGTGTAACTTTAAATGCGCAAAAACTGAGATGAATCGATTAAACCACTTTTTACCAACTAGGTATTTTTTGAAAAATATTTACTTAATTTAAGCCTTGCCATTTCTGTTTATTGATAAATCAATCCGAAATTGATTTAGGTTCATTTAAAATCAGTTGGAGTGTCTAAGGTTTTGCGCATCTAAAGGTACACCTTGTATAAAACATCTTCTACATAAATAAAATCTAAAACTTTACCTTCATAACCTTTTACTACTCTAACATGCTTTAACACACGTCGAAAACGAATCAGGAAATTGTGCACTCAACGAAATAACTCCGTATTGACCTTATAAGCAAGCTTGGTGAACTATAAGCGATGTCGATTTATCAGCGCGGCAACCAATAACATATCTAATGCCATATAATACTTACATAGTACGCCTATGCCTCGCTTCGACGAATATTGACACGGATGTTGAGCACTCTAATGTGGTACGCACTCGCTCTAGTGACACTGTAGGTAGGTACTACTACATCATCGAACTTTCCTTACTTTAGTATCGGTTTACATTGCTGCATGTGGCTCAATGGTAGTGCGACTGCCTGCGACGCAGGTTCCTGGTTCGATTCTCGGTGGGTCAATCACAAAGTAAATATTTATCACTTTGTGAATTTTTTCCTAGTTTGGTTGGGACATAGCAGGCTAAACCACCCGATTTGGATGGCACGTTAAGTTGTAAGTCCCGGTTAGTGTCTGACGATTACTTAGACACATGTCTGAAGCCTGCTACTTACAAGTATCATCTACAGATGGTGATTGATAAATTCTGACACTAATAATAATAATAATAATATTGCAAATAATAATAAACATATTCTTCATGTCGAGATAAGTAGATTCAACTACAAGAAAATAATAATAATAATAATAACATAACTCAAAATAACCTGATAGCGGAAGAACAGAAAGGGTGCAGTAAAGGTAGCAGAGGTTGTAAGGAACAATTAGTTATTGACAGTGAAATTCATACTCAGGCAATAGATAGACATAGAAACCTATACTATAGTTACATAGATTATCAAAAAGCTTTCGACAGTGTTCCACATTCATGGCTCTTAAAATGTCTCGAGTTGTATAAAATAGATAATAAAACAATAAACTTCCTTAAAATTATAATGACCCAATGGACCACCACACTCAATATCAAAACCCATAAAGAAAACTTAGCATCCGAAAAAATCAACATTAATAGAGGCATATTCCAAGGGGACTCCCTGAGCCCACTTTGGTTTTGCCTAGCCCTTAACCCTCTTTCACAATTACTGAATAACTGCAGTGAAGGATATCTTTTTGACAGAATAAATAATGTAAAAATAACCCATCTCCTATATATGGACGACATAAAGTTATACGCAGCCACTCGAAAACAACTGAACCGACTACTTAATATAACAGAATCATTTAGTAATGACATAAACATGAAGTTCGGAGTAGATAAATGTAAAGTTAACAGCATAATTAAAGGAAAGCACCAACCACAAGAACCATTTAATCTTACAGAACGACCTGAAACAATAGATAGTCTATCCCTAAATGAAACATACAAATATCTCGGATTTCATCAAAGCCATAAACTAGACCACAAAAAAATTAAAGACGAACTTAAAATTAAATACAAACAACGACTCACCAAAATACTAAATACACAACTATCGGGCCGAAATAAAATAAAGGCTATCAACACCTACGCAATCCCTATTTTAACCTACTCGTTTGGAATAATAAAATGGACAGACACAGAATTAGAAGCACTTAACACACTCACACGAACTACATGCAACAGACACCTTATACACCACATTCACTCAGCAGTCGAAAGATTCACATTAAAAAGGGAGAAAGGGGGCAGGGGGATCATAGATATTAAAAATTTACACTACCAACAAATTGATAACATGCGCACCTACTTTCTGAAAAAATCTGATACAAGTCATCTGCATAATGCTATCTGCTCAAGACCTAACTCTACACACGGCACACTAGAATTGAACGACACAAATTTTAAACCTAAAGATAAGATCAATACAGAGGAAACAAAAATAGAAAAGTGGAAGTCAAAAGCGTTACATGGAAAACATATAGCAAATTTACAGAAAGATCACATAGATTATACGGCATCGAATACATGGTTAAAAAAAGGCAACATTTACGCAGAAACAGAAGGATTCATGATAGCCATCCAAGATCAGATCATAAAGACGAAAACATATCAAAAACGAATAATAAAAGATCCTACCGTAATATCAGACAAGTGCAGGCTATGTAACCAGCAGTTAGAAACAATAGACCATATTACCGGAGGCTGTAATTAATTACCTAGCCAACAAACAATACACAGACAGACACAACAATGTTGCAAAACAGATCCACGCCCGATTAGCCTGTTACGAAGATTGCACCCCTGTACCTACACCGATGACCAAGGCAATGCACCGGATACGAGACAGCGCATGTGACACGCACGATTTCGACAACGTGCCGCAAAAACCTAGTCTTAAGCATTATTATTCTATATCGATCACTTTCGGCCCCAGCGTACCTCACATCGGACGCATTCTAAATTTTAGGTTAGGCTTAGAATAAGTATTTCTATGTAAGATTTTTATTATAACAACCTGCAAAGTATCTCGATTTTGATTTCTCTCCTCTGTAGCCACACGCTTATTTATAATTAGCCAAAAAATACAATTTAATTGAAAACATAGAACCTTACTACAAATATAAGCCTCAAAATGTCCTTGAAAGTCAATCAGCTAAACTTTACTGGGACCGGGACATTATCACAGACAGAACTACACAAAACAATAGACCAGATATAATTCTTACTATAAAAGCAACCAAAACAACCTACCTTATAGACATTTCCGTACCCAACACAGACAACTTACAAAAAAAACATATAGAGAAAATCCAGAAATATATACCACTAGCAGAAGAAATACAGGCCATGTGGCATCAACATCAAGTCAGCATAGTTCCCGTTATAATCTTTTCAACCGGCATAATCCCAAAAACATTACACAAGGCAATAGGTGAATTAAAGCTCCCAAAATCAACGTACGTTAATATACAAAAATCAGTAATACTTGACACATGTTCCATAGTTCGGCGATTCCTCTCTAACGCAACTATATTCCATACCGAAGACAATGTAGGATCAGAACCAAGTCACTTGGCATAGCCCGTACTTGGTTCTGTAAATACCGACATGCTCGTAATGTCGAGATAAGTAGAACAAACTACAGAAAAATAATAATAATAATAATAAATACGTCCTGCAACCACCCTAGCTGGCCGTAGTAGACAACGGATGTCATGGACAGATAATATAAACCGACAACTGCTCCGCTGTTACTACCAAGTCACAAACCTAGAAACCGATCTTACTTTATACCGCCCACGAACGCATCAAAAATTTGTTGAGGTATTCCCCGAATTACATTTCATTTCTGAACAAAGACTCGCCGATCAAATCCGCGTAATACATAAACACAATAGAATAATACCATCTGAAAGAGATAAAATAAAAGCGGAAGTTAGAACTCTAACCCACAACACCCTGACTAGTATTGAAGAAGAAGGAAATCTTGTAATAAATATAACTAACCGTACTCAAAACGCAGAAGTAACTCAAACTCAACCATCCAGTACACAGTCCGCGACAACATCCAGCACTCTTTCAGACTTCTGTAATCTATCAGAATTCATCACACAAACAACACCAGATTCAATTGAAAACACAACATCAGAACATAACACACAAAATCACACAGTATCAAGTGAACCAACCTCAGACACACAGAAAACAACACTATCAAACCTATTACAAGAAGCGCTCGAAAAATACACAGGTACTGATCCTACCACTAGACCAGGGATACCAAAACTGACATTCACATGCAATCTTAACCTTACAATAGACACTATGAATCTAGTTATACATGAAATAATTAAAGATAAAACAGACCTTAAAATCGACTACATACATACACTATTATACTGTGCAGCAACTGCATTAACAACATATATAAACCCTAAAAAAGAAAAAACAACGAATAACAAGGCAGACAAAACCAGAACTGAGAGCAAACCTGGATGGGAGCGACGCTTGGAGAAGAAGATAGGAACTTTAAGGAAGGAAATAGGTCAACTAACGCAATGTTTGGCGGGAAGGTTATCGTTAAATAAACAAAGAAAAATTAACTCTAACAATCTTAACACAGAACAACTGAGAGAAGAAAAAGACAAAAAAACACAAACCCTTCAAGCCTCTGCAAAACGATTAAAACGGTATCTTAAATCAAAACGAAGAAAATTGGATAATAGAAACTTCTCCAATAACCAAAAACTTTTTTATAGAAAGTTAAATAATCAAAACAGTAACGCAATAACCGACCCACCAAGTATTGAAGATACCAAAAACTACTGGAGCGACATATGGTCCAACCCAAGTGACTACAAAACAGATGCTCTCTGGATAGGAAACGTGGAATCCACCAACACAGGAGTTAAAACTATGGATGAAATAATAATACTAGAAGAAGATATCAAAAATGCCACCAGCGCAATGCTAAACTGGAAAGCCCCGGGGCCAGACAAGATCCAAAACTTCTGGCTAAAAAAACTAAAAGTTTTCCATAAACCTTTAGCCGCGATATTTAATACCTTTATGGAAAACCCAGAACAAGTACCCCATTTTCTTACCCAAGGTATAACCTACTTAAAGCCCAAAGATAACGACACTAAAAACCCAGCAAAGTACAGACCAATAACATGCCTACCTACACTATACAAACTTCTAACATCCATCATATCACACAAAATAAACTCACACATCACTCGAAATAACCTTATAGCCGAAGAACAGAAAGGATGCAGTAAAGGTAGCAGAGGTTGTAAGGAGCAATTAGTAATAGACAGTGAAATTCATACTCAAGCCATAGATAAACATAGAAACCTATACTATAGTTACATAGACTATCAAAAGGCATTCGACAGTGTTCCACATTCATGGCTCCTAAAATGTCTTGAGTTGTATAAAATAGACCTTAAAACTATAAACTTTCTTAAAAATATTATGACGCAATGGACTACAACGCTTAATATAAAAACTCATAAAGACAACTTAACATCCGATAAAATTCATATCAATAGAGGCATATTTCAGGGGGATTCTTTGAGCCCACTTTGGTTTTGCCTAGCTCTTAATCCCCTCTCACAATTACTGAACAACTGCAGTGAAGGATACTACATCGACAGAATAAATAAAATAAAAATAACCCATTTACTTTACATGGACGACATAAAGTTGTATGCAGCCACTCGAGAACAACTGAACCGATTACTCAAAATAACTGAAACATTTAGTAAAGATATTAACATGAAATTCGGAGTAGACAAATGTAAAATCAACAGTATATTAAAAGGAAAACATCAACACCAAGAACCATTCAATCTCATTCACTCAGCAGTTGAAAGATTTACATTAAAAAGAGAGAAAGGAGGAAGAGGACTAATTGACATCAAAAATTTACACTATAGACAAATCTGCAACATGCGAACCTATTTTCTTGAAAAAAGAGAAACAAGCGAACTACACAAAGCCATATGTTTAAGACCAAACTCAACCCACGGAACACTAGAACTCAACGATCCAAATTTTAAACCCAAAGATAAAATAACAACAGAGGAAACTAAATTAGGAAAATGGAAGTCAAAAGCTTTACATGGAAAACACATAACAAATTTACAGAAAGAGCACATAGATTACACGGCATCAAACACATGGCTAAAGAAAGGCAACATTTACGCAGAAACAGAAGGATTCATGATAGCCATCCAGGACCAGATTATTAAAACTAAATCATACCAGAAACGTATAATAAAAGACCCCACCGTAACCTCAGATAGATGTAGACTATGCAATCAACAACAAGAAACAATAGACCATATAACAGGAGGATGTAATTACCTAGCCAACAAACAGTACACAGACAGACACAACAATGTTGCCAAACAGATCCACGCCCGACTAGCCAAAAAATATAATTTGATTGAAACCATAGAGCCCTACTACAAATATAAACCTCAAAATGTTCTCGAAAATGACATAGCTAAACTTTACTGGGACCGCGACATTATTACAGACAGAACCACACAAAACAATAGACCAGACTTAACCCTTACACTAAAATCAACTAAAATAACGTACCTCATAGATATCTCCGTACCTAACACAGACAACCTACAAAAAAAACACACAGAAAAAATACAAAAATATATTCTCCTGGCAGAAGAAATACAAGCTATGTGGCATCAAGATCAAGTTCGCATAGTCCCTATAATAATCTCTTCCACCGGTATAGTCTCAAAAACACTGCACAAGGCAATAGGTGAATTAAAACTCCCAAAATCAACATACGTAAACATGCAAAAATCTGTCATCCTTGACACATGCTCTATAGTCCGGCGATTCCTCACAAATGCGACCATCTTCCAAACAGAAACCGATGTAGCATCAGAACCAAGTCACTTGGCTTAGCCCGTACTTGGTTTTGTATACACCGACATGTTCTTCATGCCGAGATAAGTAGATTCAACTACAGGAAAATAATAATAATAAATCGTTTATTCTCATAAAAACAGTTCGATACATTTTTTACAGTCCGCCAAACTGTATAACAGTTTGTTGGCAGAAAATAGCTCCCCTTTAACTTAAACTGTATATTCACAATTATAATTAGCAAAAACTTATTGTAATACTTGAAAGAAAAACATGCAAATAACATTATTATTAAGGATAAAATTCGTTAACATCAACTAGGTTTTTGTATTTCACCAACAAATATTCACCAAGCTTTCTTTTGAATATGGGCTTACTTTCACAATTGGCTATCTCCTGTGGTATGTCATTAAATAGTTTTGGTACAAGATATTTAGTGGTACGTTCACCATAGTAGTTAATTATTTTAGGTATACATAGTGTCCCCTGTCTTACATTACGAAGTGTCCGAGTGTAGGTCACGGGTACCTTATATTCATCACTGCTATAATGGTCCAAGGCTAACATAAACAATACCCTCTCATGAACTGGCAACATTTTACACTTTATAAATAAGTTATTGTAATCTTCCCTGCATTCCTGCTTTGTTTTATTATCCACAAGGGTTTTCATGAACCTGATTTGAAGCTGTTTTATTTTATCGAGATAGGTTTTAAAAGTGCGCCCGTATGTTCCCAGCCCATAAGAAAGCACTGAATCCGTAAGTGCATAGTAAACAGTGTATAACGTTGCTCTGTTTGTGAAAAACTTGAGGTGGTGGAACTTTACAAGTATTGATCTTAACTTTTCACATAAAATATCTATATGTTTATTCCATGAGAAACTGCTATCCACAGTTAAACCCAGGTATCTGTAATCCTGTACCACCTCAATTTCCCCACAACTGCAGCCATTTTGACTTGCACTATGCAAGCATCTGTAATCATGACCTTTGGTTTCCTAGTTATACATTTATTGTACGGTGAACATATGTGCATACACTTTGTGCATACTAGGATGACTCCGTGTCCCACTTGAATGAGAGTGAGAGCGCTAGAGAGAGACTGCTGCTTTACTTCTCTATCATTGGCACGGACGTGAAACAAACAAGCAATGAATGTTGAAAGTGCACAAGTTAAAATAGGACTTGTAACGCGATACGCACTAGTAACGTCACTCCATTGCTGGGAGCATTATTGAAAAGGTTATTCAAGCAGAATACTGTAACATAGTAAAACATATTAACTTACACTCCTAGGTTAGATGCATACTTTAAAAAAACACTTTTAATAACGAAAAATGAGAGCAATACGGGTTCAGCTAGGTACTTACCTGAATTTGTGCCATATAATTAAAAAAAACTGCAAGAATGTAATCTCTGCAAAATAAGTTTCAAATGGCAAAGATCTCAATGATAGAAGCTAAACATCTTCTAACTTTAAATTGAAACGAACAGGTCATCGATCTTCGTTAATTTAGTTTGCGAAGAAAATTGACTCGAACTTTTACACAGCTGTCACATAAATGGAACAGATGTGAATGCTTTTTTAGAATGGTCACAAAAGTCGCGAATAAAAAGAAGCGTAAACAGCGTAAAACCATGCGTTACCGGATTTTGAAATACAACATTGCGGCAGCAAGATTGCGACCTCAGACATATTTTATCAAACAAAAATACTTTTTGGATCTCGATAAAGCAATTCTTCGTCGTGATAACGTATTCAGTGAGCGAAGTTCTTGTTCAGACGTAATCAAGTGAACGAGCGAGTGAAGTGAAATTGCGATTAGGAGCCGACACAGTAAATCCAATTCGCCCTGAGACTGCGTGCGCGTATTTTTGAATCAATAGGAATCTGATTTCGCATGCGACCGACAGCGACAAGTGGTCTAACAAGCCACTCCTGTCACACATTTTACCTACTCGAATATAATCATGTCAAGGGTGTTCTTGTACAAGTAGGTAGTAGATGAACCACTCGTAGTTTACTGGAATTTGAGGAAATCAATTTTCTATGCACACAAAATACGCATCCACGTCCTATTTTTAGTTCAAGAATTTCTTTATATGAATCTGATATTTCACAGATAGCTTTTTTCTTAAAGCACCCTTTGTACGAATGATGAAAGTTCTTTGATAATTTTATCACGCAAAGGGCCTCAACATGGCCGAAACTTAAAACTTTTAATACCTAGGTAATATCGCAGTCAAGTCTGAGATCAAACTTATTTGACAAATATCAGCCAATACTAACAGTATCATAAAGTCACACTCAAGATCGATCTCAGAGTAGAGTGAAGTTTATTAATACGAGCCTAAGTGACGTTTGAACCTATTTTTGTATAAATCAATAGTTTTATCTTAGGTTTTATTATTTGAGATTTAAAATCATCGTTTTTTTTACTATACTTTATTGTAAAGGTGCGTCAACACGAGCGGCTATTCGGCGTGTTGCTGGCCCACGAGATGGAGCTGTCTGGCGCTCAGACTCCCCTGGGGGCTGAGGGCGAGAGCAGCACCTGCGTGGCGTGGGAGGGCGAGCTGTGCAGGGCTGCGCAGACGCTGCTGCACCAACACGCGGTGCAGGGGGACCTGAGCCCGCTACAGGCCGCCATCGCGCGGTTTGCCGCCGCTTGCCGGCTGAATAGCGACGATGCTGTCGACCCCAAGTAAGTTTTTTGTTGAGTCAAAAAGGATGTTTCGCTTTATATCACTTGTCATAAAGAATTAAATGTGCTAAACATCTTTGAAGAAGACATCATAGGAGAAGCTAAACATACATATTTATGTTTCTGAAATATACATGGATTTACGCACAGTAGCGCCTGATAATACCGGGTGCTGCAAATATTTCAAGGGGTGAACTAACTAGCACATGAAACTGAACAACTTACTCCAAGAACATAGGTTGAAATATGAGAAAATATTTTGTACCTCCCATAAAAAATTACCAACCGGCCAAGTCAATTCGTATTTTATAATACTTCGACCTATATTTTTTGTGTAAAGTTGTTCAGTTTTGTGGGCTGATTCACCATATTTTTACACCATGTATACCAGTTACAGATTTTTCCGCGTTATTTGATGCACAGTCTTATTGCGTTTACGTACTACAGCCGATAAGCGCCCGACTAAGCAGCTGTGGGAGTGGAGAGAAAGGAAATTGTGCTTTTAGAGGCCAAGAATAACTGTTGCTGTTTTTTTTACACCCAGAATGAATGTGTGCACATTATTGTGAATTATGCTCTAACCATGTAGTTAGGTAGATTTTTATTTAGCATTTCTATGAAATTAATTGCATCTCAGTGAATGATGATGAAGTCCTTTTATCCCTCATCTCAGTGAATGCACTACTTTTACTTGTCTTTGCGAATAAGTATAAAAACGTAACACTTCTTTTATCTCACGTACTTCGCCAGGCGTTAGAAAAATTTCATACTAAGAATAGCTTTTGTCCCACGTCCAGTTGTATTTCGCATAAGCTGCTTTTCTATGAGCTCTCTACCTATACGGCCGTATAATTGTGATCCTCTTATCGTCTTTAGACTTCACAGCGGTACTAAATGTTTTACTATCTGGTAAATTCCCGCTGCAAGCTTGTAATCCTAGAGCTCAATTGCAACTCACGTTTCGTAAACATCACTCACTACGCTTCGCTCGGCTGTTGTTTGACAAAAACATTTTGTACAAAGATCAACGCAGTTTGATTCACTGATGTAAATTAATTTTTAATTCATTCAAACCCTTGTTTTATTACAAGCGTATCAAGTGATTTGTGCAGCGTAATAGGGGATCCCGTGTGATGCCGGTTTAGAATAGCATCACCCCACATCCTTCCCGCGGGTGTCGTAAGAGGCGACTAAGGGACTCGAGAGTATTGGTGTATTACAATTTATAGGCGACAGGCTGACAACCTGCTACTATAGTGATACACATTTTTCTGAAACAACCCTGGAAAACAATCCTCAAAAATGTCAGACGTGGCGATAGCGACCGTATTCTTACGGCCGTTAAGACTCTGCCTACCCCGCAAGGGATAAAGGCGTGATATATGTATGTATGTAATAGGGGATCTGTCAAGCGCCTATGATCGTTTTCTTTACCAAAATGCGTAGCTGTAACCTACAGGGTGTAAAGGACAGCGTCCCGAATACTGATAGGGTGCAAGCAGACCATGAAACTGAACAACTTTCCCCTAGGAACATATGTCAGGAAACGACAAAAAAATTTCGACCTCCCATATACGAAATCGCGATCAGCTGACTGCATTTACTATGGGTAGGAAAAAATTTTTGACGTTTCATGACAAATGTTCCTAGGGGAAACTTGTTCAGTTTCATGGTCTGCTTGCACCCTATCAGTATTCGGAACGCTGTCCCTTACACCCTGTAGACATACATACATACATACATACATATATCACGCCTTTATCCCTTGCGGGGTAGATAGAGCGTTAACGGCCGTAAAAATACGGTCACTATCGCCACGTCTGTCATTTTTGAGGACTGTTTTCCAAGGTTGTTTCAGAAAACATGTGTATCACTATAGTGACAGGTTGTCAGCCTGTCGCCTAAAAATTGTAATACACCAATGCTCTCGAGTCCCTTAGTCGCCTCTTACGACACCCGTGGGAAGGATATGGGGTGATGCTATTCTAAGCCGGCATCACACGGCACACACCACCCTGTATAACAAACATATTCCCTGATAAGCTCGTAATAAATCAAATATGATTGAATGAAAAGCAGTGTTTGAGGAGAGAGAACTTCACCAGCAACATGCGGATAAGTCTTGCCTCAGACACTGATTAAATTGTCTGTTACAAACGTGTAAGGCAAATGACGATGATGAGTTACATATTCTGTGTTCGTGTCTGTAGATACATGTGCAAGTTGCTTATGGAGTTGGAGCGCGCGTGGTGCCAATGCGAGACCTTAGGCGGCAGCGGGAGCGGGGAAGCCGGCGCTACCACCTCGCGCGACGAGGAGCGCTGGCTGGCGGACTGCTTCAGCGAGTTCGTGGAGAGGGCACTGCACCAACTGCGTTTACACCGCGACCTGTACCCCGTGCTGCACCATCTCAGCTTGAACAAGTAAGTCAGCAGCAGCAGCAAAAGTAAGCTACTCTGCTACTTTTACCTGTACCACTCTGATGTGACAATCGCTACACGAAGATCACGAAATCTTAACTTCGTATTCAACTATATATTCAAACCAGCAAGCAAGTCTTCTTCTATGGTGTTTAGGTTATACTGACGGGGTAAGTATAGACCATTAAAAGACATGAATTTGGTATCAACATGTATTGAAGACGCCATTGACAGACAGGATACGGAAACAGCATAGATAATTAATTACAGGACAACTATGGTAAATTCGGATACATAACATCTCCCTTTTTTAAATAAAATAAGTTTGAAATTACAATCTTGTGAAACGAAAGTGAAGTGAATACAAATTACAAACTGAGTAAAACGGAACGTAAGTATACATTTTTTTTTCAGTTTCTGAACGAATCTTTACTTGACATTTGACAGTGACACATAACCTCTTAATAAATAACAAGTATTCTGTGAAATAAACAAAATGAATGAATACAAACATAAAACCTGGAATTAATCAAAAAAGCGACGTGGTTTAATTATAGGGCGACCAAATGAAGAATATTTAATGTTAGAGTTCGTAGGTGTTTGTGTGTATAAGTTGTAATCTGTTTTTTCTGTTTCAGGTGCGGGATTGGATGGAGCTGGACTGGATGGAGCTTTGGTTGGAGTACTACGCTGTGAAGGATTCTTGGGCTGGCTATATGTAATGTTAGGATAGTGATTTGACCATGGACTATGTGTTGAAGTGTTGTCAGTAGTGATTTTAGGTTTCATTATGTGTTGGCGGTTGCGACGATAATTACCTTGTGAAGATGAAATTAAATAAGATCTAGGTTGCGGACCAACTTGTGTAACAATTCCTGGGGTCCAGGGACTGTGTGGCTGTTTCTGAAAATAAACTTTATCACCAACATTCAGTGACTCAAAATTTTTTGTATGTTGATCATAATAAATTTTTGAATTGTTTGTCTGAGTATTTATTTTGTCTTGTAATTCCCTGTAGTTAGGTATTCTAGGTTTTAAATTTTTATCTAGGACTGGTAACTTAGTTCTCAGTGTTCTAGACATGAGTAGCTGTGCTGGGGAGTAGTTAGTGTTTTCTTTACTTGTATTTCTGTATTGCAATAAAGCCAAATAGGGGTCAGTTTTATCTAATTCACATTTTTTGAGCATGTTTTTTATGGTTCCTATTGTTCTCTCTACTAAGCCATTTGAACGACTTAGGTAAGGACTAGAAGTTTCATGTTGAATTTGCCAATCAATAGTAAATTCACGGAATTCTAGGGAATTAAATGGGGGTCCATTGTCTGACATTAATATGTTAGGTATTCCATGCCTAGCAAATATAGATTTTAGGTGATCTATAACTATTTTACTAGTAGATCTATCTCCTAACCAAATGAGTTCTACATACTTGGAAAAGTAGTCAACTACAATAAGATATTTTCCTGAATTTAGGTCAAATAGGTCTACACCTACTTTATACCAAGGGATTAATTTAACCTCATGTGGTTGAAGGACTTTGACTATGACTTCATCTTTTTCTAGGGCAGCTAACTCCTCTTTTAATTCCTCTAATAAACTAAAAGGGATCCTACGACACGCATCTATGGATGGAGTAGCATCGGGCTTCAATGTTAAGTGACATTCAAAATCTCTAAGACAACCAATACCTGTAAACAGGTCTTTGTAGTTGGCAGTTACTGGACTATCTAAATTAGACTGACTTTGACTACTTGACTGACTAATTTGACTGTCTAACTTGATTGACTGACTATCTTGCATTTTTGACTCATGACTCTTTGACTGATGGACAAGAAAATTGACGTTATGTATGCGCTTGATAAGTTTCAGGGCATCACAACTTTGGCGACCTAAAATGTTTCTGCATGGCAGATCCACAATATGAAAATTTAGTGTGTATGTCTTATTATTGTGTGTAATCTCTAGGGGACATTGACCTACAGTCGGGACAACTTCACCACTGAATGTGGATAAAGCGTGTGTGCTTTTTGTAATGTTGCATAAAGGCAGCTGTAGACTTTTAAATGTGTTGAAGGACAAGATATTAGTATCAGCGCCTGAATCTAGTAGAAAATCGGTTTGATGGTTGTTAACTAACAATTTAGTGATATAATGGTTATTGTCTTTTACTGTTTCAGTTGAACACAGAAATAAACTATTTAAATAATACCTTTCGTTATCATTACTCAATGTGTAGTCTTCCTGTTCAACCAGGTTGATTTGCTTGTAGCGACAGCATTTTGCGAAGTGGTTTTTCCTGTGGCAGACGTTACAGGTGACTCCTGCGGCTGGACATCTATGGCGGTGAACCTGGGCGCATTGTGGACATCTGGACGGACTTGATTGGTATCTTGACGGACTTGACTGACGACTGCGGCTATATGACTGACTTGACGAATATGTTGATGGACTTGACTGACGACCTTGACCGTATGACTGACTTGACTGATATCTTGATGGACTTGACTGACGACCGTGACTGTATGACTGATATCTTGACGGACTTGAATGACGACTAGGCCTCCTGGACGATGATGACTGACGAGACTGTGCATGACAGACTTCTATTTGGTCTCCTCCGGTAAGTGTTTGTTTATCTAGTTTAGTGTTTCTAGTTGCTCTAGCTAAATTTACAGCTTCATCAAATGTAGCAGGTTTTTCGATTAGAATCCTTTCTTTTATGTATGAACAGGACGTGTTTAGATTCCAAGAGAAGATATCTTTCAGAATGTCATCTGACTTGTTTCCAAAGTCACATTGTAAACTGAGATTTTTTAGACTTGTAGCATAAGCTTCAATTTCTTCTCCAATACCCTGTTTCCTGTTGAATAACTTATGTCTTTCGACTGACGTGTTCACACGGGGAAGAAAATACTCCTCGAATTTTTCTAACAGTTGCTCATATTTAATTTTAGCCATGTCGATATTAAATGAGTGAAAGACTTGTAACGCCTCCGGACCAATGGTATTCAGGAGAATTGCGACTTTTCTTTGGTCACTTTCATTTTGTAGGTTATTGGCAAGCAGATATATTTTTAGGTTGGTTTTATAATTACGCCAACTTACTGACACGTTAGCAGCATTCATATCCAATGTAAAGTTACTAGGAGGAAGCATGTTTATGCTTGTACTTGGCTGCAGGGGCGGCGACTGTGATTGTTTAGGCGGCGGATTTTTCTTCGACGACATGTTGTTTCATAACACGTGCGGGTGAACCGCGGCACTTTGACTTTTGACGACGAGACGACTATGACGGACGACGAACTATATTTCCAGACGGTATTTAGACGCAGGTCTTTACTTCTGACATCATGTTTAGGTTATACTGACGGGGTAAGTATAGACCATTAAAAGACATGAATTTGGTATCAACATGTATTGAAGACGCCATTGACAGACAGGATACGGAAACAGCATAGATAATTAATTACAGGACAACTATGGTAAATTCGGATACATAACATATGGTATCGACGGGAAGTCCTGAAGAGATATTTCCCCATCTTCACATTTTCAATGGCTGTCTTCAGTTGCTCCTGCGTGCAGATGATTCGACACGCAGAACATGTAATCAGATGGGCCGTGGTTTGTGGTTCAACCCCTCATTTGCACTGAAAGATGGAGTCATCCGTGAACCCCGACCTGGAATTCTTTAAATAGGAAGGTTGTGATCCCTTTGAAATGTCTCTGAATTCAGTATAATTTGAAACAAAAGTCCAGCGTGAACCGGCCCTACCAAATGAATTTCACACGTACAGTCATTCGAAACACAAACAAAAAGACTGTAAATTCCCGGTCCCGGAATGGTTGATTGGAACTTGCGACTCCAGTAGTGAGAGGCAAATGGCGCGTCAACGCCAGTCTAATTTAAATTGACTCTCGACGGATGCACGGAAATGTCAGCTAACAAATTATCAACTTCACCAATGGACATTGCTTCTCGAAATGCAGTGGAAAAATATATTGGACATTGCAAGTTAGACTTCGAAGCTACTACGGCTTATTGTTAATTTTATGTTTGAGACGGGGGAATATATTTATTGCGTATCAAAGGAGTACGAGTACGTTATCACCCCATAACCAACTTTTAAAGTAGTAAAAATAAGAAACTAAAAGTCCTTCTATCGTGGTAAGTATCGACGTTAATTTATTAAGTTACCTCGGAATCGTTAAAATGTCCCTTCTGCTTAATTTATTGCCACAATTAAGGATCAGCCCGAGCAGTTTATGGTAATTGCCTTAATTAACTTATTCAGTTTTTGTTACTTCGAGGAAACTTCTATAAAATTAAAGATTTTGATATTTGCTCAAATGTAAAGGAAATACTTTAGTGACATAGTCATAATTCGTTAAAGTCTCATTTCTTTTAACTATTAAATGATTGGGTTCTAATAAAACCTTCCCTAAATTTTGCAAGACATGGTACCTACTTTTTTACAGATCACTCCTAGACGTTATAGTTGTACAAAGTTATACGTAAATACATTAAGTGTCCTGTTATCTACTGGATACGAGACTTAATAATCGCAACCGACAGATACTAATCATCTTTGTACTGTACTGTAACTAAAGTTATCCTCTGCAACTTACACGTCTGAGGCGGTGGTAAACTCCGCCGTCTAACATCTTGATCGTGTGATTGTCCCAAGTTCATAGTCCCAATGTTCCACAGATTGGAGTTCCTCCTTCGTTGCCTCAGTCAACTCTCGCAGATGAAAGCCTTCTGGAGGTGCTGCCCTTTTAACAAGGAGATAAGGTAAGACAAGCTTAATTTTTACGAGCAGTAGGTCTTATTGGAAGAAGTAAGTGAGTAATAGATGAATGGCAAAACCGTGACGTAAAAACTGTAATAAATGTAAATGCTAGTAACGTTATTTATTTCCAACGGTGTTATCCTTTTTGTAGATGTCAAAGCCACTGGCGTAGAAGTGTTTTGCATAATAATGTAAAGTATATAGCTTTGCGCTGTCCACAGCAGCGCAGAGATCATTTTCTTTCGACAAGGGGCTGCCCAGTTCAGTTTATGTAGCAATAGAAACTTGATAGTAAAAATTCTGCGCTACGTGGTGATTCATCCGCATGTCACTAGGTATGTCACAATTTCTTATTTAATGTTCACTTTGACAATAGTTTCTTGCATAAAAACCTATCAAAATTATTCGCCAAACATTCAAACAAAATAGAAAATCAAAATTATTACCATCCTCCATAAGCTGCCATTACGGTAATGAAAGCAACGAACGAATTTCCAACAATGTATGAAATATAGAGCTGTTAAATTAAATCCCCAGGTAAATATCAAAATTAAATTTTAAATCCTTCAATTAATACTGTTCAAAGCTTCCCTCGAATTCGAGTGTTTGTCAGAATTTATCTTTGTGTCGGGATCGGAGATCGAATCTACGTAGGCAGGTAGGCCACAGTATACATAACTTAGAATATTAATTTACTGTGCAGCAGCGTTGATTTATTAACTTAGCCGCTCACACAATAAAACTCAAAGAACAAGTAATGCAATACACAACAGGTCAGCTTCAACTTTCTCCATCTACCAAACAGGAGTCTTATTCCATTAGCTGATATTGAAAAAGATCACACTGGCCAAGACACAGACTTCTTGTATGAAGAAGTTATCCTCGCCTCAGTTTGCACTAATTTCCCTCCTCCTCAGTTGCTCTAAACGTCGTCGCTCTATATATATATAAAACGATTTAAAGGGCGTATTCGAAAATTTCGAAAATTTAAAATTCGAATGCTGACTCAGCTTAGTATAATGGTACCAGTTTGCAGTCCATAGTTTTGTAAATATTAGTTTCTACATGCTGTTCCTTACTTCTACTATGCGAGAATGTATTGTCAGTAGTAGTGGGAGATGCGAATAGACAGACGGGAGGTGCGGTGGGCAGGAGCTATTATTCAGTAGAATTGCGAGGTAAAATATCAGCCGGTGTTGTTTGACGGGACGGCCCTGGGACGGACGGAACCATCAATCTGACGTGCAATGTATCTGAAAGGTAGAGCGTAAACGGATTACGTACACTTTGTTGATGTACATGTTACTATGGGGCTTGAGGCTCTTTTGTTGTACTAGTACATCGTGTTACGAAATTTATTAAAACTTGTGATTCTTGGTATCACTATCACAGAACTCGACTAAATGAAGAAGAAGACTATGACAATTTTTAGTAAGGTGCCATCTGCGATAAGTCGTTCTATAGAAAAACATGAGACGCTGTCAAGTGAAATTAAAAATTTTTCGTGATGCCGCAGACGATCTAGTACAGTAAAGTTGATCATATAAATGCTTAGAAACACGGGTTTGAATAAATTCTCATAAACTTGTATAAAAATGTGTCAAATTCCTACCTATAATAATTTTAAGCAGAGTTTTTCAATCATTTTCACTGACAATACGATCAAATGATGAGATATTAAGATCCAATGATTTTGTTGAAAAGGACGTGGCACAAAGCCTACGATACAAAGTGAAACGGGCGGAAATTGAACGGAAAAAGACGAAGAGCGTTATCGATGGATACAATCTTGGTATAGATCCAGTTTTTCGGGAAACCACCATTCACAGATAAGACGCTTCTTCTGGTTTATTTGCGAGAGAATAAATAAATGTCGTGATTGTGAAATGACTAGCAAATCTTGCTTATTTTGTGAAAATTTTGATTATGGAAATTAACTTTCATGATCTCTTGATAATTAAATTCAATGAATCATCCATATTCCATGTATGTTTCCTTACCGCGTGGTTGCCTGAAAAGTATTAGTACAGCAGCAGTAAGAGATCTTCAATTACACTTTTTTCTTCTGTTGTTGTAAAGTACATTAGATTTTGATATACTTTAACTTTGTTTAGGAGCGAGATAGTGGGATCCCTTCGCAAGGGAACAGCGGAATGGTACGAGGCTCTCTGTGCCCAGGACACGGAGTCAGAGCGTGGCGAGGACCTGGTCAACCTCATCACACTGGTGCAGATCGACTTGCAGCAAGGACTCACCTACTACCACCCGCTGTTTGAGACGTGAGTCTTAGTTAAAAATACCTTTGCAATAGGTAGGAAAATGCAAAGCTCATAGATATAACTATCTATAGTATTACTGTTACTATCTATAGTAAATCGACCTGAAGTATCTGGTCCTTGATAGTGACCCACTTTCGACTAATCACAGAAAAAGTCATAGTCGAGAAAAGCACCCTGTAGTTCTGAGCTTTCCTCCTCATTCGCGAAGAAATGATCCATTTCATTATTAGAAATTTAGTTGTTCATACTTCACAGAAACAGAGTTTATGTTGAATGAAGTATATCTATTTCTGAGGATATTAAATTTACATAATGGAAATCCTTGTGCCATATAACTCTTTGACCTTTTACGTGGTTTTCATTACAAACATTTCGCTGAACTAAATATAGTCCGAAATCCCTGGATTTTCATTGGTGCAAATGGACATATATAACTATATATACCACCCATTGTTGGAAACGTTAGTCCTTGTGCTGTTTTCCCCTTTGACCTATTTTCAACGGACGGTCTCCCAACTATTTATGCAATAGAGTTTACAGATTTTCTTGGTACTTATCTACTTAGATTTTACTATATGCGAAGAAAACAAAATCATACCTACATGTATTTTTTTATTTATAATCATGTCGAATCAAAACTTTAGAAACAAACCAGCATCTCGGACTTTTAAATACTTTACTTTTTTATTGAACATTTATGCGTAGATTCGTAGCAAGTACAAAATTAGTGAACATCTAGCACTAGAATAAAGTAGCTTTATTTTGTTTGCATTTTTCTCTTCGCCTAACATGACATTTACGTGTTTTAGGACCAACAACGTGCCATACTTTCACGTAGTGTTCACGCAGATAGACAAAATGGTAAGTTTTGCATAGGTACTCACATTTTAACATGTAATGCTTTTGACACAAATGCTCCCCACACCATTCACGTTCATGAAAGATGTATTCCTATCCTCCACAGCAAAACATGCTTGAGTATAATTATTATTGATGCTTCGACGTATAAATTATTTGTACAGTAGCGATGATAAAATATGCCAATATAGCCGGATAATCCCAGTCAATAACGTATGCATAACTTTGAATATTGGATTTCACAATATAGAGATAGATTTCTAGGTAGAACTTAAACCAATATATTCGCTGAGATAGCACTGCATGTGCACATTCTTCTCGGTACTGTGATCACATGTGTACTCTTGTTCAGTAGATCTGTATTTTCTTGTGTACATGAAAGATTTTTTAAAGTGAACTGAACATATTTTATTTGCCGTCTGATGCCGGCTTAGAATAGCATCACCCCACATCCTTCCCGTGGGTGTCGCCAGAAGTGACTAAGGGACTCGAAAGTAATAGTGTATTACAATTCTTAGGCGACAGGCTGACAACCTGTCACTATAATGATACACATGTTTTCTGAAACAACCTTGGAAAACAATCCTCAAAATTGTCAGACGTGGCGATAGCGACCGTATTCTTGCGGCCGTTAACGCTCTGCCTACCCCGCAAGGGATAAAGGCGTGATATGTGTGTGTGTGTGAACATATTGAAAAAATAAGTTTTGAAAGACAGTCTTAGCTAAGTTAGCAAATTGGTGTGTTGTGTGGAAACGCTGTTATTGTGCTTCTGCTAGCCATATGTTGTTTCTGTTCAGGTTAAGTTGCACTCTACAAATTATTATTCAATTTAACATAAAAATAGTACCTAATTGCAGAACATGTCAAACAAATTGACTAGCGTTCAAAGCTGATTCATAGTTTTAAATATTACAAAATTGAAGCAAGCTGAATATAATAGAATACATGTTTCAACAGATACTGGTTAATATTACGTGGAAAGACTCTATATTTGTTTCAATATTTCATAGAATCTCAGTTTATTTCAACGAATATTGGTTTACAATGTTGCTTTGTTTGTATTAAAATTTGGTTTAACAAGGCTGTCTGTATTTCAGCAAATCTATTGTCTGTAGTATCACTTAGTAGTCTTATATGTCCGTGACAGACGATATATTCAGTGTATGAGGCAAGAGTATCAGACACTGCGTCAGGTCTGTACTCTTACAGTCAGACTGAGACTGCTGACTCAGAAGGTCAGCCGCAGGAATCTGCCGCACGATAGACCTCTATCACATGCGCCTGACGGAGACCCCGTTGCGAGTTTAAATGTGGAGTTGCCCTTCTCGAGGACGCTGGTCTGCTCGGGTTGGGTTTCTGCCTCGGTAGTATACCTAATACGTAACAGATACCCAGGTATTTTTATTCTTGTGTTAGGTATCTGAGGACGTCCGGCAGTGCGTGGAGCTGTGGGCGCGGGAGGGCTGGTGCGGAGTCGCCGAGGAAGAGTTGTATGACGAACAAGGCAACGGAGGTAGGTTCATAAGCAAACTATTTCTCAACTAGCGGACCGCCCCGCTGCTAACTGTTTTCCCGTGGGAAAAAGTGGTTTCGTCGGCATATTTATATTTGGTACAATTGTTTGTGCTCATAGTAAAAGAAACTTCTTACTACTTATTTCTTCGCAGCTAGAAGTGCAGACAAGGAAATTCTTGATGAATTATTCCTCTTCCTAAATAATTTTGTAATCAATCTTCGTAACTTTCATAAATATGTATTCTTTTTGCCAGATGGAACACAGCCGCGTTCCGCAACCATTTATTTAAATTTGTGACGTCACGAATTTTGTGAAGAAGTGGAAAGTAGATTGTCTTGAAACATAAGTATCGGTAAAATTTAATTTACCAAAACAATACGTTTTAATGCAGTGTCCTCTGTTATATCTACAGAGTGTTACAAAAGTAGTAGCACTAAGTATGTCGTATTTCTGGGGTCACATTAGAGATTGATTTAAACTATTTCATTCCAAAACGCGTTAACAATACAACTCTGTTTATGTCACCCTACACCGTCGTATCAAGTTTTTTTTTTTGTTACATAGATAAATGAACAAACGAACCAAGCGGAAAAAATATCACGCCACTACCGATGGGGTTTGAACCCACGTCATCTGACTTGCCGAGTCAGGCGTGTTAATCGCTACACCACTGTTGGCTCTATCCTTTTCGAAAGCGCTGGCATGTGTTATAGGGCTTTTTTGCTACTGTGTCTTCTCCTTTTTATAATCTTGTGCTATCTTTATTTATTTTTTACCCACCAGGCGTCTGCGTGATAACAGCAAAGACGCTACCCTTCGAGCTGCTCTCAGCTGTGCGTGAGCTGGTGGCAGCCGCCGTGCCTGCGCCTTCCACCCACCCTCCGCACCATGAGCCGCCTCCACAGCTCGTCGACTGCTACTTGTAAGTCATGAACACATCACGAGCTGCTCTCAGCGGTGCGTGAGCTGGTGGCAGCCGCCGTGCCTGCGCCTTCTACCCACCCTCCGCACCATGAGCCGCCCCCACAACTTGTCGACTGCTACCTGTAAGTTATCATCACTTCAGCCTATAGCAGTGGACGTAGGCCTCCCCCAAATTACGCCATAAGACACCGTCTTTCATGACACCATCTTGCAAGTAGTGTCAGTAGTATCAGTGAGTAATACTTTATTTTTAACCTTCATTTACTCCGAAACTTTATTATACCAATTTGAACATTATTACCAAAGAGTATTATCTGTTTGAACTTTTATGTTCTATTGATAAGCACATGAGTTTTTTGTTAACGCGAAACGGCATACCAGGGTATGCTTTCTCTCGGTTTCAGTAACAATTCGCCAAACACGCAAAAATAACTTGTCCGACGTTCCTCCGAAATTCAATCGGAAAACGAATTGAAAACAAACAATTTTTGTAAGAACTAATCCGCCGTGACAGAAATATTCCCTTTGTTTTTTCCAGCATTATTTTCTGTTTTTCATTAAATTTACAACCATGCTGTATTTTAAACCTATAAGCCTGTAGTGTAGGTATATTGAGGCATCCATCACCTCCGCCTAATCTATGTTTATGCTAATGCGAGCCGCAGGTGGAGAGGCACGATCGGTCGCCATCACAGGCAAATCGCTGATTATGGACTTATCAGGACATCCATTGAATAATTCGTTGTTATAAATAAATTTGGATAAGGAATTTTATTCTTGGTTCAACTCTTAAGAGTAGTCCGGAAAACACATAAAAAAATTTTAGAAACAGAATTGTGCAGACTCCACCTTTACTCTTACTGGTTGCTACTGCTTTGCTGTAACTCCTTCATGCAAAATCTACTGAATCGACTTTCATGACGTTTGGCACACAGATAGAGGGTAACTTGGATTAACACATAAAACAGTTATTATCCCGAAAAAATGTTCCTGTGGGATGCTACGGGATTAAAACCACCTTTCACGAGGGCGGAGCCGCGGGTGCCCACTAGTGTTAACTTAAACGCGTTAAGAACAATTTACTAAAGTAGTAAAATATTATGTGGTGTGTTTAAGTGTATTATATTTTTAGAAATTACTCGTACATTTTTTTGATTGATACACAACACGGTTCTTTATTAGTATGAAAGCCTTCATGACATCACCGGCTCTACCTACCCAGGTTGCACGTGTATCATGTTACACGAATGTGTTCAGGAGGACTTTCTGAATCTATTGACACCAAAAAAACTCAAACGAGATAAAGCACCTTGCTATAAATTTTAATCGTGTCATCTACATACATAATGAAGTCTAAAGATTAACCTAAAAGAGGAAGGAATAGGTAATATAAGAGTTCTTTGTTCTGATTTAGGTGGTTCGAGCCTCTGATTGACCGCTGGCTGGCTGTCACTAAAACCATGGCGCTGCAGAGGGTTCGAGCAGCAGTCGAACTGGGTGAGTTTCATTATAGCCACACACACGCACACACACACATACACACACACTGACACACACACACACACACACACACACACAAATGTCTCGCTAATTTCTCTTACACCCAAAGGATGTCTGGTAGATTGCTTACGGCAATAAAACCGCTTTTACACATTTTTAGTTTAAGTTTGTGTTCTGGATGTGGAATAAACTTTTTATATCTACTTACTGGTTAGTGACTATGGAGTAAGGTAAACGTGCCTGCCGACAGAAATCAAATACGACTATGAAGTTAGAAAAACGGAGCAGCCGACAGAAGCGAATCCTAATGAAAGTTGCAAGTTAAAAATCTTTTCGCGGTTAAAATAAAATGCTATTTTTCTGAAATCAGTGTAGCTGTGACTAGAGATGGGTAGCGGGTAAAAACCCATTCAACCCACCCGGGTAAAAACCGGGTTTTTACCCAAATCACCCGGTTTTAACCCATTATTACCCAATTTGATGGGTGAAAACAGCATAAGTAAAAAATAATTAAAAAATGGTTTTTATTCAAAGCAAATTTCAAGGAATACAATGAGTATTTCACAGCTTTCTTATTATTTCTTTCTTTATAGTAAAAATGGCTAATAACAATCATAATAAAAATCACCCGCTTGATTAAATAAGCTTTAGGCGCTGGGGCATGTGCGTGAAAAAGTCATTTTGGCTACTAAAAATATTTTCATTTAGAACATGTTATATTTGCAGTCATTCAAATATAGGTACATAAGTTTACTAGAGATGGGTCATTTTAGCTAAGGTACCACATAACCTAGTATCTGCTTTTTTATTATGACTTTATTTAATAGTGAGATTGCGACCATAGACCTTTCCAAAGCTCTCTGAGTGACATGTTTTATTGCTCGATTCTCAACCCCGTATGTCATGATCATGACTGGTAGGACACCCTACTCGAACAACATTGTCTTGAAACATAGTGGCAATGGCAATGCTTTTTAAAGGTACCGCTTAAGTCAAATATACAACAATACAAAAGCATATCAATAGTAAAAAGGCTTGCGCTGATGACTTTTACCTGGAAAACAATTGTAGGTTCTTCTTAGCGTGTCGATGGCAAACACTACACCGTCGCAGCCCAGAACTTGGCCACATTGACAGCTCTGGCAGACGCTGCCATAAGATCGTCCTTTGTGCAGGTGTTGGGGCATGCCGGACACGATATTAGGTGGTGCATCGTTTGGACCGCACCACACAAACAGCTTACGTCGGCACCTTCCAAGAAGCCCCACTTGGCCATGTTTTCCTTGCTCCGGCCAGTTTGGGTCCGAAGTCTATTCAGGGACTTCCAAACGGGCCAAGGTAATTTATGACCAGGGGGCAAGCTTTCAGCGATAGGGACAAAAGGAGCTGGTAGGGTTACCTTTTCCTGCCAAAGTTTGCACCTCGCTTGTTTGGGGTCGGTGCAAAGAGGAGACACGCACTTTACAATGTTATTGCGACTTTTCAACCGTTGTGGCACTGGGATGTGGTCGTGTAAATGGTGCCGTGCATCTGACTCCATCCTTGCTCTTTCAAGGGAGCTATCCACAGTCCTGCGAACAGCTGGGGGCGCCATACCAGCCAGTGGGTATAGCTGCCTAACCGGGGTCGGTTTCAGGCAACCAGTTATGATCCGGCAAGTCTCATTTAAGGCTGTATCCACTAGCTTTGCATGGGCTTAACGACTCCACACAGGGCTTGCGTACTCGTCTCCACTTTCCATAACAGCCGCTTAAGATTTACTGTATCGTAGGCTGCGGACAGATCTACGAATACAGCACCGGTTACCTTCCTCAGTTCAAAACCATCCTCGATGTAACACTTGATTTTAACATTGATTTTTTGATCCTCGATGTGTTGCGTCAGTTTCAGTAAGACTTGGCCGGTCTGAAACCCGCTTGTTCTGGGATCAATTTGGGGTCAATGAAGCCTGTTAAGTGGGACAACAGCAGTCTCTCAAAAAGTTTATATGTGTGGCACAAGAGTGAGATAGGCCTGATGTTTTTGGGACTGTCTGTTGGTTTTCCGGGCTTTGGAATGGCTATGACCTTTGATCTCCTCCAGACACGGGGGATCGAAGCAATTGTAGGTAAAAAACACGTTTGCGAATCGTCAAAATCTCCAGATAAAACCAAATGCAAACAAAGCAAGTAGCAAATCATCCGAACAATAAGATTTTGGGCTTGTGCTAGGTATAATTTTTTATTATGTGCTTGTACATACCTATTTACGCCTTTCTTCGGGGCGTTAAAACCTATTCTAAGAATATGTTGCATTTTAAAGAAGTATCTATAAATATTTTGATAAACATAAATGTTCAACAAGAAAGCAAAAAACAACTGATCACTTAATATTATTTTGGATACTAAGCTATTACTGACTGTAACATCACTAGGCCTTAAAGGTTCACCGACGTACCTAACATTTGAATGTCTGTTTTATATTAATTTTTAATTATAATGGCAGATTCCAAATCAATATTTTTATATTCTTGAGAAATAATTTCGACTAAAGTGTAGCAGTGGGACAAATTCATTCGAAGCAAACTCACCTTTTCATTTTTAATACATGTTTTATGTCATTAGGAATAATAAAAACAGGTGTTGTGTTCTTATCATACTTAAACTATGATTATATTTAACATTTTCCCTTGCATCTTTTTATTTTTCATCTTATTTTGGTAATAAATCATTTAAAATTTTACGTCAGTTTTCACCCAGTCATCGGGTGCTTTGGGTGGATTGAAATGGGTTAAAACCGTGTTATTACCCAAGCGCGGGTTTTTACCCGGGTGGTTACCCATCTCTAGCTGTGACTAGGCTTAACTCTGCTCCTGGATTAACAATCATACTTTTGCACTAGTACCTCAAATAACATTATTTTGTTAGAGCAAACGATTAGGTAATTGAACTAGTTATCATACATTACAAAACATATAAGTATACTATTTGCATAAAGTTACGATCGCAATTTAGTTAATTAAACCACAATTTCGTTGGTCGGTATTTCAGGCGCGTGATGCGGAATTTCATTAACAACAACAATTAAATATGCGTTGTTGTGGTCTGCAGCGTCCATTAACAATCGTATTTATTGATATCGTATACCTGGGAATTGTTTGATTGCGCTTTTATGTAATCATGTTTAATTTATGTAGAGAAATGAAGAGTTTTGACTGCGCATTCGTTAATGGAATTACATTCGTTCCAAATAATTGGTCATTATCATTACATTATACGACTGCGTATTTCATTTGTCCTAAAAAACGAAATTCTGAATCACAATATCAGAATAAAGAATCCTACGGAGAGCAAAGGTTAAAAGCGCTCGCATACCTACCCTACATAAACTAAAATATAGGGCAGGTTAATGTAACATATTATAACGGAACTCTAAAACACACTAGGTGTACAAGCACACATTGATTCCTGTTTACATCCGACAAAACTTGCGCTACTGTTTCCAAAACAAACGGCAAGGAGGCCGTCTTTCAGGCGCGAGTTCGCGAAACACACACAAAGGAAACAGAACTCTGGGGCGAATGAATAGAAGTCACTTTGAAACAAGAAGCCGTAATCGTTGAGAGGGCGAAAGGCTAAGCCGAGCGCTCGAGGGCGCTCCTTCAGATAAGAATCGGATTCCAAACTGACGCGCAACACGAACAGAGGTTACAGGGTGTTGAACGTAAAAAACAATTGAAAGGCATCCCCGAACAATTTTCCCTTTCTCGCAAGTATTAGGACAATGGGGTATTGGGTCAAACATTTGCTCTACCTACCTATTTTGTTGTCTACCCGTTTTGGTATAGCACGTATCTTCGAATAAACTAGATATTTGCGTAACGCAAAATGATTTTATCTCGTTTCCTCAACTGTAGGGAAAAGACCAAATCGTGCATTAGTAGTTTGTGCTTTGGTTAGTGGAGATGATGATGTATGTACCAACCCACATTCAGATAGCGTTTTGAGTACTTTTGGGTTGATAAAATTTGCAATATGTTTTCAAGAGATTTCTTAGCGAATAAAAAAACTATTATTTACGATCACAAGTCACTACTTCCTTTATCCACCCAAATCAAAATGTCATTGAGATACCTACTAGGGGCTGTAGGGGTCCTACTGCGCGCTACAGAAAACAGCGTAGGCCGTAGCGCAAGTTTGCTACGGCGTAGGCGGTGGCGGTGATATGATATCTTTAAGCATGAAACTTTTAATTTAAGTTTGGTAAGGATTTGGTTTCAATGATAAATTGATATGAAGACACCTATTTACGTAGAAGTATTACCTAATTTTAGTTTCAAAAAGTTGGACAAAAACTGCCAATTTTCGTCTCCTAACAGTAGTGTCGTTTGCAGACCGCGCAGTGGAAGGAGAGCATCTCGTCAAGCACAGCACCTCTTCAGTAGACACGGCTGCATGGTGAGCACCGAATTACCTTTCCTTTTTCCGTTTTTGTAAGCAATAAACAACCTTTTCATTGCTTTTATTACGTTTCGTGAATCCTTGCGTAAAAAACATTTTAACGGGACGCCTATTGGTAAAAGTTTTTATGAAGATTGTTTTTTTGTTTTCTCAGAATTAATCCTTTCAAATTAATCTTCTTCAAAGTCGATCCACCAGTTATTATAGCAATAAAGCTAATTGCCCTGTAACAATTAGTCAATCTCTTTTAATCTTCGGAGATTAATTAACAATAGGAATATTTTACCTACAGCAAGAGTGTATTCTTAAAAACTTTGTTTTAGTCCAAATAATATATTTTAGGATAACTACGGTCAAATGGGGAAAAATGAGACTAGCGGGTAAATGGAACATGGTCGACACCACCATCTATGAACCAACTATAACGTTGTAACTGGTTGAATACTTTGGACTCTACATTTGTCAA
Source organism: Keiferia lycopersicella (assembly GCA_029255805.1). Classification (NCBI taxonomy): domain Eukaryota; kingdom Metazoa; phylum Arthropoda; class Insecta; order Lepidoptera; family Gelechiidae; genus Keiferia; species Keiferia lycopersicella. The sequence goes on from JARACZ010000010.1 coordinate 7,554,710, forward strand.
CCAGTTATAACGTTATAAGCTTATAACTTGTTCATTGATGCCGGTGTCGACCATGTCCCAAGTTACCCGCTGGTCTTATTTTCCGCCATTTGACTGTGTATATTTTGTCTTAGACATAAAAAAGAACTTATTTCAAATATATAAGACGCGTTTCGATGGTCATAGCAAACTCGCACAGCGTAACGCATTTCGGAATTGCATTAGCATTTCCATTAGCTTCTCAGCAGGGCGGTGCCGAAATAATGAGATTTGTATATTTGATACACCCTGTGCCACATGCGACTTGTTTATGCCACCGTAAAATTATAAATAGCGCTAAATTATAACCTATCTTGATAATTTGTCGAAATATTGTTAAATTCCACACCGGGATTACAAATGACCTTTGACCAATAAGAACGCGAGATGATGATTTTACAGTTTTACTTTCTAAGATTTTCTACTAACATTGTAATCTAAGTTCTGAAGATAAATACGTTCAATTGTGATCCATGTGTATATTTGACAATATTTCGACAGATTGTAACAGTGCACGATATATTGTAATCTTGCATTGTTTGTAATTTTACGGTGGCATTTGTTTCATACAGCCTGTACCACATGCGACTGGTGTGGCGCGCCATCGGTGGCGCGGAGGAGTCCACTATGGGGGGAGGGCTGAGACTGCTCGAAGCGGCCTGCGCGACTGCTCTGCACTACGCTGACTTGGTACACGGCGCGCTGGCTGACCAGGGGTATTACGATAATCATGGTAACTGTCATTCTGCATTATATGATGGCTACCCTCAATCAGAGGGAGATTACCGTACCACTATCGGTAGCGCGGAGGAATCCACTATGGGGGAGGATTGAGACTTCTCGAAGCGGCTTGCGCTCTGCATTATGCTGACTTGGTGCATGGAGCACTGGCTGACCAGGGATATTACGATAATGATGGTAACTGTCATTTTACATAATATCATGAGTGATGACGAGAACAATATTTCTAACGGCCATCGAGAAGAATACCTGACCGCCTGTTTTTCATTCTACCAAAGCTTAACTTATCAGGCATGGATTAAGGCAGGGATAGAACTTGGAGTTAAAGGTCACTTTTGCGATAATTAAGAAGTTAGGTTACCTACTTTTAATATTCAATCGATATCAACAGCCACAAAACGTTACTGCTGGACATGGCCACCCCTTATTGGGGGATGTTCACTTTACATATCGAATTGGAATCTAAAACTAGTTTATATCTGTGACGACATTCTGGTTTCAAATATTGAAATCCGAGATATTTCCTTCAGAAATAGCCCACTTCTCGGCAGAATTTTCTCAATTTTCCATTCCTAGACGACTGTTCGCATCGTATATCCGACCTTTAACCGAGCTGGAAATTGATATGGCTGCAACTTTCATGAAACTTAGACTTATAATCGTTCAACACATAGTCAGAGCTTAGCTAGAGTTTATAAATGTTTCACTGAAGTTAGAAACTCAGTACGTGCGAAATTGCGAATCAGATATTCTGAAGTCACGTTAATATTGTTGTTTATTTAAGCGATAATATAAGGCGATTTTCACAGTTGACATCCGTTCCTGCGCCTAAAATATCAATTTTATTATTTGCAATTAGTATGTTGACGAATACTACAACTACAACTCCTATTTAGAATGTCAAGTAAGTTTTTTTAAATGGACTAAACATTGCCCGTCTTTTTTATAATAATTTTATGTTCCAAGTAGAAACGCAATAAAGGCATTTTTAGCTCATCCGCAACGCAAGTATTTTTGAATTCACAATACATAAACGGATATCGAGCTAAAAATAAGCAGCAAAGGACGTCAAGTGTAGGAATCACCGAATTCTTTCTTCAAAAAAATAAGATACGCTTTACTGATATTAAATTAACATCAATTATATGTTTAACTAGGTCAAAACAAGTCTACAGAGGAGATATGCACCATCGTGAACAACTTGGAGTACGTGCGTCGCTCGCTGGCGGAGTACGACGACGAACACATGTATGTACCCTACAGTTTGTTTAGTGCAGTAGCAGTTGTATTCAAGTAGTAGTAGCAGCCTTGGATTTAGAAATAAAGGGTAAAAGGAGTGTCGAGCAAAAGCAATTTGAAGCGAAGTCATCAAATAAATAAGCTTAGTTCATAATATCTTATGTTATCCGTTCTTATACATACTGACGACTGTGGTACTATTGAGTGAATGTGCTCCATTTGCATAAGATCCAATATTCACTGGTATCTGGTGCTAAATAATTTCTCTATTTGCTAAAAAATCAACTTAAACACTTTTGTAGATACACTTGTAATCGTAGTAATCAGTAATCTAATAGAAAACTAGATTCATTTAAAACTAGATTATTAGTGTTATTTATATTTAATTTTATAACTAGAATAAAATTTATATCACATATGAAATACATAAACTAATCAAAAATAAATAACGTAACGCCAAGAGAAAGTCATCGACTTGTATCGGAAAATTATTGATCATCGTGCCCCTCAATGTTTTACCTACTATTCTTTATCGCCCAAGGCAAGGCTACCCCAATATCTTCATGTTTTCCGTAACACTATTAATCCTGCGGTTTTACGATACATAATACGATAACCATAAGTCCACATCTCGTAGTTTGTAGAGGCTACAGTAACAGCTGATCTCGGATTCCGCGCCACGCGCGCAAATTCGCGAGTTGTGTACTCCAACTTCCTACGACTTGATCCTATATGCACGGAGCATAGGTCAACATACGTACTACAAATGTAGAACAGAGTATTACGTGACTCAAGCAGTTGGGAGTTGAAATTGTTGGACATCTAAAGGATAAATAGGTACTTCATGGATTTACCAACTATCCTTACACCATAGACATATTATGTATCTTTTTAAACTAACATTAAATTCTGATATACAAATGTCTATTTTATATTCATTTGCTTATTTTAAATATTGTTTTAAAAGCTGTATATTGACAAAGAGAAAATTTAAGCACTAAATGGGTAGGTACTAGAAAATCAACTGTCCTATCAGCCATTTCTATCAGCTCTCGATGTTTAAATATTCTAAGTCCATATAATTGGCCACGACGTACTACTATGAGTAACTCTAAATAAATAAGTAAGTTCATTTCTATTGAAAGTTCTCTTTTGTCAAAGTTTCTGTATGAGCTGTAAATTACTCATAATTAATCAACTTGTTATAGCCAAAGAACAAAATTTCAAAACTACAAGTTTCTTTGCCAACATTGAACTTTCAAAGTTGCATAACTACGTTCTGCGATAATTAAGGCACAAATTTGTAGAACAAACTAAAGCTTAATGTAAATCTATATCAGTTTATATGGGTATTAAGAGGCTTAAATATGACTTATTTTTAAGATGTAACATAGTACGAGCATAACAGATATTGCAATAGTTAAATTTAACCGAATACCGTATCACATCAGCCTATTGCAGTCCACTGCTGGACGTAGGCCTCCTCCAGAGTACGCCACCCGCTTTCCACATCCAGTCTCCATATACCGTATACTGAAGTGAAATCGTCCTAAAATAAACGTAATCCGGGAACCGAGGGAATTTTTCATATATTTTTTCAACCAAATAGTTGCTTAAAGTTGTAGTGTATTACCAGTTTTATTTAACTTTGATAGAAAGGTTACACTACGCCATTCTTATATTATTTCATGGCGCTACCTACTTCTATACCATGATTTTTATCCAGATAGACTAAATTGACATTTGGTGGGTTGCCACGTTATTGTATTTAAAAGTAATAAAAAAATAGTGTTGTGCCCTGAATGATCAAGTTATATGATTCAAAGATTATGATTGAATCTTTTTGAAAATAAATTAGGTTAATTTAAATTTCCATTAATAAATTGCTCAGTTTCCGTCCGTCGATCGTCCTCTTGGTCAAGTCAAGTCAATGTCTGTCTCGTCTGTCTGTCAAGGTTCACACCAACCGGCCAGTAGAAAGAAGTCGCAGAAAAGAGTGCAACACAACGCAACAAGAAAATATAACAGAAATTGGATTTATAAGCGCAAGGAATATTCGTACAACCACCAATGCCAATTTATTCAACATTACATTTTAAATTACTTACAATATTATTCATTGTTGATTTCTTTAAACTAAACTTGTTGCGTATAAACGTAAAGTAACGTATACTATTTTACGTGACCGAAAGTCAAGTATTTATTATGCATATTTATTTAAAAATAACTACATCCAGAATTCATCTCACAACAGTTCAATGAATAAAATAAATGAGTCAAACCACAAAACTAGACTTATGATGACAACATTTTAAAACAAAAAAGGCATTCTTAGCTGTCAGTTTAGTCTATCTGTATAAAAATTATGGTTTAGTGCATTCACAGAATCACCTGCCGTGTGACCTTGAACCCTCGACTTTCCTTGAACTATACAGCGTGGAAGTTTTCCCCTGGTATTTTCCGAATATTTTACTTTCGCTACTGCCAACAACTGCGTTGTCTAAGGTGCATTATGCCCTTTGATTTTTCTGTAGTCGCTATGCACGTAAAAGCACCAAATTCAATATGCATTTTATACTGGATCTGAGTGAAAATTCTATGTAATTTTTGTCGGATAAACCAGGCTCTCGAATTGAATATTATTATCGAATTGCATATTGTTATCGAATTGCTTTCGAGCAAATACAGAGAGGGATAAACACTTGCATTGGTCAGTTTATTCACGGTTTATGCAATTGACTGAAGTTTATTTTAATGTTCAATTATCTGTTTGTATTTTTCGTTTGTGTTGTTGGTATTTAAACAGAATTAATTAATATGACAGACAGTGTGGGTAGATACTGATTTTTATTATAGTGTCTGTAGTCTCTGCCTACCCTTCCAGGGATATAGGCGATTGAACGATCACTCTCAACGAACGTGCCGATACTCAAATTACACATAAGACTTGGAGAAAATACTTGGTCGACTTTAGATATCCCTATTTTGCCAACTCTGTTCTATTTCTGAGTTTTTTGAATAGCTGAATGAGATGTAGGTATTATTCAAAATTGCATACGAATTGTTTATCAAATAAAACATATGGGAGGGTTAGGTAGTTATGCACCATGGACACCCTCATGTTATACAAGTTAGAGCCTGAAGTTTAGGCATCACATCGCAAGTACATGCTCATGTACTTGCAGGCAGCCGACGCTGCAATCCAGGAAGTCCACTGCATAGCGCCTTGTGTGGTCGTGCTGCTAGAGCCGGTAGTGACCCAGACGCTACGTTAGCATTTTAAGCCTAGCCTGTAAGATCCCAGTTGGTTTCAATTCAATAAATGTTCAGCCTCCGAATCGGCTGGACGTACCTAATTAAGCTCTCTTTAATTTTAATGTAGTTTTTAAAAAATAAAATAACGCTCCCCGAAAAATGACTGGCGCAGCCGTACGGATTTATTAAAAAGCTGCAAGTCTCGCGTTCGTGTAAATCCATAAACGGACAGTTCCGGAAAGTGATTTTAGTGCCAAAAACTGTACATCGAGTATCAAACTCTACTCAACCGCGTACGGTTTACAAGTGGTGCGAACTAGCGAACAGAGACAGTGTGTGCAGTTAATAATCCGTCGAACCAAATAAATTTGTCTACAAGGAGAGAGCAACATGAAAGTGATTGGCTGGTGAGTGAGACTTTTTCGCCTTCCTTTCCCTTTGTGTTTTATTATCTTGGGATCAAACCTCGCCCAATTTAATAAGTTATTTGGTTTCTTTAAGGAAAAGACTTCGTATCAAAATCTATGAAGATCTTTTAGTTAAGTAAATTTTAAATAAGACTTCGTATCAAAATCTATGAAGATCTTTTAGTTAAGTAAATTTTAAATAAGACTTCGTATCAAAATCTATGAAGATCTTTTAGTTAAGTAAATTTAAATTGTAAGACACTGTATTAGTTAGGACTCTGTATAAAACTCTACAGTGTTCCTGTGATAAGCTCACGGCGTGTCTCGCCCATAGAATGTTATGACGGACATTCTATAAATAGAACTCGCTACTTATACTAACACGTGTTCTCTGTATCAAACTCTATAGAGTCACATTAGTTAAGATTTTTAACTTTTACACTTTTATTTTTGTGCGTTTAAGTTGTAAAAGCACTGTCGCTTACACTGTCGCTTATATAAACTTTTTACAACTTATATAATTTTTATACAACTTATAAAATTTTATAAAACTTTTACAAATTTTTATACATACTTTCTTTATATAACTTTTACAAACCTTTTACTTTAAAATGGAAGACCTAAATCTTATCCCCGGTGAAATGTTAAAACTTATTCCCCAGTTTAGTGGTGATAGACGTCAGCTAAACTTATATATACGTAAATGCGAATATATAATCGAACGTTTTCGTGGTAATGAATTTCAAGATCGGTATGTGTTCAATGCAGTAACAAGCCGCCTGATCGGTGACGCGTCCGCTCTTATCAGTGAACGCGAGGACCTCCAGACGTGGCCCGAGGTCAAGGCCTTGCTTATACAACATTTTGGAGATCCGCGCTCTGAACAGTGCATAGCCATTGATTTAGAAACTTTAAAAATACGTCAAGGTGAAAGTTACGGTGATTTTTGTAAGAGAATTCAGTCTGTGCGTTCTAACTTATTTTCAAAACTCAACTTGATCGAAGACGCCAATCTTAGGCAGAGTAAATTAACTATATATAACCACACAGCTCTTAACGTTTTTCTGTATAACTTACCCGAGAAAATGGTGCGTATTGCTCGCCTACATCAACCCGCAACTTTAGAAGACGCTCTAAAAGTAATTTTAGAAGAAGTGAATTTCCTAGATCAGTATCACATGCGTAATAAGATGTCCTTACCTTCCACTTCTACTCAGAAAAATCAACAGCCTCAGCCCAGTACTAGTAATGCCGTTGTATCTCAGAACTTTGCTAGGCAACCAGCTTTCCAAGTTCAGAATCAGCCAAGGTTTAACTACCAAAACCAGCAATTTGGTTATAGACCTAATTTTAGTCAAAATCAAAATCAGAACCAAAACCAGGGTGCCAATCCACGTAGTTTCAGATTTAACCCTCAGCAAAATAATTTTGGCTACAGACCCCCGAACCTTAATATCAATCGTCAACCTAACCAAATGCAGTTTGGCTACAGACCCCATGGCCTTCAGCCACAGCCGCCAATGCGACCTCAGCAATTTGGCATGCAGCAGCAGCAGCAACATAGTAACAATAATCGTAATATATCATATCCTAACGACGTATCTATGCGTACCGCACCTCAGCGCCGTACGGAACCCTTCCGTCTTCATGAACTTGAATTAAACGAATATGAGTCATGCGAACCGTACTACTATAACGAGTCTTATGAAGAGTACTATGATGAAAGTGCTTACCCAGATGAAACTTCCTATGCAGTTGAATGTCCCGATGAAACTCTACAGTCACAGCCTTCTGCTCATGAGCAACCTGAAAATTTTATCCTTGTCCCCAAGGACAAGAAATCCAAGTGATAAAAATTAATTGTGATAAAGAAAGACTTTTACGCTTACCTTATGTACATCTTCCTGAACTTGATGGAAACTTTATGATTGACACTGGCAGCATGAGATGTTTCATCCACCCTAGATTAGCCCACAAATACTTTGCAGAATGATGATGATGATGATGATCTCTCCGACCGATTTCGGCCATGGCGACCACTTTGACTCCTAATCAGATCGGCGCTGATGCGCCCGGAGATGGCTATTGTAGCCAATTTTGGCAGTAAACTCCCGTGCACAGAGTGGACACGTGAGTTTGCCATTTACATAATTATAGTTAATGGCGACGGGTGGACGGGCCTTCAGCTCATCGCGCTTAGCGTCGAGGTCTGCTTTACGCTGTTCCTCAAACTCGCGGACTTGCCTCTTAACCATCCCGCGCCATTCGGGACGCTGTGCTGCCAGACCCTCCCATTGAGTGGGCTCAATGTTGCATCTTTTCATGTGTCGTTTCTGAACATCTTTATATCTGAGGAGTTGTCCGCCATGCTTTCGCTTGCCCTCCTCTAGCTCAGAATAAAAGATGCGCTTCGCCACTCTCTCCTCCGACATCCGGGATACATGACCGCACCACCGTAGCTGACGACGCATTAGATAGGCCTCAATGCCACCAACATTGGCTCGTCTCAGAACTTCGGTATTGCGCACTCGGTCGGACCATCTGATCTTCATGATGGTGCGAAGGCATTTTAGGTGGAAGCGATCCAGAGTGCGTATGTGGTGACGATACACACACCAAGTCTCGGAGGAGTATAGAAGGTTTGGCAGCACAATCGCCATATATACAGAGATTTTTGTGGCTAGCTTTAGGTCGTGCGAGCAGAAAACCTTGGAACACAACTTCCCAAATGCTGCAGCTGCAGCACTGATTCTGCTGTTGATCTCAGCATCAAGGTTACACTTAGATGTTATAGTGTTCCCCAGATAACGAAACTTATCAACCTGTTTCAGCATATCCTCACCAAGCATAATCGCCAGTGTCTCGCGACCATGCGAGTCTAAGGACATCACTTCCGTCTTTTTGACACTGATCTTCAGGCCGAATTTACAGCATGCTTGGTGAAAAACGGACATTAGCTGTTGCAGGCCGTCTGAGGATTCTGCAAGAAAGCACAAGTCATCAGCATACATGATCTCAGTAATCAATGCATACGAGACTTTAGTGCGCGCCTTAAGTCTAGCCAGGTTAAAAAGACTGCCATCTGTGCGGAAACGGATGCGGACTCCTTGGGAAACAGTATTTAGGACTTCTTTGACTACAACTGCAAAGTACAAGGCGAACAGTGTGGGCGCTAGAACACACCCTTGTTTCACCCCACAGGTGACGGGGAAGAAATCAGACTGTTCACCGTCTACAGAGACGCAGCACTGCATGTCGTCATGCAGGAGTCTTAAGAGTCGCACATACTTTTCTGTGCACCCTAACTTTCCTAGCACCATCCAGAGAGCTTCGCGAGGCACACTGTCGAATGCTTTCTCTAAATCAACAAAGCAGAGGTACAACTGGCGACCTTGTTCTCTACTTTTTTCTTGTAGTTGACGCACCGAGAAAATAGCTTCACATGTACCTCGGTCAGGTTGGAAGCCGAACTGGGTTTCGGGCAGAATTTTTTCCGACAAATCTTTGAGGCGGTTTAGTAAAACTCTGGCAAAGACTTTTCCAGGGACTGACAGCAATGAAATACCGCGATAAGAGTTACAGTCAGAACGGTCACCCTTGTTCTTGTAGAGGGCACAAATGCGAGACACTTTGAAGTCCTCAGGGACCCTCTCCTCCTCCCACATTCGAACGAAAAGTTTCCATACCGACGTGTGCAACTCCGTACCACCACATTTAAGTAGTTCACCCGGTATAAGGTCAATGCCAACCGCCCGGTTATTATGCTGCTGTCTGATGGCAGTAACAACCTCGTCGCATGACAGGGGCTCGTCCAGCTCCAAGGCTAACGGGAGTTGAGGCATTAAACTGATATGATGCAGATCAGCTGATCGATCTACGTTGAGCAAGTTGTGAAAATGCTCAGCCCAACGTTTAAGTACATCCTCCTTGCTGGCAGAATATATAACCCATGAACCTTTCGAAGTGATTAGCACTCACGGCAAAAGTCAACACAGCGAAGTGATAGTGATACCTTTGCCCTCATCTTTTAACAGTGCTATGTTTCAAAAATTCTACGTTTACAACGTCGACTCTAACTACGATGGTTTATTAGGCGATGATCTGCTTCTCAGACTACGTGCTATAATAGACCTGAAAAGAATAATGTTGCATACTGATGATGTGTCTATTCCCATTTTTATTAATCGTGAAAACTATATACTAAACCTTCCAGCTCGATCTGAAGTCAGAGTCAAAATCCCCACTAATATGTACAAAGGTGATGGTATTCTAAATTACACAGAATTCGGAAACGGCGTACGCATGCCCTCTGCTATAGTTAACTGTATCAACGGATACGCTACCACTGTCATACAGAACACACTAGATGAAGAGATGGAACTGCAAATCCATAAGCCTTTCGAAATTGTACCTTACAGGCAGAATGTATGTGAAGTGAATGCTATGTTTGATCAGAATGACCTAGATGTAGATCAGTTACTAACCGAAAATTTACAGCGGTTAAGGCTCGACCATATGAACGAGGAAGAACGAATGGTCATTTCAAAATTATGCGAAGAATACAAAGATATTTTCTACTGTGAAAAAATTCCCCTTTCTTTTACCAACCATGTCAAGCATTTTATCAGAACCAAAAATGACGACCCAATTTACACAAAACCATATAGACAAGCCCCGGCTCAAGCCGAAGAAGTAAAACGACAGGTAGAGAAGCTATTACAAGACAATGTCATTCAGGAATCCCATTCTCCATGGAGTTCACCAGTTCATTTAGTCCCTAAAAAGACAGATGCCTCTGGAGCTCAGAAATTTAGAATGGTAATCGACTTTAGACGCTTAAACGAAATAACTATAGACGACAAATACCCTCTACCAAACATCAATGACTTATTTGACAAATTAGGAAAGAGTACATACTTTACTACCCTAGATCTAGCTAGTGGTTATCACCAAATAGAAGTTAACCCTGACGATACTCCAAAGACAGCCTTCAGTACACAGTTTGGGCATTATGAGTTCCTGAGAATGCCCTTTGGACTCAAAACAGCCCCCGCGACCTTTCAGCGCGCAATGGATAGCATCCTCCGCGGCCTGCAAGGCATTCATTGTCTCGTGTACTTGGACGACATAATAATCTTTTCATCAAGTCTCTAAGAACACGTACAAAAACTACGGACCGTATTTGATCGACTACGTGAAACAAACCTCAAAGTACAACTTGATAAGTCAGAGTTTTTACGAAAGGAGATTCTCTATCTCGGACACACAATAACAAGAGATGGACTCAAACCTAATGACGACAAAATCAAAGCTGTTCTAAATTTTCCGCTACCTAAAACGACAACCCAAATTAAAAGCTTCCTTGGTCTAGTTGGTTATTACCGACGCTTCATCAAAGACTTTGCTAAAGTAACTCAACCCCTGACTTCATGTTTAAAGAAACGTAACAAAATTATTATTGACCAAAAATACATTGACGCTTTTGAGAAATGCAAGGAACTATTAACTACCGCACCCCTATTACAATATCCAGACTTTGAGAAACCTTTTATACTGACAACTGATGCTTCCGCGGTGGCGATCGGCGCCGTTTTGTCCCAAGGTCCAGTTGGATCAGACAAACCTGTCGCCTATGCTAGTAGGACGCTCAGCGACACAGAATCCCGCTACAGCACTATAGAGCGAGAACTCTTAGCCATAGTTTGGGCAGTTCGACACTTCCGACCCTATCTCTACGGTCGACAGTTTTTCATTTATACAGACCATAGACCTCTTGCTTGGCTCGATTCCCTAAAAGAGCCTAACTCAAAACTTACAAGATGGCGTTTACGACTTCAAGAGTTCAATTTCAAAATCATTTACAAAAATAGTAAACAGAACACCAACGCCGACGCTTTGTCACGAATACCTGTAAATGCTATCGACTCAGATTCCAACCCTGACCAAAAATCATTAGTAGTTAATATAAGTGACACAAACTCTATAATCAGCATCCATAGCTCTACTTCCGATGCCCCTGAAACATTAACCTTTAACAACGAAGACTCATGTACCATGCCCTTACCTTCTATATCCAGCAGCCGAACCCAAACAGCTCACTCTGGTGATGAACTAGAATCCCATGGCATCCCTATCCTTAGAGAAGCAATAGACACCAAACCAAACCAAATTATTGTATACACTTGGTTTAGAAATTCCTTCCAAGTAAAAGATCTGTCAAGGCCAAAGCAAAAAGTATTAGAGATTTTCATTCCTGAAAATAATGAGGAGTTAATCAAAAGGTTCTTATTAGAATATATAAAAAATAAAGGAAAGTACTTTATCTATTTCGAAACAGAAAACTTACGTAGAGACTTTGCAAAAGTAATAATCAATCTGTTTAAAAGCGGAACGGTAGAATTCTTTGAATGTACAGAGCGAGTGATTTTCGTGGAAGACGAAAGAGAACAAGAGGCCATTATTAGAAAACTTCACGAAGGCAAGACTTGCCACCGTGGTATAAAAGAGACAATAGTTAGAATCAGACGTAATTACTTTTGGCATAATATGCAAGAAACTGTTTCTGCAGTCCTCAATGACTGTGACCTTTGCCGAAAGATGAAATATGATAGAAAACCCATTAAACCAATGTTACAGTTAACTCAGACACAGGATGCTCCTTTTCAGGAAATTTTCATGGATCTTTTCACCATAGATGCTAAATACTACTTAACCCTGGTAGATGCCTTCAGCAAACTTGGACAGGCAATAGAAATTTCGAATCGATCTTCCCCAGAAGTAGTCCGCGCTCTTGTGAAGTACTTCTCTTTTTACGGTACCCCTCGAAAAATAAGTTGTGACCCCAGAGCCGAGTTCACCAATGAACTACTCAGGGAAATGCTAGCCTTCCACAAAGTAGAATTACACATAACCACCCCTAACAACCCTAATTCGACTGGTATAGTCGAGAGATTCCACTCTACCCTTATCGAAATTTATCGTTTAGCCAAATATGAGCAGAAATGTACCGACGCAGCATCTATTATGTCATACTCTATTATGGCCTACAACCACACAATTCATTCCGTTACAGGACTAACGCCTTTCGAGGTAGTGTTCGGGCACACAGACTCTACCACACTATTTAATGCAAACGTTAATCAGGCATACACACAACGTTTAGTAAAAGATCATGCTAAACGCACTAAATTCTTGTATAAATTCATATCCCAAAAGATGCAGCAAAATAAGGAAAAGATAAGAGAAAAGAAAGGTGGTGAAGCAGGCATAAATTTCTCTGACGGAGAAATAGTATTTGTAAAAGACGTAAATAAGAGAAAAAGCAAAGACAAGCCGAGGTATCGTAAGGCAAAGATAAAAGGAAAAGCTAAGCGAAATGTAATCTCCGTCTTGGTAGGAGCTAGGGAAACTAAAGCGCCCATTAAAAACATTAAACGTCCTCCACAGGTTTTACCTGGTCGTCCTGGCCCTAGTGACGAAGACGTCCCTAGGCCTTCAACTTCAAAAGGTTGATAAAAATCCTGGCATCCTTCCAGTGAAGCAAGGACAGGCTTTCAAACAGCAAGATAGTTGGATTATAGTTAAAGTATTAGATTTAACAGACATAGAGAACGACCTTAATTTTAATATTGCTAGTTATGTTAATTTTAGTAGGTTAGTAGATGTTAATAAACCCTTTGAATATGAATTTAGAGGTGTGCGAGATCAAGTAGAGTTTCTTATGTATAATGCTTTAGAGAAATTTCAGCAACTTGTACCAAAAGTAAGATCCAAACGAGGCTTACTTAATCCCGTTGGCTCTATAATAAAACTATTAACCGGTAACCTTGACCATGAAGATGCAATGCGCTATGATCAACTAATTTCACAGTTACAAGGAAAACAACACGATGTTCAAAACAGAATGACTACAATCTCTACAATGTTGGATAGCTTAATAAATAGCACTGAAACCTTACATGAAAATACATTGATTTTAGATGAACGCCTGAAACGAATTGAAAGAATAGTCAAAAATATTGCAGCGAAAGAAAGTAACTCTATTTACGCTACATATATACTAGGCATGTATGACATGTTCATAACTAACTTTCAGTCTATTTACATAACTCTCAGTGAAACTGAAACAGCTTTAGCTTTCAGTAAGGTATCAGTACTACATCAATCTATTGTGAACTCTACTGAACTCATGTTAATTTTAGATTTAATTTCATCTACTCATAGTTTAATTTACCCTGTATCTAAGAATAATTTAGTTAAGATAGAAAGAACCATGGTAGTTAAGGCTTATGTAAAAGGAAACCAAATAACTTACCTATTAGAAATTCCACTCACGGATAATGTTACTTACAGTTATTATAAGCTGTACCTTTTACCTATTTTATCAAAAAACGAAACGACCGTAATCATTCCTAAATACCCTTACCTTTTGGCGAAAGGTCCAAAATTCCTGCCACTCGCTAGCGCCTGTAGAGAAGCCGCTATCAACCAGTACTTATGCACAGAAGATAATATCATCCCATATCCAGAGCAAACCTGCGTAGAACAACTGATAAGGTTCCAGGAGAATCTCACACTCTGCACCCCTCACGTCGTGGACATAGAGGATGTTAAGCTGCAAAGAATCGGCCCTGTGAGTTGGATACTTTTCAGCAAGAACGTCGTGGTACTAACGAAGAAATGTTCTGAAGATGTTAGTAGAGAACCGCTACGAGGTACCTACGTCGTAGTCATTGATGAAAGCTGTGAGTTCTACATTGGAGCTACGAGACTAAGCAACTTCCGTTTTCCTTCCGAGAATCTGCAATATAGAGTCACCCCTGTCGTGTCTCTCCCAGAGCTGCGAGCAACCAACGCTACAGATGTCAGAACCAGCGTCGTGAACCTGAAAAACGTGAACTTGGACGATGTAAAACACTTGTCGTACATCCTGAAAAACGAACTGAACAGTGAAAATTCGGAAAGTGAAAGTGAAAGCGTGATAAGCGTACGAAGTGTTAGTTTAGCCACCGTAGTTCTATATATTCTTATAGTTATAGTTTTAATTTCGTTTATTCTATTTAGATATAAGTCAATGATTTTCTGTCATTGGCGAAATCATCAGGATCCTTCAGATGTCCCTGATAATTTCGCTCTTGGTGAGGGAGGAGTTATGCACCATGGACACCCTCATGTTATACAAGTTAGAGCCTGAAGTTTAGGCATCACATCGCAAGTACATGCTCATGTACTTGCAGGCAGCCGACGCTGCAATCCAGGAAGTCCACTGCATAGCGCCTTGTGTGGTCGTGCTGCTAGAGCCGGTAGTGACCCAGACGCTACGTTAGCATTTTAAGCCTAGCCTGTAAGATCCCAGTTGGTTTCAATTCAATAAATGTTCAGCCTCCGAATCGGCTGGACGTACCTAATTAAGCTCTCTTTAATTTTAATGTAGTTTTTAAAAAATAAAATAACGCTCCCCGAAAAATGACTAGGTACCTGCTGTACTTGTTATGTGCAATCTAACCATCTTAGTGCAACTCTTAAAAGTATATTTGCCACTAAATAATTCCACGAACACGAACTAAGGACGTTAAATAAATGGGGGCGTTTACTGGATACTTACACCAAATTGCGTCTGGTGGACTTGTGTTTACGTAAATGGAAGTTCGTTTAGCGTGTAAATAAAAGGCAAGGTGCAGGACTAATTTTTATGAAATTTTGAATGTCTTACTCTCAAAACGTATTTGGCGAATATAAAATAGTTTTCCATAACTAAATGCTAACGTAATTTACGTTGGTTGATAAAAAACTACCTTTTTATTTCGTTGACTAACTTTTACACTGGATATGATGATAAATATTGAGTGTAGTAGAAGAAACTCATCTTAAATAATGATGTTATGATGTTATAATAACCGTCACTTTTTTGTCCTATTGTTAACAATAAGTTAATAGTTAACATTCATTGCAGTATCACCCCATTTCTGCCTGTGGGTGCCGTAAAAGGCGACTAAAGGAGAAATACTTGGAACGGGCAGTAGCGTCCTCTATGAATACCTACAATATCTTGCACTGCGCTCGCCAATTCGCCTGCCATGGTGAATATGGCAATTTGGGGGAGGCCCATGTCCAGCAGTGGACTGTTATGGCTGTAGAAGTAGTAGTAGTAACATTCATTGGGCCATTTCAAATTTACTTGTCTACAAATACTTAATGTGTTTTATGCAGTGGCACCGACGAGAACGCCCGCCAACTAGTTCGAGGAGCGCTTGGCACGCTCGACGCACGAGCGACGCGAGCCGCCACCCCGCTTGCCAGCCGCGCCAGGCCGCCGCTGCGCAAAGCCGTCTTCCATCTCGCCTGGTCTCCAGACACACTGCCTACACCACAGGTACCACTAGCGGAAAAATGTCTGTGTACCCGATTTTCTTTTTCCAGCGATACTAGTCTGTAATTATTTTGAAATAGCTAAAACCTGCTATAGCCTTAAAACATTCCAAAAGACATACTTTTGAAACACAACTGAGATTCGTTTCAAATATCTGAATTTGGACCCTGGTTCATTATTTCATTATCATTATTTATCGACAACGTCATTAAGAGAAGACAACGAAGTCTTTCCCAATCATTGGCATTGAAGTTTGGATATTTTTCTTGATATCACACTGTATTTTATTAATTTATTTCTTTTTGCTAACCTAATGTCAATTTTAACATTTACTGGGAGAAAAAAATCGATCTACTTTTTCATATTTTAGGGTTTTTTTCTATGTCTAATAGCCGCCTGAAAAGCGTAAAACCTGCGCTAGGGCTAACCATTTAAATCAAAAAAGAATAATGTCATATACTTCATTCGCGTAAACGTAATCATTCTTTACCCTATAGGCGATCACTCCCCTCCTGGAGTTCCTAGATCAGCACCTCTCACAGCTGAACACCTGGTTGCTCCCACGAGCGTTCATCCGCGCGCTGGCCGGCTGCTGGAGCGCGGTGCTCAAGGAAGTGTCGGCACAAGCTGATGCTGGAGGCGCCGAGAGGCCGAGGGTCTACCACAGCAGGCTTAGGGAAGCTCTCGATTTGTTGGCTGAGTTTTTCCACGCGGAAGGAAAAGGTTAGGACAATATTTGAAAAAGATAAATAATCTCCTTTTAGGCCTCAGGTTTGGATTTTGCGGGGAGTTCGGCGTTTTTTTTTCTAGAAAGTGCGCCGCTCGTTGCCCGCTACCGCGAAGCTGTGCCCGTGAACTAGTCCATTTAAATGTATGCAAAAGATCCTGCCGCGCCGCTGCCGCCTCGCTGCCCGCAAAACCCGAGACCAGGACCTAATATGTCAAGTCAATCAGCCCAACAATGTAACACAAACCCCCTCAATAAATAATATCTTTTCCCTCGCTTAGGACTTCCAATGTCGGAGGTGCATAGTGCTGAGTGGATGCGACTGGAGCAAAGAATGCAGTACCACCAGGCGCCCACTGAGGAACTGATAGAGCTGTGGCTCGCCGACCGCCTGGTCGAGCAAGTCCGCACCCCGATGCCATCCCCATATGGATCTATTCTGGTCAGGTTAGTAAGCTTTAATTAAAATAAATAGCGATACGTCGGTACGGAGGCGGGATTGCAATTGTAACCTACAGTTTTACACCTCATTCTAGTCGCTAGTGTAGTGTAGTTTAAAATAAATAGCAGTACGTCGGTGAAAAAGCGGGATTGTAATTGTAACCTACAATTTTACACCTCATTCCAGTTGCTACGTAGTGTGGTGTGAATATAAGAGCGCGGCCGTAGGGAGTTTATTGAGGTCAGTGGTACTCGTAAGAGCCATAGAAAGCCGTAGGATTCAATTTATCCCGCTTTCGCCCCGCCTTTAGTGCACCGCACTTTTAAACTTGAAAGTAAGATCAGTTCAAGATCAGGTTAACTTTTTAATGTCCTCAGGGTGTACTTCAACCATGACTCTCTATGCGTGGAGGTCTTATCAGCTCGTGACGTCATCCCTCTGGACCCCAATGGTCTGAGCGATCCTTTTGTTGTACTTGAACTACTGCCGAAACGTCTCTTCCCAAAATGCCACGACCAGCAGACAGCCGTTCAAAAGGTAAACGTTAGGTTGGATTTTGTGAGTGATATTATTATAGATCCTTCTGATTTTGGAAATTTAATACAAAACTGTAATAATCTGTGTACGGCTCAGCAAGTCTAATTAAGCTAGGTCTATGTTTGATATTCCAGTATTGCAAACAGTGTATCAGTCTTGTATCCTGCAAAATATTAAAATTAGTGAAACAACACCAAAGACTAGGACTAGGAGCTAAAATTCCTACGTTATAGCAAAATTAGTGCAATCACCTGCTGAAATTTCATTGTAAAAAATAGTGGACTACTGAGCGACTCAGGGACGACTACACGAGTCTCTCTGTGGCGACTGAGGGACTCGAGGGTTTTAAGTGTATTACAATTTTAGGCGACAGGCTGACAACCTGTCACTATAGTGATACATGACTTATCTGCAACGACCCTCAAATATTGTCAGACGTGGCGATAATGACCGTAATTTTGCGACCGTTATCGCTCTGCCTACCCCGCAAGGGATAAAGGCGTGATATGTGTATGTATAATAGTGGACTAGCTGATGAGACGTCACTGATATACAGAATAATTCAATACAAAATATATATTCAGAAGCGAATACTACGAAAGTTTCAAACAGTTTAATTTAAGAAAGACCCTGAAAAATGTTTGTAACTATTCGTACCCTTTTAAAAGTTCGTGGTTTAGGATAAAAACATGTCCAAAACTTTTGTTGTCAAGAATGGATGGGATTTCTTTTTTCTCGAGAAGTTTCTAATGTTACTTTGCCACTTACTCAGTGAAGCAAATAGTCTTTTAAGCTAAATTTTATCGAAAAATAAATGTTATCGCTTAGAGCAGACTGGAGAGAACTTACTATTTTTTCTCTGTCATGTTTTATATATCTTATAATCAATCTTTACAACAGCATTTACGAAGAACTCCTAGCACACTGATCTTACTTAACCGCTTTCTCAGAAAACATTGAATCCAATATGGGACGAATGCTTCGAGTTTGCCGTCTCCCTGGAGTCGTGCCGCTCGCCTCAAGCTGCTTTGGCCCTGTCGGTGTGGGACCGGGACGTGCTCACGGCTGACGACTTCGCTGGTGAAGCATTCGTGGCTCTGTCGCGAATCCCGGGCGTCAACAGCCACGCCCCGCCAGACCCGCTGCGCCCTATTGAACTGCCGCTGATGCAGCTACATGACCGAAGTAAGTACATTATCATCATCATTATCTAGTACGCTAGTTCTAAATAAGACCAAGGTGGTCCTAGTGATGACTTCGCTGGCAAAGCGTTCCTGGCGCCTCGCGCATCTCGGGCGTCAACAGTCGCACCCCACCAAAACTACTGCGTCCCATGAACTGCCGCTGATGCAGTACCTACATCATCATCATCAAGTACACCAGCTCTGAGTAAAACCAACTCGTCGTCATCACATGTAATGAAAAATATCGTTGGCGAAACCTCGTGACCTTTTAGTTCATTCTTGTTAGTTTTGTTTGTGATACTTTCCTTCTACAGTCCAGCTAAAAAGAGTAGACGAAAAATGAGGGAGCCACTTTCTTTGCGATCTGTCAAATCTGACAGATAACGCTTAAGTATGGCAACAATTCTTCATACAAAATTTTTAAACCATGATTTGATCGACCAAACAAACCGAGATTCCTCTTCCTAGGACTGTACCTTTCTTTCTTCCTTTTTAGTCGTTCGTTATACTACTTTTACAACGAGTAGCTACAGTTAGTATTCTTTGCTTTTACAGTGTGCTCACTGAATTGCTAAGTTAGCACGGGTGTTTTTACATCAAGATACGTCAAGTTAATTTACAACCCTTTGATATATTGAGCCTTAGAAGAGGCTATGTGCCCAATTTATATTCAAATTAAGATTCAAGGCGAGCTCCGTGGCTAGCACGCCGGCGACTGCCATAATGCAGATGACCTATTAAAATGAGCTGTTGGTCCTTTCCTCAAGCTTTAAATCTTTGATGAACAGCCATTTCAACCCGTTTATTTTACGTCAAGTCAATTTTGTTTATGCTCATAGGAAATCGCTCTTTCAGATCACCCCATTTTGCAAATACTGGAGTCTCGCACAACCGACAAACTTGCAATGGATTTCATCAAGAAACAAAAGCTGAGATTTGCTGAACAGTAATTTTATTTTCCGTGAGTATTTACTTACTTTTAAATTTGCGGACAAAAACAATACATTTTGAAAGTATTTATTTTACTTCATATATTTACGCACAACGTCCATCAAATTTCGACAATATTTAAAAATATTTTACAAAAAGAAAATAATATTCATATATTTCAAATCAGATTTTGTTATATTTATATTGATATACGGATATTTATTAAAAAATAATTATGTATATAGAACATACTATATTAGGATTTAATCACTACAGTATTAATATATAAAATACTACAAGACTGTGTAATTCTTCTATTCATGAGAGAAATGTGTATTGTGAACATTTAAAATTTTATATGTGTATAGATAGTGCACCCTTGGAGCTTATGTCCTTAGTGGTTAGTCTCTCTTAGACGTTCCCGACCAAGTACTTTAAGGTTCTATGTAACTGTCGATCCCAGAGTCGACTTAGTTCGAATTCTGCTACGCTGTATACGTAAGCTGAAAGATCAAGCCTGGCCGCTATATGAATATCGCAGACACTAAGTACTTTTCTCTCTTTGCACCACTGCGCACTAAGCACAATGCCAGTAGCTCGCTCGTCTGTGAAAAAGCAGCTTCGTGTCTTGGAACCTTAATTATTTACTATAACTCTCCTCTAACGCTATTGCTGTCTACGTATTTTTTATATAGGTATAATCACACATTAATTTTATAAAGTGACATTTTACGCTTTTGATAAATTATACCTACCTTTGCTATCTAATATGTATTGTTTTGTGTATGAATGCTTCCACATTCTTAATGTATTTTAATATTTTGTATCAAGTTTTAACACGGATAAAAATGAGCTTTTCCCAATGACATACGAGTATACCGTCACACTAACTCGTATATTAACAGTGTCTATAACGACTGATTTTTATTGTTAGTTTCATGTGATGAGTGTAAATAAAATTATGCAAAGAGTTCGTTGTGTATACAAATATACCTATCATAACATTTTAAAATAGTTGAATTACTTATGTATTGATGTTAATTAGAAAATTAATTAAAGAAACCAAAAAAAAGGTATAACAATATTAGTGTAATGATGGAACAATTTCAAGGCATTAGTTGAACTCAAGGTTAACATTATGAAGTGTTTACGGAAGATAATGATCAGTATGTAAGTTTAAGAGATGTTATTATAAGATTTTCTATTATCTGTGTACGCTACTGGATGCCCCCTACATAAATGTGAAGATTACATGATATCTAATCCAACCTAATCATATCGCTGAGCTTTTAACTTTTTATCATTATCTACGGTACTGCGTAAGTTTTATAACAAGAAATTATCAAACCAAAGTTTTTGAATCTTTTGGCGAATGAACAAGACCATTCCAAAAGTCAATTAAAGTAAGCTATTTACAAGAAAGTTCTTTTACATTTGAAATTATAGAACATATTTTATCTATTGCTGATCGCTTTCGGTGAGTAAAACATTTTTTTATACAAAAAACTTTTTATACCTAAACGAATATAAGATCGAGTTGATCCAAAGCCGCATAAATTAACACTGAATTTATGACATAAAAATATTGTCTAAAAAGGCATGAAGAATTCTTTCTTTCCTTTCAGGAAAGCAATTTAAAAATGTTATATAAGTGACGCGTATCTTACATATACGAGACGTATTTTATAAGATTCTGTATGTGATATTACATAACGCAGAATTCAATCTTAATGTAAAACTGTACTAGAATAGAGCTCAGAAACTGAATATGGATGTGTTATTTTACTGCAATGTGTGTATCTAACATTATTGACAGTTGTGTTCCTGGCTTTAATAAAATCTATAAATATTAAATGGTTGTTTTATTTTATTACCTGCCTATCTAAATTGTAGAGTACACGAAACAATAACAGGCCGGAAGCCAATATTTTTTTTGTTTTTAAGTACCTAACGGAGAACATTATAATAAACCACAAACTTATTTACATGGGCTATGTCTTGGAATCAACGAATAAACATTTCTTTTCGGAAAATATAGGTAAGTATTTATGTGATATACCAATCCAAACCGATTAATAATAAGTATGTAATTTATTAACAGAACGTGCCGAAGCACTAAAATAATTAATCTTTTGATGAATATCAATCGTACCCTTGTTACTGAATTGTTTATTCAAATTTATGTATTCCTATAATGAGAAATTAACTTTAGCACCAATGTTATACAACCGTTCATTACAATATAAACAATCAAAAATCATAACTCCACATATCTGTAATATGTTATTATTTGCTGGGTCGGAACGGGACGGATGATCGTGTTGCTCGAAGACCTTTTTCTTACCTGCCCAATTTCTGAGAAGTGATAAAGATATGATAAATTAAAAAACACAGCTTTAGTAACAACAGACGTTCAAAAAACAACGATACGCTTGATGCCTATTTCCAGTTTTGTGTAGCTGGATCATGAAATTCCTGAAACTTAGTTTATCGGTCATAGTTCTGCGAGCAAAATTCAATTTTCCTGTGACTTCCTGTGAAAGACGTATCTGGCGTGTGGTTTTCAGAGTCCGAACAGACAATACATAATATATGAACAACGACAAATCATGTTACCTCTGTCTTAAACCAGGTTAGGAAGCCAAGGCATGGCCAAGGCATACCAGTTTTGTTATGACATTTCCAAAATGGCATAATGTTTGTTTGTTTCTCATTTTATGTAACATCTTGGGAAAAAGTCCGCTGTTCTAGGACTCAATTCGTTAGCCGTCGAAACTCAGTTTTGCTACGCAATTTCTATAGAACCATAATTTGAATAGGTGTCATTATCCCAAAATAAAATATTAAAAGGTTGTTAAGAAATAAAGTAAAGAAACTGCGTATATTTATTATTCTTTGGGCGGAATGGCTTACGCAAAATATTTATTTGTCACGTGAACTGCGTACCTTCACTGCTATTCTACTACGGCGTACCAGACAGCGTTGAAGCCAATAGTCGTAGATGATTCTAGACTTCAGAGCAGCCAAAGCGTTATGACACCGTTTTGAAGAAAATGCATTAAATTGAACAAGTCGTTTAAATTGAACAGTTCCCATTATATTATAAGAAGCAGCCTGGAACAAGTTTTAATATTTTAGATTATGTCGACATCACGTCGACATTTGTAATCATTGTGCCCTCGACTAGCCCGCTTTTTTATTATCATACAAAAGCTTATGGAACGCCCGCGCAATTTAGCTTTAGCTTTTTCAGCCAATAAATCATAAATTCATCCAGAATAGCAATAGACCTTCGATAATATAAGAAGGCAGCATTTTACAGTTGTCAAATTGTTTCACTCATAAAACGAACTACATGAAGCGATGCGCCTCACCGCCATGACACAAACGATCTTTATTGTCATTGAAACCTTAATGGGGAAGCTTTTAGTGAAGCTCATGTTTGATGACTGAATCTTATCGCCTTATCGGATAGGTTCTAGTAATGATTATCGACACTTGAAATGCCTAGAACCATCGACGGAACGAGCAAAAGTGTTCTAAAGAAGTTAAAGGTTAAGTATAACTTAAATCTCATCATTTTGTTATTTTTCTCGACAGTATTGTATTTACGAATGTGAGTAGGAAATTATTTTTCACGGGCTATACATAACCCTAACGACTAGCTAGACCATGGCTAGACAGATGTTAGCATATGAGGTGACGTTAGATTTAGATTGGTCTCAGGTGTGTAAATATAAAAAAAATGGCGGATTTCAGACGTAAAATATGACTTTGAAATTACCGCGGTTGCTTTTTGGCTTTCTACTATAGAGTAGACCATATGGTCAATTGAGCAATTATGTTTGTTTCAGTTAAAAATCTAAGGATCTTTTGGCTAACAATTTCTTCAATGTTTATAGTTAAAATGACCACAACTAGAAGAGTCAAGGCGTGAAAAAATACAGGAACCGAATCATCGGAAATATGCACAATTTATCTTATTCGTGCGTTCTTACAAGTAAGCTAAAGAGCATGACATGAGTCTGAAGATCGTGTGGGTAAATTACAAATGACTGAATAACAACATTATTCAATAAGTTTTTCCTTAGGGACGGACAGGGAAATTTCCCCGCAGGCGCCGGGCGCTGTTGCCTTCCCGGATAAATGCACTGTGCTGCACTGAGATAACAAACATATTCACATTCAAATCAGAATTCAAAAGTATGTGATTTTCCCTAATGTTAATTAATAACAAAATGAAAAAGACATATAATACCAGACGGCATGAGTAGCTAAATAATGAGGAAGTATCAATTTTACCAATTTGTTTTAGCATTTTATTTGACCGTTTACTATTCTAGCTTCAATTTTGTTGTGATTTTCAGTGGTGTTTTTGTGGGTACGTTTGTGTTTGTGTGTGTGTGTATGTGTGTGTATATTCGATTTCATTTGATTCGATTTGAGCTAAGTCTATTTTTCCAGTACCTTTGTTCGTTGGTTAAAGTTTTTGTTTTTATAACACATGTTCGGCTGAGTATACAGGTACTAGTTTTTTTATTAAAAGTCGTCTAAATACATATCAATGTTTTGATCGCCTTTTATTTTAATGAGTACATATGGAAACCATTTGGTACAACGTAAATTCTCGATAGGTGGGTAACGCTAGTAACAATATAATATCATTGTAGATAGGTAGGTACATTATCTTGTAAGGAACATTTGCCAGATTATTAAATTCGGTCTCAGATTTTCGGCAGTCACGGTCCGTGGTCAAACTTATAAAATACCTATACCTAAATATAGACAAGGTAAAATACCTGGGAAATACGTTCAATCTTGAATGGACCAACTACATCAGTAAATTTTGATTTGATTCCAAACAACATCACAAAAACATAATTCAATGCAAGTTTTATTAATAATGTTTTTCAGCAATTATTATCAAATTAAGTATAAGAACTTGTTTCAAATTAGTGGGATGAACTTGTTACTAATAAATTTATTGCTTTTTACTAACGCGTCATAAAATGACTAGCACAATAGTAAACTAGTAAACAGGTAGTAGAGTACGTTACGTGTACTTAGAAATCTGACACAATTAAAGGTAGGTACTCGATGAGGGAATTTCATTAGCCACGATGACGTCTTTTAAACCACAAATTCCATTGAGCAGCCGCCGGTCAGTCTGTTAAAATGAGTAATATCAACGCAGTTTCCTGTTCCCAGCCCACTAATTAGTGTGTTTTCAAAACCAGTCAGTGTGGTGCATTGAGCTGGTATCAGACGTGTTACTGGTAAATTAATTAAATAAACAAATGTATTTAAAATGTCTTTCGAAGTGACTGCTAGCGAGGATGCGACCACCCTGGGATCCAGCTCCACCTTGGAAGATATAACTACAGAACCAACAACATGGCATAGCGAAATAGAATCAGCTTCTACAACAGCGCCTTTTCTGGAACTCCAGGTCACGGAAAATGTCAACAATCTGAATGGCTCGATAGCCAATAGTCAGCAATCCCAGAGCGCATCTCAAGACACCTTGTTTGAAGCGTTTATTATAATTGAAATTGTTATGACAGCTTTGGAATTAATATTATCGATATTGGCAGCTTCTAAAGTGGCGCGCTGGAGGAGGAATTTCAGAAATCAAATGCTAATGCAGTTCAGTTTGGTGCGGTTTCTGAAGCGAGTGTATAGTTGGATAGAGTTTTTGGAACGCAAAAATAGAATATCAGGTGAAATATTGTCTATTGTGTTAAAGGGTGTTCAATTTTATATTGACTTTGTGATAGTAATTTTAGTATGTTTCTTTATTAAGCACATGTATGATAGTTTGATAGTGGTGGTTGTGAAGATAAATAAACATCAGGTGTGGAAAGTGTCGCTATGTTCGTGGGTGCTGCCGGTGCCTGTCAGTGTGGTGGGGGCAAGCCTTGTGTATATGAATGCGGTGTCACATGTGGTCGTGTATGTGTTTATATGCGCTGCATTCAAGTGGCCACTCATGCTGATTGGTACCCTAGTCTACCTAGTGATATTGTTTAGAGTTTTGTTCGATAAGATAAGACAGTTTGCCAGAAGTCTGACTATTATAACATTTTTACTATGCTTTGTTCTAAACCTGCATCTTTTCTGTAAAGATGTGATTTGGTTGTGGTGTATTGACTCGTTTACGACCAATATGGCTTCGTATGCGTTAGGTTTTATTGTTAATGTTTTAGTGTTATCTCTTTACATAGTGCTTATAACATTACATTTGAAATGTAAGAAAACGCGAAATTGTGATAATCCATTTTATAGCGAGTATGTTACGAAATGTTAAGTTAAATTAAAAGAAAATGAGAATGACTTTAATTAGTGTGTAAGTTTCATTGGACGTTGAACAACTTGGTGTCCCACACGAAATGAGAGAAAATGTGTGTAATATATGTAAATATTAAAGTATGTCGTCGTTTTACTTCCTTTGAATATTGCGATATAGGTTTTAGACGGTAAAGATATATTGACAGTTATACAATCTTGCTCACAGAAAATCAGCAGGCGCACAGACCAAAGACGTCATGTAGCGCGCAACGCAACGCGAATGACATTTTTTTTCTATGACCAGGCGCTACATTTGTGAGGTAGAGTTCTTAAAAATTATTTTCAGTTTAAATAAGTTAACAAGGTTGTCGAGGCTACTCAAAAAATAATTGGGTATTCGATCTTATAAGTAAATGATAAGATGAGGGTTTTAATTCGTTGAGGATTAATGAAACTAAGAATATTAAAAACTAATAAATTTAATTTAGGATCACAATAGAATGTAGGTTGGTTTTTAGAATGACCTAAATGCAATATTATTCCAACAAAAGTGCGGTTACACAATTTACAAAAATAAACAGTCACTATTCGATGGAAATAATATCAAATGTCGGAATGTGTGGAGGCGGAAAATTAAATGAGAAATATGATTTTCGATGGCGACCGCCCACAAACAAATTACATAAAATCTACTTTTTCTACGTAATTTTGTTATTCATTCCCAAATACAAACAGTCAATATTTGTAAGAAAACTAAAATCTATACATGTAAAACGAAACATAAAATATCTAATTTATGAATTAACAATCACAAACTCCCATAAATAAGACCATAAAAGAGATTCGACAGATAATTGAAAGACGACAATTCGTGGGTGAGAAATTAACAACTTTATTTACATAAAGGGGCTTCGAAGAGTCGTGGACTTGAAGAGTGGTGTTACTGGACGGAAGGGCTGACTTTCAGCCGCTGTAGCGCTGAGAGAGCGCTGCAGGTTTAGGCGCAGGCGCACGAGCAGCGCTTGACGCGCTTCTCTTGAGGCAGCAGGGCATCAGGTACGCTGCGCACTGAACGCGGGTGCATATCTGCAAAGTAAAGAATTAGGGTCAACGTACCAGCCAGTTACAAACAAAGCACCAGTCAAGGATAAAATTACGGATTTGAGATACCGTGGATATTGGTGTCGACGAACGCTCCGATGAACCCTATATTTTAACAAGAATCTCACTCGCCCCGAGGAAGTGCCCTAATTTTGGATTTTTTTCATCCCACTCGTGCCGCGTTTCTACTAGGAACATAAAATTGTTATTAAAAAAAAACACATCCGACAATTTTCTCTTTTTTTCAATGACTAATTCATTTTTTCATTGATAATATTATAACTTACTGAATTTCTAAAAGCATTCGTTCGTTCGTTCATAAACGGTTGAAATCTCGAAATCTTAACATCTTTGTGTACTTACGACTCTGCCACATAACTAATACAGAAGTCTCTACCCTAATAATCAACAAATACTTAGGTAAACAAGCAATACAGACAGATGTAAATATCTTCACAATTTTAGAGGCCAACTAATTTCATTAAAATCGATAAGAGCATTAACCCAATGTTCATGATCGTTGATTCATATTAAGCGATCGTATTCATATTTAAACATTAAAATCTTTCAAAGTGAGTTTAACAGTTCACTTTTAATATTTTGAAAGAAATTAAGGGAACTTTGAACTTTTTCGTCTGGAAACTATAACAAACAACGTTTACTCAAACTATGACCCTTTATAAGGGATTAAAGACACCTGAAGGGCAGTATAGAGGTGAATCACTCGAGACGATGTTCTTTAAGTCAGCTAATTGCTGTAGTCAAGTCCCTTGCATTGATAATTTGTTTGTCGAACTCTACTTGACTGTGATAGAGTTCATATTTCAACACTTCCTTGATTCTATAAACATGCGGTTTACAACAAGTTATAATAGCAACATATAACGTATTGAGCATAATTATATTTCGAAACTATATTTTTAGGCCAAACTTAGAACAAAAACTTGTATAATAGTAAGCTACCTATCGAAACATGCGATACAATGTAAAGAACTTTTGGGTTTTCCTGAAACAAGTAAAAAAGACATCAACGCGTTCATTGTCAGGTACCTTGATGTGCCTAATGATAAACTAATGAAAAGTTCTGTCCGTTTCGTATTAAAAAACAAAAATAAATAAATTTCGAAAATGGCAAAATAGAGCGTTTTTCTTTTTGAAAACATCTATCTATGACGAAAGTTGTTCATGGTTTACTACTTATAAACTGACGAGAGATTATGTGTTAATAGGAATGTTTTTTTTTGTTCGTTTAGTTCCTAGTTCGGCCAATTGCTATCAGCCCAAAAAATCCTCATTCCCAAGCACGTTTTCAACAAAATTTACTATAAATTAAAAACAAATTTTGTAGAACTATCTGTGAGCTGTCATTTATCAATTAACATACAAGTAGGTATACATAGCATGTTGGCTTAGACATGTATCAAACCAAATAATTAAGGTATTCGTGCTCGAGCGACTGCTATTAGTCTTGTATCGGTAAACGATTATCAGGGTAGAACTGTAATGGCACGCGAGAATGAAATATTGGTTACATACATTACTACGACACAACTACTTCGACTCGTAATTTGCCTCATGTGTTTACCTATTTAACCTTCGAAATAAAATATGGCACGTGAACTAAATATGAAGGATGGATCAAAATCTACTACATTTGCGTTATCCGTTTCTTTGGCCTGTCTTTTTCTAATAATTTCGAAATAAAATGGCGATGGATGAACATGTAAACAGTAAACGTCCAATCGATTGCCCTAGGTTTTGCAGGCCCAATCATCATCATCATCATTTCACCCATAAGACATCCACTGCTGAACATAAGCTTGCCCTAAAGATTTCCACCATGTCTGATTAGAAGCGGCTTGCATCCAACATTTCCCAGCGGACTTGACCAGTGGCCTATGCAACGAAACTACAGGCTACAATTCTACAGGTGGAATTCGATGTACATTGCATAACCGGTGGGATATTATAAAACCAGGATTTTTGACCCGCTACGTAATATACATCGAATTTTACCTGTAGAATTGTAGCCTGTAATTTTGAAAAACGAGGCACAGATCGTCTGTCGAATGGACGGGCCCAATGAAACGAAAAAAGACCTCCCAGGCTTTAGGAGTCAGTACTCACAGTGGGGCCGGCTCTCTTCCATGGGCATCTCCTGTGGCAGAAGCAGGGTGCGCGGGGCGCGCGGGGCCTGCGCGGGCGCGTCCTGCGAGGGACCCTGGTTTTGCTGCTCCTCTTGCGCCTGAGCCTGCGCCTGCGCATCGGCGTGCGCTTGAGCCTCGGCCTCGGCTTCGGCCGCCGCTGCCAGTGTATGCACGATCGTCTTGACCTGATGGAAATATTAAGATTCATTATTTTATTAATTTCATAACAATTGTACAATGTGTCGAAATACAATAAAAATAACCAATAAATCTATCAATAAGCAACCTATTAAACAAAATTAGCAAAATTTCTCTGTTTGTTTTTTATGTAATTTCTGTTTTGTGTGCAATAAAGAATATATATTATTATTATTAAACTAGCACATTTATCAAACTCAATTAAAATGTCATAGCAATGTCAAAAAGAGTCGGATATGATGACAGTCTCAAAGAATTCGAAGAATATCTGATTTGCTTTTTTAGGTGATCTCAAATTAAGATGCCGTGTGATGCCGGCTTCGAATAGCATCTTCCCCGTGGGTGTAGTAAAACGCGACTAAGGGACTCGAGGGTTTCATGTGTATTACAACTTTTAGGCGACAGGCTGACAACCTGTCACTATAGTGATACAAAAATTATCTCAACCGGCCCTCAATATCAGACGTGGCGATAGCGACCGTAATTTTCCAGTCGTTAACGGTCTGCCTACCCGTCAAGGGATAAAGGCATGATACATGTATGTATATTTATGTATGTAAATTAAGAACATAATTGACATGTTATTTTGTGTCCTAATTAATAGACGACTTGCTTACGTCTTCATTCTCATATCGTCTTAAATACAACAAAGTTGTGCGTAAAATGACTGACTAATCCAATCATAAAGCTATGAGGCCATCAACTATCTGCGTGACTGTGTTATTACGTCCAGACAGACAGATTTGTGCTCATTATTGTGGAAGTAATGGCGAGCTTCATACCATAAAACAGTTCTTGTTTCCTGGATCGTCTCTCATTGTTATTATACAAACGTACACATATCACGTTTTATCCTTTGTGGGGTAAGTACCAGGTAGAGCGATAACGGCCGAGAAAATAATATCTATATCACCATGTTGAGAGGTTGTCAGCCTGTCGCCTAACATAAAATTGTTATACATATGAAACCGTCAGTCCCTTAGCGGCCCGTAACGACTCTTACGGCACGCCTGGGAAGGAAATGGGGGTGATGCTATTCTGGCATCATACGGCATACACCATTGTTATTGTAGGCATTATCGTGTTTAACTACCTACGCGAATTTTATGTTGGGTATGTTATTTAAAAGGTTCACACTATTTAATCACGAACATTTACTACCCTACAAATCTCACAATTTTCAAAAAAGGTAATACGAGTATACGATTAGCCAAATTCTTTAAATGGTTTTCACCTTTTGCGGCCACTAATAGATAACAACAAAAGTATATTACAACAAAACGCTGCTTCTGTATTTTGTGATATATATTAAATGAACCTATTCGTACTATTATGATTAAAGAAAAAAGTTATATAAGGTGTAAAAATATTAGCTTCCAATATTTTAAGGGGTGAATCAGCCCATGAAACTGAACAACTTTCCCCAAGAAAGAATATTTTGCCTCCCCATACAAATTGACTTGGTTGGCCGGTACATTTTGTATGGGAGATCCAAAATGTTTTTTCATATTTCGACCTATGTTCCTTAGGGAAAGTTGTTCAGTTTTATGAGCTGGTTCCCCCCTTAAAATATTTGCAGCAAATTTTATTACACCCTGTATAACGTACGTATGGTACCTCTTGCATGTCATTGTCCATCTGCTGGTCCCGACGCTGCTGCTGCGCCGCGGCGGAGGAGCGCTGGATCATCTGCAGGTCACGCGGGGTCAGTCCCCACGGCAGCTGCTCGGTGTTTCCGTCAACGATCCTCACCTACATAAAACAACATGGGTTTACTAAGGAAGGTAGAAGAGTCAAAAATCTCATGTTATAAGATAATTCAGGAATGGCCCTTAATTCCCTTGGCTGACATTGTCAGCCTATGCGCTGAACGCGCCAGCCAGAACACATTTTATGCGGTTATTACGAGAAAGCAACAAGATACCTATCAAATTCTGGCTAAATGAAACGCGTAAAAAAACCTTTTTATACCAAGTCTTTCGCCCACTTTATTGACACATTTATTAGCACATAAATTGGGCAAGTGGTGGGTGATGCCAAGTTCTTGCAAAAAAAAGTCTAAGTTCAATTACAGTTGAATGTTTAATATTTTGTAGAAATGTCTACAAGATAGTAATTTCGAATACTTGATGTTTTTTTATCAAACACTAGACATTGGTATTAACTTTTTTTACAACATTGACACGAAGAAGTAGAAATGGCGAAGCTAGTCAAAACTGGCTTCAAGAAGGTTACTAACCTCCTGCATGTCATTGTCCATCTGCTGGTCGCGGCGCATCTGGCTGGCGGCCTCCTCGGCAGTGCGGTGAATCACGTGGATATCCTCAGGGGTGATGCCCCAGGGCAACTGCATCTGAATGGGGGCGCCTTCCTTGTTCACTGGCATCTGGAGATAGAAGAATTGATACAAATCACTACATAGTATAAAGCAAAGTTTTTCGCGTCTGTTTGTACGTATGTTTGCTTAAATCATTAAAACTACGCAACTGATTTTAATGTAATAGATAGAATGATTCAAGAGAAAGGTTTTTATGTATTATACTTGCCGGGAAAACTCTTTATTCGTACGGGAAAATGAGTTGCAGCGGGCGCAGCCGCTGGGGCAGACCGCTAGTTGTAATAAACTTTCGAAGTACTCCTTACAGATTAACAAATGTTCTTTTCCCGTGATGGAAAGCTTTAATTAGTGCTAAACTCCGAAAGTTATCCATCAAATCGCGGACGTACTTTATAATTGACTAACAACAGTTTCCTACACAAAGCAGTAAGCACCGTAAAAACTATCTGCAAATTACCAAACGGAACATTCACACTTCTCTCGTAAAGATTGATTCATAATTTGATAGCTACTGAAATAAGTAAGTAAGCATTCAAGGATACTTTGCTCACATTTTCCGTTGTTCTCATTTCGACATTTGAGTAGGTGGATTTGAGCGTCAAAGAGCGCAGTAGCCAGTTTTGATTAAATTTCCCCTGGAGGGGCAAAAGAAACAAATGGCTACAATTGTAAATAAGAAACACGAGTAGATTACCTCGGGCTGTTCTAATTCCTGCGTGGGTGCGGACTGGGGCACGAACTGATGGAGCACGGTCTGCTGCTGGAAAAAAGAAACCCAGTCAGTGAAAAAGTATTTGGTTGTTCAGTTTTTAAACGTGATTTCTTCCAATTCCTCTATATTTGCCAGACGTAGCGACAGCGACCGTATTTTTTCGGCTGTTAGCGCTCTGCCTACCCCGTAAGGGATAAAGGCGTGATATATGTATGTATGTTCTTCCAATTCAATGTTGCTTTCAAGTAACTTGCATGTTGAGTAAGACAGAATTTGGAAAATTTCAAGACAATACTCGTAGTTTTGGGACTATGTCGATCAACCATTTGAAAGACTTGTTTAGTAAATGGGAATGTTGACATAAGATCATCACAACTACGTGATTAACTGTCCTGGGTAAACTAGTATCTCATCTTCAAGGTATCATCTTCTGACACTAAAACTACGTAGTCGGTCCCAAAGTTCTGTCATATATGAAAATACTGATAAAATAAAAAGTACCAATCCGTTTTTAAAAATTTATATATCAATTAAAAATACAATCATCGAAGAATCAAAATAACATAAAACTATTCGAAATGACCTCCCTTGCTTTTAACAACGGCCTTCAACCGCGGCGGCCAGTCGTCTATCGCAGCACGCACCATATCCATGTCGATTTCAGCGACTGCTTTAACTATGGCTGACTTCAGACTCTCCAAATTTTTATGGGGCTTAGCACAGACCTTGCTCTCTAAGACCTGCCAAATTTTATAGTCCAGAGGATTAAGGTCCGGACTGGAGGAAGGCCAATCTTCGTGTCTTATAAACTCAATGTTTTGACGTTCAAACCAGGCTTGAGTGGTCCTGGCTTTGTGAGCGGGCGCAGAATCCTGCTGGAATACAAAGTGATGTCCTGAAAATAGTGTGTTGGGCAGGTCTTTGACGTACCGATCCAAAACCGTCTCTTGGTACACTTTTGCGCTGGTTTTGACCCCCTTTTCGCAAAAATGAACCTCAGTTGGCCCATAGTAGGAGACTCCTAACCAGACCATGACTGAAGAGGGATGATGCCCATGTTGCACCCGCGGAACTTTGTTTCCTGCTTCTTCAGAGCTGGTAGCGTACACTCTATCGTTTTGTTTATTATACTTTTCTTCTATATCAAAAATTTTTTCGTCTGTAAAAAGTATATCGCGGTGCCGGTTTTTCGCGTACCGTTTTAACAACACCCGAGATCTTTTGAGTCTAATTTCTTTTAAACGGGCATTAAGTAAGTGCCCACTCTTTTTTTTGTATGCTCGCAGCTTAAGGTCTTCGTTTAAAACCTTTTTGACTGTTTTTCTACTAACCTTCATCTGCAAAGCCATAAGTTTCTGTTTTCGGACAGGATTTCTTCGTATGCGCTCCTTGATCGCTTTGATCACTGCTGGTGTTCTGGCGGAGCGAGGCCGGCCAGTTCTTTTCTTGTCCTCAACACTAGAGACTTCAGTGTACCTAGTTATAGTACGATACCCAAACCTAAGCGTTATTTTCCATTTTTTGAGCAACTTGAAAATGGTACTCGGCGAGTGCCCACAGCGATGCAACGCCAAAACTGCTATTCGGTTTTCTTTCAAAGTCCACTCCATCGTGAAAAATCGCGCCAAATGATTATTTATTGTTTTAAAATAATTGTTAAACATTCAAAAACGGAATGCAATAAAACTTTTCCAAATCCGTGTTCTAAATTCAAAAATAATATGCCAGTGACAGAACTTTGGGACCGACTACGTAGAGTTCTAGGTCATGGTAAACAAAACATGTAATAATATCCCATGAAAATATCTTGATAATTTATTCATATTACGTCATCCCACGTGCGCCGTGCGTACAACAATTGATGAGGATCTCAGCCCAGAACCCCTTGTTTCTTTTTTTTTTTTTTTTTTTGTAATGGGATTTGTGAGGGGCCAGTGTGCTATCGGTTTACTCCTGACCTCTCCCCATGACTAATTTAACAATGGACTCACAAATGGGTATGTTGTTGTCACGCCAATCTAACAGTGGGTACACTTAAAATACTAAACAAAATGCCTATTTACAAATTTGTCTTAAACATCTAAACTATTTACAAAAATGAACACATAGACTCCACATCATAGTTACTGACTATACACCATAACATAAGCATTATTATATTATTATTTAGGTACTCTATTCTATTTCTCCTTATTATTATTATTATTAACTAATTATTTTATACATAGGTAGCTATGTATGTATATTCTAAGTAATCTTATATACTATTATTCTTTATATGTATTTACTATCTTTTTTTTTTTTTTTTTTTTTTTTTTTTTTTTTCATAGAAAAGAGAAGTACATTATATATAGGAGTACTCAATTAAATACTTAAATACCTACAAAAGCAATGAAATTAACCTAGAATATACCTAAGAACTAAGTACTCTTCATCGCTTAACGGAATACAACTAACCACTAATACAACTTAACCTAGGTTTATACATATTTACATTATTTTATACATAAATTTATGTTGCTATGTCTGGTAATGTACTAAATTTGGCATCTTAATACTATTATTTATCAGTCCGTGACCTGCAAACACATACTATGTGCCGTTGAAATGCTTTATATTTTTGACTATGTTCTCAATGTGATTTTTGAAGGAGATTGCACTCGACTCCTTACTGACTACAGATTTCAAATCAAAAGGATCATAAATATTTACAGCCGTACATACCATAGCATGGTCCAGTCTGGACAATTCGAATCTAGGGCAGTGCCTTAAAAGGTGGTCGAAGGTTTGCGGAGTGTCCCCAGTGCATGGACAAAGATCGTCGGGAGTAATGTGGAATCGAAAGAGATATTCTTTATGGAACCCGTGGTTTGAGAACATTTGAGTGAAGCAGAAATTAGGCTTGTATTTATCTAGTACTATATTCAGAGTTTCGAAGTCAGGACACCATTTTTTTAGGTGAGTACAATTTCCCGGATCTTCATAAAGGTCTTTTTTGGCTCTGGAACTATTGCATTTGTTATAATATCTCACATGGCTTAGAGGAAACCTATCAAACGCCGGGGACACTCGCAAAGTAGCAGCAGCTTTGGCTGCCACATCAGCCGCCTCGTTCCCTTCGATACCGACATGTGCGCGTAGCCAGACAAATGAAACATCAAGTCCAAGTATTTGGCCGTGGTGGAGAGTTTCGAAAATTTTGGCAGCTAGGTAATACCTGGAATTGGGATTCATCAATTCCGTGAGGCAAGACTTGCTGTCAGATAGAACTACTGATGGTGTGGCCTTTTCCTTTAGTATCCAATCACATGCGTGTTGAAGTGCCAGGAGTTCGGCCTGGAAAACTGAGCACGTTGAGTGGAGTTTAAATTTTTTGATGACCTGCTGACCAGTGGGTTTAATCATAACTACCGCCGCTCCAACACCAGCGTCATGCTTACTACCATCGGTATACAAGGCAGTGGCTTGCTTGTCTATGATTTGATCGAGTTCGCTAGTGTTATTGACTTCGCGGAACGTGATGGCCTTACGCAAAGACGGGTGCAGCAGTTTGTCTGGAGCGACCGGAAAGTCCATTACAATATCGTGAGGAATAAAAGAGGACAGTTGAGTAATGCGTGTAGCTTCAATATCGGATATCTCTTTTATTTTGTCGCAAATAGGCGTGAAGCGTGAAAGGACGATCGCTGTGAAAGTGTTTAGCGTTCTAAAGCCCCTTATAGCGCAGATTGCAAATCCTCTCTGCAGGGACGTTAGCCTATCACGGGAGCATTTATACCGCAGTGTCGATGACCATATTGAAGAGCCGTAGCAAATGATGGGCTGTAAAACATGTTCGTAAATAATTTTTATGTTGTCAGAGCATATTCCCCATGTGGGTTTAACAAATTGAATAAGTTTATGAAATATCTTTTTGGTTTTATCTGATATACGGTCAATGTGTGGAATAAAAGTGAGTCTACGATCTATAGTGATACCCAGAAGTTTGATGCGGTCATGAAAATCGATTCTAAGTCCATTCATATTTAGCTGACATTTGCGTGCCTTGCTGGTGAATGCTATAGCTTGTGTTTTAGAAGGGCCAAACGTCAATTTTGCATCTAAGCCCCACTCATTTATAATTGCTAATGCGTCATTAGTGATACTCTGAAGATTCTTATAATCTTTCGATTTGACTATAAGCAGGACGTCATCAGCAAAGGCTTGGAGTCTGCATCCTGTTGGAAGATCCATGTCCAGCAACCCATCTAAGATGAGATTCCAGAAGAATGGACCACATACGGAGCCTTGCACACATCCTCTTGTGAGGGATTTAGTTACTGTACAGTCTGCAAAGTTGAGCGTGGCATACCGATTCTGAAAATAGCTGTTAATAATTTGATATATATTAAGCGGACAGCCAAATTTCTTTAGTCGGTGCTGGATAAGGGGCCACCATGCGTGATCAAACGCGGCTTTTATATCTAAAGAAACTGCAGCTACTTGATTTTTTTCCTCCTGTGCTGATTTAATGAATTGTATGGCATCATGTAGAGCATGAACGGTGGAGACTAGGGGCTTGAAACCATATTGTTTGTTATTAAGAGCATCTTTCGAAAACATGAAATACGAAAGTCTATTGATAATGAGCTTTTCTAATATTTTACCTAAAACATTTATTAATCCGATTGGCCTAAAGGACGCCAGATCGGAGTAATCGTCCTTTCCAGGCTTAGGAATGATTTTTATGAATGCAGTTTTCCACAGTTTAGGGAAGTAGCATAAGTCAAAACACCGGTTGTAAATTGCCGTTACTGCATCGGGAAAGCATTTAATCACATTTGAACATATGTCCGCAGTCAAGTGGTCCGTACCGGGAGCTTTTTTACCACTCATTTCAGCGACCGCTGCTTTGACTTCCTCAGTCGTGAACGGAGGTTCGGAGTTATTTAAGTAGCTCAAGTCAGCAGGTTGTGAAGCAGATGCTCGGCATTCGAAATGGGCCGTCCTACTATCCGCGGTGTCATCTGGGAAAAATCTGTTGAGTAGAGCGGTGGCTGTATCGCTAGATGTTTTTGTGTGAGAACCGTCAGCGTTACGGAGAGTAGATGGTGGTTGTGGGGCTGGTGTGGTTTTAATGATTCTGTTAGTTACTGACCAAACATTTTCTTTGCCTTGCATGTTACAGAAATCCTTGAAGTTTCTGCTAGATGCCTCATCGAATAAAACTTTGTATTCAGCTTTGAGGCGCTCCTTTATATCCAAGGCATCTTGCATGGGTCGTTTGGCTCGCTTTAGCCTTTGTATCAAGTGGTGATTTCCAATTACCTCTTTCTTTTTAGCTTCCAGTTCATCAGTCCACCACGGGCAGCGAGCAACCCTACCACAGGAGCGAGGCAGAAGGCGGTCGCAGACTGATTTGATAGATGACGCGACGGACTGCAAGTGGTCGTCAAGCTCATCAGCGTTAAAAGTGGAGATGTCGCGATCAAACACATGATACATTTGAAGCGCCTCTTCAAATCTTTCCAGGATATTTTCCCATTTGATTCGTGACGTATCGTAGCGGAATGTGGTTTGTGCAGAACTCTTTACTAACTCACGCTTGCCGATGTTGAATTGGAACTCCACTGCATCATGTTCGGAGGACGGGCATATACCGGTGTTAACTTTCCAGTTGGTGATCCTGTCAGCCACGCACAAAGAAACCAGGGTAAGGTCAATAATGGAATCTCTAGGTTGGCCGTGAGTTATAGTTCTGAACGTAGGAACTGAACCCTTATTACAAATAGCAAGAGAGTTGGCAGTGATAAAATCCATGACCTCATTTCCTCTTTTATTGGATCGAGTGGAGCCCCAGGCCGTGTGCCATCCGTTCAAGTCTCCGCCCACGATATGAATGGCACCGTTAGTACCCCTGATGAATGTTTCTAAGGTCGATAGAACCGCAGAGCTGGCGATGTTTTTGGTTACATCCGCTTTTAAGTTAGACATGGGCTCCATATATATACAGCTGATGTAGTATCTTTTGCCACACGTAAAAAATTGTATACTGCAGAGGTTAGGGGATGAATACTGTGAAATACCTATAGCGCCAATAGCACTCTTTTTGATTATTATGCAAGCTTTAACGCGTGCTCCGCATGGAAATTGAAATATGTGATGGCCATACGAGTTGGGCATGACGATTCCCTTCCCAACATACGGTTCAGTGACAAGGGCAATATCGTAATTGTTTTTTCCGAAATATTGCATGATTGTTTCTTAGAACAATGAATAATGAAAATCCTTCACCTTCTATCCGTTTCCCACTCAAATAAATGCAAAGGTCGCTCCTGCCGGGCGAGCTTAGCTCCGAGACAACGCCTAATCTGGTTACTTTATATTACCTCCATCTTATTACGGTGGAATTAATAAATCACCTCGAATATACTATTTTTCTATTAGTTGATTTTAAATTCAGTAAAAATATTTTTAGAGTGCGTTTTACTTGTGAAACTGAGTATCTTTTCTCAAGGAATAGGCCGAAATAAGAAAAAATACGTTTTCTCATATAAAAATGTTGAAAAAGTATGTGACTTTGCATGGAAAGTAGCAACAGCTATAATTTCCAACTTTTTTTAGCCTATTTTCCTTCGAGAAAGGGTAGTATTTGCACTTAATTAAAAATGACTTTGTGGGTCTTATACTGTCTAACTTAGGTTTAACTAAATACCTACATACATAATCAGGCTAACTTAAACTTTTCTCTAGAAAACTTTACCTTTTGCCATGTCAACAAAAATGGTTGCGGTTTATATCTGTTTCTTAGCATTTGAGCTTATTCCACAAAAATGAAGACGTTGGGGTCTAGAAGAAAGTTCTTAAAAAGAGCTAAGTAGTGAGATTTGTAGACATCTCGGATAATAAACCTGACCCCTAATCGAGAATCGCTCTCTTCATATTTGTTCTCGTCTTATAAGGATGTCACGTACAGTTTTGCAAATATTTGCGAGGCGAAAGGAAGTAAAGTAAGTATTGGAATTGGGCGAATCAAGGAAATGATGACCGCGAGCGGACGCTTACAAAACATCAGGGTCTTTAACCTCAAGAGAAAACGGTTGAGTGGCTGCCATGTGACTAGGGTTGCCAGGCCGCAATTTCAATTCGAAAACAATACCTACAGGCTTATTGATTTTATTCATATTGATATTCTTCTTCTTCTTTTTGTGTGGGACACCGAGTCGTCCAACGACCCAATGTATCCTCGTGTCAGAATTTTTCAACCGCCTTCTGCTAGTAGCAAGCTTCTGACATGGTTGTGTAACGACCGCCGATATATTGATATTCAGTACACAACAGCACTTGTATTGTACCTATTAGTTAATGAAACTTGAATTCTATAGGTTACTAACCTAGGTTTATAATCCCAAAAAGGGACTATCAATAGCATAATTTACCATGAGTAGCATCATCTTATTTTATACGAAGCATGAAAAGTAGCACTACGAGATTAAAAAAAATCTCGTTGTTTAAGATAAAATTACCTAGAAATTACCATATATGAATTTTATAATAATCAACAACCCTATTTTTTTGCAACAACTCAAATACAAGAAGCTCTATTTTTGATTTTTCGTATGCAATAGTATACTACTTAATTGTGCTGTAATTAATCGTTTCACTAAACTTATCCATTCACACACACCTTAATAAACTCTCCCATACCTAGTCTCGACATTAATAATTTAAAGTAGTAAAAGTGTAATACGAGTGGCTGACTAATCGTTGCGGACTTCCGTGCACGATTCAAAATCACACTTTCAGAAATCGACCTCGTGGTCTGACAGCCCTACATGTGCCATCGTTTCTTATATTGGCAGCAAGTAGCAACTCACTCTGGCGAAACTAATACCACGCTTCTTCTTGCTACGTAAGTACTGAATTAATCTTAAACTAATTGTGTACTTTAAGTGGTCTCATTTGTTACGGTGTGGTTAGTTGGCACTTAGAGCTACATAAATGAATGCCTAATACATCTACATAGTATAAAATGAAATTTCATTTCTTCTCTGAAATGGTCACCGCAATTTTTTTTTAATACAGTTTTTTTATAAATAGAGTGATGCAATGGGAAGTTTTATATGTAGAATATATAGTATAGATATAATATATACTGGAAAAGCGTTGATTTCCAGGGGAAAACGATAAGTAGTGGATGTCGCCGCTGGGTGGGTCGGAAGCAAATTTACACTGCGATATATTAAATATACCTAGTTTTTTTTTTACATGTGTCAAGCTCAATTAAGTAAATAGAATGCAGATAGACACTAGCTATGTTGCTTTTTTCGTACATACCATACAAAGTAAGTTTGTATCTAACTTTCAAAAACTTGCTAACTGATCGGAATCATAGTCTGTTTAAGAATAGGCTATACGCATAAACACCAAATAAGTGGAAATATTTTTAAAGCAAAATGACTTCCTCATTAATTCCCTTCGTTTGGAGTACCTCTCCCTCCCTGTACATCTAATTTCTAGTTACCTACCTATACCTACTGTAAATGAGCATCTGGAATGGGTCATTAGACGTCAAAACTAAACCACTTAGTCAATTAGTCACAATTCATAACTAACTTAACGCATGATTACCTAGATTAGATCATTAATCTGCAATTAAGCTAACTAACCTACTGACATTGATTTGTACTTCGTATTGTAGTACACCAATCAAAGTTATGTCAACAATGTTTACATACAATATGTTTGACAAGCAAGTCAACATATCGGTGTAACGTAGAAAAGTAGAATCGATTAAGTTTAGATTAGAAATTCTTCTTTAGTGTAGAACGCCTAGTTTACGAACGACCCGATAAACATCATGATCAACAAACATTGTCATCGGATCTTACAAAATACAAATACCTACCTATAAATAAAGTACTTAACTAGGTAACAGCTCGAAAATCTAAATCGGACCTTAAGTAACTTAGATAACTAACGAAAATAAATTAAATAATCGGTATCAAAAAAAAAACTCACCGCTAAAAGTGAGCTTAGCATTCGTAAAAATAAATGGTATTTACATTTTTATGTAAAACACATTTTTTACGTTATTTTAGTCGTGCCAAAGATCACAACAGAAGATGGATGACCATGAATGCTAAAACATTTGTCTCAAGAGTGGTAAAATATTTAAATAATGTTATTTGAAAATTATTGGCACATGTCATTAAGACTGGCTTCCGTGTTTTACATTATTATTAAGCTCGTGTACCTACTCGTTAGTCTCGTTATGGTGCAAATTGCTGGTAACGGAACGTTTTTTATTCGCTCTTCAAAGTTTTTTGACACCATACATGGAGGCACTTAGGCCCGTATTCATAAACCGCACGAGATCGATCCAGAGTGCGACTATGCGATGCTGTTAGTATTGACTGACATTTTACAAAATCGCTCTTGAGACCCATCTCAGAGTTGAGTGCGATTTATAAATACGGACGTCAGTACTTGTAGGCACCAAGAGCAGACAGGTATTTTGGTGCAGGCTGAAATAGCTACTCGCCTTTTACGTACTACGACTTCGTTCTCCGTACGAAGTTTTGTGCTTGTCTCTCTCAAACGCGGTTTTACTAGCTGTCATAGTAAAAAAGCCTACGATACGAAATATTGTTGTCTGAACGTACATCTGTGGTTCGGGATTGGAAGTTACTCGTACTCGGAAGTTTGCAAGACGGCATGTTTATAATTTGCTGGCAGTTTTCCCAATTAAAGAAAATTGGAGCTAAATGATCCCGTATCGCGTAGTAGTAAAATTAGTGATTTGTACCTATATTTAAATAGAAAAGTCCCACTTTCACCGTCCCGGAATTTTTATAAGTTATGAAATCTGAAAGTGTTGAAAGATATGGGTACCTATTGGCACCGGTTAATAATATATTTAGTTCTCAATATTAATTTTGTCTCTCGTGTGGGTGGGTGAGATGTGGTTCACGTTCACTGTATCACAGAACCTAATTGATTAATGATGTTTTAACGATGATCAATCAAAATATTGAGGCTCAGCCTAGTAAAGAAAAACACTTTGTTAGAGAGAAATACTTGAAAAAAATTGGTGAACAAAGCCACGTATTTTTCCATCTACTTAGTTGCTAAACTGTAGGCAAATACAATCCAGAGGCACAGTCTGTTTTCGATCAGTGATAGAATGGCTCAAACTAAACTATGGGATTTCTCGTTGATATAATGGGGATTGATCTCGTTCCGTTCACGGGGCTACGTATGGCTAGGCTGAAGGCAGGGTACCATCTGAGTTATGGTGCCCATCCACACTTCTCATTGAAAAATACGGGACAACTTGCAAGTTTATGTTTCATACGAATCAGATTATTTATAAAGTGTGTTAGTGATATCGTGTAATAGTGAGTAAAATGCGATTTATAAATCTTAATGAATATGTCGCAAATTTGAAATAGTTTATAATAGGTTTCGTGTTTTATCAAATCTTAAAAACGAAAGTGGCCTGATTTTTCTGGTGAGAAGTACGGGGTGTAAGAGGCAGCGTCCCGAATACTGATAGGGTATCATGAAACTGTACAACTTTCCCCTAGGAACATATGTCCGGAAACGTAAAAAAAATTTTTGGTTTCCCGTAGTAAATGCAGTCAGCTGATTGCAATTTTGTATGGGAGGCTCAGAAAATTTTGTTCCTGACATATATTCCTAGGGGAAAGTTGTTCAGTTTCATGGTCTGCTTGCAC
Source organism: Keiferia lycopersicella (assembly GCA_029255805.1). NCBI lineage: Eukaryota > Metazoa > Arthropoda > Insecta > Lepidoptera > Gelechiidae > Keiferia > Keiferia lycopersicella. The sequence continues at coordinate 7,598,061 of JARACZ010000010.1, forward strand.
CATATCAGTATTCGGGACGCTGTCCCTAACACCCTGTATATTTCTTGGATGCTGTAGGATGGGGCGGGAATGGCGCTCATTTGATAGATACCTCGTTCTGATCACGGGGCTGGGCTGGTGGTAGAGGGGGCGCGAAGGGGTGCACCATCTGGGGCATGGGGTTCATCTGTTCCTGGGCTTGGGGCATGTTCATGTTGGGGGATGGCGCGGGGATGGCGATCACTCGCTGCACGTGGATGCGCATTTCGCGGGGGGGAACCATCTGCTCCTCCGATGAGTCCCATGGCATCTACGGGCAAAGGAAACAAACATTATAGAAGCTGACCTCACCTTTATTTATGTGAATGAATAACAACACATAAAACGACATACAAATTATAAATAATTGATAACAACATTAGACTTATTATGCCTGACAACAACAATTAACAATCAAACCATACAAGTTAAATTAATTTTCCGTAAACATCACTATTTAGAATATGAGCATATTTTAACCAGTAATATAGTAAAACATTGAAAACTTCTATTTTACTCAGTTTCACACTGCTCTAGAGTGTTAATAAATAACTATCAATAACTGCACGCAAACGATGATAAGTAAATTAGCATTGTAAGATCAAATTGCTGGTCTGAGAACAAAGGATAATGGCGGCTCAATCGTGTCAGCTATGAATTATGCATACCTATATATTGTTGCGCAAACGCAGGCCAACGGCAGGAGCAAGAAGCCTAAGCCCTAAGGCCAATCCCACACCTGACGTCCGTTAGTGCAAAAGAGCTACATGTAATGCATAAGTGTAACGGACACAGATGCCAACACAATTTTTTGGGTTGGTCCTGCGTCGACGCCAGTTTTTATTACGGGGAATTCGAAATTCCTAGCATCTGACAGACGCATGCGTTACGCAGAGCAATGGAAGTCAAGTGAGGCAACCGCCTAAGTCTAGTCTGGAATAGAGTCAAAACTGAACCCCATCACTAATAAGCCATCGAACTAGTTGAGGTTGCCACGCGGCTTGCTCAGCCCTTTGTAGCTTTTAAGTAAGCGCGTTCGTTGGTGTTGCTTTTGTTACCATTGGTCTAGTTATAATAGAAGCAAAAAGGAACCTATCGTAAATAAAAATAGAATATTATAATCGGCGCAGGCAGCGCAGGAAGCAATGACCGCGTCATACGAGGACACGTAAACACCTACAGACGAACAAAGCAAAACCAACGAACTCTCCTGCCGCGCGAAATCATCTATCTATACCAAGAATACAATCACACAAATAGATACCTACGTTTTCACACTCACATGTCAAATTAGTTAAGCAGATCCACTTCTAACGGGATGCGGAAATGAAGACAGCAAACAACAAAAAAAATATAAAAACTGGAGCTGCCTATAGCTGCAAAAACTTTACACGGGTTTGAGAAATCGATAATCTTACATATACAGAGAAAAAAGGTAACAAAAACCCGTTAAAGTTGATAAACAAAGGAGTCCAATATAGGGTTCGGCTAACAAATATTAATATTCCAGCTACGATGCCGTGATTGATGCGGAACGAGACAAAAACACGGAAGAGGAGACGCTCCACGCATTGTCCATACGTCCTTGGATGAGTGTCTTTAATGCGCACTGTGTATAGTTGTGTATTATTGTGTACTAGCAACCCTATAAAAGATTTCATCTGAGCCTACCAAATGCTGCTGAAACCTCCATATCAACCACCAACTTTCACGTAGATGGGTTCACGTGGCCACAAAGGAGTAATAGGTACAAAAGCTAGCTCAGCAGATTTCATGCAGTTAACTGTTTTCTCGTAGGAACAAGGTATTTTCCCGTAGTAACAAATGGCTTGAATTACTCAGGGATATTGTAGCTTTCTAATGGCGCCAGAATTTTTGAAATCGGTCCATTAGTTTCGGAGTTTATCGATTACATACTCTTTTTCTATTAACTAGTGTAGAATGTAGATGTACTAGGAATAGGAACTATCACGATAGCCTGCGGTGTTGCGAAGTAGACGTCCACCGCTCGTCTCCATGCGGTTACCACGGCAAATAGAAGCCTTTGTCAGGATAATTGCCTCATTTAATCTCATACCCAGAACCACTCTAACCACTTTTTACACTAACAATAATTGAATTAATTACGTGATTACGTTTGCTCGCGGTTTTATTTACGACTACTGAATGTTCGCCTGGATTCTAAGCAGTACCAAGGATTTAAGCTACTTGTTTATTTAGAATGGAACATTAACTTAATTTATTCAGTTAGGTTTAAGTACGGAAATGATTGCTCCGGTAGTTTCCTGCTGCTGCTTCCACAATCATTAATCATTATCGCTTATCATTTGCATTGCTCTTGATTCTTGATTTCGTTTCATATTATCGAGTTCGCTAAAAATGTCGCAGCGGGAACCGAACGCTGTAGAATCGTTTACAAATTGAATTGGTAGAATTGAAAGTCGGAAGAGTGGACTGGCGTTAATGAAATTTGAAAAAGGAACGGATGCCCCTCGATTTTCGAGTGGCAAGTCCTTCCGGCCTCAATCCACTCCTTAAATTATTCCGTCGTCTACTTCCGTTTAGACTCACTTGCTTCCGCAGTGATTACCGAAACTCGATCACTTTTGTCATTTTATTGCCTCTAACTACGATTAAACCGTGCGTGGAAGTAATTTATTTACCTGCTTATGCTAAACAAGTGTTGATAGATATAAATCGAGGTTTTAATTACAAACGTCGTCTCTACCAAAGATTATCGAATTCAGTAATCTACATAATTATATTAATTAATATACACATTTATATCTATGTTTGATCATTATTGTTTCATTTTGTGTGAAGTACGAAGGTATTATCTGTCCCGATGGCGTAGCGGATAGTACCCCTGCCTTCTACGCTGAGAGTCGTGGGTTTGATGGGCCACAAATATTTGTTAAGTCTATTTTCTAATATTTGTGTATAGTCTGGGTGTTTTCTATGTATAACTATAATATGACTACTGAGGTTCCAATAACTCACACATATAAATAAACAAAAGCATCCATGGTGCGATCTCATGTCCCTGTAGGATTTAAAAAAGTCAGCTTGGTGCTATAGGATGTATGAAAAATTTTCAGAGTCGTCAAAGTGTAGAAAGTCGGCATACAGCGACAAAAAAATTTCTATTGTAGGTATATGGATTTTGTTCTATTTGTAGGAAGTAACTTCACGCTATCACCAATGTTCTTTACGCAGTTGTTCCAAAGGCACTCCGTCTTTATAACTTTTGATTTTATTATGTTTAGTATTGGTGATAGCATTGAAAGTGAAGTTCCGGATTAGATTGCTAAACTTCAGCTTTCTATTTTATTATAGTTGCTTTCCATCCATAGATAGAATAACATTATTTTTTATTTCTTAAAGATCCCACACTAACTCGTTGCTAAATTTGTTCAATGGCGCATCAACAGCAAATAATCATATTGATGAGTTTGATCAATAGGTAGTTGAAAATCAAGCAGGTGGTGCATACGTATCTATCATACAAATCGCATGAAATGGGCCTTGGGTGGACAAATTTTTAGGTATACCGGGTGTAAGGGACAGTGCAAAAAACTCCCAACATAGGCTCTATAGTATAAGTTGTTCAGTTTCATGGTCTGAGCGAGCATTCCTGCAAATTTTTCGTTGCAACAGGTCAATAGTCTTTTTATACCTACAAAATATCTAGCAGTAACATTTGGAATAGAGAGGAATAAACTGTACTGTTTTAAAGTTACTAGGCGGTCAGGCATAGACTAAAATAGGTATTAGAACTGATAATTCAACAAAATTGTGCAGGTATCGCGATTAAGTAAACTCTACGCCAAATTAAGTTACCCATTATTCTAGCTTTGATTATGGAAATTGTTTGCAGTGATAAAATAAATTATAAATTATGAACAACTGTGTAAATAGTTAGGTTTACCTACAAAATGTGCTACCGCAGATGTTTAAATATATTATCCTTGAGAAATCGTGTGTGGAGCTGTAAATGCGCAATTTGACGTGGTTATATGCACTCGCAAATTAGAGTTAGGCCTTCAACTTTATGTAATGAATACTTCAGTAATGTTTTTGAACCAGATTTTATTATATCTAACACTAGTTTGAGCTAGAGCAATTTGTCTAGAACTTGTTTACAACGGGAATGTACTCAACAGACTACTTACGACAAAATAAAGCCTTTTTATTTTTCCTACAAGATCGTAGTCGTAGGTGCAAAAAGTTCAATGACGCTATTAAATTTTTCTTACTTGCATTTTTATTATACCTATGGCATTCTCCTCGCTAAGTATCTGTGGCATGGCTGGTCTTCTGATTGTTGATATTATAGCACATTGACTCGTTGGTAAGTAATCTTGTTCTATTTTGATGACAGGAATCTCTATCATTATCAGATTTCATTACTAGACACTTCATATGATAGAATAATATTAGCAAGATAAAACATGTATGAAATCTACCTAAAGACATAAATCGATGTAGAAGACACTAGGAAGGAACTCTTACGACAAGTAATAAATCAAAATTTTATGCACCTTACGTAGGTTCCTACATTATAATGATGATCCACTCAGCACGTTTACAATGTGATATGACGCATACTTAGGAGATAATAGGACTCATCATTAGACACAAACTGTGATAATAATCTATGCCCACTGTACCCGATTGATGGTCACCTTGTAGTCTCAAGAATAACGTCGGTTAATGTAAGTGGAACAAGGTTCATGAACATTCGTAGCCACCGATGCAACCAATCAACTTATACGAGTAATTGCACGCGAGTGACCCGGCGTCCCGCCGCGCCCGCGCCCGCGCGCATCTCGCTCGTCTCACTATCAAGTTCAAGAGCGGCTCGCGGTACCACCGGCACAAAAAATATCCACACAAATTGGGAACGGATGATGTCGATCGCTCGCATATATAAAATGTGTGTAAGTTGCGCGCGGCTCAAACAGTCGACACACGCCGCATCATGCACGCGCTCCTCGCGGTCGCCCTCGCGCTCGCGGCGCCCGCGCTCGCCGACCCGCTGCCCCGAGACCGCCTCGGCTACGAGAGGGAAATAGACGCCACCAGATTCAACCAGGTGCCCAAATTGTTGGACTATGTGCTCAATGCGGATTATCTAACCGCTCAAAAAAATAGAGCGAAACTAATCACCAAATACCGTCCGGAAGAAGCTATCGCAAGCGATAATGTGGTGCTGGAATCGAACGTGGTGAGGATCGTGCAGCCGGCGGCGAAGAGACGCACCAACATTCCGGTGGGAGTGGGAGACGAGTTGGTGCGGCGGCGGAGAGGATACAACCTGGAGAACGTGAATGTGCCGGCGCGGTACCCGTACCTCCCGGTGCCGAGCTACTATCGGTTTCGCCGCTGGGGCTAGTGGCCGCGGGGACGCGCGGCGCGCTGCCCCGGCTCCAACAAATGTCAAGGCTGCGCAGACGCAGCGCGGGGTGCTCGCCTCACTCCGAGTGCATCTCCCGCGCTAAAGTGCGGCCACTAAAAGGACTGCAATTAGTTATGTTATTTATATGAAGTGGCTGTGATCGAACGCTCAAGTTAACCGATCGGCGGTGTGAAGGCTACGATTTGCAGAGTACCTACAGACAATAATACTTAGTATTTTAAAATAATTACTAGTGTGAAGGCTAAATGTTGTAGAAAAAATATAGATACGTTTTACAAAAAATCGTGTTCTGTGTGTTAATATCTTATTTATAAACATTAGTGATACTGATTACATAACTAGCTTAACCAGTCAATCAGGAAGCCTAAAACAAGAATAAATTTACAATGATGGAGGTGCAAAGTTTACATTAAACAGATCGACTATTTATTTGACTGTCCCCGAACGATTTAATCTTTTGAATCAGTTAAATTATGCATATAAACAGGTGTTAACCTAGACAAGTCGTGATTTACATGTTAGTGCAGTGGCCGTGTACCTAATCGCGATATATCGTAAAATTATTTTTTTGTTTCCGCTTATAATCGTGAGGATGGGATAGTTTTGATTGGGGAAGGAAGTAATCAAAGCGGATACATGGTCAGAATGTAAATGGGGAAACTATTGGAGTCAGTAGATGCTTAGATAGTAGTTCACTGCGTAGTCAAGGCGTTGCGTGCCAAGCGGGCTTCGCTTATAGCATATTACAGCAATTAGAGCCTATCATGTCGTAATGGGAATGGGGACAATGAAAACTAATGTATGCAGGTTTAAAATTCAGTTGGCACAATCGGTGTCACGGGGCGGCTCGGCGCTCGGCTCCTTCTTAGCCGCTCAAGCAAGAATTATCGGTTGGCAATGGTCGGAGTTATGGTTGAACTAACACAACTGTTGCTATTAGTGGAATTGCGCAGGCTCGCGACACTACAAACTTAGACGTGCTCTAAAACAAACTTGATGGTTTTGCTTTTGAGTTCTGATTGTTACTGCACTTTGCGGTCAGGTTTCAATCTTGGTATTCTGTCGTTCTGAGTATTTTTCAATAACATTTTCAATAACATTGTCCGAAATGCGCTCGTCAAATGGAAGTACTTATCTAATATAACGATGCATTATGTGATAAATATAATGGTGATTGATAATCACAACAGGCAAACTTCCGCACCAGTCCTGGTTTCACCATCCAAGGTGACCGGCCCAGTCAACCGCGCAACGATTAATAACGTACCTGCTTCGGCATATTAGCTATTAGGGTTTTCAGACTGAGTAAGAATAAAATAAATAAACAAATCATATTTTTGTATGAGTACCTAAATAAATATGTTCAGAACCATCTACCATTCCACTCCATTTATAAGCCTTTTTATCGATTTCCAATACAGGACGTACCAGGCTATGATAAAAAAAAAAACAACTTTTCTTACGGAACAAACATCGAAATAAGAAAAGACTTTGAACCTCCGTCTCATTCATTTTGTACCTATGAAAGGAAAAGGATTTATTTTTGCATGGTGCAATAATATTTTTTTGGGAGTCTAATTTGTTTCACTCCTTTAATCATTTTCAACTATTTTACAATAGACGAAGCAAAAGATCTGTTGGAATGTAGAATCTAGCTCTGGCAGCTCTGCATAGGTATGAGCAAAAACAACGTAACAATATTTAGTTTTTTGCATAAAACCACTATAATAGGTAGTTTATAGCTCCGATCTTTGAAGCTCTACAAAACATCAACAAATTGCTACTGTTATGTCCGACAAGCTTACAAAAAGTTTAATGGTGTTTTCAACCGAAAAAGTCGATTTTTTAAATATTACATCATCAAATATACAACGGTTTTGAGGTTGCTCACGAATTTTATAGCGATTAGAGCGATTTATTTTTTGTTTAATAAGAATATCCGAATCTTTCACGGTAAATCCTTCCATTACAGTTAAAATTTGACTTCTTCCACGTGTAGGTAAGATATCTCTAAATTACTCTAACAGAAATTGGAAAGGCAAAGAATGCTAATAATAATTCTTAAAAAAACTTATTTTACACATGGTTTACCATTCTCAATGCCCATGCATAAAAGTTAAATTGACAATTTTAGTTGAACGAAAATAAGTATACCGAATAAATAAATTAAAATAACTATCACTAGCCGTGTGATGCCGGCTTAGAATAGCATCACCCCACATCCTTCCCGTGGGTGTCGTAAGAGGCGACTAAGGGACTCGAGAGTATTAGTGTATTGCAATTTTTAGGCGACAGGCTGACAACCTGTCACTATAGTGATACACACGTTTTCTGAAACAACCTTGGAAAACAATCCTCAAAAATGTCAGACGTGGCGATAGCGACCGTATTCTTGCGGCTGTTAACGCTCTGCCTACCCCGCAAGGGATAAAGGCGTGATATGTGTGTGTGTGTGTGTGTGTGTGTGTGTGTGTATCACATAGGTACTAAAAAAAACAATTCATTCATGGTGGAAAATAAAATATTTTCAGATTTTGTTGCAATTTATTCAAAAAATTTTGTAATCTTGAAAACATTGAATTTTTATTAATTCAGAATTAGGCCAATGTTAAATATCTAATGTAAAGCAAATTTAATATGTAAATTGTGTTTTGTAAATATTATTTTATTACTTATGTGATTCTCTTTCTCATTAAATAAAATTAACCGGGATTCAAATAAAATAATATAATGAGAATAACGTTACTCATCCTATTGGTTGAACACGTACTTATAATGGTTTAGGGTGATCTGGTGCGAAAATAAAATAAAATTATATCAGGTAGGGTACCATATTTTTAGTGTTTTGAGTCATTACGTATGTTTTTTAAACATTAAAAAAACTCCATTTGTGTATCCTTGTACCCTGGGAGAGCCTTACCTACTTTAAACAGTAAACTGACATTTGTTGTATGTCAACCTTCGTAATTTAAATGGAAACCTTCTTTCTCCCTCTTTTCGTGTGGGACAATGAACTCTGGTGTCAGAATTTTTCAACCTCTTTCTACAAGTAGCAGGCTTCTGTTTTGGTTGTATAACGACTGCTGTCTAAGTAGTTATACACAGCAGCCGAGACCTACGGCTTAACGTGCCATCCGAAACACGTAACCGTCCTTCTTACGGACGATGGGGTTGAACCCTCATTCTCTCTCTCTTTTCGTATGGGACACACAGTCGTCGACCTTTATTTTTTTTATATTCTTGTATTTTAAAGAGGGTTTTTTCTCTAAAGAATATGCCACCCTCATAGTTCTCGCAAACAATTTACATCACCTTCGTTTTACAACAGCATTAAACAATTTAAATAGAGAATTTGCTTCTTTAGAGGTGGGTGAAGCTAACACACTGTTACATATACCTACTTCAAAAGTAAAATTAATAACTAGTAAAAACTGAAACAATAAATAGTTAGATCGCAAATAAATCAATATCTACTTCCTTATTCATAAAAGATGACGTAAAATTAAATTTACTAAGACTTCCTAGTTTTCTCTCTTATTGTAGAAAATCATTTCGACCATAAACTTTTGAATTAAAAGACGATTTAATCAGTTTCTAAGGCAAGACTTTTCGTGGCTATTTGTATCTACTAGTGGTCACGTTCAACAATAAACACAAACATAATTATGTTCTTAACAATGGATAAGTTTTCAAACAAATTGGTTTCTTTCTATTCACACTGTCAAAACATGGTTCTTTTTCAAGAATTATGAATAGATGCAGAAATTTATCTTGTGTTCGATATTAATTCGAAAATAATTTTAACTAATAAAGCACGGTCACTTTCAATTGAACAGGCATGGACAAGGATAGGAGATGATTGTGAATATAATTACTATTACGTATATTACACGTTATTTGACAAAAAACTATTACAAAAAATACATAGATATACACATTAAGCTATTGATATTTTTAAACGTGACATTACTAAAATAACCTGTGATATCTATCTATTATCATTTAAACCGGTTTTTTTAGGTAAGAGATATTATCAAGTTGAGTCCATCTTATCTTATAATTAGGTATAACAAAAGAAGGTCTGTCACATTCATGGTTATGCGGTAAAGTTTTCAACCGTGAGCCCGTATGGCATTGGAGTATAACTACCTCATCACATCGTTACCGAAGCCAACCGAAACTTATCTATACTGCCCTTAACTCAAGCAATTCTGATTATACATCGTGTTTTGGTGGAAATTCATTAAATTGGAGACATTATTTAGGACATCGTACTGAACAACTTTCCTTATGAGGCCAGTGCTGAAAAACGGAAAAAATAATTTCGACCTCTCATACAAAACATATACATGCCGTGTGATGCCGACTTAGAATAGCATCACCCCATATCCTTCCCGCGGGTGTCGTAAGAGGCGACTAAGGGACTCGAGAGTATTGGTGTATTACAATTTTTAGGCGACAGGCTGACAACCTGTCACTATAGTGATACACATGTTTTTTGAAACAACCTTGGAAAACAATCCTCAAAAATGTCAGACGTGGCGATAGTGGCCGTATTTTTACGGCCGTTAACGCTCTGCCTACCCCGCAAGGGATAAAGGCGTGATATATGTATGTATGTATGTATACAAAATTCATGATCACCGGACTAACTTTGTATGGGAGGTCGAAATATATTTCCGTTTTTTCCAGCCCTGGCCCCATAGGTGAAGTTGCTCAGTATGGTGCCCTTAACAACACCTCTAATTTAATGCATTTCTACCGAAACACGGTGTATCAAAAATAGTTGACAAAGCTGAATTTATAAATTATTAAATGATATTCTATAAATTATAATTAAAAAAAAAAAATATTACAAAGAACTCTATGAGTTTATGTTATTCTGGCTCGCCATCAACCTCATCTCAGAACCTCCAAATCAAATCTAATGTAATGTAAAGTGTTCTATAATATCGGTACATAAATAGTATAAAATTATCTGAAACGGCCCTCAATATTTGTCACGTGGCGATAGCGTCCGTGTTTTAAGACCATTAATGCTCTGCCTACCCCGCAAGGGATAAAGGCGTGATACAAGTATGTGTGTGTGTGTGTGTGTGTGTGTGTGTGATAGAATGAAGTTTAAAATGTAAGCAGCAATTTCACTACAAAACTTCGTTCTACGCGCTCATCGAAAGAATGTATTCACGGACAATGTACTCGGAAGTCGGGGGCAGCGCAGGCAGATAATATGCCAATACTTTCCACGTCAAGCTGTCAAACTTTTACACAAGCTGCCAAAGTTTACGACGTACCGACCAAGGCACCCGTCATGCCCCGTTACCGACTTGTCTGTAAAAAAAGACAGATCGTTTTGCTGTCGACCTACTGACACCTAATTGTCCTATGTGCAGTCACTCAAATTTTAATACCGCTATGTAGTTAGTGCCTCTTAACGATGATAGTGCTAAATATGAAGTAGACAAGTAGTACGCCTTCAAATGATCGCATCTTTAAGATTTTATACAACCAGCTATATATTTTGATTGAACTGTTGAGTTTGGGAGATTTGGGAGGTTAGTGGAGCTAGTTTCTATAGATCTTAAGTTTCTAGTAAGTAAATTCTAGTACCCTTTATACTGGATAATCCGTTACATAGGCTCTCGCCTTAGACAAATTTTACATGAGAATGTTTTTGGTGGGATATTTATTTTCTAGATTATTGTCAAGGACTTATGCCGTGTAAGAAGGAGCTTAGTCTAAAATCACATTATTGTTAAATTAAATGTGAACTATATCGATTAATCATGCAAATCTCACGGCAAAAATCAAACTAAAATTGCTAGCCTCTTTTATACGCGGAGAGCGTATCGTCAAGATTTACTCGTAAATTCTATAAATACTCAATCAAGATCATATTGAAGGCACCGGTAGCGAGTTAAAAGACGAGACTAAAATTGAGTCAAAGGGTATTTACCGGTACAAGATATTAGACCAAATTCGACAGCAATAGAGACTGGCTGCCGGCTCTAGCAAGCCTTGTACGTGATCTAGTTTTTAAACTTTTTAGTAGCACCCACCCAGTTATTACAGCTTGTCTGTATTAAGACATTTTAGATCGTTTAGGTACGAGTAGAATGGTCTTGATAGCAAACAACACGACATAGGTCTATTTTTGCTTTTAATAGATGCAGTGACACGTAATTTATTTTATCCTTTTCTGTCGAGCTAATATTTTATTAAAGAACTGTGAACGCGTGTGTAACTGCGCGCCACAGTGTGGGGGAAGAGTTATTTATTTTCGGGACGCGACGAGCTTGCAAAAACGACTTTGTGCGCAGCAATTCCTCCTTTCATGAGGAAATACAGGGTAGTACCGTATGACCGATGTTCCCGAAACCGCTAAGCTCAACAGGTCAATCTGAACAACTTTTCCAAAAACGTAGGTCAATATATTTTTTTAAATCTCCACATAAAGGTAATTGCTCGGTCTACTGCTTTTTTATGTATGACAGCTGCATTTTTTTTTAATATTCTGACCTTTGTTCCTTGAAAAAAGTCAATCAGACCCGTTGAGCTTAGCGATTTCGGGAAAGCCGGTTGTTCCTACCACCCTGTATTGTATACTTATTTATTCCGAGAAAACTTCGAGATTCTGGTGCCGAGGGCGTGTTATTATCTACTTGTTACATACAAATAATAAATTGAACGTTTCGGCAGAAGAGCCGCTGAATTTTGAAGGCGCTTCGCTTCGCTTCCACAAACTCAAAATGCCGCACACAACCCACCGCAAAGGTATTAACTTTTTATGTTGTTTTGAGATTCCATGTTTTCGTCCGGTTTTCACACGATATTATTAAGCAAGAACAGCAAGACATATCGTAATGTTCAAATCCATATATGATTTTGAGAGCTGACAATGTTGGTAAGTACTTATAACGACAAATTTTTATATACGCGAGCATGTTTTAATAGAAACAGTTCATTTAACGAGGTAGAAAGTAAAATTATATGTTTGGTTACATCTACTTTTACATGTTATTTACAAAGTTTCATTTAAATATTCAGTCATGATATGAAAGAGTCTTGAAAAAATGAGTATACATATATACCTACATATTATATGTTTATTTAAATGTTATATTATGTTTGACTATATTCATCAACAATCATTGTGTATGAATTACATTAATAAAGTTTATAATTTTGATGTATCTATTTTTAGTGTAATGTTTTCGTCCTTCTTGTTCTTGTCAAATCATGGCGACTTTGTAAAATTTTGCATTCCCAGAATTCAACTCTGTGCAACCGCAAAGTCTCTTCCTACAGGACGTTTACTAAGACCCGTGTTTATCAACTCTGAGGTCGATCTTGAGTGCGACTTTGAGATGCGTTAGTACTGACTGACATTTGTCAAAATCGCTCTGGAGATCGATCTTAGAGTTGAGTGCGATTTATAAATACGGACCTAATAGGCCAAGCCACTCGCCACGAAATTAAAATGTTATTGTGTAGGTAAGCCGCCCCCGATCGAAGCCCGGGCCAATCAAAGGGCTCCAAAATCACGTCATCTAAATTTGTTGCGACTAAATTAATTTCATAACAATTAATTTGTTCATTGTTCCTTTATTAAAACAACAATTTCCTTTATTTAAGGACAATATCCCAAAAAGGAAATACCTATCAATTTCGAAATACTTACTATAATTTGTTAGTGATTTTTGGTTGTTCTTATTTAGGTATCTCACAAATGTTATTTTAAAGCACGTATAAACATAGATAGTGAGATAATGTACCTAAGTATATAAATAAAGAAAGTTGAAAGAAAGTTATCGTTAACCTTCATAAAACTTGCGAAACTGAAAAGGAAGTTATTCGAAAACGATAAGTTATTGAGTTACGATACGATAGCTCTTGAGTTTTATGTTTACGATTGCGCATACATTTACAAAAACGGCGCAAAATAAATTTTTATAACTTTCCATAAAAACAAACAGATAAAAACGATGAAAAGCTTATTGGATACGCCCAAATTCCGCAATTTCATCAAATATTAATAGAATTTATTATTGATTGAGGATGTCAATCTATTGAATAACTACGCTTTAGGCGCATAAAAGTTTAAAAGATATACAAAATGTAAAAAAGATGTTCAGTTTCATTGACTACTCACCCCTTAAAATATTTGCACCCCGTAATAGTATTTTTACACCTCTTTTTTGCCAACATTTCTGAATTTGCATCAACATGATATACTTTAATGTCAGACCTTTTTAAAAATTAAGGCGAGCATACAAACTGATAGACAGAAAACTTTGACGGATAAGAGTTTGTAGTAGAACACGAAACCGTAAAAAAGGACGAAAAGTCAAAAGGCGTTGCGTTCGAAACCTGATACTGCGATTGCATAAGCATTGCATTCGTATCCAAGCATCTTTAGGACCCAAGAAGGGAGCAATGACCTGACGACCCTGATTTTTGCACACATTTCTCTGCCATGTACCAGTTCAGTCAGTTCAATTTATCGCCAGCAGAATATCGGCAGGGTAAAAGCAAAAACCGCAAATGCCTCATTAGGTATTGCAAGGACCTATTAAATTTTGCTGAACTGGTAACCATAAAAAAATGATACCTCTGCCTCTGTCGGCTTTGAAAATGTGTCGAGATCATCTAAGATAAGAATTCAATATGTTTAATTCTATTCTACACTGAATCCATATTATAATTTGTAATATTGAACGATTCCAAAATTCATAAAACTGTTATGTGATACTGGCTCTTTGCATATAAAAATGTTCAATAAAACATTTATTGAAATGCATTCGATATGAATAAGTAAAATATGTATGAATGTTAACACAAATTACCTATTTGTATCGATTATAACCAGACAGACGGCCGGCTATGCGTGATGTTAAATATTTATGTCGAGGGAGGGAGAGGGAGTAATAATAATAAATTATAATCACTTAGCTACCACTTGCGCCGTGTGATGCCGAATTACAATAGCATCACCCCATGTCTTTCTCGCGTGTGTCGTAAAGAGGGACTACGGGTTTATAGGGACCTAAAGGGACAATTATAGGTGACAGGCTGACAACTTTTCAGTATAGTGACACACACGTTTTTTAACGGCACTCAAATGTGTCAAACGCGGTAATAAAATAGTGGCCGTATTTTAGTGACGTTGACGCTCTGCTTACCCGGCAAGGTAGAAGGGCATGATGTGTGTGTATGTGTATGTACGTATGCAGGTACTAATGAGAATCTTCGGTAGAAAAAAATGCGCATAAAATTACATTATGTGGAGTAGTGAACCACGCCTCCGTTATACAATCTGCGATTGTTACGAATGAAATAAAGAGGTGACAAGGTTTTTTGCGAACAAGACGGCCTGCTAGTAGCAGCAACTAAACTAACAACCCTAATTAAACTTTAATATGTCGGTTGGTATCAACATTAGAATCTACCTAGAACATCCAAACCCGAATCCAGATAGAATCAAACCTTAATCAAGCAAATAAAAAAGTGGCATAGCTAGGTAAATAGACAAAACCCGCAAAACATAAATTGAGGCCACAACTAAAACTAAGTTGAAAGTTTTTGTTCCGGAATTGATGTAGGTACTTATTCTAGTTTTCTCGTAAACTAGATTCATTTATACTCATATATATTAATACGCAAACGGAGCAAGCGGATTTGTTTACCTAAAACCCATGTGACATCGCTATGTCGGAACCCATTGGTTCATATGGGACCCACGCCATCTGCCCTCTCAGTTTTCCCCTTTGATTGAAGTAATTAATCTCAAACTACGAAACTCGAAGAAATCCAGTACCCTCAACGCTTAAGGCAGATGCACTAGCACTACTTAAGTAAGAACTGTGTACATATGTGAATCGTGAAGTAGGTCAAAGTATATGAAGATTCAAAACAAAACATTACACGGAATGAAAGCCTTTCGATATTGTATAGAAACCTTTTATAGAGCATTATATGCTAATGGGCGAAAGCTTTAGAAAGTTCGACGCCTAATTTTAAACAAAAAGCTTTTAAAGGCCGAACCCATCCCGTTGGAGAAAGCGGTTCGCCCGTGATTGCTATTATTACCTCCTGATTGATTTATATGCAGTAAAGTAGAGGCGAATTTTACTTAGTTCACCATTATTTTAAAAAGTTTTGTACCTATTGCTTGTTCAATGAGAATTGGCCCCAACCTACAACCAGGTTTGTATCGAAATGTCTGACAGCGAACTTAGCCCAGCTCCTGCAGCTTACATGACTTTTGAATAGTTATAGTTGCTCGTAGTGAGTGCTATAACGTACAAATCAGGAACTAAATGGCTAACCTACTGTACATTTTAATTTTTATTACATTTCGTGTTCTTATTACACCAAGTCATGTTGTGGTAGCGACAGTTTTTTTGTGACGTTATTAATACTTTGATAGTCTTTTATTAAAGTTTTGTGATCTAACCTGAAGATTCTCAAGTGAGAAGTTTGCGAAATAAGCAAAAGATGCTATGTCTAAGTAGAGTGCACTAGCGCACATCAAGATCACAAATCACTATTTAGACTCACTAGAGAGAGAGAGAGCCAGTAATTTACGACTAACAACTATTAGGAGAATTTTGATATAGAAATTTTATTTCCCGTGTGATGCCGGCTTAGAATAGCATCACCCCACATCCTTCCCGTGGGTGTCGTAAAAGGCGACTAAGGGACTCGAGAGTATTGGTGTATTACAATTTTTAGACGACAGGCTGACAACCTGTCACTATAGTGATACACATGTTTTCTAAAACAACCTTGGAAAACAATCCTCAAAAATGTCAGACGTGGCGATGGCGACCGTATTCTTGCGGCCGTTAGCGCTCTGCCTACCCCGCAAGGGAGAGAGGCGTGGTATGTGTATGTATGTAAATTTTATTTTGATAATATGTAGGGAAAAGTAATAAGGTTTTCTGGCAATTTACTGTGAATACCCACTACTATAAATAAAATTACTGACAAAAATAAGGGCAAAAAGAACATCCCATTAGATTTTTGCAAAGGTACCACACACTGTGGCCATGACCACGTAGGTATATAACAAATAAGTAGGTACCTACTGTAAAAACTTCGCACAAGAGGCAAAACCTAATCACAAACTTATGGGTGCAAATAAAATAAGCTTATGTACTTCTCTCCTAAAAATCCGGGACACCTTACAAGTTTATGTTCGTACTGTTCAGCATTGAAGTGTTTATTTTGGGATAAATGTCTGATATCGTATAATAGTGAATAAAATGAGGTTAATAAATCTTAATTAATACCTATGTCCCATACTCCAAATAGTGTTTTTGTAGGTTTCGTGTTCAACGGTAACAACGAAATTGTCCCATTTCCCTGGTGAGTAGTATATTTGTATTTTGTATTTCAATAGGTAGGTACAAATTTTGTACCTATTGAAGCTATAAGCAGACTAGTTTGTGGGGTGTCAATATCTTTGATATCGTTAGCACCAGATTCTTATAGATCTTTGAGAGCAAACTTCTAAGAAGTCGTAAATAGGGCAAAGGAAGCCCGTGAGGCACATATAAATAGGTCATTGGGTTGATCATATAAATAGGTAATGGACGAGTAAGTAGGAAGATATAACTACAAAACTGGGAGTAAGTATACATACATACATACATACATATATCACGCCTTTATCCCTTGCGGGGTAGGCAGAGCGTTAACGACCATAAGAATACGGTCGCTATCGCCACGCCGCTAAGCCGTGTGATGCCGGCTTAGAATAGCATCACCCCACATCCTTCCCGCGGGTGTCGTAAGAGGCGGCTAAGGGACTCGAGGGTATTGGTGTATTACAATTTTTAGGCGACAGGCTGACAACCTGTCACTATAGTGATACACGTGTTTTCTGGAACAACCTTGGAAATCAATCCTCAAAAATGTCAGACGTGGCGATAGTAAGTATACTTGCTTGCCTATACCAATACTCGAATAAATTTTAGCTAGACTTACCTGTCAAAAATCTAGAAGTTATCTTTAGGTAACACAGAGTACACCTATGTATAATTAAAATAAACCAATCTATGTATACAAGATGTAAAAAAAATGCTGCAAATATTTTAAGTGGTGAACCAGTCCATGAAACTGAACAGCTTTCAATAAGGATTATAGGTAGAAATATGCGAAATTCTATACCTCCCATTGAAAATTATACTTTAACCCTATATAATCCGAATAAACTATCGGACAATAAATGTATTCCAGTAATATCTGAGACTTAGTAGTAGAACAATCTACCTAGATACAAACAAATCTGTCCTCATAATTTAATATAAGACATAAAAAATCACAAGCTTCAGCCGGGAATAATATAAAATAGGACTGCAAGCTAACTATATTAAATTTTTTATTTTTTAAGTGTCAAATCAGTAAATAATA
Organism: Keiferia lycopersicella; assembly: GCA_029255805.1. NCBI lineage: Eukaryota > Metazoa > Arthropoda > Insecta > Lepidoptera > Gelechiidae > Keiferia > Keiferia lycopersicella. Next base: position 7,615,915 of record JARACZ010000010.1, read on the forward strand.
TTGAAATTACACCCTTCCGGAGTTAATTACCTTCTCTTTTACCTACCTCCCGTAAACAATACCTATATTATAATAAATAACGTTAATTTCTCCAACCATTAAAAACAAAATTAATATTAATTATAATGTTCGCCTCCAAGCCTTTATGGCGGAAACGGAAACCCCTAATAAAGATAATGGCGGCAGAAACTTCCTTCGTGGTAACTTGATTTACGTACGAAGATACTTGCTTCAACAAATCTTATGATGAGGACAAAGTTTCAGACTTGCTGAATTAACAATGAAGAGCAACAGATTTCTTTTCAAGTCACCTTTCGCATATTAAAACAAAATATTCAAAGTTGGCCATCCTTCTTTTTCTATTGACAGTATGAAAACTTTGCATAGGTAGCTCTCTCGTGGCTTTGTGCAACTTTCAAAATGTGCCTAATAAAGCCGCTTTTGAACAGTTAACAAATTTTTTGCATTTATATCCTAATAATATTAAAAAATGCTGAAAGCAATACTGGGAGTTGTCAGACATAACAATTTTGAAAAAGTATTCAATCTTTGCCGCATAATACCGGCTTAAAAAGCATCAGCCCATATCTATCCGCGGGTGCTGTACAGTGCAAGTAAAGGATAAATAACACTTGCACAATTGCATGGTATAGTATGGAATCTCCTCGAACATGTATGTCGAAAGGGCAAGGCCGGTGTTGTCGTATTGATAGGAAGAGCATGCCTGGTTCCTGTGTGAGCAGCGAGCGTTGCTCAGCCCGTGGCCGCAGCAGCAACCTCATAGACAGCAGTTATAGTCTGTACTCCCAGGCAGCGGAATGAAGCCGGGCCTGTGCTGGCTCATCCTGCAGAGGCTGCGGCCACAGAGGCAGCCTTACTGTTCTAGACCAGTCTTGTCTAGACAAGACAGCAAGTATAGTCTATACTCACTGGTAGCGGGAAGGGGCCGGCCCGGCTCATAGGCGGGAAGGGCATGCGTGGCTCCTGTGCCGCCGGGCGCTGCTCGGACTGCGGCCTCAGAGGCAGCCTCACCGGACCGGACAGCGGGAATGCGAACACTTGCGACTGCGGCTCCGGGAAGTTCATGGGCCTGCGACAAAACAAAACACGAATCATACAATGATTACTTGACAGGTCTCTTATCTTATCAATTTGTAAACCGCCTACAACTACAAGTAGCTAAGTCGTATATACGTAGTTATGTAACGGCCGCCTTGTAAGTAATCCATAAGGCGGCAACCGGGATCTAATGGTTTAAAGTGCAATCCGACGCACACACTTTTTTCTCTGGTTAGTTGCATATGAGCCAGTCTTCTTTAATAATATTTTCAGTTGTGTAGAGTCGAACTACTAAATAAGCTAAACAATAAAATTTACAATCATGGCGATTATTGTATGGTAAAAATAGAATGAAAATGTAATGAATAAAAAACAAGTAGATAAGTACCTATAAATAAATCCTCTTAATCTTTCTTATTTCCGACTCCTGGCTGATTCTAATTTGCTTACCAATGAAATGAAAAACAGCGCAAATCTAATCGCACAAATCTGCTGGTTTTACCCGGGAACGAGCTCTCAGATTAACTTGAAATTCAATATTTTGATGCCGGTTTATTTACCTGACGCTATTTTAATGAACTTACCATGACACAGTAGGAAATAAACAACAGTATGTCGGCGGCTGTGGCGCAAGTTTGACCTACTCGTAGTGTTATTTAAAAGCTTTCAGACCCAACACAAATATTCCAAAATTAACTTGCTTTTTGTTAAAAACTGAGTTTAGGTCGGACTCACAACGTCAAAACGTAGCAGAGCAGAGTCTACTACGCCTTCAGGCAATTTAATATTAATTGTATTAAGATTTTTTAATTGTATGGCGATCGCCTACTTAGAACTAAAGGCGAAATTTAAAATATACTATATTGGTACTACAGTAACGATTGCTTAAAATTTCGCTTTGCTCCACAGGACGCTATATTCGCGCAAAAACCTACGTAGCTACTTAGCATGAGTGATTCTATCATATTTTTCTTACTGGTCCTTTCTTTTACTGTCCCTTTTCACATAAGTTAAATGTCAGAGGGCATACCAGACCCATTTCAGACATCGACAGATCCGTAGTCTAGCAACTGAACTATTGCGTGGAACAAATTAACCGAAACTGACGACATTAATATTAAGGGCGGGAAGGTCACCCTGCCTGGTACAAAAATAAACGTGTCAATTTTCGTATTATTATTATTTACGTCGCAATTTTCTTATGTATGTGGACTCAGAGTCGCACTGGATAAAAAATTATGTTATTTTGCACTCATAAAACGTACGAAAGTTACACCATACATTTTTGACTTTTCGGATCTACGTAGGTATTGGGGGATGTTCGTGTAAATAGCATAAATTATTTAACGTAGACGATAGCGATGTTGCAAATGTCATTTTTGCTCTATGTTTGTATTATGCACCCATATTTGCAACATGCCGTGTGATGCCGGCTTAGAATAGCATCACCCCACATCTTTCCTGCGGATGTCATAAGAGGCGACTAAGGGACTCGAGAGTATTGGTGTATTACAATTTTTAGGCGACAGGCTGACAACCCGTCACTATAGTGATACACATGTTTTCTGATACTACCTTGGAAAATATCCTCTAAAATGTCAGACGTGGCGATAGCGACCGTATTCTTACGGCCGTTAACGCACTGCCTACCCCGCAAGGGATAAAGGCGTGATTATGTATGTATTTGCAACATGTATTTTTCTTTTTCGTGTACAAGTATTTATACCAAAAAGTACTACCTATTAAAATTTTAAAGTTGGTTCTCGGCAAGTGGCTGCGGAATCTTAACAGAGTCATGTAAATTACTAAGGCAGTTGTTGAACTAAGTTAGGCGGCCCCAGGTGGCGACCCCAACTTCACCCTGGGGTGTCAGGGGGTGACACTGCGAGATTTTATTCCTTGCAAACTACCCCGTAATATTATTTACAAATTCTTTCCTCTTGCTCGAGGATATTTAGCATTCTCCGACGCAAATACGCTATTTTTCCGTGTAAAATAATCCAAGCTAGCTTGAAAAATATTTTTCAGAAATTGACGTACGTATATATAATAAAGTAAGACCATGTTTATAAAACGTGAAGGACGTTAGAAAGTTCATATACCTTTAATATCAGATTGGATTTTTTATACCTTAATTTTTATACCATTTTTATACCTTTAATATCAGATTGGAAGACATGTAATATAAATAAATGAGAAAAATTACGTAGGTATTTCATTTATTCACATCAATCACATGAGATAAATGATAGTCATTATAAAAATAAAGCATCCCACAATAATATTAAGTCTTGAAATAGGTCTCATGGTAAAAGTTGTTTATTACAATACCTTCAACAACATCTAAAAAATTATGCATTTCCTTGAAACACTGTATAGCTAGGTATAGGCTTTATGTTTACGAATATATAAAGTAGATAAACAGCCGTAACAGAAATTTAAACGGTAATAAAATAATGTTCCCTTTTTGAATAAGATTTCTATAATTTTCGGAACTCTTTATTTTGGACAGTAATATTATTTTATTGTTTCTCCTTTACTTTCTTATAAGGTCGCGAAGTTATTCCGCCTGTGAGTTGTAGCAGCGGTACTCACATCACGAGTGGTAACAATAAAATTCCAAGGCGGAATAGAAATAGAAGCTACGTACGTAAAGCAGCTAATATTGACTTACTATATGAAAATATTCATTTGCCTGCATATGCAGCTCGTATGTATGTACACGTCCACGCATACGTGCTCAGTCCGATCCGATCTTCACAGAACATCTCCTAGCCCAGTCTCGCCCAAAGAACGTGATTGGGATGGTTGTTTGAACAACCAATCAAAATATTCCCGGGTGAGCCGTAGCTCCCCACCATGCCGTTAGGAGAACGAATCCCCAACACAAAAAAACGCATGTGAGCTGTTTACGGAGCTGGAAGCGGTGTGCTCTGTCCTTTACGAGTAAGAATAAAATTCTATTTATAAACCTCTTGGGGAAAACTTTTTCACAGGTTGAGTCAATCAATAGGTATCATTGGAGGAAACGTCTCACACCGGAAAAACTAACGATAATATGAAATTTCAGTTAATATATATAGACCCAACTGTTTAAAAAAACAGGTGACTCTATAATAACCTATTTCGCGTCTTTATTTTTAATTATTTATCTCCTCCTTCAGAGCCGCTCGAGAAATCTTTTTCCACAGATGAAGTCAATCAATAAATATCATTGCAGGATTCGTCATCTTACGAAAAATGTAGCTATGCAACAAAGATAGCACTTCGTTTGAGAAACATCAATTTTATTTGTCACAAAATTGAAATTTAATTTACTTATGGTAAAGAGCATGTATTGTATAATTAATGAATGTATCTCGATCAAAACCAAACCAATTTGTTATGCAAGCTCGCTGAAATGTCAAACGTTACAAAGGTTAAAGCGAACGATCTTGTCATTAGCATATGCAAAACTTGAAAATTAATGGATACCATCATACCCCGTTGTACGAATTTAATATAGCAGAAGACAAATTGAATTCAGACTGAAGTCGAGACCAAGTGTAGTTCGACCGTATAGTAGCGCCCGTACCTATATATTTTTTATTATTTTCCAAAACATATGACAAATGTGACGTCTATAAGACGGTAAAGTTACTCTATCTGCAGGTTGTCCCGTAAAGGATACGATAAGAGAACTTCAAGATGTAACAAAAATGGTGCGTGTAAAAAATCTACGTAACACTAAAGTATGGCCGTTCGAATAGGCCATATTTGCTAGCTCGCAAAATCATGCTAATACTATGAGAAACATAAGGTTTATTTTTGTTTGTTGACATGTTCTTTAGTATGGGTTTGAGAGCTATCAAATAAAGCCTATTCGAACGGTCATGAAAATTTGCCCCAGATTTTGAAAAATTAATTAAAAACAGGTGAGGGCGCCACTATACGGTTGAATTACGCTCGCCGTCGGCTGAATAATGTAGACATTGTTTATAAAGTTAATATCAAATGCCTCGAATGCCTTCTTTTAATATTGCAATACGCAACGGCTGTGTTTACACATTTTTATAAGACTCTACGTGTCTGAAAGCTTAGTAAAACGACACGCACACTGTTAAAACGCACGTAAACTTTGAATAGATGATTCTACTCATGATTATGACCACATTTAAAATCGCGAAAAAAAACGGATTTTCGTAGCCTACCTACATTTACATTGTCTCGTAGCCCTTATCATTTCGTCAACTGTGTTTGTTTTTCCGTCTGTCCATCTGAATGGTCCGCCACCATTTAGCTTCATAATTTTTTTACACATGAAAATGATAGATCGTGGTATCAATATTATAATAAAATATATAAAAGCGCAGTAAAATTACGACTGCCTATGACGCAGAATGTTCCGGATTAGATTCTCGGTGGGGTCACTCACAAAGTTGATATACATCGCTTTATGAATTTGTCCGGTCCGGTTAGGAAATTGCGGGCTGAACCGTCCGTAAGAAAGATAGTTTCGTGTTTCGGATGGCACGTTAAGATGACACGCACGTTAATACTTAGACGGCGGTCGTTACGCAACCATGTCAGAAGCCTGCTACTTGAAGAAGGTGGTTGAAAAATTCTGACAGAGGTTCGTTGGTTCGTTGAACGACAAGGTTGTACCACAAGAAAAGAGAGTAGTAGCTGTAGTTATAGCTTACCTTGGCTCGTCTCCTCCGTGGCAGATGATGGCGATGCGCTCGGCGTGGGCGCTGCGGGGGGCGAAGGCGCCGAGGATGTTGAAGGGGAATCTTCTCTCGATGGGGTCATCACGGCGGCGCTCCACCACGCAGTTCATGCGGCCCCTGGAATCATACAAGTTATTATTGTAGAAATATGCGGGTGAAAAATAATTGGATTTTGTTTAGAACAGCAGCACCCCTTTTGTACAAGTAGTTGTCGTAAAAGGCGACTAATGGACAGCAGCGTTCCTTGTAAACCGAATACCTGAATAAAGGATGAATCCAGGGAATGGACAGCAGCGTTCCTTGTAAACTGTATACCTACAACACCTTTCGATCTCCCAACCGTGGTGAGTACGGCAATATCAGGAGAAGATGTCCAACAGTGGATAATGTGAAGTTCTCTACTACTGCGCAAGGGTTTTTTTCCCAGCAGTGGGAAACAACAGGCTAATTACAATTTTGCAGATGCGGCTTCTGTGACCATCAAATGCAGGATAATATTATGAGTTTGAATGTTTGGCTGATTATGTTGTGTCTTATCACATTATGTACCAATTGAATAAAATATTAACATATAAGTAAATGTAAAAGATATCTATAAAAACTCGAAACGATAGACATACTCTATTATTCTACCACGGGGCAATGACACCAAGATGTGTAAGAGAATAGTTTTATCTTAAAGTATCTCAAACTAATGCATATTGACAGACCGCTGTATACTAACCCCCAGGGAGCTCATTAATTCTCCAATTTGGTTTTTAAAATTTATCAACCGAAGTCGTTCGCCTTTGAAAGTTATAGGAGTGAGTAAATTGAGATCAATCTGGAATTTGACCTCTATCGCCTCGTATGACCTCAGAGTATCATCCAATTTGATCGGATCTAACGAGGCTGGGCCGCACTAATCCGCATGTAGGAGTACAATGTGAGAGCTTCCTAAGGATCTCTCTGATCGGCAAGGGGTCACGATTTCTATTCGGTTTATTGATATTGTAGATAGTGCCCACAATATTTTGTCAAACGTGACAATAGTGACCGTATTTTAGCGGCCGTTATTGCTCTACCTACCTCGCAAGGGATAAAGGCGTGATATGTGTGTATGTGTAGATATCACTTATTTTGCACAGGTTTTGTTTCCAAGTGAAGCATACCTATCAGTAAAAAATTGGTTCACGTTATTATTATTTTTATAAGTAGTTATACTGTTAATAATTTTATACAGCTTTAATACAGGTAATGAATATATCAGGATCCCGTCAAGGGATGAACAAGCTAATGAATACCTTTTTATTTTTTTATTGGAACAGTTGTTCAGTTTCATGAGCTGATTTAGCCTTTGATGATATAGCGAGGAATAACCAGTACCCTGTCTGTACTATTTGGCAACGTAAGTGAGTATATTTACGCTACGATATTTTTAGGGCTTTTTCAGAGTATCTGTAATTACTAGGTTAGCATTTTCTTTGCCTTATCCCGTGCTCTGTCGGGGTCGGCTACCAACCTAGGGAATTTGACGTGGAATCAACTTTTTACACAGAGCGACTGTCATCTGACCTCTGCAGCCTGAAGTCACATTCAAATATTATCTGAATTAAAATTTTATTTGAATGTGAATTTCATCACGATGTTTTTCCTTTACCGTAAGAGCAGTCGGTAAATGCACGTCAGTAAAAATTCACTGGTCGATGGCGGGGATCTAACTCGGGTCTCACGATTGTAAGACCGGTGTCCTAACCACTTGGCCACCGACGTTCTATCTATAACAACTATGTACTAAAACTAAAATCTTTGTCCAAAATCCTATAAGTTGTTCCAATATGTAACACCGAACAGGAAACTCCTAAGCTGGTCTCAACAGCTTTAGGACTTAATACTGTACAGCTGTTGTAAACTAGTTTGCCAGACAATTTGGATTTCACTCGACCGTTTGTTAGTACAATACTGTTCGGCAATATGAAAGTGAAACTGCTTCGTCTTGCAGAGCAAATGATCTGCGTCTTTCTCTTCGATGCGTCACTAATGTCATACATACGTAATATACTGCGCATTGTAAACAAAATAGTCAGTGTGTGATGTGATGAGATGACTGATATTTACAAAGTGTTTACTGTACTCTATCTATGATCGCTAAATTTCGTTTTATTTGTAGCCTATAATGTGTCCCAATGCAGGGCAAAGGCCTCCCCTCATTTCATATTAAATAAGTAGCCACCTAGTAAAAAAATATTTATCATTAATTCTTTCACATTGTTTTCTAAAGTAGCTATTCCAAAATATATACAATACTAACGCACCAGATGTTTCCGAACGCTCTTTGGCGTAATGAGAAAAGCAAAAAATTTATATAAATATCAAATGGAAAAAAATGTCATGCATACAAAATAACATTTGCAGCTTTACTTTGTCGCTCCCACTTTATAGCTCAAGCTCAATACTTGTTGTGTTCTCGCCGTTTAAATTTACATACATACATATAATCACGCCTCTTTCCCGGAGGGATAGGCAGAGGCTAGATCCTTCCACTTGCTACGATCCTCACATACCTCTTTTGCTCCCTCAACATTCATCAGCTTTTTCATACATGCTCGTCGGTTTAGGGTACTCTTGACCTGACCTTTCTTTAGAATGTCCCCATCAAGATACTTTCGTTTAGGTTTAAATTTAGAGCATCATTTAAGTTGTCAACTTACTTCTGTTGGTTGTTAGCGAGGAAGGCTCCTGCGAGTTCGTCGAGGTCGAACTGGATGGGCAGCTTCAGCATCGGCCTGATGGCGTCGAGCTCGTCTTCCTCCTCCGCTGAGCTGTCGGAGTCGGAGCTCTCGTCGCTCGAATTCGGAGCCTCGTTCTTGGGAACACTGTCGATTTTCTGCAAAAATAAATAATGCAGCGATAGATCTCTGTGTCTTGATCAGATAAAATGCATCACCTATTTTGAATTTGTTATGGAAATTGAATCTCAGAAAATGAAAATATGATTCTTAAATTTCATCTCAGCGTATACCTGATGTATTTTTTCTCATAACATAACACATGTTTTCTCATCGGCTAAATTCAATGAAACATTCATCTCGCATGACTAAATTCCACGGTTGTTTCCATAATATAGGTCGATGTTTTGCCAATAAGAGGAAAATAATAAATTTAGCGGTTTGTTTAAAAAATGTGTTAGTAGGGTTGCCAGACGTCTAGTTAGGCTTTCTAGCTTCTAGATCGGGCATTTTAACGCTTACCTGGCTAAATATGTATCGTAATATAGCCGCGTGGTTGGTTCTTTAAAATGATGTATGTTTTACTCTGGATCCTATCTGGAATACCTACTTAGACCTACCAGACATGAGGAATTCTTCCGGAAGAATAAAAACATGGTGTCAATATAAAACATCTTCGGAAGACTTACAGAACAATAGAACGAGGGTGCTATTTATGGCCGCACTAAGATCTAGAATAATCGCAAATCTCTCTCTCTCTTTTCGTGTGGGATACCAAGTCGTCCAACGACCCGATAAACCCTAGTGTCAGAATTTTTCAACCGCCTTCTACATGTAGCAGGCTTCCGACATGGTTGTGTAACGACCGCCGTCTAAGTGATCATAGACAGCAACCGGGACCTACGGCTTAACGTGCCATCCGAAACACGGAACCATCTTACTTACGGACAATCGGGTGGTTCAGCCCGTAATGTCCTAACCAGACTGGGAACAAATTCACAAAGTGATAAATATCAACTTTGTGAGTGACCCACCGTGAATCGAACCCGGAACCTTCTGCGTCAAAGGCAGTCGCACTACCACTGCGCCACAACGGTCGTCTATCGACAAATCAGTAGTTATGAGAGGTACGTATAGTGCCTAGTTTAGAGTGAATACTTTTGTGTCCAGCTTTTATACTCAAGAATCTATATGAACTGGTCACTCATGATTTCTAACCTAGCCTACCTAGCCTTAGAGTATGAAACAAGAATGTGAGATCTCGTTCTGTGCTGTTTGCTGCCGACAATGGCTCGGACATCCTGCGCTAACAATGCGCCAGCGCAGCCCCTATTGTTCCTCGCCCTGCGTTTGTAAATATTGTCGACATTTCGATAGATACATCACTCAATCAACCTGTTATTCTGTTTGCGTCATACGCCTATCACAAAAAAAACAGTGCAAAAATCTTGCTTCCAGTTTCTGCCCATCAATCATGTCAATATTTTTCCGTTCATAGCATCTTATTTACAGCTTATATACAACCTGTCACTATAGTAATGCACGGCTTATCTGAAACGACCCTCAAACATTTGTCAGATTTCGAACACAGATGTCGACCGTAATTTTACGGTTGTTGACGCTCTGCCTACCCCGCCAGGGATATAGGCGTGATTTGTGTGTGTGTGTGTGTGTGTGTGTGTGTGTGTAATATACATAAATAATGATATGAAACTGAATGTATCTTCAAGAAGTTAGGTAGATAGTAGATCAGCTACGTCGAGTTCATTAGCTAGTTTAGAAACGTGAGCACGTCATTGTTTTGTTTATTTATTTATTATTTAATAATACGTTATTTTAATAGGTTTTTGTTTGGAACAGCTTTACCTAGATTTTGGCTTTAACAATGGCAAATTCTAACAATGCTCTATATTACTGATATCTTACTCATCCATTGTAAATTTTAAACAATCGATAACTTAGGTAATCATAATTTCTTTTGTATTTACGGACAATAATTATTAATGCCTACCAATGACAACAATATTGAATGTATGCACAGAATAAATAATAGTAAATAATAGCTTACTATTGAATGAGTAACTTTAATAATAAAAAAACACACACACACACACACAAATTGGAACATCCTGGTTGAAGCACGTACCTACAAACGACATACACTTATGCTTATATAACTACTACGTACGTATCTATCTACATAAGGAAAACCGCAGTTAGCCACAGATTTAAATGAAGATACTCTATTATTACCCACGAGTGGTACCTGCTTATTCAAATCACCGCTGACGTTGACGATAACTATCGCGGCAGAATGACTGCGTAGATCCTGAATTGCGAAGGAAAAAAGCAAAAAAACACTTCGAGTAGGAAAAAAGTTAACTTTGTATTCCACGGTTTTTATGAAAAATACTCGAAAGTAAGGTAAGGGAAAAATACACGCTAAACGCATATGAGTATACAAATAGGGTATTCATTTTTTGCTGCTGCTAGTGACGAGCCGTAAACATATTGTTTTACGATTCAGTCACTCAGTAAAGTTTGCTGCATAATAAAGGTAGATGTTATTGGTGTAACGCATTCCAGTCACAAAAACGCAGCCTTTATTTGTTATTGTCATGCATGAGTTCCGGTTTCACACTATTTGGACTTGCACGTAGGCAAACTTTGCATGCACAATCAAACCATGAAACTGAACAAGAGTTTGAAACGAGTAAATATTTTCGAATGATATTCATAGGAAAAATAAAAAAAAATCGTGATTGTTCATTTCTGAACCATCGTTATTCATTTCATGAGAAAATCTGTTACTAATTATGCTTGTATCACTAGTAAATTCACACATACCCTTGACTATAAAAACATCTATATAGTGGTAAAAATTTGAATACGTGTGGTAAGGTTAGTCGTTGCCTACTCCCGTGCACGGAATTACAAAGTTTCAAAAATAAAGCGCCAGATCGTTATTGGTCTCTTTATGCCCACATGCATGGTTTTCGGTACACTATCTCCTATACCTGGTCCCAACCTACTCAAAATCGCATGCTTAATCGAGATAAACGAAAACAAAAGTTTTAAGACGCGTGGCATGAATGAAAAATTTATGTTTTCTAAGTTACATCATCATGAATGTCAATCACTATATAGAGTAGAAGCTCTCTCTCGAAAGTTTATACACCGTGTTTCAAATGAAATACAATCATTTGGATACGTTGTTTTAGATTTCCATTATGGTACGTATGCTGAAAAACGAGTTCTTTACACAAAATACGTAATCAGCTGGCTGACTTTTTATGGCAGGTAGAATCTATATTCTCAATTAGTCGCATTATGAAAACAATGCCGTGTGATGCCGGCATAGAATAGCATCACCCCACTTCTTCCCGCGGGTGTTGTAAGAACCAACTAAGGGACTCGAGGGTTTCATTAGCACGTATTACAATTCTAGGCGACAGGCTGACAACCTGTCACTACAGTGATGCACGAATCATCTGAAGGTGCCCTCAATACTTGTCAGACGTGGCGATAACGACCGTAATTTTACGATCGTTAACTCTCTGCCTACCCCGCAAGGGATAAAGGCGTGATTTGTGTGTGTATGAAAACAATTCAGTACGATGCTCTAAAAAGTGTATTTCCTCCAAATAAAATTGCAGACTGATGTTATATTTTACGTTAGGTAGAGACCGAGTATGAACGCGCGCGATACTGCAGTAGGTAATAAAATAATAAGCATGGCTTGGTCGCTTTCACAGAGTGCAACGGTCGGTGCCGGTGCTGGGCCAGCGGCAACAACATGGTTGACAAAGTGGATATTCCATTAATTGCGCCGAGGTCTGGCAGTTACCTCGTTCAAAGGTTGAGTATAGCGATCCAAAGAGAGAACGCTGCCTTTTGGGCAGTTTGCCTGGCGGAGATGCGCTGGAGGGAATTTTTTACTTATAATTGTAGATTTTTACTTTTAAGTATTTTTTTGTTTCGTTCATTTGTACGAGAAGAAAAAAAATGAGTAGAATGAGGTCATTATCATTAAATGCCATAACAGCTTACTGGCTGGATATAGGCCTACCCTATTAGGGGTGTGCGTCAATATCATTACGCCTGGAAGACAGGTTGGGAAGCTGCCTATTTCCTGGATTTATCCATTATTCGCCTTCTACGATTTCCATGAGTAACGCTGGGTTGATGTTACAATTTTTCTTATTATATTATTCGCCAATACAGCGGGTAGCTTTAATTACTATTACCTCTATTTGCGAATACCTACCTACTTAATAGAATAATTAAGTATTTACACTACTTATTTATAAACAAAGAAGCTAATTAAAACCCGTCAGTTCTGGTAACCCTGCGACTCTACCGGCGCCGGCGTCGGAGTGAAAGCTCGTGACGTCATACTTGCACCGACGGCGCGCGCGCACACGCGTTGCACAATACCCTAATCTCTTCAGGATATTGAACGAAACAAAAATATGCTAAGTTCTATTATACCTACTAAAATATCGAGAGCTGCATGGAACCCTTGAACGCAACCAAAATAACTGCATAGTAAATGATGTTCAGAAATACAAATTACAATTTCTTTAGTCAAGTATAGTTAAGTAAGATTGCTTTTAAAATCTCTAGTCATAGTTTTAGCGCGCACCAAATGAAACTGAGCTAAGACTTTCATGGCTTCGTGTTTTTCTCTCCACAACATTTCTTTGCTGACTGAGATTAGAAAACACTTGGCAGAAAACTTGTTCCGGAAGTCCCGTAGAACTAAGTAGCTATTGTTGTAATAGCTTGTAATAGCTTGTAATAGCTGGCATGTCTACTTCTATGTGATTTTTATAAAAAAAATATAAGTAGTTTTATCACAGCATTTCCGGTCTATTATTGACCCACACTGCACTTTTTAGGGTTCTGCATCCAAAGGTTTGAAATACTGAAACTTATTATTGAACCCTATTACTGAAACTTCACTGTCGGCCCGTCCATAAGTCTGTAACCAGGCTATTATCCTGTATTTCTATTGTCACTAAACAATAATACTATGAACGTCTGAATTAAATAAGGGCGGCTCTCATACAAAACAGTGTCTTCTTTTTTTGCTCACTTATCTCTACAATGTTAGAACTCATGAACGACAATTGCAATAGTTAACAGTTTTAAATAGAATATGTAAACAAGCAAAAAAAAATAAACAGAATATTTATATCTAAGATGGCTTTTATAGGTATAACAAACGTAAATTGTAGTCAATTTGTATACACAATGGTACGAAACCCTTCGTGTCGGATCTAGACTCACACTTGACCGCTTTTTCTGTTTAATGAGCATGGCCGTTTGCTATCAAACTAACTAACGTTAAATTAGTCTTTCTCTTCGAAATATTTGTACCGGAAGCAGGAAGTGATTAATTAACTACGTTCAGGTTTACGTAAAACTGTGTAGGCATAACATCGGTATTCAATAATTCATTACCCGCATCGATAACAACTCAGGAATTTAAATAAAGAATAATTCCCACGTCCTGTGAATCTTCTGCATTTTATATTCATTGTTTCAAAATGAGAATTAATATTAACAAACACTACCTACCTGCAATTATCTTGTTCGTATTTACGTAAGAAACCCGCCTAGCCGTTTCATCCGCTACCTAGCGTACTGCATGTTTTTCCGGAGAAAAAGCAGCCCTACTATACTAGGTAGGTAAGGTACCTTGCTAACTATCCAACTTTATTAGAAGAACGCCAACCAGTTCCATTTAAATCAAAGCAAATGGTTATACCTACCTACATTAATTTAAACTTCTATTTTTCGTACTATAATAGGTACTAACAAATCTGTAAGGGACACGAATGATAGAAAGGATTTGGCTGGCGGTCAGAGGAGGCACGGATTGCGCAGAGGCTCAGCGTCGTATTGAGGCTCACCTGTAGCTTATCTTCGTCGATCTTGGACTCTGCCTGGTTCAAGGTGTCGTCGTCTTCGTCTACCTGAGTAGCTTACGGCCAGCGATGGTAAAGGCTGCACCGTGCAACATGCGTGCATGCAGCATGAAAACTCGGCAGCTGCTAATGTGATTTATTCTCGTCGATCTTGGACATTCAAGGCGTCGTCTTTGGTCTGGCTGGATGGCTGGCGGCCTGCTATGGTATAGGATGCAACGTGCAACGCATGAGCGCTCGGCAGCTGCTCAGAGTAGTATTGAGGCTCACCTGTAGCTTATCCTCGTCGATCTTGGACTCGGCCTGGTTCAAGGCGTCGTCTTTGGTCTGGCTCGTGGGCGCTGGCGGGCTGGCTGCCTGCGAGGGTGCAGGCTGCGCCGGCGCCGGCGGGGCTGAGCCGTGCAACGCATGCGCGCTCGGCAGCTGCTCAGAGTTCGCGTCTAATTCATCCTATAACAGAAAAATGTTGTTATACTCTGTGGAGCTAAAATAATAAACCTTAACTAAAATACTTAGATAACTAAAAGATGAATATTTATAATTATTTTATTTACTAAACCAATAATACCAAACATGCTTAGGCCATTTAAAATTCTTAAAAAACACATTTCGTCTATTTTGTCCGATCGATAATCCATTAGAATTAATGCATTGACTCTCAACTGACAATCAAGCTCAGGCTGGGTGACATTTGGATTTTGGACAGTTCTTAGGTATAGAGTCTGTGCGGAAAAAGAACCGGCGTGGAATTTGGGGGCGCTTTTGGATCTTATTATGGCTTTGACATTTGTCGATCGTGGGTTTCTATGTAAAAATGAATACGTAATTTTTTTTCCCGCGCCGGTTCTCTTTCTGCATTGGCGGTTCATGAGTCTAACCGGACGTGTGTTAGACTGTACTTGATTAAATCTAAAAAGAAAGGGAACAAAAGTAATATCGTAAGGATTTAAGTTACTTCTTGGAAAGATATTTCAGCCCTCGTCTCTAGTCTCTACAGACTACAGAAAAATGGTAATTGAGTCGCAAAAGTTCAAACGCAATTTTCCGCGTAATCGCTTTTTGTGGATTGCTCGTTCAACACGATTTTAAGAAACCTTACAAAATATAGTTATTTCTGCGACAAATTACAAGGTAAATCGTTGCCGACATCGCCGCTCACTTTAGCGCAAAAACCATCAAAGTGCTCATCGCAAAATGGCGGATGCCTTTGCATGTAGCCTCATAGCCTGGCCGTTACGTAACGTATGCTTCGGCTGCGTGTAGGTATCTTCCTACGTTGGCAAAGATTCGTCATTGTTCGTGTCAATTGCCGCATTCTCACTGGCTAACCACTGGCAGGCACAATCATGCAAAACGCTCAAAAGAAACATCTATGTATCTATAGGAAAAGTGCAAGGTTGTCGCTTCACCTCGGCCCCCTGCTTTGTGTATTGTTAGCCGACGACGTAAATCGTGAGACTTTCGGAGCTATAGACATGTTTAGAGCTTGCCTTCAGCGTAAATGGTTGACAATATGTTTTGACCTCACTTCCAAAAAGTGCTTCCCTTCAATGGCTTTGACTACCTACGACAGTTCTGTTGTGTGTTACATTACTTTGCAAGATAAATCCAAAGTAAGAACTATGTTATGCAGTAAAGTGCAATAGGTACCTATTAAGTAAGTAGGCAACACTTTTTCAGCTAGCTACTTAAATAATAAAAAACTACTAGCTGACCGTAACGAACTAAGTTAAGTTTTTTCTTTGTGGCGTAACAAAACATTTGGAACTAAACTAACATTCAAGGATGTTAGAATAACAAAATATTCATAACAATTATAAGTTTAAGGTTACTATTAACAATTTAATTGACTTTACCAAATTACTCTTAATAGCGAACTAGTTAACTCTTACATTTTCCAGTCATTTGATACGAAAGCAAATATGAAATACCTACTAAGAGCAAGAAAAATAATGTTCCAAATGGTATTCTCGGAACTCGGAGTTCTTTGGGAATCCCACGCCACCTTATAGATAAACACACGCTCTGTTTATATTAAAATTCTGTTCACGAAACTGATTTAATTCTAAAAGGTGTTCATACTGTGGCGTGTGATCTTATTATACACCGCAATGTTTAATGTGGTCGTTCATGCCAGGATAAACCATTAATTGCTTCGATTTTCAGGAAATTCTGTAAAAATTTTAAGTAACAAAGTGAAGTGAAGGAAAGAGAAAAGATAGACCGTGAAATTAGGCGTGACTCCACATGTACGAATATGACTTAATTTGCCAAAAATTGTTATTGCCATCATCTGAAGACAAGCATTACGAATCCATTGAGTATAATGTAACAGTATGACTTCATAGTATAACTTAGCAAAATTTTTCCGCGAAACATTTGCGCCCTGATGATGATCGAGCCGCATTTCTGCACGGAAGTTATGCTTTCATCTCACGTATCGTATCTAACCCTTCGTCTATCACGAGGCCTACTTTTGATTTTTCGCATGCGAAAGTCTACTACTAGCATTGCTTGTTTCATGTGTTATACTTCTGAAATCGGCTCTTATCAATTCCGACACATCCTAGACATATCCAAATTTAATAGAGTAGAAAGTGCGATGAGAGTATTTTCAATTTCTTATGTACCTATTACAATATCGCCATTCGTTTATTTAATGTCAAGGGTTTGTGTGAATTAATTAGGGTATGTGTGAATAGATTTGGGTAGTAAAACGTGTGATATAAGTACAATTACTAGCAGATTTCCACATGCAAATAATTCAAAAACTTAGAGGTCTGATCAAAAATGTTAATACGTGTAGTTAGACCATACGTTACAAACTTCCGTGTACGAAATCGAACTACGACTTTTCAGAAATCGTGCTCCTGAAACATCTAGATCTAGAGCCGTGAAAACGTGGTGCCGACTGGCGTCAGCTATCGAGGGGCAGCGGACCGAGAAGTGTTCGCGACCGCGACTGATAGAAAACGCCGATTACGTACACTATTGTCGCATTGTACGCCAACACCCACAACACTTTTACTGGCTTTACGAAACATTTTAAAACGTTTACAGATGCCGTTGCCTTTCAAAGAGCATTGCGTGGTAACAAGGAAATTGCACCTCTCGCAGACGCAGAAAGCAATCAGCTCACTTGTCTTGAGTAGAGAAATCTAGGCATTTGGGTTTTGTGAAATGCCTACGTATTTATTGCATTTTGTATAGCCTCAATCTTAGTGCTTTGATTGATTTCCCAAGGATTGCCCAGATTTTATGTTGCAAAAACAATACGTTGAAATACCTATCACAGCTTGTACAGACAAACTTTGACGTCATATCAATGTGAACCCATTAAGTACGCGGGTTGATTGTCTAATTTTCATCGACATCGTCATCAACTCATCAGCTTCATGCCGATACCGACTTTTTGTTTCGAAGAGTCGAAATCGGTTAATTGGCTTCAACTATCAAAATGAAGCATCTGCATCGGGCGAATAATCAACCCCAAGGAACCGTAAGTATCTACCAAACCTAACCACAAATTAGCTTTCTAATACCCTGACATCGGAAAGACACGTAGCCAAGTCTAGACGTAACCGATTGCACCTACCTACATACGAACAAAGGAACTTATATGGTCAATGTCCCCCGACGTGTGCCGCACTCGCAATCGACCGCCAACGATTGATGGCCACCGATGGCCAAGAATGAAACATATACCACGCCTGTATCGCTAACGGGGTAGGCAGAGCATAAACAACCATAAAACGGCCATAACGCCACGCCCGGCAAAAGTTTGAGGGTCATGTTTGAAGACCGTATCACCAGTGAAATGTCTGTGACCTAAAATTGGAATACACATGAAGCCTCAAATCTCTTAGTCACCTCTTACGACACCCACGGTAAACATAGATCCGAATGGGGTGATGCTATAATAAACGAATAACCCCTTTGAGCATGACCACGTAAAACTACAAGAGAAACCCATATCGCTGAGTGGAAGGAGGTGAGAGGCGAACCTTTATTATGCAAATACATTTTTGTATGAATATGCAAAACTTTTAAGAACAATTTTGCAACTCACAATCATTGCCTAGCTAGATGAATCATTTATTTACATACGTAATTATTTGCGTAATTACTATTATTCATTAAAGACCAAAAAACACAATAGCTAGCTAGAGACCGAAGAACAAAAAACATCCAAAGGTATTTCCAAATGGGCAAAAAGTGGAAAACGAATTTTCAGTAGTCATCTCGTCATAGTCAAGAAGAAAACTAATAGATGAACGCAAATTAAACGTTCAAATCTGGACCGCTGCATAATTAAAGCGACCTAGACGGCTCTAAGCATCACTTGCAGCTGGCATCGCCACCCGTGCGTGAAAAATTGACGAGGACCTGAAGTTCCGAGCCAATAATTAGCCGATGTCGGAGCAGGGCCTGGGGGGGCGAGGGTGGCGGGGGGGACAGGGATGATTGCAGCGCGCGTGCGCGGAAAATTGCCCGCTTCCGGCACAAACAAATGTGCCTGTAACTGGCTGTAATGCCACTCGTCTGAACGCCACACTCGCTCGGAAACTGCGATCATTTCAAGAACATCATTGTCCTAATGCATCGCGTCACTGCACTGTCTACTTATTTCTTTAGAGCGACACCTTCAAACTTGATTACGTTAAATAAATAATTACATTGAAATGTTAAATGAACTTAATTGACAAATATTTAAGAATCTTGACCTATGCCTACCTTGAATAAAATTGCTCTGTCAAATTGATTTATTTCTATTTGGTACCTAATTCCAATGCCTGCGTTTCAGATACTTGATGCATAATTCCACCTTCAACTGTAGTGTGTGCGGGAAATCATGCCGCTCCCGCGTCGGCTCATATATAGCCACGAAAAGTCTTGCCTCAGAAACTTATTAAACCATCTGTCACGTACGAGACCAATCAGTAAGCACCGATTTATAGCAAATAGCTAAGAGAAGTGGTTACTGAAAACAATCTAGAGTTTAGGCAATTAGATCATCTATCAATTATTTAGATTTTCGAAGCACGGGCCGTTATAATTATAATGGTTTGAAAACAATGAATCTATTCATAGGCTAGTCATCCGCCGAATCAAAGTGCGTCGGAATGTTTGCCAGGCCAAGAACGCCTTAATTTTCATACAATTAGCCATGGGGGCGAACTCAAGGACTTTATGCTTCTCAAATGTTTACATTCTGATAGGTCGGTTTACAAAATATTATTGTTTCACCTACATATATTTTTATTACACCAGAATTGCGTGGAATAGAATACGGTAGAGTTTAGTCTTTAAAATGTAACTTAATTACAGTTTTTTATAATGTCACACCCATAAGTTAAAAATATATATTTATAAGCTTTTAGCAAGGAAAACATTACATTCAATAATTCAGTAATATTTCGTATCGTAAAGGGTATTTTAACCCTTTATAAAAATAATTTACAATTTGGTGTACAGGTTTAGAAGAAAGCTTACGCAGAGAAAACGTAATAAATATATGCGAAGTAACGTAAAAATAAAGAGATTGTTCCGCAATCCACTTAGACACTCGAAAAACAAAACGTGAAAGGAACACGGGATACCTACAAGCACTTAGCATAACAAAGCTCAAAATATGAGAAATGTATGCTGCGAACAATAAAACAGAAAAGAAAATAGAAAGTCCCCTCTTTTTGAAGCTCAAAAACAATAATGTCTCTACCTCTACATGGATGACAGTGTAAGTAGTTCGACAGTTTATTATTGTGAACTTTTTTATATGCAACTGTTTTCCATATTCATGAGGCCGTCCTATCACAGATCGCTGGCACGTACTTTGTAACTGTTCTCTCTGTAGCGAAAATTTTTAATCATACCCGTTTTCGCTACAAATAATTGCCGGCGGGGTATACTTTGGCTCGATATTACAGTTTCTAGCGAGTGAGTGTTACATTCGAAACTTATGCCATGTATGGCGAGGAGATGCATCGTTGACCCGGGGTCGATGACCCGGTCTGCCGGCCACTTTCGCCACAGATACACAAACATAATCGCAAAAGTGGGTAGGTCTGAGTAGGTAGAGTCATAAGCCTCTACCGGGTTCGACCTCTGACTTGACTACACACTCGACTCTAGTCTCAGACCGTCTCCGCTCGATTTCAACATCAAGATGAGCAATAATTGTTTTATACTAAATTATTACTACGAATTAGTATGTCGTAAAGTTGCATGATTTATTTAGTAGATTACTAACATACATTAATTTTAAGCTATTTGCTCTACCTACATTCAGTATCGTTTAGTTACCTTTATGTAATAAATGTTTGTACAAAAACTAAATCAATTTATAGTTAGAAAAGCGAAAAGACAAAACGTACAAAGATTAAATGCATATCAAAAAGCATTTATAAATATTGTAATTCACAAGAAATGTGAACACACTGAGACATGATCATATAACGCAACATAAAATTGCAATACCTACTCGTACCTGAAGTAACCTGAGAAATAGTTCACGAATTTTGTTAACACTTATTTGCACTTATCTGTTCTATGTGTAGATACAGGGTGTTTGGCGAAGAAGTACAAAAATTCTTTGTACGGTCGTGAACGCTCTGACTAACCCGCAAAGGGTGATATATGTATGTATGTATGTATGTACAAAAATTCTCAGGACGTGTTCTAGGTGTAAAATTGAATAACTTTTCTTGATAACTTTTTGTAGAAACATAGATAATAGAATTGGACTTCTAACAAAAAACAAAAACATAAGATTTTGTATGTGATGGTGTTTCGTTTTCATATTTTAGCAAGAAGTTGATAAGAAAAGTGATTCAGTTTTATTCTAGCACACGTCCCATTTACACTCCTCTGCCAAACCGCCTGTATAGTATAAGTACCTACGCCCAGCCTGAATACTTTGTGCCAATTGAAACAACCTTCCATTACGACGGACACTGTCCATTGAACTGTACAATATTTTGCCACCTTTATTCTCCATCCCGCGGTCTCATCTGGTCTATTTTTACAATGAAACGACATATTTATTCGCTAAAAATAGCCACATACATAACCCATATACTTAGGTGACAACTTCAAAACGTACTCCTAAACATCTATAAAAAGAAACAACCACACTTTTCAGCGTGATAAAGAGCTTATGGTGAGGGGAAAAACCAGCACCACTTCATGAAAAAATCATATAAGAATGTGATTTTTAGTTAAGTCCTTCTACCTATTCTTTCAAACTATATCTACATGAAAAAGTAAATCTACGTACCCGTGTCTGAAAAGCAATTACGAACTCAGTTTTCAGCAGTAGTCAGGCATTCCGACTGTCGCAAAAGTTCGGACTGAAAACGTAAACTGTACGACCTCTGAATTGAGTAACTGAACTAATCACACACAGAAACGTAGGCTACTAACACTAACAAATATACGAATCCACCTCGGTATCAATTACAGAAAAATAAAGTTTTTAACCGTCCTTTTCATTTATTGGGTAGCTTAGCAGGATTTAGGTCAAAACTTGAAAATATTATGAGCAAAATTTCAAGATTTCTTCGTAAACAGAAGCCGCCTTAGTAAAACAACACCAACAGGAATTAAAGAGGATTACTTACAGGCATTTGATTTCAATTCTGGTTTTTGCCCGAGCTCTTTCAGTATATGATCCTCTTATAATTTGAAAGCTTAAAGGAAGTTAGACTTGAAAGGGAGCGAAAGTGAGGTGTCAGGTTACTTTTGAATTGGTTGCCAATGACTGATTGCCCTTTACTTATCTGACAGTGCGGTACAAAGATGGGTAAAGTTTTACACTTAAACAAATGGGGATTTGTTTAACGAGTGGCGAGCCTCACATTGTACTGGACCCTGTTCCGATGTGCGGTGGATGACCTGGTTTTAAATTTAGGTCATAAAATCTTGACTTTAAAAAAAAAAGAACGTAAGACGGACGGATAGAGGTAGGTTAGGCACACTCCGTAAAGAGATGCGTAGTATAACAACCAAAGAAAGGAAGGGCATGTGCGCAAGGAATCTCGAGAGAGCAAGTCGGAGCGAATGCAGCACCGGAGCTCCGGAGGCACGAAAACCGCATCCGGATGCCGCAGCGACGTCCGGTGCCAGTGTGAGGGCTTCCTATTGAACTAATCCACTGACACCGGCCAGCATTAGAAGAATCCGAGAGGATATTATGTTTATTTCTTGTAGTCCATTGAGTTTCATCTTCAATGCTGTTTTGAAAGTATGGGAATCATTTTCCAATGTTATAAAGATTACGCAACAAATGATTTGTAACGGGTTTTACAAAAGGCACTAGCGCAGCGTCGCAAATTCACAATATTACTTGAACCCTTTATAGGTATTGGTTCATACGACAGAAATATATCATTGCATGTTCTTGCCAATGCAACTATACTCAGAAGTCAACACCGCAAGATTTGCTATGTGAGTACTGGCTGTAGTGTTAGAACCGCGGCATTGTGTAACATTTATGAAGAGTTTCAAGGTGAGCAGGTCGACTCTCCACTCTAGGTAGTTACAACTGTAGACTGTCAGTTCACCATGAGCCTTTCATATGTAAAAATTAACCTTATTTCGTAGGCAAAGGGACGTGAATCGGCCGTCGACGACCGTTCATCAATTTCAAACTCGGAGACGGATTTTAGAGCCCCGTGTGCGCGCATTTATTACTCAAATCACTTTATATAAGGTTTCTGATAGCCGTTTAGATACCTATATAAAGCTGTAATCATATTCATCCTAGGAATTTAAAACTTGAACAAGTACACCGTAATGGTAAATAATAAAAAAGATCAACTATAGATACCTAATCCTGTTTTTACGTAAATCATCTTTTCTGATGTGTCTAATAAGTTAAATGACAGGAGATAATAGTTTTAAACGTTGAAAAACTCTTAAACCAGAGAGAGATAGAACTTTATATAAGTTATCGGCATGTATGTAGAGTTTTGCCTCCGTTCTCTTTGTAAAATTTAGCTTGATACTTGTGACTTATGACAAATCCACACTAAAATAGAAGTAAACAAAGGAAAATTACCCATAAGTTATATATTTTTCAATTTACCGAAGCTGAAAAACGCCACAGGTATCTATAGCACATTACATTGGTACATTTTAAGCACTATAATAGGCAAGTTCTGAATTAAATCATCATTGCCCCCCTCTAAGTACGAGTAAATGCGCCTCTAACTTAAACAGGTTACTTACTTATTAATATTTCCTCTACACATTCTGCCCAAATTTTTCTCACTTGTCTTGTCTCCTTCGTGTAAATCAAAAATACAGCAATTTCGGGATCGTAAATTACCGGTATAATGGAGCACAATAAATTACCTTATTATAACCGTGATTACGTGTACCTAAGTACTTGAGGTTACATAACGAACCCTTACATAGCAGCACAACGTGACGGATGGTTCAAATTATGTTTAATTCCTCACGATAATGATCAGAGGTTCTCATGAACACAAAAAGGTCAACAATGCAGTCCAAAATAAGCAACAAGACTGTGTGTTTCAAGGTTAGATATACTGCCAGACTGGTAAGATACACATTTCTGTAATAATTTTAGAGCTTTATTTTTATTTTTATTTCTTATTTTTCGAAATTAACGGAATCTTGTCTTCAACGAAACTAGGCGACCAGCTGACTTATAAAATAAACTGAAGAGAGATTTTTTTTAATTTAGCTTCGCGTGGTCAGACCAAAGGTTAGCATTGCTGTAGTTTTATTCTATGTCAGCTATGTCATTCTTGATACCAATTCAACGGTCGTATTAACGGGATATGCCCGATATTTCCCAATGCTACACAGCTAACTAGCATGCTTGCCATCATAGGTATATATTTATATCATTCAGTAGATATAGACCGATGTGGCGCAGTGGTAGTGCGACTGCCTTTGACGCAGACGGTCCCGGGTTCGATTCTCGGTGGGTCACTCACAAAGTTGATATTTATCACTTTGTGAATTTGTTCCCAGTCTGGTTAGGACATTGCGGGCTGAACCACCCGATTGTCCGTAAGTAAGATGGTTCCGTGTTTCGGATAGCACGTTAAGCCGTAGGTCCCGGTTGCTGTCTATGATCACTTAGACGGCGGTCGTTACACAACCATGTCAGAAGCCTGCTACTTGTAGAAGGCGGTTGAAAAATTCTGACACTAGGGTTCATCGGGTCGTTGAACGACTTGGTATCCCACACGAAAAGAAAGAGTAGATATAGCTTAAATATACAACTTACGCGTAACAAAGCATCGTTTCCATACGCGCGTCCTTCCAGCGCGAGCTCCTTGTCCAGCATAGCATCCAGCTGCTCGAGCTGGTGGCAGGAGGCTCGTGCAGCCACCCAGCTGGAAGCCAGGATGAATGAGCCCAGGATAAAGGAGGCAGCCACCACCGTCAGCGCCGCGATGCGGGCGATCTGTACCGATGAGGAAACCCTCTGACGGTACGCCTGCGGGAAAATGAACTGATTAAAATTTCACTGAATAAACACTACGGAATAGAAGAAATTCATATTATAAAAATGGCTTTATTCACTCATAGTTGATGTGCAACTGTCAAGAAAATTGCAAATCATAATCTTCTTTTTTTTATTATACCTCTATTAGTTCCATAGCCGCAGGTAAACAATGATTTTGAACTGCAGTACGGCCCTCATAGCTCAATCCTGTTTACCATTTACACACTTTTAAGTACCTACATGACGACATGACGTTGCTTCATAGTTTTAAACCGTCTAGCAATTTACTCACAAATACTTGATATCTACCTACCTTTTAATGCTCGACCTTATAAATGGACTCTAAAATGAGTACCTAACTCTAGCCCTATAGTAAGTGTTTATAGTTTCAGTGCAGTTATTTGCATAATGAATGAGTTTTCATTCGAGCTTTAAGACCTGTGGGTATGATGGAACACAGAAACAGATGGAGCGAAAAAGCTCATATTACTAAAGTTATCTGTAATAAACATTCGCTTAAAGAACGAGACTTACGGAACTTTTATTACCCTCAGCTCAATCCATAGTGGCGGAAGGATCAAGCTGCACAACTTATACACAACAGCTATAGGTGCTATAACAGAGACTTTTACCGTTTAGTGCCCCACTAACTTATAGATCAGTCTGCCTCCTTATTCAAGTTTACAAAACTATAAAGGCCAAACTTCAACCAGTCTAAAAACAAAATATGCATTATTCGTGAGTAACTACAACCACACACAATTGTCTTTCACGCAAATTGTAAAGTTCGTATTTGTAATACTCTCGCTTGAAGACATTTTTTCTCACGGTTAGGTAAGAGTTCGTTGGCCACACTGCTATTAGGAAATCAACTTTAGTTTAATCGATTTTGGATAGAGTCAGGTAATCCATTAGTTTTAAGTAACCAGCGAGTTCAAAAAGACCTCAACGCGACGTTTCATTGAAGTTTGAAAACAATTGAAAGTTAACGCTATGATAACTGCGACGACAATTTCCGCAAAAGTTTTACACTTTCTTTTACAATTAAATGAGGGACATTTAAAATTACGCAATTCTTACAGCACGTCATATAAAGGCTACCTTACGACACCGGCTGTGGTAAGCAGTGAGTAGCCGTAGACAACTCGTTATAGCAACAACATGTATGTAGTCAAATGTAGATACGAAATTTAGTGAAGAACTGTAATGCCTAGAATAGAGATATCAGACTTTGCTGTTTTTAGCATGGTGTAGTTAATGAACCAGTGGTGCGGCTAAGATGCACCGTTGCGCAATAGCGGCTTCATGAGGGGTGGGGAGCGCAGTGAAAGTGCTCTGCTTCAACGATTGCATTTAAGAAATCCATCATCGCGTAAAGTGCAAAACAGCAAAACAATAGTGATTATAATCTTCACAGTTTGTTTACCTAAGTTGATGGCTTTAGCTCTAGGACTATACAAGTCACAAACACGATTTTATGAATACCGTATTGTGTTCTACGACAAAGACCCGTATTTACTGCTTGTAGATTTTTCTAAACCACGTCAAGCGTAAATATTTTTATCTAAATTAATGTTTTCATAATACAATACAAGTCAGTGACCGTCCTTAGCAATCCAATAACATTATTGGAATCAATAATGAAAATGAATTGCTAGCCAGACGTGCCTTAGGGAATACTTATCTAATGCACTAAGGCGTCATGTAACGTAGTGTACTCAGTAAAACAGCTTTCTAGCTAAGTATGGGCAGACTCTTTGCTAGTCTACTCGACTGACTCACTCAAACGAAGGCCTCCCACTTTACAGTTGCGAGCTACCGATCTCACG
Organism: Keiferia lycopersicella; assembly: GCA_029255805.1. Classification (NCBI taxonomy): domain Eukaryota; kingdom Metazoa; phylum Arthropoda; class Insecta; order Lepidoptera; family Gelechiidae; genus Keiferia; species Keiferia lycopersicella. The sequence continues at coordinate 7,642,636 of JARACZ010000010.1, forward strand.
ACGCCTTATGTTTATTATGTTCACGACACCACCGGTGTAAATAAAACAAATATTAATTCGGAATGCATACCACACCACATCCCGGATTTTAATATCGACGATTGTATTCTAGAGCTGTTTCATTCGTCTTTGAAAGCGATCTGGGATTTACGTTGACTCTACAAAAACCGTTGTTCTTTATTTGATTGTAATAATGAAACACTTATCGCAAGAAAAGATGTAAAGATCACGTTCTCGATTGTCAAAGCGTGCGAAGAAGTCGACAATAGCTGTGATTGATGTTTAGGATCATGGCTCAAACAAAAGTCGACACATCACGCTATTCAGCCGTTCAGCTGACGAATGAAAGCCGTTACATAAGACGAATTACGCCTATCAATATGTGGGCAAATAAGATAAGCGAGTGCAATCAGGAAATGTCACTATGATTTTTGTAGCTTTTATTCACTGCCCACTACAAATCGAGATTATTAGTCAGACAACGCCAAACAACGGGAGTTTGAAATAGAAAACCAGTTATCAAAAGATTCCATAAAATCAACTTGTTTAGTCACCGAGTGGTTTTTTATTTACATTAAAGCATAGAAGGTGTCATCAAATTGCAAACCAGTAGATAAGTATACTGATCTCACTATGGTCATAAATAACATGTAAATAACCGCGTTCGGTCCCAGTTACGTGCTGGCACCAAAGTACCTTCGGACAACATTCAGCAATTAGTCAACACAAGTGCAATAAAAAGGTGGGGATGACGACGTAAGTCAAGCGTCTTCAATTCCAAGCAAAACCAAAACACCGTTCTCTTGACAATTATTTATACAAACAAAGATGTTTTTATAAATGACGCTAAATAAGAGATATTCTAGAAATAGCGCTAGCCAGTAGCACTGACTCGGATGTGACGTAAGCGCTATTGTGTCCACTTGGTCAACTGGCCAATAACGATTTCACTCCTACAGATTATGCCAGAGCTGCACTACTGTAACTGTTTGTCCTTTGTTCAACGAGTTCATAGGATATTTATTATTTTTAACTGTGAGTCTAGTACTCATAGGTCGAAATAGGTTAGGTCATAGGTTTATTTGTTTATTTATAACATCTTTCATTGAATTTCTACATGACGGCGTCATTCATTATGGCATGCTATACAAATTATTGTCATTGGTTTGTTCTGTTCTAATTGATTTTAGTATATCTACTTATACTAAAATAGTGTAATAATCTGTAATGTGACTCTATCAAATACCTTTAAGGCATTACCGGTTTCGTTCTCATGCTACAAGTAACACTTTATATATGTTAGTCTAAAATATACGTATATTTTTGTTTTCTTTTTTCCTAATATTGGTCCGTGCGAGACTTATTTATGAGTAGGATTTGCTAACTTATTTCTTACAAATATATTTCTTAACAGATTGTAGTGTCTATATTACCGTGATATGGTTTGAATGATGAATTATCATCACAGTGTTATTTTGTTAACAAGAGACCAGGAAAGGAGTGCTGTGCAATTTTCACACACACTTACGAATTATTGTTATAGGTAGGTGCTGTGTAATGTTGGGACACTAACTGAAAATAGACTTACTTACATTCTACATACCTATCCTTTTTATCCCTTGCGAGGTATCGATATCGCAATCGTCCTTCACATCTGATACATATTTTGAAAACCGTGCTAAAAAATCATGTATGACTATAGCGACAGGATATCAGCCTGTCACTTGAAAAATGTTTGTTTACCACCTCCATAGGTGTATCAAATTCGTACTAGTGCTAACAGTGCTAAGGTCAAAGAAAAGGAATGAAAATTGGTTGAACAATACACTAGACTCCTGTGTCGTGAAATCCTAAAGTACCTCAGTCATTCTTACGACACCTGCGAGAAAGATTGGGTCAACATCACCCCATTCTAAGCCGGCATCACACGGCATACGTACGTCGTATTTTTCTACAGCGTAGACATGGGCCGAATATTCGATTTCGTTAACGATCTGCCTACCCCGCAAGGGATAAAAGCGTGATTTGTGTATTGTATTATTTAAGATTAGGCATGTTCGGCAGATTTTCCGAATATTCGGCGGAAACCAAAGCAGTTTTTTTTTATATGTCACTTTTTTATGTTAGATGGGTAGAGAGCGGAGAGGCCCTGCGTCCTATGTGAGTGTCTGCAAGAACAAGAAAAGTACTAACTTTATATTTCGACCTATGTTCCTTAGGGAAAATTGTTCAGTTTCTCAGGCTGGTTCATCCCTTGAACTTAAGCTGGTTCATTATTTTTCCTAACACCCTGTGTTTGGACATAAATTCTTGGCGAATTATCCGGCCGAATATTCAGTTGGGAAATCTTTTTACCGAAAATTCGGTTTCGGTGAAACCTATGTTTGGCCCATCACTAGTAGTAAGTCCTATTTGGATACGCAGGTATAATACGTATAGCGTCACAGGCTTCAGCATCAGTAGAGTTAATACATATAAGTTGCGTGATTAGTCGCAAAGGCTATGATAATAAATGGTGAGGGACAATGGAACAATGATTCCCACAGCCAGGTACCGAAGGCATCTGCACTTCTCGGAAAATTGTATCTAATGTTCATCGCAACCATATTTCCTTATAGGACTTTTTTGCAATGTTGTCCGTCATATAATCACGACGCGACTCATCTCAGTTATCGTGATTATTCTAGACGCGGATTTACATTAAAAAGAGCGCCTTCAATTAGACGAAACTACATTCGGAATAAATTAAACGACCTATGTTGCACGGTATTATTGAAACTGAATGCGGCGCATAGGTTCCGGGTTTGACTCTCGGTCTTGCAGACTTTAATGTTAAATCACTTTGCGAATTTGTTCCTAATCTGGTTGAGACATTGCAGGCTGAACTACCCGATTCTCCTAAAACAAATATGGTTCAGTGCTTCGGAAGGCACGTTAAACCGTCGGTGCCTATTGTTGTCTTCAAATCCTGCCTGAAGTAGGATTTTTAAAACTTTTTACAAACTGGACAACCTTTGCAAGGAAGTCCAAAATATAATGAATAATTGGACCTCAAATGGCGAATAACTCATATCCAGCAGTGACTGTCGAGACAGTAAAGCCGCAGAGTACCTCTAAAAGGTACTCAGGTAGGTAAAGAAGTAATAGTAAAAGAAGTAAAGCCAGAACAATAAGAGCAACATAATATAAATATTATTATATCTCCAACTGGCAGTCATTTCCCATCTCATGTAAAGTATTTTGAGAACCGCTGAACTACCTTTGATAACAAAATTATGTGTTGTAAGAATAATATTTTGGTTTAACTTTTAAATGGCAGTGGTGGAGTCCGTCAGGGTCACACGTCCTACGCAATAAGTACCTACCTACCTCATTTTCCTTTTACCACAAATACCACAATATTATTTTGATAACTTTACCGACCCACATTTTCATTTGTTGCAATTGCTACTACTAGATATTAGAAACTATTAGTACTTAGTAGTATTATACTTGCAGTACTTGCAGAATAAGTACTGTCACGTAAAAAAGTGCATATAGAGAGCCACCTCACATGGTTCAAAATATCTCATAAAGCATATTACTTTAATAAAATATTTATTTTGTTGTGAATGCAGCTTGTGACACTCTGCTTATAAAACTAAAAATCATTTATGTGTACCTTGGGGTAAAAAGTCGTTTTGAACCATTTGAGGGCCCTATATGCACTTTTTAACGTGACTGAACCTACTTTTATAAATAAACATAGAAATTGCCTAGTACTATTATTTTATGCTGAATTTGTTGATCATTAAAAGACAGCAAAAATCCATAATTAATAAATTAAAAGTTGCCGCGTGATACCGGATTAGGATAGCTCATTCCAATTCTATCCCGTGGGTATTGTAATTTAATGATGGGCCAAACATAGGTTTCACTGAAACTGAATATTCAGCCGAATATACTGTTAAAAGTTTGCCGAACAAATATTCAGCTGATTAAGTTTGAAAATTGACTGTCCCGATGGCGTAACGGATAGTACCCCTGCCATAGCAAGCGACGAGTACGCCGAGTGTCGTGGGTTCGATCCCCACCGGACACAAATATTTGTTAAGTAAATTTTCAAATATTTGTGTCGAGTCTCGGTGTTTTCTATGTATAATATGTATTTATTTACAAAAAAAGTATATAAGTATTCGTGTCACCTATCTAGTAACCATAGTACAAGCTTTGCTTAGTTTGGGGCTAGATGGCTTTGTATGAATTGTCCAGGATATTTACTATATTTTGATTCGGCAGGAATTGATGTCCATATGAAAACAATTCAAAACGTTACTTTATTAGAAATACCTAGATCGCGGGTTCACACTGAACCTCTCTGTTCATCATCATCATTTCAGCCGAGAGACGTCCACTCTGTTCACAACCCCTCTAACTCTTCAGATTAGAAACATTGTTTGTTTCGCCGGTTCGATGACCCAAAGCTAGTCTTGGCCATATAAAACAGCTATACTCCTTGTTTTGACATAACATAACCCACAAAACCAATAGAAAAGCAATACGTTTTTATTCGATGAAATATTCGGTAAATCTGCCTAACATGCTAAATACCGAACATGAGCCGCATATTCGGCCGATCTCTAAATTGTAATCGTAAGATGCGACTAAGGGGGCTTGAGGGTTTCCTGTGTACAATGAATATATGTCAGACGTGGCGATAGCGACCACACTTTTACGGCTCTGCCTACCCCGCAAAGAATAAAGACGTGACACTCACGTCTTAAGTATGATCGTATGTAGTAAATTTAAATAAATGAAACTGAATTTAAGTAATGCAACGCGATGTATATCTACCTAACGACCTACGTAGGTAGGTATGTAGGTAACTACCTAAAATTTTGATGATAACACATTTTTTTACGTATTGAATTTAAAAGCCAACGTTTGCATATAATTTTAAGTAATTTTAGCGCATCCGGTTGTTGCATTTTATAATCTGAAGTTTATAACATTCAATTTCTACGAAAAAAGTTATTTGTTCTCATAAGGACCTTGACGGATCACCATTCTGTGCGGCCATGCAGAACGGTAAACCTCGGAGGTATTTTGAACACAATACGGGTATCGAAATGATTGGTGATTGTGTGTCGGGTGCCGGTGCCGGTGGTCTGTGCAAAGGCCCGTGTTTACAAACAGCTTGTTATGCGTCGGCGCAGGCGCGCGCTGCAGCGCCAAGCCGCAGCCGCCGCAGCCTAGCCGCAACCCGCACCAGCCTAAGAGAAAGGCACTTTCGCGCAACTAATCGCACACCGCCGTTTACGGGCCTTACTCAGTCACTACCTTACTTAATTTTACGTCTAAACCAACCACGTAAACAAAAAAAGTTGAAATACCTACAACAATTTCCAAACATCTCCTGCACACCGAAAAGCGACACGAAACATTTCAACATAATTCTTTGTCTGCCGAACTTCCAAAGCCAACCTAACATTGCAGACACAACTTGCATTCAAATCCGAAAGTCCCGTTCAAACTTTTGTCACAACAATATAAAGCACTGTTTCACAGAGACAGACAAGTAGGTCCGCATATTAGTACGTGCCCAACATTAACTAACTAAAGCAAGTAACGGGTTCATACCGGCGGGGGCTCGGATGCGCTGTACTCGGACGGGGGGTACTCCGGCTTCATGGTGATGGTAGCCATGGAATCTGGCTGGTGCTCCTTCTCCATCACAAAAATATCTTCACAGTAAAAAGTTTAGAGTGCAATGCGTGTTGCGCGCGCGATGTCTGACGTTCGAAGTAGAAGTGCGCGCTGGTGAGTGGTAGTAGCGCACGACGGCGGCGCGAGCGCAGCGCAGGTGGTGGGGCCGCCCGCGCCTGCCAGCGCTCACTTCCATGAAGATGTCATGATTGTAGTTATGATTGTGCTCGTCTAACTTTAGGTACATAAGGTACATTCATCATTCTTGCCTTATCCCGTTCTCTTGTCTGGGTCGGCTACCTAACCTAGGGGATTTGACGTGGAACCAAGTTTTTATACAAAGCAACTGCCATTTGACCTCTTGCAACCCGAAGGCTAAACTGGCCCGAATCCTAGGTTAAGTCACATTCAAATACAATCTGAATTCAAATTTTATTTGAATATGGGTTTTATCACGATTTTATCCTTCACCGTAAGAGTAGTCGGTAAATGGACGTGAGTAAAAACACATTATTTTTATATGCCTCAAAAATGGCGAAAATGCGCTGTACAGTAAACATTCACTGTTTATAACGTAATCCCACAATTAAAACTTACTGCGCTTATGCGAAGAGGTCAATAAGATAATTGGTTATTTTAAGTATTAAACTAACTGAAATTGTGATTATACTGCTAATAAACATAATTTTAGTAATGACTCCAGTCTCTAACAAAATAGGTATAAAATGCGTATCTAGGACGACGCCTTTACGTAACCCTTGGTTTTTAAAAATTTATCTCTACAAGCCAATAAGAATATAACGTCTCTACGTAACTAATAGGCAGTTACCTAAGTTCTCTTTGCCTCTAAACCGCTCACAAAGGTATGCTCACAAAGCGGATTAGATTCAAAGCTCTTAAAGAAGAATGAAATAGGTACCTAGAAGTTACCTATACGTATTCTATGGTTATATCTACGTTAACAAACGGTATGCTCTTTGCCGTGTGATGCCGGCTTAGAATAGCATCACCCCACATCCTTCCCGCGGGTGTCGTAAGAGGCGACTAAGGGACTCGAGAGTATTGGTGTTTTATTTTAGGCGCTAGGCTGACAACCTATGTCATTATAGTGATACACATGTTTTCTGAAACTACCTTGGAAAACAATCCTCAAAAATGTCAGACGTGGCGATAGCGACCGTATTCTTACGGCCGTTAACGCTCAGCCTACCCCGCAAGGGATAAAGGCGTGATATATGTATGTATGTATGTATGTATGTATTTTTTTTTGCGGTTATACTATTTCTTCGTGTGTATTGCAATTTTAGGTGATAGGCTGACAACCTGTCACTAGGACTTATCCCGTCGAGTTTATTAGACTTTTGTCTCCTTTACAGACGTAAGTCCGTTTCAATAACTTTTGTACGAGAAAAGGATTACCATGCTATAGATACATAGACTGGCCGAAACGTAAATTATACACATACACACACACACACACACACATAAATCACGCCTTTATCACTTCCGGGGTAGGCAGAGCGTTAACAATCGTAAAATTACGATCGTTATCGCCACGTCTGACAAGTATTGAGGGCCCTTTTCGATGATACATGTATCACTATAGTGACAGGTTGTCAGCCTGTCGCCTAAAATTGTAATACACATGAAACCCTCGAGTTCCTTTTATTGCCTTTTACGACACCCACGGGAAGAAATAGGATGTTGTTATTCTAAGCCGGCCTCACACGGCAATAATAGGACAAATAAATAAATTATATGACAGACTAATTAGGTATGATCAGAACTATGAATAAGTTTTTCAGAGAACCCACCGAGGATGTGAATTTTAGATCCCCCATACACAGGAAAGCAAAGTGTAGCAGGGAGTTAATTTTTGAAACGTCGTAAATCGGTTTCGTACACGGAAGTCCGCAACAACGAAGTTTTTTATAGTCCTTGATGTTTTAATATTCAAGGGTAAGTGTGATTTTACTAGTGTATGTGGGAATCGATAAGTAAAGTAGAACGTGTGATACAAGCATAATTAGTAGCAGATTTTTGCATGAAACTAAAACTAAAGTTTCAGAAATTGAGTTCCAGGTCTAAAATCACCTAAAAACGTACTTTCTATATTTTGTCATTTGTTGCTAGGGAAAAGAGTTCCTATTTCACCTACCCAAGTCCATCATAATACCGGTCAGGCGGTCACAAGTAAAATATCCACGAAAATACGACAGACACTGGACACAATCTCAAACACCCGCCACCTTTTTTTGTCAGTTTGCAGGGTGTTAATACTTATGATTCTGAAGCAATGTCGCGTGCACTCCGAAGCACTGAGTCATATTATAGGACTGCTAATCATGTGAATGTTTGTTTTTGTCATTGCAAAGCTCTAGTTGAGTTGTCAAATTAGCAGTCGCGTCGCGGATTAACCCTAAAGCAAAGGACTGCAAAAAGAACCCAACACAACTCTAGTGCCCTTTTGAAGTCAACTGCCACCTTTCTCTAATTTTATCGTGAATTGACGAGCTCGCTTCGCTTGCGACACATGTCCATTGACTGTTTTGGTATGGCCTGCTTAAGTCTCCCTAAACAATTGAAATGTAAAATGCCAAACTCGTCTCGCTCGCAATACGTGTGATTTTGTTGTACGTAGCCCATACGGGTATACGAGTAGGTAATATAGTTGAAATTTTAAGCTCACCTTTTACGTGATTTCGAACATCTCTGATATAAATGCTGCTTGTACTTAACCCTCCGCATACCAGGTGAAAAATATATACGTCCCGTTCAAGGTCGTCTCGTAGATCCCAAATTAAAACATCAATTACTTTAAATGTTTCATTCGCACATAAGGCTTGACTGCTTTTGTTCAAATTTTAATTTTATTTTCACAAAATTAAAGTGTATAAATTAAAAATTAATAAGTCGTTCTTGAGTAATAAAAGAATTACGCAAGTATGTAGAATTTTGCTAAAAAAGACGTCTTCTGTATTTTGAGTTATAATATCAAAAATAAAAATACATGAAGATTTTTTTTATTCATAGTAAGATTTTAATGAACCATTCTACCATAAACTGAAGAGAAAAGTAGGATTAGACGAATATTCCAAAATTTAGGTTTTTGAGTTTTACTATTTTCACATAGTTTTCATAGGACTAACTCTACTTATAGTGATTAAAAACCAGAAATACTTGTGAATATCGATGAAACAAAATTAAACTGGCAGCTACTGAGAAATCTGGTCAAAAAGAATCAATGATTTCAAAAATATTCAAAAAAGTTATACTATGGGGTATGTGATACCCCACCTAGTATGCGGAGGGTTCATTTAGTTTTGCTTAGATACAATAAGTACGTTTTTTGTTTGTGTGACAATTTTTTTGCTCTCCCTAAGTGCTGTTTGCAATAGGTACACCAGTTTTAACAAAAAAATTCGAGCTCGCAATATGTTTTCTGTCCGTCTTTTTTGACTCTCCCTCACAGCTACTCAAGTCGAGCTCGCTTCGCTTGCAATACTTATTGCGTCGTGCGTGCGGCATGTTAGTCTCTCTGAGTACTGCTTACACCACACCAGTTCCACCATCAAGTTTGAGATAGAGCTTTTAAATTTTATCATACCTACTCTACATAAAATACGTTACGTAAAAATCCATGCTCCAACACGAAAAATTAAGAGCGATTCACACAGGCTAGGCGTAGGCTGCTTAGGGCATCAAGTCTTCATAATTCGCCACTGCAAGATAATTATGAAGTTAGCCATCATCATTCAAAAACATTCTCTCCCATTCCCATGCAATGAAAGGATACTGCTACTGCACTTTAGTAGATACTTACAGTAAGTACTGAATCGAACTAAACGTGTGGCTAGTTGTAGTAAAAATAGGTGGTTTAAAATATATTGGTAATTTTTGGCTGTGACTATATATATTAAAGTACTTTGTGGACAAAGGCTACGGTTCGTCTGTCACATGTTTGTCGACTTGGTGTCTCCAGCACAGCCTGCACAGCACAGCAGTCTACAGAGATAATTCTGCCAGAGTCAAGGTTGGAAAGTCCCACACGCACGGCAGGTAGGTATAGAAGATGGTCTTTGGTTTGGCGCCGCGAGCCGTAGCGGAAATCCTCCTGATAGTAGGTTTAGTAGAGTGCGTTTTATAGAATAGTTTCTATGCCGTCATGTTGGCTGTATTGCAAATGAGTGTTGCTGTATTCCCTTACCATTTATTTGTAATAATGAAAATAAATTATATTTTTTTGTTTCTTTATTTGTTTCATCCGGCGCTGTTTTTATGTCTGTGTAGAAATGAGACGTTTTCCCGCGTTAAAAAGTGGCTTATGTCAATCTCCCGCCTCTTATCTGACTAGATACATAAAATAGACACTCATATATATCCGTGTCATCGCGCTGTTGTGACAGAAAAAAACGGACAAACAAACAAACACACTTTTTCATTTATAATATTACTACGTAAATCAATAGAATACTTTATTTGTTTGAATAATCCGACCTTAGCTGGCAACCCTATTTGACTAACCTGTATGGCGGCAATCGGAACTTGAACACATCTTAACAGGATTATTGGACCCTCATTGCCTTTTTAACGTTCACAAAACTCTTTCACTTTTAGCTAAATTGTTTAAAATTCCCTAGAAACATAATGTCAGGAAACGTCAAAAAAGTTTTGGTTTCCCATAGTAAATGCAGTCAGCTGTGGACTATGCAACGAAGCTACAAGTGCAATCCTACAGGCAAAAAAGTGGCAATATCGTGCCAAAATTAATAATTAAATAGCAACACTGATAAAATTACAACTACAGGCGTGTTATGGAGCAACCAGTCTACAATTTTACAATTTACAAGTACAGCTGCCTGTAGCTTACCAGCGACAAACCATAGTGTAAATTTTGCTTTTAAAACACAATCGAGCCAGTTTTTACATGTGTTTTTCTAAAAACTTGTAAACTACAACTGTAAAAATTTAAAACTTGTGAATAATTTTACAGGTCCTCAGACGTAAGTAATTTCGTTACAAGTTAAGGATTTCCTATTAATCTCTGCGATAAATAATAAGAGAGTACTCAGAAGGCTTCAAATATGTTATGAAGTTGGAGTTCTGACTTAGAAAACAAAGAAATAAAATGAAGACAAAGAAAAGTAAAACATTTTTCTATTTCTTTATCTTGTTTCATCCCTATCTATGAAAAATTTCTGCTGAGTTTTTCCATCCTTCGCACCTAGCGCCACCTACTAAGAACTAAACGAGCAAAACATTTTTTTTTTATTTTCTTGAACAATGACATTGACATTTGATTTTTGAGTGAATGAAATGAATGAATCAATAGTGTTGTATTTCGACTTGTAAAGTTAACTTGTAATCGAGATTTTGAAGCGATACTGGCCAAGGTAGCTTTACAAGTGTCTTCATAAAACGCCTGCTACCTGTAAATTGTAACTACAAGTGTGCTACAGGCAGAATTTCGCCTGTAATTGTAGGATTGTAATTGTAGCTTTGTTGCATGAGCCACTGAACGCGATTTTGCATGGGAGGTCGAACATTTTTTGTGGTTTCCTGAAATATGTTCATAGGGGAAAGTTGTTCAGTTTCATGGTCTGCTTGCACTTGCACCCTATTAGTATTCGGGACGCTGTCCCTAACACCTTGTATTTGTTCTGAAGTATACGTTAAAAGTTCAAGTGCCACGCTATTTTAAGAAAACATAGATGGCGCGTATTTGGATACTGAATATAACTATAATGTTATCTCTTTGATCGTAGAGTCAGTATGAACAAAATAGTTCATACCTAGCTCCTGAACCGCGTTATCTATATTCACTTTTATACTACTCGTAAGAAAACCTCCGAGCACGAATCAAAAGTTTTGACGGTGTTGACAGAGAGAGGTGCCAACATAACGCCATAAAAACTGTTCGTTGTAACGCACTCTAGTGAGTGCATGGTAAATACGTACAGAGATTATTATTCAAATGACTCACTCACTGCCTTGATTCATTCGTGGAATCGACAGATGACTTGCGACACTATCTATGATTGACATATCAGAATTTGACATTTCGTGCGGTGTTTTGTTCTTATGGACTTGGCTAATTTCTGAAAAATTCGTGAATATTTTCGTTGAAACCAAAGTCGTATAACAATGGCTAACTCTGGAAAAGGCACTTTTCGACCGGTAAGCCACAAATTTCAATAGAAGCGTGAAATACCAATTAATCATAACCTCACTTTCAACTAGCGCACAAATGTTTAGCTTTTTGCTAAAAACTGTTATTAATGTTAATTTCTAGGATTCCGACGTTCATATATCGTTCGAGGACCAACAAAAGATCAATAAGTTTGCTCGGTTGAATGCCAAAGTGGACGACTTCAAGGATGAACTGAAGGTGAAGCAGAATGACATGAAGAACTTGGAAGAGGCAGTGGAGGAGCTGAGCCTCGCCGACGACGCAGACAACATACCCTTCCTCGTCGGGGAAGTGTTCATTTGCCAGAGCTTAGAGGAAACACTAGTAAGTATGAGACATAGCATACCTTTACTTTAGGTGTTCAACAAACCACAATTTTTTAAAAGTTTTTATTTGAAGTAAGATAAATTCTATTACAGTCTAGGTATTGTAACAGCCACTAGGTTTAAACAGTAGTAACCAAACCATTGCTAACTACTAAAGGATATTGTCTAATGATACCTTTTTGTATAACTTAATTCCTACACATCTTTTTGTATAACTTCATTCCTACACATAATTAACTGTTGTTTCTGTATTGCTGGGTGTAGGTATATCACAGGATAACCTGCAAACCTTTAATAACAAATATCATATTCCTACATTTGCTGGTGGAGATCACTGTTAAGTATTTACTGCTACTGACTTATAGGAACTCTTTTGTGTTACGATTGCTTACAGATTTGTTTATTTTCAGAAATCACTAGAAGATGCAAAAACAAAAAAAGTTAATGAAATAAGCGATTTGGAAGCAAGATGTGAGGAACTTAAATCTCAGATGGGTGAATTGAAGGCTCAGTTATATGGGAAGTTTGGAAGTCATATCAATTTGGAGAATGAGGAAGAATAAATTAAACATCTGCCTATACAATGTCAAACATTGATTTATTTATAATAATATTATATGCTTTTACAATAAGTACACATTTATAACAACAGAATGTGCTGTATACTTTTAGTTATTACTTCTGAAAATTAAAAAATAATATTTAATGATTCGTGATTATGGCCATGACTTGGTAAGATAAGTTTTATGACTTGCAAGTGCTTAACTTTACCAAGCCATGCAGTAACATACAGAATGTTCAACCTATGAAAATAAAAATACTAAAAACAATCTAATTGTATCATTCTTGCTTAAAAATTAAAGGCCTTACCACAAAGTCAAACATGTGTTAAAAAAATTGGTAGAGACACATTCAATACTTGTCTATTTTTTTTGTGGTAAGGCTCTAATTATCATACATAGATAAAAAAATACTGCAGGGTTTAAAAAAGAATTGTGGTTCATTATGCACGATAATTAATAAATAGTATCAATATTGCATATTCAATTTACAAATAAATAACATTTTTGCATTTTATTGATATTGTAGGTACGAAACATTTATATAAGTACATATTTAGTCTGATACTACATGACACATTGCCAAGAGCACCTATAGCCCAGCAACTTTGTGCGCGACCATCCCGCGGGGTGGCAGACAAGGTGAGGTATAAGTGAGTTAGGTACCCAAGATGTAGCGGGTAGCAGTTGGTGTAGCGGGGTAAGGAAGCGAGCATCTATCCCTCAAACATAGCAGTAACCTCGCCCCCTCCGCCGTCTCTCGCCCCTCGGTCGGGAAGGTCGCACACGAAGTCGTTAGCAGGCATAGCATGCTTTATGTTATGGCATTGCCTACTTATTATTTACAAGCATGTACAGTACGATAATGAATAAAGAAACTCGCGATATACTAGTATGAAAGATGAGATTTTATTACAACAGGCTATAATACAATACAACTAAAGATTACTTAGTATAACATTCAGATAGTCATCTGCTTTATTTACCCCAGGAAGCAGATAGTAACTGATCAACAACAATACAATTTTGGAATACTTGCATTGTCAAAAATAATAAAAATCTTAGTTGCTGTAGAGTAAGTTTCTTAGTAACAGCTTCTTGTACCCAAATATTTGTGCAATAAAATTGAAATTTCATTTGATGACACCGACAGGACTAGATCGGTATAAGGCCAGTTATATTTACAGTATACAATCTAACATCACATTTCATGTGACTAAACTATATAACACAACCAACAAAATAAATCTTACACTGGACGATATTTTAATACGCCTACTAGACGTTAAACTTTGGTGTAGGTACAATAATTTATAGAAGCTTCGTATAACACTATCACAAATACTAAAATAATAGCATCACATTTTGATCACACTAATAGTAAGTGCGAATAATAACTATAACTCTCTTAAAAATAAACTTGTATAACAAATACTGCAGTCATAAAATAAAAATTACATGATAAATAAATTGTACTAAGGGCACATTAGGGTTCAAGTTTATGCTGGTCAATGTAAACACCTTAGATTCGATAAGAAGAAAGAAGTGCCTTAAGCGGCGAAAAGAAGCGTCGGAAAGATAGCCTACCTGGGAGGCAACCATATTGGCTGCAGTCAGCACAAAATCGTTTACGAAACTTCAATTTACGAGTACCCGGGTTTAATTTTACGAATTTTAATTTCAAATACCAGCTGTGACTCTCTAAAGCATACCCCGACCAGCAAAATCGACCTCACGCGCTAAGTATGTTTGCTTCCAAGCGCGTAGATCAAGTCACACTGGTCAGTATACGGTATTCTAGTAGGTCAGTGACCAGCGTAACTTGTGCCGTTACCTTATTATATTATGCTTATCTATTATACTCCCCCTGTAGACTGGTGTTGTAATCGGAGAGAGAGTGGGACGGCTGGATGTTCCTCTCTCTCGCCTTATTATACTCCCCTCTGCAGGCTGGTATTTGAGTTGGAGAGTGAGTGAGACGGCAGGATGTCCTCCTCATCGGTGTCGCGGTCGTTGGTGATCCTGATCGCCTGGTACCATTGGTTCGTCAGGTCTGTCATTTGACTCTTGCAGTCTTTCAGTTCCTGAAAATAAGGTTCAGATTTGCAAAATACTTGGTTAACGAATAAATGTGTGAGCAAATTCTGTGGCTATTGACTTTACAGTTTGTTTTATTCTCTTCTCTGTACTCATTATTGCTTTCAGATACGGTATATTCGTACCTCTCATACAAAATATGTCCATGTACGACACCTACTAGTATGAAAGTTTTATTTATTACGGGAACAACACAAAAGGAAAAGTAACTTACTTGGTGTGTGAACCTTCTAGTGAAGAACGGCGTCAAATATTTTAAATCCAGCCTCACGAATCCCTTCAGTCTCGTTGCATGGGAATAGTTGACCTGTAAAATAAATACATCGAAGTATGAAGTACAAGTATGTATAGAACACTTCAGATCTAAACTTATGAATGCAATATTGTTTTTTTTTTTACCTCTAGTTCCTCCTCAGTGATTTCAGACAGATGTTCGGAGTCAATGGCCTGTCCCCATTCTTTCGTCTTTGACAAGCTAACTTCCTTCTGTTTGCGTTGAGACCGCGACCGCTTCACTTTCTTATTAGCCTGAAAAGAGATCAGAATATTTTGTATGAGTTTATTAGTAATAAACAGTCAACTAAATTTGAGCGAATTGTACTAGGTTTCAATATGAAGTTTGCAATAAATGAACCGACACGTTTAGATAGTGGAACCTGTATCGATAACATAATTCATAATACACGCGGATCCAAAACTAAAGTTCTCGAATTTGGAATATCCGATCACACAGCCCAACTTATAGAATGTCCAGTAAAAAAATACTGTACGTTATCTACTTGGTACACATTAAAGCGTGATTTGAGTGAAGAAAATATGATAAAATTTCAAAATTGTCTGGATTGTCTAAAATTTACTGACGTATACTCAAGTGAGTGTGCTAATGAATCTTTTAATATGTTTTATGAATACTTTAAACTTTTTTATGACTTGTGTTTTCCCATAATCAGAATAAGACATACTGCAAAACGACGACCACGTTGGTTGTCCAAAGGAATAAGGCTGTGTTCTAACCTTTTATGGAAATACAGGTTGAATCGGAATAAAAGTAATAGAAATATATTTAAAATGTACTCTAAAAAATTACATAAAATAATAAAGTTAACCCAAAAATCTCAAAATAACTACTATATTGCTACGGCAGAAAATAAATCGAAAGCTAGTTGGAGGATAATAAATAAAACTAAACAAAATTTTCCTACAGAAAGTATCTTACAAATAAAGCATGACAATAAACTTATACAAAATCCCAAAGACATTGCCGAAGCTTTCAATGATCATTTCACCTACGTAAATCCGCATCCTCCTGTTAATCACAGTAGTACTAAACATAATTTAAAATGTAATAATTTAGGTTCTTTGTTTATGCGTCCTGCTATCCCATTAGACATTATTAAAATAATTAAAGAATTAAAAAACACTAACAGCACTGGTTATGACGAAATACAAACTAAAGCCATTAAATCTGTTGCAATTACGATTGCCCCAATTTTATGTTACATTGTAAATTTATGTATTGCTGAAGGTGTATTTCCGGATAAACTTAAAATATCAATAATAAAGCCTCTTTTTAAAAAAGAAGATCGAGAAGACATGAAATACTACCGGCCCATTGCTCTTATACCTATATTTTCTAAAATATTTGAAAAAATAATCTATAATTCCCTAAACCAATATTTTGAACACAACAATATCTTAGTTAAAGAACAAAAAGGTTTTCGAAAGGGCAAAACAATTAACATGGCCATATATGATATGTTATATAGAGTTTATAATCGGATGGATAAAAGGTTACCTATGTATGCTTTATTTATGGATCTGACGAAAGCATTTGACTACGTCAATCATAAAATACTACTTGAAAAATTGGAACTGTATGGTGTAAGGGGTAATGTTAACAACCTTATTAAGTCATACCTAAGTGGACGCTCGCAACTTACACAAATCACCAAACTTTGTCCGGAAACTAAAACGAACACTGTATATTCTTTGGAAAGAAAATCTGTTCAACAAGGCGTTCCACAAGGAAGTGTATTGGGCCCGCTATTATTTATAATATATATTAATGACATTATTTATTCTACCAAACATGACATGATATTATTTGCCGATGACTGCACTGTGCTTTATGACAACAAATCTGACATTAATAATAGTATTAGAGATATAATTAACTGGTTGACAAACAATAACCTACAAATAAATCTTGACAAAACTAAAATCATTATTTTAAACAAAGAATTAGGAAAAGAGAAATAACCAGTGAAATAACTTATAATGGGGAAGTTATTGGGGAGACACATGTGACCAAATTCTTAGGGTTACATATAGACAGTAACATGAGTTGGTATACGCATACTGACAGCATATGTAGTAGATTGAGCCAATCTTCCTATGCATTATACAAGCTCAGTGAAATTGTGAATCGTGAAACGGTATTAATGGCATATCACAGTCTTGTAGCATCCGTTCTAAGGTACGGAGTTATTTTCTGGGGAAATTCGTCTGGCGCACAAACCGTATTCCTGTGTCAAAAGAGATGTATAAGATCTATCTGCAATCTGAGACGTACTGACAGCTGCAAGCAGCACTTTATTGACCTAAAAGTTCTGACATTACCATCTTTGTATGTTTATGAAGTCGCTATATTTGTCCGTACAAACGAACATTTATTCCGACGCTTTGAAAGAGCTAGGCGATGCGACCGGTACCGCGCTCATCCTTGCAGAACAACATTATTTCACAAAAGCGTGTTTGCAATGGCGCCACAAGTTTATAACTCTCTTCCAAAAACCTTACGTGACATAGATAACCTGGCAGGCTTCAAGCGCCATTTGCATCAGTTTTTGGTGGAGAAAGCATTCTACTCCATCAAAGAATTATTTCATATGACATAATTAGGTAATTAAAATTATATATTGAAATTTAATTTAGGTATAAATAACTTTGACTAAATTTATTGACTACTTCTACTACAATGTAAATTTAATAATGTGACAATTTATAATTTTCAGTATTTTATTATTTTAAATTTATAGTTTGAAATCTACGTACTGTGTCGTAATTATTGGGCTAATGTATTATTATTATTACTTTCTTCTAATAGTTGTCTGCATGAATATTCATATGCCTTGTACGGTACATCACAGCGTTCTTTCTTTGTATTTTAACACCTTGTATTTTCTTACCTGTGTTGATGAATTAATAAATGATTTATGATTTATGATTTATTTATGATTAATATGGTTAGAAATGCTATCCTGCAATAATTGCCAAAATGGTCCAATCTAACACAGTCCCTAGCAAGTATTTCCAGTGTAACTGAAGTGGAAAAAGGAGTTCAAATCAACATATACACAAAAATCAGCCCATAGTACTGGAAGGCCATCGAACATATAGAACAGATGTTACTGTAACACCTCACTCTTTTTTTAAGAAAAATAACATTAGACTCACCCTTAAGAACTTCATAAGCGGCATGGTTGACCCACCGAAGAACAGAGTAGTGAACAGCACGATGATAAGAGTACTTGTTATGATGACGTGTCGCGTCTCCTCGGAGAAGCCGAGATGGAGAGATAGTGCGTACGATATGGCGCCGCGTAAGCCTGAAATAAGGAAATAAATAGGTCAAACATAATGAAACCTTGAGAGAAGCTGACTTTCAGAGTCAGAAGTCTTGCCTTAATTTGGGCATGAGAATCACATGTTGAAATTGATCTACTTTTTCTTAGGACATGTCGATAAAAGCAGAAAATGAGCAGTAGTTAGTGTTCCCTGCTTTTCCCTGAAATTTCACCAGGTTTTGTCAGTGGGTCTAATTTGTGACATGTTCATAGGTATAACGCGGTCTAATTAGTGACATCACAGCATCATTACAATGAAGTACATGATGATGGCTTACTTATCCTTAGATAGAGCTAGACCAAATCTTTCCATTTGTTATGACACTACCATTTAATGATAAGATAATCCATTTTGTTTGACTTGTACATTATCTTTTATTTATCTATCCATATGGTGTTGTAATAGTAATATTTTTTTTTTTTTTTTTTTTTTATTAGGTTACCAACAGAGTAAACATCAGCACATACATAATAAATTCTAAGAGCTAACTTAATGCTACTCTAATTATAGGTAACAACGGCATGCATTACAAAGAAACGAGAATATCAGTTAAAGTGAAATAGTTGGGTTAAAAAGATCGATCAAATTACTTAGTCTAGTGTTAGTTAGTTGTTACACAAGCTTACATTGACACATTTTTTATAGAAAATTATATATTATTTAAGTTATTTGTTTGTTATTTAATTTCAATATTATTCTTAGGTAGTACAGTGTTTTTGAAAGAGTAACAGAGAGTTTGAGAAAATGTCAAGGTCTTTGGTTTTGGACAGTGAGTTGTATTGTCTCATGAGGCGATTCATAGGTGAGAAATGCCCAAGATTGGTTCTAGATGGAATTTCTGAAAAAATCTTATGATTTCCCGGTCTAGGCAGATGATATGGAACACGAATATTGACACAACCAACCAGTGCAGGAGAATCTATACCACCATTTATTATTTTCCACAGAAAAACATTATCTAATAAAAATCTCCTGTCACATAACGCGTGCATATTGAAAAAGTTTAGTCTATCCTGATAACTAGGAAGCTTTTTAGCCATATAACAGCTGTACGACAAGTGCCACAAAAATCTTTTCTGGACTGATTCCAATCGCTTCACATATATTTCATAATGAGGGTTCCAAACAACTGAACAATATTCCAAACCAGAGCGTACTATAGCATTGTACAGAATTATTTTAGTGGAAGGGTTTTTGAACTCTCTGACATTCCTGAGCAAGAACCCAAGATTTCTGAATGATTTGGAAACTATATTGTCCACATGAAGATTAAATCGCAGCTGACTATCTAGCAAAACGCCAAGATCGCGAATGTTATCCGTAACATCTATGTTCGTACCTCCCAAATGGTAAGGAACGCTATCTAGGGCATAAATATCGGAATCTCGGAATATCGTAATATCGGAATCCCGGAGCAAAAGTTCCGATATTACGATTCCGATACTAAGTGATCAAATATCGTAATATCGGATTGAGAAAACTTTATTTGAAAACACCTGGAATATACTTTGTAAAAGACTGTGGTCATTATTATTATGTTCTCTAGACGCCCGTTACATTCTTTTCATCTCACGAGCGCAGGTTACCCGTACTTGTGTGTGTTATCTCTTTCTCTTTTCGTTTTGGACACCGAGTCGTCATGAAAAAAATGGGTTCTTACATCTCTGGCCACCATCAAATTATGCCTCGCCCACGGAATTCAGCTTGCTATCATCGATACATTGTGCAAAACCGAGCCAACGACTACTGATGAAGCTCTACCCGAACCGTCTTTTCAGCATGAAATCGAATTCCTTAACCACTCAAACTCAGAAAGTGACGAAGATGATGAATATGACGAGTCATCAATAGATTGCGGTAGATTTGAAGTAGAAAGTGTACAAGTTCGTACTGGTGATCCAAGAATGTACAAAGATTTACTGCAAAGAAGTTGATACTGAAGCAAGAATTTCAGAAAGAAATAGAGAAATGCAAAAAAAAAGAAAACTTCTATGCTTCCGTCTGATGAAATTGGTCTTTAAGGATTTGTAATAAAATAAGAAGTTCACTGTCACACAAAATGCTAGATGCCTTGTTGTTTTTAAGAACGCACTATCAAGAAAAACGTGTATTTAAAAAATAATTTTGAGGCATTCAGCCACTATTTTTCATATTTCTGATAATTGTTTTTTTATTATTGTTGATTTTGCTTGCCTACTTTGATATTAGAAAAAGTGTATTAATGTTGATTTTAAGAAAGTTTAATAATTAGTGATAATAGTAACGAGAAATCTGTGATTTTGTGCTTCTAAGTTCCATATTATAAACGATTCGATCTATAAACTGTCTTTTTTTTTTCTTTATATACCAAAATATATCCCTAGGTTATAACCCAAAGTAATAAATAATATACTTACGCGTAACTGATAAAAAACGCGTGAAACTTAATTTTATGTGCAATTCCGATATTAATACCGGAATTCCGATATTGAGATCTGATATCGGAACTCAATATCGGAATTGAAAACCTTCCGATATTGCATGCCCTAACGCTATCTAACCGCTTCTTTTTTCTTGAAAAGAGGACGTGATAACATTTATCCACATTCAGACTCATACCATTGATGTCGCACCACTCTACTAACCGATTTAAGTCGGCCTGCAAAAGACTTGAGTCTTCAGGGGTCTCTATAACTTTGACGAGTTTTAAATCATCGGCAAACAAAAATGGCTTAGAATGGAGAAAACAATTACTGATATCATTAATAAAAACATTAAGCAAAAGTGGCCCCAAATGTGACCACTGAGGTACACCGGAAACAGCAGGAAAAGGATCAGACTTGTAACCATCTATTACTACACGAGAGTAACGATTTTGAAGATAAGAAGTAAACCACATAAGTACACTACCGGAAATACCATTTAAATGAAGTTTTTCAATAAGAACATTGTGTAGGACTCTGTCGAAAGCTTTACTAAAGTCTGTATAAATCGCATCAACAGATTGTTTTGAATCAACAGAGTGGCATATATTATAAACAAATAGTAGAAGGTTTGTAGCTGTTCACCTTGACTTCATGAACCCATGTTGGTTTGGCGACAGAATTTGATTAAAGTGATCAGTTAATAGCGGACATAATAACTTTTCAAATAATTTGGCAAACACCGGAAGTATGGAAATTGGTCTATAATTCTGTGCCTTTTTATCGTCTCCAGACTTCAGCAGCGGAACTACAAGAGCCTCCTTCCAGTAAGATGGAAAAGTACCTGTGGCCAACGATCTATTAAAAATATACGTTAGAGGTTTAGCAAGAGCTTTAGCACATTTAGCCGCAAATATGGAAGGTATTCCGTCCGATCCTGCACCCTTGTAAATGTCCAATCTTTTTAAAGCTTTGCAGACAGTGTGGGCATCAAACGACAAGGCGTTTATGAAATAATAAATATCAAAAATAAATTGTAACCCTGGGCTTGTACTGTAGAGTAGTTAGACTATACTTGCAAGAATATTTTACAGCTTTACAGTTCTTTATAGAATTCTCTTGTAAACATATTTTATCACTACTCATGAATTATATTTGCAGTTACATTGGACATGGAACTCAGTGTTACTTTTTTTTGCATTATGTGTTACAAGGCAACTTACTTTCACATTAGCTTGTAGGTACAGGACAATTGAGCATAGCAGGTTTATAAACAAGGTCATTTAAGCTAATACTTAATCTTGGGTTATGGCAGAAACATAAATAGTCAATAATAACTTTTACATTTCTCAAAAATAGGGCTACTACAAATAAATACTTTGGAACTTACCACTGAACCACATGATAAACATCATTTTCTTGGTGATCTTATGTTCCCTGAATTTGTTGCAAAGTAGTGCCAGTGGGAAGATGTTGGCAGCTCTTCCCAGCAAGCACATGATTATGCTCCACACCACCAGAGCAGGCTCCACACGATGCTTGAAACTGGAAGCAGGAATAAACAGATTTACTAAGATCAATTTACATGGCACATACAGTTGCAACTTTTAGAAAACAACCTTGATGCCAAATTCAATCTATTGAACTATTTAGATGAATTTATGTTTTGTTATTTTTTGATAATATCTAGAAAACAGTTCCAGTTCATTGGTATTCAGTATCTTTACTATTCAGATGGTATTTACTCTTACTAGGATTTTTTCCTACAAAGATTAGTTGAAAAGTTTTATGTTACCTGAATATAGCCAATCCAAGGTAAGCAAACACACAGGTTTCGGCTATGAAGGCCAGTGTCCGCATAGTTTGCTGCATGGTTACTTGAGTCACTGTACTCAAGTTAAAATGGGTGTAGTGGGACATCACAATCCCACAGAACAGAATTGCCATGATTCCTGAAATACCAGACACAATTAAATTATATCTAGGATATTTAAATTGAAATAAGGAAAGACATGAAACAGTAACATTTCATAACTAACCTGATAAGTGAATGCCTTCAGCCAAAACATATGGAGCATAAGTAAACACCAACATCATTCCAAATTCCAGAGAAGGATTCTTGCGAAGATCAACATGCTTCAACAGTAGAGCACTTACTAGTGCAAACACCACTCCAATACCAGCTGATGCAAAGAACATCAACCAGAAACGGTTAATGGCAGACAATATTGCTTCACCAGTCGACATTGTTGGGTTATTTGAGTCCAGAACAGCAGTTGTGAGGACTATGGCAACAGCATCATTTAGGATACTCTCCCCAAACACTAACATGTTCAGCACTGGATCTACATCCAGAGCATGGAAGATTGCAACAGTAGCCACTGGGTCCACAGCAGAAATTAAAGATCCAAATGCAAACGACTCAACAAAACTCAACTTATACACAACCTGGGCTAACCCCAGCAAGTATATTCCAGCTCCAATCACAAATGCTGAGATTGCAGTACCCACAATGGCAAACAGTAATATGGACCCAATGTTTTGAAAAAAGTTGCCTTTATGAAGATTATAACCAGATTCAAATATAATGGGCGGCAAAAGGACTAAGAAGAATGCAGTAGGTGAAAAAGCCTCCTCTTTCCTCCAGTTAGATATATTTCTAATGGACAGAACATTGATTAGCATACCAATAAGTGCTCCGAGAAACACAATAACAATACTCTCAGGTAGATAAGAGAAACCAGTTTGCAGCATGAGATGGATCAATAGGATCCCGAGCGCAAGAATGCAGAGTACGAAGAATATAGCCATGGAGCTGTTATGTTCATCTTCTGCTGAACTTTTAGCAGGTAGAGGAGCGGCATCTGAAGGATTTACTGTCGTGTTATTGGGTACGGAAGGCTGTGTTGAAGAATTGGACGGGCTTGTTTCTACATTGGGATTCTCACTGGTAGAGCTCGTCAGATTTAAAGAATCGGATGTTTCAATGGGCACACTCGCTTCACTGGAGCTGCTTATATTCTGAACCGGATTCCTCTTCGCCCTCGATAATTTTTTCAGTGTTTCTTCATAGTTATTTGATGAATAACTGAATTTATCCAATGCTTTCGGACCACGTAATGTGTCGATATGCTGATTTGTGTCTTTCGTAGGCTGTACATAGTCACTATTAATTAAAGTTATAAAACAAAATAAACCAAGCCACAGAACTTCTTTCCTTATACTTTGTAACATGGTTATTTATGCAATATGTTCTGCAATAAAATATTTTTTCTGGAATATTTCTGGTCCACTCTATCGATGTCCTTCACCAAAACAGTCACTAGTCATAGTCACTCACTCACTTACTCGATTCGATTGACAGATGATGATCAGTGTTGCCAAAAGATTTTGCTCGTTTTCCAGGTTCCAAGCATCCATGTTCCCCATCTCGGTGTTTCAAAAGTGGTTTTTGACAAGGAGTTGCACTGATACTTTTTGCAAGGATACTGGTACTTACATATATATAGAATATAATATATTACTTAAATATATATAGAATATAGGATATAGACGGCTACCTACAAAGGCAGATAGGAATAAGAAAAAAGTACCATCTGACAATAAGTATGTAATGCGGGTAGCAACACTCATAACGACGCTCCCTCAACGTTCCGTTCGTCTACGAATTTCAGCTAAACGAAATATTTTTAACTTTTAATTTATTGGTTTACTGTTTATCACAAGATCTATTTTTAGCTGGAAAAGGTGCACTAATTGTTTTATAAACTAAATATCAATTTGTTGCAATGTGCAGTTGTAAGACTTTCTAACTTTACACATTGTCAAATTACATACATTACGTAAAAAGGTACGTGTAGTCGTACTGTCAACAACCTAGCAACCTGACCAAGTAAAATTGTTCGCGGACCTATTATGAAACTATCGGATCTCTCTTTTTCTCTTAGCAAACTTCAAAGCACACTAGCGCTTTAGGATAAATTTCATTTGTTGTTTTTATATGGTTTTTATCCATTCGACTGCTATTTCTTGCTCAGTCGGTGGACTTTATTTTTTTAGTGGAATAGAATTTAGTACAATGGATTCAGCTTTACGTGAACAAGTAATGATAAATCAATTTGTATTAGCGGCAGGATGTGCTCGAGAACAAGCAAAACAACTACTTCAAGCCGCGCACTGGCAATTTGAGGTAAATTTCCATTATATGTAAACAAACAGTAATCATGAAATGGCTGCTACTTATTTTGTGTTTTGCAATAGCCTTGGCTCGCATTATAGGTATACGTAACATGCTCGTGTCTCTTTCTAGCTCGAAACACTGCAGTATCATTAGTTTGAGACATAAATATGAGCGCCTAATCAACAGATCAGATGAAATCTCATACACTTTATTATTATTTATTTACCATTATGATTACAATGTCTACCCTGCATGACACGATATCAGCAAAATAACACGCACTATTGGCGGTCTATGCTCTGTACATCCGTATGACACAGTATCTAATGAACAATAACAACACCAACTACCTACCTTCTATTCAATCTGTTCATCAGGAATATTCCTTGTTTTTGTATTTAAGCTTCCTATCCATATCATACTACAAGGTGTTCCTGTGGTTAGTTTAGACCAAACATTTTATTAAAATCCTACCCTAATACAAGGTTTGGCCCAAAATGAGCAAAATATTTTAGGAATTTAAACCATACCCTTGAAAACTTTGAAAAAGGAGTGATGTTCATAAAGTGTGGCAAATCGCAATATAGCTTCTTTATTCAAATACACCCATGATGTAACAATACAATGGTATACAAAACTTAAGACTGTGTTTTAAAACAACACATTAATAGAACTCAAGGATAGTACAGTATGTAAAAAAAGTACTGCGTTCCTCTAAACCCAGAGTGTGTAGGTATAACAAAGAGCCTAGAATACTTTTCTCTTTTTATTAAACTATTCAGCCATGGATAAGACCGCAACAAAGCGCACCTTTAATTCAAGTTCAGCTCTAATTGTACCACTATAATTCTTAAAATGCACTCCTTAGGATGTGTACAAACCTGAGCTGTGCTTGATTGTACTGCTGTAGGTTCAACAATTTGGATTGAAAACTTTTTAAAATATATTTTTATTTTACACACACACACACACACAAATCACGCCTATATCCCTGACGGAGTAGGCTGAGCATTAATGACCGTAAAATAGCAGTCATTATCGCCACCTCTGACAAATGTTTGAGGGTTGTTTCAGATAAGTAGTGTATCACTATAGTGACAGGTTGTCAGCCTGTCGCCTATTTTTATTTTAATTATTTTATATTTGCTATTATCAATATTAACAATGTTGTTAGTATAATTATTAGTCCTGTACATTATTACAATATGGTTTATAGTTAGTTATCCATATGGTAGAAATACACTACAGTACTTTAACAAACATGCACACACACATATATCACGCCTTTATCCCTTTCGGGGTAGGCAGAGCGTTAACAGCCTTAAGAATATGGTCGCTATCGCCACGTCTGACATTTTTGAGGATTGTTTTCCAAAATTGTTTCAGAAAACATGTGTATCACTATAGTGACAGGTTGTGAGCCTGTCGCCTAAAAAATTGTAATACACTAATACTCTCGAGTCCCGTAGTCGCCTCTTACGACACCCACGGGAAGGATGTGGGGTGATGCTATTCTAAGCCGGCATCACACGGCATACTGTAACAAACACCCTGTAATATAACTGAGACATAGAGATGAGAAGTCTAGGTACTTTTTTTACTTGTAAACTATGGAAGAATTTATTGAACAACACCATCAATGGCCTATGCAACGAAGCTACAATCTAGAATTCTACAGGTGAAATTCGATTTACATTGCGTAGCCGGTGGGACATTATAAAAGCAGGATTTTTGACCCGCTACGCAATGTACATCGAATTTCACCTGTAGAATTGTAGCCTGTAGTTTCGAAAAACGAGGCACAAGTAGTAATTACAATTACATGTAATTGTATGCTAGATTAGGTAGAGAAAAGGTCCCTGTTTACTAGCATTGGCACTGAAAGTTGTCAAAAGGGGTTTCCTAAGATGGCCTTACTATAGTGAACAACAGAAGAAATTCATCTCTAGATATGTAAACAACCTATGTAATCTAATCAGTAAACATGAAAGAGGCTAGTAAAACTAGGTTGCTTCACTTTTTCCAAGATAATTTTGATAATCTGTTATTATATTGTTATTAGACTATAATTATAAAAAAAAGTACATCTCCTTATTATTGTGTGGGATACCAAGTAGTCCTACAACCCAATGCACACTTGTATCAGGATGTTTCAACTACCACCACGAAAATGTACAGTGCATAATAATTATGTAATTGTATATTGCTCTATATTTAGGTTCTTTGTGTTTTATTGTGTACAATAAACAGTTTGATAAATAATAAATACAATAATTGAGTACATAATATACCTACCTATTTCTTCAATATCATAAGATACTGCAGGGTCATGATCTATTTTATTACTACTGTCTACATGCATATGTATTTATGTATAAATACCACACAAAGAAACTCAACTAAAGAGGTCTTTTCTCTTCAGATTCTATTTCACTAGAATTCCAAAATCAAACCTGGACTTTGTAATTTGCAGACCGCATTGTCAATATTCTTCCAAGAAGTAGCCCTTCCATCAGGAGCCAATGGCGTAGCCGCACCACATTATCGACAGGTAATTTATTTCCTTCCCTAATCTTCAAAAAAGACCCAAGGTGCTTTTTTCCGCAAATTGTTCAACGGAACTATTAAAAGGCCCATATTCTCAAGGACATTCGTGGAGGTTGTTTAGCCAATATGTGTTTATTTATTTGTTAAGGTGTACTATATAAAAATAGTTTAATATATAAAATATCCCTCCATCACATACATAACTACCCACATAGGGACCTAATACAATGTATGTAAATTTTACATACACTTAATATAATAGGGCCTTACCACAAAAAACTTGAACGCATGCCTAGCTTATTTTTGTTGTATCGAGTTTTATTGTAAACACGCGTTCGACTTGCGTCTAACTTGGTAAGGCCCGTATTGGCTAAACAACCTCTACAAATTTCGTGGTGTATATGGGCCTTTTAAAAGTTCTGTTGAACAATTTCTGGCAAAAAACACAACTACTTTTTAGTAGTAATACTGGGATGGCTAGAACTAGTCCTAATGGGAAATCCTATCCTAATTTTGAATAATTGTTAAAATAAGCAGCGCATGTTAAAATTCTCATGCTCAGGCGAAAAACCGTCCACACCGACCGCGCATTGCGCGCCGCATGCTGCGCGCGGCAGTGAGCATCTGAGGTTGTTGGTTCAATGGAGACCCAGCTTGAATATGTATAAATATCCTCTTTTGAGTAATTGTGTTTTAATTTTTATTATATTTTAGCTGGGGACAAAAATTATTTAGTTCTTTGAAGTATTCTTATCTGCTACATACAATTTACAAACGTCTGTACATAAAGAATTACGCACTGAAGTAATAGTACACAGTGCGTCATTCTTCATATTAGAGTTACAATCAGTAAACTCTGGATCAATTACCCTTTCCACTGTCGTTATTCACAAAACATGCTCCAACTAACAAACGCCTTTGGTCCAGCAACTGATGACGCCGTGCAATACTCCGGCGACGCCGCCCAACTTCCCGGACGCGCTGGCAGCGTTCTCGCGGCTGTCGACGACGGGTAGCCCGGGCGGGGGCGGCGCGGGCGCGGGGTGCGCGGGCGTGGCCGGCCCCGCGCCCGCGCCGCCGGTCTCGCCGCTCGCCACGCACCCGCCGCCGCCGCAGCACGCGCAGATGCAAGTCAACGCCTTCGCCGGATCACCAAACTCGCAGAACTATTCACCGCTGTCCTGCTCAACTGCTGTAAGTAAAGGCTATGTTTACCTTATACAGAAGATGAAAATCTTCCAGTGAGCCCTCTCTGTCCACCAAGCCGACCGGAGTAGTTCTGATGACCCGGGGGACAGAACATTATGGACCATGACAAAAAAAGTGAACAGTCAAATATACCGGTTTCGCCACATATCGTTAAGTAGTGAACGCTCTGCCTACCCCGCAAGGGATAAAAGCGTGATATATCTGTGTGTGTTAAGTAGTTGGGTGTATTAAAACTCATATCACAACAGGGTTCAATGTGGCGTACCATGTGGGAGGCCTGTATCTAGCAGTGGACCTCTATAGGCTGAGGTGATGTGATAATGTATGACAGATTGAGATGTGATCATCTGCAATACACGCAAATCCTGCTCCTATAGAAGCGCGAACGACACTTGAGTTCGGGTGTGATGGGGTGATGCTAATTATACCAAAGCAGCCGTGGATATATGCAATGGGATAGGGTGATGATAAATTATATCATACTCTAGTAAGCAGCATGTTCAATAACTCTGGAAATATAATTATGTGCAATTATGATTTGATTATTTTGTCTATTGGATATTTAACCACTATTTTGATTGTTACAGGTATGCAGTGAACACATGCCAAGATAAATTGCAAGAGTTAGTTTAGTAGCATCTATAATTTATTTTTCTAATGGTGCGCATTGTGATCTGTGGAACTGTGTATGGGAACGTATATCACTTTACATCCACCCCTAAAGCCCCCCCCACCTCAGCCCCCGCGGCGCGTTGC
The DNA here is from genome assembly GCA_029255805.1 of Keiferia lycopersicella. Taxonomy (NCBI): domain Eukaryota; kingdom Metazoa; phylum Arthropoda; class Insecta; order Lepidoptera; family Gelechiidae; genus Keiferia; species Keiferia lycopersicella. The sequence continues at coordinate 7,672,215 of JARACZ010000010.1, forward strand.
TGGACAATATTCGGGGTGCTGTAATCAATCATGTTAAATTACATATACCTACTTATAAAATATGTATTTATATTTACAGTGGTTTCAAAAATTATGCACAATTACACCTTTGAACTGTGTTACATTTCGGTAGGTACATATTTACATAATCAAAATTTACTCTGTGATCCTAGGTTTTGGTAACAGTAAGAGGTAATGAAATCAAACATAAAGTTGACTTTAAATAATAGGTGAAAATGATTTTGAAATCAATGTTATTTTTATAATTTAATGTAGGAGTTACATATTCAGTTCTAGATATGTTTCATGGTTTAACATCTAGACTAATACTTGATTTATTTGCAGTTTGTAGCTTTGTAGTTATTTACATAAAATAAAAAAAGACAATATGTTCATACATTTTTGTTGTAAAGTTGGTTTGAACAAATCCATACATTACGTTGTGTTACAGTAGGTAATACTCAATGTGCATGTCCTTGCACAGCAATAGTGTTGTTGTGTACGTCTGTCTCTGTCTGACTATAGTGTACAGCATGTTGTGCAATTATATTTTAATCAACTCGTTTCATGGAAACGACACCCAACATAATATTCGTAATAGATGTATGTTAGATTAGATGACTGAAGTGGGATATCTTGTAATCATTTTTTGCTGGACCTTTGCAAGTAGCAGCGGTGGTCTAAGCAAGCAACTTGTTACACCGACCTGAGTAATCTGTTATAAAATTTTGCCTTTATTATTATTTAGAGATTTTACAAAGTAATTTTTTTGTAAATTGGCAGTGCTCAAGATGGTTTTATAAAAAAAAAATCTCTCGTACATTTTGTGACTAATGATGTATCAGATTTGGAAGTAGTTACTTGCTATACTAGCTATTTATAATTGTTAAAAAATGTATATAAAAAGAAGTACCTGTCACTTCATTTTCATGATCATGACTATCTAGTTAATACATGAAGTTATGGGTTTGATTACATTTGCATCGACTAAGTAATTAAATTTGTACAGCATAAATAAAGCGTAATAAGTCATATAATAATTACGCGTTTTATTTTACTTTACAACACTATTTGAACTCTTCAAACGTAGTTCCTCTTTAGTCTGATAAGTTTCGGTTGACTTAGTATTGAGGCTCGACGGCGTGCGGAGGCTGTGCCCCATCTCCTGAAACATAACTTGGAACTAAGGACTTTCTGTTTGTCACTACGAACCGAAAGTACCTACCTATACCTACTCACTTATACATCATATTTAAGTGCAAGTGTTGGTCTGAGAGTGAACATTCTGTATTAAGTTGTACTTGTGAAAGTACTTATGTATATCTTAAGTATCACACAGGGACAGGGGGCACACTACAAAAATAAAATGAATCATCACCTGGAAGTTAACAACTTCCCTAAAGAAAAGGAACATTTAGTCGTAACATGACGTCTTTTTATTTAAAAAAGTTATCTAGTTTCTTAGTCCGATTCTGCTCAGTCCGACTGAGCAGAATCGTCAGACACGAAATCATATTATTTTGAAGGAAGGTGGACTTTGGATATTAAGTTTAGTACGTACCTTAGAAAACAAAGATTTCTCACATATCCATAAAAGAACAGCTGTCCCGAAACTCAAGGTTAACACAATGACAAAGTAGCCAGAAAAGTACGTATAAGCTTCGCATAAAATTTCACTCCACCACCAACCATAGCCTAACACATGAAGCATTGCGCATCTTCATCAGAACCGGACGACTTCAGCATTGGCTTCATCAAAGAGTATAAACTCGGATGTCTCGCTATTTATAGGTAAGAGTAGGTAGACCAATATTCCACAGAAGGGTAAAGTAAAATGTTCGTTACAAAGAGTTATAAAATGTATATACGTAGGTCCGTCATTTATATCACAACATTCAGGGATAACACTTGGCAGGATGAATGACATAAAATACTCTATGAAGAATGACGATACAGAGAAAACCTATGGAGAACACTATTCTCATAGAGAACTTTATTTATTTATTAATAATATTCGGTATACACGATGTAAGAGACGGTGTAACGAAAACTTTGGAGGCGTGATCAGACCATGAAACTGAACAACTTTTTCTGTGGGGGCAATGTAGGTAAACAAAAATTTTTTTTTCGATTTCCCATACAAAGTCAGTCAGCTGATCAGGAATTTTGTATGGAGGATCGAAAAAATTTTTTCGTTTCCCAACATAGCCCCCTAGAAAAAGTTGTTCAGTTTCATGGTCTGATCACCACTGCAAAGTTTTCGTTACACCGTCTCTTACACCCTGTTTGGTATTCATTCGGTATTCCTTGGTGGTGTGGTGATCCCGAATCTCCCTGACACAAACTGACTTCATCTTGGTCGGTTGCATTGGCACCACTATTTACCTACCTTTTACAGGTTACATACATACATACACATATCACGCCTTTATCCCTTGCGGGGTAGGCAGAGCAATAACGGCCGTTAAAATACGGTCGCTATTGCCACGTCTGACATTTTTGAGGATTGTTTTCCAAGGTTGTTTCAGAAAACATGTGTATCACTATAGTGACAGGTTGTCAGCCTTTCGCCTAAAAATTGTAATACACCAATACTCTCGAGTCCCTTAGTCGCCTCATACGACACCCGCGGGAAGGAGGTGGGGTGATGCTATTCTAAGCCGGCATCACACGGCATTATGGTTTTTTACAGGTTATATGGTCCATTTTTTTTAACTATTTTGTTCTACATATAGAAAGTATGTATAGTCACTGAATGAAAGTTGTTTAGTTTCACGAGTAATTTCACCCTACAATATTTGCGCCTACGCAACGCTTATAAAAGGTATTTTCACCGGGTTTTTTATTTGACTAACAACGCCATCTATTGAGACTTAAAAATAACTAACGAGCTCGGTCCACCAGCTACTACGTACCTAAGGGTTATTGGAAGTAGTAAATTGTGCTTGTGTTCCCTTGCGGCGACCGCACATCTCACTTCCATCACATGTTCTTTTATAAAGTACTGGGTGGGATGACGAGGGTAAGATTTGAAAATTTATTGTTTATCACACATTTTGAATCATGGCCTAATAAGATATTATTTTACGGCTTTAATAGGCTGTCCATGGTCAGCTGTTGCGATTTCGACCACCGCTTGGCGCGGCAAACGTGGTAAGTGCTCGCCCGAAGCATACGGTAGAGCATCACAAATATCATAATTAAAAAAAAAAACAAAATGTTCATGGAGAGCTAACATAGGAATTAGAAAAATACAGCATTCAAAATTTTGATAATAAGTATATTGAAACCTACTTTACAAGGAAATTCAATTTAGGTACAGTACACATAATATTACATTGTTCCTATCTAAGACTAACTAGAACCAACTTCTTACACATGGAAGTAGAAAGCATTCATTACAAATACCAAATACACACATAGTTCCATTCAGATTTCAATTACATATGTTGTACACATTATTGTTATTATTTATTAATTTCTTATACAAACATAAATGAGAAATATCAATAATCACACATAAAAAGATTCCAGTTATTAAATTCATTTGCTCTATCAAAGTATAAACATCACCAAGTAGTATGATGCACCACTCAGTCACACATCATACTCATCACTAATCAGTCATAAAACATTATATTTTGACTAAAATATGCACTTCTACATTATTTAGAGTTTGTTGGACCACTTTCTCCCTGAATTAAAAATTGTGATCAAATATACATCATTTCAGCCATTGATGACATCTTTTTAGGTATGTGTACTAATGTTTCAAAGTAACTAGCCAATTCATCAATAGTGACATCACAGGGGGGGTTGAGGGCTTGCTGCGAACAGCTACCAGCTTGGTTTATAGCCGAGCTTGATTCTCTACTGTGGATAATGGGTGGTAATTTGGTCCTCCACCACTGATTTTCATTTGGCTCAGGACCCATTGCTGTGTGCTCATTAGTACCTGATGATATCCTTAATTGATTGCAGTTATCAACAAGTGCACAAAGACTCATTATATCTGAACTCTCTCCAGGCGATAGTAACTTTTTACTGCAAATATATGAACATTCTTCCTTTACTGTAGATGTTGGGTTATTCACTTGCAATAGTCTCAGAATTGGCTCTTTCAGAATTTTTTTATGTTTCTTTTTACATATTTGTAAGTTCTTTATCTTTTGTGATCCACAACAACATTTGATTTCCTGGCAGGTTTTTGAAAATAAGTTCTTTTTCTGAGTAGACAGACTTTCAGGAACAAATGGATTTTCTTCTTTGATTTTAACAACTTTTACAGGTTCTATCTCCAACTTGCCCAATTCAACTCCTAGGACTATGTCGTCTTTAGCCATCGTGGTATATTCTGTAAAAGAAAAATAGCACGGTGGTTTTATTATGTTGATAAATAACATTGCAGCTCAGCTCATAGGGTGTAAAATTCTAGATAAATACTGTAAATCAAAGCAACTTAATACACATCGCGTTTTTTATCAAAAACGACTGTGTGGTAACAAAAATAGAATGTTTATTTCCAAGACAGTCATCTGATCTACAAAATGCAAAATAACACAATGTGGAGATAGAGACTATCAGCCAGTACCCGTTTGATTTCAACTTTGTATCTTACCATTATTTGTGCAGCTCGCATGAATTTCGATTGAAATACGTCGTGCACTTTTGTTAACAATAAATTCTACAATTAGGACAAAAAGACAACACAAACAGCAGACAAAATTCGAGAAAAAGTGGAGAAAATGATGCGTCATAACAATAATCCATAGACAACTTTTTTTTTCCTAGGTTGGGATACTAGCTAGAGTTGCGGAATCAGTCAACAGATTGATTTGATTGATAACTTTGTTTTTTTTTTGAGGTGTGCGCTGACGTACGCAATGCGCAACCTTTTTTTTCATAAACTGTCAAATCGATGTCAGTCAAGGTTTCATTTTGCAGTATTATTTGTGAAAGGCGTTTATGTTAATATTTTCACGGACTTTCTTCCCTGCTGTTTGTATATAATTATTTATAACTTCGTTAAGTTTGAATTTACTTTTGAATACATAATTAACATAGTTTTTATTGTGTTCATAGGACTCCGGTATTCGTCTGTGAGTGCTGCAGACGTTGGAAGTGTATTGATTTTCACATAATCCGATAATGGAACCAAATCCTGTAATTATCGCTGCTACTGCGAGACAAACGGCATCGGTGAGTCCTCTCCACTCTTGCTAATCAAAATATATGGTAACTTTAATGACAACATTGATAAAAAATTATAACAATTTTTTTATTATTTTTCAGCTGATCTTTTTGCACGGGCTTGGTGATACTGGGTCAGTACATCATAAAAAATAATCGTCCCAAAATGTGGTGACAAAATTTATAATGTTATCACATCAAATTCTGTTTCAGTCATGGTTGGGCAAGCACTATTGCGGCAATTAGAGGCCCTCACGTGAAGGTGATATGTCCGACAGCGTCGACGATGCCGGTGACGTTGAACGCCGGCTTCCGCATGCCGTCTTGGTTCGACCTCCGCACCCTGGATGCTACAGCACCTGAGGATGAAGAAGGCATATTGAGAGCCACAACCCTAGTACATGCGCTGATTGCAGATGAGGTTAAAGTACGTAATTATCAGTTATCTTATCGCGCGTTCCGTCATTACACCCAAACAACACCATTCTATTTAATATTTTATTGTATGTATTCATCTTTCACGACTCCGCTTCTATATAAACACCCAAGATGGATTTAATTATTATTATTTATTATTTGCATGCCATGCCAAATAAGTTTCCAATATTTAGGGTATTTGATGCTCTCCTACCTTAATGTATTTAGTGGGTAAAGATGAATAAACAAACCAATTGTGTGTGGCACCGGAGAAAGCCACCTGCAAAGCATTTAGCCAAATGTTTCACACATTTTTTTTGTCATGAAATAATTTTGAAAAGAAATCAAATATTACCTTTTAATCAAAACTTGACAAAAATAACTTTAAATTTCATAATGTACATTGTAAGAAGAAATGAAGATTACTTTATGTAGGTAATTTGTTCTTAGATTTAATAATTTTAAGAGATATTTGTTGCCATTCAACAAGAATCCACTTACACTCAATTTTACGCAACTCTTGTTTAGTATTTACCTTATGTTTTATTTTCTGTTTATCTTATGTTAGATATTTAAATGTTTAAGGCTATCTACCCAAAGGGTCAAATTGGTACCTTCGGGGTTCCTCCATCCAGGCTGTATCTGTATATATATTTAGAGAGTTACAATTTTCATCAATGCCATATTTCTCTTGCCCTTATAACAACAAATACAAAAAAAGAGGGCTTGTTTTGGAGGATCATGAACAGTTACAGATGGACAGATGATCACAGAACATATGCTACTGTTGTCAAACACATCAGCCTAGCAGTTCACTGCTGGACACTACTGAATTTACTGTTGTAACTATAACAAAAAATATTAAAAAGCTGAATCAAGATATTATCTTCCTCCCATACACAAACGACATGCCATTTTTACACAACATGAACCCTACATGCGCAAGTCTGATTCGCACTTGGTCAATTTATATAATATGCGAGCGTCTCACGCTAATGATCATTCAAAGACCCCTAATTTGATATTCATATCTGTGACACTTTATTTTGGAACCATATAAAATTATTAATGGTTCATTCATTACCAATAGCTAATTTTATAAATGGCTTTATTCCTCAGGGTGGTATTCCGGCCAATCGCATTCTACTGGGTGGATTCTCCCAAGGCGGCGCGCTTGCCTTGCACGCTGCTCTGACGTACCCACAACCCCTGGCGGGAGTCATCGCACTGTCTTGCTGGCTGCCGAGGCATGCTCACTTCCCTGATGGTGTTAAAGCGCCTTTGGAATTACCGGTACGTATGTACAGGGTGATACGAAATTAAATACTTTTCTTAAAGTTCTCATTCTTCGTAACGATAGTAATAAAATTGGAATGTCTTTTTTTTTCTAATAGATAAATTCTATTGCATCTTAAGAGGAAGGTCGGCTGAATGCGATTGCGCTAATGCTCATACTATGTAGAAAGAAAGAGACAGGGCGCTCGCGTGAGTGTCGATCATAGAAAATAATCGATTTAAAACTAATTGTGAGAAAAGTATATAAAATGAATGAATTCAATAGTTCATACAATTATCTTCGTATGTCCTACCAAGACACGCATACTTAAAAAACAAATATCAAACCCTCGTAGTTATTGTGATCTATTTGTTTGAAAATTAACATACATTAACAATCTTTAGCAAATTAAAAATTATAAGTACTGCAGAATTCCACCAATGGCCAACGATCGCATTTAATATTTATAAAATTATATTCCTCATATTGTATGGGTATGATAAGCTAACTGACTTAATTCAAGGCTCTTCACGGTCAATAGCTATCATTGTTTGCAACATTTTGTCTGTCAGGCAGGAAGGACAGGGTCAGTCACATTACCTATGCATTCAATCCATAAAATTATAATATTAAGTAAACAAGATTATTTCTGCCACAAAGACTATTTGAATTAATTAAGTGGTAAATTGACGCGGTAGCTCATTCTAATCTACATTGCAATCAATCAACTTTTCGTGCGTTTATGTTTTATAATAATTTAAGATTTTCATAGGTCATACTCATCATTGCATTAGGTTTCCCTCAATCTACGATACATATATAGTATAAAACAAAGTTGCTTTACGCGTGTGTCCCTATGTCTATGTATATTCATTTATGTATGTATGCACCTGTAGGTATTATCTTAAAAATACACGGATTTTTGTATAGTGTTTTTTTCCTAGATAAAGTGATTCAAGAAAAAGGTTTATATTATGTATGTATAATACTTACCAGGAAAACAACCCATTCCCACGAAAAAAATTGTTAAAGCGGGCGAGGCCGAGTTATAAAAATTAAAATTTTAGTACATATTAACTTTGTTACAATGTTAATACAAACAAAACATGTGGAAAAAATTCACGCCATCATCGGTAGTATTCGAACCCACGTCTTTTGACATGTCACGTCAAACTCGTTATCTGCTATATATACCAATTAGTACGGTTTGTCTTCAAACTACTATGAACATTTTCATTTGTAATTTCTCTAAATACCTACGATTGGTATCGTTGGATTCCTTGTGATGTCCACAATATGGAACTTTTGGTCGTAGAGTGCAAAAGTGGGGATAGAGGGTGGAGGGGGGAATCAAAGATGGCGGAAGGGCAGTTTGGTTTTTACGCTATAACTCGACATATACTATACCGATTTTAAAAATAATAATTGCGTTTTAAAGCTAATAAACTGTTGTATGTTTCGTCGATAGACATATAATACTTATTCATTATAGTTTATGAGTTATCTTCTTAATTAAAGCCTTGCAGTATATACTCTAGTTTTTAAGTACGGATTGTTCGAAAACTAGTAGTTTTTCGAAAAAAATAGCTTAGTAATAAATTATAGAGTGGACATTCAGCTATTCAAAAATGTAAGTATTATTGAACTGGACCCTGAAATCACTAAGATATATCTATTCGCGTGAACAGAGTGGTGTAGTTGCGTACAAATGCGCTTGCTATTGACGCTGCTGTCAATGTACTTTCTATATTTATAAAATTTTATTTGTATATCAGCAACTTGCAAAGAATGTCATTTCTTATGAACCCAAATCCCACCAAAAAACATTCTGTAAAAAACATGCCAAGTCTCGCTGGAACTGCTTATTTATCTTTAAAAAGTCGTGCCAAGTCTAACGTTCCAACTGGCTTTAAAAAGGATGTAGTGAATTGAAACTAGACTGAAATAATAATTTAAGTTAAATTGGTTAATTGTTTGTATTAAAAAGTATTGAACTATAATAAAAAAAAAAGTTTAATCACAATCTTGATTAAAAGACTCTTCAGAATTATATTGATTGAAACATGAAACAGAATCGATATAGCAGACGCCCTTCATACAATTTAGCCGCTTCTTAACACAAATGCACTTCGTTGTTCGGCAACCTGTCGCGCATTGGCATGATATTAATTGTAAATCTTTCATGGATAATGGAGGACGCAAACTATTCACTGTCCGTTGTCTTCCTCTCGGCGGTTGCGCAGCAGCCGGCGTGGATACGCCTTCGAGGCTACGGCCGCGCTGGCGTGGGTGCTAAACGCCGCCTGCTTATACAGGCGGGGCGATGGGGGGCACTAGGTTAAGTGCGGTGGTGGTCCGGGTGCCAGGAGGACTTCACGCCGCGGCGAGGTCGTACCAGCCGGGTGATTCCCCATTGGGGGAGGCCCAGCTAGTGCTCATCAGCCAGCGGCGGCTCGTCCCCTGGTGGTCGTATTCTGGTGGCTGTCTCGCGAGGATGTCCCGAAGCAGCGGTCATATCCGGATAAGCGGCGGGGTTATCCTGGGTTCGTCGTGCGTGCCCACGATCCTGACTACTCGACACGGAGTAGTGGATGTAGACAGGCGACGGCCACGTCAGGCTGTGCTTAGACAGCACCACCTTGAGCAGATTATCTGAGCGCTTTAGCCTCCAGGCCGCCCATGGCGTTCGTGACGTCGCCGAAGGACGACATCAGGCGCAGGATGCTAGAGCTGATGATGGGTACCGCGTCTTCGCCTTCACGGAGCGCGGCCGGAACATCAGTGAGGGCCCTGATCGCCAGTATCAGGACCTGTCTGTCCTTTTGTAGGACGGCTACTCTTTTCGTCTTTAGTCTTGGGGCCGGCTGGGGCTTCGGCTTCTCCCTCTGTGGTTCACTTAAAGAGGTGCCGGCCACTCCCAGCGGACCCGTGGGTGGCTCTTGACGTGGCTGGCCCGGCTCTTTCACGTCCTGAGGGGGCGAGGGCGATGCTCGCCTCCTCCGCTTCCTCGGCTTCCGTTTCTTCGTCGATGTTCCGTTGGGGGCGTTGGCGGCCGCCATGAGAGAACCTGCCGTGTTGGCTTCTCCCTGCGGTGCCGCTTCCGTCCTCTTCGGCTCGACGGGCTTCGTTGTCAGAGGCGCTGTACCCGCTCTCTTGTTCCGTACTTCACGGCGCAGTACGAGGCAGTCAGTGTTGTTGGCAGGGTGTGCCCCGCCACAGTTTGAGCAGTCAGCTCCTTCGCGATGTTTTCCGGTTCCGTGTTGACGCAAGCTAGTCACTGGCACTAATTTATCGCTTTTTATTTGCCAACCACAAGTTTTTGGTGGGTGTAAATTGTAGGATTAAACGCCCCTAACGGAACATCGACGAAGAAACGGAAGCCGAGGAGGCGGAGGAGGCGAGCATCGCCCTCGCCCCCTCAGGACGTGAAAGAGTCGGGCCAGCCACGTTAAGAGCCACCCACGGGTCCGCTGGGAGTGGCCGGCACCTCTTTAAGTGAACCACAGAGGGAGAAGCCGAAGCCCCAGCCGGCCCCAAGACTAAAGACGAAAAGAGTAGCCGTCCTACAAAAGGACAGACAGGTCCTGATACTGGCGATCAGGGCCCTCACTGATGTTCCGGCCGCGCTACGTGAAGGCGAAGACGCGGTACCCATCATCAGCTCTAGCCTCCTGCGCCTGCTGTCGTCCTTCGGCGACGTCACGAACGCCATGGGCGGCCTGGAGGCTAAAGCGCTCAGATAATCTGCTCAAGGTGGTGCTGTCTAAGCACAGCCTGACGTGGCCGTCGCCTGTCAACATCCACTACTCCGTGTCGAGTAGTCAGGATCGTGGGCACGCACGACGAACCCAGGATAGCCCGGCACCCGCCGCTTACCCGGACATGACCGCTGCCTCGGGACTCACTCGCGAGACAGCCACCAGGATACGACCACCAGGGGACCAGCCGCCGCTGGCTGATGGGCACTAGCTGGGCCTCCCCCAATGGGGAATCACCCGGCTGGTACGACCTCGCCGCGGCGTGAAGTCCTCCTTGCACCCGGACCACCACCGCACTTAACCTAGTGCGCAGCCGCCGAGAGGAAGACAACGGACAGTGAGTAGTTTGCGTCCTCCATTATCCATGAAAGACATACAATTAATATCATGCCAATGCGCGACAGGTTGCCGAACAACGAAGTGCATTTGTGTTAAGAAGCGGCTAAATTGTATGAAGGGCGTCTGCCATATCGATTCTGTTTCATGTTTCAATCAATATAATTCTGAAGAGTCTTTCAATCAAGATTGTGATTAAACTTTTTTTTTATATTATAGTTCCATACTTTTTAATACAAACAATTAAACAATTTAACCTAAATTATAATTTCAGTCTAGTTTCAATTCACTACATCCTTTTTAAAGCCAGTTGGAACGTTAGACTTGGCACGACTTTTTAAAGATAAATAAGCAGTTCCAGCGAGACTTGGCATGTTTTTTACAGAATCTTTTTTGGTGGGATTTGGGTTCATAAGAAATGACGTTCTTTGCAAGTTGCTGATATACAAATAAAATTTTATAAATATAGAAAGTACATTGACAGCAGCGTCAATAGCAAGCGCATTTGTACGCAACTACACCACTCTGTTCACGCGAATAGGTATATCTTAGTGATTTCAGGGTCCAGTTCAATAATACTTACATTTTTGAATAGCTGAATGTCCACTCTATAATTTATTACTAAGCTATTTTTTTCGAAAAACTACTAGTTTTCGAACAAACCGTACTTAAAAACTAGAGTATATACTGCAAGGCTTTAATTAAGAAGATAACTCATAAACTATAATGAATAAGTATTATATGTCTATGGACGAAACATACAACAGTTTATTAACTTTAAAACGCAATTATTATTTTTAAAATCGGTACAGTATATGTCGAGTTATAGCGTAAAAACCAAACTGCCCTTCCGCCATCTTTGATTCCCCCCTCCACCCTCTATCCCCACTTTTGCACTCTACGACCGACAGTTCCGTATTGTGGACATCACAAGGAATCCAACGATACCAATCGTAGGTATTTAGAGAAATTACAAATGAAAATCTGTTTCTAGAGCACTTTTGCTCAAAACTGACCGTACTAAATGGTTGGTGTACTTATCACTGTATGTTTATTAGTAGTTATTCATTGTTTTTAAACAGACAAGTTTCTAATTTTATTTATTTGCTTATTACCTATACAAGTATTGTTGAAATAGGCCTTACAAATATAGGTACAATCAATAACCCCGTAAAGGTTATAACTTGAATGCTGGCTTGAATGTTAGTTCAAGTTGATAACTAAATCCTTATATTATTAACTTTTTTATAAAAAAAAATAATATTTTATTTTTGTTCTTATCTAGGGGGCCTGGATTCTATTTTGATTGTAAATTAATCAAACCAACAGATAAATAAATATCTTGAGAAACTCACACAGCGCCATCTAGCCCAAAACTAAGCAAAGCTTGTACTGTATACATATATTTTAAGGGGCTGAGTAGAGCTAAAAACCGGTCCCTTTCTGACAAATGTCAAACTGCGCGCGTGCGAACGGGACGGAATCTTGCCGATTCAATGATATTTTCATATTTTCGATGATAACTCGGTCAAAAATAAGTTATTTGAAAATCGAAAACAATATGTCGATAGAGTATTGTAAGGCGCTCATTCTGATAATAAACACTTAATTATTGAGTGGGTTTTGTTCATGCAGTTTGCGATATAATAGATTTTTAGAGGTAACTTTACGATGTTTTTCTATCAAGCTAAATTACTAATATCATGTTTTGGAAACAATAACACTACAGCAAATATCCTGAAGATTATTACCTTTTTTTTTCGTCAGTTTTTCTGCAATTTATCTAGGGTAAAAATCACTTATAAAAGTAGCTTTTAGCTCTACTCAGCCCCTTAAATATACAAGGTGTAACGAAAACTTTGCAGGCGTGATCAGACCATGAAACTGAACAACTTTCTCTATAGGGACTACTTTGGTAAACATTTAAAAAATTCGACCTTCCATACAATATTCCCGATCAGCTGATTGACTTTGTATGGAAACACGAAAAAAATTTTTTCGTGTCCCGACTTAGCCCCCATAGAAAAAGTTGTCCAGTTTCATGGTCTGATCACGCCTGCAAAGTTTTCGTTACATCGTCTCTTACACCCTGTATATCTGCATTCATTATAATATATATGTTGCAGGGATATTAAAAAAGCCGTGATATTGAAATTTCACTAGTGCCATTATAATTGCACTGATTTATTGTAAGTTGTTTGCATTACTTACAATTTAAGGGGCTATTTTCAGTGACATTATAATTTCACTAGACCGATACAGCAAAATTTTAAGGCAGTGATATATTGACAATAGCACTGGGTTGAGAAAGCCGTTAGATTATCAGTCCGATCGCTGATTGGCCCGCTTTCTGAGCTACAAATATTTTTGCTATTGTTTATTTTGCAAATGGCGACTGATTAACTTTATTGACCAATCAGATCACGTGGAGGTTCCACCACGAACATAACTCATAATAAACCTAAATATATTATAATATCACTTTTGCAGTCTTATGAATGTGCAATATCACGGAAACAAGCCCGTGAAATTATACGAATCTGTCGTTATTGACAATCATCAGTGTAATTACAATTTCACTAGTTAAATTAAAATATAACGTCTTTGACTAAATACCTGCGACATATATACAAAACACCCAGACTCAACACAAATATTTGAACCTTGAACATGGGGATCAATCCCACAATCCACTATGCTATCTGGCCAGTGTGGCCACCTAATGATTTCATAATTCCTTGCACCTACTAAGCAATCAGGTATGATTAATGAAAAAACACAAAATCTTCCATTCAAAAACATTTTTATAAATTTATAGGCACCCAAGAACAATACAATACAAACATACCTACCTACCAAGTTACTTATTCATCTTGTTTTTTTGGACAGACAAGGTCTATGACTCCTATAAAAACGCGTTCTTTAAAAAAACAACTTAGTGGATATTTTGTTTCAGATATTTCAAGCTCACGGCGACTGCGACCCTGTGGTACCCTTCAAATGGGGCCAGATGACAGCCTCGTTCCTGAAGACATTCATGAAAAATTGCGAATTCACCACATACCAAGGACTCTCCCACAGCTCCTCTGAAGCCGAACTGAAAGATATGCGAGGGTTCATAGATAGGACTTTGCCGGCTTCTCAGTAAATACCTCTCTTTTACGTTCTTTAGAAGTATAGACTTCCTAAATCGTTGAAACTATTTTAATAAGAATGAAATAATAATTAAATCATTCACCTCTTTACAGATCCAGTGAAAATAATGTCACTTTATTAACTAAATGAATTAAGTTTCTGAACATAGCTATCCCAAGGTACCTAAATGAATTATGGATATTCATATTAGAAGTGAATATAAAATATTTTCTTGAAATAATATATTAGTAGTACGTAATAAAGATCATTATTAACAAGTAACTTGTTTATTATTAATTATGTCATTTTACCCTGTATGGCATGCGTTGTCTTAGACAATAAATTTAGGATGTTAAAGCAAATCCTTTTGCACTCTAGAATTCTTCAATTTATTATATCAATCAAACAGTTTCGCCCTTTTTTATTTGCTACATACTATATTTTTTGGATTTTATGTAGGTCGGTGTTTTATGTTTATTTAGTCTCTCGGATCTCGTTCTGTTCAACGTTTTTCTTTTCGTGAGGGATATCGAGTCGTCTAACGACCCAATAAAGCATAGTGTCAGAATTTTTCAACTACCTTCCACTGGTAGCAGGCCTCTGACATGGTTGTGTAACGACCGCCGTCTAGTCATAGACAGCAACCGGGACCTACGGCTTTACGTGCCTTCCGAAATACGGAACAGTCTTTCTTACAGACTATCAGGTGGTTCAGCTCCCAATGCCCTAACCAGACTGGGAACAAATTCACAAAATAGATACCTAAAGATCAACTTTGTCAGTAACCCACCGAGAACCGAACCCGAAACCTTTTAAAGTCAAAGGCTGTCGCACTGCCACTGTGCCACATCGGTTGTTCAAAGGGACAGTAAGGGACTTCCGATAAGTTGCCGGCAACAATCTCCTCAATGCGCGCGCCTTTTCACCTGTGGAACGCACTGGTAAGTTTGTTGCATGGGAACTGGCAACTCGCGGAGTCGCGGATCTCTCGGTCTCAAACCCCACGTGGGTGGGAACCCACGTGTTGGAAAGAGACTTCCCATAAGTTACCGGCAACAATCTCCTCACTGCGATCTCTCTCCGTCGGAAAGCTATGTGGTAAAGGGTATATCGGTATTTGTATGCCTCTGCGGCACTAATTGTGCTCTCCGCAGAGATATATAATAAATAGTTTATTTATTTTATTTGGGAAGCTTACAGCCTTAAAAAACAAAACGCCTAGGAGAAATGTCTATAAACTTTCGTGGTCTCAAACCCCACGTAGCCAGTCTGTCAACTAGAAATAAAAAATTTAAACCTGTGGAGTACCTATATATAATCTGTGGATAGTTGACAGTTGTTTTAAGACATAACCTCAAAACAAAATACAATTACGTTATTGTGAAAGGTGTTTTCTTTTATTTAGCCCCACTATAAAGAAATTTACAATGAGCAACGATAACAATGTTACCGACGACGAACCAATGAGTAAAAAACGCAAAGCAACTGACGAAAAGAGTGAGTTTTTTTTATTTTTTTTAGATTCTAATACGATACACGATACCTTCTACACTACCGATTCATTTTCGAATAATACTGCACGATTTTTAATGTTTATAATATATTATTTCAGACCAGGACTCTTCAATGGCCAGTAACAGTAGTGAGGACCAAGAAAGGAAGAGGATTAGGAATAGGAAACACAATCCCAAGTTTCGTTTGAAAACTAGTGGAGAATGTGCTTCCTTGTCAACAAGTTCAGAGAAGAGAGTACCACTCATGCTCACTGATATACAACATCTCTTGCTGCATTCCTTACTTGGAAATCTTAATCTAACTCAATCTCCGCGCTGGTATGTATTGGAAAAATGTGAGAAAATCAGTCAAACTACCTGCCTCATTTTAGAGGGTGTTTCCATTCAGCACTGGATTAAATATCAAGACAGGCTTACAAATCTAAATAAAATTTTCAATGAGTATGTTGAGATACTGACACCTTCTGTATACAGTGGATCCTTAGTTCAGGAACTAGCACTAGTTCCCCTGTCTGAGGTAGAAAAAGAAAGCCTCATTCTAAAGTATGGGAGTATGAATCTTGCTCTGGAAGTGAGGAAGGACCTCATGGTGATGATGAGAGCAGTGTTTCCAATCAGGGAAGAAAGTGTAGAGAATTTTGACAGCACTTCTGCAGATAAATTCCCAAGAACTCAATTAGTTTTGTCCGCCTGGCAACTTATTGAGGAAAACTACCCAGTTCCTTTGAAAGGCAAGTTGCAGGATGCATACTCTGATTATGTGATGAC
Source organism: Keiferia lycopersicella (assembly GCA_029255805.1). Classification (NCBI taxonomy): domain Eukaryota; kingdom Metazoa; phylum Arthropoda; class Insecta; order Lepidoptera; family Gelechiidae; genus Keiferia; species Keiferia lycopersicella. The sequence continues at coordinate 7,688,609 of JARACZ010000010.1, forward strand.
AAAAGATGAGTACAAGCCCGTCACAGCTCAGTCACCGATGTTTGGTCTAGATTGTGAGATGTGCATCACCAATGCCGGGTCAGAACTCACCCGAGTCTCCCTTGTCAATGAAAAACATGAGACTGTGTATGAAGCTTTAGTAAAACCCTACAATGAAATAACGGATTACTTGACAAGGTTCTCTGGTATAACAAAGAAAATGTTAAATGATGTTACAAAAAGACTTGGCGATGTCCAAAATGATATAAGAGAACTTTTACCTGCTGATGCTATTCTTGTTGGTCAGTCTTTGAACATTGATTTGCATGCTCTCAAAATGATGCATCCATATGTCATAGACACCAGCTACATTTATAATTTTACTGGTGAAAGAACTAGAAAGCCTAAGCTCAAAACATTGGCCAAAGAGTTTTTGAATATGGATATCCAATCTGGCAAAAATGGTCACTGTCCTACAGAGGATTCCATCACTTCATTGAAGCTGGTACAGTTGAAACTTAGCAAAAGCATAGAATTTGGAGATGCTGTTTATGTAAATAGGCAGCCTTACAAAGAAAATATATTAAAAATGGAAAAAACACCTGAAGTTGCATTATCCATATTCAATCATATGATAGAGCAGAAGAAAACATCTGTGGTGGTGGGCTGTGACGATATAACAGGGGACTACCACACATATTTAACCCAAGCGAAAGAAAGCCTAAGTTCTCAGTTTAAAAAGGGTAAACCAAAGAAAGTGAAGTTGAACACAGTTGAGACCCCTGATGAAGTGATTTCTAAACTTTGTGAAGCTGCTCGAGAGTATAATTTTGCAATGGCACATCTGAAGCTTGAAATAAATGATGAGAATGAGTGTGAACAGATGGACACTGTAAATAAGTGGGTAGGAGATGTTTGGAACAGTATGTTACAGTCTGCATTATGTGTAGTTGTATTTGGTGGTTCAACCACTGAGAATGGAGTAGGCATGATGCAAGTGAAAAACACAGTTTAGATTTGAAACTATTATTAGAATAAGAATCAATTTTGTCTTAAAAAGTTAATATAACTTTAATTTTTAATATATACATACATATTTAATTATTTTATAAATTACCTTAACTAAACTATAATTTTAAACCCTTTCCTTTTCCTTGCACTTAGTGCTTACAGTGTAATGTAGTACATACTGCATTTTCTGCCTGCTAAACAGCATTTTTTTTAACCTATCGGTTAGGATCTTATTATAGTCGTCCGCCGCCCGCCGCAAGTTATTAAAATTCTCAGCAGGCGCAAATAATTTGTTGTTAGCTTAGAAGTTGCAAGCAAACATCTTCTTCTGAACTTGCGACAAAGCGATCTGACCGCAGGCGATTACTATAATTCGAGCCTAGAAGCGCCTATATGGAAAGATCGGCATAGATCTAATTACTTACATAAAGCCTAGCCTGTCACATCCGCAGAAAGTATGATTTTTGTAAGGTAACTGCCCTAGCGCGTCGGTAGCGCCATAACTTACGTTTGTTACACATGGCCATATGTATTTTCAAGACGTAGGTAATCAACAGACTGGCCACCATTTTCATACAGTTTTTATATGAGAAAACGGCGGCAGCTTAATGGCAATTTCTACCAGCGCCTCCCACCGGCTGCTTTGTAACTGCGATAGGGGAAACTTACATTTGTTACACATGGCCATGTATATTTTCAAGACCTGATCAACGGACTGGCCACAATTTTCATACACTGTCTTATTTATGAGAAGACGGTGGCAGCTCAGTGGCAATGTCTGCTAGCGCCTCCCACACGCTGCTTTGTGACTGCGACGGACTGGCCACCTCCTCATACACTCTGAGCGGGTCGACGGCGAGTGACGGCGGCAGCGCGGCGGTGAAGTCTGCTATGACTGCGATGAACTGGCCACTTCGTCATACACTCTATAGAAGTCTTATTTTGACAGTGCATATATCTGTCCGGTGAGCGGGTCGACGGCGAGTGACGGCGGCAGCTCAGCGGTGAAGTCTGCTATGACTGCGACGGACTGGCCACTTCCTCATACACTCTCTAAAGAAGTCTTATTTAGAGAGTGCATATATCCGGTGAGCGGGTCGACGGCTAATGACGACAGCAGCGATGTATGCCAGCGCATCCCACCGGCTGCTTTGTAACTGCGACGGACTGGCCACTGCCTCAAACTCTCTAAAGGAGCCTTATTTGGAGAGTGCATATATCTGTCCGGTGAGCGGGACAACAGCGAGTGACGGCGGCAGCTCGGCGGTGAAGACTGCGATGAACTGGCCACTTCCTCACACTCTCTATAGAAGTCTTATTTGGAGAGTGCGTATATCTGTCCGGTGAGCGGGTCGACGGCGAGAGACGGCGGCAGCTCGGCGGTGAAGACTGCGATGATCTGGCCACTTCCTCACACTCTATAGAAGTCTTATTTGGAGAGTGCATATATCTGTCCGGTGAGCGGGTCGACGGCGAGTGACGGCGGCAGCTCGGCCGCGATGTCTGCGAGCGCCTCCCACCGCGTGGCGCGGCTGCTTTGTGACTGCGATGGACTGGCCACTTCTTCGGGCTCGGCTTCCCTGGAACATGAGGTTAGTGCCATATTTTAAAAAAATTACATGCGATAATGCCGCCTTTACTTACAAAGTTTTCTGTACTGTTCTATGTTTCTAATGTGTATATTGTAAGCGATAGTGTTAATCCATCTATCTATCTATAACATAACGTGTGCTCCGCGTTGTTTTGGATCATAAAACCCATTGGACCCTTGCGTAAATTAAGGATATTTGTCTACGCGGCCGTAACAGAGCGTAGCATTTTTATAGAGCTTTCTGTAACTAATCTACACTACCATAAAGTATAACAAATAAAGCTTTCGTTAAATTATCTACGCTACCGTAGCAAAGCGTAGCATTTTTAAAGAGCTTTTCTCTACGCAATCGTAGTAAAGGCTACAGTTTTTGTAGAGCTTTCGTAACCTTTTCTACGCCGCCGTAACAAAGCGTAGCATTTTTGTAGTGTTCGTAAACTTAACTACACCGCTGCTGTAGCAAAGCGTGGAATTTTGTAGAGCTTTCATTATCTGACTACGCAAGGACTACGCCGTCAGTCGTCTTTACGAATAATGGCGTACCGAAAAATTTTAATCTAAAAAAATTTTGTTATTTACGTAACTTATAATTTTTGTGAAATTTAACCAGCTCCAAAAGTAAGTCTCTTTCATTTACGGTGCGTTAGAAAGAAAGACGAATTCGATCATCTCCGTTATTATTAAATGAAATATTGAATTATTTGAAAAAGTAAGCCCATAGATACATTAAATGTGGAAGAAGAGAGTACAAAATAAAAATTAAACATTAAATCACAATAAAATCATACAGGTTTTTAGCCCTAAATCGGGCCGAAAAACGCGAAATTAGGGCAAATTTTGCGATATCTATCGAGGCAACTTTATAAAATCGTATTTTAGGCCCCATAGATTCGCAGCATACATATATCTTGAAGTAGTACCTACTAAAAATAATTGCGTCTCCTTTTTTGGAGTATTCGAGAAATGGTTTAGAATATTCTGAACACTACTTCACTTTTTCGGGGAGGTCTCTGATCTGATTTGGCCCTAATTAACGAATTAATGTGACGCCGATGTCATAGCACCCTTGCAATGTGGGCTGTAGAGGGTTAACGTCTGTGTTAGGCTACGATCGTATATTGACTGCCAAACGTGCGCATATAACAATTTGCTTACGAACTACTTATTGCTAATACCGGGAAGGTGATGCCTCTACACCACAGTCCACACCACCCCCTTAATGAAAAAAAAAAATTAAATCCTGGCAGGTGGTATAGAGGCATCACCTTCCCGGTATTAGCAATATGTAGTTCGTAAGCAAACTGTTATATGCGCACGTTTGACAGTCAATATACGATCGTAGCCTAATACAGACGTTTCCTTTACGAACCCTCTACAGCCCACATTGCACCCTGCTTGTGCCTGCTATTCATAGTCAAACGAAGCTTGGTAGAGCTATTATTCAAATTATCTAGCGCTTCACAGTACCATTAGTGCCGTGTGACATTGAACGGGTGGTAACTTCTGTATTTATTACTTGTGGGTTAATAATTAAAACAATGTTTAGTACCCGATCGTCCACCCCACGTTCGTTTCCATCATACTGTGACGTCAACACTTCATGGTCTATTAATAACAACCCTATTTACAATTTTCGCGTGTAAGATTTTTTATTATTATTTTATTTCTATGCGATTTTATTTTTGTTCGTTTGGTTGGTAGTAGATGAAGCTCTGAGAAAATTATAAGATGCAATTTCCCATAAATTGGGGGTAATAAATGACCAAAAGAAATTTGAAAAAAACTTATTTATGATATTAACTGAGCGCATTAAAATCCCAATAACAGGAGGATTTTTTTTATTGTGAACTTAACTGGACAGATAATCCTTCAATCTGAAATAGCGCTATCTATGTTATTGAGTACTTGTAACTTTTCACTTACTATGTCGGCGGTCGTTACACAACCATGTCAGAAGCCTGCTACTTGTAGAAGGCGGTTAAAAAAGTCTGACACTAGGGTTCGTTGGGTCGTTGGACGACTTGGTGTCCCACACGAAAAGAGAGCGAGAGAGAGAGAGAGAGAGAGAGAAACTTACTCTGTATTCATTACTTCTGCTTTATCTTGCTGTTCATCGCCAATATTCGCATCTTGGTCTTGCGCTTTTTTTATTTTAGGTTCCTCACTCGGCGGTTCAGGTTCAGTAAGAATTTCTAACTCCCCGTTTTCGTGCAACTCCACAACCTTCTCCACGACCTCTTCGAAATGCGATAGTCTATCTTCACTATCGTTGGTATCCGACGGCGAGGGATTTCCCTCAGTATTTTCGTTCTCACATGCCCTATCGTGGCCATTTCCATGAGAATCTGAAAGTAATGGCGTGTGATGAATAGGACGCGAGATTACGTCACGATCCATATGTGATACTGCGGGCTAATTTAACGGAAAATGGTTTATAGTAGAGGAACTCTTACAAAGTATACCTTTCGTGTTTAATCAAGAGATACTTCGAGTACTTTATGAGTAGTATAAAACAAAGTAGCTTTAGCTTTTCTCTGTCTGTCTGTTCAAGACACCGCTCACTCCTAAACCACGCAACAGATTTAGTTGCGGGTGTTCATAGATGGACTGTATCAAGAGGAAGGTTAAATATATAATATACCGTGTCTTTCCCACGGGAAACGATAAGCACCGGGCGCAACCATCGGTTTAATAATACAATATTCGTGGTTAGTAACTAGGTACCTCCTTTAAATACTAAAATATTTTTTAAAAAGGTTCGCCTAGTTTGCGACAGGTTTGATTGATTTTATCGCGGGTAATCTCACGAAAACTTCGGAACTAGCTTTCCATTACCCTGTGTTATTACCTACGTAAATACCTTGATTTTTATTTATACTTACCTAGATACAAACGTCTACTACTTTAAGCTAGTGTTAGAACACGGTAAGAGGTTCTTTATCTGCATTACGTATTTTTTGTATAAATAGTTACAAATTCAATTCTTTCGTGGAAATAGAAACCACTTCTTATGAAAAAAAAAATACAGTTTGCACGGCTTCAAAGTTCTACGAAATAAATCTATTAGACAAGTCATGAAATATGAGTCCGTCGGGGTCGGTAGCCTAATTGGACATGGAGAACGGAATTGAAAATAGGAAGAAATAGGTCTTTGAGCTGTCCCCTTTATTTGTTGTAAATTTTTCACTAATGAAAAGATTTTTAATTGAATTAGATAGGCACATAAGTGCCACGTAGGAACGCGTAAAACCCGATATGAAAATAAAATAAAATATTTATCTATTGTGTAATCTAATCCTATCCCTATTTCTAGTATGTGATCAACTTAAAGTGTCTCTATTGTGATAGAACTACATGACTACCTACTAAGTCGTTACACAACCATGTCAGAAGCCTGATACTTGTAGAAGGCGGTTGAATCATTCTGGCATTAGGTCGTTGTACGACTCGGTGTTCCACACGAAAAGAAAGAAGAAGACTACCTACTTACCACATAGATCTAAGAGCTAACATACTCGTACAAACACGACAGGTACTACAACTTATAAGTGCATAAGAATTGCTGTATTATTTGTGCAGATTCCGATCTATTTACCTTTTTCTGGGTTTGCGGTATCTACTAGTTTACTATGACTATCTAATTGCATAGTTTCATCTACGCTATCACACCGTGGAAGCACCTTGAATCCGTTGAAGTCGTTGTTCTTCTCGATACTAACTATTTTCTCCTCTTTTGGTTGTTCTTCATCTATTTCTTCTAAAATGTTCTGCTCATTGTCTGAAAAGAGACCTAGGCTGATATAGGTTGTCTAGAAAATCAGATATGTAGTTCACAAACTAAAAGCAATGTGTAAATAAAATCATTGTTTACAACATTCACATATCACGTCTTTGCGGGGTAAGCAAAACGTTAATGGCCGTAAAAATACGCTCGCTATCCCCACGTCTGACAAATATTGAGGGCCCATCCAGATGATTCGTGTATCATACTAGTGACAGGTTATCAGCCTGTCGCCAAAAGTTGTAATACACGTGAAACCCTGAGTCCCTTAGTCGCCTCTTACGAACCCGCGGGAAGAAATGGGGTGATGCTATTCTAAGCCGTCATCACACGGCAAGCATTATTTTCATACTATGTGAAAATAACGCCTTGCATTTATGATTATTTCTTAATCAGCTGTCAGCTGTAAACAATAAACATATCGCACTTGATGAGAAACTTCCGCTTCACATAATTTCAATGATCTTTATCATACTTGTGGCTTTACAAATATGTGCATGGTGTAGGAATGTCGACTACACTACGGGTACAAATTGACCTTTCCAACCTTTGATTAAGCTACGTTAAATGCTTTAGTTGGCAAACAAAGCTCATTAGCAAATAAACTAGATCAATTAAGTTAAGGTATTCTAAATGAGCACATTGAAAAATTAAGTAAAAAGTCCACAGTTAATTTAAGCCGTCTATAATGAGCATAAAACTTATAAATAATATATTTAAATTACCTCGTTTATGGTAATAACTTTTATGCGAATATCCAGAAATATGCGCTCAAATCGCATTAATATTTGAATTAACTTACTGAAACCGTCAAAAATAATTACCTGAATTTGAATTGGCCAACGAAGGAGCCATATTATTTTGTGCGCTGCTAGTGCAGCCCATCTTTCCGGTATGATCAGAGGTGGGCCATTAGGTCGATAGCAGTATCGATGGTAGCGCGCGCGTGGTGTGCGGTTCGATGCTCGGCGCGTGCCGCGGTGCCCACCACCGACCTGCCGGTCGCACCAACTCGCCCCGACTGCGCGCTGCTAAGATTGTATCGTGCCCACTAAACTACCTATTATGGGAGGAGGGAGCCCACTCAACTGACCTCGCACCCCCATCGCGTTTTTCCAATTAAACCGACGACGTAGTAAGTAAATTCCTCTACGTTGACGCGCATTGTTTAGCGAAACAGCTTCTCCCTCAGAAATTCAATGCGAAGGCTTTTTGACATCGAACAATGGATCAACTCCACTCGATACAAAATTTGAACTTTCAACTTTGAATAGGCCAACATCAATCACCACTGAAATGCAAATGGATCGCTCTTATGATCTTACCGCTCAGCTTAGCAACGACATTTCGGCTTCTTTGTAAAACCGCCTTCCGGGGGTATAGAGTGAGTTTTTCCAGGTTCAAATATTGATAACTTTTCAGTCCTACAAGCGTATTAAGTATCAGAAATCATAATTAGAATCGGATAATATTTCTATTGTGTTCAAATCCCCTAATATCGAAAGTGATGTGTTAATAGGGGTACTTAGCTATTATTAATTTTGGAACAATCACGACAATGTCTATGTCTAAATATTATAATAATATATACTTATCTATAGCAACATATTTTTTGAATTGGCTACCAATGCTGCCATGGCCTTCACGTTACCTACCAACTTTTATAAAAATGCTTAGCATTTTATGAGGAGCTTTGCTAACAATCTAGATTAGGGAGTGGAGTACAATAGTTTCCCCAATTGTTAGTCCATTGAATAAAAAGTTCTAGAGTGCGAGAGTTGGTAACGTAAGATGTTTCTTCGGAAAAATGTCAAGAGTCCCTAGGTAATAAACATACTAAAACCCCGGGACACTAGGAGGAGCCCCGGAGTGGGGGGAGGGGGGGAAAGGGTCCATTTTTTCATTTTTCGCTTAAATCTCAAAAACGGTACATGTTAGAGAAAAACGTTCAAGGAAAAGTTGAAAGGCCATAAAATTATCTACAAGTTATACCTAAGTTACTTTTTCCTATATCCTACCGTTTCTGAGTTACACGCATTAAAAAATGATTTTGGCTCAAACAATTTTCCCATACTACATACCCATGTTTATCACATCAATCGATCAAAAAATATTTCTTTCTTCCATAAAACTCAAATGTGCAACTTGTGACCGGTACTGATAGATTGCTCTTGATTAGGTCTATCATTGGTAAAATAAACACATTCCTCCATGGAAGCCTTTAGGAGGAATCGATTGTAAAAATATTATATTAGGGTAGTTTTAGTTACTGAACTTGAACTATTTATTTTTTTCTTCCAAAAAAACTCAAAAGTGCAACTTGTGACCGGTACCGATAGATTGCTCATAATTAGGTCTATCATTGATAAAAATACTAGATTCCACCATGGAGGCGTTTAGGGGAAATTGAACTTTATAAGGGTAATTACGATACCTGAACATTTTATTTTTTTTCTTCCAAAAAGCTCAAAAGTGCAACTTGTGACCGGTACTGATAGATTGCTCTTAATTATGTCTATCATTTGTAAAAAAAACACATTCCTCCATGGAAGCCTTTAGGAGGAATTGATTGTCAAAATATTATATTAGGGTAGTTACGCAACTTGACCTTTTTATTTTTTTTCTTCCAAAAAGCTCGAAAGTGCGACTTGTGACCGGTACTGATAGATTGCTCTTAATTAGGTCTATAATTGGTAAAAAAAACACATTCCTCCATGGAAGCCTTTACGAGGAATCGATTGTCATAATATTATATTAAGGTAGTTTGAGTTACTGAACTTGAACTATTAATTTGTTTCTTCCAAAAAACTCAAAAGTGTAACTTGTGACCGGTACCGATAAATTGCTCATAATTAGGTCTATCATTGATAAAAATACTAGATTCCACCATGGAGGCGTTTAGGGGAAACTGAACTTTATAAGGGTAATTACGATACCTGAACATTTTATTTTTTTTCTTCCAAAAAGCTCAAAAATGCAACTTGTGATCGGTACTGATAGATTGGTCTTAATTATGTCTATCATTGGTAAAAAAAACACATTCCTCCATGGAGGCCTTTAGGAGGAACTGATTGTCAAAATATTATATTAGGGTAGTTACGCAACTTGACCTTTTTATTTTTTTTCTTCCAAAAAGCTCGAAAGTGCAACTTGTGACCGGTACTGATAGATTGCTCTTAAAAAAATAAATAGTTCAAGTTCAGTAACTAAAACTACCCTAATATAATATTTTGACAATCGATTCCTCCTAAAGGCTTCCATGGAGGAATGTGTTTATTTTACCAATGATAGACCTCATCAAGAGCAATCTATCAGTACCGGTCACAAGTTGCACATTTGAGTTTTATGGAAGAAAGAAATATTTTTTGATCGATTGATGTGATAAACATGGGTATGTAGTATGGGAAAATTGTTTGAGCCAAAATAATTTTTTAATGCGTGTAACTTAGAAGCGGTAGGAGATAGGAAAAAGTGATTTAGGTATAACTTGTAGATAATTTTATGGCCTTTCAACTTTTCCTTGAACGTTTTTCTCTAACATGTACCGTTTTTGAGATTTAAGCGAAAAATGAAAAAATGGACCCTTTCCCCCTCTCCCCCCACTCCGGGGCTCCTCCTAGTGGCCGGGGGTTTTAGTATGTTTATTACCTAGGGACTCTTGACATGTTTCCGAAGAAACATCTTACGTTACCAACTCTCGCACTCTAGACCCCCTTTGGAGGCACTCATTCAATGGACTATGTTTACTTTCTGCGGAGTTAATAATATGTGTCGCGCCATAAAGCTTCTGTAAACTTGTACATAAAGAAAGCATAATAATATGAGTGTTATAAATAACAATCCCTAATAGTTCACGCAATAGGTGGCACTCTGTAAATAAATTATGCTGGTCCGCCCAGCGGGCGCCGAGCGCCGGGCGCCGGCTCTCGTCTCCGTGTGGTCATGACCACCGGCCACCCCCTCTAGGTCACAGTTTAAAAATAGGCTCCCTTTAAATTACACTGGTTTTTTACAATGACAATCATAATTGAGTGAGTTCGCTGGTCACATAGCTACACGACACTCATGTGCGGTTAGCGCTTTGCATGCGCCGCCGTAACGTGAAAGCTACTAATGATTACAAAAGTAGTTTAGCTGTGTAGCTAACCGTTTCTTTGTGCAACTTATAATTAACGACCAGAATGAAAATAAAGTATTATTTTTAATTTCAACTTGGACGTTTTAACAGCTTCCAACTTACACCCGATATGGAGCAGCTATAGTACTTAGGTCAGTCACGCGATGGCTAGAACCCTTTGCTAGCATAGTGTCATTGCTCCGAGGCCGGCGAACCTTATCAGTAGGTATCACTACTAACGACTGAAATTGGGAACTTTTATTAATTAATCAAAAAGCCTGGCCCCAAATTTCTGGCACACAAGTGCTAATTAATATTCAGGTCAATACGAAAGCTGCTTACTTCTACATGAAACCCAAATCTCGTTGAAAAACTCAAAATTCAAATTAACTTTTATCGCGATCTGAGATTCGTAAGGTATTGCTGTTGGACATGCAACAAGCGATTCGCCACTACTGTAATTGTTGCATGCACTTCAACAGTTGCGAAGAAGCATCCTTTCACCTTGATATTTAAAAAGCTACTCTATTTTTAGATTCTAGTTAACACACTGGGGAAGATACGTAGGTACCTAAGAAATTTGGTAAAGACTCGTGATTTGAGCCACTTCAGTGAATAACAGAGTCAAAATCTTGATAAACTAGTAACTAGAGTAAATATCACAATGACCTACAAACGTGTTAACAATCTCTGGAAAGGTGCGTTGTAAAGCGGTCACAAATATTAATTTATCGGTTTCCAAATCAACTGGTTGTTTAGTCGAAGTAAACGGGTACGATACACGCACAAAGCCTAGGCCTGGGCAGATTTGAGGTTTCCTACCCTAAACCGAATTGTTATTACCCTAGTTATAGTTTGTTTGTTCTGTTACTAAAGTATATTGAACGTTATTCACATAGGTACGTAATAATGAATCGCTAACGCATCCAATAATGGACTTGGCGGCCTATAAATACTCTTTAGGGGAGGCCTATGTTCAGCAGTGGACGCCCTATTGATGGTGACGATGAAAATTAAAATACATCAGGCGTAAATAAAATAAATATATTTATAAAAGTTATACAAAATCAATAACGAAAGACGATTAGAAGGTACAGTAAAAATAAGTTATGTTGTTCCTAAATAAGTAGGTACATACCTATATTTGGTTAGGTGATAGATAAAGAAACGACTTTCGATTACAACAAAATGATCTGAATTTTGTGATGCTATTGTCTCTAGCGCTACTTACACGAACAAAACAATTAAACACGGTAGCTACTGAACTTTACAACTTTGGTCATCTGTTATATCGCGTGAATACACGAGGTCACGCAGAAAGAGTTGTGCGATTTCATTTATTTCTAAGCCGCGCTAAGATTGAATAATTTGTGACATTAGTCTGCCACTGCGACAATATCAGGGGTTCTAAAGTGGTAAATTCACCGATTTCTGGGCACGAACGCGATTTATTAGTCGTAATAAAGATGTAAATTGTAATTTTGGGCAGCCATAATAACAATGTTTGTTGATTAAGTGTTGGGTGTTAAATCATTTGGATACCTGAGTTTCAAATTTTTGGCCTCCTACGCTCATGCTGTGGCCTCCGTTTTGTGCCACATACTTCCCTTGCGGGTCGAGATCAGCAGATTACATTTTCCAGGTTTTAATAAGTTTATCAGTGCGTGGTGAAAGCCGCTGCAAGTCTATTTTCAGTTGTGGCACCGGCATAGTGTTTAGAAGGCTTTACAATAGGCTTGTTTCCTGACAGGTCAAATGCACTACTTTTTAAAACGATCTAAAACGGTATTTTGTATGACGTCACGCCGTAAGTATTTGGATAATATAGAAGTAGGGATCAAAGCACCTACTTTTATATTATTTTTCTGTTTATTAATTCAAACTTTGAATATTTCGAAAAAGATGAATGAAGTCCATAGTATTTTAGGACATTAGTTTTAAGCGTACAACTGTAATATTTTTTTAGTGACCCAGGAAACTAGCGAATTGCTGGTTTGTTATGTTACTCTTGTGTGCACGGGCAGGGACCGACTTGTGACACGACGAGGTCTCCGCTGAGCGCGATGCAATCGATCTCTACGGCGGCGTCTTTTGGCAGGTTGGCCACCTGGTAAGTCGCTCGTGCTGGATAATCTTTTGTGAAAACTGAAAAAGAATTTAGTACGTTACGAAGATACGTTGTAACCCGCAATGCCCAAGCTCTATACGATCTGTTTCATAATCATGTCCATGAAATGGCTGCCTATATCAACCAATATCTCGAGAAGTTCCAATACTTCGCTTAGTCTGAACAAAGCGAGGAAATATCAACCTTTTGCAACCATGACGTTTTTCTACTTTCGCTACTTTTTTATAAATGCGAAAGTTTGTATGTTTGTTTGTTACTTCCTCACGCTAATACTACTGAACGGATTTTCATGAAATTCGGTACACAGATAGAGGGTAAGTACCATGGATTAACACATAGGGCAGTTGTTATCCCAAAACACAAATTGTTGTCAGTTGTATAAATTGTTGGGTTGGCTGGAAGAGATCTCTCATTAAGAGATAAGCTCGCCTTTGCGATAAAATTTTTGTATTAATTTTCTGTATTAATCTTATGCAATAAAGAATATCCCAAAAAATGTTCCTGTGGCATGCTACGGGATTAAAATCGAGTTCTACGCAGGCGCCCGCGGCTCACTAGTATGCCAAAGAAACAAGTGTTCTTACATTCTGAGTAAACTTGGTTGACTATCTTGAAGTCCTGGATGTCATGCAGCAGGATGGTGACCTTGACCACGGAGAGCAGCGACGCGCCGCCTGCTTCCAGCACGTGTTTCATATTCTCCAGCGCCTGTCGCGTCTCTCTCTCTGCCCCGCCGCAGACCATCTGGCCATCCTTGTCTAGCCCCAGTACTCCAGATACATATAGCGTCTTATCCGCTAGAATTGCTTGACTGGAAATAGGAAATCAAAATCAAATTCTTTATTTAAAGTAGTAAATTTTACATTAAGTATACATTTTTGAGTATTATTTCTTCAATGTCATCAACTTTATAATACCATTTTCAAACAAATACTGAACAGATACCAACTGTTCACTGCAGATAAGACATGATAATGTAGGTACAGAACACTCGGAGCTACTTGATGTGTAATTTGTAGGTACCGTAAAATCATACAACTATGGTCCTGAATTCCAAATATGGTCCAGAAAAATTTGCAAGATTTTTATGTATTAAAACAATAAATGCTCTGTCAAGTATAACTTTGCTGGGTAGCGTATTTCACTAGCACCTTGTAAATTCACCTTCCATCAGTATTATTAAAACAAGAATAATAAGAAAATGCAAGATTGTTCGGACCATAGTTTCAATACTTAGACCATAGTTGTATGATTTTACGGTAATCACTAAAACTGTAATGTATATTTCGAAGAGACACTATGAGTTAATAAACAAACAATGATATTTTCATCTCCTAGCTAAACAGTAGCCACAATAAGAATCCATAATTAATTACCTGTAAGGGCCCACAGGCGCGTAAATATGCGGTGAAGTGACGATAGTCTTCGTCACTCTTCTTGATGCGCTCTCCTCGCGAACCGGTGGAGCGGCAAAGCTCATCTTTTTGAAGAATTCTGACTTGATATTGGAACTAGACTGTTCGATCTTCGACTTCTGAGTCGGTTCTAGTCCGATCTTCGACTTCTGAGTCGGTTCTAGTTCGACCTTCGACTTCTGAGTCGGTTCTATTCCGATCTTCGACTTCTGAGTCGGTTCTAGTCCGATCTTCGACTTCTGAGTCGGTTCTAGTTCGATCTTCGACTTCTGAGTTGGTTCTATTCCGATCTTCGACTTCTGAGTCGGTTCTAGTTCGATCTTCGACTTCTGAGTCGGTTCTATTCCGATCTTCGACTTCTGAGTCGGTTCTAGTTCGATCTTCGACTTCTGAGTCGGTTCTGGCTCCGGGTCAGTCATAGCGATCGTTTTATTGTATCAGCGGTTGAGGTCAGAGATCAACTCGACGACGATACGTCGATAACAAGCGCTAGTTGTATTTTAATGTGTTCAAATAAAATGCGATATAATTAACTTGTGGATTTAGTGCTAACATGTTTACATGTTCCTTAGAAATTGACACTTTTGTGTCAGTTTATTTTTTTAGTTTATTTGGTGAGAGTTGGATGCACGTTGGATGGATTTTGGGCATATTTTGAGAGGGTTCATACCAAGGAACATATATACCCCTCTGTTCATACCTTAGGGATCTTTCTTCGAGCAAAATAGGTGCATACAAAATGGTACATATACTTAAATCAGGGATCAGGGCAAATCTTGGCCGAGTTATACCAAGATAAAAGCATGTTATACGTGGGAATCGTTTGATTGATTTCCACTGTTGTATAAAGGTAATCTAGTATTTTAATTTTCTTATCGAATACATTTTTCTAACACACAAAAATAATCGCTATTGCATTTCATCTTTGGTTCATCAAGATGCGTATAAAGGTACTAGACCGAGGTACTCAAAGTCAAGTCAAATTTGTCCGTATGTGGACGGGTTTTAAACACGGCTAGCCGGACTATATTGCCGACACCGATTGGCTCGCCCGAGCACGAGCATGCACTGCCTCGGGAGAAACATGTTCACACCGGCTGCGAGGCGGTGAGCACCTGTGGCTGCTCGGGAGATCTGGACCCACTTAATTATTAACACCTAAAATCTTTGTGCAATTAGCTGGGTCTCCATTGAATGAGCAGCCTCAGATGCTCACTGCCGCGCGCAGCATGCGGCGCAATGCGCGATCGGGGTGGACGGTTTTTCGTCCCAGAGCATGAGAATTTTAACATGCGCTGCTCAGGCGAAACGCGTTCACACCGACCGCGCATTGCGCGCAATGCTACGCGCGGCAGTGAGCATCTGAATCTGCTCGTTCAATGGAGACCCAGCTATTAGGTTTTAACTACCGATTTTTTTTACGAGAAAATCAATACCATGTTGTAATATCTAAAATCTATAATTAATATATTAAAAGTTATACAATTACAATACAATTAAAATAGCACAGAATAAAAATAGTTAACATAACGATTGAGGAGCGGACACGAAATAGAGCGGAGCGGCGGCAGCGGTTTTTTCTATACGGGGAGTAAGGGACACCGTCCCGAATTTTGATATGGTGCAAGCAGACCATGAAACTGAACAACTTTTCCCTATGAACGTAAAAATCGCGATCAGCTGACTGCATTTACTAAGGGAATCCAAAAACTTTTTGACGTTTCCTGACATATGTTCCTAGGGGAAAGTTGTTCAATTTCATGTTCTGCTCGCACCCTATCAGTATTCGGGACGCTGTCCCTAACACCCTATAGAGCGCCCGCGCCGCTGCAGTTTTCCTGCTCGATTTCGTGCACAAGCCCTTATCACTGTAATACACTGTAAAATAGAAACCTAAGCTATCAACTAATCTTCAATCTTCGGTTCACTTCGGATCTGGGGTGCATCCACTGGTCTTGATTTCGAGCAAGGGCAGGGGCCAGCCTCTGCCACGACGAGGTCTCCGCTAAGAGCGATACACTCGATCTCCACGGCGGCGTCTTTCGGCAGTTTGGCCACCTGGTACGTTGCCCGAGCTGGATAGTCGCCTTTGAAAACTGAAAAAGGGAGTTGGCGTGAAAGGATAGGGGTCCGTCTCTCTCTTTTCGTGTGGGACGCCGAGTCGTCCTACGACCCGGTGAACCCTAGTGGCAGAATTTTTCAACGGCCTACTACAAGTAGCAGGCTTCTGACATGGTTGTGTCACGACCGCCGTCTAAGTGATCATAGACAGCAACCGGGACCTACGGTTTAACGTGTCATCCGAAACACGGAACCATCTTACTTACGGACAATCGGGTGGTTCAGCCCGCAATGTCCTAACCAGACTGGGGACAAATTCACAA
This sequence comes from Keiferia lycopersicella, assembly GCA_029255805.1. NCBI lineage: Eukaryota > Metazoa > Arthropoda > Insecta > Lepidoptera > Gelechiidae > Keiferia > Keiferia lycopersicella. Next base: position 7,705,015 of record JARACZ010000010.1, read on the forward strand.
AGTGATAAATATCAACTTTGTAAGTGACCCACCGAGAATCGAACCCGGAACCTTCTGCGTCAGAGGCAGTCGCACTACCACTGCGCAAACTGGGTCCGTAATCAGCAAACAACACAATTTTTGTCGGGTTTGTTGGTAACGATCACATAAAATCGAAAAGAAAATGTACTTTATGACTACATCGAGATATCTATCATCGAAATAGTAATACCCATGCAAATGATATCCCGATGGGTATATGAGAGTAGATGTATCCCTTATCGGTACAAATTGACAAGAAATTGAGTACCAGTACTCACGGGATACCGCTTTAGTTTAAATAGGCTTTTAGAACAACTAAAGTTGCCCATTCAGTTTAATGTTCACCAGAGCGGGTTGCATCTCCTAAAGTCGGCTAAAACTTTGGATTTTTTTATAGGAAGAGAGTAAATTGACATTTTGGGTTCCCATTTATCCCGGTACTGGCATTTTGCCATATTTAAATTTGCAAAAAAATTTGCAATTCAAAATGTCAATTTAGTTACTCTCTCTCTCTAAAAAAAACAGGGTGTTCGAATCTAATACAATCTTTTCTTGATTATAATAGACTCACATTCCCCATAAACCTGGTTGACGACCTTGAAGTCGTCCATGTCTGCGAGAAGGATTGTGACCTTGACCACAGAGAGCAGCGAAGCGCCGCCAGCTTCCAGCACGTGTACCATATTCTCCAGTGCTCTCCGAGTTTCCATCGCGGTGCCACCCCAGACCAGCGAGCCCTCCTCATCCAGGCCCATTACTCCAGACACGTACAGCGTTCTATCTGCTAAAATTGCGTGGCTGAAAACAAATCAATGTCTGCTGCAAAAACCACACCCTTGTTAACATAGCGAACGGCTGACTACCTGTAGTCATTATAGTAGTGGTACACCCTGAGTTAGGGTGCGTCTCCACTGAAGCGGGGCTGCGCTAAGCGGGGCTGCGCTAAGCGGAGCTGAGCGGGGCATGAATTGACCAACCCATGGTGCTTAGCTTAGCGCAGCCCCGCTTAGCTTAGCGCAGCCCCGCTTCAATGGAGACGCACCCTTAAACATCTACACTCAAGGCTGCTTTTCCACCAGAGCTGTGCGAGTAAAATGCGTCGTACGAAGATGATTAGCTGCTGTGATGTACCACTTACCCTGCCGCCGGCCCCGTTTTGGCATACGTTGCTAGTTATCTTAAATTTTTTGTTATGAGCCCTGAATCAGCCCTGTCGGCAGAGTAGTGAAATAGCCAAATAAGATAAAGAATTCATATCTACCTATAAGGTCCAACAGGCTCATAAATTTGAGATGAACGAACGATGGTCTTCGTCACTTTCTGCAAGGAACACTCTTTTTCATTAGGGTTATGGTCTAGTTCAGGCTTGGACTTTGAATCGTTGATGATTACTGACTTTGACTTGGCAGCGTCGTCAGTCATAATAATCGAATAAATCAGTGCACAACTTGAAGAAAAGAAAGCGATAACAAGCTCTGGCACTAAAATAAACAGTAAATAGCTAAAAAAATATGGTAAAGTAATCTGAGCGTTTTTGTCGTGAATGAAGTTCACTTGAAGTTAACGCTGTTTTGACACACGTTTGACTTCTTTGACTGACTTCTATATACATAGAGGTCAACTTTCAGGTCAGCGATCATAATCATAAATTATAGGTCCTACCCTCCTGTGGTCCTATATTTTACTTTACTCTTTGGATCCTACCTAAGTCGTTCCAAAGCCAAAGAGTAAAGTAAAATATTCGAAAGCTCTGCTTCACCATCTGGTGATATTAATTTTATTTCAATGGGTACAAGGATTTTTTTTGCAGTCGTATCGGAGAGGTCCCCAATATAGGTAGGTAAGTAGTTAAGTACACTATTAATTTACTAGCGGCCCGCCGAGCAGCTGCGCCCACTGCAACTCATTTTCCCGATGTTTTCCCGGCAAGTACCTATTATATACATAAAAACCTTCCTCTTGAATCAATCACTATCTATTTAAAAAAACTTGCATCAAAATCCGTTGTGTAGTTTTAAAGATTTAAGCAAACATACATACATACAGACGTGAAAAGCTACTTTGCTTTCCAGTAACTAGGTATGTAGTGAGTTTAGATATACAAGAATTTCTCATTTCAAGGTAGGTTTTCATTTCAATCTTTCTATGTAATACCTATAAAGTGCAGAGCATACCGCGTCCGTATGCAGAACGTTGTAGACGTAATCACGCGCGTATAAGTACACGTCCGTCCGTCACCCTGCCACACCGTGGTTACGCGCGTACTCCGCCAGGAGTATAGGTGTTCTGTGCGCGCGTACCTACGGATGCGTGTCTGCGAACGCAACGCTAGGACAGAGCTGTGCGTGACGGAAAGGTGTCGTGTTCGGTGTGACGTCTCTCATACAGGCCCATACGTTACAACCGGTTGGCGCGTACACACGTGCTGCATACGGGTGGCGGTGTGCTCTGCTCTCAAACGATATTTATTATATAATCGAGATCTGGGAAACGGCTCTAACGATTTTCATGGAAATTCGTATATAGGGGAATCGGTCTTTTATTTTCCAAAAATCAGTCTGAGCGGCAGAAAAGCCGAGCAAAATGACGCTGCATCTTGTGTGGAGACAGATCCATAATTTATAGAGCTATCAGCCAGCATAGCTCAGGGGTACGTGCGAGAATTTAAAAATCAGCCTTACTAATATGAATGAATTTTTCATCTTGTATGCGGAGAGTTATTGAGGGGATGATGCTACCGCCCCATATCGTTACTATACTGTGTTTATTGTGGTTTGCTACTCACGGACTTGTCCTTATCAACAGCTGAAGCGCCCGCGCCTACATTAGCGCTGGTGGTGCAGCGGCGGCCGAGAGCGGCCACGCACCGGCCACTGCTTATGATACTCCTTCTGACTAGTTCCATACTCTACCTTTCCTTTTCAAAGTTATAATACAACCACAACTTTACCTGTGAACTTTACTATATAGCAGCACATATAACCTAACAATGTTCAGGTACAGTGATGTTAAAGAGTGCATACAGAGAGCCACCTGAAATGGTTCAAAATGCCTCCTAAACTACTTACTAACTTACATTACTCTAATATATTTTTTGTTTCTGAAACTCTATTTATAAAACTTAAAAATATTTACTTATACCTTGGAAATAAACAGTTATTTTGAACCATTTGAAGTGGCCCTCTATATGCACTTTATAACGTGACTGTACATGTTTGAATGTACAGCTGATTTTGACATTTGATTTCAAAAGCAACACAGAAAATACTTCAATGCAAGCAGCTTCAAATGACTACCCCATTGTTACGCCGCAGTTAGTGTTCTTCTACGACATACAGAAGACATCGACGCAATCGGCTAAGAAGCTTCCTCTACGCAAACAGAAAACATCAACGCAATCAGCTACGTAACCTCTACGACATTCAAAAGACATCAACGCAATCAGCCACGAAGCCTCTTCTACGATATGCAGAAGACATCAACGCTAGAATACAATTAGGTTTGAACTAAAGCGTTCCCATTTCCACGTATAAGCCCGATCAACTAAGTCGAACCCGTGATAAACTGATTGCAAAAGCAAATTTCGTTTAAGTTTAGATGATTACGAGTATAATTTGTATGGTATAAGTTTGTCGCTGTAATATGAATCTGCGTGATATGAATTAACGACTGATGTGGCACGGAAAGTATGAATTTGTTCCTAGTCTGGTTAGGCCATTGCGGGTAGAACCATCTGATTGTCCGAAAGAAAGATGGTTCCGTGTTTCGGATAGCACGTTAAGCCGCTTGCTCTCTATAAATGATTAGATTACCGGCGGCATCGGTCCTTAAATGGCTTGAACTATTTGTTTGGTTTTGCTTTAGTTCTTCGTGATTGATGAAACGAACGTGACAGTCAGTTTTATTTATTATGTTGGCGCACCTGCATATCTGTCAGAAAAGAACCATTTGAGGTTATGTTATCCTAACATTTTGTCTTTTTTATATGATTTGATTTGGAATATTTAATTAATTCAACTTTGGTGAGTACACAGTTAAGTTCTACAAGTAATATTGCTCATCCAATGTATTATCTAAATATAATAACTTTTAACTTACAATAATTTAATTTCAGCAGAAAATGCAGCGAATAATATCATTATTCCAATCTGTTTCATCTGTGGGAGCTGTGATGCCCATAAGAAATGGAAATGCCATTTCTTCAATCTTCAGCACAGTCAAAAAAGAGCTCTTGACACCAAGTACACCATTGGCAAACCAAGTGTGTGGGTTCAAATTGAGAGGGCGAGTGACCAGGCGGTGTGCGTCCTGCTACTTCGTGCTGAGGGACGGAAGGATGTACAACATCTGCCCAAAGCATCCCCGACACAAGCAAATGGCAATGCGACCGAAACCTCACAACACTTGGATATTGACACACGCTAGCCAGAGCAAAGTCAGACCATGGTAAAAGCGTCAAGGCTAATAAAATGTATATTAATTTATAAGTATTGATAAGTAGTTATTTTATGAAAATTAGCAATAAAACAACAAATTAAACGTAACAGACAGATTTTTTATTTATAATTTGTTAATAAAACCTTTAAGATATGCACTCTCCTTCATAAATTGTATACATAATTCCATAAGTATTTAACCTGTAACTATAAATTAAAGATATCTTCATCAGAAGAATATTAATTACAGTCAAGTATCTTCTGTTGGTGGCAAATCTCTTGGAAGCTCATTTCCAATTTGTTCTTGTAGATTAATGGAACTAGAAGAAAAGAAAATATAGGTATTATTAAAAAAGCACTTCAAGAATTAATGAAATATTTCTTCAAAAATACCTCACTAACTGTGATACTATTCTGCAACTGCAAAAGTTGCCTGAATAACTGTTGGCTGTTTAACATGTTGGGTGCCAGTTGAGTATACTCATAACTGGCAGCAAACATGTTAAATGCCATAAGAGGGACAAAGTAGGAGTTTCTGTTGTCCCCTCAGCCTTGGGCATAATTTCTAATGTGCACTCTAAAATGCAGTTTGACTGGAGAATTCATACAAAGATACAGTTTTATGGTTGAATGAATGTACTTATGGATGTTTTGTCCATATTGCACTAACCTGATTCTTTCAATGACTTCACCAAGTGTGTGATTTCTCTCAGAAGCAGCCACCACATTATCGTCGTCTTCAACCTCTATTATTTCAACTTCATTCTCAATGACTTCCACATCACTGTCTGCAGAGTTGTAGTGACTGCTTGTATTGTGACTCTCCTCACTTTCACTTTTTGTCGGTTGTCTGGGAGTATTATCCACTATTTTTATTCCAGCTATTCCTGCAGCAATCCAAAAAATATATCTGAGCAAAGTTATTTGAATTCCAGCTCAATTGGCAAGACCTTGATTAAGCTTTGCACAGCTTAACAAGCATTATTTCCTAATGCTATTGGGGTATAACATGCATACAGACAAAGCTGTGCACCATTATTAAAAAAGTTAAGTTCATTAAATGTGTTACATTTCAAAACATTTAATGCAAATCCGTTTAGACATGATAATTTTGTAGCAGTATTCTTTCTTCTTCACACGCACAGCTAGAAATAGGTACTTAACTAGTTTTATTTCACTCGCACACAAACTGGCACGCGTTGCGCCGCCACCGCACCGCACTTATCGGTCGCCCAAACCTATCGGACCGAAAGCATTTTTCTCGGCGGCGGCGGTGGCTCAGCCAGCAAGGTGCTTAGTAAATAGTAGGTATTGGAATACCAATTAACGTACTGAGTAATTTGACGTAAGTTAATGTTCGACTAGCATACTTTTTATTATATACTTTGTACATTTTATGTTTTGACACTGTTTTAAATTTGCTTGAAGTTCTCCTTCACTGTTATTCCTATCACTGTCTGCGACATCTGTTTTACCAAAATAAATATCTTCACAACATAATCTAGGCGGTTTATCATTTAGTGGAAGCTGTAACTCATTAGCTTCCACAGTTAAGTAATCTGTTAAAGAGTTTTAACTTAAAAGAATCCACTAGTCAAAATGTTATCTTCGTTAAAATCAATGATTAACAAGTTAATGCCCAGCCGTGCTCTAGAGCACAGCTGAAGATTTAGGATGCCTGTTTACCTTTAGCAGGCAACGCCGGTGTATCACGTTTGACCCGACGGCGCCTTGTTGTGTCTCGACTCTGCACTTGCAACATGCTCTGGAAGTCTATGATGTAGAGTGCACCAGCCAACAGCAGCTTGCACTGTCCATCACCTGCATTGAAAGCTGCCTCCAACTCACTATTACTGCGTTCATCATATTTCCACCATCCTGGAAAATAAATACCAACTACATTTGAACCACTACAGACCTCTACTTATTTACATTTGTAGGTACTATTTTAATTGGGAACATCAGGTGGCATGCAAAGATCATAGCAGTCAAGCAGAAGATCTTAGTTCTAAAAAAGGGACTCGTTCTAAAAATCAAGATTCTATGATGACTGGTAGTAAAAGAACAAGAAATAAAAATACCATTCCTTCCTTCATAGTACCACTGGAACTCTTCTGCTGCTTGAGTATCAACTGGTGTAGGTACAACCTTTTCTAATAGCACTGGATGGTCAAGATAGTCTGGAGGGATATCAGCTCTGCACATTGCACATTTCTTATTTTGTATGGCAACGCCCTGTCAACATAAAACCACATCAATCAATTTCATTGTATGTTGACTTAGGCATGAAATGAGGCATTGTTTTTCTTTTATTTAAATATAAATTCATATAGGCTTAAAAATAAAATAATTTTTGGGCCTCCCATACATTGGTGAAAAATTTTGTTACCCTGGAAAGTCCAAATTATTTTTTCAGTATCTGAATAAATATTACTAAGAAGTTGTTCAGTTTCAAAAGTGAACTAGCGGCTAATTCAATGCAAGGCCTTATATGCATGGCTTTTGTTTTTATAATGTTAGTTATTACAGTAATTAAAGCATATCATCGACTGTCTGTCATGTTAACTCTGAAATCAAAATATGAATGAATACTTACTTTAACACAGAGAAAACAGAAAATGTGAGCACAAGGCAACTGGGTTGGATAGTGACATTTCTGCAAACAGACTGCACAATCTTGCACTTCTGAAAATAAAATAAACTATTCAGTAGAGCTAATTTTCATAAAATATAATTGTATACTCTCTTGAGATATGGGGTATCCGAAAAGTATACTCTGACCTAGAGTTTATTAGATTGGGTTGGAATGAGTATGTCTTCACTAACAATGTTATTTTTATTGTTGGCACAACAAGATGCATAGGATATATTAGCTTTGATTGAACGAGTGCACTTACATTGTTTTCATAACAAGTAGCCATAATGGAGAGCAAGATTTCACTTTCTAATTCGGTTCATTCCAGAAACAGCTAGTAGGTAGATCATTATTACTTACCTTGCTTTACTTGCGCGGTTTCTCCACTCATTTTATGTGTTCTTCTTTTAAATAGACTTAAAATGCAAGAAATAATTATTTTAGTTATCCCAATTACGAATAGTTTTCTTTGATAAATTTACTCCTGATTGTTTGTATGGAAAGCCATAACTTGAAAAAATCCCTGGTCAAATTCTGCAACTACTAATGTTCTATTTATTCCAATTTGTATAGCAGAAATGTTTTTATTTCTTTGCAATAAAATAAAACGTACAACACAGATTTGTTTGACATTTGATTTGACTTTTTTTGTTGTATTGTGTTGGCAGAATTGATTATACTTTAGGGGCGTTTCGTTTCATTTCTTGTCAAAAGCCTTTATTCCCGTTGGCCACACCCTCCCACTGTCGACCATCGTGTTCGTGTGGCCTGAGGTGAGGTAGGTAGGTGCGAATAGTTGGCCATCACACCATCCGCGGTTGATTCTACTCAAAGTTTACTTACGCAGGGTAATACTGTTCATTTAGTAGAAAGCTATAATTATAAATAAAATAATAATAATTAAAAAATCCTAGACAATTCACACAGCGCCATCTAGCCTCAAACTAAGCAAAGCTTGTACTTACTTACTCCTGTGGGAATTAAATACTTTGCAAAAAATAAATACATATTATTATACATAGAACACACCTGGGCTCGGCACGATCTTAAAGGGCACTGCTCCTACCACTACCTGCTTACCAACCAACATGGTCTTCCATTCCGGAGGCTGATGTCGCTTCGTGCCTGTAGATCCACCTCCAATCATTATTATTATAAGACGGAGGCATAATTGAAAGAACCCGAAGTTCATGATCACAAGATTGGTAGGTAGTTATTTATAATTAAAATAAAACAACATATTTTATTTCACTGAACATTTATTACCCATTCTTTACAAAATGTATGAATTACACAAAATGTATGTGTCTGGAATGAAGTGCCAAAGAACCTTATGTATTAATGTAATTAATGATAATTTTATTTTCACTTAACTAATTGAATTAGGTTGTGTAAAACACAAATGGGTTTACTTGTCTCTGACTTTGATAAGATCACTAAGGTCTAGTGCTACACATATTTCCTTGGAGTCTGTGCGTGGATTTCGGTCCAATATTTCAGTAATAGGGTAGTAGTTGTCACGGTTATCCACATTCCATCCAGAGTACTGAAAGTAACCAAAAATTATAATAAAATAATAGAAGAGCAATTTCAATAAATTATTTTCTCACTACAGCTAATATTTATTTCATCAGATAATTTACAGAAACAGGGACTGGTAATGAGTCATTATGCCTGTACTATTCCCATACATTTTCTAATAAGACAATTATCAGGTGAGTACCAATGAAAAAAGTATAGCAAAGTTCTTACCACACAAGTGCATTTGTGTAATATCTGTCCATTCGACTCCATTGGAATGAATTTTTGCAACAAAGCTTTTCCATCAATCTTCCACAGGTTCAGTTCATCCAGTTTTGAAGTTACTGTATCTCCATCCCATTTTACATCAGACTTCAGCAACACAAAGTTTCCAGACTATGGACAAGAAAAATGCAAAAAATTACTAGAGTAATAAAAAAAAAAAAGGACTAATTATACTAATCATCCATGATTATGATCTATTTGTTGTTATGTATGCATTTATTTATGCATAAGCAGAATAATTTCTACAGCAAAAATATTACTTTTAAGATATGACTTCATCTGGTAACAAACCACATAATACAGATACTGAAATGAAAAGATGTTTCTGTGATATTACAATATGGAACTTTATTTTATTATGGATATTATAATATGGAACCAAATTTTGCATTGAAAATTAAAACAATGACTACCTTGCTTCCAATAAGGAAATAATCCCACTACCCCCAAGTTGCTAAACAAGATTGAAACAATGAAGTAAGGAAACAATTTAAGAAAATACACACATGGAAATGTTTTGGTACATCTTTCGATTGGCTGGAGTCGGACTTGTTCCCGTCCGAGCCGTTCTTCTCATCATCGGAGCCTTCCTCCTCATCCATGTCCCCCTCCTCATCCTCCCCTTCCTCATCTTCTTCACCTTCCCCTTCTTCGTCCTCTTCTCCGTCTGATGATTCGTCTTTCTTCTTCTTTTTAGTGTTGTTCACGGCTGCTTTTGTTGAACCGCGCTTGCGACCGCGGCCGGCGGGCTGTTCATTCTACACAAACAAAAAACAAAGTAAGCATCTACATAATTTAGAAACATTGACGAGCACTGAAAGACTTGAAACTGGAGCTTCATTCTAGAAGAGACTTCGTCTTCCTCATAACCTAAACCTGATGGCTGGAACGTACTCACGCATCCAGGGGAAAATGTTCAATATTTGTTCAAAATATAGTACAATTTCAAATTTGACACAAATGAAGTTTTGAGTCGCTCGGAATATAATAAATTACACTAGATATACTCTACACATTACCGAATCGGCATCCGGCGTCCAGTCTTCACCCGAATCTTGAAATTCTTCTGGTTCTCCTGCGTGTTCAGAGCCTTCAGAGTCGTCGTCTTTCTTGAGAGACTTGCGTTTACGCATTTTTGTTCTTAGATTTTAAGGGGAAACAGGAGAATTAGAATCAACAACCCACGCCGCGGCTATTTTAATTGCAAAGATCTTTCTTGAAAAGCAAGCAAACGAACGAACGCTTGATTTCACGCACACCACAACGCTCACTCAAAGACAAAGCTAGTGAAGCGACAAGAAAAATCGATTCTAGAAATCGATATTCTTATTGTCTATGGAAAACTTCATGGGCTACATACATCATAGCAGCTTATGTATGTACATAATATACAGAGTGTTACAATACAATAGGAGAGTAGATAGCGCACGGGCGAAGCCAGGGAGGGGGTTTTCAAACCATAGATATCGATTTTCATCGAATATCTCAAATTGCTCTAGAGTGGATCTATTCAAGTTTGAAGATCATAATAGAAAATCACAATAGCAATGAAATGACAGTTGAGTTTCAATGACAAAAAATAACAGACAAGTAATAGGGCCCAGCATGGCTAACATGCGTGCCACGATAAAATTTTGTCACCGCAAAATGTCTTCTGTGGCTTACTTCACTGCGAATAAGTTACGCATTCTTTCTTAGTGACATTATACGCATATGAAACGACAAAATATATCGTGGCGCGCCTGTTAGCCAGGCTGGTCTCATGTAATGAAGATGAAATATTTGATCACTCTCATCTACATTCATCATGGCTACGCCAAAAAATTACAAGTAAATAAAAAAATGCCACTAATGTTCTGTCGCAGCCTGTACTTATTGTATCGAATCTTTAATCGATGAAATATAATCGATCATTATTTTTAGTTAATAATGTATTACAACACTATAAGTTGTTGGTGTTGCTATTATACAATCATTACGTCATGTTATCGATTTCTCTCTCAAGCTTAGGTAATTTGCACATAGCGCTATCCTGTTGTCAAATGGCTTTGTTCTAAATCATTGCCAAAAGAAAAAATCAGAAATCGATCATCATTGGTTTTTAGCGGGTTGAAAGCGTCGGTCGTTGTCATTGTCTGTCATATCAGCTGATTGCGTCATTGCATTTACAACAAACGCAAAAACAAAAAACAAGTCGCAATATCGAATCTGACTTCTATCATTCAACTTCTGCAAATTACCGAGTGAATCCAAATCTAAAATGAAATTCCAATACAAAGAAGAACATTCCTTCGAGAAAAGGAAGACGGAAGGTGAGAAAATACGCAGGAAATACCCGGACCGCGTCCCCGTCATTGTTGAGAAAGCGCCCAAGGCCAGACTTGGAGACCTCGACAAGAAGAAGTACCTGGTGCCGTCGGACCTGACGGTGGGTCAGTTCTACTTCCTTATCCGGAAACGCATCCACCTGCGGCCCGAGGACGCGCTGTTCTTCTTTGTGAACAACGTGATTCCTCCGACGTCAGCCACCATGGGATCGCTCTACCAAGAGCACCACGATGAAGACTTTTTCCTCTACATAGCATTTTCTGACGAAAATGTATATGGCAATTAATTACTTATTTTAATTTTTATTATTACTACTATTTCACATTATATGTATAGGATTTTCTGACCATATGGTTTAGGTATAAGCCTTAGCTTTTAAATTGATGTATTATGTTATGGTGATACTTTTTTTTTCAATTTCTACAAGTAACATTCTTAATGCCATGTTGCTTTGTTCCTTATAATTATAAATATCTACATATAAATAAGTACTTTATTGGGTAAAATTTTAAAAACTGCATCGTTTCTTTGTTTGGTTTAGGATTCTGTAACCTAATCTTTATCAAAACAATAAACGTCAAACAAAAATTGTTTTATTTCTTGTTATCTGATAATTAGCTAATCCCCACACCCACTTCTTCTCTAAGGCAACATTTTAAAAACCAGCTAAATTTTGTACCTAGATTTTATTTAGTATTTTAGCGATGAAAAAAATAATACCTTTTTTTATTTAAATATGCTTGTGCTACAACCAGTCCAAAAGAATACAATTAAATATATAGAGGGTGGTCTAGTGGGCTCCGATATAGTATATGGACTTGTTTCAAATCCTTAGGCAAGCCCACTAGATACCATGTACATATTTTTTTATCCAATCATAACGCTTCCATTACATACACAGTAAGCTGTAGTATCTGTACTCATTGAATCTCTGCTCGCAGACTTTTTATAAATGGGAGTGTTATATAAAACCCGGATGAACATCAATTTCATTCAAGCAACTCAGTTTTCAGAATGGGGACAGAAGTCTTGTGTTGCATGTAGCAGATTTCACTGCAGACCCACGATACCCATTTGGTAATGTCTGGTTCGATAGTTGCAATCGGGTCATTATTTATAGTGCAAATATTTTTAGGTTGAGTTCTACTTATGAAACTGAACGACTCTCCCCAAGGACCATGTTTTTGATTAGTTTCAATCACTGAAGGAACATGTAGGGCACAACACACACAAATGACGCCTTTATCCCTTGCGAGGTAGGCAGAGCGTTAACGATAGTAAAATCGCCACGTCTGACAAGTATTGAGGCCCCTTTCAGATGATTCGTGTATCACTGTAGTGACAGGTTGTCAGCTTGTCGCCTAAAATTGTAATAGACATGAAACCTTCGAGCCCCTTAGTTGACTCTTACAGCACACGTGGGAAGAAATGGGGTGATGCTATTCTAAACCGACATCACACGGCGAAAGTACTGTATCAATTTAAAAATAGTAATAACTTTCAAATATCTTTATTTAAATTCTACATCAATGATATCAATGTTGTATGGAAAAGTTTACCTTACATCTAGTTTAACGACTTATTTTACCAATTGTAGGTATGTTTGTCTATCCCTACCCTTAGACAATGGAATATTGGAATCTATTGAATAGAAAATGTCAATTTATATCTAAGTGAATATAATGAATTATAGATAACTTAATTATCTTTTCAATTACAAAAAGCTTTTCAAATAAATTTTAATTTCTTAATACTTTTACAAATTAAATTAAACGGGTTACAAATTCCATCAATCACAGTAAAAAATAACTAAGAAAAAATAAAAAAAAAACACACCACAGCATTTTACCTACCTAAAGGTTACAATGACGTATTTACTTAGTTACAAATACTACGAAATGTTATTGCTTATTTGTATAGGAATATTGTAGTGTAGGCAAATAGTATCGTATTACTTGTGTTTATAATTTTTTTTTCCGACGCTTTCAGAACCTGTAGTTGTGGGACCTCCGGGGGGGTCTGCCTCGGGACCGCATGCCGCGTCCTCGAGGGCCGCTTTCACTATCTGGAAAAATAATTTTAGAATTAGCGAGCATCTAAGTTTGACCTTAAAGATTCCACACTAATAAAGTAAGGCCGTTGGAATTCGCCATATTTTATTTGACAGCTGTCAAAAACATACTAACGGACATGTTAACAGAGAAAAATAGACCGTGGCATGGCATAGCATTAACATGATTTTAATAAATCGGTGAATTTGTTTGAATATATTGGTAAGTATTAAGTAAGTATTTGAACCATATTCGAACGGCCATTCTTTATAGCGTCTAAACTAAGCTAACTCGTCATTACTAGGTACTATACCAAAACAATTATTTTATAAATCCGACTGCGGTAATTTGGAAGTTATATTCTGCCTTTAAAAGCCACTATTTTGAATTCATGATTTCTTTATATGCAGCCAGCATTGACAGTTTATTTGCAAAGATTTTATATGTCAATTTACTATTTCTCAAAAAAAAATCTGTAATGTATGTAACCCGTGTAAAAGAATTTACTTGTCCATGTTATGGATGGACAAGTAAATGATGTGTTATGTTATGTTTGTTGTGTGGTACGTACCTTACCACTCTCGAAAAACATAACCCTTCTTCTGAGACAGTCGGGTAAATAGTACTGTACTTTTCGGTTAAAGGCAAGGATATGAGATTATCGTTTCTTTCTTAGAAAGATGGCAGTGCTAAATGACGAATAAACTAAAGATATGTTTTAAAATGACGTAATGCTATTTTATATTATGATAATTACTGTATTTTTCTAAATTTATATAATACTATTTTTGGAGGGACTCGATAGACGGTTACGCGTAATCGAGACTGCTGCTGTGTGAAACCGCATATAACTACTTAATCGAAATCAGCAAGTAAAGAACCATCAAGGTTACCTAAAACGAGTTCTAGCTAATTTAGTAAGTGCATGATTACATTCAAGCAAGCCAATATTAATGTAATTGGTGATATCCAATTCTTCATATAGTAAAATAACATACGTATATACACGTATCACGCCTGTATCCACTGCGGGGTAGGCAGAGCGTTAACGACCCTAAAAATATACCCTAAAATGATCTAAAAATGCCATGTCTGGCAAGTATTGAGTGCTCTACGATTTATACAACTTGCGATTGTAGGCAGTAGTGAAAGTAGTACAAGTGGCTTTAATTCATATAATTCCTACAATGTATTGAGGGCTCTTTTAGATGATTTGTGTATAGTTAAATAAGGACAGGTAATACAAAGAATATTTTCATTTACGTAAACATCGCATAAGTAACTTGTGTCCCGTGAATAATTAATTCGTTCCAAACCAGGGCGCCGGATTGTGATATGGTTGAAACAGTCGTTTGAAAATTTTAATGATAATGGTTACAGATACGCACATTCTAATTAACTAAGTATTTGTGTCGGCCGTAAATACTTGCTAAATATAAAAAAACAGTCTCTCGCTGCGTAAGTCAAATACTATTAAATTAATACGAAACTAGGATTTGTATTATTATTTTCTTGTAGTTGAACCTACTTATCGTATTATTATTATTATTACATTTTGACTGTGCCATTAGTATAAAATATCTGAGATAAACGAGATTTTTAGCTATCTACTTTGTTTATCAGTAGGTACAGTAGATATTTCCACGGCATACATGAAATGGTAGATCACTATCTTTAAAGAACAAGCAGTAAAATAATGTTATGTATGACTAAGGATGCAATGATATATCGAAACTCGATATATATCGATATATCGACGCCCAAAAATATCGGCAAAAAGTCCCAATTTTTTTTTTTTGTTTAAAACGTTGTTGCGTATTGTAACTTATTGTACCTACTATTTGCAGTATGTGAGTGGTACATACGTCATTTTGCAACTATGACATTGTGCCCCTATACTATTATTATAATAATGTGTCTATTGAATGACTGACAATCTTCAATAGTAGATTCAGCACCTATTTAAGAGATGACTTGCTAAAACCATTCTGAAAACTGATATTCAACTTTGATATAGACCGAGGGTCGTATTTTAGCCGGACTTTGGACTATGAGGACACTTATTACGAGTGATGGAAATGGGTTTGTCCCTTCCTTCACCTTACACACGAGAGACAGAGGTAGAGATATGTCAAATGACGAAGCAATAGTAGAGCAAAATTTAAAACCTGTGATCCATAGTAATTAATAATGCTTTATAATAATAATAATAATAATTCATTTATTTCAGATTTCTCCATATTTTTGTTAGTACAATTTGACCTTAAAACTATGTTAGTTAAATAAAATCTTATGCGTATTTGTAATTGCTCGTTGCTACCGCGATCCAGTGCTGAACTATAGGGCTGTCCAGCCTTTCTGATATCATGCTCAGAATGCTGTTGTGACCGGAGCGCGTACGCTGCAGCATTGACACCGCTCTTTTTCGCATGATTGCGTGGAAGTCGTCAACACGAGCCTCCGCGAACATTCCCGAGGCACTGCAGCGCCGCGGAAGTCCCAGCAGCAGCCTGAACATGTTATTATACAGAACACGCAGAGCTTTATACACACGGGCCATTTTGCTAATCTAACCGTTCTTATGGTATTAGGTGCCTATGAAGATGCCGTTTTTCTATGCATGATCGATAATAATAGAATGAGAATAGGTCCGAAATTCAAATGAATATTTTTTTTAAATCTGAATCTCTTATTTTCAAGTACAGTATTTTTTTTCTTGATTACATGTTTGTCTTAAAGGTGGAAACGGTAAAAAGAGGTATTATGGAAAATACATTATATCGTGACGACTATATAGTACCAATGAATGACACTCGCAGTTTGAAAATTGTTAACACTACAAACTATTGCATGACATGTTTTGCTCTACATGCTTTCGACAAAAGATCTGTAAATTAATCCTCTGGTGATCAGTGTTTGGTTGTCTAGTGTTGCAATGATTCACCACAGCGTATCGCCGAAAATTACTCTAGATGTATACATATTACATTAGGCGTATACATGGCCATTTGATAACTGTGTCCAGTTCCTTAACATTACAAAAAAAACCGCAACTTCATAGGTAGACCCGTATTTGATTCAAAGGTTGTCCTTAATGCGTCTAGTGAGACGGTTGCCAATGTTAGCGTTAGGTAAAGACCAAACATCTATCTGAAAAGAGGTGGCCAAGTAGCTAAGATACCGGTCTTATATTCGTGAGAGCTGAGTTTGATCCCCGCTACGTACCAATGTGTTTTTACTCATGTACATTTCTCTCTCTTTTACTCACCGACTGCTCTTACTGCGAAGGAAAAACATCGTGATGAAACCCACATTCCAATAAAATTTGAATCTAGATGATATTTGAATGTAAGTCACATTCAAACCTAGGAGGCGGGCTAGGTTAGCCTTCGGGTTGCAGAGGTCAGATGGCAGTCGCTCTTTGTAAGAACTTGGTTCCACGTCATATCCCCTATAGTAGGTTAGGTAGCCGCCTATACAGAGAACGGGATAAGGCAAGGAGAAAGAATATTTTGTATCTGAAAAGTGTAAAATCTGTGTTGTTAAGTAGGCATAGGTATTGTGCGTACCGGCGGCGCGCATCCAGCGCGTGTGCGCGGCGGGGGAGTGCGGCGGGGGGTGCGGCTGACGGCGCGGGGGCGCAGCCGGCGGCGCGCTCGCCTCCGCCTCACGACCCTCCTCAGGAATCTGGTACAAACAAAAAATGCTGTTACTTCAAACAAATGTCGTTGGGGTTAAGCTCAGGTCCAGTTGGTCACAGGTCACAGGATCCGCCAATATAAGTCGAATGCTAATGCCAATCCACTAAGAGCGAATGCACTGAGGGGACTTTAGCCGGTCACTTATCGAAGTCCCTTACACACACGACGGACAGAACGAGAGATAAAGTTGTCTGTGCATTTGCCGTATTATGCGCCGAAATAAGAAAGAAGGATAGTACGAGGAGAATCGTAGTATTAACTGTCCAATCTAGTCTGAGCTTGACTGTACACACGACTGTACATTTTTAGCTCAGAAAACAAGGCTTTGCTGGTTGAGTGTAGCAACTAGAGCAGGACAGGAGTAAACTATTCATGATATTTGCACTACATATAACTAAATACACGAAACGACGACGTGGCGCTGTGGTAGTGTGACTGCGTGTGACGCAGAAGGTTCCGGGTTCGATTCTCGGTGCACCACTCACAAAGTTGATATTTATCACTTTGTGAATTTGTTCCTAGTCTGGTTAGACCATTGCGGGTTGAACCACCCGATAGTGCGTAAGAAAGCGGTTCTATATTTCGGATGGCAAGTTAAGCCGTCGGTCCCGGTTGCTGTATATGATTACTTAGACGGCGGTCGATACACCAACATAACCATGTCAGAAGTCTGCTACTAAAAAGACGAAGGCGGTTAAAAAATCTGTCATTAGGGTTCATTGGCTCGTTGTACGACTCGGTGTCCTACACGAAAAAGAAAGACTAAACCGAAATAGGCATTGTGCAAAAGAGACATTCAGCAAAAGGGACATTATGCATTAAAAAGTACTATCACTCCTTTGTCGAAGCGAAAGTAGTTCAACTATTTTAGCCGAGTATTTTGCATACAAAATACTTATTTTTAGCGGCCTGTTAGCAGTTTCAACCGCTACAAAACATTTTCCACTAATTAAGATCTTTTCTCTCCATGTATTCACTACATGTATCAAAACCTGTTATGCGGATTAGGAGTTAAGAGGGTTAGAGGTGTCCATAACAAACTGAAACCTGGAAAACGATTCCACTTTATACTCTCTCTCTCTCTCTCTCTTTTCGTGTGGGACACCGAGTCATCCAAAGACCCGACGAACCCTAGTGTCAGAATTTTATACTCCGACGTATTGATATTCCTACGTAGTCGGTCCCAAAGTTCTGTCACTGGCATATTATTTTTGAATTTAGAACACGAATTTGGAAAAGTTTTATTGCATTCCGTTTTTAAATGTTTGACAATTATTTTAAAACAATAAATGATCATTTGGCGTGATTTTTCACGATGGAGTGGACTTTGAAAGAAAACCGAATAGCAGTTTTGGCGTTGCATCGCTGTGGGCACTCGCCGAGTACCATTTTCAAGTTGCTCAAAAAATTGAAAATAACGCTTAGGTTTTGTGTATTGTACTATAAGTAGGTACACTGAAGTCTCTAGTGTTGAGGACAAGAAAAGAACTGGCCGGCCTCGCTCCGCAAGAACACCAGCAGTGATCAAAGCGATCAAGGAGCGCATACGAAGAAATCCTGTCCGAAAACAGAAACTTATGGCTTTGCAGATGAAGGTTAGTAGAAAAACAGTCAAAAAGGTTTTAAACGAAGACCTTAAGCTGCGAGCATACAAAAAAAAGAGTGGGCACTTACTTAATGCCCGTTTAAAAGAAATTAGACTCAAAAGATCCCGGGTGTTGTTAAAACGGTACGCGAAAAACCGGCACCGCGATATACTTTTTACAGACGAAAAAATTTTTGATATAGAAGAAAAGTATAATAAACAAAACGATAGAGTGTACGCTACCAGCTCTGAAGAAGCAGGAAACAAAGTTCCGCTGGTGCAACATGGGCATCATCCCTCTTCAGTCATGGTCTGGTTAGGAGTCCCCTACTATGGGCCAACTGAGGTTCATTTTTGCGAAAAGGGGGTCAAAACCAGCGCAAAAGTGTACCAAGAGACGGTTTTGGATCGGTACGTCAAAGACCTGCCCAACACACTTTTTTCAGGACATCACTTTGTATTCCAGCAGGATTCTGCGCCCGCTCACAAAGCCAAGACCACTCAAGCCTGGTTTGAACGTCAAAACATTGAGTTTATAAGACACGAAGATTGGCCTTTCTCCAGTCCGGACCTTAATCCTCTGGACTATAAAATTTGGCAGGTCTTAGAGAGCAAGGTCTGTGCTAATCCACATACAAATTTGGAGAGGCTGAAGTCAGCCATAGTTAAAGCAGTCGCTGAAATCGACATGGATATGGTGCGTGCTGCGATAGACGACTGGCCGCCGCGGTTGAAAGCCGTTATTTAAAGCAAGGGAGGTCATTTCGAATAGTTTTATGTTATTTTGATTCTTCGATAATTGTATTTTTAATTGATATATAAATTTTTAAAAACGGATTGGTACTTTTTATTTTATCAGTATTTTCATATATGACAGAACTTTGGGACCGACTACGTATATGATGGTGATATTTTGCGCTGAATGAAATAAAATTTACCAGAACGATTGGAGACGCTATCGCCGTGACCAAATAATTTGAAACTTTAGGTATTCTTTTTAGATTGAAATTAAGGAATCCCAGTAGAACATTCTAGAAAGATCTTTTGTCATATTTTCTATAGTCACTCTAGTCACGCTACTGACTGAATGTTTCTTGTAATTGTTATTTTTTCAAGTATTTATTCTTTAAAACAGTTTTTTTTCGGCAATTAGGCTCAATATTAGTTACAAAAAGCAGAACTACAAATACCATACGTAGTTGTTTTTTGTAGCGGATTATGCCCCTTCAAATATTATTACTCTTTTATACTTGAGGCATGAAAAAAAAACAAATGAAAAAAATCGGCATATAAATTATTTGTATGTATATATATTCGTATGTATATGATTTACCTGATACCTTTCAACAAGCAATAATTGAATCGGGACATCATAAACGGCTCCAACGTTTTAAATCACGTATTCGGGATTTTGGGGGCGATAAATCGATCTAGCTAAAGCCCTTTTTTGCGAGTTCTTTTTTTATAGTAAAACGTTATCAGAATGTCGAGCTCGCTCGGTTAAACCAGGAGGTTTATTTCTGAAACGTCGTAATTCTATTCAATGTATGGATGTCCGCAACAACTGGCCTAACCACAGTAACCACACGTTTTTACATTTCTGCTACTTGATGTTTTATATGGTTATGTGTGAATTTTTGAGGGTATGTGGGTATTGATAATAGTAAAGTAGAACGTGTGATACAAGCATAATAAGTATCAGATTTGAACGTTTCAGGAATGGGCGTGATGACTGGCAGGTCAAATGAGCTACTTTTTAAAACGATAAATTGTATGGAAATACGAAAAGATGACGTCATGTCTCTCTAGTTTGGATGGCGTCAAAACTATCTATCTAACTATCTTTTATATTAATTTTCTGTTTATTAATTCCAACTTTGAACATTTCGTCAAAACTATAAATGGAGTATGTAATCTTTTAGGACAATAGTTTTAAGCGTACAACTTTTCTATTTTATTTATGACCCAGTCGTCTAGTGAATTGAGCTCAAGGTGGTATTTTACCTGATGTGGTGAGGATGGTTCGCTGCCCTGCGAGCTGACGGCGGCGGCTTCTTCTTCGGCGCGGCTCTCCTCCCAGTCGCGAGTTTCAGAACTTTCGCCACCTGTATTTAAAATAATGTATAGGCGTGATGATGACTATTGGCAGATCAAATGTGCTACTATTTAACTATATTTTGTATGTAAATAATAATAAGTGACACACACACACACACTATCTTTATTAATTTAAACTTTGAATATTTCGAAAACTATGAATAAAGTTTGTAGCATTTTTGGACAATAGGTTTAAGTGTGCAGCTTTTGTAATTGTAATGTCATCTAGCGAATCGTGTCTTAGTTTAGTTTAAAATTGTTACTTTCAGTAAGTATGGCTGTCTGGGGCCTGGAAGAGAATATTATATTTTAAAATTGTTTTGTCTAGTTAATGTAGGGAAAAGTTTTTTCTGTCTTTCTTAAAATACTTATAACAAGGCCTAATTATAAAAACACCTGTTATGTAGTAAACAACTCTTGTCTTGAGTCGCCATCTTGGGATTTGAAAAAAAAAGGGTTGCCCAGGGAACCCATTACCTGCGTACACACCGGCCGGCTCAAAGGCGCGTCATAAACACGTTTTCATACGGATGTATTGCGGCCGTGAGCGCGCGAGGCTGCTCGGGGGGTACGTACGCAACTATTTTGGTGTACTAACTACGGGACGTTATGAGATAGGGACGTTTTGCGACCGGGACCTCATGCGTCTGAAGGTTCGCTTCGCATCGCAAAATATCCACGATATATCTTATTTTTGACAGCTATGATTATTTTCGATGCGTAGCGTAGCGTATTCGTTATGACGTGTGGGAAAGGTATACAATACAGGGTGTTAGGAAAAGTGCTAACTTCTTTTTAAGGGATGAACTGCCTGAACAACTTTCCCCAAGAAACATATGTCGAAATATGAAACACATTTTTGGACCTCCTATACAAAATGTAGCAGCCGAGCGAGTCAACTGTATGGGAGGTCCAAAAATTTTTTTCGTTTTTCGACCTATGTTTCTTGAGGAAAGTTGTTGAGTTTCATGGGCTGATTCACCCCTTAAAATATTTGTAGCTAATATTTTTACACCCTGTATTATAGTGTGTACATACGCGCGTGCGCGGGCGCCTGCGGGGGCGGCAGCGCGGCGGCGAGGTCGGCGTGCGTGTCGTGGTGGCTGGCCGCGCCGCCGCCCGCGCCGCCCGCCGCCTCCGAGAACGTGAAGCGAGCGCTCGCCGCGCCGCCCGGCAGGGGCGACACCACCGCCTCGCCGAATCTACACAACAAGAGGGAAATTAATTACCAAACGTTCAACAGTGGACACAATTATGCTGAAAAGAAGATTTCTATCTACACTCGTTTCATAATGTTCATACATACATGCATACACATATCATACATGCATGCCTTTATCCCTTTCGGGATAGGCAGAGCGTCAACGGCCGTATAAAATATGGTCGCTATCGCCACGTCTGACAAATATTGAGGGCCCTTTCAGATGGTTCGTGTATTGCTATAGTGACAGGTTATTAGACTGTCGCCTAAATGTGTAATACACATAAAACCCTCGAGTCCCTTAGTCGCCACGACACCCGCGGGATGAAAATGAGGTTATGCTATTCTTAGCCGGCATCACACGGCAATGTTCATAACAGTCGCTAAACCTGCTTAATGCTTAAATCATAATATAACTACTATAACTATAAATATAACTTTATTTATTTCTTTTTATAATATCAAATTTCGATTGTTACAACTTTTCTTTATACTACACCTACATACAATATGCACTATAATTTAAAAGAATCGTAGAGAGGAACGTGAGTCATTGTTCATGTTTCAAATTAGCGGGAGACAAAGATCACGTTCCTCGAGGAGTAAATATGCAACTGTCAACGTTACGTAAAACGGAACGTAAATCTAATATATTTCTGCAGGCAAAATGGAAGACTTGGCTGAATGAACTTATTGCTTTTGCTTTGTAAGATATTATTTAAAAAAAGACAATACCGCACGAATTTGCTTTGGTTTTTCATGTTATTTTTTTAGGTTTATTGAACTGTTCTTTTGTTAGTATTACCGTTTTTTTTATTCTTGCAGGTGTAGTATAAAGCACTATGTATTCTCAGCTGTGCTTCGGTCCTCAAACTACACCCTTGTTAACAATCGGATCCTTTCTTAACACGTGATCAATGTGCTATTATTCTCTTAGTTTATCAAGACAGTGGAAAAATCAATAACTTTTTTTAAATAAAAGAGAACCAGCTTCAACCGAAAAGTGCGAACCTTAATTTTTTTTGTAGGTTTATATACCTAATACGTCCTCCTAAGGCTGACAAATACTTTTCTACAACTGCATGAAAATCGGTTCATCCGAATGCCAGAAAATCGCGGACAAACATACATGCAGGTCAGCTGAGAACCTCCTTTTTTTGAAGTCGTTTAAAACGACTCCATCCATTTGTTCTGTTGGACTTATACCTATATCCAGTCTAGTGTAAACCTAAAACGATCAAATGTACAATGATTGATATGGTAAAATTGTGAATGAAGGGAACTTACCCATCAGTCCTTCGCGGAACGTAGAGCGTGGGCGTGGAGGGAACGATGCTGTCGTCTCCGTCGTCGGCGCCGTTGCCCCCGAGGGACAGGGCTCCGCTTGCTGTCAAAACAATACAACACTCTTTTTACATACGTACAGGGCGTAAAAGATCGTTAACGCTCCGCCTACCCCACATGGGTTAATGGTGTGATTTATGTATGTATGTACTTAAAAGAATTAGCTGCAAATTTTAAAGAGTGAACCAGCCCATGAAACTGAACAACTTTCCCCAAGAAACATATGTCGAAATAAGGGATTTTATTTTGACCTGCCATACAAATTGACTTGTTCAGTTGGTAATTTTGTTTAGGAGGTTCAAATTCTTTTTTCATATTTCGACCTATGTTCCTTGGGGAAAGTTGTTCGGTTCCATGGGCTGGTTCACCTCTTAAAATATTTGCAGCTAATTCCTTATACCCTGTATAATATAACTCTTGTGATAGCTGAGCGAAAAATGTTAATTAGAGACGAAATTTATTAATTTAACCTTTTTACATTTTAATATTTTGGATTGAAATTGATTACGTCTATTAAAGTGATTCATGCGTATTTGTAATGACAGAATTTATATAAAGATGTGCTAACATTTACTGGTTTAAAGAAGCAAACCTGTGCTGTTATTTCATTCAGTTACTAGGAAAAATGAGTATAAGTTTATCGCATAATAAGTTATATAGCTTAACAAAAGAGCAATAATAAACTGCGAGTCCATATTTGAATCCTAAAGCAGCGAAGTATACTAAAATTGAATTACGAGCAAAAATTGTTCTTTTCAACCTGGAGAGGTGAAAATATATTTTGAGGTGCTACTGATAGTAAAAGGTTTTGGCGTTAAAGTAAGCGTCTGGTTTTCCAGAGCTGCACCCGGATTTCTATTATGCAAGTACTTGTACGCAGGTAATAAAATAAGTATGAGACCCTTGCATACAAGATATTTTGGAAGCATGAAGTTTGAGCTTAGAAAACCCGAATCGTGTACGCAGTTTACGTAACTAAATCTTAATGTTTTTATTACACAAGTGACTCTAATATGCGGCTAATTTTAATTATGTAAAACATCTTGTATAACCCTGTTCATACTAATATTGTCGTCTTCCAAAAGATAATAATTATACAATTTTAAATATTGCTTATAGTCTGTAAAATATAGGATGATCCCTGTGACGTACTATCCCTAGTAAACAAAGGAAAATGGACCTTATGTCATAGCATTTGCTCAAAGGTCACAGACGTCACAGGGATCATCCATTTTACAAACTATAGGTCTAAAATTTCCTGTAACCTAGATTTATGTTCACGGGATTCTACAAAAATCAGAACCTCAGCTCGCGAACAGGGAATAATTTAAGAAATATACTATTGTGTATAGTAGTATGTGAATAATGAAATGAGAAACTCTCCCTTCTTTGAGGTCAATTAAAAAATTTAAAACGGCAGGCAATCAATCTATGACAGATTGAATTAAAATACGCTACATCTAACCGCGCGCGTTATGAGCCATACAAAATGATTGAATAAAAAAGTTACATTTAAAAGAGATACTGTGTTTCATTTAGTGTCTTTTTCAAGTTTCATAAATCTATACCTTTGCGGGCATTATCAAACAAAGCATGAACTGATCAGCTTTACTAAGTCAGATATTCGGGAATTTTGTATAAATATCCTGGAAAATTCACACACAGCGCCATCTAGCCCCAAACTAAGCAAAGCTTGTCTTATGGGAACTAAATAGCTGATACTAATACTTATGTACTTTTTTTGTAAATAAATACATATTATACATAGAAAAAACCCCGACTCGACACTAATATGTATTTGAAAATTGACTTAACAAATATTTGTGTCCGGTGGGGATCGAACCTCCGACCCTCGGCGTAGAAGGCAGGGGTACTATCCGCTACGCCATCAAGACAGTCGAAGTCGGGGAATTCAAAGTATGGGAGTTTTCGGTACACCATGTTAAACTGTCTGTGTACTCACGCTCGGTGCCGCTGCTGATGGCCTCGATCTGCGCGGTGGGGTGCGTGGGGGGCTCGCTGTCGGCCTCCGCCCCCGGCCCCGACCCGCTGTCGCCCAGTTCACTCTCCTCGGCCTCCTCGCCCGCCTCGGGGGACTGCGCTGGCGACTCCTGTCAATTTATCATTCAGTTACAGTATATACAATTCAATAAATAAACCAGTCCAGGGATCAAGGGATCATCCTATATTTTACAGACTGTAAGGGAGGCCTATGACCAAACTATGACTATATGGCCTGTCTGCCTGCCTGAACCGTGCCTATGACTATAGGGTACGCCACAATGAACGATCTCCCGCTTCGCCATTCAGTCGCTACCAGCCGCTCTTTTAAGTAAACGGTCCATCTGGCCGGAGGGCGTTCAACGGTACGCTTGCCGAGGCGTGGTCTCCACTCGAGAACCCACTAACTCCACCGGCCATCGGTTCTACGACAGATGTGACTAGCCCACTGCCACTTCAGTTTGCTACACTTTTGTACTATATCTGTTACTTTGGTCTTTTTGCGGATAGTCTCATTATGGACTCTACCCATCAGCCAGATCAGCAGCATAGACCTGCAAGTGGCTTGTAGCTTAGAATTGCATCACCCAATTTATACCCACGGCCTTAAGTTGTCCTAAAAGCAGCTGAGAGATAACTACGAGAAATGAGCAAGCGCATTGTATTGCGCTCGCCAATCTGCCTGCCAAGTGTGGCAAGTATGACAAATGCCCTCCAATCGAGCGAGACCCTACTCTAGGCACTGACTTAAAACCTAATGTAGTGAATCTATTAACTCTGGCAAGTGCATAGGGTTGCAACGGCCGCTGCAGTCGGGAGAGCGTAAGTCGGTAGAGAAGAGAAACACGGCGTTAGAGGATAATTATTTTTTATTTATGTGCAAAAGACCCTTAAAGGGTCCGAAACGGTGATCTAATAAATTATGAAGAACTGGTCAGTTCAGCTGGTTTCTGTAGCTTCCACGATAGTGGTTGAGAAAATAATGAATGGAGTGACGTGATGTAGAACGACAGCAAATGAATTTCAAAAAATGTGATGGATGACGGTTTCGACAGAATAAAAAGAGCGGGTGAAAGCGAAGAGGTTGTGGCACTAGCGTGCCACCACAAATAAATCAAAGACGATCTGGCGACTTGATACTTATATTTTAATACGGGAAAAGAAACCCTTATGGGTTCTTTCTAACTTCCGTAAATCCGTTGTAATTTCACATGTACACTTTGTTACATACGTTGCACTAATTACGAACAAAAAATCATTAATTACGAACTAATCACAGCTCACTATAGATATATAATAATACGTTTCTTTTGGTCTTCTTTGTTCGCTGATTTTATCGCGACTGGGTCAAAAAGTCAGAGAAATGTGTAACGACATTCCAATTTCCAATTTGAAATGGTTCGTGAAAGGACAGGTGGTTTATGAAGGATGTGGACGCAGAGGTTCTACTCTGCTACAAGGTGATGATTTTAGGTACTATGCTACAGGGTGGTGAACAAAAACTGCCATTTGTATTCTGATCACAACACACGCACCTGTCTGGCGTTATTGTCGGCGTCCTCTCCATCCTCCTCGTCCTCTTCCTCCTCCCCGGCCTCCACCTCCTGCTCCTCCTCCATCTCCTCGTCGTCATCCTCGCCTTCCTGCTGAATATTAAACGACAGTTATTTATCTCGATATATCACAAAGTTATTTATCATCCTTTAAAAGAATGAAAATTGTTCTGTGATTAACATAGTTACGACATGCGGGCTTGGAATAACATCAAGCTATTTCTACCTATAGGTTTATTAAAAGGGCGACTAAAAACTATTTAACAAAATTTAAGTCGGGAAAACAATAAAGAGGATTTGAAGATTGTTTTCAACCTTGGAAAACAATCCTCAAAAATGTCAGACGTGGCGATAGCGACCGAATTCTTACGGCCGTTAACGCTCTGCCTACCCCGCAATGGATAAAGACGTTATATATGTATGTATGTATGTAAATCAGCTTTACGATATCCAGCGGCAATTTCTGCCAAAAAAAAAACAACACAGAATTGCGTTTGCCAACACGCCTGTCAAATATGGCATGGCAAAATGAGCTTAGCAGCAGACTGTTATGGCGTTTAGTATAGTTACTGTTACTACACTGAATTATTTTTTGTTAATACAACATTGACGATACGAATATCGACTAGCGGATTTTCAATAAATAATGCTATTATTGAGTTACGAATTTTTAAGTATTGGGGGCAGTACATATGCTCTGGGATCCTCTTAACGAGTACTAAAACTTGTAGTTGCGACACCTCATGCTAGCACGCAAAATACAAGTAGGCGTCGAGTTGTGAAAAATAGCCCTGTTAACCATTACCTTATCCTAACCCAGCGGTTGTGCCCGCATTTTTCCGCGGGAATAAGACTTTTCCCAGTATGAATTATAAACCTTTCTCTTGAATCACTCTTCTATTTAAAAAAACTGAAAAGCAACCCTTTACAAGCCCTGTACGACCCTGGGAGCCCTACAAGACTCACCCTGTACATGGTGCCGCTGCAGCGCTCGTCATCCTCCTCGGAGTCCACCACGATGACGCCCTCGTCCTCCTGGTCGCAGCGCGAGGAGGTCGGCACCTGGTACTCCACCTCCACCGACCCTGGGAGCCCTACAAGACTCACCCTGTACATGGTGCCGCTGCAGCGCTCGTCATCCTCCTCGGAGTCCACCACGATGACGCCCTCGTCCTCCTGGTCGCAGCGCGAGGGGGTCGGCCCCTGGTACTCCACCTCCACCGGCCCTGGGAGCCCTACAAGACTCACCCTGTACATGGTGCCGCTGCAGCGCTCGTCATCCTCCTCGGAGTCCACCACGATGACGCCCTCGTCCTCCTGGTCGCAGCGCGAGGGGGTCGGCCCCTGGTACTCCACCTCCACCGGCCCTGGGAGCCCTACAAGACTCACCCTGTACATGGTGCCGCTGCAGCGCTCGTCATCCTCCTCGGAGTCCACCACGATGACGCCCTCGTCCTCCTGGTCGCAGCGCGAGGAGGTCGGCACCTGGTACTCCACCTCCACCGACCCTGGGAGCCCTACAAGACTCACCCTGTACATGGTGCCGCTGCAGCGCTCGTCATCCTCCTCGGAGTCCACCACGATGACGCCCTCGTCCTCCTGGTCGCAGCGCGAGGGGGTCGGCCCCTGGTACTCCACCTCCACCGGCCCTGGGAGCCCTACAAGACTCACCCTGTACATGGTGCCGCTGCAGCGCTCGTCATCCTCCTCGGAGTCCACCACGATGACGCCCTCGTCCTCCTGGTCGCAGCGCGAGGGGGTCGGCCCCTGGTACTCCACCTCCACCGGCCCTGGGAGCCCTACAAGACTCACCCTGTACATGGTGCCGCTGCAGCGCTCGTCATCCTCCTCGGAGTCCACCACGATAACGCCCTCGTCCTCCTGGTCGCAGCGCGAGGAGGTCGGCACCTGGTACTCCACCTCCACCGACCCTGGGAGCCCTACAAGACTCACCCTGTACGTGGTGCCGCTGCAGCGCTCGTCATCCTCCTCGGAGTCCACCACGATGACACCCTCGTCCTCCTGGTCGCAGCACGAGGGGGTCGGCCCCTGGTACTCCACCTCCACCGGCCCTGGGAGCCCTACAAGACTCACCCTGTACATGGTGCCGCTGCAGCGCTCGTCATCCTCCTCGGAGTCCACCACGATGACGCCCTCGTCCTCCTGGTCGCAGCGCGAGGGGGTCGGCCCCTGGTACTCCACCTCCACCGGCCCTGGGAGCCCTACAAGACTCACCCTGTACATGGTGCCGCTGCAGCGCTCGTCATCCTCCTCGGAGTCCACCACGATGACGCCCTCGTCCTCCTGGTCGCAGCGCGAGGGGGTCGGCCCCTGGTACTCCACCTCCACCGGCCCTGGGAGCCCTACAAGACTCACCCTGTACATGGTGCCGCTGCAGCGCTCGTCATCCTCCTCGGAGTCCACCACGATGACGCCCTCGTCCTCCTGGTCGCAGCGCGAGGGGGTCGGCCCCTGGTACTCCACCTCCACCGGCCCTGGGAGCCCTACAAGACTCACCCTGTACATGGTGCCGCTGCAGCGCTCGTCATCCTCCTCGGAGTCCACCACGATGACGCCCTCGTCCTCCTGGTCGCAGCGCGAGGAGGTCGGCACCTGGTACTCCACTTCCACCGACCGCTCAAAGCCCTAGGCAAAAATGACTTGTTTTTCAAATTTTCAATCGTTTATTTTCCAAGTAGATTCACAACGAATTCTTTCAGAAAGTCAAAAATTTACAATACAATACTGTCGCTAAAAATAAATTAGTCATTGTAAAAAAGAGAAAATTGTCAGACACAATTTTCTCTTTTTTATAACAATTTTATGTTCCTAGTAGAAACGCGGCACGAGTGGGATAAAAAAGGCACTGCCTCGGGGCCGGCCAGGCTGACCACACAGCATGTAACTTACTAGCATGTAGCTATTAAAGTAAATATTTCAAAAAATATATTTACATGTGTCATGTAAATCAGCCGGACCCCCTGAACAGGAAAACCACCCAAAAACCTGCTCAAAAGTGCTCCTATTCTCAATTAACAATTTGTACCAGAGGACCTAAGCTACCCTAGCTAAGATTTAAAATATATTAATAGCCCAAAAGACGGCTACGCTAAAATAAAATAAAAGTACTACAGTAGATAATTCTATCTGTTTCGTCTTAATTAAGTCTTCCTTTCTATTTATGTCAATTTTAAGTTCCATGCACGTCCCGATTTGGTATTAAAAATGACTGCATGTTTCTTGTGCTGCGCTGGAAAATCAGAGGACCATGCCTCTTTGTCATTAACGTAATCATCTAACTTATAATAGGCTTTATAACATAATGTTTTCTTAATAATAGATTTAAATTTACTCTCAGACAAACTTAATATATCTTCCGGTATTTTGTTATAGTATCGTATACTTAAACCTTCAAATGAAGTCCTAACTTTAGCTAGTCTATGCTTAGGTTGATCTAATTTATTTTTACTCCTTATATTACGATTATGTCTTTCATGATTTCTTGTGAAAGTATGAATATTCTTTCTTACATACATGATATTTTCATAAATATATTGACATGGCACAGTCATAATATTAATTTCCTTAAACAGTTCTTTTAGAGAATCACGACTGCCAAGTTTATAAATAGCTCTAATGGCCCTTTTCTGAAGAATAAATATTGTTTCAATATCAGCTGCGCGACCCCACAGCAAAATTCCATAGGACATAATGCTGTGAAAATAACTGAAGTAAACAAGTCGTGCAGTTGCAATATCTGTAATTTCTCTAATTTTACGTACTGCATAGGCAGCTGAGCTTAATCTTCCCGACAAAGATGTAATATGAGGGCCCCATTGAAGCTTTGAATCAAGCGTAATCCCTAAGAAAACTGTGCTGGCAGTAAATTCTAATTTTTCATTACTAAGCGTGACATAATTATTCAAAGAATGTACTACATTTGGCAAAGTGAATAATACACATTTAGTTTTTTTCGCATTTAGAACTAAGTTATTTGCAGTAAACCAACTATGAATTTGTCCAAGAGTGTGATTTACTTCGTCATAATTATGCGCTCGTCTATCAACCTTAAATATAAGGGATGTATCATCAGCAAATAATACAATTTTGGACAAATTCTCTACCATGTAAGGCAAATCGTTAATGTAAATTAAAAATAAAAATGGTCCTAATATAGAGCCTTGCGGCACACCAATTTTAACACGAGATCCCTGTGATTTGGTGCCGTTTACTTGGACCTTTTGCGTTCTATTATCTAAATACGAATTCAGAAATTTCAGAGCTACGTTTCGAATACCGTAATGTTCTAATTTTACCAATAAAGTTTCATGATCTACGCAATCAAATGCCTTAGAAAGATCACAAAAAACACCAATGGCGTCCTTTGATTCTTCCCAAGCATTAAATACATGTTTGACAAGAGCAACACCAGCATCTGTGGTACTACGTCCCTTTGTAAAACCGAATTGCTGGTTGTGTAACAAGTTGTTGCTATTAAAATGGGACAGCATTTGATTGAGTATGATCTTTTCAAAGACTTTGCTGAGTACGGGCAGAATAGATACAGGCCTATAGTTACTGGGATCTTGTTTGTCGCCAGCTTTAAACAGCGGAACTACCTTGCTATCTTTCATTAAATCAGGAAAGATGCCATGATCAATACATTCACTGAAGATATCTGACAAGTATGGTGCTAATATATCGATAATTGATTTACAGACTTTAACTGACATTCCCCATAAGTCTTCGGTGCTCTTAACTTTAATCTCGTTAAAAGCTTTTAAAATATACTGGGGAGTCACAGGACTAAATTTAAATTCTGAATTGCAAGCATCTACATTTTGTTTAAGAAAAGAAGATGAGATTGAAGGTGAAGAGTTTAATGACTCAGTTGTTTTAAGAGGTATATTTGTAAAGAATGTTTCGAATTCCTGTGCTACATCGGAATTTGCGCTAATCATTCCATGGTCGGTATTAAGTGAAAAGTTATTTTCGCGTGGCTTAGTTTTACCTGTTTCGCTATTAATAACTTTCCAGACAGCTTTTATTTTATTGTCTGAAGACTTTATCTTATTTGTAATAAAATTGGCTTTAGCAATTAGACAAGCTGTTTTAAAGATTTTAGAATATTTTTTTACCAGCTCATTAAAACTTTCATCAGTTGTCATGTTTCTAAGCTCATAAAGTTCAAAAAGCTTATCTCTGCTAATCCTAAGACCCTTGGTAGCCCAAATCTATTTTAAAAATTAATTCAAATTCTTCGCTCACTAAATTAAAGAAGTCTTGGTATACACAATTTGGACTCTCAAAGTTATAATTATTGACTGCCAGTTTTCCCATTAAAACGTTTCGGTATTTTTCCAACCTACTACCAGTGATGCGCCTAGTTTCTATCTTAATTGTTTTAATATGATCTTTGAACGGGAATATTACGCATTGACCTCTGTGGTCTGATTGAAGAGAGTTTATAATACATTTTTCTACAGGCTTACAATCACTGAATACATTATCAATACATTTGGCAGAAGTAGGCGTCACACGAGTAGGTTCAAAAAATACATTAGACAAATTGAATGATTTGAAAAGTCCTAAAAATTTATCACTGAGTGCATTTTTTTCTAGAATGTCTACATTAAAGTCCCCAGAAACAATAACATGTTTATTTGTTTTTGTGACTAATTTTAGTACATCTTCTAGTACTTCTAGTAGTGTGGTAAAATTTTTAGCTATAGGTGGTCTGTATACGCATACTATAACATGACTTTCCAGCTCAACACAAGATAATTCAGTAGAGCTTTCAACCGACAATCCCACTACATCCTTACGTTCTTTAAATTTAATATTGTTTCTAATGAGTATTAAACAGCCTCCATGGATCGCGGATTTTCGGTTGAAAGAGCTGGCTATACAGTAATTTTCATAGTTTAACAAAATGTCATCTGTTTGGAAGTGCTCTGTAAGACAGACTACGTCATAATTATGCTTCTCTAAGAACAATTCAATTTCTAATACTTTGCTGGAAAAGCCCTGAATGTTTTGATGTAAAACTTGAAGTTGATATTGCTTTTCCTTTGTCTTAGGTTGAGTGCAAGAAGACCCCGGATTGCCTATACTATTTACATCAGTCAAAGAGGGGGTTTCCTTTGTCTTAAAATCTAGTTTAAATTATTATTATTACTACCCTTACTAACTAATATAGAAGAAGACACATATTTTGTGTCATTTATATTATATGCTAACAAAGTAGCTACTTGTTTCTTATAATAATCAGACAGGTACATAGTATCCTGAGTCAAAATAAAATTGTGAATAAAATTATTCACGTCGAAGTAAGAAATCGCATCTCTATGATGGCATGTTATATTGAACAAGTGCATGTTCATTCTATGCACACATTTGTTTTGTTCTACTGACAAATTCGTGCAATATGGAAAGTTGCACAAAATGAACTTGCACTTTGACTGATTATGTAAGTTGAGCAACACCTCTAAGCTATTGTCTAATGCACTACGACTAATGTAAGAATGATTTCCTAACATAAGTATAACAGTGGTGTGCTCATCAAATTTCCCTACAGCTACTCGTTTAACAATACCCTCGAATGAGGTGTCAGGGCAACACTTGTCAAGTTGAGTTGGAATGTTGTGGATACGATAACACGATTGTTTCTTTCTTTGTATTTGTTGTTATAGCAGCAACATTAATACATGTTCTGTACAAATTCAATACGGTTGTGGACTGAATCATTATAAAATATTGTACGCTTAAAACTATTGTCTAAATAAAAATACTACGGACTTCATTCATAATTAATCAAAATATTCAAAGTTTGAATTAATAAATTGAAAAACTACATATAAATTAGGTGTTCTAACACCATCCAAAATAGCAATCAATGACGTCATACATTGATTTTCATACAAAATACCATTTCAGAACTTTTAAAAAGTAGCTTATTTGAGCTGTCAGTCCACAACTCTATTGTCTGCCTATCAGCGGTCCAATGGCGATCCATGACTTTTAGTCAGTGGTTTTATTAGTCTTACTATGGCTAAAATTGAGCAAAAATTTATAGCCTATTAGTTATATGATAGCCTTCCTCCATTTTTATTTTATGCAACGAGGAAGTCACGTGACGTTTTCCGGAAGAGAGGCTCTCTGTGGGCTCTCCCAGCAGTTGCCTAACTTGTAACCTAATGAAATGGTGTATATGAGAAAAGTGAGTACCTGTACCCTGGTTCTCTTAGCGGCTAGCGGTCTGGGCTGCAGGCGGCGCTTCTGCGGGCGCGCGTCGGGCGGCGGGTGCGAGGTGCTGACGCCGGCGGTGGGCGGCGGGTGCGACGTGCTCACGCTGGCCGACGCCGTCGACCCCGCCACGGACGTCGGCGCGCTGCTTGGCGCTGGACCTATAACGCGAAAGAGCCCATTAATAAGGTAGGTAACAGGAACTAATGGCGCCACTCTCGATTGTGCCTTTTTCTGTGATTGGTCAAAAGTGTGTCAATGTCAAAGTTCAGTTAATTCAACACGTCCACACCAACCGCGGCACGCGCAGCATACAATTTCACATACAAATGTACCAGCCGACAGTCAATTGATAAGGGAGGTCCAATTTTTTTTTTCTTAGTTCGACCTGGAATCTTCTTTACAAGATCGCAGTAATGGAAGTCTCATCTTCGAGGACTGTATTTTCAAAATTCATCATCATCGTCACAATATTATTTTGACTATTCGCAGTAGTTTTTTTAACGTCTTGTTTATCACGCTTGTTACCCTTGCGGAGTTGGCAGAGCGTAAACGGTCATTTACGCCACGTCTGACAAGTTTGATGGTAGTGTATCATGTGCTAGTTTGTTGTCTGCGCGACTGCGGTGTATAACAAACCTCGGACCACCTTCTCTCCTACTCCAACTGCCCTAGCACTTGCACTATGCAGGACCTGCTGGAGGCTAACCCCAAAGTAATCAGTGTGGCCGAATACTGGTCCAATAGAATCTAATTTTACCGTTTGGTGTCGGCAGAGTAGAACAGCACCACCCCCTCTCTTCCCGTGGTCGTAAGAGACGACTGAGGGATTAACCCGGCTCCAAGACCGCTTCTTGAGAAGGACAACTCCACGTTAAACCCGGAACGGGGTCTTCGTCAGGCGCGTATGACAGAAGTCTATCGTGCAGCAGTCTCCTGCAGCCGACCTGGCTCCGCAAGACTCGTCGTTCCTGTGGAGACAGCCAGAGAGGCCGAGAGGGTGGCGCAGGCCCTGGGCAACCCTGTGTTTTCCATAATTGCGTCCCAGGCAACGCGTGTGGTCTTGGCACGCAGTGTCCTTGGTCAGAATTTAATTGTAGCCCACAAGATAAAGATTATGTGTTACCGGGGGCTGGGGGCGCGGGGGCGGGCGCGCTGGGCACACTGGGCGCGGGCGCCGAGCTGGCGGGCGCGCTGGCCGCGGACGCCGAGCTCGCTCCACCGGGCTGCTCGATGCGGGGCATTACTAAAGCCACAGCCTGAAACGTAATCAAGCATTCTTGTAGATAGACAGTCGTGCGGTTTGATTTCTCATACATACATATACCCCTTGCGGTGTAGGCAGAGCGTTAGCGGCCGTAAGAAAACGTTCCCTATCGCAATGTCTGACACAATGTTGACGATCATTTTAGATAATTAGTGTATCACTATAGTGACAGGTTGTCAGCCTGTCGCCTAAAAACGGTTATACACATGAAACCCTCCAGTAAGTCGCCTCTTACGACACCCGGAAAGAAATGGGATGATGCTAGTCTAATCCGGCATCACACGGCATGATTGATTTCTCAAGGCACCGAAGTTATAAATAAACTGTCTTGAACTTTTGCGGACACACATTCTGACAAAAAAACCCCGTTTTTAATATTTTTTATTGATGTTACACAGACGCATTATTCATACAGGTATTGCCATAAGATGATAAGGTAGGTGAAGAACGATGCGAACGAAAACTTATAAAATTGAAAGAATCAATCATTTATCATGATTAAAATACTATTACTTCGTGTTGATTACCTGTTTAGGATCCTGAGAGTGAGAAGACGGTTGTGCGGTACTGTCACTAGAGCCAGAGCTACCCATTCCAGCCTCGCTTGTATCCATGTCCTGATAAATGAGGAAACATTTCCTTTAGAGCATTCAATGCATATCAAATGGCTCATACGGTGTTGGACGACTCGGAAAAAAGAATTTGAAGCGTGAATGATTTCAAACTAAATTGTTTCAAATACACGAGCTTAATTATTGAAAAACAAAACCTCAGTTATGGTAATTTCAAAGTTATATGTATTTTGCGAACGATGAACCGAACAACACATGTCGCACAACATTCAGCCATTAAGAGTTAAAATCTATTTGTCCACATACATAGTCCTGTTATATAAGGTGTAAATATTAGGTGCAAATATTTTAAGGGGTAACCAGCCCATGAAACTGAACAAGTTTCCCCAGGGAACATAGGTCGAAATATGAAAAAAAGTTGGACTTCCCATACAAAACATTTCAGCCGGGCGAGTCAATTGTATGGGCAGACCAAAAATTTTTTTCCCATTTCGACCTATGTTCCTTGGGGAAAGTTGTTCAGTTTCATGGGCTGGTTCACCCCTTAAAATGTTTGCAGCTAATTTTTTTTACACCCTGTATACTCTCGGAAAATATACCCTCCTGAGGCAGTCCAGTAAAAAAATCGGAAGTAAATGCTATCGTTGGCCCAAACGTAGCCCGAGTGTCAGTGAGTATTCTCCAAGTTACTCATCCACATGTAGGCGTCAACACCGTCAAAAAGCCTAAGGCGAGCTGATGCGGTTTCTATGAAGGTACCTGAGTGGACTCCGGCGGAGCAGTGGTAGCTGCGACGGCGGCGCGCGGCATAGGGCGTGACGACGACGCTGGCATGTACTCTGTGGTATGCGCGTCGTGCGGTGCAGTAGGGCCAACTTGCGCCATCGGCCGGATTGACGCCAGCGGGGTCTCGCCACCGCGGCGGCTCGGCGTCACGCTCTGTTGTGCTACACCTAACAATATCTTTATGTCGTACATGTTTACACAAATACTTTGAAAACTATCAGGTATAGTGAAAAAAATGGCGAAGACAATATCCGACGCTGCTTTATTCATATTTCATATAAAAATTATGATGAAAAGTAATTTATCGAAAATTCGCTATTCTAGATTGAGGTATACAAGATATTGAAGCTATTTACAGAATATCGTTATAAAAATAATCGTCTAACTGTAGTAACAGAAGCAAAACTGCAAGGTATCTACTTTTTGCTGTACCATTTTTTTTATATTACAACAGTCTATAAAAAGTTACCGTCGTCAAAACGTATGGCAACCCCTGCTTGGACCAGATGTCTATATCGAGGTTTTGTGCATCTGCGTTGAATTAATGTAATTATACCACCAGGAAAACATCGCAATGGTCATTCGTTCAAAACAAGGTACAGGGTCTGGTCAGGGGCTCCACAGTCGCAATTTGGTGACTCTCTTAGTTTCGGTATCTGTTCTATAATCTCGACCAGCGAATTTTCGATAATAACTTATTTCTTAAAATTATGAAATTTTACGGGATAGGGGTATGTAACACCTAGTATATTTAGGACTTTTAAAAGCAAAACCCTACGATACATAGAGTAGTTACTTACCAGCCATAGGTTTAATGTTGGCAGTAGGAGGATCAGTTGTGGTCTTTTCTGTAGTAGATTGCTGCTTTGACCCTGACGCCTGGCTCGCGAGCTGCCTCTGCAAGAGGTTCACTTTCTGCAACAAAGCTTCTACTTCGCGTGTTCGTTCCGTCTGAGCCTCACTAAGTTCTTTCTCCAGTCGCGAGAGACGCCCTTCGTATTGGGATTTGATTAGAGCCAGTCTAACATCTTGCTCATCGCGAGTACTTTGCTCGATGCTCTCTATTTTAGTTCGAGACTCGTCCAACTCGCGAGTCAGTGTGTTGTTTCTTTCTGTCAACTGGCATATTTTAGATTTCGCATGCTTCAGTACTTGTTTAGTTTTCTCTTCTTTGTCTTCTTTATCACTTCTGAGCGTCTCAAGTTCTTGTTTCAGTTTCTCGTTGTTTTCTTTCTCAGCTTCTAGTTGTGCTTGGATTTCGGTGAGTTGTCCTTCCACCTTCTTGGCACTCTCTGCAGCGGCCGCGCCCGCAGCTGCCACTTCGCCTTCAGTCTTTTTCTTTTCGTCTTCTACTTGTTTCACTAGCTCCTCATATTGGGCCTTGTACTTCTTAGCGATCTTCCTGATCTGCATTTCCTTGTTTCTTATATCAGTAAGAGATGCATTTGTAGTTGCAAGTTCCTCAGTCAATTTAGTATTTGTTTCAATAGCAGTGGCCAGCTCTGCTTTAACTTTCGTTAGTTCTTCGGTGACACGCGTCATGTCTTCCTTAATAACTTGTAGGTCCTCGCTCATCTTCTTATTTTCTTCTACGAGAGAGCTTTGTTGTCGCGACAATGCGGAGTACTGTTCCTCCAATTTCGTTCTTTCCAATTTAAGAGCTCCAACTTCTTCATTGAGCTTCCTGACAGTCTCTTTTTCATTAGTAAGCATTTTAGCAAGAGCGTCTCTTTCATTCTGTAACCTCTTCCAATCTTCAGGGCTAGTTTTGTTTGCCCGTTCCACCAAAGCATTGACTCTTGTACGCCACCTTGCACAATCTGCTTTAAGAGACGTATTTTCAGATTGCAATGTGTCATTCTTGGAAGTAATGTCGGAAATTTTCTCTTGAAGTGGAGCAAGTTGCTCTTCAAATACTTTCACTTGTGCAGAAAGTTCCTCCACACGTGCAGCTAGCGTGTCACGCTCCTCCCTTAAAATTCGGTTGCTATCAGTCAAAGCATTCAGAGTTTCTACTTTTCTTAGAATATCAGACTGTCTATTCACTGTAACCATGCTCACTTCCGAACGCTCTCTTTCGGCAGCCAGTGCCATTTTCGCTTCGTCCAATTGTTTTTCTGTTATTTCTAATTGCGACTTGAGTCTCATCGTTTCAGCCTGTAGAATATCAAACTTAGCCATGGCGATATCTTTCTCTTTTCTTAAGAATTTCACAATTTGGAATAACTGATCCGAAGATTTCACTTCATCTTCCGTAAATGACACATTCGATACATTCATGGTAGAATCATTTGCAGACTCGTTCATGCTTTCGGATCGTGATCTTGCGGCATGACTAACTGATAGCTGAGTACCCAGAGCTTGAATTTGATTATGTAGTAAGGCGTTTTGATCATTTAAATCTTTAAATCGTTGCGCCAGTTGTTCGTTTTCGGCAGCAATCATCTTATGCCTTTCTTCCCAAGAAGCTTTAGCGGCCTCGTATTGTTCAACAGCACTGTTCTTCATAGCCACCAATTCATTGATTTGATTTTGCGCTTTAGAAAATTCCTCCTTTACCTGAGAGAGCGCTTGAATATCAGTAGAATGTAAAATCATTTCATGTGTATACTTTTCTTCGGCATTTTGCACGGCTTCAGACAATTTGGTTATTTCGCCGCGTGCTTTTTCCAACTCAGAACGGGAACTTTCGAGTTCTTCTTGAGCACTCTTTATTTCTTCTTTAGTCCTTGCAAGTTCGTTCCTCAAATTTGTATTGATATTGGAATGTTCTCCAGTACCTTGAAGTGATAATTCTGTTTCCAACTCAGAGCATTTATCTTCAAGCATTTGGATTTTTTGAGCGTATTCAGCGAGTTTAGGTTCTGTTTCGGATTTGTACTTTTCATACTCATCATTTAATGTTCTTAACTCCTTTTCAGAGCCTTCTGCTATGTCGCAATACTGTTTGATGTGTTCTTTGGCGACTATTAACTGTTCTTGTAACGATTTTATTTCAGCTTCTCTGTCATTTAGTTTGTTGTCTAGTTCCCGAATTCTTTTCATTGTATCGAATGATCCATCAGAGTTAGGCGAAAGCGCTACTTTAAGTTTCTTCGCGAGTTCTTCATTCGATTTGTTCTTTTCAGCTAAATCTTCCCTAAGCTGTACAAGTTCTTTTCTTA
Source organism: Keiferia lycopersicella (assembly GCA_029255805.1). Lineage (NCBI taxonomy): Eukaryota > Metazoa > Arthropoda > Insecta > Lepidoptera > Gelechiidae > Keiferia > Keiferia lycopersicella. The sequence goes on from JARACZ010000010.1 coordinate 7,744,808, forward strand.
GAGCATCCGCTGCATCTTTTTCTTCTTGCATGCGAGATTTTGCAGTTTCAGTTTGCCTTTCAAGGTGATCAGCTAGTTCTCTGAACCTGTCTTGCTCTTCTTGAAGTCTCCTTCTCAAGGCAGCACATTCTCTGGTAGCTTCATCGAGTCTCGATTCTACTTTGGCACTGTTTTCAGCTTCAACTCTCTCAAGGCTAGCCTTGATAAGTTCCAAGTTTTTCAACAGGATTGCTTGTCCCTGTCTTTCGCGATTCAGCATCTCTTTCTCAGTCTGAAGACGAACTTCGGAGTCTTTTAGTAGTTTCAATTCCATTTTCACATTTTCGAGTTGAATTTCAGCAGCAGACAACTTTCCTTGAGCGTTTAAAGCTTCATCTCTGAGATGTTGCAGAGAAACTTCATGTTTAGCAATAGTAGCATTATATGCCTTGTTCTTCTCTTCTAAGGAAGTTATTTGTTTTTTGTAAGTTGTCACATTTGTCTGCAGTATCTTTAAACGTTCATTGTTGTACTCTGAAGTTGAAACAGCTTTGCTATTAGCTGCTGTCAGTTTCGCTATTTCCTGCCTCATGTTGTCAATTTGATCATATAACATCCTCTCATTAGTTAATTTCTCTTCCTTGTAAGTTTTGTATTCTTCTTTTAGCAACTCCAAATGTTTTTCTGTTTCCTTATATTTAATTTCAAATACAGAGGGATCTGCTGGAGTTGGTTTAGGTGCATTTTCTGAGGATGAGTCCATTGTAAATGAATCACCCTTGTCTATATCAGACCCATCTAGCATAGCACTCACTTCATGACGTTTACCTTTCATGAGATCATGATATAACTTCTTGAACATGTCGCGTTGTCGAATGAGTCCGTTGACCATTTTGGTCTGTCTATCTTGGGCTTCAGTAAGTTCAGATACCCGATTTTTCAAAGACTCTATTTTGTTTTGCATTTCACCACTCTCGAACTCCTCTTTATTGCGCTCGAGTTCTTCCTGTTTTTCAGTTAAATCACGAATCATTCTTAATAGTTTCTGATTATTAGATTGCAACTCTTGAATGTCGCTGAATGTTACTAACGTCTTTGAAATCAGGCGTGAGGACTCTGAAGAAGTATTAGATGATTGAGTTTGTGATGAATCATGATCTCCATTGGGCAGTCCTCCGCGACTGTGTTCTATTTCTTTCAATAAGAAGCACACCTGTCTACCTAAATCAGCCAGTTCACCCTTTAGCCTACCATTTTCTCTGTTGTAATGGTTTGCTATTTTGGATGCCTCATTGTAATCATCTCGTAGTCTGTTGCATTCTATAATAAGAGATTCTATTTGCTGAGTCAAAGCTGTATTGCTCTCTAGAGCCTCTTCATACTCCGATTTTTGTTTTTGTAGAAGTGGGGCTTTCTCTTCCAGCTCTTGAACGATTGTATTAATGGTAATGTTGAGGCGCCTGTTTTCTTCCTTCTCCTGTGCCAGCTCTTCTGAGGTTTTTACTAGTTGTGAGTAAATTTGTGTCAATGACATTCCAGACTTCAACAATTTACTTGCTGTTGCTGCAGATGGAGCGAGGTCACTCAGAGCCATATCAAGGTTATGGGCATTAGCTGCTTTCAGCAAATCATTGGCATGTTCTAATTCACCCTTCAATGAAGCTATAATTTCATTTTTCTTTTCAAGTATTTCTTCATGATCTACTTCAGCTTGTTTGTACTTTGTCTCGAGCTCTCCATATTTCTCAGTAGCTTCATTTAACAGTTTCTGCAATTCTTGTATGCCATCAGTAAGCTCCATCGTCTTGGCTTCGGCGTCATCATGCATAGACTTGAAAAGGTCAGCCAGTTTAGATTTTGCATCTAATTCTTTTTTGTAGTTTTCAGTCATTTTATTCTCAATTTCCCTTTGCTCTGCGAGTCTTTGAGACAAGTTCTCAATGCGGTTGTTTAAGTTCTTCTTGGTTTCATTAAGCTGGGAAATGGTTTCATTTGCAGCTTTTAACTCTTCCACTTTCTCAGCTAGTTGAGTCTCCAAATTAACTAGTCGGCTGGTGTTGTTAAGCCTTAATGTTTGCAGTTCAGAAGTAAGTCGGTTGACTTCTTCTGTCAAGCCAGCAATCTGAGAGTTTAGCAATGTACGTTCCTGTTCAATTCTTTTTTCACGGTATTGAAGTGAAAGTTCTTTACTTTGAATTTCATCATTCAGGGCTAAAGCTTCGCATTTGGCGTCTATAGCGGCTTTAAGCTGTTGTGCGAGAGCTGCTTCACTAGCGGTCAATCTTTCGATTTCGGCATCACGCCTTTGAAGAATACGTGTTAAGTCATTTCTTTCATCCACTGCAGCATCTCTGCTACTTTTGATGGAAATAATTTCATTTTCAAGTCTACCGATTTTATCGCGCGCTTTTTCGAGTTCAGAAATTAAGGACTCTAGTTGCTTTCCTAACTCCAAGTTGGTTTCATCAGAAGCTAGAAGTTTCTGAGCAGTTTCTTCATATTTGGCTGTGAGCTCTAGGATTTGAGCTTCTGATGTAGCTATTTTGTCACCTGTAACAGATTAAAAAAAACTAAAAATTGTAACCAACAAGCAATGTGAGTGTGAGTAGACACACTCAATTAAAATTAGAGATCTGAGGGATACCATGGTGAGAAAGGGATATCAAGTGGGCTGGTTGGGATGAAGTGAGTGAAACTTTATTAGACTTTTGAAACTTTTAGGATGTTTGGGATGAAATTAAGTCAGACCAATTGCATATTGGTGGATATGGGAGTAATAGGTTGACGTGAGATATTAGGAACATAGGAAGAAGTATTATCCTGAGAAATACAGGTTGGATATGGAGGGACTGAGGGAGGCGGGAAGCCTGACAGGGAAATGTGGTGATAAAAAGAAGGAAGAGAAATATATAAGTGGAAAAATGGGGTGTAAATGGCGATAATAAGCAAAATTGTATGGGTAACAGGGGAAAGTCATTGTTACAGAAGATAGATAACAAGTTAGGCAGGGTTTTACAGGAGACAGAGGGATATCATAGAAACAAGGAAGATCAGAAGGAAAATCAGCAAAAATGCCATAAATATAACTTTGTAGACTGGCAATTTATTCCATGGGACACTTTTTTGAAAGGAAGAATAAATCATACATAGTCACAATCTACTGTAGTAGAATTCCAAAAAAACATAATGCTTTTGGGTTCATTTTAATCAGTAACTAAAACTGTCTCTTTTAATTAAGGATATTAAATATTAAAAATTTGAGTGTCCCACACAAGATATTTTTTTTGGAATGCACTAACAACTGTTGAAAAGTTACCCATGTCATAATTTTCACTTTCATGTTTCAATATTAGGCATTAGGAAATGTAAGGAACAGGAGAATACTGTTGCTGGCTATTAGGCCAAACTGTCAGAAGGACTTTGTTGTCCTTGTTGCTAAGATTTGACTAAATTGTTCTGTACAGTGCAAAGTAAAGATGCTTTAATATTAAACAACCATTTTTCTTTTCAAATAAAATATAACACTCATTTATGAGCCAACTAATACATCATGTTTTGGAAGAAATTAATTAAATTTGTCATAAAGGGATCGGGTTTTAGCTCGAGTCAGCGCCTCAACTGAACAACCAATGTTAAAAAACAAGAAAATGTTTTGAACCTCCCATACAAATTCGCATCCCATCCCATACATTTTCATCTTTCAGCATTGATCCCATTGTGAAAATTGATCACAATGATGCCCTAAAGAAACAATGTCTCCAATATAAAATACATGGTGCATAGTATCACCTAATAGTAAATATGTATACAAAATATTAACAAAAATGGTGACTAGAGTAAGAAGACTTTGGAATAAGATCAATTAATGAGGTTATACATTGTTTTGTAATGTTTGTAATATCATACACATGCAAACAGAAACAACTTTATTGGTTATACAAAAACATTACATACAAAGAAAACCAACCAATGGCTAGTAAGACGGTAGTCGCATAAAACTACGAATTTTGCTTCTCACAGTTGCTTCGAAGCCCAGGTCCTAGGACACATCGTACATGTGTTTGATAAACGGTTACGAAAGGATCATAAAACAAGCGAAAGCTTTGCAAGCGTTGCAGAAAACACCGGTCACTTACCAATTTGGGATTTACTGGTTTCATGAAGAGCCTTCGAGGTCAAGTATTCCTCAAACTTTGTATCTATGTAAGTGTTTATTTTATTCGCGACCTCGTTGGGTAAAGAAGTGATTTCCGTTTCTGATAAAACATTTTCTAAATGATTTTTCCCACCGGCTTCAACGCTTGCACCTTCCATCTTTGCTTCACAACCATAGACACGAACGTATTTTTCTTTCGTTTGGTAAATGTTATAGACAAATTGTTGCTTTTCTTTCTAGCAAAGAACGAATGAGTCGCGAAAGAAGTCCCGCGCGAAAAACGTTTCAAATGATCCTTAATATGACGCACATAAGGGCCATTAAGTTCGCTCCGCGGAATCGCGCCCTTTCAACTTTTTTCGTGGGACTTCTTTCATGGCGCGGACGATTGATGGATTGATGATTAGATAGATATCGTGCAGCTCTATTTTAAAAATAAATACTATGTTTGTCTATGGTTTTAACATACGTCAATGATACGTCAAAAAAATTGGGGTCACACAGGAGTAATTTTTATGTTTGTGGGTTGTTTTTAGGATTTTATATGCTTATAGTACTCCGTAAATAAGTCGAAAATCTTTTAAAACTTCATATTGAATGCTATGAATGTCTACTTTCGAACTCGGATACAGTTCCAGATAACACGAGGAAATGGAGGAAGAACAATGTTTACAAGAATGTGAAAGCTATATTCAGAGCCACAACATTCAATTATTGTTAAAAGATTGCATAGTTCAGCTGTGTGTAAATAAACCTGAGAATCCTGTTATATTCCTGCGCCAATACTTCCAAAAGTTGGAGAGGGTAAGCTTAAAATTAGTTTCCTTGAATACTGTTGCATGTTATCATCATGTGTATCTAGATGCTGATAGTCAACATTGTTATCTTTAATTCTCTAAAGCGCTTTCTATTGATAAGCGAAGGTACTTTCAATGTACACCGCATCTTATGAATGCTGGTGGTATTCTATGTACCTGCCTTGGTCATCTGCCTGTTAGAAGAAGCTACAGCAGGTTACTCATCTCCTTAAACATATTTTCTATATCATATAGAGCAAAGATTTGTTTGTATTTATGTAATTGTAGACTCCGGGCTACTGGACTATTTTAAATAATTTTTATTTTAAGAGTATTTATTATATGATTTTTCAGAATTAGGCATGAATTGCCAATCCACACTTAGGTATTTACTCACTTTATAAGAGTTTACCTCATGTTTACCTACTGATTTACATCAATAATATTTGAATCTTAATCTTGCTTTAGGTTGTCCATGGTGGCTGTCGTATAAGTCTAACTTCTTTTTTTTTTTCAATCTCGTAGTCTGCCCAGTAGTTTTTTATTAATTAATAATTTCTATATAAACTCATGACATAGTCTGAGGGTTATCCTATATATTAACCTGTGAGTCTAAGGTTGGGTTATAATACCTGGTGGTACCCTTGTATGTCTATAATGCTAGCTTAGAGTAGGATCACACCATTTCTTTCAGGTGGGTATTGTTAGAAATAATAGGTACTTGAGTGTCTCATGTCATGATGTGTGTGTGTGAAATTATCAGGAGGACTGCATTTCAATATTTTGAACAAAACATTTTTCAAAAACAGCAAATATTGTAGCTTTATTTACTGTATTTTTATAGTTGTTAAAATCCTGCCTCCCCCGCAAAACGATAAATTAATAAAAGGTGTGATATACATAGGAAATAATTATTTATTAAATTTCTTTCTTATTATTTTGTTTTGTATTCATTGTATTTTTCTCCTACAATAAATAAATATGTTATGGTGACAACCCTGACTCTAGTCTGTCTTTTACCATTCAACACACAAAACTCTTAATATACATCATTTTGCTCCTTGATCTCTTGAGATCATGTCCAATGCAGTCTTCTTCTTTTTCGTGTGGGATACCAAGTCGTTCAACGACCCGATGAACCCTAGTGTCAGAATTTTTCAACCGCCTTCTACAAGTAGCAGGCTTCTGACATGGTTGTGTAACGACCGCCGTCTAAGTGATCATAGACAGCAACCGGGACCTACGGCTTAACGTGCTATCCGAAACACGGAACCATCTTACTTACGGACAATCGGGTGGTTCAGCCCGCAATGTCCTAACCAGACTGGGAACAAATTCACAAAGTGATAAATATCAACTTTGTGAGTGACCCACCGAGAATCGAACCCGGGACCGTCTGCGTCAAAGGCAGTCGCACTACCACTGCGCCACATCGGTCGTCAGTAAGTACCTCATATTCACCGACCACTCATTTTTATTTGAACTTTTTTATTAATGTTCCTACAGCTATGCTCACTTTTAAATATATTGCCAGCAAAACATTCCAATTAATCTAAAATTTATTACTAAATCAATTACTATCCAAATCATAAATACCTACTATTAAATTATATTTCATGGAATGTTCTCTTACATAGATACTTCATTTATCATCCTAATTAACATTGAGAATGCTAACTGCCTACTTCACCGCATCACTGTATTTTTAAATCTATGATCTTGACCCAGCTTCAGCACTGGAATGATCACAGCTTCAGCACTGGAATGATCACAGATGTGTAGAATATCATGCATGCCGTGAAGTTTGTTTATTTATATAATAACTGAAAATAGATTTTGTTTTTGTGAACTCAGTTTGTGTGTGAAGTTAGCTATAATCGTAAAAGAGATGGAAGTGATGGAGCTATCTAATTTAGTGCCAGAGGTTTGCGTTTATGTTCTCATTTGAGGTTTATAGCTTGACTAGATACAACATTAATTATTAATCTTATGTAACAAATACCTATATATATTTTAAGTATAGTGATGTAATTTGTTGTTCATAATATACAGTTTTGTGGTTTATTGTTAGTCATAATAATGGACTAGTAAGCACATTTGTTTTAAAGCAATGAATAAGGTAGGTACCTCATTGTGATACAAGCAATAACCATTATTTTAAAATGATCATGACAGTTTTCCTTTATTAGTTTTAAAAATAAGAATGAACTTTACAAAAATATTATATGAATAGTTGAAGAAAAATTGCAGTCTGACTTCTGGAAGTTTCCTTTTTGTTAATTAGTAGGTATCTTCTTCAATACTTAGATACGAGTATGTTAATGACTCACATAAAATATATCCAGGCTAAACTAACTAACTAAAATAAACAAAACAGTTAAAGTTCTGGTGTAGGTAGGTAAGTGAATCAACACATGAGATTTATGTGGAGATGGGCAGGACACTTGGCAATTAGATTGGACGAAGAGTAGACTAAAGCAGTCACAAAGTGGTGGTGAGAAAGTGCAAAAAGATCAGTAGGTAGACCATCAGCTTAGTACTCCATTGACTGGGTCTCAATGGCTCATCCACAATACTACACAAGACCGGGAGAAATGGCGCAATTGAGAAGAAGACCTATAGGTACACTGTAGTGAGTAGAAGGCTGATGATGATGATGAAACTGTTATTTCAGGAGCAGGTGAAGGCGGCTGCGGCGGCGGCCGCGGCGTCGGAAGGCGAGGCGGATGGCGAGCTGTCTCCACTGCCGGTGCCGGGCGGGCAGCCGCCGCGCCGCCGAGGCGCCATCAGCGCTGAGCCCGTAACAGAAGAGGACGCCACTAGTTATGTTAAGAAGGTAACTATTTAACTAATAATATATAGGGTGTAAGGGACAGTGTAACGAAAACTTTGCAGGCGTGCTCAGACCATGAAACTGAACAACTTTTTATATAGGGGCTATGTTGGGAAATGAAAAATCTTTTCGACCTTCTATACAAAATTTCCGATCTGAGTGACTTTGTACGGGAACTCGAAAAAATTTTTTCGTTTCCCAACTTAGCTCCCAACTCCCATAGAAAAAGTTGTTCAATTTCACGGTCTGATCACGCCTGCAAAATTTCCGTTACACCGTCCCTTACACCCTGTATACATATCGTATTCTCTCTAGGTCTCGCAGAGTGGTCTCTAAAAAATACGAAACATGTTTGTTTAAAATTATTGTCTTTATGATATGTATTACTATTCTCAACTAATGTTATTCAGAATATGCATAGGTAGAATGATTAAACTTTAACTATTTAAAAGATTTTAAACATGCCTTTTGAACATGATTTTAAACATTTTTTTGGGTAACGAAAAATGTTTTCGTTTTTCACTTTGTTTGTGAAAATTTATTGGCGTTAACCAACATAGCCGCCATAGAAAATCTTTTCAGTTTCATTGTCTAATCGATCACGCACGCCTGCAAAGTTTTCGTTACACCGTCCCCTTCCATCCGATATTATTTTATAAGTAGCGTGAAGCGTCCCGTATTATAATCAACACAAATTTCTTATTACATATTTTTTTTTAAATAAGGTAGTGCCAAAAGACTACAAAACGATGGGCGCACTGTCGCGCGCCATCGCTTCCAACGTGCTGTTCACCCACCTGGACGAGTCGGAGCGCGCGGACATGTTTGACGCCATGTTCCCCGTGCAGTGCTTGCCCGGGGAGACCGTCATCAGGCAAGGGGACGAGGGAGACAACTTCTATATCATCGACTCGGGGGAGGTCGAGGTGAGAACCTGTGCAGTAATACCCCCGCTTTACGCGACCCCGTTCTAACGCGGGTTTGGTACAACGCGATTTTCAAAATTTCGCATAAAATTGCGACTATACAAAAAAGCAATCCTGCGTGCCTCATTATCTTTAAAATGAAATGGAAAGTATCTCATATTTCATTTAAAAAAAAAGGGCTGGGACGGGATTTCAAAATCGTAAAATATGGTTAGAATTGACGTACACACACGAAATACGCCGTCTTAGTTGGATACACAATACACGATATTGTGCCGATTTCATGAGTGCGGATCATAATTTTAGTGACAAAAATATATAACCACATCAAAATCTATCAGCCTCCTAATGTTTATACATCTAACTGAAGAGACCCCTTTATACGCATAGCTGGAAGACATCCCTCGCGTAAAGCGGGGTATTGCTGTATTCGACTAAGGGCGAACTCTACGGCGCGCGAATTTCACTCACTTCAAGTGCCCCGCTTGAAGTAAAGTGAACCACGCGCGAGGACTATCCAATTTACTTCTGAGCAATCTTATTCAATACTAGCTGGTGCCCGCGAACTTCGTTTCGCCATATATCATCCATCATATCAGCTATATAAAGGAAGCTCACTGATAAACATAGGACTCCCCTATAGACGCTAAGAACCATAAAATAATATACGTATTATAAGCTTATATTAAATTGTTGGTAGATAGGTACCCAAAAACTTGGTATCGCCGACTATACAGTGTGTAAAAATATTAGCTGCAAATATTGAAATGGGTGAATCAGTCCATGAAACTGAACAACTTTCCCCAAGCAACATAGGTCGAAATATGGAAAAAATTTTTGGACCTCCCATACAAAATGTAGCAGCCGAGCAAATCAACTGTATGGGAGGCCCAAATGTTTTTTTCATATTTCGACCTATGTATTCCTTGGGGAAAGTTGTTCAGATTCATGGGCTGATTCACCCCTTAAAATATTTGCAGCTAATTTTTTTACACTTTATATATAATTTAAAAAACTGTTGAAAATCCTAAATTTACAATTTCCACATGCAAAAAAGAGTAAGAAAACGGTGGTTCTTTTATATATGTTTGGTATTTTTGAATCCTGTAGGTAGAATTTGCTGAATCAGGTTACAGATTAGTCACTCCCTGTTCCAAATCCTCGCTTTTCAGTTCATTTTAGCAGATTTTTTAAAACCGTGCGTTTACTTCCAAAGGTATCAATTCCGTGAAGTAGACTGATGCCACATTTCTTAACATTGTGATGGATGAATAAAGACCGAGTTCATGAGTGTGAATAAATAAAACATAAGCTTATTAAAAACCAAGTAATCCTACTACAAATCCTATCCTATCCTACTTCCTACTAATATATTAATACAAAAGATTTGTTTGTTTGTTACTTCTTCACGCAAAAATTGCTGAACTGATTTTCATGAAATTGGGCACAGATGATGCGTGATGCCGGCTTAGAATAGCATCACCCCACATCCTTCACACGGGTGTCGTAAGAGACGACTAAGGGACTCGAGGGTATTGGTATTACAATTTTTAGGCGACAGGCTGACAACCTGTCACTATAGTGATACGCATGTTTTCTTGAACAACCTTGGAAAAAATGTCAGACGTGGCGATAGCAACCGTATTCTTACGGCCGTTAACGCTCTGCCTACCCCGCAAGGGATAAAGGCGTGATATATGTATGTATGTATGGGCACAGACATAAAAGGGGTAACTTGTACTAACACATAGGAAAGTTTTTATCGTAAAAGAAGTTCCTGTGCGATGCCACGGGATGACCGATTTCCATACGGGCGGAGCCGCGGCTAGGGTTACATTTAATTAAGTACCTAAGGCTATTTAATTAAGACCGTATGCTGCCGGCAGAGTAGAATAATAACTCCTCTTTTCCCGTGGGGGTCGCGTCGTAAGAATCAGCCGAGGGAGAAACCCGATCCAAGACCGGCCCTGGAGAAGGACAACAGAGACTACATTCAAACCCGGAACGGGGTCTCTGTCAGGCGCGTGTGACAGAGGTCTATCCTGCAGCCAACATGGCTCCGCATGTATCGACTCGTCGTTCCTGTGGAGTCAGCCAAGGAGACCGAGAGAGTGGCCTTGTTTTGGGCAATCCGGCGTTTTCCAAATCGATTTATACCTATAGCCACGAAAAGTCTTATCTGAGACACTGATTGGATCGTCAGGCACAGACGTATGAGGCTTTGTGACTCATAAAACTGAACAACTTCCGTAAGGAAAATTTTACAGAACATATGGAAAAAGAATATCTTCCATAGAAAATGTACCAGTCGATCGAGTCGATTTGTATGAGTAGTCCAAATTTTATTCATATTTCGAATTAATGTTTCAGAAAAAAGTTTGCGCACCTTGAAAATAATGTTGGTATTGTCGGCTAAACATATAATAACAGTATGTAACAGACCAACATGGCTAGTAACGTAGATATAAAGAATAGCCTTAACAAAATTAGCAAGAAAAATTAAAAACAAAAAATTGTGGAACTTCGCTGGTCGACTTACATCATAAGCAGATCCACTTCCGCATTTTAACCATGGTTGGAGCGGCAAAAATAAGGATATCCCTTCACACAAACTTTTGCTTTGAAGCTATTGCAATTTTCCCGCGGTAAATAGTAGATTACGCACCAAGTAAATGATCCATAAATAAAGATTGTATCGTCTGGTACGCAACTTACACGTCTTGTACCACGGAACTTTTGTTTTCGAGTGTAAAAAATATTGAATTATTAAAAGTTAACATTATTCCAATATTAAAGAGGTATTTTTGTAGCCGTAGACATATTCGTAGATTTTACTTTTCTTGTCGTAATATTGAGTAATAATTCGACAAACTCATTTATTGAGGTTATAAAAATATAGATTAAAAATATAAATACGGTCTCATGTTATTTTTCTTTCTGCGCGCTTATTCAAAGTGACACAATTCGTGCTGGCCAGTTCGAAATTTGAAATCAATCTCGGGTCCATAAGCCCATACACATCTTTTTACTACGCCGCACTATGAAATTTACGTGATTTACAAACTTATTTTATGTGTAGCAGCCAACCCCCCTTTTAGGGGTATGTTTTTTTAGCCTATAACCTGGTCGGTGATTAACTTGACATTTTGGTACAAATAGCATCAAAATCCGTTCGGTCGTTTTCGCGTGATGCTTCCGCATATCCACAAACAAACATACAAACATCTAAACATCTAAACATCCAAACAGACAAAAATTTTAAAAATTGCAGAAACGTGTTTTGTTATCAATATTAAGTATCACGAAACAATTTTTTTTTTGGATATCTTGTATGTACAGACTTTCGGTCCTCTTGAGCTTTATTATATGTATAGATAGTACGTACCTTTCAAGTATGATTCGGCAAAATATAACACCTCGTATTTATTCTTTTCATATAAACATTCCACGCAGAGGATGAAACAGATCAAAGTTTGTTGTCTTTGCAAATAAATCGTATTGAAAGTTCGCCAATTTTTTAAAGGCCATTTCATAAAAATATGCGCACATGACGCCCCCATTTCAACGCTAAAATAATATTTGTAGGTGCTAGTAAACGGCGAGCCAGTGACGACTATAAGCGAAGGAGGATCGTTCGGAGAACTGGCCTTGATCTACGGAACCCCGCGCGCTGCCACCGTCCGCGCCAGAACTACCCTCAAACTATGGGGACTTGATAGAGACTCGTACCGACGAATTCTTATGGGCTCCACTATACGCAAGAGAAGGATGTACGATGAGTTCCTTTCCAGGGTCTCTATATTAGGTAAGTCAACCGGCACTAATGTTTTTAGGTATAAGTTTCTGATCTGCGGAACCCTGCGCCGCGCCACTGCACCCGCTTTTTTTTGTTGGGCTATGTATTTTTGGCCTCGGGGCCATTGAAACGACGCCGGCCGCTTGGTGGGGAGCGAGGGCTCATATGGGGTATGGTAAGGTTGTTCAAAGGCATCACGCTCTCGGGGCGAACCTGGACTTAGGAGTTGTTTTCGGAAGAATGAATTGGGCTGAATCTACCAAGGGGCACAAATGAGTTACTTGAAGAGCTTGTGGAGTGTGATTCGCGTTATTTTATCGTCATCATCCGAAAGGGCATGTCTGGAACCTCAATATGTGCGAACACACTGGCACAGCACCCTCAGGCGCTCACCGCCGAGCGCGCCATGCGACGCATTGCGCGGTCGGTGTGGACGTGTTTCGCCCTGAGGTTTCGCCTGAGCAGCGCATGCTAAAATTCTCATGCTCATGCCGTTGGGGTAGGCAGAGACTAATTCCTTCAACTTGCTACTATCCTGGCATACTTCCTTCGCTTCTACATTCATTAGTCTTTTAATTTCTTCAAAACGTCCCCGATGTGGTCCAGGTAGTTAAAAGCTATGAAATTAATTCATGAAAAATTATAGTGTATGCAACTAAAATGAATATTTATAAATTTGACAGAGAGTCTGGAGAAATGGGAGCGTCTGACTGTAGCGGACGCGCTCGAGCCCGTGTCGTTCAACGACGGCGAGACCATCGTGCGCCAAGGGGAGCCCGGCAACGACTTCTACATCATCGTCGAAGGTAATATTGGATTAGAATGTTCATACAGCAGAGGAACAAGCTGCGCAGGGGTGTCCAAACGAATGGAAATATTATCGTTCCAAATGAAAATATAAAGAATATGGAAATCAGCCGTTTAATTTGAAAATTGAAGAAATTTGCCGTGGGATGCCGGCTTAGAGTAGCTTCACCGTATTTTCTACCCGTGGGTGTCGTAAGAGGCGACTGAGGGACTCGAGGGTTTCAGGCGTATTACAACTTTTAGGCGTCAAACTGACAACCTGTCACTATAGTGATACACAAAATCTCTCAAACGGCCCTCTATATTTGTCAGACGTGGCGATTGCGATCGTATTTTTACGGCCGTTAACGCTCTACCTACCCCGTAAGGGATAAAGGCGTGATTTATATATGTATGTGTGTATGGAAATCAGTTGTCGTGAAGGAAGTAATTCTGTACTAGAATTTATTTTGGAATATTAATATTTTCATCGGAAATAATAATATTTTAATTCTTTGGAGTACTCAAGAAAGAAGTGGAAGACCGCAGGGGGGCCTTTGCCCAGCAGTGGTCTCTAGTCGGCTAAATACAATAACAATAATGGAGTACCTGTACCTTATTCAGAAACTGACTGTACTATAGGAGCGTAGCTGGAGGAGGCATCACTGAATGTAGTAAAACTATTTCGTATAAATATTTTTTATTATAAAAATAATATCACATGCCGCGTGCCGGTCTCACTGTAAAGTCTCGATTTTGGTTGTGGACTGAACATTAATAAAATGTAAAAGTTGTACGCTTAAAACTATTGTCCAAAAATATTGGCATTCATTCATAATTTTTTAAAACAGAGAAGTAATATGAAAGTAAGTGTTTTGACGCCATCCAAATACTTACGGCATGACGCCATAATTTCAGTTTTTCATACAAAACACCACCGTTTAATATCATTTTAAAAGTCGTTTGACTTGACCTGCCATGAACGTAGCCTATTGAAGTGAAGCAATTGTAAGACAATTTTTTTCCTCTATCCAGGCACAGCGGTAGTACTGCAACAGCGTAGCGCAGAAGGCGCGGCCGTTGAGGTGGGCAGGCTCGGCCCCTCCGACTACTTCGGCGAGATAGCGCTCCTGCTGGACCGCCCCCGCGCCGCCACCGTGCGCGCCATAGGCCCGCTCAAGTGCGTCAAGCTAGACCGCGCCAGGTGGGTACACTAGACCGCGCCAGGTGGGTAGACCGCGCTAACTACGTTTTATAATAAACTGTTAGGTACATACAGTTTATTATATCCCTAATATATCTTATATCGCTGGGCAAAACACAAAGCCCACCTAGCCCCAAATAAGCAAAGCATGTACTATGAGAACCAAACCGCTGCGCTGATAATAATATATTAGATACTTTTTCGTACATAAATGTTACTTATACGATTGTTGTTTTTATATTTTCAGGTTCGAGCGAGTGCTCGGTCTGTGCGCGGATATTCTGAAGCGCAACATCGCGCAGTACAACAGTTTCGTGTCGCTCTCCGTCTAAACTACACGCTCACTCACTATAACTCTGGTTTTTGTTGAGAGAGACTAAATTGACATTTTGGGTTGCCTTCTTTTGCTAATCCGAAATAGTGATGTGCCAGTACCGGTAACTGTTGTAATCGAAATGGGTCATTCAAAATCGTTTCTTTTAGTTCCTAGTAGATGGCGTTCCTGCGAATGATCTTTTTTTGTGTTATGGCACTAGTCTTGACTTTGTGCCAGGGTCAAGTTGTTTTTATGGTAATAAAAGGTAGGGAAACTCAACGCGGAAAAGAAAGGAAATGTAGGCGAATGATCTTAAAGCTCAGCAGTAATGTTCCATAGATCAAGATAGTAGTATTAGTAAATATTTTTATTATACACTGTACTTGACAGATGATTGGCACATAACTATTTAAGATTTGCCAAAAAGTTGGCAACCCAAAAGGTCGATTAACTCTCTGTAAATAAACGATTATAGCTGCGATGTAATTACTAACCCAACCGAATCCAGTAGGCCTTCGTGCTAAAAGTTGTTTAGCGGTGCAAGGCGTCTTTATGCTTAGAGTATACATAACCAAGCTATGGAGTGTCTGTATCGCCCGAAAACGTTGTCCCAGCGAAAGCAAAGGTTCTATATATCCTTTTATCAAAAGTAGGAGAAATACAAAGGTTCAATAATGTTGTCTCTATTGTTTTGCTACTGATGTACAGAAAGCCCACGGTGTGTGGCCATGTTCAAACCCGTGCCATCTGTTTCTACCTAGTAAGGCGCACTCTATAGCTTGCTTATTGCAGGGTGTTAGGAAAAGTGCTTACTAAGTTGATTTAAACCACGCATTCTATAAGTATGACAAAGTATATTTAACCTGTTTAAAAAAATAATATAAAATATTTGTAATCCAATATCGTCGTACAAAAACACTATCAAATTGTTTAACCCTACGCCCGAACGCGACATAGCGAGTTGTTACAGTCAGCTACAGCACGCATGATTTGTACCGTTTCTACGCTACGCGCAATAAGATCTACAGTGGTGCAATCGCAGCTGAACTTGACTGTAATGACGCGCTAAGTAGCGTCCGGGCGTGGGGTTGTACAATTAAATAAAAAAAAATATAAAAACGATATTTAATTACAAATATATATTTTAGATATTTTGCCGTGTGATGCCGGCTTAGAATAGCATCACCCCACATCCTTCCCGCGGGTGTCGTAAGAGGCGACTAAGGGACTCGAGAGTATTGGTGTATTTCAATTTTTAGGCGACAGGCTGACAACCTGTCACTATAGTGATACACATGTTTTCTGAAACTACCTTGGAAAACAATCCTCAAAAGTGTCAGACATGGCGATAGCGACCGTATTCTTATGGCCGTTAACGCTCTGCCTACCCTGCAAGGGATAAAGGCGTGATATATGTATGTATGTTTAATTACAAACATTATGTTTTTTTTTTAAAACACGTTAAACACACTTTGTCAGGCATATAAATCGTGGTTTAAAGGAACTTAGTACTTTTTCAAACAATCAGTATACTCCAATTATTTATGTCTTCGGGTTATAAGTGCGGCTACGAACGGCGGAATAGGTGCCGATTCTTGCTCTTCCTTAGCTTTTGAAAGGCTCCTGTCTCTTACTTTTATTTAATCATTAAATGGTCCAGCAACTATAGTGCCATTTAATTTTGTCAAAGTGTCACGAATATCTAAAAATCAGCTAAGGAAATGTTTGACAGAATCCAGACCACAATTTGCTACATTCACGCCGATTTTATACTTATGAGAAAGACTTTGTGAAGTCTTAATCTTATAAAATTATAAGCTGACACTGACCTCGGAAGTAGTTTGATACATCCTGTCAACTACTATAAGCTATATACTTGCGTTTACCGAGCGGTTTACCGTCCCAGTTTCAAATCAGAGTCATGAGCCATGTGGTCTGCTCTGTGGTTATGACAGTATATTTTGTTTTATTGTATTAAAATACACTGTTTTTTTGTTATAACTGGACTAATTTGGCGGTCAAAAGGTGAAAAAATTCTAAACTTTAATTATTTTTTAATCAGTTTGTCTAGAAGTGTATATACATACATAGATGGATGCAAGTACAACCTCGTGTATAACTAATACAGAGGTCAGTGAATGTAATATAACGCATGATATGCGTCTTTTTAACAAAAATTTACTAACCCAGTGTGGTGGGCTTTTTCTTTGTAACTTGCTCACTTACGGAGAGATGTCCAGTCTACGTGTCTTAACAATAATTCTCTACTCTTAAAGTTGATGTATTGTAGAGGAAAAACAACACCGTATTTCGGAGGAAACGCATTAACTTGGACACATTGTTTAGGAGTTAAGGACATTGTAGTGATTAACTTTTCCTAGAGGACAAATACTGGAAAACGAAAAAACCAATTCGACCTCCATTATAAAATTTCAAGATATTTTTTTATGAGAAGTTGAATTATTTTTCTCGATTTCCAGCCATTGGTTCTATAGTGAAAATTAATCAGCAGGATAAAGGAATAAATAATGTGTGTAATTTAATACATTTCCGCCGAAACACGGTACATCTTTACTGGTTATATGAAATGGGAATGTGTAGCAGCAAGACTTGTGATGTAGCTCTTACGTTGGTCTCTAGTAAAGATATAAAATTTTATTAGATAAGTTTTGTTGAAAATTATGTACTCAAACTTATCTTTAACATGTATTTTAAATTCAAATTATGTAGGTATGAAATGGTGACGTAGCGTCGTATATACCAGTAAAGATGATTTTTTAAATGTATTATTTCGTGTAGTGTTCACATATGCTAGAATTTTATTTATATTGTGTTTTAAGTCAATTACTGTGAGGAATAATTGTTAAGTGTTGCTTTTTCTGTATTTTATGGAAATTTAATAACAAAATAGGATCCAATAATATATCATGCGTTTAATTTGTCCACCTTTTCCTAATCTAGGTACCTACTTTCCAATTTGTATTCTAGTTGTGTAAGGGTTAAGTACTAACTTTATTTAAAATAGACTGAAATTACATATGCCGTGTGATCTTCTTCTTAGCGAATCGATTCTGGCGCTCAAATATATTTGGACCAATACTCAGCTACACGCACAGCGTTGTCCGTTGCTTTGTAGAGGTCCTCGCGTGTGCCAGTGTATTGCCAGACAATAGATGTGCCATGGACTGGGGTGATATGCCGCACTGGCAAGCACTTTCCGAGCTGTACCCCCATTTGCACATATTTTCTTTACTTCGGCCGACTTGGGTCCGGAGTCTGTTTAGAGACTTCCGCGTCGACCAAGTAAGGTGGCGTCCAGGGGGCAGTTGCTCGGAAAGAGGCATTGTTGTTGGCTCAGGATATACCTCCCGCCAGAGATTAAGGCGGTTTTTAGAGGCTTCACCGTTTAGAGGGAGCACATCTTTTATGAAACTATGCCGACTTCTTAACCTTTGAGGTACCGGGGTATAGTCATGCATCGGGTGCTTTGGGTCAGCCTCTTTTTTCGCCCTTTCGAATCGGCTCGCCACCTCTCTGCGAACGCCTGGGGGAGCAATACCAGCCAGAGGATACAACATTCCAACAGGAGTTGGTTTCAGACATCCTGTAATTATCCGACAGGTGTCATTTAAAGCTGTATCCACTAGGCGAGTATGTGCAGAACGGGTCCAGACTGGGCTAGCATATTCGCCCGCTGAAAATGATAAGGCCATTCCCGTGGTCCGCAGAACTTGAGGTGACGCCCCCCAATTGGTGGATGTGAGGCGGCGTAGAAGATTGTTCCGTGTGCCCACTTTTTTCTTGGTGTTGCTGCAGTGCTGCCTGTAAGTGAGTGCCCTATCTAGTGTGATACCAAGATATTTTGGATGGGGGCAGTGAGCAATGGGCACGTCTTTCCAGGATATACTCAAGGTTCGCGTAGCTTCACGATTGCGTAGATGAAAGGCGCAAGATTGGGTTTTAGATGGGTTGGGTCTGAGGTAGTTTTGTTCATAGTAGCAGCTAAGAGTATTGAGCGCTGACGCAAGGCTACTTTCTACCTCTTCAAACGACGTAGCTTGAGCTGCAAGTGCCAGATCGTCGGCATAGAGAAAGCTGGAAGTATTGGGTGGTCTAGGCTGGTCATTAGTGTATATGTTAAATAAAATTGGAGCCAGCACGCTGCCCTGGGGTAGGCCGTTCTTTTGGGATCGCCATCGGCTTTTATCGTCGAGAAGGTGAACCTGAAAGCGACGATTCCGAAGTAGCTCACTGAGTATCTTCGTGAAGTTAAGATCACCAGTCATTTCTGTTACCTTCCATAACAGCCGTTTTATGTTTACTGTGTCATACGCTGCCGACAAGTCAACAAATACCACGCCTGTCACTTGACCCAGCTCAAACCCGTCCTCAAGGTGTTGTGTGAGGTTCAAAGTTTGATTGCAGCAGGATTTTCCAGGTCGAAACCCGGCCTGCTGGGGGATGAGCTTAGGGTCAGCAATACTAACAAGGCGGTTTAGAAGCATTCTTTCGAATAGCTTGTACGTATGACACAGCAAAGATATTGGACGGTAGTTTTTGGGATCATCGGCTGCCTTCCCAGGTTTGAGCAATGCGATAACCTTGGATTTTCTCCAGTGCCGCGGTATGCAGGCAAACTCAAGACAGCTGTTAAACATTGCCAAGAGCCATGATACAGCCACAGGTCCTAGGTGTTTTATTTGTTCGCTGGAGATATTGTCAACCCCAGACGCTTTTCCGCATTTGAGGGACTTAATAGCCAGGATTATATCTGTGAGTACAAAGGGTCTGCTAATTGTTGTACTGGTTTCCGGACAGTTGTTGGCTTTAGGGACAGTGTATTGGCGACGGCCTGGTTTCCCATTGAGCAAAAGTTGGCTTGCGACTTGGTTAGCCGTTACATGGCCTGGGGCAGCCACTGGAGGGGGATCGCCGGTGAGTTTCCCAATTGTCATCCAAGCTTTTTTGCTATTGTGTGTCAGATCAATGTTGGTGACTAGGTCTGTCCATCTTTTCTGCCTAGCCTCGCCGATCTGGGCCAACAGGTCCTCACCTAATTGCACAGTTTCTTCTGAAAAGGGATCAGTTTGAAACAGCGCATCGTATCTTTTAAGTAGGACTGCAGACTCACGGGACAGGCCAGGTGTATATGATGTATAACAGCCTCTTGGAATATATTTGCGCGAAACAGAAGCAATCACCTCAACAACATGATCATAATTTTTAGCGTTAGGTGGTATGCTTACAAGGGCGTCGTCGATTGTCTGAGCATAAAGTTCCCAGTTAGCTTTCGCGTAATTGAAACGGCGCTTGAATGGAACGATTGTGGGGCGGACTGCAGATTGGATAGAACACATAATGGGTCTATGTTGGGTTCTTGGAATGGGCGGGCATATGGTTTTGATGCACTGTTTAGCGATATTCGAGCTACAGAAAATAATATCGGGGTTGTAGCCTCTGCGCCATCTCCCGCTATTAAAGGAAGCTGGTAATTTAGCATTATGTATTAATGTTAAATCTTGTGCATCCGCCCACTCTTCAACTACCTGCCCATCAGCGTCCGTATCCTTGTAGCCCCAAGTAGGGCTATGACTGTTAAAGTCGCCAACAACCACTTTAGTAGTATGATCGTCAAAGTTCCTGGGCTTGTGGAAGTGGAATCGCGATCCGGGCGGCTTGTACACAGATGTTACGGTACAATGTTCTAGGCTCAGGGTGATGAGTTCCACTGAGTCATCAGTTGAGACCGAAATATCCTTTACTTTGATATTGGGGCGTACAAATACAGCACTCCCATGCTTACGGTGAGGAATTTCAGCCACTAAGGTCAGTCCGGGTACTTGCGGTCTGACTTGGTCAACACCGCGATGTGTCTCTTGAACACATATGACACTTGCATTTTGTTTCAGGCACATTTCAGAGAGAATTTCTGCCTTATTTTCAGAGAACCCTTCAATATTTATGGAGATCACTCTGAGGGCTGCTTTTGCAGTTAAGTCTCTGTTTGCCGTTTTATGCGTTTGCGTGGGCCTTGCCTTAGGCCTTTGTGGTGGCCCTAAAAAGGGCCGTTTGGATATTTTTTTCGCCATTGGAATCGTGGTGGAAGGATCAGCCAGTCTGCGTTACCGACGTGCTGTCCTCGCAGACTGTTGCCCAGGGTGCGCCGGACGTATAATTTAACGATACGTCACTCGGGGAGGCTCCTTCCCCACCACTGCCGTGTGATGCTGGCTTAGAATAGCATCACCGCATTTCTTTCCCGTGGGTGGCATAAGAGGCGACCAAGGGACTTGAGGGTTTCATGTGTATTAC
The DNA here is from genome assembly GCA_029255805.1 of Keiferia lycopersicella. Lineage (NCBI taxonomy): Eukaryota > Metazoa > Arthropoda > Insecta > Lepidoptera > Gelechiidae > Keiferia > Keiferia lycopersicella. The sequence continues at coordinate 7,765,913 of JARACZ010000010.1, forward strand.
AATTACAACTAGGACAGGCTGACAACTTATCACTACCTCACCGCTAGGTAAGTATTATGTTCCTTGATCACTACAGTGATACACGAATCATCTGGTCCATTTGTCAGATGTGGCTATCTGGCGATAGCGACCGTTATTTTTGCAGCCTTTAACGCTCTGCCTGTCCTGCAAGAGATAGAGAGGTGTGATATGTGTATGTATGTGAAATTATTTTTTATTAAAAGCCTCTAAAACATACGAAAATATCTTTTGGTCCATTTTAATCCTTTGGCACTCAATGTCTTAAAGAAACTTATTTCGGCCTTTCTTCAAAAAAGTCCACCGACTACTAACACAAAACCTGCTTAGGCTTAAGTGTCTATGTTACGCTTCAGCTACTTGCGTTATTTATTGTGTTGAAGCCGTTAATGGTCTGCTTGCCCCGAATAGATTAGTACAAACTTTGTTTAATATAAATTATCAGCAACAAATTGTAGGATGTAAACAGGTTTCACGGTTAGCAAAACGCGTGCCGTTTAAAAAAAGAAAAGAGAGCGCGCGAACTGAAACGTCCGTCAGTTTGACAAATAACCTAAGCGTGAAAGGTTTGCGAACGTATTGTTAACAAATGAAATAGCCTTAGAAATGAATTAAATTGATAACTTTTGTACCAAGATGGATTTAATTGATACAATAAAGAAAGATAAGGCGTATAACAAATACAAGTTCATAGTGAAAAATTGGGAAAAAGAGTTTAAAACGAAGCATGCACGTACTCCGTCAAAATTCGACATTAAAGAAGCTCCTTCATGCATAAAATATGCCTACAAGAAGTATTTTCAACTGAAGAGTGCGGCCCTTGAAAATTCTCTGTCTATTTGTGATTTAAATGAGGAGCCTCTGGGCTCCCCCGATCCACTGCAACAACTAGAAGGCATCAGTGTCCTTAGCCCACAGTTTGAACAAAATTCTCAGCCAGACGCACTGATACCATCGTTTCCGAGTGGAAAAGAATTGGAGGAACTGCTGTGTAATGCAAAGAAGGAAGATACAGTCAAAGTTAAGTCCTCTATCAACAAAGTGCCATCTCCAGTTAAGCCTTTGAGTCCCTTTACAGCTAACCTTTCAAAAAAAATATTTGAAGGTAAGAAATTTTCGATCAGAAATCCCAGAAAGTCACTGCTTTTGTCTAGATCTCAATCTGTTATTGAAGAAAAGCCAGATTATGTAGAAAAAGAAAATGAAGAACTAAGGAGTTACACACAACCTGATGATAATAGTGTTAATTTTTCATTCAATGAGAGCAAAAGTGACTACTCTAATTTGGCTATATCTAGTAGTATGGACAATATGCTCAGCAGCATGAAAACTCCTAAAGTGAGACAGTTAAATGAAGCCTGGTTGGAGCGAGCAACTGGTGTAAAGCCCCAAGAATTTTCATCTACACCAGAATTTAAACAAAGAACACCTGGACATGCTGAAAAGTTTGGTATAGCTAACATAATAGTAAAAACAGTTAGTGATAAAACTACTGACTATGTTGAAAACAGTGAGTCTGATGAGGATGTGACATTAGACAAATTAAAACCTGCTCTTAAAAAGAGAAAGATAAGTGAGCAACATAGCGTTCACACTGGCCAGCTTTCTGCGAGAAACAAAGACAACATAACTAGAACTTTTGATGAGGACACTGACCAAATGAACATAACAAAGAAACTGAGCAGAGCAAGAACAAAAACAAATGAAGAGCAGAGAAATAAAAGGAAAATGAAACCAAATAAAATCAAAGACATAAATAATGATGAACAACCTCCAGATATATCAGAGTATATACCTTTTGGAGTAGAAAAGGATGTAACTCCAAGACATTCAAAACCGACAGACATTTTAAAGAATATAAACACAGTAAAAATGGAAAATAAGAATGAGATAGGAAAGCTTGAAAAGAAAATTCAAGATGGGACTCTTAATGAAAATTTTGTACGGATAAACATTGAGAAGAAAGTGTTTGTCAGAGGAAAGAAGAATATTAATTATTCAAGATATAAGAAACAACAGTGGAAGGACAAAAAAGCTCTTCATGCTAGTATGGAATTTCCAGAGTCAGGAAAAATTAATTGTTTTAAATGTGGGGGAGTAGGTCACATGGCTAGATACTGTACAGCACACAGAGGGGACACACTTCTACCATTAGAAAACTATGATGACAATGACATGCCCACATTAGAAGATATGCAGAATATAGTTTCAAATGAAACCCAAAGTCTATCACTTTCTGAACAATTGAGTCAATCAATCCATGAACCTAGTCAAATACCAGAATCATTCATGAAATTGTTGGCTGACACACCATGCAGCAGTGATGAAGTAACTCCAGTTTATACAAACTACAAGCAAGAAACTCCATCTGAGCTATTTGAAGCTTTAGAAATGTTTGGTCATAAAGCATTCAGACCTGGGCAAGAAGAAGCTATAATGAGAATCTTATGTGGTATGTCGACTCTGCTTATTTTATCAACAGGAGGCGGTAAATCACTCTGCTATCAGCTGCCTGCCTACATTTATAGCCAAAGGTTTAAATGTATTACTCTGGTAATTTCTCCTCTTGTATCTCTAATGGAAGATCAAGTCCTAAGCATGCCTGAATTTTTAAAAGCTGGTTGTTTGCATACCAATCAGCCACCAACACAGAGACAAAAAATTATACAATGTTTAAAAGATGGAGAAATTAATATTCTTCTAATATCTCCAGAAGCATTAATTTCAGGAGACGGATCTCATGGATTTGGAGGACTCTTCAAGTCCCTGCCAAAAATTGCATTTGCATGCATAGATGAAGCACACTGTGTCTCACAATGGAGTCATAATTTTCGACCCAGTTACTTAATGATATGTCGAGTTTTAAGAGAAAAACTGAATGTGAAATGCATTCTTGGACTAACTGCTACTGCAAGTCAAGCAACCATAAAAAGTGTCATAAGTCATATCAATATACCTGATGGACTCACTGGAGTGATAACTAACCCAACATTACCAGACAATCTGCTTTTATCGGTATCATTTGAAAGAGACAAGGACAGAGCTTTAGTTACACTTGTAAACTCAGAGAGAATTATGGATTACAATTCAATTATTGTATATTGTATCAGAAGAGATGAGTGTGAAAGAGTAGCTGCAGTATTAAGGTCCTGTCTTCAGCAACCAGGAAAAGTCACCATGGAGCAAAGTAAGAAAAGGAAAAGGATGTCCTATCTAGCTGAAGCATATCATGCAGGAATGTCAGCTGCTCAGAGAAAGAAAATCCAAAAGCACTTTATGGATGGAACATTGCGCATTATTGTTGCCACTGTAGCTTTTGGAATGGGCATCAATAAATCAGATATCCGATGCATTATACATTACAATATGCCCAGCAGTTTTGAATCTTATGTGCAAGAAGTAGGGCGCGCTGGACGTGACGGAAAGGACGCTTACTGCCATGTCTTGATGAATAATAGCAACACAGATAAAAATGAACTGCTGAAACACATCCACGCAAATACGATTGATAGACCAACGATTCGTAAACTTTTACAAAAAGTCTTCATTCCATGTGAATGTGGAGGTGGAAGTTCTGCAAAATCAGAAACAAGCGCAACAAATAAACCAAGATGTAAAGGGCATGAAGTAGGCATACCTATTGAGAGCACTGTCGAAGAGTTAGATTTACCTTCTGAAAACCTAGCCACTATGTTATGTTATGTGGAGCTGCATCCCAAGAAATATATAAAAGTGCTCAATAATGCTTATACTGTCTGTAAAATATCCTCTTATGGTGGTCCACAAAAGATTCTTGAAGCAGCGAAAAATTGCCCTCCTCTTGCTATGGCATATTTATTAGAAAGCAAAAGAGATTCTGAAGTAATTAAGAAAAGCATCATAGAATTCAATGTTATAGAAGTGGCTGCTGCAATTGGTTGGGAAAGTGGAATGACAAAATACCACTTAAAAAACTTGGAGTGGATCTCAGAAGGTGGATCATCTAGAAGATCCAATTTAAAAATAGAATTCAACACATTGGGATTTAGAATAAAGGCGCCGGGGGATCTTTCTCCATCAGAGTTAGATTCAATACTAGATGAATTGCATGATTCAATTCTTACTCAAGAAAAGACGATGTTATATCAACTGGAAGAGAGCCATAGAGCTTTTAGTAAGCTTGGGAATTACTCATTAGAAAAGAATGATTTGCCTGAAGAAGTTTTGATCGAAAAGTCTAATGAATTGAAGCACACAATAAGAAATTACTTTCAAAGAGATAACACGATTGCTCCTGATGTTTCGTTGCAAGAACGACCGTTAGACGTGGAGCGTGCCATATCAGACATCAGGGCTCTAATATCGGCATATAGAGACTGTACCTTTACTGGACGAAGTATTGCCCGAATTTTTCAAGGTATATCGTCTCCAAATTACCCAGCCATAGTCTGGGGCAGGTGTAAATTCTGGAGATCTCACCTACATGAAGATTTTTATGGCTTGATGAAAGTTGCGACGCAACAGATAATACAAATGAAATAAGTAAGTCACATTTTTCGATCTCAAATTATGATATGGTGAAAAAGACTAGTTATATCAATGTATAATTAAATTAAAATAAATTGTAATGAAATTGACCTGTTAGTTTATTTTATTTCTACCTACAGTAAAATGAAAATACTTTTGTACTTAAAACTGTACTTATGCAATTACAAGCACATATAAGGTGTAAAAATATTAGCTGCAAATCAGCCCATGAAACTGAACTACTTTCCCCAAGGAACATAGGTCGAAATATGAAAAAAAAAAATTTGGACCTCCCATAAAAATTGACTTGGTCAGTTCGTAATTTTCTACGGGAGGTCCAAAAATTTTTCTCATATTTTGACCTATGTTTCTAGGGGAAAGTTGTTCAGCTTCATGGGCTAGTTCACCCCTTTAAATATTTGCAGCTAATATTTTTACACCCTGTATGTAAGTTGCGGTGTGTTGCCAGCTTAGAATAGCATCACCGTATTTCTTACCCGCGGGTGTCGTAAGAGGCGACTAAGGGACTCGAGGGTTTTACGTGTTACACGATACACGAATCATCCCTTTATTCCCATCGGCCACGGCCCATGGTCGCCACGGCGTGGCCGATGGGAATAGTTGGCCACCCCTAATGGCGCGCCGCGGAGGCTGATTCTACTAGTGATTTGTATTTAATTATTACTCATTATTTTCGTACTGATTTTTCAAATCATCGTATGTTACGTATATCAATAAACAAACTAAACAAGAACCTGTAGTACCTTTTATCAATATCCTTGTACGTACAATCATACAAAGTACCTACAATCGGGTAAAAATTGTTTTATTTTATCATTATTAGGTACTGTTTCAATAATTGTATAATAACATGCATCCAGAGTTGAGAATAAACAGGTTTATTAAAAACCACTATCTCTGTCTTTTCATTGATATCGTTCGTATCGTTCGACAATAAAGAATATAGCGCTATCTCTCTCTCCTTTTTTAACAAGATTTTTTTGAACAATAGGTGCAATAAAAGTGCAAAAAGTACAATAGCGCAAGCCTTACACTAACCAATGGATAGCCAATGGATACAATGCTTCTAGGAAAAACCCAACAACCCTTTTTTGCATGCAAATTTGCGATACTTTTAGTTAGTTGCGTATACGCTTTCTAACATGGCGGAACCACAAGCTGGTGGTAGTTCCCAGTCTATTACAAACTTTGTGTTCGTTCAAAAAGGAGGTAAACCTTTAGTAGAATCAGCCGCGTATGGGGTGGCAAACAGTTCCCATCGGCCACGGGCGTGGCCGATGGGAATAGTGGCCACCCCCGTGGCCAACGGGGCCGTGGCCGATGGGAATAAAGGGAATCATCTGAAGTGGCGATGAAGGCGGTATTTTTGCGGCGGTTGACTGTCTGCCTACTATGCAAGAGATATCTGATATGATAGTGTATGTTATGTATACAGGGTGTAAAAATATTAGCTCCAAATATTTTAAGGGGTGAACAAGCCCATGAAACTGATCAACTTTCCCCAAGAAACATAGGTCGAAATAAGAAAAAAAAATTCAGACCTCCCGCGCAAATTGACTTGGTCGGTTGGTAATTTAGTATGGGAGGTAAAAAAAACAACTCATATTTCGACCTAGTTGTTTCTTGGGGCAAGTTGTTGAGTTTCATGGGCTGGTTCACCTCTTAAAATATTCGCAGCATATATTTTTACACCTTGTACTACTACAAAAGAATAGGTATACACTTCACTAGTTGGGTCTCCATTGAACGAGCAGCCTCAGATGCTCACTGCCGCGCGCAGCATGCGGCGCAATGCGCGGTCGGTGTGGACGGTTTTTCACCCGAGCATGAGAATTTTAACATGCGCTGCTCAGGCGACACACGTCCACACCGACCGCGCAATGCGCCACATATGCTGCGCGCGGCAGTGAGCATCTGAGGCTGGTTTCAGAGCGACGCGTCTCGGCAGCGCTGCCCAGCCGCGCGCGCCTCGCATTACACTAGATTGTATGTAGCGTTTCATAGTGACGCGTCTTGGGCCGCGTCTCGGCCGCGCTGCGGTAGGATCTCCTTCGATTGCCAGTAGCGTCGACTTGCAATCTTTTAAGACGTCGTTGTTGCACTCTTTTCCATATAATGTATATAGCTAATATAGTGATTACGTTTGCTGTCATAATGATTCTCTGCACTCGACCGTACACCACAATGAAGCGCGCGCGTCTGAATGTCGTTTCACAGCGAACGCGCTGCCCAGGCGCGCGCCCGAGCCGCGCGCGCCTGGGCAGCGCTGCTGAGACGCGCCGCTCTGAAACCAGCCTGAGGCTGCTCGTTTAATGGAGACCCAGCTTATTAAGTCTAAAGATTTTGCTCACCTTCTTGTAAGATGTAAGTAAATAAAATATCTTAGTAGGTAACAAAAATAGTTATTTATTAACTGTATAACTTTCCGCGTTAAGTATAAATAAATACTTACAGATAATTTAGTCAGATATAAAATAAAACACAGGAAATTCAAATACGACTAAAAAAATACCTATAGATGCCTATATATATTATAATGTAAAAAGACTCTGAATGTGAATAAACAAGGTAATAATGATCTCGATTCTGGCAGGACACTTTCTTAAATTCAGAATGAGAATCGTTTATTTGCTAGGATACATATTAAAATTGTTTTAAAAAGTCATACTTGTTATTTTTGATATTACAGGGTGTACGGAAAAGTACTAACTTTGTAGGGTATTTCTACTTATGATTCTGAACAACTTTTGACTATGGGGCCACCTGCGAAATCGCAAAAAAAATGGGTGTTCCATCGAAAAATTTCTACCAACTCGGCAAAAATGTATGGAACACCCAAACATTTTTTTGCGATTTCGCAGGTGGCCCCATACTAAAAGTTGTTCAGAATCATGAGTAGAAACACTACAAAGTTTTTGTGCTGACTACAAAATAATCCAGTGTAGGTAACATACCAACGCTATTTGTTGCTCAAATCAAAACAGGGAACCATTTCTTTTTAATCTACCGTTATCTATGTTAACACAGGTGGGAACCTTTTTTGCACTGCAATCCAAGATAACGAATTTAGGGCAAAATACACTAAAGAGAGCCAAACTTCAGCCCTTTTGTTTCTTTCGCTGCCCAACTTTTAACATTCAATAACTCCAGAAATAATCTTCAGTTTTCAAATATTAAGCAATAATTATATAAATTAGGCTTTGATGCGAGGTCTGCAAGTGGTGACGCAAGACTGATAAAAAACAGGACGAGCATCCAAACAAAAAGTGGCATGATCCTTTCCTCAAAGAATATAAAGTCAAAACTGTCAAAATAAGACTGCTAAGTACTACTATTTTTTAAACACCCATGTAGAATGCATGGCATTTAGTTATAAAGAAAGGATCCGAATTGGCAACATTAGTCTTTCTAGCAAAATATATATGACATATCTTATTTATATGAGAGGGATGTCAACAATAATGTTGCCCTTTCGGGATCTTTTCTTAAAAAATCGTGTTATATACAATGAAAGTTTTATTTATTGTAGGTATCAACATTTTGTCTTTTCTGTATTGATCATATTAATACTTATTTGTGCAATATAAATAGTGCACAAGAAAGAGATGCTCTGTTCTTTAGTTGTCACAATTTATACAAATACATAACTATAAACTAAATAACAATTTAGAAATCATCGCTTTTTTGAAACACACACAAAAAATATTCCTATCGATTTCATTACAATGCACTGTGTCCCTATTCGTATATAAGTACCTACGCTATTTTGTTCTGTTATAAATTATGACGACTTTATGACTTCGATCAAGTGACTAAATCATGACTAAGTCTAAATAGTTTTCGTCATAGCCGTTCCAAACGACCTGTTCTTTTATTTAATTTACCTATTGACCCTTTTGGATCTGGCGATAAGGAACTCCACTCAGTTAAAGTGCAATATTGAAAACGGTGCTTGCCACACGACAGCCTGTCTTTCAAATTAGTCTTTGAAAATATGCAAGAATTTAAAACATTGTAAAAGTTTATACTTAAACTGTCTATCCATTCTCTTAAGTCGTCGTGTGTTTTTTTAATATTAGAAACCGATTTTTCCTGCAATGATAGACTTTCATTATGATCTGGTAGAAAATTTATAGTTTTATAATTTGAATAGTTTTTATATGTGTTTTGAGATCCACTATGAATAATGCTAGCCTCCTGGTCCGACAACTCTTTCCCAGTGAAGTACTCAAATGGAGAGATTAAAAACTTGGTTGAAGCTATCAGGTCTGCCTTTTCAAACAAACCTACTTTCCACACGCCTGGCAACAGAGGCACTTTTAGATTCGGTTTAATGAAATTCGTGAAATTGTTCTCATTGATATTTATCTCGACTACATCGGCGATCATCCCAGCGGGATCGAGCCACATCACAGTAAAGTTTTCGTAATTCGTAAAGATGGGCGGAGAAAACTGGTACAACAGCACAGGTTCTGACAATGGACCCAAAATATTTGCCAGATTTCTGAAAATTCTTTCTTTTTGGTCATAGTTAGAATTCACTTTGAATACTTTCACATTGTCAGCGAAATCGTGATCGAAGTTAAGGTCTAAAAGTCTCTTGGGTTTATACCAAGTTTCTATAAACACTTCTTCTTTGTCTATCACAGCTTTGTGTAATATCAGATTTCCTTTATACACATCGGCGCGATGATAAGAGGAAATTTCGATGATTTCATCTGGTAGAAGCACACAACCTTGCTCGTGTAGTATTTTAGTATTATGTCGTATAATACTCACCGCATGGGTCAATAGAGCGTCATCAGTGCTAACAGGCTGATCTTCAGTGTTGTAAATGCTTTGCCAATAAGCATCCAAGTTAGGTATTTTATAATGGTCACTATAGCCAATAAATTGCTCTACTCTGCTAATTATTTCTTGATTAATAACCGGCTCAAATTTTCTAGCAAAAAATAGTTGTCGATCGTGAGTATTTTGTATTCTGGGCCAGTCTTCGGGTTTAAAGTCGTTAGGTGAGCATCCGCACCAGTCTACTATTTGCTTATATTGGCAATTGCATCCTAGATTTCTCTTCCAGTTAGTGACATGCAAATTATTGTCGACATATGTTGTGCAGAACTGAGAATTTCTCAAAACGGTGTGAAAATATGTTTCTGCGGGCAACAGTGTGTGCTGAAAAATTATGCTTAAGCCTTTTAATAACTCGTCTTGTTCTCCAATGACATAGTTTACAAATTCAGATGACAATGCGATCCAGTCGCTACCGCCGTCGATAACGATTCCAAGCGGCAACTTTCTGTCGCCAATTCGCCACATGCGTGCTTCACACTCAACAAAAGTCTTATCCAAGCCCTGCTTCTTGATAAATGTGTGCACGTCTCGTCCATGAGATTTTACAAAGTTTAGGCCTTTGTTAGCGTTTAGAAAGTTCTCGAGATTGGCTAATGATTTGATAGGAAAATCACTCTCACTTAAATTGATGACGAAATCCCACTCCCAGCCGAGTTGGATTGTGTCGTTCATAGAAGTGAGAAGCATGGTCAGCAGGGAGGCTCCGGCCCATATAGTGGAGAACCTGGTGCGTGCCATTTTGATGTTGCGAAACGATGTCTCCAATGTAGATAATTTGCGGTGGAGATAATCTTGTCTCTGGAATTAAAAAAATACGAAAACATAAGAATTTTGCATATTCTAATGTTACACTGGTGAGAAAAGCGTTTTTTCATACATACATCCTGCCTCCATCCCTTGCTGGTAAGCCAGAGCGTTCACGAGCATTTTCGTGAGCCTTTCATTTCATACATTGCATACACGTCTGTGATAGACGATTTAATCAGTGTTTGAGGCAAGAGCACAGACCCTGCGTTGCCTGGGACGCAATAGTGGAAAACGCAGGTTGCCCAAGACCTGCGCCATCCTCTCGGCCTCCCTTGCTGACTCCACAGGAACGACGAGTCGATACGTGCGCAGCCAGGTTGGCTGTAGGAGTCTACCGCACGATAGACCCCTGTCACATGCGCCCGACAGAGACCCCGTTCTGGATTTAGTGTAAAGTTGCACCTCTCCATGACCGATCCCGGGTCGGATCACTCCCCCGGTCGCCTCTTACGATCCCCATGGGAAGAGAGGGGGTAATGCTATTCTACTCTGTTGTGTGTGTGCAAGTTGTGAGCTTATAAAGTCAATATTTAGGTTAAAATATACTTACAGCGTCAACATGTATGTAGAAATAATGATTGGATCTGTAGAGAGCGTTGATCAGTCGGTGCACCTGTCGCAGCGCGCGCCCGTTAAGTGTTAAAAGAAACAATATCCTAACTGGTTCTTCATCAACTATTGATGCATTGGGTGTCCTTGGTTCAAATTCTGCAAATAAAATAATAAGTTACAAATAAAGTTAATTACCAAGAAGATGAACCAAAATGAATAAAATTTTAATCTCTCATTCACGGTTACAATAAATTATTCAAACCTTCCTAATCTAATTGATTTAGGTAATCATAATTATGACGACAATTACAATCTAAGCATCCTAATTCATAGTTTCTTTATCACTTAGAAGGGACTCATTTATTAATCTCCGAGATAAACTGTTAAACCTTTATCCATTAAATAAAAGTTAGGTTAGTATCAGTGGTTACTATATATAGATAGGTTATTCCTAAATTATAATACCTATAAACGAATAAAAATTATATAACGGGTACAAGGGACAGAACTTCGAATACTGAGAGAATGCATCACCGTCTGCATGCACGATTATGAAACTGAACAACTTTCCCCTAGGAACATATGTCGGGAACCTTTAAAAAATCGATCTTCCATACAAAATCGCGATCAGCATTCGGAGGGCTCAACCTCTCGTAAATAATCGGAATCTTGGAAACGGCTCCAACAGGAGGGTTCGGAGGCGACAAATCGATCTAGCTGAGTTTTATATCACAAAAATAATTTTAAAAAGCAAAAACAACCTAATAAACGCAGTAGTCTTCGCATTTACCGACAGATGACGTTAGACATGGTCCGTATGTAGTAGTCTTCGCATTCACCGACAGATGGCTTAATACATAATTATGGCTTTATCGGGTTTACGCGCGGAATAATTAAATGGTGCGGATATCAGATGTTTTGGGGGCGATAAATCCAAGCAAAACTCGATCAACTTAAATATTAATGTAAATTTTTGACATCTCAATTTATTCTTATTATTTATATTTGATTTAAAAACCTACTTTTATTATAATCCTTTTAGTTAAAATATGTTTAATAGGTATTTAAGGTTAGATATACACGTCTAAAAATCTAGGAAGAAAAAAGAACTTTCCCCACGGTAGGCAACCCGAAACTTAATTATTTTTCTCCTACTTTTGTGACTACAATTTAGATTTGTTGATGTTTTAAATACTATCAACGATTATTGCACTTCTAACAAATGTATCGCAGTTTTTGATGTATTTTAAATATTTATATGGATAATGTGAGTGTAGTGTTTCCCTTGAAGATTCTTATTTAAGTGAAACCAGTCGGGATAAAAAAAAACATTGTGAAATGAGTACAAGTTTTTCCATCAAAATCAAAACAACCTAACAATGGAGCTTCACTAAGCGCTGACAATTGCAAGTATAAGCTATTATATTGTAATTGCAAGTTAGTATAAACTTTGTATTGTATGCAAGTATAATCTATAATAATATTGTAATAGGATAGGGTGCCCTTTCGAAAGCATAACATTTTTATTCCTATTTGCACACGGTCCACACTGATCGCGGCATTCTACGCACGCTGCGCGAGACGGTGAGCACCTAAGATCGCTCGGCTGGTCTAGACACAGCTATTTAAATATGGAGCCAATAGGGTAATATTTTTAAATGTTGACTTATTTTTGGTTAATTGGTTTTAGATTTATAGGATTAATCTCGTGCCCAATAGTCGAACTCAGTCACAACCGAAAAACAGAGAGACAGAGACTTTGTTTGTTCGAAGTTGTCTCAACAAAATATGTCACTAGTTCAATGAAATTATTTACATTTAAACACTACTATAATTTAATAGATGGATTAGCGGTGTTTATTTGTGGTTTGTAAGGGTTTTGAGGAAACTTGAATAAACTGACTGCTAAAAAAGTTCATTTTTGGATGAATAGGTACCTAGCCCATAAAGAACAATCTTCATAAGGTTAACAAACAACTGTGCTTGTTTACTTACTTCAGAAAGTTCAATGAATAGAAATACTCAGGACAATAGAATAATCAATTCTGAGATAAACAGACAAAAATGCGGTTTTTATAACTTGCAGGTATTGTTATTGGTAGTTTTTGTTATTGTTTGTGTCGGAACTTTTATTGATTCTTTTTCAAACTTTATTTCATGTTACACATACCTATTGAGTCTATATTACGTGATCAACATATCACATCACCACATCAGCCTATAGCAGTCCACTGCTGGACTTAGGCCTCCAGGGTACGCCACAATGGACGATCTCCCGCTTTCGCCATCCAATCGTTACCAGCTCTCTTTAAGTCGTCGGTTCATCTGTCCGAAGGGCGTCCAACGGTACGCTTGCCGAGGCGCGGTCTCCCCTCGAGAACCCGCTTACTCCACTCGGTTCTACGACAAATGTGACCAGTCCACTGCCACTTCAGTTTGCTACACTTTCGGACTATGTCTGTTACTTTGGTCTTTTTGCCAGCATTGACCTTTCCATAGCTCTCTGAGTGACATGTAGCCAGTGAGCCAGTTTTAATGTCAGGTTCCACGTCTCGGCTCCATTCCATACGTCATGACTGGTAGGAAGTTGGTCTTGAGGCATTGTGGCAAGGGTCACTCCAGAATATGACGCAACTTCCCAAACACTGCCCAGTCCAGCTGCACTCTTCTGGTTATTTCAGCCTCAAAGTTGTTTCTTCCTAGTTCTTTGCAATGTTTGCTCAAGGTATACATACTTCTGGAAAACTTTAAGGTCTACAACTTCGACGGAAACCGGCTCTGGGATGATGTTAATTAAAGATGACCTTGACATACCTGCTGAGTCTATCTAAATTCATCCCGAGTCGAACACGTCACGAGGCAGTGTTTAGACCTAACATAAGTTTTTGCAGGTCCTGCAGCGATTCGGCCATTATGACGATGTCGTCGGTAAAGCGGAGATGCGTGAGGAATTCCACATTGACGTTGAAGCTAAGTCCATCCGGCTGTAACTTATACAGTAGGATTTGCGTAGTCTTCGATTTCAGCAAGAATCTCTGAGACTGATGTGGCGGTTTCACCATTCGAGGTTGTTTTTGCCAGATGACTTCAGTGTCTTGGTAAAGACCTTCGTCCCCCGATTTTGCTCAATTGCATTTTGTACGAGTCGAGTGTTTCAGCTTCGGAGATCGCGTCTTACCATGCTTCTGATTTTTTTATTTAGTGACTGGGGATCTGGCAAACCGTCCTCTGGTGTTTCTCGTCTAAGTCTCGCACCAGTTCCAAGATCTCGTTTGAATAAATAAACTTTTTGTCTGTTCGCCTATTGTGAAAATGCCCTCTTCCCGTTTCGCTTATAGCACCAATTATGCCCTCGTAATCAATTTGCTGCTCTGTTTCCATTGATTACTCAGTTCGAGTTGGAACTCGCCATGTTCGGTTTGGGGCTGGTTGAAATTAATATTTCGGGTGCCACTTACAAGTCGGCGATCGCTACCGGTATTGAACTTATGTGCCTTTTATTTGTCATGTCATGATGCATGCAATCTCGTTCTTCGTTTTACCGTCGGCGCTCTTCCAGGTCTGACTTTTTCTGGAAATAGGTGTTTATACAGAACAGCACTTGTCTGCTGAGGAAGTTGACCAGCATTTGGCTCCTCTCATGGGTTTCCACGTAGCCACGTGGTCGCCGCACTCCTGTCCTTTGGCGGATAAGTTCCCCATGACATGTCGTGTGATGCGAGCAGCATATAATAGCACCACCGCAAGTCAGCCCGTGGGTATTGCAAAACGCGAAAAAGGTCTTCCGGGAGGTGGGCAGCAGCGCCTCCCGAGTTGACATGACAGTCCACAATACTACACTGCGATCACCAACACGCCTGCCTAGTGCGGTGACTATGGGCCCCTTATAGATAGAGCCAACTAAATACGGCCCCTAGTTCCTGGCCGCCCTACTACCCCGAGTCATGGTAGCGGCCCTGGTCGTGGTGGGGCAGGGGGTATAAAGAATCCCCGGGTTACGGACGGTAGGTATCAAAACAAACTACTTTTGGCAACGTACAGCGGACGCACGCGAAGACTGGATGAAAGTTTTCAAATCCTTGAGGTAGAATTAGAGAAGCTACGGTAGCACGTTCTTGGGTTGTCGGAAGCCCGAAGAGAGGGAGAGGACACGATAACCCTAGAATCAGGTCACCCATTCTACTTCAGGAAAGGGAGCACACAGTCCCAGGGTGGCGTAGGGTTTCTTGTCAACAAAGCCCTCCGTGACAACGTGAAGGACATCTGTAACATCTCGACCAGGATAGAGTACCTCGTACTGAAATTGGGATACTCTCTCAAGGTCGTACAGGTATTTGCACCGACTTTGAGGAGCTCAGACGAGATATTACGTGATGTCAGAGTCAAAATATGTATTTAATCAGTTTATTCAAAACCATTACTAACCATAAATGTAACGCAGCGGTGTAACAATCCGTCTATTAAATAAGGTGCGTCTTCACTGGACGAGCAGCCTCAGGTGCCGCATACCGCGGTTAGTATGGTTGGACGTGTTACACCTGAGGCAGAGCATAATACTGCTCGAGAAAACAGGCAGCTCAAAGGCGCGTCAAAAATAGAGTCCAGTTAGCCTCAATTGCCCCACCCGAGCATGCACCGCATGCCGCGCCAGGCGGTGAACACCCGAGGTTGCTCGCCAGGTATACACATACATACATACGCCTTTATCCCTTGCGGGGAAGGCAGAGCTTTAACGGGCGTAAAAATATGGTCACTATCGCCATGTCTGACAAATATTGTGGATGAATGATAGTTTCTGTATCATTGTAGTGACAGTTTGTCAGCCTGTCGCCTACACCTGTAATATACATAAAACCCTCAAGTCCCTTACTCGCCTCTTACGGCACCCATGGGAAAGAGAAGGAGTTATGCTATTCTACAGCAATTTTAAAACGACATCACACGGTATAGACACAGCTTTTAAATAAATTTATTCCCAATTTCTCTTTCGTGTGCAACATAAGTCGTGTAATGACCCAATGAGCCCTGGTGTCTGTGTTTTTCAGCTACTAGAGACCGATTATGTGGAGACAACTGGGAACAAAGGAGATAACACTTTATTTTATTAGCTTACTTGGAATTCCAGTATCATAAACATTCATGGTGAAGTATCCACCACATGTCTTGGTTGGCTCCCCTGGGCATTTCATGTCACACATGTCTTCAGGAATCTCTGCCGACGCATGAGGCTTTGTATCACCACAGAAACATTCTGATCTGTAAAACATATTAATTTAAACTGTTTGGTAAAAACATGTATATAAAAATTAAGGTTAGCCTGATTGTTTTGATGTAGGTATGCTGAAATGAGCAAGTTAGATTGATAATGTATGGATTATTTAAATTTAAGAATGTCTTAAAATAATTTGAAAGTATAAAATATTATTCTTATAGGTTGAGCTGTATGAGATTTGGAATTATTTCTTGAAAATAAATTCTTTGAAAACAAAAAGTTTCATAAAAAGATGTTTACCCATACTGAACACCTGCATATTGAAAACCTGCTTGAAGACAGATATTCAAGCAAGCCGTAGGTGAGTTTGTGGTTGCATAATTTCCATAGAAACCAGATAGAATCCTCAGTTTCTTTTGATCTAGAACACAGCCCAAATATTGTCCGTAAGACCGCCCAGTTGCCAAACAACTATTTGGTAATGTTTTAGGGTATAATTGTCCGTTTTGAATAAGACATGTTTTCTGTATTAGTTCATGTTTACAGTGCTGTGTTTTAGCGCGGTGGATTGCAGATATAGCTTCTTTACTCTTAACATCACAGGTGGGCTTAAAATGTAATTCCTCCACTTTTAAAATAGCTGAACGTTTGTCTTGGTTCTTAGATTCATCGTCACTTAGCCCGGGTATTATCTTCCTCGCCGACACGTCGCTACCGTCTAGGCGGTGGGACGATACGTAACCACTCTTATTTAGTAAATTATCGTATTCAGGTGGAAACAGAAAAATTGCAACCACAATATGCGCGAAAAACGCTACAAGAACTGTCACCACTAAACATTTTGCATATTTATAAAATATTCTGCGAGTACTTATCGCCATTGTCAAATACGCTTTAGTTTTCAAATTAATATCATTCAAATACAAATTAGAACACAATTCAAATACAATAACATGATAAAAACAAATGTAGACTAGCGGCATACAAAACGAACTGCAACTGACCAGCCCACTGCTGCTGGCTGGCTGACTGGAAGAAAGAATGAAGAACGGCATTGCACAGCCAATCCGAAACTGACTTTGACATCCAATGCCACCAACCTCGAAAAAAAGAACGAATGATTAATAAACCGGATTATGATATGACCTTGGAATCTATCTTTGATCTTTGATTGAATTGAACGAACTTTGAGCATTTAAGTTAGGTATATTATATATTTTTAAAATTTATCGTGATAAATAAGGATTTATATCTAAATATGTTTACTTCATCCGCGAGAAATCTGTTGAAAGCAAGTAATAATACAATGTCCAAAGTTTACCCATATAGCGTGAATACTGGTGGAAACCTCAAGAGATTAAATGGCAAAGTAGCAATAGTAACCGCGTCTACAGATGGGTTAGTAGTTTAGTACCTATTGTTTAGGAAATATAAATTGAGGCTATTTAACTATGAAACGTCAAGGTAAATCGGCTCGTATTATATTTCCTAAACTTTATCTATTACTTCAGGCTGTAATTTATAGTATGCTGTGCTTGATTGATGCCAAAGAGACTCCAGGGTTTCATATTTAGGACCAAGCTAAGCTGCAGGCTGACAACCTGTCACAAAAAATAAATTTTTACAGTGATACATGATAGCCCTCAATGTTTGTCAGACGTATTTTTACGGCCGTTAACGCTCTGCATACCCCCCAAGGGATGAAGTCGCGAAGTGGCGTTACATTGCCAACACCACTTGTCTTGTGTTTTCGTTACATTTGTTGTAGTTAATTTCTCTTTTTCATGAATTTTATACTTTATAAAATTTAGCTAGATTCAAGGTCCGTTTTTGTTGGTTTAGTTTTTTTAGTACTGTCAAACCTCACAGGTAGCTATACTTTATTCCTTTTAGGATAGGGTTTGCTATAGCTAAGAGGCTTGGCGATGAAGGAGCTAATGTCATAATTAGCAGCAGGAAAGAAGCCAATGTTCAGAAAGCTTTGGAAAGTTTGAGAAAGGATGGGATTAATGTGGAAGGTGTTGTTTGTCATGTTGCCGATGCAGAACATAGAAAAAGACTGTTTGATCTTGTAAGTTTACTCATAGAAATAATTTCTAATTGTATACCTACTATATTACATAGTCTGATTTATACCTACATAACATACTTCTATTCTATGTTACTGTTGCCCCCCATATCTGTGTCCCTATTAAAGTGGGGGTGAGTGGGGCCAGGTTTGGCAGGGTCGAGCAAGGTGTGGCATGGTAAGACATTGCACAACCCTCTGCCAAAACTTATCCCACCTGCTCTATATGCCCTGCCTTGTCATATCTTGCTCCGCTCTGCCAAATCTTGCCCCACTTTTAACGGGGCCATGGATACCTAGGACAACGGGAGAACAGACATTACTTTTTATGGATACTGGGAATAAAACTTAATATTACGAACTTTTTAGGCCAAGAGCAAGTTTGGTGGGCTTGATATCTTAGTTTCAAATGCTGCCGTTAATCCTGCTGTCTCACCAATTCTTGAGGTAATAAAAGTAACATTATTGTCGTTCATTTAGGACAATGTGAATTAGTACTCTTCACCTTTTATTGAATTTACAGACTGAGGAAAAGGTATGGGACAAGATTTTTGAAATAAATGTGAAAAGTTCTTGGTTGTTGGCTAAAGAAGCATACCCAGAGCTTTTAAAAAGGGGAGGAGGAAGCATCGTGTTTATTTCATCTATTGCTGCATATCAGCCTATGGAGGTATGTTATACAACACACGTTATTATTGTTACGTTATAAACTTTTATAGGTAATTTCTTGATGATATAATATTATTTCTAGCCTTTGGGACCATACAGTGTCAGCAAAACAACTTTATTGGGACTAACAAATGCAATATCAAAAGAAATTGTGAATGACAATATTAGGGTCAACTGTGTTGCTCCAGGGATAGTAGCTACAAAGTTTGCTTCAGCTGTAAGTATATTTATTACAATGTGTATTAATTTACTATGATAAATAAGCTTCTACTATTTCTACTTGAGTCGCAAATAGGCTAAATACTATTTCTAATATGATATTCCAGATCACACAATCTAAAGAAGCCGCAGAAGCTGGATTATCTATTGTACCAATGAAGAGGTTTGGGAAAACCGCTGAAATCGCAGGAACAGTCGCATTTTTAGTGTCAGATGATGCTAGTTACATCACAGGAGAGACAATAGTGGTAGCTGGAGGTACACACGCACGTCTCTGATTCTGATTTAGTATAGTCTACTCAAGATATGATTCTGGTTGTCTACTTATACTATAATGGGATATTATTTCTATCAACTTTGATAAAATGTTTTTATTTTTACATTACATAAATTGGTTACTATGGAATAGTAGTAGTAATTAATACCTTCCAAAATTATACAGGTATACGGGAACTATAAAACATTACTCCTTATTCAATATCATCATCAGAATCTAGTATATCAGTTTTGCTTATACCAATTGATTGGAGTATATTACTTGATGGCCCAGTACCTCCTCCCTCTTCTTTCATACTTTGTATCATGTTCAAAAGAATCTGTTTGTTATTCTGTGATTCCAAATTTCCTTCAATATTAAGTTTATCTTTAAGTTCTCTATCTAAATCTTCTTCAGGTAGGGAAGCATCTTCAATATCATCGTCTTCGTCAAAATCACTATCTAGTTCCATATCAGTACCAGGAGAAATTATATTCATCATATTTTTTAGAGACTTAACGAACAGATCAGAGTCAAACTCAATATGATCATCTGCATTTTCATCACGTGTTTCTATGCCTTCAAAATCTGAAGTCTGTTTTAGAAATTTCGACAGCTCCGAAGTTACTGTTTGAGAGTTAATGACATCATCAGTTTTAAACTTCGTCTGCCTTCCGTAACGTGTGTTAAGTAAATCATTTAACTGATCAGGGCTTATGTTAAGCCATTCATCACTATCTTCTGAAAAATTTTCTGATGTATTATTCTTAATAGCATTCCTCTTATTTACATACTCTTGTGTTTCTTTAATTTGCAAAATGTTGTTGCATACCTGTGTATTAATAGGACATTCCATTGTAAGGAAAAAATCTTTTGCATTTTGAAGCAATTGTTTATAATCTCTGGAACCCTCCATGTTACCTTTAAAGTAACCATTTTGGGTCAAACTTTTAAGAAATTTATTGAACTCCTTCGAGGCAAAAACATCACCTGTTAATTTTTTCATAATAATCTCATAACCATAGGTTAATTTGAGTCCAATTGCAGCTTTTTTGTTGTCCTCTTTTATCTTAGCAGATGCAACAGTCTTTATAAGCTTGGAATGTACTACCATTGCATATAAACATTTAGTGAATTTTACTTGTGTTGGAACACATTCATCCACTTTTATATTTTTGCAAACTTTTGCATCTATAACATCGTGATTACAGTATGCATGGATTATAGGTGATATAAGTGAAGGCTTCATAGATAACAAGGTTGCAATATCTAAAGGCAAGTCTACTATTGCTCTGTGAATGTTTTCACAAATTTTTTGAGGATAATTTCCAATCCTTTTTATTACTGCTTGCTGGATTTCATTGCTTTTTGTTGCCTCTGGCATATCACAAATAACTTTTATAGCTTCATTTATTTTCAAATCAACATCCATATCCACAACATTTTCAGGTATAAGATGTATGTGGTTCCGGTAAATAAAGACCTGTAATAAATACATTAATATGTATAAATAATAAATCTGACTTTAGCAAAGTTTTTAAGAAAACAAGAAAAAGTGATAAGTTAAATTACAAAATGTTATGTACTTTACAACTTACTCTATTTTGAGTTGTATCTGGATTTGCCCATGATGGTAAAGAATCTGCAGCTTCTATGAGAAGAAATTCTCCATCATTATCATAGACTTGGATGACTATATTCGGGTACTCTTTGCTGATTTCCAATACAAGATACACAACAAACCATTCATCTTCTATATTATCCCCAAAGCAAGTAACGCTGACTAGATGAACTGGTAAATCTAAGGGAAAAAAATAAGATTAAATTATAAAAATAATGTATTGTAGTACGATTACAGAGCATGCAACATAATCACAGGATGATTATTGAATACAACTGACCAATAAAGTTAAAAAAGCGGTCAGAGTACCTATACTTTTCGGGCGGTGAAGGGGACTTGACATTTTTTATGGTCTATACGTTTACGGCTCCGGGGCCATCAAAACTACGCCGGACGGCTTGGTGGGGAGCGAGGGCTCCCCGTTAATAATTGCTTTGTTATTCAAACAACCAGCCCAATCACGCCCTTGGGGCTGAGACTGGGTTTAGGAGTTGTTCTGGGAAGAACGGATCGGACTAAAGGGAGTTTGAGTATATACGCTTCGGGGCCCTATAAAACGTAGCGAAAATTTTTTTTCTTAAAACTTACCAATTTTATCTGCGTTGAGAGGAACATGTACTCTAAACTCATCTCTATACCATATATATCCTTCCGTAAGTTTATTAATTGTTTCGTTTAGTGATTCGCATAGTTCGTCTAGGTTATCGGCATTTGAGGACTTTGTTACTGGGAAGAAAACACAATGAACAGTATCCTCGCTTAGCGTTTCTATAGCGCTACTAGATTCCATTCTCACTGACTATCCTCATGTATATATCATTATTTATTATATATCCTTGATTTTACAAATACAAAAGATGTTGTGTGTGTGAGCACAAAATTATTGTTAGTTAGTGAATGAACAGAAGTAGAACGAGAACGAATGAATGGTTTTATTATACAGCAGCAATGCTGCCACCCGATAAATCGTAAAACGGAAGTTTGATTTTTGTAAACCATAGACAAATGAATGAATCGCTAATATTTTGCTTGACTGATATCTCACTCACTCACTCATTCATTTGTAATGTAAAGTCGCAATATTGCATGTTTGTCGTTTTTGTTCTACATTTTTGTAAAAGAAATACTGTATCGTTGGATTTGTTCAAAAAATAGAAGCGTAGTCTGTTTTTCTGATGTCCGGGCTTGCATACATTTGTGGTTACGGTTACGGGTCCAATTCAGACGAGGACGAAGAATACGTTCCAGTGAACAGGAAGAGGTAAGAATTTACAGGTATACTGTTCAGATTAAAATATCGTCATAGAAAGTTTTCATGGTACTTCATCTCTATATTACAATTGCAGACAGAAGTTACCACCACCAGACTTGAGTAAAGTAGCAGTAATACCTAAAGACGATCATATAGACGATCCTGCCTTGCACGGAGGTCGCAGTAGAGCCTTTCCTCACGAACGAGGCAACTGGGCTACATTTGTGTTTATTAGATGTATGTATAGACTCTATAAAGATGTTACTCACATATCATTTTTTTTATGTTACTATATTTTGTTGTGTTTATTTCCAGATCCTGAAGACGAAGATTTTCATAAACTTGTGGCCAAACTCCAGCTAGCAGTAGTTTCAATTGATTCTTGTCAGAAAACTGAAGACGTCCATGTGAGTTTGTCAAAGACTGTTGTTCTTTCTTACCATCTGATAACACCTTTTACAACATCCTTGCAAGTGGCATTGGGAAATTTCAAAAGGTATGTGTAATATTATCGCCTATTTTTTTAATACAATAAATTTATACAAAGAATACTTACATATTTTATCCAAAATACTGTTTCAGTTTTGATTTGGGCTTTGACTCAGTTAAAATATATTGCAACGCAGAAAGAACAAGGACATTTATTGCATTGAAAGCTGATCTCTTTAGCAACACTTATTTGCAAGAAGTTACCCAAAAAATAGATAAAGTTCTAGAGGAATATAAACTACCTACCTTTTATGAAGTGAGTATGTTTTCTTTTTTAGATTGGTCTGTCCACAGATGTATATTACAGCTGTAGTTCTGTGGAGTACTTATACAATTAACTAAATTGTATAACTGTTTAACAGCCACTAAAAATATGTAACAATTTCCTTACAATCTTTATTACAGGATCCCTCTTTCCACATGAGCATACTCTGGGTGAATGGTGATAAACAGGATGAGCTCTCTATGATTCTACCTCAGTTGAATGGGATAGTCACACAGGAGATTGGTAAAACCTTAATGTCAGTGCCAGTAAACCAAGTCATCTGCAAAACTGGCAATAAGTTCTTCCAATATTCTCTACAATAAACATGGACTCATACTATCAATTTGGGAGACATGGTGATAGGAATTGCCAGAATACAAGAAGGGTTTATCTGAACCCCAATTTTCAGAGTGGAACAAGTTCTTCAGTGTTACAGACAGGAAGAAGTACCTTAACACCTCACAATAGACAAAGTATGGCAGTACCTGAGGATGGCAGAAGTACTTCAGTACCACAGATTGGTTCAATGTATCTAAATCCAAACTTTCATTATAACAACCTGCAACTACCAAAAACCAACAAGCCCAAGATTTATGTGAATCCTAATTTTGTTAGAGCAAATACATCCGTAAAAGTAGTGAATGATCATTATGCAACACCTGTAGCAACATCCACCATGAGCAGTTATTATGGAATGGCTAATGCCCCAGCAGGCAATGCTAGAGCAAGCATGAGTAGTTATTATGACTCAGCGTATAGATCAACATTGAATACACTTTATGTAAATAGCAAAACTAGTACAGTGACTAGCACAGACAGTCTTCAAATGCCAAATGTGACTCCAAAAGTAACAGCACAACATAATCTACCTGTTGCAGTTGCTAAGTCAAGGTATAGTTTGGTCAGACAAAATAATAATGCAACATCAAATGTTGGCTTGATACATACAAATAAACCTGTGACTAAAATGAAAATCAGCAAGTATAAAACAGTATCAATAGAGCATGTCAAGAAATTGCAAACTCAAAATAACGGACCAGTGCCTAAAATCTTGCCCCAAACAAATGCTCCAATAGTTGCAGAGAAAAGCAGAAGAATTTTCAGGAATGATGTCACAAATAGCAAGTTTAAATTAATAAAGAATAACATAGCCACTAAAGTAAGAAGGGCAGAGTCCATGACACCAATTAAAAGAAAGTCTCTTAACTCATATAAGATTATGCTGGGATCTAAACAAAAGTTAAAAATGAGGGTGGACAATACGATATTCAAGAAAAATAATATTCCTTGTCCACTATTTAGGAAATATGGCACATGTCTCAGGAACTCGAGAGGAAAGTGCGAGTTTCTGCATGATAAGAAACATGTATCAATCTGCAGAAAATTTCTCAAAGGTGTCTGCCATGACAAGAATTGCCTTTTATCACATGAAATTACAGCTGAAAAAATGCCTACATGTTCCTTCTATCTTAATGGCATGTGCACCAGAGAAGATTGCCCTTACCTTCATGTTAAATTAAATGAAAAAACTAAGATCTGTTTAGATTTCTTAAAAGGATACTGTGACAAGGGAAATGAATGTTTGAATCGTCATGTAAATATTTGTCCAGATCAAGCTATGAAAGGATCATGCCTAAGGAAGAAATGCCCATATCCACACAGGAATAATAAAAGGTGTGTAAATAAAATCAATACAAGAAAAGTCAACATCAAATCAAAAATAAATAAGAAAATTAATAAGAAAGAGAATATAGCTGGCAATGAGTCAGTCCAATCAGAAGTAGAAGATAAAGATTGTAGATATTATAAAGAAGTTGTTGAAGACACTGCCCCTGTGGAAGTAGAGGTGATTAAGCCCTCTAGATGTAAACTAGGTGCTTTGCCATCCTTCATACAATTGTGATTTGTTTTAATTTAGGTAAGTTATTTTTGTATAATAAATTATCTTTGAAATAAAATGTTTTTTACATAAATTAACTGTATTTATATTACACATGAAATAATAGCATAATCTTGCAATTAGTGATAAAAAAAGACAGTTGCATTTATGCATGAATCAAAAGAATAGCTAGTTGCTGACGCAGCAGGAAACAATTAACCTTTTGAACGCCAATGACCACTATAGTTGCTAAACGCTCGCGTACATACGACGCCACTGACGACTAAAGTAGTCCAAATTTACCTATTTTTATAACTTAAATTCTGTCTTGTTTAAGACACCGGGCTGCTTGCCGATAAGTTTTTACCATCTTCACATTTTTCTAAGCTTGGCGTCGGGGGTGTGCCGACGGAAAAAAACTCTGGCGTGCAAAAGGTTAAAACCTTCCATGCCACTTCTAGTAAGAGAGTAGGATAGAAGCTAATCACATTCATTACAGGGGGCAGTATGTGTGAAATTTACGCATTCATTTATGAAAAATACATGGTTATCTTTACAACTATATTTTACTGAAAGTGACAGATATATTAGAATGTAACACAGGAGTCAATGGACTTTTTTCAATACACAATCAGTTATTTTGATTTTGTTGTCTAGCTTTTGACCCATGCATATGCACGCACATACAAAATAAGTAAGCCCTTTGGTGTTGTCCATATTTTATCTCTTGAACCATTTAGGCAGTTTACTGGTTTTGGCTGTTGATGCAGAACTTGCATTTGATCTTCCTGATTCTGATGACTCATCAATCTTTCTTCTACTGGGTGCCCTGGGGGATAATGATTGTCTCATAACAATTATGACTTCCAACATCATTCAAAAATAACATTTTATAAATTACCTGTACTTTGAGGCCAATATGCTTGCTGCATCACTTGAGGTTTGCTTAGTGTATATGTCATCCTTTAGATACTTCAATGTTGTGGTTGATGCATCATCATCAGCCCATTTAAAGTGCATGTGTACACATGGCACAAACTTTGCTTCCAGTAGAGTCATATTGGGATCTAATGATTCTTTCAGAGGAGTAGTGACTGAAACATTATCAACATCAGTTAACTCCCCTGCCATACAAATTATTATATTTTTTTTAGAAATAATTTTCAGTTTACTTACATACATGAAATGGTCGATTAGGATTATCTAAATGTTCTTTTATAAAATTATGAACATCAGCAATAGTACTTGTTGGCAGAAAAATGCCCTGAAGTATAATCCTATCAGGAAATTGAATCCTAACAACAGCATGTTTATATCCAGCCATTTTTTGTTCAGATGTCTGGAAGAGAAAAGAAAATAATATACCTATCAATATTGATAATATTAGATTTACTGTATGTAATGCACTTTATTATTATACTAACTTGTTTTGTTATCTCATCTCTTTTCTCAGTAGTAAGAAGAGGTGAATTTTCCAATTCCATTCTCTGCTGCTGCAAGTCTCTGTATAATTTCCGGACTTCTTCAACAGTAAGGTCATAGAAATCATCAGAGAGATCTATTGTTTCATCTTGCTTTTCTTCAGGTTGCCTAAAAGCAATAGCCTTTTGGGCTCCCAACTGTAAAATAATACAAAAGTTAATATCTGGTGTACAGTTTAGAAGAGATTAATAACATGGCACACTCACGAAAGTGACTTCTTCTTCTATTTTTAGTCTTCTTTCTAGGTTTTCTTGTGTTAAAGGTTTAAATCTGCTAGTAGACATTGATTGTTCATCTGGCTTGCTGTCTATTTCCATAGGAATTTCTGGCGGCACACTCTCTACACTCTCTGATGTTTGAACTGTAATATTCTCTGGTGACTTCTTGGTTTCTTCTTGTTTAATCTGAGAATGTTTCATATCCTTAATCAGCTTGAGAGGATCAATGTGAGTACTGTCCATCTTTTTTGAAGTAGAAGGACCTGAAGTAGACAAATCCTCAAATTTTGGTTGATTATTTGTAACTGGTTCAACTTTGCTTTCTGTTATTGGAACTCGGTAGACTGCAGAAACATTTGCTTGTCTGTGGGTTTAAAACATTATGTAAATAAAATATTTATTTAAATTCAATTTATAAATGTCAAATAAATAAGCTTACTTTGCTTCATCTGCTTTGTTCAGTAATCTAAGTATAGCTCGACCACTCAGCAAACCAAGCTGTCTTAAAGTCTTTGCCTTCATAGCAGTCACACCTGTAACTTCTTGCCGCATGTACATCACTGTAGGGTTCTGTAGGGAATGCAGCTCAGATTCAGCTAATGAATTCACCAAATCATATAATGATGTATTTGGTGGAAAATCTGCAGTCCTCCTGTCACCTTGAACACATCACATCAACCCATTATCACACAAATAATATTTTTTTATTGAGTAAGTTATTGAAATTATCTGTAATAGTTTTACCATCTTCAAGTAATAATCCAATGGTGACATTAGTCTCATTCCTCACCCTTTCTGCCTCAACCATTTCAAGAGTAGCCTTGTTTGGCAAGTTTGAAAATCTTAGTGTAGTTGATGGGTCAAGAATGTGGTTGTGATGCTTTAAATCGTATTGTGTCGCTTCTAAGCCATGTTTGGCACAGGCATCTTCCAATACCTGAAATAATTTTAATAAGTGAAAAACCTTTGATTATTGAAGGTCTCGCTGATAATCCAAGTGAAAAACATTTTTAATGAAGGTAAGTGTAGTAAAAACATGTGCATTTACGTAGATATGTAGGTATCATCGTTAGACTGACCTGCAATATAGTGGTGTCGGGTGAACAATGGACTTTTTGCCGGCGCCCATTAGGCGTAAGAATGATGATATCTTTAGATAAAGCCGAGACAGTAGTCATCTTTGCTGAAATACAGAAAGCAAACTAGCATTCAGTCGTCGTTGGTCTACAGGCTAACGTGATACAATAAATAAAATAACAATCAAATCAAGCAAGTAGGAAATAACATAGCCGCCAAGAGGTTATTTTGCTATAAAACATACCAAATTATATTTGAAACACGCTCCAAGATATTGAAACTTTTGTAATGTATATTTAAAAAACTAGATAATTAGTGTTAATTTGAGAAAATAAAGCAAAAACACATTTGAAAATCATAAATTTCGTCTCGTCATTTCATGACGGGATTGACAGGTGCTAAATCTTTTTTTTTTTTTTTTTTTTTTGTGTATGGCAATAGTCAACCCTAGTTTCAGGGGACATTCCTGCCAACGTCCAGTGAGGATGAAATCAAATGAGTATGAAAATGAAATCAAATGGAAATATCATGGAAACCTAAATATATACAAAGACACTTTATATACACCTTATTCGCTAAATTTAATATACAAGAAGTATTTACAGGTAGGGGCGCTTTGTGCGCAATTAAAATATTATACAGGCTTAACGAATTAAATTTACTACATATAAACAAAATATGGGTAATGTCGCCATTACCCAAACCACACTGACATTCACCATTGTCGCAAATACCCAACTTGGCCAAATGCACTGGGGTGCAACAATGGCCCAACCTCATACGGGAAACGACTGACGCAATTTTTTTATTTACAATATATTTCGAAAACCACGGACGACTTTGGATGATAGGCTGAAGGTTTTTGTAAAATTTACCTTTTTCAGGGTTTACCCATTTATTATTCCAATTTTGATACAGAAAAGCTCTAGTGGATGGGAGTAAATCGTGAACATAAACCGAATTATTGTCGCTGTTACCTTGAGAAGTTGCCAATTTGGCCAACCTATCCGCGATTTCGTTACCTTGCACTCCTGAGTGGCCAGGGATCCAAGCTAACGTAACCTTTAGATTTCGATTGTCACAAATTAGCAACTTACTCTTAATTTCCAGCGTAAGAGGAGAGACACCGTTTTTAATTAAAGGATTTGCGACAGACTTCAAACAACTTAAAGAATCAGACAGAATCAAAGAATTGTTGTACCCCTTCAAAATAATATAATTTATACATTCCAGTATAGCCAAAGCCTCAGCAGTGTAATTTGTCACCACAGATGGGTATTTGAAAAGTTTGAAGTAACCCGTGTTGTTATGCACGAATGCAGCACCAACACCTTCGCCCATGACAGGCTGAAGCATTTTTGATGCATCCGTGTAAAACACCTCGGCATCAGAAAAGTTTAATTGGATAAATTGATTCACAAGAGAGTTTGCAACTATAGAATCCTTCGCAGCCCCAATGTCTAAACAAATTTTAGGTGAATATATGACAACATCGTAATCTACATGAAACAACGGATGACAATGAAATGTTTTTAATGAATCCTGATATTCTGATAATTTTTCGTAGCTATTAAGTATGTGAGGAACCTCTTTATGGGCCCAATAGCAATTATTGGACTCTATGTAATTTTTTAATAATTGAATTTTAGGTATAAGGGGATGATCAGTCAGTTGGCTAATTTTAAAAATATAATTATCGGATAAGAATTGCCTTCTAATATATAGCGGAGGATCACAACATTCTACTTGCATTGCATTAATTGGCGACGACTTCATCGCACCAATTACCAAGCGGAGACTTTTAGACTGGACCAAGTCGAGCTTCTTTAAAGCCCCTTTATTCGCTGGAGCCAGTAAAAAGGTCCCGTAGTCTAGAATACTTCTAATCAGAGCATTGTAAACTAATCTTAAAGATGAAGGGTGGGCTCCCCACCATACTCCTGACAAGGCTCTCAAAACAGAAATACGTTTTTCACATTTGCCCACTATATAGTTACAATGGGCTACACCGTTTAATTTGGAATCAAATTTTTTCCCCAAAAACATAACTTCATTTTCTGTAGGAATAGCTATATCATTAATTTTTACGTTAACTGTAGGGACTGTTCTTTTACGGGTAAAGACCATAACTGAACATTTAAGTGGAGATAAAGATAAATTGTGATTGAACATCCATAGCTGTAAACGGTCTAGATCCGATTGCAAAGTAACAACCGCCTCATCGGTAGATTTATTGCTTGAATATATAAGAAGATCATCTGCATACTGCAATATATTACTCCCAATGATTGCCCTGTCTAAATCCCTAGTGTACACATCATATAGTAAAGGGCTCAAAACAGAGCCTTGAGGAACACCTTTCCACACTGTCCTAAAACCTTCTTCTACACCCGCCAGACGAATCGTGAGCGTTCTGCCCATATATAAGTTAAACAGAAAGTTAACGAACTTCAAAGGGAAATTAATTGCAGATAATTTTTGTTGTAATATTATTAAATCCACATTATCATACGCAGAGCTAACATCTAAAAAGGCCGCTGCAACGATTTCCTTTTTTGTGAATGCCAACTGTACATCTGTTGTCAAAATTGAATGATTATCTATCACACTTTTCCCCTTTCGAAACCCATATTGAGAAGTGGATAATAAAGAATTATGTTCTAAGTGCCACTCCAGTCTATTTTTAATAAGATGTTCTGCCAACTTGCTTAACGCGGAAGCCAACGCAACCGGTCTGTATGAAGATGGCAATTGAGGATCTTTATTTGGCTTCAACAATGGGATTATTAGTTGATGTTTCCAGGATGAAGGAATTACTCCAGTCTCAACTATTGTGTTAACAATATCAAGGAAAAACAGTTTAGTAGAAACGGATGAATTGACAATAAAAGAATACGGGATACCATCAACCCCCGGCGCAGAATCCGATACCCTTTTTAAGACCCAATTTAATTCCTGCAAATTGAATGGTCCATTTAAGTAGCCTGTTTTTGAAGATGTGTACGTAAAAGGCATATGATGTAAAGATGGTACAAAATCAGGTGCTAGAGAACGAAAAAACGATGTAACCCAATCCAATGAGAAGGAAGAGACAGACCGAGTCTTCAGGGAACCTCTATACCGACGAACACTACTCCAAACTTCAGTTAGAGGAGTGCTCGGCGAGATAGATCCACAAAAACTCTTCCATCCCTTACGCTTCTTTTTCTGCAAAAGACGTTTAGTAGCCGTTTCATAATTCCTAAACTGATTGAAAGTGAATAAATCAACATTATCATGCACCAGCAACTCCATGTCATTTCTTTTCTTTACCGCTTCTGTGCATTGCTTGTCCCACCATGGCGGAGAAACAATTTTATTACTGGTAACATTTTTTGATTCAAAAGTGACATCTGCTGTCTTCTTGATATTTGAGGTTAAATGGTCATAATGACCAACAACATTAGTATTAGTAACAGAAATCGCCGAGAGCTCACATAATTCTTCATCCAACGACGCAGAATAACTATCCCACAAAGTACTACATTTATCAGGTAATTTATATTTTAATAAGGGAGGTAAGGGTTGTACGCAACTCTTGTTCGATTTTGGAAACCTCAAAATGATTGGATAGTGATCACTGCCATATGACAAATTTAAAATTTCCCATGTAATAACTGACAACTGACTAGGAGAACATATGGAAAGATCAACATAACTACGAGCTTGACCTAGTACAGGTCGACGAGTAGGACACCCAGTATTTAGTACTCCAAGATTTAAATCATCTAACATATCAGCAATACGAATTCCAAAAACGTCATCACGGGGTGCACCCCACGAAGAATGATGGGCATTTAGATCCCCCAAAATGACAATAGGAGATTGTAACCTTCCAACAATATTTTTTAAGGTTGGAATAACTGTCAAATCTTTTTCAGATATATACACCGACACATAAGAGACACCTGCTACTTCAGCAGCAACTACATCTAAATGATCATTGTTATGAACAGGTAAATTAATTTGTTTAAAAAAATAATTTTGCTTTATGAGGAGAGCTGTTCCTCCATATCCATCTCTCCGGTCAGTCCTGAGAATGTTGAAACCTGGAACCCTATACAGAGATCCCGGTCCCAACCAAGTCCAGGGTGTCCACAGCTGTTGTTCAAAAAAAATCCCTGACTTTTCCCTGACTTTCCCTGACCATTTTTTCAATTTTCCCTGACCAAACTTATTCAAAACAAATTTTTAATCAGTATTTAAGTATGCTTTGAAATTTTTAAGTATGTTTTATTTGCAGTATTTAATAAAGAAAACAACGGATATATTTTTTCTATATTTCTATTATTATTAAATAGAACTAATCAGATAAGATTAATGAGATCAGATCTTTGAAAAAGAAAGAGATCAATAAGTAAGTATCATTATCATTCTTATAATAGTTATAATTATATTATCTTTATTTGGCAATCAATCACATACTTATTCCTTTTCTTTACTTGTAAAGCTCTTTTTAATATGAAACAAATTATTATTATTAGATATGTCCCCAGTTTTGTTTTTAACTATTGGCACTACGACCGTTCTCATCAGCTCGTCAGGAACATACGAGTGCCTTGTACAAAAATTGAACAGCATAGCGAGAAGACGCGGCAAGTAAGGTCCTGCATGCTGAAGATGCTCGATGCTGAGCCCGTCATGACCTGGAGACTTGCTTCTGGTCATAGACTTAATAGCCTTATCAATTTCCTTGGCTGTAAAATGGATTTTAGGTTCCAGATTGTCAGTCATGGAGTCAGCATCGACCACATTCACAACAGAACTATTTAGTAGAGGCTCAACGTTGAAATGTGCTTTAAATATGTTGGCTACGACCTCGTTTCTAAACTCGCCCTCGACGCTCACAGGTAAACCAGGCTTAAGATTGTGCTTTTGCGTACATTTCCAGAAACCCCGGAAGTCTTTTTTGGTATGTTTGTCGGCCAGGATATCCATCTCGATCTGTTCTTGGTGGTTTTGACACCACTTAAACTTAGATTTGAATATTTTCCTGCTAGTGGAAATTTCGTCAAAAACCTCACCTACCGTAGGTTTCCCGTACCAAAGCCACATGTTGAACTTGAGCCTGGCGTACCCGTGAGCCTCACCGACGTGTTTGTTCCATCCCAGGACACGCTTAGGTATTTTCCCTACTTTCCCTCTGTTTCTCCCCACACTCCTTATAGCCGCCTCCTTAAGAGCAGTTACAATGTCCCGATACAGGCCGTCCAAAACAGGTCTGTGACCGAGATCACTACACATGCTGTCACAGCACTTAGACAAGGTCTCAGGAAAATCTATTTCTCGTAACCGACTATGACACAGAGCACTGTAGGTAGAAATAGCTTCCGGACATCTTTGACCCCATAATACTTTGTTATCAGGTGATACACGTAAACTTAATTTAGGTCTTATAATATTAAGATTACATTCAATAAGCATTGGGTAGTGATCCGACCACAAGACATCATATGTATAATTTCCTTAAGTTCAAGTCACTATTTTACAATCTTTGGGATTGTGTCTGTCAAAAAAACTTAATTTTCCCTGACTTTCCAGGTAGCCCCTCGACTTCACTGACTTTCCCTGACCACCTTAAGCTTCCCTGACTTTTCCCTGACTTTCCCTGACTTTCCAGAATGTGGACACCCTGAAGTCTCAGAAATGGCCAGGATAGACGGTTTATACTTGTTTATTAGAAAAAATAGTTCAGATTGTTTAGAGCGAATGCTTCTGGGGTTCCACTGGATCAGACAATCCATGATTTAAATTGAGAATGGCAACAGAGATAGAGTTAATAAGTGATAGGGCAACGTTGTACGGTAAAGAAGAGTTAAGGACAATATTAACTAATTGAGATAATAAATCCTGTAATGAATATGCCTGAGAGTCAATTTCTTTATCATTGATTTCAGTCGTTCTGAAACCACATCCATTTGCTGGGGTAGGTGCATTGAAAGAATTAATTAAATCATTGTGCGATTTGTGGTCATAGCCTTGGGGTGTTGATTTTTTTATTTTTGGTGGAATTGTGACAGTTTTCTTATTCCAGACTTTTCTGTTTTCAGTGGACTCCACAGGAACAGAAGAATTTGGAGAAGAGGCCCTGCCAACAATTTCTGAAAACAGTGGTTTTGAGTTTGGAATTATTTTTGAAGCCTCAAGATACGATTCATTGTTCTCTGACATGTATTTTTTGATGTCGGCTTGCCTCAAAAATTCTGGACAAATTTTTGCAGTGGCTTGGTGATCTCCTGAGCAGTTAACACATGAAAATATTGTCACCACGCAAGATCCAGCATCATGTTCTTCACCACATTTTGAGCATCTGGGCTTACTACGACACTTGTCTTGTGTATGCCCAAATCTGCAACAGCGATGACACTGTATTGTTGGCAAGATGTATTTTTGCACAGGCAGAGCCGAATAAAACGCGTAAACCCTGGAAGGAAGTCGTTGTCCGTCAAAAGTCAAAGTGACTGTTTGTGTAGGAACCCATTCAACAACACCTGAAGCAGAAACCGTTTTACGATTCATACGACGAGAACGTAAAATTTCCCCGTACCCCTCAGGGACTTTGATATTTTGCATTATCTCTTCCTGAGTCCAGCTCTCTGGAACACCCTTAACAATGCCCATGCGACACAAATTAAATGTTGGAATTGAAGCATGGTACTTTTTTTGACCAGCAAGAACCTCGTCTGAAACAAAAAGATTTGCTTCTCTCCAAGACCCAAACGAAATAGCCAATCGATTGCGTCCTATCCTTTTTACCCCGTTTTCTAAAATATTTTTCATTCCGTTTTTGTACAAAAAGAACGAAAAGTCAAGAGGATGCAGAGTACGCCCCCTCTTACCATCTTCTTCTTCAAACTGTACATGAACAATGTACGGGCCTGGGTCTTTGGGATCATAAAGCTCCCTAAAAACACTTTTCTTAAAATTTGTATCTTTGTCACGAATCTGGTCCTGTGGTAAATTTTTATCAAAAACACGGTCCAACCGGGAAGCATTTTTGGGGTGGTCTTGGTCCATTGGGATGCTAGTATCAGTAGCAGCCTGTTTTTGTATGGGAAGGTCTACGGGAAGGTTCTTTTTTTCTTTTAATTGATTGGGGTCTAGCAATACATATTTAACTTTTTTATTGTGCTTTTTGTTTTTAAAAGATTTTATAGATGAACTTGATAAGCCACGACCGCTATTTTCATCAATGTTTTCAACCTTTTTTGCCGCTGCCACTAAGAGATCCAGGGCTGGAGACATAGACTCGTCTGGAGGTTGTATGGGAATTTCGGACTCCCTCACTATGGAGGGGTCCATTTTCGCCAAAACGGCTAAGATGTGTAACAAAAACTTACCCTATCCGATGAAAGATAAATTATTTACAATATGTACACTAATTAAAACAAGTACTTAGCCTAATAACTTGAAAACAATAATAAAAATTAATTAACGAAAATTTTCCGTTGTCTTCTTTTCCCGCCAACCGAAGAAAAAAAACAGGTGCTAAATCAACCACCCACATAGATTAAAGAAAGACTGAATTGAGTGATTGATAATTTTTCCATTCACTCAACAAGTTTTTTTTAATATTTAAATCAAATCAGCCTTGTTAGAGCACACAACTTGCAGCAAGCTTTGCACACTAGTGGTCTGGTCGATGCCAGGCAGGACAGGACTGAAAGACTAAGTACTACTTCTTTGACGTAGACAGAGCAAAATTTCACCCTGCTCTGAATCCCGATTTGACATACATTGCTGGTTACTCCGAGCTTTGAGCAGTATGGTCTTCCGTCCCGTTCCTGCTCGTGTTGCTCGAAGGCTGATTATCTTGAGTATGAGGATCGCATTACCACTGCATGATGCCGCCCGCCCGTGGGATAAACACGATAAACAGCAATGACTTTTTACTAATTTAAGTAATATAACTAATATAAGCGCAAACATCTGAATCCACCACTTCTGAATGAGAATATTCGATGCTGGGGAGTTGGCAGCGAAGGTTCATCAAGGCAGTCTAGGCAACAAGGTAGAAGAATATAGTGAGAGCGAGTAGCATGTACCTACTTAGGAAACAATCAATTTATCTTTACTTCGGTTTGGGATTTTATTTTAAATTATAATTTTCATATAAACGTAGGTTCCATTCTCGTGTTTTCTTCCCGAGTAATGTCTCTAGTCTAGAGCATAGTTTGTTTTTGTCCTGCCTTGTTTGAGGTTTGGCGCCATAGCGCTGTGATGGACACTGGCCGTGTGGCAAATGTCATTGGTTTATTATAAAGTTTTCTAACGAGATCTCTTTCGTGTGGGACACCGACTCGTCCAACGACCCGATGAACCCTAGTGTTAGAATTTTTCAACCGTCTTTTACATGTAGCAGGCTTCTGACATGGTTGTGTAACGACCGCCGTCTAAGTGGTCATTGACAGTAACCGGGACCTACGTCTTAACGTGCCATCCGATACACGGAACCATCTTACTTACGGACAATCGGGTGGTTCAGCCCGCAATGTCCTAACTAGACCGGGAACAAATTCACAAAGTGATAAATATCAACTTTGTGAGTGACCCACCGAGAATCGAACCCGGAACCTTCTGCGTCAAAGGCAGTCGCACTACCACTGCGCTACATCGGTCGTCGAACGAGATGATTAGGATTGTCGAGAAGGGACCAAAAAGTCTGTGCTTCGGAAGGCGCGTTAACTCCCGTTTTAGGCAAGATAATTGGACGTAGTTGAGTGATTCTCGCATTTGGTCCGGATTTGGCCATTTTTCAAAAAAAAAATTTTTTTTGCTATTAGGGCTACAATTTTTATAAATGTGATACGTATTTGCCTTTTTAATAATATTTTTCGAAAGGCACTCATGTGGGATAATTATCAATAAAGTTATGTAATGGATGGTAATGAAGCCAGGGATGGAAATGAAAAGTACATGGATGATAATGAAATACGACCTCACTGACTGAACTACTGAGGAGATGTCCAGTTCCTACGGTCAGGCTAATGCTTCCTACCATGTCTTACGCCTCCACTGCAGCCCCTGGACATCATCCCTGCGCCTCTGGACTATATCTGCTTGGTTATTCATAACAATGTCTGCTTGGTTATCCATAAGAATTCTAGGTATAAAAGTTGAAACTAAATCATTTTTCGTAAGAAATATGGGTAGAAATATAAAAATGATACTTAAAAAAGCATTTTTCTTCATATTTGCTCATTACCATCCGTCAAAATTGGGCCGAAATGGACGGAAATGAATAGGATGGAAATGAAGTTTCGACAGTTTTTTTTCAAATTCTCACGATACCTAGATGTTTCAAAGTTATGATACGAAATGGATAAAAGTATATCGAAATGCTATTGTTATATATAGAAAGAAAACATTAAAAGAGAACAGTTAATATAATAATCACTGGATGGTAATGACCTCTTACCTGTGACAAAACCAAAATTTAAGTGCGAGAATCAAAATTTAACTTTCTACGAACGTTTTCACGGAGCCACCTCTAGTCAGATGGTTTGGCTGACTTGCAAGGAAGGGGCTTGTGGAGAAAGCAACGTCTTTAGTAGGCTTATTTAAGGATAAAACTTGATGTCAATTCTCGCGGACGGAAATGAAGGATTTCGTGTGACAAAAATATAATGTTGATTCTCTCTAGGTTTCATTCAGTATTATTGCTTGAACTATTTACTATGCATAAGCTATCTTCATTGATGATCGGAAAACAGGAAAACATTGTGCAGTTTATCGTATAAATGGCTTGATATGATTATTTTAGTGTAGGGAGGACTGAAAATCACACGGATGGAAATGAGATTTTACCTATCTAAAGTTCGATAACTAATTTTTGAAAAGACTTGTACCAAATATCGATCCTACCACATTTTTTTATTTTTATTAGTGACCTTTTTGGATATAAATAACTTTCGATTTATTTGTTTTCATACCAATTTTATGCCTGCACACGAAATCCGGACCAAATGCGAGAATCACTCAGTTATGCCATAACGTTCCAACCCACAAAGTGACCAAAAATGAGTTATTTACACCAAACTACTAATTTTAAGCTCCTCTACCATATAGCAAAGACACCAAAAAGATTATGCCATCCCTATATATTTTTCCCAAACGTTCCATCCCACATTCTTACCATTTTCTGCAAAACTTATATGCAACAATATTACAAGTATATGTGAGACATATTTGAAAAACATTTCCAATCTGCCATAATGTGACAAACTCACGTGAAACATTTATGAGAAATTAATTTAGCGCACTACAAAATTGAAAAACGTTCCAACCGTGGTTGAAACATTATGGCAAAATTTAAATTACAAATCGTAGTTGTTACAATACACATGTAACTTTTTAGCGCATTACAAGTTGTGATTTTGAATATTGTTTAAAATGAAACAAACCTGTTTGACACATTGTAACGTATAATAGGATTTCATGTAATGAATTTTGTTCAAATGTTTCCGTTGAATTAGGTCTATTTTGGCCGTTGTGGGCTTTTCGGTGGTTCTCACACTTAACGCTGCGTTGTGCGTGAATAAATCGCTGCGTGACGCATCCGTCTGTCAGATCCATACTAATAATGTCAGTCCCCATACAAAAATGTTTTGGTAACATATAGGTATAAGTACTTAAAAAAAATATCATGACTGTTGGTGTATGAACATTGTAAGTTACTTTGAAATGTACTGGTAATATATTTTATGACTTAAAACAGTTTTATAACAACGTTTCAACTATATGGAACCTTTTTATTCCGTTATATTAATTTGACCAACGAGCGCCTACGATGATTGACGTCTGCGCCGTGCTGTGCTGCGCTGTGTGGCGTCCTGGGACGCTCCTCAATGCCGCGTCGCGCCGCTCCGTACCCGCCACTCCGCGCCCTGCAGTGCTGTGCCGCTCCGTGCCACGTTGCTTCGTGGTCGTGGCCCATTGAACGGCATGAAGATTACTCGTATTTCTTGATATTTTTTATCAGTGTCCGTTTTATTGCATTTTTGAGTCATTGTTTATGTTTTTGTAATTTTGTTTATAACATGACACGACGATAGGATAGTGGTACATGACTTGACACGACTACATGACCACACTACGACAATAATTATAGGACTTTACAAACGACTTTTGTACGACTAGACCGACAGTACCGCTATGACACGAACAACTGTGCCTAACTATTATTATGGACTTAAGCTGACTTCTTTCTGACTAAGATTTCCAACTTAGACCGTTCTGACTGAGACTCGAGTCATGGCCTGATCAGCCTGAGGGGCTTGACTGGACCGACTTCCAGCTGGCCCATCCGTAGCGACCGCGGCAGGCCAGATCAGGCCGACTCCTGCCTCAACGTCTGGACGGTAATGACACTGACTAATTTGACCGAGCCGACACGCTCGTAACTTGACCGGGCCGACACGCTCGTAGCTTGACCGGGCCGACACGCTCGTAACACGCCGTTCCGTATGTGACCTTATAGGGCGGCGTGATTAATATTGCGACAACTTCCTGGACAAATATTAGACTCACTCATGACTGTGACGTGGCTGAGTTTAGCATGGCATGACAGGCCACAGCTTTCACCCGACACGGGCTCAGCCACGTATCGACCATGACTCGACCCTACTTAATCGACCAACCTGACATTACCGAACTTACTAAAGTGACCTCACCGAGCTGACACGCCCGCATGTAACTGGGCAAGGCTGGCACGACAAGCCAAAGCCCTCACCTGACGTGGGCTCAGTTGCATGACGGGCCTGACATACCCTTACTTTCCTGACTGATTTAACTGAATTGACACGTCTGCATGTAACTAGGTTTGGCATGGCCCGACAGGCCAAAGCCTTCACCTGACGTGGGCTTAGTTACATGACGGGTCTGACACAACTGTGACTAGTTATTAATGGACTTATGAATGACGACAACTTTTGTTATGAAACTTTTGTAGACTGACAAAAGAGTCAACACCTGACCAGCCTGTGTAGCTTGACTAGGCCGACTCCTAGCTTGCTCGACCGCAGCGACCGCGGCAGGCATGATCGGGTTGACTTCTTTTGAAGGTCTGGACGAGATTGGTGATGAGTGATCTGACCGGGCTGTCATGTAGCTGGGTTCGGCATGGCACGACAGACCAAAGCCCTAACCTGACGTGGGCTCAGTTATATGACAGACCTGACATGACTACCCATAACCTAGCATGACCGACTTAGTAACATAACTATCTAACCGACACAGACAGACCTAGACCTCATGTAGGTGACGTTACTGACGTCCAGAAACCTGACGTGACGAGAACCTTTCAAGTAAGTGACTGACTTGTTAGGCTAGTTGACGAGACATGACTAGGACAGGACCGATGACCAGTAGCGAGGCTCTGCAGACTTGAGTCAGCGCCAAACCTTGAGTATTGGTTTCCAATACTGGGGGTGAGGATGTTGCAGACTCTTTTCTGCCGCTTCTTTCTACTGGCCGGTTGGTGGACTTTGACAGACGGACGAGACAGACACTGACTTGTCTGATCAAGATGAAAGACAGATTTTTTACCTATTTTTTATCAGTTTTATGAATATATTTTATCGTTAAATTATACCGTTTTTAACTTCAACACACATTAATGTACACAATGACATAAAATACAAAACACACACCTATTACCTCCTTATACTGACACCTACCTTATATTACCTCACCTTACCTTACCTTACCTTGTCTTACCTAATCTTACCTTACCATACCTACCTTACCAAACCTTTGAGAGCTTACCTTTGTCACAAATTTTGTAGAAACTTTGTATTGCTGCACTTGAAACGTTATGGCAAAATTGTGTTTTACTTCATTCCATACAAAAATCAATTTTGTCATAACATTCCAAAACGAAAATAGTAAAAAAGAGTGTATCTATGATATAATAAGACAGAAACTGTCAAAACAGAGCATAGCCAAACTCGTTTTCTATATTATCTCCAAGAAAGTTTGGCAGTATTAATTAAGGTAAAAAAGTAAATAAAAAAAAACACAAAAATGCATTTTTCTCAACTTCAACCAGGTGTGGACTGGAAACGTTTTGGCATAACTACGTCCAATTATCTTTTTGAAATCTGTGTATGAAACTGTTAGAAACTACGATGCAGCTGGGGAGGGGAATTTCGCCATACACTCTTGGTTGGTTATCAGCGTTAGGTACCTAATAGGTTTGGTGTGTATAGTCAACTAAGACGGCTTGGTTAAGTTGGGCTGCAAATGAGATTTGAATTAGAGGTAAGGGTATCTAATTAGACGTCAGCTTGACTTAACATTTTTTTATTTCCTGGTAGGTACGCGGTTTTCGGAAACTTGCATTACGCAGTTAAGTACCTACTATTTCATTTCGTTGGGTGGTTGAGGTCTGTAACATATAAGTTCGATTCTTCTCCTTAGCAGCTTGTAGAAAATCAATACGAAATTCACTTGTTGGATTTACACTCACTCATCAACTAAAGGTTTGATATAAAAACAGCACCATATTGTCCAAAAAATATATTTTATTGTAGTAGACAACACTTGGACGCGCGCCCAGCGCCCAGCCCGCGCCGCGCGCGCGTCCCAAACAACGCTTCGCTATCTACGTTTCCAGCTCTCTGATTTTTTAATAATTGGAATAATTTATTTAATAATTACAACGCTTTTTTAATCTGTCCGTATTTTAACATTAGGTATAACTAACTTCGTCTTGTATAACTTGGTGTAAGAACAGCCTTCAGGAATTGAAATAGGGTGGCGCAATACACGCCTCACAGCACTGTTTCCATTTCTACTCGCGTCCGCTCCCTGAAACGAGAATACAACTTAAAACAGACTTCACTAACTTAGGTATTCAATTAGTAGGTATCTGAACAATTTTACGTTCATGATTCAGTGGCGAATAACCTTTCCTTGCGTTGGCTGACACGTTTTTTGGCGTTATTATACTACCCCCTGTCGCATTTCACCAGATTATGCACACTTAGTTCATGAGGTCAGTGTGGAAGCAATTTTGCAAAGACAAATCCAAAACCGCGAAATAGTAACAAAAAAGCGAAGAGTCGAAGATCGGCGGCGGCGGCGGTTACCTACCTCTGGCGTAGATCGCCACAAGAGAGCGGCCGGTCGAGATCAGGCAGTAGGTCGGCGGGCGCGTGCAGCGTGCGCGGGTGAGTGGCGTCGTGCGCCTCGCCGCCCGCCAGCAGCGCGGCCGCGGACGCCAGGCGCCGCGGCGGCGGCTGCAGCCCGTGCGCCGCCAGCGCCGCCGCCAGTTGCCGCGCGCGCGCCATCGCCGCGTCGCGCTCGTGACGCGCACGCCACACCTGTAAATTATACGAACGATAAAGTCAGTTGTGTAACTAAAGCCTAATAGTATCTTTAAATCTAGTTCTACGACGACGTACGTAGCATTCAAATTAAAATTGATAAATGGTATGTGACTCTGCAGAATTCTTCGTTTTGATTATGGTATGACAGGATCGAGTATGTATATTGTATACAATCAAAACTACATAATCCTTATGGTGATCATCATACATCCAACATCTGCGAAATATCTACTCCGAAGCACTTTGTAGCAGAAACAGTCGTAATAAGATTACCTATAGGTAATCTTGTCAATGTCTTGTTGGTAATGCTCTACAGTTATGTTATGTATTCTAAATATGGCGCCTACAGCTCAAGATAAGTATTTAAACTGCCTAGAGTGAAACCGGAAACCGGAACATTGATTTGACGGCTGTGTGTGAACTAGGGTTGATGGCGAAGCTGTTATGAGGAAGCGCGAGAGGAAGTAAGAGGCTCAAACTTGACGATGCTGATGAGGATTTCTTTATGAGGAAGATGATGCGGGAGAAGAAGAAGAAGAGGAAGCGGTGGAAAGAGACAAGAAACTAAAAAAGGCATTAAAAAGAATACTTTTTACCATAGACTATGAGCATTGGCTTTTTCACAATCTATGAGGATACGGAAGCAGAAGAGGCATTATAACATTCTTGGAAGCGATAGCGGATAAGGAGCTTAAAAAATGTGGAACTTCCGCGTTATGAGGATGCTGAAAAGGAGTCCTCATCAACACTAGTGTGAACCTCAGTTTTCATCCCGGCCAATCCACAGGAATCTTTCTTATAACTATGAAATCAAGCCTGTTGAGATGTGACGCAGTGGTAGTGCGACTACCTGCCACGCAAAGGTTTCGGGTTCGATTCTCGGTGGGGCACTCACAAAGTTGATTATCTCTTTGTGGATTTGTTCCCAGTCTGGTTAGGACATTGCAGGCTGAACCACCTGATTGTCCACAATTGAGATGGTTTCGTATTTCGGAGGGCACGTTAAGCCGTAAGTCCCGGTTGCTGTCAATGATAATAACCTAGACGGCCATCGTTACTCAACCATGTCAGAAGCCTGCTACTATTAGTTGGTGAAAAACTTTGACGCCGGGGTTCATGGAGTCGTTGGACGACTCGGTGTCCCACACGAAAAAAGAAAGAAGAAGTGCGTGACAGCCCGTCTCTTTCCATTTTCAAAAAACGCGTAAAAGAGCATCTTATCTTTCTCTCCCAAATTAATGTATAGGTACTTATAACTATATATTTATGGTGTATTTATGTACGTATATAAATATAGGTATTTGTTAGAATGTAATAATAATGTAGTGTAGGTATATTATTTATATAAGTAGGTATTATTGCTATTATATTTGTTTTATAAATTATTATACGTATATTAGTATGTTGTACAGGTCAACTGCCTCACTTTGTGCCATCGCACTAACCTAGGTCTGCTGGATAAGATTTCTTTTTAGAAATAAGCTGACCTAACCTAACCTAACCTAAACCTTCTTGATGAAGCTGTAAGGAATATATAGAGTCAGAGCCATCTATTGCTGAGTAGCGGAATTTCTTTAAAACTATTTTGTTGTGTATTGTTCTCAATGTTATGTTTATGTCCTTTGTGTTGTATTGTGTACAATAAACGGTTAAAGGGTCGTGTTTAGTTCTCACTTGTGCCGCGCAGACAGCGGAGCGGCAGTGGCCGCGGCCGGCGGCTCCGTAGCCGTGGGCCGCAGCCTCAACCACGGCGCCGTGGAAGGAAAGAGATTGACCTGCAACAAAAACAGTGAAAGAGTTCTAGCCGTTGTACTCATTTCGAATTTCGTGCGATATAAAAGCTAATAA
Organism: Keiferia lycopersicella; assembly: GCA_029255805.1. Classification (NCBI taxonomy): domain Eukaryota; kingdom Metazoa; phylum Arthropoda; class Insecta; order Lepidoptera; family Gelechiidae; genus Keiferia; species Keiferia lycopersicella. Next base: position 7,809,592 of record JARACZ010000010.1, read on the forward strand.
TAAACAGCAAGTAACTATGGTTACATGGGTTATTATATTAGCCTGTGTATCTATAGTTACGACGTTAAAATGGGTAGTGAACTTTACCACATTTCGTGCAAAATGACTTTTCGTTACAGACGACTCACGATACGGTAGCGTGATCGAGTAGTAGGTAGGTATTTTTATTTTAGGTACTCCTTGATTTTGATATTACCGATATTTCACAATTATTTAGGTATTATATATGTCTAAAAGATATTTGACGCATAAGTAGAAAGATGATGCTTGATATCATGGTTGATATGATTGTACTGTCAGAAACTTATCACCCATCTAAGATTTAGCGGCTGGAAAACCAGTATAGGTATATTGATCCCATAAACGAGTAAGATCCCCATTTGTGGTTCGGTGTTGCGGATGGCACGTTAAGCCGTAAGTCCCGATTGCTGCCTATGATTACTTAGACGATGGACGTTCCTGCCTATGATTACCATGTCAGAAGTCTGCTACTTGTAGAAGGCGGTTGAAAAATTCTGACACCAGGGGTCATTGGGTCGTTGGTCGACTCGGTGTCCCACACGAAAAGAGAGAGTAAATCAAAGTGCTGGGCCCCAAGTCTGATATTTTTAGTCATTGTAACGCCATCGAAACACAACTATCATTCCATTGCCATTGTGATTTTTCTATACTTCAATCTGTTAGCAGACAACGAAATGACCGAAATCATCCAACTGAGATCCAATCGACATCCAACTGAAACTATTTTCAGTAAGCAGACTTAGGGCCCTGATTGCATGTTTTTATGCACCCATAGACAGGGAGACGAGCGCGCAGCACGAGCCGGCCGTGGAGGCGGCCAGGTGCTCGCGCATGTAGCGGAAGTACAGGTGTTCCAGCAGCAGCAGCAGCGCCGCCAGCAGGATACCCGCCATGAGAAGCAGGAACGCCGACAGGAACTGCTCCAGCGCCAGCGGATCCGACGACTTGTGTTCCTGCTTGTTCGGCTTACACGTCCCCGTCATCCAGTACCTAAGGAAAGTACACGTGAGTTCTTGTTATCATACATACATACATATATCACGCCTTGAACCTTTGCGGGGTAGGCAGAGCGTTAACGGCCGTAAGAATACGGCCACTATCGTCTCACGTCTGTTATTTTTGAGGATTGTTTCTAAGGTTGTTTCAGAAAACATGAGTATTACTATAGTGACAGGTCGTCAGCCTGTCGCCTAACATACATACATACATATATCACGCCTTTATCCCTTGCGGGGTAGGCAGAGCGTCGCCTAAAAATTATAATATTCTCGAGTCCCTTAGTCGCCTCTTACGACACCCGCGGGAAGGATGTGGGGTGATGCTATTCTAAGCCGGCATCACACGGCACTTCTTGTTAACGAAAGTTGATTTATTGTGTGGGGTAGGTACTTGGTACGCGTCAGCGCGTCAGTTATACGGCTTTGCCTAGCCTGTGACGTCACAATTTAGTGGACGTACTCGTAGTGGCCAATAATCGTTTTTAATTATCTATTTTACATTATGGGGTTGTAAGCCGTAACACGCTTTGAAGGCGGTTCGCCGAGTGTATTACCTAAAAGATATTCTAATTACAAGGAACACTACTGCGCATTCCCCTACTTCAATCACTGCTGGGTCTCCATTGAACGAGCAGCCTCAGATGCTCACTGCCGCGCGCAACATGCGGCGCATTGCGCAGTCGGTGTGGACGTGTTTCGCCTGAGCAGAGCAGCGCATGTTAAAATTGCTCGGGCGAAAAACCGCCCACACCTACCGCGCATTGCGCCGCATGCTGCGCGCGGCAGTGAGCATCTGAGGCTGCTCGTTCAATGGAGACCCAGCTATTCTTTAGTCTTTAGCCACATTTTACGCCACCAACAACGCGAAGAAAATTATATCCTGCCTACTTTAAATATTAAATGTATGCAGTCGCAGTTTCGTAGTCGTTGTAGCCGTAGCTGCTACCGACGGCCATCCGTAACCGTAGATCATTCAGTACCTATACTTGCGGCCTATGTTAGAAAAAATCTTTTTTACAAAAACTTTACCTTCGTAACCTTTCAAGGTCTCCATTAGCCCTTAGGTCGAGTAACCTCTTGTTGAACATACTGACGTATTTTGAGTTGCGCGTGAACGCCAGCCCGTAGCCGGACATCGCGTACCACGATCCTACTGTTAGGAGCCGACAGTCTTCGTCCTGTTGGGGAAAATATTTTTGAGTAACTTTGGAACCGTTTTATTTATCTTTTCCTTTAACATATTCTATCTAACATTTTGTTTGTATACTTACTTGTGATACTAAATAATCAAGTACGGTGCCATCGTATATAAAGGCGTCTAATTCGCCAGTGAGGACGCTAGTTACTGCTGCACTTACTGTGCTTCTGTTGTACCTGAAAAGGAAATATTTTTCTTTGAAGATTTGCGCTTGAGAGACCGTTTCATTTCATTAATATTCTACTAAAAGACCTTGTACTTTACTTTTTATCTGCGTAATTGCTGTGATTTAGATTCTAAATACCATTATTTATTAAGCTTCACGTTTTCTAGAGGGACGTAGAAGGTCACTTCATAATTGTAATTTGTTTTGAAGTCACCCAACCCGAATTGAACTTTATCTACGGGGGGTCGTATAATCTAATAAAAACTTTCAGTCTCGCGTTGAAACCCGAGCGCCGTCGCTAACCACCCCTCAAATTTCCGCGGAAGAGAAAACAAAAGGGAAGCTTTTACAGTGGAGTAAAGAAGCGTGAAAATGGAGATAAACAGGCACTTACTTTCTCATATAGGCGTGAGGCTCGCTCATCTGTTTGGCGAGCAAGGCGTCTGTATGCGACCAGGGCACGGTGCCGAACTTGAGCGGCGGCCTCTGCGAGAGCGGGCGCGATATCCTCGGGTCGTCGAGGCCGCTCAGCTCGTGGTACTCCTCGCGCGTGATCATGAACGCGGCCAGGTTGGCGGTGTAGATGGCGAGGAACACTACCGCGAACATCGCCCACATGTTTGTCATGAAGCGAGCTGTGAAGCCGCGTGGCGAATCCACGTGCACTGAAGCCTACGAATTATAAAGTATAGCAAATGTGCTTTAGAAAAAACTACGAAATACTTTCAGAGGCACAAAAGTTGGCTTATTTTATGTTGTGGATGTGAAGATGGAAAACTTTAAACTTTTGCGTACTTACTAAAAACTTGTTTACCTCAAAACTACTAAGAAGAGGGCTTGGAGAGGGTGATAGATAATGCTTACGTAATGATAGTAAAAAACAATTTTAATTTAAGCAATACATATTAAACCTCACCTGAAAAAGAACGGCCCATACGATCCAATATGTTCTACACAGCGAGAACCGATTCTGTGGTAGTCGCTTCGAATTCGTTCCGGTCGAACAGTCGAAGCCACTTGGTGACAGCCACTCGAAGAAGAATATTGAGAAGGTCGCCGCTTGTATAGCAACGGCGCCCACCAGCATCCACGAGGCAGTGTCGAATGGCTCCAAGAAAGCCGTCGGCGAGATAATGCCAGTTCGCTTTGCTACGAGTATGGTTACGCCTGTTTCCATGAATGGCACGCTGAAATCTACGGCCGACTCCCGGTCCGTGTTTATTATCAATGATGTTAATACCTGAAAACAGGTGTGGTGTAAGACCGAGCACGAAATCACAAAGATACAATACAAGATAGTTACAGGTTCTTACCATGTCTGTTTTCTTATTGACTAAGTCATAAATTAGGCCGTTCCATTTCCCCTGCTGCAGGGTGCCCCAGCGGCCGTCCTCGACTCTAGATAGCTCGTATGTGAAGCCCAACTGCTCTGCTAGTTGCGTCAGCAGGTCTATACAAAACCCGCTGCAGCATTGATAGAGCGAGCTGTTCCTATGCGCCGTCCCGGCTTCCAACCTGTTGTTTGTAAAACTACAATTAAAACATTGAGTGCAAAGAAAGAACGACCTCTGCCTTGGGCGTTCTAAGTCGTACGTAACAAACAAAGCGCCAGGCTTGCTGGAAATCTTGGCATGTTGCTCGAAGGCACTGTGCCAAACAATCATTTATTTACACAGTATCCGTTTCTTGCACCTCATACTACATACTATACTCATCTCTGAGTTTATTTACATCTGAACTCTTCACTCAAGGCAATATCCGAGTGGGGTGATGGCAATTTAGTGAAGTTCAATGCATCAAAGACACAGGCTTGTCTATTCTCGGCTAAACGGAGTCCCTTCACACTTACTCCGACTTTCCGACATGTATCCATACCGATTTCTGACCACCTTGATCTTCTTGGCATGACTCTTACGTCAGACCTGAACTTTGGACGCTACATAGAATCTTTGGCCATGACTGCAGCAAAAAAGCTTGGTATCCTCTCAAAGGTTAGGCGCTACTTTGCACCTGAACAGCTTCTACAACTCTATCAAGCTCAAGTTCGCTCTTGCATGGAGTATTGCTGCCACCTTTGGGATGGATCTGCCAAATACCAACTGGCCGCCTTAGACTCCATTGAAAAACGCGCCAAGAAGCTCATAGCAGACGAAGCACTGGTTGAGGCTAAGTTGCAGAGCCTTGAACATCGTCGTAAAGTAGCATGCATGTCGGTATTCTATAGGATACATTTCGGAGAGTGTGCTCAATCACTCCACGACCTGATACCCCCTTCCCCATTCCATCTCCGAGGATCAAGGCGCCGACTGGGGTTCCACCCTTATGTTGTAGATATACCTCTAATCCGCACTAAGCGTTTCGCTTCAACTTTTATCATGCGTACGGCTAAAGAGTGGAATTCCCTGCCGGCGGATCTTTTTCCGGAACAATATAACTTGGGCCTTTTTAAGGCAAGAGTGAATAGGCATTATCTAGGCAAGCATGTACCATCTTCGTCTGCATCTCCACTTACCACCAGGTGAGATGGCAGACAAATGCGGGCCTATTACATGTAAAAAAAAAAAAAAAAAAAAATTTTCGACATAAATGTATGCAAATAGGAAACGAAAGATAGAAGAAGCTTTTGAAGTACAACTTTATGTAGGTAAATGGCCAACTATGTCGATATCAGAAGTCTGACGTGTTTCATTCTACTGCATAAATAGTAGCATTACACAACTTACCCTGCGACTTCAGATTCCGGCGCCACTCGACAAAGCACGCCGCGATCGAGCGAGCATCGCCCGCTGATGGGGTCTGGCGGCGCCAGGTGTATGTAAGGTGGCTCTTCTAAGAAAGTGATGCGCATGTGAAACTTCTCTGGTACGCCCTGGGGCGGTGTATGCAGCCCTCCAGGCCATATGATGTCTTTTATGTCTAGGCGTTCTTTAGGGTACGAGTTCCACGCACCAATCTCTTCCCATACGAGCTACAAAAAAAATTGTTGTAAGTGTGCTGAAATGCTGAAGAAAATGGACATTACTTTTTCAAGTTATACTTACCATTTCGCCAATGCCAGGCCTGAGGTTCATAATTTTCAATTCAGCAGCTCGCAGCTCTCCGTCGGGAGTGAATTCGATGCTCGGTCGACCCGCTTCGCTTTCAACGCTGACATTCCTCAGATGCCGGTAGAAGCGCTCTCCAGTCGACCACCTCGCTTCACCAGCACCGGCGCCGCAAGATAATCGTGTGCCGAGAGGATGTCGCTCATTCTCGGGATCTGACACATACGACTCAACGCCGTACGCGAATACTTTGACAGCGGTTGCGATTTCGTTGATCAGCGACTGAGGGGACGTGTCGAAGTGTACTCCTGTATGATGCAAAAAGTGGGGTAAAGTTTGATGAATCCAGAAGAAAGTATATCTTTTGAATGATTGATAAAAACCTTATAAAAGGATTCCATTACCTAACATTCCGACGGGGAACTTGGCAGGCTGCTGCATAGTGGCGAGCACGCTCTGTGTGGCGATCCAGACGAAGTTCTCGCCGGTGAGATGCAAGTCGTTGGCCATCGATAGTATGTCGGCGGCTTCTTCCCGCGTCGCGTACAGCAACATCACTCGAGCCTCGCTTGCCACCAGCTCCCGCAAGTCAGTTGACGTTTTCACCACCACTGCGTTCAGGATCGTGAACTTAAAACGATCCTGTTAAAAACAAGTTGAATGAAATATGTTGTTCAATAAGTCTGGCAACAATGTGATTGAGCTGAGAATCAGTTACCTGCAAGGCAGAGACTCTTTCTCTCACAGCCTGAATAAAGTCGTCATGGCCGGCGATGGCCGACGTGACGACGCTAAACTGGTGCCACTTGTATCGCTCCAGTATGGAGAGCATGGCCGCCGTCTGGTGCTCTATCGACGGCGCCAGCTGCAGCCGCAGAGACGCGTGCGACGCGCGCTTCTCCAGACCACTGTTGTCCGCGTTCCACGCGATTACCTTCAAACCAAGTCCACACTTCTAAATTGATGCTAAAGTTAAAAATAAAGAAGAACGCTAGGTAGAAACTAAAGTAACCCATAGCGTCTACAAACAAATCCATAAAAAGTGAAGTAAAAGCTTTACCGGTATGCCAAGATATCCGGCGAGTTGTAGAAAATACTGTGCAGAGGCAGTAGAGCGCCCGTATTGTTCATGATTCATAAGATAAAGGATAGCAGACACGTTGACCGCTAGAAATTCTTTACATAGCGAGTCCAGGATAGCTGAAAGCATTCAAAACAAAATCAATAGATCTAATAGCGTTCGATCGCAAAGAATGGCGTATCGAGCTACGAGCACTCACACATAGGACTCGGCGTAAGACCCTGCATAGATAGCGTTACGTTGAGCGACTTGTGCGAGAAGAGTTTCAATTTGCGGGGCAATTTGGAGAGCGCCGCCTTCTCGGCTTTGGTGTAGTCCCTCGCGCCGAACGCCTTGTGCGGGACGACGAGCGCGGCGGAGATGACGGAGGGCGAGCGGGGCATGGGCGGCGCGGGCGACGTGCGCGGCCGCCGCAGCCCTTCCACGCCGACGCGCACGCCGCTGCCGCGCGCGTTGTCCCGCCCGCCGCCGCTGGACGCGCCGCCGCCGATCTTGATGCCGCCGCCGCGCTCCGCCGCCGCCGCCGCCGCCAGCGCGCCCAGCGCCGCGAGCGCTATCAATGCTGTGTGCGCCTGCATCTCCACTACTGATGCTGTGGACAAATATATTATACTGTTTTGGATTATTCATAACCACATCACTTTAGATATCTAACTTTTTGTTATAAAAGATGGAAATACCGATCTTTTTTTGTGAAGAAATTATCGAGGGTTCGTGTTTTCAGTTTCCATGCTAATCATAGCCCTTGATTATCATAAATGATTTAAGTTGATGATAGCAATGCAATACAAATTCATAGGCCTACTCACGGAATAATAAATTTTGCTACGGCGGCGTAATACTACTGCTACGGCGTACCACATTAAAGTTACAAAGTGTTCCGTGTTATTCATACCTGCTCAGTCAATTTATTGGTAGATCCTAGATTTACTCCCTGAATCGTGTTTATTAATATTTTGGCATCACGCCTCTTTTCGAAGTTGAATTACATATCTTAAAGATATTTTCCTAAAGAAGTATCGCATCCTAAAGAAGGAATCACGGAGAAATCCTAACTGAGTGATTCTCGCATTTGGTCCGGATATGGCCATTTTAAAAAAAAAAAAATTTTTTCGCTATTAGGGCTACAATTTTTATAAATGTGATACGTATTTGCCTTTTTAATAATATTTTTCGAAAGGCACTCATGTGGGATAATTATCAATAAAGTTATGTAAAGGATGGTAATGAAGCCAAGGATGGAAATGAAAAGTACATGGATGATAATGAAACATGACCTCACTGACTGCACTACCGATGAGATGTCCAGTTCCTACGGTCAGGCTAATGCTTCCTACCATGTCTTACGCCTCCACTGCAGCCCCTGGACATCATCCCTGCGCCTCTGGACTATATCTGCTTGGTTATTCATAACAATGTCTGCTTGGTTAGCCATAACAATTCTAGGTATAAAAGTTGAAACTAAATAATTTTTCGTAAGAAATATGGGTAGAAATATAAAAATGATACTTAAAAAAGCATTTTTCTTCATATTTGCTCATTACCATCCGTCAAAATTGGGCCGAAATGGACGGAAATGAATAGGATGGAAATGAGGTTTCGACAGTTTTTTTTCAAATTCTCACGATACCTAGATGTTTCAAAGTTATGATACGAAATGGATTAAAGTATAACGAAATGCTATTGTTATATAGAAATAAAACATTAAAAGAGAACAGTTAATATAATAATCACTGGATGGTAATGACCTCTCACCTGTGACAAAACCAAAATTTAAGTGGGAGAATCAAAATTTAACTTTCTACGAACGATTTCACGGAGCCACCTCCAGTCAGATGGTTTGGCTGACTTGCAGGGAAGGGGCTTGTGGAGAAAGCAGCGTCTTTAGCAGGCTTATTTAAGGATAAAACTTGATGTCAATTCTCGCGGACGGAAATGAAGGATTTCGTGTGACAAAAATATAATGTTGATTCTCTCTAGGTTTCATTCAGTATTATTGCTTGAACTATTTACTGTGCATAAGCTATCTTCACTGATGATCGGAAAACAGGAAAACATTGTGAAGTTTATCGTATAAATGACTTGATATGATTATTTTAGTGTAAGATGAACTGAAAATCACACGGATGGAAATGTGATTTTACCTATCTAAAGTTCGATAACTAATTTTTGAAAAGACTTGTACCAAATATCGATCCTGCCACATTTTTTTATTTTTATTAGTGACCTTTCCGGATATAAATAACTTTCGATTTATTTGTTTTCATACCAATTTGATGCCTGCACATGAAATCCGGACCAAATGCGAGAATCCCTCAACTAGGTAAGTTTTATGCAATAATAATGACAGATTCAAAATACATCAAAAAAATATTTAAAACCAAAACCGCTCAACCGCTGTCGACGCAGCGCAATCGCAGTATCGTCCGTCGAGTGAGCTTTTAGTATGGGGATTGACATTTCTAGTATGGATCTGACAGACCGCTGCGATGTTTTAGCGCTCCGTCGTGCGTCAAGTGTGCGACCCGCCTAGTGGTGATAGAACAACGAGTCATAAGAAAACAATGGACAATTTATCCACTCGGTATACCGCCTTAGCACATATTTTACAAAGTATTGCGCGTATTATTTACACACCAATATTTTACTTAAGGGGCTGAGTAGAGCTAAAAGCTACTTTTATAAGTGATTTCTACCCTAGATAAAATGCAGAAAAACTGACGAAAAAAAAAGGTAATAATCTTCAGGATATTTGCTGTAGTGCTATTGTTTCCAAAACATGATATTAGTAATTTAGCTTGATAGAAAAACATCGTAAAGTTACTTCTAAAAATCTATTATATCGCAAACTGTACGAACAAAACCCACGCAATAATTAAGTGTTTATTATCAGAATGAGCGCCTTACAATACTCTATCGACATATTGTTTTTGATTTTCAAATTACTTATTTTAGACCGAGTTATCATCGAAAGTACGAAAATATCATTGAATCGGCAAGATTCCGTCCCGTTCGCACGCGCGCAGTTTGACATTTGTCAGAAAGGGACCGGTTTTTAGCTCTTGTCAGCCCCTTAAAGAACAGAATGCACAGAAACGTATTTTTTTAAATAAATTTAGTGTCCCAATTTGTAAACTGAATTTTAGATCAAACATTTAAAAACCCCTGCAGAGGAAACATTGGGAATTTGTGTTTTCAGAATCAATTAAAAGAATAATAGCAAAGTGTTGACGACTCAGCATAGGCTCAGACACTGCAAGACCTGCCTGCTTACATATATCACGCCTTTATCCCTTGCGGGGTAGGCAGAGTGTTAACGGCCGTAAGAATACGGTCGCTATCGCCACGTCTGACATTTGTGAGGATTGTTTTCCAAGGTTGTTTCAGAAAACATGTGTATCACTATAGTGACATGTTGTCAGCCTGTCGCCTAAAAATTGTAATACACCAATACCCTCGAGTCCCTTAGTCGCCTCTTACGACACCCGCGGGTAGGATATGGGGTGATGCTATTCTAAGCCGGCATCACACGGCAAGACCTGCCTGCTTCACTACATATTATAAAGCAAAGTCGCTTTTCGCGTCTGTATATTTGCTTAAATCTTTAAAACTGCTCAACGGATTTTGATGCAGTTTTTAAATAGATATAATAAATTATGAGGAAGGTTTTTATGGATAATACTTGCCAGGAGATCATCTAATTCCCTGGACCGGGAAAATGCGTCTGGTATACAAAAAAATTTTTTTGGCTACGGCGTATCACATATGCCGTGTGATGCCGGCTTAGAATAACATCACCCCATTTCTTCTCGCGGGTGTTGTAAAAGGCAACTAAGGGATTCGAGGGTTTCATCTGTATTGCAATTTTAGGCGACAGGCTGACAACCTGTCACTACAATGATACACGAATCATCTGAAAGGGCCTTCAATACTTGTCAGAAGTGGCGATAACGACCGTTATTTTACGATCGTTGAGGCTCTGCCTACCCCGCAAGGGATAAAGGTGTGATTTATGTTGTGTTGTTGTTGTATCACATATTGTACAAAGTATTGCTACAGGTATTACGCTAGAATCAAAGCCACTGAATCGTGTTTAATTGAAATAAATTTACCGTGGCAACCCTTTTATAAAATTTAACACAGTGCGGTTTATCGGCACACCCTGTAGAGGCTATTGTAGCTCGTGGAGCGGCTCAGCGACGGTAAACAATGGGGGATTGTGTTTACGCGTATTTACACTACTAAAAGCATCCGCGTATTAATCTGGTAGTGATTGCTTGATCCAATCAAATCACAACTTAAGAGTCTACAGTAAATGCGCCGATGACGTGATCAAAATCCTACGATTTCCCGGGAACAAGAAAATATTTTGTCTTCCATTTGCTCGTAAATGGCGTTATTACTTCAGATAAGAATACGTATTAGGAATCACTTAAGTCGTCAGGTTTGTAGAGCCACGAATACACGACAATAATGAAATTCCATACTAGTTTTCGGTCGTGGCCCTAAAAAAAGGTTCTAAGGCTACTGCTATAATTTACTATACTTTCATACATGCCTTGAACAAGTCAAATTATCTGAAATAAATAAGAAAAACTCACACAATTTTGTTTGCGACCAAACTTTAAACGGAACCTGTGACGTAAAATGGTCGCTGCAGGCTATTTCGTATTTTACTCATTATATTATTAAGTTAATGAAAACACATAATACCTTCTCGGGTTTCAAAATTAAGGTTTTTATTCAGAATTGTCTACAGGAAATCTCCCCTTATCAAGCAGTAGTCTACTACCATGCTAGGATATTAAATATTTATGGCAGTCGTTCATAAATATTCAATATTCTGCATCTGGCAATATCTGACAATTAAGCGTCAATTAGTTGGTGTCTTTGATGCTTCTGTCCTAGTTAATTGAGTTTTCCAAGGCGATATACCCGGCGAGCTGCGCACTGGAATGTCACAGTTTTGTAAGACATCGGCAATCATTTACACGAAAATGAGGATTTTTGGGCTGATCCTAACACCTGTAGAAATAGAAATAGAAAAATCATCATTACTATTTCTATTCATTATTATTCCTATTACTATTACAAACATAAAACGAACAAACCGCAATAACAAACAATAGAATAGACATTATTACTATTTCTATTCATCATTATTTATATTTCTGTCTGAAATAGGTGACGCTGTTGACATTTTTGCAGATTGAGTGAGGGGAGTGAGGGATTTATCTGTTAAGTTCAGTGACTCTATAGTCTTACCTACGGGAAATCGCTACTGAGCTTTTTTTAAAAAAAACTTTCCCTCTCGGAACTAAACAAACAGATTCGAATGTCCCATTCTCTGCAAATGATAAGTTTAAATAAATGTCTTAACATATTATATAATGATTAGTGGATAGTAAAGTATTCAACACATGTGGATATATGAGGACAATCATATCATCATCTGCATCCCAATCTACTTGTGTTTGGCGTAATAAATGTCTTTTCTTAACAATTTTGTTTAGATATTGCAGTCTGTGTACGAAATGTTTAAAAATTCTAACTAGACTAGAAGAACATTCTTGTGAATGTGTCATTTTTCTACGACAAAATATTCTAACTAACCGTCGTCAAAGTAAACACTATTCATTAACGAAAAACCGTGGAATAACCAGTAACCAATCTTTTAACCCATTTTAGTCCGTTGCGTTTTACTAACCTTTAAGTAAATGGAGCTGAATGATGATAATTTTATAAGGGTAGGTTTTAGGTTTTTTAATTCATGTAAATAACTTAAGCTCAGCATCCGGCGAATGTACCTCACTGAATTGCAAATACAAATAGTAAGACGCTTGCAATTTTCCGCTAATCACATTGTCTTAGAAGTTTCCTCCGCAGTTAATCGAGTTTGTCAACAAAGTATCTAAAGGACGGCATGACGACGCAGAACTTCCTCGTTCCAACAAAACGTTGACATCGTGCCGACAAAACCAATAATCGCACGTCATTGGGAAAAATTGAGAATTTTGAGTCCAATTTTGGCCTTGGTAAAAAGTATACAGGGTCATTTTTTAGCCAGTACGCAAACTTTGTAGGGTGTTTCTTCTCACGATTCTAAACAACTTTTACTATGGGGCCAACTGCGAAATCGATAAAAAGAAGTTGGGTGTTTCATACATTTTTGCCGAGTAGGTATGAACTATTCTATACAAACATACATCCTTTATCCCTTGCGGGGTAGGCAGAGCGTTAACTTTTCTATGGAACACCAAATTTTCTTTTTGCTATTTCGCCTGAGGCTCCATATTAAAAGTTGTTCAGAGTCATGAGTAGAAACACCCTGCAAAGTTTGTGTACTGATCAAAAAATAACTCTGCATTTATAACCATAAAGGTTAGTATGATATAATTAAGTGGGTCCGGATGTAAGGACAAAACTCTTAATTATCTTTCGAGCAGCACGGTCTTCCTTTCCGTAATTACAGAACAAGGAAGTCTCACCCTTATTGCAGATAACTTATAAGTCAATTACTACCAAACTAGTCTGTAGCTGTATCTAAATTTTAATCATACCTATTCGCTTGATATCCGCTTGATATGCGATATGAGCTTATATCAACGCGATTACTTGATCTCCCCGAATTAAATTAATTAACCTAAGTCTCCGCGTAACCGGCCGGTAACGAGATCTTTACCTCACTACAGGTATAATGATAGATTACGTGATCCCATCGCTGTCGCCATTAATTTGAAGTTTCGCTCGTAAATCCACCTAAGGCACTATCATTAATATTGTCGTAGCAGGCGTCGTAGCCACAAATTCTGCTACGCAACGCGACGGGCCTACGAGTGATCTACGGCGTAGCGGTTATCTATACAATTATTAGAAAGAAGAAAAAGAAGTTATTTGTTTGATTGTTATCGATAAATCCGGAATATTCCGGAGTGTTAACACGAATAACATAACAAAAAGTTGGAAGAGTGAGAAAGTTTGCCGACGCTCCACAGATCGTTAAAAGCTTTTGGAATAACATAAAAGAAACCACAAATCTCGATGAATAAAGTATACTATACGGAATGTTCAGACCATGAAACAAGTTTTTCTATGGAAGGAGGTTATGTTGGAAAACGAGAAAAAAAATTACGTCCTCCCGATCAGGTAACTGAATTTATATGAAAAATCTAAAAATTGTTTTCGTTTCCTAACATAAGAGTCATAGAAAAGGTTGTTCAATTTCATCGCCTTATCATGCCTGCAATGTTTTTAGTTATATGTGCCTGGTCTGGTTACGCCCACATAATGTTTCCGAGTTTCGCCGGATTCGGTTTAGATACATCGCGAAAAGAAAATATCACCTCTAAAAAAGCCATGAAAGATTGGCACAGTGAACCATTGTTGTAGCTACCGTTGTAGCCTTATGCTACGACGTAGCAGACTGAATTATAAGTGCAAAAGTTTGTGTGTTTGTTTGTTATTCCTTCACGCAAAAACTACTGAACATATTTGCATGAAATTTGGCTCACGGTTTCTAGCTAACTTGGATTAACACATAGGATAGTTGTAATCCCGAAAAAAGGTTCCTGTGGGATGCTACAAGATCGAAACCGACTTCCACGCGGGCGGAGCCGCGGGTGCCTACTAGTTTGCAATATTTTGCATATAAATTAACACCGTGACGGGAAGCTGTCGGATGCTGCAAGCAATTTAGCACAAATCTCATTGTCGTTGCGATTTTCGCCTCCTTTGAAGACGTCTGCGTCACAAATTGGTTTTATCGGCCTGGTGGTGAGATGAAGGGACAGTTTTATTTTATTTTATTTTATTTATATTAGGGAATCTTACAGCTATACTAACAAAAAATGGGCTTGTAAACAATAGCACAGTACTAAGCCATTAACAAGGTGCCGCCTATAGAACGACAATAGCACGAAACGAAGATTAACATACTGCTTTGCAAAAAAAGGAGAATATATTTCAAAAGAAGCTAAATAATTATTAATTTGCATGCCAGTAGCCGTAGGTCAGTCAGTCGGTAGAAACTTATGTGACGGAATAAGGGAAATATTACGCAACTTTTTCAAAAGATGGTGCAGCATTTACAGAACAAGATTTTTATAATTATATGAAAGTCGAGAAAATCACAGCGTCAACTCGAAAAATTCACGTGGCGGATCGCACACTTAACGCACGACGGAGCTCGAAAATATCGCAGCTGTCTGTCAGATCCATACTAGAAATGACAATCCCTCAATCGCTGTCGACGCAGCTGCGCTAGGTAGCGTCGTCCGTCGAGTGTGGTTTTAGTATGGGAAGTGATGGATCGTGAATGGATCTGACCGACCGCTGCGATATTTTAGCGTTTCGTCGTGCGTTAAGTGTGCGATCCTGCCTAATTATTTACTTTAATTTTATTTTTCGTCAACAGGAAACTCAGTTAGCATAGCGAACCTGCGATATAGATTTGAGTAGGTATATTCAGATCATTTGAAATTCGCAAGTGCGCGCGCTTTTGTTCCAAAATTTTAATAATAAGTACCTATGTCTCACAGATTAGGTGACTTTTACAAATCTTTTGATGACCCCAATTTAAACTGAACAATCATCCCTTAAAGAATTTACAATTACATTAGATCCCTTAACTGAACCCCCTTCGGAACACTAATCTTTGAAAATAGGATCGTAACTTGCAAGCAGCACCTGGGAGGTCAAATTTTGAAACGTCGTTATCGGATTCCGTGCACGGATGACCGCAACGACTAGTCTAACCACTCGTAGTAAAATTTCTACTACTCGATAGTTTCCTGGTTAAGAGTATTTGTGAATTTATGAGAGTATGTGTAAATCGATAAGTAAAGTAGAACGTGTGATACTAAGCATAATAAATAGCAGAATTTCGCATAAAACAAAAACGAACGTTTCAGAAATTGAGCTCCTGAACACGGTTTTCCATCGTCACCATCATGTGGTTATATTTTATCAGCATAAATTCCTTAAACCAATTCAGTTATTTTTTGGCAAAAAATGCCAACCTTATAACATCTTGCAGATGGGATAAGGTGTCTTTTACAAGAGTTTCCTTTTCTTCCGCCCAAGCGGAAAGAAATAACAAACTTTTTTACGATATGGGCCAGAGATTTGGTCGGAATTGTAACTTGAAATAGAAGATGAAATCAGACTTGAATATAAAATTGTATAAAGAATAAAATACATAACTATTTACAGTTTTGAGAAATGTGTGTGTCGAAATTATTTCACAAAAACAGTAGGTACTTTGTTGTAAGACCAGTAAGGTACTCAATGTACATACATACCTATTATGGCGTCGATTCTTATTGATATATCACACACATAATCACATAATCACATTAATCGTATTCTAGACACATAACCAGGTCCGATTAGATTTTTATATTTTGTAAACTTTATAACGACTAACGAGCAGATAAATTATATGCCGTACTTATAGTCGTTCTATCGACTATATAATAAGATATCAATACATTATAGCCCTGGAGTACTTCTTTATGGCTCGTCGGATATTTATATGGGCCTATTACGATAGAGGGTATTGTGTTCAACAATCATTTATAGATATACCCGTAGAGATAACCGTGGTATCTCCTCTAATGCTTCTTTGATATCCCGTTAGTACTCAACCTCTAACGCGCGAGGCGCCGTAGTTTCATTTGAATACATATAGTGTATTATGTACTCGTATCACAGATATGGTCTATATAATCTTTTACATACATACTACATACTTTTTATGCAGATTTGCGTGTATGACCGGAATGAAAATGAGCGGAAATATTTTGCTCTGTTGTTGCTTTTCGTTTGTTAGGTAAGTACTAACTTAGTAAGTACTATTGATGATTTAGAAAAATGCACACATTTATAGTGATATATATCACGCCTTTATCCCTTGCGGGGTAGGCAGAGCGCTAACGGCCGTAAAATAACGGCCGCCAACACCACGTCTGACAAATTGAGGGCTGTTTCAGATGATTCGTGCATTAATATAGTGACAGGTTGTCAGCCTGTCGCCTAGAAAGATGCAAATACACATTAAACCTCGAGTTCCTTAGTCGCCTCTTACGACACCCGCGGGAAGAAAAAAAAAATATTTGAAATATATCCGGGTATAAATAAATAAATGCCAATATTTTGTTTGAAAGTAGACAGATACTAAGTACATGAAAATAAGTAAGTACCTAAGTAATATTAAAATTAAAAAGTATAATTCAGCTGTTTAAATATTAATGTAACGGGAAGAAAATAAGGTAAAAAGGGGATCAGAAAATAAAGCTAGCAAGTTAAAGTTCAGTTAAATTTTTCCGGGAAAGCTTTTCGTCGGCGTGCCACTGCGCTCTATCGTATCGACTTAAGCACACCGAGGGCGGCGACGTAAACAACTTATGAAAAACTAGGGGATAAAAATACTGGGGTATTCGTTCGCTCACTTGCAAAATTGTATTTATATTACGGTCGCCAATAAAAAACTGGAAGTCTACTGGAAGTGTTTCGTTGAGGCGAAAATGTTCATCCTTTCACTGTAACATTTATTAAATTAAAGCTAATGGATCGTCGGGTTGTATTACAAAAACTGAGACAGTAATTAATGGATCCGAAGTCTGAAGCCGTCCGTAATCTTTAATTAGTAAGCGAGGGAGTGAATCAACGGCGTAAGAAAGATTATTCACTTTCATGGCTGCACGCGGACGCGGAGTGATCAATCATTCTATTTTTTAGGTTTGCAACTCATTTAGAGATCAATTTCAGAAAGTAGGATATGTAAACCATTCACAGAGGTCTACAATGACTCTCGATTTCTATATGTCAGGTAAGGCGGATCTTATAAATGATCCTAGAAATGTCAATACCTATACTAAAACCGCTCAACCTCTGTTGGCGTAGCGCTATCGCAGTGTCGTCCGTCGAGTGCGGTTGTAGTGTGGGGAGTGACGTTTCTAGGATCTGACAGACCGCTGCCATATTTTTGCGCTTCGTCGTGTCGTGTGTCAAGTGCGTGATCGCCTATGGTGTTAATTGAATAATGTGTGATGTGTGAATCGATTTGTGTAGTAGAACGTGTGATACAAACAAACAGAAAAAGTAGCGGACTTCAGCACGCAAATGGATTTTTCTGATAAACCTTTTATGTCGTAATTAACCTTATATGTCCTAGTTATGGAAATTTGCGTCAAAGATCTGCGTGTAGTTTGATTTACGGAAAAGATTGCATACGAGATATGACAGCTGCGCAGAAAATTTTCGATGACATTATGATTGATTAATCATCTATCAATCTTTTTTGCGTTTTTTTTGTGGTGACAAAAAGCAGCTTATGCCCGTTTTCGATATCTTACTAATCTCTGTGCCAAATGTTATTATTGTGTAAAAAATGATATAATTAGAACAAGCCATGGTACAAACCGACAATGTAGATTGAGGTATAATTAATGTAAAACTTAGGTCATATTTCTAAGAGACTAACAATAATAATTATTTCGGTATCTTATCATCGCTTACCTCGAACCTAATACGTATTGTGTGATCAAATATAAGGAAATCCCAGAAATCCGAACAAAGGAAGTAGGGATGAAAGGTTCACTAATAAATACTGACCAATAAATACCGACAAAATACATTTTTATTAGATAATGGAATGATATCATCACTTCGATATTGACAAAAAAAAATGGCGCATCGCACACTTAACGCACGACGGACCGCTAAAATACTCCCCTCAGCACTATGGCAGTGTCGTCCGTCGAGTGCGGTTTTAGTATGGGGAGTGATATTTCTTGTACACTGCGATTTTTTAGCGGTTCGTCATGCGATAAGTGTGCGATCCTGGCATTTGGGACTGGTACGTAACTAGCGCCCAACCAGCGGTTTCATCCGCTGATGATCGTTTTCCTATCCGTGATAGAAGACTACCCAAAAAGAGCAACTTCATTATATACTATGTATTGAAGCTGCCAAAATAGCAAGCTTGTGGCCAGACTACAGTGGCGATAATGATAACGGCGCAGCCGGAAGACTTTAACGCAGATATCGAGTTGGTTAGTTACATGAAAACCGCTGTCCTGACAGACAGACCGAAACGCAAAAAGCAACATCATTTTATACTATATATTATATTTATAACCCCCAAAATATGTAGTCTTGGTTAGATTTCAGTGGCGAGCGGGAGACTATTTAAGTCAATACAAAGATGGAGACCGTCATCTTGACAGGCAGACAGACTGAAAAACGCATAAAAAGAGTAACTTTATTTTATAGACAGACGGACAGAAACACTTTATTGCTCACGTTTTCTACTATGTATTGAAGCCGCCAAAATGGCCAGTCTCTGGCCAGATTACAGTGGCGATAATGGTAACGGCCCAGCGGGGAGACTTAAACGCGAAGATCGAGTTTCAGCGGCCTCGAGGGAGAAATCCATATCATTCGACGAATTCCCGAGCCTTCGAGACACGACTCTCATTCTCTTATTGCTAGGTAGGCATACAGGGTGTTAGGAAAAGTACTGACCTCCTTCCAAGAAACAAGGGTCGAAATATGAAAAAATAATTTGCACCACACATACAACCTGACTCAGCCGACTGGTACATTTTGTGTGGGTGGTCCAAATTTTTTCATATTTTGACCCATGTTTCTTGGGGAAAGTTGTTCAGTTTCATGGGATGGTTCTGGCCTTGAAAGGAAGCGAGTACTTTTCAATGAGTGAACCTAAAGTACCTACCCCGATTTTGACAGCAGCTGTTAAAGTTAATTCTCTCTCTGTTCAACGACCTTATGGACCTTTGTGTCTGAGTTTTCCAATCGCTTACTACATGCTAATGGTGCTATGACATAAAGGTACATTTTTCTTTGATGACATGTGTTCTAGTATGGATTTGACAGCGGCGAAAACTGGCTTATTGCAGCGGCGATACTTTACAATACTTAAACTACACTATATAATATACCTTACTTCAAGTAAGAAAGGTCAAAAATATTAAACTAAAAATACATATTTTCCCTTCCGAACGAAATTATTTTTAGCTTTTATTAATAAGGTACTTTAGCCATAATTTTACTGATTTTCTAAAAATACGTCGACTAAAATAGCTCTGGGCCTCCCAACATCAATAAGTCCGCTTGAGAATATTTCGTAAGCTATTTTAATATTTCAATCTGGTAGAAAAATTCATAAAAAGGCACGCAATATTATTAGTAACACCCTATATACACTATATTATACATGTGATTGCGTTATCACTCGACTCGATCAACGTAGCTATCCGTGACTACGCCCCGCGTAGTACCTCGTAGCTACGTGCTACGATTGTTGATAAAAGTTTGTTGATAGCACGTAAGGACGTAGGCGTTTTGTTCAATTGACTGTTTACATTACGCTGTCAATATATAGGGTGATATCATCACAATTTTAATATAGTAAATCAATGTCAGACGGGTGTTAATATGAGTTGTTCATTTAGGAAAATTTCAATTCAAATAATCTCCGAATTCACGCGTGTTTTTCCAAATGTGTTCTCTAAAATTGGTAAGTCTTTCCTGTAGGTATATTTATTTGGCAATACCAAATATCTGCTACGAAAAGTATTTGCTCTATCCAGACAGGAATTTAGAAGATCAATAAAGTATGTAGCTTTACTTCAAACTTTAACCGCTGATCTCTGTCATGACTTTGCGATTTAACTTGTTTCCACACGAAAGCAGACCAGCGTCCGAAGCAGTCAAAGTGTTAATTGCGTTTGACGAAGGTCCACCTCGTGCGGGCAGGCTTAAAATAAAATATTCAGGGTACAAACTCCCTTTTTTTGCGACCAACCAGAGGGTAAATAAAAGATGATCCTCATCGTCTTACCTACTCGTTTCATGAATATTACAAGCGTGTACGAGTGTACGACACACCTTACGGCTAGCCTGAATATTTTACAAGAAATATATTGCTACCTTCAGGACTTAAACATGTTAAAATTTCGTATTCCGTACTGGCGCTTCATATCTGAATACTTAGTGAGCTGCATCGATGTGGACTTAAAAATGTGTTAGTACATAGATGTTTAAGATAGAGTACCTATAAGCGCGTTCGTCGGCGGCGGTGGCAGTGTTTGCGGCGGCGGCGCGGCCCGCGGGCAGCTATCCACATAGACTCAGGTGGCGGCGCCGGCGGCGGCCATGAGGTCGTGCTCGGACGGACAGTGGCGCGGCCCCGCGGCGCCCGCAGCGCGAGCGTCGTGCCGCGCGTGTTTACGTAAGCGCCACGCCCCGGGCCAGCTGCGGCGGTATGGGGCGCCCAGCACCGCCACTCGCCGAGCGCCGACTGACGCGCCCTCGCCCGCGCCTGCGTGCCTTACAGCAACCTCCACGCCTCCAGTTACATAATAACACGACAAAACCTCGCCGATCCCCGTTACGGTCCCTACTGAGATCAACTCACTGTCTCCAGGAGCAAATGTTGTTTTGATTTTTTAAAGTTTGAGCTCTACTTACCTATTCATGAAGAAAATTTTATTCTTGCGTACCAGTTGAATAGTTAATAGTTATATAGGTACCTAGTTACTTTGGAAGATGCTTAATGTATTTTATGAACTAGAATGAAACCTTATATTGCGAAGGCTTTTCCCTAAATTTTAGTGAGAAACGTCTGCTTATTGAAAGGGACAGCGTACCCTCTTACTTTGGGTGCTTACGTAATTCTTAAGGGCATGCTTCCATTTGTCTCTCTGTTTAAAACGTCTGAATAGATTCAATACAGACGAGATGCCGCCGCTTGTTCGTGTTCGAAGTTAACTTCTGAATACTTAAAGATAACACAATGCTTTTCAGCAACTACTTATCGTTCGAGAACAAAGTTTAGTTCTTGTGTAGTGTGAATAGCTTTTGAAATGAGCTGTTTCCTTTGAGCGGGGGTTAATAAAGAGTTGGAGCGGCGTAGTTAGGCGTCCGTACATTAAGTACGTGTGAAATGGTTTGTGAAAGCGCTCTAACGAGAGGTGTTTGTTTGCGCCGTGCTCACAGACTCGCAGGCAAAGTAAACGTGGGAGCAGGCAGCCTAGAGCTCGATTTTCGAAACGTTCGTTTTTGTTTCATGCGAAAACCTGCTACTTTAACATACTTTCTACTTAACTTATCGATTCCCCAAATATCATAGTAAATTCACACATACCTTTGACTGGAAAAACATCGAGTAGTAGAAATTAAAATACGTGTGGTTAGACCAGTCGTTAGAGACATCCGTGCACGGAATCTAATTACGACGTTTTAGACATTGAACTCCTGCAGCTCGATTTTAGAATTTCCGTACGTTTTACGGAAATCTGCTAAAGTCTGTTCGCGATGTGATCGCGTTACCACGCGGTGTCCTTTGTTTGGGAGGCGGCATACTTGACAAATGCCGGCATGATGTGCAACCGCATCTGAACGAACGGACTAACTATACTAACACATTCTACAAAAAATACTTACTTACATAAATTCATCCCGGACTTCCGTAGACGGAATAGAATCACTACTTTTAAATATTCGTTTTCGGTTCCGTGTACAAAAGTTTGTGCACTTTTTTAAATTTCTTTTACTTTATATTTTTTGTAGGCAAAAATATATGTTGATTTTTGAGGGAATCGATAAATAAAGTAGAACGTGAAATACAAGCATAATAAGTTGCAGATTTTCACATGAAACAAAACGAACGTTTCAGAACCCTTCACTATAAAACATCAAGTAGTAGAAATTTAAATACGTGTGGTTACAGCAGCCATTGCCGACTTCCGTAGACGGAATCGAATAACGAGTTGTCAGAAATAGAGCCCCCGGCCCGCCCGTTGCCTCGCGCTTGTTTACCTGCCGCGTTTTGACGAGAGAAGAAAGTGGAATAATTATGAAGTTTACATCCATGTGTCGAGCTAAATAGGTGCTTACCCACTTATTTTTCCGTCGGATGAACAATATTTTTCTTCGTTCGTTTTGCTTAGATGACTGTCTTTTAGGTAGGTACTTATCAGAGCTTTGCTTAGATACATGTCTGTAGTTTATGGGCAATGTAGAGAGCATGTTATACGCATTTTTTGACGTTGGTGATCTACATTGAACAAGCATTGTTCTCAGTACTTCATTTGTTAGTTCCTTTGAAGGAACTAATGATACTTTTTTGTATCAGTAGTTCCTTCAAGCGATCTAAAGGAACAACTGAAACCAAACCAAGTTTCTTTGCTGAATACAAATCAGATTTTTCTAAATGCGTTATTGAATATATGCATACTTATTTACGAACATACTTGCATATTAACGGATGAATTAAACAGAAAAATAATATAAAAGTAGTACTGTGTTTTGAGGCCACCCAAATACTTACGGCGTAACGTCATACTTTCAGTTTTTCATACAAAATATCGTTTTAGATCGTTTTAAAAAGTAGCTCATTTGACCTGTCAGGAATGTAGCCTATTCTTTCTTGCTACGATAGTTCCTGCTGCGCTGATTATTTTCCGTAGCTTCTGCTACAAAACCCGCTTAGTCGTAGTACCTGCTACGTTATTTTCTGTAGCTTCTGCTGTAAAACCCGTTTAGTCGTAGTACCTGCTACGCTAGCTATTTTCTCTAGTTCTGCTACATACCCCGTTTAATCGTAGTACCTGCTACGCTTCCTATTTTCTGTAGCTTCTGCTACATACCCCGTTTAGTCGTAGTACCTGCTACGCTACCTGTTTTCCGCAGCTTCTGCTACAAAACCCGTTTAGTCGTAGTGCCTGCTACGCTACCTATGTCTGTAGTTTCTGCTACAAAACCCGTTTAGTCGTAGTACTTGCTACGCAACCTGTTTTCCGTAGCTTCTGCTACACAACCTGTTGTCGCGACGTTTGTCGCGATATATCAAATAACCATGGCAACACTTAATTTCAAGTAAGTAATTTCTTGTTATCTATGGTAATCTAATATGACAGTTGTGTTGTGTTGTTCAAAAGTATTGAATATTATAGTTTATAAAGTGAATAGTATCTTGAAGACAGCTCCTTCAAATTCGTAAGTTGTATTGAATAAAAGGGTTTAGAAATTGCAACGATATAAGTAATGAATTGAGAGAACAGGTTGAAGTTTAATCGGATAGGCCAACTTCATATATTCGTTTTGTTGATAGACACTTAAGATGGGATATAATGCTTCAAGGACAGCCTTGTAGCATTGTGTCTTGACTGCAGATTGGTGTGGGATCACGGGATCCAAATTGAGGGCAGTCAAATCATCATGTGGATATCTTCGGTAAACGCTGCCGTCGTTGGCTTGTTAGCTTGTGGTTAGGGAGTAGCTAAGAGAGTCCGTGGCCCAGAAAGGACGTTGGTGTCTTCCCTAGGATCCGATATGGGTTGACACAAATGTGAGCGGGTTGATACTGGAGAATATGAGTGTGTTATGCTCTCTAGTATCTCGTATGTGGGATACCAAGGAATTTGTTATTCTGTATCTGCTGTTGTTGTTATCCTGCTCACATAGGCTTCGGTGATGTGTAAGTCCTCCCTGATGTTCATATGATATCTGTTCTCATCAGGCCGCGATGACGTGTAAGTCCTGACCTGTGTTTTTAGATATTACAATTGATATACATTTCTAAGCCCTTTCCTCCTATGTACGGAGACGTTGCCAGAGGCAGCGTCTCCTTGTAAATTATCTTTTCAGGTGAATCCTATTACAAGATACTCAAAGTTAATGCATCAAGACAATGATGATGACGATCCCACTAAACAAAACATATTCATCCATGACATATTGATACAATTTGGTAAGTAAGCTTGCATTAATTCATCAGCCTAAGCACCAAAGGAGAATAACACACCTTAATTGGGAAATTCAATAACTGCAATAACATCCTCGCGACATGGTGGAGATGCTGGGATTATTTGTTTGAACCACTTCATTGGTGGGTTGATGAATTGAAGGCAGGCTTACGAGACATGAATTTAAAGGAGCTAAAGTTTTGTAAATTACATCTGGTCACATCCACTATAGTTACTCGTGCGTTTTAGAACAGACCTGTCATTTTAGAGGTACGAGTGTGAGTGAACAAAATAAGAGGTGCCATCTATGGATCTTATTTAGTACGATGGTGTACTAATTGCAATGTAGGGGTCGTTACTTGTTCTGGAAATGCGAAAAAATAATTTTAATTCAAGGATTATCTTAGCTTAATTCACAGCTAACGAAATTAAACTGAAAGGAATATTGTCGCAGTATAAAATTTGTTAATTAGGAGACATGTTGGTTATGACTAGTGTTTTACATCTGCATGCCGGTAATAAAATTGAATCGTTCGCGGGTTCGCAACCATGGCGCATTTCAGGTCACATTATCAAAGGCGGAAGAACGAGTGAGTATTGCGAGTTTCATAGTCAAGAGTGCGTTCGTGAATGTTTATGATTTGTTAAATTTTCTCAATTGCGGCTCTTGGCTGGGTGACAAGGTAGAAATTTTCTGCTTTGGCGCTCTCGGGCGCGGCGATCTTGGGACCTGCCATTTTACAAAAGTTTTAAAGGGGAGATTTTCCGAACGCATCCCCTGAGCGGAAATGGATAAAATTTTGTCATTCTCTTTCTCTCCAGATGGCGTTTGCTTTGCCTTTTTTGTTCGCACGCACGTTGCGTTGTTTGTTTGTTTTCAAGTT
The DNA here is from genome assembly GCA_029255805.1 of Keiferia lycopersicella. Classification (NCBI taxonomy): domain Eukaryota; kingdom Metazoa; phylum Arthropoda; class Insecta; order Lepidoptera; family Gelechiidae; genus Keiferia; species Keiferia lycopersicella. Next base: position 7,834,755 of record JARACZ010000010.1, read on the forward strand.
ACAGCACGTGCCGGCCGACATAGTATTATTTTGTGAAATTATCTGAGTGAGTGCAATTGGAATTAAAATAAGGTGAGGATAATTTCACATTTTTGCTATTAATTCTGGATTTACCTTAGATATTCGCTGTGAACGAAAACTTATTATGATTCGGGAGGATAAAATATATGTAAATTAAATTGTGTGAGTGAATTATAGCGGACTACAGTATAAAAGTTTTCTTATTCCAACACGGTGGAACGCCTCAGTATGGATACACACCTATTTAAAGGTGTACGTAACTTTTTCTTTTATTCTTGACGAAATTATGCATCGGTGGGCAATACAACTATATTGGCGATTAGCGACATGATCCAACAAGTTGCGTAGTCAGAAGTTAGCCAAAGTTCCTGCAAATAGTGCAAACATACAGTTTTCCCCAGAGCATAAAGATTTCACATCATATCAAAGAATCTTATAGCAATCCACAGCTGGACGTCGTTCCAATTACCCTGAGTCATCCAGTCTGATATGCTATTTTGAAGCTAATTAACCAAGATTTAGTCATACCTATAGATTTACAGAGAAATTCATCAGCAAGTTTGCATATGTAAATAAAGTATATAACCTCCCACGCTCACATACCTACCTACCTGCAATCAAGTGCATAGTTTTAAGTGGTCGGTTTCATTTATCGTTTCAGTGAAAGGGCTCAAAGGGACAAACACCAAGCATTGACTTCTGTGTCCAGTAGCTGCTAAGATGGATAGCATTATGGTATGCCGTCTTCGAGCCGTCACTGAAAATTTAAAAGTACTTTCTAAAGAGGCTGTAGTGTTTATGAAAGAGTCTCCTCTTAATACTGACAAAATCGAAATCTTGGTGGCCAAATTAGACACTACAATTACTAGATTCACCACTGAGCTGCATAACTATTTTAGACTCAGTCAAGAGCCTGCGACAGATGAGATTTCCGAACTTAGTAATATCCAACTCAGTGCTGAAGAAACTCTTGCAGAATTGAGAACTCTGTTAAATCGCGAAAAATCTAAATCCTCTAAAGAACATACCGAAATGTCTTTAGCAAGGCGACTACCTAAAACTGAACTTCCAGTATTTGAGGGCAATATCCTAGAATGGACCACTTTTTACGACAAATTTAATTCAAATATAGGTTCCAGGAATCTACCAGATGTGGACAAACTGTATTATTTAAAATTGTCTCTTAAGGGAGATGCCTTGATGACGGTTGATGGTTTGGAAATCACTAACAAAAATTATTTGATTGCCTTATCTTTACTCAAAGAAAGGTATGGAAAGGAAAGCCGAATAATAGATGCACATTACTCTGCATTGTATGATATCAAACCAGCTGATAAAAATATCCAAAATTGCCGTAAGACTCTTTTGCACATTGAACGCCACTTAAGGATACTAAATTCCCTTGGTGAAAACACCAGCCATAACCATTTACGGTTTCTCATACTGGAAAAATTTCCTGAAGAACTCATCTATGAAATGAAAATGAGAACACAATCAGATTCAGTGGAAGAAATAAGAAAACAATTGGAAATAATTATTACTGCAAAAGAAGACGCTAGTAGAATGACAAAAGAAAACAGTAACAACGAGACAGAAAGCTATTCAGTAGAAACTCTGTATGTTAATGACAATAACCTTGTAGATCAACATGTAAACAAGCGCCGAACAGAGTGTAATCAATTTAATGTAGTACGCAACCCTTTCAATTCAAAATTTAAGCGAAACCGTGCCAATAGAGGAAATACATTTGAACCAGCAAATAAGAAGAGGAAACTTTCATGTGTGTATTGTGATGATGAACACTACAGCGACAATTGCAGTAAATTCAAAACTGTTCAAGAAAGGAAAGAGCACCTTGATAAGACTAAGAGATGCTACATTTGTTTATCTCCAAGTCATTTTCAAAGAGACTGTAAACAAAAACGTCAGTGCCACTGGTGCAAATCAACTAATCACCATAGGTCGCTGTGCACGAAATACAAATTATCTAACAATAACTCTGATACTTCTACTGTACTTCACCTAATAAACAAAGGGCCTAGCTCAACCATATTGAAAACTGCAGTAATAAAATTAACTAATCCCAACATAGGCAAGCCCCTCAAATGTCGTGTAGTTTTAGATTCAGGAAGTCAAAGAAGTTATATAACGGAAACTGTTTTCAGGAGGCTTAATTTACCCATAGAGGAAGAGCATCATTTGTCGGTTTTTACATTTGGATCAAAAATAGCCCAAGAACTGGAAAGTCCTTTGGTGAGGTCACAAATCAGCACAAAAACTGGGGAATGGTTAGAGATATTTGTTAATGTAGTACCCATGATTACTGACGGTATTGCTTACCCCAAGGATTTTCTGGAATGTTTGAATAAGGAGTTTGAACTTGCAGATGATGGATCACTTACAGACCAAGTGGATATGCTCATCGGCAATGACTATTTTGACAGAATCATGTCAACAAAAAAAATTGAGATCCAGAAAAATGTGTTTTTGGTTGAATCTCAGCTTGGCTGGATCCTATCAGGAAAACCAGTTCAAAGTCAAAACGATACAACACTTTCCGTTCATACCTATTTTCCATCTCATATAGAAAATAAACTCACCCAACCAGATTTGCCGCTGGAAAATAGTAGTCTTAGTCTGAAGTCGCTGTGGGAACTAGAATCCATCGGGATTACTGATTCACCGAAAATCTGTTAAAAAATTTAATGAAACAACAGAAGTAATAAACGGTAGATATACAGTTAGCTGGCCATGGGTTGAATATCCACCTCCCTTATCCACCAATTATGGTTTAGCCTATGGAAGGCTGGTTGCGTTGCTGAAACGATTAGATACAGACGCCTTATCAAAATATAACCAAACACTAGAACAACAATTGGAACTGGGCATAATTGAACCTGTTTCGAATCCCCGTGACTCATTAGATCATCCGATACATTACCATCCGCATCATGGAGTTATTGTCGAAGGTAAACCAGTCCGAATCGTGTATGACGCTTCTGCTAAAGTAAAAGGTGAAAAGAGCCTAAATGAGTGTTTGTATTGTGGCCCTATGATGCTTGAAGATTTAACCACTTTATTGCTAAGATTCAGATCACATCCAATTGGTATGTCTGCAGATGTTGAAAAGGCATTCTTGCAAGTATCTCTACATCAGAAAGACAGAGATGTGACTAGATTTCTTTGGTTAAAAGATATTACAAAACCAGCTACGGAGAATAATATCATCCACATGCGCTTCACAAGAGTTCCATTTGGCATTATCTTGAGTCCATTCTTATTGAATGCAACTATCAGACATCATCTTACACAATCTGAGAAGGAAACAATCAAAACCATAGTTAATGATATATACGTGGACAATTTAATTACGGGAACTGAAACGGTTGATCAAGCAATTCGTTTGTACAAAGATTGTAGAGAAACATTCCAGGAAATATCTATGAATTTGAGACAGTGGAGCTGCAACTCGAAGGAAGTTATGCAAAACATTACTGAGAACTGTGAGGATAAAACAGTCAAAGTATTAGGCTTAGACTGGCAGTTAGAAAACGATACACTCAAATTAAGATTTAAAAACAATCGGTATGCTAATACAAAAAGAGGAATTCTTAGAACTACTGCTGCAATATATGATCCATGCGGAATTGTTTCACCACTAATACTTCCGGCTAAGCTCCTCTTACAAGAATTATGGAAAAGAAAATCCAAATGGGACTCTGTATTACCTCAAGATATTGCTGAAAATTGGGAACAAATTAAAATTAATTTCAGTCATATTTCTGATATCACGGTGCCCAGATTTTATTTTAAGGATATTACAGGAAAAGAATCATGGTCACTCCACTGTTTTACAGATGCATCCACCCAAGCATATGCTGCTGTTGGTTATATAGTAAATGGGAAAGACAAATCCTTTGTTATGGGCAAATCAAGATTGGCACCTTTAAAAGACCAAGATAATTTAAAGATACCAAGACTGGAGCTGCTTGGCGTGCTAATCGGAAGTCGACTTATAAAATATGTGGTCTCATCATTAAAATTACATATAACCAAAATTCATCTATGGACAGACAGTCAGATCGTGATTGATTGGTACAACTCAGATAAGCTTTTAACTCCCTTCGTAGCCAGAAGAATCTCTGAGATAAAATCAGTAGCCAACCTAGAAATTAAGTATGTTCCGTCCGAGATGAACCCAGCAGACGCAGCAACAAGACGCGTCGCTACCCAAAAAACTGAAGAATTCTGGCTAAATGGTCCAGATTTCATCGTTGAGAATCGTAGCAATTGGCCTACTAGAGTCTCTTCGTTTTTGGTAGGCGAGGGTCCGTCGTTGGACGTGACGACGGATGTTGGAAACACAATTGATTTGATAGAGTTAGAATGTGATGATAATGATCACGATCAAGCTGATCCAGACTTTGACACTCAAACGAGAAAGGAAACTACTACAGACACTACAGCTCACAATATGAATATAGATAACAATATTAAGTCGGAAGTTCAGAAAATTAAGGATATACAGCTGAAATATTTTCCTGATGAAATGAAAGGAAGACAAACAAATCTGTGTAGGAACTTGGGTTTATTCTTGGATGTGGACGGCTTACTTAGATGTGGAGGTAGAATTATGCATGCAGATTGGTCATTTGATGAAAAACATCCAATTCTACTACCCCAGAATTGTGAATATACTTTAGGGGTTATTAGGAAGATTCATGAAGATAACTATCATGTAGGAGTGTCCCACACTTTAAGCATTGTACGTAAAAAATATTGGATCTTGCGAGGGAGATCACAAGTACAAAAGGTATTAAGACACTGCACTAAATGCGTTAAACACGGAGGTGGGCCATATAGATTGCCAGGTACCCCAGATTTACCACCGTCAAGAGTAACATACGAAGCTCCGTTTGTTTTCACTGGATTGGATTATTTCGGCCCAATATTAGTAAAAAATTACAATAGTCGAGAAAAACGTTGGATTTGCCTGTACACATGTCTGGTTGTTCGCAGCATTCATATGGAAGTAGTCAAGGATATGAGTGCTGAAGAATGCCTGCTGGCCCTTAGACGGTTTGTGTCCGTCCAGTAGAGGAGTTCCTGCTTTAATTTTGTCAGACAATGCGACATACTTTAAATTGACATCTGACGTGATGACTAATGAATACTGTGTTAAAAACAAAACTAAATGGCAGTTTATACCAGAACTAGCACCTTGGCATGGCGGAGTTTATAAATAATAATAATAATAATAAAGGCATTTATTCAATAAAAACTTAACCTAATTTACATTGTTTAAATGCGCCAAACTGTAGGCACAGTTTGTTGGCGCTTGCGCTCATTTACATTTACATTAATTCATTCAAGCCATTACGTATTATATGAGAGACTAGTTGGAGTTGTCAAACACTGTCTTCGTCGCTCTCTGGATAAACACCTTCTCAATGACACTCAACTTCAAACAGTTATAAAAGAGGTGGAAACTGTTGTTAACACGAGACCGTTAACTGCAGTCGGGGCTAATCAAGAACATGTTTTACAACCTTCGGACTTTTTATCATTAGCAAAATGTATATCCCTTGAAGAAACCGATACTCAAAAAATTATCCAAGGATCTGCAATCAAAGCTGACCTCATAGCCGGTTGGAAGAGGGGGCTTACTTTCATAAGTGAGTTTAAGGATATGTTCATTAACCAATATCTACAAAACTTAAGGGAAAGATATAACAATGAACCCAAGCAATCAAGAATCAAGTCATACAGAACGCCTTGCGTAGGTGACGTAGTACAGATAAAAGGAGATTCAAAGAATAGACTTGGGTGGAAGGTCGGAACAATTATTTCTCTCATTAAAGGTACAGATGGTCAACAACGAGTAGCTAAGGTGAAAGTTGGTAATTGCGAATATACAAGATCTATTGGGCATCTTTACCCTCTTGAAATGGACAGTAATGATAACCATAATTCATACGTAACTGAACCAATACCAGAAGAAAGTACAATACAGGCTGGTAACCAATATTCTACAGTATCCAACCTACCGTTTGATGTGGACTCTACTCATGAACAAGACCCTAAAAACAAGGACACTACGGAGACAAATGATAACCTTATAACAGAAACAACAACCTCCAAAAACCTCAACGCAGCATCATTGCAGGAAATGCAACTTAACTACAATAATAATGACGATTATAACCTTAACCACTCAAAGCCTAGACGAGAAGCTGCGGTAAAGGCTCTTCAAAGGATAAAGGAGTGGACTCAAAACTTTTTAATTCAACTGTAATTCCCGCCGGCGGGAGTGTCGCGACGTTTGTCGCGATATATCAAATAACCATGGCAACACTTAATTTCAAGTAAGTAATTTCTTGTTATCTATGGTAATCTAATATGACAGTTGTGTTGTGTTGTTCAAAAGTATTGAATATTATAGTTTATAAAGTGAATAGTATCTTGAAGACAGCTCCTTCAAATTCGTAAGTTGTATTGAATAAAAGGGTTTAGAAATTGCAACGATATAAGTAATGAATTGAGAGAACAGGTTGAAGTTTAATCGGATAGGCCAACTTCATATATTCGTTTTGTTGATAGACACTTAAGATGGGATATAATGCTTCAAGGACAGCCTTGTAGCATTGTGTCTTGACTGCAGATTGGTGTGGGATCACGGGATCCAAATTGAGGGCAGTCAAATCATCATGTGGATATCTTCGGTAAACGCTGCCGTCGTTGGCTTGTTAGCTTGTGGTTAGGGAGTAGCTAAGAGAGTCCGTGGCCCAGAAAGGACGTTGGTGTCTTCCCTAGGATCCGATATGGGTTGACACAAATGTGAGCGGGTTGATACTGGAGAATATGAGTGTGTTATGCTCTCTAGTATCTCGTATGTGGGATACCAAGGAATTTGTTATTCTGTATCTGCTGTTGTTGTTATCCTGCTCACATAGGCTTCGGTGATGTGTAAGTCCTCCCTGATGTTCATATGATATCTGTTCTCATCAGGCCGCGATGACGTGTAAGTCCTGACCTGTGTTTTTAGATATTACAATTGATAAACATTTCTAAGCCCTTTCCTCCTATGTACGGAGACGTTGCCAGAGGCAGCGTCTCCTTGTAAATTATCTTTTCAGGTGAATCCTATTACAAGATACTCAAAGTTAATGCATCAAGACAATGATGATGACGATCCCACTAAACAAAACATATTCATCCATGACATATTGATACAATTTGGTAAGTAAGCTTGCATTAATTCATCAGCCTAAGCACCAAAGGAGAATAACACACCTTAATTGGGAAATTCAATAACTGCAATAACATCCTCGCGACACCTGTATAGGTATCAGGCAATCGTAGTTCTTGCTATAGACTGCACTCGCCAGCCCGTCTGCCAGCGACTAATACCAGTTACGAGATAATTTTTACTAAAGTTGGAAAAGATGATTCCTGCTTAGAGAAAAAGGTCGTAGCGCGTTACTTATTATAAGTTTTGACAAGCAATATTGTGAACTTGTGATCCTAAGTTAAAATATATACTACTTTTAGGTGGGAGACGCTGAAAACGTGACCGATTATGCCAGAAACTGTCTACATCAACTAGGGCTTATATCGCGAGCCAACTTCTTTTAAGTACAACGGGACAAATCAAAAGGTGTAAAAATATTACACACACACACACACACACACAAATCACGCCTATATCCCTGGCGGGGTAGGCAGAGCGTGAACAACCGTAAAATTACGGTCGTTATCGCCACATCTGACAAATGTTTGAGGGTCGTTGCAGATGAGTCGTGTATCACTATAGTGACAGGTTGTCAGCCTGTCGCCAAAAATTGCTATACACATGAAACCCTCGAGTCCCTTAGTCGGCTTTTACGACACCCATGAGAGAGAAATGGGGTGATGCTATTGTCGCGACGTTTGTCGCGATGTATCAAATAACCATGGCAACACTTAATTTCAAGTAAGTAATTTCTTGTTATCTAAGGTAATCTAATATGACAGTTGTGTTGTGTTGTTCAAAAGTATTGAATATTATAGTTTATAAAGTGAATAGTATCTTGAAGACAGCTCCTTCAAATTCGTAAGTTGTATTGAATAAAAGGGTTTAGAAATTGCAACGATATAAGTAATGAATTGAGAGAACAGGTTGAAGTTTAATCGGATAGGCCAACTTCATATATTCGTTTTGTTGATAGACACTTAAGATGGGATATAATGCTTCAAGGACAGCCTTGTAGCATTGTGCCTTGACTGCAGATTGGTGTGGGATCACGGGATCCAAATTGAGGGCAGTCAAATCATCATGTGGATATCTTCGGTAAACGCTGCCGTCGTTGGCTTGTTAGCTTGTGGTTAGAGAGTAGCTAAGAGAGTCCGTGGCCCAGAAAGGACGTTGGTGTCTTCCCTAGGATCCGATATGGGTTGACACAAATGTGAGCAGGTTGATACTGGAGAATATGAGTGTGTTATGCTCTCTAGTATCTCGTATGTGGGATACCAAGGAATTTGTTATTCTGTATCTGCTTGTTGTTGTTATCCTGCTCACATAGGCGTCGGTGATGTGTAAGTCCTCCCTGATGTTCATATGATATCTGTTCTCATCAGGCCGCGGTGACGTGTAAGTCCTGACCTGTGTTTTTAGATATTACAATTGATAAACATTTCTAAGCCCTTTCCTCCTATGTACGGAGACGTTGCCAGAGGCAGCGTCTCCTTGTAAATTATCTTTTCAGGCGAATCCTATTACAAGATACTCAAAGTTAATGCATCAAGACAATGATGATGACGATCCCACTAAACAAAACATATTCATCCATGGCATATTGATACAATTTGGTAAGTAAGCTTGCATTAAATCATCAGCCTAAGCACCAAGGGAGAATAACACACCTTAATTGGGAAATTCAATAACTGCAATAACATCCTCACGACAGCTATTCTAAGCCGGCATCACACGGCATAAAAATATTAGCTGCAAATATTTTAAGGGGTGAATCAGCCCGTGAAACTGAATAACTATATGAGAAAATTTTTTGGACCTCCCAAACAAATTGACTTTGTCTGTTGGTAATCTTGTATGTGAGGTCCAAATTTTTTTTCATATTTCGACCTATGTTTCTTGGGGAAAGTTGTTCAGTTTCATGTGCTAGTTCACTCCTTAAAATATATGCAGCTATTTTTTTTACACCTGTATACAAACCTTCAGGCGTGTGTTCTAGACGTAAAACTGTTCAACTTTTCCTGCACATATTTTTTTTCGGATTGTTCAGTTTTAGGCTTGGAACACGCCCCAGCAAAATTTCTGAAATAGTGATTTCTAAAATCTTGCGCTGAAGTCCGCAACGAATAGTCTTACCACTCGAAACTAATACTAGATTTTATTATGTCAAGGGTTTATGGGATTTTATTGGCGTGTGTGTGTGTGTGAATGGATTTGTATAGCAAAACATGTATGGGGGCACAGTTAGCAGCAGACTTCCGCTACTAGAGTTTATCTTTTGATTTTCCGTATGCGAAAAACTGCAACTGATTGTGCTCGTATCACACTTTCTACTAAACTTATCCATTCACGTATACCTTAATAAATCCACTCATACCCCCAAAAAAAATAGTAGTACTAGTCGAAATTGTGATAAAAAAATAGTAATATTAGTCGTATCCCACTTCCTGCTAGTTGATGTGAATTGTATTCTTCCTGTTAGTGTATGTGAATTGATTAGCGTATGAGTGAATGGATAGGAGTAGTTTTAATCGGATAAGCACTATATCATCTCATTTCCGAATGCGATAATTAGAAAATAGAACCCTGACACTTGTATAATCCAAACTCACCGTATAATTATATATATTGTAGACGCCCGGCCGCCCCGTGTCAGGGGTCGTTTATAGTCTAGTATTCCGCCCCGTGGTTCTCCCTATTTCCCCGTGGTGGAAGCGATATGTTAGAAGCAGGCTACTGGCGTACGTGGAGCTTTTGAAACACTAAAAGACGAAGCTATTTAACGCTAGTTTAGGTGTTTGATAAATGTGTGTTGCCCAACCTTACATGTTATGGTGCTCAAGCGTCTATACGCTGACGAAGGAAACCACGCATACAATTAAAGCTTGGCGTCACGCTTCAGGAACGGGTTCATAATGAAAACAGACGCCGAACCAGTCGTCAATGTCGGAAAACGAATCAAAAGACTGAAGTGGGCTTGGGCGGAATACTAGCCTCGTCGGCAAGTGGACGGTGGACCAAGGCAGTAATGGAGTGGCGACCAAAGAGTATTAAACGTCTAGTAAGCCAGTACAGTTTACAGGCTTTAAACAGTGGCTGCGGGTGGCACATAAAAGAGAAGCTGTTGGTTAATGAGGGCTGACTTAGACTATAGACTACTATAACTTCTTTTCGTGTGGGACTCCGAAACGTCCAACTACCCGATGATTCCTGGAGAGCAGCTACGATGAATCAACTGGCTCTAAGGTCACGTACACAAAATAGATCGAGACCGAGATCGAGAGGGCACTCTACAGAAAAAATAGCGCGTTTGCATACAATGCGCCATTTTTTTTATAAAGCGTCGCCTTGCTCAATTTCGTGGACGCATCCTTATTGTAGAGGCTAATAGACGTGCAGACAACTCACTCGTAAGGCATTCATGTTTCAAATTCACATGCAAGCAGGATTAAGACTTGGCTCTCCTAGTCGACCATGCAGGCAGGTAGCCAAAATGCTGTAATTGCTTGGTTTTCTTCCGATAAACCTGCCGACGCCAAAATATAGCAGAATATTGGAATTTGCTCAAGAGCAAAAAGCAAATTAACTAGATGGAAGTGAAACTAATGTTATGTATTACAGTGAAATGAAAAATACAGATAGAAATGAGAGCACAAGATGAAAGAAATCATTAAAAATCTTACAGGGGTTTACTTTTAAAGTAGTAAAGAAATGCAAACTCTTAGGGATATCTTTGGTCTAGCACTGATTTGTGTATATTATTAAAAATAGGTGGAAATATATCACAGATGTTTCACACAACCTTAAAAGTTGAACAAAATATAGTCATTGATAAAACAGCATTTCATTCACCTTATTTCTGTTCATTTGAGTATAACCATATCATAGAACAATTAATAATTTGAAAAGTAATATTGCACTATAATAATTGGTCTATAATTGGTTTACCCTAAATAAACAATTTCAAAAATATGGTGTTAATAGTCTGTTCAATTACCATCAATACTTGAACACACATTTCCTGTAAAAGATAGTCTATTTGTGTGTGCATTTTTAAGCTCAGCCTACTTGTTCACTTTCACTAAATAGTTTTTTAGTCCCATATGAAGACATCCTAATGAAATCTGATAGAAAATGTCCATAGTAATACTGATAGTCCTGAATTGGTATTCATCACAACACAGATTTTTAACACAATAAAGTTCAAAGTTCAAACACATAATTTTATTAATAATCATCATATTATCATTACATCGGTGGTCAATATAGTTTTATCGTCGGTCCCTATAAGATCTGTGGGATTCACGTTCACGACTACGGCCGCGAGAGCGCTCTGACGTGCGCCAAAGAAACTCATCTACAGACCGTTCATATGATCTTTTATCATAAACAAGCACTGAACGCGGATAATCAGCCAAATCATAGTAGCGCGGCGGCGGAGGCGGAGGGGGCGGCGGCAGGCCGTCGTAGGGCGACAGCGCGCCACTGAAGCCAGGAGGCGGGACGTATGGCAGCGGTGGCAACTGGTGATGCATGGAGCGCATGTACTCTGCCACATAGGCCTCAGCTGCAGCTGATCCACTGCTGCTGTATCCTTCTCGGCTGCGATTGAACCAGGATGGCAAATGGTCCCGCATGTACGGGGAAGGTGACCTTCTCTTGTAAGAGCTGGATGACCCTCTGTTCCTAGGCGGCATGAATACTTTCCGCCTGCCAGTTCTTGCTGATACAGGGAGCCTGTTTCTGAAATTTGAGCCTCTGGAAGCCATTGGAGCTCTGTAAGTTCTATAGTTACCACCACTCTTTTGGTAAGCTTTCTTAGAAGATTCTTTAGATTTTCTAAGTATCGGAGTCATTTCAATGCCTTCATCTTCAGGAAACAGTCTGCACAACTCTTCTGCAACCTTAGGTTCAATTTCTTGTCCATCTCTACCAATTTTCACGGGTTTGCCTTCATTCCAGGGATTATACAAATGTAGGGTGCTACTAAATGGCAACTCCTTGCGGCATATCCAATCCACTTTGAAAACACCGTCTAGAACTTTTGCAGAGAGGCCGGGCGGCAGCACCCAGGATATCGGCGGCACATCACGCCGCGACTCACTGCTCAGCCGAGCAAACCCAGCAAATTTACCACTTTCTTTTACTGAAAATATCAACAGAACATTTCTGGACTCTCTGTAGGCCTGATTTAAATTTGCTTCGTTTTGGGGTAGCGTAGACCACACACCTTTGGCTTTTGATAGCGTGATATTTTCTGCATTATTTGATTTTATAAGGAAAAACCTTGTGTCTCTGAATAAGTAATTTAATTTAGTCATGTAATCGTATGTTTTGGTCTTGTTGGTGGTACTTGTTACGCATCTTCGTTTGTTTTGTACGGGCGAGCGGCTGGCGGACTTAGCACGCTTGCGGTTTGTGCGTTTGTCTTTGGACTTGCTGCTCGCCGAGCTGATGCTTGGGGTGCTCGAATCACTCGACGATGAGCTAGACACTTCGCTTCGGGTGTCGTAATCCTTTCCTTCTTCCAACTGTTTTAGTTCTTCACCTATTTCAGCTTCTACTTCGCCAACTCCGAGATTTACGGCGTCAGTGTTGTTAGAAGCCTCCATTTTCAGTGCAACAATCCGCTCATGTAAACAAGTATATTACCATTTCCTGGGCGTCTCACAACGAATATAGTTATAGATTATATAAATTGGAACTTGTTAATTGTAATGTACAGTTATTTATATCATAATTCTAAGATTAATTTGATTATATTGAAAAAATAATCCTAAAAACGCTTAGCAACTCACTCACTTACTTATGACAAACCATAGAGCTGGAGCAGCGCTATAGTTTTTGTTTCACTAACTTCAAGGCTGGGGAAATAAAAAATATACAGCCAAGTTTGAAAGGTAATAATAGAACATGTATAGGTCCTAACCGGAAGTATCGCTTGTCAGCTGATTTTAATTTCTGAATGTTGGCAGTAATAAAACTGAAAAAGCCGCCTAATGTACTTTACGTACTCTCTCGTGAGTAGAAAATGATTACAACTTTTGTAATCTCCTAAATGGGGCTTCATTTCGTTTGAAAATAGTATCTGTGCTAATAAAAGTGTCTAAACTCGTCAAAAATGCATTCTGTGCAAAAGTTTTTAGACAATTTGCCTAAAACTTTACCTAAACTGCCGAAATGGCAGAGTTCGAGCGATACTAATAAAGCAAACGGCGAATTACCCAGTGAAGGAAAGCAAACAAACATCTTCTTATACTGTAGTTACTACAGTTATTATTCTCAAAAGGTACGTAACCAGTTGTATTTTTCTATTTACTATAAAAAAAGACGTATAAAACCACATAAAACTATCACCAAAATAAACAGACCTACAGGTAGGTACTTACTTATACTACGTACTTACCTACTTATTCTAAATAACTATTTATTTTATATAAATATATTTTTTTCCAGGTGTTGATGGCCCTGTACGAAAAGAATGTCATATTTGAACCTATTTATGTGGACATAATAAAAGGAGAGCAGTATTCATCATGGTTTTTGGATTTGAATCCTCGAGGAGAAATCCCAGTGCTGAAAGCTAATAATCAAATAATTCCTGATTCTACTAGGATTTTAGATTATCTGGAGTCATACCTTGATCCAGGTCTATTCTATACCTAACTACGTAGTTAAAAAGTTGCAGCATTTCAATTTTGTTTTTCTTATTTTGTTTGTATGTAAATTATATACCTTAGTGTCATCATTGGCCTCGTGCGTCTGTGAATAAAGAATTATTTGATTTGAAAGTTGCAATGACTGTATAGTAATTTGTTGTTCATAAGAGTTTTGCATAACACATTTTTTATAACATTTGCAGAACTACCACCTCTTGTTAATGTAACAGCTGACAGCAAGGTGGTTGCAAAAATAAACAGGTACCGGGAAATTTTTGAAGCACTACCATCAGGAGTAATCACTTTGGGTTCTTTCTTCCAACCTCAGCTTTGTGGCTCACCAAAATTGCCCTTTATTTTGCCAGTTAGAGAGCTCTTGAAATGTAAGTCAATTTATTTGAAACGACTCTCAAATGTTTGTCTAACGTGGCGATAACGACTGTGATTACAGTCGTTAATGCTCTGCCTACCCCGCGAGGGGTAAAGGCGTGATTTGTGTGTGTGTGACATGTAAGTCTTTATAAGTTTTATATTGTCTTACCTACTAAAAATCCTTGTGATAATTCCTTGAACTTTCTGTGGTAACTTATCTTGTCCATTATCATAATCACCTTATCGCATAAATGAAATGTAAACAACACATGTTTTCAGCTGCTGATTTGAGTAATTCAAACAATCTGCGGAAACTGGCTGAAGAAAACCCCAAGGCTAAAGACATTTTACTGTACAAGGCAGAGATACAAGAGAGGAAACATGAAATACTTACAAACGAAGAAGAGTACACAAAAATTTTGAATATAGTGGATCAAGTTCTGACAGAAGTTGAAGCAGAATTAAAGGAACAAAATGAAGGTACAATTAAATACAGTAAAATGAAAATAAAACTGTTTTGGGTAAGCATTAAAATAATTGTTGAAAATTTCAGGAAACTGGCTCTGCTGCGAAAGTTTTACTATAGCTGACATCAACTTGGCAGTTCTATTGCAGAGGCTGTGGGAACTTGGTTTTGAGAATAGATTTTGGGCCAAAGGCAAGAGGCCGCATGTAGAGCAATACTATGAGCGCGTCAAACAGCGTGATTCGTTCAAAAAGGCAATGCCAACTCTTGCATTCCATATTAAAATGATAGTCATGTCCCAACCACCTGCATATTTGGGAGCGGCAGGTGCTGCTTCAGTTGGAGTTGTGGTAGCTATGGTTTACATCTTAAAAAAACTAATCCGCTAAATAAGATGTACATATTAGCAGTCGACAATTCGCGTTATTAATAAGTATGTCATTTTCTTGGTTATTGGTTGATTACATTATAATTTGGATATATCAAAAGGTGCAAAATATAAATTCAGTAGATAGGTATTTTTAGAATTAAACTGATGATGACAGTATTAGAATTGATTTTGCTTTATTGTTTACAAAGTACAAAATATGTGTAATAATAAGTTATTTATTTAGATAAAGTATTAGTGCATCAATTTATTAATTGCATTTTGTTGGACTATCTGTCTGAATATGGTTTAAATCCTTTTATTTTAACAAGTGATCTGAAGGACATTTATTTAAACATCTAAACACTAAATAAGTAAATAAATAAAACATTAAACTCAACAAAATTAAACTATAAAAATGACAAACAAAATAATAAAAAATACTAACACAATACATTACATAGTGACCAATGTTTTAGCCTCTAATATATAGTTGCTGTTAATAATAGATACATATTTTAGGTACAAAAGTATAAAAAGTAATTTACTGCTTGTAATTGACTAAGATAATAAATAACATTGAACATGAGAGCAATGTTGTGATAATAATAAATATGGAATTAATATTTATTAAGTATTAGTTATGAAATTTTAAAATCCCCTTACAATGCCCATTACCCTAAATTATTACTGAAAAATAAATTCTTGTTTAACATGTGGAAAATTATACGGTAATAATTATAAAGTTCCAATGGCTTGGTATATAAAATATGAATTGTTTGAATAGAGTAAAGAACTTAAGTGAGTAAGTTAACTTAAACTAGTTATTCAGACAGTATTATGATCTTGCCACTTAAAACAAATGTGCTAGTGCTACTGATAGATTAATTAGGAAATCATGTGATGATATAAGAATAATAAGTGATGAAATTGAATATTCAGTAAATATGAATGCTACAAACTAATATCAACGCCACCCAATTAGAGATGTTTTCAAGAACTTAAATGTATTAACCCAAAAAGAAACAAATGCATGTGTAAATAGTTAGCACCACACCATTTTTCTAAACTAACGAAAACTCACTTATTATTATTAAGTACATTATTTTAAATTATTATCTAGTATCCTCAGGCGCAGCATCTGCAGTCTCTTCCTTCCTATTGATAGGCATTCCCATGAAATGCTTTCCATTTGTAGTACTCAATCTTTTCTTGAAAGGTGGTGTAGTAATCACTGGCTTTTCTTTATTGTATTTGAAAATTCCTTCACCAGGTAAATTCGGTAAAATACTTGGTAATGTATACCAAACTCTGTATGTCACAAACCATGTGAATATTGCAATCACACCACTGACAAATTTTTCAACCATTATGTGATAATACAAAATTGTTGAAACTAGCATCACATCCCACAACAATTGCAGTAGAGTCATAGAAATCAATAGACCTCTTACATATGGTGTGTAATTTTCATATGATGTTTTGAGAATGTTTAGCTCTTCGGTGCTTATATTTTTAAGAGGATTTGTGCTTGGAGATCGATCATCCATACTACGAGTGTATCTTTCATCTCTAATATGATCTTTTATTCTTTCCCAACCATTTATTGCTCGTGCTTCTTCAATCATAACCAAACTTGAGTATATAAGGATGAAACAGTGTCCTGATAAATCAAAGCCATTCCAAAAGTGGCCATTTTTAAGGCAAGAAATTTTGTCATCATAGACTCTTGAGTTGCATCGTCCATATTTGGATTCAATCACATTAAACATAGAAGTCCAGATATACCAGAAAGCAGTCGCAACTAGTAATCTTGTTAAATGCGCCGTAGCGATAAGACGCCTTTTCCCGCAACAAGTAGTGTAGGAGGTCAGCAAAACATACGGAACTGTTAAAAACAAAGTCCAGAACCATCCAATCTTCACGAAATATTGGTTGAATATATTATCACTTCTGGAGAAGTAAGATTTGGGGAAGGTAATTACATCGGCTATTAGAGAGAGTAGAAAGAGAGCTCCTAAATACACTGCTATTTTTAAATTTGTATCGAAGAATAGAACTTTCTTACAAATGTGCACTATCATTAGAACAAAAACTTCTAAGATCGATGCTGCTTCTCGGATAGGTTTGGTACCTTTCGTTTCCGTCGCATCTTTTGGGTCTTTATAATTCATTCGCGCACCTTTAAAACTGTTGCCTCTACTTGTCATGATTTTTACAAAACCATTTATTTCGTCTCGTGCCGTGCTTTCCACTTGGTTATTATTATTATTTTTATTCTGGCGTCACATCTCATCCACTTGGTTTCACTTTTTTGGCTTTCTGTGACATATCGCGAATTCGTGACACTGACAGGATAGAGTTCCGCATTCATTAGGTACCTACGTCGTCACACCGCAATGCAACCAACCTTATCTTACAAGACATTTCTGCCTTCTAGAGGTTCCTTCAAATTCACAACGAAAGAAAAGTATAATTTTTGTCTATGTTCAATTTTATGAATGAGTGAATGAATGAATGACAATGGCGTTTTTCTCTATGGCCTCTATGCTTAAGCTTTTGGTTGGATTGGAAGGCGTCGTTGCGGTTTTTCGTGAATATTTTGCCACCAAGCTAAGAATTTTTTCCCTCCTTTTTGTTAGGTATTTACAATTCCTGTGGTTTTTGCTATATTTACGAGATCTCAGTGCATTTTCTGATTTACTTGCGTACTAAATACCAGTATGAGAAAAATCTCGAAATCCCGTGCTGACGATGCCGACGATGTGGTATCGTCCACCAATGGTTCAGTAAACGAAGACCATGCTGATACGAGTAAGCATTCCGATGAAGAGGAAGACAAGAACAATGATTCAGATTACGCAGCGAATGATGATGATAAGGACGATGATGCTCCATTGAACTCCTCCAAAAAGTCCAAAGGGAAAGGTAAAGGCCGGCCGAAGAAAAAGTCTAAAAAGGCTGAGAAGGAAAAGCCGAATGAAGAAGAAAGCCAAGAAGAAGAAGCTGAGTATGAGGTTTGTTTGATACATATTGTTAGTAAACAAGGCTTGTTAGGCTACGCATTAGATCAGACAGAGATAGCTATGATCTAGATGCCGCCGGCTTTAGAAGCTACCAAACACTAACGGAATTCGCAAAGTACAATAAGTGGCAGCTCAGTATCTTTTTTACACCTTGTTCTCGTTTTCGTGACTTTCGTGGCCAACTGGCCAACTGGCAATTGCCAAGCCAAGTTGAAGTCAATAAAATATATACTGGCTAGAGATTCCCAACCCTGGAGGTCTCTATGAGACTGGTCAAATATTTTTAAATTTTAGTTGATTTTTACTATTCATAGTGTTTCTTTCTTAATCAGCTGCATCTACATGTCTGCATGTCCACACCCAACAGCAGCCTGGCAGGGTGGTGTGCCCCTGATGCTGCTCGGCCAGTGTAGACTCAGCTACTGACTCGATTTATTCCAATAATAATATTGGATGATATGATATATCTTGCATTTCAAATTTCATAATTTTAGTTACTCTTTTCTATAACTATAACTCAAGGGATTGAAAATTGCTTAAAGGTGGAGAAGATTATAGACTCAAAGAAGATTAAGGGGCGCCTGCACTACCTAATCCGCTGGAAGGGGTACTCAGCAGACACAGACTCCTGGGAGCCAGAAAACACACTGTCATGCCAAGATCTGATCAACAAGTTCAATGAAGAGGTATATACACCTGACTGCTTCAGAAGAGTTTTGTGTTTGAGAGCATGATTTTAAGCTTATGCCTGTATTAGGGCTTGCAAATATTCGAAAATTTCACTATTCGAATATTCGATTTTTTTTTCGGGATTATTCGAATTATTCGAATAATATTCGAATATTTCGAAAAGACGAAAAAGCTTGTTATTTAAATAGAAATTTGCTTTATTTTCACGAAAAATATGCTTAACAATGAATAGGAGACTATCATCTATAGTTTTGAGTATTTAAAATCTAAAATAAACTCTTAAACTTTCATAATAACACAAAAACAAATATAAAACATTAAATCAATAATAATTATGACAGCAGTGAAATCAAACATCGGAAATTCGAAATAAACATCAAACCAAAAGAAATATCAAGAGGCTGATAGATAAAAGATATAATTTTTTAATGAAATGAAAAAAAAAAGCAATAAGATGCGACTTATTTAATAAGAATTTCATCATTTAATTACCATTTTAGTGATTAGATTTCAAATCACTGTTACCAGAATTGTCATCTCTTATCTATCAGTTTCTTGATATTACTTTTAGTTTGATGGTTATTTCAAATTTTTGATGTTTGATTTCACTGCTGTCACAATTATTATTGATTTTATGTTTTTATTTGTTTTTGCGTAATAGCAAAACAAAATCAAATTTAAAAACGAAACAAAATATCCATAATAAAAATCTGGCACGAGAGGTCAAGTTAACTGGTCAACATTATGTTGTTTGTATGACGACCATCCTAACTTGAGCTCATCCGCGCACCAGTTTTGATAAAATATGTATGTGCATTATGCAGTTCATATTCATTGTTTCTATTATAACTAGCATTATAGTTTCATATTAAAAAAACAGTAGCATAAAAACATTATAGCATTTATAGCTAAATAGACGACAAACAAGTTTCTTAATTTGAGGTTAGGTTAGAATCCGTGAATGAAAAGAAAAAGTCAGTAAATTATAGTTTAAGGTTTGTAAAATTGTGTTACTTACACTAAAAGCATAAAGCAGCAAGCGAGGTGCGAACTTTGGCAGGAAAAGGTAACCCTACCAGCTCCTTTCGTCCCTATCGCTGAAAGCTTGCCGCCTGGTCATGGATTACCTTGGCCAGTTTGGAAGTCCCTGAATAGACTTCGGACCCAAACTGGCCGGAGCAAGGAAAACATGGCCAAGTGGGGCTTCTTGGAGGGTGCCGACGTAAGCTGTTTGTGTGGTGCAGTCCAAACGATGCACCACCTAATATCGTGTCCGGCGTGCCCCAACACCTGCACAAAGGACGACCTTATGACAGCGTCTGCCAGCGCTGTTAATGTGGCCAAGTTCTGGGCTACGACGGTGTAGTGTCTGCCATCGACACGCTAAGAAGAATAAAGCAGCAGCAGTACAGCATACGTTTATTTTCTAAATAGTGAAATGACACCGTAAAAAACACTGAAACACTCACAAACTCAACAAAATTTTGTTACCGCGCGAAGAAAGTAATTTTTTTTTTTTACGGAGACATTTGCCGTTAAGGAGCGGCAAGGGTGTTGATACCATGCCGCTTAGTTTTGTAAATAATTACAGATTTATGATTATGGTCGAATATTCGAATTTTCCCAATTTGTTTTCGAATATTCGATCTGGTTTACTATTCGAATTATTCGAATATTCGAATATTCGAATGCAAGCCCTAGCCTGTATGTATCTATGGTGTGGTGCAAGGAAATACACATACACACAAACCACGCATATATCTATGGCGGGGTAGGCAGAGCATTAACAACCATAAAATTACGGTCTTTATCACCACATCTGACAATATTTGAGGGTCATTCCGGATAAGTCATGTATCTATCTCTATAGTGACAGGTTGTCTGCCTGTCGCCTAAAATTGCAATACACATGAAACCCTCAAGTCTCTTAGTTGGCTTCTACACCCATGAGAAAGAAATGGGGTGATGCTATTCTAAGCCGGCATCACACGGCAATAACCCTTTAATTATGCTCCCAATTTTTTATTAATTGTTTAAAAAGTGTATCACCCTCCGCTAATTTGACCTTATCTTAAGAGTCACTACACCTTGTGTATGTATGAAGTTGCAGTCAACAGCTGGTTTAAATAAACTGCAGAATTTAATTTGCTTTTTATCAGCATTTTTAATTACTCTTTCTCATATTGTACATTGGGTGGGACATACAGCTTTTTTATTCAAGGCAATTTTTATTTTAGAAGGAGAATTCTAAAGAAAAGGGTGGAGCTAAGGGCAAGAAAGCAAATAAACGAAAATCCAGCAGCAAGAAAGAGTCCAAATCACCTGCAAAGAAAGCCAAAAATGAATGGGACAGTGAGAAGGCAGACGAAAATGCTGAATATGAGGTAAGTTACTGCTACTGCTGTTACTACATTCTAACAAGTCCTTAGATGCGTACACTCCGGCCAAGCAGGCTCAGGCGCTCACCTCCGCGCGCGGCATGCGGCGGAATGCGCAGTCGGTGTGAAGTTTTTCGCCCGAGCTTGGGAATTTTAGCATGCGCTGCTCAGACGAAACACGTCCACACAGACCGCGCAATGAGCATCTGAGGCTGCTCGGCCGGTGTGTACACACTTTTTTCACATATTTAAAATTGTGGTTTTTTTAACTTAATTTAATGGTAATTTAATTTGTCTCCACAGTGTTATACTTTTACAACTACTTTTGATTGATACCTAATGTTAAAAATGATTACTAATTTGAATTTTTAGTTTTAACAGTACAATCCTAATTAATTTAAAGTTGCCCGTGAAATAAATAAATAGATTTTGCACTGAAATGTTTCAGGTTGAACGAATTCTGGAGGTGCACCACAAGAAGAATGGCAAGAGAGAGTTCCTCATCCACTGGAAGGGCTGGTCTAACAAGTTCGACTCCTGGGAGCCCGAGAGCAATCTCAACTGCTCAGATCTCATAAAAAAGTTCATGGAAAAGGTATACAAGACTACTTCATTTGTTTATCGTCTTGTACCACCATATCTTTGCCATTAATTAAAAGTCGGCAGGAAGTCCACCTATTGCAGTAGGTGTGTCTCCATCGGGCGAGCAGCCTCAGATGCTAAAGGCCGCGCGCGGCATTGCGCGTGCCGCGGTCGGTGTGGACGTGTTTCGCGTGACGTAGCGCATGCTCAATTGCTCATGCTCGGGCGAAACACGTCCACACCGGCCGCGGCTTGTGCCGCATGCCGCGCGCCGCGGTGAGCATCTGAGGCTGTTCGCCCGATGGAGACGCACCTATTGGTGCAAAGTGGATCACGCAAAACGCAAAAACCTATTGTCGAAATAGATTTTGAAAATAGTGAAATATGAAAAAACATTATACAATATAGGATATAGTCGAGTACAACTAAGTCAATTTTGTACCGCTGTTTTTATGCCGTCACGCGCAATTAACACCTGTACTGTTATAAAAAGTATTTATAAAATACACAGTTATGCCTACGGAGCATGTAGTTCAAAGGAAGACAGTTCTTTTGGTAACAGCTTGTATACGAACAACTGTTGTGCAGGTGGACGCTGCCAAGACGTCGGACGCGCGCAACCTGCGCGTGGCGCCCGAGACCACCAACCGCTTCACGCTGCAAGCGCCCTCCTCCGGCCGCCGCCTCAGCAAGCGCCGGGGGCAGCGCCAGAGGTAAGCCACATACCAGATATACTACAGTTATATGTTATCTCTTATAATCAATACCGGGCGAGCAGCGTCAGATGCTCACCGTCAGGCGCGGCATGCGGTTAATGAAGTGTTACGCCTGAGCAGCGCATACTCAATTGCTCATGTTCAAGCGAAAAACGTCCACACCGACCGCGCATTCTTTCAGATATATCCAGCCACTACCCAGCAATGGCTTGGGTGTAAACTGCCAAGTATTTAGGTGCGTACATGCCTATTGGGCACTGTGAGAAAACCATAACGTCGAAAACCATTGCGCCACATGCCGCGCGACGCTGTGAGCCCCAAAGACTGCTCGGCCGTGGAGACGCACCTAATGATGACTACGCGCAGTACTTACTGTACGCTTTTTATTACTTACTTCTTTACAACCGATATAAATTACCCTGAATAATCCTACAGCGCATACGACTTTGTATGTGCTGCTACTGCAGCCTATTGTAAGGTGGGAGTATGCCAGATTTAAGTTATTAATTCATCTTTCTCTTTTTTTACAGAGTTCGCTACGATGACGCAGAATAAAAAAGCTTAATAAGGTTTTTATGTTATATTTCGACAATCACTGAATTTTCTTTGTACCAAAAGTTGCAATCTCTGCGGCCTTTTAGTCAGTGACATCTACTAAGTAAACATAAATTAAATTATAAGAAAACTTTTTTTTTTAGAAATATTTCAATTTTTACATATAGTTATTACATTATATTTTGCAGAAGAAGGAGAACTTATATATTTTAAGAAAAAATAATAGATGTTTAATTATGTTTGCAATGTGTTAGGTATCAATAAGAATAGTTTCACATTTGTCATGAATTTTAACCCATATTATGTTACTTCTGTTTGGCAAGTATTCAGCAAAGTAACAGCTCTGAGGGTGGGTTTCTAAAGACTGTCAAGTCCACATCAGAAACCAGCAATCTATTGCATCTGTAGACTGAAATTTAGGCACCACTCACCACAGGTACTTGCTTCTTTCTGGAAACCAAAAATAATTATAAATCTCAGTAGTAAAACAAGTTTTTCAATATTGAAATATAAAGCAAAATTAAATGTATAAAGCATTATGTATTACGTTTCTACAGTATATTTTTTGGAATTCTGATAAGGGATCCATAAAAGAAATTCTGTACGCTAAAGCGAATTGAATTTTATATTGTGTAAATTAGTCAGATTTTGGTTTTATATTCGTAAAATAAGCACATTTGGGTAGCTTAAGGTTAAGTACAGTTTATATTCAATAATTTCTGGTTAAATAATGCATGCAATATTATAAGTAATGTACAACTAAACTAGTAGTAGCATTTATGTTTTCCTGTGATTTTGAGGATAAATTGATTCACATTGATGATAAAGACAAAAATTGTTCCTTCTGAGGCTCTTCAATATTGTCACATTACTGTGTCTTGTGAGCTCTATTTAGTACTTTTATGAAAGTATGTCTGTACTACTACAATTTGGTGTGACTTTATGTAATTGACATGCAAAATACAGTTTAAAAACAATAAATTAGCTTTTTTATTTGTTCCCCTTAATTTTACATTTATCTACGTCACATAATCTTGTGTTAAGCTTTAAGTAAGTGCTAATTGCGAAATATATCAGTGGCCAATGGCCATACATTAGAACTTGCTTGCTACCTAACCTACTCACAAAAGGTACTTTAAAATATATATGCCTAGTCAGCATTTATCTAATGAAGCGATGAGTGCCGAAGTACCAATGACGAAAGGCTTTTTCACCAGTTCACCTTTTTGGAAGTATGGGAGGCATTGGTCTCTATTTTTTTTTTGTTTCTTGGCTCTGAGGGGTGTATTTTGAACTATGATCAAAAGTTGTGATATTATTTGTGCAATTGATGGTGTTCTAGTTGTACATGGTGATGGGGGGTAAGGTTTGGCAGGGTGACGCAACGCTTACCATGCTACACCACCTTGCGTGAGCGTCAGGATGGCACATGTGTATACAGATTTTATGCAAGTGAACTTTTTATTGTGGGACACCGAATTTTGGTGTAGGGTTCCTAATGCTTGCTGTAGCGATTACTATACACCGACCAACCTGACGTCAGAAGCACCGGTGTATAACGATTTTAAAATTATAATCATAGTATTAGGCTGGTTTCAGAGCGGCGCGTCTCAGCAGCGCTGCTCGGGCGCGCGTCTGGGCAGCGAGCGCGTTCGCTGTGAAACGACATTCAGACGCGCGCGCTTCGTTGTGGTGTACGGTCGAGTGCGGAGAATCATTATGCCAGCAAACGTAATCACTATATTAGCTATATATACGTTACATGGAAGAGTGCAACAACGACGTCTAAAAAGATTGCAAGTCGACGCTACTGGCAATCGAAGGAGATCCGACCGCGGCGCGGCCGAGACGCGGCCCAAGACGCGTCACTATGAAACGCTACATACAATCTAGTGTAATGCGAGGCGCGCGCGGCTGGGCAGCGCTGCCGAGACGCGTCGCTCTGAAACCAGCCTTAAACGGCTCACCGGATCTTTCTGATTTTTTGCATGTTGGGCTAACAAATTCACGCCATTTTTTAGAATAAGAAGTTCTCCGCTACGTAGTCCAGTTCTCGAGATTCACGATGACAGAGGTTCTCTCCAGTACGCTACTTTCTTTTAACGGTGTCCCGTAAAATTCTGGTTTTTGTGTGACAAATTATCGTCAATTATTTTGCATACTGAAGGTCATGGATTTTCACATAGGCCATGCTGGGGAGAACCACACACATTTTTATAAGATATTTTTCATTACAATCTGTGTACCTACAGTCCTACGTGTGCCATGCTGACGCTTACCACCTTGCTAGAAACCTTGCCTCGTTTTCACCAGGGACAATGGGACACCCTCCACTGGTTACTTTGGTAGCATTTTCTTTTTAAATCCATGTGGTGTATTTGGCCACTAATGCTTGTAGCATAATCATTTCGGTACGATGACATTTTGCTACTTGAGCCATTCATGGATTGAATTTTGTAACATGTGGCATTTGGCCATTTTGACATTAGGATATGTAGCATTTCGCTACGAACACATTTTGCTGGGGAATCGCTACACTGGCATTAGTTTTTTATTGCAGTTAGTGTTAGTAACGAATAAATAATTCATCAAACTATATAATTACATATTTTTTATTTTGTCAATTCTTTGGAATAACCGGGTCGTTAGGCTGCCACTGGTCTCATTCACACGAGTCCTTCCAAGTCGGGGCGGGGCGGCGCGCCGAGCTTGAGGCTGAAGTCTGCGTGGGGCGAGGGCTCGGCGGGGCGGGGGCGGGGGCGGGGGGAGGCGCGGGGCGGCCGCGTGGCCAGCGGGAACACGCCGTCGGGCAGCTGCCGCCCGCACGCGCCGCAGTGAGACTCCATCTCGCAGTCCGCGTGGAAGGCGCGCCCGCAGTGCGCCGTCCTGGTGGTGGATAGGAACTTTGTGATAAACAGCAACGCAACTGAACGTATGCCTTGATTACAAGTGGAGAGTAGACAGCAGAGGTGGCGAATGCATATACCCTGCAGTGGGTGGATGAGGGCTGAGAATGATGATGATGAAAAAATCCAAGGTTGGGCTGACTCATTTTGAAGTGGCGGACAGACCATGTGTTACATACCTGATCTTAGGGCGCGCGTCGAGCCGGCCCCCGCAGCTGGCGCAGGCGCCCCTGACGGCGAGCCCCGCGGCCGCCACGCGCAGCGCCCGCGCGAGCGCCGCGTGCGCCTCCGCGCCGGCCACGCGCGCCGCCACCGCCCACATGCGCCGCTGCTGGCTCGCGCATTCTAGCAGCGTCAGCGCCACTCGCGGCGAGTTGCAGGTCTTGTCGATCTGAATATAAGGAATGGTTATATCCTGTGTGGTCAGCCTGGCCGAGCTCCGAGCCCTTATTTTTACTTTCAATCCAACCGTACTACTTTTTCTGCTAGGATGACTAATCCATTTATCTAGTGATAATATTGTTCGTGACATTCTAAAAGTATTCTTTGCAAAATCTACTTGGAAAAACATTTCGATTTATTTTTTTATTTTTGAGGACACCTGTAGGATACTGTGTAGTATAAAGGCCTGTATCCACTTTGATTAGTGCAAGTGTTAAGTAGGTTGCGTAGTAAGAAGAATAGAATCTATTATATTTTTATGCAAGTGAACTGCGAGTAGCCACTCATACACTTTACTAATCACCTGCACTCGCACTAATCAGAGAGAATACTATAGGCCTTGTCCTTGTCGCTCCTTTTATTATCCACAATGCTACTCTTATAGCACTTTGTGTGTGAGAAATATTACTTGCTTAACATGCTGTCACCCAGTTACCGCCATTTTAAAATTGCGCCGAGAAAAACTTTCAGGATGGACGCTTGATGTAGCTTTAAATCCTGTGTACAAAATTAATGATAGAGTCCGCGCCGCGAAAGAAATCCCGCGAAAAAAGTTTAAATGACCCATAAGTACGTCTGATTAAGGGTCATTGAAACGTTTTTCGCGGGACTTCTTTCGCGGCGCGGACTCTACTTACCAAATCAGTGATGGGCAGGTACGCCGCGGCGTCAAGCAGCAAGGAGGGCGGCGCTGCGGCGGCGCGGCGCAGCAACCGCGACCACATGTCGGCGGCAGCGCGCGGCGGCACGCTGGGCGCCACGCGCGACACCACGCGGCACGCGCGCTCAACTAGCCGCGCCTCAATCTCTAGGCGAAAATTATATTATGAACTTTCATATTATTATTTTATCCTTAAAAATAAGCAGTATTGTCTCAAATAAGTTACACAACCTTTCGACACACGGTGCTTTCGACGAAAGTTACTCTATAAAAATATTGGTCACCAAAGATACAGTAACGACATCAACGCCCAACGTGATGCTCTTAAAGTTAACTTTAATGAATAAATTATTACCTTCTCTTTGTTTTTAC
The DNA here is from genome assembly GCA_029255805.1 of Keiferia lycopersicella. NCBI lineage: Eukaryota > Metazoa > Arthropoda > Insecta > Lepidoptera > Gelechiidae > Keiferia > Keiferia lycopersicella. The sequence goes on from JARACZ010000010.1 coordinate 7,862,198, forward strand.
CCACCTTTATCACCCCTTTGTTGGGCAGATTCCACAAGGCGCAATATCGCGTCGAGCGCGCTGTCTAAGTCTCCCGTCGCCTCCAAGCATATCGGTTCCGCTTCCACCAGCCCCTTCTCCTTCACGATCGCTAACGCGTCCTCCGGCCTTAAAATCCCCGGATTCTTCGTTAAAAACTCCATCACTTCAGAGGGACTGTGGACGCAGAGATTTCGGAAATGCGCGGCCGCCGCGTCGCCTTTTAATCGCCCCGTATCGAGCAAATGTTCCGCGAATTTCAATGCGGGTTCGCCGCTAGTTTCACTTAGAACTTTAGCTATGGAATCTGGGAAATGATCGATCATAATAGCCGCCGTCGATACAGGCCGCAATTCTACTAGACGCGTCAGGAACGGTTCTAATATTCTTTTGCCGTCTTCCTTTTCTACTCGGCCTTGCAGGTAATCGAAGAACTCATTGACATCCGCGGTCGAAGGAGATTCTATTCGGAAGAATTCCTGTATAGCGTTTTCGTGATGGTTTAAAAGTGCGTCTATTTTCCATAGGACTCGCGGTCGACCGTCGGCTAGTTCTCTTGAGAACATGAGTTGTTCGTCGGTATGTTTGAGTTTGGTCAACACCGTCCTCCAAGCCCTGTCCGCGCGTTCGCCGAGGGTGACGGCTGCTATTTCCTGCGTTTGCTTGACGACTTCTTGGTCGGGTGGGAGAGCGCCCGTGCCCAATTGCCCAGCGATAAATTCCAGTATTTCTACCCGGTCAGATGATTCCTGAAAAAAAAAATTAGATTGCTCAGTAGTCTGAGAAATAATTTATTTGAGCCAATGCGGCTTAGCGTGTTCTTTGTGAGAGCGCAATAGAACAAAAGACTGACACAATAGAAAACAATTGTTTAGAGATAACATTCATCGGCTCAAATTATATTTTCTAAACTAGGTATATAGGTATATCGAAGTATACGTATCCGATACTTTTTTATGTCAATATCTTATTGTACTGGAATGCTGGATGAGAAAACTCAACTCAGTCTGAGCGGTATACTATATAGAGACCGGAGTCCTGCAGAAGTCGCCACGAAGATTGTTCCAAGTTTCTGTAAAACTGCCCCTAACTTCGAAAGAGTCCTGTTTTACTTGTATGGTCGCGTTTATACGTACTGGCAGGTCCTTGGTGAAGGTCACGAGGGCCCTGGCGACCCTCAGCCGGTTCTGCTTGCCGAGGGGTCCAGCGAAGGGCGGGTCGCGCGCGCTTTGCTCCAACAGCCTCGCGGCCGCCGCTGCGTCGTGTTCTACCATTATCCGTAGAGGCGACTTGCTCGCGTCGCCCGCCTAGAAAAAGAGTAATTATTTGGTTAGCCATTTTAAACATTGGTAGCAAGCTAGCAAAATAATTTTCTGGGGAGAAAAATTATAATTTGGGCAGCAATGTCGTGTGATGCCGGCTTAGAATAGCATCGCCCTATATCTATCCAGCGGGTGTCGCAAGAGGCGAACAATGGACTCTAGGGTTTTAGGCCCCGGTCTCGAATTTTGCGGGCAAAAATTTTTGTAGGGAGTGCGCCGCTCGTTGCCCGCTTCCGCGCCGCAAGCTAGAAAACCGGTCCATTTAAATGTATGCAAAAGATCCTGCCGTTGCCGCCCCTTAATAGTTACCCTTCGACCGTTATTGTTTGAATTTAGCCAATTTGACTTGTAACCAGTATTATTAATAGGTGGGTCTCCATTGAACGAGCAGCTGTAGATGCTCACTACCGCGCCCGAGCATGAGAATTTTAACATGCGCTGCTCAGGCGAAACACGTTTATCATTATCATAATTGATCACCCCGTTAGAGGCAGCACTCACATGTGCGGCCAGCAGCGTGAGCAGCGCGTCGTGGCGCGCGGCGTGCTGCGCGTGGTCGGGCAGCGCGCGGCCGCCCGCGCCGCGGCCAGCCAGCGCGTCCGCCGCCGCCAGCAGCAGCGCCGCGCCCGCGCACGCGCACGCCGCGCCCGGGTCCGCCGCGCGCCGCGCCGCGCACGACCCGTCCACGTACGCGATCAGCTCACGCATCGCGCCCGTTGAACCGCCTGCGGACAGTTGACAAAATCAGACAATTACTTAAAATACAAAATTTGTACGCTTAAAACTATTGCCCAAAAATAGTGCATACTCAAACTTAAAATTTATATTTGTTGCAAATTTTCAAAGTTTGAATTAATAAACAGTAAAATAATATAAAAGTAAGTGACGCCAGCGAAACTAGAGAGACATGACGTCATCTCTTCGTATTTTCATACAAAATATCGTTTTAAAAAGTAGCTCATTTGACCTGCCAATCATCATGCCCATTCTTGCCCATCACTACATAGATGGCGGTCGTTACTGAATCATGTCAGAGGCATAGTCAGAGGCCTGCAACTAGTAGAAGGCGGTTGAAAAACTGACACCAGGGTTCATCGGATCGTTGGAAGACTCAGTGTCTCACACGAATAAAGAGAGAGACGCCAATTTCAGACGACGGTAGCAGGCAGCTTATCGTATTGCCTACGTACGTTATGTTTTACTACCGGGCGGGGCGCACGCATAAGACTGCTTACCGATTAGTACACTTTCGTTGCCAGCATACGTAGCTCCGACATCTGCCTTGCTGCTTTCATAGCTAAAACTCCATTAGTATTTTCGATAGATTTTTTAAGAGCATAGGGATACGGTTCTAACGGATGCAAATAGTCTATACGAAATATGAGAAAGCAGGTTTTCAGTCATAAGAATCTAGAGATATTTTTTTAACTTTTGTGAAGCGTAGTATTTTATAGTCTTCATCGGCGGTTACCTAGCGCAGCAGCGATGGCGCCGACGCCGCGCCACAGTTTCCTCTCCCTCGTGAACACGCTGGCACGATGCGGGTCCAGCGACGTCAGCGGTAAAGACGCCACCACTCGCTCCACCAGCCCTGGTTCGAACTCCGCTAGTTTCTCTATTAGAGCCTGTGAAAAAGATGTCTTTTTTTTCGTGCGGGACACCGAGTCGTCCAACGACCCAGTGAACCCTAGTGTCAGAATTTTTCAACCGCCTTCTACATGTAGCAGGCTTCTGACATGATTGTGTAATGATCGCCGTCTAAGTGATCATAGACAGCAACCGGGACCTACGGCTTAACGTGCCATCCGAAACACGGAACCATCTTACTTACGGACAATCGGGTGGTTCAGCCCGCAATGTCCTAACCAGACTAGGAACAAATTAACAAAGTGATAAATATCAACTTTGGGAGTGACCCACGGGAATCGAACCCGGAACCTTCTGCGTCAAAGACAGTCGCACTACCACTGCGCCACATCGGTCGTCACGTGATGTTCAATTTTGTGTCTAACATTTTGAACTTTAATTGATGTTGTCACTTGGATTTACCTGACTAGAGTCTGGAGAGGGTGGCAGTGAAGACAGCTCGCCACGAACGGCTGCGTCGCCTAGAGCTTCCACGAAAGCCTTCTCGCTCAAACAGTTGTCCCATAAAGAGTACCACAACTCGTCACTACAAATACAAATAATCAGTTGTAGAAGTCAATTTGAAATCTAAAAGGTGGTAGTTAGTTGGTATTCATGTTCTTGTAATTTATAAAGTCGGCTAGGTGCTATAAGATGTACGATAAATTTTGAGACTCGTCAAAGTGTAGAAAGTCGGCATATATCGTAGGTTCCGAGATACTCACCCGAGTTTATACTTCACACAGAGCTTAACAGCTAGATCAGCGACTTGTTTATCGCTGAGGACATGCGGCCTCTCCGAAAGGTACGCCACGAAACGCGTGGCGAGGCCTTTAGCGTCGGGCCCTTTAGTCGCGCATAGGAGACGCAACGCCTGCCCGTGACGCCCCGAACACAAGAACGCTTGAGCTCGCGCGAGGAGATCCCTTGGCCTGACTCGCACCACGCCCTTGCGACCCAGCAAACAGAAGGCTCCGTCTGCGACGCATATGCCGCCTAAAGCACTCCCCCCTGCTGTGCCCATAGCTTGCGAGACACGACCATCTGTCCAAAGGCCCTGGAAGAAAAGACAATGATTGATATCATAAGGCGCAGATAACAATACAAGTAATTTATGGAAAGTTTTACTTACTTTGAAGAAAGCTGACGCGTATACCGGCTCAACATACGACAGATCTAATGGCTTATCATAGTCTTCACCATATAATCTTAAATTTTCGTCGACATCAAATATAGCTAAGCTGCCGCCGAGCCAGCCTAGCCATAGCGGCGAAGACTTCAGCTCCACGCGTTGCATCGGACGGAGAGATATTGACGATCCTGTTATGTTTACTGAAAGCCACTGTAGGATTTTGGCGCGGGCGCATACTAGTATTCTGTCGTCATTTTGACACCATTCTATGACCGGGAGCATATCGGAAGGTCCGCCCAGGCGTACACCAGAAGCTCTGCCGCCTGCGACTATAATAACGCGAGATAGAGTCGCCATTGCGAGTATACGCGCGTCGCGAGCCGCCATTGCGACCACTTCTCCTCTAGCGCCAGAAAAGAGACACGATGTTCGAGCCGATCGTACTCCGAGGGGTCGCGAAAACTTGATCAACCACACCGATCCTCCTGTATCCAATGCGAGGCCGGAAGTGCCTGCCCAGGTGACTCTCAAAGTTCCCCAAATGTCGCAACCCAACGTGACGCGACGGAGGACTAACCCGCGTATGCTTTCGTACTGGCATATAAGGCCGCGCGCGTACCCGGCTAGCAGGCGCGTACTGTCGTGGTTGTAAGCTAGACAGGACACGGCGCCGCGGTCCGTGTTCGAGTCGCACACCCATCTTAGTATTTGATCTTGGAATGACAGAAGATGACCATGTGCTGTTCCAACTGTTAGTTTTCCCTCATTTCCTACACCAAGTGTAGTCACTGCTCCAGCTGACGATCTTTCCTAAAAAAAGGGTATGTTTTAAAAACTGATAATTACAATTTTGTGTAGTAAACTTTAGACTGAAAATTTTAATAATATTCCTCATCACATTGTAGCTTACTAGCAGACTTATTTGGTTTTCAGACAAGCAACATTTTGTATTTTTGTAATGTTCCATTTTAATATTTGATAAGTTCACTTGTTATTTTGAAATATAAATATTTTTTACATGTATTTACTTGTGCTTGAAGAAGTTGCTGGGAGACATTGCCATTTTAATATTTGATAAGTTCACTTTTTATTTTGAAATATAAATATTTTTTACATGTATTTACTTGTGCTTGAAGAAGTTGCTGGGAGACAGCTTGTAGAAAGTCTGCTTGTAGTGCTGAGCAGGTGGTAGGCTCCTCAACCTTTACAGGTCTTCGGTCTTCCAGCTCCTCATCTTCAGCTGACAGCACTTCAGCTAGAGTTGGAGCTTCACTGGCTGGCAATGCATACTCCACTGCGTCCAACTGAATATTATGAAAAAGGGTCAGAGTATCAACTTATACTTTTTAGGGCGGTCATTGTGCATGGGAAGCCAAAATGGAAAATTTTCTCATATATCAACGTGTTTTTTGGGTAGAGTTGTTTAGTTTAATGGGCTGATCCACCCCTTAAAATGTTTCCAGCAAATGTTTTTACACCTTATATGAAGACAGATGTTGCATGGAATGTAAAACCACAAATTAAAAAACCGAAAAGTATACTCTGATCAAACCTTTGGTGGTCATGATTGTGACGATCCACAAAGAACTGACTACCATCGTATAAATCTTATAGGAACTGCTTATATTACTAGTTGGTACCTACTCACCTCTTCGATATCGAGATATGGAAAACTTTCTACAGACTCCAAATCTGAGTCCAGTAAAGACTGAACAGATGGGGTTTTTAGTAAATCCATTATTTACAACAATTCACAATCACAATTTCAAATATTATCTAGATGAGTAGTTATAGGTAGGTAAATAAGTATACGCTTTCTGTAATTTGAAAGAGCGCCTCCCACTTTGTCGAAAGGAGGCGATAAAGAAAATTATCTCTAATCAAACAATTTCGCCGATCCGACGACAACAACAGAACAGACACTAGACTAGATGTCAAAAAGACCGAATGGTTTGCAAAATTTCCATAGACAATCCAGATATCAATCACTCTCTTCAACTTCCGGTTTTTGGAGCAATGAAATTTGAACTTGCGTACCAGTTTCATTTTGATTGGCCAGTATACACCAGTCCAGGATGTTCTCACCAATTTTATTGGTCAATTAAATAAGTAGGTTATCTGAAACTATCTGTTATTTGTCAAACGAACGTAAACTAGACAACGCAGCAGAACTGACACCCTACCCAAATGATCCGCTATGACTTGACTATGACTGATCTGTGAGTGAATGTGAATCCCATCCACCGTCACAGCTAATCGTGTTAAATTCGTGTGTTTTGCGTGGAATTTATATTCATTTCTATTTGTGGTAAGCTGATCCAGATTCTGGAGCAATTTTATTTTTAATTATCTCATCAGTGTTAGAGTATTGCGATTGGAGGTAGAAGTACGTGTGGATTTTTGGGTCATTGCAAACTGCAGTCTTTGTGGTCCGCCATTTTGTGTAAGGTAATTTTGAACCATTGGAGTTTTGAACGAGACGAAATTCAACTCCGTAATGGCTGATAATTCTACGAAAGAACCTCCTTTACAAACAATGAACGGTATGCCACCTAATCATAACCCATGGATGTTCGGGGGTGGCTATCCTCCGTTTAATGGTTACCATGGTGGAATGTTCCCACCGTACCAATTCAATCCATACTTCAATCAAATGGGGAAGAATGGAGGATTCAATAACAATATGCAATTTCAAAATATGGACAACAATTCACCACATCAGAGGCCCCCACTTCCACCACAACCATTGTTAGGAATGTCTCCTCTTGACACAAATCGCCCGTTTTTCAACCAGTCTCCCATTCGGTTCAATCTCAACCAACGAAAGCAGTCTTTACCTCTAAACGAAAATCCTCTCTTGGGGAATAATAATGGTGGTGGTAATGGCAAGAAGAAGCGCAAGAAGGGTAACAATAATAACAACAAGTTTGAGGAGAACGTGGATACTATGCCACCTTTGCCCGACCATCAGCCGCCGCTGCCACCCTGCCCTCCCCCAGATCTTCCAAAACCCCCACCCCCTCCTCCACTTGATATTCCCCTGCCTCCGCCAATAGCAGCCGAGGATATTCCGTTGCCTCCCACAGAGAAGCCTAAAAATAAGAACAGCCAGGAAATGAAACCAGAGCCAGGTTCGGAAGCTGCAATTAACCAAGACTCTTCCAACTTTTTAAAATCATCTTCCATTTCAACTTCAGCTGGTTCTTGGCCTGACAGCTTAGAAAGGTACATCAAAAGGTGTTATGAAAGATGCAAAACTAGCTTGGACAGAGACCAGATAGATATTTGCCTAAAAGGAAGAATCACAGCTGCAGCAAATAAAGATGAGATCTGGACTCGGAATTGGGATGAGGAACCCATTCCTAGCGTCTACAGTGAGCGCAATAACTTGTCTGTTAAACCAGTTACTGGCACTCTTGCATTGTACCAGAAGCCTGAGCCTCCTCGCTCAGACTCTAAGAAAAATGGTTCAAGTAGAGGGTTTAACTACAGGAGTCCTCAAAGAAGACGCAGGCCCCATTCTCGGTCCAGATCCAGAAGCCCACCTAGGAAAAGGCAAAGGTTTGTACCATTATAATTTTAAGATTTGTATGTCTTTGATTGTGTTATGTTAATTCTTTATTTTAATTTACAGTACCTCATCTGCTTCAAGTGATGAAGATAGGAAGCACTTCAAGGGTAAAGGTCGTCAAAAGGTGAAGGATAGATTGTCACTTGATCAGAAGAAACCAGAAAAGTATGGGAAGAACAAAAAAAATAAGACCAACAACCAATTTGTTGTAGAAGATACCCAAGTGAATGCTGAAAAAATGCAAAAGAGAGCGGAGAGATTTGGCAATAATGTACCTTCTATAGCAAGCTCAATAAAGCCTTGTAACAACAAGCCTGAGCCAAGCATGAAGAGACCCATCATCCAGGATACAGAGGGCGACTATGAATTAAATAATATGCACATCGTAGGGACCTGTTTAGATATAGAAAAATCATTCCTTAGGTTAACAAAAGCACCAGAAGCCTGTGAAGTCCGGCCTGTATCTGTCTTGCGGACATCCCTTAAAAATGTTAAAGAAAAGTGGATTGAGAAGCAAGACTATAGGTATGCATGTGATCAGCTGAAATCCATCAGGCAGGACTTGACAGTAAGTATTTTAGTTATGCTGCCTGAATATTTTATTCATCTCCCATGACCTTTTCATAAAATCTTATAATCAATTTCAGGTGCAGGGTATTAGGGATAGTTTTACAGTAGTAGTATATGAAACTCATGCCAGGATAGCTTTGGAGAAAGGAGACCATGAGGAGTTCAATCAGTGTCAGACTCAACTTAAAATGCTTTATTCAGAGTTACCAGAATGCACCGTCAATGCGCCAGAGTTCACAGCATACAGAATATTGTACTACATTTATACAAAGAACACATTGGGTATGTAAGATGGCCACGGCCAATCCAACTGTATGTTTTTTTAGAAATTAGTATGTCACTAATAAATGGTTTCCTCCTTTTTCAGACTTATCAACAATCTTCCAGTTTCTTTCAAAGGAGGATCGTGAAAATGAATGTATTAAACATGCATTACAAACAAGATGTGCCTGGGCTACTGGGAACCTCCATAAGTTCTTCAAGCTGTATAAGACTGCCCCCCTGATGGCTGGCTACCTCATGGACTGGATTGTGGAGAGGGAGCGCAAGGCATACCTCAAATACATCCTCAAGTCGTACGTCCTCTGTTGTCATTTTGCTTGTTCTTTTGTTTTGACACTCATTATTGGTTATGGGGCTGTCATAGGGGTAATATTTACATCGTTAGGTGCATCTATACAGGGCGAGCAGCCTCAAATGCTCACCACCGCGCGCGGCATGATGTGCAAGCCGTGGCCGGTATAGACGTGTTTTGTCCGAGCATGAACCTACGTCACGCGAAACACGTCCACACCGACCGCGTCACGCACGCATGGCGCGCAAGGCGGTGCGCATCTGAGGCTGCTCGGCCGATGGAGACGCACCCATTGAGTCCTCATTATATCCCTCAGGTGCGTACACACCGCCCGAGCAGCCACAGGTGCTCACGCGGGCGGTATTAGGCGCATGCTCGGTTGAGGCAAATTCTTTCGTATAGGTGGACGTGTGTTTGACGCGCCTTTGAGCCGTCATGTGGTTCGGTCCGCAGCCGCTCGCCGAAAAATGATCATGCGCTGCCTCAGGCGAAACGCGTCCACAACGGTCGCATGTCGCGCGAGTCGGTAAACACTTGAGCTGTTTGGGCGGTGTGTTAGCAGTTTTTGATGATTCATCTCTATGCTTGAAAACTACATCTTCCTATATCCTTGCATATCCTATATACGCAATAAGCAGTCTGCAGAAATTTCATCATTTAAATTCTATTTAAAAGGCTTACTTTATTTTCTCAACTTGAATAGAGATTTTTCTAGATCTCTGTGTATTTATTTTCCATTTATACAACTAAACAAATAGCGCCTGCGAATATTATACCTATGTTGATCCTCCTGAACAATAACATTGTGAGTTGTATTTTTTATTTATGTAGTGTAGTCTATGAATTATATATTTATTTAAAACTGTAGAAGTTGATTATTAGTTTTATCAATCCTAAAAAAACATTAAAGTATCAATTGGTATAGTCCCAGTGTTGCGGATTTTCGCTATCAGTCAATTTAAATTATTGTTAAAGTTGATGTTTGAATTTCGACTGTTGGTTTTTTTTTTCTCATACATACATAACTAACACAAAGGTTTAATCATAACTTTAGGTTCAGAATGTGCAATCTCAAAATGTCCATCCGTTTTTAGACAGGTCTCAGATAAGCGAAATCATATGACGTTTTTGACGTGACAACGTCTTATAATTCGATAGAGCTGCACGCACCAAAAAATACATGCGGCGTTACTTCACGTTCAGGCGTTTCATTTAAGGCTTGAAGTGCAAGCGTATATCTAATCAAACAAATAAAATTCAAATTTTCTATCGTCAGTAAACCGACTTACAGACAACCGATTTTTAAAAAATATTTTATAAAGTTATTTATTTATGACTTATAATTTTATCGGTTTTTGTTTATCTCATGATTCTGGGGAAAACGGGGGTGGCCACCGGGAACAGTGGCCACCCCGGTGGACGACAGGGAGGGGTCGCCTTCGGGAATAAAGTGGCATTCGAAGATTTGACATTTCCACCCTATGATTGGATTGGATGTTTTGGAATCATGCTTTGGAATGGTAGGGTATTTAGAGATTTGAACATTCTGAACTTAAAGGTTATTTTTTACAGGATTTGCCAGCATGTCTGGCTCCATTTATTAATATTGTTTTTGTATGTACAGCTACCGGCAGACAGTACCTGTAGACTTCATCACGCGAGAGTTGGCGTTCGATAGCGGCGATACCACATTATCATTTTTGTCAAAATTTAATTTGACCTTTACCAGCCACGATCAAACTGTACTTGATTGCAAGGCTAGTTTTCCAGCTGTAGCGACCATGTAACACTACGTTTTGTTACCACGGATTCTTTCGGCCCACCCCTGTGCCGTTATTTAATCGACAGGTTCAACACTTCAGACTTCAGTTGTTGGTTGAAGTCAAGCAGTCCTGCTCCTTGGTTTGGTGAAGCTCTCTAAGTAAGAACCGAGGTTGCCGCTAGCCTGCCACATGTAACGGCCGGCCTACATCTCCGGTATGACTTGGCGACATCACCTGACTCCGCGGTCGAGCGAGGTCCACATGCTGACTTCTTGTTTGTTTAAGCCTTAGTTTCGGTCAACGTCAATAGGATGAGGCGGGAAACACAACTAAGTAGATCCGAAGTATAACCATCCAGACGACGGCGCAGCTTCTTAGTACCAGCAAAAGTACAAAAATGGCCAGGCATAAGTAAATTTGCAAGAATTCGCGGTTTTAGTAAAAAGTTATTGCTACAGCAATAATTAAAGACAATTTGTGAATGTTCAATGGACTTTTAAGTGTTGTATTTAAATTTCTGTCAGTGTTCAACTTACGGGGTTTTGTAAATATTGTAAATTGTGTTTATGTAAGTAGGTATTTATAGCATACAAATCAAAACTCATTTTTAGTATATTTTTAAGTACCCTACCTCTATAGTTGACTGTTAAATAAATATTCGGTTTTTTAAATATGTTTTTAATTTCATAATTTTAATCTATTCAACTTTAAAAATATGATTAACAAAACCAACACATTATCGTATCACAGTAGAATACTATATATAATCTTCTTTCAGTCGTAAATGTGAAATCAATTAATAATCTTAACTGCCTACTGTTTACAACTTCAGGTACACAGTAAACTTAAGGTAAAAAAATAAATTGGGATAGGTTGCTGCAAAGACATCTGAAGGAGAGTGCAGTGCAGTAGTCTTCTCGATAAATTATATTACCTACAGACAAGCAGTTATTATATAATATTAATGATTATTCAGAAATAAATTTTCACAGTTGCACTTTGCTTCAAGTAGTCTCTGCCAAATTGAAAATTAAAAAATTATCAAAGCGACATTCCTTAAAAGTACAGTAGAACTTATTATTACGAAGCAACCCATAAGATTTAACAAGAAAGTACTTACCTATCTAACAGCGTATTTTATAGGTGTCTCCTATGCGTTTTTGAAACAAAAGATATCAAAACAATTTCTTATTTTCATTTTGAAAGACAAGACCATCTACCTACAGGGCGATAGTTCTACCTAACGGTGCATTTCCGGAAACGCTAAGCCCTACAGGTCCAACTCTATCTGAACAACTTTTTCCAAAAACTAAATTAATTTAAAAAACTGGTTCTCCTAAACAAAACAACCAGCTGACTGAGCAATTTTGTATGGGAGGTAATTTAATTTTTTTTGGCGAAAATTGTTTAGGTCTGCTGAGTTTAGCGTTTCCGGGTAGTCCGTTGTTCACTAGCACCACCCTGTCTATGCTTAGTATTTTGAGAGGGATGGAGTGATGGCATACACAAATAGTTTTTGGCGAACGTGCGCCTAATTTTCTATTAAATTTGATTGTGATAGAAAGGCGATTGATTGTAGGCGACAGGCTGACAACCTGTCACTACATTAATACACATCTGAAGGGGCCCCCAATACTTGTTAGACGTGGCGATAACGACCGTAATTTTACGATCGTTAACGCTCTGCCTACCCCGCAAGGGATAAATGCGTGATTTGTGTATGAATGTATGTGATAGAAATTAATGTTGTCTTATGTTTGGAAAAATGCCCGCATAGGAGACACTGCTTACACCGGAGGCTTACACACTAAGTGCTCCAACCTCCAACAAAGTACCTATACTATGTACATTGTGCAAAGAGACCATGTCACGAAAAGTCCTATAACACTAGACGACAGCACCTGCGGGAATAAATCCCGTAGCGCGGAATACGTTGTAGCTGATTGATGATATGTCGCAATTTATGGAACAATACTGCATAAATTATATTGTTGTTGATGAAAGCCAACATGTCCATCCATCTATTCAAGTGAATCATTGCCTCAGAACTGTTAACAGAAAATCTCCCATAGCTGGTAGAGAATACAAGAGATATCAAGATATTGGGTACGTATTATAATACCGAAAGTTTGTAAGACCTATAACTAATATACATACGCTTATAACATCGATATTCGAAATACCGTTAGTTCAAAATACCGTTATCTGATATATCGAAGCCCATAATGCCGAAACCAAATGACCGATTGTTCAGAATACCGAATGTTTGAATGATATCTGAAATACCTATGGCTTTAATTCCGATGTCCAAAATACCGGTAGTTCAAAATCCCGAATGATATTGACTAATGAGAAGTACACGAACGTTCTATTAGAATTTTCTACTTTGCAGGTAGATAATAAAACTTTCTTGAATAGTGGTAGTATCTCGTAAAATTACTCATTCGTTCGTATTCATGATAGTTAAATCATCTTTGAATAAGTGATTTATTAGTATTTTTGCAATTCTACGTACCTAATTGTTTTAAAATGAGTCAAGGTGCTTTAAAGGTGTTTAAGTCTCAAAAAAGTGGATTTAAAATTCAAATAGATGGTTTTGTTTACACTAAGAACCGACAAGGCTTACATAAAATCTATTGGAACTGTGAAAAAAAGAATGACAAGGTTTATAAGTGCCAAGCTAAACGTATTCACGAATGCAGAAAGTGCGTCAATGTTGACATGTAATAACCAATACAATCATGAAGGTGTGCCGTTTCGCGCTGATGTGGCTGATAATATTCAAAATTTAAAAGCAAAATCAAGTCTGTCCACTGTCAAGACGTGTCAAATATTGCAAAATCACTTGGCATCTACTACTTCATTTATTACGACCAATGTACCTTCCAAAAACGCGTTCTGACAGATAATTATGCGCGAAAAGAAAAAACTGCTAAATCTGTAATTATTATAAGCTCTTATGAACAGTATTTAAACTTACAGAAGCGTATGTTAATTAAGATAATTTTCTTTGTGACTTTGATGTTTGTTAATAATTCGATACATATTACTTTTTTGAATTTGCATATAATAATTCATTAAAAAGATGATTGCCGAAATATATTCTCCGTTTACTTTTTATCTTTTGTTTAATAATTGTTTTAGTGAGAACACATTATTCATGGTCCTAAGGTCAATTAAATAGGTTTCGGGATTCCAGTTTTCGGTATTTTTGGGCTCAGGGATTTTAGGATTCGATATTTTCCACTTCGGATTTTTAGGCTTCGGCATTTTATATTTTCTGCCAAGTAAACATTCGGTATTTTAAACATTAGGACATATAATCATTCGGTGTTTTAGAATTCGGTTTTTCGAGCATAGGTTTTATGAGTGTAGTTCTTTTCTACTTCGGTATTATAATACGTACCCCAAGATATTTGAGATTCTTAATAATTATAACATGTACCTAAAAAGACCTTATTGCATATTTTCAACTTCAATACCTTTTCTCAAATGCATAAAATGGTATAAGCATAATCCAAAAATAAAAAAGAAAGGCAATTTTCAGAAATGCGGTAAACAGACCTTTCCTGCAAACAGTTCTGAAATAACAGTTATCCAGAGGGATAGGACAAATAAAATATATGAAATGCCCACTTGGTGGCTGTTGGGTAGTTGGTAAGGCTGACCACCTATGTCATCCACATGGAAACCCATTGGGAATATAACAGCTGCTAGGCAGAACACCACCACTGAAACAAGGAAATAAAATTATTCTCAAGAGGCTTGCATAACATGAGGAAGAAAAAAAAGTAAAGTAAATGTTAGGACAATGTTAGGGTACCCTTTTAAGACGTTTGACAAATCCATACAAGTAAACAAAGGAAAGTGGACCTTATGTCCATTTGCCCAAAGATGACAAATGTCACAGGTATCAGGCAGGCTATATCTTAAGTAGAGAAGAAAATTTGATATTTCCTCATAAAAAAGTAAGGCGAAATAGGTAGGTCCTACCTATAATAAAAATTAATATAATGGGTCAGGATCTTCTTTATAGGGAATGGTTAAAAAAATGACTTACTTGCAGCAAATCCAACCCATCGGGCATACGGGATTACATTTCTGTCAAAGTGGCTTGATGCAAGCAGTATCACGGTGGTGGTGATGCAGATGCAACCAATGAAGATGCAGATCAGAGCCAGGAGCCACTCCGGCTGCAGGGTCGGTGTGAAGCATACTTGAGGACGGTTGTACAACGTGATACATGACCACATCAAGCCTAGTCTCGTGTCACCTAAACAAACAAGTAAGACATGTCCTTGACAAATTTCCATAGGAATTAGCTATTTCGGAAGGCACAATATGTTCAGGCATATGTTCAAGTGCCAATAATTTAAGGAAAATCATGAAACTACAGCGGGATACGTACCTCCTACGTCTGTAATTATCCAGTCTGGCATCGCAAGGCTCACTATTGCAAACACATCAGCTGCCATGAAAAGTGTGCCTGATATCACTGTTAGCTTATCCATCGTATAGTAACAACAAGAAAGAATGTAATAAATTAATCGGAGTACTCGTTTGTACCGCGCGTAATTAATTATTTATCAAATAATTTACAAACAAATTTTGCCTTCCAGCCAAATCCATTCATTCATTTACAGTAAGTGATACCGTATTGTTCTGCCTTTTACGACTTCTTGGTTGTCGGAATATTTTTGCAGTCACTGCCGCCGCAGTAGTGTGGGCTTCCTCTGAGCATGAGGTCAAAAAGTATTCAACTATAAGTTTTTATATTTAATAAAATAAGACTAATAGTAAATTATTCGACAGGGACAACATTTAAAAGACCCAACCCAAAGTAGTTAAGTTCAGGTTGCAACCTACTGTTTTGTGACCGTCTGGCAACTCTAGATTTGACATTTGGTATTTTTTTCTAACTTTAGCAGACTGTAGGGACTAAGCATTCTGCCTAAAGGTTTGGTCCCATTAAAAACTTGATGCTGATGATGAAAAACGCTGCGTTACCGAACTGAGAAGCCAGACAAGTGTAAGTAGCATGATTGTATGTATCACACCTGAATTTTCAGCCTTGCAAATACTCATTGTTACTTTATGTACCAGGTAGGTACCTATAGCAAATTATGTGGGTCTTGAAGTGGGTCAAATAACCCTGTGAATCCAGCCAGGGCCATGTAGATGAAAAGGAAATATAGGTTGATAAGTAAAGTGTGTCGACACGAACGAAGATAAGGATACATACGTAATAGTCCATATTGAAAATACTCATATACACACATCATGCCTTTGTTCCTCAGGGGGTAGGTAGAGCGTCAACGGCCGAACGCGTTATCGCCACATCTGACAAACATTTGCGGGCCCTTTGAGAAATATTGTGTAAGTATAATCTAAAATTGTAACACACGCACATAAAACCGTCAAGTCTCTGACAGATTCACGTTTGATCTAAAGACATAAATCGAATCTTCCCTATATGGCTGCAATGCACGACCTTTAGAGCTGATTTATGTTAAGCCCAATAACAAACTTTAAACTACGAGTAATTTTATACAAGATATTTTATAAAAAAAAATCAACTTTTTCAACTGAACAAAAGACATCAATGAAACGCTTTTTCGTAATTTGTTCTCTGATCGTCTATATTTATTGTACTGTGGTGCTGACGATAGAACGTAATTAGTAAAACAAAATATACTATTCTTGCATGCTTTATTTTTGGTTAAATATATTTATTTCGTACTATATCGATATCCATTTCCGTAGCTTAAGTCGTCGTGTCGATAATTCATATTGTAAGGCTAATAAGTAGAGTAGAGAAGTAATATATCGAAGTCCATTTACAAAGCCGTAGTCATCACGATGTAATGAAGTCACTATATATCAATGATGAATGAATAACTTAAATTAAATGTACAGTATAGATACAGGTTTATCTCATTTTGAGCTTGGGCAATAGTTCGTGAGCTGGTTGATTAAGCTGAGGCTGCTGGCGGCTGCGCCGTAGAGTTGGCTGTGGCTGTTGACACTGTGTCGTCGGGTTCGTCAATCTGTAGCCACGGCATCCGCTTCTGAAGTTCTTGTCTGCAGTAAGGAGAGATATAGGTCAGTGCAAACCATTTTATCGATGGGTGAAAACGAAAAGGTCGTAACCAAAAATAGCCAACTTTACACCAGAGCCAAAAAACGAAAAAAAAATCACAAAAAAATTCATAACTCAAAAAGTATGCGTAATTTAGAGCTGATTTTTAGAACATGTTTTTGTTATAATAATACCTTTTATTTGAAAACATAATTTTTAATCTAAAGTGACGATAAGTATGTTTTTGTACTACTTACGCCCTAAGATTTTCAATTAACTGACCGACAAAAGGTCGTAAATGGTTCGCACATTTGTATGCAGTCGGAATAAGCTATCCATTTACAGACTTTTTATACGATGTATCTAAGATGGCTGAAAAGTACATACATGACTTAGAGGACGTAAGTGTGAGAAAGATAATTACTTTTGCTATACATTTGTCGTAAACAAGAACCATTCCGAAATATTCTGTAATAAGTTCTGATGGAATTGTTGCTTATCTCTAAATAGTAATGAAACCTAGACAAAGTCGTCCAAGTGTTAAGTATAGTTGCATAGGAATGGTTGCATAATTAAGTATTATAAATAAAACTCCGATTTATGTATTTAAAAGTAATATCTTTTATCCCCTCAAAAACATTAATATAAAAAAAAATCCAAGTCTCGCTACTTAGTCCATTGAATGAGTACCTCCAAAGGGGGTCTAGAGTGCGTGAGTTAGTAACGTAAGAAAGATGTTTCTTCGGAAACATGTCAAGAGTCCCTAGGTAATAAACATACTAAAACCCCGGGACACTAGGAGGAGCCCCGGAGTGGGGAGAGTCAGGGTCATTTTTTTCATTTTTCGCTTAAGTCTCAAAAACGGTCCATGTCAGAGAAAAACGTTCCAGGAAAAGTTGAAAGGCCATAAAATTATCTACAACTTATACCTAAATCACTTTTTCCTATATCCTTCCGTTTCTGCGTTACACGCATTAAAAAATGATTTTGGCTCAAACAATTTCCCCATACTACATACCCATGTTTATCACATCAATCGATCAAAAAATATTTCTTTCTTCCATAAAACTCAAATGTGCAACTTGTGACCGGTACTAATAGATTGCTCTTGATTAGGTCTATCATTGGTAAAATAAACACATTCCTCCATGGAAGCCTTTAGGAGGAATCGATTGTCAAAATATTATATTAGGGTAGTTTCAGTTACTGAACTTAAAGTATTTACTTTTTTCTTCCAAAAAAACTCAAAAGTGCAACTTGTGACCGGTACCGATAGATTGCTCATAATTAGGTCTATCATTGATAAAAATACTAGATTCCACCATGGAGGCGTTTAAGGGAAATTGGATTTTATAAGGGTAGTTACGATACCTGAACATTTTATTTTTTTTCTTCCAAAAAGCTCAAAAGTGCAACTTGTGACTGGTACTGATAGATTGCTCTTGATTAGGTCTATCATTGGTAAAAAAAAACGCATTCCTCCATGGAAGCCTTTAGGAGGAATCGATTGTCAAAATATTATATTAGGGTAGTTTGAGTTTCTGAACTTGAAATTTTGACAATCAATTCCTCCTAAAGGCTTCCATGGAGGAATGTGTTTTTTTACCAATGATAGACATAATCAAGAGCAATCTATCAGTACCGGTCACAACTTGCACTTTTGAGCTTTTTGAAAGAAAAAAAATAAAATGTTCAGGTATCGTAACTACCCTTATAAAATTCAATTTCCTCTAAACGCCTCCATGGTAGAATCTAGTATTTTTATCAATGATAGACCTAATTATGAGCAATCTATCGGTACCGGTCACAAGTTGCACTTTTGAGTTTTTTTGGAAGAAAAAAATAAATAGTTCAAGTTCAGTAACTAAAACTACCCTAATATAATATTTTGACAATCGATTCCTCCTAAAGGCTTCCATGGAGGAATGTGTTTATTTTACCAATGATAGACCTAATCAAGAGCAATCTATTAGTACCGGTCACAAGTTGCACATTTGAGTTTTATGGAAGAAAGAAATATTTTTTGATCGATTGATGTGATAAACATGGGTATGTAGTATGGGGAAATTGTTTGAGTCAAAATCATTTTCTAATGCGTGTAACTCAGAAACGGTAGGATATAGGAAAAAGTGATTTAGGTATAACTTGTAGATAATTTTATGGCCTTTCAACTTTTCCTTGAACGTTTTTCTCTAACATGGACCGTTTTTGAGACTTAAGCGAAAAATGAAAAAATTGACCCCCACTCCGGGGCGCGTCTTTCCGTTTCCGTGTTCAGTACGAGGCAATGTCTCCAAATCGACACGGGTTTGTAGCGCTTACAAACCCGTGTTCATTACGAGGCACATATGTACAAGGCATGAATCCCCAAATCACGCACGGACTTAGAAAGAGAATTACGCCTTATTTGCATTACAGGGTCTCTAAATAAAAAAAACGAGATTTTACGCATCCTAAGCTACCAATCTAGCAAAAAAATCTTTTAATATTTGTAATTTTTTTAGACATTCCATTCAAATGCACTTCAGTCAGAATTATTAGTAAGATTTTTTTGCTAGATTGGTAGCTTAGGATGCCTAGAATCGAGAGACAACCTGTATAAATGTTCGTGTTTAATAGGAGGAGGGGAGTCAATAAGTATTAAGATGTATCGGAATTGAAATGTGTCTCTGATAATATTGCAATAAAGTAGGTATATTAAATTAATTTGGTATTGCTTACTTTAATTGAAATTACTCATTTGCTTTAAGTGTGACTATAATATATTTATCAAATCGTCGGGTGAGAATATCCATTTTTTTGAAATAATCGATTACGAGTTAGTTTGATAATACAGTTTATAACAGTTATTTAGCACTAATCGAAATTTAAAATACGTATTTACGTATTAAAAACTTTTGTAATTTATCGTAACACCATAAAGTTATTTTTAATAATTCATTAAAATGTTCACAATAAAAGGTAACTGACAACTATTGAGTTGAAATATGTAATATTATTTAATTAGCGAAACGCTGCCACCACCACCGACTCGAGCCGGTGGGTTTCGCACGAACTTCACTTTTAAGTTCTATGCCTCGTAATGAACACGGGTTTGTAAGCGCTACAAACCCGTGTCGATTTGGAGGCATTGCCTCGTACTGAACACGGAAACAGAAAGACGCCTCCGGGGCTCCTCCTAGTGTCCCGGGGTTTTAGTATGTTTATTACCTAAGGACTCTTGACATGTTTCCGAAGAAACATCTTACGTTACTAACTCACGCACTCTAGAACTTTTTATTCAATGGACTAACTGAGCTGTTCAACCGTAAAAAGGTATGAGATCCATTTGAAACCAAGTCGGCTATCGATTTGTTCATTCCCCACTTAAGAGATCTATCATAATTAATTACGTAATTAGTTAATAAGCATTATTTTATAGTGACCATATCGATAATTTCAATGTATTTTAATGTTTACAATAAATTGAATGACTTAGCCATCGCACTAGAACAGAAGGTTAACGTGTAATACATATTAAAATTAATACATTCAGTGCGATTGCCAAGTCATTCAACTAACTACTACCTAACCTAAAAACGAGATCAAATGTCAGTATATTTTAAATCTATTCTATCTAATCTTCCTCATCAGTATCAGGTAAGCGATCAACTGTCAACAACAATGAACGGCGTAAATAAAAGTATGGTAAAATTTTCATACCACCAGAAGGGTGTAACTAGACCTAGATTGGTAATACCTAACATTGATTTGGCGTAAATCAAAAAGCCTTAAAAACACTGGTTTTTGACCGGCTTACGACAAAAAAATTCTGAAAACTTTTCATAATGCAACCCAAATTAGAAAAAAAATGTTGTCGTAGAGCAACGAGACCCGGACCGTTCGATAGAGAAAAATCAGCTGATCAGGGGCGTGCCCTTAGTTGGTTACGACCTTTTTACGGGTTACGACCTTCTCGTTTTCACCCATCGTTATGAAAACTTGACTTCAACTACTTAACCATGTAACTATAAGATTTATTTACACATAAGCTCAGCCTCAAGCCTGCTACTTGTAGAATGCGGTTGAAGAATTCTGTCACTAGGGTTCACTGGGTCGTTGGATGATTCGGTGTCCCACACGAAAAGAGAGAGAGTCATGATCAGGCTGGTTAGACGGTTTGAATTTTTGTCGGTTGGAATTTTATGTCGTGCGCATAAAACTACATTAATAGTTCGAGGTAGTTGAGCTAGGGTGTACCTACCTGTATTTGGGATGACTAATCGCGTAGACCCAAGGATCTATACACGCAACAGCTTTACACGCTACAGCGGGGATCATTGTCACCTAAAAAAGCGAAAACAAAGTGAGTTCAACTTCTTATATTCGGTTTATATTTGAATATCTACATCAAAATTAATTGTTACCCCCGGTGTGAGGAGCTGCTGATCTCCGAAAGCCCCGATGAGGGACATGACCCCGTATGGGGTCCAGGAAGCCACGAAGAGGAAGCAGACAGTGAGCGCTGCCTTGGCTATCCGCATCTCTGCTGACTCAGAAGCTGCGTTGCCCTGGTTCGCTCTTAGAGATTCTACGTTCATCTTCTTTGCTTGTTGTCTGTAAAGGCAATTGTTCAACAATTTATTGATATTACTTGTAATTTTCAGCAGAACCTAAAATTATATGCTTGGCCATAGTGGCCAATGGGTCCCAATGGCAGTGGCCACGGCCACATGATGGGCAGTACACTTCATATTTCGACCTACGTTCCTTGGGGACAGTTGTTAAGTGTCATGGACTGGTTTACCCCTTAAAAAGAAGTAATTTCTTTTCCTAACACCCTGTATTTACTTTGTATGTCTATAGTCTAATCTGGCACCCTTAGCATGCGCTAAAGCCTAAGAACATTTCAGCTATTGTATTTAAAAACCAACCTTAGAGCAGCTTCATGAGCGAACACCTGTTTCACGATGCCACTGTAGAAGTAGATGATGAAGCTCATTGGGATACAGTAACTGCAGAAGAATATGCACCCCACGAACAACTTGGTGTCAAATGTGTTCGTCAGGTAATCAAATGTGCAAGAAGTAAGATAGCCCTCTGGAAAGAAGCAAAGATTGAGTTTAAATAAAAAATTATCACACATCACATCACATCACATCACATCAGCCTAAAGCAATCCACTGCTAGACATAGGCCTTCCCCAGGGTACGCTACAATGAACGATCTCCCGCTTTCGCCATCCAGCCGCGCTCGTCATCAAATAACAATTAGGAAACATGAACAAATTATGTAAACGCAAATGTCTTACCAGGTACATAACGTCCCCAAACTTCGAATAATGGCATCAGGGCCCAAGGTGTACAATATATCCAGATGAAAGATATCATCAGGAGAACTTTCCCTTGAGATAGTCGCCCATCGAGAGGCCTTGTGATTGTTGAGTGTCTGCAAACATAAAGAAATAAATATACCTACTAATTAGCAAATAATAACAGTTTTACCTATAAGATCATGGGACACATGTGACATGTGACACATGAGACCCGAGTTCAATCCCCGCCATGTACCAATGTTTTTACTCATGTACATTTACCGACTGCTCTTACGGTGCAGGAAAAACTCTTGATCAAACTTTAATTCAAATGAAATTTGAACTCAGATGATATTTGAATGTGACTTAACCTAGGATTCAGGCCAGGTTAGCCTTCGGGTTGCAGAGGTCAGATGGCAGTCGCTCTGTTTAAAAGCCTTGTTCCACGCCAAATCCCCAAGGTTACGTAGCCGACCTCAGGAAAAGAGAACGGAAGATAAGGAAATTATGAGGTCATGGTTCACATTCGGTTAATGAAGTACCTACCTGTCATAAGCAATGCAAGCATTGGTCATGCCAGCGCCAATGCCACTGTAGGCACCCATCAGTGCGAATATCTTGCAGCCCAGCGCGCCGGTGGCAAAACCTCTCATCGCACTGTTGTAGATAAAGATCGGCGCCTTCGCCATCATGATGAAATCCAGTATTGCCAGGTTCAGGATCAAGAGATTACTTGGCGTTCGAAGAACTTTTGATCTGGCGGATATAGTACAAGATTTATATAAAAATCTGGTTGTTGACGCTTTACACAAGCAGCGTGTATGTCATAGCAAAGAACTACGAAATTACGTAGCAAACTATACTGAAAATGTCGATCGCATTTCAAGAAATTTGAGTTGCAATTGCTTAGTGGCTTTTGGCAAGACTTTTCTGAGATAAGCATTAGTGCTTATTAGAAAGCAGGCGATAAGCCACTAACCAACCAATCCATCAAGAGGCTTGCTTCAACGGGGCATCAACAGTTAAACTAGTTATTTTATTTTTACACAAGCCTAGCCACAATATGTAGATCTGCAAAGGTCTCAGTGGCTGTTGCTCTTCTCAGGACCAACCCCTGCTATATCAAACATCAATAAAAATACACAAACTTGTATGTAACTCACGTAGAGAATACGAATATGACCATTCCGTTTCCTATGAGCGCGGCAGCCGTGAAGAAGCAGTATAGGAGTGCGAGGGCGGTGTGCGCGCTGACCGGGGGCGCGGGGAACGCCAGCCAGTGCTCGGGAACCACCGCCAGGTCCTCCGGCGGGAGACCCTCGCCCAGCATCTCCACGCCGGGGTTATTTGACCTACGTTATGAAAGAGGACATCTCATATAGCTAAATGCGCTAGACAGATATTGTTCTGACTCACATTGCAAAACATTTCATCTGGTATCTATGTACCACTATCATCTTATAAACCATATGACGCTCAATAAAGAATATGAATATAGTTAATAGTCAGTTATTCTATGTTACTTTCTATAATAATAGGACACTTATATATACTGGATATAGGACAGAGTCTCCTCCCAGGATAGAAAGAGAATTTATTCTCGTAGGTAAAATTTTTTTGCCACCTTTCAAAGCGTATCTATTGTGGGATATGGAAAACGATATATGAACTCAGTAGGTATAAGATATTATATATGAGTTTTAGATTAAAAATTGGGCTCGCAGTGAGACTATCATTCATCTGAAGTATGTTATAACATTTATATCAATTCACTTTGATAAAATTCGTACAATTGTCCACGTCTTCTCGCGCGCGAGTTAGCTCTCTGCGTGCGGTGAACAACATATAATTTCCCATTAAACTTAATGGTACTTATAACCAGTATCTAGGTTGTCCCTTAATCATGGTACAACTAAAAATATCTTACCTAAGGGGTGCAAAATAAGCGCCATAACTATACGTGTCCGTGTGGTTCTCCATATTTGGCGAGGATACGATGAGCAGCCCTCGGCAGTGCCTGACACTCCTCACTGACTGCTGATCATCTCTTCTTAGGACTCCGTTTTATACAAACCGGATACCGCTAACAGGATTAAGGGATTTCCTAAGCCAACACCTTTGATAGGATTTGATAGGATTTAACATGCTGCTGGTGACACTAATTTGTGACATCGAAGCATTGTTTTATCCAATGAAATCAGAATTGATTAGAGGATTAGTCACAATGATGTTTTGGAAACCATATAAAGCGAGCCTCACATTGCTTGGCTCTGTGTGCGATTATCTTAATTTAAATTTTGCCGTGTGATGCGGGCTTAGAATAGCAACCTTCCATTTCTTTCCCGTGGGTGTGCTAGAAAACCGACTATGGGACTCGAGGGTTTCTTGTGTATTGCAATTTTAGGCGACACCCTGACAACCTGTCACTATAGTGATATTAGTGATGCACGGCTTATCTGAAACGACCATCAAACATTTGTCTGGTGTGGCGATAACGACCGTAATTTTGCGGTCGTTGACGCTCTGCCTACCGTGCCAGGGATATAGGCGTGATATGTTGTGCGTGTATATTTTTCCCTTTTGAATCTGTATTTGTATAGAAAATCCGCATCACGGGACAAAGGAGGTACGGCGTGTTTCGCACGAAAGTGCGGTGTATGGCAAGGATGACAGAGCGAATAAAATTAATGCTCCGATTATTGTTGTAATTAGTGATTCCGTCGCTCAATCATCCGGAGCGGTGTCGAGAGTCAATGTGAGAACTGCCATGTCAAAGGTTGCTGTGTTGGGTAAGGCTTAGTTTCAATGCTACAATATACCTACTTAATTATTAGGGAAGGTCTCGCGAACTTTTGGTACACAACTTGCAACTGCTTTTTGGTGTTGATAATGGTCAAATAACAGTTTGCAACCGCCATTACCTCCCCTTTATTACTCACTCTTTATTTCAATTCGTTGGTTCCGTCTCGGTTAGTTCGCACCAATTGCGGTTAAGCTCTTTAAAAACAATGCAAGTAAACACCAATGTCAAATTTATAATATCCTATCTAAAACTATATTTTAAAATATGTCATATTGAAGCAGTGTTGTAACCGTAGCAAACTGCTACAAAATTACTACGTAAAAGATTTGTAAGGATTAATTCGTTTTGTGTCTCTGTGGTGTATGTTTTTTTCTTTCTCATAGTGAATGCTACCTAACCTAATTTGACATTGGAAAAGGAATTATAAAACTAGGTAGCTAGCTATTTGACAGGTAAAATATATTCTGATGGTTCATATCGTAACAGCGTACAATATCAGCCGTAGTCGTAGCACGGCATTTAGCTAGTTTGTTGCATATTATTACTGCTTGTATTAGTTTAACTTAATATTAAGTAACAGTTATACCTACCAGCTACAAAGTAATCTTGTGTGGTTGTGCCTGAAGTTATTTGAAACGCGGGAATATATCGTAGAAATGTAAAAAATAAATGTTGTGTACTCCTATGTATCTAAAAGGGCCCTCAATACTTGTCAGACGTGGCGATACCAACCGTAAGTTTACTGCCTACCCCGCAAGGGATAAAGGCGTGATTTGTGAATTATATTGTAGAAATGAAATAAGTATCATAATTCATAATCAACAATTTTAATAGACATCACAACAACCATTTGGATTGAGTACACGTGGCAATACATCTAAATGTTCTACGGCTCCTGCTCACTTCTCGCTACTGTTATAAACATTTATAATAAGTTTGTATAAAAGTGTAATAAATATGAATTGGCGGATCAGTCCGATTACGATGACTTTCATTAATTGATTTGACAAGTTATTCAGAACTCTTCTACAAAAATAATTGAGAATATTACCAAGTTAATTATACATTTTAAGTAAGTATTAAAATATTCGTAATGAAAATATTCCTATGGAAAGTCCAATTAATTTTTCAATGTGAATAAAATATGACAACTCGCGTAGAAAATCTTTGATGTCATATTGGAACAATCCGATATTCCATGATGAAAAGTAATATAAAAGAAATCTTATCAAAAATGTAGGCCAATCACAATTTTGTCCAAAATGCGACACGCAAAAATGTGTCCTTTTCCCTAGCCTCTTAGCTTCAATAATTATTAACTATTGAACAATAAAAATAAATTAGTTAATAAATTTTGGCAATCATTATAGGAAAAAATGTTTAAATGTCAATAAATAAACATGTACTTAATTTGTATAATAAAATAAGTTGGCACAATATAATTGAAGCTGCATTTAGTATGACAAAAAATATATGATATTCGTACTATCCTGACCTGCTTATGACCTGCTTTATACATATAGTCAAAGGTTCCTGTCAGTAACTCATGAACTGCATGTATCCATTCTTTATGGATTCAGTATTTATATTTATTTAGCTAAAGGTTGATGAAATAATGACAATACACATACGAATCTACTGTTTTCGTAGCAAAGTACTACGCAGCTTACATAGACATTAACTAAACACAAAGTATTGTCAGATCATCGTAGATCACACCGTGAATATCTAATTTGTAATACCTAATACACACATGGGTACTTATTTACAATGTGACCGTATAACCTAATGTGGTCAACAACACATCAACCTACATCAAGGGATCAACTAATATTGGTTATTCTTAGTAAATGTATGCAAAACGCAGTATTAGTTAATCCTTTTAATTGGAAGGTTGATAAGCTGATGATGGTACATATTGATTTAGTTTATAATAACTTCCTATCTGAGTGCAATATTGACAACATCATCGCTGTAATTTAGAAACATTTATCACATTCACTTACATAAGTAGGTTTTTATTATTAATCGTTATAAAAGATGATTTACAAAATGATACAATAAGAATAACTAATTATCGTCCATTACATCAATTTCTCAGTTAGAGAAGATATCAAAAGATTAGTGGGTGGAAACGATAAGTTCAGTAAGTTGATATTATAAGTAGGTTTGATTTAATTTTAATATTACGTGATTCAGTTTATACAAAATTCGCTTTTATCAGTCTTTTACTTTAATACTTGCAAAGCGAACTACTTTTCTTAAAATGGATACTGTTTTATAGCATTTTTATTATGATAACGATGGTGGATTCAATGTTTAGATAGATTTACAGTAGGTATGTACACTCACAGCTACTCGTAAAAGGGGGCATAAATGAACATGAAAATTGACAAACTATCGCATTAGCTACAAAACACTCACTTTACGCTACCTTAACGCTTGTCAGTCATTAATTCATACATAGCTACGTCTTCTTTTTTCGTTTTACAAGTTCAAGAGCTTTTTTAACTAAGGAATCTATATAAATATTGATTTATAAAATTTAAAGCACATATAACACATTGTTGACTTATCAATGTCGTATCCATGTTACATATCCATACGGCATCTATTTCATGTTAAATATGATACACCGCTGGGACCCCGAGACGTTTAACGACCTAATGAACCACGGTGTCAAGAGTTTATCGGGTATTCAATAAATAAACGACGACATGCTTTATTTACCGAATGTAGATGCCCAATAACTGACAAGATGAATTCGTGAATTCCCGGAGTTGATCAGTTTGATAATGTCACGGGATAAGTTATTTGTGCTTTAAACTTACAAATTGGTAGTTTTAACAAAGAACCACATCACTAAGTACTGGCTGAACAATTAGTGCACAGCCTTTTCTTGGGGCCTCACGATTCACCAATCTACGCTCTGTTGTAATAGTTATTGCTCTTAATGCATCCATTACAACAGTAGGTCTAAAAAATAGATAATTGCTGACGTTATTATTACAAAGACACATCGAAAAGTTCGTAAAGTTAACCTCTATTAGTGTAATATGGGGTAACCAAAAGTGTTGTATAATATTTTACAAAAGATTGTCTGTCTCGTCGGGGCGAGACGGGGGCGGGTCTCAGTCGACGCCGAGCGGGGGGCTGGGGGGTTCCTCGAGCGTGACGTCACCTTCAGTTTCTTCCTCTGGTTGCTCGATGAGGATGGTGGTGTCGTCGGCGCGCGGGGAGGGGGTGAGGTCGCGCGGGGGGAACAGCAGCCTCGGCGACGCGGGGGGCGTGGCCTGCGTGTGCTCCAGCGGCGCACTGCTCGCACGCACCTCACTCCCTACGCTCAAATGCGTCATTTCTACTAGCTCTTTATGTGCTTCTCCTTTCGTTTCACTGGAATTGAAATCGATAATCAAATCAAACAGCCGCCCGGTAACATAATATAGGTCTATGTATTTCCTTTGCATTTAGTTCTCACATTTACGCAAGGCTAGTTTAGCGTATGCTTAAAGCATGGGTCTGTCAATTGCAAGGAAATTTACAAATTTCCCATACTAAAAATCGATGCTCACGCGGGTCCAACGTATGAACTTCAAACATCGCAAGTTCATCCGTTGGTGTTTCGGCAACATCAGTTTTCAGTAATGGGGATTGCATTCGATGTGGGATTCGCCTTACCTCTGTATTGTCTCATCAATGTTGTTTACGTTTGTTGTACTATCCACAGAAGTTGCTGTAACAGGAAAGTGTTCCATGGTAAGTATCAAAATTTTGTGAAAAAAATTAAAAAAGTTACAGGCTTTTTAAGAGTTAACAGTAAGTCGCGTCTTGCAAATTTTTCTTTTTTAAAATTAGTAATTGTGAAGTGATAACTAACTAATTGCAAAGTTTTAACTTTCAATAAGTAAAATGTAAAGTTTCCACGTTGAATATTTTGAATTTGAATTTTGTACTGACGGTGCTGTGTGTCGTCCCTGAGCCGCTGCTGCCTGGCGAGCGGTCTCCGACGCGTGTTGTCGCGCACGCGCAGCGTCACGCCGGCGCACGCGCCGCTGCCGTGCAGATCCAGCGCCAGGGAGGACTGAGACCCGCACTCTGACTCCGCCGCACTCGCGCTGCGTTCACAATTCATTTTAGTAATTTTCAACATCATTTCAGCTATAAGACGTCCACTGCCGATTAGAAGCGGCCTGCATCCAGCAATTCCCCGCGGGCTTGACCAGATCGTCTGTCCATCTCGCGTGGGGCAGTCCTACGCTACATTTTAATATTGATTTGATACTAACAAATTAAAGTTATCAGAAATAAGTCAAGAGGAAGCTTTTACAGGACGCTAAACTACAGAAATAGCGAAATGCATCAAAATACTTGAAAGAAGAAGCATGCATGAAATGAGGTAGATGGCGTGCGTTGTTACCTGACGGCTGATTGCGGTGGTTCGTCTACGGAGAGCGCGTAGCGTCGCAGCGGCCGACGCAGCGCGCTCACAGGCAGGGCTGCGCGCGCGCCGGCCCCGCGCAGATCCGGCGCAGACCCGAAACGGGCGCGCCCTTTCACCTTCTCTGTTCTGTGCCACACATATTATAGTCTAGGAAATATAATTTGACCCGATGAATGCTATCTCTAAACGATTGTTTTCGATTCTGTAAGTCTTTTGTTCTATTGTTCTCACATAAAGAAGTCGTTAAGCTCAAATTATATTTCCCAGACTATACTACCGTATCTCCTCAAAGTCTGCGTCCAACGGATTTCAGATGTCTTGCAGTGATAAATGTTATATGATATTGTTGGCAGTAAGCTAATTTGTACAGGGACCGGACCGAATGATTCCATTCAAATGAATTATAATAATGTAATTGTGATTCAAACAACTGTAAGCAGGGTATCGCTTAACTACCGGGGTCAACAAAATTACTTACTGAACAACGATATAAAAGGTGTAATTACGATGTACAAACAAGAGTTCCAAATTTTGTTACTTTGCTTTCTTTATCTAAGCAAATCAATGTTAAAACTTGTCCCATTTGATAGTGTCAGCTCTTTTCCTCTTCGTTGTCTTTTTCTAGCATTAAAAACAGCGATGGGAAGAATCGAATCAGTGCGAATCATCATCATCATTTCAGCCAGAAGAATACAGAAAATACTGCTGAACATAGGCCTCTAAAGATTTCCACCTCGTCCGATAGAAGCGGCTTGGATCTAGCATTTCCCCGCGGACTTTTCAAGTTCATCTGTTTATCTCGTCTTGCGCCACGCCTGTCGGTACGTGATCGCTACTCGTGAACACTTCTGCTCTACCAGTTATCGGTCCTTTGAGTAATGTGGCCTGTCCAAATACTTCTAGGATAACACTAACCTGTGAGCTGCATGTGACGGCCGATGCCGATGGTGTATGTGCGGTGCTAGCGGCAGCGCATGCGGGAGCGGCAGCACATGCGGCAGTCGGTAAACCCCTAGCTGGTCCAAGCGGGCTGGCGCAGCGCACGGCAGGCCCCGGCGCGGCACCGGCCGGGGCATGGCTGTCGGCCGCGCGGGAGTCACCTTTGCCGCACTGTCACGGGCCTCGAACGTCATCACGCACGCTGCTACTACTATGAACCCTGGAATCGTGAGAGTGAGGAAATAGTTACGTAAAAGAACCTATATTGCTACTGCTTGCTTGCACTTTGGCGGCACACTCTCGGCTACCTGACATTGTCTTATTTATTATAAGCGGAAAAAGAGGCCCTTAAGTGACTAAAATATGGCAATAAAAGTCTTTTAATTGTTCTCACCTCCAAACCCCATGACGATAGGCCCAGCATATGACAAATTGTTTAAGTGGAACCCTCTTGCTTCGTCTTTCACTGAAATGGTGGCGTTGCCCCGAATTTCTTCTGCTACTGATAACTGGTCTGCGTAGTACCCTGTAAAAGTAAATATGTTCATTTATCTACATTATCTAGGTTTAAAGTTCATCTTCAAAACACAAGTAGTACATTTCCAAAAGATAATCCTTCAGTACAAACAAGTTCTTTAATATTTGCCCAGCTCCTGCAAATCTGCACATAAACAGAATATTATGTAGGTACATACGTACGTTCAACTCTGGAACGAGTAATCTGAGGTCATCTAACTCATTCGGTTCAAAGGTTATTTTACAGTTTCATTCGCGATCTACCCACTATACGGCGGTAGGTATCATCTAAGTCTAACGGCTTATTTCGCGGGATCACGAATTGAGGATTATCTCGTAAGCCAAGGATTAAGCTTAAGACGAATGATCGAGTAAAGTTTATACAAGCCTTTATAATTAGAACGTTCTTGCTTATGCTTAAACATGTAGCGCTACATCATTCGCAAATTGCGGATTTGCTGTTTCGGTTACCGTTTTGTAAATTTACTCATGTACAGAAAATTATGAATGGAAGAAATCTCTTGGTATTGAACTGTAAATTCCAATTAAGTAGCAACAAATATGTGAACTCACCAGTGTTCCTCCTTTTACATTTTTCTTTTTTATCGCTACAGATGCCTTAGAAAAAACCGTGTAAAAGATGTTACATGTAGATGTTTCGAAAGAAGAATTTGCAAATTAGACTTCATTTGGGTAATACAAAGTGGCTTATATCCCGTGATGTCGCTTCGCTATCGCCCCAGTCCTCATTGCGCATTCCCGTCGCCTGACGCTGGCAAAGTGGCAATTACAGAAGCCGTCACGAGAGCACAGCCGCACCGTACGTATATCCCCAGTTAACATGCAGTTAATAAGTGAAACATATTAGGAGCAAACCGGCTGAGTACATCTCTCGGTCTTTGCTCTCGGTAACGCTGAGTTGCATTGCGGGACCGTCTTGTTTCGTTTGATTGCAACCTTATTTAACTACATTGGGGAAATAGAGAGATTATTGAGGTCAGTGTTGGGGAACCATGTCAAATCAAAGATAATAAACTCAGATTAAAGAAACCCGTTTATAAATAAAATCTGACTGATCGATCACAACACAACACTGTTGAGTGTTGACATATGGTTGGCGTAGTATTTAATTGACGGTTTGTTTTTCTAACAATACGTTGTTATTTTGATATGATAATAAATTATTTACCCGAGTTGTATTGAGAGGAAAATAGGTGAAATAATACCGATACAATTTCAATCGGATGGATAAAAATAAACTCACGCGATTTATAAATTAGACTCTTGTTCTGTTTTCGGACTGATCTGACCTTTGATTCCGCGCCCGTCGTTCTTTTGTGATCCCGATAATATGTCAAAGTCATCTTCCAAACTTGATACTGGCGATATCATAATGAAAACGCCATAAAACAAGAAATTGTAGTACTTTCCATAATACACAAAGAGTAAAGTTTATTAGGGGGGATAATTTATTAGGGAGGATAATCTAGGTAGCATTCGGATCATTTTCCGCGCCCCCTTGCCTGCCTCTCACATTCTTGCTGTGACTTTACCCTACCCGCGACCAAAGCTCAAAAAAACATAAAAATGAGAAAGACATGAAGACTTTCAAACGTTGTATATCCGGTAAAAAGGCCAATGCAAAAGTAATCGGGAGTGCTTATAAAATAAACAAGAGCTCATTATATAAATGATGTGGTGTGTTCTTAGGATGCGGTGTGTTCAATAAGTAGTTTCCATGTGAATATGTGATTGTAATTGTGACCAGCTGCTTGAACAGGCCAGATTTGTGACGCCGACAACTTATGCAAAGGTGAGTCTGTGGTTTTAATATAAAACCAAAACTAGAAAAATTAATATATTTTTTCTTGTAAGATGTCATAACAATCATTTATAGAGAGCTTTAGTCTTCGCAAATACAGCTAATCTGGCACGAATTTGCTTGTTATATTCAACATAAAGTATAAGGTATACGCAATTATGACAAACTACAAGGCTTGGGTACTACTACAGAGTTTACAAACACTAAAAACAAACTTTTGCTACGTCGTAGCTCTCGTAGCAGTGTAGCAGTTAGCTACGAACATACACGACATTTTGTCAACAGGCGCTTTCAGCAATAGAAATTCGTCCAATTAGTGCGTTAATTATTTCAATGTTTGCGTCTCTGGCTTTCCGTTGAGGCTTGAGACAGTTTGTTCCACCGCGGACCAAAATATATACATGTACTAATTAAAATAATGTGTAAATATATGAGAACAGAAGTGATAATTTGTTAGGAACTATCGTCAAATTTACAGGGCCTCACTGGATGAGGCTGACACAGGGTCGTGAGTGGGTGGATATGGGATGAGAATGATCGTGGTAGGGAGTAAGTGAGTAAGTAAAAACACTTTATTGCGCATTCAAAACACAAACACAACAGGAAAACTTAAAGATAGGAGGAGGTATGGTATGTACATAAATTATTCAATGTTTTGATATCAAATTGATGATTTTTCTTGATATAAAATTATATCTATATAGTCGGGTTATAAAAGTGGAGCGTCGGTGGCCAAGTGGATAGGACACCGGTCTTACAATCGTGAGACCAGAGTTCGATCCCCGCCATGTACCAATGTGTGTTTACTCACGTACATTTACCGACTGCTCTTACGGTGAAGGAAAAACATCGTGATGAAACCCACATTCAAATAAAATTTGAAATCAAATGATATTTGAATGTGACTTAACCTAGGATTCGGGCCAGGTTAGCCTTCGGGTTGCAGAGGTCAGATGGCAGTCGCTCTGTGTAAAAACTTGGTTCCACGTCAAATCCCCTAGGTTAGGTAGCCGACCCCGACAGAGAACGGGATAAGGCAAGGAGAATGATGAGTCGGGTTATAAAAGCTAAGGTATCTGATTTTGGACCGCTGTAAAATTACCCAGTCGAGACTGAAAGGGAAGTGAAATGTAGCATGCGACATTTGTCTTCGCATAAACAATGCCATACATGAAAATTGCAAAAGCTATTACACCGTTTACGTTAATTTTACGGGTTCGTCAGCGCATCTACTTATAACCTTCTTACAACTTTACAAGTCTGTTTTTGGTTTCTATTTCTAAAGTAACTAGAACACAATAGGGTGTTTTGTTTATTTTTTAAACTATTATTCTAATCGCTGGATAGATGGCGCTGTGCTTGGTATGTTACCGCAAAGAACGAAACGTAATATTAAGTTTTTTTTAAACTTGGACTCATTTGCAATGAAAATGTCAGTGTACGAGTATGCCAGACTGTCAGTCAGTGTTGCAATGTTTTTTTATAGTCTTTTGGCTTTGGAATCTACATAAAAATCTAGTAACATAGTCGGTTCAACGCCATCTATCGAGTTTTGAATTCTAATAAGAAAACCTTCTATTCTCTAAAAGAATTGATGGCGGCAAAGATCAATCAACAAAGCTTGAAGCGTAGAAACGTGTGTTGGCACTTGGCGTATGGGATGATGATAAAATTTAAACTTTCGTGGTTGTTTACACTATTCATTGTTATTGTCAGTAGGAACGCGTGAATGATCATGATTTCTCTGTTCAATTTCAGCCATGACGACGACACGACCTCCTAACCAAGTCGGCACTGACACACCCGTAAATGGCTGTTG
The DNA here is from genome assembly GCA_029255805.1 of Keiferia lycopersicella. Lineage (NCBI taxonomy): Eukaryota > Metazoa > Arthropoda > Insecta > Lepidoptera > Gelechiidae > Keiferia > Keiferia lycopersicella. Next base: position 7,896,486 of record JARACZ010000010.1, read on the forward strand.
TAATTAATACCATTTTTGGCAAAACCAATCTCAATCGTCATTTCCAGTCATAACTAATTAAAACCATCGCACAACAACAAAACGTGTCCATGTTACCGCGCGTGCAGTGTGTGCGATCAGCGCACGCCGGAAGCTCGGAGCCGGAAGTGTCAGCGCCGGGACGCGAGCGCGACCGGAAGTACCCTCCCCCCCCAGCCCCCCCTCGGGCCCCGTTTGTCCCAACGTGTGCTGCCGTGTCGTTAATATGATAGCATGGCGTCAAAGCCATTGTGTTTCGGGATCCTATTAAATAAGTATTTTTTCGGTGGTATCCAAACATACATTTTAATTATGCTGTTATCAGTTACTGTAACTTCGACTGAAGATCAAGGTAGCTCAAAACAAACGAATTTATGTACTACTATTAAGTTGATCAATAATCTGGACATTTGCTCATTCGTATGGTTACTACCAAAAACAAAAGCACTAATAACATTGACACTGTTTAACCCTAAGTACCACTATTTAACCCCAATATTTGTAGCGAAGCTGTGAAGGTATTGAATACGTATAGTTTATGTACATCAGTGCGATGTTTGAGTTGTTTGTTTGTGCATATTGTGTTGATAATACGATTGTTATTGTTCAAACGCCGGCGGTATTAATTTGCAATCATACTCCTGTGAACTCTGGCAGATGGATAATAGATTCGATTCCACGTTACTAAAAGAGTTTTAGTCTAAAACTGTCTATGAGATTACAAATTTTTAAATGGTGATTAAAAAGATAGCGGGTTGATTTAGTTACAAGAAAATGTGCAAAAGCTATGATATTAATTATCCTTTTCCTGAACCTATTCAATAAAGTGACGCAATTTTTAGTTAACGTTATTAATTTAACTTTATTAATTAACGTTATTAATTTAACTAGTTAAAAATTTCTCTCGACAGCGCCTAGTAACCAGCAACAATGTTTACCATTCTAGCCAATTACAATTATATATCTAAAACATAGAGTTAATTTTCATATTTCTTGTGAAAAGTCTGTGCTAAAAATGCCCAAAAATCTGCAGCAACCAGTACCGCTTAATTGAGTCTATTATTTGAGTGCATCCAATGCAACAGATTAGATTAGTATTGCTGTTTGTGGGTTTATTTATGCGGAAGCATGCACAGCGTGGTTTAGATTTCGGTTAGCTAGTAATTAATCCACTTGTGTTCCACAGCACAGCTCTAGTTGTTGATTATGTGCTTGGATTCACAATTAAATGCAGTTAACTGCAGCTCAGTCTGATATAAAGCTTTGTCTTGTTAACGAAGGAGAGAATTTAGGTCTTTTTGCCATACATTAATGGTCTATCTCTCTCTCTTTTCATGTGGGACACCGAGTGCCACAAACCCACCCAACCAATGGTCTATGGAACAGTACATAAACGAATTTTCCTTATTATTCTTTGAAGTGGATCCAATCGTAGGCAATGAAAACGGCTCAGCTATCAACATTAATATCTTTGTATCGGTAGTAATCTCGTCTCATCGATGGAAGTAACGGCTCCCCATACACAACTTGGCAATATGTGACGCATTAGAACCAGATCAAACCGCTCGGAATGGAACCGCGGAGTCCTCGATATGTCCGCTAAAGTACCGCAGCTAAGAGCTACTTGTACTCAGTCCACTTCCCGAAGTAGGATAGTTAAGTGATTGGTTGTAACTTCTAGCAGCTTATCGTATCGAGAGAGTGGCAAACATTGTATGCCAATCAAATAAACAAACATTCAACACTGTAGTAAAGTTTCTGAGGACCCTTACTACAAAACTTTAAGGCTACTGAAGCGTGAAAGGGTATGCGATGAAAGGTTCAGTCAACCCTTTCTCACACTATATTTATATGAACAGAAGTAATATTTAATCAATACATGGCATAAAACGAAGTCAATGTTCGCGTTTCTCTCTGTCTGTTATAAACACTACTAACTCAAACTCCTTCTAAATAATGCCTATCATGCAACGGATTTTGAGGTAAGTACAATTTATAGTAGAGAGTGACGCAAGTGCAAGGTTTTGGGCGTTAAGGTAAGGCCTTTAATTCCATTGAAAAAAGACTAGCAGCGGATGCAACCGCCGGGTGGACTACAAGTAGAACATAAATAAAAAAGTATATTGAACGATAAAAATAATATGTTTCCGAAAAGTTATAATGTAAATCTATATTATAACCTTGCTATGACTTTTAAAGAATCTACAATGAAAACATTTGGCTCATAACTCTTAAAATGTTATCTGAGCTTTCGTTATTTTTTCTATCTGTGCAATTTATTTATCTTTTCTTATTGTAATAAATCCACCTAGATAATAAACTTTACGTATTTCATTCTTATATTATAGCAACGATAAACTTTCCAATTAGTGTGGTGGCTTCTACTGCACGTAGCTGTAAATATGTATTTGACCTGACCTCAGCCCTGGCTTATCCACTAGGCTGAGTAGGCTTAAGCCTAGGGCGGCAGATTTTGGGGGCGGCAAAATTCGACAAAAAATAATAATTTATAGTTGACGAGAACCGACGACAGGTTCGGATGCAAGACTGTTTGCGACATAGGTGTGGGTGGGACCACCTAATACTATACCTTCAGGCCAGGCCAAAAAAAAAACGGCTGAGGTGAAGCCGGATGGGATGGATTTGAATAGCCTACAGGCGGCAAATGTGCTAAGACGGCCCTGCCTGACCTCCTCCTGACCCCGTTACTTCAAATTACATCAGCATCCCGTGATCTCATTAAAAGGCACTACATGCTTGTATTGTCCCCTCTGTCGAGAGCCTTAAATTATAATTTATGGGCTGTAAAATTAATTTATAGAGGTAGATTTATCAACGCTAAGGGTCGGGGAGGGTCGAAGCTAAGGAAATTACGCGATGAAACTTTTGTTTTGCACAAAATATGATATGACAGCTAGGAAGGAGAACTGTTGATATATGGTTAATATTATTGTAGGTAAATTTGTAATCGCCCGCGCCGCTTTGACGAGTAATTTTATTCCGTGTATTTTTTATGTATCTTTTTTAACAAACAAAGAAAGTACACAAAAATATATGTTTGATTCAACCAAGCAATTGTTTTAATAGGTACGTTTTGCTTTATTGTTTTCATTTATATCAGTTTACTATTTTAATTAATAACGGTGTGTGTAAGAATATTAGCCTGTAACGCCTATTATATAGAATCACATACGATTAAATAAATAGACAGAAAACATCACACCAATATATTCACTGTTCAGAACTTGGAATACCATTGCATTGTTACTAAAGGCGACTCTATAGCGTCTGAGAATTCCAGACTCTTGAATGGCTAAGAATGTAAATACCTGCGGTGTACCTCACAATTTCAGAGATGTCTCTCAATATTTGCCTGACGAAGCAAAACTAACGATATTGACGGGCAATCACGCACTACGAGTACATTCGCCAGGAGGCATCAAAGTGGAAAGTATCTCCCTCTTTTTTAGTCGTATGCTTATTTGTAGCTGTAATACAATCTCTACTAAAAGCAGATAACAGATAGATAACTGCTTTTTTAGCAGGTAACAGCAGCAGTAGGCATGCTTAGCACCGAAGAGAGACTTACGAGAAGCTCGCGGGCAATAGACTTTAGACGTGACAAATTGAACAGAAAAGCATTACCCCATTTTTTCCCCCTATGATTGTCTTTAGAGGCAACTGAGGGACTTTAGGGTTTTGATGTGTATTGCAATTTTAGGAGACATGCTGACAACCGGTCACTATAGCGATATGAACAATAGTTGACCTCCAAATACTTGACAGACGTGATGATAACGACCGAATCGTCACGGTCGTTGACGCTCTGCCTAGCCTACCCCGCATGTGTGATACGAGTATATGTAGCTATGTATGTGTTCTCGTAGAGAAAATTTATGTTACGGTACACACCATAAGCCTACCGCACTTGAGTATGTGCAGGATTTTAAGCTCAACTTTCCCTTGCCCTAAGGTGCTTACCTATGACTGCCATGGCAGCTCCAAGCAGCATCAGCATCAGCCCTGCAGACAGCGCCCTGCACGCGTGCCACAGGCACTTAGAACTCATCTTCCCCTTCACCACCTGTCAAATATCGAGTAGGTAAAGATAACCGGAATAATTGACATAAGCTCAAATTATTACTAACGATTTCCAATAAAAGTGATCTCTCAAGATATCAAGGTACAAATAATTAAAATGTGCTGCCAAAATCACAATATTTTGCTATAAAGCGTTATATTTTTGTTATGGTAGCAACAACCTGTAGTGATGATGATGATGAATGAAGATTTGACTTAATTATTGTTGTTATAAATGCCATAACAACAATAATTAAGTCAAATCTTCATTCATCATAGTGATTCATCGGGTCGTTGGACGTCTTGGTGTACCACACAAAAAGAAAGAGTGATTTGCCACGCTTCATTCTCAATTTATGGTCGCATCACTGATAAAATATTGCAGGTATTTTGCTGGAAAATCGGTAGTGTTCCCGCGCGGAGACCGAGAAATCGATCCTTGCTGTAAACAACAAGTTGCAAACATCTCGAACCTCGCTACCAAGTCCCTACTAGAGTAAGCAGGTTATTAAAACTTATGAATATAAGAAAAGAAATGACTGAAAAAGTAAGTTTTAAAAACGGAGCATAACATTATTGGATTGCATAGTTTGGTAAATAAACAATACTGTTTGTTCATATTCCTGCAAACAAAAATAAAAAAATATCTCTTCAAGATGCTTAATTTATAATTCAGAAATTATGTATTCTATTTTATTATATGAAAATCACCAAAAACACAAAATGAGGGCACAGACATAAGAAGGGGTTTGGTATTCATTTGTTTAGTATTCAGATCGTTACATCTTTGTAGATTCAGATCAATTTATTATCGTGTTTTTTTAACAGTACAAAACAAATGGGCTTCGGTTGGCCAATCAAGTTAAAACAGTGCCGAATACAGAAGAAGGGTTGAAATGTCAGAACCGGCTGAAGTTAATGACTGTCAAAGCGACGACCCCTTTTCAGTGGAGGAGTGTCGCGCCGGGAAATAATAAAGCCTATTAGAGTTTTCATTCATCCGTCACTCAAGAAGATGATAATAGTTTTAATGTATTCAAGAGAGTTGCGTGCGCAACAAGTCCTTCACTCAACAAGTCTTTAGTCTTCGGCGGTCACATTCACCAGAAACCAAACGGATGCCCATCATATAAACATGACATGTTAGGAAACAGATCATCGTACTATGGTATCAGTGTAGGGTATTGTGAAAGGGGATCACAATGGATTGTTTACGTAAAGGGTTGGTGTGTACCTGGACGTTCCAGGTGGCCCCGGAGGCGGGGTGCGCGCGGCGCAGGGGCCCCGTGACGCTCCGCGCGCGCCTCATAGCGACTGCCGCGCGACAAGCAGCGCGCCGCCGTCCGCTGCGCGCGCATGCAGCCTCCGTGCTCCAGACCACCTACATACAACTTTGCCACCAATCTAACTCGAACTCCGACATTTCTACGTGCCAAACATCACCCTTCAACCCTATCGTGTGACGAATGCAAAACATCACCGAACAGGCGTAGATGAAATGAAGATATGTGGAGGCTCTGGCTAAAATTGCGGTGTAGTTACATTTGCTAATGAAATCGAAGTATGACCTTTTGGAATGTGTACTGCAGGGTACCAACCGCCGCCAAGAGTCATCGGTTGTGCGACAACTTGAATAAATGATGAAGCAAATTTTACGGTATAATGATTTATGTTGAGGCTCGGTTTGATGAACTTTAGATATATCAAAGTCATACCTTGTTTTAAGTACAATACGTGATAAGTAGGTATACTTAGTTATTTACTTCTCTTTTATTGAGTGTGATAGCGTGTCGACGGGCGACCCGATGGGCCTTGGTATCAGAATATTTCAATCGCTTGCCATTGCGAGTATTGAACAGCCTTAATTTGTCTAATCTTAGTAATTTATTATCCAAATTGATTGTGTTGTTCCCACGGGAGATTTATGTAGAGCAAGGTGTAGTGCCCCCTCTGTTTACGTAACCTGGAACCGTACCAACAACCGATTGCGAAAGCTCAGCTTTATACTGCAGAATTTATCTTTTGCACGATAACAGAGAATTCAAAACGATTTTCCAAATCGCCCTTTCAGTGAGCACGTACGCTGAATTGTTTAACGTGTGACAAAAAGACAGATCTATTTGGATCGGGATTAAATTCAGCATGTAACTGGGTCATGCCGTCATGCGGGGGGTTAACATCTGCGAGCTACGTATCATAATATTAAGCATGCTCGGGTTTTGGCGCGGAGTCCGGACCGAGCGGGGTCGCTGCTCGCTGCAATTGTGCTATACGTACCTAGTAGTAGTACCTTAGTAGAATAGTACCTTGGGCGTAACGGCTGTCGGGATCGGCCTGCGTTTTACTAAAGCGTTTCGAAATCGTTTCTCTAAGTATGCCTGAAGTATGGCCGTTCGAATAGGCCATATTTGAGAGCTGTCAAAATCATGTTAATGCTATGACATAAGGTCTACTTTTCTTTGTTGATATGTCCTTTAGTATGGGTTTGGTAGTAGTCAAATATGGCCTATTCGTACGGCCATACTTTAAGTTTGCCAGTCGATTTTATTTTTGTTATTTATTCATGCTCGCTTCTATTATACTGATTTGTGTAACAGCGTAATAGTAGAAAATACGGAATGTTTCTTCATTGTTATATAAAATAACAAACTGAACTTTATTCTCATGCACAGTCATTTTACATTCCAAAGAAAGTAAAAGCAATGTTTCACATGTCCGGGTTTTGTAAGTAACGTCAAGAACAGTCGCCTTTGTATGCCATGACCCTACTTTTACTGTTGAGTTTTAAATGTTGATTGTTTTTACGATAGTTACCTAGTTCCCAAGGTAAACCCCAAGTTTTGATTTCACTTTTACTCTGAGAAGTTGACATCTTTCTTTATGTGCTTTATTCCATTGTATGTTTTTAGTGTTGTGAATCGTAGCAAAATGCTACGATTGGCTAAGAGGGTGTAGCCAAAAGCTACACGTGAGAAAATAAATGCTGAATCTCGTATCTCTGTAAATTTCTCTCTCTCTGTAAATGTAGATAGATAGATAGATAAACTCTTTATTGCTTACAACAAACACAATATTAAAACACAAAACGGTACAATATACTATAACTAAAAGTAAGCAAAGGCGGCCTTATCGCTTATGTATGTACATTTTATTATGGTTGGATTTATCCATTTGCACGGCACATTTATTCCTTTCTCGTATTGTTCCACATTCTGTCTCTCATGGGCAATGTTGCCAACTTTGACGGAAAAATTGAAAATTCATGTGGTGGGTGTAATATGTTTTATAATTTGCATTATGATCTTATTTTAAACGAGAATGCTTGATATTAGTGTAATATTTGTATAGCTTAGTGTAAATAGGGTATTGAACATATTAATATTTTATTAATTTGATCTTAATTGAATATAGTTGGCAACATTTTAAGCGCTGTTACGATTATTGTATGTATTCACTATTCAGCTAAATACCTACGTAGAGAAAACAAATATAGAGCGAATAAATTACCGATGAGACTGAACCACTTTCCCCATGGAAAATAATTCGGAATATGAAAAAAATAACCTGTCATACTACTAATATTATGAATGTATAAGTATGCTTGTTTTTTACTCCTTCACGCAAAAACTGCTGTACCGATTTTCATTAAATTTGGCACACAAATAGAGGATAACTTGTTGTTTTCCCGAAAAATTTTTTTTGTAGGATGATACGGGATTCAAACCGACTTCCACGCAGGCGGAGCCGCGGGCGCCCACTAGTACTAAATATACACCGACAGACTCAGTAACTGTATAGTATTATTTAGCTCACGTTTGCCAGGTTATAGTAAAATGACTACAACAGCCGTACAAAATAAAACTGCTATAGTATTCGATGTTCGTCCAATCCAACGCTCGCTGGAACTGTTTTGTTGACGGCAATTTCAACTTGAATACAGCGCTGAATAGTCGACGGGAATGTTCAGTTATTTAGTTTGAAACCGATTTTAATTTAACTGGGAAATAAAAGAGCACTTAGTTGATTTAAAGACCTCTCCACGACGTCCTTTCACCGTTCTCTCCCCTTATATCGCATTTATTTAAGTACATCCAACGTCTACCTTGAAAAATATAAAAGATTAATACACAAGAGAGGCAAAGACCCAGTTCCTGAGAGATGTTACGGGATTCAAACCGACTTCCACGCAGGCGGAGCCGCGGGCGCCCACTAGTACTAAATATACACCGACAGACTCAGTAACTGTATAGTATTATTTAGCTCACGTTTGCCAGGTTATAGTAAAATGACTACAACAGCCGTACAAAATAAAACTGCTATAGTATTCGATGTTCGTCCAATCCAACGCTCGCTGGAACTGTTTTGTTGACGGCAATTTCAACTTGAATACAGCGCTGAATAGTCGACGGGAATGTTCAGTTATTTAGTTTGAAACCGATTTTAATTTAACTGGGAAATAAAAAAGCACTTAGTTGATTTAAAGACCTCTCCACGACGTCCTTTCACCGTTCTCTCCCCTTATATCGCATTTATTTAAGTACATCCAACGTCTACGTTGAAAAATATAAAATATTAATACACAAGAGAGGCAAAGACCCAGTTCCTGAGAGATGTTACGGGATTCAAACCGACTTCCACGCAGGCGGAGCCGCGGGCGCCCACTAGTACTAAATATACACCGCCAGACTCAGTAACTGTATAGTATTATTTAGCTCACGTTTGCCAGGTTATAGTAAAATGACTACAACAGCCGTACAAAATAAAACTGCTATAGTATTCGATGTTCGTCCAATCCAACGCTCGCTGGAACTGTTTTGTTGACGGCAATTTCAACTTGAATACAGCGCTGAATAGTCGATGGGAATGTTCAGTTATTTAGTTTGAAACCGATTTTAATTTAACTGGGAAATAAAAGAGCACCTAGTTGATTTTAAAGACCTCTCCACGACGTCCTTTCACCGTTCTCTCCTCTTATATCGCATTTATTTAAGTACGTACCAACGTCTACGTTGAAAAATACAAAAGCTTATTACACAAGAGAGGGAAAGACCCAGCAGTGGGATCTTTCAGGCTAAATTATACACACAAATACACAAATCACGCCCTTTTTCCCTTCCGGGGTAGGCAGAGCTTTAACAATCGTAAAATTACGGTCGTTATCGCTACGTCTGACAAGTATTGAGGGCCCTTTTCGATGATACATGTTTCACTGTAGTGACAGGTTGTCAGCCTGTCGCCTAAAATTGTAATACACATGAAACCCTCGAGTCCCTTAGTTGCCTTTTACAACACCCACGGGATGAAATGGGTGATGCTATTCTAAACCAGCATGACACGGCGAATTCTAAGCCAGCATCACACGGCGAATTCTAAGCCGGCATCGCACGGCGAAATTATAATAATTGTAAGTTATTAACTACCTACATAATTGTCACGCCTTCGTCCCTTGCGAGGTTTCAGTTTGCAGAGCGTCAACGGCCGCTATCGCCACGTCTGACAAATGCTGAGGGCCATGTCAGAAAAATTGTGTGTCACTATAGTGACAGGCTGTTAGCCTGTCGCCGAGAACATAAAATTACAAAACACATGAAACCCTCGCGTCCCTTAGTCGCTTCTTACGACACCCACGGGAAAGAAATGGGGTAATGCCATTCTAAGCCAGCATCACACGGCTAACTTACACTAAAGCTATAATATCTACAGCATTTTTTGGATTTGTGTGGGATCTATTGAAAATCTTTAAAAAAAGAGGTGTAAAAGTGCTAAAGAAACCGGTCAAAGCCGTGTCGAACACATTTTAAAGTATAGTTTCATTCATGGAAGGTTGGAAGGTAATGATTAGAATTTCATCAAAGGTCTTCCCAGAGCAGGTAAGGCGGTTTAAAGAACACGAGATTTTCTCAATTTGTTCAGTTTTTGTTGTAACCTTTCTATACTTTGGATCGTATTGCAGAATATCAAATGTCGTTTACAGAATAATGACAAGCGATAAGGAGTTAAACAATAGAAAAAACCTTTGACTCCTTTTCCTTGCATTTGGGATCATCCAAAAAAGTATGTCTATATATTTTTTTTGTTTTGAATTTTAAATATTGAATCGGTTTTCTTACCGCGATATATTATTTTGTTCGAACAGTATACAGACTGAGTAGGTTAAATAATGAGTTAGACTTTCAAACGGCTTCTACAAAAAAATATTTCTGCTACGGACTTCGTAGCTGTGATATACTACGGCGTAGCATAGTCAAGTCATGCATAGTTACTGAATAAAACTTTTTCATAAACCGCGAAAGCTAAAAATCCTTTTTGATTCCTTGACTCTCAAGACGAATGTTAAACTCAGGTATTTTCTCAAGGGATACATATTTTTGCATAACGGAAAATGTGAATCTATGATATGACAGTCTACAGACTGGTTAACATTGATTTGGGTCTCAACTATTTGATTTATTACTTCTGTCTGTAACGTTTTTGTGGGACGGGACTGGATATTCTCTGCTGCTTGATTATTATTTATGTGAATGAGTGAGGTTGCGATTATTAATGATAGCCATAACGAAGGGAAACCGATGCTATTTTCAACGTAATCTGGTATCCAATTTCCGATTAATGTAGGTACCTACGTTGAGGAGTTAATTGATGGTTGACGATTCTGTGTCTGAAAGATGTGACCGGTGGTGGCGGCTCGGCAGCTGCGGCTGGCTGCGGCCGGGCGGGGGGCGGGGTGGTGGGGGGGCGTCACGTGGAGCTCGGCGCGCCGGCGCGGCCCGGGCGGCCGGGCTGGTGGCCGGGCTCGCGGCATTCCCCCGCCGGCAGCCGCTCCGAGCCATGCGCGCCGCGCCGCCGCCAGCCGCGCCGGCCGCGGCCAGCCACCTCGCACGCTGCCGCCCCGCGCCCGCCGACCGCGCGCCGCGCTAACGTCGCGGGAGCCGCTAGCACGGTGGAGCCGGTGGCGTCGTCGCGCAGGTGCGGCCCGCGCGCGACCCGGGGCCGCATTCGTAGCGCGTGGAGGCGCGGGCACGCCGCGGCGCGCTCCCCCGCCTCGTCGCGCCCATGGAGCCGCCCTGGGAAGTCGAGCTGGAGGTGCGGCGACACATCGAGACATGCGCCTGCACTTGCGACCACATGGGCTACGGGAACTTCCTCAACTACCAGCTGGCGTCGGTGGGGCACGGCTGCTCCTGCCGCGCGCTCTCCTCGCCGCACGCCCACGTACGTGACTGTCCCGGCCGCTCCGCGCTCTGCCCGCATGCCGCATGACTGCCTGGCGCTCCTATAGGGATCGCTCCATGTCGATTTGTTTATATAGTGCTCACCTGTCACCCGCCTATACTATCCTAGAAAATCCACATGCCTCCTGTCTATGTGTAACTAGGTACCTACTTTATTTGAAAACTTCGTTATTTGTTTATTTTTTCTTGAAATATATTATATACCTTCTGTTTATAACTTTCATCTTCTTTAAAACAATTTTGCAAATACATAGCTACCTTCCATCACGTGACATTGGGTTCATAACGCTTACATTACGCGTATTACATTACGCGTATGTTTTGCGAGCACAGGATAATGCAAATATTATTAGATAACCGCAGCGGCTTATGCACCTGGTGTGGCTCGATACTGAGAAGAGTTATTTTTGTTTAAATAAACTAGAGTAAAGAGGGGATTCTACAAGGGAAAACGTTCTAGTACAAATAGAAAAAGATTCGGGCTCAAAATAGTAGTTTGCAGCGTAGTATTGCGTCTAGCAAACCCTAATAATCAACATTCGAGATGACTGGATGGAACACATGTCAATATGTCAATATGTCAATGTTTATCGATAAAATAGTAGCGTAAACTAGTTTTTTTGATGTATATTTAAAATTACCCGATGTTATTCAAGAATTATAATAAGTAAGTTTCAGTCATGTAATTTCGGCGAATTTTTTTATCAAATTTTGAAAGATAAACATGTAGAATACATGTTTCTAAAAACAAATACTAAATCGGTAACTCCTAACTGTAATTATCAGTTTACGCTGTCAAAAAAAGTTTAGTTTGAAAATAATAATTTAAATGAAGGAGATTTCACTCGCCGTCTCTTGTCGCCAAGGCTCCTTTAGCGTAAGAATGATGAGGTGGACATAAATCAGGGTTATTCCCAGTTATTTGACATAGGGATGTAACTATATATCGAACTTCGATAAAAATGCAATCGTATGTAGTTAGAAGAGTCTTACATATCTTAATCAAAATATCGAACAAATAGGCTTATGAAATCCATAAAAGTGGGTAAATTACGTTACTGGTAACACTAATAGTGTTGTGTTTAAAAGCTACAAAATCAGTTCAGGCTCGTTGCTTTGTAAGCTGTCACAGATTTTTTTTGATATTTTTTTAAAATTTTAATAATGTATTTAAGTTTTGTTTAACTCGGAGTCCTGAGTCAATATATAAATGAATATACTCGTATCTATGTCGACTGCAGTACCTACGTACTTGACATTTATCGACATCGATATATAGTTGTTGGTTAAATTCTGCATCCCTGATTCGGCATTCCCGTTACCCCGATCGTCGGGGGTCCGTAGCGGGCCCATGTCGGCGACTACAGGCTTCATTGACGGATTTATAATGCATGAGCCACTGCTTTCCCTGCCATTCAGCCCGGCTTTGATTCCCACTGCCTTCCTTTAGACGTGCCTACATCAGTGTATCTCATCAGTCTCTCGATCTCTCGGTTTTTCACCTCGCCGGGCTTCGTTTCCATAATTTATTTGTATACTTTGATTCTGTTGTTTGGATACCCTCGTGTTTGGTGTTTAGTTAAATATTCAGATATTCAGAAGCTGGTGTGACCGATCCATGATGTTCGGTATTTTGTTTTTACGCCGTTTTTTATTGAATGTGAAAATCATTCGTTCTGACAGAGTGTTTACTCGGTATTTTTTACGGAGGAGTTTTTTGGCAAATAAAACCTAGAGCTAGGTTGGTCAATTTATCGCCCTCAAAGCCCCTAAAATTATTTGAGCCGTTTCCGAGATCCCGACTATGAATAAATACAACATAATTGTTCGTTTCAATGTATTTTATTATTATTTTAAATAAAACATTGATAGACTGACAATGGCCTCGGCCAATAGTGACAAAGACGTTGAACAAATAAAATTTTGACATTGTAATTAATCCCACTGGAATCCATTAGTCGCACACAACGAGGGAGATTTTAATAATGAATTTCTAATAAATTCTATACCCGCGTAATCCTGCAAGACTCGGCTCAAAGACATACTAGGTACGTAGCAATATTACAATAAAGTACGCATAATGTATGCACGTAAAACGTGTATTATGAGGTAAATTCTAAAGCGAACACGAATAAAAAACGTCGTTGCACTTTTATTGGGCGGTATATTACGTAGAGCGGCTATAAATTTGAAACCCTTGCGTCACTACCCTGTCAGCAAGTCCCGATTCGGCATAAATTGCGGGTCATCTTGAGTATACTGCCATGACACGAATAAGATTACTAGCAATGTATACGCAATCCGGACATTTTGGCGGGGCACTTGTAATACCAACTTAAAGTTTTACACATGTGAGCTGATTTCCGGCCGAGGACACCTCCCTTTACATCTCAATTCCTCGGGCACTCAATTTTATAGCGCTAAAAGGATTTACCGACCGCTATCCCAGCGGTTCTTTATCCCTTATGAACTTCTATCCCATTCTTTAAAATTAAACGTTCATTCCTTTATAATAATAATAATAATTTATTTGTCAGAATAAGGTACATAAAAACAGATATTATATGAGTGGAGTCCAGCTTATTCTATCGTTACATAAAACGACGTACAAATATTATCGATTTAGTTTAAAAGTTATTAAACAGAAATTATATTAAATTACAAAATGTCATATTATTATTATAAAATGTACTATTAAACAGAAATTAAAATTAGAGTTACATTATGTCATATTAATATTATAAAATGTTAATTATTTAAATTTCTATCACTAAGGAAGGCCCCAACAGAATAATAGACCTTTTTTATCAAGAGGTTATGGACGCATTTTTTAAAAAGACTCAAACTCTTGTCTTTGAAACTGTCTGGTAAATGGTTATAAACCCTCACAGACATGCAATAAGAATTTTTACTATGTACCGCTAGAGCCTGTGAAGGAATTATTAGCCTATTTTCATATCTACCATTCCTAATGCGAACGTCGGACTTCTTTTTGAAAAATTGAGGATGTTTTTTTACAAATACGCACACCTCATAGATATACAGGCTCGGAAAAGGAAGTATGTTATGTCTCTTGAATAAAGGTACACAAGTATCGAGGAAACTCGCTCCGCATGCGGCTTTTAGACATTTTTTCTGAGCAATGAATACTTTCTCCGAATCTACTGAATTGCCCCAGAGGATGATACCATATCTTAAAACGGATGAGACATAGCCGTGATAAGCTAAAAATGCCGTTTCCGTAGAAGCTATTTGACGTAAACGATTGAGCACGTATACAAATCTATCCAACTTGGTACATGTTTTCTGAACATGGTATTTCCAATTGCAAAATTTATCCAGAGTGATACCCAAAAACACAGCATCTGGTACAAGTTCTATTTTGTCATTTATGTGGCAAATATCAAGATCAAGAGATTTACTATTGTATGTTTGGAATTCTATTGCTTTTGTTTTTGTGATATTCATACTTAGATTATTTCGTTTTAGCCAGTCTGCTAGAGTAGACAATGTGTTATTAATGGTTTGTTCTAAAATCATTTTATTTTTCGGTCTGTCTTTAAGTATAATCGTGCAATCATCCGCAAATAAAATACAGTCATGACTGGTAGCTTTGGGCAAGTCATTAATGTATAGGTTAAATAGTAGAGGACCTAATATGCTACCCTGTGGGACGCCCCAATTATTTTGTCGATACGAAGATCTTATATTTTGTTTTTGTTTCTCAATTATTTTGTTAATTTCGGTACATTGTTTCCTATTGCTTAGATAACTGACAAACCAGTCAAGGACATTTCCTCTTATGCCATAACTATTTAGTTTGCAAATAAGTATTTTATGGGATACGCAGTCAAAAGCCTTACTTAAGTCAAGAAAAATAGAAACAGGGCGAATGCCTTTGTCAAGGCTTTCAGTAACATTCTTAACAAGATCAAAACAAGCCAGTGATGTAGAGCTGTTTTTTCTAAAGCCGTATTGATGGGGTGTTAGGATATTACAAGCTGAAATAAAGTTAACAGTTCTATTATGTACTAGTTTCTCAAAAATTTTTGATAGTACAGGAGGAAGAGTGATAGGCCTGTAGTTACCTATAATCCGTTTGTTCCCCTTTTTGAATATAGGATACCTACGATACTATGGGATGTAAAACGGTCTGGGAATCGATTATTTAAATTTTATCGCACATTTAAGATATAAAAATCCATGTATTAGCATTCAAGGTTTACGTCATACATAAAATTTGCAAATATTCAGTGCAGTGCAGTGCTTTTTCTGATTGTTTTTGTTCTGTATACTCTTATTGTGCATATTATGTAGGTATCTTTAAAACTATACAACGGACAAAGAGGTTCAAAACGAAGGTTTATATGTATCCGGATACAGCAAGTGCAACCGGTGGGCGAACTGCTAGTCTTGAAAACTGTTATTAAAAAGAGAAAATTGTGTCTTAATTTTTTTCTCATTTTTACAATTAACTAAGTAAACCATCTTTGTGTAAATATTTGTACACGAGATTTTGATAGTATTCCTTGTAAAATCTACTTGGAAATAAACTTTTGAAATTTTTTACCCGTTCACTAGCGGTCAAGAAGTATAAAGAAAAGCAAAGATAAAAATGCAACTACTTACATTTCTATTGGAGAGAGCGTTTGATATTTTTATCACAACGAGGCGTCGTTTGCCGGTATACGTCCCATTCAATATCCTGCGAAGTGTCGCCGATTTCCTCGTCAAAAATTGAATCTATCGCCGCTCACGATCTCTTTATGTGCACTAGGGCTGCCACTTGCCACACGACCGGACAGTATCAGATTTTATGAAGACTTTTTTAATGAAAAAGTAAAAATACCTGTAATAATAGCTCATTCTGTCCACATGACAATTCGCACTCCAAACAAACAGCCCGATTTAGATCATTTTTTCTTTTTCGTGTGGGACATCGAGTTGTCCAACGACCCGATGAGCCCTAGTGTCAGAATTTTTCAGCCGCCTTCTACAAGGAGCAGGCTTCTGACATGGTTGTGTAACGACCGCCGTCTAAGTGATCATAGACAGTAACCGGGACCTACGACTTAACGTGCCATCCGAAACACGGAACCATCTTACTTACGGACAATCGGGTGGTTCAGCCCGCAATGTCCTAACCAGACTGGGAACAAATTCACAAAGTGATAGACATCAACTTTGTGAGTGACCCACCGAGAAACGAACCCGGGACCGCACTACCACTGCGCCACATCGGTCGTCGATTAAATTGAAAAAGAAAACATACCTTTACCTATCGATATTCCGCTCCAGTTTCTTTTAAGAAGTGAGTTAATAAACTAATCCAAGTGCCTGTTTGCTATTATCACCTATTATTAACAAACAATCTTCTTCTGAATGAAATGCACATAGAAAAAGAATGTCACCTTAATCACAATTACCCTAGTCTTTAAAAATCCAATTAGTTTTTTATAGTCTTGAGTGCGGAGGACGGACACATAAAATGACCGGCCCCGTTTAAGGCAAGGCAGCCCTATGTGCATGTTCCGTGGAATTCCTCCGTACCACTTTCACTGTGGCGTCAAAATTAAACCAGCTTTGTTTGTAGTTAGTTCTCGCTGGCTCCCGCAATATTTAGGGAACTCATTTCGGATTAAATAAATATTTGCTCCCGAAAATGGGTTTGTTCGGCTTTCGTGTGACTTTCGCCTCAACTTTGGTTTGATTCGTTCTGTTGAACTTTTCTTATTTATTGCAAGTAATATTTTGTATTTTTGTACATTCACTTTCCTCACATTTAAATACTTCACAAATTCGTTTGATCAACCATAAAATAAAAGATTGGACCTACCATACAAATTTACTTGGTTTGTCGGTAATTTTGTATAGGAGACCCAATTATTTTTTTCATATTTCGACCTATGTTTCCTGGGGAACGTTGTTGAGTTCCATGGACTGGTTAACTCCTTAAAATATTTGCAGCAATTTTTTTTACACACTGTATAGGTCTGGGTGGGTTTTCTGTCGAAGAATAAAACTATACTTCTTTGCGCTTGTGTCTCTTTGAATACAATTAAACTATCTCGTAAAACTTGGGCGTAAATGTTATTCAGGTGTTCCGCCAAGTTGTCTGCACCCGGTTATAAACTTATACAAGAAGCGGCCTATTATTTGCCGACGTCTACTGTCTTCAGTAGTAAATGGGGATTTTATTCCGTCCCCTTAGTGTATCGCCATAATAAAATGCTGTCTTGCCGCTTGCTATAAATGTTATTATTATGAACGCGTTCTGTCCTGTGGGTGACTTGTTCCATTTAGGATTTTTAAATGATAACTTTATTTAGGTTAATTTGATCGACACAATAATAATCTAAACAGCAGTAATTTAGCATTTACTTAGTATCATATAGGACACAAATTATTAAAAAACTACTTAAACATGTACTCACGAAAATACGACTTACAAGTAATATCTTTAGCTACCCATTAACCATTATTGTAAGTATTAATATTTTCACTTGCACTTTTGTTTTGGCATAAAGTAAAAAATTAATGGACTTACTTGATATATTATCAGCTGAGTATTTATGCTTTATGTTTACATTACAATATTTAATCGTAATTTATTTGTCCCTAATAACTTTGCATTTTCAAAAAATAGCACTGCTTATACCAAATTTTGCGTATAATACTGTCTAAGTTGACACTTAAAGGATAGTGTTGAAATGTAAGGGACTCCAAGGAATGCAGAGGAGTTTATCTTCTTTATCACGTAAATGCGCACCGACCATCTATCTGTCCCTTTCTGTTTGCTTACCTGAAAAATTGTCCCCTCTGTAAACCGACTTAGGTAGAGATGTCTCTTCCTTATGCTTAGATGAAAACTTCCAAGGATAAGAATTAAACGAATCGGGTTTCCCGAGACGGAAGTCAAACAGATAAAAGTTGGCCGCGCTGTTGTAGGATCTTCTTTATAGTTATACGTATCTATGTATTTACTTTTAACATTGTTTTCCTCGCATTTTATTTGTTCACTAATGTAAGGGTACCGCCATCACTCAGAATGTTTACTATCCTATCAAGTCAGCTGCAAAAAGAGCTTTTTGTACTATATCTTCATTATCTCTGGGATGCATGCGGCCGGCCGTAATAATTTTAATTATAGAAACTCATAGATACTACAATATAGTGCTATCGGTCGCATTTTACCAAAAAAGTACGCAAATAAACCCTTTCAACGTGTATAAATCAGGTTGTCGTCCGATTTCTAATGGGTAAACTTAGTCTCTTATCTATAAACAGATAATTTAACGTAACAAAATAAGACGTCCCAACTTAAGGAAGATTAACTTAAAGTTTGATCAACAGAAGTTTGCTCCGAGTTTCCACTAGGGGCCTTTAATTAATTCATTATTTAGACATCGGGCCCTTGTGAGGAGCCTAATAAACGTTCCCTCCGCGGTAGAGAGCACAAACAGGGCTACCAGGCAGGGTACGATACACCACACGAAATTATCAAGAGACATACATTCATATACAGGGTGTAAGGGACGGCGTAACGAAAACTTTGCAGGCGTGATCAGACCATGAAACTGAGCATCTTTTTCTATGGGGGCTATGTTGGTAATCGTGAATTTTTTTCGACCTTCCATACAAAATTCCCGATCAGCTGACTGACTTTGTATGGAAACTCGAAAAAATTTTTTCGTTTCCCAATATAGCCCCCATAGAAAAAGTTGTTCAGTTTCATGGTCTGATCACGCCTGCAAAGTGTTCGTTACATACACCCTGTATATGTATAAGTACTCGTATGTACTAAAAACAGTAATCATATATCATCGTTTTCTTTAACATTACTACCCGTGTTAGCCTACTTTTAGAGAGTCGATGACTCATACGAAAGAAGAAGGAAAAAGTGTTGGCACCGCCCATCACTTGTAGAATGTATAGAAAAAATCAACTATCGGATACATAGAACGGATAGCCGGCATCCCCGATTTACAACATTTCTGTCTTTCAAGACCTATCACCCAATTCCATGAGGATACTCTTCCTGAGGCTGATATGGTATCAAATAAATGAATCTATTAAAGCTGGGGCTATCTGTCTTGTCGCCTTTTTTAGGGTTTTTCTTACGTTCCAGCCCTGCAAACTCACGCCATCAACGCCGCGGGGTGCAAAATAACAAAGGGCCAACATTATTATAGTAAAGTGGATGGGTTTATGTTCGTGAAATTTAATAATGAGGAAATATGTTAAAAGATATATGGTATTAGACATGGAGGATTTTGTTGAATCTTGGAGAATACCATCTGACAATATGTAATTACTAAAGGGCACCCGCTTGGAAGTTGGTTTGAATCCCCTAGCATCCCACAGTTTTTTTTTTCAGGATAGCAACTATCCTTTGTGTTAATCCAAGCTATCCTCTATCTGGGTGAAAATTTGAAAACGGTTCTTCAGGTCCCTTTCCTGGCAAATTTGAAATTTTAGTTTTATGGTTATTTTATCATTGCATAATAATAAAGGCCTATTGAAAAGTTTATTTACGAAAAGACACTTAAATCGAACCACAGGTTTCGTCAAAATTCAATATTGAAATTTGAGGTGCCAGTCAACGGGACATTTTGCGCCAGTCAAGGGACAAAGTAATTATTTTAACAAAATATATGAATAAAAGCTGTTCATCTTTTGCTTTTAACTAAGTAGAATAAAAGTAAAAGTTGCCGCAGCCTACCAGACTGACGCCCTGAAGCCTCAGTCTGGTTAAGACACGACGCACCTAGTCACAGACAATTTGCTCGTGCTTGAAACACGACACAGCCAGCCCGACATACGAAATCAAACAGCCACCGTGTTCAACAATCACAGTTGACAGGCGTATGTGATCTGTCGACCTCCGGAAGAAGACTGTTCGTAAACAGCCGAAACGTAGAGGCCCAATTTTCCACCAAAACAATAGTAACGTAAGTCGTTTAAACTTAGGCCATAATGAAACAGCTAGCATGAGACAAGAAGAAACCACCGCAAACATTATGACCTGAGAATTAACTGTGTTGAGCCACTTAAGACATTTTGCGAATTGTACATATTGCTACTGTACAGACGAAGATAACCTTAAAGACGATGTAATCATCCTGAGACATGCATGACTCAGATAGCCTTAGACACCACTAGGCAAGCAACCTGACACACGACTCTGTATACATGAGACACGACGCAATCAGCTTAAGAGACATTGCAATCAGACTGAGACATAACGTAACTAACCTGAGACACGACATAGTCACCTTAGAGACGACGTAATCAGCCTGAGACACGATGTACTCAGCTAAAAAGACTACGACATACATAACGCAGTAATCCTGAGATACAACGCAGTCTGCTTAAGAGACGTCAAAATCAGCCTGACATAGCGCAGCCACCCTGAGATACAACGCAGTTACTTAAGAGACTTCGCATTATGACCCTGAGTGAGATACAACGCAGCCAACCTGAGATGCAACGCAGTAAGCTGAAGAGACGTCGCAATCATTCTGAGACATGACGCAGCCACCCTTATATACATCGCAGTCAGCTTAAGAGACGTCGCAGTCAGTTCAAGAGACGTCGAAATCATTCTAAACGAGACATAACGCAGCCGTTCTGATATACAACGCAGTAGCTTAAGAGACGTCGCAATCAGTCTGAGACATTACGCAACCACCCAGAGATTCTACGCAGTCAGCTTAAGATCGTCGCAATTAACCTGAAACCTAACGCAGGGATTCTGCGATACAACGAATTCAGCTTAAGATACGTCGCAATGTGCCTGAGTGAGACGTATTGCAGCCAACCTGAGATACAACGCACTCAGCTTAAGAGACATCGCAGTCAGCCTAAGATAAAACGCAACCACCCTGAAATACACCGCAGTCAGCTTAAGATACGTCAAAATTAACCTGAGACTTAACGCAGCCTCCCTTAGATACAACGCAGCCACACCTAGAGACATAAAGCAAGTGTTTTTAAACTATGTTATCTGCACGAAAAACAATGCTGTTCACCTCCTGGAAACCCTTAATCTAACTTACAGTACCCATGGGGAGACATGGGGTGGTGCTATTCTACTCTGCAGGTACACCTTTACACAAAAAAATTGCAACAACAATCATTAAAATAACATTAGTCACTTGACTGGCATAAAATGTCCCTTGACTGGGAAAAATGCCAGTCAAATGAAGCCAGTCAAGGGACAATTTTCTATGTTTTTAGTGATTTATTGGTAAATGCTTGAATGTAATCAAATTTTTTAAACGAATCTTAAATCTCGCTTTATTATGCGACATTATTTGTTTAGAACAAATCCTCTGTATTAACTCTTTCACGAAGAAAACATGCACAGGAAAGGGACCTGGCGCGGGTGCAAAAATAGGACTAAAAAATTTAACAACTCTTATTTAATTCTAGAAGTGCCAAGGAGTTATATGCTCCCTCTCCAGGGATGAAGAAGCAATCCTGGCAGAAGGCAGAAACAAGACTCAGCTCATAGTTCTATTAGTTTCAGCGATTCAGTCATTTTAGACCACACATTCAGAAAACACAAAAACGTGTGACCGACACAAACTGCATTTTTTATCGGTGTGCTCAGTAAAATATTGTCAATATTATAGTTTACTATAAATCTACATGATACAAAGATTATTTTGATGGGTGAAAAGTTCTATCATGTCCAGTTAGATAAAATTTTACATATGTTTGAATTTCGCAACAGCTGAGTGTGACACGCGAAGAACGCGTATTTTGCCCCCGATTTTAGGTTTCAGATTAAGTTTTAGTTAAACATATTTCATAATTTGTGGATAGAGTTTTAGTTTCTGAATAGTCAATTTAACATTATTTCGTGTGAAAGTTAGTAAAAACCTGTAAGTGTTATACTTTTGAAGAAATTAACGTGTGACCGTAATTTTTACCCTCTCCAAGAATCACCCATCTATGTGCCAAATTTCAAAAAAATCTGTTGAGTAGTTTTTGCGTGAAGGAGTATCAAACAAACATACGTAAACGTCCGCATTTATAATATAGTAGGAAGTAGGATAAACAAGTCGAAGTGTTGAAGGAAAGCGTAATGTAGTAAATAAAGTTTTATATATACTAAACGAAAGTCCATGTAACAGAACACTATAAAACGCAAAACAACCACACTACAGTAAACGGAACTCACAATGTAACACTCGACGTCGCTGAAAAGAGCATTAGCTTGTTGTGGTACGAGCAGCGCGAGCACATATTGCTTGCTTCCGATGAATTAGTGGAGTGGTTCGCAAAGTTTAAGTTGTTGCCAGCTACTGCAGGAAGGAAAACAACTGATATCTCTTCCCTAATCATGGCGGGAAAACGCCTCTCCTCGTTCACCCTCCTTCAACAAATATTTTCCTGCGGCCTTTTATGAATCTCTTAAGAAACTCTTGGAGTAAAATAGCGCTACGTTCACGCATCACTGTGCGAAAACATCAAAGAGTTTCGGTTTCGGCGGTCCGACAGCCTTATCTTTCGCCAGCTAATCAAGGGTCTGAGTTATCGCCTTCTGAAACAGACGGTCCACATCGCAATATCGATCTGAGCTATCTTTGTAAAACGTTGAAGCGGCCGCAGCTCGCCGCTCATGAGGGCGTGCTGCCAGCGCCGAGCCTGCGGTCGCATACGGCTAATTTAGGGTTGACCTACTTGAAAAATTCGGTCATCCAAAAAGGTTGCACCTAAAAAAAGTCACCGGACATTAGTGCACTGGAGCGTGCAAAGTAAAAATAATGGGCATTTTACGGCCCGAGCGCCCCAACTACAGCGACAGGCTCATAAAATATGTAAGTTGTAGGTAAAAATTATCATCAAAGAAACAACTCGTGTTTTGCGTCCTATTTCGTGATAAAAAATTCAACTCTCGTGCAAACTTCGATCGTAAACTTTTAATATTTTGTGGGGCGTTGAATTTTTGCGCGAATTTTATGAAGTCATACGACAATGGGCTATTTCTTTGTTTTTAGGAGTGGAGGCGTAATTTTGTCGTCCCGAGTACAGCTCTGCTTCGAGCATTTTACTCACTGAGAGGTAGATTAGTGTTTAAACGATGTAATTTTTTATAATTAAAACATTGACTTAAAAGCCAACTTGTAACTTTGAACATAGGGTGTGCCTGAAAATTGTGTTTTGAAAATAATATAATTTTCTCTAAAATCTTGTTATGATGCATATGCTATTTGCGATAAAAATAGCATACGTATGCAAATGCATATAATCAGATGTCTAATTATAACACACTAGCGGCCCGCCCAGCGATTGCCTAATTAGATGTTTGTCCGGCACTTTCTTTCACTCTATTTAAAAAATCGCATTAAAATCTGTTGCATGGTTTAGGAGGAGTGGCCGATTTGTTCATGACAGACAGACACAAAAACGCAAAAGCAACAATTATATACAGGGTGTAAGGGATAGTGTAAAGAAAGCTTTGCAGGCGTGATCAGACCATGAGACTGAACAACTTTTACTAAGGGGGCTATGGTGGGAAACGAATTTTTTTTCTATTTCCCATACAAAGTCAGTCAGCTAGTTGATCGGGAATTATGTATGTGATGTCGAAAAATTTTTTTGTTTTCACCATAGCTCCCATAGTAAAAGTTGTTCAGTTTTATGGTCTGATCACGCCTGCAAAGTTTTCGTTACAACCTCCCTTACACCCTGTATACTAATATACATAATATATTATGTTAATCACTCATACTGTAGATGATGTATATTCAAAGTAACGAGGGACAGTTATACTTTTTTTCTCTCTCTGTTGGTCCCGAAACGTAATTTTCTTTACTAACCATAAATAGTCGGTGCCATTGTATCTCGCTTGATTTGGAGCATTGATCGAAGTTCGGTCCACAGAGCATTAGGACGCGTAAAAGCGCCGGTGAGCTCGGTGCGGACAGGGGCCGACCGCCGCCACCGCCCGGCTAAGGTAACAATGGGGGCGCAAATTTCATGCAACATTATGTCCGCGCGTAGTGCCCCGGCCCTGGGCCCCGGGGCGCCACGCACGGGCCCGACAGAACCCGCCCGAGGGCTGCCAGCGGCTACCTTGTACAGGAAAACCTCCACTAAAACGCTTCTGTTAATAAAAGGTGCGACCCATTATCTCCGCTCCCTTCTTTTTCTCAAAATTTTCCTCATAATTTCATTGTCAGCTGACGCTAAAATCAATCATATGGTAGAGAAAAGAGGGAAGATTTCTTCAATAGACTTCGTTAAGACATTTTTTTATAAAACTGATATTTGAGGTTCGCATCAATAATAAGAAGACCGTTGTCAGCTCTCACATTTGCCCATTATCGATTCTAAAAAAAGAAATCTTATGCTTGTCTCGCTCGTAGTTCATTTCAAGTTCGTAAGTAGTAAGTTGTTAATAGGTGAAGTTTAGTCGAAGGAGGCTGGCGGGCGGGCGAGTGGCAGCCCTATCCCGGGGTCTGGCGGCAAGCGGCAAGCGTGCAGCGAATCGATGCAGCTACGCCCCCGCTAGGAGAATATTCGCAACTTTCTCCGCTCGTAGCACAGTAGCCTAGTAGCATGTAGCCCCTGCGGCCCCACAGACAGAACTTACTCCGCGAAAGCTCGCGGTCATCGTAAATTTAATTTGTTCGCGACGCACCTTCAGAGTTACCTTTGAGGTGCCCGGCTCGCGCAGCTATGCCCGGGATTTGCGGCCGGATGAGATACGGAACTTTTACATTAACGAACGAAAACCACCGTATTAGAGGGTTGTTTATGGGTTTTATTTTTGTATGTACGCCGGTCCGTAATCCTCAAAGACGTACTCTACATGAGTTAGAGAATCTGACTGAATGACACAGAAAATATTTAGTTTTACTTAGTTTTGTACCTTGCTACTTATTTTTGAACTAATGTACTTGCATAATCTAATACTTTTAAACGAGCAAGCCTTGTATTTGTATTTTGAGATCTCGGAAACGGTTCCAACGATTTTCATGAAAATTTATATATACATACTAACTAGTGGGCGGCCCGCGGCTCCGTCCGCATGGAAGTTGGTTTTAATCCCATAGCATCCCACATGAACATTTTTAGGGATAAAAACTGTCCTATGTGTTAATCAGTTATCTTCTATCTGTGTCCCAAATTCCGTGAAAAAGAGTTCAACAGTTTTTGCGTCAAGAAGTATCAAACAAACAAACATTCAAACTTTCGAATTTAAAATATTAGTAGAATACATACATAAATCACGCCTTTATACCTTGCGGGATAGGCAGAGCATTCATATTTATCGGGCGATAAATCAATGTAGCTAGGTTTTACTTTCCAAAAATCACTCTGAACGGCAGAAAAAGAAAAATTCTGAGACTAAGGTTTATCGAGTCGTTGGACGACTTGGTGTCCCACACGAAAAGAGAGAGTCAACCTGGTACTATTGCTATAATGAACTAATAATATTCTTACAGATATTTAATTTCGAATACATTAAAAGGTTAATTTTACGGGTCAATTTCAACCTGTGGACAGTAATGAAACGATGTAGAACATTATTCACACCCTACATAGCAGTGTATTAATAGTACGCACCTAACCAACCGTACGCTGTGTGTGCAGACAGTCGACCGCAGATTAATTCAATGCAAACCTAGACGTATGACAAACGTTATGGTATTTCGGTTAATTCATCGCCGCAGCACCGAAATTTGTTCTGCAAACATTAATGTTTACGTGCATACAAACACACACACGCACACACACATATCACGCCTTTATACCTTGCGGTGTAGACAGAGCGCTAACGGCCATAAAAATATGGTCTCTAACGCCACGACTGACAAATTGAGGGCTGTTTCAGACGATTCGTATATTACTATAGTGACATGCATACATACATATTAATATAATCATGCCTTTATCCGTTAGGGCAGAGCGTTCATACGTACACATATCCCGCCTCCATCCCTTGCGGGGTAGGCAGAGCTTTCACGGTCGAAAAAATACAGAATTGCTAGCACGACATATTAGCGGGAACGCTGCTGTCCTTTCCATGAACCAATCCCTTAAACAACACCCACTGCAAAAAACCAGGTGACCCATAGGGTGACCCTATTCTAAACTAGCATTACACTTGCAAACGGCAACATTCTTAAAAACATTACCTTCTGAACTGTTCTCTTCGACGGCATACGAAGCACGTATTCCCACTGCGCAGAGTTCAATGATACTACCTATTAATGCAGCCGACGGCAATTTGCGCCTGAATCACGTCCATCACACTCGACAAAGCCGTCGGTCCTGATCAAAGACCGTATTAGCATACAAGCTGGGGCTACTGCAACGATGGGTCGAAGACAGGAATTACCATGAATCTATAGAGGCAAGACCGTTGCTAATCTGAGAATGTCGAAGTAGTTTGTTGTAAGATGCTGCAAAGGAAGGAATAGGGTTGTGACTGGCAGGTCAAATGAGCTAATTTTTAAATAACACCGACAATGTAGTTGCCACATTTTGCTCAGTAATTTTTATTACACTATGCTGATTATGATTAGTGATTACTGTTTACATAACAGCGTAGCAGAAAGGTCTTCACTGAAAATGCCTCATTTTATATCACACCTTTATCGCCATTGATTCACAAAGAAGAAGAGAAGATTTCTTCCGAGGCAGGCAGAGCGTTGACGGCCTTATAATGACGGTCGCTATCGCCACGTCTAATATTTGCGAACCGTTTCAGAAAAAATGGTGTATCAAAATTTTTTTCTACCCTAAAAGAACTGGCAAACTTGTTTAAAAAGAGTTTGTTGCATTCAAGTCTGAATGCAGCATTTTCGTGGCCTCTGTCCGCTGCAAGGTAAGGACCTTGTTATTGTATATTGTTCCTTTTCCTTCTTCTGAATAAGCTTCGACGGAGCCGGTTCTCTCTTGTATTGTATTCATTTTATACAGCGGTCGACGCTAGCGTTCTGATTTATTTATGCAGGTATCATAAATAAACATTCGATATCTTTTATGAAATCTCCGAAGGGGAATTTTGTTGCGTTACATTTTTCTCCTCGAATTTTCTTTATTGTCAAGGGAACAAATTAGTTTGGCATTGTTGTAGTTAGCTCTATCGATAAAGATTGTAGAAGATACACAGTATGATAGATGATACTTAAAATAAGTGGTGCTCTCAAACAAAAAGGATAGATCAGAGACACAGACTGCAGCACTAACTGATCGTCTCATGATTAATCAAACAGATAAGAGATGTACCGGGCCGTATCATTTTACCGTCCTACTCGTTCAATTAGATACAATAAAAATGTATGACATAATAAAGCGACCCCGGAAATATTCGTGTTCATTTCATTGTGTATCTATATGAACAATGTATGTGTATTGTATGTAGGGGTGGCAGTTGTCGACAGCGAGCTGGTCGCACGAGCCAATACTCCGCACTCTCCGTGCACTGCCTTCCAATTTCACTCGCACTCGCTCCACTGCCAGTAGGCATACCTATCTACATCTACAGCTACACACATACAACACAGCCTCATGCCAATACGAGAGATTGATAGGCTCGTACCGAAACATAATAACGTTAGTTCATGGAGAAAGTTCCGTTCCTTTTCTTTTAATAGAGCGATACAGTATAGCCAAAACAATCCACAGTAGTCGTTTAAATTAAAATAATCTGGTTGGCTACCTTTATCAATCATATAACATGTCAACTGCACTGCGTCTAATAAACGTTCAGTTTGACTGTCGCTCCCGTCCCGAATGTAATATTTAAAAATGTGCCTACCGTCCGACGTGTTAGTCCAATTATTAACTGGGAGCGTCCAACCCTCGGGGACGGCCCGGTGCGGCGGCTCGGCCGGAGTATGGCACTCACATCACGAACTGTATCGTAGGCACTAATGTGCTCACAACGGGCCTCTAAGGCCGGCAAAATTATTGCACACAATTACAACCTCCGGGAGAAGCCTTTTAGATCTACAAAA
Organism: Keiferia lycopersicella; assembly: GCA_029255805.1. Classification (NCBI taxonomy): domain Eukaryota; kingdom Metazoa; phylum Arthropoda; class Insecta; order Lepidoptera; family Gelechiidae; genus Keiferia; species Keiferia lycopersicella. The sequence goes on from JARACZ010000010.1 coordinate 7,924,798, forward strand.
GAAATGTAACCGTCGAGAGCTATTAGCCACCAATTTGTATTTCCTCTTGGCCCGAGAGACTTAACTAGAGTTGTAATTGTTAGATTATTTCTTTTGCTCGTAAAGAGTGACTGCAATCTACGTTCAATAATGTGTTTGTCAAGTTTCTGTTTTGTTTTCGTTAAACAGTTAATTATTTTTTACGCAAGTTATTTCCATTTGAAAAGCCAGTCGCAAAGCTGTCAAAAGCTTCACAAAACGATTCCCATTCGGTTCCCAGCCCGAAAAATATGACGTTATAAAAGCTAAGTGCAAAGATTCAATTAACGTTGTTTTTACGTATAATGACTGCAAAATATGAGCAGCGCAATTTCACGAGCGAGTCTGAAATCCCGGCGACGGAGCCTTCGCGCCAGTTCTCCCTGTAAATGGGTCAGAGGCTATTCAGCTCGCAGCCCCCGCGCCCCCGCCGCAGGCTCCCCATGCCGCGCCGGGCCGCCTGCCACCTGCCGCCTGTCGCTGCCGCCCGCTGGTCCACACTGTGTGCTCTGCTGTGCCCCTTGCATAATTTAACACGCGGCAAATTATTGTCACGCCTGCGATGCCGCACACTCTTGAATTCTACCACCTTGTAGGTAGTTTCAGCTCCCAAGAGCCAGCAAGTTATTAGCGAAACTTCCTTGCCTCGATTACTAACGACTCTTGGGGCAACACTAACTACCTTATACTATTAGCTTGTACTCCCCGCCTACTTACCTAAACGCTGTTATTTTACGATGTGCGACGAGACGAGAAGTCGTGAAGTGGGTGTGTACATACGAACGTTACCTCACGTAACTCGGCACGTAAAATTTCCTTGTTACGTTTATACGACATAATGTATCAGCCATTTAAATCCATTGTTATTTAAGCGCCTCGGTGTCTTTGAGATTACGTTTAATCAGAAACATGGCGCCGGATGAAAGCTCGCTAACATATGCATTGTTCAGTACCTACATAATATATACTTTCAATTAGTTGTAGGATTTACGTGCTGCAATTATGAATTTTAATGTAGATTTTTTAAAATAATTTAAATTTTGTTTGTTGTAGGCGGCAGTTCCGGAAGGAATGACGTTTCCCGCGCCGCTGCCAGACGTAGCGGAGCGGTGTGGCCGCTGGGCGCCGGACTCCATCTCGGCGTCGGTGTCGGGCAGCTCGGACGAGAAGCCGACGCCGCGCCGGCCGCGCTGGCGCATCGCGCTCGCGGCGCTGGTGGTGCTGGCCGCCCTCGGCGCCGCGCTCGCGCTGCCGCTGGCGCTCGGCGGCGGCGGCCGCGCCACGCCCGAGCAGCGGCTCTCCACCATCCGCCGCATGCTGCGCGACTCCCCGCTGGTCGACGGACACAACGACTTAGCTTGGAATGTTCGGAAATTCCTTCACAACAAAATCGGCGAGTTCAACTTGACTGCCGGCCTCGAGGGTCTGGAGCCGTGGGCGAAGTCGCGCTGGTCGCACACCGATATCCCGCGGCTGAGGCTCGGCCAGGTCGGCGCGCAGTTCTGGTCGGCGTATGTTCCTTGTGGTGCGCGAGACCGCGATGCGGTGCAGCTCGCTCTCGAGCAAATGGACGTTATCAAGCGTATAGTAGAGATGAATGGAGCTCATCTAGCTCTGGTGACGGATGCTGCGGAATTATTAGAGGCCCATCGTGACGGCCGAATCGCTTCGTTAATTGGCGTTGAAGGCGGACACGCACTCGGAGACTCGCTCGCCGTGTTAAGAGCATTCTATCAGCTCGGCGCGAGGTACCTCACTGTCACTCACACCTGCGACACGAGGTGGGCGAGGGCCGCGGGCGAGAGCGGTGGATTGACAGAATTCGGGAAAGCCGTTGTGAGAGAAATGAATCGGCTCGGTATGATTATCGATCTATCTCACGCCGGCGAGGAAACCGCCCGAGACGCCTTAGAAACTTCACAAGCGCCAGTAGTTTTTTCACATTCCGGAGCGGCGGCAATATGCAATTCGAGCAGAAACGTGCCCGACGATCTGCTGCGTATGATCGCCGTGAACGGAGGAGTAGTTATGATTAATTTCTACGCAAAACTAGTAACGTGCGGGGAGCGCGCCACGGTGGAAGACGTTGTGCAGCATATAAATCACGTGCGGCGCGTGGCAGGCGTGGAGCACGTGGGGCTGGGCGCGGGGTACGACGGCATCGACGCGCCGCCGGAGGGGCTGGAAGACGTGTCGCGCTACCCGCACCTGCTTGCGGAGCTGCTGCGCGATCCCGAGTGGAGCGAGGAGGACGTGCGCAAGCTGGCGGGCATGAACGTGGTGCGCGTGCTGCAGGGCGTGGAGCGCGTGCGCGAGCAGTGGCGGCGCGCGGCCGTGCTGCCGGGCGAGGAGGCGCCGCCCGCGCGCCGCAGCGACTGCGCGTACGGCCCCGCGTGACGAATGCTGCGAGCCGCGCGCACCCGCCGGCCCGCCTCGTACTGCTCAATATTGACACTTGTTGATCGTAGTTTATACATGTATATTAGTGTCCAAAATGTGATTTAGCAATTAATAATCTCTCAAACCCAAAGCACAAAATGTATAACTGAGGGAATCTCACATTTGGTCCGGATTTTAGTGCATAGGCATAAAAGTGGTATGAAAACAATTAAATCAGGAGCTCAATTACTGAAACGTTCGTTTTCGCTTGCGTGCACGAAAGTACAAAATGAACAATTTTTTAAATTTTTTATACTTGATGTTTTAATATTATTAGTCATAAATATTTGTGAATGTTTGAGGGTACGTGGGAATTGATAAGTAAAGTAGAACGAGGGATACAAGCATAATAAGTACTTAGAATTTTACATGAAACGAAAACAAACGTTTCAAAAATTCAACTCCGTGGAGTCAATTTCTGAATCGTTCGTTTTTGTTGCATGCGAAAATCTGCCACTTCTTTCGCTTGTATCTCACGCTCTACTTTACTAATCGATTCCCACATACCTTATAGAAAATTCACGCATACATTTGGCCATAATATCAGTGAGTAATGAATATTTAAAACCGTGTGGTTTGAACAGTCCTTTGGGAAATTGTGTACGGAACCGAATTACGACGTTTCAGAAATAAACTTCTAGAAGTAATTTATATTCGAAAAGGCCACTAATAGAAAAAAAAATGTGGTAGGATCAATATTTGGTTCTAGTCTCTTCATAAATTTGTTATCGAACTTAATAACTAGATTTCTCTCTCTTTTCGTCTGGAACACCGAGTCGTCCAACGACCCAGTGAACCCTGGTGTCAGTTTTTTTTTTAACTAGATAAAATCTCGTTTCCTCCCGAGTAAATTCAGTTCCTATAACATCAAAATAAATTATTTCTTAACTTTCGGATATATTCCGATTATCGGTGAAGATAGCTTACGCAGCATCATAAAAGAGTTCAAGCAATAATACTTACCCATCCATGTAGTTTTCATTTCCATCCATGGCTTCATTACCATCTTTAACATACATTTATTTAATAACAGAGAAAATTTGATTAAAAGTTAGTTACATTTATAACGGTGCTTCGGGTTGTCCGACAATTCGGTGGGGCACCGAATTGTCCGACAACCCGAAGCACGCCAAAAGAGAATGCCTTGTATTAGGTTTATAATAGCAAAAAGCTCTAGGGAACATAATAACTACTCAGCCATAGCCTCACTTTGTGTTTGTTTTTGATCCCTATTTCGTAATAAGACTCGTGGTTGGTGGTATTTTATGACCTATATACCTACAAAGCTAGAGCAACCACGAACTACTGCCGATCTGTTAAATGTGAAGTTGTAAGTCAACTTCTTTTCCCAGTGTCGCAGTAATCACTTTAGTTGCTCATTTAGTGAGCTCAACTTTCTGTGATTTTTGTAACGAAGAAATTTGCCATGGAAAAGAGCCATGGACATTCACAGGGGCCACTACTGCTGCCCGTTCCCTGGTTTCATTCCTTTTTGTCTTTTACAACACGTCAGACAGAAATTACGTTATGCTAACTGACACCATGCGCCAGACACATGTTGTTATTATGTTTACCTCCTCAAAACAGCTCAAAATGATGCTGATGTTGGTATTAGATTATTTCGAAGTAGTATTATAATTGGTTGGTGTCATGGCAAAAAACTTATGTAGGTGGCATAAAAGTTTCATAACACGGTGACAACGTAGTTTATCGAAAATTTGCGTGTCAAGACCGAGGTACAGATACTGAAGCTTATTTACGTAATATTGTATCAAAATGATTAACCAACAGATTTTCGACATATTACTTTTTCATCCAGTTATGAATTTTTATGTGTTGAAGGCAGCACATATCTAATGGGATCTCCTTAATAAAAAATGTTTTCAGTTGTTCAGTTTTATGAGATGTTTGTAACTAATGACCAATAGTGTTTTTTACCTGCAGCGACATAACTATCTAGTTATCTATTTGTCGTTCTCTGCCAAGTCCCGTTACGAGGTAGCGTGATTTTTTATATCTAAGAAGTTACACCAGCCTGTAGCCAACAAAAGTCAACCTATATCCATATCTCTTACAGTTATAATAATATATTGGTCTTGGTCAAAATACGCACTTTTCCTGCAGGAAAAAGCAGTTTTCTCGCAAAAAAAAGTATCCTATAAGTTAAGTTAGCTTATTTGCTATACACCATAAAAAGATTGATTCAAATCCAACCAGTAGTTCCGGAGACTAGAGTGGACAAACTCACAGAAAGAACGACTTACAGTTGTGGTTGTGTGCCGCTAGTTTGATCGTATTTTCCCGTAGGGATCAGGGACTTTCCTATGATAAAAAGTAACCTAGATGTTGACCAGGCTAGTAGTTATACATCACAAAAGGTTTCATTTAAATTTGTCGTTGAGTTTTGGATATTAGCGTGAAAAAAAATCACAAAACGGTTGTTCTTATATAACAATAGATGTCGCTGTTAGTTTTCTAAAACACGCTATTGGTATGTTCTTTCGAAAGCTGTACGTGGCTACTGGACACCGGCTTTCTACAGTCTTATTATATGTATAGATAATCCCACATGAGTGCCTTTCGAAAAATACTATTAAATTATGCATATACTACTTATCACATTTATAAACGTTGTAGCCCTAACTGTTTTTTTTTAATCGGCAAAATCCGGACCAAATGCGGGAATCACTCAAATAAGGAGCGGCGCGCGCGCTGGGCGCTTCGTATGCCGTCTTCGTGGCGCGCGCACTCTCACGCAACCCGCAGCCCTAAGGCGAGGAACACACTTGACGCACGGCGGAGTGCAAAAATATCGCAGCAGTCTGTCAGATTCATACTAGAAACGTCACTCCCTATACTAAAACTGGACTCGACGGATGACAGTGGTTCAGCGGGTATGGCGATTGACATTTCTAGTATGGATCTGACAGACCACTGCGATATTTTTGCGCTCCGTCATGCGTCAAGTATGTTTCTTGCCTAAGGCCGTCCGCGCACTATAGACGAAACAGTCTCAAGAATGATAGAGATGTGCCGTCGCCCAAAATAAGTCCCAGTTGGGAATAATCCCAAATAAATTTCCCGCCGTCCTGGAACATAACTGCTGGAAACGTTTCGGGAAAACAAAATAAAAGTACTAGTAAGTAAAAAACAACAGTATCAATAGTAGTAGTAAATAAAAGTACTAGTAGAAAATTTTTGTTTTTTAAAAGAATAATATCGTAAATCGTACGTGTGTGCGATCCGTTTCAATTTTATAATGAATAGAATAGAGGCATAATCTTTACAAAAAAATATTTTTTTTTACTATACAATTTTTTTTATTTTGTATTGCCAAAAACTTTTTCAGATATTTTGTATGTTCCCGGACAATGGGAATATTCGGGTTTTATTTCGGGCGGAGGCACATCTCTATCTGTCTTGAGACTGTTTTGACTATAGTGTGCGGACGGCCTAAAGGCTCAGAAAACACGAATAAACTGCACAGGGGCTCCAAACGAATAGAAATATTCTAGTTCCAAATTAAACATACACATACATACACGAATCACGCCTACATCCCGGGCGGGGTAGGCAGAGCGCTGACGACCGTAAAATTACGGTCATTATCGCAACGTCTGACGAATGTTTGAGGGTCGTTTCAGATGAGTTGTGTATCACTATAGTGACAGGTTATCAGCCTATCGCCTAAAATTGCAATACACATGAAACCCTCGAGTCCGTTAGTCGGCTTTTACGACACCCATGGGAAAGAAAGGGGTGATGCTATTTTAAGCCAGCATCACGTGGAAAAACCGGCGTCACAAGACAAAGCCGGCATTACACGGCAACTTAAAATATGGGTCTTATGTGTATTGCAATTTTAGGCGCTAGGCTGACAACCTTTCACTATGGTGATACACAAATCATCTGAAAGAGCCCTCAATATTTGTCAGAAGTGGCGATTGCGACCGTATTTTCAGGATCGTTAGCGCTCTGCCTACCCCGCAAGGGATAAAGGCAAGATATGTGTATGCATGAAATTTATACACAAACACTTATGAATGGGAGTGAAAGTTGGGTATGGCAGAAAAAGCATGAAAGTAGAATAAATGCTGTAGAAATGAGAGCGTTAATAGTCCATTGAATAAAAAGTTCTAGAGTGCGAGAGTTGGTAACGTAAGATGTTTCTTCGGAAGTCCCTAGGTAATAAACATACTAAAACCCCCGGACACTAGGAGGAGCCCCGGAGTGGGGGGAGGGGGGGAAAGGGTCCATTTTTTCATTTTTCGCTTAAATCTCAAAAACGGTACAAGTTAGAGAAAAACGTTCAAGGAAAAGTTGAAAGGCCATAAAATTATCTACAAGTTATACCTAAATCACTTTTTCCTATATCCTACCGTTTCTGAGTTACACGCATTAAAAGATGATTTTGGCTCAAACAATTTTCCCATACTACATAACCATGTTTATCACATCAATCGATCAAAAAATATTTCTTTCTTCCATAAAACTCAAATGTGCAACTTGTGACCGGTACTGATAGATTGCTCTTGATTAGGTCTATCATTGGTAAAATAAACACATTCCTCCATGGAAGCCTTTAGGAGGAATCGATTGTCAAAAAATTATATTAGGGTAGTTTTAGTTACTGAACTTGAACTATTTATTTCTTTCTTCCAAAAAAATTCAAAAGTGCAACTTGTGACCAGTACCGATAGATTGCTCATAATTAGGTCTATCATTGATAAAAATACTAGATTCCACCATGGAGGCGTTTAGGGGAAATTGAACTTTATAAGGGTAATTACGATACCTGAACATTTTATTTTTTTTCTTCCAAAAAGCTCAAAAGTGCAACTTGTGACCGGTACTGATAGATTGCTCTTAATTAGGTCTATCATTGGTAAAAAAATCACATTCCTCCGTGGAAGCCTTTAGGAGGAATTGATTGTCAAAATATTATATTAGGGTAGTTACGCAACTTGACCTTTTTAATTTTTTTCTTCCAAAAAGCTCAAAAGTGCAACTTGTGACCGGTACTGATAGATTGCTCTTAATTAGGTCTATAATTGGTAAAAAAAACACATTCTTCCATGGCAGCCTTTACGAGGAATCGATTGTCAAAATTTCAAGTTCAGTAACTCAAACTACCCTAATATAATATTTTTACAATCGATTCCTCCTAAAGGCTTCCATGGAGGAATGTGTTTTTTTTTTACCAATAAAATTAAATTTCCCCTAAACGCCTCCATGGTGGAATCTAGTATTTTTATCAATGATAGACCTAATTATGAGCAATCTATCGGTACCGGTCACAAATTGCACTTTTGAGTTTTTTGGAAGAAAAAAATAAATAGTTCAGGTTCAGTAACTCAAACTACCTTAATATAATATTTTGACAATCGATTCCTCGTAAAGGCTGCCATGGAGGAATGTGTTTATTTTACCAATGATAGACCTAATCAAGAGCAATCTATCAGTATCGGTCACAAGTTGCACATTTGAGTTTTATGGAAGAAAAAATAAAAAGTTCTGGTATCATAACTACTCTAATAAAATTCAATTTCCCCTAAACGCCTCCATGGTGGAATCTTGTTTTTTTATCAGTGATAGACCTAATTATGAGCAATCTATCGGTACCGGTCACAAGTTGCACTTTTGAGTTTTTTGGAAGAAAAAAATAAATAGTTCAAGTTCCGTAACTCAAACTACCTTAATATAATATTTTGACAATCAATTCCTCGTAAAGGCTTCCATGGAGGAATGTGTTTTTTTTACCAATTATAGACCTAATTAAGAGCAATCTATCAGTACCGGTCACAAGTTGCACTTTTGAGCTTTTTGGAAGAAAAAAAATAAAAAGGTCAAGTTGCGTAACTACCCTAATATAATATTTTGACAATCAATTCCTCCTAAAGGCTTCCACGGAGGAATGTGATTTTTTTACCAACGATAGACCTAATTAAGAGCAATCTATCAGTACCGGTCACAAGTTGCACTTTTGAGCTTTTTGGAAGAAAAAAAATAAAATGTTCAGGTATCGTAATTACCCTTATAAAGTTCAATTTCCCCTAAACGCCTCCATGGTGGAATCTAGTATTTTTATCAATGATAGACCTAATTATGAGCAATCTATCGGTACTGGTCACAAGTTGCACTTTTAAATTTTTTTGGAAGAAAAAAATAAATAGTTCAAGTTCAGTAACTAAAACTACCCTAATATAATTTTTTGACAATCGATTCCTCCTAAAGGCTTCCATGGAGGAATGTGTTTATTTTACCAATGATAGACCTAATCAAGAGCAATCTATCAGTATCGGTCACAAGTTGCACATTTGAGTTTTATGGAAGAAAGAAATATTTTTTGATCGATTGATGTGATAAACATGGTTATGTAGTATGGGAAAATTGTTTGAGCCAAAATCATCTTTTAATGCGTATAACTCAGAAACGGTAGGATATAGGAAAAAGTGATTTAGGTATAACTTGTAGATAATTTTATGGCCTTTCAACTTTTCCTTGAACGTTTTTCTCTAACTTGTACCGTTTTTGAGATTTAAGCGAAAAATGAAAAAATGGACCCTTTCCCCCCCTCCCCCCACTCCGGGGCTCCTCCTAGTGTCCGGGGGTTTTAGTATGTTTATTACCTAGGGACTCTTGACATGTTTCCGAAGAAACATCTTACGTTACCAACTCTCGCACTCTAGACCCCCTTTGGAGGCACTCATTCAATGGACTATTAAGGAGTATGATTGGAGTAAAATTGAGTGACAGGATAAAATATAGCGCGATAAGGGAACGTTGTAGTATAAACGAAGATTTTGTGACTGGTATAGAAAAAAAATGCTAAGATGGTTTGGTTACGTTGAGAGGATGAATGAAAGAAGATTAACTAAACAAGTACGTAGTCGGTCCCAAAGTTCTGTCACTGGCATATTATTTTTGAATTTAGAACACGAATTTGGAAAAGTTTTATTGCATTCCGTTTTTAAATGTTTGACAATTATTTTAAAACAATAAATGATCATTTGGCGCGATTTTTCACGATGGAGTGGACTTTGAAAGAAAACCGAATAGCAGTTTTGGCGTTGCATCGCTGTGGGCACTCGCCGAGTACCATTTTCAAGTTGCTCAAAAAATTGAAAATAACGCTTAGGTTTTGTGTATTGTACTATAAGTAGGTACACTGAAGTCTCTAGTGTTGAGGACAAGAAAAGAACTGGCCGGCCTCGCTCCGCAAGAACACCAGCAGTGATCAAAGCGATCAAGGAGCGCATACGAAGAAATCCTGTCCGAAAACAGAAACTTATGGCTTTGCAGATGAAGGTTAGTAGAAAAACAGTCAAAAAGGTTTTAAACGAAGACCTTAAGCTGCGAGCATACAAAAAAAAGAGTGGGCACTTACTTAATCCCGTTTAAAAGAAATTAGACTCAAAAGATCCCGGGTGTTGTTAAAACGGTACGCGAAAAACCGGCACCGCGATATACTTTTTACAGACGAAAAAATTTTTGATATAGAAGAAAAGTATAATAAACAAAACGATAGAGTGTACGCTACCAGCTCTGAAGAAGCAGGAAACAAAGTTCCGCTGGTGCAACATGGGCATCATCCCTCTTCAGTCACGGTCTGGTTAGGAGTCTCCTACTATGGGCCAACTGAGGTTCATTTTTGCGAAAAGGGGGTCAAAACCAGTGCAAAAGTGTATCAAGAGACGGTTTTGGATCGGTACGTCAAAGACCTGCCCAACACACTATTTTTAGGACATCACTTTGTATTCCAGCAGGATTCTGCGCCCGCTCACAAAGCCAAGACCACTCAAGCCTGGTTTGAACGTCAAAACATTGAGTTTATAAGACACGAAGATTGGCCTTTCTCCAGTCCGGACCTTAATCCTCTGGACTATAAAATTTGGCAGGTCTTAGAGAGCAAGGTCTGTGCTAATCCACATACAAATTTGGAGAGCCTGAAGTCAGCCATAGTTAAAGCAGTCGCTGAAATCGACATGGATATGGTGCGTGCTGCGATAGACGACTGGCCGCCGCGGTTGATGGCCGTTATTAAAAGCAAGGGAGGTCATTTCGAATAGTTTTATGTTATTTTGATTCTTCGATAATTGTATTTTTAATTGATATATAAATTTTGAAAAACGGATTGGTACTTTTTATTTTATCAGTATTTTCATATATGACAGAACTTTGGGAACGACTACGTACTTAGGTATATATAGCGCGCGTGAGTGGAAATGTTGGAGGGGAAGACATAGACGAACGTTCCTATACCTAGATAAAATCGGGGACGTTCTAAAGAAAGGTCAGGTGAAGAGTACCCTAAACCGACGTACGACGACGGATCGTAGCAAGAGGAAGGATGTATGTAGTCTCTGCCTACCCCTCCGGGAAAGATGCGTGATTATATGTATGTATGAAATTTATATATTCAAAAAAATGCATTATGGTGTGATATGTGTATGTATGAAAGTTATATTTACATACACATATCACTCCTTTGTCACGATTGTGGAAATCAGGAAGTCATTTTGTATAGATTTTATTTTAAGAATTACAATTTACTTGGAAATAAAATTATTTCAATCCTTTTGGAGTACCCCTTTGTAGCCTATTTATAGTCCGACTGTACATAATGTGCCGGGTTTTTGCCGAGCGGCAATGCTGCCGGGTTTTTGCCGAGTAGCCATGCCCCTCACTCGCATGCTAGTATGCCGCCGGCATATGCTAGTATGCCGTACAAACAGCTAAACATTCTAGCTCGATTTACTATCACTCGGCTTGTGCGCGCGGCAAGCCCGGCGGCTTGAATCGGCGCCGCCGGCACTGTGTGTAGGAGCATTAAGGCCTCTATCACACTTCAGCGCAATAATAACACTGCGTTAACGTATGCGCCTGTCATATCAATCCCTGTACTAAAACCGCTCTCGACGCTCGACTCAGCCCTAACGCAGCGTTAGCACAACCTCGTCCGTTGGACCTGCCTGAGAGCGGTTTACGTATGGGGTGTGACGCTTCTGACAGGCGCATACGTTAGCGGAGCGTTGTTTTTGCGCTGAAGTGTGGAAAAGGCCGTCTTCTCCATCCATCTACACGATTTCGTTGACGAAAGCCCAATGCGATCCGCCATTTATATGATGTGAACCATGATGATATAAAAGGAATAATGTGTTTATAGAAAAATAAATATTCTTTATTTATACAGCTTACTTCTTATTTCAAATTCATAAAACAGAACAGAGTTCAAGATAAGTAAGACGAGGGAAGCTATTAAAGTTTGTTTATGCATTTTATGAGCTTTTTCAACAAGTCAGAAAGTATAAATTAGGTAAAGTCTTTTCCTTCTACTTATGGACGCTTTTCTGTGATACTGTTATAAATTAAGACATTTAGACACCATACAATGCTCTTAAAAGTTTGAAATATCTAAAAATAAACAGTTGGACTCGTCGAAGGTAATTAATAATGAATTAAATTTTAAATCAGTACTATGTATGAACATCATCGCCTTCATTCCTTTATTTCAAAGTAGGTACCTACTTTTAAAGCCCACTCAACGAAAGGGATATTACTATACCCTACAGCCTACTCAATACAGTAGGTACCTACCTAGATTAAAAATAGTGGCTCCCCCTTGTGTAGGATTCGATAAAAAAATAGTTTTTGCGTCAATTAACTATATCCAGATATACCTATAGAACCTACCTACCTACAAAACTGATGAAGTTATGGTGGAGCATAATATGGAAAAAGGTACAAACAGGTAGACCTAAAGAGTTAAAGAAATGATAAGGTTTGAATAGAATAGACTACGAAACGTTTGTTAGTTCGAATTACAACACTAAAATATACGATCCTTTTCGGCCCATAACAACGCTACCGCATCGTAGCAACATCTACAGCGTAGCACCATATACAGCGAAGCTTACTAATAATGGGCGAAAAATTTTTTCTAACGATGTTCTAATAGCACCCACTCATTTACTCTCTCGCCTTCTGGAAAGTCATAAAATAAATTACCGTATCGCGAGAACGTTATTTTTTGCTTTCAATTAAGGTTGTTTCTCAATGTAGGTAGGTTCCACAGGTATGATGGGAAAGCTATTTGATACATAAAAGTTAGCCTGTTTCTAAAATTAAAAAACATAATTTGAGATAAAGCGGTAGAGCCTCGACTTGTAATGTAGCAGGTTTGAAAAGTTGAAAAGCTTCTTTCTTCTTGAAAAGTTTTCCATGGCTTAAATGGTCATAAATTATACCCTTACATTTAGGTAGGTAGGTACCTATCTAGATTTTTACATTTAAAGCCGCAAAACGCAATTGTGGGAACATGGACCTCCCAATGTTAGGGGGTATTAATGCCATAGGCCCATAGGTACTTACCACGCTTGGCAAGTGGATTGGCGAGCACAGTGCAAGGTATGATATTCACAGGGAACGCTGCTGTCCATTCCCTGGATTCATTCCTTATTCACTTCTTACGACAAAGCGTAAAGTTAGTATAGTAATGCACATGAAACCCTCGAGTCCCTTAGTCGCCTCTTACGACACCCGCGGGAAGGAAATGGGGTGATACTATTCTAAGCCGGCATCACACGGCACTCAATTTCTGAAACGTCGTAATCGTAATTCAGTTCCGTTCACGGAAGTCCGCAATGACTGGTCTAACGTAAAACACGTATTAAAATCCCTAATATCGCATGAAACGTGTGATAAGATATGTGTTGTGTGAAATCAGCTATTAGAGCCATCTAGTAACGATTAGCATAACCAAAAAATGTCACGCAGAAGTGTTTCTAAACGAGCCTTAGCATTTATTTTTTATGGCAACCCCAAACGTCAATGTCATATGGTAATGTGACGTCATTTCTAAATGTCAAATCTGTTTGCCTTTAGGAGTTGGTGGTGGAAGCAGAATTTCACAAAGTTTTTAATAATATTTCCGCATTTAAATTTATGAATAAACGATGGCTGTCATAATGTGGTGGAGGAAACACAGTGTTTGATGTACGGAACCTACAAGTTGCTCAATCAGTCTTGTAGTTTCCGACTTCAATTAATTGTTTGAAGGTGAGTCTTATTAACAGGATTGTAGTGTTATTTATTAATATTTGTGATCCTCGAGCGCCTTCCGCACTTCCGTTTCATATCTCCTCTCATATTGCATGCAGCGTTGTGTCGAAACGAGGATGGATTCCAAACAAGGTTGGTTTTAGCCAACACAGTAGTGAACTAGTGATAACGCTCTTAGTTCAGTTTACACACGACACTGTCGACCGTCGACACCTCGACACGCGCCTCACCCCGCTCCGCTCAGACACTCGTATTATACTCTATCACTTGTTGCTCATTGTTATTACATTTGTGCAATTTTATCACACTTTTACCACCAACTAAAAATAGCTTGTTGAGTTGATAAAACATTGAGAGGCATTTTGAACAAAGCTAGATTTAATTATGCATAAGTTGAAAATATTTTACTTTTAGTGTTGATTACTTTTAGAGACTGTTGTTCTTACTGAAGTTACACATAGAGTTCTGTTTGTAGACACATTTAACGAATCAGTGTCAACATTGCTTGAACGGAAAGTGCGTGGCTGGTTGAGCGGTGTCATCGACGACATGCGGCGGAGCAGCCCCGTGCAGCAATGGCTGGACTCCATGCCGGCTGATGCTGATGTCGTCCCTGAACATACCGCTAACCCTGACCAACTAGTGCCTGATGTCAAATCAGAGGAGAGCAAGTCTGAAAAAACCGTCACACTAGACACTATTGTGGAACCAGCTGACACAACTATTGTTGAAAACACGGAAGATGATAAAAGTTCCCATGATGATAAAAACCTAGATGTTCCTGCACCTAAAGATATGTGGAAAAGAAAATCCTTAGATAGTGCTGTTTTAAGTGTCTCACCTCAAAATAAAAGTCCAGTGAAAAAGTTAACTAGAGACCATTCTATCCAGTCCGAGGGTTGTGTGCCCAAGTTCAAGAATCCATTACTAAGAGACCATTCATTACAGGTGAATAGTTTATACTTAATTTATACTAAATAACTTAAATTCACACAAGCAGTATATGAATCAGCTCTTCTATCTGCAAAAATTTTTGATGTTAGAGCACTGTCATGAACTGAAACTGTCTTTACAATGCAATGCCTATGGATCTGATTTGTTGGTCACTTTATTTTCTTGTATAACACAGCACTTGTATTCTAATTTGCTGATTGATTCTACTACAAATATGATTCCCTTTCAGTCTGATGCCAGTGGTTCAAGTGGTAGTTCAGTGCTCAATGTGCTAGGAGCCCGGAAAGTAGACGCAGAGTCAGTACTACTGGCTCTTGGTTTTGGTCCAAGTGAGAAGCAGCAGAAACTGCAGAGAATACCAGATAGATTCCTTCAGCCATCTAAAGTGAGTTAAAGCTGATAAGTCATAGTCCAAGGACATAGAATGATTTTAAAAAAAGGGTGTTGACATCTCAGTACTGCACAGAGTGAATTTTTACTTTATGTTAATTGTCTGAGTCTAGGTATGCTAATAGTAAACTTCGAAATCTGTTGCTACACTGCTTGTCTTCAGTTCAAAGTTCAACTGCCACAAAAAGCTACTTGTAGTCGAATTCGAAATTGGTTGAATGAATAGAATAATTGATTTGCATTTAAATTTTCAGCTAACAGGAATAAGTACAGAAAAGTTTATAAAAGATGAGCAACACTCAATGCGAATGCATGACTGCGGAGTGTTTGGGTACAGAGGTCTCACTGGTAAGTCAGTTTTTCTTATTCTAAAGCATAAAATAGTTAGATAACCAATATAAAAGTAATAGGTCGTTTGTATCATCATCGCGACGTGACGTGACGTGACGCGAAGTGGCTTAGTAAGCAGTAAAAAAATTGCCGTCTGGCGTACTTACTTGACCTCCATTGACGCTCACGTACCGACGGCGGTGAAGTTCAAGTAAGATTGCTGGGTGCTGAGATATTAGCTCTGTAACCAGCTTAACCTGACACATGGTGCTGAGATATTAGCTCTGTAACCAGCATAACCTGATACGCAACAAGATTACGCACGCGTGACGATGCAGATGGCCTTAATCTCTACCTGCGAGCATTTATATGCTTTTAAATTCTAACGACTAGAATACATTATTCAGTAGGTACATTTTTGGAATTTTATGCTACTACTAACTCCGCGGTGCTACTACTTTCACGAAACATTTATGATGCTTACCTATAAGTGGGGTTTATTATCGAATAACCAAAATATCCTTCACTTAGGTAATTTGAAAATTATCCACATGTTGCTAAATGGCTAAGCGTACCGCGCTTTGAAGTAATTTTACCTACTGGGTAAAATATTTTAAAAAATAACTTTTGAGCGACATTAAAGTTATGCTCACATTCTCTCGCGGGCTTAGTTTTAAATCATAGGCTTAAATCACATTTTCTAATTGCCTAAGTTGCCTACTAACTAACATAATTGGACACTTTTTGAACTAACTGTAGTCTGTTTTGTAAGTTGACGTCCTCAATACTTACGTAATTACTTATACACATAGCAACCTGGGGAGAAGAAGGGGTTACGGAGTGGTATTGACCTATATTTATACTACACAATTAACCCTATTGTCTGTTCAAGTAGGATGTAAACACACTAGATTATTTTTCCCTCGTAAATGATGTCTGTATTAATCTCATACGTGTTTTAAAGCCTACAATCTCAGTAAGGCACTACAAATAGAGAAACTACATGATACTGAAAAGCTAGGAAAACTATAACCCACAAACTGTGAAATTCTAGAGCTTAAGACATTATTTAAAGAACCTACTTGAACAGAATACACGCTTAACGCTATCTAAACGTAGTCTAGGTGTAACACATAACATAACAATAGGTAATCCGACGCTGAACTAACCCGCTATACTAACATGTGCCACAGAGCACTGCACGCCCGTGTGCCGCTTCATGAGGCCGGTGGCGGCGCTCTGCCGAGACAACTATCAGGTTCCTGACATCGCCGTACAGTGAGTACCTGCTTTCAGGTTTCATGGTTGCTGCATGCTGGTTATGCGATCGATATAATTCGTGTAATAGTTAACTACTTGCATTTTGTGTATATTTTTGTGTCTAGACATTTAGTAATCTCCTTGCGTCATTCTCCTCATTACCGAGGGTCTTGATTCCCCCTATGGGCAGGTAGTTTCTCTCTGATCATGTTTCTCCATCTATGCCTATCTTTGGCCTCTTGGAGTGGAATGGACGTTTAGTAAAATTACAGGCATAAGAGCGAGAGCATGAATTTATCGAATATCTAAAAGTGTAGTGTAAACTTTGAGCTATCCGATAAAAATGCTGCCTTAAAACTTATCCCTTAGGCATGTTATCAATATCTAACACCAACAGTCATACATGTCAGAAGCCTGCGACATGTAGAAGGCGGTTGAAAAATTCTGACACTAGGGTTCATCGGGTCGTTGGACGATTCGGTGTCCCACACGAAAAAAAAAAAAAAAAAAAAAAAAAACCAACAGTCATGAACCTAAGTTAGTCGTCAAAGGTGACTGGGTAATTAAATCTAATGCGATTAAGAAACCGTACGACTGCCTGTAAGCCTGTAGGCAGTAAACGTAATTGCTTTCCCCAACTTATTGTTAAATATGTGTTTTAGCGCACAGTGTGCCTGAGCCATTAGGGTGAACGCTTAATCAAGCGTTTTGTCCGCGCGCGTCCGCAATTTACGCGCCCGCGCGGATTAAACACGCATCGCTGCGTTCACCCTTATGTTTTTGAACCGTTCCCAGTTTAGCACGTCGATGTGGTTTTGTTTATCTTTAATTTGTAGTGTTATTGTATTGTTTCCGCACTTTCGAACGCTTATTAAGTCTAATTTGCAATTGTCTGTTTGTTTTGCTCACCGTTTTGTGGTCGAGTATTTCCTTTGTTATGATTTAATTATGTATTTTCGAAATATGAATGTGGTTTGGTTTGTGTTTCCGTAAGTTATAATTTCAAATTACATTACTAATTTTGCACATATACTCAAGTATCTACTCATTTTTGCTAGGTTTCATTCATAGCATAGCATGTTACCTCACTGTTATTTGTTATAATTTTATATTTCATCTGAGATGAGTTTGCTCTAGGTCAAAAATGACAAATATGAGAGTCGATGATGGAGCGAACTCACCGGAAAACGCCTATAATTATACAAAACGTTAATTATCTCCGCAATTTTGTAGGGAATCCGCATGTTCCACCGTCAACAATTGTAGCTAAGATTATAGACTGCATCCTGCAAGACGAGGTGTGTCGCGAGGAGGCTCTGATGAAGGCGCGGCACTCGATAGCGGACATGCGCACTCCGGCCATACACGCCCGACTTGCTCACGCGCAGGGGCCGCGGCTACGGCAGGACTGAATCTGCGAAAGACTACCACGGATGAGATATATAAAAAAATCTGGCCCAGGCTGTGCCTCGGGTGAAAAAGAACTTATAATTTGCGTTTTTTAGAGCTTTGAGTTGATTTTAAAGATTGACGTGATTACCAGTGTTCAGTACCTAAAATATTATTTGATTTGTTGGTGATATTATTCAGTGATGATGTGATGAACTGGATGAGCAATGTGACGTCAAATAATAAAAAAGTTCTAGCCAATTTTGAGACGATTTTCAAACGGATTGGGAGCACGCTGTTACCATGTGATTTTTTATAGTTCTATGTACAATTTTTTAGAGAAAGTTATTACTTACTATCATACTTACTACCTAGATGTGATGTACTTTTGACCAAGTACTCAGCACACAACAAATCGCAATATGTATTCAGATTTTGACATCCAACGAAATACTTATTCCATTAATTGTGTATTCCGTCATTGATGAAATAAAGTTGAGCAATATAATTTGTTTTATCTAATAGAAAGCTAAAAGACATTAAAAAACATAGGTGTAGTATATTTGTTGTGAAAATCTAAATTTTGAATACCTAATCTTATTTCTTATTAGTTAATTCGCGCCAGAGATCCTAGCTATTTCAGCGTCTCGGGATTGTAATATGTTATAAATTATTGTAAAGAAATTTAAATTGATATATTTATGTAAATATTAGGAAAACTGATTATGCGTGGTGACTATTGACTAAAAATGAGCTTAACTTTGTCTTATTATCAAATAAATTCAATATTTTAACAATTTGACTGAATTTCTGCATAAATAAATTATTGTAATTTCTATTTTAAAACAAATATTTTAAAGGTTCTTATTTCTCTATTAATATTTTGATGTGTTCTATACATATTAATGAAATAATTGTTGGATTTTGTTGTTTTAAAGTTTCATCAGATTTTTTACAGATTTTATTGCATTGGTTTAGTAAATCTTTATGTAATGAATTTAGATTTAAGGTTTTGGCTGTGTGTGGTTTTGACTTAGAATGTATTGAAATATTAGATTTTTATTTGACTACAAGTTTTTGAGTGTTAAGCGATCAATTACTAATCTAGATCTGAAACTATCTTTATCATATCTTTTGACGTACCTATTAGAAATGAAAATGAATTAAAATTTAGTCTATTTTTAAATCTATCCATATCAACTTTTGACATATAAGTCGTAAGTCTAGGAGTTTGTGCCAGTAAACTTCGTTATATTTAAATATTGTAAATACCTATTAAAATAATGTGTGCGGGTATGCATGCTGAGAAGGAAAATATGCACAAAAATTGTTTAACCTTGTATGTTATTTATGAGTAGGTACTATCAGCAGCACCTTGACTTACCTACTTAGATATCAAACTATTCTGCTCAAGGTTATAATAAGGGTTGTGTATTTATGACAGTGTACACTAAAGAACGTGCAGATAAAGGTCATCTGAAAAGGTTCAAATATCTCCTAAACTACATTAATAAATTATATCTTTTGTTGTCAATGCAGGTAGTGAAACTTTGCTTTATAAAACTTAAATACATTAATGTATACCTTGGGAAATAAAAGGCATTTTGAACTCTATATGCACTTTTTAACGTGACTGTACACACAGTTATTGATAGGTAAAATGGTAACTTGTAAGTGCTGTCGATAGTACCTACCTATTATGTGAGCATAGAACATCATATTTTCGTTATTTGATCGCTATT
Organism: Keiferia lycopersicella; assembly: GCA_029255805.1. Lineage (NCBI taxonomy): Eukaryota > Metazoa > Arthropoda > Insecta > Lepidoptera > Gelechiidae > Keiferia > Keiferia lycopersicella. The sequence continues at coordinate 7,944,381 of JARACZ010000010.1, forward strand.
TGTTCTTGGGGAGACAAGTGTTTTATGGTTCAATTATTGCTCAGTTATTGTTGTGTACAGTTTTCTTGATTGCTCATTAAAATTACTAATAGTGTTCAAATGTGTAAGTGAATCGTTGGGTGGATGATATCAGTGAGGGATCAATGTTATGTTTGTGGCAGATAATGGAAATAAATCTATAAATTATATTTCAGACAATGTCTTTTATTGAAAAAATTTAGTAATATTACATATACCTATACCTCTAAGCGTAATAATTAAATAACTAAGAAATATTTTTAATAATACGTAAGCTTATTATACCAGCCTCCAAACTTCTCTTTGCGGATGCAATATTTCCTAAATTCGTCGAAAGCAAACATAAACGCCACGAAGGGTAACGCCAAAAACCACCTAGAAATATAAATTAATTATTTAAGATATTAACAGGTAAATAAAATAAATATAATTAACTAAGTAAGTTGGTGTAATTCGACGCACAGTAGGTGTCGCCATTTGACGTCGTTTTTCAGGACAATATCGATTTTACACAAATTTACAATAGTCTATTCCAATGTACTATTGTAAAAGTAATGCTTGCTCCTAAATCCTAAATCCTACTTGAACAATCATAAAAATAATTCCAAGTGACCCATTGGTCTTCACCAAGCCGTTCGGCGTAGTTTTTATGGCCCCGGCCCCATACCTACAGGTGAGACTATCACTTCATCGACTTACCATCTCAGACGTAGAGGATAAGTCCTAAAGAAAGTATTTACTCCTGGAGTGTAACACAGGAAGCAAGCGAGCAGGAGCTCGAAACACAGTCCTGCGTTCAATACTTTATTTTTCATTCCTGAAATAGAGGTAACTAAAGATGAAGGAGGAGGCTAACGCTGAATACCTAAGATTACTACACTGAGAATTTTTTTTTCTTTACGTAAAAAATCTATCTCTAAACGAATAGAACTGAAATAAAAATAAAAGGCATTTAAAAAACTAGCAGAGCGTGGTTTCGATCCACGGACCTCTGGGTTATGGGCCCAGCACGCTTCCACTGCGCCACTCTGCTTTACACATGGCTTGCTGAAATTACGATAGTACCTACGCTCAAAATGAAATTGTTGCGCAATATTGTGGGTTTATCGAGGGCTTCTTGTATGAACTAAAAACCTTATATATTCGTATTGCCATGTAGGCTCTATCGTCTCGAAAAGTAAGAAACTTATTTCAAGACCCGAGTAGAGACCAACTTCAAACCGCCTAAAAATCTGACAATATGGTTAACCAATCTTTAGTCATCCGTACCACAAATTAATTATTAGTTAGCGGTCGGAACCACTGTGCTAGCCAATCAAGGAAAACCATAAGTGAATAAATAAACGCGAATTGCAGTTGAATCATTCTAAATGGCCAAGATACGATTGTAAAGTTCGCAGGTAATGTTTGAGCCGCGGTAGCACACGCGGCCGCCAGTATTAATGGCGAAATACACACAGCGTCTTAACAGGCGGCGGTAGACTCTACGTCCAGGGGGCTCTGCCTAGATGGTGTCTCCCCGACCGCCCCACGGCCGTTGAGAAGACTTTCACTGCAAAAGTCACATTAATCATTGTAGGTACTCGTCCCATCTGTTCACAATAAACCAGCCTTACCGACATGGAAGAAGGAATTGTAGCGCGTCTTGCAGATGATGCCGTTCATCATCTGCGTGATGACGACGGCCACGAAATACGAGGACTGGCAGGCCCGCTCCAGCTCCTTGCGCTGACCGTACGTCCACTCCTGCCCGAGGGAGTCTTGCAGGTCGTTTATCGCCTCGTTGTCCCATTTTTTTCTTATACCTGTGATAATTCAGTGTAGTCCATACCGTACTGTTAAAAACTTGGAAAAAAATCGCAACAAAACATTTAACTGCTGACTGCGGTAATTTCAAAGTTATATTTTACATTTGGAATCCGACAAGTGTCATCGTGCTAAGAATCTTACGACACCTCTTAAGTCAACGTTGTAGCTGGTGAGAAATAATTATTAGGTAGGTCCACATACTTACCTAATACCTACATGATTGCAAACAATATTTATTGTTACTCTGGAAACATTATAATATCATTTTCATTCATAATTCATTTAATCACGATCCTCTCTAAGAGCATAATTAACCCTCTGTTTTAAGCAGTCGGTTAGAAACTTACCAAATAATATTTCGGGGTAAAATCCATGCTCAGCCATGACCACGAAGTAAGCAAAGATCCCCGCGGAGAACTCGATCAGTCCAATATGGGCGTAGACCAGCCACAGCATTTTGGTAGACACAAGCGACTCCTTGATGCGCGGGCGGCGCGCCATCACGTCGGCCTCCGCTTTCTCGTGGGCCAGCGCCACTGCTGGCCACATGTCCGTGCCCAGGTCCACACACAGGATTGTCATCACGCCTGGTGAAACGATCAATTAAGCGACATCTTCCTACTCTGTCCTTATCCCGTTCTCTGTCGGAGTCGGCCTCCTAGCCTAGGGGATTTGACGTGGAACCAAGTTTTTTCCAGAGAACATGGCAGTACATCTGAACTCTGCAACCCGAAGGCTAACCTGGCTCGAATCGTAGACCTAGTCAGTTGATATTGATATCAATCTATCTACTTAGTATAAAACGACGTCGCTTTTTGAGATTCTTTGTCTTTCATGGACATCTCTAACTCCTAAACCACGCATCGTAGTTTGTTGCGTGTTTTTTTATAGATAAAGTACGTCGGTACCTATAGGTGTAATGTATACAGAAAAATCATGTTGTTCCCACGGGAAAACGAGCTGGGCCGCTAATTTATTACAGGCTTTCCCATGATTGTCCATGATAAATAGATTCAGCACATTTAGATTAAAGATTTCGGTATTTGCGCTCTATGCTTACCAACCAGGATCTACCTTTTTCAGTTTCCTCTTAACAACCGATGTGCCTTTGACGCAGAAGGTTCTGGGTTCGATTCTCGGTGGGTCACTCACAGAGTTGATGTTTATGAGTTTGTGATTTTGTTCCCAGTCTGGTAAAAACATTACGGGCTGTACCACCCGATTGTCCGTAAGAAGGATGGTTCCGTGTTTGGGATGGCACGTAAAGCCGTAGATCCCGGTTGCTGTCTATGATTACTTAACCGGCCGTCGTTACACAACCATGTCATAAGTCTGCTACTTGTAGAAGGCGGTTAAAAAATTCTGACACTAAGGTTCATTGGGTCATTGGACGACTCGGTGTTCCAGACCCCAGACGAAAAGAAATAATTTTTCTCTTTCAACTAATACCGGGCATAACTAATGTGAAATGTAAGTCATATCATTGTTATCATATCATTATATTTGTTTTTTTACCTATTAGACGCATGAGAGATAGCCATAGATAATTTGAATAGATAGCAACGAATGAGCTTAGTTGTTATGAATAGATATGTTAATATAATTTATTATCTTACGTAAGTAGTTATTTATATTACTTGCCCGTTTATAATTAACTGCGAAGTTAATTGAACCGTCTGATTTGAGTTTTAGATAAGATTTTCCATGGTACATAGGTAACATAACTTAGAGCCAATTGTTTAGATAGTTGACACGTGATTAAGCAAGAGAAATATGCTTTGTTTACAATCCGGTTCAGAGTACGAAATAAACGGCTGGGCCGGCTGCAACTCTTTTTTCCCGTAGGAGTACGATGTTTTCCCTGCATGTATTATACATAAAAGCCTTCCTCATGAACCTCTCTATTCATTTAAAAAAATTGCATCTAAATTCGTTGTGTAGTTTTAAAAATTTAGGCATAGACATGGGGTCTCATTCCCTACTAAAAGAAATTAGTCCAAAAATAAACCAATAGATGGCGATACGGGTCGCGAATGTAACTTAAGAGACTGGAATAAAAGCAAATTTACAAAAACAAAGTATTGGAAAATTATAAGTACATTATTTAAGATGTTTTGTGACGGAAAACACGCGAATTATTCACATTTTTGCAATATTTTTCAATCTAATGTCGTCAATACGAAGTATCCAATAAATAAGCTAGATGTCGCTAGCAACGTACGCGCTGAGTCGACATCAAATAGCCCGCCAATAGCCGTCCTAGGGCAATCGGACTTCCTCTATGACGTTAGGTATCTGTACTACTTTAGTAGTATTATATTATCTGTGGCATAGATACATACAGACAGACGCGAAAAACGACTTTGCTTTATACTATGTAGTGATTATTATTAAAACAAAAACCCGAATGCTGTATTATTAAACTTATTTATTGTGTTTCCGCCATTTCAATGCTTCCTCGTGAGGCAGTCGGGTACCTAATAATTCCAGGACACTAACCTAGTGGCAGCGGGATGGAAAACAGGATGAACATCAGAACCGGGATGATCTCGGGCACGTTGGAGATGAGGATGTAGCAGACAGACTTCTTGAGGTTGTCGAAGATCTTGCGGCCCTCCTCTATGCCGGTCACGATCGTCGCAAAGTTGTCGTCCATCAGGATTATATCCGCGGTTTGCTTGGAGACCTTTGAAAAGTAATAAAAAATCGTCTGTAAAGTCGGTTTACTGACGATAGTTGAACATGACGTCATAAGGTACCTTTTTTAAAACGGTACCGACTTAAAAAAAACGTGTTAAAGTGTTTTTTTTTTTGTCGTTTATATACCTTAAACCTCTTCCTAAGTTTTCCTAAGTCCGAAAAACACTTTGCTGAAAACCGCATCAAAATTAAGCCAAACGCTAGATAATCGCGACACTCGATTGTAGGAATTGTACGATATCCTTAATCAGCTATCAATTTTAAAAGATTGAGTAAAATACTGGTGCGTTTCGGCCTGTGATCGTTTTTCAAATCAGCAAAGTATGAAAGTACAAAACGTGTTAAAAATGGAACAACGTCGCCTCAGTGATACATACCTACCTATTCATGTCTAGTTTAGTTACCCCTGTCCTGTAATACCTAGTTAATGAGGCGAGAAATTAACTCAGGTGTGCGAGTCGTGACCATTCTTCAGGTGTCTATTTTACAGCGCTAAATTATTTAAAAACCCGTCAAGGGTGTCGTGCACGCCCAACTATACGGTTCCGTAGTCATTAAATATGAACTGAACTTTATTTTATTTAACAATATGTTGTACACAAGAAAATTCACAATAATACAAGACAAGGAGAAATGGTAAAACAGGCACTGCTTATTTCTAAAGAAATTTCTTCCAGCAGATCTAAAGAAGTGTGAGTCTTCCTTTGATATGTACTGTAGCAAAATACTGTTTTGAGAACCCGTTTTCTAACTATAATATTTGGAAATATACTTAGACTATGAGTTCTTTGATTATTAGTTATAGTTTTACATACATACATATATTACGCCTTTATCCCTTGCGGGGTAGACAGAGCGTTAGGCCGTAAGAATACGGTTGCTGTCGCCACGTCTAGGATTGTTTTCCAACGTAGTTTCAGAAAACAAGTGTATCACTATAGTGACAGGTTGTCAGCCCGTCGACTAAAAATTGTAATACACCAATACTCTCGACTCCGTTAGTGCATAAACGGACAGACAGACATAGTTGACGAAATTACGTATTAGGATTTGTAGTAGACTACGAAACCCTAAAAAGAGACGAATAATGATTGTCTGGCATCGTCTGAGCACTAACGTATGTGCTAACGGTTTATGAAGATCACATACCATAAAATGCTATACCAAAATCAAATACTATAGAATTGAGTCTTAACTTTTTGGTACAAAGTTAAAACAAACGAAACAAGTGGAAAATAAAAATTCACGCCACGCAGCAAATGCTTAATTGCATTTCACGGCATGCAGCAATAACAGATTGTGTGTGATGATGGTAGAGTAGGTACCTAGGTTGATCGAACGTTGCTCAGCTTTTCTGCCGTTACGAGAGATTTTTGAAATATAAAACCTAATCGCCCCTGAAACCCCTATATACCAACTTTAATGAAAATCGTTAGAGCAGTTTCCGAGATCCCAACTATATACAGTTCTTGCTCGTTTGAAGATAAAAGGTATGTTCTGATTGCTCGTAATATTTCTTAACATTATTATTTCTGACAGCTGTCTTACCTGGGAACCAGTAATGCCGATATCTGCTCGGTTCAGTGCTGGAGCGTCATTTACTCCGTCTCTTTTCTCTGACAAGCTGCTACAATTTGACAGCTCTCATACCTGTGAGCCGGTGATGCCCATGGAGATGCCGATATCTGCTCGCCTCAGCGCCGGAGCGTCGTTTACTCCGTCTCCTGTCACCGCCACTACACCGCCCTGTCTTTGACATGCTTCCACGATCTGCAACTTTTGTGTCGGGGACGTTCGGGCGAACACTGAGAAAAACAAAAAATGATCAGGGTCCCGATTCTCTTGTTTTTTTGCAATTGTAACGACGGCATTGACACTCTACTATCACTGTATTGCTACTGTGACACTCATACATACTTCAAACTGCTAGCAGACTACGAAATTCCCAAAACCATCCTATAATCCAACTAACATGATATCGGCATACAACTGCAACAATTTTTTCTTGTAGATTTCTTATAATCGATATGTACAGTAGAACGGTGTTGGTTCTACCAACACGTAGACTCGAAAACGGAGCTCTAAGTCAGCTAAACGAAAATTGTTTTAGCTGGATGGCGATTGGATCTCAGTTGGATGATTTCGGTCATTTCGTAGTCTGCTAACAGTTTGAAGTATAGAAAAATCACAACGGAAATTGAATGACAGTTGAGTTTCAATGGCGTTACAATGCCAAAAAATAGCAGACTTGGGGCCCAGACTATTTGAATTCATCTTCTGGCCCGGTCGGGAAATGATCCAGGAAATCGGACCTCTTCGCAATAAGCAAACATAACTGCAGACGTAGACTGGCCATCGAAGCTTAGATCGTTTATAATACTATGATGCATTTCGTTTGAGTTGCATAAACTAATATCGTCGGTCATATCATAACTATTTCCCAAAAGGCATCCCCCAAAGCAACTACCGTTCTTTGACAGAGTTTGTACGTTTAGGTTGAATTGTCTTATCCGAATAAAATAGTTCATATTCTAAATGTTTTTACAACAGTTATTTTTTAAACTAAATTATGTATTAGTAGTTCTACAATTGAATTGATATTGCGTAGTAGATGGTTGTAAATAAGTACGTGTACGCGTATGTTACTTGATGTTTTAATTTACGTGCGTATTATAGATAATTTTTTACAAGCGTGATTGTGACAGTATCACGTTTTGTGCCTATTCACACGTCTAGAACATTTAAGTTACCTACGTAACAAATGAACAATATCAGTAAGACAAAGCAACATTCATGGATGATTTCTTCTCTGGTCTGGTATCTGTGTGTCATTTCCTTCTAAGTTGGTGCCTATACCTAACTATATTTTCATTGCTGTCTATAATTATTACTTAAACTGCGATCTTCATGAAAACCATGACATAGAGCCTACTATAGTAGTAGGTGGTATAAAAACTGTTAGCAGGGTTTATCGGGTCTCTAAGAGTATAGTCCTTGTCTCAAACAGCTGCGCATAGTCGTTACCTATTTCGTAATGTTTCTGCAGCTCCCAATTAAGTATGTCGGGCGTCATATTTCTCAGTTCGGTGCCGGTGATGACGTGGCACTTGCCGTCGGTGGCGATGCCGACCTCGCCGGCGATGGCGCGCGCGGTCGCCGGGTGGTCGCCCGTCACCATCATCACTCGCACCCCGGCTGAGCGGACGCGCTGTATCGCTTTTAACACCTGAGGAATAGTTTCCATATGCACCCCTATTCTTTCTCCGAATCCGAAAACATAGCCAGATTTCAATGGGTTTTTGATTGAAAGACGGCGAAAGAGGCAGTTCATAGTCTCATAGCAGTATATCAATTCGGGAACAAGCAGTTATTGATAGGCCCTATCTTTCTTGGCTCATATTCTCGGCGAAAAAGACAGCGTCATAATTACGTAACCTTCAGCGTAGCAGTGTAGCAATATTCGGGTTCTACGTTACTACGGCGTAGCTCGTAGTAGTTATTAATGGGCACCTGTCTTTTCTTTGTTGACAGATGATTACGAATTTTCAGATTCTAATACAGATTCTAATTCTTTCGTTAACTAGTAAATTCAATTCATTTAATTTTTGCCTGTTACAGACAGACAAAACTATAAGTAGTGATTTTTATTAAAAGTTACCTACTTCTTCTCTTGGTGGATCCTTCAGTCCCATTAGCCCCAGCAGGCGCATGTTGTCCAAAGGAAAATTTACGTTCTCGGTGTCAAATGGGAAATTCAATGGGAATTTTTTCGGATCCAGTTCTACATCAGCAAATGCCAGAACTCTCTCACCTAAAATTATTAACTGTTATTACTGATATTACTTACCTACTCTATAAAGATTACAGGTATAAAAATGGAAGTATTTTTTAAGTGTAGGTACGTATGACACGACAATTTTATAAAGAACATAATTGAAAATTATTGAAGCGAAGGTAGAAGGAAGGAGAGGAAGAGGCCAACCTAGACGCACTTCACCCATATAAGGGAAAAACTCAATGTCGTGTCGTATCAAGAGAGAGAGAGAAGGGAAGGATTAAAATTATCCGTGGGAAAGAAATGGGGTGATCATCATTATATCGTATGGCAACCCCTGTCTGCATCAAACGTCTAGACGTTTGGTAGACGCGTCTATATCAAGGGTTTTTAACCAGCTTTCTGCGTCAGAAGTGTATTAGTGCAGATCGGCAATATCACCGGGAAAGCAGTGAAGTAGACATTCGCTCACAACGTGAGACAATGTCTGGTCAGGTGCTCCGCTGATGCAGTGTTGCTACTGCTTTTATCCTACTTGTACTACATTTGCTCCTACTACTACTACTACTACTACTACTACTACTACTACTATGCTACTACTAATACTACATATTATGCTCCATATTACTTCAAAGGTAATTAGTTTGCGAAATGTAATTTAAGCCGATTCGACTATGAAACGTCACGGCGAATCATCTCAAATTACATTTTCTAAACTGTACTTCACGTACCCGTGTCCGCAAGGCCTACGACAGCCTGCTCAATTACGGTTCTCATATCCTTGGTGAGCGGTATGGTCTTCTTGTCAGCGCTGATGCTGGAACTCCTCTGGACGAGGCTCTCCGGGGCGCCCTTCATCATCAGCACGTATCTCGAGTTGGCGCTGTCCAGGTGGATACTTACCTACAGAAAATCAAGTATGTAGGTTTATAGGGTGTCTCTGCTAAAATCTAAATTACACAAACCACGATCTTTCCTCCGTCATAGTTACAAAAAAACTTGCTCCAAAGAATATGCACCAATGATCAGCCATTCAAATTATTACGAGTGAAAATGATTTTCATATTTCGATCCATGTTTCGTGGACTTTGCTCTGTTTGTACATATCCTGAAATCCTCCTCTCAATTTCGTGGCAGACGTATCGAAAACGATCGTTATTTTGTCGATAAACTTACTTGGTATTTGTTGACGGAGTTAAATGGAATCTCTGCAATTTTGGGATACTTTTGCCTGATGGCCATGGGGTCATTGGACTGGCACAGAAAATTGAGAATGGCGGTCTCAGACGCGTCTCCGTAGATACCGCCGCCGGGCTTAAAGTCAGCGTTGCTGCATAGCGCTCCACATCTCTTCAAGTCAACGATGGCTGCAAGAAAATATATTAAAAGACAATTTACTCTTATACACAATGTGTTACCGGCAATTAACGGCCGCATATATTAACTTTTACTATTGGGTCATCTGCGAAACGGTAAAAAGAAATCGACTCTTCCATAGAAAAAAAATGTATGATTTATTTTCGTGGTTTTGCTTGCAAGCAAGTTTTCATTCATTTACTTTTTCAAAATATTATCAATCGATGACGAGGGTAACTTACCAGTGTTATTTTGCATATCTGTAAAAGAAAAAACTTGTTTGAAATTCTATGCGTTCATCAATTTTACATAAAAACATCAATGACAATATCCCACACCATGTTGCACCGGCGGCTATTGATACTACTCACTAAAATTTCACTATGATGTGCTAAAATTCCTGAATTCTTCTGAAAATGATAAACTTTATCTGCTCTAAAAAATAATAAACTCACTGGAAAATTCCGATTCCGTGACACTCAAGACCCTGTTCCACACCCAGACATGGCAGACGGCCATCTTGTTCTCGGTGAGGGTGCCGGTCTTGTCCGAGCAGATGGTGGTGCAGGCTCCCAGGGCCTCGATGGCTTCCAGGTTCTTCACCAGGCAATTCTTGTGCACCATACGCTGCGCGGTCAGCGTGAGCGACGCTGTTACTGTGGGTTGGAGACCTAAGAGACAAACCAGATCTTACAAAATGATAGTATATATTATATATATTTTAAGAGGTAAGGACCAACATAGGTCGAAATATGAAAAAAAAAATTGTACCTCCCATACAAAATTACCAACCGAACCACTTATATATTCTGTGACCGAACCGACCAAGTCAATTTGTACGGGAGTTCCATGTAATTTTTTTGTATTTCGACCTTATGTTTCTTGAGGAAGGTTGTTCAGTTTCATGGGCTGATTTACTCCTTAAAATATTTGCAGCTAATATTTTTACACCTTATATGATTGATAAATGAACATACCCGGAAAAGAGGCGAGATTATAATGTGTGTAGGTATGTACATGTAAAATGAACATCTACAATGGCAATTTTAAATCTAACGGTGACTTCAGTTAATTTTGAACAGACTGCTATGTTATCGCTGAAAACAATCACATACGTCAAATATCGGATACCTTCAGGGATATTGGCCACAATAATCCCAATCACAAAAACAGTGACTTGCATGAAGGGATATCCCAGAGCCAGGGACGCACTGGCGATGAAGAAGCCCAAGCAAAGCGCCCCAGCGGACATGCAGCGCATGAAGCGCTGTATTTCCTTGGACAAGGGAGACGGCTCTGGCTTGAGTCGCGCGGCTAGACCCGCCACGCGCCCTAGAGCTGTCAAATCTCCGCAGCATAGCACTACACCTGAAAAGATCCACAGTATTCAGGGCGCGTACATGAAATAGAGAGAGGTGATGGCGGTGCGAACGTTTCAAAGAAAATAGTGCCGCAATGTATACAGACGCGAAGCCGCACTATTTTTTAAAGTGAGGTTAATGTTCTGGCTTTAGCTACGCGATACGGTTGCTACGCCGTAGCAGGTGACCTGTGATGAGTACCTACATCTTCGATTTTCTCAGTGAAGTAGTTAAGTGTGTAATTGTTCACATTTAAATACGTTATGATTTGGGCCAGGTTAGCCTTCGGGTTGCAAAGATCAGGTGGCAGTCGCTCTGTGTAAAAATTTGGTTCCACGTCTAATCCCCTAGGTTAGGTAGCCGACCCCGACAGAGAACGGGATAAGGCAAGGAGAATGATATGTGTATTGATTTGTCATGATACCTTTAGCCCATCCCTCCACGCACATAGTAGAGAAGAAAGCGACATTTAGCGACTCCAGTACATTGGGTACGCCATCTGTATTCATCCTAGACACTGCTACACATTCACCAGTCAACGAGGAGTTGTCTACCTGAAAATGGAAAGCAGTGAATAACATTTATTGAAGAAAAAAATCAACGGATAGAAAGGTGTATGAACAGAGATATACATGCACGGTGTTACTAAAAGTACCAACTTCCTTTCAAGGGTTCATCCCTTGAAGCTGAGCTGAATAACTTTCCCCAAGAAACATAGGTCTAATAAAAAAATATTGTAGGTTCCATATTATTTTTAATACCAACCGACTGAGTCAGTTTATATGTGAGATCCAAAAATAAATTTAATGTTTCAACCTATGTTCCTTGGGGAAAGTTGCTCAGTTTCATGGGCTGGTTTATCTTTTGAAAAGAAGCCCTGATACCCTGTAAACAGTTTTAATACAGCGTTACCTGTGGACAACGCCTGCCAAGCGTGGCGAGTTCGGAAAACACCGAATAATAATCGGGGGAGAATCATGTCCAGCTGTGGAATGGTATTTCTACTGAAGTTGAAGTAAGGCAATACCCACACACGCACACAGACGCCTTTATCCCTTGCGGGGTAGGCAGAGCGTTAACCACGCCGCTACTGCCACGTCTGACAAATATTGAGGGCCCTTTTAGATAGCACGGATAATGCGTTCCATTCTTTTCTTTGTCAGTATATTGAAGTATACGTAATAAAAGTGTTGGTACGTGCTTTGAACCCCTTGCTGTCGATGATCCTGATGTCTGCCGGTATGACGTCACCAGCCCTGATCATCACGACGTCTCCCTTCACTAGGTGGCTCACGTGCATATGCATGTCGTGTTCGCCGTCGCGTATGCAGTGCGTGTACGTCGGGATCATGCTGTTGAATGTCTTCATTATCTGAAATAGTCTCTACAAGTTTAGAATTCGCTAGATGACTGGGTCATTACATTAAAAAAATACAAATGTAGAACGCTTAAAACTATTGACCAAGAATAAATACTACATACCTAATTTATAGTTTTTCGAAATATTCCAAGTTTGAATTAAGAAACAGAAAAATAGTATAAAAGAAGTGTTTTGACGCTATCGAAACTAAAGAGACAAGACGTCATCTCTTCATATTTTCATACAAAATATCGTTATAAAAGTAGCTCAAATGAGCTCAAATGACCTGCCAGTCCACTTCTCATTGAAAGTCCCTACTAAGCTGTCAGTCGTAGTCTTCGTTGAGTGCGTGCGTTGAAGTCTTTTATACGGGGTGTTAGGGAGAGTGTTTAGGTTACATCATCTGAATGCACAATTGCATACTATCAGTATTCGGTACGCTGTCCTTTACACCCTGGATAGAAGTGTATATACTTTGCTTGTAGACTGGGTCATTTATAAACTACCTATAAAAGTTGTACGCTTAAAACTATTGTCCAAAAGTGCTACGGGCTTCATTCATAATTTTTTGAAATATTCAAACTTTAAATTAAAAAACAGAAAAATTATATAAAAGTATAAGTGTTCTTACGCCATTCAAAATGGCAACGGATGACGCCATACATTCCTATTTTCATACAAAATACCGTTTTCGATTGTTTTAAAAAGTAGCTCATTTGACCTGCCAGCCCGTATCCTATTTAGCGTACAGTGGCCTACTATTGGGTGATGTGATGCGATGAATTGATGATGTGTTTTTATGGCCACATTCTATACTTGACGTGCCTCGTTTTTCGAAACTACAGGCTACAATTCTACAGGTGAAATTCGATGTACATTGCGTAGCGGGTCAAAAATCCTGGTTTCATAACGTGCCACCGGCTACGCAATGTACATCGAATTTCAACTGTAGAATTGTAGCCTGTAGTTTCGTTGCATAGGCCACTGCCCGCGTATCAACCGGGAGCACAGAACGCACAGAATAATAACTAGTAACTAGCGCCGCCGGGAGGTATTTTACTTACCTGGGAACTCTTGTAATTTTGGAAGAAGCTAAATAGACCACATACAACGTCCACAAAAATTAGTACGCATCCCAAATAGAGGTTGTCTCTACTTGCGTTTGTTTTCGTAGAAGCTTCTATCAGATACGCTACTAAGCAAAGTAAGGCACCCAGCCAAATAAGAATCGAGAAACCTGAAACGATGTATTGGAATTTTTATTCACTCACGGTGAGAGAAGAGATTGCCTATTAGCAATAAGGCCGCCAAATTTTGACGCTATTTAGTTCATAAGTTATTCATGTGAAATATTTCCTTTTGGGTGCAAATAAAGAAGTTATTCTCATCTTATACTGGGCTATTTATTAGAGAGCACATTTACTTTGTAAGGCATTTCCACTCATAAATTCTGAACAACTTTTACTGTGGGGCCACCTGTGAAATAACCCGCTATTCTACTAAATGAAAATAAGAAATTGAAAAAACTGTGGACTGCTCTGCTCTGCAGTAGGATGGTGGACCTGTTGTGTTTTGTTCTTATGTTATGTCCTCTGTCTTTTTCTGTGTACAATAAACTTTTAAATAAATATGGTACGGTACCCTATCTGTCCTGGGTTGAGCAACAGCCGAGTTAAAAAAAAAACTTGAAATATGAAAGTTATATACATAAACTTAAGTTACTTATAAGTAGATAGTATAGGAAGTGCCTAGCTGATGTCGAAAATCTATTTGATATACCAGAAATCTACTATTCGAGATACCATTCCTACCTGTGAATAAGGACTCGAGTAGGAGTTTCCACCAACAATTCTGCGACGCAGGTGTCAAAGTGTTGTGACCGTAGAATTGCAGCAGCCACTCGGCCTTCGCGCTTGTCAAACCATGCTCCGGGTCGGTCTCAAGCGCTCGATACAACTCCTCTGCGAAATTATTGATTTCCCTACAGGGTCGGCAGACGGTCAACAGCTTTTGAAGTATTCATAACTTTAGAAGTTATTGTCGACTGTAGTTTTTGGTCGTTGATGTAAGAAATTCCACAATATGAATCAGTCAGGCACGAATACGTGAAATTAAGGACATAAATATGTTGAAGGTGTGTATTACACCCAAGTAAAAGTAATACACCTTGCTAAGATAAGGTGCCTTACCTTAACATTTACCTTACCTTAGCAAGGTGTATTATTAGTTTTCTGCCCAACAAATTAACACACGTTATATTGCTATCAAAAGCGATGGTGAAATATAGTGGATATATTTAAACTATTTTCTAGTCATTTGCAGAAAAAATATCTATGATAGTTGTGTAGTTGTGGGTCGTTAGACGACTTGGTGTCCTACACGAGAAAGAAGAAGTTGTGTAGGTAGTACCTACAAATTAGACCCCATCATAATAATCTTGAAAAATATACTCAGCCCCGCTTCCACATTTTGGACCCCACATAAGTCTCCAAGATAACTTAAGACTGTACAAAACATACTCAGAGGAATAATGTGCATCTCAGTTTGGATCTCTTGCTTGAGCATGTTAAGCCGCGCGCTGCTAAGTTTTTTAGGTTCCAATCCCCGGGGGTTGCTGGGGCGGAACAGCTCGCTGATAGACAGTAAACTCGGACTTCTTGCCCTCATTTTCGTATCACATTCAATGTATACGTATTTCACAATCGCAACTATAGCTTTGAAACTAAAACAATGTCGGAAGTACAATAGACTGCTTTCATCAGTGATTTGAATTGTGAATCCAGTAGGTCGCATTTAATTGTGTTTGGTCGGAAGTAGATATTATTAACTGTGCAATAAACTTTAGTACTGCACAGTAGGTAGGTAGGTTTTTGAAAAAGGAATTCAGTTTAAGCAGGAAATTTAAAATTTAAAAGGATGGTAAAAATTATTT
Source organism: Keiferia lycopersicella (assembly GCA_029255805.1). Classification (NCBI taxonomy): domain Eukaryota; kingdom Metazoa; phylum Arthropoda; class Insecta; order Lepidoptera; family Gelechiidae; genus Keiferia; species Keiferia lycopersicella. The sequence continues at coordinate 7,959,692 of JARACZ010000010.1, forward strand.
AAAATTGTTATTTATTAATGGTTACTTATTATTAAGTAGTTATGTTCAAATAAAAATAGTTAAACTATTCCATGATAAAATGTCAACGTAATTAAAATGCATTATAAACATTATATAAAAAATTTAAACCCATGTCAAATAAATCTATATAAAATTAATACCATCCATCACCATTGGAATGAGTGTTATTTACAATTTGCTTTTATTTGCCTTTTTCTCTGAAAACTTTTGCAAGTTTTCCAAGTATGCTCCAGAGGTCCAAACTTTTTGCAGTTCTTCTATTTCCTTTTCATTTGTCTTCAGCAGGTCGTTTGTGAGGTTTCTCTTGATCAGACTTCTCGTAATGTTTACAGATTCTGTTGGGAGCTGTGATACTTCAATGATTTTATTCCACACCTTACTTTGTATTTCTTCTGGCTTGTAGAGGTAGTTCACAAAACCACACTCAAGGGCTTCCTGTGCTGACATCTTGTGATTGAAGAGTAACATTTCTGCAGTCTGAAAATGAAAGATATTAAAATAAAATATTAAAAGATATATTAAAATTAAATATTTAGGCATGTAGAAAAAGTAAGTAGGTAAGAAAATAATGGTAGGTAAATAGGTACTTTTCTGTCTCCAATCAGTCTTGGAAATGTAAAAGTAGAACATCCTTCAGCGACAATGCCCAGCTTGGTAAAAGGAGTATAGAAAAATGCCTGCAACAAAAGAAGTTTCATATTATCATAACAACTGTTAGTACCTAAAGTATTTTAAATAAATATGTTACACTTACAGTTTCCGAAGCAAACACTAAGTCAAACAGACCGAGAGTAGTGGCTGCTATTCCAATAGCAGGTCCATTGACGATTGCAATCAGTAGCTTGGGGAATGTGATGAACGCATCTATATAGTCCTTCAGCACATGTGTAAGTGAGTCTCTCGCGCCCATTTGCTCCATAGCAGCAACCAGGTCGTTCCCGCTACTATAGTAGTCCCCAGTACCTGTTAATACTAGCACGGAGATTTCAGAGTCTTTCGCGGCCTCGTTCATAATTTTCGTCACACGAAGGTACATGTCCGGATCAATAGCATTTTTCCTCTTTGGTTTATTGTACTGGATTATCTTGATAGTGCCTTCGCGAGTTTCCAGAACTGTTTCTGTGTTATTCATCTTTAAAACAAGATTTGTGGACACACACTTTTAATTTGAATTTGATTGTGCAATATGTTTGGTTGGAATAACTTATTGTCCTCTACAGGTTTTAAAAACTGCGTTGTATTCCTAATTTTTGCTACATTCTTTCTGATAATACACTTTATAACCATTTCATTTTATTACTCGTACCTACTGATAACAGACAAGTGCTTGCTTATCAGCTGATTGTCAAAATGCGTTTTAATTTTTTTGTCAATATGAGTAAAGCGATGCTAGAAAAAGAGATACAGTGATTAATTGAATACATCTATCGCTTTCTCTTGTAACTGTTTTTACTAAGGCCGTGCGCTGCGCGAATCGCAATGCGCGAACACGCGCTGTTCACTCACTTCATCTGTACCGGTTTGAGTAAAGTGAACTACCCACACGACGTAGCGCGCGCCATCAAGGTTCGTTTACACGCGACATTTTCGTAAGAATGTAGATTTTTGCGTATCCGAATTTTGAATGTCATCTGAATGTCAAGTTTGACATTTTACATCAAATTTCCATTTTCCGCACTTGGCCTATTTCAGCAAAAAATAATATTTCAAGGAAAAGGAATGGTAAAACGGCTTCTACAGATATTACAATCAACTAACCTAAATTATATCTGCAGGACATTTTATCACAGTGCCCCTCAGTTTTCATCCCAGCGAAGAAACATTAGCAGAACTTGTGAAATGTTTAAGTCGGCTGTTTTTAACCTTCAAGACGCAACGAAGGATCAAGTTCAGGAGTTTTTGAACTCATTTGATACAGTTCTAACAGATTGTGATGGTAAGCATTTAATTTGATTTGTTTCTATGGCAAAAAATAACTTTGAAGAATTCAGTACCTACTTACATATTTTCTTGGTTATTTTTTCAGGAGTCCTCTGGATTGATAACAACGCGATACCTGGGTCACCAGAGACCATGAATTTCTTCAGAAAAATGGGGAAAAAAATATTCTATGTTACTAATAATTCTACAAAGATTCGCAAAGAATTTGCTGAGAAAGCCACTCAGCTGGGGTACATTGCAAGTCCTGTAAGTTATTCATCTTATCACTTCAAGTGTTATTTCTCTTATAAAAATTAGTAGGTACTTATTAGGAACCTAATTATTATTCAGTTAAACAAGTATTTATTTATATTTATTTAATTACAACCCATTGTATTGTATTGTACCTATTGCATCATCCAAATAAGATGATACCTAAATCTACTCTATATGTTTTTGTTAATCATGTAATGTAATGTAATGTGCTGTGTGATGCCGGCTTAGAATAGCTTCACCCCAAATTGTTCCCGCGGGTGTCGTACGACAAGGCGACTAAGGGACTCGAGAGTATTGGTGTATTTCAATTTTTAGGCGACAGGCTGACATCTTGTCACTATAGTGATACTCATGTTTTCTGAAACAACCTTGGAAAACAATCCTCAAAAAATGACAGACGGGGCTATAGCGACCATATTTTTACGGCCATTACTGCTCTGCCTACCCTTCAAGGGATAAAGGCGTGATATATGTATGTATGTATGTAATGTAATAAAATATTTTTTATAGGATGAGATACTCTCCACTGCATACTTGGCTGCCCATTACTTAAATGGCATTGGATTTAGTAAAAAAGTCTACCTCATAGGCTCCAATGGAATTGCAGATGAGTTGAAAGCTATTGGTATCAAATCCATAGGACTTGGGGTAAGCATAAAATGAAAAAATCTAGAATCTAAAGCAGAACAATTTGTGAGCAAATTTTAAAATACAAGATACCTAGAGTAGAATACATGGCATAGTGTAAAATGAAATCACTTTTAGTGTTTCTCTGTCTGCCTCTCATGGTCACTACTAACTCTACCTTAAATAGGTATGCAAAAATATTTTGATTGAGTTTTTTTGTAATAGATAGTGTGATTCAAGAGAAATATTCATAAATGTGGGTATACCAAATACATGTCCGGAAAACAAGCTTTTTTTCACAGTAAATATTGGTATTAAGTTGTACTTTTCAGATAAGAGAGGCTTTAACTATGTCGAAAAGCCTGATAATAAAAAAAATACATATTAACATCTATAAATCTCAATTTACAGCCTGATAATGTGAAAGAAGACTTCAAAAACCTACAGCCTTCAGAGTTAGACCCAGAAGTAGGCGCTGTGATAGTAGGCTTTGACCAGCATGTCAGCTACCCTAAGTTCATGAAGGCAGCATCATACCTTGCTAATGAGAATGTTCTATTCATTGCCACCAACACTGATGAGAGGTTTCCAAAGCAAGGAGGTGCTATTGTGGTCCCGGGTACCGGCACTTTGGTGAGGGCTGTTGAGACCTGTTCTGAGAGGAAAGCCTTGGTGCTTGGCAAACCACATGCTTATGTCAGAAAGTACTTAGAATCTGTTGGTTTGGATCCTGCCAGGACTCTTATGATTGGTGACAGGTAATGAAAAGTTTATTTGGTACATTTTACATATGTAGGTAAAACAGTATAAATTCTGCTGGTAATGGTAATCATCTTTTCTCTCTTTTAGAAGCTCAAAGGTAATAGTAGTGTTCAAGTTATAGTCTATATATAGCAAATGCTATGACATAAGGTCCATTTTCCTAGCAAACAAAGGAACATGGATCTTATGTCATAGCATATTATCCAAGTTCACAAACGTCACAGGGATCATCCTATATTTTACAGACTATAATTCCAAATTAATGCCAAATTACTAAAGTTTATGTATTAATATTTTTGATTATAGGTCTAATCTAATGCCGAAAAAAGATCCGACATCCCAAATACAGTAATTTTATATGAAGTTGCAAACTTTTACAACATTTTTTTGCATAACATTTTACCTATTTCCAGATGCAACACAGACATAGAGCTGGGCGTGCGTTGCGGGTTCCAAACCCTTCTTGTGATGACAGGTGTCACATCTACCAAAGACCTGGCGCAAATACGAAGCGAGAGGAAAGAACCATTGCCCGATGTCGTACTGCCGTGTCTTGGAGATCTAATGTCCCTCGCACCGTCACACTCATAGTACTATTGTCAATCAGCTCCTTATGTTAATAGTGAATTACTTATATTGAATGATTTTTTTTGAGATTAATTTATTTTTGAACTTATTAATTTTGACACAATTTTTCTTTAAAATGAAGAATGTCCGCGTCAGTATCTCATAGTATTCCTTCTGTCATAGTATTTATAAGGTTACATTTAGGTAATAGAGTATTCATAAAACTGAACAACTTTCGTCTAAAACATTTTTTCGAAACATGGTGATTGACAGTCCCATTCAAAGTCAGTCGGGCGGTCGACAGGTAGGTACGTTTTGTATAGCCAGAGGGCTAGATATTTTTTTATTTTGTTTAATGTTTCAGACGAAAGTTATTCAGTTTTATGAGTAAAACTCACCCTTAAAATACAATTCTCATCAAAAAAGTCGGGACTCCTTGCAAATTTATGTTTTGTACGAATCACATTATTTAAAAAGTGTGTTTATTTTGAAATAAACCGCTGATATCGTGTAATAGTAAGTAAATGAGGTTTATAAAACAATGAAAATGTCACAAATTCGAAATAGTTTATTTTTGGTTTCGTGTTTTATCAAATCATAAAAATGAAAGTGTCCCGATTTCTCTGATGAGTACCTAGTTTATTTGTATTTAATTAAATGTGACCCTATATACTAATGTGTGAGAGATCATTAAGTACTCTATTGAAAAAGGAGCTAACTAGTGCAATTTATAGGTCAATGTAGCAAATGTTGTGATAATACTAAATGCTTAAGTTATTTGCACCATTTTTGTACAATATTTTTATGGGTAATACGTAAAATCGTAGGATACAACAATTGGATCATCGAAAGATTAATACGAAACTCTAGGTACTCTTTATAAATTGTAATAGTTTTGGTACTGAAAGAAAATATAATGAAACAATAATGCTGATATGACTTGTAGTAATTATTTTAAATATTATTTAACTATATGCATCTTATATTCCACCAAACTAAATACCTCCGAGATCAGTATGTTTAGTAAAATATACATATTTTATTAGTATTACATTATTACTTAAAATTTCCACTTGGTTTTATTGATAATTTTATATTACTTAATGGCATTAAAATTTATGTTGTACCTTTATTGTAACAACATCGATAATGAATAATTTTCGAGCTATATTTTCATTATCTATGAAAATACAGCTCGAAAATGATTCATCATCTGCCTGCCCTTATCCCAATTCATTTGGGGTCGGCGCAACATGTTTTCTTCTTCCATTCATCTCTATCAGCAGTCAAATCCTCATTTATGCCCTTTTTGTTCATGTCGTCTTTTACACAATCCATCCAAACCTTTTTGGGCCGTCCTCTCCTCCTGCATCCATCCACATTCATGTTCATTACTTTCTTTAGCAAATGCTCCTCATCCCTCCTCATAACATGCCCATACCAAGAAGACGGTTCCCTCTCATCTTATCTGTCACTGGAGCAACTTTCAAACTTCCTCTTATATACTCATTCCTTATCTTATCCATCCTGGTCACACCACACATCCATCTCAACATTCTCATCTCAGCTACATGCAATCGTTTTTCATCCGTCACCTTAGTGGGCCAACACTCAGATCCATACATGACGACAGGTCTCACCACTGTCTTGTAAATCTTGCCCTTCAATTTGAGGGGCATTCGGGGGTCACACACTGTGCCTGTGACCTGTCGCCATTTCATCCATCCCGCATTTATTCTGTGCTTGATGGTCCGGTCAATTTCGCCATCGCTTTGTAGGAGCGAACCGAGGTACCGGAAGTCGGAGCAGACTGGTAAGGGTTCGTCATCGAGCGCTACCGGAACAAAACTGGAGAGACCGCCGAAATCGCAAAACATTTGTTCGGTTTTGGTTCTGCTGATTTTCAAGCCAACACTCTCCAGCCTTTCCTGCCATCTTTCCAATCTGCTCTGCACCTCTTGTCCGCTCTCACCGACGAGAACAATGTCATCGGCGAACAGCATGCACCAGGGTGCCTCTTCCTGTATGTCCGATGTCAGAGCATCCATAATAAGCAGGAAAAGGTAAGGACTTAAAGCCGACCCTTGGTGCAAGCCTACAGCCACACTGAAATCATCGGTTATACCAGCGGCTGACCGGACATGCGTACTAGATCTTTCATACATCGCGCGAACTAACTCAACATACTTCCCAGGTATACATTTCTCTTTCAAAGCCCACCACAAAACCTCTCGGGGTACTCGATCATAAGCCTTTTCGAGGTCCACAAACACCATGTGTAAGTTTTTTTGCGCACGCCTGTACTTTTCGCACAGTTGGCGAAGTGCGAAGATGGCATCTGTTGTTCCTCGACCTGGCATGAACCCGAACTGATTTTTCGTTATTTCACACTCTTCTCGCATTCGTCTCTCTATCACCTTCTCCCACACTTTAAACGTATGTGGCATGAGCTTTATTCCTCGATAGTTGTTACAGTCCTGTACATCACCCTTGTTCTTATAAATGGGCACCAGCGTACTGTTACGCCATTCATTAGGGATCGCCATTTCATGCAACAACTTATTGAAGAATAAAGTCAGCCACTTCCATCCATCCGCACTCAGCAACTTCCATACCTCTGCTGGTATTCCATCCGGTCCTACAGCCTTTCCATTTTTCATACTTCTCACTGCCCTTTTCACCTCATCCATACTTACTTCATTTACCAAACTCATATTATACAGACCTGGTTCCAGCTCTCCACTCCATACATTCTCTTCATTCATCAATTTCTCAAAGTATGCCTTCCATCGCACTTTTATCTGTTCATCATCCACTAACACCTTTCCTAATTCATCTTTTATACATTTCACGTGTACTATATCTCTTGCACTCTTTTCTCTGTCTCTAGTTATTCTGTACAGATCTTTTTGGCCTTTGGGACTAGTTAGGTTTTTATACAGTGTGTCTTGGACCTTGGCTCTTGCGATAGCGACTGCCTTTTTGGCCTCGCGTTTGCAGGTGTTATATATTTCCCTTTTAGCATCTTTCACACTCACGCTTTCATTCTTCACATTTTGCCATTCCTTAAATGCATTTTTCTTCTTTCTTAAAGCATCTTGCACGTCCTCATTCCACCACCACGTATCTCTTTGGATAACACCCTTACCTTTCGTTTCGCCAAGTACATTCCTTGCTACATTTCTTATACAACCTGCCATTTCACTCCAACACTCATTCACTGATTTACCTTCCATGTCACCCATTTCAAGCATCTTATCTACCACTCCCTTAAGTACAGTCTCTGCAAACTCTTCTTTTTCTAGCAGGTGCCATCTTATTTTGGGCTGTGACTGTGTTTTGTGTCTGTTGGTATGGATACTAAATTTCATTTCCAGTAATAGGAGTCTATGCTGGGAGACTAAGGCTTCACCTGGCACAACTTTACAGTCTTTAACACTTTTAAGGCTTTTTCTTCTAAGCAGGAAGTAGTCAATTTGTGTTTGGTGGTTTCCACTTTTATAGGTAATGAGGTGTTCATCACTTTTTTGAAAATATGTATTGGCGATTGCCATATCAAATGCACAGGCTGCCTGCAATAGCGTCTCTCCTTCATTATTCCTTGAACCATAAGCCCAATTTCCATGAATCCTTTCATATCCTACATTCATTCTTCCCACATGTCCATTAAAATCTCCTCCAATATGTATTTCTTCGTCCACTGGCACTTCCATCATCATAGCATCAAAATCTTCCCAAAATTTCTCTTTTACTCTGTCATCACTTCCACTCTGAGGTGCATACACACTAGCAATATTCAACACCATATCTTCAAACATAACTTTAACTACTATAATTCGATCGTTCACGCGTTTAACCTCTGTCACACGCTCCTTCAGATCACTATCTAGAACTATCCCTACACCATTCCTCTTCCCATCACTTCCACAATAATAAAACTTATATCCTTCCCCTATTTCTCTGGCTCTTTCACCCTTCCACTTAGTATCTTGTAGGCACGCTACATTTATGCGTCTCCTTTTCAAAATATCAGCTAACTCCCTTCCTCTACCAGTCATCGTACCTACATTCCAACTCGCATACCTCAATCTCACTTCCCGAACTCGCTTCTTACGTCGCACCCGTCCAGGGAGATGCAACAACCCTTGTCCATTTCTCGCAGGAACCGGGTGCTGCCCCTGCGCGTCGCCTCGGGGGTACGCCCTAGTCCTATCGCTCAATCTACTTGTACTCAAACTCATGTTGCAAATAGGATTTGGCTTTACTTTTACAACCGGCCGCCTGCCAGACGTCAACCCTCTTTGGGAATGCTGTTGTAGTGGATAAACCGCCACTATACGGTTAATCATAGGAAGGAGTAAGGAATGGGGAAAGGAAATAAAAGGAAAGGGGGTAGGAATTCATGGCTGGGGAAGGGACAACCGGTAGACGGACACTACTGCTTCGGAAGATTAGGTTTGAGACAGTAGTAGCTCGGGAAGCCGGGGTCGCGTACCCGTGATACAAAAAACCACACCACCGGACAGGCAGTATAGCTGTGCATCCCCTGACATTGATTGTTAATGAAAAAAATGATTGTTAACTGTTAACTAATGTTGTTTAAGCTAAGCCAATTTTTATTAATAAAGGTTAAAAAAATACACATAAACTACGCATATACTTAATTTGTATAATTTCTCTCTTGATACTGTTTAATATTTGGCACTGAATTCTTTGAAAGGTAAGAGGGATCCGTAATAAGTAATTGTTCTAAAGAGTCTACAGAATCCGGAAAAGTGACTGTTTTGGTACCTACATATATATCATGTAAACCGTTATTTTATTATTGACTATAGCGCAGGCAGACGCACTGACCTATTACAATATTGTCTATCTATATCCAGCTACAAATCTCATTCTGAATCTATTTACATCACAATAATTGGAGCACTTTCAGATTGCTCTCTACATCCTACTTACTTCTAAAATATACGTGATGTAATCTAGCACAACGAAAAATCTCGAGCATTGGATAAACATTAAACATATAAGATGCTTAAATTTTCTTTAGGTGTTAAAAAAAATGCGAATGAATCACGATGTCCAGCGTCGGGATATTATAGGAAGCAGGATAATGGGATGGGATGGGACGCGAGCGTGACGCGCGTGCGTAGTACGGCGCGTGGCGGTGGCGGCGAGACGGCGCTCAATCTCCCGCGTTTCGCCAACAGTAGGCGATCGCCGAGCTCGGTTCGCGCGCGCCAGTACCGTATCAGTGCAACCGCGAGATACGCGCACGCCAGCGCCCCTCGCCGGCCTAAGTGATTCCATTCACAAACTCATATCCTGACAGATTGATGTGAGTCCCTATTTTTAATACCGCGCTTTATAAAACTCTACTTTTTATTCTTGCAACTGTTTTATTCTTAAAGGTGTCTCCGCCCTATCCCAATGTAGGTAAATGTTACTCCCAACGGCAATATTTGGAAACATAAAGGGGGTGCCAGGGTCGCGGTAGCTATGGGAAATGTTTTTCATTTCCTTAGATATGACTTGTTTACAGAATGTAGAGACGCGTAGGCAGGTAGCAGATCATTTTGAAGCAGATTTACAAAAGCGTGAAAGTATTTTTGTATTAGATACTTATCTGCCGAAAACAAAGAAACTGAGAAGTGGAAATGGCATTTTGGGTGTGAAACCGTGCCTTGCCCTAAGCACGCCACATCGGATCCCCTAGTCACCCCCTAGCCCATTCTTGACACGACCTTCCCGTATTTTGATTTATAATTTAATGGTAATAAGTTAGCTTTGTTTGGTTGAATTTGGTTCTTCAATCACATCATAAGTACCTACCTTCCTACAAAGTATTGTTCTTACTATTTATTTATATTCCTAGCGATCATTGAGAAAAACAACCGAATAAGGAATTTTCCTCAATTATTTACCTAAGTAGGTATCTGTTGTGTATTTCAGAGTTAAATGTTAGCACACAAAAGTTAACATTTATCATTATCGGCTAATTGGTTTGGTTAATTAGCTAGGTACCTACTTATGTCAAAGATACCAACCAAAAATGTACTTAATTAATTAACTTAGTACCTGTGTACCTAAGCATCCTAAAAACTGTAGCTTTTTTTACAAACAACGTAAAAAAATACAAGATACATAATCGTTTTTTAATAGAAATACACTAAAGATAAGTTATCAGGTGACAACATAATGCAATTGGTAAAGATATGTATCTACCTACCTACCTAACTCTAGTACCTATATGTTGTTATTATGGAGATATCTGGTTGATAAAACATCGTCACGCCGGCTTCACTGACCTTCTCCAAAAATAGTTTAGTAATTTGTTATTTCGTTTTACATGAACAAGCTATTGGGAAAGCGTAGTGGCTGTTTATCGCTATCGTAGTTTCGTAGTAGCTACGCATGAAAATGTCAACAAAACTCAAACAGTACCTATTTATCTATAGGAACACCATAATATTATGGTGAAACGAATCATGAAACTTGTTGTTTGTTATATAACTAAAAGGCGTTGAATTTTTAAATACTTAGTTACCGTAAAATCATACAACTAATACGGTCCAAGTTTTACAACTACGTATACTATACTAAAGTCCGAACAATACTATGTATTTCTTTTAGTTTATTATTTTTCATAATACTGCTGAAAGGCAAAAATAAACAAATGTGATACGTTTCTCGGTAAGATTACCTACTTGATAGATAATGTTTTCATTTAGTATAAATTTGTATGGACCCTAGTTGCAAGCCAGGACCATAGTTGTATGGTTTTACGTTTGCTTATATACCTAATAGGAAACCATTTCTACTTTAAGGGGTTACGTCATTTAATAGGGTGTGAGCCTTGAGCGTTTATAATAGTCACATTAATTTATTGGTAATACCATAATAGTAGGTATCATCAACACAGACATTTAGGACAATGCATAACAAAAATGAAGCTTCCTTTTTCTCACGATAAGACTTCATTTTACATTAGCAAAAGGGGTTTGGTTGACTGGGAGAAATTGATATCTTAGCAATAAGGCCGCCTGTCTCTAGCTTTTGTTGCCTTGTTTTTGTTACCTGTAGGTTTGGTTAGCTTGGCCAGCCCCGAGGCAGTGCTTTAGGGGCTAGTTTTAAGTTTTTAGTCCACCTGAGCCGCGTTTACACTAGGTTCATGAAATTGCTATTGTTAAAATTGTTAATTGCTGACCATCAATAAGATAAATGTAAAATTTACTACATTGAATAAATAATTTGAGTTTGAGTTTGTTTTCACGCAATTAAGAATATTGTTATATTAAGTTGGCTGAAAAAGGAGTTTAGAGTTTACATCACATCATGCATGTCTATTGGAAGAAATAAATAATTTGAACTTTAAACAAAATAATACTTGCCTGTAAACATTTTTATGGTTAACCCGGGTCACTCGTTCGACCATATCAAAGACTGACCATGACATTTTGATCGCTTTACCATAAAAATGTGTGAAAACAATCTCGAGAGCTTAAAAAATATACATATCTAGGTACCTACTTATTTAGGTAGGTTTTAAGCAGGTGAACCAGGGTTCATCAGGTCGATGAACGATTCGGTGTCCCACACGAAAAGTAGAAATAGGTACCTACCTACATAGCTACAATACCTAAGTACCTGTAGACTGTTTTCAAGTCACGCCAGTAACTAATCAGCCAACACAAACGCGTATAAAAAGTAACAGCTCGTATCACAGAGACAATAAAAACGTAACAATTCTCTACTAATTGTAGGCGTGTGTTAACCTCTTCCATGCTCGCACATTCACGCACCATCAGGGAAAGTCGATGGAGCAATAACCCAATAGAAACTAGTCACAACAGGCCGATAGCATTCGCCTGGTTTTTCGCACGACGACGCCGCAGTTACATGTCATATTGGTAGATACCTAACATACAAGGTCGTATCAATACGTGGCGATAGCGCAAAGAATAAAGGCAAGATATGCATTGTTTATGGTATGTAGGTATGTCTATCATTTTTCGACCGCAGGCCGCAGAGAAGTTATCATGTGCGCGCACCCGAGAGACATCTTTGCTCTGTGATTTCGACCACAAGAACAAATGAACAATATCCATTTTATACACAATTTTATTAGTTATGTTATTGGTATAGCTAGTAATTAGTTATCTTCTTTTTGTGTTGGACACCGAGTCGTTCAAAGACCCGATGAACAAGTTGTTTAACGATACCCTCCATAATCTATCAGGTTCGCTCGTGCTTACATGAAACGAGATACTAGACCACTTTACCACTAAAGTATCGTAGCTGTCAAAATCATACTAAATGACATGTCAACAAAGAAAAATAGACCTTATGCGGTAGCATTAACATAATTTTAACAAATCAATGGCCTATGGTCATGGCCTATTCGAGCGGCGGCGGTACCTTAACACCCTGTATACGCCTATCCTACCGCAGTCGCAGTTTTCCCTCCTTTTGCAGACGACACGTAATTTCCCGACTACAAAACTACCTATCGCATAAAAATAGTCTAGCTACCAGTCTGTTACCAGCTAGACCATTTAACTTTTATCTACTCGCTATATCTTAGACGCTCGTCGGGTGTGAGTACCTGTGCAGACCAAGTAGGGTAGGCGGGTCGATAACGACCAACAGCGAAGAAAATTAAATAGAAAAGTGAAATGAATGGTTTTGCTTATAGTTGGTTTGGTTGTAACTAAGTACTTGTAACGTGTTGTGTTACGAACTTTTAAGTACTCGTAGATAGCCATAGAAGAATCTGAATCATCATTATCATCAATTAATTGCCTACTCTTATGTTCCCCATGATGAGCACCTATTAGTCCGAGCGAAAACAGTCTTTTTAAAATAATAATTAGGAATAGTATATTATTGTATTAGATCAACACAAACTATAGGTACTAATGTTATAAATAGAAAAGTGTGTTTTGTTTGTTTATCCATCTTCTCCGCTGCAAGTAAGCGATTGTCATCATGATTTTTTGAGAGGCTGTAGATTAACATAGGCTACTTTTTACCGCGGAAAAATCTCTTACACCCGCGGGAATATTTGCCGCGAGTGGAACCCGGGACGGAAAGCTATCATGTAATAAAAACCGTTTTTATGACATTTCAAGTAGAAATGGAAAGTCACAAGTCCGACGCCGACACCTCACATGTAGGTAGAGCGTTTAACGAGGTATTGTTTTGGTCCAACAACACACTCATTTTGATATTAAATATTCTAGTTTTTCTGAAAATTCTACCTACATATGCTTTGTTATTTGTAAAAATAAATACCTACCCGTGAAATATATGTATGTAGGTAGATGCCTAACTTACATATTATACTATTAAAATAGCATTGATGTTGCAAGATTTATTTATTCAAGAAACTGAATACAGAATAGTCAGTTACCTAAATAGTTTGTGTAGTGGAGAGTTTAATTGGTATTGATATGGATATTAGTATGCTACGCACGTCGTAGCGGGTCACCCATTGTGCCGTTTTCGTAGTGACCTACCATATCGTTAGGCTTGCAGATAGTTGCGTAAACGCATTTGATGTAGAGTCACCGAAGTATAGTACATACTAAACGGACAGAAGCGGTGTAGGTATCTATCTAATTGAGTGTTATGTCGGTTCTTCACATCACATCATCAAATCCGCCTATTCACTGTCCACTGCTGGACATAGACCTCACCCAGGGACGCCACAATGAAAGATCTCCATCCAGTCTCTACCAGCCGGTCATCTAAGTCATCGGTCCATCTCTTATGTTATGTCGGTTGGTTGAAGAATAATCAAAATATTGAATTGCTATACCTGTCTCATTTGTCTCTTCTCGATTTTTCATAATCATAATGATGAGAAATGGAAGACGAAGAAACACAAAACAAAGGATGACCTGTTGCAAAGTCTGATAAAAATGTTTACTGTAGTTATGCTAAGTACATGCCTAATGCCAAACCTTATTTAAAAACACATCATTATTTTTGCTTACGTTACATAATTCAAACGGGTTTTTATTCTAAGCCGTCATGTTTACAAAGGAAAATAAATGTAGTCTGCATACAGACAGGTATAGTAGTAGACCTTGAGTGTAACTAACTAAACATTGTGTTTAGGTGATTCTGCTAAAGTGCCATTTGCTACACGTACCTACATAACTGAATGTAGGTTGGTATATCTAAAACTTTACACAGTAAGTTGTATTTGGAAAAATAGCCAAAACCATTTAGAAATAAGCTATAAATCGTAGAAAACTTATTTATAGTACGTAGGTGCTTATGTACTTAGTACTTCAAGTTCTTTGGTACCCTGTTTAGTTTGTGTCGGCTTGTTGAAAATAATCAACATTAAATACAAAACTGAACAGAAACGTATAATTATCTGAGCGAGCTACATTTTGAAGATTGCATTTGTCAAATTAAAATTAGTCTTGCATTAATTGAGCATCATGTCATAAAATCTAGAGGTAAGAAAAATATGACGTAGCAGCTCTATCCCAAACAAGATAGCAAACATTTTAGCATCCATGGGTTAGTATGAGTCATCGGGAGTACAATACGCGAGTGGTGACGCAGAGTGACGTCATCCGAGGGCCGGGTCACGCGCTACCCTAATTTCATACAAAAAATCGTCTGTCCTTGATATTAAACCACTAGTACCTGTTACACCCATGACATGATGGTTATAGAATTTATGTGTTAAAATAGGTACCGATAATGTGAGCGTTTACATTATTGATATTAAACATGGATAATATACTCTTACGGGGTGGAAAGGGAGGGTGTTAAGATGGAGGTGTAAAGGAATTTTGTCACGGAATGTGTAGCTACCGAAACCCAACATTCTTAATAGAAACATAGTACGAGTACATGTATTTTCAGTCACCTACAACTACAAAATGCATAAATTAGAGTTCGCTCACGATCCGCCTAAATAGTAACTCCATTTCGCCTGTCAAATTAACTCAATTTTAGACGCTACATTTAAACAAGTTCTAAATCGGTTAATACATTTTCAAAATCTATTTTTGCGTGTTGCAAGTATTTTGTAGTTTGCTGTTAGGTAGGATAGGACCAAAATTGGGTTCTGTTAGGAAGTTAGATTCTTTTTTTAGGTGTAGTCTGTTTTAATAACGGCGCTGCGTAGCCATTTCGCTTCGTAGCTCTTATTGAAAAAAAAAATTTTTCGTTGTTCACCGATGTTCTATTTCATTTCACTCATAGGCATAGTAGTTACTCTTATTCAACCTATATACCTACTTATTTTAATGTATAATCAATGTACAGAACATAAACGAAGCTCAGAATACCTATTGCGAAGTTGGTTTATCAGAAATGTGATATGATGACTGTAGGTGATACTACTCATCCTTTACTAACAAAGCAATATCCCACTAACTAGTAAACTAACTAACATAAACAAAGCACTAATAATCAACAACAAAGCCCATTTAAAGGATAAAGAAACCACCTAGTGATTGATTTCATGCAAATACAAGTGATTGATCTGAATTTATTACTATTGTTTCTTACGTGGGTGTCCCACCCATGACTCAGGCCTAGAGACTAGACTCTAAGAATAGAATGTGGAATATTCCATGTCAAAAGACAAGGCTTGTTTATAGATAACTTTTGATATAAACTGCAAAACCAAAGTCTATATTCTGCAGAACCAAAACAATCAAAGAAGTCCCACGGTGATTATGAAGTCTGACCTTAATAAAGTCGGTCCCTAAGGCTTTGTGTGCACGGGCAGTGCAAATAGTGCAATGACCGGGAGTGCATGGAAATGGGGCGCGGAATGGAACTAGGTCAGTCTGACAAGCAAGGTGGCAGCGCTGCCATCGACCCGCTAACTGCTGCAAGTGCCGGGGATTATGGAACCTTGTCACGTCAACTGCTGATTAATGAACAGTGGAATAGAGACTTCTAAGTTTGTTATTGTCGATTTTGAGTATATTTACGGTTAAAAGTAAAACCAAACTATGATGGCTTTCTCTATGATATTAATAAATGGGAGTACACCTATTAGGCACCCGGAAATTCTATGCAATAATATGCTTTTTGGTTATAATGATAACTCATTTGGAAGGTTAAAAAAGGTAAGGTTGCCTAGTAGATCATGCTAATACGCATTAAGGGCGGCGTGTTGCACCTCCTGTTTCTTCTGTTTGTGTTTTGTTTACTGTTCTTCCCTGGCTGTTGAAACTTGGTTCTTTTGTTCGAACTTTAGCAAGAAGCCCTATTCTATATAAGCATTGTCTAGCTCTAGAAAGGTCATATCTTTTACAAACCTTCGCTATTTCAACGAAAACAGTCACGAACACCTATTTCGCGAATAAATTAAAACGTCTAGGGGAGCGTTATAATTGCTTTCAGAAATGCTATATTGAACTGTCAATTTTTCTGTCCTTGGCTAATAATATGTACACGTCAACAAAGGGAAGGACTACGCAGTGCGACTTTTATAGTTGCAAACAAAGAACTATTTGTTGCTATAATACTGAATTTAGGCATTGTATGTAGGCTGACACTAACCTATGCTTTCAACCTACACCTATGTATTAGCATATCGTAGGAGCTGCTAACCACTCTATGTTTATCATGCTTGATTACTTACTCAGTAGCGCTCTCGAGATAATTAGTAGCACTAGCAATCTAAATATAGGGATATATACGTAGAAGTACCCAACTACTACGTGATTCATAGGACCCAGGACATGATATGAGGTTATATAAATTTGCAACCTTCGCCGTAGGTCAGATCATTTAGTCTAGTGGGTAATGGAGTAGTAGAGTGGCACCCACTGGGCTGAATGCTCAAATCAGCGTTGGTGTAATAGCATATTAGTAGTCACAGCCCCCACAGTGCTGTGATAAATGAAGACTGCTTGACATTGTTTTCAGGATTACTGTTTCAAGGTCTGCCCAAAACCGACTTGATGTCATTTCCTGTTCTGTAAAAGTATTGAATGTGTCTGGGCACTGTTTTGTCTACTGAATTGTTTGTCTCGTAAATCTTAGCGCATACTGCATAGACAAATACAACTAAGGCAAGTCAAGGCTGAGTTGAAAAGCACCATGTTTATAAACAGCGCTCTAAACGTCTAGCAAACAGATGGAAGGCATAAATTGCTCCACCTTAGACAGTTTTCCAAGCTTGGTTGTCTTCATTAGGTAACATTGGTAGATACCAAACACCAGTGCCTACTATCAGTCTACATAATAGACCGAATGACTTCTCGGATTGAAGGCGTATTTTTGATTTGATCATTGAATAAAAATGAGTCCAAATAAGTCAATTCTTAGTCTATTTGTCCCGTGACGTATTTTTAAGCTTTTAAGTGAAAAACGGTGAAACAAAAAATTGAGTCAAAATTCTTCACCCTTCGTGATTTTTTACCCTTTCTTATCAGGATAACTGCATTATAAACTGCAACTTAACTTTGCAACTCTGCAACTTTTCATAGCTGCATTTATATTAAGTCTACGGTTAAAATTACCTAAGCGATGTGTTTGCAGTTCGCATTACATTTTCGCGTGTCAGTCACTGCAGAAGCTCTATTTCTGAATTTCCGTATGCGAAAGTCTGCTACTAATTGTGCTTATATCACACGCTTGCTTCACAGCCAGTCTCACATAAGTACCCTGATGAATTCCAACCCATCAAAGACCTTAGCAAATTCGAGAAGGTAGTGGAAAGTGAGATACGAGAGGTTAGGCCACTCGTTCCGGACTTCCGTGCATGATTTCAGAAATCGTGAATCAAGAAATTGAACTCCAGGTTCACAATCTGATGTTTATACCGACACTCAGTTTGAATAGTTCCCGCAAGGTCGGTGATGTAATTGCCAGTTTTAGAGACTAAAACGTGATTCGTAGCGGATCCCGCAGTATCGTGAATGATAGATGTTTGGATATTTTTGTATGACATCATCCGGCCTGCCGACGGTCTGCCTTGACATAGGAAATGAAGTTGCGATTGTATTGCCCTTTGCTAGGATGATTAGGTCTATTACGAGAGTTCAATTATAAGATCAAACACAGGACGGTGTAAATAAGTGGTGAGGTTCATCGAGGCGTTGGGCAACTCGGTGTCCGACACTAATATAAAGATTAGCGGTGGATATATGACAAAACTTTTACGACAAACGTAACTCAATAGGTAGCGATTTTCTTATTAATTACAATCAGGGCGGAGGCAGACGGCAGTTAGGCAGTTGCAGAGGTCAGATGGCAGTCGCTCTGTGTAAAAACTTGCTTTCACCGCTTCCACCGTCAAATCCCTAGGTTAGGTAGCCGACCCCGATAGAAAACGGGATAAGGCAAGGAGAATGATGATAGGGCGCGGAGGCAGACTCTAAACTTACAAGAAAGTTTTACTGGAAATTTAATCTCAGAAGTCGAGACCGGATATTATTTCAAAGCTTACTTTATGTTCGCCAACAACTCAAACACGCCTGCAATCTAATTAAAAACTTTAAAAAATAATCACGCTACTCTTTCTTTCCAGAAAAAATAATCAGACATGGCTGAAGAAGCGAAAGCCGCCGACGCTGCAGTAGAGCAAGTGACCAAGGAGGTGAAAGAGGTCAAGCTGGAGAATGGAACCGCGCCTGGTGCAGCCAACGGAGCAGCCAAGAGTGGAGACAATGCTGTGCCTTTCAAGGTAGTATGGCTTTATAAGCTGCAGTAGGACAAGCGAGAAAGAAAGAACGGATTTGCGCTGGGCAGAGCGTCCACCAAAAAGAGTAGAAATTAAATAAAATGGAACTAAAAATTTTGTATAAAAAATTGTTGCCATATTTAAGCGTTATCCGAAAGTGGTGCCCTCATTTTTTGTCTACTCTTTTTTGCTGGTCTCTACCGGGGTGGCCAAGAGTGAAGAGAATGCTGTGCCTTTCAAGATATAAGTATATCTTTGAAGTCTAATCCATAGTTCCCAGAACAACGCCTAAGTCCGGTCTCGCCGAAAGGTTCGATTGAGCCGGTTGTTTGAAATCCAAACAACTTTCCGGATGTGCCCTGACGCCGCACCAAATAGTCAAGCGTAGATTTGATCGCCCCAGGGTCGTTATGTATAACACAATATAACAAAAAGTAGAATTCTACGATTAAAGAGCCTAAAATAACCATGGAAAAAAATGATCTTTATCAAACTATTAGACTATCATCCCCCCGCCCATAACTCCCCTACCTTGCTCCCTCGCCCTTACTTTGTAAAGGTACCCATTACCAAACCACAAAGTGGCACAAGTGGCTGTCTAAAAATAAATAATTCTTATGCACATTTTTATGATGTCAGAGAAACTCGCACGTTACGCAAGGTCGCAAGTTAGGCTATCGCATAACGTCAACACACCGTGCATACAAACTAAAGTCAATGCCAAATTGCAAAACTGTTTTAAGTCTTCAATAATATTAAACGAAGTTAGTATTGAGGTTAAATGCCAATATTTTTACACCCCATATCTTCCCACAATACAGGGTTATTTTTTTGTCAGTGCAAACTTTGTAGGGTGTTTCTACTCGTGATTCAGAACAACTTTACTATAGGATCATCTGCGAAATCGCAGTTGACAGTTGAAATTGGGTGTTCCGTAGAGAATTTCATATCTAGGTACTCGGCAAAAATGTATTGAACACCCAGTTTTTTTTTTGCGATTTCGCAGGTGACCCCATAATAAAAGTTGTTCAGAATCATGATTAGAAACACCTTACAAAGTTTGTGTACTGACTAAAAAGTAACTCAGTATAGTTAAGGCTCATTTACAAGTCGACTCATTTTTCAATGTTACTTTCCAGGACCAGTTCAAGGCATTCTCCAAGTTCGGCGACCCGAAATCTGACGGAAAACTGATCACACTCTCCCAAAGCGATAAATGGATGAAGCAAGCCAAAGTCATAGACGGCAAGAAGATAACCACAACGGACACAGGGATCTACTTTAAGAAACTCAAGTCCCTGAAAGTGGGCATCGATGACTACCAGAAGTTCCTCGAAGACCTGGCCAAGAATAAGAAGATTGAGGTGGAAGATATCAAGAAGAAGCTCACGAGTTGTGGGCAGCCCGGGCTTACGACACATGTAAGTTTGTTTATAGTAATCCTAAGAAAGTATAGTCAGGCTCCCGCTCGGTTTGACACTCGAACCGTCAATTTAAGCGTGTAGTATAAGAACAGCCCAAAGCCCAAACTGTCTGATTTAGCTTGATCCTGACTGTACAAGTATATAGTTAGATACCAATCCAACATCAAAGCGTGGAACCAGTGAAAATAGGAGATCATTCCGAACTTATACGACAAAAATTCAATTTGAATCCAGTTGGCGGTGTGTAGTAGAAGATTACGCAAGCCGATTAGTTTAGTAAGTCGAATTGTCGACTGCCTCTCGCATTACTGCCTTTTGGCTTAATTTAACTGAAAGCGAACGCTAACGCAGGTCTTACCTACAAGACTACTACACTATTCATAGCATATTTTTCATCAACATAAAAAAAGTTCGCCCTGTCATAATCAGTTTTATTCCCGAGTTGCAAAGCTATCTGGAACAAACATTGTTGCATAATGAACTATGTTGGATGGTTCAGCGGATGTGTCTATTTAGTTCAGATTCGTTTGCGTCATACGCTTTTCAACCAAATTGAAAACAGTTCAACGTTTTAGTTGTGCCCTTTCTGTAGATAATACAAATTTTGGCTTTGGCTTTGGTTGCCGTGTGATGCCGGCTTAGAATAGCATCACCCCACATCATTCCCGCGGGTATCATAATATTGCCGTGTGATGCCGGCTTAGAATAGCATCACCCCACATCATTCCCGCGGGTGTCGTAATAGGCGACTCAGGGACTCGAGAGTATTGGCGTATTACAATATTTAGGCGACAGGCTGACAACTTGTCACTATAATGATACACATGTTTTCTGAAACAACCTTGGAAAACAATCCTCAAAAATGTCAGACGTGGCGATAGCGACTGTAATCTTACGGCCGTTAACGCTCTGCCTACCCTGCAAGGGATAAAGGCGTGATATGTACGTATGTATGGCTACTTAAAATAATCATAATTAAAAAATAAGTACGTACCTACCTAGCTAGTATTGTTTAAAAGAGACTTACTTCGCAGTATAAAATACGACTACTAAGGTCCGTATTTAAGTATAAATCGAACTCAAGTCTGAGGTCGTTCTCAAGAGCGGTTTTGACAACTGTCAGTCAATATTAACAGCAACTCAAAGTCGTACTCAAGATCGATCTCAGAGTTGAGTACGGTTTATAAATACGGGCCTAAGACTAGTAAACTATTAAGACTACTTTATAATTCTCTTAGCGATTTTAGACAAAGAGGAATCTACTCTAAAAATCTAACTCAGATTTCAATGCATATTTCGTTTTACGCTTAATTTGTTTACATTGTGTAGTAGCAGAACATTTTGGTAGACTTATACAGGGTGTAAGCGACGGTGTAACGAAAACTTTGCAGGCGTGATCAGACCATGAAACTGAACAACTTTTTCTGTGGGGGGCTATGTTGGGAGACGAAATTTTTTTTTTTCAAATTTCCATACAAAATCACTCAGCTGATCGGGAATTTTGTGTCGAAGGTCGAAAAATTTTTACGTTAGGTACCCAACATTTTCCCCATAGAAAAATGGTCTGAGCACGACTGCAAAGTTTTCGTTACACCGTCTCTTACACCCTGTGTATAAAATGAAACAAAACATAACGAAGGCCATTGAAATTTGCAATGCAATTAGCTACTCTTTTTTTATAGCAGTGAGTGCATAAAGATAAAAAACCCAATTAATAAAAATAAAACATTCTTTAGCCATGAGACATAATGATTATCTAATCGCGATATAAATATCTAGTCTTTGTTATTCAAATCAAAAACACATAGTGGAAATAGTTAACATATACTTACCACTGATTTACTTTGTAAACAATATTGTTATTTGAACACAGGATTCAATAATATCTATCAATGGATAGAATAGAACCGCGAACTTCCCAAGATGTACCTATTCTTTTTCAATAATTATTCGTAATATCCTTTTCTCTGTTCGCTATTTTACATATCATCATCATCATGTCGTATTGCATTTCTCGGCGCAGGATCCTATAGGTATATCCATTTTTAGGTTTTTGAGCCACTCTTCGGCCGCTGGCGTAAGACGGTGCAGCTCGGTCATGCCGCCAGGTAGGCGATACAGTGGGCAATCGTTCACAATGTGGGCTAGGGTTTGGTCAGGCTCTCCGCACTCGCAGGATGGTGACTCCCTGAGTCCCCATTTGTGGAGGTGGTGGTTTGATCGCCCGTGTCCGGTTCTAAACCTATTCAGCCTCACTCACTTCCTTTTTTCATATGGAGAATTAAATCGACGAACTAATCGCTATAATCCTGAAAGCTATTTGGAAGGTATTATTTTTTTTGAATTGCCGTCACATAATGAGACATTCTTTCCGGTTGCAGGTGACAAAATCTCCATCAGCGGCCGCGACGGTGGACCGGCTAACCGACACGAGCAAGTACACCGGCTCCCACAAGCAGCGCTTCGACGAGACCGGCAAAGGCAAAGGCATCGCCGGCCGCAAGGACGTCGTCGATGCGGCGGGCTACGTCACCGGGTACCAACACAAGGACTCCTACGACAAGTCACACTAAGGTCCTCAGCAAAAGGTCGCGTAGCTTAGTGGCTCAGCTGAAGGCGAACGCTGCGTAGCGCGGGTAGTCTGTGTGGTTCGTGGTTCCCTTTACTACGATGAAAATGAGCGAACTTCGCATTGCGAGTCCGCGCGGACTATCCATGCGACGCAGTTCCGTCTTATACTGGTTTTAAAGGTGATCTGAACCAAGCTCCAAAAGTATCTTGATCTCTGCTAAGCTGCGTCACTACACGCGTAGACCGAACGCGAAGATGTGGACGCTCTAAGCAAAGGGTAGTGAAAATATGAAGCCCCAATTGAAGCGTCACGTTGCACGAAAAGACGTAATTTAGAGTGATAAAAGTAATACATCTACTACTATAACATATGGAACGATAGTATGGAAAAAAGTACAGAATGTGAAATTATTTTGGAAAATATAAATCTGATAGACCTGCAAAAAGAAATGGCTGATTGCTGTACATTTAAATGGCCATACTTGTAAATCTTTAGTACATGGTACTACTTAAATAGCGTTTAACAGAAGCTTTGTGTGTTGTACGGTATTGACATTCCTTCTTCGTAGT
This sequence comes from Keiferia lycopersicella, assembly GCA_029255805.1. Lineage (NCBI taxonomy): Eukaryota > Metazoa > Arthropoda > Insecta > Lepidoptera > Gelechiidae > Keiferia > Keiferia lycopersicella. The sequence continues at coordinate 7,983,101 of JARACZ010000010.1, forward strand.
TTTGAAAACGTATTTTATTATTGTATTTAGTGGTAAATAAGCCCAATCCAATATTTTTACAACACGATTTGTACGATATCATTTAAGGTGTCTAATTGTTTATGAGTTGCATTGTTTGATGTCTAGTCCGTAGTTTAGAGATGGTGAATTCCATTGGAAATTTATTATCCATTGTCATACAAATTCTAAAAGCTACTATTTGTAAACCTACTTCTGTATCTTACCTGCAGTACAAATTTAAAATTTTTAAAACAGTATTTCCTAATTTATTGAATCACAATCCTATTCTAATATTTCTTAAACACTATCGATGGAATAATAACAAATGAATAAGTACAACTAAATCTGGCAAGATGTCAAAAAAGTATCCTAAAAGGAAGCACTATTTTCACACGAAGTAATTTACGCCAGAATTTATAACGAATCTTTTGTCAGCCATATTGTATTTTATTGTTGGTTTTTATAATAGGTATTCTTATGGTAAATTTTCATATACCTTCTATAATAGAACGCTGTAAATAACAATATGCAAGCTTCAATATTTAAGCCTAAAGATAAGTTATTAATTTGTATGTATTTAAAAAATATGTTAACGAATTTTTATTTTTCTAAACAAATGCAATTTGATCTCAGCAGGGGTGAGGTACAACTATGTTCGTATTTTAAGACAACTCCAGACCAACCTAAATATCTAAAACGCCTGCTGTATAATACATGAATGTAATATTTAATTTGACGATATCAATGTAAAACGTACCTCGAAATATTTATTGTTTAATAATAAAATAAATGATTAATTAATTAAATTACGTGTGGTTTCATTGCAAAATTAAAAACTGGAATATTTTCGTTACAGTTTATTTGACTTATAGCTATAAATACACGTGTAAAGCCCTAACATGTTACGAAAATTAATATTAAATGATACATGATATTATAATCTAAGGTAGGTACAGATAATTTTACAAATAATAATTGATAATAATGAATAAATGTTCGAATAACCTAAACTGATTAATTTTACAGAGAATGTTATAGTTGGACTATAAATAGCACAGATGGCGTCTAAAACAAAATAATAATAAACCATGACTGCTAGCCTTGACTATCAATTGTTTACTCTCCACGCACAATGTCAGGTTTACAAAATGTCAAACTGCTTCAGAATGTCACGTTACGGTCATAAAAATATGGTTACTCTGAAATAATGGCGGGTTTAGTAGATGAGATAATGTAATTTTATCCCGATTTTACGAGTATTTCCTATAAAGGTAGTATCGATTTTTTATTTGACCCTGACCCCGCGAGGGATAAAGGCGTGATTTGTGTATGTATGTACTGTGGAGTTTAAAACCAATTTATTTCAAAGGATTGCAAATTATTATGTGTGAAATTTTTACAAACTTTACAAGGCGTAAATGTGAAAAGTTTCACAGTGAGACATTTTGCGAACTTGACATAATGCGCCGAGAGGACATTGTATATCACAAATTAAACCAACTCAATAAATAAAGCTCATCAAAGGGCTACCGGGAAAAATCGTACTCGTAATCATCTTCGTAAAAATGACAATGAAGCGATCTATGACACAAACGCGAGATAGCCATTTGTTTCCAATAAGTCCTCAATCCTGTTTGGCCATACTATTTTTGCAAATGATTTCGACCTTATTTTTTTATGGCTAAGACTTTCCTGCAATACATATACGTTTGTGCCAGCCCAGTGTTAATTGCTCGAGGCAAATGCAAAAGTACGAGCGAGATATTTGTTAGATGTTTACATATGGATACAAGTTTCCAAAGCCCTCAACTCTACAACCATTGGTCATACCATGTTAAACTAAATATTAAACAGTCTTCATCGTGCAAGAAGAATGTCCAATTTAATAAGTAACAAATTAATTCAATTGGTGAACGCAATAAAAATAATTATTAAAATAAACGATGTTATAATTATTTCATGTGAACATAACAAAACATTTTATCAGATATGGTTTCCGGGTAAGTTATACATTATTATTACAATAAAAAAATGATCCAAATATTGTAACACTTAAATTTTAAACTAAAATGTGCTGTGCAAATTAGAACTATTCACACACGCAATAAACCAAAGAGTATTCAAATATCAAAACTATAGTTCAGCCTCGACAGTAAAACTGAAACGAAATTTCTTTATTCCCGGCTTCCGGACGTTTTAAGAATAGCTGAACATTGGCACATGATGGCCAGAGAATCGATTATACCACATCGATTATTTTATGAAAGTTGATCATAATACATTCGAGATTATTGCTTATCAATGCGTAGGTACATGTCAGAACCTTACGAGTCAAATGATGTCATTCCTTATTGTAAGTGCATGCATGCAGTTTATGAGCATTCATAATTTTATAATGCGAAAGCAATTGATTACCAGCTTTACAGTTTTTATATCGCATTCCTTTGTTTGTTACCGACATGAAAACAAAGGTATCTAAATATTTTTCTAAAATTCATAGCGGGCACCCTGTACAAAAAATAGTGATCAACTCGGTTCAAATTTTTTTCCAATAATAATCTCATTTTTTGACAATATATTCTACACCCCGGCTTCCTTATAAAACATTTCTTTCACACACACGGTAAATATAAATGTACAAACAGCTGAAATATTTTACTTATTTTTCTCAAATATAATTTATCTGATGTCAATGTAAGATGTTGAAAAATGAGAGCAAATTTTGTTTAGATGAAATTTCAGTTTATAAAGGCGGGAGGGTCCGACCATAGCCGTATATAGTCGTCACCACATGGCACCCGAAGAGACCGACCAATAACAATAAACTATTTCATTACATAATAATGCTATATGGAATTGAGATATCATATTCTAGTCATATCACAAACCTATTTTATAAGGACATTTTAGTTTCAGAGCAAATATTTTAGGGACCCATGGAAAATACGTCAGAATGGCCTATCCCACACTTCAGCGTTAAAATTACGCTGCGTTAACGTATACGCCTGTCAGATTCATACTACAAACATCACTCCCTATACAAAAACCTCTCTCGACGCAGGCAGGTCCAACGCACGACTGCGCTTTCTACTATGAATCTGACAGGCGCATACGTTGGCGCAGCGTTATTTTAGCGCTTAAGCGTGAGAGGCCTGAGAAAGCTTTTGGACCTCTCATACAAAAATGTAACTTTAGTGTGACACTTTGCATGGAAGGTCCAAGTGTTTTGTCATTACAGCCTGTATGTATTCCTTGGGAAATGTTGTCAGTTTCACGAGTAGCACTCCCTCTAAAAATATCTTCCAGAAACTAAAATGCCCTTGCATGTATGCTTACATGGGTCCGTCGATGACGCTGACCTTCATCGCGAAGTAGTAGAGCGCGCGACCGGCCAGCACGAGCGCGAGCAGGAACGCGCCCACGTACGCCACGTACACGCCGCCGCCGTGCGCGCGCGCCGCGCCCAGCGTGCCCAGCGTCACGCCCAGCGCTATGCCCAGCACCACCAGCGCCAGGATCGCGAATATCGTGCCCTGGAAGAAACATATTGGTGTCAATTCAGTCATTCTTATCTTTTCGTGTGTCGACTTGGTGTCCAAGTCGTCCAACGACCCGATGAACTCTAGTGTCAGAATTTTTCAACTGCCGTCTACAAGTAGCAGGCTTCTGGCATAGCTGTGTAACGACCTCCGTCTAAGTGATCATAAACAGCAACCGGGACTTACGGCTTAACGTGCCATCCGAAACACGGAACTATCTTACTTACGAACAATCGGGTGGTTCAGCTCACAATGTCCTTACTAGACGGGGAACAAATTCACAAAGTGATAAATATGAACTTTGTGAGTGACCCACCGAGAATCGAACTCGGAACCTTTTGCGTCAAAGGCAGTCGCACTACCACTGCGCCACATCGGTCGTCAATTCTGAATTCGGTCATTTATCATAAATTCATAACTTACACTAGCGCTGACACTTTCCGTCAAAAAGGTTTAGAGAAGGATGTCCGTGCGTAAAGAGAACTGTAGCGGAAAAAAAAGCGAACTATTCATTTTACATAGAAACCCACGATCGACAAATGTCAAAGTCATAGGTGATAAGGCACAAAAGCGTCCACAAATTCCATTCGGGTTCCGTTCCGCACACATAAAGTAGATATTTTTTATTAACATTTTAATTTAGTCTCCATCTTTTGACAGCTACCGCGCATCTTGCGTCAAATTAAGAGACTATGTTAGTCGCGACTATCTCCTATCATTTTCTAAACCTATTGGACGGAAAGCGACAGCGCTTTTAAAAGAAATTACAGAATTGACAACAGGAGCTCAATTTCTCAAAACGTTTACTTTTGATTAATGAGAAAATCTGGTACTAATTACATTGCTTGTATCACACGTTCTACATTACTTTTCGATTCCCACATACCCTAGACTTTAAAAACATCGAGTAGTAGAATTTTAAATACGTTTGGTTAGTCCACTCGTTGCAGACTTCAAACAATAGGTTATAACCAAGGTTACTAGAGGACAACACAGGTGGTTCTGACTAAACAAACAGGGCAGTTGGTCCGCCGAACTCTGTTCTTGCTAGGTGTTTTTTTTTACACACACAAATCACGCCTGTATCCCTGGAAGGGTAGGCATAGCGTTAACGACCGAAGTTATGGTCGTTATCGCCACGTTTGACAAATGTTTAAGGGTCGTTTCAGATAAGTCGTGCATTACTATAGTGACAGGTTGTCAGCCTGTCGCCTAAAATTGCAATGCACATGAAACCCTCGAGTCCCATAGTCGGCTCCTACGACATCCACAGGAAAGAAATGGGGTGATGCTATTCTAAGCCGGCATCACACGGCAATTTTTTTTCAGTATAATTTTATATGATAAGTTCCATGTTTATATAGTTCATGCTTATTACTTTTGTTTATTACTTCGACGTCTATAAGTTTATATTATTGTGAAATGAAAGCGTTACCTTGACGCGCGCCATTCTCGGCCCGACTGATGACACCTTCCGGCAGTGTGGGCAGCGCACTGGCGCATTCTTTAGGAGCTGGTACTGGAAATAACAATAAACATATCTATTAGATGTTTTATTTTAAAACGTACAGGATTTCCTTCATCGGTAGACTATGGACATACATCATGCATAAGTACACCGACACACGAAATATCAACATTATCAGCTACAAAGTCCACTGCTGGACATATGCATTCCCTTGTCAGAAGGTATTGCCATGCTTACCACGCTTAGCAGATGGATTGGTGAGCGCAGTGAAATATATACCTATTATACCTATTGTACCTATTGTACCTGGTATTACCCTTTTATGACGACCGATGTGGCGCAGTGGTAGTGCGACTGCCTTTGACGCAGAAGGTCCCGGGTTCGATTCTCGGTGGGTCACTCACAAAGCTGATATCTATCACTTTGTGAATTTGTTCCCAGTCTGGTTAGGACATTGCGGGCTGAACCACCCGATTGTCCGTAAGTAAGATGGTTCCGTGTTTCGGATGGCACGTTAAGCCGTAGGTCCCGGTCGCTGTCTATGATCACTAAGACGGCGGTCGTTACACAACCATGTCAGAAGCCTACTACTTGTAGAAGGCGGTTGAAAAATTCTGACACTAGGGTACATCGGGTCGTAGGACGACTCGGTGTCCCACACGAAAAAGAAGAAGAAGACCCTTTTATGTACCCTACACTCTTTCTCCAAGGGCAACTAGGCTTAGACTCGCTTCAACTACGTAGGTACTTAGCGCTCGCCAAATTTGTATTTGGGTTAATAAGCAGAGGAGTGGATAGTTCCTACCTACTCGAGCGCGTACTGCGCCTGCACGTGCCTGACCTACATTGCACAGGCAGGACTTTGCGCCCGCGTCTGCGCGCGCTGCTAGCGCCTCCCTGCGCGCGCACCCAGGCGTACTCGCACTCGCCAGTACCGCTACCTATCACGCTTCTCAACTCCATCTTCGAATCAGCACCACATTGTGATTTGTTTAGTGACTCGCCAGCAAGTTTAATTTCTCAATGTAAGAAAGTATTCGAAGGTATGATGCCAAAAAGTACCATACAATAAGTTTAATTTAGGTCTTTTTATATGTTAGTATTTTTTAAAAATGTTAAGTAGTGGTGTATTTTTGTGAATCTTTGTAACTGCTTGGATTAATTTCTGTTATTGTTACAATGTTTATGTTTTTGTAAATAAATAAATAAATAAATAATGTTGCGTTAAATAGGAACGCTACTGCCCATTATCTTGATCATAACTTCACATATAACATGCCATCATCCCTTAATCGCTTTTTACTTCAACCTTGGGTAGAATTGGGAAGTGGACTGATGCGCTACGTTAATACCTACATTCCTATTTGGATCACGGCATAATACTTTACCTACTTCAATACATGTTTTTGTGTTTTCCGGTCCGCGAGCCTTTTTTTGACAGCGACATTGGCTCGATTTATACGCACACACAGTGCGACTTAGCTTTATTTTATTTTTTTAAGCGCATTGATGCGTTCATGAATTTTTAGACGAAAAAAACTTGACAATTGGTGAACGAAAACCAGAGCTACAAAGGAATTTTCGGGAGCGCGCGCTCCGCCATTTAGTATGGCGCGCGCCGCCCGATTTGTATGGGCTGAGCTAGACAGGTTAATTCAAACTTCGAATATTTCGAAAAACTATGAATGAAGTCCGTAGTATTTATATAAGCTATAGTTTTAAGCACACCTTTAATATTTTATAAATGACTCAGAGTCCACAATAGAATTCATCATAATCAAATATTTGCTCTGAGAATTGTGCTTCGGCAACTTCTACCTTATCGTGTGATACACCAAGTTCACGAGCATGCCAATGAACCCTGGCGTCAGAGTTCACAAACCGGGATTACCTAGTGTGGATTGTAAAATAACCTCGTGTTGTTGGAATATATGCGAAGCTTTTTTAAGGTGCTTTAATTCAATATATCTTTTCGTACTTTGAAATTGGTAAAATAAATTGATTGAATTGATTACATTGAATTGAACCACATACTAAGCTTCTGACTTGAAGTTGTATACACTCAGCCTACAAATATTTTTATGACTATTTACTTTGATTTACAATTATTCTTTTGCTTGACCAATAAATATCTACATAACTAATATTCTCTTCAGTTATTTATGACGTAAAACAGCTAACCAAGTTTCGATTTCGTCAATTGAAATAAAATCAGAGTTCATTAAACTCTATCGCGAATCTCTGATTCTGATTATCTCTCTGTCTATCTGATTGGTTTGATATATTTTCGTTATAAACAAAGCTAAATGTTCTCAATCACGATGATAATATATTATTGGTATGAATCATGGAAAGTATTAATTGTGAAATATTGTGACATTGATTCAACATTGAAATAAAATAAAGTGTACCTATAGATCATGCTTTGACTAAAGGCAAACAATACTAACTGTAGCTACATTACAGTCATCTTTGTTCATTAATGTGTGGCAAATTATACAATGAACAGAACAATTAAAATTAGTCACATATGTGAGCTTGTCTCTTTCTTTTTTAGATTGTTATTCATACAAATAGTATGAATACTTATTATTAAGTTATAGTGCCCCAGTAAGATAAAAGTCGTAAATTGTTTACGATACATATTTACATACATCTTATTTATAGTGCAGTGTACTCAATGTATTCCCAAATGTAAACATGGTTTACAATTGTAAAAAATATTTGTTGATGAGATCTATTTTAGTAGGTATAATAATACTTTTATTATACATTGTACTTAGTTAATAGTAGTGATTCAGATTAGACTACTTATTTACATACTTCTATAATCATGTTTGTTAAAGTGCATGATTCATTGCATTTTATTTTTACATGCATTATTGCGCTTAGCAACAGAAGTGATTGATATGAAAATTAAGGACATTATATCTTTAAAACCTTTATCAATGTAAATATCATTAATTTTGTGTTTGTATGACTACAAAATGGGTTGTTGACCTCACTGCATATTAATTAATTATGAAAACAGAGCTAATTGAAAACTACTATTCCGAAAACATGCACTCTTAAATTTCAAGGTTTTATTTAAGATTTCTTGTTTGTTTCACAATACTAGATGTCACAGCAGATATTTTGCCCACAGTCGAGCGCCACTTTTGCGTAAGGTATTGGGTATGGTCGTAAAGCGTCCCTGGTCTGTGGAAGCCCTTAGATATACGAATCCTGTAGTTATTTACCAAGAATGTGTCCTGGCAGTGGGCACAGATGACCCTGCACATGCCCGGCAGCGTGGGCACGGGCGGCGTGACCGGCGACGGCGCCAGGTTGATGATCCGTTTGCAGTCGGCGCGCGGGCACGCGATGCGCTGCGACGACGACTTGCAGATGAGCAAGCAGTTGCACGGGCATCGTACGTACTTCTTGCCGGGTGGCGCGTTTCTGATTGGCTGCAGAAGGAAATTGCCATGATTTAGTACCAAATGAGATTAACAGATGAGGCGAAAGAGGCAAGGCTATTTACTCTGCAACAGGACATAAATAGCTGCTTGCAAAAAAGTATGCTCTACATTGAAATTTTTATGATAAGGTTATTGATACTTCAGTTTTATCTTCTCAGTTCTCTGGTGCTTAGGATTAGAATACTGGAGAACTTGGTTTGGAAAGAAGAAGAAAGTTGATAGCAAAATGAAAAACAAAAATATTGTAAAGAAAAAGAGTAGAAGTGGATATTCATAAGAAGAATAAGTTTAATCAACTCTTCGATATATGAGCCAGACAACCTTAGAATAAAATATCTGCATTTAATATTTATTATAACAAGGTCAAGATTAGCACCATTCACTTTAATAACAAATACTGTTTATCATTCTAGTTTTAATAATACCAGTCATATTTATTATTAGATATAAGAATCTAATAAGATATAATAGTTATTCTGAATGATAAGACTAGGACAAAACTACATCATGACATGATTATAGATACACTCTAATAATTTTGATATGTTTGCTGAATAGGAAGCTACTATCAACAGCTTTGAATGACATATACATAAGGGATCATCAACTAATAGTGATTATTCATATCATCCATATAAAAGATCAGCTTATGTACATACCCAGGTAAGAAAGAGGTATTGTTGAAAGTACATACATTTACCTACCTATTATAAACAATTGTTTTTTATACTTAAAATTTGATATCTTTTCCACTTCATTTAGTAATAGTACTAACATTGTTAAAACTAGATAGTTAGCTAATCATAAAGTGCATATTAATAAACAAGTAAGTTGTTTGTTCTGCATTAAAGTGAAGTGTTTTAAGTGCAGCTAATTATAGCTGCAACTGAAAAATTCGGTGTTTAAGTAGTTCCTTACAAAGTTTCAAACCGTTCTTCACTCATACAAATTATCAAGTCATAGAGCACTCCCACCTAGCCTCATTTCAACTAAAGGGATTACCTTGTTAGATAAATGAACCATACAACCACAGATAGGGGAATAGTCATAGTCTATAGGTACTTACTGTAGCTTCATTGCATTCAGAACATTTGACCACATGCTGTTCTCTCTTCCCCGAAATGTCTATCATGGCCTGGCACACGCGGCATGTTACCATGGGCATGCCAGCCTGCTGGTACGACGGCGGCAACTCATCCGGCCCGATGGGGGATACTGTACTCTCATTATTCTCCTCGACTGATCAAAACATAAAACATTAGGCGTAACATCATCAATACATGTAATAGTTAAAAGCTAGTTGCGTAAGTGAGCTCCAACGATACGCAGTTACATATCTGCTGGAACCATCCATCGCTTTGTTTAGCAACAAGAAAACAGTGAAATACGCTTTTGGTTGAATCATCAGGCTGTCAAACTACTAACTTCTTTTTCGTTCTTACCTTCCCTTAGCAAGGGTTGTCTTTCATTTTGTCCATCACCCATGATGAAATCACGGATGATTTAGTAGTTGGTTATGCAAATATCACCGATAAAACACGAATTTTTAGAGAAAATATTTTGATCTACTCCAACCAAGAAAGAAATCAAGTTTTTTACTTTTTAAAATGTTGCCTACTCAAATCCCTGACTGCCCATGTCAGCAGCCGCAATTTCAACAGTAGTAGAAGCTGTGAAAATAACGGAAAATATTAGTATGAATTTAGTACAAAATACAGATAAACATGAGAACAGCTTCTATATTATATTGGAATAATGATTCAAATCATTTATTTATTTTTGTAATATAAAATAAAAATGTGCATCATTTCTAGGAAGTCGTTTAAAAATGGCAATAATTTTTTGAGACATGTACAAAGGTAGCTAGCAGAAATTGCTCCTAAAAAAATATTTATAGTAAATGATTGAGAGGTAATATGTGTGCGGTCGCACCGCTAGTCGCACGATAGAAACACGATATCGTTGATATCATATTCCGATTTATAATTTCAAGGGATTTTTGGGTAGCAAACATTAATGTTTAGGATTCTAATACGACTTAGTCAACATTCTTTGTAAACGCTTACACGTGGTTTTGACATTAGCTGTCAGTCTCATAAAAGAGAAGCGCATGTAGTATTTTCCGAAAATTTGTATTATTTTTATTAGAAATGGCTAGTAAAGTGCATCGGGTTAGGTTTTATAATCCAACTCCCCAGCCTATCAACTGTGCTTCATTCAACAGAAAGCTAAAACTCATTGCGATAGCGAGGTTAGTTTCGTGCGTACATACAAGTTGTTTATGTTCTCAATTTAGTAAAGAGAAACTTTAAAATTTCAGGGCTGATGCTTCGATAGAGGTATGGGACTTAGCAAAGGCGCCTTACCTGGTGAGATTCATTCCTGGAGCAGACCAAGGCTCAGTGGAAGCACTTGGTTGGGTTGCCGAGAGACTACTTGCCACTGGCCTCAATGGCTCTTTAGTTGAATGGGATTTAGCCAAACTGTCTATAAAGAACTCTGTGTTACTCACTGGATACGCTGCCTGGTGTATGGATGTAGATTCTAAAGAAAATCTGGTAGCAGTGGGAACAGAACAGGGCTATGTAAACTTATACTCCGTAGACAACAATGATATTGTATACAATAAATTATTCGACAAGCAAGATGGTAGAATCATGTGTTGCAAGTTTGACAAAACAGGAAAAACTCTTGTAACAGGTATGCATAAAACATTTGTATTAAGTGTAAATAAAATTAATTTTAATTAATGTTTTGTATTAAAATAAGTGTAAATAAATGCGCACTGTGATGCAGGCTTAGAATAGCATCTCCCCATTTCTTTCCCTTGAGTGTCGTAAGAAGCGACTAAGGGACTCGAGGTTTTAATGTGTATCACAACAGGCAACAGGCTCATAACCTGTCACTACAATAATACATGGGTAGTCACTTGAACGGGCCCACAATATTTATCAGATGTGGTGATAGCGACCATATTTTTATGGCCATTAATGCTATGCCTGCCCCATCAGGGATAAAGGTGTGATATTTTGTATCTATGTATGTATTTAAATAATTTTCAACATTCTATTCAAGACTGGACACACGGAGTGCTAAGTTGCTTTTTTAATCCCCATAACTTTGGTTTCTGTTTTATTTGCAGGTTCAACTGACTCAATAAGAGTGTGGAATGTGAAGACGGGACATGCTGTAACTCGCATCTCTGTGCCGCGAAGGCAAAAAGAGGTGATAGTGTGGAGTTTAGCCGTGCTGTCTGATAACACCATTGTCTCTGGAGACAGTATGGGACGGCTCACCTTCTGGGATGGGACTATTGGTGAACAGGTAAGAGGAATACTAGTATTTGTTTATGTGATAGATAATCAAAATCTATGAAAAACATTTAAAACTAGAAAGTACTCATACAAAAATATTATTGTTTTGAATTTGAAACACATTGAGATCCAAATCCTAGTCTGTATTCTGTAAAAATTACTATTTCACAGATAGAGTCATATGTGACCCATAAAGCGGATGTGCTGACAGTAGCTGTGTCTGAGGATGAGAAGAATATCTACTGCAGCGGAGTGGATCCAGTCATATCTCAGTTCCAAAAGGTGGAGGTGAAGGAAGGCCAGGAGCAGTGGGTCAGGAATGTTCAGAGGAATATTCATGAACATGATGTCAGGTAAATAATAATATGAGTAGTAACAGGCTTTTTAAATAGTATTCTATTTAATATTTACTTATCCGTAATACATCGCAAAACAAAAGTATTCTGCTCCCATGTTGTGAAATTTTCTTGTCATTTAGTGTGGATGTTTTCAGGATTTCAGAACCAAGGGGTATCTTACTGATTCTAACAAGAATATATAATTCAACAACTTTCAAATTAATATACTACTTAGAGGGTGCCCACGGCTCCGCCCACATGGAATTCGGTATTGATCCCACAGGAACATTTTTTCGGGATAACAACCTATCTTATGTGTTAATCCAAGTTACCGTCTATCTGTGTGCCAAATTTTATGAAAATCATTCAGTAGTTTTTGCGTGAAGGAGTAACAAACGAACACAAACTTTCGCATTTATAAAATTAGTGGGATTCAAGATTTCAAGATTCAAGATTCAATCGTTTATTTCCAAGTAGATTCACAATGAATACTTTTAGAATGTCAGAGAGTTACAATACAATAATGTCACTGAATAAATGAATGAGTCATTGTAAACAATAACAATTTTCAGTTCCTAATAGAATCGCGGACGAGTGGGATAAAAATAAAAAAATAAAAAATAATAATAAAGGCACTGCCTCGGGGCTGGCCAGGCTGACCACACATCATGTAACTTACATCACCACCATCAATTAATGAAATCAGTTAAATTAAAGACAAAATATTTAAAAAATGCTTGTTACATGCTAATCAGCCGGACCCCCTGAACAGGAAAACCACCCAAAAACCTGCTCAGAAGTGCTCCTAATCTCAATTTACAATTTGTACCTATAGAATAGGCCCTAAGCTACCCTAGCTAAGTTTTATAATTATATATATATTATTAGCCCAAAAGACGGCTACGCTAAAATAAAATAAAAGTATTACAGTAGATAATTCTAACTGTTTCGTCTTCCTTACTAATTATGCCAATTGTAAATTCCATGCACGTCCCGATCTGGTATTAAAAATGACTGCATGTTTCTTGTGCTGCGCTGGAATTTCAGAGGACCATGCCTCCTTGTCATTAACATAATCATCTACCTTTTAATAAGCTTTATAACATAATGTTCTCTTAATAATAGATTTAAATTTACTTTCAGATAAACATAATATATTTTCCGGTATTTTGTTATAGTATCGTATACTTAAACCTTCAAATGAAGTCCTTACTTTAGCTAGTCTATACGTGGGTTGATCTAATTTATTTTTACTCCTTATATTACGATTATGTCTTTCATGATTTCTTGTGAACGTATGAATATTCTTTCTGACATACATGATATTTTCATAAATATATTGACACGGCACAGTCATAATATTAATTTCCTTAAACAGTTCTCTGAGAGAATCACGACTGCCAAGTTTATAAATTGCTCTAATGGCCCTTTTTTGAAGAATAAATATTGTTTCAATATCAGCGGCGCGGCCCCACAGCAAAATTCCATAGGACATAATGCTGTGAAAATAACTAAAGTAAACAAGTCGTGCAGTTGCAACATCTGTAATTTCTCTAATTTTACGTACCGCATAGGCAGCTGAGCTTAATCTACCCGATAAAGATGTAATATGAGGGCCCCATTGGAGCTTTGAGTCAAGAGTAATCCCTAAGAAAACTGTGCTGGTACTAAACTCCAATTTTTCATTATTAAGTGCAACATAGTTATTCAAAGAATGTACTACATTTGGCAAAGTGAATAATACACATTTAGTTTTTTTCGCATTTAGAACTAAATTGTTTGCAGTAAACCAAGTATGAATTTGCCCAAGAGTGTGATTTACTTCGTCATAATTATGCGCTCGTCTATCAACCTTAAATATAAGGGATGTGTCATCAGCAAATAAAACAATTTTGGACAAATTCTCTACCATGTAAGGCAAATCATTAATGTAAATTAAAAATAAAAATGGGCCTAATATAGAACCTTGCGGTACACCAATTTCAACACTAGATCCCTGTGATTTGGTGCCGTTTACTTGTACCTTTTGCGTTCTATTATCTAAATACGAATTCAGAAATTTCAGAGCTGCGTTTCGAATACCGTAGTGTTCTAATTTTACCAATAGAGTTTCATGATCTACGCAATCAAATGCCTTGGAAAGATCACAAAAAACACCAATGGCGTCCTTTGATTCCCAAGCGTTAAATACATGTTTGACCAGAGCAACACCAGCATCTGTGGTACTACGTCCCTTTGTAAAACCGAATTGCTGGTTGTGTAACAAGATCTTTTCAAAGACTTTGCTGAGTACTGGCAGAATAGATACAGGCCTGTAATTACTGGGATCTTGTTTGTCGCCAGCTTTAAACAGCGGAACTACCTTGCTATCTTTCATTAAATCGGGAAAGATGCCATTTTCAATACATTCATTGAAAATATCTGCCAAGTATGGTGCCAATATATCAATCATTGACTTACAAACTTTAACTGACATTCCCCATAAATCTTCGGTGCTCTTAACTTTAATGTCTTTAAAAGTTTTTAAAATACACTGGGGACTCACAGGAGTAAATTTAAATTCTGAATTGCAAGCATCTACATTTTGTTTAAGCAAGGAAGATGAAATTGAAGGTGAAGAATCTAATGCCTCAGTCGTTTTTAGTGGTATATTTGTGAAGAATGTTTCAAATTCCTGCGCTACATCGGAATTTGCACTAATCATTCCATTGTCAGTATTAAGTGAAAAGTTATTTTCGCGTGGCTTAGTTTTACCTGTTTCGCTATTAATAACTTTCCAGACAGCTTTTATTTTATTGTCTGAAGACTTTATCTTATTTGTAATAAAATTGGCTTTAGCAATTAAACAAGCTGTCTTAAAGATTTTAGAATATTTTTTTACCAGCTCATTAAAACTTTCATAATTAGTGATGTTTCTAAGCTCATAAAGTTCAAAAAGCCTATCTCTGCTAATCCTAAGACCTTTGGTAGCCCAATCACTAAACTTAAATTTCGTACTAATTTCTTTTGTATCTATTTTAAAAATTAATTCAAATTCTTCGCTCACTAAATTAAAGAAGTCTTGGTATACATTATTTGGATTTTCAAAGTTATAATTATAAACTGGCAGTTTTTCCATTAAAACGTTTCGGTATTTTTCCAAGCTATTACCAGTGATGCGCCTAGTTTCTATCTTAATTGTTTTAATATCATTTTTGAACGGGAATATTACGCATTGACCTCTGTGGTCAGATTGAAGAGAGTTTACAATACATTTTTCTACAGGCTCACAATCACTGAATACATTATCAATACACTTAGCAGAAGTAGGCGTCACACGAGTTGGTTCAAAAAATACATGAGACAAATTAAAAGATTTAAAAAGTCCTAAAAATTTATCGCTGAGTGCATTTTTTTCTAGAATGTCTACATTAAAGTCTCCAGAAACAATAACATGTTTATTTGTTTTTGTGACTGTTCCTGTTCCGTCTACACTAACTTATCAGACTAATTGCTTGATTGCTATTACCTTTGATATAGGCGCTTACTAACGTCAAATGTTATCATGTATGACTTTTGGACCCCTCTCGCCCCTGCCTTCTTGCTACTTGTCTTACGTGCAATACACATATACGATCTCTTAATTATTGAGTTTTAATGAAGAATCTCCTGAAAACCTTACTTCTATTCATGGTCCTGGATCAAGCCGGATATTGTGGATCAGCTGATAATTGCTAAGAAGAAATATTGAAGTGATAAATAAGGATTTTAGGAGTGACCTCTACGGGTGTCAAGGTTGTGGCAAGGACTCAAGGATTTTTGCCCAAATTAAGGACTTTATTTATGTAAATCCTCATTAATCTTGTGTAGTTATCACCCAACACTCTAATTAAGGTATAAGTATTGTGTTAATTGGCCTTTTTTAAAGGTTAGTACCTATTTGTATTTTCTTTATTCTATGTACAACTTAAAATTACCGTTGCAGTGAGATTTAGGTTTTATTTTCTTAATAAATTGGTTATGTATACTCTTTGTAGTATTTCTAGCTAAATTCAGCTAATTTAATTAACCGCTTATTAGTTAAACCTAACTAAATTGTAATTTTTTACACTCACTTTTTGCCTAGGTATTTTTCAATTTATTGTTGTAAAATAATACACTTGAAGGTCTTACTTATTTTTATATTGTAATTAAAGCAATATTCATTGTGTACAAATTATATTTTACCTTTAACTACCTTTAATTTCACAGCAATTAGTGCAAATTCAGAGCTGTTAACTTACTTGCATAACTTCCCTTGCATTGTTATTAGTCAGGCTATTTTGTAAAATTCCAGGTTGACTTTCACCTCCTATCAATATGGTTTATGAAGAGGACACCAAAGATGATGAGAAAAATGTGGAAAAAGAGTTAAACCGTTCCAGAGGAACCTTAAAATTACGTTTAACAAATTTTTCCAAATTTTTAGATGGGCTAAACCGTGATTCATTGTCCACTACTGAGGTAAGAGAGTTACAGCTGCGTTTAGAAAAAACTGAAATTTTAATTGACCAATTTGAGGGAGTTCAATCGCAATTAGAGTCCGTTTCTGAAGATCTGGAATGCCTTAATGAGGAGCGCGTGGATTTCGAGAATAGGTACTACAAGTTAGTTTCTACAGCAAAGGAAATAATATCTTCATATCGTAAATGCGAAGATGATTCTAATTCTGATGCCAGTAGTGCTCATACTGTAAAGTCCTTCAGACAAAAAAGAAGCATCAGAATGCCGACAATACAATTGCCTAAATTCTCAGGTTCATATGAAAATTGGCTGGAGTTTAGAGATACTTTTACCAGTCTCATCCACAAAAACGCTGATTATGACGAAATAAGCAAATTTCATTATTTACGGGCTTCCCTAGAAGGCACTGCCGCTGAGGTAATTAAAAAGGTAGACTTCTGTGCAAGAAATTACTCCATTGCGTGGAAATTATTATTGGACCGCTTTGATAACGTTCGATTGTTAACTCAAAATCATGTAGCCGCATTATTCAATCTTAAATCTATTACAAAAGAAACTTCATCTTCCCTAAAAAACATGATAGATCAGTTTAATAAAAACTTACGTGCTCTGCTAGCGTTAGGCGAGCCGACGGAAAACTGGGACACACTTCTTATTTACCTAGCAACACAAAAACTCGATCCGATCACTTTCCATAAATGGGAAGAACACAAAAGTCAGTTAAATAGGGAAACTAAAATCACTCTAGAGATTTTCATGACTTTTATAAGACAGCGCGCAGATTTTCTAGAAACATTAGAGTTATCAGACGTAAAATCACTTTATACTCAGTCACACTCACACAAAACACAGTCACAGGCTAGATCAAAAGTTTTTGTTGCGTTACAAAATAACTCGCTTATGAATGCTAGTTCATCTAGTACGAGTTCTACCGCAAAGTCTTGTCCTATGTGCAAAAATAATCAACACAGTTTGAGCACTTGTCCTGCGTTTTTAGCACTGAGCGTCGAAGAACGTATCAAATTACTGCCGAATTTTAAAATTTGTTATTGTTGTTTACAATCTTCTTCTCACTATGCTAACCGATGCAACAAGAACAAAGCGGGTTGCAAGCGATGTAGGCGTCGGCACCACATCGTAATTTGTACTGAGCCTATTGAAATTGCATCGGAAAATCAAGGTCGGCTTCCTTCCGCTCCCGCGCAGCCTTCCCGCGCCCGCACCCCGCCGCATTCCCATAGTGATCAGAACATAACTTTGTCGGCTAATATTCCTATGTCCGATCTCGTACACAATGAGGGACTTTTAGCTACCGCATTAGTTAAAGTATACGATTCCAATAATTGCGAGCATATCGCACGCGTTGCGCTTGATTCCGCAAGTACTTCGTGCATTTTATCTGAAAGGATGTACAACATACTTAACTTGCCATACACTCCGATTAATAAGACGGTGATAGGTATAAACAATGTTACCTCTCAGATTAATAAAATGTGCCTCGTACCTATGCGCTCTGTTAATGGTAATTACTCGGCAAAAATGCAATGTTTTGTTTTGCCCTCTCTCACTGATGACGTGCCATCTAGTCTTATAGACTTATCGGGTATTAACATGCCGACTGATATTTGTTTAGCCGATCCCAACTTTTTCACGCCGGCACCTATAGATCTACTGATCGGTGCACAATATTTTTGGGATATTGCGTTTGCTCAGGCACAACAAATCAGTCTTGGCGTGGGAAATCCCATTCTTCGTGAAACCCATCTCGGGTGGATCGCTGTCAGCCCAACCCCTACGGGCATAGGTACCTCGGATTTCTCTATTAAGTGTAATTTCACTAAAGTCGATGATATTCAAGCGCAACTATCGCGTTTTTGGCAACTTGAGGAAGTTAGCCCCAAATCATCCACCTATTCGAGTGAGGAAAAGATGTGTGAACAACATTTTATTAAAAACACGACCCGACTTGACGATGGTAGTTTTTGTGTGAAAATTCCATTGAAGGAAGACCCCCTTATCTTGGGTGATTCTAGTCTGAGAGCCAAACGCTGTTTTAATTCGACAGAGCGTCGTCTTACTGGTACATTTGGACAATTATACCGAGACTTTATGGCTGAATATGAAAGTTTAGGCCATATGTCGGAGCTGACTCAGCAACAAATAGATTTGATTGCTTATTTTATACCGCATCTCGGTGTGCTACGGGAAAGTAGTATCACTACTAAATTACGTGTGGTATTTAATTGCAGCGCCCGTACTACTTCCGGTATCTCATTAAACGATATCCAAATGGTTGGACCAACGGTGCAAGACGATCTTTTATCGATCCTTACGAGATTTCGGTTTTATAAATATGTCCTTTCTGCAGACGTCGAGAAAATGTATAGAACTATAGTTGTTCATCCTTCTGATCGACATCTCCAGCAGATATATTGGCGTCCAGACCCCTCAGAAACTGTGAAAATATTTCAACTTAACACCGTGACTTATGGTATGGCCAGCGCACCGTTCCTGGCTACACGGTGTCTCAAACAGTTGGGTGTGGATTGCAAGGATAAGGACTTATCTGAAATCATCATACACGACTTTTACGTCGATGACTTGCTGACAGGATGTGACGAATTAGATGAAGCCAAGAGTATTCGTGACCGTTTATGTACCGAGCTGAGCTCGGCACGTATGAATTTACGTAAATGGAAGTCGAACGAGGTGCAGCTGGTATCGGAGTCCTCACAACCTTCTGTTGATTTAAATATTGGTGGTAACGAACCTAGTAAAGTTCTCGGCTTAGGCTGGGTAACCAATTCAGACGAACTTTGTTTTCCGATTGGCACTAATATTGCCACGAAAAACACAAAACGAGACATGCTGTCTGTAATATCTCAGATATTTGACCCACTAGGACTTTTGTCTCCGTGTATTATTCGTCTGAAAATTCTAATGCAAAGACTTTGGTTGCTCAAGCTATCATGGGACGATCAGTTACCAGCAGATATTGTACAGGAATGGTGTGATGTGATCTCTAATCTGCCCCGTCTAAATGATTTGCGTATTCCTCGGATCGTGGTTTGCGATTCATATTGCAATTTAGAATTTCACATTTTTATTGATTCGTCCGAGAGAGCGTATGGCGCGTGCCTATATGTACTCAGTTCAAATGAAAACGGCGAGATTGCCGTGCGTCTATTGATGGCTAAAAGCCGCGTAGCGCCTTTAAAACCGGTTACTTTACCGCGTCTTGAACTGTGTGCTGCTCTGACAGGCGCTCGACTTTATGATAGGGCGCTCAAGTCTCTTCGCATTCCTGTCAAGCGAGCTACATTTTGGTCAGATTCCACAATCGTTCTAGGGTGGTTGAAGATGCTACCTAGTAGATTGCAAACGTTCGTCCGCAATCGGGTGGGAGAGATCATGGAAACGACTGCCGATTGTCAATGGAGACACGTACCTACTCAGGAAAATCCTGCTGACCTAGTGTCCCGGGGCGTGCCTATTGACTCCATGCAATCACAGTCGCTTTACTGGTCTGGTCCAGATTTCTTACACCGAGGTGAAGCTTCATGGCCTCCTAACATAGTCGCCGAAACGAGTCTGCCTGAAGTGCGCAATGAAGTAGTAGTGTCTTTACTTACTAAAACTGACCCACCATTACAGACTTTTATTGATTTTGATCGGTTCTCCAATCTCTTAAGGCTTAAACGTGCTGTTGCTTACATGCTACGTTTCGTTGCAAGTTGCAGGAAACAACCACATGCAACTCCTTTTTTGAGTGAGATTGAACTGCGTAAAGCCTTGAACTTGATTATCTTAACTTCACAACGCGAATCCTTCCCAGAGTACGCCTTGCTACAACAGAAACAAAGTTTACCCAAAAAGAGTCCTTTGTTAAAGTTCAATCCCTTTCTAGATGAGGATGGTATAATGCGCGTTTATGGACGTCTGACAAATTCAGACTATCCCTTTAATAAAAAACACCCTATCTTGATACAGTCCACACATAAATTTACAAAATTACTCTTCCGCCATGAGCATTTCAGATTGTTACACGCGGGACCTCAGTTGTTGTTGTACACGATCCGCGAAACTTTTTGGCCCATTGGTGGTCGCTTATTAGCAAAAGCTTGTTTTCGTCAATGCGTCAAATGCACTCGTATCAAGGGCAATATCGTTGCTCCTTTGATGGGTAATCTACCCAAAGAGCGCGTAGTACCTGGAGTCTTCCAGACTGTTGGTTGTGATTATGCGGGACCTATGACTTGTGCCAGTCGCCAAGGCCGTGGATGTAGAATGGTAAAAGTATATATCGCCATATTCATCTGTTTCAGTACCAAGGCTATACATTTAGAATTGGTCGGCGATCTGACCAGTCAGACGTTCTTGCTTGCTCTCGAAAGATTCACGAACCGTAGAGGAAAACCAACCGATATGTACTCCGATAACGGTACCTCATTTGTGGGCGCGTCGAATGAGCTTTCTCAATTTTTGAAGGCGAGCTGTAACTCTTTATCCGAGGGGGCGGCCAATGAAGGAATCAATTTCCACTTTATTCCTGCGTACAGCCCGCACTTTGGTGGTCTCTGGGAGGCTGGTGTTAAGTCGACCAAGTACCATTTGCAGAGAGTGTTGGGAAATTGTAGACTAACTTACGAGGAATTTAATACAACCTTAGTGAAGATTGAAGGCATCCTCAACTCAAGGCCACTTACGCCACTGTCGTCGAATCCAGAGGACTTGACACCCCTCACTCCCGGACACTTCCTTATCGGCCGACCTATCACTGCTCTGCCTACTAAGGACCTTCAGGACCGCTCCTATGATCAGTTGACCCGTTTCCAGAGGATTGAACAGCTCAAACAACACTTCTGGAGGCGTTGGAGTGCTGAATACATTTCCGAGCTGCAGCTGAGGACGAAGTGGAGGACTTCCAACGAACCTCTGCAGCTGAATACTCTCGTCCTTCTTAAAGAGGAAAACCTGCCTCCTCTGAAGTGGAAGATGGGGCGAATCGTGGCGCTTATTCCTGGTTCAGATGGAATCAGTCGAGTGGCCGATGTGAAAACCGCTACCGGCATCGTACGAAGGTCGTTTGCGAAGATATGTCCGCTGCCTGTCGCTGCTGATGATGATGCTGCTGGAGCTGGAAAATCTGGTTGAAACCTGACGTTTTCAACGTCGGGGGGCATGTTCCTGTTCCGTCTACACTAACTTATCAGACTAATTGCTTGATTGCTATTACCTTTGATATAGGCGCTTACTAACGTCAGATGTTATCATGTATGACTTTTGGACCCCTCTCGCCCCTGCCTTCTTGCTACTTGTCTTACGTGCAATACACATATACGATCTCTTAATTATTGAGTTTTAATGAAGAATCTCCTGAAAACCTTACTTCTATTCAGTGACTAATTTTAGTACATCTTCTAGTACTTCTAGCAGTGTGGTAAAATTTTTAGCTATTGGTGGTCTGTATACGCATACTATAACATGACTTTCCAGCTCAACACAAGATAATTCAGTACAACTCTCAACCGACAGTCCGACCACATCCTTACGTTCCTTAAATTTAATATTATTTCTAATGAGTATTAAACAGCCTCCATGGATCGCGGATTTTCGGTTGAAAGAGCTGGCTATACAGTAATTTTCATAATTTAACAAAATGTCATGATCTTTTTGGAAGTGCTCTGTAAAACAGACTACATCGTAATTATGCTTCTCCAAGAACAATTCAATTTCTAATATTTTGCTGGAAAAGCCCTGAATGTTTTGATGTAAAACTTGTAGTTGATTTTGCTTTTCCTTTGTCTTAGGCTGAGTGCAGGAAGACCCCGGATTGCCTATGCTATTTACACCAGTCAAAGAGGGGTTTTCCTTTGTCTTAAAATCTAGTTTAAATTACTAATACTACCACCACTAACTAATATAGAAGGTGACACAAATTTTGTGTCAATTATATTATATGCTAACAAAGTAGCTACTTGTTTCTTATAGTAATCCGACAGGTACATAGTATCCTGAGTCAAAATAAATCTGTGAATAAAATTATTCACATCAAAATAAGAAATAACATCGCTATGATGACATGTCCTGTTGTACAAATGCATGTTCATTCTATGCACACATTTGTTTTGTTGCTCTGATAGATTTGAACAATATGGGAAGTTGCACAAAATGAACCTGCACTTAGTCTGCTCATGTAAATTAAGCAACACCTCAAGGCTATTGTCTAATGTCCTACGACTAATGTTGGAATGATTTCCTATCATAATTATAATGGTAGTGTGCTTATCGAATTTCCCTACAGCTACTTTTTTAACAATATTCTCAAAAGAGGAGTCTGGACAGCACACATTTGTCACTTGTTGATCAATAATACGATTATTTAATAATTGGCCAAAACCTACACCTAGCTTGTCTGAATAAATTAAGAGTCTTTTTAAATGGTTTCTCTGCGGGGTGGTCCTTTGGCAACCTAGATACACCGTCACTGTCATGACCTGGTCCATCGTGGGGTCGAGAAGTAGGGCACGGGCATGGGTCACATCGCCGCAGCTTCGGGGTTCGGACATTTGGGGCTGTGGTGCTAGACGCCCCAGAAATACGCGATGCGGCGTCCAGAGTGAGCGGCGCTCCCGCCTTCCTCCCGATCCCTATGGTGGGGGTAGCAGTTGAGACTGCAGGTTGCACGTCGCTGTCGATTCCCGGTGCTTCACGTGTCACCGCGTCCTGCTGCACGGCGGGGACAGGAGCACGTGAAGCACCCCTGCCACGTCCGCCGCGGCGCCCTCCACGTCGTGTTCGCCTGGTGGGCGCGTCAGCAACAGCAGGTAGCGCCAGCACGTCAGTCGCGGCAGTTGGTGCGGACGCGTCAGTCGCGGCAGGTGGTGTGGGCGCGTCAATCGCGGCAGGTGGCGCGGGCGCGTCAGTCTCGGCTGGTGATGCGGGAGCGTCAGTCGCGGCCGGTGGTGGTGTAGGCGCGTAGGGTGCGGCAGGTGGTGCGGGTACATGTTGCACAACTGGTGCAGCTGTCGCATCCGGCGAGACGGATGAGGAAGGCTCGCCAGGCAAGTCACGTGCAGGTCTCGCAGCAGTCACGACAGCTAAGGACGATATGACATGTGTTCCACCTAGAGCCAGGGTCAACTCATCATCTTCCATCAGCAGGTCCAGCAGCTCAGTGTTTTGTTGCTGCAGTTCAAGTAGTTGTGACGTTAAGGTAGATAGTTGCTCATGTTCTCCACGGCTCACTGCATACTTAGTTGTGATGTGAGCGAGCTGTGTCTGAAGATTATTAATATACAACTCGCTGCTTGTGTGCAATCTATCTGACACTGCAATTTGCACTGTCTGTTTCTTGATTGTAGACTCTGCTTGATGGTAATCTACATGCATGTCTCTAATTTTCAGTTTCAATTCCTTGATTTCTTTTAATAAATTAAGTCTTTTAATTCTGTTTGGTTGCTGTTTTTGAAACAATCTTAGTAATTTGAGGTTATGCCTAGTTTTTCTTATAAATTTGTTCAGTCTTAAGTATTTCTTTATTTTATTGCCTTTAGTCAAAATTGTGTGGCGAACTGTACTAATGTCCTGCACTTCCATTTCATGGCGTAGGGAAACACTAAATCTATTCTCTCTATCTTCCTTCTCATTGTGTAGATCCGCTAACTGCTTGTTAGCTTCGTCCAGCTGTTGCTCTAAAAATCTGCACCGATCTTGGGCAGAGTTCAGGCTAGTTGATATATTAATATGGTCAAGCTCCAGAGATTTTAATAATTCACATTGTTGGTCAATCTCCGCTTGTGATTCTGCACATTGTGTACGCAGGGTAACAACACTCTCGCGCAGCTGGGAGTTTTTGGATTTTGTCTGTTTCATCTCAAGGTCAATTTCATCTCGTTCCGATAGAAGTTTCTCATTGACCTGCTCTGCTTCAGTTAGTCTCTGCTGAAGTTGAGCCATTGTCTTTTCGGCATGCATCTTACGGGTCATTGTCATAGACATGTTTGAAGCCGGAGCTGAAATTGATCAATAATAACGAATTTAATATCCAAATACACTAGTTTGTTTTTATGATATTGTGTAGGTAATCAAGTTAAGAGGTGGGACTGCAGTTAAGAGTGATTTACAGGTGTAGGAATGTCAGGGTTCGAAAATATCCGATATTTATAATAAATATCAAAATATCGGATATTTATGATATATATCCGATATATATCAACTTTGATATATATCCATTTTGTATGAACTTCAGGTTGTTATTTTATAGTATTATTTATGTATATTTGTTGCATATGTTTTACATAAATATAATAAATTATTAAAAAATGTATTTAAATTGTTAAACAATAAATAAATAATAATCGATCGTACGTCAGTCGAGTTGAATGTAAATTATTCGTTCTACCCGCGGGTAATTCATAATATCCATATCCAGGTTTATTTACTTGATTTTATATTTGTTTACCAATTTTTCGTTACTAATTTATTTTATTGTTTATTGCGTAATACCTATTAACATATAAGTAAACAAAAAAGTTTGAATTATAATTTTACTACTGTATGTACTATGTATGTACCACTAGATGGTGTAGAAGTAGAAATACACCGAAAAAGACTAAAAAATATTGATATATATCACAAAAAGTAGTTGGATATATATCGGAAATATATCGGATATATATCATGATATATATCCATTGATATGTATCCTTCGAACCCTGAGGAATGTATGTAGTATGAAGATAATACCTAAGTGAGCGAATACCTATCAAGTGACGTCAGATGCACTTTCCACAGTGATAAGTGAACTGAGACACTGCAATAACAAGCTCACAGAGAAAGTAACAAGAAAATAAGATTCAAACACTATTGCTGTAACAATTTACCATCCCTTGTTATAGATCGCTTCTGCTGTGTGACGGCAAGCTGGTATCCCTGGGCATTGATGGGTACCTCACACTGTCAAGCTACCCGCCCAAGTGGGTAATGCGAGTGCCTCCTATTATACCCACGCCGCGGACGTCAGTGTGTTCCGCCAACAAGCTCTTATTGCTAAGGTCAGTCATGCTATAAGTTGGTTGTTGGATTACTATAGAGATGATATTTATTGTAGAATTGCTTAAAGACATTGTCTGCGCGGGTAGAGGGTGTGGCAGGCTCGGGGGTATAGGTATCAATGTAAATTCGCCCGCCGCCTGTAACCATCTCAATCCCCTTTGTTGTAGCCCTCCGCGTTGCGTCGTTGTTAAATTTACGGTAATATAAGGTAGTTAATTGTTAAACTTAAGGCAATGCAATCCCATGTGATGCCGGCTTCGAATAGCCTCACCCCATTACTTTCCCGTGGATGTCGTAGAAACCGACCAAGGCACTCGAGGGATTCATGTGTTTTGCAATTTTAGGCGACAGGCCGACAACCTATCTACAGTGATACACGAATCATCTGAAAGCGCCTTCAATACTTGTCAGACGTGGCGATAACGACCGTAATTTTAAGATTGTTAACGCTCGGCGTATCCCACAAGGGATAAAGGCGTGATTTATGCACGTATGTGTCAAATTTAAGGCAATGCAATGTAAGGTATAGACATTACCAAACACGAGCACTGTCAAGTTACCCGTGTATAAAATGCGGCATGGCTGGAATTGGGGTAGACAATACTACAACGCACGTGCTAGCAATTCCAACCATTCTGCTTTTTGTGTTAAGCTTATCTGATTTTGCAAATCATTTACACAGAAAAACGTACTTACAGGTACAAAAATCATCTAGAAATATGGAAATTAGGAAAGTACGCTACAGACGACAGTGGCGACATAATAGTTTCCAACATCAACAAAGACGATGTCCCAAATCAAAAACAGAATAACACACAACTAGAACAAGACTCTACAATAAAAGAAGCAAAGAAACTGGCAAAGAAGAATGAGAAAACAAGTCTAAAAGTCATCGAGAATCCCGTGAAGTTAGTATCAATTCAAGCGAAAAAGAAAAAGCAAGTGCAATGTTGTGCTTTATCGCCGAGTGGGGAATTCATCTCTTATGCTACGGACAGTGAAATCAGATTATTGAAATTGGACACTGTAAGTATACAAAAACATTAGAAAAAAATATCAGAGGAATGTATTAAAAGTGTAAATTCCTATCTTATCCTGGGGATGTTATAAATTCAACTGAAATATTAGTTTTTTCGGGTGTAGAACATTACTACACACCAATACTTGAAATGGCTGAAATAACTCTGAATTTTTGTTAGAATTAGCTACAACTGCTTATTATTTGGCAGGAATATATATATTAATAAACCACACTCAACTAAGAGATCGATCTTGAGTGCGATATTGAGATGTCACTAGTGCTGCCTGACATTTGTCAATATCGCTCTAGAGACCAATCTCAGAGTTGAGTGTGGTTTATTAATACTTAAGTGTAAGGTTGTAGCCTCCACGCCACGTCGTCATGTCATTATAAAACTTCAATTCAGCTTGTACTTAAACAATGTGAATTTTCAGGACGATCAAGACGATCAAAACATATCAGTGTCGAAGATCCTGATAGAAGGCATGTCCCCGACTTGCGACCGCGTAGCCTTCACCGAGGACTCGCAGACTATGGTGGCGCATTCCAACGGCACCCTCTACATCCTACACGTTGACGCGGACGCAGGAGCCGCTGTCATACAGACTATATCTGGAGAGAGTACGTAGTTGCTAAATAGTTCTTTTTTGTAGTTTATTTTATTTAATTTTAGACGAGTGATGTCGGCCGTGTGATTCCGGCTTAGAATAGCATCATCCCATTTCGTACCCGTGGGTGTCGTAAGAGGCGACTGAAGGACTTGAGGGTTTCAGGTGTATTACAACTTTTAGGCGACAGGCTGACAACCTGTCATTATAGTGATACACGAATTATCGAAAACCGCCCCTTTATATTTGTCAGACGTGGCGATAGCGACCGTATTTTTGCGGCCGTTAGCGCTCTGTCTACCCCGTAAGGGGTAAAAGCTTGATATATGTATGTATGTAATTTTAGACGAGAGGCTGACAATTTTCCACTTAGTTAATTATACATCACGATTTTTCTGAATTTCGTTCAAATATTTGTTAAACGCAAAAGGCGTGTCGTGCGAGTATATGTCATTGGCCCTTTTCAGAATAGATACGGCCAAAGGCCCTTTATTCCCATTCGTCACGCTTACGTCATATTCTATTCCGTGTTTATACTGCTGCTTATGTTTGCTTACTACTTCCAGATCTAAAAATCACGTCAATACTACACCTAATAGTTTCCAAAAAGTCGGCGCAAGATCAAACCTACATCGTGGTGGCGGACACTAAAGGACTGATTGAAGTGTTTGTGGGATCTAAGAAGAAGAAATTCATTCCTCACATAACATTGCCGGTGTACCAGTGTGTACCCACGGCCCTTACTGTGGACAACGATATGCTTATTGTAGTGTATGCTGATCAGACGGTATGTTTTTTGAGTCTTGCAAAATAATTTGAGTCTTACATTTCGTTTTATTAATGTCTATATTATGAAAAAACTTAAAATATACTTCTCATCAAAAATCCGGGACGCCTTGCAAGTTTACGTTTCGTACGAATCACATTATTTGAAAAATGTTAATTTTTTATTAAGTGTCTGATATCGTCTGATAGTGAATAAAATTAAATTTGTGAATCTTAATAAAAATAACCCAAATTCGAAATAGTTTTTTGAAGGTTTCGTGTTTTATCAAATCATAAAAACGAAAGTGTCTCGATTTCTCTGATGATAAGTGTAGACACGATAAACCAGCTGATCTACTAATACCAATAATAAAGCTACCAAACTTAGCCAAACCATAAGAAACTTTACCTCATATTGTTTTTAATCGATTGATCGATATAAAATCATATTCAAAAGCATCATTATCGAAGTGTTTATCGTCTTTTACAGATAGTAGAATACGACCTAGTAAAAAAGAAGGTAACCGACTGGCCGGGCGCGGCGTTACCAGAACAGTGGCTCAATCGAAGCGCTGCAGTGCAAGCGGTGCAGGTGCATCCCAGGAGAAATGCAGTCGTATGCCATGATGAAACCTCGCTGTGGGTTCTGGATAGGAGCAAGCAGGTTTGTATAAAAAGAAGACGAACACTTGTATCGCCCACTAAGATTTGAAGTGGTAAATAAAACAACCAATGTAGCTGAACAACTTCCCTTAAGAAAAAAAATCATCATTTCATACAATTTTAACTGGTATTTTTTATTTGTTACAATATCAGAAGTTTGTTGTGGTAGTATTTTAAAATAACTCATTGTACCTTTCACAGAGTGAAACTGAAAATGCAGACGAACCAGAATTGAAAAGAAAGCCCTTTGCACCTAAACCACTGAAGTTCAGTGTAATTCCTATAAAGGTAAGAATAGCATTCATCTATTTTATAAAACATTTTGAACCGCATGTTCAAATAAATCATTTAAGTGTTTTTGACTGCCTGCCCTTCTAAATTTACACATACAGCCTTACCACAGAAATGTTGGACGAGAGTCTAGCCTTTTTTTTCTGTATGATGACACTTTTTAAACACGCGTACGACTCGCGTCTATCTTTTTTGTGGTAAAGCCCATAATCTTCAGTCAAATCATTTGAAGTGCTTTCACTACCTGTCATTCCTTATTACCACAGAACGTTCAGTCAGATCATTTGAAGTGTTTTGACTGCCTGCCTGCCCTTCCAAATGAACACAGAATGTTCAGCCAAATAATTTGAAGTGTTTTGACTGCCTGACCTTCCAAATGAACACAGAATGTTCAGTCAGATCATTTGAAGTGTTTTGACTGCCTGCCTGCCCTTCCAAATTACCACAGAATGTTCAGTCAGATCATTTGAAGTGTTTTGACTGCCTGCCTGCCCTTGCAAATTACCACAGAATGTTCAGTCAGATCCTTTGAAGTGTTTTGACTGCCTGCCTGCCCTTCCAAAT
Organism: Keiferia lycopersicella; assembly: GCA_029255805.1. Lineage (NCBI taxonomy): Eukaryota > Metazoa > Arthropoda > Insecta > Lepidoptera > Gelechiidae > Keiferia > Keiferia lycopersicella. Next base: position 8,012,672 of record JARACZ010000010.1, read on the forward strand.
GAACACAGAATGTTCAGCCAAATAATTTGAAGTGTTTTGACTGCCTGACCTTCCAAATGAACACAGAATGTTCAGTCAGATCATTTGAAGTGTTTTGACTGCCTGACCTTCCAAATGAACACAGAATGTTCAGTCAGATCATTTGAAGTGTTTTGACTGCCTGACCTTCCAAATGAACACAGAATGTTCAGCCAAATAATTTGAAGTGTTTTGACTGCCTGCCCCTCCAAATGAACACAGAATGTTCAGTCAGATCAGTTAAGTGTTTTTGACTGCTTGCCCCTACAAATGAACACAGAATGTTCAATCAGATCATTTGAAGTGATTTCACAACCTACCTTCCCTTCCAAATGAACACAGATTGTTAAATTGGATGATTTTAAGTGTTTATACTACCCTCCCAAATTACCAAAGAAGGTTCAGCCAGATCAGAATCAGAAAACAGAATATTCTTGAAGATACTGAATATGAGGTTTATTTATTGTCTGCACTTCCAATTTAATACAGAAAATTTAGTCATCAGAACATTTTGAAAACTGACTATTTTTCAATCGATTTTCTTTCCATAGTATCTGGCGGGATTCCACTGGCTAGATGATGATGAAGCGGTAATGGTGGAAGTACTTCCTGAGAACATCGTGTCGCAGCTGCCGGCGCCCGTGCAGGCCAACCGCTGGAGCTGAATGTAAATAAAATACTTTTCTTGTAAGAATATAGTAGTTTTATTTATTGGGTCCAAGCCCCTTATGATTGTTTATGCTAGTTTGGTACATTAGTTGCTGATAATAATAGTTAGTCTTATGTTGATCAGTTGTAAAGTACTCGGTATACTTAGGCTACGTCGATACATGTATTAGTTACAGTTATATAAACCTAGTAATGTTCACTACACAACATACTTTTATCTTTATTAGCATACACTTTTATATGAGAGAATAGGCCTAAGTGCACTCAAAATATAAACACGTTGAATATATATCACTACTATGATGTCTTGATCTTGAGTTAAACTTGTAATTGCTAGCCCATCAGTAACTATGATACTGGAATTTCGTTCGATTCTCGCTTATTTGTCTAAGTCTAACTTATTCTACTAGTTTCACTTATTCCTTATCATTTAAGAATAATAATAGTAGCGATTGTGTTGAGTAGCTCGCATGGCTCTGTCCAAACTCTCTTTGCTGAACTGCGCGGCCGTGAGTTGCTGTGGGCGTGCCCACATGTCGTCCGTCACTTCGGCACGGGCTGGGGGCAGCTTGTACGATATCGGGTCGCCCTCGATAGACCTGGGGACAAAAGAAGTCGTAAAATAACAATGAAGAGGTGATCGTATACTGCCAACCGAACCAAAGTAGTGAAAATTTGATTTGCCGAAAGAAGAAAAAGTTTTAGGGTGAAATTTTACTAGTGACCAATAGATACCATAAACACAGGACGGGCTGGTGACAAGAAACATAGGTTGAAATATGAAAAAAATTGGATCTCCCATACAAAATGTAGGTACCTACCAGCCGACCAAGTCAATTTGTATGGCAGTTACCTACAATATTTTTTTTCACATGTTGTTCCTTATCATCAGCTCATCCTAAAGTTGCGGTATTGTCTCTCTATTTTAATTTATAAAAGCAAAAGGCGCTAGCCGTGAAAGACCCAACGTAGGGAGGCGACTTGACGTTTGTGATGTATGTGTTGATATCCTATGGCACACCACTGGTGCAAAGGGCCCTGGAGAGCTTCTTCCACTCCTCCCTGTTCTGCGCCGTGATCTTGGCTTGGTCCCAGGAGGCTCCGACTGCTTGCAGCTCGCTCCGTGTGGTACGCCTCCAGGTTTCCACAGGTCTGCCAGGTCGACGCTTCCCGCTTGGCTGCCACTCGAAGGCGATTTTGGCTAGGTTGTCATCGCTTCGACGTAGAGTGTGTCCTATCCAACTCCATTTACGGTGAGCGATTTCCTCTGCGACTGGTGTCTGGTGGCAAATAGACCACAGTTCCTCGTTTCGGATAGTGTTCGGCCAGTAAATACGGAGGATGGACCGCAACGATTTATTTACGAAAACTTGGATTCTGTTCGACAAGTTTTTCGTTACCTTCCAAGACTCACATCCGTACAACAACACTGACTTAACGAGGAAGTCGAAGAGTGAGATTTTAATTCGCCGGGTGAGAATGTTGGATTTCCACACAGGTCTTAGCCGTGCAAACACTCCCTTGGCCTTCCTTATCCTGCCGTCCACGTCCTCATCTGAGCCACCGCGGTTGGTAATGATGCTACCTAGGTATGTAAATTTGGAGACGGACAAGAGGGGATTGTTGTCTAGAAGTAAAGGCTCCTGGTCATCACAGCACACGCGTAGGTCGACAGTTTTCCTCGCATTAATACGCAAGCCCATTTTTAGTGCTGCGTTTTGCAAAGCCTTCAGCTTTTCCTGCATGTCCGCTGCAGTGTGCGATATTAAAGCTATGTCGTCTGCGTAGTCCAAGTCCTCCAGTGTACCTCTACCCCACTGTAGTCCTACCTCCCTCATAATGTCGTCGAGCAGGATAATAAACAACAGAGGAGATAGAAGACATCCCTGTTTAACTCCTGCGGTTATTTCTATTGGCCCACCCAGTGTCTGCTCGTGTACCACTCTACAGGTACTGCGTGTGTAAAAAGATCTGATAATGTTAACTATCTTTCCTGGTACACCCCTTTTTCTCAGTGTTGACCACATTGCACTCCATTTCACGGTGTCAAACGCCTTTTCGAAATCTACGAAGGTTATGTACACCTCAAACTGCAGTTCTACACTTTGCTCAATAAGTATCCGGAGCGTGTTGATTTGGTCAGCACATGAGCGTCCAGGGCGGAAACCGGCTTGCTCTTCTCGTAAAGTCCGTTCTATGTGAGGCGACATCCTTATCAGCAAGATCTTAGCCAGAACCTTCGCAGCAGCAGGTAGTAATGTTATGCCGCGCCAGTTGTCGCACTGAGACAGGTCACCCTTCTTTGGGACTTTAACCAACAATCCTTGTTTCCATTCTGTAGGTACTTGTTCACATTCCCAGATTCGCGCTATTAAAGGGTGGAGCAGTTCAGATGATCGCACTGCATCAGCCTTGAGTAACTCCACATTTACATTGTCAACACCAGGGGATTTGCCAGACTTAAGTTGTCGGTTGTTCGGACGTTTGTGATACTGACCCCAAAAACATCATGGTCTGTTTGTAAGGGTCGTAGACTGAACCAGGCGGGCGCGGGGTGTAGATGGGGTAGTCCCGCGCCATCATCACTAGTCGACCGTGTGGTTCACAAGCATACAAAACGCCACAGGAGTTCTCAGCATATCGGATAGATGGCGCCACGTGACAGAACAATGAGCCTGAAACGCGGTATCGAAGTGTAAACCGCGCAACGCATATATACAACTTCTAATCCAATCCAGGTGGACCCGTCGGTCCCCTGGCCACAACACTCGGCCAGGAGGGTATCTACCCTTTTCCCGACACCTGGACACTTCCTGTCACCCGACTTATACTGACCCCAGAAACATCATGGTCTGCTTGTACGGGTCGTAGACTGAACCAGGCGGGCGCGGGGGGTGGATGGGGTAGTCCCGCGCGGTCATCACTAGTCGACCGTATCTTTCCAATGGACACGTCGCCCGTCGACCAATCATACCTGGAAATATTCAGCGCATAAAGGAGCATGTTACGTGAATACAGTACACAAATCACGCCTTTATCCCTTGTGGGGTAGGCAGAGCGTTAACGATCGTTATCGCAACGTCTGACAAGTATTGAGGGCCCTTTCAGATGTTTCATGTATCACTGTAGTGACAGGTTGTCAGCCTGTGGCCTAAAATTGTAATACACATGAAACCCTCGAGTTCCTTAGTTGCCTTTACAACACCCGCGGGAAGAAATGGGATGATGCTATTCTAAGCCCGTATCACACGGCATATTCTAAGCCGGCATCACACGGCAGGACGTGAACCATACATGAAATAAATTTGAGTCATAACCCTTTACCAAATAGGCAATAAGGTTACCACGCCACTTTCTATAGTAAGTACGATCCCAGCCGATTCGAAGTTACAACATTTTGAAAACTCCTCAAGACAAACTGCAGACTTACATGTCTTTATTTACGTAAGTACCTATTGCATAAATTGTATACTATAAAACGTCTTTTGGGCTTGTACTTAAAAATAGAGCTTTTTTATAGAACTAAATTGATCTTCCAGTAAGTAGGCAGGTCAGATAACTGATCTTCTGATAATAATGACTACTAATAATTATAAATCTTTATTGCTTTCAAGTGTTATTACAGGTGTTAAATATGTTTACAGTGTCACGCTTGAAACCCTGTTAGGGCACTACAAAGACAATAAAACTTAACATACCAGCAGACGTAGGTGGCACTGGTTTAGGCGACGGGTCGACTTCCACAGGGCAGTGTTCTTGCTCCGGTTTGCAACTCACCGAGCGTATGGCGGCGCGGTACTCGTCGAGAGATATTCCTACAACAGAGATTCAAATTCTAAGAATACATACACACATATAGTGCCGCGTGATGCCGGCTTAGAATAGCATCACCCCACGTCCTTCCCGCGGGTGTCGTAAGAGGCGACTAAGGGACTCGAGGGTATTGGCGTATTACAATTTTTAGGCGACAGGCTGACAACCTGTCACTATAGTAATACACATGTTTTCTGGAACAACCTTGGAAAACAATCCTCAAAAATGTCGGACGTGGCAATAGCGACCGTATTCTTACGACCGTTAACGCTCTGTCTACCCCGCAAGGGATAAAGGCGTGATATACGTATGCATACACACATATCACGCCTTTTTCCCTTGCGGGGTAGGCAGAGCGATAATGGCCGGCCGTAAGAATACGGTCGCTATAGCCACGTCTGGCAAATATTGCGGGTGATTGATGATTTGTGTATCAAAGTGATACACAGTGACAGGTCAGCCTGTCGCCTAAAATTGTATTGTAATCTAAAGTTGTATGCTTAGAATATTATTTAATAATACTAAATTTCTTACTATGTATGTATTTTTTTGTGAGTATATTTGATATCAATTTTCATTCGCGCGAGATTTCGTGTCTGCAACTCTGAACCATAGACGTTTATGAATAAGCGCGCCACCTTTATTATTTGTGTCATATAAAGCCGATCCAAGAAAGATAGTGTTGTACGTTTTGTACGCAGGCCGCTACGGCTCCATAGGCCGACCGGCGTAGATTTGATAGCCCCGGGGCTAAAAGTAAAGAGACCATAAAAAAATAAAAAATAAAAAAAACGGCTCCATAGGCTTTATCGGATAAGGAGTAATCCAGTCCTAGCATCCTAGTAAGTCTTTAGGCCATAGCCAAACGTATATATAACGCTTAGTAATCTATAATGGCTAATGATTGTTGTCTAGCATAATGATAATATTGTAAAGTTTGTTTAAAACGTGGGATCCATGACAACAAACCCTTTTTTACCTAATTTAAGAGCTTCTTCCTCCTGGTATTCTCGTATCTTAGTGTAGAAACCCCATCGCTGATGCCACAAACGAGCTGCCTCTCTGTTCTTACGGTTGACAGATCTCCTGTTAAGCAAATTCACAACAAAATGCTATATCTTCATCATTGATTTTAAAGCCGTGTGATGCTGGCTTAGAATAGCATCACCCCATTTCTTTCCCGTGGTTGTCGTAGAAGTCGACTTAGGGATTTGAGGGTTTCATGTGTAAGTATTGCAATTTTAGGCGACAGGCTGACAACTTGTCACTGTAATGATACACGACTTATCTGAAACGACCCTCAAACATTTGTCAGACGTGGCGTAACAACCGTAATTTTACTGTCGTTAACGCTCTGCCGCCAGGGATATAGGCGTGATTTGTGTATGTATGTATGTATGTGTATTGATATTATCCTACTATCCTACTACTATTATAAAGGCGAAAGTTTGTAAGTATGGATGTATGGATGTTTGTTACTCTTTCACGTAAAAACTACTTAATGGATTTGAATGAAACTTTACCACAATATAGCTTATACATCAGAATAACACATAGGCAGACGGGACAAACCTGAAGTCCACGCGACGAAGTCGCGGGCAAAAGCTAGTAATATAATAAACGAAAAGCTTCCTAGCCCGAGATGGCTACGGCGTAGCAACCAGCTACGGAACTTAAGAGAGGGCTTCTTTCCTGTCCATTTGTTTTGTAGAGAAGGAATTCGATTTGAATAATGTTGATTCAAGTCATGGCGTGTGATACCCCGCTTAGAATAGTACATACATACATACATACATATATCACGCCTTTATCCCTTGCGGGTTAGACAGAGCGTTAACGACCGTAAGAATACGGCTGCTATCGCCACGTCTGACATTATTGAGGATTGTTTTCCAAGGTTGTTTCAGAAAACATGTGTATTACTATAGTGACAGGTTGTCAGCCTGTCGCCTAAAAATTGTAATACACCAATACTGTCAAGTCCCTTAGTCGCCTCTTACGACACCCGCGGGAAGTTTGTGGGGTGATGCTATTCTAAGCCGGTATCACATGGCATCACCGAATTTCAGTAACTTACAGAATTCCTTGTGCCTTCACTGGATCGGTTGAAGGTTCTCTGCCACCGCGACCGGCGGCAGTCGGGGCCACGGCCCCGGTGGGCGGCGGGCCTTGCTCACCCATTTGCGCTCTTATGCTCCACGGTCCCCTAAACTTTTCATACTACGACACCTTTGCAGCAAGCGTCTTCTTCTGCGAGTCAATCGCTGAAATGCATGTTAAAGGATAACTTAGGAAAAACAATAAAACATACATACACACAGGGTGTTAGGGACAGCGTCACAAATACTGAAAGGGTGAAAGCAGACCATGAAACTGAACAACTTTTCCCTAGGAACATATGCCAGGAAACGACAAAAAAAATTTCGTCCTCCCATACAAAATCGCGATCAGCTAACTGCATTTACTATGGGAAACCAAATATTTTTTGACGTTTCCTGACATATATTCCTAGAGGAAAGTTGTTCAGTTTCAAGGTCTGCTTGCACCCGATCAGTATACGGGACTCTGTCCCTTACATCCTGTATATCACCACTACATCTCTTGCGGGGCAAGCAGAGCGTAAACGGCCGTAAAATTGGTCATTTATTTACGACATTGAGAGTAATTTCTGAAGACTGTGTATTACAATAATAGGTAACTGGTTGTCAGACTGTCGCCGAAACTTGCAATCTCTACACATCAAGCTTCAAATCCCTTTGCCGCTTCGTACAACACTCATGGGAAAAATTTGGGTTGATGCTATTTGGCACACGGCAAATATTAATAAAAAATGGCTTATTGATGATGTGAAGTTGGCTTGGGTAGAGCGGTGCGACCCACGCAATTTAGAACTACCCACGTACCCACTTACCACGATTATAAGTTACGACGCAAAAGGAGGAAACTCGTGTCAAATTTTCACTACTATCAATTTATCGTTCGTTATAAGATAAATTACGTTATAATAATTAGGGCACAGTAGAAAAATTTCTTACTACTCTATCGATTTAATTCGATTCGGTAGTCTTGGAGAAATATAAACATTAGTGTGGTTACTTAGACAGCAGTCGTTGCAGAACGATACCGTTCGTCGGGTCGTTTTGTCGTGTGAAACCACCCTTGCAACAGCGATAAACTGATACAATCCGAAGGGTACAGTAAATATTATTGACTACATTTGAGTAGATAGGTAACTGATTTTACTTTTAGACGCAACTTAATGATAATAAATAATAAAATAAATATCCTGGACAATCCACACAGCGCCATCTAGCCCCAAACTAAGCAAAGCTTGTGATATGGGAACTAAATAGCTGATACTAGTACATATAAATATATATTTTTTGTAAAAAAATACATATTATACATAGAAAACACCCAGACTCAACACAAATATTTGAAACCACTTCAAAAACGTTTTACTACTTCATTACTTTTTATACTTATTTAAAAACTTAAGCTCTCTTCTTATTGAATACCTAAATAAGCTGATATTGAAGTGGCTTTGTTAAGTAAGCCTTTAGTCCCTAACCTATCTTTTATTCTCCTCTCTGTAGGCGGTTTTCTGAAGAACCTTTCACAGTGATATTAAGTGAATAGAGAATAAAGGCGAACAGCCTAAAGCGTTTCTTAAAATTAAGCCTAGGCGACTGTCCCACTGGCGTAATGGATGTAACTCTGCCTTCGACGCCGAGGGTCGTAGGTTCGATTCTTACAGAACATAAATATTTGATATTCAATCTTCAAATGTTTATGTTTTGTCTGGGATCATTTAGGTTTAAGTTTTTCTATAGTCTAGTTACTAGTAGAATAACTTATTGATCTTGTTTTTTTCATACACCGCAGTCTCAAACAAGCATACTATACTTCTTCTTCGTCGTGTCAATGGATCATTATATTTTTGATTGCCAGTATTCGGCGACCGTAATGGCGTTCTCCGTTGCTTGGATCAGCTCCTCCCTGCTGCAAGAGACGGGCAAAAGAGGACACCTTATAAGGTGGGCCATAGATTGAGATGGGGCCCCACAGTCGCATTGCACAATTACGTTTTGTCGGTGAAACCCCTATACTATAATAAATAGGTAGGCCATCACTTACAACGTTTTAGTTATAGGTACCTATTTTTATGAGGTGTACTTATTTCTCCTTTATAACTGAAAAGTATCAAAACTTTTTGATGAAGAAAGTTCAGTGTTTAATCAAATTCTTTCAGCATATTAAAATAACAATGAAAATATTAACTACAAAGGTCGGTCGGACGTCCCGAAAAATACTTGCCTTTCTCGGGAATGCTGGCAAAGGAGAGGCACGTGCTTCTGTACATTAAAAATCGGGGTTTATGTCAGACAGAGGTTAGAATAATGTCTAGGCATTACAAATTCAAAGTTTGAGCGAGACGGCGGGACTACGGAGGCGTGCAGACTTGTACAGGCGACTACGAAACCTTGTTTACGATTGAAAATCATTCTCAATTCCCAACATAGTAGTTGTAGCGTGGTGTGGTATCAGCCCAGTTGATTTTACTATTTGTAATGAAAATTAAATCCTGTGGGTAATGTAGAATGTACTGATATTTTAGTAGTTGGTATTCCCTAATCGGTAAATTAGAGCTGCAAGATATCCGTTTCGTTTGCTTTATAATTTATTCTTATCGTATTTAAAATTGGTTAAAGCCACTAGGGCTTACCTAGTAGGCAATAACCCTAATACTATTAATCTCATATTCTAAAATATTTTCATTTCTATTTTGCCGGAAAGCCTGGAAAGAGAGAGGAGAGGCCTTTGCCCAGCAGTGGGACACTATAGGCTAATATAATAATAATAAATTTTAAATTGACCACATAGTTTGATATATTGCACCTATAGGTATTTAAAATGTTTTTTCTACTAAATAATCCCTTTTATCGTTGCCTGTACTGTCTACTCCAGACCGCCTAGCCGCCTACCAACTCTCGTCTCGTATAAACTTTCACAATCAAATTCCGTTTCCTTCAAAGCGCAGTCATATTATTTCTTCGTTCTTTCCGTTTGTCAAGGAAACTATAGAAGAACATATATTCTTACTTGTTTTACATACATTATTATTAGCTTGTTTTGTCGACCAGTTCATTTAAGTTTCTATTCGAGGTCAATTTTGTTTACATTCCTATATCACAGAGCATAGACAGGACATTGCTCTATGACATACAAGTGTATTGATCCTTGTTCTTGAACATTCTGCCTACCCTGCAAGTGATAAAGGCGAGATACTCATTAGTGTATGTTTTTTATATATATCTATCTACATCAGCACTTATCAAATTATCTATACATATAATAAAGCTCAAGAGGACCGAAAGTCTGTACATACAAGATATCCAAAAAAAAATTGTTTCGTGATACTTAATATTGATAACAAAACACGTTTCTGCAATTTTTTAAATTTTTGTCTGTTTGGATGTTTAGATGTTTAGATGTTTAGATGTTTGTGTGTTTGTTTGTGGATATGCGGAAGCATCACGCGAAAACGACCGAGCGGATTTTGATGCAATTTGTACCAAAATGTCAAGTAAATCACCGACCAGGTTATAGGCTAAAAAAAAACATACCCCTAAAAGGGGGGTCGGCTGCTACGCATAAAATAAGTTTGTAGATCACGTAAATTTCATAGTGCCGCGTAGTAAAAAGATGTGTATGGGCTTATTGGACCCGAGATTGATTTCAAATTTCGAACTGGCCAGCACGAACTGTGTCACTTTGAATAAGCGCGCAGAAAGAAAAATAACAAGAGGCCGTATTTATTATTTTTAATCTATATTTTTATAACCTCAATAAATGAGAAAAGTAAAATCTACGAATATGTCTACGACTACAAATATATCTCTTTAATATTGGAATAATTTTAACTTTTAATAATTCAATATTTTTTACACTCGAAAACAAAAGTTCCGTGGTACAAGACGTGTAAGTTGCGTACCAGACGATACAATCTTTATTTATGGATCGTTTTCTTGGTGCGTAATCTACTATTTACCGCGGGAAAATTGCAATAGCTACAAAGCAAAAGTTTGTGTGAAGGGATACCTATCCTTATTTTTGCCGCTCCAACCATGGTCAAAATGGCTCAGCGGAAATGGATCTGCTTATGATGTAAGTCGGCCAGCGAAGTACCACAATTTTTTGTTTTTAATTTTTCTTGCTAATTTTGTTAAGGCTATTCTTTATATCTACGTTACTAGCCAATGTTGTTCTGTTACATACTGTTATTATATGTTTAGCCGACAAATTGTAATACACCAATACCGTCGAGTCCCTTAGTCGCCTCTTACGACACCCGCGGGAAGGATGTGGGGTGATGCTATTCTAAGGTCGAAATATGAAAAAAACATTTGGGCCTCCCATACAGTTGACTTGCTCGGCTGCTACATTTTGTATGGGAGGTCCAAAAATTTTTTCCATATTTCGACCTTATGTTGCTTGGGGAAAGTTGTACAGTTTCATGGACTGATTCACCCATTTAAATATTTGCAGCTAATATTTTTACACACTGTATAGTCGGCGAAACCAGTTTTTGGGTACCTATCTACCAACAATTTAATATAAGCTTATAATATATTATTTTATGGTTCTTAGAGTCTATGGGGGAGGCCCATGTTTATCAGTGAGCTTCCTTTATATAGCTTATATGATGGATGATATATGGCGAAACGAAGTTCGCGGGCACCAGCTAGTGAATTAATATGATACAAACTGCGAATGTTCAATTTTAGCTTTTATGGATATTTCATTCGTTTCATTGCGTAAAACAATTTATATGATATTTATGTTTGAGCGTAGTTAAGCTATGTTAGGCATTCGGGCCAGATGGGGTGGATTTACTTCAGTCTAGACTTAACAACAGGGTCGTAACTGGGACTGAGTTGTATTTCTTAAAAACGTACAGGCCGGAAGAAACCTAAAACCTCTACAGATGTACTATAACGGTAATCTTTAACATCAAGCTACAATGTCGTCAATGATCGAGATTGTAGCGAACAAAATAAAAACCAATACAAAAAGTTTGGGTTCAACTGGTATTTGATACTAGAATACTATATGCCTAATTACTGTATTCCAAGTGACATAGTAATCTTGAGTGAAAAAGTACTTATTAAAATATTTCAAAGTAATAAGGTTTTAAAAATATAAAATGAAGAAAACATACTCTGCATCATGAATGTGTATACATTTGTCTGTTTCCAGAAAGAAATAGAAAATAATGTTGATTCGAATTTTTGGAAAAAGACACGCATAGAAGAGTGGTTTCGATGACGTCATACCCCCAGCTCCGGCCCTGTTCTAGATGAAACTCCAGTCTGGTTTTGCAGAGGGCGACGGAAGGGCAGACGAGACGCGTATTTTTGTGGGTTTCTGTTACGCTTTACGCAGGTATTAGTGTGTAATGCTGTCTACTCGTAAATCCCCCGGCGGCTGAAGCTTTTAAGGATTATCTGTTCTTTTTTTTAAATATAAAGAAAACTCAAGTTTGAATGGTTTTGGGAGTACCTATCGTAAAGAATTTAAAATAATAACTGTTTTAGTAGATCAGTTCGGAATGCATGAACGCACCAGCATAAAAGAAATTGCAGCATTACCTAACTACGGTAATTTCACAAAATTTTGCTACATTTCTTGAAATAAATACAGCCGACACGCTAGTGATGGCTGTGTCTGACGCATATTCTTAATCATTAAACCATTAAAAGGGAAATACCTATAAAAACAAATATGATAAAAATCTTCTGATACTTGAAGAGTCTCAGTGCGACCTAGACGGACAGACAAACACTCAAGTCGGATACTTGGTCACGACAGAGCGACTCTCAATGAGTAATGATATGCATGTAGAATGAATATCAGTTTCGTGTATTTGAGTCAACTTAAAATGCCAACCACCGATCTCGCTGGAGTTTTGTTCTCTCTCTTTGATCTTTACGTCAAAAAAAAAAACATACCAAAAATCGGATGAATAAGGTGTTAATTCCACATTTATTGTTCGTTTAGAAATGATGAAACTTCTTAACGAATTTTATGAAAATGTAGTAGGTATTCAAAACGGTTGCCGTGTGGTGCCGGCGTAGAATAGCATCACCCCATTTCTTTCCCGTGGGTGTCGTAGAAACCGACTACGGGACTAGAGGGTTTCATGTGTACTGCATTTTAGGCGAATGCTGACAACTTGTCACTAATGCACGGCTTATCTGAAACGACCCTCAAACATTTGTCAGACGTGGCGAGAACTACCGTAATTTTACGGTTGTAGATGCTCTGCCTACCCTGCCAGGGATATAGGCGTGATATGTGTATGTATGTATGTATGTAGTATTCAAAATATAATTTTTGCTTCACTGTGAAGTGGCTTTACTTGAACTTCCAACTTTACTTTAAAGATATATGCTAAGGCAATGTTTTCTGAAACAACCTTGGAAAACATACATACATACATATATCACGCCTTTATCCCTTGCGGGGTAGGCAGAGCGTTAACGACCGTAAGAATACGGTCGCTATCGCCACGTCTGACATTTTTTGAGGATTGTTTTCCAAGGTTGTTTCCGAAAACATGTGTATCACTATAGTGACAAGTTGTCAGCCTGTCGCCTAAAAATTGTAATACACCAATATCCTCGAGTCCCTTAGTCGCCTCTTACGACACCCGGGGGTAGGATATGGGGTGATGCTATTCTAAGCCGGCATCACACGGCAAACAATCTTGGAAAACAATCCTCAAAAATGTCAGACGTGGCGATAGCGACCGTATTCTTACGGCCGTTAACGCTCTGCCTACCCCGCAAGGGATAAAGTCGTGATATATGTATGTATGTATGTATGCAATGTATCTATAAGTATGTTACCATTTTTTTACATAACATTTCATTCGCTAAAAGCTTCGTAACTAATTCTAAGAACTTAATTCAGATGTGTTATAAACTTAGGCTGGATAACTTAATAAATTAAAATAAGATTTTACTTTTAATTAAGATTACTTAATTGATTCACTGAAGTCGTTAATGATAATAATTTTACTACTTAAGGCGCTTTAATTAAGTTAATTAAAGTTTAACCAGTTTTTCAGTAATGAATATCATTTGGAAGGCAGTATATAATATTAATAGTGAAGAAAATGATTTGATTCGACAAATAAGTCTGCAGACATACTGTACCTAGGCCAAAACAAAGACAGAATCTGCAGTATTCGTAGAAGACTGCGTTCGTGTAGTGTGGCTTGACATTACTGCCACATTTTCACGTATCATTATGTTATGATATTAAGATAATACAAAATCTGGTGTCCTCCGAAGCACGCATCCTGAAACGTGGTTTGTTGTAAAAATTACGCATAGCTATCAACATTTGAAACACAAGTAGCAGCGGTTGATTAAAACGCATCTTTATGTAAAAATAATAAATGTTTAGGTTAAATTACCTACCGTTTTTTGTATTCAATTTTACTGTTAGAAATTATGCGGCCCTGTCTGATTTCAAATGCTATTTTTGAGTATGATCAACAATTTTGCCAATTTTGCAGTTTTGCCGTGTGATGTCGGTATAGAATAGCATCACCCCAATTCTTCCCGTGGGTGTTGTAAGAACCAACTAAGGGACTCGAGGGTTTCATGTGTGTTAGCACGTATTACAACTCTAGGCGACAGGCTGACAACCTGTCACTACAGTGATACACGAATCATCTCAATACTTGTCAGACGTGGCGATAACGACCGTAATTTTACGATCGCTAACGCTCTGCCTACCCCACAAGGGATAAAGGCGTGGTTTGTGTTTTTTTTGTGTTATCAACAATTTTCTCCCTATTCAAAAGGAATCTCGAAGTTCAGTCACATAACTTGCCTACCTACCACTCACAACCGATTTGAAAACTCATCCGTTGTAGACATATTACGTATATTAACACGCCCTAAGACTCATTTAGTTCGCCTAGACGGGAAGGGTGGCGGTTAGTGTTGTCGTTTCTTAGTGGATTATCGACTGTCTATCGATAGTTCACGCTATCGTTCAACTATCGATTTGTTGATCGATAGTTCAAAATGTAACCTATCTATAGTATTGTTTTCGTTCTGCTTTGTTTTATTTTGAAATAATTTATTTTTAATTTATCATGATTTGAAAACTGTCGATAGTATCAATTCACTAACAACCAAACAATCGATAGTATCGATACTATCCACACTTCGACAATCGATGGTATCGACATTCGACACTATCAATATGGCACTTTCTACGTAGGAGTAGTATAAAAGTAAATATCGATGGCTGGCGCGGTTCAGGAGCTAGGTATTAACTTTTTTGTTCATCATGACGCTCCAATCAAAGAGATAACAGTATAGCAATCCCCAGTATCCCATTGTGTGCCATCTATATTTTCTTAAAATAACGTGGCACTTGACATATAATAATGAAATATATAAGTGATCTGTGGCCCTAGAAAGTCCCTAATTGTTTTCCATACTGCGCGTTTTAATAGTATTTTTAAGTTCAAAATTTGGTCTATCGAGTTATCCATATCTCGATTGGCGAATAATCGATACTCTCGATTGAAAACCATCGACAGCAGTATCGATAGTTTAGCATCACTAGTGTCGGGCGGTGCGTGGGGTGAACCAGGGGAGTGTTGGGTGGTGTAGGGACGCTGGGGTCAGACGGCGGCGTTCAAGGTTAAGGCCACGCCGCCTCCCCTGCCTACCCTCGGTGAATCCACTGCAGCTATGGTTGCCAACCGTCAAACACCTTGTCTGCTTAAATACGCAGCTCTATTTTTGAATTTTTGATTGCGATAGTCTGCGATTGTGCTTGAATCACATTTTCTACAAGTCAAATCCATTCACGTTCACCCTAGTCAATTCTAACACATTCTAGACAGTAACAAATACGAGTATGTAGTAAGAAGTATGCTACGAGTGGTTAGACCAGTCCTAGAAAGAAAGAAAAAATAAAATAAAATAATTTCAGGTAACAAAATACAACAACAAATGCAACATTTACACATACGAGTAAGCTATAAATGGCATGTTCTCATTGATGAGGGAACAGGTGAGTGGCACCAAAAAACTCATTGATCTGAAGATAATATATTTTTCTCAATTTTTTATTGGAAGTATAGACCTTTAATTCCTTAAGCAAAGTCGCAAAATGGTTCTAATTATTACAGATATTTTTAAATGTTTTTTTAAAACGACGTTCTCTCGATTCCGTAGGTGGTGTCCAACCCTACTTTACAAAGCTAAACCAAAATAAGTTCTGTGTTTTGTTCAAACTTGCATAAGTTTATTTACATATTGTTGCATAGTGATTTTAAGTATCTTATGGTGCCATTTTAAGGTCATTAATTCATTCTTTTACCATAGATAATTCCGTTTAAACATTGGTGTCACAAACTACTCTCATATCCGAAAGCACCCTTTATGGTGCTTGTCAATCTTTGACAGTTAGAGTAAGACATAAGATAACCCTGCTTGCACGTTACCTTAGTTGCCTCCCAGGACCTGAACGAGGCAGGCACGTTGCAAATTCAAGGAAATCCGCACAAGAAGGTAAGTCATTTCAGATCCGTAATTTTGTTTCATGATTTTGTCATAACTTTAATTGCGATTTTCTCTTATCATGTGTAAATATAAGTTTTTCTTTTAATGCAATATGATGTACCACTGCTAAATGAAGGTCATTGTGTGTAACAATCGTAGTTGCTTGCTTAAAGTTTGCCACAAAGCTAAAAAATATGCATTGGTTATCAGATCCCTCATATCAGATCCATCACTTTCCGTCATCGTGGCAATGGCGGATCTGATAAGGTGATGATGGAATTAAGAGAATCGATATATGTGGGACTTAATCGGTGCCCACAGTTGGGCAGTTCGTATAACTAACCTTTTTTCTGCGCAAAATATATCTTTGGGATCGTGTATGTACTTGTGGGAGGTAGAAATGAATATTATTTTTTAGCCATACTTATATTATAAATTCAAAAGGAACTCTGTCTGTCAGTCTGTTTGTCTGCGACGCTTTTACGGCCAAACCACTGAACCGATCATCATGAAGTTTCACACAGAGATTAGTAAGATACTGAGAACGAACATAGGCTTCTCCTTGTCACCGCTCGAGGGTCTGAAGTACATTAAGTAGACCATCAGGTACATCACCCACCAGGAGTCCACCTAATGTATTGGAGATACAGATATGGTACTAAAGCAGAAGTTGTTCAGCTTGATAGGTAGCTTCTACTGGCCTATATAGTTTGAAGGTTTGAAGTACCTGATGTAGACTACCAGGTGCACCACGAGGAGCCCTACTAAACTGTAGGAGATACAGATAAGACACCAATGTAAAAGTTGTTCAGCTTGATGGGTAGCTTCTGTCGGCATATATACTTGGAAGGTTTAGAATACCTGAAGTAGACCACCAGGTGCACCACCAAGAGCCCACCTAAACTGTAGGAGATACAGATATGGTATTAAAGCAGAAGTTGTTCAGCTTGATAGGTAGCTTCTGCTGGCCTATATAGTTTGAAGGTTTGGAGTATCTGATATAGACCACCAGGTGCACCACAAGGAGCCCACCTAAACTGTAGGAGATACCGATATGGCACCAAAGTAAAAGTTGTTCAGCTTGATGGGTAGCTTTTGCTGGCATATACGCTTCGACGGTTTGGAGTTCCCGAAGTAGGCCACCAGGTGCACTACCAGGAGTCCACCTAAACTAGTTGAGATACAGATATGGTACCAAAGCAAAAGTTGTCCAGCTTGATGGGTAGCTTTTGTTGGCATATAAACTTGGAAGGTTTAGAATACCTGAAGTAAACCACCAGGTGCACCATCAAGAACCCACCTAAACTGTAGGAGATACAGATATGGTATTACAGCAGAAGTTGTTCAGCTTGATAGGTAGCTTCTGCTGGCCTTTATAGTTTGAAGGTTTGGAGTACCTGATGTAGACTACCAGGTGCACCACAAGGAGCCCACCTAAACTGTAGGAGATACAGATATGGCACCAAAGCAAAAGTTGTTCAACTTGATGAGCCCCTTATGCTGGAAAATAGACATCAAAGGTTACGAGTATCTGATGTAGACCACCAGGAGCACCACCAGAAGCGCAACCAAACAAAAGGAGATACAAATATGGCACAAAGCCAAACTTGTTTGGCATGATGGGCCGCTTCTGTTGACAAACTGAACTGTACGAGATACAGATATGGCACCAAATCAAAAGTTGTTACCAAAAGTTGTTGAGTTTGATGAACCACTTTTGTTGGCAAATAGAAGTTGATGGCCTGACTGAACTACCAAATGTAGACCACCAGGAACAACACCTGTGGTCAATCTTTCATTTGATAAATGTGGTTGCTACAACAGTTGGACGACTCGGTGTCCCACACGAAAAAAAGAAGAACAGTTAATCTAGATAGATACTGTTTTAGTCCCAAAACATGTCAATTTTAGGATACGGTTGGGAAATACATTCCTTTATTATTTCAATATATTAAGTCAGCGAAACGAAGACGCGGGTACTAGCTAGTTACTTACGTATATATTAAAGTGGTGTAGGTCTGTTTAATTATAAAATATACAGTTTAAACATTTGGTTAAAAAACATAAATATACAGATATTACAAGCTACAACAAAATATTAAAATTTAAATAAGCATAAAATTTTTAATTTCATTTTATATACATTTCCTTACATATTTACTTCTATATATTTATATTTTATTAAATACAAGCGTACGAAAGCGACGTCCGACACAAAGCCTATGACATTTTATCAGATCCGACACCGAAATAGTGGGCATATTTATCAAATCCGTCACCTAGACAGTGGGACTCAATTTTCTCTATGAAAATCAAATTAAAACTCAAAACAGATTTGTAATTTTTCTTTACAACACAAAACTTAATGTGTATGTATATATACTTCTTGTCAATACTTATAAAAAAGGCCACTAGAATTAAATTTGTAAGTTTCCGTCATAAACCGAAATCAGTTCTCTTGATTCCATCACAGCAAATAGTGGGCTAGCTATAACTTTGTAATTATTCGTCCAAAAAGTGGGCCTTTCACATAATTTTATCTTTATTCCTCTAAAGAATGACCCCATGTCCCCAAAATACCAAAAAAATCAATTTGAAAAATGATGACGGAATTATCAAGAGAACGCGTTTCGAAGAGAACAAGCCAAATACTAAGAATATTTTTGTACGTTGTATCTCGTAAGAACGACATTGTGTCCCGTTTGCGCATATGGACTTCTTTGCACCATTGCGGACTTCCCTGCACCATTTCAGTAATCACACTTTTTTTTTGTCTTGGAGCTCTATTTAGCAGTTACTAAACTGTCAGGCTGGTTTGGTTTTAAATTATTACTTTGTAATAGTTCTAGATGGTCTTAGCAATTAAATAAATAACTTTAGTAAGTATACTTTGGAAATAGCAACCCTAGCTGCAACGCAGACAGCCATCATTACGAATGCTAATAAATACAGTTGGGACGTGAATCTGAGTAATTAGCGATGAAAAGCAATGAACCAAACTGCTTAATCAAAGCTTTTAGTTTGATTGCGTGATCAACGTTTAAAAACATATACCTAAGGATCAACTCTAAGGCCCGTATTTATAAATCGCACTTAACTCTGAGATCGAGTTTGAGATGTCGTTAGTATACTCACATCTCTTGAGATCGATCTCAGAGTTTAACTCTGAGTGCGATTTATAATTACCGTATTTATAAATTGATTTTTACAGATGTCAGTCAATACTATGTAACAGCATCTCAAAGTGGCACTCAAGATCGATTTCAGAGTTGAGTGCGTTTTATAAGTACGGTGGTAAGTTCCAAATTCAATTTGAAACGGCTTACTTTAGATGGGTACGTAATCACGAGTGACGTAAACGTTTTAATAACATTTGCTCTACTTGAGGATTTAATTAAAGATACCTCTACTTCTAATTAAATTTTACCCACCACGTAAGCGCCAATAAGGATTAGTGCGTAAATTCAGACTTTAATTAACCTTTTTTACCCTTTTGGTTAATCCTGACGGTATTCAATAACGTACCAAAATACATTAGCAAATTTTGGTAGTGACTAATTATAATACCTACAAACAATATCAGCATCACTCTATTTAATTTTCACGGGTGTCGTAAGGGGGAATCTAGGCTTTCATGTGTTTTACAATTTTAGGTGAAAACCTGTCACTGTACCTAGTGAGTGATATACGATTTTTTTGAAACGGCCCTGAAATATTTATCAAACGTGGTAATAGCGACTGTATGTTTCCAGCTGTTTACGCTCTGCCTACCCTGCAAGGAATAAAGGCGTGACAGGCGTGTGTGTGATACCTACCAGAATGAATAAACATCGTTACAATAACGCGGAAGTAGGCAAGACGTATATTAGTCTCAATGTTAGCAATTCATTATTCCACATGAAGATCCGTCTTTTTCTGTGCAGCGTTACAGACTCATTACGTGAATGCACCGTGAAGGGCGGGCGGCAAAAAACTAGCCAAAACTAATCCATCTACTCTTCCCTCTCTCTCACTCACGCGTCGTCTGAAACTGGCGGAAACAGGACGGCAGATCTCGGCACGCAGGCCGGGCAGACTGTCCGACGACACAGCTCAGACAAGATGCTATTAAATGACGTCACAGGCGACATTATGTAACTAGGGCTGTGAGATCTAGATTATTTTAATGGCCTTTTAAACTTTTCTTCGTTACGTAAGTTTGAACAACCTTCATTGAATGTCAGAAAGTGAAAAATAATAATGACCTCTAGAAAACCATATTTGCAAAAGTTTGGAGACTAACACGATTTAAGTACCTACCTGTAGTTATTGTAGTTATTAAATCTGTACAAGCTTAATTAACCAACAATTTTGTCTTTGATTGAACTAAAAACAGGGTGTTAGGTTAGGAAAAGTATCTACTGAGTTCTTCGAAACAGTGTTTGTAAAACTGACTGATGAGTTTACTTGATTAATTTGAACAAATTTCATCATTGTACAACTTTAAATTTAGTTCAGTACATTTTTTTAGGTGTGAAAGAGACGACGCAATCCACACAACCCTGCAAAATATACGAGACTACAAAATGACGGCGTGCTGTTATGTAAGTACACATCCAATAACAATTAGTCGGCTGAAATGAGCTTTTATCGCGTCTGCCTCGCTATTGTTTGTCCACCGACTCACCGTCGTCGACGTCGCGACAATAATACCCACTCTAAAATAATACCTAGTAGTAAGATGAGTCACCAACCGCAGAACCCTGGTACAGTCAAACTCACGATTGGTTAGACACAGGAACCGCCGATGTAGGTTATTCGCGCCTACGTAGTGGGTTTGATCCAGTCTGAGCTTGACTGTACGTAAATCTGAATTTACTAGGGACTAAAATATAGTTAGAAATCAAGTATCTATATAGGGTGACCGGTAAATGGATGCATTCCTTTCAAGGGATGAACCAGCTCATGAAACTGAACAACTTTCCCCATGGAACATAGGTCGAAATATGAAAAAAAATTTTGGTCCTCCCATACAAATGGACTTAGTCGGTCGGTAATTTTGTATGGGTGGGCCAAATTTTTTTTTCATTTTTCGACCTATGTTCCATGGGGAAAGTTGTTCAGTTTCATGAGCTGGTTCATCCCTTGAAAGGAATGCATCCATTTACCAGTCACCCGTTTCGGGACGACAGTATAGTGTTAAATAGGTGCTTGAAGGACAACACTTGAATCTAAAAAAATGCTATTTACTGAATATAACATGATCAAATACATTTTGAGATACTTGAAGATAAAAAAAATTGTAGCAGAATACCTTTCTATCTTTTGTTAAATAATCTTTGTCTGGCCTTGTTAACAGTCGCGTATAGTTTTTGTGTCCATCAGTTTAAAAAATACTAATTAAATCGAATCACCCTTTTTAAAAGAAAGGAAAACATTTTAATATAAAATGTACTTAAAGTTATGTTTATAGTTAAGTACCTAGTTATTATTGAGTATTCCGCTCATTTTAATTTACGTTGAGAGCTTTTATTTAAGCCTAAACCTTATGTACCTACCTAGGTACATGATTACGTACGTATTTTTCTTAATTTTTTTGTCTTTTCTTTTCGTTTTCCGCATCTGTAAGTAGGTATCATTATTTTTCTTTGTGTATTTCTTTTTTTTTATTGATATATCTGGACGATCTAATGAAGGGCCTTTAAATGTTGAAAGAATAATAAAAACTACTGAAAAAGTTTATTGAGTAACTGGTTGGCTTATTCCTTTACAAAAATCTGTGTATAGTTTGAACTTGTTTATAAGTTGTTGTTGTCCCGAATAAACAAAATTAAAATTCAGGTACGTAGACATTTACCTAAAATAATAAGTAGATATACAGGAAGGGACGGTCTAACGAAAACTTTGTAGGCGTGATTAGACCATGAAACTGAACAACTTTTACTAACAAAGTCAGTCGGGAATTTTGTATGGGAACTCGAAAATTTTTTTTCGTGTCCCATCCCTATAGTGAAAGTTGTTCAGTTTCATGGTCTGATCACGCCTGCAGAGTTTTCGTTACACCGTCCCTTACACCCTGTATTGATACACAAAAATTGAGCCGCTTCAGAGAGATTTCTTGTGTCTATAAGTAAGAAATGTTTACTTTGTTTATTCACCAAAACCAACCATTAGACAGTGCTTGCTATGCATGAGAAATTGTACAGTTTCAATTGAAAATACATATTGTATTCCGATGTCGTTCACAGCGTTCAGTTTCAATTTTCCCCTCGCTAAGTTTTGCCACGCGTGTCTGATTCAGCTGATAGTGTAATATCGTCGGGTTCATGACAATAGAGCCAGGACCATCCAGCCTGTTACACGTTCGCGTACGGTACGTCATATAACGTCAATAAAAGATCTACGCAGTGTGGCACAACGTACAATCACGTCGTTGATAAATCTTCAGTTTACGGCTCATACGTTAAGACACGTCGATTTCCTATACTTTTTCCTTAAGCTTCGACTTTGCGCCACGCCACATCAAAACCTCCACCTTGTAGCGCCGCACAGTATCGAGTTATTGGTTCATCATTTCAAGGTCACTCACACATATGCATTTATTTACACACACATGAACAACGTCATAGCACGCCGCTTTGTGTATGAACAGTCGAACATTCAGTCAACTTGCGCATACGACGGGGGGAGCCCCGGGGGAGTGTTTTGCTTGATAACACCGCGTGTTTGTAAATGAAAATGTGAGTAGAAATTTACCATTTCTGTCGTGTTTTTGTGTTTATTTTATTGAATTTCAATTGTTTGTTGCATAGTATTAATCTAATCTATGTTACAAGGTTATTTTATTCTCTGATTCTGTAGTAGATGGAGGAGAAACGAAGAAATAAAGAATGCAATATGGCGATGTTTGTCGAAAATTTGCCGTCTCGAAAAACCACCCCGGACCCGTTCAGTGATGATTGTGAACACTGTTCTGATCAGGAATACGATCCACCAATTTTACATGCATAACATACTGCAGAACGTCTTTTAACGTCGACGTCAAGACACGAATGTGTCATATCACAAACTATGGTTTCTTTTTTATAAGACCACAGCGTGAATAAACGTCTATCGATTTGTATGGAAAATCTGTGTGAAAATCTGAGTGGTCATATCTTCGACGTCATAAAACGTTGTTAACGCGAACGTGTTAAGGCCAATCCCACATTGCCCCAGACTCCGCTCAGGTATGCGGTGATCCGGTTCAAATTCGCTAGATCACTGGTTAATTAATAACATACAAAAGTTGTACGCTTAAAACTGTTGTCCAAAAATACTACTAAAACTACTACAAAAATGTTCAAATTATGAATTAATAAAAAAGTAAAAGTAAGAGTTTTGACACCATCTAAAATAGCGAGATATGACGTCATTAGTTAGTAGTTATTTTCATAGAAAATATCGTTTTAAAGTAGCTCAGTTGACCTGCCAGTCATCATGCCCATTGTCGGTGCATCTCAGTTTGACCTTCATCGGGTCGTTGGATGACTCGATGTCCCACACGAAAAGAGTCAAGAAAAGAGAGTCTGACCTCCGAACGGAAATACGGTACGCTCCCCTGGGATTTGACTAGGAGCACCGGAGCTCCCGGCGACGGAGGCACGGAAATCAGAGCCGCATCTAGATTCTGTCACTCTGACCCTATACCGGAGCGGTGTCCGGTGGCAGTGTGAGGTTCGCCTGACGCTTATGCAAGTAATACACGTGCAAGGGACTCATTGAAAGATCGACGTTGTAAACACTCATTTATCAAGTAGAAGTGATTCTATTTTGGTATCTTGAATAAAATATTAGTCTTTAGTTTCTTTAAACAACTTCATTCTAGACAAAACGGATGTTTGATTTGAGAAGAATAGTAGAGGTTCTAAGTAGGTATGCCATGTCGTGTGTAGTAGGTAGGTACCATCGTTTAACATCTATGAATGGTAGTAGGTAGTAGTAATAATGAATGTAGAACAAGTACAATTGAGTTGTCCCTGCAGTGATCATCAGACACAATTGGATTATGAAGTTTAAAAACAAAATCGCGTAGAGTGGCGCGGCGGCGGTCGTGGCGGAAATGAGTCCTTCCTTCGCGTTATCGGCCGGCACTTTTGTTAAATTAAAATGGATGAGGTTTAAAGTGGGGCGGTCGTAACTAACGGTTGCGCCGTCGCCGTCGTCCGCGCAGTCTGCTGGCGGTGGCAGGCCTCCACCGCTGCGCAGAAATAGGCCGCGGTCGCGGGTCGGCCCGACGCGTGGGGTCGACCGACCTCACTCCGATTATGGAACACAGTGGCTATTACACTAACCTACCGATACTAATCGGCATACACCGCTGGGCCCTAAGTCTGCTAAATCGTTTCAGTTGGTTGTCGATGATTGGATCTCAGTTGGATGATTTCGCCATTACGAGTGCGTAGTCTGCTAATAGTTTGAAGTAAAGAAAAAATGAGAGCCGAGTTTTGATGAAGTTACAATGACAAAATAATAGCAGATTTGGGGCCCTGGTTCAGTGCTATAAACTCAAGAGAATCAGCAATGTATAGCAACTCGGGCCCTGCCAGCAGGACAACTGTAATGCCACTTATAGCACCATACAGGGTGTAAGAGACGGTGTAACGAAAACGTTACAGGCGTGATCAGATCATGAAACTGATCAACGGGCTATGTTGGTAAACGAAAAATTTTTTTTGATTTCCCATATAAAGTTAGTCAGCTGATCGGGAATTTCGTATGGAGGGACGAAAAAATTTTTTCGTTTCCCAATATAGCCCCCAAAGAAAAAGTAGTTCAGTTTCATGGTCTGATCACCCTTGCAAAGTTTTCGTTACACCGTCTCTTACACCCTGTATAGTCCAAATTGCTGCGAGGATTACCGCTGTCTGTCTCAACTGTTTATTGTCTGTAGTAAAGTGGTGCCACTTCCTAAACAATTAGGCAGGTTCGTCTAGCCAAAACAAATAGGATTATTCAGTTGAATAGAGTTTTAGAAGCTTTAGAATAAGGCCTATTTGCGTACGGCATTAATACCGATTGATTAGATTTCGTTTAGGTATACCAATATTATATGTTGTTAATGGCTGTTGCCCTATCACATCTGAAGGGATTAGTTAGAGGGTGAGTGTGGGAGGCTGATATCTAAATTGAGTTAGGTACTTTGAACTTCGTATGATTGTATTTCTATCAATTTATTGAGACTTATATCGTCTTAAACAGGGTGTTAGGAATATTACTACTTTTTTTAAGAGACGAACAGTCCATGGCACCGAACTACTCTTCCCAAAGAACGTAGGACGAAATATGAAAAAAAAAATTGTCCTTACTTACAACCTAAATCGGTCAGCTGGTACATTTTGTATGGCAGGTCCAATCTTTTTTTAATATTTCGACCTGTGTTCCTTGGGATATATTGTTCAGTTTCAGGGGCAGGTTCATCCCTTAAAAGAAACTTAGTACCTACTTATCCTAACAGCCTGTATAGTCGCGTCTGCACCGCCCACTTAGGTTCCATTAGTCAGATTCAAAGTTTTTTTTCACTCATTTTGATAATGAATTTTTATTATGAAGAAAGTAACGATTGGTTTCGCCGCTAGCATCACCACATTTGCACCTCTTGTCATTGCATAAAGGTGTGTCGTACAAAAAGGCGTCTAAGGGATGAATCCAAGGAATACACAACAGCGTTCACAGATTTCTAAAACACCAATAGGTACTGCGGTCGCCAATAGGCTTGCCGAGCGTGATGATAATGGATAGTGATAAGACAATCCTCAATTGGGTGAAGTCCATGTCCAGCAGTGAACGATCATGGGTGTAGTGGTAATAGTGGTAGTTGTGTTTATTTTTTAATGGTTGCTCCATACATTGCAAATCCGGTGATGAAATCACCAGACAACTTGTGATGGCGAAACAAAAATGGCGGACAAAAGCCATAAAGTCTCAACATGGAACACAAATGACACTTAAACGTATAAAATAATAATACAAACGTGCAGAAAGATAAAGCAACTTCATTACCTACAAGACATAAAACAGGCAGACAATAAAATACTAGTCGATGGTATTTCAGAATAACATAGAACAATAACTAAGTCGTAAAGTTTGACACGTGTCATGACACAACGCAGGTACCTACTTACCAGGTACTTATTACATGTATTAGTTACCTGCGACGTAAAGGCTCTTCGTTTGATCCATTCGTTAGGACATTACAGGTTGAATGACCTAATTGCCGAAAATAAAGACCTTTCCGTGCTTCGGAGAGCACGCTAAGCCGTCGGTCTCGGTTGCTGTCTATGATCATTTTGACGGCGGTCGTTTTACAACCATATCAGAGGCCTACTGCTCTGAGGCCTGGGTTAATTTCATCGAGCCGTTGGACAAATCGGTGTTTCATATGAAAGGAAGAATTGTACGCTACCTTACCTGCAACGATACCTAGATTTAGGATTTATGTGTTGGTTATTTTATATATATCATATCTTATCATATCCCCATATCCTTGCCGCGGGTGTCGTAAGAGGCGACTAAGGGACTCGAGAGTATTGGTGGATTACAATTTTTAGGCGTCACTATAGTGATACAATATGTTTTCTGAAACAATCTTGGAAAACAATCCTCAAAAATGTCAGTCGTGGCGATGGTGGCCGTATTTTTACGGCCGTTAACGCTCTGCCTACCCCGCAAGGGATAAAGGCGTGATATATGTAATGTATTTTATATATCTTTGATTCTACCCAAACCAAAATACAGCTTGATTTAATGTAGGTACATACTTGAAGAGGTCTGTCTCTTTTATCCTTATTTATCGTCCACCAGGAATAAAATTACGGTAACTATCGTTATGTATCATACATCGAATATCTGTAGGTACGGTTAGAATAAAAATGCCAGTGATTTCATGATAGGACACGTTTTAAAGAACCCAACATAAAAAATAATGAAAATTGAGGCTATAAAATTTTTATTGAAGGTAAAACGGAATACAATTGACCAATTTAAAATCACAAAGTCACGTCGCGGTCTCCAAAGGGTCAATTCGAAATAAAAACTGTCTGGGTCTAATAAAAAAGTCTGACTGACTTTGTTTGACACTGCGGGAGCCTCGCAATAAAACAACCAAACTCATTTCAATGATTTGCCGGGTCCAGTCAAAACCAAAATGTAAAGTTAGGAGTCAGGCTAAGGTCTCTTAAGATAAGATTGATAGCGTTAAATACACTGTGCATACATTTTAATGGCTAAGAACCGTTGTAATAAGAATTGAATATCCAGTTCTCATTGGCGAAGTTTACTTTGTCTAAACATTGTTACCAAAGCAATGTGATTCATGGATACGCATAATTTTTAATACAGTTCTACTCGCGAAACTGCCGAGGAACATAGGTCATAAATAGGTTTAAATAATAAAATGTTGAAAAGATGTGTAATTTTGAAAAGTAATGCAAAAATCTTTTCTAATTTTTCGGCATAATGTTTGTTAGAGATAGTCAATTTCATGAGTAGAATACAAGTCACATATTTTGTACCTATTTATAAATAGGTAATATATAGGCATGATGACTGGCAGGTCAAATGAACTTCTTTTTAAAACGATATTTTTGTATTAAAATACCAATAGATGACGTCATATATCTCTATAGTTTCGATGGCGTCAAAACAATTACTTTTATATTACTTTTCCGTATATTAATTTAAACTTAGAATATTCCGAAAAGCTATAGGATGCAGTATATACTTAGTATTTTTGGACAATAGTTTTAAGCGTATTACTTTTGTAATTGAAATTTTACAAAAAGTAATACGCCTGTGCCTGTGTTAGTGCCTGATACTGAAAACTCCGAACAGGCTAGTGATAGGGAACAACATTTTCCAGGGAACATAGCTACGCATACGCACAGAATATATGTGTAAATATATAATGGTTGGTATACGTATATAAATTTCCATAATGCAATTCGTCTAGACTGCGAGTGCGACCGCAGTCGTCTGGAGGTGACCCGCTGCAGCGTGCATTCACGCACGCACACACGCACCACGCACGCCTCACTGAATCACATAATAAGCTTCCATTTTTAATAACACTACTACTATAGCCAGAATAGCCCACTGCTGGGTTTGAGCCTCAACCAATTATTGGGGGAAATTGCTATACTCACTACGCTTGGCCGGCAGATTGATAATACAAATATGTAGCAGTAATCCTCAATACTTGTCGACCCTGCGCTTTCAAATCAATTAAAAATAATTAAAACGATGTTCACTCGTGGTTTAGACCTGTAGCTTCTGAAAATCGGCTTTAGGTACTCGGGTTGAAAAAGAATTAAATCCATAACTACAATATATAAGAAGGACCTAATTTGCCTAATCTGAGAGTATAACTTGAATCAGAATCAAGATTTCACCCTCTGAATTATTTATGTGGCCCAATCAAAAGTGTTTTTATGCACTCACAGCATTCCACCAAAGGTGTCAATTCAAAATTAGTGTTAAGATTATACATAAAACATTCGAATTGTAATACCAGAGATTTCCTATAAACAAAAATCGAATTTCCCATATACGCTTTCAGTTCACTACCTCTGCTGTTTGTGTGGACTTCAATTTTTTTCCTAATTTTTTGTATATGTAAATAATAGGTACAAAATAATTTTCTCAGCAATCCGTAATCTGAGAATTCGTGGGCTTTAAAATATAATGAAGAATAAGATCACATAAGACGAGCGTTTTTGCTTTGAGATAACAATATGACACGGTGTAAGGCCCGTCTGTTTGTCTAGTCTAGACGCCTGAGGAGGACAACAAACGAACCGTGCGGAGCGTCTAGAGGTGAGCCTGGTGATGCCAGACCATACAGGTAAAACATAAAAAAAATGCCTTGTCACCGCTCGTGTCCGCGGAGGTAAACCTGCATGGCTAGCATGCGTGCAACGATAAAATTTTGTCACCGCAATATGTCTTCTGCGGCTAACTTCACTGCGAATAAGTTACGCATTCTTCCGTAGTAACATTGTGGGTATGACAAAATATGCCGTGGCACGCATGTTAGCCAGGCTGGGCTTTCTACAATTTTTTTGTCATTGTTACGCCATCGACACTCAACTGTCATTCCATTGCCATTTAGATTTTTTTATACTTCATACTGTTAGCAGACTACCAAACTATCAAAATCATCCAATTGACATGCTATCGAGACGCAACTAAAATGATTTTCATTTAGCGGTTCAGGGGTTATGATTTTGATTTGACACACGACGCTGCGTAAGTATTTTTGACAAGATAAAGGTGACGAACAAGCGTGTAGTGACGAAAAACTATGACCGTAGTTAGAGTCACATCACTCCGTATTAACAGCTACAACTTCTAAGGGTATCACTTCCAGTTCTGAAGAATTCACGCCTCCTTAAGAAGATAAAAAAATATGTTAAAGGTGAAAAGACATAAAAACATCTACCTAAGTATAGAGCTGAAACTGGAAACTGGGTACTTTTAGTGCAAATTCTACTGAATGCTAGGATAAATCAAAATCATAGAGGATCAAAAACTTGAGGACCCTAAAAAGCATACAAAAAAGCAGAATCTCCCGCGGCTGGCCACACACCGAGTAAGACGAAGGCCTCTTGCGCCTTCTAAATGCATCGTAAATTGACTTGCGATCGTCTAGTCTAGACTAGTTAGTTGCTAGCTACTGAACGCGATCAAATACCTTAGATGTCACTTGATATTACGATGTGAGAGACTTATGTTTATTGAAGTGGTAAAGTAATGCTTAAGATTGCGGGCGGTTGCATGCTTAGAAGCTTCAGTTACAGCGTTTTGACTGTAGCTAAGGTGATTATGAGGAGTTAACGGTCTGCCTACCCCGCCAGGGGTATAGGCGTTATTTTTATATGTACATGTATGCGACTAAATAACTTACTTCTACAACGAAATTACGATCTATTCAAATTACAGCGGTATCCGCGCGGTACGTGGGTTGCGGTAAATTTTTGACAACCTCAATTAGAAAAAAAATACAAGCGACTGAGTAGGTACCAGTATCCACATACATAGCCAGAAAAATCCATCCTATTAGAATATTAGGCAGGCATAGCAAAAACGCAGATTTTAAAACTTTTTTACCACTGTTGACGCTAAGCCTACCCTACGAGGGATAAATGCGTGATTTTGTGTTTATATCTGTATATTATTGCGAGACTTTATTTATTTTACTACCTATCTGTTTTTGGTTTTATTCTAATGCATTAGTAATGTTAGATCCATGTTAGATCATTCGGTTTATTAGACGCCATTCAGGGTTATAACTGTGATTTATTACAGACTATCGGTCCGCCCAGCGGCAGCACTCGCTGTTATCCGTTTCCCGTGGGAATAAGACGTTTTTAGCACATATTTTCATACGATACAAACAAACCTTTAACTTGTATCACTATACCAATTTTAAAAATCTTTTACATCCGTTGTGCGGTTCAAGAGGAGGCAGCGGTGTCTACGACAGTCAGACAAACGCGAAGAGTTACTTATTTTTTTAATACTACGTATATATATTGTAGCCTCGTGGCAAATAAGAAGCTAAATAAACCTTATTTATTTCAAAACAACATAAAATAGTATTTAGGTACGATTGAATGACGTAAAATTTTGGTTTATACCGCAAATTGACCTTGCATTGTTGCTAGGCTTGTAGGTAGAGTTTGGTACTTTGGTACTAATAAAAATTAATATATTTGCACAATAGTAGCTTCAACCTACAGACATATCAATTTACCACAGTATATTTGCATTTATTGTTTAGAATGCCGGTATTATGAGATACTTCTGTAGCTAGTTTAGGTATCACTACAAGTAAGTATTATTTGGTATTTTATATGATTTAACAGAAGAACGCGGACCAAAATCAGATGTACCTACTCAGATCTAAAAAAATATATACGTAAATGGTTATTTTGCAAATCAGAGAGATGTGCGGGCATACTGTAAAAAAATGCATTAGGACTAGTAAGTATATAAAATAAACTCAAGTATTTCAATGGAAAATGTATTTTATAAACAAAAAAAGATTTTGAACCTTCTCAAACGTTGTCTTTACTTTATAGACATGAAAAAGAACCTTCTATCTCCATAAAAGTGTAAAGATTAGTTGAAGATCTTAGATACAAACTCAAAATATATTTGCTTTTAAACAAGTCTAATTTATTTTGAACACATTTACAACAAACATTATTTACACAGACGGCTCCTTCGCCAACTTAACGAGTCATTAACTTAAGCCTTGTTGAACTTAGTTCAGCATTTAATAAATATTTGTATTTGCGAAGCAAACTGCGTCAAAAGATTTAAGGTTCTATTGCATTTTAATGCCTATTTAAATGTAATAAAATAACCTAACTCATTGTTAGGTAACTCGCTTGAATAGGTTTTTTACCAACCAAGTCGCACCCAACCAATTTAGCCCTCTATAATCGTATTGATATCATTCATCCATCGTCATCATCATCAACAATAAGCTGTGTAATATGTTAGCGTTAGGTTTTCAGTTCATTGAAAACTTTTAATACAAAAAAATATACCTACTTACCTTTAAAAGTTATGAGGGTTAAAAGAACTTAGAGAAAAAGTATATTTTTCTTGGCTTGCTTCGGCGGGGGCACGATTGCGCCCCTTGAGTACTGTTTTAGTCTTATTACGTAAGATTTAATGATTATTAGAACGGAGTAATTATTAAAAAACATTAACTTGACCTGGGTAGGTAATTTGAAAGTAATATTTATTGCGATTAAAAACCCGCCATTTTTTATTTATGAAGTAACGTCTTGTTAAGCTAGTGTCATTCGCTCTGCAACTGAGACAAATCACAAGATACCTCATTCATACGACAAGCTCCATTGGATATACACATAGACATTTGGGTTGCAGCTCATGAAAAATAATTACCTTTACCAGATGCATACACATACATACCCTCCTTCGTAGGCAGCCGGGTAAAAACGTTTCAGACGAAAACTTTTGAATAATTCAGATCAGATTGTTTTTATTTGTATCAACCTTGCCCGAGATTTTATTGAAAGTTTTAAACTTCGGGTATTAGGTAGGTATGTAGAATGTTGACTTGATACACGTTATGTGTTTTATACTGATTATTAATAGGGTAAGTTTGATTCCGGCTTAGAATAGTATCACTCAATTCTACCCGTAGGTGACTAAGGTAACTAAAACTAACTGATTATTCAGGGAATGGGCAGCAACGTTCCCTGAAAATCAAACATCTTGCCCTCATCATTCTCCTTGCCTTATCCCGTTCTCTGTCGGAGTCGGCTATCTAACCTAGGGGGTTATTTAATAATCAAACATCTTGCACTACGCTCGCTAATCCTTTTGACAAGTGTGGTGAGTTGGCGAGTATTGCAATACTCCCCGATAGGTGGAGTCCCACTTCCAGCAGTAGACGGTAATAATATTATTATTTGCAAAAGTTTTTCTTTTACTCGACGTAAGGTCGGTGCTTGAGATGCAGGTACGGGCTTAAGCCAAGTATCCTGAATCAAATGTGTTTGTGTTTTGTGAGCTGTGTGTGTGTCGTAGTGTACGACTAGTGGCTTGTGATGTGTGGTTGTGAATGTTATTTGTAAGGTTGTTTGAATGTATATCTTGATTATTTTGAAGTGTCAGTGATGTAGGGTTTAAAAATCTGCGGACTATAGAGCAGGTGTCTAGGACTATGGATTTTTGCAGTGGTATATAGGTGTTTTTATTTAGTTCGAGTAGTTTAAGTGCGGTATGAAGAGTTTTTGGTATAACTCCGGTTGACGAAATGATGATAGGGATAATTTTGACGGTTTCTTGATGCCACATCTGCTTAATTTCGTCTGCTAGTGGGATATACTTTTGAATTTTTTCGGTGTGTTTCTGTTTCAGGTTATGGGTGTTAGGAACTGCAATGTCTATTAGGTAGGTTGTTTTGGATGCCTTACATGTGAGTGTGATGTCCGGTCTATTGCTGAGGATTGCGCGGTCGGTAACGATGTCCCTATTCCAATACAGTTTTGCTGTGTTATATTCTAGTACACTTTTAGGTGTATATTTGTAATATGGAGTGTGTGTGTCGAGAAGTTTGTATTTGTGTGCAAGGAGCTGGTGAATGTGTTTGGCAACATTGTCGTGACGGTGGGTATATTCTTTAGTGGCTAAAGCACTACATCCGCCTGTAATGTGATCGATTGTTTCGGTTGTTTGGTGGCATAGTCTACATTTGTCGGTATGTATAGATTCTTTCAAAATATATTTCGAATAATTTCGGGTTTTAATTGTTTGATCCTGTATTGCAACTAGGAAGCCTTCAGTCTCACCGAATATGTTGCCTTTTGTGAGCCATGTACATGATGCGTTTTTGTCAACATGGTCTTGTTCTAGCTGGTGTGGGTATTTTCCATGTAATGCTTTTCCCTTCCAGGTCTCTATTTTTGTAGTATCTTTAATAATTTTGAGTTTAGGGTCAAATTGGCTGTTGTTTAGCTGTAAGGGAGTTCCAGATTGTTGTATATTTACTATTGCTTTATGGAGAGGGCTATCGTTTGCTTTGGTCAGGAAGTAGGCACGTAGGTTGTCAATTTGTGTGTAGTGTAAGTTTTTTTATTAATATTATTATTATTTATTAAATAGGCAGGCAGTTGAAACAACTGATAACGCCTGTATCCTGTTCACTGTTCAAGTTCATCACTATATATGTATAGCACTATAGTTCACTTTAGTTATTTATGTTTAGTTTTTTGATTTGCCACGACACTGTTTTTTATGTTCGTCTAGTCTGTTTTTGAATGCATTTATGCTGGTTGCTGAAATTACGCTTTCAGGCAGGGCATTCCACGATTTTACCACTCGGTTACTCAGAAAGTATTTGTGTGGGTTGTTGTGAGATCTTTGCGCCTTTAATTTGAGATGATGGCCTCGCATAATAACATCAACAATTCAGCGATGAGTTCCCAGGGAGCCGCCGTTTAGTAATATAATAGACTAGGCGGTCGGGATTTCAATTAATCGAAAGTAAAACATAATTTAGCACGCCACGCAGTTTCAGGGCCGGTGTTATTAATTGGTGTCGTGTATAGGCCTGGCAGGCATCAGGGTGCGAGGGGACACTGAGCCAGGGGGTGAGGGGGACGGACAAGTCTAGACTGCTTCCCCGCTTCCCCCTAGCCGCCACCGGAACGCACCCCTTTAACCAATAATAACACATAATAATGTGGGCAATTTAACTCAATTATTTGCGTGTTTTATTCAAAAGAGATTGGCCGGACGATCGATCAAACGACGAGAGTATTGCGTTTTGCTTTTATGTCTGGCTGCGGATTCGTGTATTGTATCCTCGTGTACTCGTATGTAGCGCTCATTTGTCACAATTTTGCCAACACAATTTTCAATCGTAGGATTTATATAAATGTAAAAATAGAAAGGAAGTCATTTTAATAAGACTGCAGAATCTACCTGCATTTTTAAAAGGTAGAAGGTATACAATATAATCGCTGTCCACGTTTGCTTTGTCTGGAAAGTTAAGTCCTCCTTAACAACGCAGTGGAATTTGATGCAAGTGCGACTGTGGTTTAGAAAATTTGCGCTGTAAAATTTATTTAAATGTATATTATTATGATAAGGCCGTTTTGGGAAATGAAAAAAAGGAAAGTCTGTCAACTAAGCGAGAATTATAATATATTCCCATACATTTGTAGTTTTTTTTTCGATTTGCAACATAGTCCCCATAGAAAAAAAAACCTGTATCATGGTCTGATTATACCGGCAAAACTTTCGGTACACTGTCCCTTACACGCCATATTATAGCTACCTAAGATTAAGCTAGTTCGTTATACGTGCCTGCCTATAGGTATGGAGTTAGTGCGTCTAGACGCGTGGGCGGTAGTATGCGTCTCGCGACCCTTAGCTCCTTAGCTCTAAGGAAACTGGGTCACAGACGACGGCTAACATATACCCACCTAGGTACTGAATTGCTAGGTACATTAAGAATTTATACTTGTTGGATTGGATTTCTTCGACTGTTGTTTGAGTCGTAACAGTTAGGAACCTAATCTAATATGTAGACATCTGAGCGAGACAGGCTTAAAAATTCTGACTCCATCATCTCGTTTGACGATTCAATGTCCTATTCAATGTTGACTTAAAACTAACAGTTATAGAAGAAAAATATTATAGAAAAGAATCGCAACTAGGCCTACAGATGTGACATATCTATCATAGCTTGTGGTATCAAATAGGTACACAGACGTGTCTAGACCAAAAAGCTTGTCTAAACCAATAGAGATAGGCAAAGGCGTACTCGCATGGTTGCACGCACAGCCTATCGGGCTGTTTGAGTATCAACTCAGTAGCTACGTTTTAAGGTCAGACTACTTTGCAGTAAAAAGAAAATAACCGTATAATCTGACCGTTTTCTTCGTCTGAGATTGCAAAATTCTTTCTACAAATCAGGTCAGACGGTTCTGTTCTTAACATGCCTTGCTTGACACAAAGATAATAAAATCGAAATTGGTTTCATTTTATTTGGCGAATTTCTTTGTCTATTGTCTAGTCTGAAACTAGAATCGGAGGTCAAAAAGTTTATTCATTGAATTAAACAAAGGGCGAACTTGCGATCGGACGCTCAAGTTTAAGCAGTGATGTTGTACTTAAATTAATATACTTACCTATATTTAGGTATTTGATTAGTTGGTAGTACCCAAACTACTATTACTCAATGTTACAAAAGGGGTAGACCAAAACTCATTGACTCAATGAAACTTCACTGGCTATGTTATTACGTAGTAAACCGATTTACGGAAATTGAAAAGGAAGAAAGTTGGCTATTTTCATATTAAAATGTTATAATAAGAGAAACCCATTACACAAAATATTGCTAAAAACGTTTGCTGAATTACATGAAAGAGTGAAACAGCCTACGAAACTCTAAACATATAATTAGTTATAATATAATTTATTTGTTATATTAGGTATGTATTAGTTGGTATTAGTCTTCTTGTACCCGGGCTATTATGAAAAACTATGTGCTTAGAAGTTACAACCTGTAGACATATAGGGTGTCACCGCGAAAAAAAAAGACCCGCGTTAAATGCGTGTCGACAATTTTTTCTCTCTGGTCTGGAGATATTTTCAAAACGCGTCGTACCTTTATTTTTTTATGCAATGCCCATAGACAGACAAATTTTACTATTCATCTACCTAAGAGCGGTCCTCACTTCTAAACTTAACTTTATCCCTAAGGAACATAGGTTTGGTTAATATTTAACCAGCCTATCTCAGGAGATATTAATTTTCTGTTTCTTATAATTTGTTAACATTTGCGTGAAACCATTTATATTCCCCATATATACATCTAGGTATATGAATATAAATCGTGTCTGTGGAAAAGAAGGCTGTAAGCTTAGTATCTGTCTTTATTATATCCAGACGTCTGAAAGTCATCTAATGTGGCTAAATGTTTGAAGTCTGCACCAAAGTAAGCAGTACCTAAGTTGTGTTGTGGTTGTATCTGAACAAACTAAACCTACTTACAAGATATAACAACAAAGTTTTCGTATCAACTGTCTATAACTATGAGATTAACTTTGGAAACAAATAAACTGTACCTACGCAAAAAAATGATGACAAAATTGGTTTTGTTTTCATACAAAAATACATAATATATCACGCCTTTATCACTTGCGGGGTAGCGTTAACGGCGGTAAGAATACGGTCGCTATCGCCACATCTGACATTTTTGAGAATTGATTTCCAAGGTTGTTTAAGAAAATATGTGTATCACTATAGTGACAAGTTGTCAGCCTGTCGTCTAAAATTTGTAATACACCAATACTCTCGAGTCCCGTAGTCGCCTCTTACAACACTCGCGAAAAAGGTGTGGGGTGATGCTACTCTAAGCCGGCATCACACGGCACAGGTTTAGTTTTCGGTTATACTAAACTTGATGTCGATCCATTAGATGCCTGCTAATCTAAAGGAACTTTCTGATCAACATGTGTACAATAATAAAAAAAAAAAATTGGTGAGCCTTTGTTATCAGTAAGCAAGTGCGGAGGGCGGGCGGTGCCACGTGACCGCTTTGCCCTGCTACGTCTGCCCTTCCGCCGTCCGCCGCCCGCCCCAGCGCGGCGTCTAGACTTCACTTTACTGCCTTTTAAATGTCTACTCTCGCCTACGTTTTTCATCTGGTTGGTTACCTACAATTTACATCGTCCTTTATGCGCCGGTATCTCTAACTGGTATTAGCTATTTATCTTTGAAAATTATTTTATTTAGAGATAAATGGGAATGTAATTTAAAAAATCTTTGCCGTAGTAGGATTTAGATACCTACTCAAACGCCAAAATAAAGGAAAATGATCCAAAGTATTATACTTACTACGATTTTTTTTAAATATTGGCTCTGCCTACATACCTGCTACATCTGATTGCTTCTTAGTGTTCTTAAGGGAAGTGACAATGGAACGTGTAGTTAAAAACATGAGAAATGTAAATATACAATATGTTTTTTTTTTGACAAAACGTAAACTTATGCGTGGCGATTCTATGTTATATCTTGGTTCATTAGGTAATTACGATTCTATAGAACTACTGTAGGTATTTTTACGGTTTCAGAAATGATTATAGCAAAAGTTGTTTGCGTACTAAGTAAAATATAACCATGTACTTAACTAAAATATTAAAATGTAGTTATATATTTCAAGTTCTGTTCTTTGAGGAAACTTAGTATGTACTGATAATAAGTCAGTAAGTACAGTAGGTACAATCACCAATCCATCGTATCGTACTTTCTTACTTTAGTAGGCGTTACTTGTGAAGTTTCACCCCTACAAATTTACCAAGTAGATTTAAAACATTAACTATTATCTAATATACAAGCCACGAATCATTGACGTCAATATGATGTTACTTATTCTCGTAATTGCACTTTATACAGCGCATGTGACTATAGGAACACACTCACTTGGCACCAATTAGGTATTCATCCATAAAATGTTTAAAATGAAATAAAAACCTTGTAAGTATAAGTGAAGAGCGAGACGAGTATTAACTCTAGTCTAGACTGAAGACGCACTGGAGTCTATCTGTCCGATAGTTTCAATATAGTCTGTTAGTTTATCTGTTTCTTTTATTCTATCAGCTACTCAATAAAAAATTAAATTTTATTTTGTTAAGGCTTTTTTATCAAGCGTATCAATGACTTCTTCCATTGATTTCAGTTCATACTTGAAGGCGGATGATCAAATATCTTTTTCAACTATTTGCACAGACGACGTCCTCTTGACTTGAGTGCAATCTTGAGTGTTGATCAATCCGTCTTGATCGTGGTATTGTCTGCTTGTTTAGTTTTTTATGCTCAAATATATATATATATCACGCCTTTAAACCCTTGTGGGGTAGGCAGAGCGTTAACGGCCGTAAGAATACGGTCGCTATCGCCACGTCTGTCATTTTTGAGGATTGTTTTCCAAGGTTGTTTCAGGAAACATGTGTATCACTATAGTGACAGGTTGTCAGCCTGTCGCCTAAAAATTGTAATACACCAATACTCTCGAGTCCCTTAGTCGCCTATTACGACACCCATGGCAGGTATATTTTACCATTTCATGAAAACACTTATTTAAAGCATTTTCTCCGATCCTGTGCGACACGTGTCTAAACTTTTCCTTATCTGACACAATAAAATGCGCTTACCAAAACAGATAAGACACTACTCACATGTAAGTTTGCAAAACATTAAATTATTTGTTTTTTTATTGAGCAGTAAACGAAGAATTCCCTAAATTCCGCTGTATTTTATTATTAGCAATTGAAGATACTCACAATAATAGTTATATATACTCGTACCTGCGTAATTGTTTGTTCTTTGTTATAAGAATTGAGTTCGTTTAACTTAAAAAATATGAAGAAATTAGTAGTGTTAGCAGGGGTTTTGATTGTCGCCGCTGCGCAGTGTGCAATATGTTCTGATGAAGATGATTTTTTTGACCAGGTATGGTTTTACAATAATATTTCTATGCAATGGTCTTGCTTTGTAAGTTTACAGCGATAGATAAGGTTGCCAACCATACTTAAAAAAAAATATATTATCCTTTTTTTACTACAATATACCACATTATACTGTTTTCTGATTAATAGAAAAAAGTACACAAAAACTGTTTTCACAGCACTGGTCAAAAATTGTTTTTTTTTAGAAAAATCTTCAGAATAATTTAGAAAAACTTTTAACTAAAATTGTCTCATATTCGCTATCTGTAAAATTGTCACATATTTTAAACTCCACAGGAGTTAAAGGCTCATTTTTTTTTTTTAATATGAAAATTGAGTAAAGAATACACATTGTTAAGGTGTTGAATGGGCAGTGTATGGCGGTTTTTAATATGGTGCATTTTTTTTTTCAACATAAACCTCCACGTATAACGTATACGACAAAGATGATTCCGATAAGTGATGAAATAGATCAATGGGATACAAGTCATGAATTAGATCAATGGGATGTACATGGAAACTCTGGCGACAGAGGTTCGATGGAAGATATTATAACACACGGTAACTTGTTATATTATTTTTATTTTTCCGTACAACAATTGTATAAAAAATATAAAGTACATAGTCATATTATGGGTACCTATGTACTATTAATTTTCCATGGCATATATATGGATTATTGTAAAATGATACGATGTAGGTAGATATAATTTATTAGGGTAAAATTTCTCTTACTTACTGTTTTAGCAACTGAAGAAACGCCAGAGCCTTCAATCACTATTTCCACGACAAATGCGTCACGTAAGTTTTTGCCTTGTTGTAAGGCTTTTTGCCAAATAATATGATGCATTGAGGTTCGTAACACTTTATGCTTATCGTATTTCTGTTTTAGCTACTGAAGAAACACCAGAGCCTCCAACCACCATTTCCACGACAAATGCGTCACGTAAGTTTGTACCTTGTCGTAAGGTATTTTGTCAAATAATATGATGCATTTAGGTTGGTAAAATTTTGAAGGGTATTTATATTTACTGTTTTAGCTACTGAACCAACACCAAAGTCTTCATCCACCACCCCCACTACAAATGCCTCACGTAAGCTTGTACCATACAAATGAAATGGTGCATAGACATTGGGCGTAGTATAGGTAACGTAATTGGAATGTCTTTTATCTGTTGTAGCTACTGAACCAACATCAGAGCCTTCATCCACCACCTCCACTACAACGGCGGCACGTAAGTTTTTACTTTCCCTAGTTACGTACTTGTTATTATTTTACCTATGTTACATAATTATAATTATGTAGTTTTGAATGTTCCAGTATTATTTATTGCACTACAGTTATTTTTTATTCTCCTTCAGCTACAACACCACCGGCTCCACCATGTCCGGACTCTATTTTTACAGCTAACGATCTGAGGGATTTGATTAGACATACCACTAACTCAACTCAAACACTAGAATCTATAAAAAACTCTTTCTATGAAGACGCTGTAAATATGCGTGATACTCACGTGAAAGCTCTAACGATGTTCTCGGTATGGTTCATTGATCAACCAAATCACCTAAAACAGATCCTTGAAAATTTATCGCAAAATCGTAAAAAGATTGAACTGAATTTAAGTAAAATTGCCAAACATCTAAAAATTGCTATCACTTTAGATCAATATCAGACTGTACAGACCACCATAGCGGAATTAGAGGAGTACAGCAATCGGACTATAACAATGTGTAAATTATCCTGTCCGCCTCATACGCTTTTATCAAGAAGTCCCTTATTCATAGCTGATCTTGCCACAAAAGTACCTGACAACGATCACTACTGTGGGAAACTTGCGGAAGTCTATGAGAAAATCAAAGCTAAACTGATGACATTCACCAAAAGCACACAGGATTCATTTAAGGCTCGCATCAAGCAAGATAATGAGACTTACATAAAAGACATAGAAGAACTGGAAAATCATCTCAAAGACACCGCACTCCAAAAATTCGGTCGCACTATGTACGATGTTTTGAACCTTATTGATAATTACCATACGCTTGAAAAAAGGTCTAATGTTGATGAAGTACGGGATAAAGTTATTCGTAATAAAGAAAATATTGCGAGTATAGAACTCAAATTGTTGAAACTAAGAGACTATAGTAAGAGAGTGATGGAGAAATGCAGAAAATGTAATATGGATTACGCACTAGGATCATGTGAGTTTATGCTCTGTTTAAATCACGTTTCACACTTGTTTGATATATAATACTAGTTTAGGTACCAAATTTTTATTTCTATTAAACATCATTGAACTTTTCAGATTCTCTACAATATCAAAATGGGGACAAAGACTTGCTAGAGCAAATGTTAGAGGAAAATGAGGAAGAGCTTATGAACATGATCATGGATGAATACCACAGAATTTTCGAAGGTTTAGATGACGATTTGAAATTTGATAGCCCGGAAAAAATCAACAAATACATAAAGAACTTAGAAAAGTTACATGACGAAGTTGTCGCGTTAACTAAAACTGAAACAGAAACATTTTCAAAAATGTCAGACACCTTCCTTAACCTAGGTCTTAAAGACCAAGAGTTAATTGCAGATGGAGCAGAAGAGCTATCAAAAACTTTAGAAGCTATCGAAGAAAATTTAAAGAATATTGAAGCAAATATACATTAAATGTAATATTGGTTGATAATATTTGAATCATCCATCAGTTTAGGATTAAATTTTAGTACATAATGTAATTTGTGAAGTAGGTCTTTAATAAATCATTTATTTTTCGATACCAATTATAAGTGTTAAATAATTAAACAACATACGGTAGTAGGTTCAAATTGATGTCAACGCCTTGTAACAGACGGTTATCGAATTCAACAAACAATACTGCGCCTGCGCATAATAACTACGTATTCATATTTACGTACATGCTGAATCAATAATCGTGTGGCTGTTCGGTCGCTCACCCTGGGGTTTTCGCTTACCGATTTCAGCATCAAAAATCGGGAGTCAACGACACACAACATGAGGATGATTTCGAGCAGTATGCCCTGCGCAGCTTAGCATGGTATTTATTTACTAAATAACTTAACACAAACGGAGTTGGCTTTAAGATACATCTATCATCGGAACACGACATAGCGCAACCCCACTCGCGTAGTGTCTCTAAGTCAAATTATATAAATAATATCTACAGTTCATTTTCATAACTTTATCCAGAGATTATGGAAACGTTTATTAACTTTAACTTCCTACTTATATAGCTAGACAATATTTTACTTAATAGGTACACAATTTCGTAGTTTTCACCTGACGCTACAGACGTAGAGACAGCAAAGGTCCGACAGGTGTGCTATACCTAGTGGTGTAGGTAGCCGTTTGACCTTCAGTTCACCAGCTCACCATGCGTCTGGAGGTCTAGAGGTCACGCCGACCCATCGCCATTCATCACACTTGCGACCATTTGTCACTGTCGGAGAAGATAAATAAATTCATATTTTACCGTCTTGTCCCTAACTATATTGCTTGTACACGGCGGGCGTGGGTTCGTTTTTAAATACAAAGTATCGTGTTTTGTTGTTGGGTGCCCTTTTTAACCAAAAGGTAGCAATTCTTATACCCATCTGTTAATATTATAGGTACCTATAGATTTGCTAAGATAGCAGACATAACAATTGAATGAAATTTGCCGAGACTATGCTAGTACGGGTAGTATATACCTTCATATACAGCAGACACCTGAATCAGAATCGGGATTGTTTACACGTTTCACGCAGGTAATTCGACGGTAAAAACCTGTATCTTTCATAAATTGAAACCGCTGACCTGTGAAAACCGCTGTTGCTACAGAATTACTAATATGAACACAATTGAGTAAGCATCGTTCTATAATTGAATCAAATTGTGAGCGGATCGATAGATTAGTCAGTCATGCGATGCAGGGCTGACCTTGCAGTGTCTAATGTCTGAAGGGCGCAAGGTCTCTGTTGCGTCCTGCAATCTCGGTCTATATACAGCTTTGTCTATACTGGATAGACTTGACATATAGGAGACTTTAGCCTCGTTTTATAATCGAATCAAATTGTGAGCAGATCGATAGATTAGTCATGCGATGCAGGGCTGACCTTGCAGTGTCTAATGTCTGAAGGGCGCAAGGTCTCTGTTGCGTCCTGCAATCTCGGTCTATATACAGCTTTGTCTATACTGGATAGACTTGACATATAGGAGACGTTAGCCTCGTTTTATAATCGAATCAAATTGTGAGCAGATCGATAGATTAGTCATGCAATGCAGGGCTGACCTTGCAGTGTCTAATGTCTGAAGGGCGCAAGGTCTCTGTTGCGTCCTGCAATCTCGGTCTATATACAGCTTTGTCTATACTGGATAGACTTGACATATAGGAGACGTTAGCCTCGTTTTATAATTGAATCAAATTGTGGGCAGATCGATAGATTAGTCATGCGATGCAGGCCTGACCTTGCAGTGTCTAATGTCTGAAGGGCGCAAGGTCTCTGTTGCACCCTGCAATCCCTGCAAGTCTATATCTAGCTTAGTGGATAGACTTGTATGTGTAGGAGACGTAAGCATCGTTTAATATTTGAATAAAGTTTTCAGCGGATCGATAGATTAGTCATGCGATGCAGGCGAATTGACCTTGCAGCATTTAGTATCTGAAGGGCGTTGGGTCATCTGTTGGCCTCTGTCGTTCTAATACACGTCGTGCAGGTAAATACCAAATATTTTTTATTTATTTATCACAACTGACTGAAACTGGAGACTAACGCTTAATGTAAACACGGAGATATAGGTAAGTAGACAAGAAAACACTTTATATTTTTGTTATCTATAAATGAATAGCAAAGTAGATGTACTTTTTATAGTTTGAAAAGTCTGTTATTCTAATGTGGTGATGTGGCTCAAGTTCGCTCCCTTTTAGTTTACATTGAATTTCCTGATAATATTTAATGTTTACTGTCTTTGAGACAATACGAGTTATTCATGTCATAATATTGAATAATCACATACCATAACAGTTTACCCTGAACTGAAGCGGAACGTGTAACGCATGGATGTTTTGACTGCCAGACAGAGTGTCGCCGGTACCTTCCGGTGTTCGCAGTCGTTCGGGCAAGACGGACTGTTGAAAAACATCATTGTCTTTCAAAACAACAGAATCATTGTGGATATTATTGGCATGAATTAGAAACACGTGTAAGTATGTCGGTACTTAGTAGCAAGCACTCGTTTAAGGGTTTGTATTTTTGTAGTATTGAAAGAATACGTATTTTTTGCCTACAATCAAGAGTTCTGCTTGCGGTTTGTGACAGCTACCATACAAATGAATGACAATCTTTGAGATGCGACGTGTTTTGCCATGTTAAACAATTTTTATAAAGGACCTAGGTAAGTACTCGATAGTAAATCGGTAAAAATTTGTCGTAACAACAAAAAACGTACACGCAAATTGTCAAATTAGTAAGTATATGGCACTGATCTCTGGGTCTTTCACCTGTTGCATCCCCATCAAACAGGCATTAAACCCGCCACTCCACTTAATTAGTTCTTAGAGACCGCAGTCGAGACCTACAGGTACCGGATGTTCCACAATAATCC
The DNA here is from genome assembly GCA_029255805.1 of Keiferia lycopersicella. NCBI lineage: Eukaryota > Metazoa > Arthropoda > Insecta > Lepidoptera > Gelechiidae > Keiferia > Keiferia lycopersicella. The sequence goes on from JARACZ010000010.1 coordinate 8,057,383, forward strand.
TTTGAATAATCAAACAAGTATGCAGAACGATATGAAAGAACAATTATCAGTTTGCGGCAATTTGTAAGTTATGTTTGGTGGTAATCCGCGATTTTGAATTTGCTGTGCTGTACTGTACCGTGAAATAGAAGTACTTGTCCACATACACTTAACACACTTACGAAAATTATATCCTTACCTTAATAATAATATTGTTTACGACGGTCGTAAATAGCAGCGAGTGCAGATTGCAGGGCGCGACAGTCTGACCCCGCGCCCTCCAGACGGCGAGCCGCGGCTGACGTCGCTGCAAGGTCAGCTCGGCTGCACATTCGTTACGCTAATGTCATCACACCACACTCACTCCATTAACCAAGTCTTATTATCGTCTGCTGATCAATCTGTAATCTGTACCTATTGATTGGTCAGAAATTCTTCTTCGAAAAAATCAGTTGCTTATTCAAAAATCAGCTGCTTCTAGTCTGCGGATAACGTCTTCTAGTCAATTCTTTTCTGTAAAAAAAATATCGACGCATTTGCGATTTGTATGAATTTGTGTGGTAGGACAAATCTTTCAAGGTTGTCTGGGAAACATTGCTTTTACCGGTAAGGCCGCCTTTGCGCATATTAGCTTTAAATGTTTTTATTTTCTGACGATGTTACTTTTGTGCAATAAAGTGTACTTCATAGAGTTACAGTTCGATATTTACAAATATTAGCATTGTTGGAAGCCAACAACCCTTTAAACTCCGTCAGCTGTTGAAAACTTATTGCTTATTTCCAAAAATTTATTTTGTTAATTTTTGTACCTAGGTAATTCTTCGTAAACGAGTGAAACGGTCAAAAATCCCATAAATGATACGTCCCATTATTAATGGTATACGTCAGTTTTCAGTAGATTTTATTTGTTGCTTTTGTAACTGGAAACTTTATAGAACAATCAAATTAGTCAGCAAACTGTTATGTGTCTGACCTTGCAGGTGTCTAGGTTTTGAGGGTAGCAGGGTCGCACGTCAACTGCACCATTACACAAAACATTTGCTGAATCATTGCCGGCTTACACGACACTCTTATTGCTAGTTATTTAAACACAAAAATTTCTATCTCCCTTCTTGCACATAATCATGTGCAGAAATGTTGAAAGACGATTTGAATTCGCCAATAATTATATCAACAAATTGGCTTTCTTTATACAATGTAGAGCGACGCCCGCCAATTCATAGTTTGTAACGTCATGTATCTAACTAGGTATAGACATGTTGCTAGTAATCCGTTTATGCAGTTAACCTGTAGGACAAAAATATCAAAATGGTTCAGTCGTCAGGTAAATTAACCTGTTGCTTTCTTAGCGGTCTGAGCATTGGTCTCAAGATCCAAGGGTCTCTAGTTCAATTCCCTGGGAATAAATCACTGGTGTCGTCAAATACTGACGTAACTTTTTTAAGCAGCAATAAAAAAATCGGCGAGGAATGTCACAACATCAAATAAACATTGAAAATAATTAAGTATAGCTGTAGCATTTCTCACCATTTACTAATCGCTGCCAATCTGAAGCCTGCTGAAAACGCGTCAGCACGTGATGACACCGACGAAATAAAGTTAAACATTGTGAGTTTAACTACTATCAGCTGACTTATTTGTTTCCACAAGAAATAGTTTTTTGTCAACTCTCTGTGCTCCATGAAGAAAATTATATTCAGTTTCATTGACCAATCAAGCCTGCAAAGTTCCGACAGATTACGTAAGACATAGATAACATAAGATACCAGAGTCTAACGTTGTTGTGATGTCAAAGTGTAACGTAGACGACCTGGTAACGCCACAAGGTGTGAGTGAAGGGCAGGGGGTCACCTCGCACCACCTTACATCACCAGTGCAGCGCCCTGTGCCATGACTCACCCTGCTGAATATTGCTGAAAGCATTTTCAGGTTATCCTATATACTTTTACTGACTTTTACGTTACCTACCTAAGGTAGATGTTCCTTCCAAATTTTTCTCCATAGGGAATTTAAACCAATGACGAAAATGCTTATTTTTGAAAAAAAATACCTAGTTAAGTTTGCGGAAAATAAAGAAATTACACTGCTTGTAATAATTTATTTTTTAGAGTAGGTATTCAGTAAAGCCTTTGCGCCGCCCATTTTTCATTATAGATATGGATCAGTACAGTACAGGCTCTTACTGCTCTGTATGCTTGTGTGGATATAAAAATACTAGTTGTCAGACGCAAGGTGTGTCAAGCGAGTTGAGGTCGTTGGCGAAGTAGAAGCCCTGTCGTCTCCAGACAGTCTTCTGTCGGTTTATACATGGATGATTTTTTAAGGCCACTTTTTTCTATTCTGTAACCTATTTCAGGATGAAACGCATTTTATTGGACGAATTATCCTATATATTTCAAGCTTGGTTTAATTGAAACTTTACTGTAGGTGTACACATGTGTGTGTTTTTTGAAAATCCAAATCCGTCAACTAAAGTTTTCCTAGGTTCAAATTACCAAGCCTTTCGTTATTTATTTAAAGTCTAGTTCTTAATAGAAAACAGTATAACTGCTTCAACATTTTAAATTCTAGATGCAAACATCAATAACAAAAACATCTAGATGCAGCCATTTGCATTTCAATCCTGAACAGTTGGTAAACATATTCTATTAAGATCCGGGTAATTGTATCTAATCTTGTAGGTTGTAAACAAATTCGACCTTGTTCAAGTCCTCGTTAGCAGGCAGACCGCTTTTTAGTCGGCTAGACAGATTAACATCATCATCCGGTTTTTGGCAGTCATAAAACATACAGTCAAGAGCTTGAATGACTGTCAACATTTTGCATTCAAATTAGAGCTCATTTCAGTTACATATTTGTTTTGATAGAGACAAAAAATGCAGTAGTTAAAATGTATTTGTGTTGTACCTAGTGCTAACTTAGGTTCAAGAAAAGCTAACTCGGAGAAGGTGGCACCGAACTGACCCAACTGATAGAATAGATAGAAGGGACGCATACTTCTAAGGACGCAAATTGACGCAATTCCGGAGGTTAACTTGGTTAATAGGTAGGACCTTGCTTACAACATTGCGAAGGCGCTCTTTTCCTTTATCCGCATAATACATCTCTATATTTATTGAGCGAGGATTTGACTGCTGATAGAGATGAATGGAAGAAGAAAACATGTTACGCCGACCCTAAATGAATTGGGATAAGGGCAGGCAGATTATGATGATGATGGGATAAATAACGTAAAATTTCGTGCTTGAGTCACTCTCATATTAATAATTTCATTCTTACAATATGTAATGTATATTGTTAATATCACGTGTCTTGTAGCTTTTTTACCGAATGGCATTATCAACTTGACAAGTACAAGACGAACGTCAACGTTTATGCTAAGTATAATAAATATCAACGTAATTAAAATGCATAGAAAGACAGTTGACACAATGATGTGATGTTTATTACGGTGTTATAGGTACTTAAATTAACGCTCGTAATTCTGGTTAAAAGGTTTTTTTTTGTGTTTTCTAGGGTATGTTGTTGTAGATCAATGGGGTAGGTTCCAGCAGCGACCCTTGCTAAAACTCAGAACAAAACTATATTTCTAAAATAACGATTTCTGAAATCGTGCACTGAAGTCCAAAAGGACTAATTTAATCACTCGTATCACACTTTGTGTTGTGTGTGATGTGTGATGTGAATTTTTAGTACTTGTCCCGCTAGGCTAGATGGAGAGATCGGCTATAGAAACCAAGTAGGAAATCGTGCCTTGTGGCGTACCCTGGTTGGAGGAGTCTTACCTCCAGCAGTGAACTGCTTTAGGGTGATGCGATGATGCTTGCTTGCTTATGATATGAATAGCTACCAAAAGCGAATCTTATCGGCAAGAAAAGTAACTGGCTGTAAATAATTGCGGGGCATGCAGGTGAAAAAGAACATAGGACGAAATATGAAAAAAGATTTTCGACCTCCCAATCAAAACCGGCCGACCAAGTGAATTGTATGGCAAAACTATTTTTTTTCATCACCGGTTCATTCTGCAGTTATTGGGTTATCAATTAATAACGGGACACCCTGTATATATAAAGTACAAGTACCTACCCCTCCTTAGCTATAGCGGGTGCATTTGTAATTAGCCACACTTGTTACTTCCCGTGTCGTCTCTTTACGAACGCGAGCTCTAATGGACATTTGCATTTTACACGACGAGCGAAAATACGTTACAAATAGATGCATATCATCGACATACGACAGCCTTTGTTCACTTAAAAGCATAGGTACATACTTAAGTAGTATTTTTACTAACTTCTTCATTACCTACCTACTAAGTATTATATATTATGTAGTGAAATATTATTCGTCTTTAAAAATTAAATAGTACTTACACTTTCGACTGGGCAGTTTATTCAAACTGTACTACATCTTCATTATCCTTGCCTTATCCCGTTCTCTGTCGGGTTCGGCTACTTAACATAGCAGATTTGGTGTGGAACCAAGTTTTTACACAGAGCGTCTACCATATGACCTCTGCGACCCGATGGTTAACCTGGCGCGAATCTCAGTTTACTTACGTAAGTAACTATATACCTACTCTCGAAAATTAACCGTTCTTCTGAGTAGGTAGGTACCCCTACTAAATTTGAACGCAGATAATTCAGCCACCTATTAAGCTTGCAATTACTTTCTCTATTTTATTATTTCTAAGTATTTTGTGTGGCATACTCGTATTAATTGAAAGAAAATTTAGAAATGTCTAATTCAGATCTCATCAGTGAGATAAGAGGAGCCCGCTGAGGTGCGCCGAGTTAAATTACGGGACAAGGGAGATTTACCAAGGGCAGTGTTGCCAGGTCATTACACCATTAGAACCCAAAATTACATCTTATGATATAAACTAAACTTAAACTAAAAGTTTAGTTATGCTATAGCATTTTGATTTTATTAGTATTCTATTGAAAAAAGCAACAGAAATGTTAGCGGCGGTCTGTGCCTCAACTGTGACTGCCAACTTTTCAATTTCTTGATACTCGTCTCGAAGCAACGTACACTATACAGTCCTGTGAGTGCAAAAATCTCAATATGTTCTTAAATTAAATCTGTAAACATGTGCAAAATTACAGGAGAAAAAGTCTTCATTAAATAGGCAAAGCAAATCTATAGGTACTTGATTAGTTCTTCTTGTTTTTCTTCATTATTCAAGAGCTATTTCAGCTGAGCTCTTGTCAGTGTAGCAACCCTCATGTTTCTGTTCTTATGTAGTAAAATTGCATGTAAAACGTAACAGCTACATATTGTAACCTTCAGGTTACAGAGCATGTGCATCAACCCTTAAATCTGCCTTTTCCCTCGACACCCAACTAGTGGTCTGGCAGCCCACGCCAAGGGCGAATGCAGTGCAGCGTCCCGACGCCCTTGCCGCAGCCAGACGGTGCATACCCCCCCTCCCCCTGCAGCTCAATACCCCCCACCGCGACCCCCCGCCACCGTGACGCTGCATTTTAATCACGCATTTGACTTACATGTCCAGCACGACGGGAAAATCTGATATTGTATTCCTAAGGTTACTTTAAGGTCGGCGCCGTACCTATGCCTTTGTACCTGTGCAATAAAAGAATCTTTTATTTCTTCGAATTTAACCTTTGCTGGATGCAGACGGAATGCAGAGGGAAGAGTCATCAAGATTTGTGTTTGCAATCACTCTTGTATGGGTATTCATAAGTACCTGTTGTCAACGTATCTTAGGTACCTGCTGGTGGAAACTAGCGGTAATTGCCTTAGATACTGAAGTCCATTACCGATAAAATAGCTTAGACAAGATTTTATTATAGTAAGGACTTATACAGGGTGTAAAAATATTATCTGGAAATATTTTAAGGGGTGAACCAGTCCATAAAACTGAACAACTTTCCCCAAGGAACATAAGTCGAAATATGAAAAATAAATTTGGAACTCCCATAGAGTTGACTCGCCGGGCTGCTTCATTTTGTATGGGAGGTCCAAAATTTTTTGTCATATTTCGACCTATGTTCCTTAGGGATAGTTGTTCAGTTTCATGGGCTGATTCACCCATTAAGATATTTGCAGCAAAAAAAATTACACCCGGTATACTTTTGAGGTACGGAACACTAAAACGAGATTCTGTATAAAATAAACAAAAACCGGCTCGTAAATATGGAAAATGAAATAGGTACCTTCACGTTCTGTGCACTCCGGGAAGGCCACTTGTGGATTGGATACCTATTTGAACGAGGTTTTGCATTTTAAATCAACTTTAGACTGGGCTATTTGTGGTAATAATAAGTACAAGGACTTCAATTTGCAATCGTATTAAAACTTGCACGATATTTCTGTTATATTCAAACTACCTGACTGAATGGCGAATAAGACTACTGAGAAGCTACTATATCGCTACTTAAAGTCATTATAAAGCCTTGGGCCTAACCACTATCCTACTAAAATGCGAGCATACGGATATTTCTTGGCTACCTACTCCATTATTTTTTACTTTTAAGTAGTATTATTTTAATTTTTTTTTTAATAATGTACTTATGAACCTATTGTGCAACTCCAACCGTCTTTAGTTGTCCTAATACTTACACTATGCAGAACCTGCTGGAGGCTTACTCCAAAGCGATCAGACATACACATACACATATCACGCCTATATCCCTTGCGGGGTAGGCAAAGCGATCAGTCTGGCCGAATACTCCGAGACCAGTGTCCAGTAGAATTTATTGTTGCTCATCGACTCGATGAAGAAGAAAAACAGTTGGTCATGCGTACGTAGGCATATCGATAAATAGTGTTGTTTTCTCTAAAGATCTGTTGAATTACAATGGCACCTTACCTACAGATATGTATTTCCTATGCTGATTGATGATCATGTTCTCGTTCATGTCTAACCCGATACTACCCTACCAGTAGTACCAGTATGAGATGCATACATACATACATGTATCACACCTTTATCCCTTGCGGGGTAGGCAGAGCGTTAACGGCCGTAAGAATACGGTCGCTATCGCCACGTCTGACATTTTTGAGGATTGTTTTCCAAGGTTGTTTCGGGAAACATGTGTATCACTATAGTGACAGGTTGTCAACCTGTCGCCTGAAAATTGTAATACACCAATACTCTCGAGTCCCTTAGTCGCCTCTTACGACACCCGCGGAAAGGATGTAGGGTGATGCTATTCTAAGCCGGCATCACACGGCATGAGTATAAGATGCAACTTTAGGTAAGTAACCTTACTTAAAATCCTTAAAACAACTTAATAAACCTTTATCCACGGGATATTAGCCAGTTATTCATCTCGCAACAATGAGACACCAATGAGTCACTTTGAAAATTAAGACACCTTTTGTTGAAGACATTTTAATGCTGTCAATGCACTTTGGCCGCATGTATTGTTGTGCACCGTCCTCCGATCGTCCCATTCATTTTGAAGGTGTTAAAGGACATTTGGAGGTGGCTGCGGTGGGCCTGAGGTTAAAAAGGCTTGTGATTCTGAGAGGACATATCCTAAACAATTTTTTTTTTTTTTAATACCAAAAAATATGGGGACCGGGTCTGTATAGGCCCTATGTTCTCAAAGATACTATTAACAATAATATGTATTTTTCAGTTGTTCTCTCACTAACTTAAGTATGAAAAATTAAATAGATAAGAGATTTTATTCTTTCAATCATTCGGACATCTTGCATATTCGTAAACTTAAGCAAAATGTTTTATTTTTGGTATTGTTATAAGTGCGTCATGCATCTATAACTAACCAAACTTGACTCTAAAGAAACAAATAACTTCTGTCGATTTCCTGACATACTGTTGCTTATTTAAAAAGAGAAGATAAGCCTAAGTAAATACCCTGCTAGAATCGAGTCCAATGTCTGGTAAAGTCTGGTGAAGAATGCGCATAAATCTTGTAAAGTATTAAAATTCGAAGCGATGACAAATTATTTGGAAATATAGCACCTTTTGACGTCTTTTTGTTGAAATACCCAATAACTTTAATATTTCTTTTTTTTTTTATTTATTTATTGTGACTGTGTTTGGAAAAAGAGACCACTTGGAGAATTAGTTTCCGAGATACTTAAATTTTTGTGAAGTTTGTCGAAAGTTATTAAAATACATACGTAGGTTTTTGGTACTAATGAATTATTAATATACCTAAAATGTAATGTTCTTCATAATATACCTACACAATTACCAACTTTAACCCGTCGGGGGATGGATTTTGAAAATTTTTTAATTAAATTATATCGGCTATAATCGGCGTAAAAAAATTACTGCAAAGATTTTAAGGGGCGAAAAAGTTCATGAAACTGAACAATTTTTTCCAAAAACATTGTACTAAATATGACAAAATGTTGACTAAATATGACAAAATGTTTGTATGGGAGAACCAAATTTCATTAACATAAGTATTTAGTCAGTTTCTTTGTGGATGCATGCGTTGCTTGTACTATACGCAGGCCAAAAAGCTTCTAGCAACAAAGATTTAACCTGTACATTGATCGTACGATACGATACGATAATTCTATAACTTTAAACTTAATTTAATTAGTCATTCAGAAACAGCGTAGGTTCTTACCTATTTAAATTATGATATTTCACAGTAACATTGCCATGAGCGAGAGAGAGGATGGGTTCCACATTTCCCTCGTCGCAAGCAATCAGAAACTATATTATCTCTTTCTGTTTGTGTGTTTGTTGTATTGCAACTCGTTGTAAATTTCCCTCGGGTGTAAGTAGTGGCACCATCGGACAGTGGTCGCTACTCGCCGATACCTTCTATCTTGTATTAAAAAAAATATTATTGTGTTCGTTTTGCGCGATTACCTAAAAAAGCTGACCTAAAAATAAAAGGATGTGAACCAGCCAATAAATTTATAATTTGCATATGATTGCTACTTTATGTCTTTTTTAAAAAAGCTGGTTCGCTTCTTGAAATATTTGAAATATTGGTATCATTTCATTCTTTAAGGAAATTTTGCTTTTTGATGTAGTAAGGCGCTTGTCAGTTATTTTTGTTTAATTATCATTCAACACGATATTTCAATGGTTTAAAGCTATTCAACTATACTTACCTAATAAGTTTTTTTTTTCTGTGAAACGCGGTGGAACTTCCTGCAGCCCAGTCAGATAGTTGACCACTTCCGTTTCCGCCCACTCGACATTTATTTTAGTGACCATCCGTGCTACGCCATTCTGCCTCACATATTACTTGAGTCTTCTTATGATAACTTCCTTCGTACCTTATAGCTTATATAGTGCAAGAGATGACTTCGGTGGTTTTTTTTTTACTCAGCTTTATTCCACCAGGCACACCAGATCTGCGCCTAGGGATACGCTTATGTCCCCATTTGATGCATGCCTTTAACAAGCTGTATCACTTTTCGTGTTCCTTGCTCGTTCTCTGTTTAAAAAGTCGAACTATGTTTTTTAACGAGACATTAAAATTTATAGTTGCAACCTTTTCAAAGTGGCGTGCGGCGCTGACCGTATCTAGGTATATTTCTCAAAAATCTTAGGACCTTATTTTTTTAATAACTGTTCCCGTTAATGACCCATATTCTGTAGAAATAATGGAAATATACCTCTTTAGTTACCGCCTCAAGAAAACGTATCGAATTTAGTTTTAACCTTGTAGGTATACTAGGAAGTAGAAAAGACCAAGAATCATATGAGAAAATTCATATAATAAAAACAACTACTCAAGAAAGTACCTAGTTTACTGCCTATATGTATAGTTGACGTTTAGGTAAGGCAAGCTCCATGGGTGGTGTTTTAGTGCGCATCCGGTTGCTCTTGTTTTCACGCCACTGCCCAAACAGGGCTTCCAACTTACCGCCGCCGACGCCGCCCGGACGCGCTTCCTTTTAGAGAGTCTTTTTATGGTTGTACTCTGTACTATCATTGTAGCGGATAAAGATTGAAATAATGACAGAACTAGGATTAGCGGAATAGAATAAATGAGTTGTGGCACTTGCGCGGTATATCCTCATGATTAAGAAAAACATAAATCTAGTTGAGTCAAATTATGAAATTTGGCTCTGTCATAGTATAATTAGATATTTTCCTTTGGACATAGTTGTAATTGAACCTGCGCATGATTTTTTCCAAATATCCGACAAAAACACACATATACATTATTATACATTGTGGCCTGGCATATATTTTACTCTGTGATTTGTATTCAACGAGCGATGAAAAACCATATTTTAGGCAAATATTTGGAAAAATACGCGCAGGAGACTTGGCTTTCTCAACTTAATTGTTTGGTTTTCTCAACTTAATTATTTGTTTCTTTATTTTCATATAACTATACTGTATGTGCCTTTATTACACGCCTACTACTAATTACATTCACATTAATCCAATTCCTCCACCTGTTTAAATATTAATCAATCATCCCAGCTACACCAATCTAAAGTAATCTAGATTCCTATAGTTAAGCCTAAAATTATTAAGGCAAACTTGGAAACTAATTTAAACTCTCCCAGACACGGATAATCTTAGGATAACACGAAGTGTAGGATTAGGCACCTGTTTATACCTACTTTATGAACAGGTTTTTAAACAAATATCGCAAACTGAACAACTTCTATTACCTGTTATACAATTTTAAAGAATTTACAACAAAATGCACAAGATTATAATCATTCCATGTTATTGAGTCTGTGTCAACTTGTATTTAAATTCTCATTGAATAATATCCTACTAAATTACCTAATTATAAATGCGAAAGATTGTTTGTTTGTTTCTCTTTCACGCTAAAATTACTGAATCAATTTTCATGAAATTTGGTACACAGATAGAGGATAACTTGAATTAGCAAATAGGACAGTTGTTACCCCGAAAATGAACCTGTGGAGTGCTACGGTTATTAACACTGACTACTTAGCCCACTAGTAAACTACAGTATATACCAATCATAAAAAACATTCTGTAAAACAAGCGATTTTCGCCCATTTCCGTAACATGGTTACATAGGCACTAGCTTGGTATCGGCTAGCATAAAACGTGTCTAGGCAGTACTATATTAGGAGTTATCAGCTAATACACATGACTGATCACGACTCACTGTGTCGTAATAAAAAGTAATAAAACCCACTTTTTCCACGTCGTTTGATGTGCTGTTGGATTTGCATATAATAGGCACTTACGGGCTTGAAGAAAGCCGATGGTTTCTACTTCGTCGTCGTCGTCGTCGTCTCAGCCGATAGACGTCCACTGCAGGACATAGGCCTCCCCCAAGGATCTCCACGATGATCGGTCCAGCGCCACCCGCATCCAGCGGCTTCCCGCGACCTTCACCAGATCGTCGGTCCACCTTGTGGGAGGCCTACCTACGCTGCGTCTACCGGTCCGTGGCCGCCACTCGAGAACTTTCCGGCCCCAGCGGCCATCGGTCCTACGAGCAATATGCCCCGCCCACTGCCACTTAAGTTGCGCAATCCTTCGAGCTATGTCGGTGGCTTTGGTTCTTCTCCGGATTTCCTCATTTCTGATTCGATCGCGGAGAGAAACTCCGAGCATAGCCCTTTCCATTGCCCTTTGAGTGACCTTGAGCCTTCTTATGAGGCCCATTGTTAGCGGCCACGTCTCAACTCCGTAAGTCATCACTGGCAACACGCACTGATCCCAGACTTTTGTCTTGAGGCACTGCGGTAGTTGTTGGAAGTAGGTTTCTACTTGCATGAGCTAAATTCTAAACGTGGTCCTGTCATATATATAATTCGTATAGTATGTTAAGATGAGTGTAGCCGCACTAAAGACACGTAAATTACATTAAAGCATATTTTTCTTAAAAATTAAAACCTAAGAAATTTTTTGTTTCCGATATTTTGGTAGTCTAAAAGGTTACCTATCTATACGTATTTAACCAAATAAGTAGCTACCCTTTTATGTAGAATATCATGACTGAAAATGTGTGCATATATTTCGTTGCATTTTCCCTGGTACCATAAATTTTTACATTGGTACTGTTTTTCTTTAATTGGTGCTATTTTGACTGCAGGTAGATCACTTAAAGTTGTACGTGCATATTGTAAACAATAAAGTGTACATCTATCTATCACGCATTCCCTTTCTGTACCAAAAGTGCTCAAACAACTGTCATGCCGATACCCTATTACTCTCAGCCCACCCAAACAAGTACCGAAAGAAATAGCTTTTACTCCTAAAGGAACAAGTTCTAAGAACGTAACAATACTCTTTTCTAGCAACATTCAGTGAAAATATTTGTTTTTCTACACAAAGGGGTTTCTACAAGCGCGCTGTAATGTAACGACGCAAATAAACCCACATTTCGTAGCTCTGGGATGAAAGTAGTTTCTTTATCCTCACACATACGAATACTTAAGAAGATACATAGTTAGTTTATCTACCTGATTATATACGCTTCTTATTTTTAATTGACGAATTAAATGACCTGAACTGAGTGATATTCTTGAATTTCCCACGTATTGAGTAGCAATAACGACCCTTTTTGCGGTCATTGACGCTGTGCCTAGTTCGCAAGGGATGAAGGAGTGATGTGTGTATGTCAAAAGTAAAATCATTTTCTTACCACAAGAAACATTATTAATGGAAGAAAGGTTCAAGTTCAAGGGCCTGAATTTCGTCTGTATATCAACACCCATCGGAAAAAAATTGTATCAACAAAAAAAATTAAAGTATTAGCAGGCGAGAATGTAATTTCAATTCTCCACAATAAAAAAAGAGTAAATAAAAGTATCTTACGTTACGTAAAATATTCTAATAAAAGCAATTTAGGTAGTATCAGATACCACCGGTTGCCAGCTGTGGAATTCAATATTAGGTAGGTAAGTATATAAGAAATAGCATCTTTATATACTTATTTTTTCTTTTCGTGTTACAATATCTATAAAACAAATTAATACACTGAAATAAGTACTTAGATATTGCAATTATAATTTTTGGGTATCTACGGCATTTGTCTATTAAAATTGTCTGAAAAGAAGTCTAAAAAGTATAGGTAGTTCGTTCAAACGTTGCAACAGATTTTTATGAGACTTTCAGTGACAGACAGAAATAATAATATGTTATTAAACACAGGTAATTTACATTCACCGTACAAAAAGATCGTATTTGTGCTAAAAACAGTTAACTGCGGTTGAGACCTTTGGGCGGAGGGGATGCTAAAATTACATAACGTTTTCTCAAAAGTTCAACATCTTCGTGTAACGGGTGTAATGTAATTCACAAAGACACATAGCTTACAATTCCAGCAGTAGATTTCGCAAGAGCTGTCGTCACCGGTGCAACGGCCAGCCCGCGACCCGGCGGGCCATACCCCCTTATTGGGGGGTGGGGTGCATTGTGCATCGCGGTGCAACGAATGCATTGCCCTGCGCCACCCCACGCCCACGCCACCTCTTTCTGATGTCGGCTAAATAAAGGAGCATTTCGAAATTAGCTTTATGGAGCCAAATGGATTTGAATTTAACATTCTTATTTGGCTACGAAACGTTGGCGAGAAATTCCCGTGCAATTTCGTTGTTTATTCCCAGTTTCAAGGAACGTGTGAATAGCAGGTTTAAATTGAAAGATTTTTCAGTGTTTCTGTCGACAGCAAAGCGAACTTTGTTCGAGCGTACATCAATGCAAAATGTACGTCGAATAATCCGTGCATTGACGTCGCGGGTGCAGTAATCTGGTTGCAGTCGGTCGGACAGGCGCTCATTTGCAATATGCATCAGCATCTGCATTCTGCAGTGGAATAAGCTTGTACAAGCGTTGACCCCGACACCCGGCGACCGCTCACCTTTGCCGGATCTCATACGCAACGCAAGATTTTACGGTGTTTTGCCGCATCCGGATTTAACGATAGGAGTTTACGAAATTTCCTACAATACAAACACTGGACACCCACCATGACAGATTGCTGCATCAAATTACGATTGTGACAGGTTGTCATTTGTATTGTAGGTGTACTCTCTTTTTGTGTGGGACACCGAGTCGTCAAACGACCCGATGAACCCTAGTGTGAGAATTTTTCAACCGCCTTCTACAAGTAGCAGGCTTCTGACATGGTTGTGTAACGACCACCGTCTAAGTAATCATAGACAGCAACCGGGACCTACGGCTTAACGTGCCATCCGAAACGTGGAACCATCTTACTTACGGAGAATCGGATGGTTCAGCCCGCAATGTCCTAACCAGACTGGGAAAAAATTCACAAAGTGATAAATATAGATTTTGTGAATGACCCACCGAGAATCGAACCCGGAACCTTCTGCATTAAAGGTAGTCGCACTACCACTGCGCCACATCGGTTGTCCTGAGGTGTACTGAGGTACTAGCTGTCATCCACCGCATATTCACCGGCGCATGTACGAACAGCCTCGCCTTGCAAGCAATGCTGAGGATTACTAAACGAAATAAAAGGGTTTTTGGTTAGGTACTCGTTACATACCTACGTACGTACAGTACACATTAATTCAGGTACTTGCTTTTTAGTTTCTCTCTGTTGGAGATGATCGCACCTACCTTTGTTTGAAAGCGTAAAGTGTATAAATGAAACTTGGTATTTTGTTTTCTTACACCTCAATAGATGAAGTTGTTAGTTGAAAAACTCCTCATTACTGTTAAAGATTTAACTCATCTAGATCGATTTATCGCCCCAGAATACCTAAAAAAAGTCCTGAAAACAGTTTCCGAGATTACGATACAATTATTCTATATAATTATTGCTGGTTAACAGATGACATTCTATTACTGTAGAACAGAATAAAACTCTGAAATATTGTTAATTTTCTTGTTATTATTGTTGTGACGTGTCTTGTAAATTTCAACGAGAAAAATACGTTGACTTAGTCTACTTATGATAGTGCTTGCATACCGTACGCTGTACGTTGGATTATAGCACCATGTTTTCTTTAAAATATGCATACAGGAGGAAGAAAAAACATGAAACTGAACAACTTTCCCAAAGAAACATAAGTTGAAATATAGAAAAAAATGTTGGACCTCCCAAACAACCAACTAACCAAGTCAATTTGTATTTCCAGGAGGTCCAAAACATTTTCTTATGTTTCGACCTATGATCCTTGAGGAAAGTTATTCAGTTTGATGGGCTTATTCACCCCTTGAAATATTTGCAGCTAGTAGTTTTACATTACAAAGTCTCAACCACAGCCAGGTCTCAATTAATCTAATAAAATCTGATTCCATTTTTACGTAGTCCAGAGGTCAGACACGGGTTTCCGACGCAATGAAGACTATCGCTAAGTGAGTGCACTTAGCGCTGGCGCGTGGTGAGAATCCAGGACCATCAGGACCACTACTTTACTAATTTAAAATGCAGTTGGCAACCTCCGAACTCCCTGTGGAACTTACCTTTGATAGTCTATTTTTAGGTCCAACTAAGTAAGTTTCTACTCTTGATTTATATTAATTTATGTGGCTTTGTACAGTTAAGTTCAGGCTGGTTTAGACACTTCGGCTCGGACCGTTCTTATGCCGCGCGTACAAAACTAATATTGGCGGATTGAGTGTCTAACTACAGATGAGCTTGACTGTACTTGGCTACATAAATCCGGTACATCATCCATCAAGCAGGCTTCGGCTCTCTCTCTTTTCATTTGGTAAACCGAGTCGTCTAACGACCCGATAAACTCTAGTGTCAGAAATTTTCAACCGCCTTCTACAAGTAGCAGGTTTTTCTGATAGTCGGCAAGTATCAGAAAAAATTAAATCTCGCATTCTCACCGTAAACAGTTGCATTGGATACTCTTATAGTGAAATATTTTCACATAAATAAATATCATACATAAATCTACCTTAAAACAAGGCCTCACGCGCATTCAAGTGAGTTATGACGTCATAATTCTCCTTGGTTGGATGAGTTTACGGCGCATCCACATTTCGTAAATGCATCGCGCTGCAATGGCGGATGTGGCTACAAGGGGGGGCGGGATCAGGAAAGGGGGGGGGGCTACATTTCGGCGGCAGCCTTCTCTTCATAATTAAATACCTGCCGAACATATGTACTAAAGAGCACTTTGTGTAGGTACCTATTTGTACATGGCGATGTAAAACCTGTAAAACAGATTCACGAATATAGGTAGAGTGGATATTAAAGAATGAAATGTACGTCTATATTTTATTCTTAGATAATCTTTACCATGAAAGGTATCCGAGGTGTGATATATATGAATACAAAGTTATGTCTGAAAGGCTAAAATGAGTTTTTAAGAATGACTTAAGAATGAATTTACTAGGTAGGTAGGTACTAATAACTGTATCCACTTAAAATATTCGTTTTGGTCCCTTGCTGATGGTTAATAAAATATAAAATATACCTACCGAAATAAGCTAAAATATGCATCTTTGACTTTTTAAGTCGTCACACGACCCGGCAAGAGAAAGGCACGGAGCCTCGACTTGGTATAGTCCAGTCAAAAAGAATTTTGTATATAGACCCAGAAACAATAATAAAATAGTATGTATTATACATATTTTACCCTTCACTCACACATCTGTGAAAACATTGACCACACATGCATGTAGTAAAAATGACAGTTGCCTATAATAAATCCGCTGCATAGGACTGTCCGGGATGTGACATTAAGCAAGGTGCAAACTAACGCAAAATCTGTAGATTTTCTTAGGCTTTTTAAATTTTACGCCATAGTAAATTACGTATAAATGCATTTTATGATTACGACGCCAAATTGCTGATCATGAAACAAATTTCTTTAAAAATATAACGGAAATGAAACACTTATATATACTATAAACATGGAATAACCATAGCAGTTTTTAATAATATCGCAAAAACTGTTATAGGTAGTTCAACTTTTTATCAGAATCCAAGTTTCTATTTTCAAAGACAAATAACTACAATATCCCGTGACATTTACCTTATACGTTACATTCACTCATTATTGTAGAAAATATCAAAATATATTAATTAGGTAATTGAATTGCATTTTATATTATTTTCAGGACGTTTCTCTTTATTTTCTATGCTCAAATATAACATTATAGTTATTACTTAACAAACATACAATTTAAGATACCAATAACTCCGTAAGTAAGATGGTTCCGTGTTTCGGATGGCACGTTAAGCCGTAGATCCCGGTTGCTGTATGTGATCACTTAGACGGCGGTGGTTACACTACCATGTCAGAAGCCTGACACTAGGGTTCATCGGGTCGTTGGATGACTTGGTGTCCCACACGAAAAGAGAGAGAGAGATCAATAACTCGGTAAAACATAAAACTTATTTATTGCAAGACCAGTCTCTTAACTGACCGGGCTACCTCGCGGCCTTCCTGAACAGCCTTCAGGCGGCTCGGCGCGACGCTCCGTCTAGACGTCTGTGTCTGGCCGCCGCGCGCCGCCTCACGCCGCCCCGCGCCGCCACAAGCCGCCACAGGCCGCCGGCCACCGAACAGGTTTGCATTGCATGCTCATAGGCGCGACAGCGTAGGTACCACTGAATTTTATCAAAGCATAACTTTAGTCAGTGAAAGTATGTAAGCCCTGGAGTACAAATTATTAGAGCTGTAAAAGGCTGCTGTGATGGTTTCCTTTCAAACAAAAGACATCAACGCAGTCTTACCCAATACGCATCAACTTAATCCACTACGATGACTAGGTACTGGTTTGAATAAAGTGTAAAAATATTAGCTGCAAATATTTTCAGGGATGAATCAGTCCATGAACAACTTTCACCAAGGAACATAGGTCGAAATATTTAAAACAATTGGTCCCCTGATACAAGTAACTTGTCGGCCGGTAGGTTCATTTTGCATGGAAGGTCCAAAAATTTTTTGTTTCTCATTTCTCCTGACGTTCATTGGGGAAAGTTGTTCAGTTTCATGGGCTGGTTCGAACCTTAAAATATTTGCAGGTTTTTTTTCACATCCTGTATAAGTATTTAGGAGGATATAGTCTAGTTATATTGACAAATCGTACAGTAATGGATGTGTCACCTTGATGTAAACTTTATTAAAAGGATTACGCAGGGTTTGTAACCCTATTATCATTTCGTCAACCCGGTTGCCCCGCGTGATTGACTTGAGAGTTTTACAACCTTGAGACATGATTTTTAGTATGATAATCGTGTTGATGCAAATACAGGGATATTAAATATTATTGTGCCATACAAGACAAGCACAATATTTCGGCAAGAGATGGTCGATAAGTGTTGTGATTATAGCTTTATGTAAGTAATGGTTTTGTATGTCAAACCCCAGAACTACTAAACAGCTGTTGACCGCGCGATGACGCATCAAATCCGTCGAATCGCGACACGTCAAGGTCACTTCACGAGGGCAACATCGTGTAGTGCAATACTGCAGCCAAAATAACACAGCTTGTGTCATAGAACTGTGTTATACCAGTAGTTTGCTCCACAATTTTATTCAGAACTGACCTACCTACAGTATAATTATTAGAACATTTTGATCATCACTTACGAGTGTGCTTTTGCACTTCTCTTTTTAAAGCACGGCCGTTCCAATAGGTCATGTTAGACAGCTGTCAAAATCATATTAATGCTATGACATAAGACCAATTTTTCTTTGTTGACATGTCCTTTAGTATGGGTTTGACAGATGTCTAATATGGCCTATTCGAACGGCCATACTTTAGTGTGCTGGGTTGCTTGAAAGAAATCTTTTTACAGCGATAAGCGCCTTTGCCTATGTTAAGGTATTTGTTTTTGTTCCTGTATAATGTTATGTTTTAATGTGAGCAATAAAGTGTTTCTGTCTGTGTGTATGTCTACCTACATAGTATTTGATTTCACGTACGCAGACAAACAAAGTAAAACCTTCAATAGCGGGAAAGTCAGAATCGTTTACGGGAGCATCAGTCACGTCAGCGCAGCTGTGCAGCCAACGAATGGTTCCGCAGTCGTGGTCTGCTGCGACCCAAAAATGCAATCTTCTGAGTCATCATTCTTCTTCACGTATTTGACGTGGAACCAAGAGCGACTGCCATCTGACCAGGCTAACCTGTCCCGAATCCTAGGTTAAGTCACACTCAAATATCATCTGAATTCAAATTTTATTTCAAGGTGGGCTTCATTACGATGTTTTTCCTTCACTTTAAGAGCAGTCGGTAAATGTACGTGAGTAAAAACACGTTGGTTCATGGCAGAGATCGAACTCAGGTCTCACGATTATAAGACCAGTGTCCGAACCACTTGGCCACCGACGCTCTTTTCTGATTCTTAATTTTAAAATTATTCGTATGGCGTAAAACAGGGCATTGAATCTTAGAGCACGGTGGAATTTCCCCAGACCAAGTGACAATAAATGTCGTATTCCAGTCTAGACACTTAATTAAGTTCCCACCGGTGATGTATCCGCGTACTGCGGTTAATAGTTACGACTAGACATTTAAAACACGCTGCTTACATTAATATACAGTATCCACCCGACCCAGGCGACTAAGGGATTTAAGGCTTGATGTGTATTGCAATTTTAGGCGACAGGCTGACAACCTGTTACTATGGTGGTACACAGTCTTCTGTTACCCTCAAACTTTTGTCAGACGTGCCGTCAATGTCCGTTATTACGTTTGGTATGTAACCCTTGAAAGGAAGTTATCACTCTTCCAAACAGCCTGTATACTATTTACCTACAGAAGTTGTCGTTTAAAGTAAAGCAGTATTTTTTCTAACTCTCTATATTCTCTGTAGTTCTTCCTAGTTTACTATTTGTCTACTCAGTGTCCTATTAACGTGCGGTGTACCCAATAATGCACCAGTGGTGGCAAGTTTGAATAGAATCACCCCACGTCTGATGTCATATAGGAAAAACCCCCATTCAAAACCGTAGACCGTAGTATGTGCATATAAACATATCTATATGAGTTTCCTAGGCGACTGCCAGCCTTCGACCAATATATTAGATATGGACATGCCTTGCGCATATAAACAGGTCTTTAAAAATGGTCCAAAACACAACTACATATAAACACGCGCGAGTGAAGAAATCAAAGGCAGTCTTACGGGAGTACTGGTTTATTGTCCAAGGTTCGGAGATGATTGAACAACTTACAAGCTATGTAAAGATCTTATATACTAATTATTCTACGTACATAATTGCTAAGTTGTGTTTCTTCAAGTTGGACTTTGATTTAGTGATATTGTTTGAAGAGCATAATTGCATATTTTAACTAGAACGACTAAAGATGACGTCGTCTACGATGGTTGCTGAGGCAGCATCCATAACTTCTCCATCCCTATTTGAGATTTTACCAGAAGAAGATTTCTGTTTCTGGGAAAATCTTTTATGATTATGACAATAAGACCATATAAGGTAAAGGATAATGAGAGAAATGATAGTATATAAAATTATAGTCCAAATATCGATATTATAACTAGACGATATGTTGAAGAACCCGTCGTTATAATCCATCAGGCTTGTGATATCTCTTATATCATTTAGGTCAACTCCCCGAAGATCGATAGCTTTGTCAGTCTGGACGTTCATTGTTTGGTATGGATGAACTGTTGGCAGCTCTAACCGTGGCAGGCTGTAGACCGTTTGTGAAGCAGTAGTCGTGGCTTTTATCACGCTGTTGTTGACTTCTGTAGTGCATTGCTCTGCCGTGCTGAGTAGGTACGTGCCTTGTACCTTGTGTTTGTGTACTTCATTGTTGCAGGTTTCAGTGATGATTGTGTCCTTTTCAGCGTATAACATCCAATGGCTTTCTGCGATGTGCTGGAGCCGGAGACTCTCGATCTTGATTTCTCTTGTTAGACAGTGTGTTAGGTCTGGTTTCAGGAGCATGAGTTGTTCGATGCAGGTTTCAATGGGGTATTTAGCTAAGTTGTCATCTTCACATAGGAATAGCTGGTTTTCTGTATCTTGACACTTATGTACAATGGGTCTGAACTTCATACCTGTCACTATTAGGTAGGGGTATTTAGGAAGTATAGCATATGTTTTTAAGGATTCTGGATGGTAAATAGGGGTAGGAATTATTTTATAATAATTATAGTTATATGGTTCTACGAGTGGAACCTCTAATACAAAAACTACTTTCTTATCGGAAATATAAGATTTTAAGGATATTGATGATTCGATTTTGTGCAGATTGTTTTCTGTAGCTTTAAACATTAAACTAAAATGTTCATTTACTGATCTTAGTTCTTCTAAAAGTTCAGCAGTGTTAATTATTGATGGGTGTAAAGTATGTAATTTACTAAAAGAAATAGCTGTCTCTATTTCATAAATAATGATATACAAGATGCGAACGTTACTCATAAGTTGATTATAAGCGTTAAGTATGGATATAATATTCTCTGTTCTTTTTTCATCTGAAATAAGAGTTTCCAAAACTTTTGTTTTACGATCTAAAAGTCGAACATTCCAATTGACGTTATCGGTTGCGTTAACCAATTTGTTAAAAGCCTTGTTTAGGATAGAAACTTTATTAGCTATCGCTTTTTCTTGGGATTGTACGTTGTTTATTAAGGAGTCATATTTTTGAGCATCTTCATAGTCTAGATTACCGCTAACTAACTTAATTAATGATCCTAATGGATTAAGTAATCCTCTCTTCACCCTTTTTGTAATAATTATTTGACTTAACCTATCCTCCACCAATTTTAATATAAAATCTACCTGATTGTCTAACCCTAGTGCTTCTTTCTTATAGTCGTTATTTTTATGAACTAACTCGCTAACATTTTTATACGTATTAATTAAATTGTTCAACTGGTTTTGAACCGGCTCTAAATCTATTATTTTAATTATGTCCCAATGACCCATCTTCATCATCGCTTTTCCCAGCTTCACTGCCACTAACCCTTGGTTGGTCTTCATTTGCTGCAACTCTAAGCCTCTTCCCCTGGCCGCTAGTTCCAGGATCATTATAACCCATCTGTGAAGGACGTTTAAGGTTTTTTAGTGTCACTTTTGTCTCCCTATTTTTTGTTTTAATGGGGATAACATTTCTTTGGACTTCGCCCGTGACTTGTACCTTATCATATCTTGGTAAATGCTTTGCCTTTCTAGTCCGCGTATCTTTTACAAAAATAGTGTCGCCTACAGTTATTTTCGGAGCCTCTTCACCGCCCTTCTTTTCGCGTACTTTTGTTTTATTTTGAACCAATTTTCCGGCTATCTGCTCATAAAGATAGTTAAGTCTTTTACGGTGATCTTGTATTAGCTGTTGTTTGAAAAACCGTTCCCTATCTACATCAAAGACTGAACCTAAGTCAGTGTGGCCAAACGCTACTTCGAAGGGTGTGTAATCCGTAGCACTATGAATGGCGTTATTGTAAGCCATGATAGCGTACGTCATGACTGTGGTTGCAGGTAAGTTGCTACCGTGTTCATTCTTTGATAATCTGTAAATTTCGATTATAGTGGAATGAAATCTTTCGACTATACCCATGGAACTTGGGTTATTTGGTGTTCCTATATGCTGATCGATTTTATAAAGCTGTAAAAGTTCTGTTACTAGCTCGTTCTTGAATTCAGCTCCGGGGTCGCTGTTGATTTTAGCGGGTGTCCCGTAGAGACTGAAATATTTAATGAGAGCATTCACTACTTCTGGTGTACTCCTATTCGGGATTTGGACAGCTTGTCCGAGCTTGCTGAATGCGTCTACTATCGTTAGATAGTAATTATTTTCTATATATAAGAGGTCCATAAAGACTTCTTGGAAAGGTCTGTTCTGCGTTTGTGTCAATTGAATGAATGGTTTTATAGGTTTCCTTTCATATTTCATTTTTTTGCACTCTTCGCAAGCGTTAATTTCTGCTGCTATCATTGCCCTCATGTTATTCCAGTAATAGTGTCGACGTATCTTATTATACGTTTCATTTAGACCCCTGTGGCATGTTTTACCTCTGTGGTAGTTCTGGATCATAGTTTTTTGGTCGTCCTCATCGTCGAGTGTTACTATTCTCTCAGTACATTCAACAAAGTTTTTAATGCCGTCTTTGTATAACTTCTTAATTACTTTAGTGAAGTCCTCTCTGAATTGGTCTTCCTCAAAGTAAATGTAGTATCTGTTCCTTATGTCCACATATTCTTTCAGGAACGATTTTATTAATTTTATTTTCCCTAGTGGCAAAAATACTTCCATTATTTGCATCTTTCCCTCGGATCTATCGTTCTTGCATATAGAACTCTTGTACCATCTGTAAACTAAAATCTGTCTTGGCTTTGTATCGATGGGTTCCTGTATCCTTCCAATGTTATCAGGTATTAACTCATTTTGATTTAACTCGTCCTCAGCTTCTGATTCTACTTCGGAATCGGAAATTTCAATGACGTTGGGGTCATCGTCAGAATTAGTAATAGTATTTATCTTAATTCTGGATAACGCGTCCGCGTTTGTGTTCTGTTTGCCCTTTTTATATACTACCTCGAAGTCATATTCTCCTAATTCGAGTCGCCATCTTACCAGCTTGCTGTTAGGTTTTTCTAGCGAGTACAGCCATTGTAGGGGTTTATGGTCAGTATATATTGTAAATTTCTTTCCATATAAATATGGGCGGAAATGTCTGACTGCCCATACTACTGCAAGCAGTTCCTTTTCAATGGTACTGTACATTGTTTCAGTATCGTTCAGGGTTCGGCTAGCGTAAGCCACCGGCTTGTCGGACCCCAGACTTCCTTGAGATAATATAGCACCCAAAGCGAAGTTGCTAGCGTCAGTTGTCAAGATATATGGTTTATTAAAGTCGGGGTATTGGAGAATTGGAGCATTTATCAAAATCTTTTTACAGTTTTCGAAGGCATTAATGTATTCGTCTGTTATTTCTATTTTTTTAAATTTTTTCAAGAATATTGATAGGGGTTTTGTTACCTTTGCGAAGTCCTTGATAAACCTTCGATAGTAACCAATTAGACCGAGAAAACTTTTAATTTCGGTTACTGTTTTTGGTAATGGATAATTTAGAATTGCATCTATCTTATCCGTGTTGGGTTTAAGGCCTTCGCTAGTTAAGGTGTGACCTAAATAAACTACTTCTTTTCTCAAAAATTCGGACTTATCCAGCTGGATTTTTAAATTACTAGCACGAAACCTTTCAAAGATATTCCTGAGTTTCGCTATGTGCTCCTGTAGGCTGTCTGAAAAGATTATAACGTCATCGAGATATACAAGACAGTGTAAGCCTTGCAGACCTCTAAGTATGTTATTCATCGCGCGTTGAAAGGTCGCCGGGGCAGTTTTAAGACCAAAGGGCATTCTATTAAACTCATATAATCCAGATGGAGTTTTGAATGCTGTTTTTGACTTATCTTGCTCTTCGACCTGTATTTGGTGATATCCGCTGGCCAAATCGAGGGTTGAAAAGTATGTACTTTTTCCCAATTTGTCAAAAAGATCGTTAATATTTGGTAACGGGTACCTATCATCTATTGTGATCTCATTCAAACGCCTAAAATCTACTACTAGTCTCCATTTTACCTTTCCCGATGCATCTGGCTTTTTCTTTACTAAGTGTACAGGGGCGCACCAAGGAGAATTTGACTCTCTGATTATATTTTCTTTGAGCATTTTGCTCACTTGGCTCTCAATCTCCTCTGATTGGGCAGGTGGTAAACGGAAAGACCTGACATGGATAGGTTCCTCGTGTTTTGTTCTTATTTGATGCTTTACCTCATTTGTAAAGGACAAAGGAACTCCTTCACAATGGAATACATTCCTGTATTCGGTACAAAGCTTAACTATTTCATCTCTTTCTTCGTCGTTCATGTGCTCCAGTCGAATTTTATTTAAATTTTCGAATAGTAATTCATCGACTGTTTTGTCCCTGAGTCCGTCACTGTTCTCTTTTAGATTGTTTACATGTATTGTTTCATTGTCAGCATTTATGTATCGCTCGACATCAAAACGCCTCGTAAGTGATATTTCTACCTCGTTATCTTGGCAATTTTGCACAATTGTAGTTGCATAACCGTTTTCGACTCTTACTATGGCCTCAGGCATGCGTACATTTTCGCTGAATTCATGAAAAGGTAAAATAGCGTTGCCTTGTAATATATTTACTGGCAATTCTATTTTTACCTCGCTTCGCGGTGATATTCTGATCACGTTATCTACAGGAGGGTTATAAATCAACTCGACTGTAGCTTTTTCTGTGATAAGTATCTGACTACCCATATCTATTTTAGCGTTAAGTTGTTTAAGTAAATCGCTACCTATTAGTCCGTCATATTTTCGGTCTACTTCGTAAATGTAGAATTTATGGTGTTCTACTGTTTTGAACGTAGGGAAGATGTGTAGATTAACAACTTCGTTGTGAATACTAGAGGCGTGAGTGCTAATTACCTCAAACGGTTCGTACTCTATCAGTTGCCCATAATATTGATATGATTTTTGTGGGCTTATGAAAGATCTGGTGCTCCCTGTGTCGATCATAAAGTATGCATCTATCTCGGGTATGTAAATATGCGGTAAGGCAGCCTTTCCGTTACTGAAATTCAGCTCTATCCGTTCGAGTGGTCCGAGGCCCGTGCCTGAAAATTTCCGTGAGATTCGTGTTTGTTGTTTTGATAATAAGGACCACCCTGTATATTTTCATGATTCAAATAGTGGACTCTGTTTCCGTACTGTCTGCTATTCGTACCTAGCCCACTCGTGTTATGCTGATGATGCTCAAATTGACGGTCTTGGTTGTGTGCATTCTGTCGCATACGTTGAGGTTGGCGATTATTATTGCTATAGAATGTACTAGACCCGGCAAATTGATTATTTAAATTCTGATTCGATCTATTTTGATAGGAAGCGCCTTGTGGTGAATTGTTATCATAAAACCGATTCCTATTGCCCGAAAAAGAAGCTTGATTTTGGAATGTATTGGTCCTCATAGGGTTCTTTTTATCATATACTGCAAGGAAATTTTGTTCTTCATTAACAATATTTACCGCTTCATCTAATGTAATAATGTTTCTTAAACGTAAGACTTTCATCAGATGGTTCGGCAAGTTATAAATAAAAACTTTCAGTGCTATTTTTTCATACATTTCTTGTTTAGCTTTACGCACCCCATCGTCTTCAGTTATCTGGTTAATTTTTAAAATCATAGAACTCTGGACACTCTTAATTCTATGGGAAAATTGATCGTAACTTTCGCCTCTGTTTATCTTTAGGGAATCTAGTTCCATTAAAATACTATCTTCAGTGCGAGGGTCCCCGTAGTTTCTTACCAAAAATTGCTTTAACTCAGACCATGATTTAATATTACTTTGTTCCCCCAATAATATCGCTATACTTTTAGATAATCTGCTTGTTATAATATGATAAAGATATTCATTTTGCTTTACTCCCCCTTTAAAAGTATCTAACACATACTGAACTTTATTTATAAATGTAGATAATTGTTTATAATCGCCATCAAAGATTGGTATTATATTTATTATAGTTTGGTCTACTATTTTAATATCTTCCGTCATTTTTATTTTTTATTATTATTTTAACACGCGAAAGAATATTCTATTAAGTTACCAGTCAAGCGGAGTGTCTTATCGTGGTAAAGAAATAGGTTAGGTGTGTATTATAAGGTATAAAGGCGGAGTGTCCTTATCTACAGTATAATACGGATCCCTATTTTTTTATTATTATATTTTTTGCGAATTACTATTAAATTACCAGTCAAGCGGAGTGTCTATCGTGGTAAGGAAATAGTGTTACTGTGTGTATTCTAAAGTCAAAAGGCGGAGTGTCCTTTTCAACTGAATAATACTAGTTCCTATAATAATATTTTATTTATTGTTTTATGGTTTCAAAATATCTCTTATTTTATTTTCTTTTAAGCGAATATCTATTAAATTACCATTCGAGCGGAGTGTCTCTTGTGGCAAGGAAATAAATTTAAGGTGTGTATTATAAGGTATAAAGGCGGAGTGTCCTTATCTACAGTATAATACGAGTCCCTATTTGTTTTGTTACTTGAATATCTATTAAATTACCAGTTAAGCGGAGGTTCCAGCTCTTCCGGCAAGGAAATAGATCTAATTTATGTGTTATAAAGTATAAAGGCGGAGTGTCCTTATCTACCTTATAACACGGTTACGGTTCCTTACGTACCTACGTTTTAATTTGATTTATATATTTTTCATGACCAAACTTTGACGATAATTCTCTATGTGCTTGTTTTCAAATTATATAAGGGTAAATTATCCTTAAAAAAATATATTTCCGTATAAATATTAAATTTCCTAAATAGCTAAACGGAAAGGAAGGAACTATGAGGGATTAGTAACAGATACTACTCACATAACCACCGTGCTTGTGTTGATGTTGATTCCCATTCCGATCCGGGTTCTTCTGCTCCACTTGGAAATTGCCGCTCCCTTCAGATGCGTAGCCTATGTTTCGTCCACGAAATTTGTAGGTTCGTTATCCGTCTCCAAAGCGTCGAAACACACGTAGAGTCGAGCTGTGGCTGGTGTTCCAAGGTCCCGTCGTCGTTCTGGTTCGATAGTCTTCTCTCCAGTCGGCAAGGGTCCGGGTCCAGAAATCAGCGTGGCTGGTCTTCTACTGAGACGGCTCAACCGGCTGCGCCAGTGAAGAAATCAAAGGCAGTCTTACGGGAGTACTGGTTTATTGTCCAAGGTTCGGAGATGATTGAACAACTTACAAGCTATGTAAAGATCTTATATACTAATTATTCTACGTACATAATTGCTAAGTTGTGTTTCTTCAAGTTGGACTTTGATTTAGTGATATTGTTTGAAGAGCATAATTGCATATTTTAACTAGAACGACTAAAGATGACGTCGTCTACGATGGTTGCTGAGGCAGCATCCATAACTCGCGCACAGCTACACACGCTCTAATCATGTGAATATACGATCAAAGACAGATATAGGGAGACGTCCTTGCACTGTAGTGCGAACGTGATAGCATTATGTCGTCAGTGACTTTCGCTCTTTATGTTCGCGCCCTTTTACAGCAAGCAACTCGCTTCAAGCGCGCACTTCACGCCAGCTTGCGCGTTTCGTATGCAAATCCATCCATCGGTCGCATATGAAAAGGGCAACCTAGCATGAAACGTATGATTTAACCGCGTTGCTGTAAAACCATCCTTCGAACTCTAAAAATTAAAGTATTAATTTCATAAGATAAGTATTTATATGTATTTTATAACACTTTAACTATTATGTAAGTCCTGATGCTTTATACGTATATGTTTTTTGAATTGTTGACACACTTTAACAAAGCACAAGACGACGTTCTGATGAAAGTTTTGCGAATTTTAAACGACGTGTCGCACGTTTCATTTCATTTCATTTCATTTCATTTATTTAAGCCATAAATTACATGTTATAAAATACAGTTGTCAAAATATATCATTAGAATCAATGTAATTTTACCTAGTAGGTGTAGCTTACCCTATCTGAATTTAATTTAACAATAATAAAAATGTACATAGCGCAGAAAATTGAATATAGAATATAATACAAATCAATGTCATACTTTTAAATACAATGTCAATACATGGGAAACGTCAAAAATATAAGAATGTCAAGATTAAATTTATTAATACAGTAGGGAAAGTGCGTTTATGTCAAAAATTCTTCTAGACTATATGGAGTAGTTTTTAAAATATATTGTTTCAGCTTTTTATGAAACTTGTTGTCTGGGAGTAGCTTTAATTCATTCGGGATCTTATTATACACTTTGACGGCGTTGTATTTCGCTGTGCGCTGGAAAGCAGCAGTTCTGCATGCCGGTTGTTGCAGCTTTATTTCGGAGCCATGGAACATTTTTAACCTTTGACTTCTTGGCTCAGGTTTGTTTGGAAACTTGCCTGGATATCGTCTTACAAGTTTACAAAGCTCTAGAATGTAGAGCCCTGTTATTGTGTGCAATTTAAGTTTGCCAAAGGATGCTCTACATGACTCTTGACTCGATCGTATGCAGTCAAGAATACGTATGCAGCGTTTTTGTAGCGTAAATATTTTGCCAATGTCGACAGAGCCACCCCAAACAACAAGGCCATATAGAACCCTGGACTGGAAGAATGCATAATAAGCCTGGATGGCCGCTTTTTTGGTTGATATTTTCATCAAGTTCCTTAATGCGTAACAAAAACTACTCAACTGGCTCTCCAAACCTTCTATATGCCTCTTCCAGTTCAAGTGTTCATCCATACAAATTCCAAGAAACCTCGCTTCACTGACAAACTTAACAGCATCGCCATTCGCCATCACATTGATATTAAGTCTCTGAGTATTATAGTTTCTAAGGTGCAGCATTTGGGTTTTGTTTACATTAGTTTTCAGGCTAAGTGACTGTAACCAAGTTATGATAGTTGCCAAGGACTCCGTAATGGACTGCTCTAGATTACCAACATTTTTTCTCGGAAATTTAAAAAATATTGAGACGTCATCTGCGAACATTATCACTTTACTTTCCAAGACCGACGGCAGATTATTTACATATAGGAGAAAAAGCAAAGGACCCAGAATACTCCCCTGTGGGACGCCATTAGATAGACAGAATGAGGCTGACTCGAGATCTTCCAGGGTGGAGGTGTCTTCATTTAGAACCGTGACAACAACGTTTTGCTCTCTTTCCTGAAGGTAAGATCGGAACCAGCCAAGGGAAGAGCCGCGCAAGCCGTAACGCTCCAAGATGTTAAGAAGAGCAGAGTGATCTACGTTATCGAATGCCTTTGAGAGATCTAACAACAAGGCCACCATACCATCCTCTCCATCTAAAGCTTCTGACACATACTCGACCATGTCAAAGAGTGCGTCTGATGTAGAGACTCCCTTCTGAAAGCCGAATTGTTCTGGTGCCAGGATTTTATTGGCTATGAGGAAAGATCGCAAACGGTTTTCCATTGTCTTTTCAAATATTTTTGAAATTACAGGTAGCAGGGAGATGGGACGATAATTGCTAACCAAGTTTTTGTCACCCTTTTTGAATATCGGCTTAACTAGCGCTTTCTTCAATTTATTTGGAAAAATTCCTTTCTCTAGTGAGAGGTTCAAAATATGTACAAGCGGTTCCGCGACAGTATCTATTACCCATTTCAGTGCCTTTACCGTAAGTCCATCATAACCAGAGGACTTTTTATTTTTCAAGTTCTTTACTATTTTAAGAAGTTCATCTGTTGTGACAGGTCTAACAAACATGGTTTTTGACTCATATGCAGGCAATTTTATGTTAAGATTAGTACCGATAGAGCGAACGGAATCAATAAAATATGAGCGGAACATATTTGCTGCCTCTTGATTTTTGGTGGCTGTTTCAGTACCGTTTGTAAGACCTACAAAATTGTCGATGTAATCTGGTAACTCTTTTACATTTTCATTAATAAGGTTCCATGTAGCTCGTAATATGTTAGAGGACTTTAAAATTTTTCGCTCGGTATAATTTCTTTTCGCAGTTTGCACTACTGACTTCAATGTATCGGAGTATTTTTTGTAAAAGATTTCATCTTCCTCTTTATTGTTGTTAACAGATTGTGAATTTAATTCTACAAATAAATCGCGTTTGGTTTCACTAGACTTTTTTATGCCCTCGGTGATCCAGCCAGTGTTTGAGGCATCTTGATCGCCCCTGACTTTAATAATGGGTATGGTAGCGTCCAAGGATTTCTTGAGTTCGTAGTGGAATTTATCAAAACAACAGTTAACATTGTCTAACATCAAAACTTCCTCCCAGGATACTTTAGAAAGCAGTTCTCTAAATTTGTTTAGGTTGTCGTCATTAAATTTTCTAATCCATTTAAAAAACTTTTTTTGCCGTTTTTTTAATTTAGTTGGTACATACGCACACTGAAGGGTATGATCTGACAGTGCCAGCTCGTGCACTCCAGGTTTAGTAAGCTGCAAGTTTGAGATTATATTGTCAATGCATCGCATGCTATGGTTGGTAATCCGGGTGGGTTCGTTTATAAATGTTTTTAGGTTATAGGTATTAAGTAATGCTAAAAAGTCTGTAGTTCTCTTATCGTGGATTAGGTTATTCTGATTAAAATCACCGCAAAGTACGACTTTTCGCTTAGGTGAAATACACACAGAGTCTAAGAGATCTTCCAAGCGCTCTAGAAATTTGTCATTTTTCTTTGTATTTGGTCTATAAACGCAGAGTATTTGAGTATCGTTTAATGATATCCCACAAGATTCAAATATGTAAGGTACGGAATGAGTTTTGATTTTTGGTAGTTCTTTACACACTAAATTCCGCCTCACGTAGATGCAAGAACCTCCGCTATCCTTTACAGAATTCCTACAGTAGCTACTCGCAAGGACAAAATCAGAGATTTTTAATACCTTGAGGTCTTGTTCTTTTCTGTGGTGTTCGGTAAAGCACAACACCTGTACATCACGACCATCGTCACTATTTAACCAGATCTCAAGTGCAGATATTTTTGTAGGATTTAAGCTGTCTATGTTAAAATGAGCTATTTTAAATTTTTGACGTTTAGATTGTCGCTGATTATGAATTAGCATATTTTTCTGAAGATTTGTGGATATTGTAGGACTATTTCGTAGAGGGACGAAAAAACTCTTCTATATTTACTTTTAGGCAATGGTCTGAAGAATTTTTGGACGCTAGACCCGAATCACGCACGCCCATCCCACTTTTCCAGGATCTACTATTGTCCAAGCGGTCAATTGAAACGTTTATGCATTTACTCAGAAAGTTTATGTATCTCCTATCTCTGAACCGGGCACCAGAGTCCCTGGCATCTATCAGACTGCAATTTGTATGATTCTTGATTAGAGAATTAATATCATGTTTTAAAAAATTCACATTTAAAGATGGATTATATAGGGGCAATATTAAATAGACAATTTGGTTTTTTAAGCAGTTTAAAGTTTTTGAGAGTTCAGATAAAAATACATGTGGGTCTTTGTCATTACAACCCATGCCAATAATAACGATATCAGATTGATCTATTTCACTACGGAGCTGGCTACTTTCGCCCAAAATTCTAGTACAAACCGCGTTTGGTTTTACAATGCTCAAAATGGAATACTTCCTATTTGAAGTGTACTGTCTATCCTCTAGAAGCTTCAAACGTGTTTCTTGTAGCCGGCGCGAAGACCGACTGAGCGAGGTGTTCAAGGTTGCACACACTTGCACTTACTTGGGGCGGATCAAACCACTTGCTCGGTACGTCCCGTCCATATCTACTTATATTGGTCGAAGCTGACGACCGATGTGGCGCAGTGGTAGTGCGACTGCCTTTGACGCAGAAGGTTCCGGGTTCGATTCTCGGTGGGTCACCCACAAAGTTGATATCTATCACTTTGTGAGTTTGTTCCCAGTCTGGTTAGGACATTGCGGGCTGAACCACCCGATTGTCCGTAAGTAAGATGGTTCCGTGTTTCGGATGGCACGTTAAGCCGTAGGTCCCGGTTGCTGTCTATGATCACTTAGACGGCGGTCGTTACACAACCACGTCAGAAGCCTGCTACTTGTAGTAGGCGGTTGAACAATTCTGACACTAGGGTTCATCGGGTCGTTGGACGACTCGGTGTCCCACACGAAAAGAAAGAAAGAAGGTCGAAGCTGCCAGCCATATATTACGAGTTCTCTAGTAAGAGTTTGCCGTGTGATGCCGGCTTAGAATAGCATCACCCCACATCCTTCCCGTGGGTGTCGTAAGAGGCGACTAAGGGACTCGAGAGTTATTGATGCATTACAATTTTTAGGCGAGAGGCTGACAACCTGTCACTATAGTGATACACATGTTTTCCGAAACAACCTTAGAAAACAATACTCAAAAATGTCAGACGTGGCGATAACGACCGTATTCTTACGGCTGTTAACGCTCTGCCTACCCCGCAAGGGATAAAGGCGTGATATATGTATGTATGTCTCTAGTAAAAAAGACAGTGCCAACCTAGAGCTCAATTTCTAAAATGGCGTAATACAACTCATATGGAAATCTGCTACTAATTAACTATGCTTGTATCACACGTTTTACTTAACTTATCGATTCCCACATACCCTTATAAAACACATACTTAACTTACTCTTGACTATAAAAACATCGAATAGTAGAAATTTCAATAGGCACGTGTATTTAAACCAATCATTTCGGACTTCCGTGCACGGAATCGAATTACGACTATTCAGCAATTGAGTTCCTTAGTGTCTCTCCTACAGAGGTTCAAGGTATCACAAACCGGAGTACTTTCTTTAGTTTATGGGTGGAAGTAAATCAAAGTGACAAGGTCACAAGGGTGAGGGAAAGCTTTCCGCCTATTTCCTTTTAGCTTTTAGAAAGATATTTATGTAGGGACACATTTTGTTAGGCAGCTTATTTTTAGTTTATTTTACAATGAATATAAAAGTCAATAACATAAAATTACAAACAATAAATACATAGATACATACACATATCACGCCTTTATCCCTTGCTGAGTAGGCAAAGCGTTATCGACCGTAAAAACATGTTCGCTGTCGACACGTCTGACAAATGTTAAGGGCCTTATAGATGACTCGTGTAGCACTGTAGTGACAGGTTGTCAGCCTGTCGCCTATAGTAATTTTTTTTTTTTTTTTTTTTTAACACATGTAACCCTCTGGTCTCGTAGTCGCCCCTTACGTCACCCGCGAGAAAATAGGGTGATGGTACTCTAAGCCGGCATCACACGGCATGTGTGAAAATGTTATAAAATGTTATTATTAATTTATATGTAGTAGTTATATTTAGGTGTGTTGTTTTAGGTAAAACAAATTTTACGTATTACCTTTTTATTTATCTAGTTAGTTTGATAAAAGCAAAATATGAAACTGTAGTAAAAAACATCGTAAATTTGTAGTACAACAACCTACACGATCAAAGGGATCAATCTACAATGTTTTCTACATATCTGTATAGCAAACAAGTATAAACGTTAATCCCTTATACGGATAACCAGAGGTTCTGCTACGCAATGGAAAAAATACCAAATTACGGCTTTCTTGACTCCGCTTGGTGGCCCTGACATTAAAATGTCTCTGCCCAGGCGTGCAAGCCTGAACTGAACAGTATAAAGTCTATTTTTTTTTGAGAGTCCTTAAATGTAAACAAACAACTTGCCATAACAACGTCGATAGATTTCGCCATAATATATGAGAACTGCACGTTATAACTGTCATACAAATACATATTTCACTTGTTTCACATCCCACATAACTGAAAACACTTAATTTATGACTCAATTATGTATAATTCTATTAGAAATTAATAAAATATTAAACAAACACGGACATTTTGACAGATCGTGAACATACAGCCATCAAAGAGAATATAATAAAACTAGCGTTTTAAGAGTTGGGTCTTACGTATAACGTTTTTTTTTCAAGTTCACGCTAAAATCTCTAGCCAATATAAGCATTCTAACAATATTGTAACAATGCTAACAACATGACAGAAAAATAGAGATGTGGTATGCCCTGGTATGATAAATATATCGATATCGATATTTAAAAAAAACAGCGTTGGAATATCCTAGACTGTTTTCAATGGGCGTTTTTCAAAGGAGCAGTTTCGCAATATGGCGGAGTACACCACCATCTTGCGGAATTGCTCCTTTGAAAAAGATTAGGTGTATGAGAAACAAACTCAATTTTCTTAATTTATAGGTTTATTTATTTTTCCTATACCTGGGTCGGTATGACATAGACTAGATCGTACAATGTACAAAATATCGTATCGACTAAATATCAGTCCTTATCTCAAAACAGCCAAATCATATATTTCCAATGTATTATAGTGCAATGTCTATTAAAAAACATGATAAAAGTTTATAATTTTTTTTATCAAGGAAACTTTTTTTACCTGACAGATACAATAATTGCTACTTGCTGTTATTGGTAAATGTTGATTTGTGCAATAGTCTATTTAGTTGCTGTATGTGGTCTTCTGATCAGAAATGTTGGCTACTCTGCAACTGCAAATAAGGAAGTTCATTACTCAGGCTAGTACCTCACTACACCTACGTCGTTTTTTCGCGGTTTTCGATTAAACTCAGTTTTATTCAATTCAGCAAGTAGCAGTAGTACCTTAACCATGTAAACTGCATTTCTTGGGTTTTGCTCTCGAATAAGATTGCTTGTGTAGATCAGCCCAGATCACGTCCGCTAAACAGTTTGGTTTAGCTGAAGGTTTTAACCTAGATAACTTCCTATTGAAATCTTTTTTGGTAAAATGATTTCCACATAAATACTTCAAAGAATGTAACTTTTCTATAGGCACATATGCCAAATCTTCTTTACCAGTCAATTTTACCCATTGTCTGCATCTGAAACAGTATAGTACATTATTAGAAAGTGTACAACACAAAAAAAAATTGCATTATAGTGCATAAAATACAATTAAAAACTCTAAGGGGTTCGCAAATTCGCATGAATCATTTTTTTTATTGGACCTAAGATGAAGAAGAATGTGAGTTTTTATTTTATTCAAAAAGTTAAAACCATCAATTTTTTTCAGAAGACAACAGAACACAATTAGAAGAAATGAGGTTTTGCAGTTGTCAAATGCATTGTTATAAAAAAGGCCTTATTGGAAAAGTATACTCTGACCCGTAAATAAACTATCGATAATTTTATCGATACAACCCTAACCCATCTCTATGGTAAATTTGCAAGGATAGCCCAGATATAAAATACGTAAAATAAATGACAGAAAGTCTTTCGAAATCACTTAGAATTGATAAAATGATAACCAAAATAACTTACCGCCTTTCAAATAATGGGAACTGAGCCAAAAATACTCGCTTTTCTCCCGATTGTCGACCGGCTTTCAATCCACAAATTTCACACTTTTTATAGTGCATCTTGAGATGCAATCGTAATTAATTTATTACCACAATGTAAATTATTTGTAAATGTTAAAGTTTCGTCACCAATATTTCACGTTATTCACTGAAAACTTTTAATTAATCATGCTGCGATATCAACAAATTTGACAAGAACCGCCATATTGTTTAGTGGTGTGACAGTCTGACAGCGCTAGACAAAGAAGCAGGATAAAAGGAAAGAGACAATAAACGACGCCATTAATTTTAGCGTGAACTCTTTGAGTTTTTTTTTAATATGAAGTTTCGTCAGGCTGACAGCCATCTTTGAATAGTGCTGTGCCACATCATTGAGTCCAAAGTTCTGATTCAGTTCAGTGAGTCGGTCAATGACTCGATTGATTCATTAAGGTTTCTTTTTTTTCTGTTTTAGTCATTATTATTAGGTATGATCATAAAAGTTCAATCTTATTCTTTGAGATTACGTAAATAACATCTACAAACATTTATTAAAATGCCTTTAATCAGAAAAAATCGCGACTTACTCGTACTTTCTCTTATGTAAGGATGAAAGTACCGTTAAGGTTAGGATAGGTAAAATTAATAAAATCTAACTTGATACCCGTTACATTTGTCAGATCCATACTGAATGGGAAGGAAAGAGGAAACAAAGAAAAGTTGACCTTGAGCATTTTCCCAAAGCTGACTAATGTCACAAGGTATCAAGCTATATTTAATGTCCGACTCACACACTCCATGAGTTACAGGAGGCAGCACGAGGGACGTGTTCTATATCGTTAGGGATCAAACACGGAAGAGCATTCGGAACACACGACATCGGAACGAAGCGAGGAAACGAATGACGGTCAATCGCAAGCCGTAAAACGCTATTGCTTCAGAATGACTTTCTCTTTCTAACAGTAACAATAGCGAGCGAGAGGCAAGAACTGTTTTATCATGCCGTCTCTATTATTTAGTGTTCCAAGTACAGTGCGACAAAAATAATTAGTAATGAAAAACATTATTTTCTTAAACTTAGATTCATATCAACGGGGCTTAGAAGGGACGACATTTTAATTACTACTCCTTTTTATGCACTGTATTTACGCTACTATGAACGGCAAAATTATCCAATAAAGGTTGTTTTTTTATATATAAAAAACAATGATAATGCGAGTAAAGCCACAGGGTATTTGTTTTTAATACTGTGTTCAAACAATCAACAAGTTACGATGATCTTACTCGACTCAGTTATAAAGATTTTGAACTGACTCACTCTTGCCCAGCCCTACCAAATCTAATATTAGAGATTTTTAGTCTGTGGAGATTTGTTTGTTTACCTTTCCGGACTCTCTAAGAAAAACAGACTTTAGCTCATTCGCTTAGGTAGTGTCCCGACCAGCGTAACTTGACCTAATGCTCGATACACGAACTTGCGGGGACGTACTGACAGTTACGCTGGTCGTGACATTATCTAAGCGAATCAAGTATATATGCGTACCGTCCGGTAGCAAAACGCTGATTATTTTATTGAAATTGCCTACTTGGATGACGAAATTTACCTACACGTTTACTGTGATTCCAAATCACTGATTAAACACGTTACACTGTTAACTAAATAATTGGTGTATGATGAAATTTCTCACGATATTACTTACTTAATTTTACTTATGTAATACATATTTGGCTTTTATTGTCTTACTTTAGTAGCTCTGCCCTCAACTAGAGTCACTATTGGGCTGTCTTAGTGAACTAAATCTTACACTATCTTGAATTATCTAGTACCTTCAGTCTACCTACTGTTTGAAAAGTAGGCCATGGTAAATTCTGCATTATTCAAGTACTTGCTGGAGACATTAGGTCGCTTTGATGATTAGCCTTTGTAGCATAGGTAGTTACCTCAGCTCTGATTTCATTTGTGGTTAGGTGAACATACTACAGTTCTTTCAGTAAGTAGTTATGTGGAGAATTTATCTGAAAGGTCTGTGACCCTAGCAAAAGATAAACAGCACATCTTCATCAATGTTACGACTAGAATCTGCACGTCAAAATATTAGCGAAATCTTAATGTAATAAGTACCTCGTAGCACCAGTTTTCCGGGGCACTAAACAGCTTCTGTTGCATTACGTTATCACAAAATCGAACACTTTTAGGATTGGCCTTATAAGTCCAACTATTTAACCCGGGAAGGTAAATGCCCTTGCCGCCGCCCACATACCTACCAACTCGTGCTAACCGCCTCGTCACGACCAGACGGATCGTTATCAGCTTCCACGCTGTTATCAGCGGCTCAGCGCCTACATACCCCACTCGAGACCGTCTGGCCAAATGTTTAGTCATGTCATGATGTCGACATACAAGTGATAACGCGGTGATAAGATTATTGCCACGCCTCAACCTGCCCTATTATTTTGAATTATGCACAGTTATGTTTTTCACGGAAAAATACCTTGCCGCCTGCTTATATGATAAGATAGATCATCGTTGTCATAAGTAGTAGAATCTGAATACGGACGCAGTGGCATTTCAGATACGAATTTTGTTTCAGGTTTCGAATGAGTAGAAATATTTTAGTTTAAAGCAAAAATGTGTAAAAAGCTAAATTAAGGTTTAGTTTTAGTTTCTTTCTAACTTCCTAGTTGAAGAGTTTTAATTACACTGTATTCTGAAATGTGATCTGAGGTAGTCGATTGTTGAGAAGAAGAGGCTGAAGAGTTTTAGGGATATACTTATTACAACTTAAGTACTTAATTCTACTTATAGTCAGACTAAATCTTAAATAGGTACCTAAATGGAACACTGAACACATTACAACGCACGCGCTCTAGTTTGCATTCATTCATGAAACCCAAATGAAACCAGAATGTGAAGTCTTTATTTAAACTTCATTGATCTCAATGGCAATGCAGTGCCTTTGCCCCCAAGGAGGTGAGATCATACGAAACAGGCCAAAAACCACACGTGTAACGTAAAAGCAAAATACTCGCTTAAAGCCTACAAGAAACCATGCTTGTCTTTAAGATAGAAATATCGTTAAATATAGATATTACAAGTAAAATAATAAATTAGGTTACTCTACGAAAAATATTGAGTCAATTTGACTGAAAAAAGAAAGACTTTTTTCGACAAGGATTGTTCTCGATTGGCAATTTCGTTTACAAACATGAGTTTGAGTAGGTGAGTAAATATTCAATCAAACCCTTTCGCTACAGAGGTCGATAGGCTCCAATCTGACTCGAGTAGAAAATACGAAACACGAGCATTCTATTTGATTCGAAAATAAGTACCTACGTATGCTCTCCCGCCGCAAACAGCCCGTCTAGATTACATTTCCAGTAAATATCCAGCCAATAGGTAAATATAGTGTGATCGACCAGAGTCAGGGCCGCGGGCGGAATTCGGCTGAAGAGCCTTCAGGTGCCGTCTCCGTCGTCTAGACGCCAGACTCGAGACGTCTGCCTGGCGCCCACCGTTTGTCGCTAGTCTGCGCTCGCCTTTATATCACACAGCTACTAGAGTGTTTTAATTGAAAACACAACGTCGTAAAAACGCCAAAAAGGCGCACGAAACACGACATTCTCCGAACCCGCTTTCTAAAAG
Organism: Keiferia lycopersicella; assembly: GCA_029255805.1. Taxonomy (NCBI): domain Eukaryota; kingdom Metazoa; phylum Arthropoda; class Insecta; order Lepidoptera; family Gelechiidae; genus Keiferia; species Keiferia lycopersicella. The sequence goes on from JARACZ010000010.1 coordinate 8,096,654, forward strand.
CTACAAACAGCGACGAAAACAAGAATCTATTTGCCATTAAATTAGTGACTCGATAACAGTAAGTTTTCCCGGGAAATGTTTACACATTAATGAATGTACGAGTAAATAGTCCTCGACAAACAAACTGAAGTTAAATAAATTCATGATAGCCGGACAAAATATACCTATTTCTAGATGAACATAAGTCCAAATTAAAAAATCTAATCATCCCAAATTTCCTCATAGGTATGCTGTAAGAAATTTCTTTCTATAAATAAGCAGTGCCTGTTGTGTCCTTTTTCTTCTTGTATCTGTCCTGTACGTACCTGTTTTTGTGTGCAATAAATGTTTAAAATAAATAAAAAATATTTCGAGCCGTTCATACATACTGACTCTGTCGGGTTTTGTGTAGGAGGTCCCAAATAATTTTCCATATTTGTAGCAATGTTCTTCAGGGAAAGTTATTTAGTTTCGTTTCCTGGACTGATTTACCCCTTAAAATATATTTGCAGTTGAATGTTAACACCTGTATTTAGGTAGGAGTTGGCCTTGTCTCTCAGATTTGACGTTGAAGCGTTGAATGACCTCCTGACACCCCAAATTGTTTACACGCGTCTGCCTGTATTGTCTACAGTTTTGTTAGCTTGATCTATCGTCTATTCCGGCCTTTGTGAGTCGGGCTTTGGGGTGAAGGACGAAACATGTTGTCTTGACCGCGGCACTAAAATACACGTTCTGTGTCAGTACAAAAAAATCTAACCTTTTGAAAATTGGTGCGGTATATTTTTAATGAAGGCGCAGACGCATTTAATTGCTCACATAAAACGATAACATACAATGAAAAAGCTATTATAAATATTCCTTTTATTTTTGTTACTAATTGAATTTTATTCTATTTTTAATATTGATATGGTAACTTCTAACTAAATTCCTGGAATGGATACATACAGTACAACTACAACTACAACTTAAGATATCTCATATACCTACCAAATACCAGGCAGCCTGCAAGAGACAAACAGCGAAACGCTGAATGAACTGCTTATTAGAATGTCTACAAGCATGGCTACTAGACACAATATTCCGAAGATACGCAATCTGTCATTTTTCTCAGGCAATAGAGCGTGTCGTCTAGACAGGCCCCGTGGCTGCGCAAACGTAGGCGTGAAACTCAACGCAACTACCTGCAACAGTGAAAATTCAACAGCTTTCCTCCATACAGGAATTTCCCCCAAGTTGCGCCATCATTGCGTATGGCTATCCGTGCTTGAATTGGTATCAAACTCGAGGTTTTAAGCCAGTTTTCTGAATTTGGGGTGAAGTTATGTAGGTAGTTCGGTCCGGGCGGAAAAGGTTTAATTACTAAAACAGTAATTAATTTGCACAAAAGCTACGACATAGCACGGATGAAAAGTCACGTGTGGTGGTAAATGACGGCATATTTGTAATAAAAATGTCCGGATATACTTCAGTACCTTTATTATTCTTCACTTTCAGGTATAAGTTTTCCTCTTACTTATAGATTACTTATAGATATAGACACTGTCTAGTAGCAACTTTTTCTACTTTCTAAGAGACTACTGTTCGCTCCAAAGGCCAAAGCCAGACTGCCAGCGAAATCCCCGACTCCACAAAACGAAGAGCCGGTTACTCCCGCCAACGACATGACTTTACGCGGGAAAACAACACCTGTCACACACCTTTGTCTATGGTCGCACGACTGACACACATATACTAATTTCTGATAAAAGAAAAGTAACAAGTTTTGTCTATGGACAATAAATCAATGCAAAGAGTGTTGCCGTCCCAAAATATTAAAAACAACAGATTTAAGTTTCTTCAAAGGTAACCGGTTTTGTCTATGGGCAGTAATTTCGATAAGTAGTGTTGCTATTTTAAAATACATAAAATAAAAGCTTTGCTAGCGTTTCGTTACTGCTAATTATGTTGAATTTAAACAATGCTTTTTGAAAAATATCTTCCATACAATAAATATTTTCTGTTTCTATTAAAATTACTACATTTAATTAAAATAATGTACAAATGTGAATGAAATAGCTAACATTCGGCCATTCTGACCTAATGTCTGACCCTAGACACAAGTTTTCAGGAAGATTTAACTAGCGGTTGGTTTAACTTCGGCCATCCTGGTCTGTAGAATAATGCCCCTATTATTAAAGTTCTTTACGAGCAGTTGTACCTAAAAATTAAATAAAAATGATTTAAAAGCAGCACCATGTTCAAACAATTATATGGAGAAAATTACATAGGTAGTATATATATTTTTTACTCACGCGTTTGATTTCTTAGTAGTTATCTGCTGCTGTCTCATGCACTTGAAAGGGTGTGCCATGGCGACACTTGTCCCATAGTCACTACTTCCTTCCCGTCATGACGATTCAGCTATCTATTTTGCTGTCCCATGCATTTGAAATCGTATGACAATGTACGTATTTACTATTGTAGTTTGCCCTTTTTTTTTTCATGTCAGTCATGGCAATGCAGCACATTTTACTTTTGTTCCTTTACTTTGTGAGCTCCTTTGCACTCAAAATTACTAAATTTTACTTCTTAAACTTGTATTCCAGTCATTGTAATGCAATTATATACCTCTTGTCTTTTTTTTTTTGCACGTCATACTGATTTACTTATTTTGTTTCCTCAAAAAAATAATAATTTTATCTGGTCTGTTATTCATTAAATTCCTCCGGGCCTGAAACAAAAATAATACGCAGAGCAATACTGGAATACGACAAAACAACATAATCTTTAAGACTAATGATGCTTACCATGAAATTTTGTGTTATGGAAATCATAAATTGTTACAACAACGTACAATACTATACATTGCAACAAACAACAACACATTACAACAAAATCAATTTTAATTACAACGATAAGGCACATTCGTAAATATATGTTTACACGCGTGTTTATATAATGCCTAAAAATTAATGACGTTCATACAAAAGATAATCATAGGTAGAGTTATGTCTAATTGCACAATTATGCAGTAATTAATCGCTAGAATCTGATGAATCAGTGTCGTCTTTATCGTCTCTTCCGTTCTCAGACATAGAAAAACTTATCCACGGCTTTATCTTTTCGGCTGCATAAACATTGACATATTTTCTTCTAGTGTATCCGTCAATGCTTGTCACCTCGTAACGGTCATTTGGTAAAACTTTAGAAATTTTGAATGGCCCGCTGTATGGTGGTAATAACTTGTTGCTATCTCCAGGATTATTTGTTTGTTTCTGTACTAAAACCAGATCTCCCACAGAATATGTTTTTGCTGGACATCTCTTTGAGTTAAATCTGTCCGCCATATCGCTTTGCTTTTCTTGAATATTCTGCGTGGTTTCATTGCGAATGCTTGCAACTATGTCATCATTAATAGGGTCAGGTGGGGTATTTAGTTCGTGCAAATGAGTTTCACTCACTCCGATGGTTTGTTTACAGAATACAACTTCAGCTGGGGTCTTACCGATACCTTTATTGAGAGTATTATTGAGGCTCCATTGGACTGTATTGAGATGCATATCCCAATTTTTATCGTCATTTCCATGAGTAAGGGCAGACAGAGAAGCTAAAACAGATCGATTATAACGCTCAATCTGCCCATTCGCTCTCGGCATCGCGACTGCGTTTTTAATGTGTTTAATTTCTAAATCTTTGGCGAATTCTTCGAATTCGGCAGATGTGAAGCTGGTGCCGCGGTCTGAAATCAGTATTTTAGGGGTTCCAAAAATACCAAATACATCTCGTAATACAGTTATAGTAGTTTTGCTTTTTGTATTACGTACGGCTTTGAGAATAATGAATTTTGTAAATCCATCAATAATTCCCAAGATATAGGTCATTCCAGATCTACTCTTGGTAAAAGGCCCCAAATGATCTATATGCAAGCAGTGAAAGGGTATGGGAGTTTTTGGTATCGGGTGGAGAAACCCCTCTTTTCTTCCTGACGACTGCTTAGCATAAGCGCATGGTATGCATGCTTTGACATACTTTCTGACAAAGTGCGTCATTCGAGGAAACCAATACGTTTGTTTCATTTTTTCCAACGTCTTTTCCAAAGAAAAATGACCACATTCATCATGTGTCATGTGACATACTTTCCACCTTGCATCTTGAGGTACTGCCCACTTAAGTTCTTCACCTACTTTCCTGTAAATCTTTCCGTCTTTTAATACGTAATTATCTTTGATTTCTTTAGCTTCAGAGCCATTATTATCCAATATACATTTGATATGATTCAGCTGTGGATCAGTTAATTGAATTGTAGTCAAGTCGTTAGTGGTGTTGATCTTTAGAATTTCTAATGATGTACCAAGGGTCTTGTTGGTCCCACCTTGTTCAACGTCCTCCACTGGATTGCGACTTAGAGCATCGGCGTGGCGCATCTGCGTACCTGGTCGGTACTCAATCGAGAAATTGTACTCCTGAGCTAGTAACCACCACCTTGCGATCCTCGGTACTAAGTCACGTTTTGTCCAAGTTTGTCTTACTGCATGACAGTCCGTCATAATTTTGAATTCAATTCCAAGTAGATAAGGACGAAATCTGTTCAATGAGCAAATTATAGCAAGGGTTTCTAACTCAAATGAATGAAAGTGTTGTTCATCTGCACTTGTCTGTCGACTAAAATATGATACCGCTCGCAAAGGCGACTGTTCATTTGCTCGTTGCAACAGAATACCTCCAAGGCCTACTTGACTTGCATCCGTATGGAGTTCGGTCAGATAAGATGCATCAAATATTGCAAGAACCGGACGAGAAATTAAGATTTCTTTGATCTTGCGAAATGCTTGTTCCTCCTCCGAGCCCCAAACGAATTTCACATTTTGTCGTGTCAGGTTCGTTAAGGGTTTAGCGATTGTGGCAAATCCGGGTACAAAGCGACGAAAAAAACTGGCCAGGCCAATGAACTGCCTGATTTCATGTGCATTATTTGGTGTTTTGAATGCGGCAACTGCTTCAGTCTTCTTCGTTCCGGGTTGAATTCCATCATGTGATATCTCATATCCTAAAAAATCATTTTTTTTTCTGAAGAAATGACATTTGTCAAGGTTTAAGGTCAGATTAGCATCTTTCAATGCGTCGATAACTCTTGCCAATCTGTCCATTCCTTCGTCAATGGTCTTGGATGATATAATGATGTCATCCATATAAGTCATCACCCCAGGAATATTTTTAGCATTAAGCACTTTGTGAATCATGCGCTGAAAAACAGCTGGTGCATTGCATAGACCGAATGGCATCCTCTTGTATTCAAAGTGCCCATCGGGAGTTACGAAGGCAGTCAGATGCTTTGAATTTTCTGCTATTGGGATCTGGTGGTATCCTGAGGTAAGGTCCAGTGTTGTAAAGAAGTGCTGTCCAGCCAAACTATCTATCTGATCTTCTATTAACGGCATGGGGTATTTGTCTTTGTAAGTCTTTTTATTCAATGCCCTATAGTCAACACAGAGTCGCAACTCTCCGTTTTTCTTGGGTACAATAATTATAGGGCTTGAGTATTCCGAATCGGATTCTCGTATTATATCGTTATTTAGTAGTTCCTGTACTATCTCTTTAACTTTAGATCTTTCAGATAGAGAAATTCGATATGGACGATAGTTAACAGGGACGTCATCTTTGAGCCGAATTTGCATTTCTGTAATGCTGGTTTTACCCAGCTCTGCCAACGAGAATGCGAAACAATCTCTATGTTCTTGTAAAAGTTGACACAGCTGACTTCTTTTGTTGCTATCCAAATCATCATCCACATTGATTTTGTCTTGGGTAATATCCTTCAGTGCGTCATCTTTTACAATTCGACATACGTTCAAAGTTCGCGAATCTGAATGACTCAATTTATCGTTCGTAATAGAGTCCTCTGTTACGTTCTTCAACAAAACTTCTGGGATTATTTTTCCTCGCGCAATAGTCTTGCCTTGCGTCAGCTTTATGTCGCCTTGTGTTAATCCCATAATTAAAACGTTTCCGATTCCGTCTTCGAACTTATAAATACCCGGAACAAGTACGTACTCCATGTTGGGTTTCATGCAAATATCAGAGTTAATGTAAACATATTTAGCGTTTGAATCCAGCTTTGTTTTGACGACCGCTACTCCATTAATCGAAACATCCTCTTGAACCATTACTTTTGTCGACGTGTCATGTGGGTTTTGATATAGTGTAAGTTCATTATCCGTTTTTAGTGCATGTGCATTTGGTAGCTCCGTGTAGTTTTGACCAATCAAAGCATCTGTATTTTTCGGAATAAGTGTATGCGGCACAACAAACATATCAATATCCTTTTCCAATTCATCAACCTTAACGTGTACGGTTACACAAGCTATTGGGTTGGCTGCCCCATCTGCAAATCCTTTTAGAATCGGACAATCTTGAGTTATTTTTGTTTTGGGATTTTCTTTTATCTTGTCAAAAATCTTATCACTAAGAAGTGAACACTCACTTCCGAAATCCACAAATGCTTTAATTTTAATGTCATCAACTGTGATGTTCTTGAAAAACTTTTCTTGGGAGCTACTATCATCTAGTCACAATTTTAGCACATTTTTGGACGTATTAGTCTGTTCCTTATTTTGATCCTTACTCAATGGAGTATTTTGATTGCATTGAGTTATAGTGTGCCCCACTCTGTAACATTTTTGGCATCGAACCAAGGTTTTTGGACATTTTGTCCACATGTGTCCCTTCTCACCGCAGTTAAAACAATTATATGTCTTGACATCGGAACTAGAATTGCGCTCAGATTGTCGCTGCTGAGGTAATGTGTTTCTGTCACGGAAAAAACTTTGTTTCGGGAGCACTTCTTCTTTCTTCTGTGTTATTTTCCTGAAAAATGATAGAACCTCTTCAGGTTCTTTAAATCCAGAACCTTGAGCGTTGAGCCTTATATTGTGATCGAAAATTCCTTGCGTGAGACAGTCCACTGCCTTAATACCTTTTATCTCACACCGGTTGATAAGTCTTATTTTTTCGTAGTAATATTCCTCCAGAGTTTCATTTCTCCTGCTCTTTCGCGACAACATTTCGGATAGCAAATCCCCATAGTTTTCTTCACATGGAAATGCTTTAAGTAGCTTTTCCTGCCACTCCGTCCACGAATATTTTACGCTTGTTAACCCGTCGTACCATTTCTTTGACAATCCGGTTAAACGTGGCAGAGTAAAGTAAATGGTTTGGGTCTCATTCCACCCGTACACCGCTGCCGATTCATTTATTTTCCGAAGCCAATCCTTCATAGTTTGATTTTTCATTTGCGGATTAAACTCTGGTATGATCTGCGACGCTTGACCAAACGAAGTTTTATCTTTTTTCAGGACCGATATCAAATCTTCCAGTTTTAAAGATTTTCCAGTTTTTCTTTTCTTCGGCGACGGGCTGCGGCTTAAGTTTGAGCTTGAAGAGCTGCTGGTGCTATAACTCTTAGTTTTTCGCTTTTTAGAACGACTTTTACGTTCACTGGAAGATTCTTCGCTAGGACTTGTTGAACTATCTCTTCTTTTTGTGCGTCTGTATTTCTTGTGCCGTTTATTTTTCGATTTTTGTTTGCTTCTCTTCTTGGACTTCTTCCCTCTTTTCCTAGACCTGGTCGCTGTAGCAAACTCCCTGATTTCTTCATCAGTCGAGTCGTTTGCATTGTTATGTGGTGGAGTAAACGACTCCATCTTTAACCTTTTAACCTTTAAAGAAATACTGAAAAGCAAACAATTGATATTATAAAATATATTTAATTGTATTTTTTTTTTATTATTACTCATTCAACCACATTTGCTGGAAAAATTTAATAAAGCTTATACTTCGTAAGATTGCAGCCCTGGTAAGCACCGTCTAATAGTTCAGGTAATACTAGATAGTTTGTAAAGTAAAACGGTCACGATGTTCCAGAGAGTAGCCCTGGCAAACACCGTCTAACAGTTCAGTTAAAACTAAGTAAAACGGTCACGATGTTCCAGGGAGTAGCCCTGGCAAACACCGTCTAACAGTTCAGTTAAAACTAAGTAAAACGGTCACGATGTTCCAGGGAGTAGCCCTGGCAAACACCGTCTAACAGTTCAGTTAAAACTAAGTAAAACGGTCACGATGTTCCAGGGAGTAGCCCTGGCAAACACCGTCTAACAGTTCAGTTAAAACTAAGTAAAACGGTCACGATGTTCCAGGGAGTAGCCCTGGCAAACACCGTCTAACAGTTCAGTTAAAACTAAGTAAAACGGTCACGATGTTCCAGGGAGTAGCCCTGGCAAACACCGTCTAACAGTTCAGTTAAAACTAAGTAAAACGGTCACGATGTTCCAGAGAGTAGCCCTGGCAAACACCGTCTAACAGTTTTAGTACACTAGACTGTCAAATTATGTAAAATAGTCACACAATCTCGAATATTTCTGAAAAATATGTAATAGAAACATTTTGCTAATACTCACAGGGCTTTTTGGGCGTTTTGTCGACACTTCTGAACTATACTTCAGTACCTTTATTATTCTTCACTTTCAGGTATAAGTTTTCCTCTTACTTATAGATTACTTATAGATATAGACACTGTCTAGTAGCAACTTTTTCTACTTTCTAAGAGACTACTGTTCGCTCCAAAGGCCAAAGCCAGACTGCCAGCGAAATCCCCGACTCCACAAAACGAAGAGCCGGTTACTCCCGCCAACGACATGACTTTACGCGGGAAAACAACACCTGTCACACACCTTTGTCTATGGTCGCACGACTGACACACATATACTAATTTCTGATAAAAGAAAAGTAACAAGTTTTGTCTATGGACAATAAATCAATGCAAAGAGTGTTGCCGTCCCAAAATATTAAAAACAACAGATTTAAGTTTCTTCAAAGGTAACCGGTTTTGTCTATGGGCAGTAATTTCGATAAGTAGTGTTGCTATTTTAAAATACATAAAATAAAAGCTTTGCTAGCGTTTCGTTACTGCTAATTATGTTGAATTTAAACAATGCTTTTTGAAAAATATCTTCCATACAATAAATATTTTCTGTTTCTATTAAAATTACTACATTTAATTAAAATAATGTACAAATGTGAATGAAATAGCTAACATTTGAGTTTTGGCACAGATTATAGTATTATGCGACAAATCGTTTCATTGGGTTATTTAATCGATGTCAACTTTAAAGTAATGTTCAGTACGTAAAAGTGTACAGTTTCTAGGCTGTATGTTTTAAAACACAACTTTATACAACCAAGTTTGAATCTGTAATACGAACATTAAGGAACGAATGCAGATAAAAAATATAACTAAACTAGAATTGCAATTGCAGTTGGTTTTCATACTGACGGTACTGACTGAAGACTTGTACAGGATGAAACAAAGAAAATCTCAAAATGATAAACACTCGCATAATGTTATTTCAAATTGAAACAAACGACCTCCTGTTCGAGCGAGTACAGTTTAGATGGCAATTTGTTCCGCCATTTCCAAAACATGAGACCACAATAAGCACATAATTAAGCGAGTGACAAACCGTGTCTAATGTCGCATTGTCTTCGTCAATGATTCAACCACTATGGAAAATTCATTGGTCACTTGATGATACACAAGAAGTGACCGCGTTCCGGGAAACTGATTAATCAATAGCCGATTTTATAGGTAAAATTATAAAAATATATGATTTAAAAGCAAATGTGTGAATCGCACGGAGAAAGCATCAAGAGGCATACCTTCAACAGTGGACACAATTATGCTGAAAAAAAGAAGATGAATCGCACTTACACCGGACGACCAAGTGGATCGTGATCGACAGCAGTGACTGTGCTATGGTATCTCAGTTTTGTATGGGATTTTGAAAATTCCTTTCGCCTGTAGGAACCGACAAAACACCGCCTAGTGCTGTGGTAGGTGTGAACAGACACCATATCCGTCCGATCGATCTAAGATACAGCCATGGTTACAAAGGTTACAGTGCAAAGCAAAATATACCTTCTTTTTCAACTTGTTCGTAAGTGTAACTACCTATTTTAAATAAATGAGGGTTCACTAATTGTAGAAGATTTTTTTTAAACGGGCAGATTCAAATCAGTCGGTATTTTTACAATTGGCTATATATTATTTTGTTTTGCTATATGAAGATTTTGTTTGAGCGGTTCAAAATAGGTTACACCAATACATCAAAGTGACCACCGGTGCAGTTGAGTGGGTTGCACACTCACTGCACAGGGATGCCAAATGCCCAACGAGGGCGCATCTGTGATCCACCACGCAAACGTAATCATTTTCACCAGCTTGCAGCTTTCTCATCCTACTAAGTAGAATGACCCTCGTCAGATTATGAGCAGTCGTTGGTTAGAAACAAGCAAACATGTAACAGATATAAACACTTACAGTGCTGTAATATTTAAAAGCTGTTCAGAAGGATGTTTTTGTGTTTTGATTGAAAAAAAACATTCGCATGCGATATTTTGAGCCTTGATTTGTTCCAGTTAAATGTCATTATTCTACTTATCATCATCATCATTGGCCTCGGACTTCTGTGACAGACGATTTAATCAGTGTCTGAGGCAAGGCTTTTCGTGGCTATATAAGCCTAGGCGACACCTGCGATGGTATCACCTGTAGTCCACTTATAATTTACTATGAAAACTACAAAATTCGTAGTAGGTTAGAACTTGTGCTGTATTAAATATTATAAAAAAACCTCTCAAGATGTTCATTGAAGCAATCGAAATAAGGTTAACTTTAGGTCATGTTTCATAAGTATGAATTCGTATAATATTATTATGGGCATGTCCGTCACGCACTCGGACAGTTTTTGGTTATGCTAAATAGTACGCATAATCACAAAATAATACGTTTAACAATTTTAATTACATCGTTTACATAAATAACACCTGTTTTTGTTCTATGTCAGTCTACTTATAGAGGCATGAATCATCATATTTTTATTTACACATCGTCTAGCGTCTGAAGCATGTCTGCAGATTGTTCCATTTCCTAGAACATGATCGATGGAATGAACTTTAGCATGTTTAAGTTTTATAAAAAAAAACTACAGCATATTTTTATTTTGACCTTAAGAAGGACGATAAGATCTAATTAGCACGAGACGTGTTGTTGTAAAGTTTTCAGTTTCTCGCAGTCGATCAATGTCAGCGCTGTTTTTGTCAAATATTAATTTAGTAAATGTCTGCTCACGTTATTTTTTTTTTTGCTCCACGAGACGGCGACAATTTCAACGACCCTTGCAAATTAAAAACGCATATTAGAATATAATTCATTACAAGACCTCAAATTTCTAAAAAGTAGTAATAGTAGCAGATTTCCGTATGCAAAAATTCTAAAATAGAGCTCTTGCTCTTTTCTACCTGCCGCGGCCGCCACAATCTGTTTTCCGTATAAGAATATTTTCCTGTGATAAAAGTAGTAATATTATGTTAAGAAGCCCAGAACAAAGTAAGTTGCCAACGATGAAAGAATTTTTGATATATCTTGTTCAAAAGTAGTATTTCGTTACAAACTTATACTAGTACAGCACTGCTGGAAATGCGCCTCTCCTATTTGGGGGGTGTACCTATTTTATACTCACCATCTTGGCAGGCAAATGTATTGGTACCACAAAATACAAGTCTTTCTTCTATATCAAATTAGTATAAGTTCTTAGATCATTCTATTTCATTGACATAGTATCATTTGATCACATTACAGTATGTAAGATTCATTCATATCGTATTAAACTTTCATACAACAATCGTGTATGTGCTCTTGAATATTACCGAGAAAATTAAAAACCCGTAATGGTTGTCTAGACATCACTCGCTTGCAGTCCGAAAGTTTGGCCCCCAAATATTAGTCGTAATCACACAAGTTGTTCAAACACCTGTTATTTGTTAGACTAATGTCATTTGCCTACAATCTGTGCACATAAAAGGCATTTTCCACAGTCGCAGACGCAACGGAAGATAAGCCCGATTCGTCACCAAAAATTTCTCGCAAAACTACACACTCATAAATTTAGACAATACCTAGATAGGCAATAGGCAAGTATTATTTATACACCTACATATATATCGTGATATCCTTTGTCCCTTGCGGTGAGGGCAGAGCGTTAACAGCCGTAAATAATAAATTATAGCCACGTTTGCAAAATATTTAAATGCCTTTAAAAAAAAATTCGGTTGCAGCATGCTGCCTAAAATTAAATAGACATGAAGCCCTAGAGGACCCATTTTACGACACTCGATGGCAAGAAATGAAACGCCACGTCTGACATTTCTGAGGATTGTTTTCCAAAATTGTTTCAGAAAACATGTGTATCACTATAGTGACAGGTTCTCAGCCTGTCGCCTAAAAAATGTAATACACGAATACCCTCGAGTCCCTTAGTCGCCTCTTACGACACCCGCGGGAAGGATGTGTGGTGATGCTATTCTAAGCCGGCAACACACGGCAAACTTAACAGTGGGAATACCCAGATAGATAGACCGTTGAGAAAGCCGCTGGTGCTGGTGCTGACAACCGCCCGTCTGACATGGTAGGGTAGTTTCACAGAGCTCTAAAAGTGTATTCCATTGTGATGCCGGCGTTGAATTTGCCATGTGATGCTGGCTTCGAATAGCATCACACCATGTCTTCCCCGTTGTGAGTGTCGTAAGGGGTGACTAAGGGACTCGAGGACTGCACGTGTATTACAACTTTTAGGCGACAGGCTGACCACCTGTCACTATAGTGATACACAAATTTATCTTAAACGGCTTTCAATATTTGTCAGACGTGGCGATAGCGACCGTATTTCTGCGGTCGTTAACGCTCTCCCTACCCCGCAAGGGCGTGATATATGTATTTATGTTGATAATATGAATTGAAATAACATCGGAAAACAAGGCCCCAATTCTCTTATTTTTTTGTCATTTTAGTGCCAGTGACACTGGACTGTCATTCTGTTGCATATGTGATTTTCTATACTTCAAACTGTTAGCAGAATACGAAACAAACAACCTTTAACTGACACGTGTTCATTCCATCATTCAAAAATGAAATATTCCAGTCAGAGCGTGTTTAAATTGAAAGTAGGTAGTAACCTATGTTCTTGATCTGTAATTTTTAACGAGTAGTTAATGAATGTATTATTTATTGAGCTTTGTTGTAAAAATATATCATAGGGCTCTATAGGGCATGGGCACTGTCACATAACTTTTTCTAAATCATTGACGCATACCTCGACAGAAGATGTTTTATTTTCTTTAGTTTATATTTTTTTATATCATGGTGCACCAACCTGTGGTCTGGCTAGTTATTTCGCCACCCTGCCAGCACCAGCTGACACTTTGGCACTACCACCTTTCTGAACCCTACCTCTTTTGGCACTGACTTATGCAAAATTACTTCTAAAAGAGACAGACTTCTCTATTTTCCATTTATTATTAGTTATACGGAGTGTAAGATACAACCCTCCAAATACTTACTGAGGCATGGAAACCATGAAACTGAACAACCCCCTAGGAATATATTATGTTAGGAAAGGACAATAAAAAATGATCTATAATAGAAAATTATGTTCGGCCTAAGGGAAGACAAAGAGCGCCAGCTAAGTACACCATATTATATACAAGGTGTAAAAATAATAGCTGCAAATATTTTAAGGGGTGAATCAGCCCACGTAACTGAACACTTTCCCCAAGAAACATATGTCGAAATATGAAAAAAATTTTGGGCCTCCCATACAAACTGACTTGATCGGTCGGTAATTTGTACGGGAGGTCCCAATTTTTTTTTTATATTTCGACCTACTTTCCTTTGGAAAAATTGTTTAGTTTCATGGGCTGATTTACCTCTTAAAATATTTGCAGCAATTTTTTTTACATCCTATATTATTAAGACCACAGAAAATAGTACGTAGCTAGCACTACGTATGTATGTATGGTCTCTCCTATAGTAATGTTTTCTGTGGTGTTTTCTGTCAGTCATCGCGGCTATTTGGAGCGCGGTGGCGGCGTGTTTGTTGTTTCAGCGGGTGATGATTTGGAAACCTATGTCTATGTCGATGATCTTTTACATATTTTACATACTTTACTAGTCAGATTTCTGTTGCGAACAATAATACTATAAAAAATTCTGCTCATTCGTGATGCATTATGGCTATTTTAAGAGCGGAATATAAGGTAAAAAAAAATTGTTGCAAATATTTCATGGTGATTCTTACCCAAGAAACATAGTCGAAATATGAGAATTTTTTTGGACCTCCCATACAAATTGATTTGGTCGGTTGCATTGGTAATTTTGTATGGTAGGTTCAAATTTGTTTTTCATATTTCGACCTATGTTCCTTAGGGAAAGTTGTTCAGTTTCATAGGCTGGTTCACCTCTTTAAGTATATACAGCAATTTTTTACGCACTGTATAAAAGCGCCAGCAAATATGAAAGTTGAGAAGTCTCAGATGGTATGGCCCATGGTGTTATGGGCCGGTGTGACCGCGGCGGTGCGGTGCCATATTCGGTCAGTGCACATTGTTGTTTACCGACACGCGCACCGCGAGGCCGCGTGACGTAGCGTCTAGACGGCGCGCCCGCCCCGCGCCCCGCCGCCCCGCCGCCCCGCCGCCCCGCGCCCCGTCCGCACGGCCATGCACTGTTTCGATCACCGGTTATCTTTTCAACGGTAATGCTGCAATGGCTTAGTCAGCATGCAGAAGGGATGTGTGCCGAAGTACCGAAGAGGAAAGGTCTGCGTTGTGTCACATTCAATTCCGATCGTCAGGTATAAAAATGTCCATGTACGATCTTTGTTGACAAATTTATAGTTCATCTGGCCTATGTATGTAAAAAAAAATACTGCAAATATTTGAAGGGGTGAACAAGCCCATGAAACTGAACATCTTTCCTCAAGAAACATAGGTCGAAATAATGAAAAAAAAACTTGGACATCCCATACAAAATTACCAATTAACCAAGCCAATTTACTATATGGGAGATCCAAAAAAAAACTCATATTTCGGCCTATATTTCCTGGGAAAAGTTGTTCAGCTTCGTGGGCTGATTCACTCATTAAAATATTTACAGCCTATATTTTTACACCTTATTGTAGAACTATGCTGCAATAGCGGAGCAAGCGACACGTATCATGGGCACTATATTCCGATTACTATTAAGAATTCCAACCCGATTCCGATCCACATCATTCGGTTGTCTTTCTTTAAACACTTTCGACTCAAAAGTTTTTTAGAATGCATCATGCGAAGGTAAACACGCCTGATTTCTTTTATTTACTGCCTAATTTACGAGTACTTTCACATTCCTAAGTAACAATGACGGACGTGACTATGTTTATCAATAAACTAATTGATGTAGTGCCACTATCAAAGTAGAGACAGATATTATGGCAGGGTATAAAACTATTGCCTGCAAATGAATGAATATAAAATTCCAGATATTATGGTGTAAAAGTGCAGCACATATCAGTCGTAAAACATTCGTAAAAGTAGTACTAATGAGCGATAACTGTCGACCCTTTATCAATATAAGACTTAGGAGACTGAGCGGCATTCAAAATGAAAATATAATACCGAACTCTTCTCAATAGAAGGTGTGAACTATTTAAACATATGGGTATAATTGGTACCTAGTATATACTAGAGGCCAGCCTAGCAGCGGGGTCATTCGCTGCAGATCGTTTTATGGTGGAAAAAAATAGTCTATGACATTCAGGGATATTGTAGCTTTCTATATGTGAAAGAGTTTAGGAAATCGCTTTAATAGTTCTTTAGTTTATCAATAAGGTACCCATACACAAAAAAAACTAATCTTTTCTTTTTATGATTAGTGTAATATAGATGAACATTGAACAAGCAGTATAAAAATCGTGTCCTAATAGTGCTACAATTTGTCAATATCTTTATTAGCTTGGAAATCTATCGATCACAAATAAACAAACAAATATTCTATTTGTTTTGAGTCAAGTCTAGCCCTTTTATCAGCTGTTTATGCAACTCATTCATGCACTGACGCAATCCAAGGATTTGTGAACCATTAGCCATTAATTTTATTGTGAACCAACCAGTGGTCGTTTATACTGCAACGTGAATAGTTGCAACATTGTTGCATACTGGTGTTGGAAGTCTTCAATACGCCGCCATTCCAATCCTGTCTTCGCAATTAACGTTGACGTATTAGTGGGCCTGAATGTCCATTACAACTTAAGTAGGTAGTTAAAAATAACTGCCTGCGTGGTCTACAGTCTCACAGATGATCTTAGATCTGGTAGTCCCAGGTTTAATTTGTGAAGGTTTACAAAGATGATTATTTATCACTTTGTGAATCTGTTCCCAGTTTGGTTTGGATATTGTAGGCTGAATCATCGTGGTAACGTGGTCCCGTGCTTTGGAGGACACCTTTAGCTGTCGTACCGCAGTTGTTGTATGGCGGTCGTCACGAGTAAAAGAAAATAATAGAAGCCTAGACTACTATTAGTATTATGCGGTTTATAAAACTCTTGAGACCAGGGTTTGATCGTGAAGTTTGTCGAGAAGCTGTGCTGTAGCCCGTGAATAAGAATTTATTTGTCACATATATACATAAATACTCCCGAAAAACATAAGCCTCCTTCTGACGGAGACGGCTAAAAAGAGCAAATAAGGTAAGAAAACAAACGGAACCTTTAGAATTTGAACCTGACGCGCGTTTGACCAGCCCATTTATATATTTTCTGCCAAGAATATACGACATAGTGATACCACAACTATACAAAGTCTAGACTTGTTAAGGTCTAATCGTTATTATGTGCTAATTACACTAGTTAATTATAGCACAAACGCATTTCTGTTAAAAACACGTTTTATAATTTTGTTTTGTCTACCTACGACTGTTGTAACACGGAACATTAAACGCTAATTTACTGCCCCACGGTTTCGCTCGTGACATGCCGATCCAAGGGAGTAAAGGGAGACATTTCTGTTGACAAAAAGTGACGACTAATTTTCGGGTTTGTTAAATAACCACTAACATACATACATACATATATCACACCTCTATTCCTTGCGGGGTAGGCAGAGCGCTAACGACCGTAAAATAACGGTCGCCAACACAACGACTGACAAATTGAGGGTTGTTTCAGATGATTCGTGCATTACTATAATAGCCATTAACCATGTAAAATAACCATGAATCAAGTCTATGTGAATGACTTAGGTAGGTATCATCTTTTTTTTTAAACATCCAGTTCGAAAAATTTAACATAATTAGTAGCTGAGCATTTTTATTATCTTTTTGCAGATGCTAAAAACTAGTATAAGTACTACCTTTTATGTACTACGTTATGCATTATTAAGTATTAGGACAATTTATATTGCAATCACGTAAGGAACGTATCCTACTTACATAGTATCAAATATGGATTAGTAACACTAACAAAGTTCTAATATTTCTGCATGCGTATGCAGATTTACTACGGATTTTGTATTTTAAGTCCAAAAAAAAATTGTTTCTCTTTTCGACATAGGTATGTTAGTTGAGGAAAGTTATTCTGTTTCATGGACTGGTTCACGCTATAAACTATTTGCAAATTTATTCTTTCATAGACTTATGTAGGTACAGAGTTTTGTACATATTTTGGAAATATTACCTTGTAGTACGTTACTGTTAGGTACGTTATTTGTCAGAGAATATTTCGAAATAAGTAGGAAATTTCCAATAGCGTTGTGTTTACATGGTTTTATATGGCCAGACAGACACAATCGGCCGCTGACACCGCGTCTACGCCGTTACGTGTGCCCTACATTCTGCTTACAACATACTGATACGTCCATAATGAGACATTCATTATATTTAGGTAAGTACCTACTTAATGCCGTATGATGCCGGCTTAGAATAGCATCACCCCATATCCTTCTCGTGGGTGTCGTAAGAGGCGCCTAAGGGACTCGGGAGTATTGGTGTATTACAATTTTTAGGCGACAGGCTGACAACCTGTCACTATAGTGATACATATGTTTTCTGAAACAACGTTGGGAAACAATACTCAAAAATGTCAGACGTGGCGATAGTGACCGTATTCTTACGGCTGTTAACGCTCTGCCTACCCCGCAAAGGATAAAGGCGTGATATATGTATGTATGTATGCATGTACCTACTTAATTATCTAACCACTTGTGCTGCCGACTCGAAAACGATAATACGTATTGAAATAAGAGAATTGGATCACCTCGGTTCTAACCCTCTGTATCGTAATAGACAACTGAGGGATTAATCTAGGGAATGCGCAGCAGCGTTCCCTGTAAATATCTAGCAATGCGCCTGCCAAGCGTGGTGCTAGTGAATATAGCAAATCCCTCAATAGGGAGAGGCACATATCTAGTAGCCGACTGCTGTGGCTGTTGTTAACGATACTTGTAGTTAAAAGTAATTAAGTGCAAGGCCTGAGAACAATTTAAAAAGATACCTTCACTGCGTGTCTCGTAAAGTACCTACCTGAACAACTTTCTTGTTTTGGTCCAAAAACATAAAGCATAAATTTTTGTCCCTCAAAATACTATCGGTAATCAAAATTATCAGTGTTAAGGAAAAATACTTTGAATTTGATTTGTAGAAGTAGAGAAATAACGTCAATGAAATGATGTTTGTTTAACAAAACTCCTACTCAACGTGACACACACATCACATCGCAGACACGATGTTTTGCCCTAATGATGTTTACTTTATCTATTTTCAGATTATTTGTCGTTAGTAGGTACCAATGATGCTCTGAAATATGTAGAATAGATATACAACTGGTAACAAACTCTAGTACTCGTGAAACTGAACTGATTTTGACCTCCTCAACCGTTTTTTTTATTCTGAACTGAACTTTAACTTTACACAAAGACACAGTTTCATTATTACTAATGATTTCTTTGAAATACGTCATGAAATACTTTTTGTTTGATACATATTCTTTATTGCATTGTACATATAGAAAATTACATTTTAAAAATTATAGGTAAGGCGAGCTTATCTCTAAGATCTCTTCCAGCTGACCTATGTATAGCTAGAGAGACCATGTTTAGTGAGAGTTTGAGAGCTTTGAATTTTGAATGTCAGAAAACCTATGAAACATTGAGAAATTGACACAATGACCTCGAGTTCGTTAGTAACACTTATGTATGATTAAAGGTCACGTTTGTTTACATTCGTAGGGGATCTAGAATCTTCATCTTTTTCAATTTATTACTATCCGATATACATTGCGCAGCCGGTTAGTCTGATAATAATATTGGTATTTTAAATGACTAACTGGTCACGCAATGGGCAACGAAATGACGTGAATGATTCCAAAGAGGCAGACTTTGAACCCTGTGGTCGATATCACTAGACCTGCGCACATCGTGACCCCAGCAGTGTGATAACATCACATTTCCGAGATGCCTAGTATCAAAGAATGATTATTTATTCCGGACCACACATCAATCTTGCCAATGTAACAAGTCCAAGGCACATAAATCTAAACTCGACCTAATTACTCTTCGATTCAGTTATTTGAAATTTAGATAAGTGACCGTGACTTGTTTTATAGTCAATCCGGGTGCAAAGATCCGCTCGCTGCATTTCCGTGTTGAATTCCTATGGTATGTGACCTTAGAATCTTCTTCTTTTTCGAGTGGGACACCGAGTCGTCTAACGACCCGATGAACCCTGGTGTCAGAGTTTTTCAACCGCCTACTACTAGTAGCAGGCCTCTGACGTGGTAGAGTAACGATCGCCGTCTAAGTTATCATAGACAGCAACCGGGACCTACGGTTTAACGTGCCCTCCGAAACACGGAACCATCTTTCTTACAGACAATCAGGTGGTTCAGCACAAATTCACAAAGTGATAAATATCAACTTTGTGAGTGACCCACCGAGAATCGAACCCGGAACCTTTGCGTGGCAGGCAGTCGCATTACGACTGCGCCATATCGATCGTCAAACTTAGAAACTGAACAACCGAAAAATGTGAAGGCTTCTATGAAGTTCGACTTTACTATTTATTGACGAATCCGTGTTGAAATTCAGGCCTTTTTCTGTCAGATGCTATTTGTTTGAGTAAGCATACCATGAAATTTAATTAAAATCTAATTAACTAATAATTTTCTACAATAAGGTGTGTGAATGAGTGGATAAGTTTGGTAGGACGTGTAATACGAGCACAATTAGTAGTAGATTTCCGCATGCGAAAATTTTAAAATAGAGTCCTGGATTTCATGACAAGTTTTCACTGTGCTAAGTCAATTTGTATGGCAGGTCCAAAAAAATTACTCATATTTAGACCTATGTTCCCAAAATGTTGGCAAAATTGTTAAGTTTCATGGGCTGGTTCATCCCGTGATAGGAACTCAGTACTTTTCCTAACAGCCTGTATTTACAACTGTCGCTTCTCAATAAACAATTTAATCAAGAACTTTAATACGTCTACTGCTTCTGCTACGCCGTTGCTGCTACGGCGTAGCGGGCGTAGCTGTAGGTATAGGGAATTTTGAGCCCTAAAATTTTAGTTATGTGTGATTATTCTCTGAACTATTGTACACTACACTTGATTACAAGATCACCAACTGTTATGGCGGCTGTTGCTTTATACTACAGTTTTTTTCGTGATGTCTTAAAAAGAGAATCACCACTTTGAATAAGTGAACAGAACAGAACACAGATCATAATATTCTAAGTAGACGAAGTAGGTAGGTATCTATTTTTATGTTTTACTAGCGGCTGCGTCCACTGTAACTCTTTTAACCGTAGAAATAAGATCTTTTCGTGGCAAGTATTACACATAAAAGCCGTCCTCTTGAGCTACTCTACCTATTAAAAAAACTGCATCAAAATCCGTTGCGAAGTTTCAAAGATTTGAGCAAACATACAAACATACAGACGCGAAAAGCCACTTTGCTTTATAGTATGTAATGATACTCACGCTTAAATTATTGTTTAGCGTCACGTTACAAACTCAGTTGAATTATAGAAACCAATTCTTATTCATATTTTTTACTCCTATAAATATAACTTGACCAGAAGCAATGACTTCTGTTCTAGCTAAAGCTTCATTCTTGAAATAACTTAGAGATAATTCGATCATAATTTGTATATACTTAGTCACGTAATATCATTACATGCACGCCTAGGCAAAAAACTAGACATAATAAACATAAGATTTACTGCTTAATTAACTAATGATTTAATGAAGCCCGCTTATCTACCTTTAAACGGATCGTGACGGTAAAAACTTGGAATAGGCTGCGGTAATTTGTAGAACAGACCATCATTAGCAAGCAGATTCATTAAAGACCTAATTAATTTTAGTTCACAAATTTTTAGGAGTTGGTGTAGTGTAGAGTCGACTGGCTTAATTTTTAATTACGTATAAAATAGGTATATTAGAGCAGATACTGGGTAAAAATTAAAGTATAGTGTAAGATGTTGATGTTCCTTTAATAATAAATAAAATAGAAATCATGGTTGGGAAGGGTTTACTAATAATTGGTTTGTGGACTGCCAGGTCAAATGCACTCCAAGAATGCACTACTTTTAAAAACGACCAAAAACGGTATTTTGTATAAAAATAGGAAGCCGTCTTTTATTGCTATTTTGGATGTCATCAGAACACTTACTTTTACTATATATTTTTTCTGTTTATTAATTCAAAGTTCTGAATGTTTGCAACGAATTGCAAAAGAACTTCACAAAATTTATTATTTTCTTACAAAACATACTTTTTAGTAACCGCAGGAAGAGATGAGGCTGTCTGGTCGGACATGATACGACAGACTACCATTATACAGGATGTAAGTGACAGTGTAAAAAATTTTTTCGTTTCTCAACATAGCCTCCATAGAAAAAGTTGTTCAGTTTCATGGTCTGATTACGCTTGCAAAGTTTTCATTACACCGTCTGTTACACCCTGTATAGGCGTGATGTATGTATGACACGAAGTAGATTAATGTGGGGAAGTGGAATTCAGAACCCTTAACTTAACAGCCTCGACAGTAATGCTGTACATAGGCCTCCCCCTGCTGGAGTGAATATAAACATCTTACACTGCACTCGCTGATCTGCCTGCCAAACCGATTCGGGAGGGTATTGCCATACTCACTACGCTTGGCAGGCAGATTGGCGAGTGCAGTGTAATTTATACATTTGTACACATTTTGTTAAGTGTTTTTTTATGTTAAAAATTAGGTACCTGATTGTATACCTACCTAACTTTATTCCTACCTCCTGTAATGCTGCATTTCTGCAAATATAAGTATGTATTTTTTGTCTGTGTGGTAATAATACATGGTTTAAGATGTTACAAGTTACGCTGCTGCCCATTCCCTGGATGAACTATTTATTCCTTAGTCGATTTTTACACCCACGGGAGGAATTGGGGTGATGCTATACTAAGCAACACACGGCATAATTTACGGCGGAATTTTGACCACTTCAAGTGTTTTTATCAAACCGTGCATCATGCATGTCAAGTGAGGCAAGTATCTAATCGTTATCATCAGTAACGCTGATTTCCGCGGTTTGATTCCCGTGCGATAACGCCACTTGTGATAATATGATTACTGATTAAATCGTCGTGATAAACACAGTCACAGTCACAGCGAAACGGACCGTATAGCAGGGAATTTGTAACAACCAAAAAGAAGCCGTGAAAAACTCGTCCCACACTTTATAACACAACTAAATAAAGAAAATATCTACACAGAGATACGCCACACTACTGTAGGTACTTTAATAAGCTTAGTAGTAGGTTATTTAACTTATATTAATCCAAAAATGGCCATTTTTTTATACATAGTTCAGCGTTCAGATCTGATACTGTTACATAACACCCACTTGTTAGAAAAACGTTGGCGTAAAATATATTTAAAAAACCAGTGGAATTTCGTATGCATTCATTAGGACGACCTTTGGCAGTACTGAGTTTTAGTGTTTTTGTGCATTTGATTTCGACAATCACATCTTATTACAACGAGTGTATCATGGTCTCATTCAAATTGTATGTATGATTCCCTCTAGAACTTTCCCTTGCAGACTACAACACGATAGGTACGCGTGCCTACCACAACCTGATAAACTGTAGGTACCTACCTACCGAATGATCACTGTCGGTTATCTCTTATGTTGTGTCTGGAGCACTTTTAATGATTCAAACAAGGTTGAGCCATATCGAAAAAATTGTGATTTCATAAAATTATAATGAAAAGTTTTGGAAATGATTGCGAGCCTACCTGTAATACCTACACATATATTTTTTGCGTAAGATAAGGTAGACTAAAGATTACCTACATTGATATCGCTGGGGTCAAGTTCGAAACTACTAATTCTAAAACTGTACGATATAGTTCTCTAGATTACTGGGTCATTAATAAAAATATAAAAATAGTAAAACAATTTTCCAAAAATACTACATAACTAAACTACTCCATTTATAATTTTTCGAAATATTCCGAAAAATAATATAAGTGTAGGTAAGTGTTTTGACGTCAGCCTCACTAGATTTATTATACTCTTTGCACTTTTGAATCCCTGTTTTCAAACATTTTATTCACTCTCATCGTTTTGCTCACATAACCTTTTTATAACATCAATTTTAATTTATATTCGTTCAGTTAAAAACTACCCACTGACTCTCTCTTTTCGCGTCGGACACGGAGTCGTCCAACAGCCCGATAAACCCTAGTGTCAAAATTTTTCAACCGCCTTCTACAAGTAGCAGGCTTTTGACAACCTATCCACTGACTGACATTGGCAGAATTACCCCAGTTGGGTAAAAGTCCATGTGAAAAAATAAAACTGACTAAAAAGTAACCCTGTATATTAGCTACCCTGTGGAATAGCACGAGTAAATCAATTGAGTAGTGTATTACTAAATAATTAATAAATAAAATAAAACATATAACACGCCTTTATCCCTTGCGGGGTAGGCAGAGCGTTAACGGCCGTAAGAATACGGCCACTATCGCCACGTCTGACATTTTAGAGGATTGTTTTCTAAGGTTGTTTCAGAAAACGTGTATCACTAGTATAGTGACAGGTTGTCAGCCTAACGCCTAAAAATTGTGATACACCAACACTCTCGAGTCCCTTAGTCGCCTCTTACGACACCCGCGGGAAGGATGTGGGGTGATGCTATTCTAAGCCGGCATCACACGGCAATAAAATAATAACTTCCTATAAAAATGCTACAAGTTACATCTGCTTGTCTCGCTGTCGATCTGACTGCAACCCGCCAGCTCCACTCGCCACCCGCTGAAGCACCGTTGCCAGACTGCACGACCATCGACCATCGACCGTCAGACCATCAGGGGCAACGACCCCTGAACCTCGTCTAATACAAACTAGTATTTGAACTAAAAAAATCGGTCACATTTTTATTGTAGTCTCTACAGAACAGTCTGTTCCCTGAAGATTATAACTAGAGTACGGCTGTTCGAATAGGCCATATTTGACAGCTGTCAAACCCATACTAAAGGACATGGCTTAAAAAGAAGAACAGACTTCATGTCATAGCATTAACATGATTTTGACATCTGTCAAATATGGCCTATTCGAACAGCTATACTTTAACGTGTTATTTTATGATAGTCTGCGAGCAACAGCATTTCCTAATGTCAACTGTACTTCGGAGGATATGATCTTGCGATTCGTGACAGTCATCATAAAAATGACAGCCGCAAAATTCCTTTCGTCAAAATTAAATCCGGAAAATACTGCTTCCTGAAAATCCTGCCTTAATGATGGAGTTATATGAGTGAGATACTATCAACATATTTTACAACCTGTAAATTTAGTATTTCAGTATGAAGAAAATTTGGACTCCCATACAAATTAACTCAGTGTACCGGACATTATGTATAGGTAGAGGTTGCCTGGAAGAGATCGCTACAAGCGATAAGGCCGCCTTTGCTTACTTTTAGTTATAGTATATTGTACCGTTTTGTGTTTTAATGTTGTGTTTGTTGTAAGCAATAAAGAGTTTATCTATCTATCTATCTATCTATCTATCTATGTATGGCAGGTCCAATTTATTTTTCACATTTCGATCTATGATCCTTGGTAAATGTTGTTTAGTTTCAGGAACTCTTTCGCCCTTTAAAATACTGGCAGTTGACTTTTTTCATCCTATAACTTGTATCTATTTTAAAAAAAGCATTTAAATTAACACTCGTATGTATTTGAAACATTAAAGTCTGTATTCGACTGATGCAACCGGCTAGCTAGCCAGTTGATCATAGGTCAATGTTTTCTGCATCTCCAAAACTAGTATTTTACGACACATTCATCGTGAAGAGTAGTCGAGACGTCGTATATCTTTAACGACCTCGTAGTCTACATCTTAGTTTTAGTATCCGCTGTTTAGTAGCGTGACCGATCTAACAGTATGTCTTTATGTATAAGGATGTTAAATTATAGAAATAACGTAAATCCTCTTGTAATCTTTTCTTACTCAGCCCATCAAACTAAATAACATTGATTTTGCTTGGTTATGTTATGTTCGTGGAAAATTACAGATTAAAATACTTTTTCTTTTTCATGCTATGAAAAACCAAAACTCTTCCTGCTATTTCATTACAGTGATAGAGTAAAATTTGTATGTAAATAAGAAAGAATTTCGCGATATATTTCTAATACTCTGTAATCCCTGTATGCGTATTCAACAGACAATGTCAAATCGATCATCTTGTAAACATACCTATACGACAAATCAACAGGTAGGTTTCTTCAAATTAATTATTTTTTCATAAGATAACCAAAGGTAAACAAGGTATGTTATTTTGGTTTCCTAACTCAACTCTTTCAAAATATGACGCCAAAATAACCTTGCACCTACTGCTACCTGTTTTCCTATGGGACTTCTCGTGGTTTTACCCGGCATAAATCCTACGTTTAAAAGTTTCCATGGAATTACTATACCTATCTACCTTCTAAAAAAACCACTCAAAATCTGTTGCGAGGTTTAGGAAGAGTTCGCCGTGTCCATGATAATACACATACAGAAAAACGAAAAAAGCGACTTCATTTTATTCTATGTATTTAAGTACACAAAAGAAACTTGGTAAAACAGGTAGAATACATGCTACCTACGTATTAGAAAAATTATTAAGAGAGAATATTGATCTCCTCTCAAAATTACAAATGTAAAAAAATCTTTGCAAATATGTCATCCGGACCGGAGTTATTTGTTAGGTATAATGAAAATTAAACGAAGCTCGCAGCTTTTGTGGCACGCGACTTTTATTTTCATGAATCACACTTCTAAAAATACCGGACGCGCTTCGTAACTAAGATAACACCGTCAACATAGGGTAAATGTTGCAGTACCAAACCAGTTTTCTAATCTAGCTAACTCCACTGACTTTAAACTAAACTACACCAAATTTTATCATTATCCAATATTTTTTCAACTTTTTTTATGCATTTTCGTGTGGTCTTTCAGTCGTATGATCTCGTCGTCAACTTAGGTAGGTACCGAAGGTAAAAGAACGTATATAGGTACGCCTGCATCCAGTAAAAAAGCGTGTCCAAGCCAAGTTCAAGCAGATATTGTATACAGGATACGGCCGTAAAAAAATATCATTCACTAATAGGTACTTATTTGACGGTCTTATGTTCTACTTTGAGTTATTCTGATTCGAAATTATCAACAATAACGGTACCTTTATATTCTTCTTCTTCTTCTTTCGTGTCGATGACTCGAATATATTTCGACCTTTCTATTTTGCGACCGGGATGTGGACCCTACTTCCCAAATAGCGTGGATGTCACCTGGTTAAACAATAGCGAAGGTCGGAGAGCGGCGAGCGCAGTGAGCGGCGTTGGCTTGCGACTAGTGCCATTAGAATGTCTAGGTTGCCGACCGTCTAGTGTCTATCAGACCATACATCCGACACAATGGACAATCAACCAACAAATTATAGCTAACATTGTATCGCGTTTTCAAAGGTTCATAATGAGTTCAAGGTTTCGGCTGCTTCTGCGATAGATTTGTATCACATATTTGATGTTACCATAAAAAGCAAAGTCTCGACGATCTAAGCGACTTTATGGTAGTGAAACTATTTAGGTTACACAAAGTGTCGAAAATAAAACTTTACACTTGACACGCTTATGCCGCTAAGGATACCCTGATGTGATCTTTTCATTCTATTGTAGAAGAAAGCAAAGTGATACACGACAGAATCTGGGCTATTGAAGCATACAATGCGCACGCGCCGATTGATTACATAGCCGATTCGCGCCCGCGACCCGCGGCCGCGGCGCGGCGGGAGAGATCGCGCCAGACAGCTGCCGAAATTTGGGTTAGGCGTTTTTTAAGCGGCGCGGGCGCCGGTGGAAGCGGCGAGGTCGATGCGCCTGCGCGGGCCGCGTCGCCCCCGCCCCTCACCACCCCTGCAACCAGTTCCGCAGTTCCACCTCAAGGTGCAGCGGCCGCAGACCAACCCTACATACCTACCACCTGCCAGACACTAAGTGAGTATAACGTATGTAGCCGCTCTGAACCTCGCTCGCCGCATTGACTTTCAAAGAAGAACAGGAAGTCGGCTGGCCTCTCCATAACTTGGGTCAGCAGGTATTTTAGTATGCAATGAAAACTACATCGATGATTCTAGCGCTTATTTATTGGACTGCAGTTTTATAGTAGAAAATAATTTATGACTCAATCAATATTAAGTAGATAGAACAGGTAACACGAGTTGTTATTCTTTCGTAGATCACCATAAAAGAGTGACCTGACGCTGATGATGCAGTGATATCAGCAATTTATGCAAAACTGTACTCTATTGGTCGCTCTCAGACATTATTATTAATGATCCAACTGCTAAGAAAGAACTCGTATTCGACTCTGTCATATGGACCAAATATAGAAACATAAAGGAATATATAAAAAATGGGATTCCCATACAATTAGTATATCTACTCGTATTGAGTCATTTAGTATGTATCTACTTATAGGTAGGGAACAAACAATTTGATCTGATATCTTTAGTTATTTTATTCCTTATTTCTATTTTACTTCTACTCTACTGAGGGGAGGTTCTTCAGTTTTATGAACTAGTTCACAATGTATAGGTAGGTACTTATAAAAACTCAGTTACTAGATAAGATGTCAACCTTTCCTGCTGCACAATACCATAGCTGGTACACAAAGTAAAGTCGCTTCCAGCGTCTGTCTGATGTATATGCTTAAAACTACACAACAGAATTTGATGCGGTTTTTTTACTAGATAGATTGCTTAATTTTTAATATTTGCCAGGAATACAACTTATTCTCATTGGAAACTGAGTTACAGTGGGTAAAACCGCTGGACGGGCCAATAAAAAGGGATACTTGACTGCAGACATTCTGACAACAATTTTACGCAAACAATTCAAACGGTAGAAAGAATGTATTATAGAAATTACTGCGACCAGAAAACGATTGTCATCAAGTGGCTGCCGTACGCGGTGCAACGACACTTAGCAGCCAGCCTTCCAGTTTAATTGGCGACTGTGTTTTTCTGCAACTCTCGAAGCTTATTAAGTTTTTTGCGCGCTAGATCGTCTGGAGATAGACATGTATGAATGGTGCGTCTAGACGTGCCATCCGTCTCGGCTTAGCACCAGGGACGGAGTTGGGGCTTATGGTGTTTGAAAGCCTAGCCTGGACTGTATATGTCCGTTATATTTCACCAAAGTTGTGCAAGCTGAGTCTTCATGTAGTTTGAGCTTACAGTATGACTGATGAAAAACTCAAAAGAAAGTTATCATGATCCTTTATTTACATAATTTTCATTATCAAAGTTATTTAATTCGTGAAAACGATAATGATTTACCAGAAGGATGTACGCTATGTATAGCGATAGATTAACCCACCAACTCCCCGGGTTAGGGGTTAGGGAAAGGCATGAAAAGTCTCATGACTGCTTGCTACAAACTCACGATTACCTTTACAAATAGCTGCTAAAATGTGTACCTATATCATGATCATGACAGTATTTTGGTAAAATCTAGATGATCTCTGCCTGCAGCCGGCCCATGCGCCGTTGTTTGCACTGTACAGCGCAAATGCGCGCCACTCCCAATTGTGCACAGAATAATGGTTACTTCAATGTTACTGTCAATCATTATGTCCGTATCCACCAGGCCAAGTTTCGCCGGCTCGACCCATTGTGTAACCAGACGGCGATGCTTATCTAGATTTAGGCTTTAAGGATTACCATGTGGTTACAAATGAGAAGCTATTCATAGCAACAAGTCGCTTCATTTGTCAAACTTAACCTTAACTGTAAAGCTTTATTAATACTGAAGTTTTGGTTAGAAAGTCACGCAGATCTGTTACAAATGATTGTGTTAGAAGTCATCACATTCTGAGCTCTGGATATTGATCATTTTATATGTTTCTAGCCGAACAATGGAAGGTAATGCGATTTTGTGCTTCAAGCTTCACGTCGTGAGAAAGACACCGAGACTAATGATGATGACGAGAAAAATGCCCAACTATTCCGGTCATGGACTAAAATAAAAAATGATCCGACAGACAAAGGCGACTATGATTACAGGCCCGACGTCTGTTACTTTACTGAATAGCAATAAACAGCTCGTTTCATTGCTTTGTTGGAGTTCAAAGAACCATTCAGTGCTACTGGAGATAAAACAATTTAATATTTGATACACCTACCTGTCGAGTGCAGCGCCAGGTCCAACTACTTTGCTCTTTTGAGTTTTCAGTCTAGGGCGAATACAATGCACATTGCTGGTTCGACTTACACCACGTTTTTAGTTCCTCAGTGACAAAGAGGTGTACACGAAACCGGTTGCCTTCGACTGCAGTAGCGCCGTAGAGAAACAAGGCGATTGCCGACTCTCGCTCGCCGGTAGAGTGTAAATTATCCGCAAGTTACAGTGCAGACGGGAAAATTTCATTACGTCTACATTCTGTACTCGTAGCCAGGATAAACTACGAAGCCATCAGACACAGGGATAAATCATCAAGGTCTCTGTTTGGCCGTGTGTTTCAGCCACAAGAGATCACGATCATTATCACTTGCCAAGTGCACTTTGAGTGTGAATGACGTCGTTTCTACGAATTTTGGTATTTTCGTCGACCGCATGTTTTCCTGCATGCTAAATTTACATCGCATTTCGTAATTGATAGTATAATATAAGTATTAAATGGACGGGCATTTAATTTTTATATGTATGGTAGGTATGTAATTCAAACCGCAGACTGTCTGGTGAGTGGTTCATTGTCCTGCAATCAAAGGAAGTGGTACCTAAGTTGGTACGAATTTTGGTCGCAGACACAGTCATGCCCAGAACATGCGCACATTCCACATCGAACGCACAAGGCTGCGTTTAGCGCATCCGTAACGCGTGCGTCTGTCAGATGTAAAAAAAAATCAAATTCCCCATTCTAAAAACTGACGTTGAGGCAGCACCAACTGAGAAATTTGCGTTGTTTGACAGACGCATCCGTTTCAATTCGATGTTTAAGTAACAATAAGATCGATGATTTAAAATTTTGAATTGAGGTATCAAACATCACTTGATAATGATAATTGAAAGCTGTAGATTTCCGTTTTTTGTCTTTTAGGCTGATTCGCGCTTTAAAATATTTGTAGCTAATTTTTTACATATAATGTTTATTATATTGTTCCGCCAGAATCGTGAGCGCTCTAAATTACTTATTTATATTCGCCACATATTATTATGTCTACATATTTGGCATAACTAAATATACCGTTACCGGATTTAAATTAAA
The DNA here is from genome assembly GCA_029255805.1 of Keiferia lycopersicella. Taxonomy (NCBI): domain Eukaryota; kingdom Metazoa; phylum Arthropoda; class Insecta; order Lepidoptera; family Gelechiidae; genus Keiferia; species Keiferia lycopersicella. Next base: position 8,127,333 of record JARACZ010000010.1, read on the forward strand.
ATGTATTTATTATCGTAAATGATTATTTTATTGAGTTGTTATACAAACAGCAAGCACTGTTTTTATAACCGAAAAGACTGTCTAGACATTACTAAGCAAATTACGTGTAAAATTGCAAAATAATTTGACATTGTTAAAGTATAATCAGTAACGGCGACTGTCATTTAGTTACAACAAAATTACATAGCTACCTACTCTACTTATCATCATGATTCCTCCAAATTACAGTTTAAACTGTTGACATTACAGCCAAACTGAACATTTTGCATTACTGATGTCATGGATATGATTCATATCACTATGATTAGTTTTTGGAATTAAAAATGTATCAGCATAGTAGGGAGTAAGTATGGACATGGACATTTCATTCAAACTGAGCCCCGCTTATTTTTTATGGAACAACTTTTTTTCCTGATTTTGCGAATGGCTCCGTAGTAAAAGTTGTTCATAATCATGAGTAGAATGTAATCACCGTACACAAAAAAACACCCAGTAAAGAAAAGTAAAACTGACTTTCATTATTCCTGGTTTCAGTCATCTGCCCATCTCACGTATTAATTAAAGTAGAAGTATCCCCGTTCGGATATGCTATATTTGACAGCTGTCAAACTCATACTAAAGAACGTATCAACAAAGAAAAATAGACCTTATGTCATAGTATTAAGATGATTTTGACAGCTGCTGGTATGGTCTATTCGAATATGCAATACTTTAAGCACTTTGCTTTATTCAAATGTAGAATATCCTCTAGCTGCTAGCGCGCACGTCGTCGGCCTTATGTTGCACGCGCTTGCGCTTGCGCATGCCGGGCAGGGGGCGCGCGGGCGTCTAGACGTGCCGCAGACGAATTTTTAATACGCGGCTGTGACTGGCCGGTACGGTGGCCACGCTACCACCGACCGAGGGGACGGCGAAATTGGTGCACCATTCGCCATGGATCATTTGCACGCACATAAGCGCTCCGACATTTTAGAATAGTTTGCGTGTTATCATCACTACATGCGTACCTATTTTTTAGAAGAGAGCTTACTTTAAAAAACACGACCAAGAGCGAATCGGACACACTCATATGTAGAGTTGTGAAGTCAATAAATAAGTATGAATTGAATCTTATTTCAAAGCCATAAAGATATATATAATAGAATTTATATTTACAGTGTTGCAGCCGGAACAAATTCCAACTGCAAAAATCTACTTTTAAAGCAAAGAAGAATCTTGTGACAGAAACATTTAAATGTTTTTGTTCTGAAGATACTTCCCAATATCCAAAATAATCTAAAAATATATCACTACGAGGAAGTAAAAATCTCATCTTTTTTTTTTTACATTTCTAAAATGTATACACTAACTATCTTTATATAACAAATTGCATGTGTTTGTCTAAGCGGAAAGACAGACATACATAACATAGTTGACGAATTGATAAGGGTTTGTAGTAAATTACGAAACCCTAACGTTATCAGATTTAAGATCCTATATGTGGTTAAAAGTCAACGACCCAATACTAATACAGACAGACAGACGGGCATACATCTGCTCGTCGACCGAAGAAATCAGCTGTCAATATCGTTATCGGCTCTGGAAATAGCCGCAACGTAATACTCGGCGTTCAGCTGCTCGAATATATTGGCACTATCGCCAGTACATCAATCCACCCATTTAAGAGACCAAAATATACTGGTATTTCACATAAATTCTAAGTAAAACTAGTATAAGTTGATCCCTTAAATGGGTAGGATGTTATGCTGGCGATAGTACGTTCAATCATTCTTTTACTACAGGCTCATTACGGTCTGGATAGCCTATCAACGATCCTAAAAACGCTGCTTACGCAATCTCTGATAAATAAATCATACATTCTAGTGCAGTTTATTATTTGCAACACAATAAAGTATAATAATCTCAGCTCATTCATTCTGTTTCTCACATTTATCCGGGAAATTAAAGAAACGGTATGTGTACATAATATGTTTTCTGTTTAATATGATTACACATTGTAAGATCTATAGAGGGTGTAAGGGACAGTGAAACGAAAACTTTGCAGGCGTGCTCAGACCATGAAACTGAACAACTATTTCTATGCAAACGCCAAAATTTTTTCGACGTTCCATACAAAAATCCCGATCAGCTGAGTGACTTTGTACGGGAAGTGATTGATTTTGCTGAGTGATTTTACTTGCCTAAAAATACATTTAGGCATGGAAGTTATGACTGATTTGTAAATTTTCGTTATTGCATGATGTTAAAAAAAATATGATGTGTCGAAAAATCGTTCAGTTTTAGGATAAGAACTTGCAATATGTAAGTTGCAAGAAGGTTATCTGTTTGATAACCGTACAACCTAACTCGCATTACATTCTACCTATGCCACGCTATTCAATGTAGCCAATGTAGTATGTAAGTACTTATAGTTAATTTATTTTTACGCCGTCGTCATCGTCTGTCTAGTCAACTGATTAACATCAGCTATTGTGTTACTAGCCTATTTTATTATAAGTCTATTTTTAACACTGTTACTGCTGCCTTGTTTGTCAAACAAAGAATCCTTCAGTCAAAAGAAACTTATGGTTACCGACCCGAATTAAATTCATGATTCATTATTTTTCGATAAGTAAATCGAAATCTTGAAAAACCCATTTCTTTATTAAACACAATATTTTAAATAACATAAAAATTAAAAATTTTTGGTACCGACTTCAAACGTCGGTATCAACATATCAAGAGGTCCCTCAATGTCAGAACGTCTGCATGATCAGATCGTTATGCATAGCCACCTCTTGAAATACTTCATTGAAAAATATCCATATCGGTTCAAAATAGGTAATCACATAATACGAAAAAACACACTACGCCCAAACTCGCCCAAATATGAGTTGACTAGTGGGCGCACGTGGAAGTCGGTGTTAATAATAATATAATAATAAATAAATACAAATAGGTAGGTACATAAAATATAAAATATAAACAAACATCGTTTGGTAAATACCTAATTTTAGGCGATAGATTTCACTAACTTAGTCCAATGCGCAACCAAACCCGTACAATGCTCCGTTACTGCAGCTAACAATTTATTGTGCGAACAGAACATCGCTTTTCTGAAACGAGCCACTCTGTTACGAATCAGAGCGTCCAGACCAGCAATGCGCGCCTGGGCGAACATCTCAGAGGCACTGCAGAATCTCGGGAGACGAAATAACACCCGAAACGCATCATTATATTGCACCTTAAGCCTTCTGTATTCCTCCATTGTATAGTTTTTCCATAGTTGTGGTGTGTACAGAGGCTGACAGTACGCAGCAAATAGAGCCGACTTAGATTTGTTCGAGCATTTATTGAAACGCCGTGCTATCATATTGGCTCGCACACAAAGTGCTCGCCGCTCCCGCTCCAGGTCCTGACTATCTCGTAAATTGTGACACACCATATGCCCTAAATACTTGAATGAGTACACCCATTCCAGTGGCGTACCTGCCAGACACACAGGGAGCGCTGAGACCTGCTTCTTTCCATCCCACGTAAACGCCATGCACACAGATTGTTTCGTATTATACAGCAGATTATGCGAGGCTGCATACTCCTCACAGGTACGTAAAAGCACCCGTAAGCCGGCAATAGAAGGACTCAGCAGCACCATGTCGTCGGCGAAACTGAGATTATTTATACATTCCGAGCCAATATGACACCCAACACGAGTGCTGCCGAGATCCTCAATCAGTTTGTTCACGTAAAGGTTGAACAGCAGGGGAGAAGTTAACCCCCCCTGCCTTACCCCGCACGTCAGCTGGAATTCAGAAGAATCTGAACCACACCACCTAACCAGATTACTCTGATTGCTGTACCAGGCCGCAAGCAACATAATGCACGAAGAAGGCACACCAGACTCGTCTAGTTTTTTCCAAAGTAGACTATAATTTACACGGTCGAAGGCACGACTGAGATCTAAAAAGCACGCAAATACAGTTGTATTTCGGCTGAGATAGTGCTGGATTGTTTGTTTCATAGTGAAGATCGCACCGTCTGTTGATCCACCCTTCTGGAAACCAAATTGTGCATCATGCACGTGGACATGCTGAGAAAGTATTCCCAGCAATATCGAGTCATATAACTTTGCACAACAGGTAGCCAGGGAAATCGGGCGATAGTTTGAACTATCAGTCAGGCTACTAGTTTTACTCTTGACGATGGGTATTATCACCGTTTTTAACATTTCCTTTGGTAAATAAGCATGATGAAGACATGCATTAAAAAGGACAGACAGAAAGACTACGACCCATGGCCCTCCAAATCTTAAATGCTCAACGCTAACATTATCGTGGCCCACCGATTTGCCTAGCTTCATTTTACGCAGTGCATCAAAGACCATTTGCTCAGAAATATGAACATCCTGCTTCACAGACCCTTCCAGATGACAATCAGGCTCCAGAGAATTTCCCGACACTTGGGAACTTCCATGTGCCAAAAAATTATTCTTAAATAAATTAGCTATGTCAGCTGTTGCGGTCAGACCGTCTATAGAATTTGCAACCCTTCCCCTGCTCTTCATAACCGTGCCAGACTGTTTCCAAAACTGACGAAAGTTTTTGTCCTTGTAAGACTGTGACATCTTATCCAATAAGATTTTGTCTTCATTTGTTTGACAAAACTTAAGCCTACTCTTAAATATTTTTCTAGTAGTTTGCATTTCATCAAACAATGCTCCCTCTGTAGGCGCATTCGCCGCCATCCATTCAAAGCGCGCGCGCCGCGCAATGGAATGCGCATCTCGCACGTACTCATTTCAACCCGGAACCGGTTCCGCGCTATCCTGCCCGCGCGTCCGTCTCCTAGATGCACGCAACAATCTACCTATGAAATCACAGTACAGGCTATCAATTAACGCCCTGTGATCAGTGCACTGACAAGGACCGTCGTCACACTTACAATCGCACAGCTCACGTAACATCGGCCAGTCCAGCACACTTAAGTACTTCGAACACTGAGCCGCGTAATATTCACATTGTTTACCATTTCTTTTACCCCACTTCGATGAATAGTCGGGAAGACGCGCATCCGTAGAATCCGACGCAGCCGGCCCTGAACCATTACCCAGATCAAAGTCAAAGTCGCAAATGAGAAACAAAGGTTTGTGATCGGACCACATCACATCCTCAAAAGCATAGATCTCGGAGATGCTGGCCAGAGCCAATGGTGTGGTTATGCAATGATCTAGCCAAGTCTTAGCCCTGCTGTCCTGAAATGTAAATATTTCTTTTTCTTTAGAACGCAAGATATCATAATCAGCGCATGATAAGTCATTTTCCTTGCAAAAACTTACCAACTCCCTACCAAAAAGAGTGCCTAAACCAATATTTGCATTATAGTCCCCTAAAACATAAGCATAATTTATATCATATTCTTGAATAATAGACTGAACCATGCTCAATATCGAAGTAAAATCTGGCAGATAAACTTCTTTACACTGGGGCATATAAACGGACACAAATAAAAAATTATTACCATGCAATACGGATTTAATTGCGCATAGACCAGAATTATTACAATCTATTACTTGCACATTTTCAAACGTATCAGTCCTCCATAGCAATGCTACGCCTCCATAAGGCCTACCAATTAGAACTCGCTTTTCTACATCAATAGCTGACGTACCACAGGACGAAAAATCCTTATGAATAGTATTTAGATAAGAAAGCGCATCTGGTTTTAACCATGTTTCTTGCAGGCCTATTACATGGCAATCGTTACATAAGTCGCGTATATGTTCTACGCTACGTCTAACTGATTTACAGTTAAAACTGCACAATTTCATCATTGTTACAACGTATGCTTTGCTGTAAACTACAAAGTATAGTCACATAAGTAATGTCGTAAAATTAAAATTTATAATTATTTATTACTATTAATTATTATTGAGATATTAAATTAAATTAAATTGCTTAGATACAATTAAACAACACAAACAAATAACAAACAAATAAATTCTTATGTCAAATTCAATACAAGTAAATAAGTAAATCCTTTAAATAGGTATGTCAATAAAAGAGTAGGCTGTTATTAAGTTACCACTTAAGTTGTTTACTTTAAATTGCTCTCAGTTAAACAATGGTCACAGATAAGATTAGACAGCTAGTTACCTACTTTTAATCTAGTGGCTTATTTATACCTATGTTATACTAATGTCTTAGCAGTACTGTTAAGAATACTACGGTATTTAGGTTTCCACTTATAACGTGGCTGAAACCGTCTAAATTCAATGTTCTGGGGCCAGAAGGCGTCACTTAGCACTGTGTCAGATTGTTCCTTTAGAAATGTAACCTTGAACGACGAGAACTTCTTGGTACTGGATTGTAGACCTAGACTCTGAACAGACAATGGGCGCTCGCCTTTTTCCACTAGGAACTCCTCCAAGCCGCTAGCCTGAACGTCAGGATGCAGCCGAGAGACGAAAATGTCAACCACTTGAGGCAGAACCCTAATCTTTTCAGATGTTAATGGTGCCGTACCCCGTTTACACGTCAGTTTATTTTTCTTGTACGATACAGTAGTAAACCCGTCGTTATCAACCTTGTCGGCCGCTGTCAACTTTTTCTTGTTCTGTTTGGATTTCTGCTGAGCTCCCTTGCTGCCTACCGCTTCCGGGGTGGGGGCGCGACTGCGCTCGCCGCCGCTGCTGTAGGTTCCGCTGCTGCCTCCTCCACTCGAGGTCGGATGGCGTGAGTCTTGTTGCGTTAGTGGGGCGTGCGATTCCCTGGTCCCAGTCGCGGACAAAGGAGATGCTCTCTCCGCGGCTGTCTTCTTAGTTGGCCCCGATTCACAAATAGGTATTTTGCTGTTTGTATCCACGCTACCCCCGCCTACCCCTATAAGCGTTTGCGCTTCAACCAGCTGACGAATATTAACGATATCTTCCTGGAGCTGCTGAGTCACTTTAAGCGTTAAGCGGTAGCATCCCGCAGGATCATTTTTTGGAACAACAATTGTTCTTCCATGTGTTAACTTGTTGTTTTATGTGTTAATCCAAGTTACCCTCTATATGTGTGCCAAATTTCATGAAAATTGTTTCAGTAGTTTTAGCGTGAAGGAGTAACTAACAAACAAGCATACAAACTTTGGCATTTCTAATATTAGAAGGATTAAAGACCTTCTTTTTTGGGATTGGTAAAAAGAACTTGTACAATACACGACTGAATGTGTTCTAGTCATCATCGTTCTACTCTAGCTTTTGATTGCAGACTAGATAAACCTGCACCAGTTTTTATCGCATTTAGGAGAATGTTTCTTTAAACGTGCGTCATTGTTTAACAGAATATTCTGTTGTGACTGGGTGTTTTGTACGTCATTTATTTATAAAACTTTTTGCCTGTCTGGTTTAAGATGAGGTCATACGTGTGAAATGTTTCATTTTAGCGAGCGAGCTCGGAATAACACTTTTTAGAGATCTAGGTGTTAATATAATACCTAAGTAAGATTTAATGTTCGTCAATGTTTTTCTTTATGATTATATTGAGTCTCTTTTGACCAAGGGCAAAGCCCCCCGCGCCAAACAACCTAGCTTACAACTGTTAAATATTCTATTGCCGCTATACGAGTAGGTATTCAATTTTTAGCGCGATACCAAAAACTATTCAACGGACACCCAGTTTAAATGACGTCTCCCAAAGCTATTCTCACACTTAACGCACAACGTAGCGTTAAAATAACGCTGCGTAACGCATGTGTCTGCCAGATCCATACTAGAAACGTCATTCCCCAGATTAAAACCGCTGATGACGCAGGTCCAAAGCATGCTGCGCTAGCGTTTCTAGTATGGATCTGACAGACACATTCGTTGCGCAACGTATTTTAGCGCTGCGTTGTGCGTTAAGTAAGAGAACGGCTTTACCATGAGACGAGGCTATGGTCTATTGTGCGACATTATATGAATGAAGCTGTTTAAAGCCAGTCAAAGAATGAAATAGGTAGGTATGTTACAAACCAGCGTCGCGTCTGCAGACAAGGCCGCGCTTACACATGTCTAGCCCCTCGTTAGCGATCGCCAGACAGAACTATAGCATCATCGAGCAAACTATGACGCAATGACCACTATTTATCCTCATTTATCATCATTTTGCTTGACTTTTGACAGGATATCGCGTAGGTAGGGCGTTGTTGAATCACTTTGTCTCAAAATCGAAAATGTAAGATGATTCCATGTTTTGGAGAGCACTTAATCCATCAGTGTCAGTCTCGGCCGCCTTCCATGATAAATTCTAAAGAGTTTGTTACAAAATTTTGTATTTTATTAATTTATATTTCGTATTTCCTAATTCATAGATTCATTTATTCTAGTCATTAAATAGTTACCTAATGATTTGCTTAATGCCCAATAACGTTGAGGCTGATATCATTAGAATAGATAGGTATGTACCTACTTACTATAATTACATACATACATACATATATCACGCCTTTATCCCTTGCGGGGTAGGCAGAGCGTTAACGGCCGTAAGAATACGGTCGCTATCGCCACGTCTGACATTTGTGAGGATTGTTTTCCAAGGTTGTTTCAGAAAACATGTGTATCACTATAGTGACAGGTTGTCAGCCTGTCGCCTAAAAATTTTAATACACCAATACCCTCGAGTCCCTTAGTCGCCTCTTACGACACCCGCGGGTAGGATATGGGGTGATGCTATTCTAAGCCGGCATCACACGGCACCTACTATAATTAGAAACGTGAATATATTTAACATTATATACAAGGCATACAATGAATTTTATGATAACATATTATAAAATATTCATAGTAGAAAGTTTGATATCAAAATTCTGTCGGTCGTCGGAGGGCGTCATACAAAAATGTTTACATAACTCTAGTGCCCTACAGACGTCTACGAACATTATAGTGCCCTACAGCTTAAATAAACATATATTTTGTGGTCTTAATCCTCAGTAGACTTTACCGCTACTGACCTAAATCTAAATTTATGCGAGATTTTCGAAATTCCCGCGTGATCGGCAAATTTAGACGCACGTGAAATTTTCCAGAGACGTTCCTAGTTGATAGCACCCATAAGGAATGCAGAGATATTCTAGTCTGCTGAATATCATACACCCACGGCGGTAGCAGATAAATTTGGGTAATGGTATGGTAATATACCGCGCTAGAAAGCATATAAATATTAATAACTGCCGGGCGCTCAACGCTTGTACATGCTGCTAATTGTTTTAACGTGGGGATAATTTAAAACATTTTGTCCATCATGTATTATATAATCTTAAGAGCGTCGGTGGCCAAGTGGTCAGGACACCGGTCTTACAATCGGGAGACCCGAGTTCGATCCCCGCCATGTACCAATGTGTTTTTACTCATGTACATTTACCGACTGCTCTTACGGTGAAGGAAAACATCGTGATGAAACCCATATTCAAATAAAAATTATTTGAATGTGACTTAACCTAGGATTCGGGCCAGGTTAGCCTTTGGGTTGCAGAGGTCAGATGGCAGTCGCTCTGTGTAAAAACTTGGTTCCACGTCAAATCCCCTAGGTTAGGTAGCCGACCCCGACAGAGAACGGGATAAGGCAAGGAGAATGATGATGTATTATACGTATAATCTTATCTTCATCTTAAATATAAAGTTTACATGTCCGGAAATCGCAAAAACATCCCTTTGTATCTATGATAGAGAGATAGAAAAGTGACTTTATTTTATAATATGTATTGATTATTTAGTAACTTTTCCTTGTGTTCGATATGTACACAAGATTGAAGTGATGGACGCCACACTTGAATATTCATGTAATACCTATTATGATAGTCGATCATGGTTATTCATGATCCATCACACTCGTATCATGAGGATTTGTGTTTGATCCGAAAACATGTAAAGCGGTTACATGTTTATCGGCTTTTTACCGAATCCGTTTATTTTACGAAAGCAGTAATGATAACCCATGCAAAAACAGTCTAGGATAAAACAAGACGCCGCATCAAATTGCGACGATGGCAGGTTATCTTTTTATGGTGGCTGTGACGTGCCTCAATATCGTCACGTGTGGATATATTATCGGCTCAAAGATAAAAATATGCATATTTTATCATACAGGGTGTTAGAGACAGCCCACCGAATACTACTGGGGTACAGTCCACCCATGATCCCGAACAACTTTCCCCAACATGTGTCAGGAAACATTAATAATTATTAATAAAAATTTACTCCTATACAAAATTACGGTCAGCTGACTGCATTTACCCACTGTGGGACACATAATTTGAAATGTGTGAGAAATTATAATTTCTGGTGTCCCACAGTGGGTACAAAATTACGGTCAGCTGACTGCATTTACCCACTGTGGGACACATAATTTGAAATGTGTGAGAAATTATAATTTCTGGTGTCCCACAGTGGGTAAATGCAGTCAGCTGACCGTAATTTTGTATAGGAGTAAATTTTTTGTCTTTTCTTGACATATGTTCCAAGGGGAAAGTTGTTCAGTTTCATTGTCTGCATGCACCCTATCAAAATCCGGAGAGGTGTCCCTTACACCCAGCATATACAATGTGTGGCCCACATTACGGGCAAATATTTTACAAGATTAAAATAAAACTGAACAACTCGAGACATATTAGTAGCCCTAAATATTTAGTAAAAATTGGACCTCCCATACAAATTGACTCAGTAGGCAGGTATTTTTGTACCTACCGGAGTGCGTTTATTTTAAACTTTTGGGTAGGTTCCTTGAGTAAAGTTGTTCGATTTCATGATCAAAATCTTTCCCTGAAATATTTTTCCCAGGCGGATCGCATGACGGCGCGCTAAAATATCGCAGGTCTGTCGGATCCGTACTAGAAACGTCTTACTTATCGGTTACTATGCGAACGCAACGAGTTACCTAACATTTTTAACAAAGTCGCAGTTAGATACGAAAATATTTACATAACACTCGTGCCCTACAGACGATCTAGAATTACTCCCAGACCGGCTGGGTTTAGGTAAATATCTGCATATTTAAAGGGAAATCCCTGCAGACACTGTCTGCTTGAATTTACAAAAGGTATTGAATAATAAATATTGTTTTTGTGCGAAAGACTTTGCGTTTCATATGAACATGTAAAATAAGATATATCCCTGGAAAATAATGGGGAGTAAAACTCAAAGCTTATAACAGATGGCAGCAGGCGCGACTGTTCCTAAACGCAGTAATAAGAAGCAACTAAACTTTGACATTGACATATTTTTGACCAATCACAAAAAAGGCACAGTCGAGAGTGGCGCCATTGGTTCCTCAGTTTCCTACCTCATTACGCATTTGCAAATAAACCAGATGCCGTGTGATGCTGACTTAGAATAGCATCAACTCATTTCATTCCCGCGGGTGTCGAATTCAATGTAAAAGCACCATTTGAGTCAGTTTCGCGGATGTAAGATATGTATCGACTGGCGGTTAAACAATTACCACGTCCGCGGTGAGACTAAACACAAACACGATAAGTCTTACAAAACCCACCGTCTGTCTGTACTCTATACCTACGTAGACGGCCGATGTGGCCCAGTGATGTGTGGTGGTCTGTGGGTGTGGTAGTGCGACTGCCGGGGTCGCAAAGGCAAAACTATATAAGTTTCCGATATTTTAAATATATTTTCCTTAAGACAAAAAATGAAAATTAAAACGACACAATATTTTATAGAAGCAAAAAGTTTATTACATATTGTTATATATTATCTACCTCTATCTAAGTAGATACATATTCAATACAATTTAGTGTCACAAATCATTACCAAATCAATATACTGCGATTATTTCAATATCCTACTGTGAATAAATTTCTCATTAGCCACGCAGTAACATCACAGTATAAATGAGTAACAGTAGAATATCTCCATAAAAGGACTAATACCACTAAAAATGCAACCGTAAAATACAACCCAAACGCGAAATAAAATAGTACTCGAAGATGTGGATTCGAGTCCCATCGGTGGCGTGAATTTTTTCCGCTTGTTTTGTTTATATTAGCTTTCTAACAAAAAGTTAATATCAATATCTAGTGTTTGATTAAAACACCAAGTATTCGAAATTATTATCTTGTGGATATTTCTACAAAATAGTCAACATTTTAAAATAGTACGCACAAAAATGTAGATAGAAAATGTTGGGTGACCTATTATGAAATTAGACAACAAATTAGTACCTACATCATAACTTTTTAAGCGCTCGCTATTAATGTTACAAATTTTACATAATATGCTTTATCTTGTTGATTTCGTTCCTGTCATTTTTATTGACATAAATTGCCAGCAAAGCGGCGTTACTATAACGCCGCCGTCGACCTGCTGGCCTTTAGTTTCAGAACGTCCCTTTCTCAAAATGTCCCCTGGTTTCAAAACGTCCCTTCCTGCAATTTTTTTTTAGTACGTTTTTTTGAAGACGTTTAGACGTTATACTTTATTTTTACTGCGGTAAACGCATGTATCAGTGATTGAAGTGGGGGAAAGCCCGCCGGCTCACCGGCTCACCGGCGACTTAGTCTAGCTAGTTTCTAGACCATGACGCGTGTCTAATACTTACCCAACTAACGGCATAGACGGACGACAATAAGATTGCAAGCTTCAGATATGAAGATTAATCATTTTGGAAGTCCACGAGCAGTTTTAACAGGTCTCTTGTAATTCTCAATGACTTATCCTTATCAACTTCTAAACAACTTTTTCCAAGAAACATAGACCTAAACATGAAAAAAAAAAATTTTGGATCTCCCATTCAAAATGTAGCAGCCGAGCGAATCAACTGTATGGGAGGTGCAATTTTTTTTTCACATTTCGACCTATGTTCCTTGGGGAAAGTTGTACAGTTTCGTCATGGGCTGATTCACCCCTTAAAATATTTGCAGCTAATTTTTTTACACCTTGTATAACAGCACTGCGCAAGAAATATTAAGGGTTTTTCATAGAGGGGTATGAAAGAACTACTCGGACCTAAAGTCAGTACAGGCGATATAAATCTCACGCATACTCGCTACGCTCGGAATTTTACACGCAGCACATCAACTGCAGTCTGCGGCGTTATACAGTTGACGTGCAGCCTGTCTGCGTGCAACCTGACAATGTCTAACGTCTAGACGGCAGGAGGACCCGGAGGTCACGGCTTAGCTTTCGCAGACGACGGCGACGAATTGCCCCGTGGCGCGGATCTGTGACGTCACTCTAGATTTGTCAGCCTGTCAGTTCACCGTGTTATGTTTTTGATTACTTTTATTATATAGTTCCGCATATGGCCAAGTAGTTAGGGCACTGGTCTTACAATCGTGAGACCCGATTTCGATCGCCGCCATGTACCAATGTGTTTTTACTCACGTACATTTATCGACTGCTCTTACTGTTAAAGAAAAACATCGTGATGAAACCCATATTCAAATAAAATTTGAATTCTGATGATATTTGAATGTGACTTAACGTATGACTCCGGCCAGGTCAGCTTTCGAGTTGCAGAAGAGGTCAGATGGCAGTCGCTCTGTGTAAAAACTGGGTTCCACGTCAAATCCCTTATTAGCCGACCCCGACAGAGAACGGGATAAGGCAAGGAAGGAGGATGATGATATAACTTTGCATATAAGTTGTTGCAAAGGCACCTGACTTCTGATATATTCAGAACTTTATAAGCAACGTGCGCGTTTCGCCATCACCGTACCCAAGCTTATTTCTATTAAATTTTAGACTTATATTTCTTGGGGAAAGTTGTCAGGTCTCAGTGTCAAACGACATGAAAAAAACGCGCTTTCAGCAATTCGTATCACATACAGGTCAACTATGTTTCCAATCAAAAATTTATACCACTAACCTTGCTTGACCTGCAAACATATCCACTAATATGTTTAATGAAATGACTAACACTCATCCATTTGCATCACGGATGTTACGGATTCGGAATAAAAAAAATATAATTCCTGATTCGGATACGGATACGGATACGGATATGGATATCAAATTATTTGGGATTATCCGTAAATTTCGGATAGTTTCGGTTACGATTATTACCTAGAAACAACAATTTTCTTAAAATGTATTGCACCTGTCATTAAATGTAAAATTTCTAAGTGTTAAGAGTTTACCAAACAATGAACAAGGATGTTTCTAAAAGAACCAATCATAACGGGGGAAGCGAGGCACCGCTCTTATCCGAAACTATCCGAAACTTTTATATCGGTTTCGTTTACGGTTTCGGATATATTTTTATATCGGATATCCGTAAGTTTCGGTTTCAGTTACGGAGCTGCATGACATCCCTGATTTGCACTACAACAGGTCATCCATAAGTCTAGCTGTCAACCTTTATGACCGGCCATGATGGTGTCTGACCAGACGACCGACATACCGCGCTAGTATTACGGACTACGTGACGCAAATCCAAATTAATCACGATTTACCGTGTCTACGTTTTTGGTGGGAAGTCGGATTCGCCGTAGTGGAGAAAGTATAGTGAGTTTCCGAAAGTAAAAAGAAGCGTAAAAGAAAAAGATACGACAATTTTGATGTTTGCTTCGTTTTAAACCTAAATGACAAAAATGTGTATGAAAACCTAAGTTTACCCATGCTTTGTATGTAGTGTCTAGGATTGTTTGTAAATCGTATTGAGTCAAGCCACTGCGTTTAGTTTCGTGGCGGATTTTCAGATTATTTAAGATATGAAACTCTCATTTAAAATCTTTGATAACGGTGTAACGAAAACTTTGCAGGCGTGATCAGACCATGAAACTGGACAACTTTTTGTATGGGGGCTATGCTGGTAAAAAAAAAATATCGACACATTCAGTCAACTGATCCCATACAAAGTCAGTCAGCTGATCGGGAATTTTGTATAGAACGTCGAAATTTTTTTTACGTTTCCCAACATGGCCCTTATAGAAAAAAAGTTGTTCAGTTTCATGATTTGATCACGCTTGCAAAGTTTTCATTACACCCTGTATATCAAAAAAATTATATGAGAATTGCCATATTCCTGCTATTTGAAATTCCAACCAAGCTCAGGTGTGCTTTAGTATCAGGAATCAGACTAAATAGAAATTCTTGTAGGTTCGTAAAACTGTGTACACATAAATTATCGTCTGCAGCGCTCGCTCCTACCAGACATCGTTATTTTTATTTCCCTGCGCCAACCGCTTTCATTGAATTAAAGGCCCGAGTAGCGACAGACAGTATAGCTCCTTTGTTACGCAGCAGTCCGCTTAGTTTAATGAATTGAGCCTATTCTATTGTAATTTATCGAGTCATGCAACTGTGGGTTGTAGGTAGTGTAGGTAGGTACTTTAGCTAAGTTGTACTTGAAACTTAGTACTCTATATAAGGATACACATTACACATCCTCCTTCTCGCGTCGTATTCCTCATTACTGAGGGCCGTGATTACTCTTTGAAATCATCTTCTGTGTGTCAAATATACACATACAGATTATTAATTAATCCAAACAACATTTAAAACAGAAATTTTTGAAATAGTACTTACATTTTTTTAAGTAGGTTCATATTATTTTTAAAACTATGTACGCCTGCGAGGTCTGCATTTTGGCTCTGTTCAAAGATAAAGCGAAGCGTGAAGTTCAAAAATAGAATAAAATAGAGTCTGGCCAATGTCTCGATGCGGTGCGAGGCCATATCCTGTCTAGCCAGCCAGGCCGGCAGGTGGCACTTCGCAGCCTCCATACCTTTAATAGACATTAGTGGTGAGCGGAGTTACTTTTAGACGTTTTCAATCCTAGTTAGGCAAAGCGGCCAGTTTCCGAAAAGTAGACTTACGTAATTAGTGGTAAATTATTAATGTCCCATTAAGCCGTAGGTCCCGGTTGCTGTGAATGATCACTTAGACGGCGGTCGTTACACAACCATGTCAGAAGCCTGCTACTTGTAGAAGGCGGTTGAAAAATTCTGACACTAGGGATCATCGGTTCGTTGGACGACATGGTGTCCCACACGAAAAGAGAGAGAATATCCCATTTTTTACAGCGGTAGATCCCGCTCGTTTCCAAAATGACTTTCTTCCACGCCAGCAAATGAAAGAGGTGCTTTAAAAAGTACCAGATGAATCGCAGGTATCTGGCCGTTATTAATTCTTATGATTCTTAGAAAACTACGGATGCTCTCTACATGAAATATACCTCTAGATCCGCGTCGGCCAACTTACTAATGATGTTTGTCATTAGCTAAGTTTTTTAAACTGTGCTGAACCAGGGCTCTCTAACTTTAGAGAGATCTTTTGTTTTTGTTGAAGATTCATCTTTCCACATTTCGCTTCGCGTCGCTCTTGAAGCGGAATCCAAAATGAACGCGGAACAAAACGGTGTTGCAAATGCAGCAATCTGCCATGCCGCCTTCGACAATCGTAGTTTTTACATTGGGTAAAGAAGCTTATAGTCTGTAAGTTTAGGTATTTATCTTTTTGTAAACAAACTTTGTATGAAACTGACAGTTCAGAAGTGTCACTTTCGTACAAAGTTTGTCTACAAAAATATAAGTACCTAAACTTACATAGATGTGTCACGCACGACTCAAGTAAGTAGGTAAGCATATTTTATTATTAAGGCCTCTTTCACACTGAACGTCCAACGCAACGCATTTCTGACGTCCGTCAAACGGACGCTAAAATAACGCTGACCCAAAGCAGTGACAGCGCACGACGCACGATCAAAATGTCAGGCAAAATGACGTCGTTTGGCGCGACGCAGCAATAGCGCTGCGCTAGCGGATGCGTCTTCAAGCAACGCAGCGGTTGTGCGTTCGGAAATCCATCGAGCGAGAGCCTTTTTTATATGGGCAGCGACGTTTAGTATGGATTGGACAGACGGATCTATTAGCGCAGCGTTATTTTTGCGCTGCGATGGACTTTGAGTGTGAAAGAGGCCTTAATAGGAAGGTTCATTATTTATTGCCCCTATTTCTCCATGTTCTGTCTGCAATGTTTTCCGGTATATGCTTCTTGTTGAATACATTGTCGGACCGTGCGGCAGAGCGGCGGTCACAACTCACAAGTAACTACCGGTCCGGTAGCCGGTCCCCAGTTGAGTACATACAGTCCTTGCTAAAAAATACTTTGCCCTTGGTACCTACGGGTGAAGTACCTTAGCAATGGAACCACTTGAGGCTGATTCTTGGCGCGACCGGCTCGCGCGACGGTAATCTCGCATTCCCTGCCTCACTGCAGCCTTTTTGTGCGTCTGCGGTGCTGCCGCGCCGCCGTGTATGAGATTTATTGGAAAATTAAAAAAGATCAGACGAACCAGCCTTTGATCTCGCGCCTTGCAAGTGCAGAGAGAAAAATCATTATTTCTTAGTATGGTTTTTAGAATATGCTGAATCGTTAATGTGTACGGTTAGCAATTGCACATTAAAAGAAGAAAAATGAAATCCAGTTTCTAGGTACGCTCTCTGGCAATCTGAACAATGATCACATGTTCAATATTTTTTAGGTAGGTACTCAAACATCGTGTATTCTGCGGCTAAAATTGTGTCACATTTTTTAATTAAAATGTAGGTATAATTTAAGCTCAATTGAAGCTTGATTTAGCTTTAAGCTATATAGTATAGCCTGCTATTTTTTGTCATTGTAACGCCGTCGAAACTTAACTGTCATTCAATTGCCATTATGATTTTTCTATACTTCAAACTGTTATCAGACTACGAAATGACCGAAATCATCCAACTGAGATCCAATCGACATCCAACTGAGATCCAATCGACATCCAACTGAGATCCAATCGACATCCAACTGAAACGATTTTCATTTAGCAGAC
This sequence comes from Keiferia lycopersicella, assembly GCA_029255805.1. Taxonomy (NCBI): domain Eukaryota; kingdom Metazoa; phylum Arthropoda; class Insecta; order Lepidoptera; family Gelechiidae; genus Keiferia; species Keiferia lycopersicella. Next base: position 8,145,089 of record JARACZ010000010.1, read on the forward strand.
TTAGGGTCCTGGTCTTATTGTTTAGTATTTTATATTTAGCTCGATACCTGTGACGTCTGCAGGTTCGGGAAAATGCTATGACCTACGGTCCATTTTCCTTTGGTTACTTCTATTTTAGTATTGATCTGTCAAAGATCAAATTTTATAACGTATAGAAGAGGTACTGCTATTAATTTATATAAATACGATAGCATGAAAGAAAAACATACTTATTTATTTATTTTAAAAATAAAGACGCAAAATTTCCTTGTAATGTCCTCAAATGTAACGTCCTTTTTCTTTATTTTATAAAGATACTTATATCTAAAGTAAGACTATTACCTAAATAAGCAGCTAAATAATAGCAGCCTAAGTACTAATTACAATAAGTGCCCAAAATAAGCAACTCGAAGCCTCAGAGGGTGCCTAATATTTCCGAGATACCTTTCATGTAATTTACACGAGAAAGCCATTACCGCTTTCAAGCAGGCAGATTTTATCCTATAATTTAAAAGCATTTGGCAGACTAGCTCTTTTACATGAATCTTCTTACGTTACTACGATTACTCCTTTTTACCGTAAGGAGTATGTGTAGGCAGGTACTAAGTGCACAATAACAAACATAATCAATCTTTACTTCTCTTATCTTGGTTTCTTTTTCGGAATTCACATTATTTGTTCCTGTTATACAAAATGTTAAGAGAAGTACTAACTCCCTTTCAAGGAATGAAACTAAATAACTTTCCCCAAGGAACATAGATCGACGTATGAAAAAAAAATTTGGACCTCTCGAAATGTACTTACCAGTTTCAAGGGCTGGTTCATCCCTTGAAAGGATGTTAGTACTTTTCCTACCACCCTGTATAGTCAAATTAATTTGATTGCAATAAAACGGCATCACAAGTCTGTATTTTCGCAAAACAGCATTTGTCTACTTTGCTTAGCACCTTCCTACGAACTTGCAACCCTTGTAGAACTCACCCCTTGTAACATGACAGTCGTTCGCTATTAAAATAGTTTTGGGCTCGAATGTGCAGGTGGCCGCGGCGGGTGCAGCGCCGAGGTGAAAGGCAGCCACAGGGCAGCGGGGGGGCAGTGCAGACGAGGGGGAGGGGGGGCGTCTAGACAGGCCGCAGACGCATGGAGGCTGCGCGCACCACGCACACACAGACACCCCCTGCACATGCAACGATTTCACTCCCACACACACACACCAGCTTAAAAGGATACACGTAATGGAGGTTGCATTTGGAGTCCTTCAAATGTCCTCGTAAAAATACATATTACTAAGGGACGTTGGAAGGTGAGACTAAAGTATGACCAGCTCAAACTTAGGTTGGCGAGAAAAAAATAACTTGAAAGTCTTTGAATGTAACTATAAATGTAAATGAAATGAAGTTGATACTTTTCTTGTCTGGGTACATTAAAACTCTTTGTTGACTTTGTCTGATGAGTTTTTAGGTTCAAACAATTTGCAAGAATATGTTTTTAAATCATGGTTATTAAAAATCATGATTTTCTTTTTGTATTATGTACTTACATCGAAAGGTACCACATAGTTACCACTTATTTAGTGTTTTGACCCATAAATAAATGAATGATATGAAGATAGCAAACACCTATATCATATTGTCAACTCATATTATTTGTCTACTTATTCTGTTCCGTGGCTGTCGTGAGAAGCAACTTAAAGGACTCACGGGTTCATATGTATCACATATGCGAGGGGTTACAACCTGTCACAAATAGTGAAACACGAGTTTTGTAATATGACTTTCAATTTATTAGTCAGACGTGGCGATATCGAAAATTTTTGCGGACCTTTATTTACGCTGTGCCTACCCCGCAAAGGATACATGATAGGTACGTCATAAATAACAGCCGGTATGAATAACTTGTTTCACAAAAGCTGACTGACTTGTCTTGGCAAGTAGTTTTCATTAAAGTTCTACTATGTACCTCTGCTTGCAGTACAAATGAATAGTATAAAAATTACTTTTGTTTTTATACAGAAACTCGGTTTGCTCCTTGCGGTGCGCACCGCATGATTTTCCTGTATTTTCCGGATTCAGTTTTTAGACCAAAGCAGTTTACGAATTCCCATATAAATTGGATATCACGTCATGCATCGCCCGGCCCATTGTCTTTCTTTGACCAACGTTCCTTGGGGTATGTTGTTCAGTTTCATAAACTGGCTTTTCAAATATTACATTGCATTATCCATCTTATCTTTTTTATCCTTTTACATTCTCTGTCTCTCTCTTCGTATGGACATCGAGTCATTCAACTGTCGTATAATACAGTCAAGTTACTTTTGGTTGCCGAGTCGAGAACTCGAAACCGACATTTAAAAAAACCGCGGCTTCCTGTCTGGGCTCCTCGGGCGATGCAATTCTGCAATCTGATATGTTTTAAAAGTAACAGACACTTTGAATAAAATCGTTGTCCATTTTGAGAGGCTTCTAACGATAGGAAATACATATGTAGGCTTATGTATTAAAAAGTCATACACACCGATGTCGAAAAATCTCAATATAGGTAAGGAAATCAAATTTCGAATCGAAAGAAGACCCATCAAATCCACAAAAGTGGCTAAAATTATGTTACTATTCGTATTAAAAAGCTACTAAAGGCATTTGCTGGGTATATTTGCACTGCAGCTGATGACCTGACCAAAATTATATCATTGCCATAACGAAACTGCAATTTTCTTTTCGTGTAGGTCACCGAGTCGTCCAACGACCCGATGAACCCTAATTTAAACTGCAGTGCAAAGTAAATAACGAAACATTAGCTTTGTCATAAAAAGTCCCTCCATTTCTACATTCAAAAATCGTGTAAAAGAGCACTTTATTTCCCAACAACCTTGATATGTTTATGTATTTGTTTGATATGTATTTAAGTATTGGTATTCTATTTATGTGGATTAAATAAGTATATTTATTTAAGTAGGTATGTACGTTATATTATTTTATAGCATTAGTTATTTATTTAGTTTTCATGTAGTTTCTTTTATTGCCTAATTGCCCCAAAATTTTAGATTCTCTCACAACACATGGGTTGGCTGGAAGAGATCTCTCATTTAGAGATAAGCCCGCCTTTGCAACAATTTTTCTTGTACGTATTTTCCATACTGTTTATGCAATAAAGAATATATATGTATAAAAAGATCTTTAGAAAATGTGTTTGACACATCCATTTTTCTTTGAATTTCTCCCATCTTATGGTCGTTTAACGCCCTTATGAAAACGATACGCCCCTAATGGATTTTCATCCCGTTGATTGAACTGCAAAACAAATAACTTTGTACAAGAAGAATCTATGAAAAAGATGTTCGAGATATCATCTTTCCATTAAATTACTCCTACGTATCTTAAGCACAGGTTGACGTCATTATTGAAAGCACCCCTAATGGATTCTCACCTCTGACACTCGTGTACAGACAGGCAGAGTAGTCTCGTTTATAAATAAACAAAGATAATGCTTACCAGGGAGCCAGGGAACAAAGAAGCAGGCGGCCGCCGCGATAAGTGCGGCGGGGTCGTCGCACGCCGGGTAAACAGATAGCCCGATTGATTACAATACCAGGAGACCATGAGTACACTGCCCCTGCAAACCCTTGCTTAGTATTTACTATGGCCAGCACATCAATCTACCCATAAGGGAACTACTTATATTGGTTTCTCATAAAAATGCTAAGAAAAACCAGTTTAAGTTAATTCATTCAGACTCAGAGTGCGACTGCCTTTGACGCAGAAGGTTCCGGTTTCGATTCTCGGTAAGTCACTCATAAAGTTGATATTTATCACTTTTTGAATTTGTTCCCAGTCTGGTTAGGACATTGCGGGCTGAACCACTCGCTTGTAAGTAAGATGGTTCCGTGTTTCGGATGGCACGTTAAGCCGTAGGTCCCGGTTGCTGTCTATAGTCACTTAGACGGCGGTCGTTACACAACTATGTCAGAAGCCTGCTACTTGTAGAAGGCGGTTGAAAAATCCTGACACTAGGGTTCATCGGGTCGTTGGGCGACTCGGTGTCTCACACGAAAAGAGAGAAAGAGTTAATTCATAAACAGGTAGGTTGATGTGCTAACGAGAATATCTTCTTCCGAGTATTTTTAACTAATGGTCCATCCCACCCAGCAAATTTTGGTCTTACAAATATCCTAATACCATATTTTTTTACTCTTATTTAACACTAACAAAAGTCTTTAAGTGTCGATTTGGGCGCACTTTATAAGTACGTTTGTTCTTACTATTATTGTATTAAGGTCTTAGGGAGAGTGTTTTCAATCTTACAAGCGCTTTATAATGGCATGGTTTAAGGGCAATATGTAATAGTGAAGTCTTGTTAATGTGTGTGTAATTCTAAGTGTTATTTCCCTTGTTTGTTCCTTCGTGGTGTTCTTTTAAGAGTATTTTGCAATGAAATGAAAATTTGTTTGTCAGCAGAAAAATTGTGCGCATAAATCTTTGAACTTAAAAATATGTAACTATATTTATTTTGCTGTTAAAACTAAGTATTGTTATATTTGTGTTCATAATATTACATTTGTGCTTGTGTATTATACTATGTCTCTGCACTGCTTGCGACGTACATTTAGTCGAAGGAATTGTAAAATAAATAATATAACAAACACGGGCCATTCCTCAGATAAGATTTTAATAATATTTTAATTATTTCTTTATACGTAAAATATTACAAAATCACGCCATTTTTATACCATTGCTAATGTTACTCATAGCGCGCTGTATACTTATTCGTCAGATAGTTGTATTATATTCAATACATACATTTCAGCAATTAATAGCTACCGAAACACCACTAGCACATTGCTACGGCGTAAAAAAACTGTAATGCTCTACAAACAGAAATCATATTTTTATGTACAAAGGTACAATACTTACCTAGGTAAGGAAGTGTGTATCATAGTTGATACCAATTTCAGGAGTTGAAAAAGTTTAGCCTAAGACCATTTTTAGTTAAAAGCACAGAATTGATAATAGTAGGTACTGCGTATCAACTGTATTGTTTTGTTTTTCAATGTGCATGTTTAAAAAAAAAGTTTTAATCTGTGTACTCGTATGTATCTATCTAAAGTTAATATGTGAAGTGATTCGGTTTCCTTCACAGAAGTCTGCAACGACTGGTCAAACCACACGTTTTTAAATTTCTACTACTCGATGCTTTTATAGTTTCGGGCTGGTATATAATTTAGTAGAATATGTGGGAATTAAGAAATAAACAGTAAGGCGGATCGCACACTTGACGCACGACGGAGCACAAAAATATCGCAGCGGTCTGTCAGATCCGTACTAGAAATGTCAATCTCCATATTAAACCGCTGTCACCGCAGCGCTATCGCAGTGTCTACGTCGAGTGCGGTTTTAGTATGGGAAGTGACGTTTCTAGTTTGGATCTGACAGACGGTTGCGATATTTTTGCGCTCCGTCGTGCATCAAGTGTGCGATCCGCCTTAAACGTGTGATGAAAGCATAAATTAGTAGTTAGCAGATTTTCGCACGAATCGAAGTAGAATATTTCAGAAATTGAGCTCCAGACTGAGTATGGTAAAGTTTAACTGTTTTTTTTTCACTTTGTGTCTGGTTGCGCTCGGCACCTCTTGTCTGATAACCAGTTTCAGAGGCCGTAAACCCCAATCTGAACAATTCGACATCAAATATGAAACAGCGTCTTTTTTAAACTTTTATGAAGTCATCCACCTGAATTTTTGCAAGTCTTGCTAACAATGTATCCTGGTAATAAACTTGTAAATAATACAATGTATTTTTATGAAACAAAGAGGGCAAAGGAGCGTTGAAAGAGAGCAAGAATTTCTGAAACGAGAGGAAAGGAGAAATTTATCTCTATGCTATATTAAATTCACTCTCTATGCTATATTATTCTCATAAATGCAATAAGGGCGTCGATAGCTCAGTGGCAGAGCAGGGGGACGGTACCCCATGTGGCCGGGTTCAATTCCCGGTCTACGCTTGTCCATTTTTCAATTTCTTATTTTCATTTTTAAAGGGGAAAAGTAAAATTAAAAAAAAAGGTAGGTCGACATTGTTGGGTTACAGAGATTACATACAGAAAAAGGATTCATTAAATATAAAAAATATGAACAGCAAGATTACGTACACAATACATTTGATAAATTATAGAATTGGCAGAATGATTTAAGTATTTTTTTAGCTTTTCTAGAAAAACTTCCTAATAAAGCATTTCACCAAAAACCCATTATTCTCTCCGTACAAAAGACATCAACGCATACCGCGTTATGTTGTAATGAAGTTTGCTATTTTATTTTATTTTCTTTTTCCCGTAGAAATAATTTACCTTGTGGACAGCAGCGTGGTTTGTTTTTGTACTAAATACCGGGGATACTCTGAATACTGCTTTAATGAAGTAAAAAGTGGGTGGTATTAAGCGGACAGTCGCGGTCGCAAGTGAAGGTCAGTCTCACTTGTTAGGAGGCTACACACTATGTAACTAGCATCAATACCAATACAATGTTTTGATGATGTTAATATAAGGTGTAAAAATATTAGCTGCAAATATTTTGAGGGGTGAATCAGCCCATGAAACTGAACATCTTTCCTTAAGAAACATAGGTCGAAATATGTGAAATAGGGCCAAAAGCCCTTCTTTACAAACAAATTGACTTGGTCGGTTGGTAATTTTGAATGGGAGGGTGGGGCTGATTCGCCCTGTATTTTGGGTGATGTGAAATACACTATGTCATATCCGGACACTACTAATTCGTCCTAAACCTCGCAAAAGGTTGCGATTTTTTTTTAAAGCGGAAGACATCATCATTTTGCACTACGGTATGATAACGATGATGTACAATATATATTGGGTGGGAACGTCTAGCTAAAATATTAATTTTAATCATATTTTTGTGACAGGAAAGATTTAAGTGATCTTGTCATTCTGCTACAGAACCATTCAATGTTTGACAAGTATTTCGTAGCGCTACGAGCGCTACGGCGTAGCAGGTAGTAGAAATTATTATTAATTTCACTTTTTTTACCGTTCTTTTTTAATACATAAATTAGGATAAGGACAGACAGATAATGACTTGTAACCACATTATACCTGAAATTAAATATAATAATGAGTAGGTACATAAAAGAAATTGAGTATAAAACGTATCATTTCATTTTAATATCAACATATCAGAGGGAGACCTAAAAAGCGCTGGCGGGATGACTTGGTCGAATATGATCCGAACTGGTCCGAAACAGCGGCAGACCGGAAAGCCTGGGAAGCCTGGAAAGAGAGAGGGGAGGCCTTTGCCCAGCAGTGGGACACTATAGGCTAATATAATAATAATAATCAACATTGTATACCTGGCTTAATGCAAGCGTGTCGGTGCAAGGCAAGCAGACCTGTGAGCACACATCGTAAATAAAAAGAGAATTTGTAAATTGCGAAATGTAATTGCAGACGCCGGCCCGGACGGCGGCGGCGCGCCGGCGGCCGACAAACGGCGGGTAGAGTGACCATAACGCGACATTCCTGCGAGTTTCGTAAGTAATACATACATATACAAACGCCTCTTTCTCGGAGGGATAGGCAAAGACTACTTCCTTCCACTTGCTATGAACCTGAGATACCTCAATCGCTTCCTCAACCTCGTAGGTAAGCAATCATATATATATATATATTCACTATCACGCCTTTATCCCTTGCGGGGTAGGCAGTGCGTTAACGGCCAAAAAAATACCGTCGCTATCGCCACGTCTGACATTTTTGTGGATTGTTTTGCAAGGTTGTTTCAGAAAACATGTGTATCATTATAGTGATAGGCCGTCAGTCTGTCGCCTAAAAATTGTAATACACCAATACCCTCGAGCCCCTAAGTCACCTCTTACGACACCCGCGGGAAGGATGTAGGGTGATGCTATTCTAAGCCGGCATCACACGACAATTTGTAAATTGCGAAATGTAATTGCAGACGCCGGGCCGGACGGCGGCGGCGCGACGGCGGGCGACAAACGGCGGGTAGAGTGACCATAACGCGACATTCCTGCGATTTTCGTAAGTAGTATATACATATAATCACGCCTTTATCCCTTGCGGGGTAGGCAGAGCGTCAACGACCTAATAATTACGACCGTTATCGCCACGTCTGACAAATGTTTGAGCGTCGTTTCAGATAAGTCGTGTATCATTATAGTGATAGGTTGTCAGTCAGTCGCCTAAAGTTGTAATACACATCGAGTGTCTTAGCCTTTTTGCCTTTTACAACACCCGCGGGAAGATGCTAAGATGCTGATGCTATTCAACGACTACATCCTTCCATTTGGTATGATCCTGAGATACCTCATTCGCGAAAAGTGGTTACTTCTTTCCAGCCTTGCTAAAATCATAAATGAAAATTAGAAAATGTAAACAGCGCTTCAACTCAGGGCACAGGAACCATCCGCCCACTGCTCTGCCAACTGAACTACCGATGCCTCTAAGGACACTGGCAAATTTTAAATCTAGATGTTTGTCGATTAACAGCATTTTTCTTATTTTTAGTTATGAAAATAATATAGCTCTGTGAGTGCATTAAAATCTTATACATACATAACTCACGCCTCTTTCCCGTTAGGATAGGCAGAGACTATTTTCCTTAAACTTGCTACGGTCCTGGCATTCTTTCGCTTCTTCAACATTCATCAGTCATTCCTTATACTTCTGACCTGACCTTTCTTCAAAACGTCTCTAATTTGAAAATCTAATATCTGCTACAATAGTTAAGTGGTGTTTTTCAGCTTGTCTCGTGTGGTTTAACTATGAAGATATAGAAGATATACCTATATTAACAGGATTACAAGTATATTTTTCAATGTATATTTTTTAGAGACTGGGAATTTATATGCAAATGCAAATCTAACATGCAAATTCGGTAAAGTTTTACCGTAGTGTTATACTACTCGATGTCCCACAAATATGAAAGCCGTAGTTTTTTAACATGGTCACACCGGCGACGACACTGTGCTTATGAAAATTTAAAGTAAGTACCGACTCACGAACTGCGAATGATAAGAGGAAACGAACATATCAAGATTGTCTCTGAACCTTTTTCAGATTATGCTTGGTTTTGGTATTTTTTTGTTCCTATTGTGTGCAGTGTCTATCTATATACGAGGTGTATGGGACAGCCGTCCAAATACTGATAGGGTGCAAGCAGTCTATGAATATGAACAACTTTCCTCTAGGGACATATGAAAGAAAACGACAAAAAAGAATCAAAATTTGAAATCATGCTGACTGCATTTACTATGTGAAGGGAAGATAACTACTTCAAAAAAAACATTCGTTAGATGACTTTTTAAATAGCGTGTCAATTAACTTTTTCGTTTATGTATGCATTCAGCCGACCGACATAGAATATTTATACAGGTGGAGCTTCCCGACGTATGAGAGTTCAACGTAATGTCAAACACCTATCTATATCAGAAATAATTTTACATCTAAATATAAACCGTGCATAAGAATTCACAACACAGTGAGCGCGAGACAGTGAGATAGTGCGAGTCTCTGTTTCCCTGCCAATAGCGCCGACATTGTAGCTATTGACACGAGCGCGCTCGCAGCTAGCTGAGCGCGCGCAGCGAGCGACCGGCGCGCCACGCACGCGCAGTAGTGGAGTGAGTGCACGTGCAGTGGAACCACCCTCGCTCGGACCCTGTGAGCGACACACGGGTCCCCAGCAGAGGTCGCTCTCGAGTGTGGCAGCAGATGCAGGTGGTCGCGGTACATATCGCATCACCGCCCGCCCGCAATTTCGCGTAAAATTGGCAGCGTGAGGCGGGCGGGCGGCGGCAGCGGCGCGGAGCGTCGATCCCGAAATAGTGTTCGGGCGCGGTCGTGCGCCGTCGGGTGCCCCAGTCGCCGTGTGGCCGCGCGCGCGCACCCGCGTCGCCCCGACAGCCGTCTCGACGCCGCTCGAATACCCGGGTGAAGCAGCGAGCTCGCCGGTGCACGAGTCAACGGTGCGCGTATTTCGGTCGCAAGAGGGCCCCGGGCCGCGTCGGGCGCGCTGCCCGCGCGCTGGCCGCCGTGCTCTGGTGGTGGTGCGTGGCGCTGCTGCGGCTGGTTGCGCTCTGCGCGCCTCCCCCCGGCCCGCCCCCTCGGCCCGGCGCGCCGCCGCTGCCGCCCCCCGCCCGCGTTGCGGAAGATGCGCCGTCAGCGTCGGCGGCCGCCTGCGCGAGCGCGCCAACAAACAGCACAGGGTCGCCCGCGCCCGAGCCACCCGAGGCGCACCCAGCGCCCGACTCCCCTCTCGCAGGTCAGTACGCCGACCCCGCGGCGCCGCCACCGCCGCCACCGCCGCCGCCGCGCCGCGTGCCCCGCACTACATATCATCCGGTACCGGCCTGTATCTGTCTAGACACCTGTCGCCGTTACATTCAATCTAGGTGCCTATAAGTACCTACCTACTCACATCAACGATAGCTTCACGTGTAGAAACATTGAAAATACTTGTGACATAAAAACTCTACCTACACTGAAAACACACGTGCTCATTCTAAGGGGTTATCCATCAATAGTACACAAAATGGTTTCTTCTTTCTATAAACAAAATTGAACCATGTGAAAAGAATATTGTGGTATTCATCACCAAATGAAGCAAGTGTGTAGAGTAACACCCTAACTTTGCTCTAGATAGAAATTTCCTCCCCAACCAACAACTCATCAAATAAAGTCTACAAAAGCCATTTATAAGAGATATTAAAACTTCATAGAGATTTATTTTGACGTCGGCTTGACTAACCTATAAACAGAATGCCGTAAAATATACGCTATGCAGTAATGCAGGTCAGGTATTTTATAGATAATCCAATTCGTGTAAAATAAATACAGATTAAGCTAATAACCGTAAATGATATGACATTTCAATTTAACTACGTTCTACATTATATCAAACGTCTCAAAACTCTCAAAAAGGTGCATACTGAACATTTCGATTGGACGTTACCATAAGTTATGTAAACAATAATCAAGTGGACTTCAAACACTTGCAACAAATTGAACCCACCTAACGTGCACGTCAATTGAATAATTCGTGTTTTGATGAACGTCCATCAATCGACGCGCAGTGTTGTATATTCAATGAGAAGTCGCAAGTGATCTGATTAGGTTTGCAAATAATACTTTTGTTTCACTGTGCGAGGTTCAGCAAGCAAGTAGAAACAGAATAGTACTGTTCTGGAAAATCAATATAGACCTCAGCTACCGGCTACCACCTCCTTTGTACGCGGTGGATTTTTGCCCGCCTTTTGTTACAAGTTGAGACAAAAGATAGGGAGTCAGAATGGTATTGTTTTGGACAAAGGTTTATATGTTTAATTATACGGAGAAGACAGTGGGGCGGATAGGCGCCGGCGGGACGCTCGCACGTATGTGGGTTATGAGTGTGAAGGTATCCCACCCTCGTTCTGGCTAATACGACGTATCTATCTTGCTTGTTTATGCTTCCACAAAAGCAGTTATATTGTAGTGTTTATACATTATCTTCGTTTTAAGTCACATTGAATTGTTTCATTTTATTGTAAAAGCCCTCGTGGCTGAGCGCTGTCTATAAAGCTGACGATAAATTATGTCACAGTTATGTTTAATAAAACACACAGGTGAAAAAATTACACTATGGAAAATATATAACTTCTATTCCAGTAGCAATTTTCGAAACAATTTGTCAGTTTTGTGTAATAAAAAATTTTGATACATTTGCTGAAAGACTTGTCAATACTATTTTATGAAACGGCAAACCGTTTTAAGACATATTCGACATAATATTATCGTCGACTCGCTATCCCGAATTAAAGACCGTAACATTCATACATACTTACATACATATATCACGCCTTTATCCCTTACGGGGCAGGCAGAGCGCTAACGGCCGCAAAAATACGGTCGATGTCGCCACGTCTGACAAATATAGAGGGCCGTTTGAGATAGTTTTGTGTATCACTATAGTGATAGGTTGTCAGCCTGTCGCCTAAAAGTTGCGATACACCTGAAACCCTCAAGTCCCTCGGTCACCTCTTACGACACCCACGGGTAGGAAATGGGTTGATGCTATTCTAAGCCGGCATCACACGGTTACATTCATGCAACATACCATAACCCTAAGTACTCTTTACCGAATGCCCGGTATGCTAAATAGTTCCTAATCCAACAAGAATGGACGTCAATTGAAATTTTCAACTGTAAACAAACTTCGTCACCTCGAATTTTGTAATCAATAAGGTTAGTAGGTACATGGGTCAAAGCATTAATGAAGCCGTGGTCAGTAAGGAACTCACTCTGTAGTCCCTACCTAATAGGTAATAGGATCGATTCAGTTCACTAATTAAGAAAGAAAGAAAGAAAGAAAATAAATTTATTTCGGTAAGGAAAAATTGGGCCATAATCTAACAAATAAATTTCAATTTTATAGCAGCAGTCTTTGGAAAAACAGTATTTTAAAGACTCACCTATGCCATACATTTGCAAGATTTCGCAGGCACCGATTAAACCGCGGTAAAATATGCGTCATTGTCTAATGTCGTCCTAAGTAATGGCGAAAGTGGCAGGTGCAAATCCTGGACTATAAAAATTTACAAGTTTTCTGAATATTCGGTATGTAACACGGAAAGTGTTTCAAAAAAATTATATAAATTTACATACTGTCTTACTAGAGTGAAAAGGATAATTGCATCATTGCAAATAGGCAGCCATAATCGTCTTTGTACCTACAAAATATCTATATGTCTATATACATACAATTGTGTTCAAAATGTCTAGATCCTAAAAATACCGGAGTCATGAAAATTCAGCATTGTCGACCTTGAACCTTATCTAGCGCGAGCACCCTACTTCTCCACCAACACAAGTACCTTTGTACGTACTGTAGATATAAATAAGATTACTCTTTCCCTTTTGGCAAATACTAGCCCTTTAGCAAAGCTATTTACCGATTTCCAGATCTTATTCTATCACTGTGACTCTACCATAATGGACAAAAATCGACCGCTCATTTTCGTTTATGTAAGGTTCCTTACATACATGAAAATTCTAAGCCACTTTACCGTGAAACCAACCTCTCGAAAATACGAAATGGTGTTATATCTCTTTCTCACCGCATTACTGACTTCTTCCCACTCGCGATACTTTTGGTGGAAATCTAGATTTGGAATCCTGCGTGTGGCTGGGCGAGGGGTTGTGGCAGGCGTGGGCGGGGGGAGGGTGGTTTGTTATGGCGGCGGCAGGAAGCTCCCAGTGGCACGTGTAAAGGCGGCCTTGAGACGGGAGGTCGTCGCCCGCGGGCCGCGGCCGAGACGCCGCCGCCGCCCGCAGCCCCGCTCACAGGCCTAGCGAAGCCCGCATCCTAAAAACTACCCCTACCGTATCGATTCCCACGTTTCGTCACGATTATCCTATTGTGCGGTGGTTACTAAACATGGGCCCCCGTATCTAAGTAACTCCCTCAAGTGTGTACACTGCATTCACGCTATCTTAGCTACGAAGTACATAAGGTATTCCATCTCCACTCTTAATCGGAAACTTTTATAATTTCTTAAGTCTTAAATAGGCCCATTATCTACACGTATGGACATAGATTATGCAACAAAACCTGGCATACAACTTTTATTTCTCTACTTTACAACATATAAAGCTCTACCTACGACTCAGGTCACCATCACCTGATGCAATATTTTCAAAATCTAATTTGCACTCATTCTTATACAAAATTATTCACTGCGACTGCTGAATTCAAATGACTAAGTCAGCAACCAGGTATTTTAGCAGTATTATGTGCATAATATTGTCGCTAGCTAACCACTGACACGAGTCTAATACTTACCTAGATAGGTAGGTAAATAGGTAGGTAGGTACCTATGCATAGTCGGGGTCACCGAGATGAGACGAGTTGGCTAGATTTAATACTATGTAACATGTACCTAGTGATAAGATAACTCAATAATGTTAAATAGGTTAACTTTTTATTATACTTCATATAATACTTATTTATTTACATGGGTAACACAATATTCAGTATTGCAGACATAGCGACATGCAACAGAGTAAAATACAGGGAAACAAAAAAATTAAGCCGGGCTTATTGCTAGTGTAGTATTATCTACCAGACCAAGCTACTATTAGCCTATAGAGAGAGTGCGATTATGTAAACGGAAATTTACGGAATAAGTAGTTTAAATTATTGTAGGTACTTATCGTTAGAATACCTAAGTACGTTAAGTTAAGTTGTAATAAAACTATTAGCCGTAAACTCTCGTAATACAAGCTTTTGTACAAAACAATAACAACAATAGTCCAGTAAGTAAGTAATACACCTTAAATCTGAGGGTTATTCTCTTCATCAGTAGATACTCAAAGTATTAGGGTGTTTCTACACACGATTCTGAACAACTTTTACAATGGGGCCACCTGCGAAATCGCAAAAGAGAAATTGGGTGTTCCTTACATTTTTTCCGAATAGTTATGAACTTATAGAAAACCCAATTTTTGCACCCAAGCTTCGGACATGCGATCTCGCAGGTCCCATTGTAAAAGTTGTTCAGAATCATAAGTCGATACACCCTACAAAGTCTGTGTACTAACTAAAAACAACGCTGTATATTGTGATGAGCTTTTTACATTAAAAGAAAGGAATTTTGCCAATGAAATCTACATAAATTGTAGTCATCCAAAAATACGTTGAAGGAAAACCCAGAATTTCTATGATACAGACAGAGATGCGTATAGATATCGCACACACAGCTATGTATATATATACTCTTTCCTGCTATTGTAGTAAAGCTACTCTGATATAAGATCCTCTGATAGCAAAACAATATTGTTGTGACTTCGCTTCCTACACTATCATATCTAGACTATTGTTATTTTTCTCCTCGGCTAGTTAGATATAACTATGAACGTAAACAAGATTTCCTTGTTTTTGTCGTGCGACAAGATAGGCATTTATCTAGGTAGGTGAATGAGTATATAATAGATAGATACCTAGGATTTACAATCTTTATGCGTACTTGTATTCTTCGTTTCAAATGTTTTGATTTTAGATTGAGTTTCTCTCGATTCTATTTGCATCTGTTTTCCTACAAGAGCGATACCTGTGCGGAACCCTAGCAAAATATGTTGCACACTGTGATACGTGGGGTCCAATTTTACAAGCTGGTAATTTTGGTAGCTTTCACGCCCTTGGTTTTCTGCTTCTATTCGTATGGCCGTCAGAAATAAGCTTGGTAGTCGCTTAATTTCTCAGGCTGGCTTGGGAAGTGCATATCTAGTTACAGCCAGATGAAAAAGAAACATTTATATAAAAAAACTCCTCGTTTGACTATTGTTTTGTTTTGTTTGTTTTTAAGTGCCTGTATCGGTACGTAGGTATTTATTACATAATAAATGTTTCAACTTTTGCGTATCTTCACTGTCGGTCCACTGGGTTCCCTGTAAACATTTTTTCTTCTCTGAGAGCCAAGTACTTAAGGCTACAAGGACCCCGGCGGTAAACCAACTCTCCTTGAAACTGAACTTGAACTCCCTCATTTCATTAACTGGCTAAATAACCATAAATTTAATCTGCCGCACAGCAAAAAAACCCAACAATATGACATGCCGACACATATTAAAGCAATTACACGTAACATACGCACGAATAACTTTTCATTCTCCTGCAAAATTATAATTAGGTTGAGCCACGTGTAATCTGTGCCTACACAATGTTGCTGTTAGAAATAGTCTAGACGAGAGAAAATTCCTCCACCTCTATTGTTTTGACTTGGTGTGATGTTGTTTATAGTCTGAGTGAGACCAGGGTCTAGATACAAGTGCTGGTGTACTGGGCCGGGGTATCGACGGCGCGACTGAGAACAGGCTGTTATCAGCCCGATAAGGGCGCGACAGGGGGAGGGGGGGCGTGGAGGAGGAAGGGGGATCTGGGTCGCGGGGCCGTCGCCCGCGCCCGGCCTCAGCCGTCGACCTACGACCACTACCCTCGCCATTCCGCGTTCCGACTCGATAATACCCTTACCCAAATGTACTATTACGTTTGTGCTGAACCTAAAAGCTTTTCCCATCCAATAAATTCTGAAACAATCTCCCGCCGCCGAGCCGTGGGCTTACGCTATAAAACCATTTCATTCGTGAAGCTCTGCTAACCAAAACTCCAGAGGCTAAAAAAATATTTCGTATGTAAGTATATCCGATCACGATTAGCCAATTTATTGAATGAATACTGACGTAAACAATCCAAACATACACAAAATACGAAACTCTCCGTGTGTTTACCTGAATTAACAGGTAAAACACTAGTAGCTGCCTCTATGTGACCGCTCTATAGATCGTTATAACAACGATAAATTACAGTCCAGATAATAATTTATTAAAATAAATGTGACGGACCTATTTACAAGTCTTCTCTTCTATACCCTAACTACTTGTCGCTGAGGACAAGTCGGACAGCCATCTGCCAGTAGAAAATTTAGAAGGAATCCGAAGAGGCTTATCATATCATAGAAGCAGGAGGATAGCTGATCAAATAACATGTGGTTTAGGGGCAAATGTTGCGGACAGTCGGGCTTGAGGCGTGCGCGAGCAGAGAGCGCTTGCACCGCCGCACGCGCCCGAAATAACCCGCGAAACACGACGAAAACAATCGAGACCGCGCTTGCGCCCTCCTCACGCACGCGCAAAAATGACGGGAAAATATGCACGCGAGCGTCTGACGCACGGTGAAAGTGCTTATATACAGGCCCCTGCTGGCGTTCCACTTCGACTAGTGATTCACGCGGCCATCGTCCCAGAATGACCGCAGGGCAGCCGTTGCATTCCCGGCGTGACGCCGCGGGCGCGGCGCGGGCGGTGCCGACCGGCGCTGCACCGGCGGCTGCAGCCTGCACCCGCTGCGCGCTCGGCGCTGCACTTGCACAGCTGTACACCACACGACGTGAACGAATCGATACCGCGACGTGCTCACCGCCATGCCCCGATAATTGCCCGACTGTTCCACATACATCGATTGTCATAAAAACTCTACCGGCCACTTCGAACTCACGTCGACACGTTTCTACAGCAATTAACATAAATAGCAAAAAGTGATAACGACGGTGTTTATGCAACTCATACGAGTAATTATATCCATCAAACGATACTTTGTTTCATCTATATCGGGTGCAAATTAATCACCAAAGCAGGCTACCGTACGGGGTACGTCTGCACAACAATGTTGTCGACGCTAAGGATGTTTTGTTGGCTGATCGAAATAACCGCGCCATTCTTGGCCGCGTCTTGTTATTAGCATTTCTCCGCGTACATCCTCCAGCTGGAATGAAAGCAATATCAAATGATTCGGTTCTCACCATTCGAAGAATGTGGAGCAAGAACAAGAGTACCTACCTACCTTGTTGCACTAGCGTAGCACGCAAGCAAGGGTTGTAAAGTCATGTTTATATGTGATGCTTTCTCAGGCGACTGTAGCTGTAGTCGATCAAAATAACTAGGGCTATTTCTTGCCAGCACCTTGTTATGAGACGTTCTCCCCCTTCCAAGGTACCAACATAAAACGTTTTCAGTCGTATTTCGAACACTACCTACTGCCATACATATTCAAAAACACTATCGAAGGTTAAAATTTAAACCTTTATAGAAGACATTTTGCAGATTACTTGTTGGTAATATACTACTTCGGTCGGCACGTCACTGAATTCCCTGTTAACGGCATGAATAATTTACTTTACATTGGCAACGCTCATTAAAGCTTGATTGGAAGAATGGCGCACGAAAATTTCTATTAGAAGGTTCTCGTCATAATTCTTGGAGAAAGGGATTCCGTCAGTTTTTAAATACGAGGAGACTTGTGAATAGTTCGAGGGCTAGTCAGGACCGGTTGTTCATAGACAATGGCATCTATTTGTGAGTGAACGTGGCAAGCCGGCAAGCAAGTCTCGGCTCCAAGCTGCAGGCTGCTTATTTATAGCGAGCAGCCGCCGCATCGGCACCACTCGACAATGACAAACAACCGGGCGATGGTCACCTCGCCACTACTATGTACTCCACAAACTAGTATAGAAAGTGTTAAGGGCCTGCCGTGAACTCAGCCAGCGCCAGTGTCTCTTTCGCACACGGCAAAATTGTTGTGCGAGGTGAAACTGCCATGTTTTGGCGTCTTTTCCCTGTTTTTTTAAAATCTACAGGCAACTACACGAGTAAAATAACTGCAAAAAAGAATGCCGGAAAACAAGAAAGTACCTACAAAAATAGACCTAACTTCAGAAAATAAATATATCAAGAAAACTTTCGCTGCGAACTGATTCTAATTACATAAAATAAGGTATATTGTAAGTATACAATTTTGTGCCCCATAAACACCAATATTTTTGGGCAACAGCACAGTGTTTAGATAATGGATAAAAACAAATATCTAGCTACTTTAATCTTTGGAATTCCCAATATGCAATACGCCTTAGCTCCATCAAGCTCTATTCAAGGTATATTTTACCGTATCCTCCTCAGAAATATCTGTTCTATAAGTAGATATCTTTTTAAAACCTTTTCAAGATACCTAATTAGCTGTCGCGACCTTGAACCTTCTACGCTGAACAGTCATCGAAATTAATGTGTAGCAGAAATCATTCACCTAATTAACCTTTGAACCAACCTACTAGACTTTGTTGACTGCAAAGCAAACACGACTCGACAGACAAATTTACTGCTGATAAGCTACTTTATTTACATATGGCCTGTTTACGGTCTAACCTTTCTACAAACCTTACGTTGCAGAATTCGGTAGCACGGAAAGTTTCAATTTCAAAAAGCGCTTACTTGCAATTCTACTACTTGATGTACATTTTTACAAATAAATGTCTCTCTCAATAAAGCTTACCTACGTGAACACGTAAGCCAAAGTGAGATGAGTGAAATAACATCGAAATGGAGCGTCATTGAACCGTTTTGGGGGCACCGGCTCAGATATGCGCCGCAACAACTATAAAATGATCTGGATCATTCAAGGATGTTGTTGATTCTAGAGGATTTCATACGCATTACCTGCTCATCAAGAAAGACTAATGAATAACATCGGCACGCGTAGCCTCCTGGAACCCAGATTCGTCATCCACAATCGCAATTGACCAAAAGTTTTGTGCGACTCTGTGAAGTCAGGGATCAGGTAATAGTGGTCGTATGGCCAGCATCTAACGTGAGGACTAACAAAATCTTACGTTCTTAGCGCCGCGGTCAGGATACCCGCCAATTTAGCTCAATTTGTGTTGATCCAGCCTCGGCAGGGGAATCGTCACGTGAACGTATATGACCTTCACAATGTACGAATGCTTCGCGAAATTAGTCAGATCAGATATCGTCAAGATCAGGTTTTGGGTTTATCTTAGGTTAGGTTTTATTTTTTAAAACATTCTTGCTGTTTATTTCGTACTATTGAGCCATAATTGAGCCTGCACGGTGTAGTGTAGTGTAGGCGCGTGTGCGTTATTTCACATAGAGTATGAATTGCAATTACAATAAGTTGTATGGGAAAAGTAACTCATCAACTCATACATACCTGTAAAACAGAGAATTACAGAGGACGGTGCCCCGCACGCCGCTGTCTCCCTAATTTGTGAGAGAACACAGAAGTCTAAGTACTTCGTGTCATCCATATCCCTACTCTGCCTAACTACCTTCCTACACACAAAATAAATAATCTATCCAATGCAAGCAACGATAATCTGGTAGCTATATACACGAAGGCAAAATAAAATAAAAATAGATTCAGTCAATACTCGTAGATCATGAGATCTATTCCTGAAAAGTAGTAATCGAATTCCGTGCACGGAAGTCCGTACCGACTGGTTTAACCACAGACAACAAAGGCATGATATATTTACGTACCAAGCCAGGTGAAAAAATATTATTTCCGGTTAGTAATGAGTTCATAGGTGATAAGTAGCGGCACTAGTTTAGTTCGGCTACGACCGATGACGCGCCGAGCCAGCCAGGTGAGCCCTTGCTCCCCACCTAGTCAACAGGCGCAGTATTGACGGCCCCGGAGCCAAAAACGTAGGGCCCAAAACAGAAAAATAACCGGCTGGTGTGCTGCGGGCGTCCGGCGTCCGCTGCCTACACTCACCTTCCTAATTACACACCGTCTAGACAGCCGTCGCAGTGTCCCGCTCACCCTTTCCTCACACTCCCCCCTCGGCTACCAACCGCCCCGCACCACCCTAGGCTAGCCTACTACCCCTTCGCCGAAACCAGATCTTGAGACTCAATCCTATCTTGGCACTCTCGTTGCGATTCATAGGTAGGGCTTTTTGCAAAAAGGTGGGCACATTGCCTACGTATATATGCAGTTCCAATGTCTATAGAACTACTTAAGCTGAACAGCAAAGAAAAGCACGCATCTCTCTAATTCTTTTTCATTCTATTTTGTAACATAGTTCTAGAATGTATTTTACGGTAACGAGTTTATCGACTAATGTCATTCAGAGAATCTAGTTGCTGAAAGTTTCTTAATTAACTCTGTACTCTTAAAGGACAGGTACCAAAGGTCCCTTAATTGTTTTCATTTAATTAAGTACCAACTCTGCGATCCTTCCCATGTGGTTTCCCTTCCATTCAGATTCGCAGGCTTGTCAGCAGTGATAGTGAGAAACAAGTCAGGTTAACTTCATGTCACGTAACGTAACATACAAAAGGCCCACACAACGCTCCAAAATGTTTTTATATCCAAGTAGACTCATAAAAATGCATTAGTTAACAATTCTTAAAGTCCTTGTAGAAAACGCGGGATAAAAAAGGCAGTGCCTCGTGGCTGACCGGGCTGCGTTAGTACAAACCGGACTACAGCACAGACAGGGGACTGTCTGTGCTGTAGTCGGGTTGGAACATTAAATTATGCTACAAAGGCGACTACAACACAGACATCATCGATAAATGATCAATGCCGAGTTAACGATTGTGATTGTTATTATTTTAGCGATTACCTAATGATGTTTTAATGATAAATTGTAGCTTAATGATATTTTAAATGATGAATAACCAATCATAATGAATAATTACTGAAACGATTAATGATAATTTTAATGATTAATCATACGTAAATGCTTAACGAAATTTTAATGAATAATGGCATTTTAATGATTAATGATATTTTAATGTATAATGATATTTTAATGATTAATGATATTTTAATGATTAATGATAATTTTAATGATTAATCATACGTAAATGCTTAACGAAATTTTGATGAATAATGGCATTTTAATGATTAATGGCTTTGTAATGATTAATGATATTTTAATGATTAATGATATTTTAATGGTTAATGATATTTCAATGATTAAGGATATTTTAATGATTAATGATATTTTAATGATTAATGATATTTTAATGATTACTGATATTTTAATGATTAATGATATTTTAATGATAAATACAAAAGCAACTCAAGCTCAAACATAGGTTTGTTAGACACAACCTATCCTAACCTGGCGTCAACGCCAGGTTAGGTTAGGTTAGGTTAGAACTGCGTCCACAACGCACGAGCCGAGCGAGCGGAGCGAGCGTGCCCCGGCAGGGGCCGGCGATGTGCCAGAACCGACACAGGGCATTTCAAAACTAATGTAATTGCGAAGAGGCTGGTATGAGTGCTCTGTGTTGTAGTCGGGTTTGTACGTCCGAACTCTGTACCAACCAGACTACAACACAGAGTATGGATGTCTGTGTTGTAGTCGGGTTTGTATTTACGCGACCGGGCTGCCCACACAGCATGTAACGTACGCCACCACCTCCATCCAGTATGTGAAATTAAATTAATGCCAAAATTTAAAGAAAACCTAATTACACACTCATACTACATGATAATCTGGACAGGAAAAACGACCCAAAAACGGCCCAGTAGTGCTCCAATTCTCAGTTAACAATTTGTATGGTCCTTTTGTTACAGTCGAAGTCGGGTAAAAAGTAAAGCGAATGGTTTATCACTTTACGGTTTCCATCTCGCTGGCCTAATTGAAGTCGACCGATTTACGAGCGAAGTGTCAGACGACTTCCCAACTTTACGACCCGGGGGATGCTGGAATTAGATCAATTGTCCACAGTAGCTCGGCTCAGTAAAAATAATTTTGGGGTCAAGAATATATTAATTCTACTAGGTATTTCAGTAAATTGTAGCTCTAGAAGCAATGTATGTAGCACACTTGTGTTGCATCGACACACCTATATTGCATTGTATACAGGGTGTAAGAGACGGTGTAACGAAAATTTTGCAGGCGTGATCAGACCATGAAACTGCACAACTTTTTCTATGGGGCTATTTTCTATGTTGGGAAACGAAAAAATTTTTTACGAGTTACCATACAAAATTCCCGATCAGCTTTTTCCCAACATAGCCCCCATAGAAAAATATGTTCAGTTTCATGGTCTGATTACACCTGCAAAGTTTTCGTTAGACCGTCTCTTACACCCTGTATTTTTAGATAAGTAATTTAACTAGTGAGTCGATGTGGTATACTTATAAGATCAAATTCAAAGAGTTCTAATTTATACCTGCCTACACAGCTGCAAGTGTTCTACGCTATATCCTACTAGGTTACATGACAAGGTGGATATAAAAACCAGCTGATAAAGCAAACTTTTTCTTTTTTCTTATCGCGCCTAGATGGCATTATTTGTAAAAAAATATAAGAAATCCCAATTAAATAATGTTTTTTGAAAATTAACCTGTCTAGATCGATTTATATCCCTAAAACGCACAGGGTGATTAACCTAGGTTAGACCGTTCAGTAATGCTGGTTACCAGTACTACTAGATAAAAAAAGAAGACGTAAAATGTAAAATAATTACGCATCAGCAATAGAATTGTAACCGTCCTTGACGTCCCAGACAAAAATGATATAAGTAATTTGTCTTACTATCATTTACTACCAAGATAACGTTGCTCATGAAAATACGCAACATTTTTACATTACAGTATGCTAGGCATAATATACTACTTATCGCTTAGGGTACGTGCAATCTGAAGGTTCTCAAATCCGGATTTGAGTTTCCGATATTGAATCTCATTTCCCTATGATAAATATAGAAAAACGTTATTTACTTCTTAAATTTTTTTTATTTTACAAAGTTCCTTATACCCGGTATACATCCCTATGCGTGATTGATATACTTGATTAGAGCTATGTTACTTACGTTACATAGATACCTACTTGTAAAATCACGGACAGCAAATGTGATAATAACAAGGGCACAATGTGTGGATAGCGTGATATGTGTCAGTCGATTATAATATCTGCCAATTCATGATTTAGCTTCTGTCTATAGACTTCGTACTCTATAATTTAATTCCTCATAATTTACGAACACATCACAATGTTTTAAGTAAGTAGATAAAACTAATAATGGTTCTAGTTTGAAGAATAGATTACCTATTGTAACTACCGCATTGTTTTATAAAAAAATCAGGCCAAATGATCAGACCATGAAACAGCCTACTCGATAAACATGGTACTCGATGTTGTCAGACGGAGCGTCCGTAATTTTACGGTCGTTAACGCCTACCCCTCAAGGAATAAAGGCGTGATAAGTGTGGAATCTACATATACCTACTATATATAGTATATATGATATGTAGTTTAAAGTATGTACCTATTGCTTGCTTACATGGCATGTGGCATACATGACATATATGTATATGTGGACAGCATTTGATTTTTTGTCACTCTTCATATACCTCTACTATAAAGCTTGTTAAAACTATCAGACCCCATGGATTTTGTGACCAGTACTATAATACAAACTAGCCAGGACCCGTATTTTCTATAGTCTACAGTTCTATACAATATCCCCCAAAAATGTCCCTAGACAAGACGAGATTATTGGCAACTCTTCATAATAGTGTAACGGTCGCTTTTGTATAGCAGAATACCAACTGCAGAACTAGATTGTAGATTTTGTGAACTATTCTTGCATAAGATGGGGTAGGTCATGGGCTATTATTATTTTCAAGTGCGTTCAAACATATGACTCACATATACTGCACCTTTTTCATTCCTGTTACGCCTTTAAGTTCCTAAAATGGTGACTAAATAACCAATTTGAAAAATGTTTCACTCGTACAAAGTTAGATTAGGAAAACATGAGAAAACCACTTCCTCCTACGGGAAAACGAGTATTAACAGGTAAAACCGGAAGAAGAAATAGAAACCTAACTAAACTTGCTACTAGATATTTAACATCGACCACCATTAAACTCAAGATTATGATTCAACCCGTGCGATGCGACCTTGCACTGTTAGCGGTTGGTATATTAAAATCAACTCTAGTGTTGAAAAGAAAAATTATTCAAATATTTGGCAAGACATGTGAAGCAAAGTTTAAGTACAATAAATTTTCATAAATACTCAATCATACATAAGATAATATTATGAAGATATTATATTCTCTTTCTCTGTATTATGTTACTGCAGTTAGATTGTATTATCTCAGCTGTAACTTGCGATAAAAATGTACAAAAATAAACCGCGAATTCCGCGTTATTCACCGTTACCATTATTCACATTTCCAGACGACGAGAATAACCTCTGCATCAAAACAAAACATGTTTGTATTGCATTCGATAGGTATGTTACTGAATGACGTGTGGAAATTTTCTTCTGATGACATGTAACGGGTTTGACGCAAGTGCTCTCGCTTGTGCATGGTCGGACGTGGGAGCTGGTAGAGCAGCGCTCGGCAACAGTGTGAGCAGGTAGGGCGGCGAGGGCGAGCTCGCCACGTGGCCAGGTACCGCCAGCTGGACAAGCTATTTCGGTGATCGGTGGCAGGCCCCGGCAGACCGACACCAGACGTCGCCGCCGCCCCCGCGCTCCTCTCGCGCACTAAAAATAGCAGCACTGTGCATTCTTGGGCGAACGATGTCGAATTTTTGTCGAGTACGCGCGACCACATGCCGTTTGTTTTGGCCTCTGCCGGCGCCGGTAGCCTTCCTCCGGCGTTCTTTGCTGGGCATGCAGCGGCCTTCTTCCGGCTCTATCCCACTTCTAACTTCACTCACCTTCGCCTCGACTCTTAGCACACATCGCGATCTCGTGCGATCTCATTCCTGTCCTTACGACGTGAAGACATCGCTCGCGAGAATAATGTGCGATGAATGAATTGACGTACTAAGAAATAACTCAAGCAAGGTTACGTAATGGCTTGATCTTTGAACACCTACTGGTATACCTACGTGTTTTATTTGCGGTGTCATTGTTTTCAATCTTGCTTGGTTACTGAAAATATGAGGAGTTAGTTCTTAAATTGTGATTAGGCAGGTAATATTTAGATATTAGGTCGTTGGAGGACTCAGGGACCCACACGAAAAGAAGAAGATGTAGGTGATGGATTAAAATGGCACACCCTATTATGAACATTTGAATTACATACTTACTCGTCGATGAGAATTCATAGAGCATTAGCAATGCGTGGAGTATTATGTCTTATGTCATGTGGTGTCTCCGTGTCTCCCCAACAAAACTATTTGCAAATCTTTCTATTAAGAAGTAATGAGATCTTCTACCATCGTCTTTGATCGGCTCTCTTCTACTTTAATGTGTTGAATGGCACATAAGTGGCCGTACCGAAATGGCGTTCTTTGACATTTTCTAAAATTGGGGAAACCTTGTTCTCGGAGGTGAACTCTACAAATATGACATGAAAACTTCTATAACTTGTATTGTAGTACATTCACAAATCACGCTTTTATCCCTCGCGGGGTAGGCAGAGCGTTAACGGCCATAAAACTACGGCCGCTATCGCCGCGTCTGACAATTGTTGAGGGTTCTTTCAGATGATTCGTGTATCACTGTAGTGACAGGTTGTCAGCATGTCGCCTAAAAATTGTAATACACATAAAACCCTCAAGTCCCTTAGTCGCCTCTTACGGCACCCGTGGTAAAGAAATGGGGTGATGCTATTCTAAGCCGGCATCACATGGCTTTCATATTGCTTGTCATTATTAGAAAACCTTTTGCAGCTAAGACGGAGCGCGCGTTCGCTTCATCTCGTAGCGGCGGCGCGGCGTCGGTCAGCGCAGCCGCAACGCAAGCGGCAAGCATGTCGGCCGAGATTATTCTGATTAAGGTTCGCTAAAATTAGCTCGACCACGCAAACAAACTCCTTATAAAAATAGAATCGTTCATAATGTAAGGTTCTAGCGAGTAAACTTGTATTATCCCCTTGAACTGTATCACGAACGAATAGGGATGCAAAATAAATGTGTAGGTAATTTAACTCAATATATAAGAATATAATATAACATATTGATTTATCGGTATATCAACCTAGCACGCCGATATATCGATATGCTATGAATATAATCATTAAAATTACAAAAAAAAAGTTTTATGATAATTCAACTTACTAAGAACTCTTCTAGTTCTATGACAGCAACCCAGTATTTGTAGGCGTGGATATGTCAAATTTGACGATTTTTAATATACCGGGTTTGGTCGGGAGCTGTACATACGCCTACCTTTATAGTGGACTTTAACGTCAAGGTTTTATTTTAGTATAACTAAGTATATACCTATATTTTTTTATATATTAGTTTATTTTTACTTCTACTACCCGTAGCTCGAAACTATTAGACCAATAGTATTAGCAGACCTGTCCTATGGAAAAGAAACATATTTTTCCAAAAAAGAATGTGAAATAATTATTTAGGTCAAGGCCAATAATGGGATATGTAGCAGACTATCCCTAGTTTTTCTACCAAGCACCCTGTATCGCAGGATCCCTAATCACGAAACTAGTATACTAAGTAGATGTTTTGTGAGGACTCGTGGTATCATAATTCGACTGTTACGAGGATTATCGGTCCATGAAATAATGGGAGTCATGATTGTCATGAAGTTTGCTACATTAGTATATCGCGTGTAACCAGCTATTGTACTGTTCTCTACAAATACCATACAATCACAAAATAAATACTGGCTCGCAAACTTATGATGGGTACAGCGACATAGATTTTCTCTACACCTTTGTGTCAAAATTCGCTAGATGACTGGGTCATTAATAAAATACCAAAGTTGTACGCATAAATGAAGAGATTCATTATTAGAGGACATTGCGTTTCTTTTCTCAAAATCTATATATGAAGGCTTTCCTATGGAAATTAGTGTAATTTAATTATATATTAGTACCTACCTACCTATTTTCCACAGTAAAAAAATACAGTAGGTATGTAATTTCAATACCTAATATATGTATTATAAGCATTATGTAGGTAAGTAAGTAGATGGCCCTACTTGAAAAAGGAGTGAACGTAGGTACGTAACTACGTTGATATTATCTTACTTTGTTGTAGTACTAACTGACACCAACAGGAAGTCCCACCGTGACCTTGTACATCCTATACTAAAGATGTTTAGAATTCTCACAACACCGGGTAGATAAATCTACTTAAGTATGTATGTACCTTCTACAGTTCAACGACCGACCACTCGTGTATTCTCTGTTACATAGCTTCATCCCGTTTTGCATAAACTATGCGTGTTATCTAAATAAAAACACAATTGAAGGTCAACATACAACAACTGCTAATAGATTTTACTAGTATAACTAGTCTTCTGTTTAGGTACCACATAGATATTAGATGTTAACGAGGATTCGAGATCATTGTTCTTTTTTAATTGCACTACCATCATTTAAGACGATGTTAATTAGGTGCGTGAGTAATTGTAACTTGATTTTTAAAGAAACGATCCCGAAAGGACTTGTTGACATCCCTGTCATATGTCATATATTTTGATAGAGAGACAAAGAATAATGTTGTCAATTTGGGGTCGTTTTTTTATCTGATCGAGATATATTTGATGCTAGAAATACCTACCTACATAAATACCACCTAGTCTTCTTCTTAGTTAGAATGTATTTCATATTATATTACAGTGTAGTAATAAAAAAACTGCTCTACTAACAGATCAAAAACTATTGCACCAGCCCATGAAACTAAACAACTTTCCCCAATACCAAAAGTTCCAGGTATACCAGAAGAGCTAGGCCGTGCGTACTTGCCGTGTGATGCCGGCTAAGAATAGCATCACCCCACATTCTTCCCGCGGGTGTCGTAAGAGGCGACTAAGGGACTCGAGAGTATTAGTGTATAACAATTTTTAGGCGACAGGCAGACAACCTGTCACTATAGTTATACACATGTTTTCTGAAACAACCTTGGAAAACAATCCTCAAAAATGACAGACGTGGCGAAAGCGACCGTATTCTTACAGTTGTTAACGCTCTGCCTACCCCGAAAGGGATAAAGTCGTGATATATCTTTGTATGTATGTATAAATACTACCTAGTCTTCTTCTTAGCTAGAATGTATTTCATATTAAATTACAGTGTAGTAATAAAAAACTGCTCTACTAACAGCTCAAAAAATATTGCACCAGCCCATGAAACTAAACAACTTTCCCCAATACCAAAAGTTCCAGTTATACCAGAAGAGCTAGGTTAATATGTTACTAATTACGGGTCCTTCATAGGCACCTATTTGTATGCAGCACCCAGAAAATTCAAATAAAACTTACCTGCATCCACAAAGCAGATACGATTGAAGAGATGGCGTATGTATGACGTTTTCTAAAAGAAATCGGGTGAAGCTAGCGCTGGGGTGAAGACAGGATGAGGGTGGCACCGGCATTACCGCCAACCAATAGCGAGTAGTAATTGAACTAGAATCTGTGACGTCACGACCTTACTGATGGCCAGACGACCTAATTTCTCAGGGCTAGTTCTTTTTTTTGTTTGTACCTGTATCCTTTGGTGAAGTGGCGCTGTTTGGTTTCCAGAGTGGTGGTGGGCGGGCGCATGCGTGGGCGCAGCCGTGCTGTTGTGCGCAGCGGGCGCGCTGGCCCGCCCGCACCTGCGCAGACGCCACGCCGCCGCCGCCGCTGCCGCCGCCAACCCCGTGAGTGTACACTGGAGAACAGATTGCTCCTGTAAATAAAACTCTGCTAGATTTTTTAAAGAAAGGATCTGTGAATGGCGGCCGATCGTCATGCTTTCTGTTTTCCACTGGGGCTCGGACATCGGGCGTTCATGCTTTCTCCCTCACACTTAGGTAACCGCCGCCATTTACAGATCCTTTCTTTAATGATTAAAGTCGTTTTAGTCAGGTTATCAGTTGTATGTAGTCCTCCAATAACTGCCGACATTTTAGTTTTCCCGAAGGATCGAGACATGTTCCCAACATACCGAGTGTTAGGGACAGGTTGAATACTGATAGATACTGAATAGGTACTGTCTGCAATTAACTAAAATGCCTGCACGCAACTGAATAATGATTCTCTAGGAACATATGTCAGGAAACAACAAAAAAAACTCAGCCTCCCATACGACCAGCTGACTGCATTTACCAAATCAATTCTTTTTATTTTTCTGGAAATTTAAATTTTCCAGTTTCATTGCCTAAATTCACCCTATAAGTATTCGGAGGTCTGTGTCTTAAACACTGTAGGTATACGTCTAAATCTTCTTCTAGGATCAGTCCCTCCCTACACTCGTAGACGCGTTCAATTCTTTTGTGGGTACTCGTATTAGATTTATAGAAAAGACATCAACGCGTTGCGCGGGCGCAATCAAGAGCATACCCACGTCACAGAATATATACAAACGTATAATCTCACGTTAAATGAAAATTTTACCAACTTGAAACGTCCACCGAAACAGGAACCACCGTTGAACAAATTGTAATAATAAAACAGACATTGAAATAACGAGACAAACCCAACCCTACAATTTGTGTACGTTTCTCGTAGGCACCTAGCCAATCAAGTAATGTATATTTTATCTTTCAATTTATTTACTTTCAACTTTTTCCTTTTTTCTAAACCTTCATTTTTGAACTAACGCATGCACTCAAGTTCTACAACCTAAATTCAGACCTTAAAAAATCGAGTAATACGAGTGGTTAGACATTATAGTCGTTGCGGCTTCCGTACACGATTTCAGAAATCGCTTTATAATTCCATAAATTTTATTCTTAGGCATCATCATTATAAAGGGTGTTGAACCAGCCAATGAAACTGAACAACTTTCCCCAAGGAACATAGGTCGACATATGAAAAAAAATTGGACCTACCGTGTATACAAAATTACTGACCGACGAAGTCTATTTGTATGGAAGGTCCAAAAAAAATGTCGTATTCCGATCTATGTTTCTTGGGAAAGTTGTTCAGTTTCATGGGCTGATTTACCTACCCCTTGAAATATTTGCTTTATTAAATATTTATTTGTGGAGCAGTTTTCATTAATTTATTTTTTTTGACCTTTTGTCTTGAAACCTACGACACGAGCGAGACGTTCACTTTTTTTTATCTGTGCGAAGTATGTGCATCTTTGGTCTTTCTGTTCCCGTTTTCCCTTCGGTCTTTTCTTCAACGATATTCTTTATGAATTCATAGTGTCGTCGTAGGTACTTTAGCCAACCCTATTCCCTCTTCGGTTTTCGATGTTCTTTAGCAGACAAAGCTCCTCCGCAACCAATAATCACACCGCACTTCTTCATTCGTTTTCTTTTCAGTCCAACTGATATTTTTTGTTCATCGCCAGTACACTCTCCAGAACCACATCTCAAAAGCTTGCAACCTCTCTATCCATATAAAGCAATGCTCCAGATATCCCGTATATCCCGTAAATTGGGGGAAATATGTAGTTGTTTATTACATAAAACGATTAACAAAAAAATAAAGTATCTTCGAAACTGTCTATTCATTCGTAACTCAATGTGTTGCACATTTTCATTTATATTTTTTTGTTGCATATAGTGCCAATAAGACAAATCTTGACATAATAAATAATAGTGATGTGACGTGTAATTTATAGAAATCGATATTAAGTGAAACGACACAAAAAATAACAATAACTTCAATATCGACAAAAACCCTAATAAATAAAAATAAAATTCTCTCCGAAAGGAATATGTATGCATATTGTAACAAATACAAACACTTTTGAATATACATACTAATAAATTAGGCCGAGGTATATGTAAGTATGTATTTTTGAAAGTTTATGCTTGACTACATTACATCCCTTAATTAGTGAGTAGGTATGTAATGACCTCGAACCGTTTTAGCCGACCTTCCAACAAGATGAAGGAAGACAAGAATGTCATTAGTTCTATCGGTTCATTTAATCCTTAAATTTACTTTCAAGTAATCTTAAGTTACCGGTTTGCAGTATAAAAGTACATTTTACAATGGCTGTATCTTTTTAAAGTACAACTTTATGCAACTGGGTTTAAATCTGTAATGCGAACATTAAGAAACGAGTGTAAATAAACTACTTATCAACCATACAGTTAGAACGTACATACACGTGTTGCATACTTTTTTAGAACAATTACACAGTACGTATTGTATTTAATATATACTCACTGTGTTACTTATAAAACCTTGTTAATTTAATGGGCATCAAGATATAAAATATTGTTTATCCACATTCCACAATGCCATCATATAATGAGGACGTAGTACCTGTCAAAATAATATATTGCATTTATTGTTTATATTGTGTGTTATGTGGGATTATATTATGTTTAGGTACCGTAAAACTCTATGACTACAGCTCAATCATTGAGCAATGCCAACCATCTCGTCTCGCGAGCCGACAAACGCGTCATCGTTCACTTTTACAATTATAGGTGCGCATATATAAACGAACACAGCAGTAATCGAGCTTGATTTACATGTGTGTCGGCCCATATGTACACACGCTCTACGCTCACTATCACTAGTTCTACTCACACTTGGCAATGATATCGTATCAAAACACCTACCGATCGAGCACACATGCGCATCTAGACAGATTGTTTTTGTGTTGGTGTGCCGCGTTGCGACTGTGTGCGGCGACATCGGGGCAGCCGGTGCACCGCACCGCGCCCGCCGCCGCCCGCCTTCCCCGCTACGCGACTGCGAACACCGCGCCGCGTCCGCGTCATTGAACAACAAGACTCGTTCGATGGCAGGCGTCTTCCTGCCAATATGAAAAAAAGAGTTTTAAGCGACTCTGTCTCAAAATACGCGATAGTGGAATTTATATGTTATCTTTATTTTATAAATAATTTATTTTTATAGTGTTATTGCAATGAAAAAACATATTTTTATTTATTAGTGAATCATAGTCAAATTATTGTAAAATCGTGTTACGGCTGTTGAAATCTCCGTATAGTGTCCTGTGATTGTTTTATTTTAAATGTTATTTATAACAAAGCTTGTGCAAAACGAATGGCAAATGTCAGTGTCAGTGTGGATCAAAAGTGCTATACGTGATCGATTTGTGACTCGATAAATTGTCATCGAAATTCCTTCCTTGCACGGGACAACACTATCTGTCATCCATAGGTGGAAAACCTACAAAAATTGTGGACGACACTGATTCAAATAGTAAGTAAACATGAATAATTCGCTAAATTATAATGTTTAGGAGGTTTACATCATACATTAAATCAGCACTCATAACAAGGCAGTTCAGTAGCGATTGTGCTCTTAAAATGTGGATTTATAAGAATTTGATGTGGGTGAGGCACGGAGAGATTGTGTTGTGGTGTAGTGGAGGCGAGCTGGCGCGGCGCGCCGCTGTGCGAGCTGGGTCGGTGGCGGCTGGCGGCGCAAGCAAGGCCCGCGGCCGCGGCGTGAGACGGCGGCGGGAGCGTGCCAAGTGATAAGAGGCGCGCCGATAGCGACGTCACACCCAGACGTTGTTTGTGTGAATTTAAATAAATTTTCATGACAGACAGTTCCGTAATCACCTATCGCCGCCGTATGATAGTCGTGACCTGCCAACTCGATAGTGCTCACCGCTTGCCTAGATGTTTTTGAAACGAATTTTTCAATCAGTTCAAGAGGTAGAAACCTACCTGCATTCGTCCAATGCTCACTATGATTACAATAGGTAAATACTTTGTAATCACATTAAGTATTTATATATTCAATTAATAAAAACCACAAATTAAGTTGCTGCTAAATAATAGTTCTAAATTGCTGCTAAATTACCTCCAGTCTAATTTGTTGTATCGGTAGGTAAAGTTCAATAAACTTTACAAAGCATAGAAGGCCAGTGATGCAATGAACAGATGTTTCTATTCATCATAATTTTACTCGCATTATTGCTAATATGAGAATGGTAATGTTTTAGTTTAAATAATTTAAATTGAATTTAGAACAGGTATCTTGCAATGTTTATTGTAGCAAACAAGATATTTGTTGATATTGATGAATAATTTACTAGATAAAATAAATAGAGCTCAAAGCACACAAACTTGGATCCCAAATGTGAACCGACTGTGAACCCAGAAAAACAAGCCATGGAGATCAATACAACAATGACCTTTCTTAAACACCATTTGTTTTGCTGATGAGCCTTTTTGGAGCATCAATGTTAAACTACCACTAAAATCAATCTCATTTAGATAATTTTGGTTACAGTTAAGCACTAGATTGGAAACCAGCTTTATTTTTATTTGTATTTGCGATGTAAGAAATATCTTGAGCTAAATTAACCTGGAATAAAGTCAAAGTAATATTATTTTCAAATATATTAGAGATAGCAAGAGACCACTATGAAGTATAGTTTAACCCAAACTATAGACTAAATATTAACTTCACCTGTTTATTCCCTCACTTTGCGAATAAAAATGCTTTCAAATCAAGTGAGGTTGAAGCATTATACCTACTGAACAATGTATGAAAAGTTACTTTTCCATACATACATATATACATAAAGCACGCCTTTGTCCCTTACGGGGTAGGCAGAGCGTCAACATTCGTAAAATTACGGTCTTCAGCGCCACGTCTGACAAGTATTGAGGGCCCTTTTAGATGATTCATGTATCACTGTAGTGACAGGTTGTCAGCCTGTCGCCTAAAATTGTAACACACATGAAACCCTCGAGTCCCATAGTTGCCTTTTACAACACTCGCGGGAAGAAAAGGGGTGATGCTATTCTAAGCCGGCATCACACGGCATTCCCTTTTCCTACAGTAGAAATTGTACAATGAAAGTCCTC
This sequence comes from Keiferia lycopersicella, assembly GCA_029255805.1. Classification (NCBI taxonomy): domain Eukaryota; kingdom Metazoa; phylum Arthropoda; class Insecta; order Lepidoptera; family Gelechiidae; genus Keiferia; species Keiferia lycopersicella. The sequence goes on from JARACZ010000010.1 coordinate 8,179,116, forward strand.
AGAATACATCTCCTGTCCAATGCATGTTTTCAAAACATGTACAGTCGATCTGTCTATTCATTTCTATGCTAGTGCTAGCTAGGCTGAGGGTACTGAATATTTTATACTGTGATTTATTCATTGGCATGCACATTACATACAGAACAAGCAGAATTATATTTTTGAAACTTTAGGTTATTCATTTATGACCTCTTATCATTTCTCTCAAACGAGTCTATATTGTGGAACATCATCTTCGAGGAACATAGTTCTAAGACATTACCATCACTCACATATGCTTCTCTTTTCGCGTGGGCCACCGAGTTGACAAACGGCCCAATGAACCCACTATGATGTCACATACTGTATGATGTAATATTTTCACAACAATGTCAGGAAAGAGCATGGAGAGCAAGGACCTGAACTGGTATACATACATATTGTTAATGTTAGATATCTTGAGAAACCTTATTTTTGCAACAAGTGATTAATCATAGGCTAAATGATAGTACCAACATAAAATACAAACAGAAAATACTCATTAGACTTGGCCTTTTTTCATGTCCGATTATATTTAATAAATAGTCTATTGAAGAAGGTGGCACTTTAAAGTTACACACAAAACTGGCTGGTCTGGCTGGCTTGAATGGGGTAGCCTATCCAGCGCGAAGATAATAGAGTCTTTGATAATAGAGATTGAGAGTGCTGTTTTGTTTCCATTAAGTAGGTATAGGAAATACAAAAACTTGTACTAAGATAATGCACTCTTATGTCAATAATTCATAAATTAGAAATATGGTATAGGTAGGTAATATGTGGAGGCTTGAGTTATCTTAAATCAATTTTTATTAATTTCTATAAGTATTTGGGTGTTTTTTTTTTTCTTGTTATGTCTATCTTCTCTGTTGTAAACTAACACAACTAATTGATTTCATTGTAACAAACTAGAATACTAGCGGCAGCATAACAACCTACACACTTAACGGACCCACTTATACTAGTTTTCATACCAGTACCTACCAAGAAATACCCGTATAAGTTGTTCCCTTAGATGGGTGCTGGCCATAGTACCTACCTATTAAAATCCAATTTAGTATATTTTAACAGGAGTAGCTAGCTATTTCTGATAGCTTGTATTGTATCTTGAATCCCTCGAATCTCAATGACCAAGGTAGAGTCGGCAATGGAGCAAGGTCACCCACCTGTTAACTGCCTGTTCAGTTCACTCTTAATTTAACCCACTATTGTATACGACGGTAACAACGACCAAACTGCTATATATTCTTTCGGTGCTCCTTTACTGTTGATAGACACAGACCCCACTTTTTTTATCTACCTACTGCCGACAGTATCGCCACTCGATTAGGTAATCCAATATTAGATGCTATTATAAACTTTTTGGACCTCTCTCTTTTCGTGTGGGACACCAAGTCGTCCAACGACCCGATGGACCTCTCATACAAATTGACTTGGTCGGTTGGTAATTTTGTATGGGAGGTCCAAAATTTATTATTGCTATTTTGAACTATGCTCCTTGAGGAAAGTTTTCAGTTGTATGGGCTGGTTCACCCCTTAAAATATTTACAGCATTTTTTTACATAGTATAGATTTGACAGCTGCCTAAATTACCTATTAAGGGGCGATACTTTACCCATACAGTGCCAGTACTCTGACACTGATGTGACCGACCTGATGAACCCTGGGGTTCATCGGGACGGTCGTCGACTCTGTGTTCTACACGAAATAAGAAGACTTGCCACTAGGCTGTTAACTGTTAGCCAACAATGATGTTGGCTAGGAGAATATAAGCTTGTAGACTCCACACCACCAGAGTAGTCCCTACAGACGCGGCGCTGCCCTAAGATTATTCTGACACCATTCAATTCAACAGTGATGCTAACTTTTTATCTTCGGGACTGTTTCGTGGTGCGGACTGTAACGTACACGTTGCCTAGTACCAGGACCACATAAGTGAGAGTAGTGTGTTGTGATTTGCAGATGCTCTCGGTACAAGTGCCGGGGTGCGCGGGCATGGAGCGGCTGGGGCCGGGGGGGCCGCGCATACGGCACGAGCACAGGCACCACCAGCACACGCACCATTCTGCATTGTAAGTACCCTCTAATGTTTTTGCTTTCCTGTGCCCCTTGGTATGAAATTACAGGTTTTAAGACTACTGGTAAAATTCGATGTACATTGCGTTGTCGGTGGGTCATTATAAAACTAGGATTTTAACCCGCTACGCAATGTACTAAGAATTTTACCTGTAGACTAGCAGTAGTTTCATAAAATAGAGCGCTGGTATCATCTATTCCTTTCATCAGAAAGCAATTTTTTAAAATTATTTTGCATGCGAGAGTCTGCCACGGATCATGGGCGGGTTACATATCACTGATTAGGTACTATCGACACAAAAGGTCCTGAGTTACATTTTACGTTAAGAAAGGCAAACTTTTTAGCTTGCTTAACTCCTCGTACACTGTGGTTACCCATCGGTTCGCTACACATATTGCGAGCAAAGCGATCCCGGTATTTTACGTTCAAAAACGAAAACATTACATGTATGAGTAAAGTGAGCCAGACATTTCACGTTAAAAAGACATACTACACGCATTGCGAGCGAAGCGAGCCCGACATTTCAAAATTTGAGGCGATATAAGTGTTATGAAATACATCACGGTCGTATATCAGCTGCTTCATGGTGGGGTCATGACCGACTCCTTTGGGGACGAACACATACCTACGTGATTAATTTATCACTTAGTAAAGTTCTCATAGACAAAGCTTGCATTGTATCAATTCTTACCTCACTCACATCTCACTTAAAACGATTTTTGTTTCTTATAGTTTGCTCTATTGTAATCAGCCCGATTGTGTCATTACCTTTTGTCTCATTCATATCATCTGCTACGTTTATCTACATGCTGATTGTTCTACACGTAGACATAACAAAGCAAACACTGGCCTGATAGCTCAGTTGGTAGTGACCCTGCTAACTGAAGGCAATAAAATATTTGTAAAACTATTTTCAAATGTTTATGTTGAGTCTGGGCGTAGGTTATAATTTATTCAAATCACGAAAAGCAAAAACGATACATCGTAAAACACAACCTCTATCTTAGTTTTATTGTGCTATTGATCTTGAAGACACGACATCTCCTTATCAGTTAGTATTTAGTAACACGAAAATTATGATCAATTGTAGATTCTTTACGAATTGGCAGGCATAGCACAAGCCAATACGATAGCCAATATAACATCGCTTCCTGTGCTATGATTACAAAACAAGTCTTTACTCTACTTTCATATCTAAACTCGCACATGTCATTTCAATATTTTGTCTACTAAAACCGTATTTTCCCATTATGAAATCAGTATAGCTCTTATCAATTAATGCGATAAGTACTGTAAAAAATGTGAGGTAATCATTGTAAGAATCTATTAAATAAATTTGCATCAGCTGGCTGTCCGTGATAGACGGTTGCTATCAAAGGCATGATTGTGATATGCAAAAAAGATAGTAGATAGTTTATTTTTATACTCCAAGGTGGAAAACACTTATAAAAAACAAAAGAATTTACCTACTGTTCGCCTAATCCAAAGTCAACATGAATATTCACGTATTATTCCAAACTCTTATCAGAACACGGTGATTTTACTATAGAAGTCTGTGTTAACTTGGAAACTGATTCTTTAAATACCTATCTACCATATTCAAACCCTGCTTCTAACATTGGACACCATGAAACTCAAAAAAGATCAAATTATGAAAAGAACATAGAACTTCCAATTAAAAAAAAACATTTTTTTTCCATTTGAACCAAATAACAGAGATTTACTATGAAACCAAAAAGTTTGCGTATTAATCACCAGCATAATACGTATCAAATCCTTATATATTGCATTTCTTTTCTTCGTGGTATTGTGTAACAGCTCTTATCTAAATCATATTGTGTAGGTATGTGCAATGTGCATTGTTCAACAGTTTGTACACAGTTTTACGAGTATAGCTATTCAGTTTTACGAGTATAAAAATCTTTCGATTTTTGTTGTAACTGATTCTTCTTTTTTGAGGCTTTTGACACCAGGGTTCATCAGATCGTTTGTTGATCGGTGTCAGACACTTTATGAAGAAGAAAGCAAATAATTACAAAATTCAAATAAGTAAATAAGCTAAAAGTGAAACCACTAGATGGAGTTTTCTGGGTGAGCTTTTCGCTTGCCTAATAGGCTACATTATGGCAGGTCAACTGAGCTACTTTTTAAAGCGATATTTTGTATGAAAAACTGAAAGTATGACGTCAAACAGTAAGTTTGGAAGGCGTCAAAACACTTAAATTATTTTTGCTATTAATTTCTTTTCTTTGCTATTTATTCTGTTTATTAATTCGAATTGTAAATCATGACGGTAGTATTTTTGGACAATAGTTGTAAGCGTATTTTATTAGTGACCCGAGAAACTAGCGAATTATGCCCATCTGGATCTAGCACCTAATATCCTTTTCTCGTGGCATTACAGGGAATGGGAGAAGAAGCAGCGGCTTCAGGCGATGGTGGGCCGTTTGCAGGAGATGGTGGAGCAAGAGACGCGCGCGCGCTCCGCCGCCGCCGCCGAGCGGCTCGGCCTGCCGCCCAGCATACAGCTGCCGGACGGCGAGTACGGCCAGGACGCGCATCTGCAGTTGCGGGCACCTTATCAGGTACTTTAAAGCCTCATCTGCCTGTGAAAACGTACCAGTCAAAAACCTGCAAAGTTCAAAAACCAGAGGTTTGTATGGAGTATTATTGGAGTCAACAATGCTCTAAAGTATAATGTTATATCTAAATTCTTCGCCCATCTATCAGCGTCACTAGTAAGGCCTCGGGTTTTGCGGGCAGCGGCAGGATCTTTTGCGTACTCGGCACTCCCTAGAAAAAAAAGGCGAGCACGCTGTCGCTGCTGCTGGCCCGCTGCCCGCAAAACCCGAGACCGAGGCCTAAGAGTGGGCAAATCTCGGAAGTCTTCGTTGTATTTTTGGATGGGACAGTATATTAGGCGGTCTAAGTCTTCGTTGTATTTTTGGATGGGACTAAACTCGCGCGCCGTGAATGTCTTCTACTACAACCTGCCGTTCCAGTTTGCAACCTTCTCAGTTGGCACCACTACTTTTTTTGGAACAGAGAAGGTTTCCTTCTTGGGCACATCTGATAGAGAGGCCCAAAGCGAATTGTCCCTACACTCGTCTTTCCTTTGGTCCTTGGCAATGGGTATATTAGTAGCAAATTTTTGGCATTCTAGCAAAAAGCCTATATTTTAGGTTATAGGGGCACAACAAGTCTTTAAAGTTTATCCAGTTACTGCGGTACCGTTTTTTACTTAGTAATTTATTTTTATCAAGCTGAGGTCGTGACTTCAACGTACTTATTGTATAGGTTGTACTGAAGCACTTTTCTGTTGAGTTGGGTGTCACTGTCTGTGGGGGTCATTAAGTTTTGCTGGCATTTGATCACATCAGTCCACTGCTGGACATAGACGTCCCTTAGAGTACGGCACGATCTCCCATTTTCGCCATCCAGTCGCCACCACCCGCTCTCTTCAAGTCATCGGTCTCCTGGCCGGAAGGCGTCCAAAGCTACGCTTCCCGCCTACTCCACCGTCTGTTGGTTCTAGGACAGATGTGGCCAGCTTGCTACATTTCCAGAGAATTCCGTTACTTTAGTCTTCTGGTGGATAATCTCGTTCCGAGATTCTGCTCGAGATCCTTCTTAGCTTTGTATAGCTCTGTGAGTGGAATGTAGCCGGTGGTTTTAGTATCTGGATCTACGTCTGTTATTGGGTACTTAGTGCCATTTTCGAAATTTTCTACAAATCTAGGACTTCAGTCACTTTGCGCATTTTCAGAATATGCTTACATCTGCCAAGCGGCGAGTAGGATCCTGCCGGCCGGACATGGATAAGGAATACAACGGATATCTGAATTAGCTGTGCGATATTATGCGATGCGAAGGTTTCTTTTTCATTTCACTTTATTGCCTTATTTCTGGAATTTTTCATGAACAATTCTTCAAGGTTTGGCAGAAAGAAAAGCTGTATTTACCAGCATAGCAACTGTACTAGTAAGTATCTTATGGTGTCTCGTCTGTCCGTTCTCGGGTGTTGTTTGTATATGTCACATTCTAGATATTCACCTGTGATATAAGAAACAGCAATTTGAATCTAAAGGTTACGGGCAAGTTGTTCCAGGCCGTAAGTGTACCTCTACCCTCGCTAAGTTTGATTCCATTGGTTGACCAAGCTTTGATAACAATTATTTTTTGGAGGAGGGAGGTGGATTGCATTGCTCACCCCGAATCTTACTTAAATATGCTTCTGAAAACAGCAAAAGAATAATTCCACTACAGCTTCAGGACTATCGTCTTCTACGTACAAAATACTAATGCGTGCCGTTTGTGGTTTCCAGCAAGACGAGCTGACGAGAAGCAGCGTGCAGCCTCCACCGAACAAGTGCGTGAGCGATGTGCCCGAGTGGGCGGGGGCGGCGGACGCGGGGCCGCGGCGGGGCGCGGGCGCGGGGGCGGGCGGGGGTGCGGGGGGCAAGAAGGACGGGCTGCTGCAGAAGGCGACGCGCTGGTGGGTGCGCATGGGCGCGCGGCCCGCGCAGCCCTTCCTGCCGGCCGTGGCGCCGCCGCCCTGCGTGATGGTGCCCCGGCCGCCCCCCGCGCGCACGCCGCCGCCCCCCGCCGACGCGTGACGCCGCCGCCCGACCGCCCTCTACCATATCACGCTTACATTCCATTATCGGGACGATCAGACTCGCCCGCGCCGGAGCGGCCGCGCGTCCCGGAGTATTATAGACTCGGTATTTATTTATTTGGGACCGGATCGCGCGTTCTGTGATACGTGCTGTGTGCGTGTGCGTGAGTGACGTGGCGTAGGCTGCGCTGCGGGCGCTGCGGGGTGGGCAGGCGAGCAGGGGCCGCCAGTGTGGTGAGCGAGGCGAGCGGGGTGAGCGCCAGACGTCGCCGCGTCGAGCTCCGAGCGCCGACAGGAGTTTCGCTAAAACTAAGACTGAAATAAAATAAAAAAGATATAACACTATAAAGTCTACATTGAAGTATGTTGTCTTAGGTAAAATTAATTCAAATAGAAACAATTAAAGTATATAATATTTAATGAATCTTTCGATTGTATCCTTCGATGATATTGTATATTATGAACAGGTCAGTCCACAGCGAGCTGGCGTCTTGCAGTGTACAGTGTCACGTTTAAGTAACCTATTTTAAAGTTTAATTTCTATCCAGCGACTATTAATCTGTGTTTAAACAACTTTTATATTTATTTGTAATGATATAAATTAATGCATATCAGTACCAGTAAACGCAAGGAAGTTATAATTTACAAAGCATAGTTTCTATTTTATTGTAAATATTGTCTCTAATTTAATATTAGATTAATGTTGGCCGAACGCCACAGCCTGTGGGTCTTTTCAAATGAGTGTTTGCTACATTCCATATTTATGTTGAAATATTATCAATACAGTGTGTAAAAAATTAGCTGCAAATATTTTAAGGGGCAAACCAGCCCATTAAACTGAACAACTTTCCCCAAGGAACATAGATAGAAATATGAAAAAAAGTTGGACTTCCCATACAAAATTATCGACCAACCAAGTCAATTTGTATGGGACGTCCAAAAAAACTCAACCTTCGATCTACGTTCCTTGGGAAAAATTGTTCAGTTTCATTGGCTGGTTCACCCCTTGAAATATTTGTAGCTAATGTTTTTACACCTAATATACTTAGAGCTTCCATCCATCTGCCCGATTGCCTGTACTGTGTTACTTGCCATGCGGTACACCATCCCTGTTGCGTTTCGCGACGAAAACTTGTCGAACGAATTAATCTATTAAGTGACGTAAAAGCAGATGAATAGAAATCTCATTAGGTGGTTCTCACATTTGCTGCACGACATTGCGTTATATTGCCAATCCAGTACGGATGACTAAAGCAGTTATCATGTTATCAAACCAGAAAAGAACATACGATACGCCGCATCACTTTGCGGTTTTCATTTTCTGTCTTACTGTCAAATATCTCAACAGTCCGCTGCTGGACACAGACCTTCGTATTTACTATACTCACCAGGCTTGCGATATCGTGCGGCAAATGTAAATATCGCCTGTAACAAAGAAAGGTATTGGTTGAGTTAGTTTTAAATTAGATATTTGTAATTTATGATATGAGCAAGGCCAATAACACACAGACTGCAATATTCGAACTAAATAATGTTCATTTTAGATAGGTAAGCTCGGAAGTTGCAGGATGTGACGTATCGGGGATTAAATGACGCATTTTATCATAATCTGTGTCTAGACACTGCATTTATAATGTTTGCAAGGTTATGTATCTTATCTATCTACCTAAAAAAAATTCGGTCGTGCTAAAGAAATGTGTTCACATGGATATGCCATGATTAACAAAAATATATGCCGTGAATCTTGTGTGAATGTGCGCGAAAATTTTATACTACTTATTCAATCAATAGGTGGCGTAACATGATAACCGTCATTTGGTGCGAACTGTTTTCAGTACCAAAAATATTAGTATGACTATGAAACTGCTTGTATGGAAGCCAGAGATGTTTGCTTAAGCTAGCCATCACAACTTTATTTTTATTACGATTCAGTTCATTTTTTATTAGCTACCCAAAACAGCTCACGCCAGTAGCATTTCGTGTATGAACGCCCCCGGCTATCTTTCATGGATTGCCAAGTTATAAAACTATAGGTTACAAAGTCTACCTTCAGGAAACATTTTTAGTACATTGCCTAGGGAGTTAAAGATCTTGGTCCCGTAATGATAATTACCCATCGGCTAAACAATGTACATCGAATTTTATCTGTAAATTTGTAGCCTGTAGGTTCATAACATGAGGCACTAGTATTACAGTTGTATTGTATGTTAGTGTGTGTAGCCCTTAATGTGTTCGAATGCTAGAAGCATATGCAGTGTCTGAACACGGCTTATGATGCTCAACACGACTGAACCCGCCATTCATTGTTGAACGTATTTAAATAACTAATTATACGCAAAGTGCATAGTATGTGTAAAATAATGTATGTAAAACAGACTTCTTGAGACGACGGGTAATGCTGTCTGTTACTTATTATTTATTTGGTCCAGACACAGAATAATGTGATGAAATATCCATCTAGTCTCTAATCCACTGTAAAGTTGCCTTACGGTGGCCACGCATAAACACAAGTTCGCATCGCATCCCTAGTATCATTCATAAAATATACTTGCGATGCGATACGAACTTGCAATTATGTGTTATGTATTAACGGGTGCCGTAGTCTAGTGTCTCACTGGGAACTTTGTTGCTGGGCAAATAGCGGATCTCTCGTTCTCTCCCACGTGGTGAGTGAAAGGGACTTCCGATAAGTTGCCGGCAACAATATCCTCAGTGCATGCGCCCTCTAAGGGCAACCAGACTACTCAAACCTCTATACAAGTGAGACTTATTACTTTCCCATAATTTGTTCTTAGTCTGGATGATTTGTAAACGCTTTAAACACTTTTCCGTTACCTTGGAAATGATCAAAATATTGGATATTTTTATGTGCAAAAAATCTTAAACAATCACATGTTAGATAAGACTTAATTTTAGCAGCTAGTTCAATATTTCGCCTTTTTGCCATTTATATAACCGGGTATAAACACATCACGTGTTAGGTTTACATAAATGATATAAATGGTTACCAACTATAATTTGTTCACTTAATTTTGCACATTTCCATCAAGGGACACCAGCGCATAAGTGCTGCCCCCCCATCACATAGAAACTCATAACTCGAGGAAAAAGTAATTTATCGAGAATCCCCTGTTTGAGATTGTAATACAGATAATGCTGATGCTAAACAAAATGTTATATTAGTATTACTAATTTAGTGGAAAATTTCCAGTATAGTTACCAAAAAGTGGACACTGTTAGCACTTGCTATTTGTAACTAGGACCCATTTATTATTAAAACATCATTCTGTAAAAACGCTTCAGTCTCTACCTGTACTTCAATTTTTTCTATGGATTTTCAATAAATTACGTTTTCATCAAACTATGAATTTGATGAGGGCAGCATGAATGCTCTGGGACACTCTTAAATTTAAACCAACTTATATTGTTGGTTTGATATGATGAAATGTAAATACTTAATCAAATGAGGTAGCTAGATTAACATGAAAATGTGCAACAGTTTTCTTAATTATTTACGTACCTATTTGAGTAACCCCAAAAATAGATTAATTTATTTCTGTATGTGAGAATGTCCGCTTGTAGTATCTTATTATATTATTACTTATATCTTCTTTCAAAATCCAGGAGGTGGAAGACCTTGTACAAAATACTGATAAAAATATAAAAGTTGTTTAAAATAGTACCACAGAATAGATAGATATTTAATCTAGATATCAAACAATATTCCATTTGTCATATTAATAAGTAAAAGCAGAAGCCAATGTTTAATAATAAAAAAACTGCATTAAATTATGACCTACCAATAATTAAACATGGTTTTTATTTCGTAAAACCTCGCTACTGTCTGTCGGTTGTAACTAGTCAACACATATAAGGTGTAAAAATATTAGTTGCAAATATTTTAAGGGGTGAATCAGCCCATGAAACTGAACAACTCTCCCCAAGAAACATAGGTCGAAATAAGAGATTTTTTTTACTTCCATATAAATCGAATTGGTCGGTTGGTAAATTAGTATGAGAGGACCAAAAATTTTTTTCATATTTTGACCTATATTCCTTGGGGAAAATAGTTCAGTTTCATGGACTGGTTCATCACTTACAATATTTGCAGCAATTTTTTTTACACCCTGTATAGCACAAATTATGTAGATATCATAGTACTTTATATCAGGAGCCAATCCACGTCGACCGCACTACATCAGCCTCTGAGAGCATACCTTTGTAGGGTATGCTTCACTTTTGTCGTGTCACGAACTCACGACGTTCAGCTAGTCAATTTACCTACTTGGGAAAAGAGTCATCAAAATAAACTTGTCGGTGGACCTTATGAAAACAGATAGAGGTATTCGTCGGTATGAACCCGTTAGGTTAACTTTGAATAGAATGAAAACGTTGCTCCATTGTAGAGACAAGTGAAACCTTCGGGAATAATAAATCCAAAAACACCAAAACTTTTGAACACGTAGTTTATTTTAAAATCACAAACTGGCAGAGTTTCTGCTTATTAACCTTACTCAACTAAGCGCATGGCACGACTGACTGTCCGGACGGGATGGCAGACTATTTAAAGCCTCCCCCTCCAACACCGAACTACCGGTGTTGCCAAGTCAAGCCAATAACGATAAAAATAAGGGCCAGTAACCGTTATCCAACCAATAACTGTTAAATAACGATACCAACCGGAACTACTCATAGACAAACCTGTTACAAAGGTATATAATAACAGTTACGCCTGGTATTATCTTCTAGACGTGTAACAGTCGGCCATCCTTTCCAAACGAGTCCTCTCGTTAAGTACTTAATTTAGCTATAATAATAATTTATTAATCACATTCTATAATTTTGAAACGGTGATACCAAATAATAATTGTACAGAAATAATTTCAATGAATTCATTCACAATAATTGCATTTAAGTTTTAGCGCCATTTAACTATTTCATCATATAATAATGCCTCTCTCTTTTTTTAAGAATTTATAATACAGCAGTATCAAGAAAGAAAAAAATTGTATGCATCATCTCGAATGATACTTAGTCTACGTCTGTCATCTCAAATGACAAAAAGAGTCATCTCAAATGACAAAAAGAGTCATCTCAAATGACAACGAGTCATCTCAAATGACAAAGAGGGTCATCTCAAATGATAAAGAGGGTCATCTCAAATGACAAAGAGGGTCATCTCAAATGACAAAAGAGGGTCATCTCAAATGACAAAAGAGGGTCATCTCAAATGACATAGCTCTGTAAAACTCAGCATCTTATAGTAAAACTAAATATAATAACAAAAGAAAAACTTAAAAGTAAGTCGTTTAAAATACACCAGTGAACGGAAACTCTTAACATTATTCCGAATCGCTTCCCCCACTAGAAGAGTAGTCAGCACCATAACTCAACCACGGGAATATTTTGTCAATCGCGACTACTCCTTCATATCGCCTGCCTTTTCGAGTAAGAGGAGTGTCTTCTACTACAAATCGATCATTTGGTAGTATCTTTTTGATTTTGTAAGGACCCTGGCATTTTGGCTCTAACTTTTTCGATTGTCCTGTGCCAGACGGGACAGCCCTAATTATTCTTACCAGGTCACCTTCTTTATACTTGGTAGCAGGCTTCCTTCGCTTATCGAATCTTCTTTTAGTTATTTCTTGATTTTTCCTAATACAATCACTAGCCTCATCTCTAATCTCATCCCCTTCGGCCGTTAAGGAAACCAAAGTTTGGAAACTAGTTTCCTGAAAAGATTTTTTTATCCTCCTACGTAACTGGTTTCCTTTAAGGATTTTTTAATACTTTTACGTAACTGGTTTCCAAAAAATACTTTGTTTGTGTTATTTCAGCCACCTACGAAACTAATTTGACTTCAGTAGTAATTTAACGAGTGTTATTAGTAGACCTGTAATAAAACCGTTTATTTAAGATATTTGGATTTAATAACGAAAACAATTGAATCGTTTAAACATAAAATATAACTTTTTCATACAACATAAAAAAACCAATTAGGTACCTACCTATAATAAGTTTCCTTAAGACAAATTGATTACAACATTAGAAAAATCAGTCACTTAACTTAAAACGTAAAAGAACTCTTCAGATGAACTTAAAAAACTTGAGTTCTGAAATTAAAATAAAAATGCGTACGGTGAAATTTCGATACAGTGGCCCACAGTTATCAGTCCATTTTTCAAATCTGTAATCGCATTATCAATTTCATTATTTATTTCTTGGTAGCGTTTACTTTTGCTGCAGTTAGATCGAAAAATATTCGTTACTTTACTTTCCTTAATCAAAACTTCCAATAGATTGGTTACCGTGACATTTTTCTTGCCAATGTATCTGTTGATACGGCTATGCCACCCTTCTACATTGTTTGTTGTTCTAACCTGTTCCTCACTACAGCAACAAGTTTTCTCAAATACTGTATTGTTTTGCCACTCCTTTTTAAAATAGGTGTTTATTAGTTATTCAGTTACATAGAAGTATAAAATAAGCCTTACAGGAAACCAGTTACGTAAAAGTATTAAAAAGTTCTTATAGGAAACCAGTTACGTAGGAGGATAAAAAAATCTTTTCAGGAAACTAGTTTCCAAACTTTGGTTTCCTTAACGGCCGAAGGGATCTCATCCAATGATTTGTTTATAACCCCATTTCCAACTTGTTCAACAACTTCATTTAAGATCCCTTGAGAAGGAATTGGGACTTTTCTGCCAAATAATAGTTCTGTAGGAGTTTTTTTTGTAACCTCGTGAATGGTCGTATTTATACCCATTTGAACTTCAGGAATATAGCTATCCCAAGTTTTTGCATCTTTGTCATGTGTCATTGCCCCGAGAGCAGCCAGAATCGTTCGATTATATCTCTCAACCTGACCATTCGCACGAGGAGAGGATACTGAATTCACTATGTGTTTTATGCCGTTGGACGCTGTAAAAGTTTTAAATCTTTTACTCGTAAAACTGGTGCCCCGATCGGTAATCAACCTAGTCGGAACACCGTAAAGACTAAAATAAATTTGGAATACTTTAATACTCGCTTTGGACTTTGTGCTACGAACTGGTGCAAGATAAACATACTTAGTGAAAGAATCCACTATCACCAAAAGGTACATATTTTTCCTCTTGCTTCGTACGAATGGTCCAAGGTGGTCCGCATGTATAGTATGAAAGGGGATCTCAATTTTTGGAATTGGGTGTAAAGTTCCTTCTTTAGGCCCTGAGGGTGTCTTGTGATGAGCACAACCTAAACATGAAGATACGTATTTCTTGACGAATCGCCGCATCCTTGGGAACCAAAAAAACGCTTGAATTCTTTCAAGTGTTTTTTCGAACCCAAAGTGACCAACGTCGTCATGGTTGGCTTTGAGAAGCTGCCAACGGACTCCTCTGGGCACCACCCATCGCTCAGTGTTATTATCAATGACGCGAAACACACGACCATTTTTAATTTTAAACTCGTTGCGCATTGCAGCTACTTTAGCAGTATCTGGGTCCTCAAGTACTTGTTTTATCCGTCTGATTTCAGCATCTCCTGATTGAACTGTCGATATCCAATCTGCTGCACTAATAGTAAGTACATCTATAATGCAGGTTTCATCAGTATTATCTGGCACAGGGCTGCGGCTTAGACAATCCACATGAGTCATTTTGTCGCCTGGCCGGTATTCAATTTTGCAATCGAATTCCAGAAATTGAATCCACCACCGGGATATTCGAGGAACTAGATCTCTTTTGGTGAATGTAGATCGCAAAGCGTGGCAATCTGTAAATATCGTAAATTTTATACCCAAGAGATAAACCCTGAACTTATTGAGTGAGGAAACAACAGCCAGTGTTTCCAGTTCAAAAGAGTGCAGTTTTTGTTCGTCAGCAGTTGTCTGGCGACTAAAGTATGCGACAGGTCTGAAACCATTTGAATCGCTCCTTTGCAACAAAATACCAGCCAAACCAATCTGGCTGGCGTCGGTATGTAATTGTGTTTCAGCGGAATGGTCATATAAAGCCAAAACGGGCCGATTTATTAGATTTTGCTTTATACTTTCAAAAGAGCGATTCTCAATATCAGTCCAACGCCATGATGTATTTTTCTTCAAAAGGTTTGTCAATGGTCTCGCTATTGTTGCAAAATCTCTAACAAACCTTCTGAAGAAACTGGCTAGTCCAATGAACCTCCGGACCTCGTGTTGATTCTTTGGGGCTTCAAACTGCGCAACTGCTTGGGTTTTCTGGTTACCTGGTCTTATTTCTCCTTGGCTGATTTCAAACCCGAGAAACTCAATAGAGGACTTGAAAAAGTTACATTTTTCCATCTTCAAAGTGAGTCCACTGTCCTGTAACGCTTTTAGGACCTCTTCTAGTCGGGTAAGCCCTTCACTAACTGAGCAAGATGGTATCAATAGATCATCCATATAAACAATGGTGTGTTTAATTTTTGCTTTATTTAGCACTTTATGAATTAGTCGTTGGAATACGGCCGGGGCATTCGCTAGACCGAATGGCATACGAGTATACTCGTATTGACCATCCGGTGTAACGAACGCAGTCTTCTCTATTGAATCTTTTGCGATAGGTATCTGGTGGTACCCAGATGCCAAGTCTAAAGTAGTGAAGATAGACTGACCTGACAATTGATCAAGTAAGTCTTCTATTCTGGGCAATGGATAATGATCTTTCTTGGTTTTATTATTCAGTGCGCGATAATCGACACAAAGCCGCTTTTCTCCTGTTTTTTTGTTTACTAAAACAATAGGGCTAGCGTATGGTGAACTTGATTCGCGAACCAACCCGTACTCGATTAGTTCGTCTATCATGTTTTGAACCTTCTTACGTTCACTCAAAGCCAACCTATAAGGCCTATAAACTACTGGATTCGAATCTACAAGTTCTATGTTCATTTCAGTTTCAGTTGTAAAGCCCAAATCATGCATTCCCCAGGAAAAACAGGCTTTATATTTAATCAGTAAATCTTCCAGTTTCTGTTTCTCGTTTGGGGTAAGCTGTTCTCCACAGTTAACAACGTAATTTGCATGATTTTGATCTTTACCTACAGTGTTAACTTTCACTCCTGTATTAAAAATCAAAGCACGAGTAATTAAAGAATTTTCCTTCAAGGTTACGGCTTGGGACCCTAAATTGTGAACTAGTAGACTACATCCACCGCGAGTTATTTTATATTCGCCCGGCAATAGATAATATTCATGGCCTTGATCCCCCCTGACAGTACCAGCAACATATATACTCCCGTTAACTTGGTCTGATTTAGCATTTACAGTTTTCAGCTCCCCTACAGGAATCGTCACATCACAGGAAGCCAATAATGGAATTTTTACTGAATTTTCTTCAAACCTTTTAAATATTAGCTCATTATCAGTCTTTGTGATTCGCATATTAGGTCTTTCCGTGTAGCTATGTCCTAAAAGAACCCGATAATTTATCAAGTGATCGTGTACTATATATGCCTCAACTTGAGTTTCTACAATTCCTTGTACTTCTACTGTAACATATACTACTCCTATGGGCAAGTAAGGTACGTTGCCTAACCCTCTGAGGTAAGGACCATCAACGACTGACCATTTAAGACCAAGTTTTTCAGCATCCGATTTACGTATTAATGTAGTCTCACTACCTAAATCAACCGAACTTAATATCAATTGATTATTAATTTTTATGGGCATTTTAAACTTGATACTGGTGTTTTCAGTGGCTGTAATATCACTCACGTCCTTGACATTACTTGGGCCAGTCGTCAAATCATCAGTACTCTGGATAAGAACCTTTAAAACTGCTTTATCTTTGCCATCGGGTTTAGGAAGATTTTTCTTACGACATTCAGCCTCAACATGTCCAATCAAATGGCAAAAATTGCATTTTAATAAAGGTTTTGTGCAATTGGAACTGGAATGTCCCTTTTGCTTGCAATTGAAACACACAATTTGTTGCAATTGCGACTGCTGATTTGGTTTTGACGAGCCCTGTAAATCGTTAAACCTTGACCGTGAAACCAAATTCGAATTACGTTTGTCCCTTCTATTACCGTTCTCGCTAACGGTTTTGAAAAACTGCAAAACATCTTCAGGTTTTTCAAATTTTGCGGCTTGAGCTCCTACTCTTACGCCCCTATCATCAACTCCGTGAACTATGCAGTCAACAGCGTTTCGACCGAAAATTTTACAACGATTGAGCAAGTTTATTTTTTTATAATAGTAAATTTCTAGAGATTCTCCAAAACGCGCTCGGAATTTTAACATTTCTGATAGAAGTTCCGCGTAGTTTTCGGCTGATGGAAAAGAGTCCTTTAGAAGCTGCTTCCATTCCAACCATGAGCGTTTTAGGGACGGCAAACCCTGATACCATAATTTCGCATGACCTGCTAATTTTGGCAAAGCATAATGAATTACCTGCATTTCAGACCAGCGATAAATATCTGCACATTCATCTACTTTATCTAACCAAACGGCTATGGTTTGTTCTTTTAAAAGGGGATCAAATTCAGGGATAACATTGTTCATGGCTGGTGAAAAATTTTCGCGTTCACTGGGTTTACTTTGCAAATATTTAGAAAACTCCTCAAAGAAAAAAGATGCTGAGTCATACCTTTTATTTTCCGAGCAAGTACCTTTCGTGTGATTGAATCGGTCCTTTGAGTCGTTTCGTCTCCTATTTTCCGATGGTTCCCGGCTTCTCGGATGTCTGGACTGGCTTCTGCGTTTCGAGTAGCTCTCATTTTCATTCATGAATTTCTCCCCCTTTAGCTGACTTTGTAGATTTTTCAATCTTTGTATCTCAAGTTCATATTCTTCTTCTCTGTCGCGGAGCTTTCGCATGCGACTGCGGCTACGACTATGACTGCGTGAACGGGTACCATGGCAGACTCTTTTCTTGGTGTCAATTCGGCTTGGTCTTCGTATCGTATCAGGTGAAGCCTGAACGCTTCCCATAAACTGTACTTCGTTGGATAATTTTCTCAATGCACTGCGACTTCTTGTACGTGACCTTGTTCTTCGAGGTGACCGATTGTCGTAGTCTATACGGCTGGATCTTCCAGTCATCCGTGCTGGGGTTCGTACACGTCGTTCTCGTCTTCCAGGATCTAAAATAATACAACGAGTGCGGCTACGACTTGCCCGCACATTGTCATCATCAACAGCCAAAATGATGCTCCGGTTACCACTTTCAACTGCACGTGTTGGTGTTATCACCCGTCGATCATGTCTTTCAAGGTCTAATATTACGGTTTGAGTGCGGCTTCGACCTGCCCGCTCATCATCAATACCATTACCTTCAGCAGGTGTTTTGATGCTCCGGTTACCGCTTCGACTTGATCTTCCAACTGCACATGTTCGAATTTGGCTAGATCTTTCAACTGCCCGTGTAGGAGTTGTCACACGTCGTTCTCGTCTTCCGAAATCTAGAATGACGCTTCGGGTATGGCTCCGGCTTGTTCGCACATCATCAACGCCATCGTCATCGCCGTCAGCTAAGATTACGCTCCGGTTACCACTTTGGATTTCCCGTACGTCATTTCCACCATCATCATCGTCGAGATCCATTGTCTGAAACTCGAAACAGAAGTATTAGTTACAGTCTAAAGGAAACATACTGACTACGTGACTAAATTACTCATCGATCATAAATATATTAATAAAATGTAATCTTCAATTCTGTTTGATTTTAATATTTCCCATGTCGTTAAACGTGTGAGGTAGATAATAATGTAAAAGTGTGAACACTACCAGAGAGCAGCCCTGGCAAGGCGTATGTGAGTAGAAGTATGTAAGAGTATGTGAACACTTCCAGAGGGTAGCCCTGGCAAAGCGTATGTAAGTAGATGTATGTAAGAGTATGTGAACACTTCCAGAGGGTAGCCCTGGCAAAGCGTATGTAAGTAGATGTATGTAAGAGTATGTGAACACTTCCAGAGGATAGCCCTGGCAAAGCGTATGTAAGTAGATGTATGTAAGAGTATGTGAACACTTCCAGAGGGTAGCCCTGGCAAAGCGTATGTAAGTAGATGTATGTAAGAGTATGTGAACACTTCCAGAGGGTAGCCCTGGCAAAGCGTATGTAAGTAGATGTATGTAAGAGTATGTGAACACTTCCAGAGGGTAGCCCTGGCAAAGCGTATGTAAGTAGATGTATGTAAGAGTATGTGAACACTTCCAGAGGATAGCCCTGGCAAAGCGTATGTAAGTAGATGTATGTAAGAGTATGTGAACACTTCCAGAGGGTAGCCCTGGCAAAGCGTATTCATTCATTCATTTATTAAATAGTAAGATTATTACATTGTCATAAAGTTAAATACATTTCATTAATATTAAATAAAATAAACTAATATCATATTAATGAACAGATAAATACCATTAGGTCCGCAAGTATGTATAAGGTACTTACAGTATAATAATACCTATCATCATTATAATTATTTTACCCGTCAATGAATTCCTTCACAGTATAGTATGCTTTTTGAGCCAGGAAGTTTTTAAGTTTTTTTATAAATATTGGATCAGTCCTCGCTTCTTTTATTTCTGATGGCAGCTTATTGTATATCTTTGGCCCCATAACAGTCAGCGACCTTCCAGTCTTCTCCAGTCTATGCCGTGTAAGTGCCAGTCGTTGCCCCCTTCTCGCAGAGAATCTTATGGTGGCAGGGAAATCGGCCATGTGCGCCCTAACATACTTGCCTACCTCAAGTATGTACAGGCAGGGGACTGTTAGGACGCGAAGGCGAATAAATAAAGTCTGGGCAGGTTCATCAGGTGGCACACGACACATCATTCTAATGGCTTTTTTTTGAAGAATGAAAGGTCTGTCCCTGTCAGCTGCCAGTCCCCACAAGTCTATCCCGTAGGTAAGATGCGAATGGAAATACCCATAATAAGTGGTCAGTAAGTTTTCCATTGTGAGTGTACGCGACAAACGAGCGATTGCATAGTAGGCCGAATTTAATTTCGCACACAGCGTATCAATGTGCTGGCTCCACTGAAGTCCCCTATCAAAGGTGAATCCAACGAAGCGAGCACAGGGAGCAGCCACAAGCCGATCGTCGCCTGTAGAGATGGACAGCGGAGGAACCGAGTCCTCACACCTCAGTGTGAACTGTACCAAGTTGGTTTTGCCCACATTCAACTGCATGCCATTCGCCAGAAACCAGGACGATAGTCTGTTCATCACTGCATGTATGTTTTGTAATAAATCATGATCACTGATACCTGTGACTATCGAACAAATGTCGTCCGCATACATGACAAATTCAACGCAGGGGGATGCGTACGGTAGATCATTCATCAGCAAGTTAAACAAACTATTGCCGACGTTTGACCCCTGTGGCACCGACCTGTCACCCATGAGGCCTTCGTCAGACTTACTACTCCCAACCTGCGTCACTTGGCTCCGCTCCGAAAGAAAAGAGTTAATAACCTCTAGACCTAAGCCACGCACACCATAATAGCTCAACTTGGCACAGATGAGCTGATGATCCACGAGGTCGAACGCCCGTGACAGATCAAAAAATATAGCGGTGACGCGCATTTTATTCTCTAAGTGTGTTAAGACAGAATTAAGTAAGGTACGCGCGGCTGCCGTCGTTGACCGTCCCTTCTGGTACGCAAACTGCTGGTGGCACAAAAGCCCATTCCTACCAAGGAAGCCGTTCAGCCGGTTACATATTCCTGACTCAAATATTTTGGAGATTGCAGGCACTAATGAGATGGGCCTGTAGCTCTTAGTTTCTTTTTTGCAACCCTTTCCCTTATAAACAGGAGTAACTCTAATCTTTTTTAGTACTTCCGGATAACTGCCTTTGTTTATACAATTATTAAATTGTTGACATAATGCATCGAGAAAACTATCCGGTAATTTATTTAATAATGAAGATGGGATGTCATAAACGTCTTTCGTGTTTTTAGGTTTTATTCCCTTAAGTATTAAATGCACTTCTGCTAGCGAAAAAGGTCTAAAATAGAATGAATTAGGCACACTCGGTATTGCTGCACGGAGCAAACTCATAGCGTTGTCAATATTGGGCCGAAGCGGTGTGTTCCGTACTACGGACAGGTAGTAGGTATTAAGTGCTTGAGCTACCTCGCGATCTGACCCGTTCGCTCCACATACCGCTCGTCGTAGGATGCCGAATCCATCTCCTCCCTGACCACTCTTGTTAGTCTCCATTTTCGCAATATCCCATACCGCCAGGCACTTATTCTCACTTGAGGCTATAATTGAATTAAGAAACATCTTTCGGGTTCTATTCAAAAGACCGTTATGTTTACATTTATAACGCAAGAATAATTGCTGAATATCAGGATTATTAGGATAAAACCTTGAGAGCATATTAAGCAGTTGTAGGAACTCATTACTTTTACTAGTTTCCTGGGTTTTCCAAACCTTATTTTTTACTCTAACTTGAATGTTTTTTATGGGGCAATTTAGGCAAAAAGTTTCTGTAAATAAACAAAATAATTGATCAAAGTCCATGTTACCTATAGCAATTGACCATTCAGACTCTCCCATATACTCTACAAATTTGGCTAGGTTCGCAGGGCTGGTTACCCTCCTACTAACGTGCCGAGTAGGTTGAGTTATCCTAGGGATAAGTATTTCAATAGAAAAGCCCCTGTGATCACCGATGCCCGCATCTACAGGAGAAGCCTTCGTGCGCTCAAACGGGATATCCGTATAGGCATGGTCGATACAAGTGCTAGATTGACCTTGAATCCTAGTAGGAAATTTTATAAAGTTTTTTAAGTTGCAGGTGCCAAAGATACTCAACAATGTCCGCTTTTCTTTAGGTTGCTTAGACTTTTCCAATACGTCCACATTGAAATCACCAGTAAACAATATGCTGGCATCTTCGTTGGTCAAATCGTGTAGCAAATATTCTAATTGACGGGTAAATATGTCAAAATCGCCTTCCGCACTAGAGCGGTAAACGTTAATTACAATAATATTACATTCAATAAGCTGGACGGCGGCTAATTCTATATGCATCTCAACGGAGAATTTACATAAGTCACTTCTGTCTAAAACAGTTACACTTTCGTGCGCGTAAATAGCTACCCCGCCGTGAATTCGTGTTGTTCGACAATACGAAGATATTAAGTTAAAATTCATAATTTTAGTTACCGCCAGTTCATCACCACACATCCAGTGTTCCGTCACTAAAAGTAGGTCAAAGCTTGGTCCCGATTGAAGAATAGATTCGATCCTAGAAACCTTATTGGATAAACCTTGAACGTTATGTTGTAGCATACGTAGACTTTGTTTGCATGCGTTGATCACTGGAGCGGCTAACGTGTGACTAGCGGCTTGCGGCCGGTGTACCGGCGCGCGCGCCAACCCCGGCGACGTCATCGCCCCGCACTCCGCGCCCGCGCAGAAACCAGTCGGAGAACATCACGCGCGGTGGCCACACAGCGGGCGAGTTAAATTTGTCGTATAGTCGTTCAGGAACTCCGATAATAAAACAAGCGTGTTTGTCGGTCTTGATTGAGCGTTTCTCCACAAAGTAATCGTCTGATGTCTCGATCTTATTTAAAAATTTCAGGATAGACTCCTTCGTAGTGTCAGGTTTAAATTGCCATGCCTGTAAGTATTTTAATCGTTCCACGGTTTGTAGATCCTCATCTTCTTCTCCAGTTCCTGTAATAACTTTCCTCTTTGGTGTTCTTCTCTTTCGGACGACTTCATTCCATCCGCCATCCCTGTCATCGCTACACTCCTGAGAGTTTTGTTCATGAGCGTATGTAAGTAGATGTATGTAAGAGTATGTGAACACTTCCAGAGGGTAGCCCTGGCAAAGCGTATGTAAGTAGATGTATGTAAGAGTATGTGAACACTTCCAGAGGGTAGCCCTGGCAAAGCGTATGTAAGTAGATGTATGTAAGAGTATGTGAACACTTCCAGAGGGTAGCCCTGGCAAAGCGTATGTAAGTAGGTGTATGTAAGAGTATGTGAACACTTTCATCAAGAAACAACTGAATTCATAACCTCAAAGATATCACTATTCGAGAATGAATGGATAAAAAAAATGTATAATAATAATATAATTACACGCTTACATACCTCAAAATCCTCTTTTTGGGCGCGCAACTATCCCGCTTCTGAAGGTTGAAACCCTCGGGAATAATAAATCCAAAAACACCAAAACTTTTGAACACGTAGTTTATTTTAAAATCACAAACTGGCAGAGTTTCTGCTTATTAACCTTACTCAACTAAGCGCATGGCACGACTGACTGTCCGGACGGGATGGCAGACTATTTAAAGCCTCCCCCTCCAACACCGAACTACCGGTGTTGCCAAGTCAAGCCAATAACGATAAAAATAAGGGCCAGTAACCGTTATCCAACCAATAACTGTTAAATAACGATACCAACCGGAACTACTCATAGACAAACCTGTTACAAAGGTATATAATAACAGTTACGCCTGGTATTATCTTCTAGACGTGTAACAGTCGGCCATCCTTTCCAAACGAGTCCTCTCGTTAAGTACTTAATTTAGCTATAATAATAATTTATTAATCACATTCTATAATTTTGAAACGGTGATACCAAATAATAATTGTACAGAAATAATTTCAATGAATTCATTCACAATAATTGCATTTAAGTTTTAGCGCCATTTAACTATTTCATCATATAATAATGCCTCTCTCTTTTTTTAAGAATTTATAATACAGCAGTATCAAGAAAGAAAAAAATTGTATGCATCATCTCGAATGATACTTAGTCTACGTCTGTCATCTCAAATGACAAAAAGAGTCATCTCAAATGACAAAAAGAGTCATCTCAAATGACAACGAGTCATCTCAAATGACAAAGAGGGTCATCTCAAATGATAAAGAGGGTCATCTCAAATGACAAAGAGGGTCATCTCAAATGACAAAAGAGGGTCATCTCAAATGACAAAAGAGGGTCATCTCAAATGACATAGCTCTGTAAAACTCAGCATCTTATAGTAAAACTAAATATAATAACAAAAGAAAAACTTAAAAGTAAGTCGTTTAAAATACACCAGTGAACGGAAACTCTTAACATTATTCCGAATCGCTTCCCCCACTAGAAGAGTAGTCAGCACCATAACTCAACCACGGGAATATTTTGTCAATCGCGACTACTCCTTCATATCGCCTGCCTTTTCGAGTAAGAGGAGTGTCTTCTACTACAAATCGATCATTTGGTATTATCTTTTTGATTTTGTAAGGACCCTGGCATTTTGGCTCTAACTTTTTCGATTGTCCTGTGCCAGACGGGACAGCCCTAATTATTCTTACCAGGTCACCTTCTTTATACTTGGTAGCAGGCTTCCTTCGCTTATCGAATCTTCTTTTAGTTATTTCTTGATTTTTCCTAATACAATCACTAGCCTCATCTCTAATCTCATCCAATGATTTGTTTATAACCCCATTTCCAACTTGTTCAACAACTTCATTTAAGATCCCTTGAGAAGGAATTGGGACTTTTCTGCCAAATAATAGTTCTGTAGGAGTTTTTTTTGTAACCTCGTGAATGGTCGTATTTATACCCATTTGAACTTCAGGAATATAGCTATCCCAAGTTTTTGCATCTTTGTCATGTGTCATTGCCCCGAGAGCAGCCAGAATCGTTCGATTATATCTCTCAACCTGACCATTCGCACGAGGAGAGGATACTGAATTCACTATGTGTTTTATGCCGTTGGACGCTGTAAAAGTTTTAAATCTTTTACTCGTAAAACTGGTGCCCCGATCGGTAATCAACCTAGTCGGAACACCGTAAAGACTAAAATAAATTTGGAATACTTTAATACTCGCTTTGGACTTTGTGCTACGAACTGGTGCAAGATAAACATACTTAGTGAAAGAATCCACTATCACCAAAAGGTACATATTTTTCCTCTTGCTTCGTACGAATGGTCCAAGGTGGTCCGCATGTATAGTATGAAAGGGGATCTCAATTTTTGGAATTGGGTGTAAAGTTCCTTCTTTAGGCCCTGAGGGTGTCTTGTGATGAGCACAACCTAAACATGAAGATACGTATTTCTTGACGAATCGCCGCATCCTTGGGAACCAAAAAAACGCTTGAATTCTTTCAAGTGTTTTTTCGAACCCAAAGTGACCAACGTCGTCATGGTTGGCTTTGAGAAGCTGCCAACGGACTCCTCTGGGCACCACCCATCGCTCAGTGTTATTATCAATGACGCGAAACACACGACCATTTTTAATTTTAAACTCGTTGCGCATTGCAGCTACTTTAGCAGTATCTGGGTCCTCAAGTACTTGTTTTATCCGTCTGATTTCAGCATCTCCTGATTGAACTGTCGATATCCAATCTGCTGCACTAATAGTAAGTACATCTATAATGCAGGTTTCATCAGTATTATCTGGCACAGGGCTGCGGCTTAGACAATCCACATGAGTCATTTTGTCGCCTGGCCGGTATTCAATTTTGCAATCGAATTCCAGAAATTGAATCCACCACCGGGATATTCGAGGAACTAGATCTCTTTTGGTGAATGTAGATCGCAAAGCGTGGCAATCTGTAAATATCGTAAATTTTATACCCAAGAGATAAACCCTGAACTTATTGAGTGAGGAAACAACAGCCAGTGTTTCCAGTTCAAAAGAGTGCAGTTTTTGTTCGTCAGCAGTTGTCTGGCGACTAAAGTATGCGACAGGTCTGAAACCATTTGAATCGCTCCTTTGCAACAAAATACCAGCCAAACCAATCTGGCTGGCGTCGGTATGTAATTGTGTTTCAGCGGAATGGTCATATAAAGCCAAAACGGGCCGATTTATTAGATTTTGCTTTATACTTTCAAAAGAGCGATTCTCAATATCAGTCCAACGCCATGATGTATTTTTCTTCAAAAGGTTTGTCAATGGTCTCGCTATTGTTGCAAAATCTCTAACAAACCTTCTGAAGAAACTGGCTAGTCCAATGAACCTCCGGACCTCGTGTTGATTCTTTGGGGCTTCAAACTGCGCAACTGCTTGGGTTTTCTGGTTACCTGGTCTTATTTCTCCTTGGCTGATTTCAAACCCGAGAAACTCAATAGAGGACTTGAAAAAGTTACATTTTTCCATCTTCAAAGTGAGTCCACTGTCCTGTAACGCTTTTAGGACCTCTTCTAGTCGGGTAAGCCCTTCACTAACTGAGCAAGATGGTATCAATAGATCATCCATATAAACAATGGTGTGTTTAATTTTTGCTTTATTTAGCACTTTATGAATTAGTCGTTGGAATACGGCCGGGGCATTCGCTAGACCGAATGGCATACGAGTATACTCGTATTGACCATCCGGTGTAACGAACGCAGTCTTCTCTATTGAATCTTTTGCGATAGGTATCTGGTGGTACCCAGATGCCAAGTCTAAAGTAGTGAAGATAGACTGACCTGACAATTGATCAAGTAAGTCTTCTATTCTGGGCAATGGATAATGATCTTTCTTGGTTTTATTATTCAGTGCGCGATAATCGACACAAAGCCGCTTTTCTCCTGTTTTTTTGTTTACTAAAACAATAGGGCTAGCGTATGGTGAACTTGATTCGCGAACCAACCCGTACTCGATTAGTTCGTCTATCATGTTTTGAACCTTCTTACGTTCACTCAAAGCCAACCTATAAGGCCTATAAACTACTGGATTCGAATCTACAAGTTCTATGTTCATTTCAGTTTCAGTTGTAAAGCCCAAATCATGCATTCCCCAGGAAAAACAGGCTTTATATTTAATCAGTAAATCTTCCAGTTTCTGTTTCTCGTTTGGGGTAAGCTGTTCTCCACAGTTAACAACGTAATTTGCATGATTTTGATCTTTACCTACAGTGTTAACTTTCACTCCTGTATTAAAAATCAAAGCACGAGTAATTAAAGAATTTTCCTTCAAGGTTACGGCTTGGGACCCTAAATTGTGAACTAGTAGACTACATCCACCGCGAGTTATTTTATATTCGCCCGGCAATAGATAATATTCATGGCCTTGATCCCCCCTGACAGTACCAGCAACATATATACTCCCGTTAACTCGGTCTGATTTAGCATTTACAGTTTTCAGCTCCCCTACAGGAATCGTCACATCACAGGAAGCCAATAATGGAATTTTTACTGAATTTTCTTCAAACCTTTTAAATATTAGCTCATTATCAGTCTTTGTGATTCGCATATTAGGTCTTTCCGTGTAGCTATGTCCTAAAAGAACCCGATAATTTATCAAGTGATCGTGTACTATATATGCCTCAACTTGAGTTTCTACAATTCCTTGTACTTCTACTGTAACATATACTACTCCTATGGGCAAGTAAGGTACGTTGCCTAACCCTCTGAGGTAAGGACCATCAACGACTGACCATTTAAGACCAAGTTTTTCAGCATCCGATTTACGTATTAATGTAGTCTCACTACCTAAATCAACCGAACTTAATATCAATTGATTATTAATTTTTATGGGCATTTTAAACTTGATACTGGTGTTTTCAGTGGCTGTAATATCACTCACGTCCTTGACATTACTTGGGCCAGTCGTCAAATCATCAGTACTCTGGATAAGAACCTTTAAAACTGCTTTATCTTTGCCATCGGGTTTAGGAAGATTTTTCTTACGACATTCAGCCTCAACATGTCCAATCAAATGGCAAAAATTGCATTTTAATAAAGGTTTTGTGCAATTGGAACTGGAATGTCCCTTTTGCTTGCAATTGAAACACACAATTTGTTGCAATTGCGACTGCTGATTTGGTTTTGACGAGCCCTGTAAATCGTTAAACCTTGACCGTGAAACCAAATTCGAATTACGTTTGTCCCTTCTATTACCGTTCTCGCTAACGGTTTTGAAAAACTGCAAAACATCTTCAGGTTTTTCAAATTTTGCGGCTTGAGCTCCTACTCTTACGCCCCTATCATCAACTCCGTGAACTATGCAGTCAACAGCGTTTCGACCGAAAATTTTACAACGATTGAGCAAGTTTATTTTTTTATAATAGTAAATTTCTAGAGATTCTCCAAAACGCGCTCGGAATTTTAACATTTCTGATAGAAGTTCCGCGTAGTTTTCGGCTGATGGAAAAGAGTCCTTTAGAAGCTGCTTCCATTCCAACCATGAGCGTTTTAGGGACGGCAAACCCTGATACCATAATTTCGCATGACCTGCTAATTTTGGCAAAGCATAATGAATTACCTGCATTTCAGACCAGCGATAAATATCTGCACATTCATCTACTTTATCTAACCAAACGGCTATGGTTTGTTCTTTTAAAAGGGGATCAAATTCAGGGATAACATTGTTCATGGCTGGTGAAAAATTTTCGCGTTCACTGGGTTTACTTTGCAAATATTTAGAAAACTCCTCAAAGAAAAAAGATGCTGAGTCATACCTTTTATTTTCCGAGCAAGTACCTTTCGTGTGATTGAATCGGTCCTTTGAGTCGTTTCGTCTCCTATTTTCCGATGGTTCCCGGCTTCTCGGATGTCTGGACTGGCTTCTGCGTTTCGAGTAGCTCTCATTTTCATTCATGAATTTCTCCCCCTTTAGCTGACTTTGTAGATTTTTCAATCTTTGTATCTCAAGTTCATATTCTTCTTCTCTGTCGCGGAGCTTTCGCATGCGACTGCGGCTACGACTATGACTGCGTGAACGGGTACCATGGCAGACTCTTTTCTTGGTGTCAATTCGGCTTGGTCTTCGTATCGTATCAGGTGAAGCCTGAACGCTTCCCATAAACTGTACTTCGTTGGATAATTTTCTCAATGCACTGCGACTTCTTGTACGTGACCTTGTTCTTCGAGGTGACCGATTGTCGTAGTCTATACGGCTGGATCTTCCAGTCATCCGTGCTGGGGTTCGTACACGTCGTTCTCGTCTTCCAGGATCTAAAATAATACAACGAGTGCGGCTACGACTTGCCCGCACATTGTCATCATCAACAGCCAAAATGATGCTCCGGTTACCACTTTCAACTGCACGTGTTGGTGTTATCACCCGTCGATCATGTCTTTCAAGGTCTAATATTACGGTTTGAGTGCGGCTTCGACCTGCCCGCTCATCATCAATACCATTACCTTCAGCAGGTGTTTTGATGCTCCGGTTACCGCTTCGACTTGATCTTCCAACTGCACATGTTCGAATTTGGCTAGATCTTTCAACTGCCCGTGTAGGAGTTGTCACACGTCGTTCTCGTCTTCCGAAATCTAGAATGACGCTTCGGGTATGGCTCCGGCTTGTTCGCACATCATCAACGCCATCGTCATCGCCGTCAGCTAAGATTACGCTCCGGTTACCACTTTGGATTTCCCGTACGTCATTTCCACCATCATCATCGTCGAGATCCATTGTCTGAAACTCGAAACAGAAGTATTAGTTACAGTCTAAAGGAAACATACTGACTACGTGACTAAATTACTCATCGATCATAAATATATTAATAAAATGTAATCTTCAATTCTGTTTGATTTTAATATTTCCCATGTCGTTAAACGTGTGAGGTAGATAATAATGTAAAAGTGTGAACACTACCAGAGAGCAGCCCTGGCAAGGCGTATGTGAGTAGAAGTATGTAAGAGTATGTGAACACTTCCAGAGGGTAGCCCTGGCAAAGCGTATGTAAGTAGATGTATGTAAGAGTATGTGAACACTTCCAGAGGGTAGCCCTGGCAAAGCGTATGTAAGTAGATGTATGTAAGAGTATGTGAACACTTCCAGAGGATAGCCCTGGCAAAGCGTATGTAAGTAGATGTATGTAAGAGTATGTGAACACTTCCAGAGGGTAGCCCTGGCAAAGCGTATGTAAGTAGATGTATGTAAGAGTATGTGAACACTTCCAGAGGGTAGCCCTGGCAAAGCGTATGTAAGTAGATGTATGTAAGAGTATGTGAACACTTCCAGAGGGTAGCCCTGGCAAAGCGTATGTAAGTAGATGTATGTAAGAGTATGTGAACACTTCCAGAGGATAGCCCTGGCAAAGCGTATGTAAGTAGATGTATGTAAGAGTATGTGAACACTTCCAGAGGGTAGCCCTGGCAAAGCGTATGTAAGTAGATGTATGTAAGAGTATGTGAACACTTCCAGAGGGTAGCCCTGGCAAAGCGTATGTAAGTAGATGTATGTAAGAGTATGTGAACACTTCCAGAGGGTAGCCCTGGCAAAGCGTATGTAAGTAGATGTATGTAAGAGTATGTGAACACTTCCAGAGGGTAGCCCTGGCAAAGCGTATGTAAGTAGGTGTATGTAAGAGTATGTGAACACTTTCATCAAGAAACAACTGAATTCATAACCTCAAAGATATCACTATTCGAGAATGAATGGATAAAAAAAATGTATAATAATAATATAATTACACGCTTACATACCTCAAAATCCTCTTTTTGGGCGCGCAACTATCCCGCTTCTGAAGGTTGAAACCCTCGGGAATAATAAATCCAAAAACACCAAAACTTTTGAACACGTAGTTTATTTTAAAATCACAAACTGGCAGAGTTTCTGCTTATTAACCTTACTCAACTAAGCGCATGGCACGACTGACTGTCCGGACGGGATGGCAGACTATTTAAAGCCTCCCCCTCCAACACCGAACTACCGGTGTTGCCAAGTCAAGCCAATAACGATAAAAATAAGGGCCAGTAACCGTTATCCAACCAATAACTGTTAAATAACGATACCAACCGGAACTACTCATAGACAAACCTGTTACAAAGGTATATAATAACAGTTACGCCTGGTATTATCTTCTAGACGTGTAACAGTCGGCCATCCTTTCCAAACGAGTCCTCTCGTTAAGTACTTAATTTAGCTATAATAATAATTTATTAATCACATTCTATAATTTTGAAACGGTGATACCAAATAATAATTGTACAGAAATAATTTCAATGAATTCATTCACAATAATTGCATTTAAGTTTTAGCGCCATTTAACTATTTCATCATATAATAATGCCTCTCTCTTTTTTTAAGAATTTATAATACAGCAGTATCAAGAAAGAAAAAAATTGTATGCATCATCTCGAATGATACTTAGTCTACGTCTGTCATCTCAAATGACAAAAAGAGTCATCTCAAATGACAAAAAGAGTCATCTCAAATGACAACGAGTCATCTCAAATGACAAAGAGGGTCATCTCAAATGATAAAGAGGGTCATCTCAAATGACAAAGAGGGTCATCTCAAATGACAAAAGAGGGTCATCTCAAATGACAAAAGAGGGTCATCTCAAATGACATAGCTCTGTAAAACTCAGCATCTTATAGTAAAACTAAATATAATAACAAAAGAAAAACTTAAAAGTAAGTCGTTTAAAATACACCAGTGAACGGAAACTCTTAACATTATTCCGAATCGCTTCCCCCACTAGAAGAGTAGTCAGCACCATAACTCAACCACGGGAATATTTTGTCAATCGCGACTACTCCTTCATATCGCCTGCCTTTTCGAGTAAGAGGAGTGTCTTCTACTACAAATCGATCATTTGGTAGTATCTTTTTGATTTTGTAAGGACCCTGGCATTTTGGCTCTAACTTTTTCGATTGTCCTGTGCCAGACGGGACAGCCCTAATTATTCTTACCAGGTCACCTTCTTTATACTTGGTAGCAGGCTTCCTTCGCTTATCGAATCTTCTTTTAGTTATTTCTTGATTTTTCCTAATACAATCACTAGCCTCATCTCTAATCTCATCCAATGATTTGTTTATAACCCCATTTCCAACTTGTTCAACAACTTCATTTAAGATCCCTTGAGAAGGAATTGGGACTTTTCTGCCAAATAATAGTTCTGTAGGAGTTTTTTTTGTAACCTCGTGAATGGTCGTATTTATACCCATTTGAACTTCAGGAATATAGCTATCCCAAGTTTTTGCATCTTTGTCATGTGTCATTGCCCCGAGAGCAGCCAGAATCGTTCGATTATATCTCTCAACCTGACCATTCGCACGAGGAGAGGATACTGAATTCACTATGTGTTTTATGCCGTTGGACGCTGTAAAAGTTTTAAATCTTTTACTCGTAAAACTGGTGCCCCGATCGGTAATCAACCTAGTCGGAACACCGTAAAGACTAAAATAAATTTGGAATACTTTAATACTCGCTTTGGACTTTGTGCTACGAACTGGTGCAAGATAAACATACTTAGTGAAAGAATCCACTATCACCAAAAGGTACATATTTTTCCTCTTGCTTCGTACGAATGGTCCAAGGTGGTCCGCATGTATAGTATGAAAGGGGATCTCAATTTTTGGAATTGGGTGTAAAGTTCCTTCTTTAGGCCCTGAGGGTGTCTTGTGATGAGCACAACCTAAACATGAAGATACGTATTTCTTGACGAATCGCCGCATCCTTGGGAACCAAAAAAACGCTTGAATTCTTTCAAGTGTTTTTTCGAACCCAAAGTGACCAACGTCGTCATGGTTGGCTTTGAGAAGCTGCCAACGGACTCCTCTGGGCACCACCCATCGCTCAGTGTTATTATCAATGACGCGAAACACACGACCATTTTTAATTTTAAACTCGTTGCGCATTGCAGCTACTTTAGCAGTATCTGGGTCCTCAAGTACTTGTTTTATCCGTCTGATTTCAGCATCTCCTGATTGAACTGTCGATATCCAATCTGCTGCACTAATAGTAAGTACATCTATAATGCAGGTTTCATCAGTATTATCTGGCACAGGGCTGCGGCTTAGACAATCCACATGAGTCATTTTGTCGCCTGGCCGGTATTCAATTTTGCAATCGAATTCCAGAAATTGAATCCACCACCGGGATATTCGAGGAACTAGATCTCTTTTGGTGAATGTAGATCGCAAAGCGTGGCAATCTGTAAATATCGTAAATTTTATACCCAAGAGATAAACCCTGAACTTATTGAGTGAGGAAACAACAGCCAGTGTTTCCAGTTCAAAAGAGTGCAGTTTTTGTTCGTCAGCAGTTGTCTGGCGACTAAAGTATGCGACAGGTCTGAAACCATTTGAATCGCTCCTTTGCAACAAAATACCAGCCAAACCAATCTGGCTGGCGTCGGTATGTAATTGTGTTTCAGCGGAATGGTCATATAAAGCCAAAACGGGCCGATTTATTAGATTTTGCTTTATACTTTCAAAAGAGCGATTCTCAATATCAGTCCAACGCCATGATGTATTTTTCTTCAAAAGGTTTGTCAATGGTCTCGCTATTGTTGCAAAATCTCTAACAAACCTTCTGAAGAAACTGGCTAGTCCAATGAACCTCCGGACCTCGTGTTGATTCTTTGGGGCTTCAAACTGCGCAACTGCTTGGGTTTTCTGGTTACCTGGTCTTATTTCTCCTTGGCTGATTTCAAACCCGAGAAACTCAATAGAGGACTTGAAAAAGTTACATTTTTCCATCTTCAAAGTGAGTCCACTGTCCTGTAACGCTTTTAGGACCTCTTCTAGTCGGGTAAGCCCTTCACTAACTGAGCAAGATGGTATCAATAGATCATCCATATAAACAATGGTGTGTTTAATTTTTGCTTTATTTAGCACTTTATGAATTAGTCGTTGGAATACGGCCGGGGCATTCGCTAGACCGAATGGCATACGAGTATACTCGTATTGACCATCCGGTGTAACGAACGCAGTCTTCTCTATTGAATCTTTTGCGATAGGTATCTGGTGGTACCCAGATGCCAAGTCTAAAGTAGTGAAGATAGACTGACCTGACAATTGATCAAGTAAGTCTTCTATTCTGGGCAATGGATAATGATCTTTCTTGGTTTTATTATTCAGTGCGCGATAATCGACACAAAGCCGCTTTTCTCCTGTTTTTTTGTTTACTAAAACAATAGGGCTAGCGTATGGTGAACTTGATTCGCGAACCAACCCGTACTCGATTAGTTCGTCTATCATGTTTTGAACCTTCTTACGTTCACTCAAAGCCAACCTATAAGGCCTATAAACTACTGGATTCGAATCTACAAGTTCTATGTTCATTTCAGTTTCAGTTGTAAAGCCCAAATCATGCATTCCCCAGGAAAAACAGGCTTTATATTTAATCAGTAAATCTTCCAGTTTCTGTTTCTCGTTTGGGGTAAGCTGTTCTCCACAGTTAACAACGTAATTTGCATGATTTTGATCTTTACCTACAGTGTTAACTTTCACTCCTGTATTAAAAATCAAAGCACGAGTAATTAAAGAATTTTCCTTCAAGGTTACGGCTTGGGACCCTAAATTGTGAACTAGTAGACTACATCCACCGCGAGTTATTTTATATTCGCCCGGCAATAGATAATATTCATGGCCTTGATCCCCCCTGACAGTACCAGCAACATATATACTCCCGTTAACTTGGTCTGATTTAGCATTTACAGTTTTCAGCTCCCCTACAGGAATCGTCACATCACAGGAAGCCAATAATGGAATTTTTACTGAATTTTCTTCAAACCTTTTAAATATTAGCTCATTATCAGTCTTTGTGATTCGCATATTAGGTCTTTCCGTGTAGCTATGTCCTAAAAGAACCCGATAATTTATCAAGTGATCGTGTACTATATATGCCTCAACTTGAGTTTCTACAATTCCTTGTACTTCTACTGTAACATATACTACTCCTATGGGCAAGTAAGGTACGTTGCCTAACCCTCTGAGGTAAGGACCATCAACGACTGACCATTTAAGACCAAGTTTTTCAGCATCCGATTTACGTATTAATGTAGTCTCACTACCTAAATCAACCGAACTTAATATCAATTGATTATTAATTTTTATGGGCATTTTAAACTTGATACTGGTGTTTTCAGTGGCTGTAATATCACTCACGTCCTTGACATTACTTGGGCCAGTCGTCAAATCATCAGTACTCTGGATAAGAACCTTTAAAACTGCTTTATCTTTGCCATCGGGTTTAGGAAGATTTTTCTTACGACATTCAGCCTCAACATGTCCAATCAAATGGCAAAAATTGCATTTTAATAAAGGTTTTGTGCAATTGGAACTGGAATGTCCCTTTTGCTTGCAATTGAAACACACAATTTGTTGCAATTGCGACTGCTGATTTGGTTTTGACGAGCCCTGTAAATCGTTAAACCTTGACCGTGAAACCAAATTCGAATTACGTTTGTCCCTTCTATTACCGTTCTCGCTAACGGTTTTGAAAAACTGCAAAACATCTTCAGGTTTTTCAAATTTTGCGGCTTGAGCTCCTACTCTTACGCCCCTATCATCAACTCCGTGAACTATGCAGTCAACAGCGTTTCGACCGAAAATTTTACAACGATTGAGCAAGTTTATTTTTTTATAATAGTAAATTTCTAGAGATTCTCCAAAACGCGCTCGGAATTTTAACATTTCTGATAGAAGTTCCGCGTAGTTTTCGGCTGATGGAAAAGAGTCCTTTAGAAGCTGCTTCCATTCCAACCATGAGCGTTTTAGGGACGGCAAACCCTGATACCATAATTTCGCATGACCTGCTAATTTTGGCAAAGCATAATGAATTACCTGCATTTCAGACCAGCGATAAATATCTGCACATTCATCTACTTTATCTAACCAAACGGCTATGGTTTGTTCTTTTAAAAGGGGATCAAATTCAGGGATAACATTGTTCATGGCTGGTGAAAAATTTTCGCGTTCACTGGGTTTACTTTGCAAATATTTAGAAAACTCCTCAAAGAAAAAAGATGCTGAGTCATACCTTTTATTTTCCGAGCAAGTACCTTTCGTGTGATTGAATCGGTCCTTTGAGTCGTTTCGTCTCCTATTTTCCGATGGTTCCCGGCTTCTCGGATGTCTGGACTGGCTTCTGCGTTTCGAGTAGCTCTCATTTTCATTCATGAATTTCTCCCCCTTTAGCTGACTTTGTAGATTTTTCAATCTTTGTATCTCAAGTTCATATTCTTCTTCTCTGTCGCGGAGCTTTCGCATGCGACTGCGGCTACGACTATGACTGCGTGAACGGGTACCATGGCAGACTCTTTTCTTGGTGTCAATTCGGCTTGGTCTTCGTATCGTATCAGGTGAAGCCTGAACGCTTCCCATAAACTGTACTTCGTTGGATAATTTTCTCAATGCACTGCGACTTCTTGTACGTGACCTTGTTCTTCGAGGTGACCGATTGTCGTAGTCTATACGGCTGGATCTTCCAGTCATCCGTGCTGGGGTTCGTACACGTCGTTCTCGTCTTCCAGGATCTAAAATAATACAACGAGTGCGGCTACGACTTGCCCGCACATTGTCATCATCAACAGCCAAAATGATGCTCCGGTTACCACTTTCAACTGCACGTGTTGGTGTTATCACCCGTCGATCATGTCTTTCAAGGTCTAATATTACGGTTTGAGTGCGGCTTCGACCTGCCCGCTCATCATCAATACCATTACCTTCAGCAGGTGTTTTGATGCTCCGGTTACCGCTTCGACTTGATCTTCCAACTGCACATGTTCGAATTTGGCTAGATCTTTCAACTGCCCGTGTAGGAGTTGTCACACGTCGTTCTCGTCTTCCGAAATCTAGAATGACGCTTCGGGTATGGCTCCGGCTTGTTCGCACATCATCAACGCCATCGTCATCGCCGTCAGCTAAGATTACGCTCCGGTTACCACTTTGGATTTCCCGTACGTCATTTCCACCATCATCATCGTCGAGATCCTAATAAAACGACGTTCTCTTTGTTACGCATCCGATGATAGAAGGAATTTTATTCGGTTATACCATAGATAATAAGTAACAATATTTGTACAACAGATGTCGCTACATACATGTTTATTTGATGTTACTAGTGTAAATAAATATCTCATTCTAACACCCCAACTACAGCAAATAAACGAAACATCTCTACAAAATTAATAACAATTTTTATTTTAATACTCTACCATCTCCATCTGACTAACCCCTAATCCCTTTATACACTTATAATGCTTCATGGGAATCAA
Organism: Keiferia lycopersicella; assembly: GCA_029255805.1. Lineage (NCBI taxonomy): Eukaryota > Metazoa > Arthropoda > Insecta > Lepidoptera > Gelechiidae > Keiferia > Keiferia lycopersicella. The sequence goes on from JARACZ010000010.1 coordinate 8,215,661, forward strand.
AGCTTTAGTTAGTACATCAGCTGGCATAGCAGTTGTTGGCAAATATTCCAAATTAACTATTTTATCTTTAACAACATCTTTGATAAAATGATAACGAATATCAATATGTTTACTCTTTCTGTTACAAGCATAATTTGCCACCAACTTCTGTGCACTCTGACTATCATTACATAATCGCACAGTACATAAGTTACCAGTCAGTTCATATAGCAAAGATCTCAAATAAATTGCTTCTTTACATGCCTCTGCTATTGACATGTACTCAGCCTCCATGCTGGACATCGCTACCGTCCTTTGCTTTCTACTCTCCCAGGAGATAGCTGAACCTGACATTACAAAGCAGTATCCAGTATAAGATCTACGATCAATAATATTACTTGCCCAGTCGCTGTCAACATAACCAACTAGTTCAGCTTTCCCCTTTACATACTTCAAACAATAATGCTTAGTTTTCTTTAAATATCTAAGAATTCTCTTCGCATAGTTCCAATGTACATTAGTATGACATTTATTAAATTGGCTGAGAAAGCTTACAGAATAAGATATATCTGGTCTAGTGAGAACTGACAAGTACATAAGACTTCCAATCAACTGTTGGTATGGAATACTATCATCACAAGTTTCAGACTTATCAATATCAAGTTTACATTCCATTGGAGTACTAGCAACTTTACAATTTAACATATTAAATTTCTCAAGCAATTGCTCTACATACTGTTCCTGATCTAAAGTAACAACATTAGATTTTCTATCAATTCTGACTCTCATACCTAAACATTGTTGAACCTGTCCTAAATTCTTTATCTTGAAGTTAGAACTCAACACAGAAATTACATTTTCAGTCTCTATTTTATTATTGCAGCTAGAAAATACAAAGAAATCATCAACATACAATGCAATAATTATTTTAACTTCATCATTCATCTTTGTGAAAATACATGGCTCTAATTTACTCTTTTTGAAACCTAGCTCACATAAACATTGCTCAACTCTCTCATACCAAGACCTAGATGACTGTTTCAACCCATAAATTGCTTTGTTTAATTTTACAATAACCTTTTTCTTTTTGTCACAATTTATGTCAGGCTGAACCATATAAATGTCTTCTTTGAGATGACTATTTAAAAAAGCTGTTTTCACATCTAGATGAGTGATATCTAAATTTAACTGTACAGACAGTGCAAATAACAGTTTTAGTGTAGAATGTCTGACTACAGGTGAAAAAGTCTCTTCATAGTCAATTCCTGGTCTCTGCGTGAAACCTTTTGCCACTAACCGCGCTCTATACCGCACACTGTTATCACTATTGACTTTCTTTTTAAACACCCACTTGCACTGCACTAGAGTCTTATCCGAAGGTAACGCATCCACTGGTACCCACGCATCATTGTCCTCGAATGCTTGCAACTCGTCCCTCATCGCCTCGATCCAGCTGTCACGGTCTGGACTCTCCAGAGCCTCGCAAATACTGCTGGGATCACTGCTGACTTCTGGACTCGACGTGCATAGATTTGAAAACCCATACCGCTCTGGCTGCTTCCTCACTCGTTTGACTAATGGATCTTGCGGTCCTGGTGACTGTGGTGCTGCTTCATCTGGTGCTGATACTGGTTCTGGTGGTTCCGGTAATCCTGGCTCATCATCCTCTACATCTTCACTTTGCTGTAATGTAGAATCCAAATCAGTCTCGGCATTAAGGTACTCAGATTCTGAAGAAATATCTAGACCTTCTTCTTTTATCTCTTCCTCTCTACTCTTAATTACTCTGCCTGTCTCTGACTCATCTGTTTGGACACTATCCTGAACACTATCCCCAACTGAAACTGTAACAACTGAATCATTTGTACAGTTTCTCTTTGTGTTCTCCTGGATAACTACATCTCTGCTAGTTGTGACACATCTCTTCACGGGATCATAGATTCTGTAGCCTTTAACGTTCTCCGAAAAACCAACTAGAATGTACTTTTTCGACTTAGTATCCCACTTAAGCCGCTTCTCCTTAGGAATATGCACCATCACTTGACTACCAAATATTCTGACATGGCTTAAATCTGGTTTCTTATAATGCCAGAGCTCATACGGAGTTTTATTATCTAAACCTGATGCACATGACCTATTCTTAAGATAGACAGCAGTATTTGTCGCTTCTGCCCAAAACATCTTATCTAATCCTGCATCAAATAATAAGCACCGAGCTCGCTCAACGATGGTTCTGTTAGTTCGCTCACTCAAACCATTCTGCTCTGGGGTGTAGGCATTAGTTTTTTGGTGAATAATGCCTGCTTCTTTTAAGTAGTTCTCAAATTCTGTACTACAAAACTCTAAACCATTATCAGTCCTGAATATTTTGATTTTTCTGTCTTGCTGGTTTTCTACCATAGATTTAAATTCCTTAAAATACTTGAATACTTCACTTTTTGCTTTGAGAAAGTAAACAAATACCATACGTGTAAAGTCATCAACAAATATGAGGAAATACCTTGCTCCGCCGATCGAGTTTGCCTCCATTGGTCCACAGACATCAGCATGGACGGTATCTAGAGGCTGGCTGCTTCTCGTCCCTGTCTGCCCAAAAGGTGATCGAAACTGCTTCCCTTCACAACACACGGTGCAAGTCCCCTTGTTGATCACTGTCTTATCTTTGTATGATATACCCGTTACTGCTCCATTCTTCATCTTTTCCTGGTCGTTTATGTTCAAATGGCCTAATCTTCTGTGCCATATTTCACTACTGACCTCTGATGAAGGTGTAAACAAACATTGTGATCTCTCAATGTCCAATTTGTAAACGCCATCTGTCTCGAACGCCACAGCCACTAATTCTTTGTTTCGATTGTAAACATTGCAACGATCAGGTAAAAACCTCACTCTGTTTCCTGATTTGTGTAGTTGACTCATTGATATCAAGTTCGTTGCGAGGTTAGGTACACATAAACAGTCTTTCAAAGTAACCTCAAACTTGCAATCTGGAGTGATAGTCACTATTTGCACATCGCCCGAGCACTGTACTGCCATGGAACTTCCATTTGCTGCCATAATCTCGCTCACACTTGGCGAAAAACTTGCATTTTGCACTTTGTTTACATCTGTCGTCATGTGACAACTCGCGCCGCTATCTAAGTAAAAATCCTCTTTACTATAATTTCCGTTTAGGAAAACTGCGGAAAACGCGTGTGTCTTCTTGTTTTGTTGTGTATTCTTCTGTACACTACACTGATTTTTATAATGGCCTGTGTTTCCACACCGATGGCACGTAATATGACTCTTGTCGGGTTTGTTTGCGTTCGTCTGAGACATATACAATCCGCCGCCATGATGACTTGATCTGTCATTTTTCTTGATGTTGCCGTTACTATTGCCAACATGAGAAAAACGTCGACTGTGCTGACCTCTGCTGAGAAATGCGCTCCCGGCTTCGGAATCGTTACCTGCTAAATCAATTAGCTTTGTCTTCACAACATCTGATGTAATGACGATTCCAGAATGTTCTATCGCCATTATCATTGGGAAATATTTTTCTGGTAATCCTGCCAGCATTAAACAGCCAATCCACTCGTCGTCCACTTTAAATCCTGTTCCTGATAATTTCTGGGCAGTCTCAATAAGTTGCGTGATGTAGGTAGTCATTGAATTGCAAGTATCTAAACGAATCGAGATAAGATTACGTAATAGACTTATTTTTCTTGCAAAACCAGAATCATCGAACATTGCTTGCAATTTCTGCCACAAATCTTGGGCACTTGAGGCTTCTCTGATGTGTACGTACAGTGACGGGTCAACGGTCAAAATTAACTTGGCTTTCGCTTTTGCGTCCTCTGCGGCTGCCGTGGCTGCTGCCTGTCCTGTTAATGGAGTAGCATCTTTTTCTTCCTTGATGCATGACAGCATGCCCTCCAAAACTAGCATATTCTCCGCTGCAAAAGCCCACTCATGGTAGTTCTCGCGCCCTTTTAACTTGGGTACACTAGCCAAAAATGAGTTCGACGCCATTTCTGTTAATTTTCACTTTCAGCACTGTTTATTTTTACTCCCGTGCCTAATCCAGCTAATTAAAACAATTTAAATTAACTATAGGGCATACTGGGCCCATAACCTAATAAAACGACGTTCTCTTTGTTACGCATCCGATGATAGAAGGAATTTTATTCGGTTATACCATAGATAATAAGTAACAATATTTGTACAACAGATGTCGCTACATACATGTTTATTTGATGTTACTAGTGTAAATAAATATCTCATTCTAACAGATCCATTGTCTCAAAATCCTCTTTTTGGGCGCGCAACTATCCCGCTTCTGAAGGTTGAAACCTTCGGGAATAATAAATCCAAAAACACCAAAACTTTTGAACACGTAGTTTATTTTAAAATCACAAACTGGCAGAGTTTCTGCTTATTAACCTTACTCAACTAAGCGCATGGCACGACTGACTGTCCGGACGGGATGGCAGACTATTTAAAGCCTCCCCCTCCAACACCGAACTACCGGTGTTGCCAAGTCAAGCCAATAACGATAAAAATAAGGGCCAGTAACCGTTATCCAACCAATAACTGTTAAATAACGATACCAACCGGAACTACTCATAGACAAACCTGTTACAAAGGTATATAATAACAGTTACGCCTGGTATTATCTTCTAGACGTGTAACACAAGTGTATAAACGATGTTTAGAATATTTCATGAATCGTGCAAATTTTTCTAGTTCAGAATGTCTATTAGATTTTTATTTATTTCATTGTCGTTACATATTGGTCCCTTCCCAACTAACGCCATCTCGTACAGATAAAGAAGCGATCCTGAATTTATTGGCAACATTATTGTTTGTCTCTATCAAAATATATTCTATCGGATGGCCTTGGCTTGACACTTCTTTGGTTTATTAGAAAATGTTATTTTTGATAGCAAAATAAGTTACGAATCCTCAGTACGAATCCTTCCGTAGTGACATTGTGCGCATATGAAACGACAAAATATGGCGTGGCACGCATGTTAGCTAGGCTGGATGACATAATATTGAAAATAAGTATACGAAAGCCATTTCGAATGATCGACATAACCATTGATAATTTTCTTCCCTTAAATTGAGATCTCAAAATTTAACTTGATAACCGAATTAAAGAAAATGCAGAAAGGTTCATTTATAAATTAAACATTTGTTTTTGTAATACCTAGAGCGCCGCGAAAGAAGTCCCGCGAAAAGCCAACACGTTAAGGCTAGATTAGAAACCACTGTAGCAGATTAGAACCTCTGCGTCCACATCCTTTATAAACCACCTGTCCTTTCACGAACCATTTCAAATTGGAAATTGGAATGTCGTCACACATTTTTCTGACTTTTTGACCCAGTCGCGATAAAATCAGCGAACAACGAAGATCAAAAGAAACATATTCTTATATATCCAGTGATCTGCATGTGAATAGTTCATAATTAATGACTGTTATGTGTAGTGCTCCATATGTAACCAAGTGCACATGTGAAATTACAACGGATTTACGGAAGTTAGAAAGAACCCATAAGGTACCTATAAGTCTATGTTTTCGTTGTTATGTTTCCATAGTTCATCTACCATTCCCTAATCATATAATAATATTGTTTTAGGGTTTCTTTTCCCGTACCTAATAAAATATTTCAAGTCATCAAGATCGTTTTTCATTAGTTTGTGGTGGCACGCTAGTGCCAGCCACACCACCTATTTTATTAAAAGCCCTGCAACTTCAAAGGGACATATCGTCTGAAATCTGCGGAGCAATCTGGCAACACTGGTTTCACTCTGTTATCGAAAATGGTTACCTTACCTACCAATATTTCGCAATATATATTCATGATTATAAAGTCCTAGTTGTACCTATTATAACCAACTGAAATGCAGATCTACATCGATTGGTAAGCAGTGGTAATTTGTATTTTGGTTTATAATATTATTGGTAAAGGTTATTTTCGATAAAAATGGCGGGAAGTGGGAACGAAACGAAAAATGTTAGCCAAATGTTAGCTAGCACAGATCAGCAAAGTATTACTATATAACGGTACGTACTGCCAACTCAAACAAATTACGGCTAAAATAAATATTTATACAAACACTCATACATGTTAATTTGAGCAATTTTCAATGCCACAGCATGCGTTAAGATTAATGAGATCAAGCTAAGTTTATTTGTAGAGAGTAACCTTGAACAAAATAACCTTCAAGAAGGCGCTCTCAAACGTAGCGGTAACAAGTGTATTTTTACGGCTGTAAAAGCTTTGTCTACTCAACAAAGGGTAAAGGCGTGATATATAATAGATGTGTGTCATCCTTTAAATAAGCATCTAGAGCCAAGCCTATTCCACGCCCTATGGTGTGATGCGATTTTTGTTTTAACATTCACATGAAGGCATAGGATGATGCTATAACCCGGTTGTGTTTCACTTAAAAAAAAGAAACAGAATTTCATTCAATTTCACAGGCAATACTCTTATTGCGCAAAAGGATTTGGCAACACTTCATCCTTATCGAAATGTCAAAACCGTTATACCACATAACCTAAAAAAAACTAAAAATAACCAACGACGCAGTTTTTCCAAGAAAACGACATTATTGCGGATAACTATCTCAAATACCGAAGTTATTAAGAATAACTATGTCAGATACGGATACGGAAACCACCAAGCTAAGTTTATGGGAATTCTTTGAGAAATGCAATGATGAATCACACAAAGCGAAATGCTTATTTTGTCATAAAATCTTCAGTTATGGTTCCACTTCACATAATCTTAAAAATCACCTAAAAAACAGGCATTCAGATGAAGTGGATGTTAATAACCATCTATACAAACGTACACGCGCTCGCAATGGCTGTAGCGATACAAAATATTTGGTAAAGAAGACTTTTACGAAAGTTGAGGGGGACAAGGTAGCTATGTGTAATATTTGCAACAAAATTTTGTCATATAGAACTACTATTGCTAATCTTAAACACCATTTGACACGCGTTCATCCTGATCAGTATCCCAAGTTCCTACAAATGAAGACTGATGATGAAGAAAACAATGGAGGCAGTGAAATTGATTTCCATGCAATTGAGGAGGATGATGCTTCGGCTTTATACGATACTGACACAGACTTTAAAAACAAAAAAAGGAAACATGAGCAAGAAGATGGCGAATTATACACAGAAGTAGTTTATTTGGATGAAGAACCAACACCGAAACCAAAAAACAAGAAGTCAAAAAAATCTAAGACTTTTTATCCTAAGAAAAGGATGATGTCCTACACTACTACATCTGGAATTCAATCTTCAGATGATGAGCTAATACAGAAATACACACCTGTATCTAATGAGTTAAATAAATTTGGACAATACATAGCAACATTACTTGCCAGTCTACCTAAACCTCTGTGTACTAAACTACAGATGAATATTATTAACCAAGTAATGGAGGAGAAATTAAGGATTGAGGCTGAAAGTGAAAATATATCTGCTACTTTTTCTCAAAGGAATAGTAGCAGAATAATAGTTGGTGAGGAAAACAATGGAAATATTGATAATATTGAAGATCAAGATACCCTGGGAGAAAACAAGAAGCATCATAAATACATTATAACAGAAGATGCTGAAATTGTAAAGAATGATTAAGAATTGAAATAAGACTTGTTCATTTTATTAGAATTTTCATGTTTCATAAATTAGAAATAAGCTATTTATAGTTAACTTTGTGGCAAATAAACACATCTTTAATTGATATAAATAAACTGTTTTATTATCAGTTTCAATAACAAAAAGTTAGTACAGAATGTTTAAAATACAGGTTATTTTCAGGGTTAGACAAAATAACGTTGCTTATTATATTTTATTCTTAAATTCGTAGAAATGTAAATTTGTTATGGCAACACCAACGAAAAAAATAATTGTAAACAACATTCGCATTCGCTTTTGCAAACAATTTTTTGCAAAATGTTAATAATGTTTCTTAGTGGCACAGTATAAATCTTTGAAAGTGCTTTTACATTGGTGTAATTAGTTTGCAGTAGGTGAGTGAGTTATTTTTATTATTGCTCTGCTTCTATTCGTGTTGCTCAATATGATTCAATGTTCGTAATTTTTCGTAACTATTTATTTCATTGCAATTTTCAGAGTGATTTTTGAATATCTTTGAACCATGGGGCCACCGAAAAAGATGAAAAAATATGACTCAAAAACGAGTAGTGATAGATCAGGTAACATTTCTATTATAACCTATAATCCATACTAATACTAGTCAGAGTTTACTTTTCGGACTTATTTTGATATCAAAATTTATTCTAAGCCAGTCATGGCCCACACTCTAAACAAGCACTCTGAGCTTTGTTTTTTGATGAAAAAGATTTATTCACAGTTTCGTGCCAATAAACTTTTAAACTGTCCCAATTATATTAACCTATCTGCTACTAACTACACTAAACTTCCCTATCTGTATATCAATTTTCAGGTAAAAAGAATAAAGGGAAAGTAGAAGAGGAAACTATTGATCTAGTAGAAGATGACAACCCTGACAATGTGGGTGTGCCGGCCGCTGCCACTCAGGACGCGGAGAAGATGGATCAGGTACCTGAGGATGAGTTTGGGGCTAAGGACTACAGGTATTTTAATCTGCCTACTCTTATTCCATATATTTTTAGATTCTGTACACCATAACAGTCACAACAGTCCACTGCTGAAGGGCCTATACAGTATACAGAATATGCTGTTTTACATTATTCTGTCACTGCTCTCTTTTTGGTGCTGTGTGATGCCAGCTGAGAATAGTATCATCCCATTTCTTTCCTGTGGGTGTCATAGAAGCCGACTAACATACTTGAGGGTTTCATGTGTATTGCAATTTTAGGCGACAGGCTGACAACCTGTCACTATAGTGATACACTACTCATCTAAAACGACCCTTAAATATTGTCAGACGTGACGATAAAAACCGTAATTTTATTGTCGTTAACGCTCTGCCTACCCCACCAGGGATATAGGCGTGATTTGTGTGTGTGCTTTCTTTTTCTCTCTTTATTCATGTCATCATTTAGACCATCTACATACACTTTTAACTCTTCCTGTCGGTCATCAGTGTACACTATACAGTATAATACATTATCATATCTTCACTTTATAATATAATAAGTGTCTTTGGCGATGATAGGATAATTAGGATCAAACTTACTTTCGTCCTTCTAATTTGATTAAATTATTAAAATTTCTTAAGAATTACAAACTGTCATGCCAAAATAATTCTAAAAATTCTTCTACTTATTACAATAGATAAAAAAATATTAGATCCAAATTATGTTTATAAATTATCAACCTACGAGTGAAGATTAATTGTCCAAAGATGATGCTATATTAAACTAACTTCTCATGCAAAGTTGCCTACTTTATAAAATTGAAATAATTATTCTATTCCTGCGGATACTAATTTGAGTGACTCTGAATTGTTTTTAGAAGCCAAATGGCCCTGAAGCCAGATAATGCCAGCAGACCATTGTGGGTGGCGCCAAATGGTCACATTTTCCTGGAGGCATTTTCACCTGTATACAAACATGCCCATGACTTCCTAATTGCCATAGCGGAGCCGGTGTGCAGGTAATGTTATGGAAATATTTACATAGTCAATAGTGAAACATGCAAATTAAAAATTATGGCTAACTTTTCTATAAATCCAATTAAAATTCCAATAGGGTTGTGGACTGGTCAAATGAGCTACCTTTTAAAATGATCTAAAATAATATTTTGTATGAAAATGGCAATGTTTGACACTACGACGTGATACATTGCTATTTCGGTTCGAAACTTATTATTCTGTTTATAAATTCAAACTTTGAATATTTAGAAAAAATTGTGATTGGATTCCGCTGTATTTTTGGACAATAGTTTTAAGCGTACAATTTTTATACTTAATTGTTTGTAGTATTTTCTTACAACTGTTATTGTCAATCTCAAAAGATTTTTTTGTGTATATCTTTCTAATCATACTTGCAGGCCACAACACATCCATGAATACAAACTGACCGCATACAGTTTATATGCTGCGGTGTCTGTGGGGTTGCAAACCCAGGACATCATAGAATACCTGCAAAGATTGAGCAAGTGTGCTGTGCCTGCCGGCATCATAGAGTTTATACAGTTATGTACATTGTCCTATGGAAAAGTGAAACTTGTATTGAAACATAACAGGTAAATACGTATTTATTGATTTTTTTGAAGATACTATGAGTAAATAATCACAATTTTTATATTGGTGTAGTATTGCTTGCTTTGTAACATAGGAATAATGCATATCTGTTTTTATGTTCATACTAGTTGGTGCCCACGGCTCCGCCCGCGTAGAAATCGGTTTTAATCCCGTTATTACGTAGCATCCCACACAAAGTTTTTTCGGTATAAAAACTATCCTATGTGTAAATACAAGTTACCCTCTACATGTATGCTAAATTTCATGACAATCGGTTCAGCAGTTTTTGCGCAACAAAAAAAAAACAAATATACAAACTTTCACATTTATAATTAGTACGATAGTCTCTGCATGCTATAGTAGATTACGTACTTAGGTATGTAACCTATCAATAACAACCGAGGTTTTTTAACCTTTCCGAGGTTGTTATTGATGTTACATCCGTGGTACGTATACTGCTTTACATATCGAATAAAAAGTGAGTAAAATAAAGCGATAAATACAAGAAAACGATCCATAAATGATGATTGTATTGTCTGGTATTCAAATTGCACCACTAAACTTTTTTTCTATGATTAAAAAATATTGAATTAATATGAAAGAAAAGTATCCTAACATAAAGTAGACATTTTTCTGATCGTAGGGATATTGGTCATTTTTACTTTTTTTATTGTAATATTGAGTAATAATTCGACAAACTCGTTTATTGAGGTTATAAAAATACAGATAAAAATATAATTCCTGCGTTCAAGCAACACAATGCCGTGTGATGCCGGCTTAGAATAGCATCACCCCAATTCTTCCCGCGGGTGTTGTAAAAGGCAACTAAGGGAATCGAGGGTATCATGCGTATTACAACTTCAGGCGACAGGCTGACAACCTGTCACTACAGTGATACACAAATCATCTGAAAGGGCCCTCAATACTTTGCCAAACGTGGCGATAATGACCGTAATTTTACGATCTTTAATGCTCTGCCTACCCCGTTAGGGACAAAGGCGTGATTTGTGTATGTATGTAAGCAACACAATTCGTAGCGGCCAGTTCGAAATTTAAAATCGTATACAAGTAATTGATGCAACTCCTATTAAAAAAAAGAAGAAATTGATTTTAACTGTTTAATTGCCGCGATTCTATTGGTTCCTTTTCTAGTTCCATATTTAAAATTACTTACAGGCTTAGATTCAAAACCTAAATAAGTTTAACTTACAGGTCGTGTTTTTTGTCAGTAATGACCTACTTTCAGAGCATGAGATATGTAAAATATATTTTCTTACAATTTTTATCATCCTTCCCGTGGGTGTCGTAAGAGGATGCCGTGTGATGCCGGCTTAGAATAGCATCACCCCACATCCTTCCCGTGGGTGTCGTAAGAGGCGACTAAGGGACTCGAGAGTATTGGTGTATTACAATTTTTAGGCGACAGGCTGACAACCTGTCACTATAGTGATACACATGTTTTCCGAAACAACCTTAGAAAACAATACTCAAAAATGTCAGACGTGGCGATAGCGACCGTATACTTACGGCTGTTAACGCTCTGCCTACCTCGCAAGGGATAAAGGCGTGATATATGTATGTATGTATGTAAAATTTTTATACTTTTTTCAGGTACCTGGTAGAAAGTAAGCATGTGGAAGTATTACAAAAACTGCTGAAGGATCCTATCATACAGCAGTGCCGCTTGCGACGCGACGGCGACGACGAACTGATGTCCTCAGCTCTGCCCAGCACCAAGGCCTTGCCGTCCACATCGGGCACAAAACCAGGTGAAAAAGTATTTTTTTTCCTATATATGAAAATAACAAATTGAAAAATTGACAAGCGTCGACCGGGAATCGCAGCCGGGCACATGGAGTACCGTCCTACTGCTCTGCCACTTTCTGCTTCTTTTTTCTCCTACAAATATTGAAAATCACTAATAGATACTTGAGTAAACTGGAAAAGTTAAATAAGTACATGTCTTATTCAAAATATCAACCTACCTACCCTTAACTTATTTACAAAGACTTTTTTGAACCATGTTTTTTTAAACAAAAAATTAAATGGGACTGAATAAGGGTGTCTGCAAGAGAAAATTTTTTTTTATATTCTTCTTTGTATCAATTTACAAGGCGAGGAACCAAAGCCGGGTGCACCGACCGGGGTACCCGAGGACATCAGTCAGTTCTACCAACAACTAGATAAAGACGACGATGATGATGAAAACACCGAAATAGCCGCCAACACTGCTGTGGCGTTCGAGGTCGACCCTGATAAGATTGAGGTATTCAACTCAGAACTTCTTGATTTTTAAATTACTCTCGAGACCATCCCGTCGTCGAGGCCGGCCTCGCAGAAGATGGAGAGATAATCTAGAAGCTTTTCTCCAAAATTGGCAATCGGAGGCCCAAGACCTAGATGAGTGGCGGAAGAGAGAGGAGGCCTTTGCCCTGCAGTGGGACGCTGAACAGGCTAATTAAAAAAAAAAGAACCTAAGGAAGTCAGATATCATCGAGAATTAATACGAGTATCATCGAAAAAATACAAACGTGCAAATGTTGTTTTTTTACTTTCAAATCTATTATTACATCACTTTATGTACGAACTTTGATCCTTTTTTTAATTTTCATGCTCATGTAATTTATATTAGGTAATCCAAAAACGGTGCATCGAACTAGAGCACCCTTTACTAGCGGAATACGACTTCCGCAACGACACAGTGAATCCGGACATCAACATCGACTTGAAGCCGACAGCTGTGCTCAGGCCGTACCAGGAGAAAAGCCTTCGCAAGATGTTCGGCAATGGGAGAGCCAGGTATGGACAGTATCCTTGATTCGCTCAGATTGTATCACGTCCAGCGTAACTTGACCTTCATGCTTGGTACACGCACTTACGGGCGCGCACTAATAGTGACGCTGGTCGCGACACCGTCTGACCGAATGAGCTATAGTCTTAGGTTGTGAAATACTATGTTTATTGCAGCTTTTGAAATACTTGGCTTGAAGGTACTGCTGGCACATATCATGCAAAACTGTATCGTTTGTGTTTCCTTAAGCCCTGTTGCACTAAGCGCTAAGGAGGTATATGTAAGGCACCATATCTGTTACTGTTCAGATTCTGCCATTTTCTGCGATAAGGCTGCGCGCACTATTGTATTTCTTACCCTTTTTCGACGAAAATTGCCGTCAACAATCTCCCTCGTGCTTAGGGAAAATTGTTGGAAGTATCATTTGTATTTCTAAAATAATTCTTGACTTTTGTTCTACCAGGTCTGGAGTGATAGTCTTACCGTGCGGCGCAGGGAAATCCCTCGTGGGCGTGACGGCGGTGTGCACGGTGCGCAAGCGCGCGCTCGTGCTGTGCAACTCGGGGGTGTCCGTGGAGCAGTGGAAGCAGCAGTTCAAGTGCTGGTCCACGGCTGACGACAGCTGCATCTGCAGGTACAGACGATGATCGTAACTCATGACAAATTCAGTTTTTAAGGTTTTGATTTTCTTGTAATAGTTACCAACCACAGAGCAGATACAATTGTGCTCTGTGTTACCAACAAGCCGGATAAAAGTGATAATGCATAATTATTAATGAAAAACGCAGCAGTCTTAATAAAAACGCATCTTATATTTTGGATTGTTCATGCGTGACTCGGAGAGACTGTACACACATATCTTCACCACCATATCCATTCCATACGGAATAGACCTACTTCAGGCCAAGCCGATGAGATTTATATGGGCCATCACGCCGTTTCCCACCAACCTCTTTAGGACATTGAGTCTCGAGAGCCGTTCTACGCTATATTTGTAGAGACGTCCCCATTCAAGAACCTGTCTGCCAAGAACCAAATGTTGTGGTCGATTCTTCAAGAGTTCATCTGCAAGAGAATATCTGTAATTTTGCTTCACGCAAACACACCACTCACACACACACACACACACACACACACACACACACACACACACACACACACACAACTGATGGAAAACTGGTTATTGAAATGTTCCCATCGTACTTCACATCCTGTATCTTTTTGTTGTCTTCTATAACTCACTCTCTTATCAAACGACATCAAGTACGAAACTTTGAAGTGTTAGGATTAGGACATAATCTTTATCCCAGCAATATCTCCACAGATTCACATCAGAAGCGAAAGACAAGCCGATGGGCGCGGGGATCCTGATAACCACTTACTCCATGATCACCCACGGGCAGCGGCGCTCCTGGGAGGCCGAGCAGACCATGAAGTGGCTGCAGGCGCAGGAGTGGGGGCTGGTCGTGCTGGACGAAGTACACACCATACCCGCCAAGATGTTTCGAAGAGTCCTCACCATAGTGCATTCTCATAGTAAACTTGGTGAGTAAACTACCTGAGGCAAGAGCATAGACACTGCGTTGCCTGGGATGCAATAGTGGAAAACGCAGGGTTGCCTACGACCTGCGCCACCTTCTCGGCCTCCCTGGCTGACTCCACAGGAACCACGAGCCGGTGCGGAGCCAGGTCGGCTGCAGGAGTCTACCGCACGATAGACCTCTGTCACACGCGCCTGACGGAGACCCCGTTCCGGGTTTAATGTGGAGCTGTCCTTCACTAGGACCCGTCTTGGGTAAACTAGTGACTAATGTATTAGCATATCATAGTAAAGATTCTGCCGAGCAGACCATGAAGTGGCTGCAGGCTCAGGAGTGGGGGCTGGTGGTGTTGGATGAAGTACACACCATACCCGCCAAGATGTTTATAAGAGTGCACCATAGTGCATTCTCATAGTAAGCTAGGTGAGTAACCTGTCATCATCACTGGCCTTGTACGTCCGCCTGAGGCAAGAGCATAGACACTGCGTTGGCTGGGATGCAATTATGGTTGCCGCATGGTTTTCCAAGACCTCTCGGCTTCCCTGGCTGACTCCACAGGAACGACGAGTCGATACGTTCGGAGCCAGGTCGGCTGCAGGAGTCTACGATAGACACGCGTCTGACGAGGTCCCTGTTTCCAGTTTCATGTGTAATTTCAGTAAACTGCTCAAATTTTTCGTTTCATTGCACAGCTCTAAAATAAAAAATAAAAGCGTTCCATTTCCAGGTCTAACGGCGACACTACTCCGCGAAGACGACAAAATCGCAGACTTAAACTTCTTGATCGGCCCGAAGCTGTACGAGGCGAACTGGCTGGAACTCCAGGCGGCGGGGTTCATCGCGCGCGTGCAGTGCGCCGAGGTGTGGTGCCCCATGACGCCGGAGTTCTACCGCGAGTACCTCATACAGAAGTGAGTGGGTCTGTAGCAAGCGAGCTGCTGGAACTCCAGGCGGCGGGGTTCATCGCGCGCGTGCAGTGCGCCGAGGTGTGGTGCCCCATGACGCCGGAGTTCTACCGCGAGTACCTCATACTGAAGTGAGTGGGTCTGTAGCAAGCGAGCTGCTGGAGCTCCAGGCGGCGGGGTTCATCGCGCGCGTGCAGTGCGCCGAGGTGTGGTGCCCCATGACCCCGGAGTTCTACCGCGAGTACCTCATACAGAAGTGAGTGTGTCTGTAGCAAGCGAGCTGCTGGAGCTCCAGGCGGCGGGGTTCATCGCGCGCGTGCAGTGCGCCGAGATGTGGTGCCCCATGACCCCGGAGTTCTACCGCGAGTACCTCATACAGAAGTGAGTGTGTCTGTAGCAAGCGAGCTGCTGGAGCTCCAGGCGGCGGGGTTCATCGCGCGCGTGCAGTGCGCCGAGGTGTGGTGCCCCATGACGCCGGAGTTCTACCGCGAGTACCTCATACAGAAGTGAGTGTGTCTGTAGCAAGCGAGCTGCTGGAGCTCCAGGCGGCGGGGTTCATCGCGCGCGTGCAGTGCGCCGAGGTGTGGTGCCCCATGACCCCGGAGTTCTACCGCGAGTACCTCATACAGAAGTGAGTGGGTCTGTAGCAAGCGAGCTGCTGGAACTCCAGGCGGCGGGGTTCATCGCGCGCGTGCAGTGCGCCGAGGTGTGGTGCCCCATGACCCCGGAGTTCTACCGCGAGTACCTCATACAGAAGTGAGTGGGTCTGTAGCAAGCGAGCTGCTGGAGCTCCAGGCGGCGGGGTTCATCGCGCGCGTGCAGTGCGCCGAGGTGTGGTGCCCCATGACGCCGGAGTTCTACCGCGAGTACCTCATACAGAAGTGAGTGTGTCTGTAGCAAGCGAGCTGCTGGAGCTCCAGGCGGCGGGGTTCATCGCGCGCGTGCAGTGCGCCGAGGTGTGGTGCCCCATGACGCCGGAGTTCTACCGCGAGTACCTCATACAGAAGTGAGTGTGTCTGTAGCAAGCGAGCTGCTGGAGCTCCAGGCGGCGGGGTTCATCGCGCGCGTGCAGTGCGCCGAGGTGTGGTGCCCCATGACCCCGGAGTTCTACCGCGAGTACCTCATACAGAAGTGAGTAATAAGTAGAGACGCATTACATTTACAGTCGTGTCAAAAGTCGTCAGGTCTTAAATTTGCAGATAGATGTATCTCCACCGGTCGAGGAACCTCAGGTAACTCACCGCCTCACACCGGCCAACGTTTTTCGCCCGAGCATGAATAGGCGAAACACGTCCACGCCGACCACGGTATGCGCCGCATGCCGCGCGAGGCGGTGAGCACCTGAGGCTGCTCGGCCGATGGAGATATATCTATCTGCGAATTTAAGACCTGACGACTTTGGATTGGCACTTGATGACGATAGAAACAGCGTCCACTATCCTTGCGCCTATTGGAGGTAAACTTTTACCAATAGACGCAGCTTGCACCTCACCTACTTTAATCTGACGTATCGAGTTCGCTTCGCTTGCAAATCGTACTGACCGTGTAGTACTGGTTTATTTATGGCTTGCACACAACTAACATGATTTCATTAATGAACCTTAAATGTAGATGGTTAGAATCTTATATCATTTGCATGCGGACTTACAAATAACCCTTCATTACTTTTATCTGTTCTCTCCAGAATAAACAAAAAGATGCTGCTGTACGTAATGAACCCGTCAAAGTTCCGCGCGTGTCAGTTCCTCGTGCGCTACCACGAGAAACGGGGGGACAAAACCATAGTCTTTTCTGACAACGTGTTCGCGTTGCGGCATTATGCGGTCAAGATGAACAAGCCTTATATCTACGGGCCGACGTCGCAGAGCGAGCGGATACAAATCTTGCAGGTTTGTCATTAGAATATCGACGTTATTTCAATTGTTCTAGTGTCAATATTTTCCCATGCGCTACCATGAAATGCGCGGGGATCCAAGACACTAGTCTATTCAAACAAATGTCTTATTCCCACGGCAAAACGATTAGCAGCGGATGCAACCACTGGGCGGGCCGCTAGTGTATAAGGTGTAAAAATATTAGTTTTATGGGAGGCCCGAATTATTCTTTAATTATTAATTATTTAATCATATTTCGACCTATGTTCTTTGGGAAATGTTGTACAGTTTCATGAGCTGGTTCACTCCTTAAAATATTTGCAGCTAATATTTTTACATCCTGTATATATGCCGGGAAATGCCTGATTTCCAAAACCGGCCTCAAACCAAATTGATAATAAACCTTCTGATTATATGTTTGCAGAACTTCAAGTTTAACCCAAAAGTAAACACGATATTCGTGAGTAAAGTGGCAGACACGAGTTTCGATCTACCGGAAGCAAACGTACTGATTCAGATCTCATCACACGGAGGGTCCAGAAGGCAGGAAGCTCAGAGATTGGGTGAGTTAGAATCACAAACACACACACACACACACACACAAACGCCTTTCTCCCTCGCAGATTGACCAGAGCGTTCACTACCCTAAAATTACGATTGATGTTGCCACATCTCACAAACATTTGAGGGTCGTTTCGGATAAGTTATGTATCACTACATACAGTGAGAGGTATTTAGCCTGAAACCACTTGAAACCCTCGAGTCCCTTAGTCGCCTCTTACTACACCCACGGGAAAGAGATGGGGTGATGTTATTCTAAGCCGGCATTGCACGGCAAGAGTTAGAATCAGCACGAGCAAATAATTCACTACTACAACCAGTTCACTGCAGGGCATGTATGAGCTTCCCGCAAATTGTAGGGAATTGCAATACTTACCATACTTGGCAGGCGGATTGGCGAGCGAAGTGCAAGTTGTTGTAGATATTCACAGGAAACACTGCTGCCCATTCCCTGGATTCATCCCGTACTCGGCGTTTACGACACCCACGGGTAAAATGAGGTAATGCTATTCGAAGCTGGCATCACACGGCATGTATCCATCAAATAAGTCTCGCGGTGAAAAATAAACTCCATGACACAATACAGGGTGTAAAAAAATTGCTGCAAATATTTTAAGGAGTGAACCAGCCCGTGAAACTGAACAACTTTTCTCAGGAACATAGGTCGAAATATGAACAAAAATGTTGGACTTTCTATACAAAACTACCGTTTGACCAATTCAATTTGTATGGGAGGTCCAAAAAATTTTCTTATATTTTCTATGTTCCTTGGAGAAAGTTGTTCAGTTTCATAGCCTGATTTAGCCCTTAAAATATTTGCAGCTAATATTTTTACACGTTATATACGGTTAAATAATAGTCGGGAACCAGGTGAAAGATGGGTTGACTAATCCAATGCGCAAAATTACACCCCGAGAGTTATGAACAATCCTAACCAAACAAAGAACAAGCGTGCATAACTTTATTTTACTCGTAACTAACAGGTCGTATCCTGCGAGCGAAGAAAGGCGCCCTGGCCGAGGAGTACAACGCATTCTTCTACACGCTGGTGTCGCAGGACACGCTCGAGATGGCGTACAGCAGGAAGAGGCAGCGGTTCCTCGTCAACCAGGGGTACAGCTACAAGGTTGGTGTATAATTTAAAATAATTTGACGTCGTCAGTACTAATGGCTAAAGTTGCTGGTAGATTTTTTTGCAGATTACCAAAAAAGGGACGACAAAGTCAGTTAAACAGGTTAAAATTTGAATGTGTACTCGTTTTGTAGAAACTGTTCACAAGATAATAAATTATTAAACACTTCTTGTTGTTTTAATCAAAAACACTACATATTACATACATACATACACATACACATTTCACGCCTTTATCCCTTGCGGGGTAGGCAGAGCGTTAACGGCCGTAAGAATACGGTCGCTATCGCCACGTCTGACATTTTTGAAGATTGTTTTCCAAGGTTGTTTCAGAAAACATGTGTATCACTATAGTGACAGGTTGTCAGCCTGTCGCCTAAAAATTGTAATACACTAATACTCTCGAGTCCCCTAGTCGCATCTTACCACACCCGATATTGACCCAAAGATATTGACATTAACTTTTTGTTACAAAGTCAAATACAAACGAAACGGGTGGAAAAAATTCACGCCATCGATGGGATTCGAATAACGTGGGTTCGAATCCTATCCGTGGCGTGAATTTTTTAGGTTAAATATTCCCCCGGAAAGTGGGCATGGGGCAATTAAGGAAAATACCGTCTTGCTCTTTTAGCAATCAATAGCATTTAATATACTTTGCTAATATAGGATATTAAATCTCTTCCAGGTGATTACGGAATTGAAGGGCATGGACACGGACTCAGATCTGTTTTACGGAACTCGTGAAGAACAAGGAATGTTGCTGCAACAAGTATGTCTAATTCTTTTTTTGTTTTTAAGTGATATATTATTCAGTGTAAGGGACGGTGTACTGAAAACTTTGCAAGAATGACCAATGGACCACTGGGTGATTGCTGAACCACTTTTACTATGGAGCCGATGTTGGGAAACGGTCGTTTTTTACTAATTTTAAACTAGGACTTTCTAGGACTTTCACATTAAGATCCAGAATTATGTATGGGAGGCCTTTTTTTTTCGTTTACTAAGATAGCCTCTATAGAAAGTTGTTTAGTTTGATGGTCTGACCATGCGTGAAAAGTTTTCGGTACACCGGACCTTACCCCCGTATATGGAAACTGATTCAGATAGGTAGGACACGATCATTCTCAATAAGGTTACTTACAGTCGACAGACAGCCTAGTACATCACAACACATCACATAAGCCTAGTCCACTGCTGGGCAGACATAGGCCTTGTTTGTACAAAACTTTAGTTCCATTTTATTTCATTTTAAGACTATAGACATATATGTCTAAAACTGAAGGTTTGTACAAACAAGGCCTATGTCCGCCCAGCAGTGGACTAGGCTTATGTGATGTGCTATGGATTTTTTTTCGTGTAAAAAATCGTTCCGAAACTCAAATCACATTTGACAGACCGCGAAGAAAGTGGCGCCCTCATTTTCTTTCAACACTTTACATAAAAACTTTACTATTCCTTGTTTCCGTAGGTCCTCGCAGCATCAGAAACGGACTGCGAGGACGAGCGCGAGGTGGGGGGCGCGGGGGGTGGCGGGGGCGCGCGGCGCGCGGGGGGCACGCTGTCGTCGCTGGCGGGCGGCGACGACGCGCTCTACGTCGACCATCGCCGCGGCGGGCACAACAAGCATCCGCTCTTCAAGAAGTTCCGATATTAGGTAAACTGCTGTGTGTAAGGGACTATCAACATACATACATACATATCATCATTAACAGCCTATTGTAGTCCACTGCTGGACATAGGCCTCTCCTAAAGCACGCCAATGAACCCGGTCTTCGGCTTTACTCCTCCAGTCACTGCCCGCAGCTTTGCGTATGTCGTCGCTCCACCTTGCCACAGGGCGTCCTGCGCTACGTTTGCCGATACGCGGTCTCCACTCAAGGACCAGCTTACCCCAGCGGTTATCGGTCCTTCGGCAGATATGACCAGCCCACTGCCACTTCAGCTTGCTAATACGTTGAGCTATGTCAGTTCTCTGTCGAATTACTTCGTTTCGGATACGATCCCTTAGAGAAACCCCGAGCATAGCTCTCTCCATAGCTCGCTGAGCGACTTTCAGTTGGTGGACCAGTCGTACCGTGAGTGTCCACGTTTCGGCTCCGTATGTCATGACAGGTAGGACGCACTGGTTGAAGACTTTCGTCTTAAGGCATTGCGGTATTGGCGACGAAAAGACTCGACGGAGTTTTCCGAATGCTGCCCAACCCAGCTGTATTCTTCTCTGGACTTCCTTCTCAAGGTTGTTTCTACCTAGTTGGAGCGTTTGCCCTAGGTAGACATACTGTTGAACAACTTCGAGTTGGATTCCATTTACGGCAATCGGTTCCGGATCAACGTGTTCGTTGAACATGACTTTGGTTTTATCCAAATTCATCCGGAGACCGATGCGGCGAGAAGAATCAGCTAGGTCATCCACCATTCGTTGTAGGTCTTGCAGCGTTTCTGCCATAATGACGATGTCGTCTGCAAATCGTAAGTGAGAGATGTACTTGCCGTTTATATTAATACCACGACCTTTCCAGTCCAGCGTCTTAAACATATCCTCCAGAGCGTTAGTGAACAGTTTCGGGGATATGACGTCCCCCTGTCTCACTCCTCGATGGAGATGGATAGGCTTAGTCCGCTGGTCCTGTACTTGTACGGTCATTGTGGCGGCTTCATACAGACATCTCATCACTTCGATGTATCGCCAGTCGACTTGGCAACGCTGCAAAGACTCCAGAACAGACCAGGTTTCGATGGAGTCGAAAGCTTTCTCATAGTCCACAAACGCTAAGCACAGGGGCCGATTGTACTCTTGAGACTTCTGTACAATCTGCCGTACCGTGTGAATGTGGTCTATGGTGCTATAACCCCTTCGAAACCCGGCCTGCTCGGGAGGCTGAAACTCATCGAGTCTTCGCGCAAGACGGTTCGTGATGACCCTGGAGAACAGTTTGTAAACATGGCTCAAAAGCGAAATCGGGCGGTAGTTCTTCAATAGAGTTTTGTCTCCTTTTTTGAAGAACAGTACCACCATGCTTCTGTGCCATGCCTGCGGAGTTCTCCCATGGAAGAGAACGGAGTTAAAGAGCTGTTGGAGCTGATCCAATAAGGGAGTTCCTCCAGCTTTTAGGAGCTCTGTCGTGATCCCGTCCTCCCCTGGGGCTTTTCAATTTTTTAACTGTTTCAGGGCCATTTCGATCTCGTCTCGGCTGATCTCGGGCAGGTCCTCGGTGAAGTGGCGTGTGAGGGTGGCTCTGCAGTCTCTCTCAGTATCGGGTACGGGCTTTGAAGCTTGCGAGGCGTAGAGCTTGCTATAGAAGTCTTCCACTTCCGACAGAACCTCCGGCTTGGATGCGACGACTTCCCCAGATTCAGTTGTCAGCTTCGTCAGGTGGCTCCTACCCAAAGGCCGTGCGAACACCTTTGGTCCCCGATTCTGCTCAATTGATTTTTCAATCAAGAGCGTGTTTGCGGATCGGAGATCACGTCGCACGAGCCTCTGGATGGTTTTGCTGCGCTCTTGACTTTTCGTCGAAGCTGACAATGGGTCTGTACGTCTCTCTTCCATTAAGCTGAGAGTTTCCGTCGAAAGTTTGGACTTTTTGCTCTTACGTCTAATCTCGCAGAACTTCGTCCCTTCATCCCTGAGAATTTCCACCACCTCTTCGAGTTTCTGGTCAACGTCATCTGTGGTTTCCAAGGCAGCGAATCGATTTTCCAATTTTAATTGGAAAGTTTCGGACCCTACCACGGTTTGGAGCAGATTCGGTCGGAGCGTGGACTTCACCAGGCGGGCTCTTTCAGCTTTGTAGTTAATATCCAGAGTGCCCTGAACAAGTCGGTGGTCGCTTCCGGTATTAAACCTGGTGACCACTGTGACATCCCTGAATATGCGTACATACATATATGACGCCTTTATCCCTTGCGGGATAGGTAGAGCGTTAACGATCGTAAAATTACGGTCGTTATCGCCACGTCTGACAAGTATTGAGGGCCCTTTCAGATCCGTGTATCACTGTAGTGACAGGTTGTCAGCCTGTCGCCTAAAATTGTAATACACATTAAACCCTCGAGCCCCTTAGTTGCCTTTTACAACACACGCGGGAAGAAATGGGGTGATGCTATTCTAAGCCGGCATCACACGGCATAGGTAACAACTTCTGTGCGTATAACTTGATTTGCTAAAATAAGTATCCCGAATGGGCATCATTATTATTGACTTCCCGCACATTTATGTCATATATTATGATAGACAGACAAACCATAATGTTGCCAATTTGGGATCCATTCTTTAAAAAAATAAGTTATAGAACATTCTATTGGTTGGCAAGAGCCATATACTAAAGAAAACAATATGGAAAACTTTCTCGCTAGGAGAATGGCCCTGCCGACCGCACATCAAACTGTGGTGCGGTTTTTCTTTAGTGTGCGGTGTCTTTAGTGGTTCCGGTCAATCGCAATTTAAGTGTATTTTATTTATTTATTGGCGTTTCCGTTTTGATTTCGCCGTCTAAAGTATTCGACTAGGCTATATTTCACAGCTGTCAAAGGAACATGTCAACAAAGAAAAAATACATCCATGGCATTAACATGATTTAGACAGCTGTTAAATATGACCTATTCGAACGGCCATACTTTAGTGCAACAGCCTATCACTTTATTGATTATTTTCGTATTATTTTGTTTCTTGGTTTTATATTGTTTGTTTGTTTCAGGGTAGAAACATATCATTTTACTACAGATCGACATAAAACAAAAAAGAATCTAATAAATTGTTTATTTTACTTTCAATCTTTTACTATCCTACTCCAACTACCTAACTACCTTTTGATTCAAAACGATCTCTTTTTATTTTGCTAATGCGCATACTATTCATTTGCAGTAAACAAGAGAACGAAGCAGGAGTCCCAGAGTGGGCGATCGTGGAGCTTCAGGGGCTAATTCAGATGAAGAAGGAAGGCTCTGTCGGTCCCACCGTGGTCGGCGACCTCCACTACTTTAGCAGAAACAGACACCCGGTGCTCATCCTCGGACACCACGTGCTCAACGGCAAAGAGACCAAGCTGGAACAACCCATGGCGGTCCTGGAGAAGGTCACCAAAGACGAAAAGACGGAATACAAAGTGAAAGCTATCATTAAGAAGAAGTTGTTGTTCAAGTCTAGACCTAAGCCGATCATTTCCAATGTTTCTGAGAAAGTCTGATTGTTGAATAAATGTTATAATTTTTTGTAATTTTCCTTTTTTCTTTTATTCATAATTTCCTGAGAAATAGTCCTTACTTATTTTCTTGGCGCAGTTTGATGTTCGCAAAATGTTAGACACTCTCAAAATGACCATTAGCAAAATAGTTCTTAAATTCAATGTATTTATTATTTCCTGTATACGCACACTTTTACACACACAATTTTTAGAATTCTTTATATGAAATCCTATGAAACCTCGCTCATGTGCCGGAATCGACCGATTGTGCGACAAATGCGCGAGGTTTCATAAAAGGAATTCTTACAAATTCGGTTCCTTCGGTGCGGATAAGCGTGCGTTCAACTTAGACATACACACACATAAATTACGCCTTTATCTCTTGCGGGGTAAAAACAATTGATTTTTAATTAGAGTAGTGGCACGTTTTGTAAAAACAAATGACAATCGTGTGTTGAGTTGAAGTTGAGTGTGCAACAGCGTACCGAGATGTAAACGTACAGAATAATATAATGTGAAAGTGAACAGTGAAAGAATAAGATTTTTATTATTATATTTATTATTACATATAGTAATTCACAATGTGAGATATGACATTATTTATTACACAATATATCTGTGTCTTAAAAAACTATAACCCAAAAAACCAGTTTAATTTTTACAGGCCAATACGTACTAATATTATTTTCCTTATTTCTGTTTGGATTTTTTACTTCTATAGGTGTGATTTTAAATGTTTGATTGGTCAAACAGCATACCTGCATGACCTTCGTAACTCCTGTAGAAACTTTATAGCAATCTACCTAATATATTTGCTTTGCATTTTAGTATAATTTACTTCCCAATTAATAATATGAATAGGTGTCAGTCTCGCAGGATACTTGATTTTCAATTATACAACCGATTAATTAAATCTTGCTTGCTTTATTATACTCTTTTACACTAGTTCCATTCAAAATATTCATACACATAAAATTTCAAGTCTATCTAATTCACTTATTTTCAAGAAATTCGAATCGAGACCCACCCAGGTCGAAACGTAGGTATATAAATGTGGATCTCCCACACAATTTGTACTATGTGGTCAAAAATAAAAGAAAACTAATTCTTTAACGTTTTTTAACATTCAAACAAAGCTCTCCGATGAATTCTATTCCATATTTTGAAATACGATTGCACCTATTTTATTATTACTACACAATGTAGTTAGAATTTAAGAAAGGCACTTTTATTTTAAACCAAGAATCCAATGGAACATAAATTATCGCTAATCTTAGAGGTAAATATAACTTAACGATAATAGAACTACATAATTCTAAGGAAAACCGGCCGAAAGGGATAAAGTGTAAGTTAAAACTACATGTGTAACAAATACATCCAACACTACTTGATGTCAATTGAAGTTCGGTGAGAAGTGAAACGATCAGAAACACTCAGGCATACATATTTCACTTGTCTATAGATAATTTCCTTATAGCTTCTGACAAAGTGCGAACTGTGGTTGGGAACGCCAACTTTTACATTAATTCTAAAACTATAAACTCATAAACATCTAAACAAGGACATAAACAATTTCATCTATAACGTAACGTATTAATCTAAAACTTATCTAACAACACCACGTACTTTAAAAACTGCTTTAGAGAATTTATATCTGGAATAAAAGAATACGAGACGAGATATATGAAGATAATTTTAAGTTTTCGCAATATTATTGGAATTAGAGAAAAATAGAATAAGACAATATATCTAAAGCAGTTGCTAGAGTACTCACCATGCTGCCGGCAACGAAATTTTCCATAGTAATATTTCGTCAGGCAAATTATATTCCTTCTTTTATGTTATATGAAATAAAGCAAAACAATCTTCTTACTTTCAAATAATAAAAAGATACACGGAACTTGATAACAACTTAAAACTTTTTGAAATATTAATAATGGCAGCCTGCGCTTAGATGATAGTACCATCCATCATGGTTATACATACGTACACAAATCACGCCTTTATCCCTCGCGGGGTAGGCAGAGCGTTAACGACCGTATTACGGTCGCTATAGCCACGACAAATATTTGTGGGTTCATATATGTTTTTTGCTTAGAAAGTGATGGTCAAATCAAGTAGTGGTCATGTCAAGAAGTAGGCACACAGCACCTGGAGGATTCACGATAACTTTTCGAATTTTTTAGAACTCACGATACAATTGCGCTCTGAGAGTGACGCAGATTACTCAGAAGTATATCGTGATGCGGTCAGAAGACTACGTGAAGATGCACTGTGAAATGTTTGTTTAGCTCTGGCAAAATGGTGTTTTAAAAAGAACAATGAATTGCTAACATAATCATGGGGTTTATTTCTGTGCTCAATATTATCAAACTACAGACTACAACTTTACAGGCAAAATTCTATATACATTGCGGAGCCAGTTAGTCATTTATGACCCAATCATTTAATCAGCTACGCGATATACAAATAATTTAACCTGTAGCCTGCAGTTTGAAAATATAGGGTACTGGCGTTGTTGTCTGCGAAATGCTTAAGTTCTGTACTCCACGAACCAGATAGAAATTTTTAATTTGAGCGCTGTTGCTTTATGTCAAATGCTAAAGTACACTACTGGTACACAGGGCACGTACCGCGTTCTGGTAAAATGCTGTTTTAAAAGTAACAACAAAATTTTAACAAAATCGAGTCTACTTTTGGAGTTGTATTCTTTCAAATTCTTCAGTTATGTACTCCACGAACCAGATTAAATTTTACATTTGGAGCGCTGTTGCTTTATTTCAAAGTAGTCTACTGGTCGGTTAGGGCACGCAGCGCGTCCTGCCCCTCGACTGAGGTCCAGTACTCGACAAGGAGGTCTCGCTCGCGCAGCAGGGCTGACTGGAAGGTGGCAGTCGACTCATCGCTCTTGCTCAGGTTAAGCAATTGCTTCTTTAGCAGGACGCTCTGAAACAAATAGAATTGTAGGTAAGTAAGTGGGCTCACAATAATATAGTTGCACCCGCTGCAAATCACATAGTATAAAGAAAAGTCGCTTTTCGCATCTGTATGTATGTATGGTTTCATCTTTAAAAAAACACGACGGATTATTATGTGTAAGTAGTTTTTAATAGATAGAGTGATTCAAGCGGAGTACGTGTATAATAATCATTGCTGGGAAAACAACTTATTCCCACGGGAAAATGAGTTACAGCAGGCGCAGCCTCTGGGCGGGCCGCTAGTGAATTATACATGTAAAACTGCTTCTAAGTGAATCACTATATCTAATAAAATAACCATATCACAAAACCTTTGCGTGATTTAGGAGGACTTAGCGGTACCCATGACAAACAGACAGACGCAGCACGGCAATATTTTTCTTGCAGAAAAAGAAGTGATTAAAAATTTATTAAGTCATGTCCTAACCATGCTGAAAAATTCCACGTACTTAGTTAAAAAATATGAACTTTATTTATTATGGTGATGGTAAGAAGTAAAAAACAAAATAAATTTATACGCAAATTTCGTTGTATAATTTATAGTCATACAAAATCCACAATTTACAGTAACAAGTTTTCTGTTGTATTTACAAGGTTATCGCGCTATCGATGTGGGTTGCGACCTAATAACTCCGACCAGCCGAGTTTAATTTATTAGTGCAGTCAATACTCCTAATGTGGACATTCAGTTTGCTGTTGTGCTTATGTGCTTTTGTTATTGCAGATAACAATCACGTTAATGAAAGTGATGCTCTAGTTCTGTACTACTATGGATTAGTAAGTTCTAAATAATTCAAATATACTTCTAAATAATTTTAGATGTAAATGATTCGTAGAAGTAAATATAAATGCTTTATGGCACAAAAATAACATTAATTAGTAAAGTATCTACTTACATTTTAATTACTTGTGGAAGTAGTTAGTAAAGTATCTATCTATTAATGACTGTAATTAATAATGAAATAAATCTCATTTATTTTGATTATAAAAAATAGTAATTTACAGATAGGTGGAAACTTGTTATTAAGTAGATTTAATTGCTTAGCTAATAAGCTTAGCTTGGTGTAAGTTTCCCAAATAGATGATAAGCTAGTGTTTTTTATATAAAAATGTCGGGGAAACTATTTATTTACAAACTCTCCTAGATACAACCCGCTAGATGGCGCTATAATGTACCTGTGAGTCGGAGCTCACGAGTATCACGATATCTCATATTTTGCCGCACTTCCCATATTGAAATAAAAGTCAGGTCAAGACTACTCTGAACCGACGATTATGAATGAAGAGGATGATGAATGTTGAGGAAGTAAAGGGGTAGTCAAGATCGTAGCAAGTGGAAGGATAGTCTTTGCCTACCCGTCCGGGAATGAACCGTGATTATGTGTATGTATGTTTCCCATATTTAAAATAAGTTTTGAAGGATTGTGTAAAAAACGACATGAACAAAAAAGGCGTAAACGAGGATTTAAATGCTGATTGAGATGAATGGAAGAAGAAATGTTACGCCAACCCCAAGTGAATTGGGATAATGGCACGCAGATTATGATGATATTGTTTACCATATTAATTTATTGGGATTTACTGCACTCAGTGTTGTATTGTATAAACCCACGCGAGCCAGTGGCCCATGCAACGAATCTACAAGCTACAATTCTACAGGTGAAATTCGATGTACACTGCGTAGTCGGTGAGACATAATAAAACCAGGATTTTAGACCCGCTACGCAATGTACATCGAATTTCATCTGTAGAATTGTAGCCTGTAGTTTCGAAAAACGAAGCACAGGTTGTTAATTTCCCATATTATATTTTCAGGAAGAGAGCGAGCGCAGCCTCCCACTGTGCGAGCCTCGGCAGGCATGTTCCGCGCACATCGAGCGGTCGTGGCGCGCGCCCGCGCTCGTGCGTCTGTGCCGCTGCGCGCGCCGGCTGCGCTGTGATACGCCCGCGCCCGACCACTCGCGGCTAGAGATCAACCACAGGGCGTTCTTCCAGGTAACATACAGGCGTACTTTGTGATGCCGACTTAGCTCACTCTTGTGAAAATCTACAACAGCTTGCTCTGCTCTCGCCAATCCGCCTGCCAAGCATGGTAAATATGGCAACACCCCTAAGAGGGCGGGAGCCCCATTTCGTATACAAAAACGCTCAGAGAGTTCGACTAAGAATGATTGAGTTTTGCTATATCAATGGGTGCATTTTCAAACGCGCCTTATGGCCACAGCGCTGTATGTACTGTTCGCCTACAGTGGTAGATCTCATGGTGGGTTTTTATCTATAAACACCACCCAACTCAAATAAAAGCTTGATTATAATTACCAACTGACACTAGGGTTCATTGGGTCGTTGGGCGACTCGGTGGGACGAAAGGAGAAAAAGAAGAACTGAGTAGGATCAATCAATAATTTCGTTTACCTAACAAACCATTTTCAGTTCAAAATCTACAATAATTGTGTAGAACCTGTTTTGATAACAGGTCTATTAATTCTTACCCATATACAATGCCTAATTTATTAAAGACTCATTTAAAAATTATCCCTATTAATTAGTAAACAATGATATAATTGATCATTAATTAAGTAATTGTACTTACCTTTTCAGTTTTGCCATCCCGTGACGAGTTGGCCACAATGCGACTTCGGCGAAATCCCGCTTACAGTCCAATCTAAATACGAGCGACTAAACCCTGATGAACTTGAAGAGTTACATCACAAAAATGTACAACTCATTCCGCCCAAGATCGTAGTCAAATGCCGCTGTCGCGAACCCAACTATTGGAGACTAAATGCTAGCACAGAATTTGATGATATACAAGCTTTTCGGTGCTCAAGTTTACCGCCTTGTATGACTGGGGACTACTGCGGCAACTTCAATGATATGGACGCTCTGTACCAATCTTGCCTTTGCCCCAGGCATCATATTTGCGTACATAATGGTGGTATTCCAAACCATTGGATTTCGGAGTTAATGTACCGAGGGAAAGGATGGAAGGCTTATTGTCAGCGTATTGGAGATTATAGTTACGAAGATTATTACGATTGAATATAGAATAGAATGGATATCGGTGTTTTCTTTGGACCTTTAGTTACTGTGCGATAGACAGAAGGGGGGAGGTCCATGTCCAGGAGTGGACTTTTGTGACCGTAGAAGTTGTAGATAGAAGGGTACGTTTTGACTCTTCTTTCTCTGTCACGTGGCCTAAATATGTATGTTGCATAAACTTCCGGGGAAATTATTAATTGCACAATGAATTACTACTACAGAATACAGAATGATCCCTGTGACGTTTGTGACCTTGGATCAAATGCTATGACATAAGATCCATTTTCCTTTGTTTACTAGGATCTTGTGTCCATTATGGATTATCTATTGCGCGCCATCAGCCAAACCGAATCACCAAAATTTTCTGTTCATCCCAGCGGTTGCACCAGCTACTAACAGTTTTCTCGTCGGATGACGAGGTTTTCCCGGCATTTATTGAAGTGAAGTGTTATATACCTGTGTGGGCTGCTTGGCTATCTCGCTGGCGACAGCCCTGGCGGTGTCCTTCGCTGCAGGGACGCTGCGCGACACCAGCCCGCCCGCGCGCGCCTCGCCGCCCGACACGCAGCGACCGAATACTAGTAGATCGTTTATCTACAAACAAAACCACATTTTCCTTTTAGTATAAATATAAGCGTGTAAAAACTTGGTCATGTCAAATCCCCTAGGTTAGGTAGCCGACCCCGACAGAGAACGGGATAAGGCAAGGAGAATGATGACAAGTATAAGTAATACTTTAATTTAGAATACAGAATTTTCCTCACACGGTCCTCATTTTGTCAGACGTGGCGATTGCGAACGTATTTTTACGGCCGTTAACGCCCTGCCTACAGCGCAGCACAATTTATTAACTGGACTTCGAGTCGAATAAAGTTGGTCTAGTTAAGACGCAATTATTGACATAATTGTGGATGGGAAAATCGTTAAGAGCGAGTGCTGCTTCAAAACATTGAGTCTCCATCTTGAGCATTCTTGACGCCGCAGTTGACGCCTTGCCTGGACCTCCTAAAAAAGCTAGTCTATTATCGAATGTAAAAAAAAGTTGTCTGTAAAGAAAGTCGGTTTACTGACGATAGTTGAACGTGACAACGTCATAAGAAAATTGCCGATATCGGAGACCGATCGTGCCTCTTTGTCGCTCGGTAACGCATGGGTCATGTTTTATGGTGGTTGCAGCCGGCTCCATCGAATTATAAGACGTTATCACGTCAAAATTCTTACCAATGAGTGTGACAGCCTCGAGCATCGCGTAGTAAGAGCGGCGACGCCCGGCATCGGCGGCGAGGTGCTGATGGCGAACGTAGAATGCTCGGAAGCTATGGCAATGTCACTTAGTGCCACCATCGCTAGCGCCACACCCGAACAAGCGCCCCATACACCGCTCACTACTAGCTTACTGTGCTTCTCCACTGAACACAGGAGGGATCTACGGAATAAAAACACGTTAGATATAAAGTAATAGAAACTGTATGCTGAATACACCTAAGGATTAGCTCCAATACATACCTAACTCCTTCAGCCATTGCGTGTGCGTAATTGGTCCTGGTTTCCATTTTATCATCCAACAGAGGTGCTAGATCCAAGTGTGAACATAAAGTGCCACATTCAGATGTCAGCAGCGTTACACACACATCTTTCCTGTTGTCAACTTTTACTAATGCCTGCTCCAACTCCTCTAGCATCTGCAAACAGAAGGATAACTGTATAGAATAACTTGTTCAATGTTAGTTAATATTTAGATTAAGATAGGGCCTTACCTCAATACTACAAAGCGATCCTGATTGCCTAATACAAATTTCTGCCAATCTTTGGTCGAATTTGATGGAAATATGGTTATACTTTCCAATATTATCATTTGCCACACTCTCCTTTTCTACAGATGCAGTCTTCGCGGCGCGCTTCTGTTTCGGCGGCTTATCAGTCTTAGTAGTGCTCTCTCTCTTTCTCTTTTTAAGTGCAAGAGACAACTTTTCATTCAGCTTCTCTTTGATGGACAAACAATCATCTTTGTTGATGACATCTGTAGCAGAGCTGTCAGGTTCTGCCATGAAGATGTCTGATTTATCATTGTCAGTAGATTCCTCCAAAGTGTTATTGGGGGTGGCGGCGGGCGCTGCGGCGCGCACGGTTCCTTCCAAGTCGCTGAGCCGACGCGGGCTCATGCACGCACTTGAATATGAGCTGGACGAGTGTCGTCGATAAATAATAGAATCATCAGCACTATGAGTCTCGAAATCATCACATGCAGACGCAGACTTCACTGAGCCACTCACTGATGATCTAGAGGACTTTCCACCTGCAATTTTCTTAGCCTCTGCATCACCTTTGACCTCCTTCTTCCTCTCCCTAAACTTCATAACATCTTTGTTACCCTCAGGAGTGGAGCTCTGCATCTTTTTGATGATTTCAGCTTTGGTCCTCATGTTTTTCTTTCCTTTTGGAGCTTCTGGGGTGAGCTGATAAATCATGTTGACAGCCCCCTCATCCATTAACAATTTATCTACTTCAGTCAATCTCTTATTTTGTTTGCAACTATTCTTAGCGGCTGGTTTCTTCCACTGCAGTTTGCCAGTGGGTGATTTAGATTTAGCTCTCTGAGGAGTAGTTTCAGATTTTACCTTCTTAGGAGGAGGCTGTTCTTTTTCTGTTTGTGGCTCTTTTGTCTTTGTAATAGCTTTGGCTTTCGTGAATGTGTCAGGATTGTCTGGGTCAAATGGAACCTTTTTCTTGATGACTCTACCAGCTCGCCCCCTTTGAAGCTGACTTTCATCACCACTTTTACTTTGGCTTGTAGCTTGTCCATCAACTGAGGGAGAATCTGTAGATGTTCTAATGGTTGCTTCATTGTTTGTTTCTACTTGTTCTTCTATTTTGATTGGTTGGTCTAAACCCTTTTCATTGTCTCCTACGTTCTGATTGGACTGGTCTGCTTCTACGGGTTCATCATCATCCCAGTCCTGTACCAGAGTTTTTACAATGCTTTCATTTTTCTTTTCCTCTTCATCTGCATTTTTTTCATTTTCATTAGATATAATTTCTTCAGCATTATTATCATTTTCATTTGGAGGTTGCTCTGTTGGAGGGACAATATTCTCTCTATCTTTGTTATCCCTTCTCCTACCTCTCTTTTTCTTAGGAGTTTCGTCTTTAGACATTTTAGAGCTTTTACTGTCAGGGGTTTTCCTTGGTGTTCGCTGCAGTCTTGATAGTTGCTTTAGTGCTATCTGCGCTTCAATCATTCTTTTGGATTTTGCTGCTTCCGTCTGACCCTCAACTTCGTTAATTAAAGGCTCATCATTTCCTTCTAGAATATCCAAAAGTTCCTCTTTGTTGAATACTTCTTCACCCATAGTCCCGTTGTTGTTTTCAGCATGGTCCGTAGTATCAGATGATCTAAGAGCCTCACTCAACTCCAAACCTTGACTCAAATCACTTAGAATATTATTTGCATTATCATGACTAATAGTCATTTCATTTGAGTCCAGGACATCCTCTTCACTCTTCTCCACCAATATCTCCGTCCTCAGCGTAACCTTGTCAGGAGAAGTCTCTGAGCAGTCTACATCAATACTAGATCCTTCAATAGTTACCTCATTGCAAAGGATTGCCTCTGAGGTATCTATTGAAGTTTCTATAAGCTCCTCAGATATTTCATCCGTCTTGTTATCGCTAAGTAATGTCTCGACGGCGGCGCGGGTCTCATTAGCAGTTATGATTTCTTCTTCGGGTTCTGTTGACGATGTGTCAGGAGCGGCGACTTGAACCTCGTCAGCTGAGGGTATACTTTCGAGTATACACTCAGACTGAGAAGTAACATTGGCCTCGTTCGGTTCCTGTGTGGTATCCATCGGTTGCTCCGGTATACAGAAATCTGCGTCAGCGGCCTCAAGTAGCGACGACGTCGACTCGGCTACACCGTTTGATGTGTGGCAAAAACTCGCTTCAACCATCATTTCATGCTGGCCATCACTCATAGCATTCCCTTTAACACTATCAATCGTGCTTTGTACAGGCGGCACCTCTATAAATTCCATTTTACTATAATTTCTACGATTACACTTAGCTACAGATAACCTAAGTGAAAACAAATAAAACAAACACAAACTAAAGCGTTCATACACTTCTCACGTTTACGATTTACATCATTCAGTCCAAATGTCTCTTTTTTACCAATTTATAGAAAGTTTTCCTCCGAAACTTGGATTTTAGCGAAAAAAATCACACAGCGTTCCACTTTTTCTCGCGTCCATTAAAGGTTTTTTTACAGTCCACGATATACAACACGACACCGACACACGACCGACGACGTCAATCAATACGTTTAGGACTGGCGATTGGCCGGACGGACTGGACAAAATTATAATCACATGAGTCCATGCATCATGAGTCATGGATTTGGTCTATTCGGTCGTGCAGACTTTCTCTCTCCGCTCTCTCGCAGAATTTATTTTTTTTAGCATAGCAGAGAAAAATCACAGAAGAAATAGAAAAACAAAAAAATGGATTCTCTAAATCGTGGTTTGTAAAAAAGACCTTTTCGTACGTGTTTTTTACAAATGGCTACATTTTTTATTTCCCTATGGCGACATTTTTAATGAAACGTCATTTTACTGTCAAAGTGGTGTGACCATTTGCGGCAGATTTGTGCTAATAAGTTCTTTTTAGCCTCGGAATTTTTGCAAAAGACACAATTCTTAATTAATTTTGAGGCTACAGTCAGTGTACAATCTTTTTTAATTCGTTTTGAATGCTAGTTTACCATAAGATATGGATCTGTAAAAGTGCAAGGTATTCATTGAAGTCCAATAGAAAAAAAGAAGTAGCAGATTTTTAGCCATACCATCAAAGATTCTTCGTTTATCATACCATCCATTTTAGATTTTGAGGTGGTCACCCTGATTGGATTTTGTGTGTTGATTCCTTTGAATGTATATTCGCAATTTAATTGAATTATTTTACTCTGAAAAATAATTTGGGAGCCCTAGTTTCTAAGCTAAGCGTGCCTAGAACAATAATCGACATAAATATTTCACCAAAATGAATATATTACCCAAGAAAAGGTGTGGTATACAAAAAACACAGACACTTTCATCTTTACCATTACATTATTCGAAAAAAACTGGGACCAGGGTTCTTCAGGTTGTTCCCTCGACCCTGTATCCCATAAGAAAAAGAGAGAGGCTAATTACCAACGCCTTAAACTGAATCTCAATCATTTTTATTTTCCTACAATGACATGGTCCGAATATTATTTTTGTGTAATTGAATTAGATCTTCCATATGATAGCAATTAAATTAATTATTATACACTTTTTACCTTATTTTCAGATGGCATGTACGGACCAAAGAGAACATAGCCAGGGTAAGGAAAGATGAAGCTGAAGCAGCAGAGAAAGAAAGACAAGAGCAGCTTCGAATTGAGACTGCCGACAAAGAGGCGCGCCTTAACCTCCTCAAAGAAAAAAGCAAACAGAAGCTTGAAGAAGCTGGCTACTTCACTAACATTGAAATACCAGAGGCCAGCTTACCTACAGAACACATCAACCTTTTTGCAGACCTTGATCATGCAGTTAAAACCACCAACAAAGAACATGATGAAGAAACCAAAAACAAAAAGGAAGAATATGAAAAGAAAATTGGCTACCTCACATACCTTGGCCAAGATACAAATGAGGCTCTCAAAAAGAAAAACTGGTATGAAGTTGCACCAGAATCCTCAAGGTTCTCAAGATCTGGTGAAATCAAAGACACTTATGACAAATTGGTTTTAAAAGATGCTGATGGAAAACCAAAAGAAAAAGAAATTGATGTGAAAGATGGCGAGGTTGCATGGAAATCTAAGCAGCGATTAGACCCTATTAATGCTTTCAGAAAGTTTTGTCCTGAGAAGCCAAAAGTCCAGCCTATGCCTGCACCAACCAAAGACAAAGACAGCTACACGAAAATTATAGAATCAGTTAAACATAAGCACAAAAGTAAAAAGAAGAAACATAAGAAAGATAAAGAGGACAAAGAGAAGAAACTACAGAAACTAAGAGAAGCTAGACTCAAGAGAGAAATGCAAGAGAAAAGAAGGACAGAGATGTTTTTGAAAGGAAATGTTGAGCCCACAACTAGTACTGAAGATCAGAATATTAGCAAAGTTAAGCCCAAATATAACTCACAATTTAATCCAGAACTTGCTAGACAAAATTATAGATGAATATCTGATTAACAGTCTTGAAATAAATAAAATTCCCAGAAACTTTAAATACATATATTAAATATTTATAAAAGTATAGCCTATGTATGTATAATATAGTATAAATTAAAGTATAAATCATCGGTTTAACAATTATCAATCAATATAATTTACATTTCATTTTTGTAAACTATGAGTCAATAATACCAAAGGAAGTTTATCTTCCAATTTACTAAATGGAATGTCAAATGTTTCACAGAATAGTTGTAGTATTCTAACAATGTATGCACTCTCACTGCTCCCTTCTGATGATTTTGATCTGAAAATAAATTGCATAAACTTATGTAATGTTGTTTAACCTCTAAAGCATGATTTGGTTAACTTAAATAATTAACAGCCATCTGGCACCACATTGCTGGTTTTATTAGATAATTCTAATATTCTTAAAAACTTACCTTGAAGCAGTGATATTCTTAATATACTGGCACAAAAATTCAATGAAGATGTTAAGATTTTCTGTCTTAGTCTGATGTAGAACAGTATAAATTCCAACTATCAGAGGGTATCCATCTATGTTCTCCCCAGCTTTCCTTGTGATTAGGTCTCCTGAAACAAAATACAACTATTTACGATAGGTCTCAAAGGTAAATCATTTCAGTGGAAGCCAAGAAAATGAGAAAATCACGTCAAATTTGGCACATAATATGTTAACATTTGTGTAAATTGTAATAGGATGCCAATTTTTCAGTTCTCTAAAGCCATTGTAACATGGTCATCCTCATGTTATTCATCCATCATGATGTTATTTCTGCTTGGATTTCATTGCTGGTTTGTTATGGGTTGGCCTGCAGTTGTTACACCCAACCCAAATCATACATTTACTTGCCTGTGGTATAGCACATTTGAAGTCTAGACAGTTGCGAAATGAGAAGTACGGCCATTATCCTTCCCATGTCCACATTCATGAGTTCAGTAGCGTTTTTCACGTAGATTTTGTCGAATGGCTCGTACACTCCACAGCGCACCAAATATTCTTCCAAGTGTTGTAATAAAGCTGAGGACACTTTTGGTTTGTCTGTGGTAGCAGTATTTCCAGGAACTTTAAGTTCTTTTAGTAGTGACCTGGAAACCAAAACATTGGCCATGTTTACCTATTTGTTAAAATGATCTGGGCTGGTAGTTCTTAAGAAACTGGATTGCACAGGAGGCTGTTGGTTCTAATCTAGAGGGAGAGTCTAAAGAGTTTTACCGTTCCTTCGTCGACTCTCGTTTTCCACCGC
The DNA here is from genome assembly GCA_029255805.1 of Keiferia lycopersicella. Lineage (NCBI taxonomy): Eukaryota > Metazoa > Arthropoda > Insecta > Lepidoptera > Gelechiidae > Keiferia > Keiferia lycopersicella. Next base: position 8,253,308 of record JARACZ010000010.1, read on the forward strand.
CACGCGACAAGCAAGCAACTATGACTGTTTTATGTATTAGTACCTGGTTGACCGAGCCTTGCTTCATAAAATGATTAATAGGAAAAAACCTAGCTAGATCAATTCGATATTTTGCCACCGGTACATAATCATTATTAATACTCACTCATTCATTGTCCTCAAAGATGCTTCTAACTGCGCAGAATCAAACTTGCAGCTGGTATTCAACTGATACGCGATATGTCGTCTGAGGATTTGCAATGTGCCAATGAGAACTATAACTTCCGCTAAATGTTGCAAAGTTTTCTGGCTCTTCAAAATAACCTGTTCAATATCTTTCGATTCAACTTTCGATGGCACTATGATTTTGTCTTGTGAGGTCTTGAATATATGCTGTACGTTTTGAAGTTGATTCTTTATCATGAATGCGTACAAAGTGTCCAGCCCATGTAGTCCCACGATACCGATTGCATCGTTTAGTTTGCTGAAGGTTTTCGTGTTTACGATTTCGTTTTGTGTTTTCACGTCGAACCACGCTGAGCAAATGCTTATGTATGTGCAGACTCTGAAATACATATTTAGCACTTTAATATACAAATACAAATATCTTTATTACTCTCATCTTATACAATAGTTACATGACAGCATTCATAAACATCAGTAAAACAGGTTGTGTATATATTCAAACAGGTTTAAAGAGATCAGTACTCATGGACTAGATTGTCGAACATTCTCTGTTAACTAGTTACTGGAGTAACACAAGAATCTCTGTTAACTTGTAGGTATAGAAGATTGTTTTTAATAGCTGCGTCTATACCCAGCGAGCAGCTCAGGTGCTCACCGCCTCGCGTGGCATGCGGCACATACTCGGGTGAGGCATATTTCGCACTACCTGGGCGTGTTTTTGACGCACCTTTGAGCCGCCAGTTTGTAAACGCCGTGTGGCGCGGTCACGTCCACACTAACCGCGGCATGCTCCTAAGGCTGTTCGCTCTGTGTTGATGCACCTATTACTATTAAAGGGCTTGATTTAAAGTCTGTTTTGAATTTTGGTCTTACCTAGCATCAGTAAGTTGTGTGATTTGTCTGGCCAGACTCCCCATGAATCCTGCAGATGGAGTATACAATTCAACTCCTTTTCGCAAACTGATTTCTTTCGCAACACTTTCATTTATAATGCTCGTCACCTGAAACAATACATTTAATTATTTTTAAGATACGAAGTTTTGTAATAGATAGTCCATTGTTTGAGAATTATGCTAACCTGTTTCTGCCAAATCCTCAATCCGTGAATATTGATATAATCTTGAATGTATTCTAAAGATCTCTTGTAGCCGTCCATACTCTCCGCCAATTTCTGCAGTCGCGGTAGCAAGCTCGATGGCGCCAAAGGTTTTTTCTGTAGCGGCTCAAGAAATTCAAAAAACTTTTTGCTAATATGCTTATTGAGTTCCTTCAACAACCCTTCTTCTAATAACTCTGCAGGATCTACTCTTATGACGCCCACTAGGGTCGATCTCATATCCAAAATGCCTGTTGTAAACGTAGACGCGGTATGCGTCAACCTAGCCACTTCCATTCGATGTTCCATTTGCGCGAAATCTCTCAATCTCTCTTTTTCTAATCGTGTAGGAACCTCTTTGATTGTCCACGTTTGAAGCTCAATAATTTTCTCAACAATACTGAAAACCATCTCGGGTATTATTTGCAGAACCTTTTGAATATATTTTATCAATTCGTTGCTGTAATATTGGGAGACAGAAACCAAGTCATCGCTGTGTGCTTGGTTGATCCTTAGCAAAGGTATTTCCATGGCACTGGCAAGTTTAAGAAATAGAGCTCTCAGCCTACTAGTTACGGCAGGGTTTTCCTTGATGCTGTTTTGCATAAACTTTGTGTATAAATCGATCGTGCACCACGCGTAGCTGACATCTGCTATAGTTTCTAGAGTAACTAGTGACTCCTCTTTCAAAGATGCAGCTCTGAGTAGATTCTTCAATGCATCTTTGCTTTCATTCAGAAATTGTACAATAGTGGAAGTGCTTTTCATGCCGTGAAACTCTTCAACCTCATCCAAAGCTTGTATGAGCTGCGTAATTTTTTTGATAGATTTGCTTGTAATCGGTTCATTCAAGGATGATATTTGTTTGCCAATATTATCAAACCACATCTTTAGTTGTTCATTTCCTTGAACCTTGGTGACAGGGTTAGCTCCAGAAAAAAGTTCTGATAAACTATTGATACCTTCTAGTGCAAGGGCTTTGTTGGTATCCCAGACTTCATTTCTGGTTTCAAGTAGCTTGTTCAAAATCTCCCTTACTTTCAATTCTAATTCAGCTGTGCTTATTAGAAGTTCTAGTACCTTTAATGGATCATAGTTGGACTCTTTTAGCACAAGATCTTTGAGTTGCCTGCTCTTCTTATTATTATCAAAGAAGATGACATCGCTGTTGTGAAGAATCAGCCATCTTATAACCAGGTTGGAATTGAGTAGGAGGTTAAGAATTTTATTAATATTGTCCATCACAAAATCGTCTGTTAAAGTGCCTTCCTTCAAAAGATGCTGAAGTTTGTTAGTGAGCATTTGCACCGAGCTGCCCCTTTTCGCAAAAACCTCCTTGACCATTTTAGTGTTGCAGGTGTTACTGAGCGCTTGTTTAGCGGCTTTGAAATTTTCCCAGTAATCTATGATGTTTAGTGTTACGCCCATGTAGATGGGTATAACCCAGTTCGAAGGGAAGAACTTGTCAGCCATTTCCCGCATTTTGGAGGTGTCTGTGTGGAGATAATGCGGAGCGAAAAAGAGGCATACCGCGAGCATGCTGGCTTGAGTAGCCAGGGCCGAAGCCTGGTGCTCTGGAATGGTGTAGACGGCAAGCTGGTTGTATATATCTTCAGATCTCAGTTTCCCTATTACTTTCTCTATAAAGTCTGGGTGTATGTGGACACGACTGGAAAATAGAAAGATTTACGTAAGATATATTTCTTTACATGAGAACACACAGGATGTTTGCAGCTAATAAGAGGAAGTTTGAAAGTTGCGCCAGTGCGAGAAAAAATGAGGAAATCATTTATTTTGGTATGGGCATGCGCATGTTATGAGGAGGGATGGAGAGCATTTATATTCATATATCTTTATTGCGTTCATTTGCTAAAGAAAGTATTGAACATGAATGTGCATTGATGTAGAAGGATAGTACTAAAAAAGTTTGGATGAATTGTGTTAAAGATGACATGAACAAATAAACGAGGATATGACTGCAGATAGAGATGAATGGAAGAAGAAGACATATTGCGCCGACCCCAAAAAAATGGGATAAGGACAGGCAGATGATGATGATAACATGTGAACACAATTATACCTACAAAAAAAAGTTATATCCTACCCAAACCTACCTAAAGTATTCAACAGGGTAGTCAGCAGGTCTCCTCCCATGGCCCTGATCATAGCCAGTATCCCTCAGCAGTTTGCAGACATCATCCACATTGGACTGCGACTGGCTGGTGCTGTACCGGTAGAAAGCCACCAGCAGTCTCTCCCGCACTGGACCAGGGATGAACAGATCACAGATTAGCAGCATGGCACCATATAGGTATAGAGACTCACACTGAAACAGAACATTGAATAATATACTCTATTTACTGCTACAGCTACAACAGTCCACTGGTGGACATGGGCCTCCTCCAATTGGGGGGTATTGCCATACTCACCATGCTTGGCAGGCGGATTGGTGAGCATAGTGCAAGATTTTGTAAATATTCACACGAAATGATGCTGCCTGTTCCCTGGTTTCATATTTTAGTAGAGTTTTGCGACACCCACAGGCAGAAATGGGGTGATGCTATTCTAAGCCGGCACCACTCGGCTATTACGAATGGGCAGAAATGGGGTGGTGTTATTTATATTCTCTATATTTGTTTTGAATACATGCATGTCAAGAACACAGCTTAAAGAAAAGACTGCTGCTAAGCTACTCCTCTCTGCAGTTTAATTATTATTTCATTAATGTTACAACTTAACAGTGAGTGTTATAAATGATTTTGTTACCAAAAGTTGCTTCCCCTCAACATCTCTTAAGACACTCTCAATGTTCTGTTGGATGAATGCACCATCATGCAGCTGATCAATGAAGGAATTCAAATCAATGATGTACTGGTAGATATTCTCAAACAGGAGATAAAATCTGTTTATTAGTTCTAAATACTTTTCCTTCAGATCATCATCCAAGTCTTGCAGTTTCTGAAATTAAATTATAATAAACTATTGCAAAAAGTTACAAGTTTATGTGTGTTAACAGTTTTTTATTAAACTATGCCAAGGTCTTACAGGATTCATGCTAATTTTCTTTTCTTGAGCATCTGATATTTTTAAGTAGCTAAAATCCATGATAACATCTTGGTATTTTTGCTGTAATTCTTTTGTCTCTAATCTGAAACAAATAGTATATGCATAAGAGAAATACATTGCGTTTGATTATATTATTGTAGATTAGTTGCTGTCTTTAATTACTTACATGGCGGTCATTACACAACCATGTCAGAAGCCTGCTACTTGTAGCAGGTGGTTGAAAAATTCTGACACTAAGGTTCATCGGGGCGTTGCACGACTTAGTGTCCCATACGAAAAGAGAAGAGAAATTATATTTTGTTAATTATCATGTACAAAAATAAACAAATGCATTTAGGGGTAGGAAAGGAACAGTCAAGCAAAAAAAATAGGCTGGTGGGTGAGACAGTTTGGATTTTGGCCATGTGCCAGACATGAGCTTCTCTGTACATGGAAGGTACTTATCCAATATTCGCTTTTAGGTAAGCCTGGTACCCTGACCGTGATTTACCGGCTCGATGTGCAGTCCAGCTAACCCAATACGCCCATTAATTTATGAAGTTAAGTTATAATAAAACATGATAATTGTTTTGATATTTATCTGCAGACTATACTTACAAGTAGACTGCAGGCTTGTGGTCCTTTAGCCGCAGTATTTCAGCAATAATAGCATTTCCATGGGAGACTAATTTTAGTAAGTTCTGAGCACAAAGATTATCTTCAGCCATAAACACCTTCATGTTTAAGGGCGAATCTCTGTAAGTTTGTAAAACGGCTGTCCAGATGAGTTTTGATTAAGTATATTGATTTTTATTTATAACTATCCTTTTAATTTAAAGCAAAACATTCATACTTTATAGCACACTAGTATTTAGGATGGTAACACTTTTATATTTTTTTCTAAAAATTGTCAAAGCCCCAAGAAAACAGTCCCCTGGCTGTCCCATTTTCCGAATATCCATATTAAAGGTAATATATTTATAAAAAGATTCATTAACACTGCATATATTTTGCTATTATCTAAAAATACATTAAAGTAGTAACATTTTTTCATAAAACGTAGGCTTGTTACAAGTTTCTTTTCATTAAATACTGTAATGTGAAAGTTGTCCAGAAAATTTTCAAACAGTCCCCTGCCAAAAATTCAAAGTTCCAAAAAAATAAGTATATTTTATTTGCAATAGATTTTTGTTGTGCAACGAAACACAATCGTTGTGAAGTTAGTGACAGTCGCGGAAAAGGCGACGCTACACGATTTTGTTCAGTGCCAGAGCGTTATTAGTGGCGGGAACGCGTGTCAGAACTGACAGTACAAACAGTCCTCTGGTAAGTGATTTTATTACCGTTTATTAGCTGAATTACATATTTTTCTATTTATAACTTCTATTACCCTGGTCTCTATTCATTGGTAGCTTAGTAAGAATGTATGATCCAGTAGTTTTGTAAATAATCGACTATAACACAAAATAAAACAGTCCCCTGGCGACAGTCCCCTGCCTGGGTATAAGGCAGGGGACTGTTCTACGTGCCAGGGGACTGTTCATTTTGCATATTGAAGTATTAACGGTGATTTGATTACTTGTTTATTATTAGAAGGGCTACGAATCATGATAGCTTATTAATCACAATGTATTGCGTTACCTACGTGATGCATGTATTCGAAACAGTTTTGAGGAAATATTAACTTTTTTGGTGCGTTTATGAACTAGCTCAAAAAATACTGAACCGTTTTCAAAAATTCTTATATCGCTGCTTATTGGATGCTTTTAAGTACAGGAAATATATGATTTTCATTAAAAAGCTATTATCAGTGTATTAAATATGGACTGGCAGTTAGCTTACGTACATTTATCTTGCAGGTTCATCAAAAAAAGTTAAGATGCTAAGAAGAGCTATCGCGAGAAGAATTTTTCCAGATAAAGAGAGAAGCAGAGCGTTTAAGATACTAGGAAAGAAAAAATAATCCTCATAAGAAGAAGAGAAGGTCGTGGGAAGGTTAGCCGAGTAAAGCAGACAGTCCACTACAATTGACCACAGCAAAGGAGACAGGACACCACCCTGAGGGCAGCCCCTGTTCACGCTAACGTCAATAGCCGTACCCATAAGGTCCATTGTGACTGTCCTTGTGGCCAGCATCGACTCGACCCAGTTAAGCGTCGTTTTATGATTGTGATTCATGCATCTGAGAATCACATCCTGGATCATGGATGTGTTGTCAAATGCTCTCTCAATGTCCAGAAAAGCACAGAGGGCTATCTCCTTGTCTTCCAGAGCCCTCTCCAGTCTATCCGTAGCTCCATGAGAGCCTTTTCAGTAGACATACCCTTCTGGTAAGCGTACTGTCTGACATGTTGGGGCCTCACACTTATGTAGGTCTCCCTAAAGGTCTTTAACAAGAACGAGGTAAGACATCTCACTACCCTAGGTCTGCTGGAAGAGATTTCTTTTTAGAAATAAGCTGACCTGTTGTGTATTGTTCTTAATGTTATGTCCTTTGTGTTATATTGTGTACAATAAATGGTTTAGTAGTAGTAGTAGTACTTATTGGTCTATAAGACTTGGGTTCTGCTTTATCTTTGTCTCCACCTTTGGGAATAAAATTGACACAAACCCTTGTCTATTGTAGTGGTAAGCATCCCCAGGCCAGGCTTGCCCTAAAGATCTTCACTACAACCGCTAGGGTGACTCCTTTACCATGTTGTAACCCTTCAGTTTTGTATGGCTAAAGTCTGTTTATAGCCCACTGTACCCTTTGGGGTTTTATGACGGCAGAGGCTCTTTGCCAGTCCTTCGAGGAAGGCCGAGGTTTCCCACTTCCCTGCAAGATTGGGCTCCATTAAATGCCCAGTTCCTCAGATCCAGGACAATGGACCCTAACAAGGAGCTTAAGTGTCTCTTCTGCAGAATTTATGAATGTTACATCTGGTCCTCTTAGTAGCCCTAGATAAGACGCAGGGGCTTTAGGTAGTATCTTGTGAATCTTGGCGATGTGAGGGATGCTGTTGATTGTCACACAGAACAATCTTCAAGATCTTCTTTTTGCCCTTCTTAGTTCTTTATTGAATCCTGTAAGGGCACTGCTGTAGGCATCCCTATCCCCGTTGTTCTTCGCCCTGATGAAGAGACACCGGGCATTTTGCCTGAGCCTTATCAGGTTTTTATTCCACCATTGTACTGTGGCGATCGACGCACGTGTCGACCGTCATGGTCAGAACCTTTTCGTAAACTGGCTGATAAGGCCTCGGGCCAGCCACCCTTGAAAACAAATTTGAGAGAGAACTTCAACTTTTGATACGACAATCATAGCTAATTTTCATGTTTTGGGTTTTACATCGGTCTTTTTACTTATTTTTTATTACAAATATAAACATTTTTGAGAATTTCAAGTTTATTTTAAGACCTCCACCAGAGCTACGTTCCCACAGTACCTTTCCGTTGGTTAGGTACAAAATATTTTAGTATACGGTTGTCATATAAAAAGTTTTTTCGACTTTGTAAGAAGTGTTAAGTACTTCTTATGATTTATTTTTCTTTATATCTTAAGAAGTACAAATTACTGTATGATCGTGCATATTAAAGCACAAAAACAATAAATGATTTATACAAAAAATATGACTTTTCTCTATTTGGAACAGTCCCCTGTCGCGCCCAACAGTCCCCTGTCAAGTTTTTTCTGAAAATCTCAATTATCTCAGAAATTTTACATTATTTCTGTCGGACCTCTTGTGTATCGAAAGTTACAGTGATTTTATAACTATTAAAATAAGTTTTTTTCAAAACAAGTAATAAAATTGGTCCGGACAGCATTTGTATGAGGCCATGACGAGTTTACAGAGAATCGCCCTTAAAATGGATTTACGTGAATGTTACCAAGAACTGTTTGTGTTAGAATTTAATTTTATAAAGGAACAAATTAGTGTATTATTCTTAAAAACTAGAATAAATTTGCATTGATCAAGGCAAGGCAAGGATTCACAATTCACAAACCTACTAAAGTGCTACAAAACAAAATAACTTAGGGCGCTGTTTGTTTCATTTACAAAGCGCGTAACCCAAAATTAAAACCATTGTCTTGGCTTTGTTAATTTAGCTAAAATAATGTTGCATTTAAATTGAATTAAAATCACTTAATTTGCATTATAATTTATTGAAAAACGCGAATATTTTATAATTTAAATAGTTACAACGTCAAATTATTATAAAACGAACATACTCTAAAATGACAGTTTTCTGATAAGGTGTGCTTTTTTTGCACATAGAATTCGTGAATTGCTATAAATGATTATTTAAAGTGGGCGTGTCATGCAAAGGTTTTTCCTTATTTCTTCAATATTTTGTCTCGTTCTTTCATTTTGTATTTATATGATAAGCGATAGATAAGCGGCTTACGATTGTGGTGTGAGAGTGTGACGTCATTTTGAGTGGAGTTAAAATTGTTCAATGCGAAGGCCGCGTCGTGCTGCGTGCTCTTTGCGAAAAAATGTAAATGAAAAGCATTAATTAAATTTTAGCACATCAAAGGTTTTCATTTCTTCCTACAATGGCGGCTTCTCTGTTCACATATGAGACCTTGGTCCATGCCTTGGCCGGATCTGCTGTAAGTACAAATTAAAGTAAACCTTGGTTTTTTTATTAAGTTATATGGAAATGGTAATTTTTAATTATATTGCAGGGCAGCGTCGTGGGTATGACTGCTTTTTACCCGTTAGATACTTTGAGATCCAGGCAACAAAGTAAGTAAATAAATTCAATAAAAGTAGCATTGAAATTATTAAGATTTTATAAATTTCAACTGTAAAATTTATATTTAAATTTCTTTTCACAGTGGAAGACTCAAAGAAACTCGAAGGGTCGACATTTGAAGTTCTAATCAAACTTGCAAAAGAGGAAGGATTTGATGCACTATACAAGGGTCTGACTCCAGTTCTTCAGTCCCTGGGTGTGTCCAACTTTGTATACTTCTACTCATTCCATGCTCTCCGAAGCCGCTCGAGGAGCCACTCAGCGCTGCAAGATCTGATGTTTGGTCTCGTGGCCGGCAGCATCAATGTCCTCATCACATCTCCTCTGTGGGTGGTCAACACTAGAATGAAGTTGAAGACAAACACATACAAAAGCCTCCTTGGTGGCCTGTTTCAACTGTACAAAGATGAAGGAGCAAAGGGATTATGGTCGGGCACCATTCCCTCTCTGCTGCTGGTGTCTAACCCGGCAATCCAGTTTATGGTATATGAGTCCTTAAAAAGGAACCTGTCACAGAAAGGTCGATTTGATACCTACACTGCATTCCTGATTGGCGCTCTTGCTAAGGCTGTAGCTACCACTTTGACATACCCTATGCAGCTGGTGCAGTCTAGACTCAGGGCTGGCACTGGCCTGAAACCTTTAGTAAAGGATGTTAAAGAAAAACCTTTAACTTTGTTCCGTGGCTTAGAAGCCAAGCTTTTGCAGACTGTCATGACAGCTGCTCTCATGTTTTTAATTTACGAGAAGATTGTTCGTTTGGTATTGACTATCATGAGGGTCAAACTAAAAAAACACTGATGTGTTTGTACAATAATATGTATATGTTTGAACTATTTGCTACTTTGGGTAGTATTTGTGTTGCCTTGAAAACCATGAGGTCATTGTCTCATGCACCTATTACATGCTAATGTTGGTGGAAGGATAAAATGGTTTTGGTACAATAATATTGGGGCTTGTGATAATTTAATTTAGGTATAAGTACCTACTAATGTGATTTTATTGTAGTCATTGTTTAAGTGTTATTGTTTTTTATGATGTTTAAGTACAGTTTGTAACTAAGATGACATAAAACTTGCATAAATAATAAAAAATTGCACCCAAAATTGTAACAACAATGTAAAACAACATTCGTAATGTCCATGAACTTATTAATTTTAATTATCAAACAGTTTGATACCTTATCTAACATAATCATGAATGAATGATAAATGAAACTTATGTAATACATATCCGAAATTTTTTACTCTTTGTCATCACATTTAGTTACATCCTGTATAGAAATATTGCTCCATGACATGCTGAAAAAATTCTTATTTATTTTACAAATTAGGATAATATTTACCTCAGTGACTTCCAATGGAAACCCTGTGCGTGACAAAGTATATACCAAATAATAATGTTGTAGTTATTTGTAGCCAGTATTTCATTCCAAAGTTCAGTTTTTGCAATAAAAATATTATGTATTTGACATTCAAAAATTGTTTATTCATTAAATTAAAAAAGTCCTTAATACCTAATTAACAATAGCGTGTTGGATTCGAGCCACTTTCATATCTTCGGATGTTCTGATTACGACCTCCGTGTATTCGTTTATCAGCTGATTTAAGTCATCGTAAACCTGTAACAAACACGCGACATTTGGATTATTATGATATAATCAATCGAAAACAACAACTTAAAAAAAATAACCTTATCATAACTTTTTATAAAAAGAGAACCGACTTCAAAGCACGTGTAATGTGCAATCCTCCACTTTTTGTCGTTTAATATGCCTTAAACCTCCTTAAGTCTAACAAACACTTTTTTGATTCATACATACAGGTCAAACTGAGAACCTCCTTTTTCTTTTTTTTGAAGTCGGTTAAAAACGTGCTCTGTTGTATTAAATAATTACTATTGAATGCTGATAACAAATTCTCATTAATGTAAGACAGTAATCAATTGATACTTTGCCATTTTTGAGGGCGAATTAACGTCTAAAGCACGTGCTAAGCGCGTGTAGTACTAAAGTCCACGCACTTCGCCCCCTATGCGAAGACTTTGTATTCGTACGCTTACGACACGCGCAACCCAGGTGTTTAGCAGGCGCGAAAAGGCAATCACCTTCTTCACAAAAAATTGGTTTAGGTTGTAGTCAGTCTGCGATTGTTTTCTAAGATTTATATTGAAAGCATTTTTTCTTATTGTTGATTAACTACTGGATAGTCAACCGCATACTATAGTGGCGATATGTCTACCAAACAATAGCATTCTTACTTTACTACACCGACTACTATCATTGTATAAATGGCGTTCCAGTTTGACTAAAATAATGCCAATCAACTCGGCTGTATAGTACTTACCAGTTAAGTTCTCTCTTTCTTTTCGTGTGGGACATCGATTCATTATCCCCTTAAAATATTTTCAGCAATTGTTTACACCTTGTATACTCCCTTATCTAGACTATATTTTGAAGTTACCACGGCATTTAACAACTGTTAAACTGACTGGCGCCGATTTAGAATAGTATCGTACCCATTTCGTCCCCGCGGGTGCCGCAAGAGGCGACTAAGGGACTCAAGGGCTTCAATTGTATTATAACTCTAGGCGAAAGGCTGACAACCTGTCACTACAAAAATCACCTGAAATATTCGTCAGACGTGGCGATTGCGATCTATAAGGCCGTTAACGCTATGCTTACCCCGCAGGGGATAAAGGCGTGATTTGTGTATGTATTTCTGGTTTACTGACCTCTTTCGACTGTGGATGGTCCAAATGATGTTCCATCTCGGCCAGAATAAGGTCGGCAAGCGCAAGCGGCGCGTTTCTCGGTGCGGCGGGTGATATGGGCTGGATGTGGACCAGTGCGGTGCGCAGGGCTCCGCAGCAGGCCAGCCCGGCCTCCACCGCGCGGCCCCCGCTCAGCAAGGCGCGGATGCAGCTCGCGCTGTCCACTTCCTGGAAAAAATATAATCATTATTATTATTATTATTTGATAAAACAGGGGTTGGTCCTAAGAAGGCCACTGCGACCTTTGCAGATCTATTGTGACACCATACCACAAGTACAATCATATATGGGTGTAAATAAATGCTGCAAATATTTTAAGAGGTGAACCAGCTAATGAAACTGAACAACTTTCCCCAAGGAACATCGAAATATGGAAAAATAAATCGACCTCCCGTACAAAGTTAGCAACCGACGCAAGTCAATTTGTATGGGATGGGGATCCAAAAATTTTTTCATTCAAATTTTTTTACACCCTGTGTAAAGTAGACCGTATTTTTTTACGGTCGTTATCCGTTGCTGAGCTTCCTTGGGGAACTACAAAGGTTCGAGTAGTGAGTGAACAGAAGTAGACGTGGAGTTGCGGAAAGCATTCCGTTTTAACCATTACCATCGTTAACGCTCTGCCTACCCCGCAAAGGGTAAAGGCGCCATGTATGTGTAGGATAGGTACCCGGCGGGCAATTTTTTCAGGATGATAGACAGATAAATCGTTTATTCAGAAATTCAGTACATGGTCGATATAAGAAGGTACCTCCAATTCACAAAACAATTGACGATACAATCATCATTATCTATCACCATGGAATGCCAAACATATTCGTAACGTTTCGGCAATGCAAAATATAGCCCCAAGAAATATTTTCGTATATACGATACGACACAATTCCAAAGCGGCTATATCCGTAATCAATAATTTAGCAAGAAAACCTAAAAGTATCCATATTTACTTTTAAAATTACTTACATATACTCTAGGTAATGTTAGCGTCGAAATGTTACATTAGATATCCAAAATAGTAAACACACGAGTTTATTTGTTTGCCTGGTCACACGGCCATAAAACAGGATTCACGCCTATACGCTAAGCACATACTATTTGAATAGCAAACATAGACATATGCACAGACTACGCACTGTGTATCATTAGACCTTTGAGTTACTTCGAATTTTAAAAGTGCACTTTTTGGCGGTATTCTAAATAAGTACTGGAGTCTATTTTAAAACTTTCGTATGCAAGTAGCGAAATATTGTCAAACATACAGTAAATATTATAATACATAGACATAAATAAGTAAACATAGGTAAGGACACCGAAGTGACCTCTGGAACCCGAAGGTTAACCTGACCCAAATAAAAAAAATAATAATTTGTAGGTTCAAATTAAAAAGCCTAGAGGATCGCAGATGGGTATCTGATTTGTGCACTTTGCACAAGATCGCTAACGGGTACATGGATGGGCAGCTGCTTCAGAGATTGTTCGTTAAGGTGCCAATTAGATCCGTACGCATTCCACAGCTTTTTAGCGTGCCAGTCACTAACAATAATGTTTCTCAGAATAGCCCTCTACTTAGAATGACAAAAAATTACAATCAAGTCTGTTCTCACCTAGACATTTTCAACTGTACTATAAATTGTTATAAAACTACACTAAACAAGATGGTCTCACAAAACTTAACCCCGCGTTTGTAATAAAATTTTATTTAATTTATTTGACGATTTTATTTGATTAATTTATTTTTAATTTAATTAATTTATTTTATCAAATTTTATGAATTTAATAATTTTAATTATAATATCATTGTTTAATTTTTAATTTTTGAATGTTAACTGACTTTTTAAATACGAATGTTGTGTATAATTTTTATAGGATTTCAGTTTTATAATGCTATTCCAATATCTGATACTACTTGTAATTTCTCATTCTGTTATCTGTTATTGTACCTAATAAAGTAAAATAAATAAATAAATCCTAGGTGAAGTCATCTGAATTCAAATGCTAAGCTAAAAAAAACCTGAAATAAAATGCTGAGCTAACAGGCTGAGCAATGTACCAATGTGTTTTTACTCACGTACATTTACCGACTGCTCTTGCGGTGAAGGAAAAATATCGTGATATTTTCAGAAGCCCACATTCAGATAAAATTTGAATTCAGATGATATTTGAACTGACTTAACCTAGGTTTTGGACCAGGTTAGCCTTCACATTGCAGAGGGCAGATGGCAGTCGCTCTTTGTAAAAACTTGGTTCTACGCCAAATCCCCTAGGTTAGGTAGCCAGCCCCAACAGAGAAACGGGACAAGGCAAGGAGAATGTTGAACTGTGAAATGTCACTCACCATAAACCGAAGTAGGAACCAGCGCGGCAGGAACTGATCCGTGCCCAACACGCGCTTGGTCACGGCCAAAAGTGTCTCAGCGCCGGCGTCCTTTAGGTGCGGGTATAGCGCAGCAAAATCTATCGTTTCGCTCCCTGATGGAAAAAAACTAAATTAGACATACAAACAAATTATTATTTATTATAATAGGAAAGTTTGTATCAATCATTCAAATTATTTATTGTTTTGCTATAAGTTTTACAAGGACGAAATTGTATATTACAATTAGGTTTCATTACAGCTACACCTAATAAGGTGTACAATAATACAGATGCAGGCAAAATATGAAATTTGAAAAAAAAAAATGAATTAAAATCATAATATCGTAATTAAATGTATGTGTGCTTGTTTGCTACTACTTCACGCTAAAATTACTGATACGATTTTCAAATATCGCTTACAAAGTAGCTTATTTGACCTGTCATTCAAGTAGTCACATGACAGTAACACTAGATGGCGCTGTAGGTGCTTTTTTTAGATTGAGGAATTATTTGTCAAATTCAGTGTATAATAAAATACACTATCTGCATTAGTCAGACGTGGCGATTGCGATCTATAAGGCCGTTAACGCTCTGCTTCGTCTATGGGAAATCACTGCTGAGTTTTAAATCATTCGCACGAGCGCCACCTACTAAGAGATAAACAAACAGATTAAAAATTTCCCATTTCTAAACTTACGGAGTAAAGCTTGTTGCACGGGATCCATAGAGTCGGGGTCTTCATCTCGCAACTCAGCGGCTAATTCTTCCGGACCAATCACCTTAAAAAATGGTAATTTAAAATTCCTTGTCATTTAGTTTTGAAGTTCTACCACAGCTAGTCAACCCGGCGAAAAACTAAAGCTGTATTTTGAGAGGCGGAACGCTGAATGCTTGATCGCGTTTTCTGTTAATAAAATACTGCTTTGACCGTCTTCTTCTTTTCGTGTGGGACACCGAATCGTCCAACGACCCGATGAACCGTCCGATGATGCTTTGACCGTGTGATGCCGGCTTAGCATAGCATCACCCCATTTCTTTCCCGCGGGTGTCGTAAGAGGCGACTAGGAGACTCAAGGGTTTGATGTGTATCACAACTTTAGGCGACAGCCTGGCAACCTACACTAGTGATACGCGAATCATCTGAAAGGAATCATATTTGTCAGACGTGGCGTTAGCGACCGTATTTTTACCTTTATGGTGTGATATGTGTATGTATGCTTTTACTTTGAAGTTCTTCTTTTCGAGTGAGACACCGAGTCGTCCAACGACCCGATGAACCCTAGTGTCAGAATTTTTCAACCGCCTTCTACAAGTAGCAGGCTTCTGACATGGTTGTGTTGTGTAACGACCGCCGTCTAAGTGATCATAGACTGCAACCGGGACCTACGGCTTAACCTGCCATCCGAAACACGGAACCATCTTACTTACGGACAATCGGGTGGTTCAGCCCGCAATGTCCTAACCAGACTGGGAACAAATTCACAAAGTGATAAATATCAACTTTGTGAGTGACCCACCGAGAATCGAACCCGGAACCTTCTGCGTCAGAGGCAGTTGCACTACCACTGCGCCACATCGGTCGTCAATTTCACTTTGAAGTCATTCAGGATTTACAGCTGCTGCAAGGGCTTCGTATGAGAAGAGGAATTAGTTTAGTCTATGGCAGTGGTTCTTAACCGGTGGTCCGCGCACCACTAGCTGGTTCCTGAAGGCATCACAAGTGGTTCGCGAGGTCATTGTAGTGTACCTGTAGTGCGCTGTGGCTCCTCTTGCTTTTCAACGTGAAAAGTCGCGCTCTCTTCACTCATACCTTTCATCAACTGACATCTATTCACTGTGTACCTCAAAACCAATGAACTAACTGGGTGGTCCATGGCCTTTAGGATGTAAAAAAATAAGTTTCAAATATTTTAAGGGGTGAACCAGCCCATGAAACTGAACAACTTTCCCCAAGGAATACAGGCCGAAAAACTAAAAAAAAAAATTATACTTCCTATACAAAAATACCATCCGACCAAGTCAATTTGTATGGAAGGTCCAAAATGTTTTCTCATATTTCGACCAATGTTTTTAGGGGAAAGTTGTTTAGTTTTATGGGCTGATTGGTGAAAATTTGCGGCTAATATTTTTACACCTTTTATAAAAAAAATATTAAGTGGTCTCCCGGGAATAAAAGGCTAAGAACCACTGGTCTATGGTGAGTTTTTCTACCTGCAGTTTCTGGTTGCCAGGCCTGGCCAGGAAAGCGTGATCGGGGCGCGCCAGTCTGAGGCACGTTAGGGCTGCGGCGAGGGACCGCCTTCTCGCTTTAGCTGCCTCGTCACCTCCTCCGCGCTCGGCCGCGCATCGAGCCGCGCGCTCGTACATTACTGCGGCCGCTGTTAAAAAAATACTTTAAGCTTTGACACCAAGAGTTCGTCGGGCTGTTCGAAGACTTGGTGACACACACGACAGAAAAAAAACTCAAATGTAGGCAGTAAATAGTAAAACTATCAAATTTTTAAAGCACTTATACGATTGGGGAAAAGGCTAATCCAAGCTGATTATGAACGAGGCTAGCAATGCAATCGTAAACCCTATTTTAAAATCGATAACGTACATTAGCTTTCATACAGAGTGTAAAAAAAATAGTTGCAATTATTTTAAAGGGTGAACGAGCCCATGAAACTAAGGAACTTTCCCTAAGAAACATAGGTTGATATGAAAAAGAATTTTGGACCTTCCATACAAAATGACTAACCGACCAAGTCAATTTGTATAGATTTGGACCTCAAATAGTTTCCTCATATTTCGACCTACGTTCCTTGGGGAAAGTCGTTCAAGTTTAGGGCTTATTCACCCCTTCACCCCAATTTGCAGCTAATATTTTTACACGATATACAGGGTGTAAAAAATTAGCTGCAATAATTTTGAGGGGTAAACGAGCCCATGAAACTGAAGAACTTTCCCTAAGGAATAGTTTGATATGAAAAAGAATTTTGGACCTCCCATACAAAATGTCTCACCGACCAAGTCAATTTGCATACAAATTGACTCGGTGGATTTGGACCCTCAAATAGTTTTCTCATATTTCGACCTATGTTTCTTGGGAAAAGTTGTTCAGGTTCATGGGCTGATCAACCCCTTTAAATTATATGCAGCTAATATTTTTACATACATAATATCTAACACAAACCCTTCCTATAGTGGTGCCTGTTGACATGTAGCGCATACAGGAAGTCGTAGTAGGGATTGTTGGTGTGCGCGTCGTGCAGTTTGGCGCGCGCGGCCGCCGCCCGCTCGGCGTCCGCCGACAGCGCGCTGCACGTCACTAGCGCGCTTAGTTGCTTACGGGACGCTGAGGAATAAAAACAATAGGATCATGTATACTCATGTTTGAATGCTCGTCCTGCGTCACTACTAACAGGTCTCATATCCTAGCTAAAGTTATACAGAGTGTTAGGAAAAGTATTAACTTTCTTTCAATATTTCTACCTGACAATATTTCTAGATTTAGCAAAAGCGTTTGACACTGTATCTTTTTCCATTCTTTTGGATAAATTAGATAAACTAGGTGTTAGGGGACAGCAACTTCTTCTCCTCAAGAACTACATCTCGGACAGGTCTCAATGTGTGAAGATTGGTGACATCACTAGCTCCAGTCATCCAATAACATACGGAGTTCCACAGGGTAGTATTCTTGGCCCGACTCTATTTCTTTGTTATATTAACGATTTATGCAACTTAAAACTACAAAACTGACTCATTAATTCATATGCCGACGATACGGCACTAACTTTTTACGGGGATACATGGATGTCTTGTTTTAAAAGTGCTCAACAGGGATTCGATGTAGTGTGTGAATGGCTAGCAGAAAACTCATTAATTTTTAATGCCAGTAAAACGAAATATATTACTTGTAGTATACGCCATAATAAAGCCTCATTTACTGATGGTAACACAATTATAGCACATTCCTGTGCTCCTACAAACAGATATCAATGTAAATGTCCTCACATTGAAAAAACAAACTCGATCAAATATCTAGGTGTTTGTATCGACAGTCGCCTCTCTTTTACAGAACACATCCATAATACATCTAACAAAATTAGAAAACTGTGTTACTTATTTAAATAACTTAGATACGTAGCGGATGCGAAACTCATGAGATCGGTGCACTTTGTCAGTCTGTGATTGCGTACTGTATCGCTGTTTGGGGAGGTACACCAAAGACAAACTTTTTAGAAATCGAAATGCCACTTGAACACTAGCCACTGGAACATCGGCTGTGGGACGAGCTTGTTTGTACTAACTTACCAAGAGTAGTGAGTAGAGTAGCGGCGGCGGCGGACCTGGCGGTGGGCGCGGGGTTGGCGGCGGCGGCGGTCAGCGCTCGTTCCACGCGCCCGCCCGCCAGGTGCCACTTGAACACTAGCCACTGGAACATCAGCTGTGGGACGAGCTTGTTTGTACTAACTTACCAAGAGTAGTGAGTAGAGTAGCGGCGGCGGCGGACCTGGCGGTGGGCGCGGGGTTGGCGGCGGCGGCGGTCAGCGCTCGCTCCACGCGCCCGCCCGCCAGGTGCCACTTGAACACTAGCCACTGGAACATCGGCTGTGGGACGAGCTTGTTTGTACTAACTTACCAAGAGTAGTGAGTAGAGTAGCGGCGGCGGCGGACCTGGCGGTGGGCGCGGGGTTGGCGGCGGCGGCGGTCAGCGCTCGCTCCACGCGCCCGCCCGCCAGGTGCCACTTGAACACTAGCCACTGGAACATCGGCTGTGGGACGAGCTTGTTTGTACTAACTTACCAAGAGTAGTGAGTAGAGTAGCGGCGGCGGCGGACCTGGCGGTGGGCGCGGGGTTGGCGGCGGCGGCGGTCAGCGCTCGCTCCACGCGCCCGCCCGCCAGGTGCCACTTGAACACTAGCCACTGGAACATCGGCTGTGGGACGAGCTTGTTTGTACTAACTTACCAAGAGTAGTGAGTAGAGTAGCGGCGGCGGCGGACCTGGCGGTGGGCGCGGGGTTGGCGGCGGCGGCGGTCAGCGCTCGCTCCACGCGCCCGCCCGCCAGGTGCCACTTGAACACTAGCCACTGGAACATCGGCTGTGGGACGAGCTTGTTTGTACTAACTTACCAAGAGTAGTGAGTAGAGTAGCGGCGGCGGCGGACCTGGCGGTGGGCGCGGGGTTGGCGGCGGCGGCGGTCAGCGCTCGCTCCACGCGCCCGCCCGCCAGGTGCCACTTGAACACTAGCCACTGGAACATCGGCTGTGGGACGAGCTTGTTTGTACTAACTTACCAAGAGTAGTGAGTAGAGTAGCGGCGGCGGCGGACCTGGCGGTGGGCGCGGGGTTGGCGGCGGCGGCGGTCAGCGCTCGCTCCACGCGCCCGCCCGCCAGGTGCCACTTGAACACTAGCCACTGGAACATCGGCTGTGGAACGAGCTTGTTTGTACTAACTTACCAAGAGTAGTGAGTAGAGTAGCGGCGGCGGCGGACCTGGCGGTGGGCGCGGGGTTGGCGGCGGCGGCGGTCAGCGCTCGCTCCACGCGCCCGCCCGCCAGGTGCCACTTGAACACTAGCCACTGGAACATCGGCTGTGGAACAAACAAAAAATGGTCTAAAAAACCTCTCCTAACAGAGAGCTTGAGAGCTGTTCATGATACTGAATAACTTTACTAAAAGAAAGTAAGACGTACGAAATAAAAAAAGGAAATATTCTCTCAAAAAAATCTGCAGAGCGACTGAGGATGTTTTTTATATGTTTCAAATCCATTTGCGACAATTTTCAGTTTCTGTACCTTTTGTAAGAAATGTGTCAGTATTCTTACTTATAAAAAAAATGGTTAGGCTATATAATTTTGAACACTAAAATAACATTAATCTTCGCCTAGGTACAGTCGATTAAGGCACATAATATACTAGCGATACTCCAAAAAATGTGTACAAATATATAAATGTAAATACTTCTTCTATGAGCATATATTTGAATTTTTTGTATAGCTTAACTAGGATTAACATTAAATCAGTTCTTTTGGAGTACCCCTAGAACCTTACAGAACCTGTGCTACAGAAACTGACATTACATTAATCCAAAAAGGCGAAACAAGTTTTATACGTACCAAATTGGGATCATCCTTGTCGGCGATGCTGATAGCGGTCTCGGCGAGCCGCACCACGCAAGCGCCCGCGTCGTGGATCTCGAACAATTTTATCACCTGACAATAAAAAAAAAGTTTCGTTCGTAGTTCGTACGAATTTCTTTTTATATTTCACATTTTTTAAACTTTCAATACTGCAACTGGCTTGCTTATCTATGTGTATTGAACAAAACTTCTTGTAACGTATTGATTTCATTTGATGATGAGTTGACTTAATAGCAGAACTTATTGACCTGTTTTTTAAGCAGTAGGAAAAGTAAAGCCAAAATGTACTTAATAAAAGCAAATGTAAAAATTTGCTAACTCCCACAAGAGACATTTGTTTGATCAAGGCCGGTACTGTTGATATTATAACTGTGTAAATGTAGCCGACTGCAAAACTAGCGAGTACTCTTGCCAGAAAAGAAGCTGTTAGCCATGGATTTTTGAACTGTGGCAATTCTAAGCCGGCAGTCAAAAGCCAGCGTAAACCGTTATGACCGGCAGACTATACTATATCATGTATACCTTCATGTAGTACAGCACTAGTGCTTGATGTTGAGTAAGCCTGGCGTCGGGCGCGGCCACTAGTTGCCTCAGGAAGGGCTCCGTACTGACGCCCTTAGCGGCCTTACAGAACGCCGTGTACGCGCCCTCGCAGTCTTCTAGTTCCAGTAGAGACAGGCCGAGGATGAATTGCCCTGCAAAGTTTACGGTACAGATAACATGTAAATGAAATATGGTATTACTAAAACTTTTGTACTTTTCATTACTCAAAGAGTAATCCTGGCTTTTTTATTGTAGATGATCAAATTTATAACACTATTGGAACATCCTTGTTTCATTTTTTATTCCAACGTATCGTAAAATACGGGAGACAGAAGAAAGTAAAGAAGTCTAGCGGAGAAAGAGATGTGAATTTCCAGGATGACTGACACTAAACCTGTTCGAGTATTTTGTCGATTAGCTGCGTCCAGACCATCTTAGCAGCCTCGCATATTCACCGCCTCGCAAAACACGCGTCGCGAAGTGCTTTTGTCGAGGCATGCGGCTGAGCAGTAAGCAAACCGACCGCGACATGTAACATATGCCTTTCACGTGCAAGGCAGTTGACACCCGAGTCTGCTTGGGCGAGCTGGACGCAGCTATTTGGTGGAAGAAAGAGACTCACGTTAGCAAGCGTTCCACTTGCACCAGGGCTGCAGCATGTTGACGTAGCTCTGGACGAGGCGCGGTTGGTTGATACCAGCTAGTCACCAACCGAATTCCATGCTTACTATCTAAATGCTTCGACAGTTATGCTGGGGTACCAGGGCTGCAGCATACTCACGTGAGCAAGCGTTCCACTCGCACCAGGGCTGCAGCATGTTGACGTAGCTCTGAACGAGGCGCGGTTGGTTGATACCAGCTAGCCACCAACCGAATTCGAATCCACCGCTCACTGCCCATCTGAATGCTTGGTTCAGGAAATATACTTGTACAAAGTTGCTTCAGACGTTTTTTTTCAGTAATTATGAAATCCTTACCCTAGGGTTACTACTACCAAAGAATACTAATTATAGCTACTAAAGCCTACGTACAATCGTTTTCACATGTTACCATTTAAAATTACTAATTAAAAAGCGCTGTAACATTTTCGATTACAATAATGGCAGCCTAGTAGCCATGTCAGAAGCCTACTACTTGTAGAAGGCGGTAAAAAAAATTCTGACACTAGGGTTCATTGGGTCGTTGGACGACTTGGTGTCCCACATGAAAAGTAAGCAAGCCATCATCGGAGGAAATGTGCCCAAGCAATGATTTTTTTTATTATACAAGCCTTATTCCAAGTTATAATTTAAATGAATGATTAGTTTTTGTATCCTATCCTTTTCTTTACCTATTTCAATGAAAATGCCTGTGATATTTTTATTTAGCGTTTACAAAATACGATTACACGGTGGTGACTTTCTCAAGTAACTTTGCCTGCAGCCATAACAAAAAAAAACAACTCAAAAATTTCAAAAAGGATACAACTGATGTGCCAAATGATAAGACAGTAGCGGCAGCGCCTGGTGCCAGTGCGTGGGGGCTCGGGCCGCGAACAGGTGAGCCCTAGCCCTCCGCCCCCCGGCCCCTTTGGCGTACTCGTGTACCACGGAGCCCCCTTCCACGTTGAGACCCACTGAGTTGGGGTCCGCGCCCAGAGCGCTGAGTTTAAGCCGGAAGGATTCTGCTGTGTTTGCGTTCCTGTGAAAACAGATATAAGAAAATATTATAACTTTTTATTTGATTCTAAGGACGAATGCTGTGTCGTGAAGATCGCCCGCAAATTGAGGACCTGCGCGTGGTTCACTCACTTCATTTGCATCGCAGGAAGTGAAGTGAACCACGCGCGCAGTAAACGCACAACGCAGCGTTCGCACTAAAACTGAACAATTTTTCCTCCAAAGAATATACCACCAAATATGTGCCAAGTGAGTAATGGCCACGCCAAAATACAGGGTGTTAAGATAAGTACTAAATTCCTTTTAAGGGGCGAAGCTGCCCTTGAAACTGAAAAACTATCCCCAAGGAACATACGTCGAAATATGAAAATAAAAACCAGCTGACCAAGTCAGGTTGTATGTGAGGTCCAAATATTTTTTCACATTTGGACCTATGTTGCTTGGGGAAAGTTGTTCCGTTACAAGGGCTAGTATATCCTTTAAACGGAAAATATCACTTTTCCTAACACCCTATATAGTGTTATATTTGGGCGTGATGTGACTCCGCCCTCCACTAGGGCGCCTCTACAGCCCGGATACTCACACGCGGTGTGTGGTGGCCAGTGCACCGCGCAGTGCCCCGCGCCCGGGACCCCGCCCGCGCCCCGCGCCCCCTTTCACTCTACAGCCCGGATACTCACACGCGGTGTGTGGTGGCGCCCCGCAGCCACAGCAGCGCACGGTAAGCCTGCCAGTGCACCGCGCAGTGCCCCGCGCCCGGGACCCCGCCCGCGCCCCGCGCCCCCTTTCACTCTACAGCCCGGATACTCACACGCGGTGTGTGGTGGCGCCCCGCAGCCACAGCAGCGCACGGTAAGCCTGCCAGTGCACCGCGCAGTGCCCCGCGCCCGGGACCCCGCCCGCGCCCCGCGCCCCCTTTCACTCTACAGCCCGGATACTCACACGCGGTGTGTGGTGGCGCCCCGCAGCCACAGCAGCGCACGGTTAGCCTGCCAGTGCACCGCGCAGTGCCCCGCGCCCGGGACCCCGCCCGCGCCCCGCGCCCCCTTTCACTCTACAGCCCGGATACTCACACGCGGTGTGTGGTGGCGCCCCGCAGCCACAGCAGCGCACGGTAAGCCTGCCAGTGCACCGCGCAGTGCCCCGCGCCCGGGACCCCGCCCGCGACCCGCGCCCCCCCCCCCCCCCCCACTCTACAGCCCGGATACTCACACGCGGTGTGTGGTGGCGCCCCGCAGCCACAGCAGCGCACGGTAAGCCTGCCAGTGCACCGCGCAGTGCCCCGCGCCCGGGACCCCGCCCGCGCCCCGCGCCCCCCCCCCCCCCACTCTACAGCCCGGATACTCACACGCGGTGTGTGGTGGCGCCCCGCAGCCACAGCAGCGCACGGTAAGCCTGCCAGTGCACCGCGCAGTGCCCCGCGCCCGGGACCCCGCCCGCGCCCCGCGCCGCCCCCAGCGCCGCTAGGGCGCCTCGAACAACACGGGACCTAAAAAACCAAAATAATCCATTTGCAGTCACTGTTAGTACTTAGTAAAAGTACTTCCGCTTATCCAATTTAAAAATCACTGCTTAAAAGGTTATTAAATATATTGTTTTATTCAATAAAAGAAATTTATATTAATATTTCTGATGTTAATATTTACATAAATCGATGCATAACTAAGATGATGAAATTGATATTGTGAAAAAAAAATTGCATGCTATAGACAGACTATAGCTCAATAGATCATAAAGCAACCTACTATATAAATGTTTTGTAACACCTTTTTGTAAACTCTATTTAAAACAAATAAACGAACTTGATTTGTTTTCATTTTCTAAATAATTTCAGTTAAAATATCCTGGATAATTTCACACAGCGCTATCTAGCGCTAAACCAAGCAAAGATGTACTGTGAAAACTAGATAGCTCAGAGTAGGCACAAATATTTGAAAATGACTAGGATAAACACTATTATTTTTGAAAACTTACCTCATCTCAGCCATTTGACGAATAGCTTCAGTGACAATGGATACTCCCAGATCACTGGCGAATAGGTTGTCATATTCATTCGTGTCGTCGTCCTCGTCTTAAAAGAAAAACACAAATTAATGCCATGCAAAATGCTAAGACAAAAATAATACGGTGGTCTCGGTATTCGTCGTGCGGTTGATGTTGGATTGCCAGCATTCATTGCGTCGGCGCATGGGGTTGTCGACTTAGTCACTAACATTTTATCTTGTAATGGTGACAAGGCGAACATCCCCTTTGCTGCCGGCGCTATGGAGGCTTGGATTATTCTCAACCCAGCCGCGGATATACCAGAGAAACCGGATGCTCAGCGTTTGTGGGACGACATTGGAGCCAAGAGGCTACTAGAGCAGCTCATAGCTGGAGCGGTAGGGTCAGACCAGGCGAGACTGAGAGCAGTATCGCAGCCGGAGTCTGGTGCGTGGCTGCACGCGTTGCCTTCACCACATATAGGCACTCTCCTGGACGGTGATTCATTGCGGGTGGCTGTGGCCTTACGCCTGGGCTGCGATGTTTGCGAAAAACATATATGCATCTGCGGTTCCATGGTTGAAGCTAATGGTCATCATGCCTTAAGCTGCTGTCGCTGTTCGGGGAGATTTCCGCGTCACCATGCCCTTAATGACATAATTCGTAGGGCACTGGTCTCAGCTAACATACCGAGCGTACTTGAGCCTCCAGGGTTAAGTCGTTTGGATGGCAAGAGACCAGATGGTTTGACCATGGTGCCGTGGAAAAAGGGAAAGTGCCTGTTGTGGGACGCGACATGTGTCAGCACGTTTGCGGCTTCGCATCTTGGTCGCACCACCAGATCGGCTGGTGCAGCTGCTGAACTAGCAGCTTTGAGGAAGAGGGAAAAATACTCTGCTCTAGAGCAGAGGTATCTGTTTATTCCTTTCGCTGTGGAGACAGCTGGGTGCTGGGGCAGTGAAGCTAAAGCCTTCATTAAAGATATCGGCTGCCGACTGAGGGAGAGAGGTTGTGACCCCCGCTCCGAGTCATTTTTGGTGCAAAGGCTTTCCATTGCCATTCAACGCGGTAACGCGGCGAGTGTGATGGGAACCTTTGCGCCGGGAATGACACGGGGTGGGATCTTTGACTGAAATCTTTTAATTTTAAGATTTTATAATTGTATTAGGTTTATATTGACATGTTTTAAATAAATTAATTCTTCATGTTTTAATTTAAAATAATACTTCAAACCAGGGCCTGCTATTTTTTGTCATTGTAACGCCATCGAAACTCAACTGTCATTCAATTGCCATTGTGGTTTTTCTATACTTCAAACTGTTAGCAGACTACGAAATGACCGAAATCATCTAACTGAGATCCAATCGACATCCAACTGAAACGATTTTCATTCAGCAGACTTAGGGCCCAGCATTGAAACTGAAAAACTTTCAGAACAGATCATAGACCAAACTATGAAAACATAATGAACCTCCCATACTAATGATAAACATCAAAACATATTAGGTTAGCCGACTATGTATTTCCAAATATTGCAGTATGATACTTTGAACTTTTTGAAAAAAAAAACATGTACACACTTTACACAAAGAGAAGAATAAAAAAAAAAACGAGATTTACCATTACAATAAGTTTTTCTAGATCTAATTGAAAAAAATTGCAAAATTTCTACCGTAGGCAGGATTTGAACCTAAGACTTTTTATTACTTTTTAGATTTACCTTTAGATGAATCAATTTCAGGCACATCAAGTCGCAGGGCGTCGTTGAGTTCCAGAACTGCATTCTGCAAGTCGTTTATGGGTTCCAAAATGGACGTCAGCTCATCTACTTGTTGCGGAGTTAATGTCTGAAACCAAGTATTCTGATTAGCCCCCCGCAGTGGCATGGCGGATTAAGACCATTGGATTACCTAAGCAATCTACGCCTGTGTGCCCCTCCTTTTTTCGGTCATCTGGCGAGACTAAATAGTCATGTAGTGACATTGATTAGTCATGTAGTGAGATAGATTGGTCATGAGGTGAGACTGATTGGTCATGAGATAAGACTGATTAGTCATGTAATGAGATAGATTGATGACCAATCTATCGAGACTGAATAGTCATGCAGAGAGATAGATTAGTCATGTGATAAGACTGATTGGTCACGTAGTGAGATAGACTGGTCACGTGATGAGACTGATTGGTCATAAGGTGAGACTGAATAGTCATGAGTTGAGACTGATTAGTCATGAGGTGAGACTAATCAGTCATGAGGTGAGACTGAATAGTCATAAGTTGAGACTGATTAGTCATGTAGTGAGATACACTGGTCATGAGGTAAGACTGATTAGTCATGTAATGTGATAGATTGGTCATATGACGAGATAGATTGGTCACGTGGTGAGGTTGATTAGTCACATCATTGGAGGATTAAGCTAATTATCTTGCAATGGCAGTTACACATACAGTGGGTGGTTGGTCGGTGGACGAGCCGGCGGGCTGCTGGGGCGCCATGAGCAGGTTCAGCAGGCGCGGCAGCAGGCGGTACTGCGGGGCGCCGCACAGGAACAGCCGGCGCTCCAGCTCGGCGGCGCCGGGGATAGCTCGTCCAAGTGCATTGCTGATATCGTTGGAGGACTAAGCTGTTTATCTTGTAATGGTAGTTACACATACACAATAGTGACACTGATTGATCATGTAGTGAGATAGACTGGTCATGGTGTGAGTCTGACTAGTCATGATGTGAGACTGAATAGTTATGTAGTGAGATAGACTGGTCAAGAGGTGAGAATGAATAGTCACGTAGTGAGATAGATTGGTCACATGGTGAGATTGATTAGTAACATCATGGGAGGACTAAGCTGATTATCTTGCAATGGTAGTTACACATACAGTGGGTGGTTGGTCGGTGGACGAGCCGTCGGGCTGCTGGGGCGCCATGAGCAGGTGCAACAGGCGCGGCAGTAGGCGGTGCTGCGGGGCGCCGCACAGGAACAGCCGGCGCTCCAGCTCGGCGGCGCCCCGGGGCGTAGCGGCGCGCTCCCACGCCGCGCCCGCCACCACCACGCGCACCGCGTCCGGGGATAGCTCGCCCAAGGGCATTGCTGGAAGAAACCATTCAACACATATTATACAGGTATTAATACCTCGTATTGTAATTCTTGATACATACATAATTAAGAATATAAGAGTTGAAAACGCGGGCACACGATCAGTCACTCACCAACGCTCACTGTAAGTACTTAGAAATAGTTTCAAGTGGCATCAAACCATGAAATATAATTGAAAACTTTTTTCTACAAAACATTTTACGCTGGGGGAGTCCTTAGTGCCATAGATATATCATAACCTGCCACTACAGTGATACACGAATCATCTGAAGGCGCCCTCAATATTTGTCAGACGTGGCGATAACGACCGTAATTTTACGATAGTTAACGCTCTGCCTACCCCGCAAGGGATAAAGGCATGATTTGTGTGTGTGTGTGTGTGTGTGTATGATATATCATAGAAAGGTATACTCACTACCGTTGTTATCAAACAGGGAAGTATCAGGTGACAGCATCATTCGCTCCAAAGGTTCTAATTCTCTGATCAGCGAGATCCCGGCGCGGCGCACCACCGCGCACCACCAGCCCTCCTCCGTTTCCGAATTCTGGAAAGTATAATCATTACTCAATCAAATGATTATTTATGACGCCGGATAAGAACAGCATCATCCCATTTCTCCCGTGGGCGTCGTAGAAGCCGACTAAGGGACTTGTGAGTTCCATGTGCATTATAATTTTAGTTTCAGTTTTAATTTCCTTTACGTACATACATATACATACATAAATCTTTCCCGGAGGGGTAGGCAGAGCCTACTTCGTTCCAATTGCTACGATCCTGATGTACCTCTTTTGTTTCCTCAACATTCATGAGCCTTTTCATACATGCTCGTCGGTTTTGGGTACTTTTGACCTGGCCTTTCTTTAGAACGTCCCCAATTTTATCTAGGTTACGGTACGGTACGTTCGTCTAGGTCTTCCCCTTCCAACGTTTCCATTCACACTCGCCATATATACTTGTTTAGTTAATCTTTTCCTCTCAACGTGATCAAACCATTTTAGCATTCCTTTACAATCAAGCATATTAATTTTATTGATCAAATTGTAAATATAAAACATTGTAACAGAAAACGGATGGCAACTTACATGCGTTGAGGCCATGAGACCCAATGGTTTCTGAAGGCCTTCCATATACTGCATACACCAGCTGTACAATTCCGACCAACATCTGAAACAAACATCATCATCATCATCATTCTCCTTGCCTTATCCCGTTCTCTGTCGGGGTTGGCTACCTAACCTAGGGGATTTGACGAGGATCCAAGTTTTTACACAGAGCGACTGCCATCTGACCTCTGCAACTCGAAGGCTAACCTGGCTCGAATCCTAGATTAGGTCACATTCAAATATCATCTGAATTCAAATTCTATTTGAATGTGGGTTTCATCACGATGTTTTTCCTTCACCGCAAGAGCAGTCGGTATATATAGATTCATTAATTTTTTAGCTTCTTTTGAAATTTTATATTCTACTTTCTTTGCAAAGCAGTAAATGTCAATCATCGTTTCGTGCTATTGTCGTTCTATAGGCGGAACCTTGTTAATGGCTTAGTACTGTGCTACTGTTTACAAGCCCATTTTTTGTTAATTTAGCTGTAAGATTCCCTAAAATAAATAAAATAAATTATTCTCATTCTAAATCAGCTCGTGACAATCAAAAAAACATGTTGGTAATAAATAACATTAGTTTTTGAAGGAATAGTAGAAGAAGAAGAAAAATAAGAAGAAGAAGGAATAGTAAGTACTTGTTTGTAGCCGTGTGATGCCGGCTTAGAATAGAGTCATCCCATTTCTATCCGCGGGTGTTGTAAGAGCAACTAAGGGACTCAATGGTTTCACGTGTATTACAACTTCAGGCGACAGGCTGACAAACTGTCACTACAGTGATACACGAATCATCTAGAAGGGCCCTCAATAATTGTCAGACTTATGTATGAGGTGGTGGTGGTCGGTGGACGGATGCACGGAGCGCTGGGCCAGCTGGCGCACGCGCGCCTGCACGCCGGCGCAGCACGCCGACGCCAGGGTGTATATCTGTCAATAGCTCAGCTAGTGCTCACTTGTGCATGAGGTGGTGGTGGTCGGTGGACGGGTGGACGGAGCGCTGGGCCAGCTGGCGTACGCGCGCCTGCACGCCGGCGCAGCACGCCGACGCCAGGGTGTATATCTGTCAATAGCTCAGCTAGTGCTCACTTGTGCATGAGGTGGTGGTGGTCGGTGGACGGGTGGACGGAGCGCTGGGCCAGCTGGCGTACGCGCGCCTGCACGCCGGCGCAGCACGCCGACGCCAGGGTGTATATCTGTCAATAGCTCAGCTAGTGCTCACTTGTGCATGAGGTGGTGGTGGTCGGTGGACGGGTGGACGGAGCGCTGGGCCAGCTGGCGTACGCGCGCCTGCACGCCGGCGCAGCACGCCGACGCCAGGGTGTATATCTGTCAATAGCTCAGCTAGTGCTCACTTGTGCATGAGGTGGTGGTGGTCGGTGGACGGGTGGACGGAGCGCTGGGCCAGCTGGCGTACGCGCGCCTGCACGCCGGCGCAGCACGCCGACGCCAGGGTGTATATCTGTCAATAGCTCAGCTAGTGCTCACTTGTGCATGAGGTGGTGGTGGTCGGTGGACGGGTGGACGGAGCGCTGGGCCAGCTGGCGTACGCGCGCCTGCACGCCGGCGCAGCACGCCGACGCCAGGGTGTATATCTGTCAATAGCTCAGCTAGTGCTCACTTGTGCATGAGGTGGTGGTGGTCGGTGGACGGGTGGACGGAGCGCTGGGCCAGCTGGCGTACGCGCGCCTGCACGCCGGCGCAGCACGCCGACGCCAGGGTGTATATCTGTCAATAGCTCAGCTAGTGCTCACTTGTGCATGAGGTGGTGGTGGTCGGTGGACGGGTGGACGGAGCGCTGGGCCAGCTGGCGTACGCGCGCCTGCACGCCGGCGCAGCACGCCGACGCCAGGGTGTATATCTGTCAATAGCTCAGCTAGTGCTCACTTGTGCATGAGGTGGTGGTGGTCGGTGGACGGGTGGACGGAGCGCTGGGCCAGCTGGCGTACGCGCGCCTGCACGCCGGCGCAGCACGCCGACGCCAGGGTGTATATCTGTCAATAGCTCAGCTAGTGCTCACTTGTGCATGAGGTGGTGGTGGTCGGTGGACGGGTGGACGGAGCGCTGGGCCAGCTGGCGTACGCGCGCCTGCACGCCGGCGCAGCACGCCGACGCCAGGGTGTATATCTGTCAATAGCTCAGCTAGTGCTCACTTGTGCATGAGGTGGTGGTGGTCGGTGGACGGGTGGACGGAGCGCTGGGCCAGCTGGCGTACGCGCGCCTGCACGCCGGCGCAGCACGCCGACGCCAGGGTGTATATCTGTCAATAGCTCAGCTAGTGCTCACTTGTGCATGAGGTGGTGGTGGTCGGTGGACGGGTGGACGGAGCGCTGGGCCAGCTGGCGTACGCGCGCCTGCACGCCGGCGCAGCACGCCGACGCCAGGTCCGTCTCGGGGCCGACGCCCTGCGCCGCCTCCGATCCCAGGGTGCGCCGGTATATCTGCCAATAGGAATTATATTGTACATACATTATCACGCCTTCATCCCTTGCGGGGTAGCCAGAGCGTTAACAGCCGTAAGAATACGGCCACCATCGACATTTTTGAGATTTGTTTTCCAAGGATGTTTCAGAAAACATGTGTATCACTTTAGTGACAGGTTGTCAGTCTGTCGCCTAAAAATTGTAATACACCAATACTCTCGAGTCCCTCTTACGACGCCCACGGGAAGGATGTGGGGTGATGCTATTCTAAGCCGGCATCACACGGCAATTATATTGTATGTTAGTAATAGCCAGCTCCATCTATTGTCACAGTCTATTACTACCAACACTAACGTTGAACAATTATACGCTTGCGCTTTTGTCTTATCCGTTGAACTACATTGGTAGTTCTAGACGACTTGTACAGATGGCGCCAAAAATGAACTCTCTTCGAACCGAAACATACCTACAATCAAAATCAGAATTTGTTTCCTTGCTCTCACCTAATATAGCAATTTAACATTGTACATGCTATTTCGCGATCGAACTTGGTATGTACTTGTGTGGGAGGTCCAAATTTTTTTTCATATTATGTTCCTTGGGGAAAGTTGTTACACTCACCACCAGCGCCTTGGTGACGACAGCGGGGGGGAACACGCCGGGCGCCAGCACACGCTCGCAGTACTGCTGGTGAGTGCTGCATTGTGGGAGGGGGGGGGGGGGTACACTCACCACCAGCGCCTTGGTGACGACAGCGGGGGGGAACACGCCGCGCGCCAGCACACGCTCGCAGTACTGCTGGTGAGTGCTGCATTGTGGGAGGGGGGGGTACACTCACCACCAGCGCCTTGGTGACGACAGCGGGGGGGAACACGCCGGGCGCCAGCACACGCTCGCAGTACTGCTGGTGAGTGCTGCATTGTGGGAGGGGGGGGGGGTACACTCACCACCAGCGCCTTGGTGACGACAGCGGGGGGGAACACGCCGCGCGCCAGCACACGCTCGCAGTACTGCTGGTGGGTGCTGCATTGTGGGAGGGGGGGGGGGTACACTCACCACCAGCGCCTTGGTGACGACAGCGGGGGGGAACACTCCGGGCGCCAGCACACGCTCGCAGTACTGCTGGTGGGTGCTGCATTGTGGGAGAGGGGGGGGAGGCTCGCGGGCGCACACCGCCCGCCATGACACCTCGCCGCCTAGCGCGCTACCTGTATACATAGAAGTTTTTCTTTATTATTATTTTTGCCTTTTCCGGCTCTGGGATCATGGCCATTTGAGCCATATACATACAAGAATACTAAAGTGTTGCCAACTTAGTGGAAATTCACATCCTTCCATATATTGGCCCATATAAAATCACATTCCGTTCGATGTTGGTTTCGCGAGTTTTGGTATAAAAACCAATAGCTGAACGCCTTCATCTCTTGCGGGGTAGGCAGAGCGCTAACAGGCGTAAATGTAAGGGTGCTATGTTGTAATTATAAAATGAGGCACCACGTTGAGGCAACGCGTCTCTGGTTAGCTGAGCAGCGCATGTTAAAATTCTCATGTTTGGGCAAAAAACCGTCCACACCGACCGCGCAATGCGCCGCATGCTGCGCGCGGCAGTGAGCATCGGAGGCTGCTCGTTCACTGGAGACCCACCTATTAAAAAACTAAATATGTTATGATACATTAAACTTACTTGTTATAACAGTGTCTCCATCTGGTTGACTCCAAAGCGCCCAGATAACGTTATTCCCGTCACCATATCCTATTGTGTAGTCCAGGAGATCCAGCTGCAAATATAGTCCATTTTAAATTTTAAAAAGTATATATTAGAAGAAGTGCTTCGCAAGGTTCACCGTGTTATACGTCCAGCTGGGTCTCCATTGAACGAGCAGCCTCAGATGCTCATTGCCGCGCGCAGCATGCAGCGCAATGCGCGGTCAGTGTGGACGGTTTTTCGCCGGAGCATGAGAATTTTAACATGCGCTGCTCAGGCGAAACAGGTCCACACCGAGCGCGCAATGCGCCGCATGCTGCGCGCGGCAGTGAGCATCTGAGGCTGCTCGTTCAATGGAGACGCAGCTCTTTAAAATCGCTTTTTATAACAAGTTTATATTGATAGTATAAACGTGGCTTGGTTAGTATTAGGTACATTCAAATTCAAATTACTTCCATCACCATGTTTGACATCTGCAGTAGGCCTGCTTTGGGTTGCAGCCAATGGCTCTCTGTAAAGGTGTACGCACACTTATCCGCGGCGAACGAAACGAATTTTTTGAATTTCCGATTTGAACCTCCAAATGAACCGAACGAATCGATCGCGCCGAAAGAATAGTTTTATTTTCAGCGTTATAAAGTGAATTTATGAGTGAAACTGCCCCTATTCAGCTAATACTCAAATTTGTATTGATGCAAATAAAAAAGTAAGTCAGAATATTAAGCATCGCTCGAACCGAATCCGGTGACGTCATCAGAATTTCCGTCTAGGAATTCTAGGATTCGGTTCTGGCAAATGTGCAGGTTTCATAGGATTTCATATATTATATAAAATTCGTTCGCCGCGGATAAGTGTGTATTCACCTTAAACCTCCCTACGCTTTTTCTCCTATAATCTTAAAGCAGCTCGGAACCATATACAGGGTGTAAAAGCAAATATTGAAAGAGGTGAACCAGTCCATAAAACTGAACAACTTTTCCCAAGGAACATGGGACGAAATAAAAAAAAAAAATTTGGAACTCCTATACAAAATTACCGATTGACCAACTCAATTTGTGTGGGAGGTCCAAAAAATTTCTCATATTTCGACCTATGTGTCTAAGGGAAAGTTGTTCAGTTTCATAGGCTGATTCACCCTTTCAAAAATTTGCAGCTAATATTTTGACACCTTATAAAAATAAAATGCCGTGTGATGCCCGTTTAGAATAGCATAATCCCATATCTTTCCTGTGGGTGTCGTAAGAGCGACTAAGGGATTTGAGGCTTGATGTGTATTGCAATTTTAGGCGACAAGCTGACAACCTGTCACTATGGTAATACACAGTCTTCTGAAATTACCCTCAAAGTTTTGTCGGACGTGCCCTAAATGACCGTTTTTACAGTTGCTCTGCCTACCCCGAAAGGGATATATATATATAGGAATATAGTAAACTAGCTGGTACCTGCGGGCCGAAGACGCGGCAGATATGTGCGAACTTGACTCCGCCGGCGCCGCTGTCGTGCATCCTCATTACGACGAACTCGCATTCGTTGGGGAACGACAGGTACGCCACCAGCAGCACGCTGCCGTCCGAGCCGAGCGTCTTCTGCAGCATGTGGCCGTGGGCTGTGTGGGAATAGATAAAAAATAACTATGACAAGCTTCAGTCTTCGAGCAACACGGAACGAGACGGAAGACCGTGTTGCTCGACGGTTCAGTACGACCTGGTGGAGCGCTGGTGGCCAAGTGGTTAGGACACCGGTCTTACAATCGTGAGGGCCGAGTTCGATCCCCACCATGTGCCAATGTGTTTTCACTCACGTTCATTTACCGAATGCTCTTACGGTTAAGAAAAAACATCGTAATGAAACCCATATTGAAATAAAATTTAAATTCAAATTATATTTGAATGTGACTTAACCAAGGATTCGGGCCAGGTTAGGTATCGGGTTGCAGAGGTCAGATGGCAGCCGCTCTGTGTAAAAACTTGGTTCCGTGTCAAATTTTCTAGGTTAGGTAGCCGACCCCGACATAGAACGGGATAAGGCAAAGAGAATGCATGAAAAATTATATTTTCAGGAAGAGAGCGAGCTGAAACTGCTACTTTTCCTGTCCTCCAATTTAACTGTATATAGCTAACAAATACTCACGAGGGGGCTTAGGCCGGACCAGGGTCTGCGACAGCGGCTGCGAGACGGCGGCGGGCGCTCCGCCCTCGTCGAAGGCCCACGCGCGCAGGCACGCGTCGCCGCACACCGCCACCGCCAGCCCGCTCGTCAGCACCACTCCGTATGTCTCTATGCCGTCTGATGCGCTTTTGCCTCTGTGCACAATCACAACATAGATTACAACTTTTTAAAAGGAAACAGACTTCAAAGAACGTGTATAAGTGCGAACCTTTATATTATGTCAGTTAATATGCCTAAAAAATTCTCCTAAGACTGACAAACACTTTGCTGAAAAGCTGTTTGCTGTTTAGCCAAAGCGAAATAATCGCGGAAAAACATACATACAGGTCAAACTGGTAATCTCCTTTTTTCATGAAGTAAAAAATTAAAATATTCCTGAACTGCTGACGTTGTTATGGGGGACTTTAACGCTAAAGTGGGAGTACAGACTTGCGGCGAATCGAGTATGGGCAACTACGGTTTTGGAAGTAGAAATCACAGGGGGCAAATGCTCGTCAACTTCCTCGAAAAAGAGGGCCTCTTTTTGATGAATTCATTCTACAAAAAGAAGCCCAAAAGGAAGTGGACGTGGCAAAGCCCCGATACTGTGACGAAAAATGAGATAGACTTCATCATCGCGGACAAACGGCGCATATTCAGGGATGTCACAGTGGTCACCAGGTTTAATACCGGAAGCGACCACCGACTTGTTCAGGGCACTCTGGATATTAACTACAAAGCTGAAAGAGCCCGCCTGGTGAAGTCCACGCTCCGACCGAATCTGCTCCAAACCGTGGTAGGGTCCGAAACTTTCCAATTAAAATTGGAAAATCGATTCGCTGCCTTGGAAACCACAGATGACGTTGACCAGAAACTCGAAGAGGTGGTGGAAATTCTCAGGGATGAAGGGACGAAGTTCTGCGAGATTAGACGTAAGAGCAAAAAGTCCAAACTTTCGACGGAAACTCTCAGCTTAATGGAAGAGAGACGTACAGACCCATTGTCAGCTTCGACGAAAAGTCAAGAGCGCAACAAAACCATCCAGAGGCTCGTGCGACGTGATCTCCGATCCGCAAACACGCTCTTGATTGAAAAATCAATTGAGCAGAATCGGGGACCAAAGGTGTTCGCACGGCCTTTGGGTAGGAGCCACCTGACGAAGCTGACAACTGAATCTGGGGAAGTCGTCGCATCCAAGCCGAAGGTTCTGTCGGAAGTGGAAGACTTCTATGGCAAGCTCTACGCCTCGCAAGCTTCAAAGCCCGTACCCGATACTGAGGATTGCAGAGCCACCCTCACACGCCACTTCACCGAGGACCTGCCCGAGATCAGCCGAGACGAGATCGAAATGGCCCTGAAACAGTTAAAAAATGGAAAAGCCCCAGGGGAGGACGGGATCACGACAGAGCTCCTAAAAGCTGGAGGAACTCCCTTATTGGATCAGCTCCAACAGCTCTTTAACTCCGTTCTCTTCCATGGGAGAACTCCGCAGGCATGGCACAGAAGCATGGTGGTACTGTTCTTCAAAAAAGGAGACAAAACCCTATTGAAGAACTACCGCCCGATTTCGCTTTTGAGCCATGTTTACAAACTGTTCTCCAGGGTCATCACGAACCGTCTTGCGCGAAGACTCGATGAGTTTCAGCCTCCCGAGCAGGCCGGGTTTCGAAGGGGTTATAGCACCATAGACCACATTCACACGGTACGGCAGATTATACAGAAGTCTCAAGAGTACAATCGGCCCCTGTGCTTAGCGTTTGTGGACTATGAGAAAGCTTTCGACTCCATCGAAACCTGGTCTGTTCTGGAGTCTTTGCAGCGTTGCCAAGTCGACTGGCGATACATCGAAGTGATGAGATGTCTGTATGAAGCCGCCACAATGACCGTACAAGTACAGGACCAGCGGACTAAGCCTATCCATCTCCATCGAGGAGTGAGACAGGGGGACGTCATATCCCCGAAACTGTTCACTAACGCTCTGGAGGATATGTTTAAGACGCTGGACTGGAAAGGTCGTGGTATTAATATAAACGGCAAGTACATCTCTCACTTACGATTTGCAGACGACATCGTCATTATGGCAGAAACGCTGCAAGACCTACAACGAATGGTGGATGACCTAGCTGATTCTTCTCGCCGCATCGGTCTCCGGATGAATTTGGATAAAACCAAAGTCATGTTCAACGAACACGTTGATCCGGAACCGATTGCCGTAAATGGAATCCAACTCGAAGTTGTTCAACAGTATGTCTACCTAGGGCAAACGCTCCAACTAGGTAGAAACAACCTTGAGAAGGAAGTCCAGAGAAGAATACAGCTGGGTTGGGCAGCATTCGGAAAACTCCGTCGAGTCTTTTCGTCGCCAATACCGCAATGCCTTAAGACGAAAGTCTTCAACCAGTGCGTCCTACCTGTCATGACATACGGAGCCGAAACGTGGACACTCACGGTACGACTGGTCCACCAACTGAAAGTCGCTCAGCGAGCTATGGAGAGAGCTATGCTCGGGGTTTCTCTAAGGGATCGTATCCGAAACGAAGTAATTCGACAGAGAACTAGAGTGACCGACATAGCTCAACGTATTAGCAAGCTGAAGTGGCAGTGGGCTGGTCATATCTGCCGAAGGACCGATAACCGCTGGGGTAAGCTGGTCCTTGAGTGGAGACCGCGTATCGGCAAACGTAGCGTAGGTCGCCCTGTGGCAAGGTGGAGCGACGACATACGCAAAGCTGCGGGCAGTGACTGGAGAAGTAAAGCCGAAGACCGGGTTCAGTGGCGTGCTTTAGGAGAGGCCTATGTCCAGCAGTGGACTACAATAGGCTGTTAATGATGATGATGATGATGATGAACTGCTGAAATGTAACATCGCCCGCGCGGTTACAGGGACGCCGAGGGCCACGACAAAAGGGACTGAGCGGTGCGGGCGCAGTTTAAGTTGACGCTTATTTAAGAGACTGCTTTGATTTTTGCAAGATTCATCAGACTTGGTGCCCACCATAGGAACATCACATTTCAGAATAAAAATTATCTTACGTGTAATGGAACTATAAAAAGCGTGTAAAGGAACGTCAATAAGTGCGTCTCCATAGAGCGAGCAGCCTCAGATGCGTGCCACGGTCGGTGTGGACGTGTTTCGCGTGAGGTAGCGCATGCTCAATTGCACTATGCTCGTGCGAAACACGACCACACCGACCGCGGCGTGCGCCGGGTCGGTTATTAGCAAATTCTTTTATGCTCATGGTCATGTAGCCAAATTTCAAAATTATTTTGCGTATTTTTTTTAAATGTCTGACTAAACTTGTAACATACCTCAATGCGCCAGTGATGCCAGACAGGAACCTGGGCACAGTGGACTCTCGTTTCAAAAGAGTGGTCACAGCGGTCCCGGCGGCTGGCAATCTGACGAGCAAGAGCGCTCCCTCGCCGCCGTGCCCGAACGCGAGCGCAAACACTGCCTCGCCGTTGTCGCGAAGCAACGACGCGCATGTGTGCGCTACTCCAGCTGCTAAGGAAGATAAAGATATGCAGCCCAGAAAAGTGACACCAAACGGTTCGTGTAATATTTGTTACACACGACGCGGTCTGCCAGTTCTTTGCTTGACCTTGGCTTGGACGTGTCTAGATTCAAGGGCCTTATCAGAAAAAACTCAGTCGCATATTGAAGGCGTGTTTTAAAAGATATCATCATATAGAGTATCCCTGTTAAAGTGATCCAAAGAAAACAATCTAGATTCTACACCCTTTAGCTACTAATTTAGAATACTGTTTTTAAATATCCTAAGAAAAAAATGTGGACCTCATATACTAACAATAATGACTGATAGAGCATTCTGTATGTAATGTTTAATTTTTTTCTCGAAAATTAAAAAACAATATTCCAGATTATTGAACTAGAATTTTTCTTTGGGACACTTAAAGAGGGACATTCTATATAAAATTACACTAAACAAGAGTTTAACATATATCTAGATTTTTATGGCAAGGCCCTAAATATTTAAGATTGTGACAAAAGTAGGTTTGTGTCTAAAAAGACTTTATCCATACAAAATGTATCTACATGTAACTCAACCCCTAATACATAATATCTTGAGACTGAACTTGTAAAATAGAACTCCTAACTTGAGAAGCTTATACATGATGCAGAAAAAATATCTAATGGACTTTTACTTGGTTAGTAATTATTAAGTACATGGTGGTCTTAAGTGACATCTAGTCTGCAAAGAAGAATAAATAATACTTCCACCATACTTACTAGGGCTAGAATACTGGTTCAGAATGTGATAATGATTTGGGTTGCTGATTGCACTTGTATCATGGAATATTGAAGGAGATGTAGTGCTCAACGCTCCAAAGGTTGCCTGGAATATAATAAGCTAGATATTGCTATTTTGCTAAAACTTTTATCTGGTAATTATCTTTTTTAAATAAAATGGAGATGATTTATTAAAGACTTACTTCACGAATTACATGTGTACTAAATTAGAACATTATTAAGACTAAGTGTATCATGTGCCTGTACCTCAGGCTAAATTTATAACCTGATTTTTTAAAGAAAGGATCCCGAATTGGCAACATTATAGTCTGTCTCTCTATTCAATTATATGACATATGATATGAGTGGTATGTCAATAATAATGCTGCCCTTTCAGGATCCTTTCCTTTGAAAAGTCAGATTAGAAAGTAAGAGTTTTCTTAGAATATCGGAAGAAAGTTACATATTATGAAAATAAAATTGTAATCCATGCTAATAATTTTATTTTTATCATAAGCAAACCTGTCTTAGGAATGTTACCTTCTTGTCCAACACATCAGGGTGAGGAAACACCAGTCTGTGTACAGAAGATACTGTCGCTGCCAAGATAACAACTTCTTGAGACAAGTGCCGTTCATACACAGTCATGTTGTTGAGCGGTGGCGTGCCGGGCGCCACCTTGCAGCGCAGGTTGCATGACGACAAGTTCACGTCTAATGACGCTTCTGAGAGCTCAATGGCATCAGGTGTGGTTTGCCTAGAAAGACATGAAGTATGTGAGTTGTTGAAAAAATTTATTATTATTATTTGGAGCCATTATGTCCCACTGCAGGGCAAAGGCCTCCCTATTCATTTATTTACAATAAAATAAATATCCTGGACAATTCACACAGCGCCATCTAGCCCCAAACTAAGCAAAGCTTGTACTATGGGAACTAGATAGCTGAAAAATTCAAAGTCATACAGTTCTTACCAGTATATAAAACGATTTCTTGTGATAATCTTCTTTGAATCTTTGTACCAATATCCACCCGCTTTTTGCGGCAGCTTGATGTCCTGCAGTGTACTGTGGGTACCACCTACAAAAGATAAATAAACCGTCGTGTTTACACAATTTATGGAGAGCCAACTTCGAAAATAGAATAGTTTTATAAGTCTTACCAGTATTCAGTATAATTTCCTTCCATTTTTCAGGGATATTATGGTTCGGAGTAATCTCTTTGAAAGTAACCGGTATAGCATCCATGAACTCCATTCCAGTGGACAGACAGAAACTTTAAATTATAAAAACAGCTGTTCCTAAAGTTTGTGATTTAACAATACTAGATAAAACACTTTTTTCTTAAAAATAACAAACAATACACAACAGAAAAATGTTTTATAGGTTATGTTAGCGCCCAACGACATTGAACGAATGAGTCAAATGTCAAACAAGAACGAATGAATATAGAGATGTACAACACACAAATCGATCGATTAAACCTAATTTGTGGCACTATTATCTCATAAGACTAGAATCCCAAACCCAAAATTAAAAAGGTTGAACGCTAATATTAACCAACCAAATGTGAATGCAACAATTTATGTCACGTATATCGTTCATCTCAGTCTATACGATCATTTTTTCCCGCAAATGATAAAGAAAGGTATTAAATTGACGTCAAACGAGAGCTCTCCTTAATTTAGTTGGTTAGTTTTCTGATCAGCAGAAGCAACGCGAAATTTTTCATTTATTTTATAAATTAGAATTACAGTAATTCTTTACATGGTGCTTAGAAATGAAGTAATTAATTATAACAGTGCTGTTACAATTGTCAAAATGGTGTTTTTAAGTCCTGATAAAGTTATATAGGTTTGTATAAAAACGCATCGATTTTTTGTTTATTTTACGGTTTTTAGCCCCCCTGTACCAAATATTTGTTCAATATTCTTGAAAATATAACTAATTTTGTAAATTTTTTAATGTATGAATTTTTTTAGATAAACTGTTTCATTTTTCAAGACAAGGACTTACTTAGTTCTGGCAAAAGCAAACTATAGGCTGTAACGTATTTGTTTCGGGAGAATTAAGTCAGGCTCCTCCAGTATCTTAAAATTGAAAGTTCTGAAAAATGTGAAGCTTATTAATTGGAAAACCTTCATATGCACCTTATAACCGAACTTGAACCTTCAAGCCTCCCAACTATCTTTAATTAAATACAGGTCAGAGTATACTTTTTGGTTATACTTCCGTGACCAAAACCTTCAAAAAGAATAAATATACTTGTGTATTTTCATTTATTTATATTGGTAATGTTATTTGTTCAGTGCAGTTTAAGAATATACTATAGTGATACACATTAAATCTACAAGGGCCCTCAATATTTGTCAGACATAGCAATAGCAACCATATTTTTATTGTATTTAACACTCTTTGTACTCCTGGGCCCTCAATATTTGTCAGACATAGCAATAGCAACCATTTTTTTATTTTATTTAACACTCTTTGTACTCCTCAAGGAATAAAGTGTATGTGTGTGAAGTTATTATTTTTATTATGGTCATTAACATAATATTCTAAATATATTCTGCAATAGATTTACATTTACCAGCATCATAAGAGTGATTTTACTGATTTTATACACAGGCTGAGAATACGGACATTAATTTTCACTTAAAACTGTAATAGATACCCACACATTAAACCTTCAAGTCCCTTCTTCACCTCTTACAACACCTGCGGGGAAGAAACGGAAAAAGAAATATATTTGCCTTACAAAAATTATCAACAAAGACAAGTTCTGTTGGTTATGACATAAATTTCAGGGGTACTTAAAAAACTGAATTATATTTGGCCTCAGTCAAAATAGAATAGAAATGAAAACACATTCTCATAAAAGAAGTTTTTATTTTACAAATTCATATTAATTTCAGGTCAATATTTCTAAAGTCAAAATTTACTTCTTTTGGAGTACAGCTGGTACTATAAGTACTACAAACTGACTATACATAGTTAAAATTAACAAAATTACTATCTGCATTTGTACAATAAATAAACAATGCTGTTAAGTTTTCAACAATGCTGTTTTAGGCGACAGGCTGACAACTTATCACTATGATTAGAAATAACCCTCAAATAAATTTTATCGGACGTGGCGTAAATGAGGCATGCGGGAGGCATGCGGGAGTATGTATAATAGTTTGTCCATTAGCAGCGCAGTGGCGGGTTGTGAGCAGAGCGCTGGCATCGGCGCGGGGGCAGGCGGCGGCGGCGGAGGGGGAGGGGGGCGCGGCGCCGACACCATCCGGCGCGTCAAGGTGAAGATGTCCTCCGTGTCAGCGCAGGGCGTCGTGGAGCGCGCCTCGGCCGAGCTCTCGCGCCGCATCACCGGCCTCGGCCTGCGCGGCCGCAAGCGCTCGCCCGGCGTGGTCGAGCGCGTCGCCAACGCGCTGTGCGGGCCTGCTGCCGCCGCCGCCGCGCCGCGCGTGCCCCGCCGCCGGAGACCCTCGCCCCGCCCCCTCGTCTGGAGCCAGTTCATCATGGAAGACCGGTTTCTGGAGAAGTTCTTCCTATATTTCACGGCGGGGGAGCGGCGGAACCTCGCGCAAGTGTGCACGAAGTGGCACGACGTGCTGTACTCGTCGCCGCGCTGGTGGGCGGGGCTGACGGCGTCGCTGGACTGTCGGGAGCTGCGCGCGGCCACCGGCTGCTGCACGCAGCGCTTCTACAGCTCGCTCGTGCGGAGAGGCATCCGCGGCGTGTGCTTGCTCTCCGCGACTGATGACGACATTAATGAATTTATTAGGCAATTTCCATTATCGGCACACCATGTCAATGCTATCAGCTTAAAAGGATGCACCATAACGGATAGAGGTTTGGAAGCTATTTTGGATCATTTGCAGGTTGGTCTTCTTTTCTATCTAAACCACTTCTTAACTTTCTGCCGCATCTCCATCATACTGATCTATATTTTCGTTTTTAGGTTCTGTTTGAGCTAGAACTAACCGGATGCAATGAAATAACCGAGGCTGGTCTGTGGGCATGTTTAACTCCACGAATTGTCTCACTCACGCTTACTGACTGCATTAACATTGCTGACGAAGCGGTAAGTAAATAAGTTTAAACGTCATCATTCATCTAACTCCTGATACATACATATTTGGGAAACCTTAGTCTAAATTGTTATAGTATCAGTAGAGTAAATGTACTGCTTGACATTGATTGAGCCTATCGCCCGCGCGCCACCATTTTTCTATAGAGCCTTGCTGTTCCATTTTCTTTCATGATTTTGCCCTCGTTATGAACTCGAAATATGACTAGATGAAAACTAAGATTTTTCTGATATTAGGTGGGAGCAGTGGCCCAACTCCTGCCATCACTGTACGAGTTTTCCCTCCAAGCGTACCACGTGACTGATGCAGCATTAGGATACTTCTCACCCAAGCAAAGCTCC
Source organism: Keiferia lycopersicella (assembly GCA_029255805.1). Taxonomy (NCBI): domain Eukaryota; kingdom Metazoa; phylum Arthropoda; class Insecta; order Lepidoptera; family Gelechiidae; genus Keiferia; species Keiferia lycopersicella. The sequence goes on from JARACZ010000010.1 coordinate 8,296,944, forward strand.
TCGCTCAGTGTACTGCGACTGCATAGTTGCTGGGAGCTCACTAACCACGGCGTCGTCAATATAGGTGAGTACGTTAAAACCGACGTGCATATTACAAATTTAGAATTGGCAACATAAGAGGAATGAAAGGCTTCTAGTTCTAGCCAAGGGCTGGACACGAGCGCCTCTCGAATAGACTGCATAATCTATCAATGCAAACTGCGGTCACCCACCCGCCTGCATAGTGAGATGATTATTGGTACATCCGACCCTGATGATTCAGAACGAGCCCTAGTTCTTCGTTCTCATCTATTCTAGGACGATGTATCTTTGTATAACCTAAGATCTCGCGCATAGATGTGTGAAATAGAAGAGGCTTATGTAGGCAGATGATGATTTACATGGTGAAAGATACAATATACAACTCTATACAAGTACACGGCTTTTCAGATTTCCGTTGACTTGATCGTTATGTTTGTCTAATACGGATTGGGGAAATTGGGCACCATGGGTTTTAATTCGACTAAAGCATTATCAGAACCGACGACGCCTTTTGTAAAGAGCCAATCATATTTAAGAAATAACAAAAATCTTTAACTGTTCTGCTTGCCCTTTCGCGATCTGCATAAATTTACGTAAATATTCGCTCTTAGCAATGAACCATGCTAAACCGTAATCGCTCCGCTGACAAAGGATCCAATCTGTATTCTCGTTCACGTGACAAGGAGTAATCTGTTCTCGTCCACAGAGAGCACACAGACCCAATTATCTGGCGAGAGCCGAGTGGCATACAAACGCAAGCCGCAGTTGGCACGGGCAGATGGAATCTAGACTCGCATTTAGGTCAACAACTTGTCTACCGTCACGTCTAAACTTTACAAAGATAAAAGACGTTGCTTTGATAAATTAAGGCACATTTCTCACGTATCCTTCTACGACTTCCTAAGAGGCTTCCAAAGGCTAGGTTGAAAAATTCCGACATGAGAATTCAACGGGTCGTGCGTTGACTTTTTGTAAAACAGGAAAGAAAGAGTAGAATGCAGTATAAATCACTTCGTGTAAGATGTACTTTCAACCCACTGCTACCCATTACCTGGATGATTACTAATCATCATTGATTAGCATTTTCATCCTAAGGCGCTCTTTACCACACTCAGATGTGTGCCTACTAGAACATTGATATATGAATCCTTCTAAACATCATATTATGAGGCTGATCATCTCTGCTTTAGGCTCTTCTTTCATATTTGTAGGCACCCACCTACCAACATTTTAGCTATTCAATTCTATCGATCCCGATTGCGAACAGCCCACGTAAACAAAGCTGCAATAAAGGATAAAGCACAAAGGGACGTATGCATAGAACCTGTCGCCAACACAGGTCTGTTTTTTTACCCAACCGCCTCAGAAGGAGAGTTATATTTTTAAGAGTTTATATGCAGCAAAATTAATTGTATGTCACAGGCTAAAGCATTGAAGCCTAAACGACTGGGCGGATGTTGACGTATGAGTTATTGTTATATTCGTCTCAGCAGCGCCTGTGACACTGGCTTTATTAAAAATTAAATATGACGGATTTTGACTTCACACCTTACGTAGAAGTAGAGCGGTAACGACCGCAAAAATAGGGTCGTTATTGTCTCGTCTGGCAAATATTTAAGGACCTTTTCAGAAATATTGTGCATTATTTTCGTGACAGGTTAAATTGTAATGCACTACAAATGTAAGCGAGGTTTCGCTAAATGGCCTCGTACGACATCCGCGGGTCAGAAACTGAATGATGCTATTCTGAGCCGGCATCACACGGAAAATATAACTTCGAAATTACCGCAGTCGGGTTATTGTTTTTAAGATTTATGCTCATTCGCTACGTGGGCAGGCAGACTGCCAGCAAAGCCTTATTCATCTTATTGTACCTTTCGCGGAGTTTTTTTTACGCTGCGTGTATTTTCCATTAACAGAAGTGGAGCGCTTTTATGGATACGCTATTGAATTATTGATAGGTAATTGCTTCGGTTCGGTGCTCGCTTGCAAAAATAACCCAGATCAGTATTACCGATTGACATATTTTTTAAAGGACTGTACTTTAGTCGTCATCTTAGTGAAAATTTATGCCTTGGCTGACTCGGTGGATAACTACCTACTTCAGAAACAATACGTATAACAAATTATCTACTTCAGAAACTATATTCAAATAAAACAAAATGCATTCATTTCGCCTTTTTAACGGCAGTGAAATGTCCAAGCCTTTTGACTGAGATGTAGATTTCGTGTTTGAGTTGGTGGGCCTTAGAGCGTGTAGATTCTGAACCTTGGCTCTATTAGAGATATGATGTCTTTTTCTGTCGTATTGGCAATATTTTTACATGAAATTGTTTTTGATGGGATATATTTTTCTGAAGGATACGAATTGCTGCCTTGATTCGATACGTAGATTTTGTGCCGTTTATTTATGTAATTTTATACAAATAATTTCATATGCTTGTGTCCTAGGTGTCCTTTCAGATTCAAACTATTATTACATTATGTAGACTTTGTGGCTATAACGCTAAATTTTTCCACCCAGTGCATTCGCTACCGAACCTGACGGTGCTATCGCTGAGCGGCTGCAGCAAGGTGACAGACGAGGGCGTGGAACTGGTCGCCGAGAACCTTCCGAGACTCAGAAGCCTCGACCTGTCGTGGTGTCCGCGCGTCACTGACAACGCTTTGGAATACATCGCCTGCGACCTCAACCATCTAGAAGAACTTACACTAGATAGGTAAGTACGGCCTTGTAGATACACACACACACACTCACACACAAATCGCGCCTATATCCCTGGTGGGGTAGGCAGAGCGTTAACGACCGTAAAATTATCGCTATCGTCGTTATCGCCACGTATGACAAATTTTTGAGGGTTGTTTCAGATAAGTCGTGTATCACTATAGTGACAGGTTGTCAATCTGTCGTCTAAAATTGCAATACACATAAAACCCTCGACTCCTTTAGTCGGCTTCTACGACACCCACGGGAAAGAAATGGGGTGATGCTATTCTAAGCCGGTATCACACGGCATTTGTAGGATCAGTTCAGCCGATATATCAAAAAATAAAAACCAATGCCCAGGAAATAAGTTACCGAACGCTTTTGGAATCTTCAGGACCCTTTTCTCTAGGATTGTAGTGTTTGTTGCGGCGCAACGATAAACGAAGTGATCTAACCACGTTCTAATTTTGCATTTACCGGTCTCTTTTTCCATGAATTAGAAAGAGACGCCCCATTGTTTATCATACAAAAACATGGAAGATAAAATATTCAGAAAAGTTTGATCATTGGTCTGACACCCTGTCAATAATTACAACATCGACCAGCTTGTATTTGCTCACAGATGCGTACACATAACGGACATAGGCGTGGGCTACATCAGCACCATGCAGTCTCTGATAGCTCTGTACCTGCGCTGGTGCTCGCAGCTCCGAGACTTCGGCGTCCAGCATCTCTGCGGCATGAGGAACCTTCAAATGCTCTCCTTGGCTGGTGAGTTATTCACACACACACACACACATATCACGCCTATATCCCTGGCGGGGTAGGCTAAACGTCAACGACCGTAATCGTAATTACACGATTACGGTCGTTATCACCACGTCTGACAAATTTTTGAGTGTGGTTTCAAATAAGTCGTGCATCACTATAGTGACAGGTTGTCAGCCTGTCGCCTAAAATTGCAATACACATGAAACCCTCGAGTCCCTTAGTCGGCTTTTACGGCACCCACGGGAAAGAAATGGGGTGATGCTATTCTAAGCCGGCATCACACGGCACAGGTGAGTTATTCACTTAATTATAACTTGACTTACAAGTAACTAAATGTTCAATTCGCCAGATGGCTAAGTCATTAATAAAATACAAAAGTATGCTTAAAGATATTGTCCAAAAATACTACATACTCCAATTATAAATTTTGCGAAATATTCAAAGTGTACTATATATTATTATTGTAAGCCTTTAGTGTCCCACTGCAGGGCAAAGGCCTCCCTCCCCTTCTTCCATTGCTCCCTGTCTTGAGCTACCTCCATCCAGTTTTTCGCGTGGGCATCGAGCTCGTCTCTCCATCGCTTTCGCGGTCGTCCACGTGCCTGTTTCGCATTAGAAGGTGCCCAAGTACTTGTAATATTTGCCCATAGTATATTTGGCATTCTAGCGGTATGTCCTGCCCAGTCCCACTTCAGATATGCTGACTTTTGACCTACATCCACTATCTTCGTTTGAGCCCTCAGCGTTGTTTTTCTGACTCGGTCAATTAACCTGAGTACTATATATACTGGGTGTAAAAAAAACATGCTAAAGGGTGAACCAGTCTATGAAACTGAACAACTTTCCCCTAGGAACATAGGTCGAATTATGAAAAAAAAATTTTGGACCTCCCATAAAAAATCACCGATGTATTTTTATTTGTATGGGAGTTCAAACAAAAATCTTATATTTCGACCTATGTTTCTTGGGTAAAGTTGTTCAGTTTCATGGGCTGATTCACCCCTTAACGGATCCGCCACTAATAAAATTGCTCCCTATATGATAGTTGAACTTCACCTTCCTAAACGTCTATTTCTATTATTTTTTTCCTAAGGTTGTCCGCTGCTAACTTCTGGCGGCCTCTCCAGCCTGATCCAGCTACGTCAGCTGCGCGAGCTGGAGCTGACCAACTGCCCCGGCGCGTCCCGCGAGCTGTTCGACTACCTGCGCGAACACTTGCCCAGATGCGTCACCATCGAGTAGCGGTCGGTGCTAAGTGGTATTTCACTACATACTAGATAGAGTGATTCAAGAGGAAGGTTTTTATGTATAACACTTGCCGGGAGAACATCTTATTCCCACGGGAAAATGAGTTGAAGCGGGCGCAGCCGCTGGGCGGGCCGATAGTTTAAAATATACGGAAATATTTTCCCATCGGGTACCATAGCGTTTTGGTACTTATGTACCCGAACCAGACTCCAAATCCAGTGCAAAAATCGGATACATAACTAGGGTTAAAATAATTTTCAAGCAAAATACATATTTGACGCAAAATCTACAGTCGAGTGTAATACTTTCGACGTACCGTGCAGAGGGTCTGACTACTGCGTTATCGACGATCATGCGTTTTAATACCGGCGCCCAAATTTACCATTTCAATAACCATAACCAAATTAACCATATGTGGAATTTTTGGTTTTCTTGAATAGAATAGTACCAAAAGCGTATAAAGTAATTTACGCGACGGTTGATTTGATACACAATTTCATTCCCCAGTCGAGAATCAAAGCGAGTTTGCCGCTGATCGCTGACCGTACAGAACGCTACCGGCAGGATGCGTCGATTGGATCACTACAACTATTTTCTACTGGGCTTATTCAATCTAGTCACTTTCTTCTTGGTTTTAAATCAACTCTGCGTGGACTTTTTATTAATATAAATTGATATTGAATGGACCCTTTTAGCTATCCAGTTGAATGGGTGTATCCAACGTTGTTGAATGTTACTCTTATGATAAGTGTAACCCTGATGTAGATTTAAGCGGAGTTCTTATATAAGGTTTTTTTTAATTCCCATCTATTTGAATAGTTCGAAGGAATGTTTTATGATTGACTTTTTTACCCTTATTTACATTTTTTAATTCTACTTTGTGTAGATTTATTTCTATGACTTTTCTAACGTTTGCTCAAATTATTTGATACGTCTTTGGGAACAGTGTTTTAAGGATTTACAAACATATATTTATTTACTTACGCATCTTTGAGTACGTTAATGTATGTGTGAGTCATATTTGGACAAGCGTGTTGTGGCTATTGTAAAAGTTACTATTTACTAATAAGCTCCATTGCTGCACCATAATATATCTACAATTTTTTTTTAGAATTGTGTTTCTTTCTATGTATTTATTTAGTGTTTTTTCTTATATAGTTTTACTGCCTAGCTAGTCGACCACACTTCCTATGAGTACAAATTCAACGTATTTGTAGAGATCTCGATCATTTTTCATGATATTTTTTGTATGTTAAAAAATATTCTAGTCAGTTTTGAATATTTTGCATTTCCGGAAAGGTGACAAGTTTACAATCATAAAAACAATCATTTTACAAAGTAACCTTACTTACCTATTCAACATAGGAACTCTTAAAAACGAATAGTATTATCGACGACTATATTATTCTATAGACGATTATAGATCTATCCTTACCTTAGGTTTAAATTATATACGTCCGCTAGTTGCCCGCTCATTCGCAGACTATGAAACTAAACATCTTTTTCTAAGAAACGCAGAAGGATAAAGATAAAAAAAATGGATTCATACAAATTAAGTCGGTCAGCTGATGCGTCCTACATTTTGTATGAGGCCCATTATAATTGTTTTATATGTTGAGCTATGTTTTTTTGGAAAAGTTATTTATATACATCATGTATATTTCCAACTAATTATTTACATCATGTATTTAAAGGGCCGCCCGCCAGCGAACGTATATAATTCAAGCCTTATAGCATTTATCCGTAGTTTAGCACTTCCTTATGAGTTTCAAAATGTTTCGTGGTAGCTTAGCTGGTTCATTTATTAGAGCTATACAAAAAGAGGCATTTCTTTTTTAGTTGTAATTATACCGTCCGAATTAGCGTGGTGTGAGGTGTGTGCTTGAGCGTGTGTTTAAATATTATTTAATTATATTATAGGGTTCCCCTATGTTCAAATAATTGACTATAAGTAGATAATCTTAGGATACCAGTGCATCTGCAATTCACAAGGTCGGTTGTACAGTACAGCTCTATGAGAGGCGAACACTTGTATTGTTGTATTTAGCTGGAATGAACTCTCTGTCTCTGAGATCATGTATTGTTTATACTACACAAAATGCCTTCTACCTTAGACTCTGTATTGTACAAATTTGTTTCAGTCGAATGCAGTTGTGTCCTCTTGTTTAGAGATATAACGAGCTGAAACAAATTAGTACAGCTTTATACCTAAAATGTGCTTTAGAATCTAAATACAAAAATTATATTCTTCGTTCTATCAGATACAATATTATTATGATGATGCTGTATTTAATAAATACACAGCACATCGGTAAAATGAAAGAGCGCTTTAGGTACCTACTACCTACATTTTATATGGAAAAATTATAACTACAAGATGCAATAAAATTACTGAAAATATTTCAGCCTATGAAGTCCGAACGACCTATTTCGTATAGTTATACAGACATGTTTCAAGGAATGGAATTTTTCAGTTATTTTTTATATACTGACATACTCTAAGAATATATTTGATTTCCAGTTGCCTTTCACACTTAGATAATGTAATATCATCTATGGTAGCACCATATATTATTATACATACACAACATTCGGCTTCTTATGTTTTAACTTAGAACGGAAGACTTGTCAATTGAAAATTAAAATAGATTTCATTTACTAGAAGTGAAAGCCATAGATGATATAAATAAGATATTCACGTTCTTGTACATAATATTAATAAATCGTCATGAAGAATGTAATAATAATAGAATAATGATTATTATAAAATATTGTTGAAGAGATCTGACTTCTCCATTTTATTAGGCCTGTAAAATTATAGCTCGACTGAAAAGTGACATAAAATGTAACTCGATAATGAAATCTCAATATAGTCATATCTCAAAAATATTCTCACCATTGTCTAAATAACAATGCATGGGAGCAAAATGACAAAAATAGCAAAATGACAACATGATTTTTGAATTATCTCATACCTCCCGTCATGTTCTCATTGTCCAGAGATTTCGACGTTTGAGATAAACAGATTCTTTAATACGTTATCTATTGTTATAAATAAATCCGCTTTTCAGACGCGCTATTATTTTGCTTCTGGCCTGCGAGATATGCGGTTGTTAATGAAATCTATACAAGCAATAAGTACATTGTAAAGACTACGAGTTAAGTAGTAGTTTAATTTACACTTTTGTGACATGTTTTCACAGGATGGTCTTGTCTTTGCTAAGCTTACTAAAGAGAGTATTATTAATTACCATGAATATTTTTGTACAGCTTCAATGAGAATCAAATTAATGTATTGGTGTTATTTTCTATTCGTGTGAGCCTTGTGTGAGCTAATTTCAAATTGGTGTATCTTTTGTCATAGTAATATTTAGCTCGTTTCCCATACTTTTTTGTCATTCGATATGTACTACTTCTTTTGTAAGTAAATTTCCATGCCAGGTCTTTATTTGGCAGTTTATGTAATAATTTGTGCTGTATTTTTGTCCAATTTCGTAATGACACCCATTTGTACAATATTATGTGAGATGTTATAGTGCAATATAGATGTACTGTTTTACTTTTTGGTTTTATTTATAAACTTCTAAATGTTTGGTATAGTTTATAAATAATAGACACAAATTCTTGTACGATTTTATTGCGATAACACAGTCTTACAAAACATAATTCATTGATGACAACAAATAAGACACTAATGCAAAATGTAACGGTAACTTTGAATTACTTTATAGCCCATACATTACATCACATAATTTTGACTGAGCTCGCACTAAAATGCAAGCTTGGAATACCTAAAACGAACCGTGATACATACCTACAATAAATGCTGTAATACTAAAGATTTTACTTAAAGAATGTTAGTGTCACAAGCGTACCTATTTACGTTAGAAAATTATACCTCTTCTCAGGTTTGGAACCAAACAAAATGAATGCACTCAGCACCAATTTCATCACTCGTAAAATTATCTAAACATAAATTAAAATAATATTTATACACATTTACATAGGGTTGTATGTATACTACTCTATTATGATGAAACATTGGATACTAGGGATAAGATCCATGGTATAATAATGGATAACTAATGGTAGCTCTAGGTAGATGAACGCTGAACCATAGGATCGACACACTTCAGAGTTTTTTATTTGACTGTAAAATATTTGAGACAAGCAACTATCTGCATTTGTTCTGATATGAGCAAAATATCGTATACTCTGTTTTTAAACGTGAGTAGACCCCATTCAATGACGCTTCGCCTGCTTTTACATACGTAACGAAACTAACGAATCTAGTACTTTAAATGCAACAGTGGAATGCACTGTGCAATCTAAACCGTATTACTAACAACTTAGAGATTATATTCTTTTGTCCCCAGACTGACTTTCAAAATGCGCACACTTCTCATAAATACAATAAAGTAAATTATAATACAAACTCCCGTAAAAATTTACAATAAGAATGTCATTGAAAATAAATAAGGCTCGCGCTAGGTAGCTAACATCATCTCCGATTGAAACGTAACAGTGGATTTCGTTGTAGTTTCAGTCTTGTGTCATTTGCTCCTGAAAACGGAAACACGTTATTTGAAATGCTAGTTTCATGTGTTGTTTGTGTGTAATACCTACAATGTGTATAGTCTAGGGAAAACGATTTCAATTGTGTAAGTTTTTGTTCTATTGTGATCACACAAAGAAGACTAAGCCAAATCGGCTTAAATATAATATTTTGGAACTATGTGGGAGCGAGAAAGTTTTAAACAGTGACTCACAATAGCCATCAAAGGAAAATTGAAGGTGTGTACTTGAAAGACGATTAAAGAGAGGATCAGTAAAACGCAGCGGTTATCTGGGTATGAGGGAGAAAGAATGAACGCCTGGTATATGTAAGAGCCTCAGTCAGTAGGAGAGAGGAAACATGGTCAAAAAGTGTGCATTAACATTAACAGTATGTATTTTGGGGCCAGCGTGTATGTGAGGGTGTACTGTACACTGTCCGTGTGTGTGTGTGTGTGTGTGTGTGTGTATGTGTGTGTGTGTGTGTGTGTGTGTGTGCGTGTGTGTGGTGCTACTTACCGGTGGGCATGTGTGTCAGTGGTAGGGCTGCAGGTAGGCGGTGGTGGTGGCGATGTCGCGACGCAGCCAGGCCGCGTTCAGACGCACTGTCAAACAATTATGAATGCCATTAATTAACTAGGATTTTTTAATGCACTCACAGTGCTATATTATTCTCATAAATTAAATTAAAAAATTGAAAAGTTTACAAGCGCCCACCGGGCACCGCACCCAGGCACATGGTGTACCGTCCCTCTGCTCAAGAAAGATTGAGATTGACGAAGGCCGACCGGTGCGTCGACAGCTCAGTGACAGAGCAGTGGGACGGTAACCCATGCGCCCGGGTTCGATTCCTTGTCGACGCGACGCTTGTAAATTTTGGAATTTCTTATTTTCATTCATCAATTATTTTATCTTTAAAATCTACAAGAAAGCTACAATATTAATTATCCTTAAGTTGCATGAACTATTTTTTTCCACGGAAAAAAGCAGTGGGTGAAATCGCTGGGCTAGCCTCAAAAAGGCGGTTTCTCAGACTTACCTGTCTCGAGCGCTTGCTGCACGGAGCGCTCGGTGCCGGGCGAGTGGTGCGTCTGGAAGAACTCCTCGATCTCGTGCGCGGCCGCCTCCGACGCGAAGTTCTCCGTCGTCGACTTCACCAGCCGCGCCAGGAGGAAGCCACCCTGCGAAAAAGTTCTAGTTTAGTGAAATACGGATTGGCAAGGGACATTTGAAGTGGTAACCTGTGGATCTTAATTGAACTAAAATGTGTTTTTTTAGAGATAGAAAATTGAAAATTTGGGTTGCCAATGTTATACAGGAATATTTTTTAGTCAGTACACAAACTTTACAGGGTGTTTCTACTCATGATTCTAAACAACTTTTACTATGGAGCCACCTGCGTACTCACAAAAAAAATTTTGGGTGCTCCATACATTTTTGCCGAGTAGGCATGAATTTTTCTATGGAACACCCTATTTTATTTGCGATTTCGCAGGTGGCCCCATAGTAAAGTTGTTCAGTATCATGAGCAGAAACACCCTACAAAGTTTGTGTACAGACTAAAAAATAACTCTATATGGTGATGCGTCAATCATCTGTCAAGTTCAGTACATAATAAAAAATAGCTATTACGCCGTTGGAAAATCACTGCTGAGCTTTTACATCATTCGTACGAGTGCCATCTACTACTACTAACTACTAGAAACTAAAAGAAACAGGCTAAAAAAATCCCATTTCGATAACAACAGTTACCGGTACTGACGCAACTTTATTAAAGATTTGCAAAAGAAATGCCAACCCAAAACGTCAATCTACTATCTCTAAAAAAAATAGGGTTTAGTGATGCCGGCTATGCTGCGTGATGCCAGCTTAGAATAGCATCACCCTATTTCTAGTGTCAGGTGTATTACAACTTTTAGGTGACAGGCAGGCAGCGATACACGAATTATCTCAAACAACCCTCAATATTTGTCAGACGTGGCGATAACGACCGTAATTTTACGTTCGTTGACGCTCTGCCTACCCCATCAGGGATATAGGTGTGATGTGTGTGTGTGTGTTAGGAAAGGTTATTCACCTGGTAGCGGTCGATGAACTCCTGCCAGTGGTCCTTGAAGAACCTCCAAGCGAGGTCGCGGCCGTTGCGGCTCACCGCCACCGACACTATCACGAACACAGTGTCTTGAGCGCGGACCTCATCCTGAAAAAAAAAAGAAATTGTAAAAACGGGCTGCTCGTGCTATTTTACTAGAAATCGTTCGAAGAAATCATAATCACTTTCCTATCGCACAAAAGTGGCCGGCATATACTAGAGGGAGAAAAAGCGACAGACACCAGCAATACTTGTGAGAAGGTTGTACGCTAGAGGTAGGGAATGCAATACCGGGATCCCGCACGTTTTTTGCGGGATCCCGGAATTTAAAAGTTGCAATTGTCTTTAATGTCATATCTTCAAATTTCCCTTTAACGCCTTGTAGACTAAAGTACATACCAGCGTAGAAGCCGAACGCGCATTTTCAGTTACTGGACATATAATTCGTACAGATAAGGAGCGTTATCGGGACTGAAATTAGTTGCGGGATACCATTTTCTAGCTAGGGAGTGACATTAAATTCATCTAGTTGTTTACAGGTACAGTACAACTTAGTCTGTGAGACACTTACCGAGACAGCAAAGTCCAGCACTTTATTGAGCAGCTCGGTGTCATTGACGGCTCCGAGCGCGCGCGAGATGCGGTCCTTCTCCTCGTGCAGGTCGGCTGCGCGGTACAGCTCCAGGAACCGCTGGAAGGTGGCCTCGTCCGCGTCCGCCAGCACGGCGCGGTAGCACGCCGAGCGGAGGTCAGCTGGCAGCGTCACCGCGCCTGATATGTGCTTCTCGAAACTGATGGAGGAATACAGAATGGTAAACAATCGCAATGAATAGAACCGTGAGAGCTAAAGTTCGCTAGATGATTGGGTCATTAATAATATACATAAGAACAGACTTCAACGGACGTATAAAAGTGCGAACCTCAATTTTTTGTCAGTAAATATGCATAAAACCTACTCCTAAGTCTGACAAACACCTTGCTGTAAAGCGTATAAAAAACGGTTCAGCTAAACGCGAGATAATCGCGGGCAAGCATAGATACATCTGTATATAGTCCGGTGAGACGTCACAACACAAACTAATGAGACTTTTTTTGTCCGGGACCGAACTAAACAACCGAATTACTGTGACTAGAGGGGATAAATAAACAAAAAAAAAAAATGTTTTGAAGCCATCCAAAATAGCAAGATACGATGCCATCAGTTAGTATCTTCATACAAAATATCATTTCAGAAAAATATCAAACTAAATTTAAACGAAAACATCATAGAATGGATAGAGTCAATTACTTACCGGTTCTTAGCCTCCTTAATCGTCTCCGGGTCTTCAAAGCTGATCATCTTATTCAGCACCAGACTCCTCAACAGCGTGTCGAGATGGCTCTCCTTCTCCTCGGCGTCCCAGCCAAGTCTGCGCGTGACGTTGGCAAACAGCTTGCGTCCGTAATTCTTAAGAGGCTTGTCCAGCGGGGTGTGCGAGAACAGAGCTGTCAGTTTCGACATGCAGTTGGATATTGAAGACCACACGGTGAAGTTGTTCTCGTTGCCGAACGCTTCCATCAGTTTTAGGGACTGTAAAAATAATATGAATGAGTATTATTTGCGCCGTGTGGTGTGGCTCAGAGTAGCATCAGCAATCCGGCCGGCCTGCACGAGCGCGAAGCAGTCGTCGAGCAGGCCGAGGCGGTCGAGCGGGGGCAGCGAGCCGTCCCGCACCGCGCCCACCGGCGGCGTGTGTGTGTGTGTGTTACCTCGGCGGTGTGCGTGTGTCCGGCCTGCACGAGCGCGAAGCAGTCGTCGAGCAGGCCGAGGCGGTCGAGCGGGGGCAGCGAGCCGTCCCGCACCGCGCCCACCAGCTGCGTGTGTGTGTGTGTGTGTGTGTGTGTGTGTGTGTTACCTCGGCGGTGTGCGTGTGTCCGGCCTGCACGAGCGCGAAGCAGTAGTCGAGTAGGCCGAGGCGGTCGAGCGGGGGCAGCGAGCCGTCCCGCACCGCGCCCACCAGCTGCGTGTGTGTGTGTGTGTGTGTGTGTGTGTGTTACCTCGGCGGTGTGCGTGTGTCCGGCCTGCACGAGCGCGAAGCAGTAGTCGAGCAGGCCGAGGCGGTCGAGCGGGGGCAGCGAGCCGTCCCGCACCGCGCCCACCAGCTGCGTGTGTGTGTGTGTGTTACCTCGGCGGTGTGCGTGTGTCCGGCCTGCACGAGCGCGAAGCAGTCGTCGAGCAGGCCGAGGCGGTCGAGCGGGGGCAGCGAGCCGTCCCGCACCGCGCCCACCAGCTGCGTGTGTGTGTGTGTGTTACCTCGGCGGTGTGCGTGTGTCCGGCCTGCACGAGCGCGAAGCAGTAGTCGAGTAGGCCGAGGCGGTCGAGCGGGGGCAGCGAGCCGTCCCGCACCGCGCCCACCAGCTGCGTGTGTGTGTGTGTGTGTGTGTGTGTGTGTGTTACCTCGGCGGTGTGCGTGTGTCCGGCCTGCACGAGCGCGAAGCAGTAGTCGAGCAGGCCGAGGCGGTCGAGCGGGGGCAGCGAGCCGTCCCGCACCGCGCCCACCAGCTGCGTGTGTGTGTGTGTGTGTTACCTCGGCGGTGTGCGTGTGTCCGGCCTGCACGAGCGCGAAGCAGTCGTCGAGCAGGCCGAGGCGGTCGAGCGGGGGCAGCGAGCCGTCCCGCACCGCGCCCACCAGCTGCGTGTGTGTGTGTGTGTGTTACCTCGGCGGTGTGCGTGTGTCCGGCCTGCACGAGCGCGAAGCAGTCGTCGAGCAGGCCGAGGCGGTCGAGCGGGGGCAGCGAGCCGTCCCGCACCGCGCCCACCAGCTGCGTGTGTGTGTGTGTTACCTCGGCGGTGTGCGTGTGTCCGGCCTGCACGAGCGCGAAGCAGTCGTCGAGCAGGCCGAGGCGGTCGAGCGGGGGCAGCGAGCCGTCCCGCACCGCGCCCACCAGTTGCGCCAGCATCGCCGCCGGGTACCGCGTGCGGTAGTACTCCACCTGATAGTTACATTCAAAGGTAAATATTTCAGGGATCAATTTAGAGAACTACTTTTCCCAAAGAACGTAGGTCCACAAAGGTAGAATAAGGATGTAGACAGGCAGGTCAAATGAGCTACTTTTAAAAACTATCTAAAATGTTATTTTGTAAGAAAATAGGAATATATGACAACATAGTATGTGAAGAATGTCTCTGAAATGAAAAGAATCTTACTTGTTTTAAATATGACGACATACATTGCTACTTTGGATGGCGTCAGAACACTTACTTTTATATAATTTTTGTGTTTATTATTTAAAATTTGAATATTTTGAAAAATTATGAATGAAGTCCATAGATTTTTTTTATTTTATCAATAAGCCAGTCCACAAGCGAACCGTGTTCCTTTGGGAAAGTTTTCCAGTTTCCGAAACGAACCGCGCTGTAGTACGTGGTTCACGTTTTACTCACCGTTCCAGGGTTGAGCTTCACCCAAGACGACTCGGAAACGTTTTCCAAAACGACTTCCTGAGTTCTCTTGTCCAGCACCGTAGAAAGAGCAATCTGGTTAAACAAAAAAATGCAAGTCAATCAAATCACTCAATCTCATAAATTTTTCATCATACATATCAAAAAACTAATACGCTGTCTAGCTAGCTAAACTACTGATATTATACTTTTTTGGAAGTACTGAATACATTTAATTTTATGGTGCAAACTACCTTAATAATCTATAACTATCTAAATAATATGACTTTTCAAGTGTTACAAATACTCAAATCAAATGTGAAAACGCTTGAATTGTAACAATACAAGAAATTTTACAAGAGATTCGTGCTCGCGGTCCTTCACTTTTTCATGATCACTGATGCTTGCGACTTTAGATTCGTTACTTGAATGAACAACGCCGCAGGTTAGCGCGCCGCATTTCAAATCTTCAGGAGACAGTTGATTCTGGTTTTACAAACAAAAAAATAAAAACAGTCGTGGTTTACAGGAGTCTATCAGACTATAGCAGTCTACATGTGGACGTAGGCTTCCCTCAGGCTATGTCAATGCCACAACACAAGGTATGATCTCCCGTTTTTGCCATCTAGTCGCTACCACACATACTATTTATACCATCATCAGATAAAAGATCTGTAAATGGCGGCGGTTACCTAAGTGTGAGAGAGAAACCATGAACGCCTGGTAAGAGCCTGAGTGGTAGAGAGAAAGCACGACAATCGGCCGCCATTTGCAGATCGTTTCTTTATCTGTACGGGTTCTACACTGTATCCACATTGGCCTCTATTCTCTGGAATATTTCCTAAACCATTATTGCCCTAATACAGAGTGTCTCACTTATCTTTCTTAGTGGTCCTAAGAAAAGTCTATATTCTAGACATTCCAAGCATCCAATCTTTCAAAATAATAGGAGGTAAAAGTCGGAAGAAAACAATATAAAATTTTAAACTAAATTTTATAGATATAAAACACATGTCAAGTCAAGATTATCAATTAATCTATACGGAAATACAGAGATTGGGTCAATGTTGATTTGGGAGACAGATGCAACTCAAAACGATAAGATAAAATGCTTGTTTTGATTGATATATCACAGCCATGACCTTACCTCAATGCCAGATTTAAAAAAGAAAGGTCTTATTACATTAGATAGTTGAGACGCAGTCGAAATAAATCTTCAGCCTATTCAAAATTTGTTTTAGACAGATCAAGGATCAGCCGAGATCTGCGTTATTATGAAATGGTGTTTTACTCTCCTGTTGAATCGAGATTACAGTGCAAAATCAAGACGAACTTTAGAACTTACAAATTATCACATAACTAATTATTTTTAAGTAGTCTACAAAAACCCAACTGTCACAAAACCGAGCTATACTCAGAGAAATCAGGACACTTTCGTACTATTTCAGTACTATTTCAAACTTGACACATTTTCATTAAGATTTATAAACCTCATTTTACTCACTATTACACGATTTATAAGATTTATTTCCCAACTAAACACACTTTTTAAATAATGTGATTCGTACAAAACATTAAATTGAAAGGGCTCCCGGAATTTTTGATGAGAAGTGTAGTTTGGATGATAATTGGTCCATCAAGGTTTTGGTTTTGTTTCCTTGGAACCGTGTAAACAATTGAAGATGAGTGTTTACCTTTGAAGGCTGCTCCTGAGTGGATACAGTAATGGGGATCATCCACAGCGCCTTATCGTCGCAGCTACCATCGGCGCAGAACTTCTGCTGGGTGAGAGTCAGCACGCGGTTCGGCCCCTTTTGTTCTGATTTCACCTAAAATAGGAACAGTGGTTAGAAAAGAACGACTAGCATCAAGAGATTAGGTGGGTCTCCATTGAACGAGCAGCCTCAGATGCACACCGCCGCGCGCACCATGCGGCGCAATGCGCGGTCGGTGTGGACGTGTTTCGCCTGAGCAGCGCATGTTAAAATTCTCATGCTCGGGCGAAAAACCGTCCACACCGACCGCGCATTGCGCCGCATGCTGCGCGCGGCAGTGAGCATCTGAGGCTGCTCTTTCAATGGAGGCCCACCTATTGAAAATTTGGCATGGGTCAGTTGAGCTCAGTGGCAGACCCCACTGGTCTCCCATCCAGTATCCCATGTGCCCCAGGTTTGATCCCTGAATGACATTTGATATTCGTATTTTTTTATATTTCTTATATTCATTTATAAAGATAGAAGAAGTCAGAAGATTTAATGAAAGAAAATTACGAAGATAAACCTTCCTTCTGTAGTTCCTTCTCAATAGATGGTAATTGAAAGTGTATTATTGCTTGAAACTCATTACTTATCAACATTTTATAAAAGAGTTTGCTGAAATGAATCCCAGACTTTAACAGTAGTTGGCATAGTATCCCAAAACCCCAGAAACAATAGTACTTACATATGAATCAGTTATTCACACCTATGAATATCTGTATTAAAAAACCTATTGTCTTTTTGGTACCAAAGCAAATACATAATGGAATTAATTTCAACCTAAACTTGGAGCACACAATACATACTTGTAATAAATTAGTGATCAATTGAAACACCAGTGTGAATTTTAATGAATTACTAAATAGCTGTCACTATGTACTTTTCTTTGGGAATCGGGTATTTTCCCATCCCAGCGGTAAAACGTAGCCCTATACTGTAGTTTTATCATAATAAAAATTTTGAACAGTTCATTGCAAAAAAGAAATAAAATATTTTTTTAATTTATTAGTTAGAATCAGTACAAAAGTTAACCAACCTCAACCATAGGGAAGCCCATCTGCTTAGTCCATGTGGACATGACAGCTCCCACAGGCTTGTTTGAAGCTTCCTCCAGAGCTGCCCAAAGGTCTTCAGTGAAAGTGTTCTTGTACTGAAATAGATAGA
This sequence comes from Keiferia lycopersicella, assembly GCA_029255805.1. Classification (NCBI taxonomy): domain Eukaryota; kingdom Metazoa; phylum Arthropoda; class Insecta; order Lepidoptera; family Gelechiidae; genus Keiferia; species Keiferia lycopersicella. The sequence continues at coordinate 8,314,679 of JARACZ010000010.1, forward strand.
CAAGTTATAGAACTATGTGGTACCATAACAAACAAAAACCTGTACCATATGATTCCAGCTTAGAATACCATCACCGCATCTCTTTCCGGTGGTGTGAGTGTTGTAGAAGTGAACTAAGGGACTCAAGGGTTTCATGTGTATTGCAATATTAGGCGACAGGCTGACAACCTGTCACTATAGTGATACACAACATAAATGAAACAACCCTCAATAAATTGTCAGACATAGAGATAAAGACCGTAACATAACAGTCGTTAACCCTCTGCCTACCCCTCCATGGATACAGGCGTGATTTGTGTGTGTGTATAACAAAAAGCAGTTTATTTTATAGGCAGTGTGCTCTGCCATTAAATACTTTTAGTTCTTTATATTTTTATTGGACTGCCATGTTGTAAATAATTTATCAGCTAACTTGATGTTCATTATGTATGATTCATAACACACAAGTGGTATAATTCACAAGGTAATCTTGATAAAAACCAGTTTATTTTATGCTAGTGGATAAAGTTCCGTTTAAAAAAAAACAAACCAGCCCTTAGCCATGGAGCCCAAACAAAATCATATGAAATAAACCAAATATAATTATTTTTGGGATTACATTTACCTGGTGCCTGGTCAGATAGATGTTCATGCCTTTACGGAAGTCGTCGTCGCCGATATATCTGTGCAGCATGCGGATCACTGAGGCCCCCTTGTTGTAAGAAATATCGTCGAAAATCTCGTCGATTTCAGAAGGATGACCCACTGGCACTTCAATAGGGTGAGAGTTCTTCAGGCAATCCAATTCCAGGGCTCTGCAATTACATGTTATCTATTGGTATGATTGATATTCTGGATAGGAGCAAATGTTTATGCTAATGTGTTGATACAAGAATTTTATCAGATAATAAATAAAGAGAGTCTATTTTTAACTCCTCTGCAGTAGAATCAAAAGTATTTTTAAGCATTTCGAAAATGACTTTCTAAATTAGAAGACGCTTACTCATTGTTGATGTTGTGCCAAATTATATTTTCATTTAGTATACAAAACAGAAACAATTTATTTGCTTTGAAAATTGCAGAATCATGTTTGTATTATTTAGTTAGTAACAAAAGTTTGCAAATATTCTGCAATATCTTGCCATGAGGGCTTTGTCAACAATCTAGAGGAAAATAAACATAGAAATGAACAAATAGTAAATACTTGGTAGTAAAGATAAACATGGAACTATTTACTAAGGAAACTGTAGACACCTACTTACTAACATGCTTACCTAATGTAGGTCTCGGTGACAAATTGAGTCCAGATATCATACTCTGGGAAAAGATGGTTCACACAGAGGAACTCAACAAAGGAGGCATAACCCTCATTCAGCCACAAATGAGTCCACCACTCCATGGTGACTAGGTTTCCAAACCACTGGTGAGCCAACTCATGTCCAACCACCAGGGCTATCCACTGCCTCCTCACAGCTGAAGTATGCTCCTCATCCACCAGCAGGCAAGTCTCTCTGTATGTCACAAGACCCCAGTTTTCCATAGCACCAGCTGAGAAGTCAGCAATAGCAATCAGATCAATCTTAGGCAGAGGGTATGCAATATCAAAGTATTCCTTGTAATAAGGCAACACTTTGGCTGCCACTTCCAGCGCAAACATCCCCTGCTTGCTCTTTCCAACTGGAGTGTAAACACGAACAAGCACTCCATCACGGGACTTCTTCTCCACATAATCATACTCTCCAACCACAACAGCCACTAAATAGGTGGACATTATAGGAGTTGTATCAAACTTTACAATCTTTTTGTTGCCAACGGTCTTTTCATCACTGACTGGCATGTTAGACAATGCAACTCTGTCAGCTGGGACCTCCATGGTGATATCGAAGGTGGCTTTGATGGCAGGTTCGTCCCAGCAGGGGAAGCAGCGGCGCGCGTCCGTGGCCTCGAATTGGGTGACGGCGGCGTAGCGCTCCTCGCCGGACGGCGTCAGGTACTTGCTGCGGTAGAGCCCCTTCATCTTGTCGTTGATCTCGCCCGTGAACTCGCAGAGCAGCGTGGCCTCCCCGCACGGCAGTTCCTCCTCGAACTCGATGGTGGCGGTCTCGTCCGCCGAGCTGAGCCGCACCTCGCGCGGGCTCCTCGCGCCGCCATCCTCGTACTGCAGCTTCACATTCGTCAACTCGAGATCCAAACTGTTCAGCACTATCTCTTTAGTACTGTTCAAGATCTGAAAGTGAATGCGGCTTTAGCGCGTCACATGGAAACGAGATTCACAAAGATATGATGAAATTTCCTCTTACCGATACTTTCACTGCCGTTGTCCCGGTGAACGTGAATTTCTCTAGGTTCGGAACGAGTTCCAAATTATAGTGTGTTGGTACCACATGCTTTGGGAGCCGCTGAAACGGTTTGTTTTCGGGCATTGTCACTTTTTCTTTCGCGATTGTAAATGTGGGACGCGCAACAGAGAAATACCGTAATGACCGAGTGACAGAGTGAACTCGCGTTGCAACCGCGCCGATACGAGCCCCCCGCGCGCGCTCAAGCCCCCACTCCGAATAACGGAACCCGCTACGTAACAACTTGCAATGGCGACCGAAATGTGTATTCCTATACTGAAATGCAAATGAACTACGTATGACGCGCAGCAGCGGTAGCGTCATGGAAAGCAGTTATTATGACGTTGAAAGTGAAAGTTTTACAACTGTACTCAATAGACTTTCATTGGAATTTTAATTAGGTTAGCTGCAAAGTGAGGTTATTTATTTGTTGACAGATGATTAGTAGGTTTCAAAAAATTTGACACGTGTCCGAAATTATTACCATTTTTGTTTTCACCAAATAGTTCTTATCTTCTACTTGAGTGAGTTATATTATATTTAGGATTATGAAAATTAGTAGTCCTTCGAACCGGATGATCGACCTATGATCGAACAAAATGAAAATACGTTTGTTCCGCTCCGCTTTTATCATAACGTAGATCATAACATAATCATAGAGTAACTTGTATTGGGATAATAGTATTTAAAAACTAAAAATAACTTTCATTTCTTTCACAATGCTATGTTTCAATTTATGATGAGAACATCCTAACCCTTTCTGTTTGTTACAGACATAAAATACTCGCATTGAAATATCTGATTAATTGTACATTCACATGGTACCGTATCATACACTGTACATCAATGTCAGCCAAGTGTTAAACAACCAAGTTATTTATTGTCTCCCGTTAAAACGAAATGCGGACCGCATAAGCTTAGTGGGAGTCTTTGAATGGATTAATGCAAACAGGAGAAGCTCGTCAAGAATTAGACTGAGCAAAGATCACATAAATTCAAAAACAGTGTGTGTGTGTATGAATTTCCACATACCATTCAGATATCGTGTGGTAATGCAAAAAAGATCTGCCGGCATTCAATGTGTTAATGATTGAATGAGATATTGATGGTAGGTTTTAAAAAATAAATATAGCAACATTTGCACAACTGTCAGTTTGGTTAGGTCAGCTTGACAGTCTGTGGTCATTTCCAAATTTCGCGAAAAATTCTTTTTCATGATTTTGCAGGAATTCCGTCGTCTCTAATGTGATAAGCGTGCGGAAAATGGCTGTAATGAATTAAGTTCTATAGTTCATGTAAAAAGTGTAGCACAGAAACAATGAATTTCTTACTTGGATCATGTTTTGTGTTTGTAGCAGGTATGTTATTGATTTTTCATGTTATTTGGTGTTATTATTGCAATTAATAGGTTTTTATATGGTTATTTTTCTGTTTCAGCCCTTTCAGGGGTGTCTTCTTCACGTGTCTTGGAGCTGAGTGATAAATTCATTGATATCAGCAATGAAGGGCAGTGGTTCGTAAAGTTCTATGCGCCGTGGTGCGCGCACTGCCGGCGACTCGAACCAGTGTGGGCGCACGTTGCGCAGACCCTCTACAGTACTCCCATAAAAGTGGCCAAAGTCGACTGCACGCGGTTCTCAGCTGTAGCTACACACTTCAAAATTAGAGCGTATCCGACAATACTGTTGTAAGTTATTAAACAACTTGCCTCTCTGATCCATTAACTGGATAATCTGACTCCTTCTAATAGATGCGGCATAATTCTTACAGCATAAAAGGGCCATACCAGCATGAGTACACAGGGGAAAGAGTAAAGGAGGACATGGTAGCATATGCCATGCGCATGTCTCAATCAGCAGTCCAAAAAGTCACACAAGGTGATAGCATTGGATTCTTAAAAGAGTCACACCCAGTTTTCTTTGGATTTGTGGGAATACAACAGGGACCTCTATGGGTAAATAGTCTTTCTGATACATGACTTGTAATTTCAAAAATTAGAAACCATTTCTAAATGTTCTTACTCTTTGCAGGACATCTTCAGTATTCATGCTGAAAAATATCAACCACATTCCTGGTTCTATGCAATGACTCATGAGGTAGTGCAGCATGAAATGAAACCACCCAATGAAACTTCCATATTTGTTTACAAGGAAAATGAGGCCTATTTCTTTGAAGGTCTGTATATAAGGTGTAAAAATATTAGCTGCAAATATTTTAAGGGATGAATCAGCCCATGAAATTGAACAACTTTCCCCAAGAAACAGGTCAAAATATAAGAAAATTTTTTGGACCTCCCATACAAATTGACTTGGTCAGCTGGTAATTTTGTATGGTAGGTCCAAAAACTTTTTTTTATACGGACTTATGTTTCTTGGGGAAAGTTGTTCAGTTTCATAGGCTTTTAAAATATTTACCCTTTCAAATATTTGCAGCTAATTTTTTTACAATGTGTATTCTTTACCAGAAACACTCATAATCACATTAAGTAAATGTGTCTACTAAGGGTTTTTCTATTACTATGTTGCTATTGTTCCTATCTTATTTACAGCTACCCCAGAGTTGATTGATGACAAAGAAGCCTTAAATGTGACATTGGATAAATGGATCAATGCAGAGAGGTTTGGCTACTTCCCAAGGATAACTAGGTCAAACATAAATGAGTTAATGGAAACAGAAAAATACATTGTGATTGTAGTTGTTTCAGAAAACAAACTCAATGAAATCACACAGACTGAAAAAGATTTTAAGGATATGGTAGAAGGGATAATTAAGTAAGTATTTTATCATTTCAATAACAAAATTCTTCTATAATATCAACTATGTCATAATTTTCGGATATGTCTTTTCAGGAAAAAGAAAAGAGACCTCCATAACCATTTCCAGTTTGGATGGATGGGTTCTCCTGAGCTTGCCAATACCATAGCAATGTCTGAGCTCACTGTGCCACACTTGTTAGTACTTAACTCCACCACTAGCCATCATCACATACCTGACGATGACCCAGTTCTGATGACACCAGAGGCTATTCAGATGTTCCTTGACCAAATCCATAACCAACAGGCACCAGTATGTATTCATCATATGTTTAATCAGAATAGGGCTCTTGTTCCTACTGGGCCATTTATTTTGGACTCCTTGGTTTAGTACTATCAAATATCACTTGGAAACAGATACTAGCAATAGATGGATTAGCTTAGAAAGTGTCCTAGCAGAATCGAGAGGACTTCATGCTGTTAGAAAATATATATTTTTTTTATTGATTGTTCCTTTTTTCTTTTTGCAGGCATATGGAGGCAATGGGTGGGCGGTTCGCCTATACAGAGGCTTCTTTGAAACCAGAACAACTTTGTCAAACATGTGGCAAGGCAACCCTGTGCTGACTGCACTTGTTTTTGGTCTGCCTCTTGGTTTCTTGTCCCTCATCTGCTACTCAGTCTGCTGCGCTGATATACTTGATGCTGAAGAGGAGGATGAAGCTTCTGGTAATTAAAATGATAGTGAAATAGTACCCCATCCAGCAGTTCGATTTGCTTACACCTGTTTTGTGTGAAAGAGGGAACTTCCACTGTTAAAGCTAGCCTGTATTTTTCAGAGACAATGCTGTTACAGTAAAATAACTGAACACATCTTTCCCCCTAATAATATTAGTATAGTTGGTATAGTGTACACATTTGATTAATCTCTTGTGGAGGAAATGATTGTGCACCAGTTTTCAAATATTTTGTTTTGTTACAGATACCCATGAAAAGAAGGACTAAACAGGAGCAATCCCTTCAAAATAGTTTATTACCATAATGTTTTGCCTGATAGCATTTTTTGCATTTAGGGTAATTTGACAGGGGAAATGCGGGATTAAATCTAATTTAATGTTGTAGTTGGCAATATATGAGTTAGTGTTGTGAACTTGAGCAATGCTGTCCGGGTTATCTAGTCATGAGATTTTTGAACAAATAGATAATCAAATTTTAACTCTATATATAATGTATGTATTTAAGTGTTCCCTCAATTTTATAATGACTTCTTTTATTTTCCGAATTTTTATTTTGTGATGTTGTGTTTTTGATATATTATTGTTAAGCAGTATTATAATAATTATTATGATGTAGTTTATGGTGTAAGTAAGAGGTGGGTTTTTAATAAAAAAAATAATTAATTGAAACTGTGTATCTTTTACGTATATCCATTGAATATGAAAAGCTTTATATGCATGCATAATGTGAACTGTGCCTGTAGTAAGAATATGTAGATAAGATATAAATTAAGGTTTACACATTTCTTCTATATAAATAGCCTGTTCAACTAGTTTTACCCTATATTTTAGATTGTTGTACCAGTTAATGTAATTGGAATGTATTGCACTATCACTCTCATCAGTTGAAATGTCACTGGAATATTCTGTTTCAGTTTCATCATCATAAGCCTTTGAGGATTTGTTTGTTTTATAGTTGGAAGTATTGCTTTCATTATCATAGTTTTCATTATCTACATCATAGCCAGATTCTCTGTTTGCTTTGTTTTGTTCGCTATGTTTCACTCTATTCTTAGTTTTATAATGAGATTTTTCTTTTCTTATGTTATAAAAACCTTGACTTGTATCTGAATCCTCAGTGTCTTTATAAGACAATTTGTTTTTTCTATACTCTCCTAATATCTCTTCTTTTTCTAAAAGCATAGCATCATTCTGATATAATTTATATTCACATTTAGACCTTTTATCTTTTGTTTTTTTTACTTTTGATTTTTGTTTACCAAAAGATGTTGGAAGGCCAGCATCTCTTAAAGCTTGTGTAGCAGATGATTCCTCAAATTCATCATAAAAATCATCTAAATCTTCTTTCGTTTTTGGAACTAATGTTTTCTTATTTTTATCACTTAGTGCATTAGGATTCTCTTGTGATTCAGATATATTTCCAGACTTGTTATTACTTAGTTCTAAATTTTTAGAGAGGTCTACTTTGAGATTGCTCTTTGTTTTGACTAAACTGTTTAATTTTAAATAGTATGGCAAAGAGGCATTCTGCATTTCAAGATGATGGTGCAAGGAGTTGTCATTTAAACTTTGTTGATGAACCTCAAGGGAACTTATTAGATCAGTAAAAGACTCAACTTTGTTGTTGTCCTGTTCAAGAGACTCGCACAGATGTTCAAAGTCTTCTACAATAGGATCATCATTATCCTTGTTTTCTCCCTTTAGTATCTCCCACAAATTTTCACATTTCTCTTCTGATTTTAGAGATTCTGAAGTAGATGGTTCACTTAGTTCACATATTGGGTTATTTGCCAATGTGATCTTATCATCTTTCTGCCAATTGGTAAAATTAATAGGAGCTTTGATAGCACTTATTATATCTTTGAATTTCTTTTCTTCTTTTCCCTTGCTAAGTATGGTTATGGCAATTCCATATGAACCAAATCTGCCAGCTCTTCCAATTCTATGTAAGTATGTTTGCCAATCTAGTGCAGGCTCAAAATTAATGACTAGGTCCACATTTGATGCATCAATCCCTCTTGCTGCTAAATCAGTGGATATGAGTATTCTGCATTTATATTCTTGTAAGGATTTCAGTGCTTCTAATCTATCCAGCTGTTCCTGTTGGCCATACAGTTGCTCTGCAGGCCACTTTTGCCTTTTCAGCATTTTGTGCAATTCTGTTACTCTTGCTTGATAATTACAGAAAATTAAGCATTGTTTGAATGGCTGCTTTGATAAGATTTTCAGTAATTCATCAAATCTGATCTTAGTCTGTTTGACAATGTTTACATTGTAATCCACAAGTGTGACACTCTGTTTGATACCCAATAAAATGCTATTGCTCTCTGGACAAATGTGCTGAGCACTTTGTACATATTGCTTGATGAATGTTACTGTTTCATTAGGATAGGTAGCACTGCTCATAATGACTTGCTTTTGTTTTGGCAAAACTGAAAATATGTAGTTGATATCAGTCAAGAAGCTCTTCTCCATTAATTTGTCAGCTTCATCCAAGACTAGAAGTCGAACACTGGATATGCTGATATACTTATCTTGTATCAAGTGCCTCAGTCGGCCGGGGCTGCCAACAACAATATGAACCTTATCTTTCTTGAACTTTTCAATATCCTCCTGCACAGGCAGTCCACCCATAACAACTTCAACTCTTAGATCTGAAAAATATATTTCCTTTGTGTTATAAATAAATCAGAACTAGTGATCCTGTAAATCATTATATACAAGAAACATAATTATAACAAAGGCAGTGTATTTTACACCAATCAGGTTACTTACTTTTATAATGAGAGCCTATTTGCTTCAAGACATCGCAAATCTGGGAAGCAATTTCTCTAGTTGGAGCGAGAATAACCACTTGAAGTCCAATTGCAAGATTTAGCTGCTCTAAAGCGATGACAGAGAACACTGCCGTCTTCCCCGTACCGGATTTTGCTTCTAGCAACATATCTACAACAAAGATTGTGGTCACATAAATATTCTGGGTATGGTGAGTAGGTGGTAATATCATTATAGCAATGAAAATAACTTACCAAAACCACATTTTCCAAGTGGAATGCCATGTAATTGGATCGGGGAAGGTTTATAAAATCCTGAATCTTTCAAACCCTTCAGAGTATCATTGTTGAGGAGCATAGAATCGAAGGTAACGCCTTCGGATATTTGTACATCTTGAGTTCGTACGCCATCCTCAATGTTATGTGCTAAGACCATCGCGTTTCAACAAATGTAGCAATATGATGAAACAATTTCTATTCCCACGTTTATATTCCTGAAATAAACGGGTTGTCTTATTAATTTTTACTATTTTCAAAATTTGTAGGTTGTTTTTATTTTCTTTTACTTGTTTGACAGATTAGTCACAGGATTTTATAGCGCATACAGCCGAGCTGGTACGGTACGCAGCATGAAACTTTGTGTAAAATGAGTAAAACTGTAAAACCGCGCTACGCACGCGCCTATAATATGACTCAGCCTTTAAAAACCATAGACAAATTCTGTGTTGACGTTCGAAATTACGTTCAGAAATGTGATTCATGTCACATATAAATAAATATAGAATTACTTATTTCATCATATTGCGGTATTTTGCTATCCCAAATAATAAAATTATCAATATAATAAATCGAGAACTTACGTTTATTTTACTTATATTCAGTTTTCATAAGAATTTTTCTCACGATTTTCTGAAACGTGAAAATAGATACCGTAAATTTCTGAACGATAATTTGTGAAATGGCGAAATTGTGATTCTTGAATCAATCTATTTTACGTTCGATAAATTACACTTTTATAACTAAAATAATGCCATTTTGTAATTATTCTTATGATATTTATCAGTGTTTATTTTGAGAACATGTTTGTGCCTCATTGACTTCATTCTAATTATGGTATATGAAACCAATCGAGTGCGTTTTGCTTCAGTGTTGGTTTTCATTGCTGGGCTTTGAATAAATAAAATTTCACTCAGGTAAGTCTTACTATAATTACTATAGTTTATGATAAGATTCCCACATGATTTAAATAAGTGGCATGCTCACACTTGGCTCATTAAACATTTAGCACTATGTAGGTCATGAAATGGGTAAATACTGGACTGATTTTACGCATATTACTGTAGCAAGTAAACAAAATAACTTTCGAAAGCAAGATAACATTGTAGTACAACAATAATTGCACTCTCGTACTTTTCTAATAAGAACCTGCCATGTGTAATTATAAAGCTCATTAAAAACTTGTTTACTTTTTATATTAATTGTGGGAAGTCTCTTTGAGGAAAGAGTGAGGCTAAAATCATCATGTCAAAGTTGTGAATTGGGTTTAAATTTTCCAGGTCCTAGATATGAATAATTGTGGTTCTGGGGTAGCAGAGGGCGGGGTGACCATGGCTGGGGGGCCGTATGATGCCAAGATCGCAGGCCTGTATGACCTGCTGGACACGCTTGGCTCTGGGCACTTTGCTGTTGTGAAGATGGCCAGACATGTCTTCACTGGGGAAAAGGTTGCAGTCAAAGTTATAGATAAAAGTAAACTAGACAATGTCTCAAAATCACATTTATTTCAAGAGGTATGTTTACTTTCATATATTTTGCTTATTTATTGTCTACAAACAATTTAAATTAGTAGTAAATTTTTACTTATATGTATTTTAAAGTGATAACACTTTCATAAGCAGATTTACAATATGTTTTCTATTTATATACCTAGTACATTATTGTTACTAAGAAACAACATTCTAGTGTAATTTGTGAAAACTGGAAATTGACTAATTTGTTTTCATCAGTTTTTATTACTATTCTACATAATTACTAATAATTTTTCAAACCACCTATTTGGTATTAATTCAACAATATATTAATAATTTATTTATTTATTTTAGGTCCGCTGTATGAAACTAGTACAGCATCCAAATGTAGTCCGTTTATATGAAGTAATAGACACACAAACAAAATTATATTTAATATTAGAACTAGGCGATGGTGGGGATTTGTATGACTACATAATGCGGCATGAATCTGGACTGTCAGAATCTCTCGCGCGCGACTATTTTCGCCAAATTGTCCGTGCTATATCTTACTGCCACAGGTAAATGAGTACATACATCAATCAAACACCAGTTGTGTGTGCCAGTCTATTTTTAGTCATCTAACAAATGAATTGAGTAATGATCTGCATGAAAAGCATACAAAATTCCAAGTATTTATATGTTAATGTTCCTCCTCTACTTGTAATTTGTTAAAATATCTTACAATTAATTATTATAAACATAATGTAGTTGTTTTCTATAAGTTAGTTATTTATATCTTAAAGGTGACATCCCCTTCACTGAGGGGCTCCTGCTTCAGTTTCTATAAATAACTTGGAGGGGTAATATTTCTTCTATTTCAATCTTGTTATTAAAATAACATTTCTCTTTTCAGATTACATGTCGTGCATCGAGATTTAAAGCCAGAGAATGTAGTATTTTTCGAAAAGTTAGGTGTAGTTAAATTGACTGACTTTGGTTTTAGCAATAAATTCTGTCCAGGTCAAAAGTTGGAGACCTCTTGTGGGTCTTTAGCATACTCTGCTCCAGAGATTCTTTTAGGTGATTCTTATGACGCACCAGCAGTGGACGTTTGGTCCCTGGGTGTTATACTGTACATGTTAGTCTGTGGCCAACCTCCCTTTCAAGAAGCCAATGATAGTGAAACATTGACAATGATAATGGATTGTAAATATAATGTACCACCCCATATATCAAGTTCGTGTAAAAGGTGTGTATCCTAATAAGTTTCTTATTTCATTTTGAATACCTTTCTATTTAATTTCAATAGCTAATAAAGAAATATAGCACCTTTGGGGCGATTTCTACCTGTTGAGTAGCTATTGTTCGATTGTTCATAGCCACCGGCGTATCGCCATTCAAAAGTCGCAAGTGTATTGCAACTAGATGGTTATATAAAAAAATTACCATAAGAATATTTTAACATACATACATACATAAATCACGCCCATATCCCTAGCGGGGTCGGTAAAGCGTTAACGGTTTCGGTCGTTATCGCCACATCTGACAAATGTTTGAGGGTTGTTTCAGATAAGTCGTGTATCACTATAGTGACAGGTTGTTATCCTGTCGCCTAAAAGTGCAACACACATAAAACCCTTGAGTCCCTTAGTCGGCGACACCCACAGGAAAGAAATGGGGTGATGCTATTCTAAGCCACCATCACAGAATGTTTTAATATGTATAAAAATGTTTAATGTAATGTTTTTTCAGGCTTATAGCAAGAATGTTAGTAAGAGAGCCAGAGAAGCGTGCTATGCTATCAGAAATAGCGACGGACCCGTGGGTGACGGCCGGCGAAGGGATTGCCGTGGAAGACTTCGACACTCCTCTCGTTGCCAAAGAGCAGCTGCCGGAAGAAGACCGCAGCGCCATCATACAGAGAATGGTCAACGGAAAAATCGCCACTAAGGAACAAATTGTAGAGGCGTTAGAAAAGAACGAATACAACCACGTCACTGCTACGTATTATTTGTTAGCTGAGAGAAAATTGAGGGCGAAAAGGTGAGTTTTTATCCTAGCATGATTTTTCATAAAAACATTGTCGATTACTTCTTTAATTGAAGCCCTAGAAAAGCTAGATTAAGTGCGCTAAAGGCATGAGTCATGTCATGAAACCATGTTTTTGCAAGGATTTAATCTGTAAGCTTGTTCGAATTAAATACCAGTTCAAAGGCTTCAATTTCTGCCTGAAAGTGTAAAATCCTATAATCCAAGTATAAATAATCTCGAATACAATGCCTACACATATATTTCTATTATGTATACCTTTATGAAATAGAATGCTTTTTAATGCTCCGTACTATAATCTGTAAGTTTAGGTACTTATCTTTTTGTAAGCAAACTTTGTATGAAAGTGACACTTCAGAACTGTCAGTTTAATACAAAGTTTGTTTACAAAAAGATAAGTACCTAAACTTACAGACTATAATGCAACTTACCTATCCAACTAGTATCTCTAAACGAGCAAATATTGTATATATCTTGGGCGCCATAACGTACTAACTTATGTTTTCATCGTTCACCGTGTGGCACCGTCCTACTAAATTTTTTTAAAAGTTTATTAAATCTCATAAAAATATTTTAGTAGAGCCTTGAAACTTTTATTTATCAATAATCGGGATCTTGGAAATGGCTCCAATTTTCACGAAATATGTATGTGCAGGTTTTCGGAGCATAAGTCTATCTAGCTAGGTTTCATTTTCTAAAAAATATCTAAAACAATGCCGAGCCGCCCATTACTCGGTCAACTATATGCGTATGCGTATGCGTCATTGTATGAAAGACGGCACACCTCTTTCCTGCACTACGCAACGCAAATGGTGTGCCGCCTCTCATACAATCCCATATATTTTACAAGTTTAATTTTACGCGTGATTATACCGTTTATACGAGCTGCATACGCAGGCCGGTGTGCTCTCATTACGAAGAGATCACACTCCACAAGCTCCTCAAGCAACCGACGTCGTCGGGATCGCGGAGGTCCCTCATTTGCGCCTCATTTTGGCAATTACTGGCACATACAGACCGATCCGTTCTTCCCAGAACAACTAAGCCCAGTCTCATGAACCCTCGCATATTTTCCGGATTCGATTCGGTTCGGGCAAATGTGCGAGGTTTCATAGGATATCATATAAAGAATTCTAAAATTCGGTTCCATTCGGTTCGGATAAGTGTGCGTCCACCCTATATCAAACATTTTAGAGTTACTACAATTTGTAGGCAAGAAGAGCGCGCGCTGGCGCGACGGCCCGAGGCGCTGAGTGTGTCGCGGTCGGGCGCGGCCTCCGGGCGCAACCTGCTCGCGCCGCCGCCGCACCCCGCCGCGCCCAGGACGCCGCAGGACGTGCCGCCGGTATGTACACTCAAATTCAAAATATTTATTCAACGTAATATTTTTTCATTTAACCTATTGATTGTCATACACAAATATAAAGTAATTATAAAATAAAGAAAATTATAAGACATAGTTGTCTCCTTTTTGTAATAATTTTATGATCTTAGTTAACGCGGTTCGGGTGGGAATAAAGCTAAGCTAAAGCTCGGCTGGCCAAGCTAACCACACACCATGAAATATATACCACTACCTACTCATTTCTCTACGCATGAACTCAAATTTTAGGAACGACTTATATTGAACACTGGTTACGGCTCCAACTCTTTGCCACATTTTTTGTATAAAATGTTCAGCAATGTTCTCTCTTTTGCTATACCTACTTTCTAAGTAAAAAAAATGGCTGAAACAAAAATAAATTTATGGTCATAGTCATACTGTCCGTCTGAACAGCGATCAAGAAAATGCAGCATAGTCCGCGAAGAGGAGGACGACGAGGAAGGCGCAGTGGCTTCTACAGGGTCGTCGCGAGTGGCCGACGCGCGCAGGGGCTCCCGGTCCGAGGGGCGCTTGCACATGGCCGCGCGCGCCGCCGCCCCCCGCCCCACCGACCCGCCCCCCGCGCCGCCTCCTCGCGCGCACCAGCTCGCTGATAACTTCACCAAAGTAAGTAAAACACTGGCCTCCAATTGAGATAACAATTATCTTAACGAACTAAGGCCCATAGTAATAAACCGCACTCAACTCTGAGATCGATCTCAAGAGCGATATTGACAAATGTCAGTCAGTACTAAGGACATCTATAATTTATTATTTAGTAATTTATTATTACCAAACATGACATCTCAAAATAGCACTTAAGATCGATCTCAGAGTTGGGTGCGGTTTATTAATACGGGCCTAAAATAGCTATTCACTTTTCGTCAAATTAGTTCAGAAAAGTCGGTGAGCATCTGAGACTGCTCGGCCGATAAAGACGCATCTAATCGATTTTCATATTTTCTCCCCCCCCCCCCCCCCCAGGTAAATCTAGAAGATGACGAGCCACCCAATGCGACGCTACGCCCAGTGACAGCCAGCTTACACTGCGGGGGCGCTTCAGACGCCGCCAGCAGACAGCGCCTCGACTGCCCGAGGAGACGAGCGCGCGCCCCGAGCTGCTCCTCATCAGACCTGTCAGGTACAGCATCCAGCAGTGACAGCCAGCTTACACTGCGGGGGCGCTTCAGACGCCGCCAGCAGACAGCGCCTCGACTGCCCGAGGAGACGAGCGCGCGCCCCGAGCTGCTCCTCATCAGACCTGTCAGGTACAGCATCCAGCAGTGACAGCCAGCTTACACTGCGGGGGCGCTTCAGACGCCGCCAGCAGACAGCGCCTCGACTGCCCGAGGAGACGAGCGCGCGCCCCGAGCTGCTCCTCATCAGACCTGTCAGGTACAGCATCCAGCAGTGACAGCCAGCTTACACTGCGGGGGCGCTTCAGACGCCGCCAGCAGACAGCGCCTCGACTGCCCGAGGAGCTCATCAGACCTGTCAGGTACAGCATCCAGCTTGCAGAGATTATCCATGACTGACAGATAACTAGTAACAGTTCGCCGCTATAGCAATTATTGTATAAGTACTAAAGTCTGTTATTTATTGGTATTGTCAATGTTTTTTGCCGGATCCTGAAGATTGGTAAATGAAGTTCAATACAGGATCATTTATTGAAATCTTTCATATAATATAACAACACCTAAATAATTTTAATTCACAGACGACGATTCAGAGAAGAAGAAACGCGCTGCCGAAGCGGCGGCCACAGACATACCCGTAGTGCGCGCGCGGAGGGACTCGCACGACGACTCCAGCGATAGCCAGGAGCGCGGCGCCGGCACCGGTGGGGCGCGCCCTTCACGCAGCACCACGTGCGAGGTAGGTAGTTCCCAGGGTAGACAATAAAAAATACTTCAGGCCCTGCCAAAAGCAAGCCCCAGGCACCCCAGGGGCATTTCAGTTGTCAAATATTGGTCAATAGTTATCGTCGACACGACGAAAAAGAATGATAATATCACATCATCACAGCCTCTAGCAGTCCACTGCTTGACGAAAGCCTCCCCCAGGGTACGCCATAAGCAGGGATTTTACGGATAAGAAATTTCGGATACTGATATTGAAAAATTAATATACCAGAGTCGGATATGGATACGAACATTAAAATATTTCGGATTAACCGTAATTTTCGGATAGTTCCGGTTAAGGATATTAATTTTTGAGGAATTAGTTTATAATCTCAGGTGCCTTTATTGTTTAGTTATTCTGTAATTGATAACTATTTTTTCAATTATGTGTGAGATTAAAGGATGCGCAATGGTTGTGTTTCGCTGGGTCAATCAAAACTCCGCCTCTATACGAAATTATCCGTAACTTTTATATCGGTTTTGGTTACGGATATATTTTTATTTCGGATATCCGATAATTTCGGTTAGGATTACGTAGTTCCGTAACATCTCTGGTTACAAGCACAGAATACTAACTAGTAACTAGCGTTACAGAATCTTTACTTCACAACGGTTTTCAAAGTAATATGTACTCAATCCGATAGACAATATGATTTAATTTAGCTCGCGTTCCAGTCGAGCACGTGGTCATTTAGATACCTTCTAAATTTTTTTGAGGAAATATGGGCCTTAATTCACTGTACTACGGTTCATAATAAGTTAGACGTGGTTATACGTATTGAAAAAGCCGCGGACTAGGGTTGGTTACTTCGAGTGCTTCGAGAAACTAAAATGTATTTTTTGTACTTTTAAATAGTTTTAGGGTTTTGAAATAGTACTTTGTTCAACAAAAAAGAAAGTGTTTGTAGTTTGGATTAACTGCATTTCAAATAGGAACATAATGTAATCCAATCAAAGTAGATTTTACTTACCTGTCAGCGTCTTTCGGCAAACAAAAAAAAGTTAAATTCCGATCACGATCTGTATTTAAACAGTTAAACACTGCACAGTATTTTTTTGCTTTTCTTTGTGTGTCCATCTTGCAAAAAAATGTCGAGAAAGTTGAACGTAGTCGAACAAATAGCGCGCGCGTGTGTCGTCTCGTCTTTCGCTTGCGGCAGCCTACTAGATTGGCCCTTTCGCCGTGGCCGGCGCCTGTAGGTACGTTTTTAATACCTACACGCGGAGTGACACAGGCCTGTTACAAGGCACGACCTCCCCGCTTTCGCCATCCAGTCGCCACCAGCAGCTAAATAAAAATTTGTATTTTTTCCATAGGTGACCCGCACCGCGTGTACGGGGACTACAAACGGCGGCACGTCCGGAGGCAGCGGCGCGGGCGCCGGGGGCGACGCGCGGGGCGGCAGCGCCGGCGGGGGCGGCGGAGGGGGGCGGCGGCGGCGCGCGGCCAGGAAGGAGAGCCGGCTGAGGGAGAGCCGCTCGCTCAACCGGATCGCTGAGGTAAGATAAGTTGTATATCTAGATGAAAACCTAGATAATGAAGTCAGGACAGGTCGCTGTTCACCTCTTTTGGCACTAGCTGGGCCTTCCCCAGTAGGGAATCACCCGGCTGGTACGACCTCGCGGCGGCGTGAAGTCTTCCTGGAACCCGGACAACCATTCACTCATCCGAGTGACCCCCCTACCGCTCACGCCCATGAGGCCGCTGCCTCGAAGGCGTCTCCCCGCCGGCCTCTGCGCGGCCGTCGAGAAGAAGACCACGACGAATTACGTCCACCCTATATCCCTTACGGGGTAGGCAGAGCGTTAACGGCTATAAAAATACGGTCGCTATCGCCACGTTCGACAAATATAGAGGGCCGTTTGAGATAATTTGTGTATCACCATAGCTTGTCAACCTATCGCCTAAAAGTTGTAATACACCTGAAACCCTCAAGTCCCTCAGTCGCGTCCTACGACACTCACGTGCAGGAAATGGGGTGATACTGTTCTAAGCCGGCATCACACGGCATAAAATATAATAAAATATAAAAATTATAAATTTAATATAAATAAAAATATATATATATATATATATGTGTGAAATCAGAGCAATCTTTTACTTTACGCTTCATGCCAAATACAAATATGCATACGTATTCGTGACATATTAATCTTGTACTCAGGTGGAGGAAGCAGCCGCGGCCCGCTGGGCGGGGTCGGGCTTCGTGGCGCTGTGCGGGCGCCCGCTGCTGCGCCTGCTGGCCGCCGCCAGGCCTCCGCCCTCCGCGCGCCGCCTGCACGGCCTGTGCTAGCCAACCACCACCAACATAAACCACTCTACGCTCAGGTAGCGAAGTAGAGAAGTCACGATTACTATATAGTTGATAATACTGTAATTAAACATCTTAAAGCATATTTCTGCGGCCCCTGAGTAGCAAAGAATATCATAAGGTTGACAGCCAGGTTGAGCATTTAACTGCTATTCATACAAACCAATAACAAGAGTTGAGCTGTTACGTAATTGTCTATGGTTTGTATGAAAATCTGAGGTGATTCTGTTCACCAATATAAATCACTCTACGCTCAGGTAGCGAGAATAACTTTCGGATAGTAAATAAATCACGATTACTTTATTAATGATACTGTAATTAAACATCTCAAAACATAATTTCTGTGGTCCTCGAGTAGCAAGGAATAGGGTTGACAACAGGTTGACGCGATTTAACGGCTACTCATATAAACCAAAGACAAGAGTCGAGTGGTGTTACAAATTGTCTATGGATTGTATGAAAATCTGAGGTGATTCCGCTATGTTTAGTTTTGTGTATGTACGTACGGAAGCCTAGAGTTCATAATAACGACTTTTTAAAATACTACGGTGCATTATTTGACGCATAACCAGCCCGTGACTTGTCAACTAATGGAACCCTAATTGTGTAATCTTCGAACATATGGTACAATAATGACCTCGATTCTGAGCTAAATTTCTATAGCTAATTCTTAACTGCTTCTGTCACTTTTTTGTGAGAAAAGAAAAATAGGAATTTGGTTTTATTCAATAGTTCGCCGGAAGTGACAGGAATAGTTGCTACCTGTGGTTGGTACATACATACGCGTGCTCAGTCCGATCAGTCGACTCAGTCCGATCAGTTCTTCCCAGAACAACTCCTAAGCCCAGTCTCGCCCCAAGGGCGTGATTGGGCTGGTTGTTTGAACAACCAATAAAATATTTCCGGGTGAGCACGTGCTCCCCACCAAGCCGACAGGCGTAGTTTTGATGGCCCCGGGGCCGTAAACGTATAGTCCAACAAAAAAAAAAAAAAAAAAAAACATACGCGTGAATCGAGACCCTAGCTTAGAGCTATCGACCTGTATGGAATGAATTCGCTGCGGTCGGCTGTCGCCCCACTTCACGCCAAATATTCTACTAATAGTCTTTTAGAAGAATTTTTAATGGTGTCGGTTCCACGCATTTTGACTCAACTCGATATAATGATATGTAAGGAAATAAGGTCGAGTTCGGTTTTTGTAATTTGGTCACCGAAAAATCAAAATCGTATTTGTATTTAACGTGCTTATTGCTCCAAAGATCTTTCTTGTAGATCGAGTTGATAACGAAACAAATATTGTGACCGGAATGCATTTACTTTCTGATAGTTGTGACATTGATTCCTATTGGTATGCCAAGCAGATATTCCTCTACGTTTATATAATATCATTCATCGGTACGTAGTTGTTCAGGATGGACAAAAATTCTCGCGCGAAATGTACGCGGCACCATATCATTCTTATTATTCATAGACATCAAAATATTATCGCATTCATGGAATATAGGTAAACAGGGTTCATACGAATTATTTTTTTGGTACTTGGGTGTAAATATAAATAAATATTTGAGAGTGGTTTCTACCTGATGTCTGCTGTTTGGGGTTGGAAACATCAAACTAAAAGTATCCGGTCTATCATGATGCCATGATGTTTCAGAATTTATGATATCAAAAAAGACCAAAACAAGGAAATTAATAATTTGAGCTTGTTCTATCATAATATCTTTACATCGGGATTAAATGACGTCTCAAAGTGAACATCTTTTACACCTATTGTACTCATACCCACTCTAGACAAATTAACGCCATCGCTGACGACGCAGTCTGTTTGCACATTTTATAAAACTGAAAAGAGCTGAGGTAGTCAAATACGTAATTCATCAAATTCAGCAGTTGTCAAATGCCTCATAAAGTCAAATGTAAATTGGTCAAAACCTAAAATCGTCAAGAGGCATAATGGCAGAGTGACAAAATGTTTTTTTGGCGAATATTTAATTAGATGAATCATGCATTTTGTTGTCTTGATGTTGTATTTGGATACTTTGCCGAGTGACTGTGGGCGCGTTTGCTCAGTCAGTCAGAAATAATTATAGGTATTGTAAAAAAACAAGGGAAATTTAAATTCCTGTAAAAGTAGACCTAAAATCAAATATCCAAGTGAGTTTAATCAAATTAAAGTAGAATAAAATTATGTAGTCGTATTATGTTTTTCGAAATGTTGTTTTATTATAAAATTTTTGGTTTATACATTATACAAAAAGTTTTCTGATATGCTGAATGTTTATAAAAATAATTCAAAGGTCCGTAGAAAGTAGGTGTTATCATTATCATGAATCACACAGTTCAAAATTGATTGTTTGATGGGAATTAATAAGTTGAACAAATTCATCCGTTTTACACATTAAATTATTTGGTCATGTATGCAATAAACTTGTGATAAAACAAAAATGAATTTTTAATCTTTTTATGCCGATTTTGGGCTGTGTGCTTGTACATGTTGTTGTATGTATTCTAAATTTCTAATGATATTGTATTGTTCCTCTGACCCCTAGGCAAAGGATTAGAAATAGATGTCAGCATCATTGCGCGCCAGCTAGGTAACCATCGATGTAAATAAATAAAGTTCGACATGCGCATTCCGAGTGCACAGTTGCATTAAAAAGTGTGTATCTACAAATGTAAAAACTCTTTACTCCTATGCAATGTGTCTCCTCAAAATAACCTACTATTTTGTCCCTTCTTCTTCTTTTCGTGTGGGACACCGAGTCGTTCAACGACCCGATGAACCCTAGTGTCAGAATTTTTCAACCGCCTTCTACAAGTAGCAGGCTTCTGACATGGTTGTGTAACGACCGCCGTCTAAGTGATCATAGACAGCAATCCCTGTGTCCCTATCCTTTTGTCCCTAGAACATGGGTAGACATAAGAAGAGTATGTGGAAATAGACCACCCTTGAAAATTGCAGACCACCTCATCTTTTGGGGGGCAGGAGTTGTTCATAATCGGAACGACATGTCGTGGGATGTGCACTTTTGAAGATCCATAAACTTCATACTAATAATAATGAGTTATTTTTTATGTCGACTTTTGAGGCGACTGTGTACCGAGAACGCGCGATGATTGATGTTTGTTTAGATGTAGGCCAGTTTCTCCTTCCAAGCGATGTGCTTCGTCCATTGCTACATTGTTAGCTTCTCTAAGTTAACTGCAGTCTGTTGAGCATTTCATGAATGTTAGTGGAATAGTATCACTGTTTGTTGTGATCATTTCTGTTTTGTACATTGTATGCTACTTCAAAATGGGAGTGTTATGAGAAAGTTGAATAAATGTTGTGCATTAAATTTTCTATGTACATAATATTTAAATTGTTGTAAATAAATAGTCTATCACAGATTCATAAACCAATAGGTTGAGTTTTGAATTTTTAGTTATAAAATATTATGAATTTTGTATAATGATGGGTGATGTAAGTGGGTTGTTGACTGACTTGTACTTTACTTTTGAACACTGTTTTCGATGATTATAAGTTTGTTGCACATTTGGTGCTTGATTTCGCAATAAAATAACAAGACCAAAGATTTATAAAATTGTGTATGATGAATGTATTCTACCTACCACGTATTGTACTGTCTGGTGCCAATGTAAGTGTTTAAGCACAGTTTATTGAAATTATTTTGTATTTTATTCACTGTATTGGTGCTTGTTATTTTGTTCGGGGCGTAATCTAACGCGTTACTAACAAAATATTTTGGTATCTATTTCCTTTTTGATGTTTGTACAATTATTATTGCTGCGTTTTCTTATTATATTTTTCTTATAACATAAGCTTATGATATGAACATTATTTGATAAATTACCGTAAATTATGATCAATACCTTGTTATGGTTGAAACAAAAATTGAACTAAGTGTAATAATTTGAATATACCACACTAAATTGAGAATAATCATAAAAAATAGCAAGCAAATAGCGCAACTTTTAAAGGATAAGTATATCGTACATTTCATTACATTAGATAATTTATAACCAAGCAATACCATAATTTAAATAATATTTAAAATGAAAACTAACTTTGCCAAGTGCAAAATAAATAAAGGTGTACAAAAAATATATAATTTTTTATTGGTTTCCGTCGTCGGCTGATCGGGCATTTTGTATGGGAGGTGAGAAAAAAATCTGGTTCGTAGCAGCAGGTGCATGGGTAGTTTATAGAAAAAGTCGTCCAGTTTCGTGGACTGATCACGCCTGCATTTTTCATTACACCCGGTATAAAAAAAATATTAAAATTATAGTAGTCGGGGAACTGACAAAGTCCGAGGAAGCATGGAAATTACGACATACCTAGTAAGAACAAGGCTCGGGCCACCGAATTACCAGGCGGACTAGTAGGACGGTTGTAGGTAGATATGGCAAGCCAGCTCCAAGATTTTACTTTTCTCATCAGCTGCACTTTCGAACTGACTTCTCTCTGCGATTCTCAATTCGTTGCTTCCGCAGTCTGAGTGACCAGAACTCAGTGCAAAATTATAGGAAATCCGAGAGCTTTTGTAATTTATACTTGTATATTTGTAAGATGAAAGAAAGTACATCCGATTATAGAGGATAGCTTATAGCATTTTAATAAACTAATATGTACCTGGTAGCCATCTATATTTGGCGTTAAATAAGCTCGTGCAAGTTGCCCAGAACTTGACACCATGTATGTCTGTTAACAAGTATATGTATACCTACCTGATTTGAGATTTTTAACTCTTGCCAAAATGGAGCGATGCTCTATAAAGTTCAAATATTAAAATATTTACTTAGTTTATTGTTGTAATTCGTATTCAGGCAATTTATTTCAATAGGTATATTTTTAAAAAGCCTTTACCTATACGTTTGTTCCTCACTTTCTCATTATGTTAAAATTGAAGACTAGTATACATTTATTTATGTAACCTAAATTGACAGTGTGCACTTTATGTAGAATCTTATTACTTCTCATAAAAAAAGTGAAACTTTCTTTTACTTTGTTTCTGCTCAAATTTAACACAGAGTATTTATTCCTTTCTTTAAAAAAATGTTAGATTGTGCAGTTGGATGTTAATTTTGTTTGAACCATTTGCTAACTTGTCCAGTGCTAGTCCACATTGTTTTTACCTTTCTTGTCATTATACATAGGCCCATGTTTATAAACTGCACTCAGCTCTTGAGATCGATCTTGAGTTATCTTTTGGATGCTGTACTGACATTTGTCAAAATATCTCTTGAGATCGATCTTAGAGTTGAGTTCGATTTAAAAATACAGACCATAGCCCCCTTTTTACAGAAGCTTCTGCTGTAGTTGAAATGCGTTATAGCGTCGATTTCGCTAGTCATAACAATAAATTAATTATCTCGGTCAGAAGCGACCTGGTTCCCGCCAGATCCTGAGAAACGCGTAAACAGACCAGTCTCTAGACTCCATGGATGACCTTGGGGGAGAACGACAGATCCCCGAGTTGGCGAGCAACAGTTTCCTGTGTGTTCTCGGGGTTAAATCCGTCACCAACCAAACCAAACAATTATAAACAACTTCACAATATTTGTTCTCTTATCGAAAAAATACTTTTAAATTTTGCCAGAGCCAAGAAAAAGGAAGTAGCTCGATTTTCTTATGAGAAGTGCATAAATAGGTATTGTGTGTAATATGTATTTTATTCATGATTTTATTTCTTATGTATCTTTTTATATGGACAAATATGAACACCTTATTCTTGTATATTTTTAAGTTTGAATGTTCTAAAATATTTGTGTCTCAAATAAACGTAAAATGTATTAGAATTCTGTTTCAGTTAAACTTTAACCCAAATAGAGTATAATGTAATAGATTGTGGTCATCAGTTAGAATTAAGGCTGTTTGGATTCAACTGCGGAAAATTAAAAATCTGTGTACGACAGTATTATTGATTTATTTACCTTTGCTAGTTATACATTGGTAAAAATATTAATGCTATGAAACAATTTGACTTAGCATTTGGTTTGTAACAATAATTCACGCGTAGTGTATAATAAGGGCTAATGTGGACAGAGGGAGCTGCAGCCTGCCTGCGCCCGCGCACCGCGCCGCGCCGCCGCCGCCGTGACGCCCTGTGACGTCACCCAGCGACGCACTATTTCCCCACTGCAGCCCTAATGCATTGTTCGTGTGTGAAAGAAACATACAGATATGATGCAAAGCTTTTCAAAGAACCAGTAGTACTTTATCTTATGTGCCTAAGAAATAATATTTTCCTAAAATATTTTACACTTGATCATGTTAACTATAAGGAAAACTTATGCAATTTTTTACTCTCACATTAATTCAGTATACGATTAATCAATTTCATACAAATAAGAATTTATTTAAACCCATAAGTTACAAAGTGGTAATAGTTTAAAAATAAATATGTTAATAATCATAAACAACAAGTTTTGGATATTTGATGTTTGTGTCCAAGAGAGTCATATTGTAGCTAGACTTTATAAAGTTGTTTATAACTACTAGCATGGAATCACATACCTAAAATAAAGAAGTTGGAAAAACTAGCCTTAATTATACCAAAAGCAGTTTAACTCTTCAAAGGCCACAACAATTTAGGTAGTATGATAAATAAATGGGCATTACCCTCTATGTGGGTATCAAGAGCCGTTATAAATGATTCTTACGAATTACAAATTACCCAATCTACTAAAAAGAAGCTAAAAAAAGAACCTGTAGGAAATTAGTAAATAAATGCAATAACATGAAACGCAAACACCAACCATGGAATATGAATATTTTGTACAAAAATAAAGAGGATTTGAATAGAAGATACTTAGCAATTGATTGTACTAGATATTGCAAGCGGTGAACCATAGCAAGTAGATTGGGATGTGTTGAGACATGTATACGGAGCAGAGTTAGAAAGTGCTTCCCTCTGGTGGCTGAGAAAGCTTCATGTTCTCCTTGAGTGTCATGAGACGTCTCAGTTCCTGCAGGACTGTCTTGATAGTGTAGTCACGCTGCCATCTTGCAAGGATCGGGACTTGCCTGTTGTCCACCTAGAAATTTTATAATTGGGTAAATTTCAGACTTTTGGTCAAGTTAGAGGAATATAGAAGAAACTTATGCATTTGAGGATGTTTTAAGGTAAGTTTTGTTAGTTTATTTCATGTTGTCTTTAATATTAATATGTGTCTATGCAAAGAGTCTCAAGAGACCACTTCTTACAGTATCCACACATTTACTAAATTCCAATAATGCATGTATAAATAACCTCAAGCCAACTACATAAAGTCTACTAACACACTTTCGGTATATCAAGGGAATATGCTTAACAAGTATTATATCATTGAAGTCAACTTCTAAGTAGTGATATGTCATGCTCGAAAAACACAAAGTAGTAGAGTTCAAGATGTCATAAAATAAATGTAGTAGATAATACATACATACACATAACACAAACCCTTATCCCTTGCGGGATAGGCCTCTGCCCCCTGCCTCTGTTTGGTCCTTTTAACTTGAACTAATGTTGTTAGATACATAAATCCTAGGCCATAGGTGCTATAGAAATGCTTTTCTACTCTATTATTTAAAATTACTCTTCTTTATTCTCTAGATATTTGTTTTTTAAAATTTTCATAATCATCATCACATCAGCCTATAGCAGTCCACTTCTAGACATAGGCCTCCCCCAGGGTATGCTACAATGACAAAGATGTTCTGGCTCTAAGGCATCATAACATGAGTACTGAAAACTCAAATATAAATAATTTAGCAGTAAAAACCTGTATAATTATAACACACACACACACACACACACCAATCACACCTATATCCCAGGCGGGGCAGACAGAGCATTAACAACAGTAAAATTACCGTGACACTGTAGTGACAGGTGCTCAGCCTGCCACCTAAAATTGCAATACACATGAAACCCTCGAGTCCCTTAGTTGCCTCATACGACACCCACGGGAAAGAAATGGGTTGATGCTATTCTAAGCCGGCATCACACGGCAAATAATTATAACGAAGTAGTAAATAGACTAAAAATCATTTAATTCATTCTTCTTTTAATCCTAGTATACTTACAAGTCCAGTCTGACTGTTGACACAGTTCATGTTGATTCTAGAAATAAATCTAGCAGTAGGAGGTTCATCAGGATATCTCGTACCACACTCAATTTTAAGTGAATACATCCTATTTTCATATGGAGTCTGAAACAGAAAACAAAGTATTGATGAAATAGTGTACTCTGACCGATGATTGTGGAACAAAGAAGAGGGAATGAACTGTACAAAGTATTGAAAGTATACATTTACCCTAGGGGGGCCAATGATCATGCCAGTCCAGTGAGTTAGGGTCATGTCATCGTCACTCTCGAGTCCCCAAGAAATAGTGCCATCTCCCACTCCCTTTTGGCCTTGCTCAAGTTCTTCTAGAAGACGAAAGTTGCGCGGCACCACTGTGGAGGCAAATAATTCAAAATTATAGAACAAATTACTTGAAAATGCAACCTACAAAAGTAAATGACACATTAGCAGTTGAACAATGAATTCTTGACGATAAAAATAAATCAAAATCTCACCAACGCCTGATGACGGATTCGCCATGATCAGTTTCACCGGCGCGCACTACCGAAAATACTACCTCGTTCAGGGTTCTAAATAAACGGCATTTAATGTGCAAATTAAATGTAGGAATTTATCGATCCACTTGTTAGATATTGATATTTGAAACGGTGAAAAATATTTCCATCTAATAATTCATAAAATTATTACTCAAGCAAGGAGTAGGTTAGCAAATTTTTTTTTTTGCTGACTTTGACAAATGTCAACGCTCTTTAGTTTATGGAAAACATTCTATAGACTATGGTATCAATCCAAGCCTTTGAAATTATAGCACACCACCGCTTGTGTGAATATTTGTATGGCATAGTTCTTTTTTGCGAAAGGTGGTGTAGTTAATAGAGTAGATTAAGATCCAGCACGCACTGAGATGATTGTTGCCCACAGTTTATCGGGAGTCCCTTTCACTCTCATGGGAGAGAACGAGAGGTTCGCGAGTTGCCGAGCAACAATGTTGCTTGTGTGTTCCCTGTGTAATTTAGTAATTTACGACAATCATAGACTATAGAATGTTTGGATAGTAATTTTTTCTGCACTCTTTTGTCTTTGATTGAACGTCGCGGGTTGTCGTGGAGGCTACATTTTCTTGTTTCCTATTATTTTGAAATACACATGGTTATTATAGATCTCATGGATTTCTGCTCTGTAAACGATAGTAAAAAGTGTTTGTGAACCAATTAAATGATGTATCCTGCTGTGATTTGATACCGTGATAGTGCAGTTTTGGAGGTAAAATGCCCGCTTCCATTTGCGACCCAGTATCCAGCGCATTGCGTTTATCTCTTACTGCAGATGATTCCCAGAGTTCGTCGCTATTAGATAGTAGACTATATTCATCAGCAAAGAGTTCTCTGCTATCAAAAATAGAATTCGAAGAGTCTGGTGACTACCAGAGCAATGTTCTCGACGGCCTGAAGTCTAAGTACGTGGTGATTCGACCTAAAAAACCAGTGCTCGACACGAAACTTTTGAAAAAGGAAAGCATTTCGGGCAACCAAACATCAGGTGAGCACAATTGTGAACTTTATTTGTGTTACTATAGTCTTGTTTACGATCCATGTCTTTGCGTGCGTGATAAGAGTGAGTTAGAGGTTATATTTTCTGAATGCCGTCAATATTTATCTGCAATATCTGACGCGGAAACGGGTCAAGTGCTGGAAATTTATTATCCATGTGATCTCACTGGCCCATCGATTGCATTGCTGTTTATCATTTGCGCAGTTATTTATAGGTTATTATCCGCTTCCAGATGCGAGTAAAAATGGCGAAGATGGTTTGCCGAAGCCAAAACGTGTGTTGTTTCCACTGGAGAAGGTGCAGATCGGGTGGCAGAGCGCGTGGGCGGCGGGCGCGGGCATGCAGAACGTTGGCAACACATGCTACTTGAACTCCACCCTACAGGCCTTGTTCCATGTACCTGCTTTTGCCAACTGGCTGGTTTCAGAGGCTCCTCATGCGGAGAAATGTAATCAGCAAGGTGAGATTTAGATAATAACACTGATTTTATACTAGTTACTGATAGCATTATCTGTAGCATCAGTTGATAATAGCTTTATATTGTACTATGTCATGTTGATGTAAATATTTATGTTTACTTAGAATAATGAAAAAAGTAGGTAGACATGCAAATAGATAGACATAAAAAGACCTTTACTTTGCTAAAATGTTGATTTAGTTTATTCTTTAGTTGTAACAAAATGCCCATCTAAGAATTACAGATGTAAATCAATTTTATGCTTTCAGTAGTAACAAAATGCCTATATATAAAATTACAGAGGCCTGTGTGATCTGTGGTATGCGTGCCACCCTGATGGCAACACAGAAAAGTGGTGGTGCACCCATCAAACCTTGGCAGGTGTACTCCAAGCTCCGTCTCATCTGCCGCCACCTCACACCCGGCCGGCAGGAGGATGCACATGAGTTCCTTAGGTAACATAATACTACTGTTTTCTAATATAATAAATGTTTTAGTTATCAAATAAATACTATATCAGAAGAACAGTACATGGTACTCAACGTACAATATTAATTTTCTTTTTTTATAAGAACATACATAAACCTTGACAAAACAAGGAAACAAAATTAATAAATACCATCATTATCATTCATCATTATCCTTGCATTATCCCATTCTCTGTTGGGGTCTGCTACCTAACCTAACCATACAATAAAAAATAAAATTAATTAATCCCTTCACTACTGAATTAAAAAAATAAATGCAAATCATCATAAATGGTGATTATTTCATTTTATAAATGAGTAGTAAGTGATCATTAACTAACTATCCCTATCTAATTTGCAGATACCTAGTAGAAGCCATGGAGAAATGTTACCTGACCCGCATCCCTAACGCGGAGAAGCTGGACCAGTACAGCAAGGAGACCACTCCTCTCAACCAGATCCTGGGCGGCTACCTGCGCTCCACAGTGCGGTGTTTAGCCTGCCACCATCTGTCAGTCACTTACCAACATTTTCAGGTAAATAACAGAGAAGGCATAAAAAATGCGACTGTAGTGACTGAATGGCGAAAACGCGAGCTTCTGTTCTATAGCGAACCCTATGTCCAGCAGTGAACTCTCATAGGCTTATGACATCTCAAACAAAAACAATAGAGAATAAACAAAAGAGTCTGAAGCTGTACCAGTACTTATTTAACAATTTATTGTACAAAAAAACAGATACAGGACAAGTAGACACAGAAAAAGAACACAACAGGTACTGCTTGAAATTTCTTCCAATAAATGATAAATAAATAATGATAATGTTTAAAATAGTAGTAGGAGGCAAAGTACTTTGAACAGACAGGCAACAAGCAGCTTTCATGAATAGATCAGGTTACCTATTTCATTCGTTTACTCTTAATGAATATTACAAGAATACCTGAAAAATCACTTTAGCAGTCAGAATAGTTTTATTTGAATACTACATTTAAGAAATATATTATATATTTTCAGGATTTACTATTGGACATCAGGAAGCACTCGACGTTAGATGAAGCATTGGACTCGTTTTTTGCAAGAGAAAGACTAGAAGATTTAGGTTATAAGTGTGAAGCATGTAATAAAAAGGTAAGAACCTATTTATCACTTTTAGATATTTTTGTGTTTTTTATATGGGAAAAAGGTTTGGCATCCAGACCTCGCGAGGCATGCGTCGCACCGCGCGGTCGGTGTATTGAATCAGCATAATCTTGACGTTTTTAATACATCCAAGTCAGTCTACTGTTGGACATGGGACTCCTCCAATAGGGAGGTACTGCCATAATATACTCACTATGCTTGGCAGGCGGATTGGCGAGCGCAGTGCTCTTGCATATAAGATATTGTAGATACCCACAGGGAACGCTGCTGCCTGTTCCTTGGATTCATTCATCCCTTTGTCGCCTTTTACGACACCCACGGGCGGAAATGTGGTGACGCTATTCTAAGCACACGGCAAGTCAGTCTAATACTTTTGATTTTTGAGCTGTAAAACTCGCACTAAGCATAAGTTCAAAGTCCAAAGTGTTTATTGTTAAACCATACGGTAAAAAAGTGCAGAGAATAAATAATAAATAATAAAATGAGTGAATCAAATTTTTCTCACAAAAAGGCTTACTTCAATAAGATTTTAACAAGGTAGCCACGGACTTGTGCCGTCTGAGAAAATGTGGCTCTATAAGCTGATGTGTGATGTGTGGTGGGTCCTGGCATGAGTCTCATTCTTTACTAAAAGGAAATTAGTCTAAAAAAAAATCATGAGATGGCGATACGGGTAGCGAACGTAACTTAAGAGTCTGAAATAATGGCAATTTTACAAAAACAAAGTATTGGGATGTTTTGAGACGGAAAACACGCGAAGTTATTCACATTTTCGCAATATTTTTCAATACAAGTGACTTGGATACTTCGTATCCAATAAATAACCTAGATGTCGCTAGCAACGCACGCGCTGAGTCGACATATGAAATAGCCTGCCAATAGCCATCTTAGGGCAATCGAACTTTCTCTATGACGTTAGGTATATACAACTCTAGTAGTATTATATTACCTGTGGTCCCGGCAGGTGTCAGCGACGAAGCAGTTCCTGGTGGAGCGCGCGCCGGCCGTGCTGTGCGTGGCGCTGAAGCGGTTCTCGCTGGCGGGCGGCAAGCTCAGCAAGCACGTGCAGTTCCGCAAGAAGATCTCGCTCGCCAAGTACATGCACACCGCGTCCGCCAACCCCACCAACCCCACCAACCCCACCAACCCCACCGCCAACCAGCCTTTGGTGAGCATAATGCGCTAAACCCTGCCTTCTTGTTGAGCAAATGTTTCAACTCTTTTTCGGAACGTCTTTATTAGATTTTTTTTTAATGGAGAATACACGGTACAGTAGCATATACAAATTCTTGAATACATAAGTTTTCGAAATAGATCAACACTAAGACTATAAACGTTTCTCGCTGAGACATAGTAACAGGTAATGGCATAGTAAATGGTATAGTAGGTGGTACTAGGTACTACTACTCTACTACTAGTAGTAGTAGTAGTAGCACTACTAGTAGTAGCTAGTAGTAGTAGTACTAGTAGGTAGTAGGTGATATAACAGGTAATTTTTCGTAGATACAAAATGTTTAGGAACTAAGTTGAAGTAACAGCTAGAGTTCGGTTGCGTATATAACCAACAATAGGTACAAATCGCCTACCCTTTGTACTGTAACTATTTTTAGATTTATGAAATATGTCGTCGTCACTTAAAAACTCAGTCCACGAGAGCCAAAGCAGAGTCTTTTTTAAAACATTTCAATATGGGCTTGTTTCGAGAAAGTCCACTCTCGAGCTAAAATCATGCTCGGAAGAACATTGCTGTAAATTTTGTCTTTTATGAATGCGACGAAAGCAGCTTGTTTTATTTTCCGTTTCAGACATACAAACTCGTAAGCCTAGTGACGCACCTCGGTCCGTCGCAGAACTGCGGGCACTACACCGCCATCGGGCAGGCGCCCAACGCCAACTACTACCAGTTCGACGACAGCTGCGTGCGCCCGCTCCCGCTCTCCGCCGTACTCGGGACCAACGCCTATATCATGTTCTTTGAAAGAGACACTTCCGCTGACGACTGTACACCCTCCGCCTCCGCGTCCAGCGCCGTGTACGGTCCGCAGCTACCTGACAACATACTCAACAGAGAAAAGAGCCCCCTCAAACTGGCTTTTTACCGAAGCGACGAGCGAAAATCTAACCTCAACAGCACCACCACCGAAGCGAAACCAGACCCGATCATACTCAACAGCACGCTAAGCGGATCTAACGACACGAACTCCGAGCCGTGGGTCGTCAAACAGAACGGCGAAGTCGAGAAAGTCACGCCCAAGATCCTCAACGGCGAAAAGACCTACAGTACAGACGATAAGAAGATAACCTTCGTTATAAAGAAGAATGGCGAAGATTTGAAGAAGCATTCTAAGAGCGACTCAGACGTGCGTTCGCTCGTCGCTAACAACTCGAGGGTACTAGAGAAATCCGCCTCCACCAGCAAACTCGTCAAACACAAGTCTCCGCTAGAGAAACTAGAGGAACAGATGAACCGAAGTGACGCCAACCATGCACAGAGAAACGGGAACGCGTCCAAACTAGTCCCCTACGACTCTGAGTCCAGCGGGGATGAGAGGAGCGAGCAGAAAAGAGACTCCACCAAACCTAAACCCAGCCGCTGCCAGGGGGAGACCAGCCTAGTAGTCACTACTAAAGGCACCTGCCCTTGGACTGTTTCCAATGAGAAATGTGGGCCTCTCCTTAGTCCCAGTTTGAATGGAATCACTAATATTAAAAAGTGAGTATTCCCAAGATCCTATTTGTTATTTCTGATGAAAAACTACTAGGTTGTAAAGCTGTGACTGACTAACACAAACGTAGGGTTAACGCAGTGTTGTTGTATTTGTGACAACCAAAATTAGAGATTTGCCGTGTGATGCCGGCATAGAATTGACGAGTGATGTCGCCTTAGAACAGCATCATTTCCCCATTTCCTCCCCGTGGGTGTCGTAAGAGGCGACTAAGGGACTCGAGAGTTTCATGTGTATTTTAGGCGACAGGCCGACAACCTGTCACTACAGTGATACATCTAAAAGGGCCCTTAATACTTGTCAGACTTGGCGATATCGATCGTATTTTAACGGCCGTTAACACTCTGCCTACCCCGCAAAGGATAAAGGCGTGATATGTGTATGTATGTACATATGTAAAAATATAGATAACCAAACTATTTTTTTTCCTAACCCAACGCAATGTTAGGGTTCATTTTGTTTCCATCATTTCGACTCACAACACGCTAAATTTCATTATTATTCCATCTACAGACTAAAAGAAGAGAACGCGCGACGTAACACAGAATCCAGCCCGAACACAAGCGTCAGCAGCATGTCGCCGCTCAGCGACGCCAGCGACAACAAGGACGCCAGCAGCGCCACCGCCACCAGCGCCAGCGCCAACACAGCCGCTACTGGCGCTAAAGCAGCCGCGGGGCCGCTAGAGACGGCGCGCCACCTGCAGAGCCTGTCTGTGCGCGGGTACGGCGCGCCCGTCGCCACGTGGAGCGGCACACACAGCAACATGTCGCGACAGGTACGCAGCATGTACCACCAACACAGCCGCTACTGGCGCTAAGGCAGCCGCGGGGCCGCTAGAGACGGCACACACAGCAACATGTCGCGACAGGTACGCAGCATGTACCACCAACACAGCCGCTACTGGCGCTAAGGCAGCCGCGGGGCCGCTAGAGACGGCACACACAGCAACATGTCGCGACAGGTACGCAGCATGTACCACCAACACAGCCGCTACTGGCGCTAAGGCAGCCGCGGGGCCGCTAGAGACGGCACACACAGCAACATGTCGCGACAGGTACGCAGCATGTACCACCAACACAGCCGCTACTGGCGCTAAGGCAGCCGCGGGGCCGCTAGAGACGGCACACACAGCAACATGTCGCGACAGGTACGCAGCATGTACCACCAACACAGCCGCTACTGGCGCTAAGGCAGCCGCGGGGCCGCTAGAGACGGCACACACAGCAGCATGTCGCGACAGGTACGCAGCATGTACCACCAACACAGCCGCTACTGGCGCTAAGGCAGCCGCGGGGCCGCTAGAGACGGCACACACAGCAACATGTCGCGACAGGTACGCAGCATGTACCACCAACACAGCCGCTACTGGCGCTAAGGCAGCCGCGGGGCCGCTAGAGACGGCACACACAGCAGCATGTCGCGACAGGTACGCAGCATGTACCACCAACACAGCCGCTACTGGCGCTAAGGCAGCCGCGGGGCCGCTAGAGACGGCACACACAGCAACATGTCGCGACAGGTACGCACCATTTTATTCCATGATTGTTTCAAAATATGGGAAAAACATCGTGATGAAACCCACATTAAAATAAAATTTGAATTTAAATGATACTTGAATAGCCTTCGGGTTGCAGAGGTCACATAGCAGTAGCTGTGTATAAAAATTTTGTTCCACGTCAAATCCCCTAGGTTAGGTAGCCGACGCCCACAGAGAACGGCATAAGGAGGATGATGATATTATTAAATACTTGTTTATAACCAGGTGTTCGAGGAGCGTCGCGAGGAGCGCAAGCGCGCGCTGGAGTGCACGGACGAGATGGACCGCGGCCGCGTCAAGAAGGTGAAGCACTTCCACCAGAACTACCGCTTCCACAACCGCCCCGCGCACCACTACAACCCCTTCCAGGTACACCATTACATTACACATACACACTACGATACGGGTGTGGACTGGCTCATTAATAAAAAATGTTGTACGCTTGAAACTATTGTCCAAAAATACGACGGATTTTATTCATAATTTTTCAAAATATTCAAAAATTGAATTAGTAATCAGAAAAATTACATAAAAGTGTTCTGACGTCATCCAAAAGAGCAATGTATGACGTAATACATTGCTATTTTCATACAAAATACCGTTATAGATCGTTTTAAAAAGTTACCGTTACAAAAATTGTGCCGTGCTTTGACAATATGCCGTGTGATGCCGGCTTCAAATTGCTTCACCACATACTTTCCCGTGGGTGTCGTAAGAGGCGACTTGGAAGCTTGATGTGTATTACAATTTTAGGCGACAGGCTGATAACTTCTAAATAGAATTCTTATTATTCTACCAAGAAGACAATTTTTTTTAAAACAAATATGTCCATGTTGTTGCAGGATAAGCAGAACAAGCCGCACTGGGGGCCGTTCAACAAATACCGCGGCGAGCGCCGGCCGCAGCACCACTTCAACAAACATCACAACAAATACAAGAGATTCAACAATAACAGGTAAATATAAGGTGTTACATAGGTGCCACATAGCTCGACCAACTGATAATCGATGGGGAAGAAAGGTTCCCGAATGGCGGGCACGGGTCGTAAGACGTAGTGTTGCACGGCCTCCCACAAGGTGGACAGATGATCTGGCGAAGATCGCTGGACGCCAGTGGATGCAAGTTGCGCAGGATCGTTTACTGAAGGGGAGGCCTATGTTTAGCAGTACACGTCTTCCGGCTGAAATGATGATGATGATAAGGTGTTAAAATATTTGTAGCGAATTTTTTACGCCCTGTTTTTGCTCTTACGTGTATGTCTGTGTACAGTTGGTGTTTTTTTTTTATAACCGTTAGTTCAAACAGATATTTCTGTCTGTGCTGTAATTGCGACCTAAACTAATTTTGAGGAGTTTCCTTGTAAGCATGTAATCACATCGTTAAGAGCTTGTTCAATCTAAAATAAAAATAGATCATCTGGATCCTAAAAAAACTAAAAGAAGGCCTT
The DNA here is from genome assembly GCA_029255805.1 of Keiferia lycopersicella. NCBI lineage: Eukaryota > Metazoa > Arthropoda > Insecta > Lepidoptera > Gelechiidae > Keiferia > Keiferia lycopersicella. The sequence goes on from JARACZ010000010.1 coordinate 8,350,014, forward strand.
TGCCAATAATTTTCAACACTCAAAACTTAATATGATTGTTTCTCTTCATAGGTACAACAACAATCACCATTACCCTCGACACCATTGACCCCGGCCGGTCGGTGTGTGCTATTGTGTAAATACTTGATACGTGTGGACTCGTGCATACTTACTATAAGCCTCTAATACTAGTGGGTAGACAGCGGTCGGTCCTAAAGACCGCCGTCGCATGCCTTCAGTCCAGAGTTAGCAGGCAACCTATTTATAGATTACGCTCTGCGCTACGAATGAAGTCGCGCGGTGAAAAAGACGTACCTTACGTCCTTAGTGTAAATAAAGCACCATAGTGTGATAAAACGTGCTGCGTCTGCGAGACTTCTTTCGTGGCGCAGATTTGTCAAAGTATACCCAAACTGCCAGTCAGCCTTTACAAACGCAATATAATGTAGGAATAGGACAAAATCTACAGGGTGTTAGGCAAATAGAGCCAACTTTTTTGTTTTACACATACAGCAATCCACCAGAAAAATATTATTTTTCGTATTTACGAAACTATTTTTTTTTTTTGCTATTTTTGAAGTCCGACTGAAGGTTTTACAGCTTCATAGGTTGAATAAATCCATGCGAGATTTTGGGCTATATTCTTAACACCCTGTTAGACGTAATTTACAAATTCCTCGGAACTTACTCCAGAAAACATTTATTTTTCTCAAACTTAATGTAGTTTACTATTACAAATATTGTAGGTAAACAGTTCTATTTATTGTGAAACAATAATTCGTCAGCTCAATTTATTTGTTATTCTTGATTCGACTCTGCTTTTTATTTTATTGAATAAAAATGAAAATGACTGCAAGTAATTATTTAGTGATTAATGTTGTTTTGTTTATTAAGTGCGCGAACTTGTAGCGAGTCTGTTACCTTAAGTTAAATAATTGTCTTTCGTAGACTTTTTTGATCTAACAGCTCGATGTGTATACGGAAATTCGTAGACTTGTAGATGTAGGTCTATTTAACTAAGAAGTGACTAGTGACTGGATTCACGGTAAAATGTCTCCGTATATTTATCGACCTGCATTAGTACCTATGTTAATTACTACACTAGAGCATATAATAGCGCCATATTTGCGGTGTAGCTGTATGCCAGATATAGATTTTCTTATGTTGTGTTCCTACCACCTTACAGCTATTTCTCTTATAAGGTTTATCGTATTCTCTGTCTATAAAATCTATTTTGGTTTACAGAGATAGAGCGCAAGATGTCACGCGGTGACAAAACTTCATACCGACAAAATAACGAACATGAACTATTGGAAGGTGTATGATTGAAATTTTCATCACAAAATGAATAATAAAATTTTACAGTTAGATATTTTGTTTGTAAGATATTTTGTAACTGCATGACATTTTGAACCGAAATAATACGCAGCTAGACCGTGAATATTCACACGACGCCGGTTTACTAGTCAACAGAGTGAGTCTGCCGTCGTGATCAATACTAATGCGCTTTGTAAAACTTACATATTTTACATAGTGAACACTATTATTATTTTAATATTACAGCATTCACTCGTGGAAGGGTGGGGCATTCTTATTTTTAAGATTCAGGTTACTTTAAATGTGTTGTTATTAAGAAATAGCATTTTTCATTTTAAGGATGCGCTAAGGTGTTTAGCGTCTGTGAATAGTTTTTAAAGTCTGTAAATTGGGGGTGATTTTTCGCAAAATACCATTAATTATTATATTAAACATACTTATATTAAGATTGTTTAGAATCATGTTTAAATCAAAATTCACAATTTAAATACCGTCGGTGTGATAAGAATTTGTAAAAAATATATGTATTAATTAAATAATGGGTTAAAAGAAAGGTTTAATGTGCATGTTAATTTCGGAGTCTATGTAATGTGATGATTATTTTAGCCGACGGTCCAACCTTACTAAATAATAGGCGCATTGTAGGATGATTGTTTAGTGAAAGTGTATGAAAGGGTACAAAAGTCGTTGGCCTTACAATAAAACTAGGTTTGGATATTTTACAAAACATTGAAACTGAGCTTCAGTTTTCAGTAGTGGTACGATAGGAATGGAATGAGGAATGGGTTGAAAGTGCGGGACGTCTAAAGCAATCTACTACTAAATAAATATAATAAACTTCACTCGTTATACGTAATTTTCATATTTACAATATGAATACTGAACACTATATTATATCCGTGTAATATTGTTAGTGAGATCTGTCGAATTCCTCATAACACGATGTACATAAAAGCTCGACAGATCAGTATTATTTTTTCACAGCCGGACGCTTGCTTACGACGCGGCGCATGAGTAGTTGATAAGCTTGATTAGGCTAGCCAAAACAAATTTTATCCATCGATATACACTCTTAAGACTTCTGTAACCTATAGTTCCTGATTCTGTTTTCTTCAGGAGTCAACGGAATGTTTATTACATAGTTTTATTTATTTTATTACGAGGAGAATTGGTTTTAAGTGAATCTGGCACCTAAGTTTAAGGGACTCTTAAGATGTAAAATCGATGTAATAGAAATATTTGATTTAACCTCAAACATTTAGACAAAATGTAAAATATTTAGGAGTTTGTAAGTAAACGTGGAGAATACTGTTACCCACTGAAACAAGTAAATACAAAACATCTACTACCAGAATACTCCTGGTTTGATTTCATAAGTTGTTGACAAAAACGAAAAATCTATTAACAAAATCATTTTATTCAGTAATAAAATACCATACTATCAAATACAAAAGTTATCAACAATACTTATATAGTTGCTTGCATTTTAAAAAATAAGGGCGAAAATCGAAGCGCTAAAGCAGGGTTTTCATTAAGTAACTTACCCTAAAAGTTCCTGGTCAGTTAAAAAAACATCTAGTAGCAGTAGTTAAGTCATCCATTTATAAAATAAAGGAAAGCATCCCCCTCTTCGTCTTCTACGAATAATGGACCACGGTTAAAAAGATTCATGGACCACGGGCAAGTTTTTCCTTCGGTCAACTGCTACTACAGGAAAAAAATAGAGCATGTATACTAGTGTGATCTTAAACTCTTGTGTAATTTTACTCAATGGAAACCCGACTCCAGGAATTACCGTATGTACACACTACATTTAATAATATCGGTAAAAAAAGAGCGGTCGGCGACGGCAGTCACGCTTTCTTGGTCACATCGGCGGTACCGAACGACCGATTCCCCGAAAATGCTACCTACGTTTAACAATTTGAACGACTTTGTTTGTGGGCTGTTTTGTGACTTAGGCTCAGTAAAATCCGTCATCATAACTACGTTCCCCGAAAACATAAGTCAAAACATTTACCTCCTACAGAAAATTTCTCGGGCAGCAGCTTTTTTTTTGTATGGGAGGTTAAATTTTTTTCATTCTTTCCTTTTTGGTCCTTGGGAAAACTTCAACTGTTGCTTAGCAGTTTTGGGATACTCCGCTGTTCCGTTCGGTACTATATTGGTGACCCACATGAAGGAAGACAACTGACATGCGTTCTTATTCACATGCCCACAACAAGCACAAGTGTCATGTGAAGATGTATTTAAAGACCACTATAAACTTTCTTGCTATAACTCCGAAAGCCACTTACTACTTTCAAAATGACTATAAGTACTACAACTAATCCCTATCTAATGAAACGACTTATTCCGTCTACTTAAATATATAAAACAACAGTAAATGCGTTGCGTATTTAGCTACCACTGGTATTTGTGTGTTCACCATAATTTAAACACGGTTGAGTGACTTTATGATCGTTAACGCTCTGCCTACCCCGCAAGGGATGAAGGCGTGATTTGTGTATGTTTGTATGTATTGTGTGACACGAAATGTCAATGTCTCTCGATAATAACGTATTACTTCACTAATTGATAATACGAACTTGATTTTGGCAAACATATGCTCTATTTAGAATAACCTAGCTAAGGTTATTTAGTTAACCTTAACTTTGGAATAATAAGTTTTATGGAGTAATATGAATTAGTAGAGCAATTCAACACACGGAATTTCATATAACTAGTTAAAAACGCATCACCTGAAAGGGCCCTCAATTTTTGTCAGACGTGGAGATAGCGACCGTATTTTTACGGCCGTTAACGCTCTACCTACCCTCCAAGGGATAAAATTCTAACTCATTCGTCATCAAATATCCGGTCCAACAGAGCAACAGACGTCATCTAATCTTAACAAAGTTGATAATCATAACGCTACGCGGCATCTCACGGTTTCCTGTTTCAATCCAGCGTTTATCCCTTAAAAATCGAGTTTAGATTATACTTTTCTCGCTAAACTTATCGAAGTAAAACAAAAAAATTTAAAAACGTGGTTACCACATTGGTATTTTTACAGGTAGAGGAAAATTGATAGGGCCCTTACAAATCTTATTGATTATGAATGGCACTTGATTAATCATACAGTTTTCAATTGTTGCATCAGACTTATTACAATTTTAAGTTACAAAAATAGATAATACGAAAATCCGTAAAGCTTAAGAGCTTGTACAGCACCATAAAACGACCACACCATTAAACATACGATATCATACTTACATACAAAAAAATATTGTTTAAGTAAGAACAAAACCATAGTCTCTACCATATTTCCTCATGATTTATGGTTTTCGTATGTTCCAGTTATCACATTTAATAGTCACCAATCGAATTGATTTCAATTGTAACATACCTCGGTCAGAACCTACGACCTAAAGAGACCGGCCCCGAACACTTTTGTGGCGGTGTCTGAATGTACTTGAGAACCTCGCTGTTAGGAATCTGCGCGGCGGTTCCCTGGCAGATCTTGTGCGGTAATATTCTGTACAGATTGCGTTTTTCTGCGTCCTCGACAAGTGTACGCCATTGGTAATTTTTCTGTAAAAATAAAAGGTTATGATAGGCTATGGGCTGGAGTTTACTGCAAGTATCTAAAGAAATTATGAAACAAGTTTTTTTTAAACATTTTGTGTAGCGACCTCTGGTGGTTACAACACGTAGCTCACTCAAGTGGTTCACTAGCAAGCAAGACGCAACAGGAGTTCTCAACATATTCGAAAGATGGCGCCACGTGACACGTGACAGAACAATAGGCCTGAAACGCGATATCGGAGTGTTCACCGCGCAAACCCATATATACAACTCCCAATCCTATCCAGGTGGACCCGTGGGTCACCAGGCCACAACGCCCGGCCTGGCCAGCCTGCCCTGGCTACCCTTTTCCCGATACCACCTGGATACTTCCTGTCATCCGCCATATGGGCATGTTTCATGCGGCCCATGTCTGTGAGCAGCCAGTGTGCACTCACCAGCATGGCGTGAGGGTTGAGGCAGACGCAGAGCGCGTGCCTGCCTCGGGTGAGCATCACGTTCATGCGCCCCATGTCTGTGAGGAAGCCGACGCCCTGGCTGCGCGCGAGGGACACCACCACCACGTCGCGTTCCTGCCCTTGGAAGCTGTCCACCGTGTTCACTTCTATGGGAGGTTCGTTTCTGTAACAAGCAAATTAAAATACCATGGGCCTTGTAAAACGATTTTTTAAAACAAAAATATATGTCATATGAGCGGGATGTCAACAATATTGTTGCCCTTTCGGGATCCTTTCTTTAAAAAATCGTGTGTTATGGACGATGTTTAAACACGTTTTAAATTTAACTTTTTTGTCGAAGGCTTTTGTGTTTATTTCCGTAAGTACGATAAATAGTTAGGTAAATAAATAAATCTTCAGTAGTTTTTTAGGTTTGACGAACATAAACCGTAACGTAAACTGATTGGATTTTCATACGAGCCATAGACAAAAATACTGAATGACTCGATTCTTATCTATGGTTTGTACTACGGTTTACACTACGGATTATGTGCGGGAGCCATCACGTGTGTCATTATAATGGAAAACCTTGTTTGTCTAGTGCACGTGTACTTAACATAAGGTTAGTATTACAATGGTCACACAAAACTCAACCATGTAGCACACGCAGCTGAATCGCGAATTGCCGTTCGGGTTTGATACTCGGGAGTATTAAACGGCGGATTTTATTTTATTAGGTAAATACAACAGGTAACATCATAATGATAGGTGAAAAAGTAAAAAGTAAGGTATAGATAATCAAATCCTACTAATATTATTAATGTGAGTTTGTATGTTTGTTGTTTGTTTGTTACTCTTTCGGTTAGTAGTGTTCTAATGAACCGATGTTCATGAAAGGCACCCAGAATAGAGGGTAATTTGGATTAACAGAATAGGACACTTGTTATCCCGAACGAAATGTTCCTGAGGGATGTTACGGGATTAAAACCAACTTCCAGGCTGGCGGAGCCGCGGGTGCCTACAAGCAGGCTATATATGACAGTTGTCAAAATCATGCTAATGCTATGATATAGGGTCTATTTTTCTTTGTTAACATGTTCTTTAGTATGGGTTTGACAGCTGTCAAATATCACGTCTTCGAATGGCCATACTTGTGTTGATTTATTTGGCTATTTTTGTAAACTTACAAATCCTGCAGCAGCCGGAGATTCCGCTTGATGAGCTCCTTGTGAGCGTTGTAGGGCGTGATGACGGCGAGGCTGAGCTTCAGCGGCTTGAGCATCGCGTCCAGCGCCGTCACGAGCCGCGCCACGCCCCAAGCCTCCATCTCGTTCGCTCCTGATGAACCTAAGATAAAAAATGGTGCTTTTTTATGCTAGTCGGCGAGGGATGCAAAAAAAATACATACATACATATATAACGCCTTTATCCCTTGCGGGGTAAGCAGAGCGTTAACGGCCGTAAGAATACGGTCACTATCGGCACATTTGACATTTTTGAGGATTGTTTTCCAAGGTTGTTTCAGAAAACATGTGTATCACTATAGTAACAGGTTGTCAGCCTGTCGCCTAAAAATTGTAATACACCAATACTCTTGAAGCCCTAGGTCGCCTCTTACGACACTCGCGGGAAGGATGTGGGGTGATGCTATTCGAAGCCGGCATCACACGGTTACAGTAAACCCAGTTATAATAGATAGGGTATTTCCACTTTCTACATTGGTAACATATATTAAATATTACAAGTTTTAGGTACACGATTCTGTTCTTTGTAAATAAATATATTTGTTACCTTGCCCTTTATCGCCACTGGATATGCAGACTATAGAATAGGGCGGGATGTGGAGGTTCGGCCTCGGCGGCGGCAGCGACAGGATGCGGCTGTTGTAGAAGGCGCGGTTGGGGTAGTCCGCGATGTCGGCGTGCATCCTGTACTGCTGGTTGAGTAAGATGACGGGGGAAGCGTCGCCCCATTGGTCAGCGCATGAAGTCAGACGGTAGAACAAGCTCTCGCCCAAACCGTGCTTTTTGGCGCGCTGTGGGTGGAAAATAGGTTGGATTGCAGTTTTTTTTTACAAAAATAATGTTTAGGTCTGTCGTAAATAATTTGTAAATTTCTTATTAGAGATAAGCAGTACAGTCAAATGAGACTAGCGGGTAATTTGGGACATTGTCGACATCAGCATCTATGAACCAGCTATAACGGTGTAACTGGTTGAAAACTTTGGACTCTACATTTATCAACCAGTTATAACGTTATAGGCTTATAGCTGGTTCAAAGATGCTGGTGTCGACCATGTCTCATTTTACCCGCTAGTCTCATTTGACCGTACCTGTTGTGTCTGTATTCTTTGTGCTTGTCTCTTTACTGTTCTGTGTACAGTAAATTGTAATTGTAAAGTTGATATTTTCGAAGTCCCATCAATTCTGCCTAACCTGAACAGCTACAACAATCCACTGCTGGCCATGGGCCGCCCCCTATTGGGGGGTGTTGCCATACTCATCACAGTGAGCAGGCGGATTGGCGAGCGAAGTGCAAGATTAATTCACAAAGAACACTGCTGCCTAGTCCCTGGATAATTATCTTAGTCGCTTTCAACGACACCTACGGGTACAATTAAGGTAAGCTATTCTAAGCCGGCATTATACGACACGGCATCAAATCCAGGAAGGACATACAGGGTATAAAAAAAACAGCTGCAAATATTTTAAGGAGTGAACCGGCCCATGAAACTGAACAACATTCCCCAAGGAACTTAGGTCGAAATATGAAAAAAAATTTGGACCACGCATACAAAATTACCAACCGACCAAGTCAATTTGTACGGGGGAGGTCTAAATAAAATTCTCATATTTCGAGCTATGTTTCTTGGGGAAAGTTGTTCAGTTTCATGGCCTGATTCGCCTCTTAAAATATTTTCAGCTAATATTTTTACACCTTATATACATTTCTAGGCAAGTATCAGAGGTATTTTAGAAATTAATCGGGGCCCGAGCCCTCAACCAAATTCAAAACAAGTAAGTTTAGTTCTTCATATTATCAGGTATTTGAATTTTTTTTTGAGCGCGTACTTGTGAGAAGATGAACCCTGGCAGTTGTTGAGGGTCCCCGATGAGCGCCAGCCGCGTCACGTCCAGGGTGAGAGGGATCAAGGTCTCAGGTTCGATGGCTTGTCCCGCCTCATCTATTATACATAGAGCTATTCGACGTCGTAATCTGTAAACAGGCAATGGCTATAGAACGAAAACAAAGTAAGCGCGGTGGTACACACGCAGTAGTAAATTAAAAAGGACCTAACTTCCCTGGGAAAATTAAATGCGAAATTCCATGAGAAAAAGTAATGCAGTAAATACGAGCTACTTTTAAAACGTTATTTTGTATGTACTGACAGGCATATGTAAGTACTGTTATGCAATTAAACTTTATAATGTAAATAGCATTAAGCATATTAACAAAAATTATTCATATTCTTATATGACGCCATAAGCTTGTATATATAATAATGGCGTCAAAATAGACAGTGAACTTTTTGAATGACATTGATTGAGAATAGTATTATTTTTGGACAATAATTTTAAAGAAATATGTTTCATTTTTGTAAGCTACCCAGGAAATTGATACTAAATGAACGGATCACTCACTTGTCAATTTCGTTGGTCTATGTATTGGTTATATTGTTTGGTTGCACCACGGAGGACAATAACCAGTGGAGAACGCATGCGGGGGCGACCGCACTCACTTGATGTATGCTTTATAAGGCTGACGCATCAAAATTTTGATTAGTCGGGTTGAGACTGTGCGAAAGAACGGACGTTCCGCGCTTCGTTTTTTGGCGTATAAACGTAATCAAGAATGCCTTCCTGTGCAGTGAAATGGTGTGGAAAGCGTAGTACAACATCAAGTTCCGCAAAAGACGGGATAACATTTCATAGGTAAACATTTTTATGCTTGATTCTTTCAAAATTTCATTTTAATGAAAAATAATTCCATATTTATAATTTCTGATGCGCTCCCGTTGATGTCTTTCATTGCTATCCCTTTCTAACGCACGGGTGTGTCCATACGTAGGCTGGCTCTTTCTTCGTATTAGTGCTATACCACTGTTCTCAGAAGTATAGAATGATTTTATCGATAATTCTGGGATCGTCATAAAAGAATTATGTTAATGTACGTACTTAACAACTTACCTACAATGTATATTATATGAATGAATGCATTCGGGGTATATGGAGTGGCGCGGACGCATTCCCCCGCGCCAAAACTTCGTGTTTCATTATTATAAATAAAAGATCTTGCGCTAGTCGAATATCAATTTGTAACATACATACATACATACATACATACATATATCACGCCTTTATCCCTTGCGGGGTAGGCAGAGCGTCAATGGCCAATGGTAAGAATACGGCCACTATCGCCGCGTATGACATTTTTGATGTTTGTTTTCTAAGGTTGTTTCAAAAAATATGTGTATCACATCACTATAGTGACAGGTTGTCAGCCTATCGCCTAAAAATACACCAACACTCTCGAGTCAATTTGTAACTATTTCATTTATTATGAAATCAGAACAAAATATCAATAGGTAGGTCAATATATCATCTTGTCATGTCCGTCTGTCTGTCTGCTGACCAGCATCGTCTCGCCAACCAGCCCTACCATCCAAAATGATCGTAACAGGTCGTTTCCAATTCGGTACAATTATTTCAATACATACCCTAAAATTACAATGTAAGTAGGAGCTTATTATTATTTTTTTATACATATATCGCTATATTAATATTAGCATGCACATGTTTCAATAAATTTTCTTACACATAATATGAGTAAACTTATTAAACGGTGATATAAAATATCGATATAATTTTACATATTTATTTTTCCCATCTCTACAAAATATGCCGTCATTGCGAAAGCCAATTGCGTCTAGCGATAATTACCTCTCCCCCCGCAAAAACCAGTGAGCTTGGTTTTGAACAAAATCGTACCGACGCGTTCTCCACTGGTTACTCTCCTCCGTGGGTTGCACAAACACAAAAACATGACCAGTGAGTGATACGTTCTGTTAATAATTTACAATCATGACTAACTTAACAAAGAAAACGAACAAATTTTCAATATAAACGTTTCTAAATTTCTTATCTATATATGGAAGCTCGGAATTTGCATTTGTTTATACATTAAATGTTTTTTTTAGGGCTGTAAGGTACCCAAATAAAATAAATAAATCAATAATATTCCCTTACCCTCGCATCTTGTGGTTCTGTGCGCTGGAGAGCGTGGTGACGATGATGTCGGCGCCCTCTATGATCTTTCTCTCGATGTTTAGAAGCTGCTCGGCCGACATCGGCCCCCCGCCCGCTGCCGCCCCGTTGCCGGTTTGAAGCTATATGGCATATTAGAGCGACATAGAATAGGTTACTTCACCGACAGGTCAAAATAACTACTTTTTAAAACGACCGATAACGACATTTTGTATGAAAATATTGAGATATGAATATGAATATTAATGTATGAAAATACATCTTTTGAATTTTATTTATGAACCAGTCAAATAGCGAATAATAATGGAATAGGACCAAATTCGGCACTCGGAATGAGAGATCCAAATTTTTTATCAAATTTTGACCTATTTTCCTTGGGGAAAGTTGTTGAGTTTTATGGGCTAGTTTACCCCTTAAAATGTTTGCAGCAAATTTTTTACACCCTCTACTATTACAGGGTGTTACCTAAGCGAAAGATGGACTTTGAAAACTTGTTCAGTTTCGATCTGTTGAGAATACGTTTTCGGGAAAGTCTTGTCATTTGTTACCCCCTGTATAGTTTCATGGTCTGATCGCTTCTGCAAAATTCTCGGTACACCATCCGTTACACTCAGTATAATCAATAATAGTTGATATTGTCTAGAAAAGACTAACCAAAGTCGATATTAGACTGTTATTTTCAGGAGGTCCTTCAAGTAGTTTGACCTGTTTAGGCATAAAATAACAATGAGGAACTAGGAATACGTGTCGAGATAAGAAAAATATAATCGATAATAATTACGTTAATTTTTGACGTAGGGTGGACTTAAAATCAACCATGCTGTGTCCACACCTTTCTTCCACTAACGTATCTAACAACAAAGTATACTAAAGTATAGCTACACTGTAGCAGAGTAGAACCTCTGCGTCCACATCCTCCATAAATCACCTGTCCTTTCACGAACCATTTCAAATTGGAAATTGGAATGTCGTCACACATTTTTCTGACTTTTTGACCCAGTCGCGAAAAAATCAACGAACAAGGAAGACGCAAACAAACGTATTATTAGTGCTCTGTATGTAACAAAGTGTACATGTGAAATTACAACGATTTTCCGGATTTACAGAAGTTAGAAAGAACCCACAAGGGTTTCTTTTCCCGTATTAAAATATCCCCACGTTAGGCGCCAGTGTGGCACTACTAGCGTGCCACCACAAATAAATCAAAGACTCTTGTAACTTGAGAAAGAAAGAAAGAAATCCCCTTAGGTAGCCGACCCCGGCAGAGAACGGGATAAGGCAAGGAGATTGCTAGAATGGTAGACGAACTCACCAAGGCGATTCTGTCGCTGAGTTCCTTCACTCGGCTCTTGCAGTAGGCGGCGCGAACTGGGTCTTTCGCGTCTTGTTCCTGAGTCCTCCACATGTTGATCTTCGCTTGCAGGTGGGATATCTACAGAAACAGGTGGAGTTCGTGGTTACGGTTGATCATTTTACTCGTATTACCTCGCGAAATGGTTAGAAGAATATGAATGAAAAAGACTTTGAATGACCAAAAAAAATTACGAATATTTAGAAGGTAACAACTACTTTACGAGTGGGTCGTCCACTGTCCTAGTTAAAATTGAATTTCAAAACAATTAATTATCTAACAGCGCATTTCTATTTATATCTGGAGGGTAAGACACTTTTTATGCAAATAAATGATTTAAATTCCAATTTATACATACGTATGTCTCGCCTTTATCCCTTGCGGGGTAGGCAGAGCGTTAACGGCCGCAAGAATACGGTCGCCGCTATCGCCACGTCTTATATTTTTGAGGATTGTTTTCCAAGGTTGTGTCAGAAAATATGTGTTTTACTATAGTGACAGGTTGTCAGCCTGTCGCCTAAAAATTGTAATACACCAATACTCTCGAGTCCCTTAGTCGCCTCTTACGACACCCGCGGGAAGGATGTGGGGTGATGCTATTCTAAACCGGCATAACACGGCAAATTCCAATTTATGATTGCCATAAAACACGTGATATAGCAACGATGGTTAGAAAACGGAAGACCAGCGCTTGTGCGCACTCTCAGTGCTGTGCAAGTACAAGTTTTTTTAAGCATTAGTTTAACCTAGTTTATAAAAAGATTTTTTATTTATTTCTTCTTTCTTTAAGTATACTATAAAGGCGAGTGTAATTGAAACAACGGCGTTCGGATCGATACTGATTTATTGAGTGCTAAGGTGCAGATTATAATAAAGAAAACTGCTTACGTACTACGGTGCTACGAGGTGCTGCAATATATCTACTTACATACACTACATCACGGGGGAAAGGGAAAAAATAAAATAAGCTACTTTAGTAGTTATTTTATTTTATCTGTGAATCCGATAAAAACAGTTTGGTTCTGTTTTTATGAATCATTTCTTCCTTCCCGTTTCTTAAAATTATAACATTTGGATTCTTATCTTCTATGACAGTATATGGGCCCAAATAAATGCTGTCTTTCTTATCACTAGACGGATTTCTTATAACTATTAAACTATTCTTATCGTAATACATTGGTTTAGCGTCTTGATCATAAATCATCTTTCTCTTTTCCTTGCTATTTATTAAGTTTTCTCTGGCGTCTTTCTGGGATAACTGCAAACGATATTTTAATTCTAACGGATAACTATCAACATTGTAAATTGGTTCTACTAAATCAGTCTGAAAACTACTCGGAAAATTACAAGTTTTCCCAAAAACTAGTTCATGTGGAGTATATTTGGTTTCAGTATGGACTGTGTTATTGTAGGAAAAGCACCAGTACGGCAACCAGCTGCTCCACGATGTTTGATGGTTGTTGGTATTTATTCTTAAATACGCACCTAATACCTTGTGAGAGTTCTCGAGTGCACCAATGCTCTCATGATGATACGCGGTGGATGTTGTTTGAGTTATTTTCAAGAGCTTACATACCTCTTTCATTGTGCTGGAAATGAACTCACTCCCGCGATCTGTGGCTATCTCTTTCGGCACTCCATATCTGAGAATAAAATTATCTACAAATGCTCTGGCTACCGACACAGTGTCTTTTGTACGCAATGGATAAGCTTCTGTAAATTTAGTTAACTCACATTGCAATGTCAGAATGTAAACGTTTTCATAATAATCTTTATTCAATGGTCCTACTATGTCCAAAAATAATTTTTCGAATGCAGATTTCGCCGTAGTTGTAATAACCATGGGTTGTTTCGTCTTTACAAAATACTTTTCCTTTTGGCATTTTTCACAGTTTTTAACATACTTTTCTACGTCTTTATACATTGACGGCCAAAAGTAAAATCTCTTTATATTGTTTAACATTCTCCTAATGCCTGCGTGGCCACTCGTCGGCAATAGATGAAAGTCATTTAAAATTACTCGAATATCGTCTACATTTTCTATCTTTACTACTCCTTTAATTATACATAATCGAGGGCCCCCCCAATTTGATATCCTTTTTATTTCTTGAGTTAACTCTTCTATAAATTTATAATTACTTTTATCCTTTACAATGTAGACCTCTGATATACCTATTTTGGAACAAATGCAATTCAACTCCCTCAATAGTCCGACTCGCGTAACTAAAGCTCGAGATGTTGGATTTACATAAAGTTTCATTTTACTAGGTACATATATTAAACTTTTAGTTTCATATTGTATTAAATTATTTTTCCTCAACTTCCCTATGTCTTTTTCTGATATTGAAGTAATTTCAACACAGCTGTTTGGTTTTTTAAGAACATCAACCACTCTCGGGTGATCAGTCCAATCGTTGTCAATATTCTTATCAGCCAAACTGCTGTCGTCCTTTTTCTCACTTTCCTTCCTTCTTATACTCCTCGTCATAACATTCACGACATGCTCGTTCATTTCTCTCAAATCCTCAGATGTTAATATTATGCGAGATAATGCGTCTGCAGCCACATTATTCGCTCCTTTCACATATTCTATTTCAAAGTCATACTCTTCCAAACATAAACGAAACTTTATCAATCTACTTGTGGGATTAGTCATATTAAAAAGATACACGAGTGGTCTGTGATCTGTCATAACTTTAAATCTCCTGCCATACAAATACGGACGGAAGTATTTGATGGACCAAACAATCGCTAACAGCTCCTTTTCTATGGTTGGATAGTTTAATTCTGCTTTATTTAACGCTCGACTAGCATATGCAATTGGCATGTTGTTACCATTGCATAGCATTGACCCAATTGCTACTTTGGAAGCATCAGTATGCAAAATGTATTTATTATTTGGAGATAAATCTGGGTACTGCAAAATTGGTGGATTTATTAGCGAATTCTTTAGCCTTCCGAACGCATTCTCACACTCTTCAGTCCATTCAAATAAATTTCCTTTTCGCAATAATTTATTCAAAGGCGTACAAATTTCCGCGAATTTAGGTATGAACTTGCGATAATAATTCGCAAACGCGACGAAACGCCGAACTTCGTCACTGTTTTTTGGAGTGGGGTAATTTTGTAAAGCCTTGGTTTTGGACGGGTCCGGCAGAATACCATTTCCGGATATGACATGCCCTAAATATAACATTTCTTTTTTCAAAAACTGACATTTTGCTGGGTTTAACTTTAAATTTACTTTTCGCAATCTACTCAAAACATCCATTAAATTTTTGTTGTGTTGCTCTAAATTTCGTCCAAAACAAACCAAATCGTCTAAGTAAACAAAACATTTTTCATAGTTCAAACCAGATAACGCAAGGGTAACAATTCTACTAAATGCGTTGGGACTGATTTTTAAACCCATCGGCAATCTTTTCATTTGATATTGTTTATTTGTTGTAAAGGCAGTGTATTTTCTACTCTCGGGATCTAACTTTACTTGGTAGTAACCTTGATTCATATCCAAGTGAGAAAAATATATGGCACCTGATAACGAATCTAAAATTTCGGTAATATTGGGTAAAGGAAATTTATCATCTTTCACTCTTTCATTAACTTTTCTATAGTCGATCACAACGCGCCACTTTTTCTTTCCCTCAGCATCCTGCTTTTTCGGTACTAGAAGAAGTGGACTAGACCATTCACTCTGAGCTTCTTCTATAATATCTTCCTCTATCATTTTCTCAATCTGTCTATCAATCTCTTCCTTTTGTGAGTGTGGCAATCTGTAAGGTTTGGTGTACACCGGAGTAACGTTTTCCTTCAAATTGATTTTTTGCTCACCTACACTAGTGTAACCTAATTTATCTCCTGGCAAATAAAAGACATCCGAATACTTTGCACAAATACTTTCAATTGATTCCTTTTCATAACTCTTTAAATGTTTCAAATCTAACATGGAAAACAACTTTTTCACCCTGTCAGCATTCACATTCTCTTTCTCAAAACTACACATGTTATAAAGTCCTAAGTTCTCGGTGTGAACGTCAAAATAGCTGAGATTCACTTCAACTTCTCTGGTATTTAAAATCTTAATAGGCATCTTTCCATTCACCACTGTTGATATCATTCCCGCTAAAAACACACCATCACACAACTCTCTACTTTCGATCACACGCTCACCTTGTGCCCTTGAATCAATATAAAAAATCTTTTCACACCTAGGTGGTAAGGTTAAAAAGCTATTGTAACCAATTTGACCCATTTTTAATGGCACAACAATTGGTTCTCCGCGTTTTATAGTCAAGGTATTAATTTCAAAATCTAGATGACATTTATATTTACTTAAAAAGTCTTGTCCAATAATGCCATCGCCTCTACAAGTTAAATATTTAAAAACGTAAAATTTGTGTCTAATATCTCTGCCATCTCTACTCAACTTTAAATAAACATAACCTTCAGATGTAACTTTACCACCTATTCCTTTTATTTGCATACGTTCTTTATGGTAAGGTTTGTTTAAACGTTGTAATACCTCGAATTTAATGACGGACAAAGAAGCGCCAGTATCAATTAACCAATCTAATAACACGTTCGAGATATAGAATTGCGCTGAATTGATGTTATGACAATGACATATTTGATGTTGATTATGACCGAAAAAACTGATTCAGGTTGTATTCATCGACCTCTGATGTTTCGCCACCACTGTGCTCACTGCTGTGGTCAGCAAAATGCACCCTTTGTGTATTGCGCCTTGCGCGCGGCGGCCTCTGATTGATGTTTGAACCGCGGCGATTTCCACGAAAGTACCGAGCGGACGGATTGAAGTTAACACCTGCGACACGTGAATTATAATTACCTCGAAAGTATGTGTAATTTCGACCACTTTGATAATTTCCACGGCTGGGTCTGAAACTTCGTCCTCTATAATTAGACCTACCTCGATGTTGATATTGAAACACGGGTGGTGGGGCTGATGATGACGATGACACCTCCTCATCCTGGGCTGATCTGATGGCATCCTTCAAAGACGTGAAGTTGCGAGCTGCAATGATGGTACTTAACCTTCTATCACGCAACCCATCTGCAAACCTCTTAATAGCATTTCTTTCGTTAAGGGGTCTCAAAATTTCATAACTCGCGGCCTTGCCATCTGCCTGCGAAATTGTCAAGTCAACAAATAATCGTTCCACTTCCGCACCAAAATCAGAAACAGACCGATTATTTTGCCTAACATTTTGAAGGCAAGATTGCAACGCCGTGTCAGATTTTTTTGTTAAAAGATGGGATCTCATATCTTTAACCATATCTGTCACAGAGGTATAGGTTTCTTTCATACGCAACTTCGCGCCATAAGAGAGTCTAGTTTTTAAAACAAAATTGATCAAGTGCTTTGTCTGATCTGCTTTTAACATTGTTTCATACAACTGAATTGAATCAATAAGTTGTAAAGTAACTAATTCATCGTCATTCATTACCGGCAACAGGCCAGCTGCGGTTTTCAATTCAAAACTATCCATGTCGTTAGAATGTTCGTCACTTTCTGAATGAGAACTTTCAGAAGAGGGATCTTCTGGTGGTGAACACAAATATGTAATTTCTTCGTTTAATGATTTTATTAAATCAATAAGTTGTTGACCCTTATTAATATCTTTTTCACTTAAAATACCAGCGGTAATAGACTGAGTGAACTTATCTACCGTCTCATTTAATCGTAAAATTATATTTTCCGTTTCCTTTAACTTAATTTGACATATGTCACCCTTATATCTACGTTGACCTTCTTTAATTAGGTAAGATCTAATTTTATTAAGATCTTTATAAATTTTTGATAAATCTTTAGCCATTAGACTTTGACTTATAGACAAAGATACTTATTTATTTTCATATTAAAATAAAATACTTGTCCACTTCTGGGCAAAAGTCTATATGGGCCTATATTTTTCTTAAAATTGATAAAATATTTACTTACATATTAAAAATTCAAAATAGTGTCGCATCCGGGTACTTAAATTACGTTACTCACAAAATATACCACGTCGTGACGGAACCCGTGTTATCTTTTATTTATTTTATTTTTTTCGCGCACTTAATTAAGTTCTTTTTTTAAAAGGTCCATAATATATATATTTTTTTGTTGTTCCGCCACACGCATAACCAATTGAACCGTTGGTGATGACCTGATGACCTCTTCTTCCTTTGCGGCGTAGACCCAATGCTAATCTTCAAAACTGCTTAGCTGCTACACGCCGAATATCTTGAAAACGCATCTTTCCCACAGGCTAATCTTCAAAACTGCTTAGCTGCTACACGCCGATAATCTTCATTAAAGTTTCATGCGAAGTCATCCGGTCCGGTCAACCACTTTATCTTCAGCTAGACGTCTGAGGTGTTTCTTTCCTTAAATGCTATGGCCTGCGCTCGCCGATCCACACGCTTGTTGAATTGCGCGTTCAAGTAGCGACAGAAGTATAATATAATCGCTATGCCGAAAATTCCAACAAACACGATGATAGCTACGTTGATCTGGCCAAGCTGTCCCATTACCATGGTGTTGTGCACGTCCATTCTGTTCTGGTACCCAATTTGTGAAGCGATAACTTGTTCTTCCTCCGCACTCGGTCTCGATTGAGGTTTTCCCATTTTGTATATATATTTTTTTAAAGTTCAGAATAAACTGTCCACACTGTCCTTTTATACATTTTGCTCCTTCACAATTGTCTCTATTTTTTTTTTTTCACTGGATAATTATTGTCATTAATAAAAATGCACCATTTTTTTTTGTCCATATTCATATTCACCAAAATTGTCTAAATATTCACAAAGAAAAGTCTATAGCACGCAACGCGAACGCGATGACGCACCCATGCCCGACGAGGCAGGGTCGCCATATAAAGGCGAGTGTAATTGAAACAACGGCGTTCGGATCGATACTGATTTATTGAGTGCTAAGGTGCAGATTATAATAAAGAAAACTGCTTACGTACTACGGTGCTACGAGGTGCTGCAATATATCTACTTACATACACTACAATACCTCTTCATCCAGCCCTGGCTGGTGAGGCTCCGCGTTCCTCCTGACCGCCGCCGCTTCTCTCTGCGCGAGTTGCTGCGAGCTGATGTCATGAGCACACGCCCTGCTAGATGGCGCTAGTTACCTCTTCATCCAGTCCTGGCTGGTGAGGCTCCGCGTTCCTCCTGACCGCCGCGGCTTCTCTCTGCGCGAGTTGCTGCGAGCTGATGTCATGAGCACACGCCCTGCTAGATGGCGCTAGTTACCTCTTCATCCAGTCCTGGCTGGTGAGGCTCCGCGTTCCTCCTGACCGCCGCCGCTTCTCTCTGCGCGAGTTGCTGCGAGCTGATGTCATGAGCACTCGCCCTGCTAGATGGCGCTAGTTACCTCTTCATCCAGCCCTGGCTGGTGAGGCTCCGCGTTCCTCCTGACCGCCGCGGCTTCTCTCTGCGCGAGTTGCTGCGAGCTGATGTCATGAGCACACGCCCTGCTAGATGGCGCTAGTTACCTCTTCATCCAGTCCTGGCTGGTGAGGCTCCGCGTTCCTCCTGACCGCCGCCGCTTCTCTCTGCGCGAGTTGCTGCGAGCTGATGTCATGAGCACACGCCCTGCTAGATGGCGCTAGTTACCTCTTCATCCAGTCCTGGCTGGTGAGGCTCCGCGTTCCTCCTGACCGCCGCGGCTTCTCTCTGCGCGAGTTGCTGCGAGCTGATGTCATGAGCGCGCGGGTGCATCGCCTCGGCGCGCCCCACTCGCACCATACGGAACCTTTCCGCAGAGAGAAGCGGTGGCGGTCAGGAGGAACGCGGCCTCCTGACCGCCACCGCTTCTCTCTGCGCGAGTTGCTGCGAGCTGATGTCATGAGCACTCGCCCTGCTAGATGGCGCTAGTTACCTCTTCATCCAGTCCTGGCTGGTGAGGCTCCGCGTTCCTCCTGACCGCCGCGGCTTCTCTCTGCGCGAGTTGCTGCGAGCTGATGTCATGAGCACACGCCCTGCTAGATGGCGCTAGTTACCTCTTCATCCAGTCCTGGCTGGTGAGGCTCCGCGTTCCTCCTGACCGCCGCGGCTTCTCTCTGCGCGAGTTGCTGCGAGCTGATGTCATGAGCACACGCCCTGCTAGATGGCGCTAGTTACCTCTTCATCCAGTCCTGGCTGGTGAGGCTCCGCGTTCCTCCTGACCGCCGCCGCTTCTCTCTGCGCGAGTTGCTGCGAGCTGATGTCATGAGCACACGCCCTGCTAGATGGCGCTAGTTACCTCTTCATCCAGTCCTGGCTGGTGAGGCTCCGCGTTCCTCCTGACCGCCGCGGCTTCTCTCTGCGCGAGTTGCTGCGAGCTGATGTCATGAGCGCGCGGGTGCATCGCCTCGGCGCGCCCCACTCGCACCATACGGAACCTTTCCGCTGAAAATTCAATATTTTATTGTAGCCAGCCAGATGCGAAACTTCTAGTTAAATTGCCAAGAGAAACACATTATCAGTCGCATTGCGATATACCGAAATTGCACGTATACTTCCTCAAACGAGCCTGAAAATACAGACATAGTGTTCAATAACATTCTTCCAATTCCAAGGTCATGGTCAAGGTCACCCTTAATAACAGATGCCGTCAAAAAGTAAAGGCAGATTTACACAGGGTCAGTAACTGACTTCAAATTCGAGGCAAGTCAGTGCTGACCCGAAAAAAACCCTGTGTAAATTGATTTGAAGTCAGTACAGCGTCTTGAAGACAGCGCTGACTTGAAAATTCGGCCGCGAATATTTTGAAGTCAGTCGGCGCCCCCCGCCACCCGCGCACCACCGCGCCAGCCGAATAAACCCCGTGTAAACAGACAAGTCAGTGCGTGGTCAGTCGCTGACGCTGCGTTGTAGAGTGTCCACGTTATTTTCGCTGCAATAAAAATGATGAAAATGAATTTTAGTTATCTCACTTTCTACCATTTCTATTAACTCATTCAACAGCAAACGTGATAAATTTTTCAATAAATAATTAAATTTCGGTTTCAGTTGTTTTCGCGGATTATTTTTTCCCACTGACTTCAAACATGTGTGCTCACCGTGAAAAATGCACCACTTCTACTTACTTCATGTAAACAGTACAAGTCAGTCACGGCGCCGTCACTGGCGCCGTGACTGACTTGCTGACCCTGTGTAAACCAGCCTTAAGAAGTTTTAAATTGTTATTAAGTTTAAGAATTAATAGATACGTGCACCTTTTCCATAACATTTAATGAGATGGCTAGTCAGTCATTATTCCTAATTTCCAAGCGAGTCGAGCTTCCTAGACTGGGAGGACATTATCTTAACAAAGACGATAGTTCACTGTTGGACTTGGACCTCCCGCTATTGGGTGGTATTGGCATGCTCAAAACGCTTGGCTAGCGCATTGGCGAGCGCAGTGTAAAATGTAACATTCACAGGGAATGCTGCTGCCCATTCGTTGGATGAATTATTGATCCCTTAATGAAACCCACGGGTAGAATTACAGAGATGCTATTCTAAGCCGGCACCACACATGCCGTGCTTAGAATATCTTCACCCCACATCCTTCCCGCGGGTGTCGTAAGAGGCGACTAAGGGACTCGTGGGTATTGGTGTATTACAATTTTCAGACGACAGGCTGACAACCTGTCACTATAGTTAATACACATGTTTTCTGAAACAACCTTGGGAAACAATCCTTTAGAAAATGTCAGACGCGGCGATAGCGACCGTATTCTTACGGATGTTGGCGCTCTTTCTACCCCACAAGGGATAAAGGCGTGATATATGTATGTATGTACCACACAGCACAAGGGAGGACATTAACATGGCTAATATCAGTTTCCATACCCTTGGGCAGATCCTGCCTGATGCTGAGCAGCCTGATGACCAGCTCGTCGACGGCGGCGTTGCTGGTGGCGCAGATCAGGATCTTGCCGCGGTTCTGCAGCCGCCTGCCGCCCGCGTCGTACAAGTATGTCAGCACCATGGAACAGATCACGCTTGACTTCCCTGCGAAGTAATCACAACTTTATAACTTTAACGTTGCCGTGTGATGCCGGCTTTGCCGTGTGATGCCGGCTTAGAATAGCATCACCCCATTTCCTACTCGTGGGTGTCGTAAGAGGCGACTGAGGGACTTGAGGGTTTCAGGTGTATTACAACATTTAGGCGACAGGCTGACAACCTGTCACTATAGTGATACACAAATTATCTCAAACGGCCCTCAATATTTGTCAGATGTGGCGATAGCGACCGTATTTTTACGGTCGTTAACGCTCTGCCTACCCCGCAAGGGATAAAGGCGTGATATATATGTATATGTATATATGTATTATAACCGGTCAACCATATTTAGATATTTTGTTGGCTTATACAAGGTGTCAGGGACAGCGTCCCGAATACTGATAGGGTGCAAACATACCATGAAACTGAACAACTTTCCCCTGGGAATATATGTCAGGTAACGACAAAAAATTTTCGGCCTCCTATACAAAACCGCGATGAGCTGACTGCAAATAGTATGGGAAACCAAACATTTTTTGACGTTTCCTGACATATGTTCCTAGGGGAAAGTTGTTGGGTTTTATGGTCTGCTTATATCGTATTAGTATTTGGGAGGCTGTCCCTTACACCCCGTATACCCTTCTCATCAAAAAATTCGGTACACCTTGCAAGTTTATGTTTCGTCCAAATAACATTATTTAATAAGTGTGTTTATTTTGTAATAAATGTCTGATATGGTGTGATAGTGAGTGAAGTGAGGTTTACAAATCTTAATGAAAATGTCCTCAAATACGAAGTAGTTTTTTATTGGTTTTGTGTTTTATCCGTGCCGTGCCGTGTGATGCCGGCTAAGAATAGCATCACCCTGTCACTACAGTGATACACATGTTTTCTGAAACAACCTTGGAAAACTACCCTCAAAAATGTCAGACGTGGCGATAGTGACCGTATTCTTACGGCCTTTAACGCTCTGCCTACCCCGCAAGGGATAAAGGCGTGATATATATGTATGTACGTGTTTTATCAAATTATAAGAACGAAAGTATCTCGATTTCTCTGATGTGAAGTGTGTATTGTGATGAATCAATAAGGGCACATAAGGTGCTCTCCCCACACTTGAGACATGAGACGTGAGACACCGCAACAATCGAAACCAATTCCACGATCACACGTTCATCACGTTTCACATATGTTTTGCCTTAAACACCAAAAGCTCCAACGTTTCGTTCGTTACTCCTGCAAAATGGAGTTTTCCCGCTATCGAAACTAGCCGTTGTAAGTCAGGGATAATGTAGCTTTCAAATTATCCTTTCTGTTTATTATAATAGTAAGTTCTAAGCTTAATAGTAAGGTTAATAGTAAGCTGTTTCCATTTCGACGATAGCAAGTTGTCTCCAGCGCCGAATGCCATTGTATAAGCATCTTGCAGCAGCAGTCCTGAATTTTGCGGGCAGTGGGGCGGCAGCGGCGGTGGCGCGCTTGACAGGGAGTGCTCCGCTCGTTGCCCGCTCCTGCGCCGCTGTTTTCGAGAACCGGTCCATTTGAATGCAGACGATCCTGCCGCTGCCGCTCCGCTGCCGCTCCGCTGCCCGTAAAATTCAAAGCAAAGGCCTGAGAGGTGTGTGTACCTGTCCCGGGCGGTCCTTGCACCATCTGTATGCTGGGCCGGTCGCCGATCGCGGCCGTCACTGACGAGAACACTGCTGTCTTCTGACTCGGGTTAAGATGTTTTGTCCACTGAAAGGTATCATTTTTTTTTTAGTTGACTATCGCATTTCACGATATGACTACCGATTTCAAAATATGCGAAAGCCCGAGCAGAGCTTCAGGCAACTTTTTTATCTAATCTCATTTCATAGTGTTCGTATTACTAATTCGCAATAGTTTGACATGGGCATTTTAATGAGTTGCATAAACTATTTTTCTATTCATATTCCACTTGAATTGCATCTCTGTAGCGTGATATCCTGCTATGTATGTTTATCTCGATGAGTAAAGTAGATGTACTACGTAATAGTCTAATCGTTATCAATGTGCATATCCTGAGGCGATGCGATATGGTCGACCCCCGCGTTGCACACGCCAATTTTTATTGTTTGTAAACTTTTGGTTGTGATTTATGATGACTAAACACAATTTCAATGCTGTAACTGTGATTGATCATTCCCCTATATTCTCTCCTTATCTAAGAAAATAATCATTAGGGAAACAAAATATTATAATAACAATTTGTTTACACTTAAGTTAGTCAGACTATAAATTAATTATATAACTCACTTGTTTCTGCGACGTTTCAAACCAATCTTAATAAGTTAGCAATATCCGTTGTGATAATTACTTTAATACAAAATACACATTACAATGGACAATAATGAACGATTCGGTGTCCCACAGGAAAAGAAGAGGAATGGATAATTAAGTTTCTCTTCTAAATAAGCTACTCACCTGAGTCGGCAGTTGAGTAGCATTAGGGTCGCACTTTACGAAGTGCCTCGGTTCTGGCTTCAGGATGGCTTCACTGAGCGGGGAGCCGGCCAAGTGCTCCATCGCCTCGAACAGCATAAGCTCCTTCTGTATGTATGACAACGTCACTCCGATCATCAGTTCGCCTGGCTTTAGGAACTTCATCTTGTCGGTGTAACACGCGTGCAAGGATATGCAGAAAAACGAATTTCTGTTATCTGAAAGTAGTTGTTGGACGGTATTATTATTAAGATACAATTCATTATTCTTCTGCAAAGAGAATAAACAAGGTACAGCGAGTTTACTCATATTATTATTATATAATTAAGTTTTAAAATAAATAAAGCCGCGTTGACACTATCAGTATATACCATAGTATGGTCATGGGGTCTCATTCCCTACTAAAAGAAATTAGTCCAAAAATAAATCAATAGATGGTAATACGGGTCGCGAATGTAACTTAAGAGACTGGAATAAAAGCAAATTTACAGAAACAAAGTATTGGAAAATATATAAATACATTATTTAAGATGTTTTGTGACGGAAAACACGCGAATTATTCACATTTTTTGCATTATTTTTCAATCTAATGTCGTCAATACGAAGTATCCAATAAATAAGCTAGATGTCGCAACGCACGCGCGGAGTCGACATATCAAATAGCCCGCTCTCTGACGTTAGGTATCTGTACTACTTTAGTAGTATTATATTATCTGTGGTATGGTGTAATAACTTATTTGTCACTATTAATTTGTTATTTGTTTATTTGAAACTTATTTGTTTTGTTTTAGCTTACTTGGTGGCGAAGGAAGTGTCCGGACGTTATGGACATAGAAAAACCGTCTGTTTTTAGCATTTTCTGCTCCAAATGTGACAAGAATGATTTCTCCCATTCGTGGAACAGTTCTGACTTCGGAGTTTGGAACGGACACTGAAAAAAAAAGGACATATCCTTTGAAAATACGACAGTTTAAAGATAAGGACAAAACAAAACCACAAAAAGAATACGTAAATAAACTAGGCCTTGGGTGAGAAGGACTAGATTTCTTACCATTAACACTTATATTAAATAACTCAAAACAGCGGTCTTGAGAAGAAATCGGCGGTAATGAAGCTATCCTCATCTCAACGCCTTTGGGTTGGTTCCGCACCCTCATGTAACCCTGCGACAAACACTCCCATATTTCCATTAGAAGTAGGTCCCCTACCACCCTGAAAAAATAGTATACTTGTTAGAAGTTAGAAACAATAACGATAAGAAATAAAAAAATAAATATATCGTCACAATACTAGTGGCCTGCCCCAGCGGCTGCGCCCGCTGCAACTCATTTTCTCGTGGCAAGTATTATACATAAAAGCTTTCCTCTTGAATCACTCTATCTATTAAAAAAACATGCATCAAAATCAGTTGTATTGTTTTAAAGATTTATGAAAACATACATATAGACAGACGCGACTTTGCTTTATACTATGTAGTGATAAAACTCATACATACACATTAATGTTTTAGTAATAAAATCGTAACATTTGAAAGAAAAAACTTGTTTTACTTACTGTACATATTGGCTGTGATTGGTGAACGAATGTAACATTGCCACAGGGTTGTTTGCTCCCAAAATAGGTGGCGGGTCATTATTGTTGATTTGTTCCTCAAGCCACTGGGGGTTCCAGCGGAGTATTCTCATCAAAGTGATCTTTTCCAATGAAAACACAGGAGCTTGACGGGCATCCACTAGTGAGGTCTTAACCAAACTGGTCTTCTTCATGTTATTTCCTTCTTCAATCTCAAATATGTGCACTTTAGGTGGTTCTAATGAAAAACGAACGCTCTTTTTTGGTTTTTTGTTATTTGTAGTGACTGGTGGCATTGGCTCTACTTTGGAAAATGGTTTGCCTGAAAATGAATCTTCACTTTCAGATAGCGGCTTCAGGCTCTTCAGCGGAATTCTGACTTCTGTAGAAGGCGGTCGACATTTACTATCAATTAGTTTTGCTTTGGTTGATTGATCTTTTTCTTTAGTTTTAGAAGATCTGCGTTCTTTACTTGTTTTTTCTTTTTCTTTGTGTTTTGAGGAGTTATGCTTTCCAGACTGTTTCTTTTTATTTTCGATGTCATGTATAGGTTCCTTATGATCAGTAGCTTTTGATGGTTTATCTGCTTTGCTCTTGCTACTTTCAACATTATCTCCAGATGCTTTTACAACTGGCAAATCAGAAGAATACTTATCATCCTTTTCATTGTTTTTCCCAGATTTTGGAGGACTTTCTTTTCTTTTCATTGGTTTTACAACACCTTGAACAACATCAGTTAAAAATGCTCCTCGGTTGGTACTGGTTACTTTTGCATTTACCACAGTTTTATCTTTAGTACTGGAATTTGAACTAGACCTTTCACTCTTTTCTTTTTCTTTAGTAGCAATGTCTTTGAGTTTCTTTTTTCGTTCTTCTTTCTGTGAATCCGTTATATGCCTTCTTGAAGATGAATGCTTTTTGTGTTTATCTTTACCATGTTTGGGAGTTGCTGCTGAACTCTTGTATTTAGCTAAAAAAAGGAAAATAAAAAATATTAATTTAGAGTGATGATGATAATAGAGATGCACATTGTGTAATGTTTAATACTTACAGGCTGTCAGTAAAGATATTGTCCTACTATGAGATGGTTTTGCAAGGGCTTCTATGATTTGAGTAGTTTTGTTTTTGTTGCTTGATTCGGGTGCAGGAGTTGTATCTCCTTCTAAAATTTTAAGTAAGTATTCTTTTCCATCATCAACTTCATCTTCATCTTGTGTTTTTTTAAATTGGTTGTTTGCCTTAGAGGCAGTATAAGATTTAGATTCTGGGATATTTAATTGATTATTACTACTGCCATCAACCACATCAAATTCGACATCATTCTTATTTGGTAGAGATTCATTAGGTCTGTTAAGTGATATCAAATCATCCAAAAATTCTTCATCCTCAACATCCATTTTCTGTTCTGAAATTTTGTCTCCTATCCCGCTATCTGGACTATGTTTTTGCTTATTGTCTTCAGACGGCTGTGGTAGTATTGATATTGGATCATCTATATCTTCAAAATCATCTATTTGACTGTAAGAACTCTCTTCATGTTCTTGACTGGTTCCTGCACTTTCTCGAGCAACTTTTGTTAATGATTTCCCAGGGGAACTTTGTGAAAGTCTTATCATCCATTGTACAGATTCATCATCACTTTCACTATCAATTTGGATAGGTTCATCATCCAGATACTCCTGCTTAACTTTAAAAGCATCATACTCACAGTCTTCTCTTTCAGTTTTTATTTCAGCTTCATTTACTATGTCTGTGGGTGTAGGTGGGTCTATTGGTTCAATTTTAGGTTTTTTAGGAACTGTTTCTTTTTCTGGAGGATCTTCATATTCACTATCTGATAATATAGTGATTACATCATCATCAACTTTGTTTTTATTACCATTTAGTTTGCCTTTAGTGTCTTGAAAATTACTGTTGTCAATCAATTTTCTTTTGGTTGCTGGTTTAGGATTATTTTCTGGAGAATTACCACATGCATGTGATTTGTTTTGTTCAGGAGATATTTTTTTGGGCGTCTGTTTTGAGCTGAGTATTGGTGATGTAGTCGAGTTGTTTGATGGTTTGATAATAACAATGTCTTCTTCTTCATCACTTTGAAAAGTTAGTCTACTAGTAATTGAAGGTGGTTTTTCTTTGGTTAGTTTGAACATGTACTTTTCATGGTCCTTGATGTTTGCGACTGGTGCTCCTTTTGTCCAGCCAATCCCTATTATATCTGAGTCATCTAAACTGAATGGCACATTAGGTGGAATTTTCTTTAACCCTACATAAATACCATTGGAACTCTGAAAGGAATAAAATTTGTATATAAAATATACTGTGCATAAATATTTTTACACCTTATATCATTGTACAACAACCTTGTACCTTGATATACAGACAGACAGACAGAAACACTTTATTGTTCACATATAAACATAAAATTATACAGGATAAAAACAAATACCATAATATAAGCAAAGGCGGCCTATGATGATGTACCTTGGTGTCATGACTAGATCTGTTTTATGCAATAATTGTCTAAGGCAATGATATAAGATAGAAGGTGTTGAAGCGGTATAAGATTGGGACCTCCAATCTCCAGTTTTGGACTCGGCATGATGGGTAGTTAACTAGTAGTATAAAGGAGCACGTTTTGATGGTTTTCCATAAAAAATTACAAACCGTTGAAATTTACCTTCAAATCTGTTATGAGGACTTTGTCTGCCTTAACGTTAATCACACAATGATTACGGGAAACAACGATACTGGACAGGGATATCGTATTGTTTACCCCTCGGCCTAGGGTTACTTCTTCGTCTTCCAAAAACGTGTATTCTTCGCTGCCGTAAGCAATGCGACTTAATTTCCATCTTGCCATAATTCCAGGTTAAAGAGGCACTGCTGCAATTAGAGTAAAAATATCAATTCATCACTGCTTTTCTTCTGATAATTTTATGAGAAAAAATTAACGGACGAAAACGGACCAAAAGATCCAAAACAATGTAAAGGCGCAAGTTAAAGCCCATATGTTTGACACTGAACGAGTGAATGAATGGGATATTGAAATGAGCCTTTTGACAGTTACACTGCCGCCAATAGCAGCGCTCAGAATCCACAGCCATATTAACAATAGCAACTAAAGGACGCGCCACACACATATCAGTCGTCGAGCGTGAAAGAAAAATACAAAGAGCAAAGTAATCATGTTAGTCGTATCGTATGCACCTGGAGCGATGGGCACACCTTGCAAAAGGTGGCGAGACGATCTGGATGCTTACGACAAAAGCTGGTGGGAAGTTGGTAGGGATCGAGATAAATGGAAGAAGTGTGCGGAGGCCTTTGCCCAGCAGTGGGACAGTGTAGGTTGATAATATAATATAATATTAAACATTATAAAAACAAATTAATCGTTACACTGGGACTTAAAGTTTTGTCGTTAAGATTATCAACAATAAAGGAATATATCACGAATCACTAATTTTAGTGACTTTTTTTGCTGCCAGTATGCTGGGGACTATGACTCGTGGGGACACGCTGGAAGATCTCTTTAGTTTTTAGTGTTTAGTTAAAAAGACGACACTTAAATCAGGACAATCACTAATAATTAAATTCCATTGTGATACACTGACATATAATAATTATAAATTGAAATAAAGGGTCTTTCAATTTTATATTTATCATTCATTACTCACAGTCATTCAGGTAGTCGCCATTCTGTAGCAATGTATTCCTTTTGGTTTGTATTTAAGCTACTGACGCTGCTTATCATTAATCTCTAACTTATCATTAACTTCTAAATAATTAATCACTAACTTAGAATTAAACACTAACTTAGAATTAAACACTAACTTAGAATTAAACACTAACTTAGAATTAAACACTAACTTAGAATTAAACACTAACTTAGAATTAATCACTAACTTATATTTAATCACATACTTATATTTAACCACTAACTTATATTTAATCACTAACTTATATTTAATCACTAACTTATCATTAATCAGGAACTTATCACTAATCACTATCTTATCAATAATCAATCACTAACTTATCATTAATCAATCACTTATCATTTAACAAGCACTAACTTAACATTATGAGATCGCTTATAATGACGTGTTTGTCAGTTCCCCTCAATGTCCGGATAATACTAATAAACAAACGGAACGATCGAATAAACGGATTCTACTGTATAAGTATGCACCTATATCTACGTATCATAAAACGCGGAAGAGAGGACAAATTACGAAATAAATTAAAATGTAAAAAGTCTAAGTCTTTTTAACCCTACTTCTGTGGTCTCAGTAAATAGGTAAATAGTAACAAAGACGCTACGACTAGCTACGGCTACAGGTTATTTCGTAGCGTTTTGTGTAGCTGCCTTTACAGGAACTGTTTTTACGAAACATTAAGGACCTAAGACCGGAATTTAGGGTTTTTCAAACAAATAGATCTCAATAACCACGAAGCTTTGATATTTGATTTTCATGTAAGTGTATCTTAAACATATGACCTAAGGAACCAACCTCCCCAAAACACGATTGGCACAAATAGGGTTCCTCCCCTCCGGATCCGGACGACTTTGACACTTTCTTAAGCTTGGGCAGCTTGGCCCTTTTTAAACTTGGCACTTTCCTAACTCGTCTCTTTTTTAACTCGCCATTTTCTTAACTTGGTACTTTCCTAACTCGTCTCTTTTTCAACTCGGCATTTCTAATTGTCTAATTCGCATTGAAACGAAAACAGGTCGTTCTCCGATAAGTCGCAGAATGTCCCCGGACATATTGCGAACGGGAGATTTTGTTTCCCGCGTGGAAAAAACGTTTCGCGAATGGGACATTCTGCGACTAATCGTCGTTCTCAGGTATAAATTAACTACAGATAAGTTTTAATAAAACAATGACTATCTCTGAAAACCTTTTTATTCTTTAACTAAAACCGCTTTCTATAACTTAAAAATAATGGCGAACCGCCTGGCTAAAATGGTGTAACGTGCTGGCACCAGTGGTGGACACGGCACCAATAATGGTCGATTTTTTTTTGAACCTTTATGTTAAGGGTAGAAATGGTTTTATAGGAATGACAACACTTTAGTTATAGACAGCTAACATCTTTCTGTCATATTGACAGAAATAAATAATTTTGGCCGTTTGGTTTAAAAATGGCGAGTTGAAGAAATGGGGCTCAGGAAATTTTGCAGTTTTATCCCAATTTAATAAGAGAATCGTTAAGGAGGAGATGAGTCATTGTTTTTGCTCATAATGCCATAAGGATTTACTTTATTTTTATGTTTATCATATAGTATTAGGTGTAAAATTAGAGAAAGAGGTGATGCCATTCTTTAATGGAATAAAAAATTGGGGAGTGTGCATCACTGGATCTCGTAGATTTTTAAAAATCAGTTATGGACATGTGTCCATAGCACGGTGTCCATGACTGGTAAAGTACTTTTACCAGTAATGGACACCATGTTCTAATTGTATGTTCTTTTGCACGTGTTACCTTGATTATTAGTTGTTTTGCCTGCATTTTCACACGACTTTATCTAATTTTTAGATGGCGTCGAAAAAAAGATTAAAAGCCTGAACAAATGGCAGTAAAAACGCTACCAAGACCTGTGCCTCCTACCAGTCATTTCGTACGGGGCCAGACGTGGAACCTGATAGTAAAACTGGCCCACCGGATATATGTCATTCAGAGAGCTATGTATAACATAGGTCTATGCTAGGGATCTCGCTAATGGTTAAGATCCGGAACTATATTACCCGCCAAAATACCAAAGTAACAGACATAATTCGAAAGTGTAGCAAGCTAAAGTGTCAGTGGGCTGTTTACAGTGTCGGCAGTAATAGATTGATTTCATTTATCGATTCAAAATTAAATCGATTAATATCAATCATTAGTCAGACGTCAGACGCCCTCTATGCTGGGAGGTAGCGTCATACACCCTAGAGGGTGGGAGGTGGCGTTGAACGCCCTGGAGGGGAACAGGGGGTATCGTAGGCCCTCGCGGGGGTAGGTAGCATCAGACACCCTTTATGGTGGGGGGTAGCGTCGGACGCCCTCAAGGGAAAAAGGTAGCGTCAGACGCCCTAAACCGTCGCATCCATCATCCTGATCGTCCATCATCATCATCATCAATCGTTATCATCACAATCCGTCATCATTCTTTATCATCATCCATCATCATCATCATCATCAATCACCATTATTTAACATCATCGACCTCCAGCAATGACCATCCATCATCTACAATCTCCATTAGTCACCATTAGTCATCATCAATCATCGTCAGTCGTCGTCATTCATCATCAATCATCTTCAGTCGTCATCATCAATCATCATCAATCATCATCACATCGTCAATCATCATCAATCACCATTAATTATCATCATCGACCTCCAGCAATCACCATCTATCATCTACAATCTCCATTAGTCACCATTAATCGTCGTCAGTCATCGTCATTCATCATCAATCATCTTCAGTCGTCATCATCAATCATTATCACATCTTCAATCACTATCCATCATCATCATCACCACCCATTATTATCAGCATCGCTACCTCGGGCATCCGAGGCTACCTCCTACACTCCAGGGCGTCCGACGCTACCTCCCACCCTCCAGGGCGACCGACGCTACCTCCTACACTCCATGGTGTCCGACACTACTTCTTACTCCCCCAGGGTTTTAAACAGGTGAACTTAACAACTTTCTGATATTGAGGGTCCATCATGGGATACATGTCCATTATTGGGTGTCCATCACTGGAGAAGTGCCGTCCATCAATGGAGATTTAGCTCCTTTTTTAGTTTTTCGTAATTTTATCAGAAACAAAAGCACTTTAAAAATATTTATTTGTATATAATATAGCATATTTATTGGCCTACAGTTTGGTAAAACTCACAAAATTGTACCATTTCAAATAGTTGAATAGTGCTTAAAAATACTAGAAAAAATCCCTAAGGGGCTGAGTAGAGCTAAAAGCTACTTTTATAAGTGATTTTTACCCTAGATAAAATGCAGAAAAACTGACAAAAAAAAAGGTAATAATCTTCAGGATATTTGCTATAGTGTTATTGTTTCCAAAACATGATATTAGTAATTTAGCTTGATAGAAAAACATCGTAAAGTTACCTCTAAAAATCTATTATATCGCAAACTGTATGAACAAAACCCACGCAATAATTAAGTGTTTATTATCAGAATGAGCGCCTTACAATACTCTATCGACATATTGTTTTTGATTTTCAAATTACTTATTTTCGAAAATACGAAAATATCATTGAATCGGCAAGATTCCGTCCCGTTCGCACGCGCGCAGTTTGACATTTCTCAGAAAGGGACCGGTTTTTAGCTCGTGTCAGCCCCTTAACCTGTCCATAATTGGTGCCATCACGTTATTCAACTTAATCTAAGCTAAGCCTAACCCCCTCTTCCTTCTCTAATGTAAGACCTTCTTAACCTATGGTGAGCTTAAAAAAAAAATTTTTCTTAAAAAAGCTAAAGGAGTCATCATTTTTCTGTTTAATTTTGACAAATATTTTTTATATTTAATGTCAATAATAATGTCTTTTGATTTCCTGTTTTTTGGGAATTTGTGATAGACACTCCGCATGGTAAATGGTAAAAAACGGAACCCTTATAATTTTATTTATTATTTTGTATCATCATCAGCGTCTTTTGACGTCCACTGCAGGACATTCATTTTTTTTAATTTTAAGAAAATGGCGAGTTAAAAAAGAGACGAGTTAGGAAAGATTCAAGATAAGGAAAGAGACGAGCGAGGAAAGATTCAAGATAATGAATGAGACGAGTTAGGAAAGTGCAAAGTTTAAAAAGGGCCAAGCTTAAGAAAGTGTCAAAGTAGGAAAGTGCCAAGTTTAAAAAGGGCCAAGCTTAAGAAAGTGTCAAAGTCGTCCGGAGGGATTTCCTCGACACAATAGAAATCCAAAGATATAGGTCGATTTAAAAATAAAAAAAGATATTACTCGGCGTGGCATTTTAGTCTAACATCGAAATTGGATTAAAATGAAGATACTATATTTCCATAGATAGGGATAAAATAAAAATAAGAAATTAAATAATTTCTGCTCAATGTTTGTGACTATTATGATTTAGTTTTCTTTGTCTTCGTTTTATTTCTTTGTTTTCTGAGTCAGAACTCCAACTTCGTAACATATTTGAAGCCGAGTACTCTATTAGTTTTTATCGCAGAGATATTAATAGGAAATCCTGAACTTGTAACGAAATTACCTGTAAAATTATTTCCAAAATGTACCTAAATTTTTACAGTTGTAGTCGACAAATCTTTAGAAAAACACATGTAAAAACTGGCTCGACTGTGTTTTTAAAAGCAAAATTTGTACTATGGTTTGTCGGTGGTAAGCTACAGGCAGCTGTACTTGTAACTTGTAAAATTGTAGACTGGTTGCTTCATAAAACGCCTGTAGTTGTAATTTTCATCAGTGTTGCTATTTAATTATTAATTTCGGCGCGATGTTGCCACTTTTGCCTGTAGGATTGTAGTTATAGCTTCGTTGCATAGGCCACAGCTGACACATACGAAAGTGACGAAAGTTCACGTTTATTCCTAAATATATACCACTGCCATTTGGAAATAGTCTGCCACCGCCTACCAGTCAATGATTCTACTAGTGTTTCACTTTTACTTTGGTTTTTATTACATCCATTTTGTATACGTGTTTTTCAATAGTGTTTAGGATGATCCAACAATTGGATCCGATAGGTGGCGCTGCTGCTGGTACGTTACTCAACTCTTTATCGGGTGAACCGATTGAATTGAAGTTTTGGTCAGAAATGTATTATGCATGCATGTGTTCTGAAATTTATCGGGATGAATGTTACGATTATTGTAAAATAATAACCTAGGTACACTTCCACCACTTAAAACCATTTTAAAATGTATTTACAATTTTGAACATAAATCATAGTCATGTGGTAAAGAGAGATATTTTGAAAAACTAGCGTTTTTTTAGGACATCACGTTTTGAAACTACATTTAGCTGAAAATGTTCCATCAAATGCTTTTGCGCCGAACAGAGACTGTTATTAAGGTGTAATGTGTGTATTTTCCATTAAATCTACTAGTCCAAGGAGTCTCCTAAGCGGTAGCAGATTATTATAGCATTGCCGGGGCCGATGGGAAGATCTGCTACCGCCGGGGCAGGCATGGTGGTGGTAGTTGGGAATAAACTAAGCATTCCGTACGTTAACGTTCGGGACGAACTTGGTCATGAAAACTGTTCTGGCTTGCAGGCTAATGCAATAAAGAACTTGAACTTGAACTAATAGATCCCACAGTATCCCCCAAAGAGGGGTTCTCACATCTGCGCAGCCTAAAGAGATTTGGGAAGGTCCGATAGTTTATTAATGGTAGGGCTGTATTTTAGCATGGGAAAATGTTTTTGGATCCGCGAATAGATAGCAACGCAGAACCATTTTGATTTTAAAATATACAAATTGTGTTTTCTGTTAAAGAAAAGCTACATTATTCAAAACACAAGTAGGCACCTTAGTCTATTCCGGCAGACGTGGCTTTTTCTCGATCTTCAAGTTATGAACTTCTTTTTTAAGAATACATGAATTATCATAAACTTCTACATCACTTTATATTACTTTGGTATTACTTGATTTTTAGAACATAAAACTGTACACAATAATACAGAATATAATAAGAAGACTGATTATAAAATTTGATTACTAGCATAAATATTGAACTTCCTTGTTCCACGTTTCAGGCATGAATGATGATGATGGATTTCGTGACACAAGAACAAAAGGTGAAAAAAATTTGAATATGGAAAAGAGCGAAAAACTGCCAGTAGGCAACTGCAGATTTAGCAAAGAGAAGGCTGAGATAATGTTAATAGGTATTTTTCAAGTAAGTAAACTTTATTTTTAATAAATGGATATAAAAAGTCAGTTTTCAGTATTTTCGATTTTGAGATGAAATATCGAGGGAGCGGGATATTTTCCTGATTGTTTTTATTATTATTTTGTACATGTACAACCAATTGTATGAGAGTACATACTTAGACGATACTTTGATTTATGAGTTCTTATGATCTACTTTCTAGGATTCTAAAATGTTATATTTTTATCATAACAAATTCATTATTACCTATAAGTATCAGTTTCATCTACAGGTACTATCGCCAGTATATCAATCTACCACTTCTGGCTTTCATACAACTATTAAGAAAATCCAGTATAACCTTGATCCTTTAAATGGGTAAGTTGACGTGCTGGCCATACTCTATGTTAAGGGGTCAGAGAGGCAAACCACTGTATTGTAATGCTCAGTAACAGCTTGGTTATCGAAAGAAAGAAATGTGTTTTGTTGTTCGCGTTGCGCAGAGAAAGCTCTGGGCGGGGTTGGCGCGGGGTGCGGCACTGCCGGGCGGGCAGGCGGCAGGCGGGCAGGCGGGCGCAAATAGCGGCAGCGCGCAGTCGGCAGTCTCGGCCAGTCCGCGAGGATCTCGCCTCACCGTCACCGCCACTGCGCCGCGTCTACTCGCCGCGCGACCGACGGCTCGCCGCTCGCGGTCGATCGCGAGCTCCCCGCGCCGATACTCACGCGATACCGTCCGAACACAACCGGCCACTCTGAACTGTCAGTGCCGACCGATTAAACCTCATCATCAGCCACCACCCTGGACGCCCCAGTGCTGGTCGACCCACTGGCGGGCGGGAGCACGTGGCTCCAGAATCGATAGCGAAGATACCCCTCCTCGACGTACCATCCTTCTCAAGGTCACGCGGGGAGGTAAACACCACTTTCATTCATAATTTTTAAAGCAATAAAATAATCCGTCAATTTAGCTTCGAAGACTTTTGAACAAAAGCCGGTTGGCATCTGTGGTGAAGAGTTCTGAAGAGATGTTCTGACTAGCTCGAGATATTTTCAAAGCCGTGTGTTTGCATCGATTTGTGTAAGTGCATGACATCCAGTGACCCATTTTCGCAGCTTCGACATTCGGCAGCTCAGCACCGTTTGGCAATAGGTAGGTGGGACAATTTCGCTATTCACTTTGAAGATTATTTTAAGAATACTGTGTCACACACAATGGCACTCGCGAAAGTGTTGTCTTGTCGGACAGCGCTCGACATATGTATTTATTTGTCACGATCGTTCTATTATTGTAACAAACGATAGTGCTGTAAATATTGCGTATTTTTTGTTGTTTTCTGTAGTATGAACTATATTTTGAAAGATTTTATCGTTTACTGTAGTGGCTTTTAATAGTATTCAAAGTCAACTATTTTCTCGAAAGAAAGCTCCGGAAAATCCCGTGTTCAGCCTTTTTCTAGACGTTACTGAATTCCTAAACGTTTTCATTCTACCAATCCTTTGCATGTTTTGACCACGGTATTTAAGTAAGCGCAGCCTACTGGTAAGAGACTACTGGTTGCAAGATGCCACATGCAAATACTACTTCTACAGCCACAATAGTCCACTGCTGGACATGATCCTACCCCAAATTGGGGGTGTTGCCACACTCACCACGATTGGCAGGCGGATTGGCGAGCGCAGTGCAAGATATTATAAATATTTACAGAGAACGCAGCTGCCCGCTCCATGGGTTCATCCCTTAGTCGCCTTTTACGACACCCACAGGTAAAAATGGGGTGATGCTATTCTAAACTGGCGCCACATGACCGTGTCACATGCAAAATTGAGGGGAATTATACTGACCAAAAAGTTAACCCATTCTGGGGTAAAATCTAAAAGCTGCACGTAGCTGCCGCTATCATCTGATAAGCTAAGCTGTGCGTGTCAGACTTCAGTGTACGTCATGGACTTTCCCTTTCCACAACAGAAAGTAGTTTATAACCTAGTGGGAATAAAGGGGCCACTCGGAAGCATTAGCGAGCTTAGGGGTAGGTAGCTAGCGGGGTGGAGTAGACAGACGATCGACAAATAAGCAGAACAAATAATGCCTTCCCCCTGTTCGCTTGGTAGTTTCGAGCCTTACTTTCTAAAGCGACTCTACTTTTTGAATGAAATTGTCTGGAGAACTTTAATAGTGAAAATTCTACGATTGAATTTGCCGTAGCCGGACCGAGATCTACCTACCTATACAATAAATGTATGTGTTTGGGTAGGTACATAGGTATCTGAGTAGGAAGTTGAGTGGTTGGTTATAAAGAGGATTCTGTTTGGACTTTCAATCAGAAAACGGAGTCTTTCGTGACCAAAAGTTCCTATCGACGAATGCTACAGTTTGAAAGGTGATTTCCGATGAAAATGTTCGTGCAGTGTAGTAAGCAGTTACTCGTTTCGGTACAGAATCATTTTTTATTTTTTGCATTGCAATTTTTTTTCGTTTGTTATTAAAAACAAGAATATAAATACAATTTCTAGGAAACAGAATATTAAATTTATACTTACACCAGACAACATTTTCAATTTTACATATATTACAACTATTAAGTTAAAAAAAACCTGAAAATTGTTTTTTTTTTATGAAAAATTAATTCTGCTAATAATTTCAACACTAACCATAGATAAAACCAGAATCAGATTCTTTTACATTTGAGAAGAAAAACCGGAAACATCGACGCATATTTCCTCTTCAACACAGAACATTTATCTTACATCGATATTACTACCCCAATCTTTTTGGGGCGGACTTTAGGTGGATCGTACACTTGACGTACTACAGAGCGCAAAAATATCGCTGCGGTCTGTCAGATCCATACTAGAAATGTCAAACCCCATACAAAAACCGCTCAACCGCTGTCATCACAGCGCTATCGCATGTCGTCCATCGAGTGCGGTTTTAGTATGGGGAGTGACGTTTCTAGTATGGATCTGACAGACCGCTGCGATATTTTTGCGCTCCGTCGTGCGTCAAGTGTGCGATCCGAAACGCAGTTTACGCTGAGGGGTTGCCAGAATTTTCGAGGCACGTAATACATTGATTGAGCTACACTTGCGTAGATTACAAACGCGGAGCACTCGCTCATACATAATGTAAAACTATCGACTGGCGTGCAGCCTGGGGCAATGGACTACTCCAATATTGATCCGGCGTCTTACCACGTACCCGGCTATCTATTATTGATTACTTTACTATTACTCATCCAGTGAAACAAAGAAAATGATCAAAATTTTGAATATAACAGCTTGAATAGTCATTATCAGCACGTAACTTAAAAAATTATAGAAAATATCGTGTTTACACTAAATAAGAAATTACGAATTAGTATATTGGAAGTTTTGATAAACATTAATACCTATGTACGTTTGAGCTTCCAATCTAGAGGTCTCTGGCTCAAAGTAGAGTATAATCCATTAATAATCATATTTACTGTAAAAAACTTCAACATCTTAAGCTTATAGGAATTAGGAGACAACTAATGTGACACAGTTGCATAACATGGTGTAAAATAGTGACAATCCATAACGTTCTACGCGTGCCCAGCTACGTCGTAGCACTCGTAACCAGTTGATCCCCTCGTAGCTGATGCTACGAGAATTCTAAACAGGTGGATCTATCGTTAAACCCGTCGCAAATGGATTTTAATGTTGCAATTTGGATGTACGTACCGGAAGGTATAGTGAATTTTCACTGACTAACCTTTTACAGTTTTTAAAGTTGTTATTTATTTACATAGGGTGAGGTAAAAGTTTTTGATCACCTAGTTTTTGCTTCGGTCATATAAAAAAAATCCTCATTAAAAAGTAGGTTGATGGTTAGACGTGAGTTATATCAGTTTTTATTTTATTCCCTATTACCAATACAACTTCAATTTTCGTTTTTTTTTGTTTGGCGCCGTCAAAGGGTTTAGACACCGTATGGCCAGGCCCAGCCAGGCCCAGCCAGGCTATAAGACGAGTATTCCAGAACCAAAAATATCATCACGGTATTTAAAAATTTAGTGAAAAATTGTCATTGCTTTCAAATGGGTACTCAACATGTCACAACTCAATGTGCACATAAAGAATGCGAGTTATTAAAAAATGTAAGTGTCACATCATTATCGAAAACCACGACCTACTTGCCACTAGGCTGAAAAATTCGGACTCCAACCCAAGGATCTCCAAGTCATTAGTGAGGAAGCATGTTCGGAACGGAGATGGGCTTAGTTCTGAACTCGCAGACTGAACAAGTTCCGCACTGATAGCGAAGTCGGCCTTCAGTTGGATCTTTCCCGACACATCCATAAACCGCCTCCAAGTTTCGTGATAAAAATGGAAATTGGTGGGAAGTTGGTAGTCAAGTAGGTTTATAGTTTTTCATACTGAGCGAGTAGCTTGCTATAGTTAGATTCTTTGACAAAATTGTGTGTTTCTGAACCCCTAAAACACTATTTTTGATATTAAGACCAAATAAAGTTGTGTAAGATCATATTTAGATATACCTTTTCCTTATTTTTATAACAATATTATACCTTTTTATCTACTTAGAGGTATATGTTTTTAGATTTTCGCGGTTACGGAGCGTGTAACCGCTTCGAAATATCGAGGTAAAAACAAACATAATCGTGGTGATAATCCCGTTAATACTAGTTACTTAGAGCTATACCACACATACTTAAAGGATTATCTAATAAGTAAACTGCTTATATATTGTTTTATCTTATAAGTAGGTTGTATTCACACGATTGGTTATCTTTGGCATCGGCAGAAATTGCGAAAAGCCTTTTTGCTCCATTCCAGACTAATAGACATTTCGATTGCTACAAATGTCTTCTCCATTAGCCTTTGGCAGGTCTACA
Source organism: Keiferia lycopersicella (assembly GCA_029255805.1). NCBI lineage: Eukaryota > Metazoa > Arthropoda > Insecta > Lepidoptera > Gelechiidae > Keiferia > Keiferia lycopersicella. Next base: position 8,390,690 of record JARACZ010000010.1, read on the forward strand.
TTATTACCATTTTTATAGGAACGGCCATGGTACGGGGTAGTCCGAAGATGCCAACTTTCTCTAGGAAAGGGTGTATGAAATATATGCTACTTCTGCAATATTTTTACAAGAAGGACCATTTCTTTTGACTTTGAGCGGTATTTCTGTTTTTAGAGCCTATTGGAGCCTGTTGCAACAAAAAGGCTACTCCTCTTTTTCGTCAAAGTTTTTCTTTTTAATTTATAAAAAACATTTCTTTTAAACGTTTTCAATCATTATTTTCATGAAACAGGTCATCCCTATCTCTTTTGTTTGACTTTGTGAGGCCTAGTTATATGTAAATTTTCGTCACGTTCCACTTTGGAAGGCCTTTCATCCTGGAATCCTTTCTTCACAAGAGTTCATTGTGTCGTATGAAAGCTTCCATGAATATTTACAAACATTTGAGTGGCTAACAACATACTGACATGTTTTTTATACGACTTCAGCTTGTTTATATGAGCTCAGCCTGTAAACAAACAACCTCAGTAAAAAGCTGAGAGTTGAAAGCAAAACAGCAAAAAATGTGCCGTGTTTAAATTTGGAATTAAATATATCCCGGGAATTAAATGTCGGGACACACATGGCCTTCTCTACATTTGGCGGGGCTCCAGGTTCCTTGACTCCGTGACCCCGGGATGCCCCCCCCTCCCTCTGCCTTCCCCCCCTTTGCCCATCTACACAAATAAAAATATTTAGGGAGTTTATGAGTCATACAATCATTCCACAGGAAATAACATATCAACATATGTACGTGTAGGTAGGATGTCTCGAAGTGTTTTTGTGTAGACATTCCATTAAAAAATAATTTGTCACATCTGGTGAAATGGTATGCTTTTCTTAACAATTTTCCTTGTAAAATAAGAATCTTGCCTACCTTTAAATATTCTCGGAAACGGCTCCAACGGTTTGCATAAGATTTTATAGTCTCCGTTTCTTTTTTGTGAAATTGATTTTTACGCACAACGCCACCTATGAGGCGTAAATAAACAAGCGTAGTCGGTCCACTAGCAAATTGTGAATAATAAAAAAAAGAAAATTGTAGACAAAATGATGGCCTACCAGCTCTACATGCTTATCTATATAGGTAAACGGATAACCTTGTTATCTAGTCATTATCCATATAGTTTCATTACGTGTATCAGGTTGTAATAGGCCATTTATTAACAGCAAGTGATAATAACATATAGGTATGTTCTAACTAGCTCCAGTGTAATGTTCCGATTGGAAGAACACTTAATCGGGCGTTAAAGAGCTTTCGATAGAATAGGATTAATTACATTCTTACTTATCACACCCTGGTAAACTAAATCCAACTAAATTGTGTAAGCGTTTCATTAAATTGATTGAGTACGGGTATTTTACTTTCTAGCGTTTTATTTTATAGTCAAAGTCGCGTTCTGTTAGACTATTAATTCGTCTTATAATACCGGTTTAAATTACAAATTATAACTTAACCAGACTGTACCTACTTCATTGTTGTAGCGTGCAAGTTGCTACTCAGCCTCAAGCCAATTATAGTGTAGCTGCCACCTTTCCAACACCAATTTTAAATATTATAAGCTGTATTTAGATACCCACTTAATTAAAGAGTATTGTGGTGATAAGTGTTGCGTGATATCGATCGCAGTCGGCGGTGCGAGCGGCAAGAACAAAGGGAGGGCCGGCCGAGGGACTTTCACTCGTAGCACTGTAGGGTGCGCTGTAAGCTGGTAACAAACAGCCATACTGAGTGACAAGTAGAACAAATGTACTGAAGTATACGAATATGAACGGTCAGTGAAGTGTCGTAGGAGACGGCGGTGCGATTGTCGGCAGGAACAAAGGGAGTGGCCGTATGCAACTCATATGCGTAGCGCTGTAAGCCGTAACCAAACTGCCATACCGATTGACAAAACTACTGAAGTATAAGGAACAGCAAGTGAAGTGTTGTCTGCATCGAAAGAACAAATGCAGGGCCACGGTCGCGGGCTAAGTATTAAGGCGCCCTGTAAGCCGTAAACAAACTTGCCACACTGAGCGACAAGTAGAACAAACCTAGTAAATTATACGTATAGGGACAGTCAATGAGGAATTGTAGCAGACGGCGGTACGATTGTCGGCGAGAAAAAAGGCAGGGCTGTCATGGCCGCAGGCGACTTTCACGCGTAGCGGTGTAGGGCGCGCTGTAAGCTGGAAACATACTGCCAAACCGGGGCATGTGAATATGTATACTGTAAAATGTCTCAGTTGTGTCTGGGTCGCGTGGAAGGGGGATGATTTTGGCGTAGAATATAAACTTCTTGCGTTTTGATAATTTTGTATTCCGCCTGTGGCAATAGAACTAATAGAATGATAGTGACAGTTGCGTGTCGATGGTATATGACAGGGTCACATGAGAGTCACTGACCGCTCTTTGGATCTGTTCGTCGTTCTTTTGTGATCCCAATAATATACGTCAAAGTCATCGCCGAAACTTGATACTGGCGAAATCATAATGAAAACGCCATAAAACAAGAAATTGAATTGACCTCATCTATAATCTCTATTCTCTAATTGCGTAGGGTGTAAGGTGGTAGGTGGTAATGGCCAAAAATAAGAAGATCGGGCCCCCGTTGTGAGGTGTATAAGTTCATCTCCTCTTACTATAGTAAGATGTTTTCCTGTTGTAAAAAGTGTAAAAAGTCTACCATATTACTCTGACAAAGAAAGTTTTAATTCGTTTTCAAACTATAGAATAGTCTCTAACTCAAGCAACACTATCAAAACTTTCTGAGAGAGTTTGTAACTATCTCTTGTTACAAGTTGGTTCTATATCAGTTATAGTTGCTCAATATCTCGTTGTTGTTTGACCCAGTAGGTAATTACCACTACCCATCAGTTCCAATTTCCAATAGTTCCAAACAACAACCAATCATTTCCATCTATTTTAATAGGTATATAGTGCAATTTGTTCTGTAAAGCTACAGTAGTCTTTCCGCCGAAACGAGTTACTAGAGGGCCGAGTTCTCTCAAGCGTGTTTTTGTATTTAAGTAAGAAGAAATTAAGACTACTTTTGTATTACTTACACGTTCGGCGAATAAAGTTCAGAGACATTAACTCGTTGAGTACCTATCGGTTAGATAATTATAGATTTCTCACGAACAGAGTTTACAATTCAATTGAGAGGAAAACTACATACTTGATGTCGGTGTAAATAGGTAATAAAAGTCATTTGGGCAGTAAACCGTTAAATAGTAACACAATGCAGTTACAAACGTAAACTATCAGCACTACACAATAGTTTCACGTAGTAAGAAGAATAAAGAGCCGTCCACTATAAATAGACTGCCTTAAAAACGATTACATACTCACACAAATCTCACCTCTATCTCTTATGGGTTGGTCTTACGGTCGCTGGCCGTTTTATAAAAATAATTTATTACTATAGTGGCACATGGAAACTCTCAAGTTTAGTACCTAGTTGCCTCTTCCGAAAACCGTAGGACCGAAATGGGGTGATGTCATTTTAAGCAACATCACACGGCACCTCATTAAAATATTTTTGAACATAGGATGTGACAATAGTGAGAGATATTTATTTAAAAGAACTTGAATCCACTTTAAAATAACATTTCTTCACGTAAAAGTGGCCACTCGAAAGCATCTCCAATTCACATGCCAAGCATTGCTTCTGAAAACATTCCGAACCCAAAAGTAGCTGAATTGAACGTTTTCGTGGGAATTCGCTTCGTAACGCTGCTCTCCTAGCTTTGGGCTGGTTCGGGCACGTAATAGGTCTATTAGAAGCCCATCAGGATCGCATCGACGCTGTCATTCAATACATACAGCCATCACAGACAGGTACACAGAAATGCTTTAACGTCCACCATACATATACATTAGTATACATAATGTGTGTTCTATGATAGATATCCATCCATGATAAATCGTTTGAAGATAATAGGAAAGTGTATCGGGAACCAATGAATCACTTTGAATCATGTATCATCAATGCTGAATTTTGCATGTTATGGCTCTTGTGTCGATTCAATTTTGGTGAGTGGAAACTCTTAAGCCTCACAACCTACACAAAATTATTTCACTTTGTTTCAGCTCACGATTATAACCACAAAACAAATTCGCGAGAATCCTTGAAGGATCTTCCGAAATCAAAACAAAGAACAAAGACTCTGTTAACTAAGTATGATGTATAGGCAAGTACCTTTGTTTCGTGGCGCCCCCACCCACATTCTATGAGAACGTACGGTCAGCTATGGGTAGAGCTATGCCGTAAAGCTTTTCCGTGCTTGTGATATAAGTAACAAAAACAAAGTTGTTCGTGTGTTTGACTGTACTCGCTCAGCTATGTTTATTATTCCTAATTTACTCTCCATTCATCAAGTTCGGTCAATAAAGCGCTGAAACAATAAATACTTGTATTTGTTGAAAGATAACCGTGAGGTTTTAGTTTGTCGGAGTCAGTTATTTAAAAAAATTATGTTATAATATTTGGGATCTATAGTTAAGTTAAAATATTATTTCCTTTAGAAATTGTACTTATATGTCTATACATATAAGTAAATAATTAATAAACATGATAAACAAAACATAACAAATAATAATTTGTTTTATTCTGTTTATTATCGTCGCAAACCTCTTAAATAAACACTTTTTTGTAGTTAAAAACATAAGATTATTCTAGAAAAGAATAAAATTATCGAATGATTCACAATTCAAGCAGGTAGTTATATCCTAAATACTTCCTACTAATCTCCTCGTAAAAACAGCAAATGATTGTTGATTTGCTGCCAACTAATATACCTACCTACTTGAAAAAGAATACGCGGGGAAACTCGCACCGCATGAATTTGCGGTGGATATTTTACCCGGTCTGATTTTTATACGAAACATGTTTAGAATTTATAACTTTTTAAGCACTCGCGCTAATTTTCATACATTTTAAGTACTAAACCGGGTCTGTCGCGATAATATAGAGGTAAATATTTTTGAATTTTTCTTTTACACTCGCCCGCACCAAATTGCGGCTGGCACCGTGTGTATTCACTTACTGGACAAACCACGAGACCATATTATATAGAGAGTAAAGTCACTGGTACTTATGAAGTTGTTTCCGACCATGCATGTCCCATTTAAAAGGGTCGCAGATTCAATTTGAGTGGAGGGACTACCCTTGTCTTGATGAGGGCCAGCCTGTAGTATTTCAATTCATGTGGGTTATTTTTGACTTCTCGTACGTAAAGTTTAACCTCTCGAAAGCCCCAAAAGTAAAGGTCGAACAAAAAATACATTCTGCCCGACGCTGTTAGAAATAAAAATAATATCGTCAATGCAATACCTACTGATTTAGGCGACAATTTTAGGCAATACGTATATACTGACAAGCTGCTAATATAGTAATACACAAATTATCTAAAACGGTCCTCAATATTTGTCAGACGTGGCAATAGCGGCTGTATTTTTAAGGCCGTTAACGCTCTTTCCCCCTGCAAGGGATAAAGGCGTGATTTGAGTATGTAGGTATATATGTAGTGCAATACTTATAGATTTTCAATCTGTTCGTGTATTTCAATGTCCAATGTAGGTACAATTAATTTCAAAATGTCATGAACTCGCTTCGATTCGCTATACCGCCCTAGTTATTCCATTTACATCGCATCCACGTATCACAAGCTAATTTGTGAAGTGCAATAACAAAGGGCCGGTTAATAGCAAACGGCACGTTTTCCGTGACGTAACGGCATTGTGTAATATTCGGGGCGGCGGCGCTTTTACAAACATTTATGACGACGCCCTCTCTGTTTAACGCAGTGGTTTAACCATTGAGATGGGAGTCAAGGGAGATTTTCAGCGCTGTAAGGCGGATAGCACACTTAACGCACAACGGAGCGCTAAAATAACACATCCGTAACGCAGCGGTCTGTGTGATCCACACTAGAAACTTCAATCCCCATACTGTTGCGTTATTTTGACGAATGCGTTACCGATGCGTTAACAGCGGTTGAGCGATTTTAGTATGGAGATTGATATTCCTAGTATGGATCTGACTGACCGCTGCGTTACGGAGTTATTTTAGCGGAGCGTTGTTTGTTGTGCGTTAAGTGTGTGATCCCCCTTACAGAGAGGAATCTGATTTGAGTTTTCTCATATTACTGCGTTTTACAAACAGCTTCATCACTGTGTTGTTACTGTTCGTCTGGGCAGCGCACGTATAAAAAATTATGACGCTTCATTCTCCCTGTAAAACGCAGTGGTTAAGCCATTGCCAGTATCGTCAAGGGAGATTTTCCGTGCATATTTTTTCATATCGCGCCCCATATTTTTGTCTTACTAGTACCTACTATTTACAAACCGTTATCGCATCGCCTCAGTGACTAATATGAAAAGGATATTTTTATTCTAAAATAAATATGTTTCTAAACACGAACATATACCTAACACCATCATGATAAAAAGTTGTATATCTTCTTTAAAAGCATGAATATAATGCAGCTTTCTACCTGTATAAGATTTTTTAAAATAGACTCGGTAATTTTAGACTTAATCCTCATGAATATTAAAATAATATTATAAATGTGATGAAGAACATGGGATTCTTCCCACTTTTTATAAATAGCTTTATAATATCGTGGCTAATGGTGACCGTGTAACTTTGGCCGTGAGACGAGGACAACATATGGATCGTGTGTCCAATCTTTGACTGACAGCGTTCATATCACTTGTTTTTACCACTTTATAATGTACTTAAATTTGATTATTGGTAGTAATTGAACTGTCCCCTCAGTATAAAGTCTTTCCACGTCGATTCTTTTTGAATTCAATTTTCGTCGAACCGCTTTCTTTGTTTGTAACTCTTTACCCAGATATTTATAATGGCTCTAATCCCTACTACTTCATGTAGAAATGACGGAAAACAAATGAGAAAACCACATATACATTCTCATGTCACATTCTATATGAGTGGTGCTTACAACAAAATCACCGATATCAGATCATTGCGATGTAAATAGACTACGACATAAGTAGTACACTATAATACACGATTCACATAGAGATACCGTATCAATACGTTATGAAGAGTGTGGCACGACCGATGTGGCGCAGCGGTAGTGCGACTGCCTTTGACGCAGAAGGTCCCGGGTTCGATTCTCGGTGGGTCACTCACAAAGTTGATATTTATCTCTTTGTGAATTTGTTCCCAGTCTGGTTAGGACATTGCGGGCTGAACCACCCGATTGTCCGTAAGTAAGATGGTTCCGTGTTTCGGATGGCACGTTAAGCCGTAGGTCCCGGTTGCTGTCTATGATCACTTAGACGGCGGTCGTTACACAACCATGTCAGAAGCCTGCTACTTGTAGAAGGCGGTTGAAAAATTCTGACACTAGGGTTCACCTCGGTGACCCACACGAAAAGAAGAAGAAGATGAAGAGTGTTCGATCCTTTTCATATTAGCCACTGAGGCGATGCGATAACGGTGCGCAAATAGTAGGTACTCTGGCGAGCTATAGCGCTGGTATGAGCTGAAATAGCATGTGTAGGGCTAGTGAGGATTTCAAACATTGTACCACTTGACATAGTAAAGCATTTCCTGCTGAAATCAAACCTTAATATTTTTATCTAAATGCCTAAGGCAGATCTCACACTTAACGCACGACGGACCGCTAAAATATCGCAGCCAGCGGTCTGTCAGATCCATACTAAAAATGTCAATCCCCAATTACTAAAACCGCTCAACCGCTGTTGACGCAGCGCTATCGTAGCGTCGTCCGTCCAGTGCGGTTTTAGTATGAGGAGTGAAGTTTCTAGTATGGATCTGACAGACCGCTGGGATATTTTAGCGGTCCGTCGTGCGTTAAGTGTGCGATCAAGATTTCAAGATTCAAGATTCAATCGTTTATTTCCAAGTAGATTCACAATGAATGCTTTTAGAATGTCATAGAGTTAAATTACAATACGGTCCGCCTAAAAACAATCTTATATAGGTTTCGCCTCATGGTTACTTTTGTACAGACTGGGAAAACGGCGAAATGAGAATTCATTCTCAACTGGATTACAGTATTAGCAATGTATAGAGTTTCGACGTCAGCCTAGTTACTCTTATTTACTCACTAATAACAAGTTTGAACTTCATCATCTTGCACTGCGCTTGCCAATCCTCCTGCTAAGCATGGTAATATAGGGAGGTCTATGTCCAGCAGTGGGCTTTTGTGGCTGTAGTGGTAGGTATTATTCCTAAAATGGGTAAATCGGACTGCTTCCGATAGTAGCTTTTCGTGACGTGAGGATTGCGCTAGCTCCTGTAGTAGGTACTTTATATGATTGATGTCAGTTTTATTTCACTTCGGACTTTTATGTGTTATCGACTGTAAGAGGATCATCAATTTTATTAACCATTCCTTTCAGATACAATAACACTAAAATATTAAAGTAATCAATATATGTTTTCTTTTTCGTAGACAATATTCGACTGTAAGCTTATAAGCTTCTTTAAAGTTCAAAGAGAGACAAATTTTCTTTTTGTGTAAGTTATAGATACCCAAAAGATGCTATGATTGCTTATAATATGTAGAGCAAGATGATGAGGCAAAATTATATCCATTTAGGGGGAGTTGCTATTAAGCTACTAATCAATTTTCATTACGATTAATTCTATAGACAGCTATATTTATAAGCAAATGACAGAGAGCGAAGTAATTAACGTATAATTAAACATAGACACTCATCTGATAGTTTTAGTAAGAGACAGAACACGGAGTCTATTCTTAAACATCCCTACGTACTATGTGTAAATACTGTGTCTTAACAAGTCGTTTAGAAAAAGTAGGTTCAGCTAAAGCTAATTTGAGGAACAGCGTAAAGCAGACCTCGACGCTAAGCGCGATGAGCTGAAGGCCCGTCCACCCGTCGCCATTAACTATAATTATGTAAATGGCAAACTCACGTGTCCACTCTGTGCACGTGGGTTTACTGCCAAAATTGGCTACAATAGCCATCTCCGAGCGCATCAGCGCCGATCTGATTAGGAGTCAAAGTGGTCGCCATGGCCGAAATCGGTCGGAGAGATCATCATCATCATCATTCTTAGTATTGAAGTAGTCGTAGGTCATACTGTTAGAACTCTATTTATGGGTTGGACTTCACTTGCGTATAGTTATAAAGTTTCTGAATTGTTTGAATATGACATCTAAAGTTTTCCGCACAAGTTGTCACATTTCTAGGAATGTGTCTGCATGCCATGTAGCGTCTACCTACCTATACGTTGTAATAAACTATACCTGCGTATACCTCTCTAATATAGAACGCAAACTACGTATTAAGTATCTAGAGTCTATAGGTACCATACATAGTTTGCGTTCTTTGCAAAATATGTATTAGGCAACTATAGAGTCTATAGGTATCTAATACACAGTTCGTGTTCTTATCAGAAGTGCTTCAACTACCCACATTTGCGAAGGATGTTTGCGAATGCAGTTCGCAGCCGTGACCCACTTCCCGGGCCTTCGGAGATGGCGAGCGATAGTACTGAGAACCAATTTACTGCCTCGGCCCGACCTGCTTTCATACACTATAGGTATTGCCTGGGTAATCTGATTAAGTATAAGATAATGGATGTAAAGGTTGTTTACAAAAGCATGCATCACAATTTGCCGTGTGATGCCGGCTTAGAATAGCATCACCCCATATCCTTCCCGTGGGTGTCGTAAGAGGTGACAAAGGGACTCGGGAGTATTGCTGTATTACAATTTTTAGGTGACAGGCTGACATCCTGTCACTATAGTGATACACATGTTTTCTGAAACAACCTTGGAAAACAATACTGAAAAATGTCAGACGTGGCGAAATCGACCGTATTCTTACGGCCGTTAACGCTCTGCTTACCCCGCAAGGGATAAAGGCGTGATATATGTATGTATGCTGCAAAAGCATTTTTGTTTGCTCTTGAAAAGTGGTAGATATTGTAAGGTACTGCATTATCAGCAGTATGTACCTACCTCAAGTTACCATTTTAAGCAGCGTATCGATCTTTTTGTACATTACGTGTATTACTAATTACAGTAAGTAAAACAGTTGATGGTGTCATATGAGTATATGAGAATCATAAAGCAGTCGTGTTTGCATAGAAATAGCTGTCATTTGAAAATAGGTAGGAGGACCAACTACTCGCTCTATAAGTATGGATTAGTGTATTCATAAGCATATGCAAAGATTGTTTGATCTTCGAGCCGGCGCTTCTTTTGATCAGGACCGTCGTAGACTCGCTTCGAGCAGGACACTCTGTGAATACGTGAGCAGAGAAACAGGAAAATCGATGATGGCTAATGTTGCTCGAATCCACCAGAGCTTTTGCGATGACCTAGTTTTTGCACAAATTCTCAGAAACTTAGCATTCAAAGTGGAAACAGTAACCCGTTCTAGCAGTAGCAGAGAAAGTTGTTTTCAAAAAGTGTTGGGAGAGTATGAAAAGAGGCAATAACAGCTGACGGGTGCGAAAACAACACTTTTATGTTCAATTCAAATTGCAATAAAACTTTTCTGAGTTCACAAGCTGTCTCGCAAGGTACGTTGCGGTCGAGCTGACACAGTTTCAAAAGAAAACTAACTTCAAAGTTTATTGTGAATGTTTAACTTCTACAGTTCTACAAGATGAGTCAAAACTGAAATGAGAAGTAGAAATCTTGAAGCTGATAAGTTAACTTGAGTGGATTATCGCAATATCGTATTTCTGCTGCCGGCTCCACGAGGCTCGTAACTAAAATCAGCCAGGAGATAAATCGATAAAGCCGTGGGCTGGAGACAGGCGGGCTGCCGTCTCACCCAGTTGGCAGCGAAGGTTGGCACCAGGGCCCGTGTCACTGCCTCCTGGTATTTCTGCTCTACACGTCACGCATACAATCTATACGCAATCTACGCAATGAAACCCTGAACGTCAACGTACATTGCGTACGGAAGAGCCATTAAAACCATTTTCAGTTACCACCGAGCAGTGTAACAGCAAACGTCGATATGATAGTAGAGTCTGTCAGTGGGAAGTAGCTCGTGCTAACTCCGGCGCAGTTATGCTAGGGCATGCACTGCACTTGGCTCGTACGCGTGCGTTGCGTCACAGCAACGGTTGTCACTGCGATAAATGCATTCGTGCCGTGACATAAGCGCCCGATATACACCGCAACGTCATCGCTGCATTTGTCGTCGTAGGATTCAACTAAACGTCTAGTCGTCAGTACAGAATAGACAATCTTATAATACATCATTGTTAACGCACTTCTAAACGATTGCCTTTTAATCCTAAGGCTAGACTTTTGTAAATTTGAAGATTACTCATTCAGCATACAGCAAAGTGCTCTTCTTTAAATTTATCAAGGGAAAATTGGCGATATGAATTCATTGAATAAAAAGAAAAATATATAATTGTTGAGGTATGGTTTGGATAGAACTAAAATAGATGTGTAACAAATATAAAACGAAGTTGATTACATACAATAAGTTACAATATAATTGCATTTCATTCGAGGAACTGTATAAAAATAGCTTTAACATTTTCCCACTGGTTGGGTCGTTTTCACCTACGCATCACTTGGACTGCATCGTCAGGCGGGGGTCTATTTTTGAATTTTTGTAAGTGATAGTAACCTGTTGGATTACTGAACCCCTGTTTACAAACATTACATTACAGGGGGGTTCGGTGACTCTGCAGGTGACTGTATTACTTAAATCTATTAGCAAATACTTTAATCAATTCCAACATATCCAAGACATTAATAAATTTGAGTACTAGAAATTGTGAGATGAATGGTTGTGTTTTGAGTTTAGTCCAGTCGATGTGGACTTTCGTTCACGATTATTAATTCTCACATTCAAAAATTCAGCTCCAGCTCATGTAACGAAATGGGATAGGAATAATTTACAAAAGCGATCAGTTCGAAAGTGGCCGAGCTTAATTATACTTTTAAATGCGATGGAAAGTAGACGCGGAGTCGACCGACTTCATTATTGTTCGGAAAATATTTGGAGGAAGCTTTTCTATCAAACTAACGAAGAAATATCTTTAACACATAGCTTTATGGGTTTTTTAAAACGAACAAAAACCACTGTCGACGCAGCGCTAACGCAGCGTGGTCCGTCGAGTGCGGTTTTATTATGGGGAGTGACGATGTGCGATATTTTAGCGGTCCGTCGTGCATTAAGCGAGCGATCCACCGATTAGGAGATCATCATCATCATCATCTGCCTGCCCTTATCCCAATTCATTTGGGGTCGGCGCAACATGTTTTCTTCTTCCATTCATCTCTATCAGCAGTCAAATCCTCATTTATATCAGCAGTCAAATCCTCATTTATCTTAGATTAGAAGATATACTGTATAAAATATAAAAAATCGTATTTAATTATTGGGAGACAATAAATATTTTTATCATTTGTACCTACTTGAATCAATTCTCTCTCTAGCCAAAGTTGGTCCCACGTGATGAATAAAGAAGGGCATAAAATTGTACACCGCCGCCTTTTTGTTAACGGTCACTCGTTTACGACTTGCCCGAGCTTAAATAGGTTATTAAATAAAATTGCTTTCTTTTCACTCTGAAATAAAGGAGACCCAGTAGCCTACATTTGAAAGTAAACAATTTCCAGGAATGTTTGATGTGAAGCATTTGTAAGTTGTTCAGTGTTGTGGAAGAATAAGGCTGGACAAGCATAGTTATTTTAAAAAAAACCCGGCTGCGGTAATTTCAAAGTTATATTTTACATCTTTTGGACGATTTTGGACAAGTTTTTAAAAGACTGGCATTAGGAAACCCAGGACAGTACTGGATGGAAAGAGAAGAGGGAGGCCTCTGCCCAGCAGTGGGATGGTGTAGTCTAATTAAGATAAGATAAGATTTTACGTCTTAAATCCAACATTTTCATTTAATAAAATTTTAATATGCATAGCCACTGTCACTCGCGCTATAATTAGTTGCTGCTGCTGTTGACACGAATGTAGCGACACATCATATGTCAACATAATTAACCTAGCCCTTACAGTGAAGACCGTAAAAAAAATTGTCATACATAACTAATCTCAAAAAAATTAACCTTGCTTCTCGGTCGGGTAATTAGGAGCCACAACTAAAGAGTAGCCATCTAAGGATATGCCTGTGAAAGCGCGTAGGGTGCTGAAAAGGGGGGTTTGTTGCTGTGACGTCAGCAAAGGAGATGAATAACGCAGGTGGGGTTAAAACCTGCCCACGCCGAGTATTTCTGGACTGCGCTAGAATAACGTGGAATTTTACTTGCTTTGAAACTATTTCCATGTTTACTGGCTTGGGTATGTTTAATTTAAACTTTTCGCATGCATTTAGATATGTAAAGGTACAAACTAAACTCATATGTATTGAAAAGTTGGAGCGGCCAAATTAAACACGTGATTTTAGATTGAAATAATAGTATCAGTCAGAGTCAGAAAGGCTAGTGTAGGTATTGGATCAATTTTAAAAAATCCGCGAAGTTATAGAAAGTACAAATTGGTATATTGTATTTTGACTGCATGGTTACCCCAAATACTAATAGACTACTATGAAACTGAACAACGTAACTACTTCTATATTTCAGGATTTTTGTATAGGTGACTTTGTATAGGATGTCAATTTTTTGTCATTTCCCGAGATATGTTTCATCAAAGTTGTTCAGTATCATGGCCAGCTTGCCCCCTATCAGTATGCGAAGGCTTGTTCCTTCCACACCTACGGCCTCCATCACACTTCAGCGCTAAAATAACGCTGCACTAACGTATGCGCTTGTTAGATCCATACTAGAAGCGTCACTCCCCATACTAAAAACTGTTCTCGACGCAGGTCTAACGTACGACGCTGTGTCGTGTGTCAAGAGCGTATTATGGGGATTGAAGTTTCTAGTATGGATCTGACAGGCGAACCTATACTTTATTTTTGCGCTGAAGTGTGGGTTTGCCGTGTGATGTCGGCTTAGAATAGCATCACCCCATTTCCTACCCGTGGGTGTCGTAAGAGGCGACTAAGGAACTTGAGGGTTTCAGGTGTATTACAACTTTTAGGCGACAGGCTGACAACCTGTCACTATAGAGGTACACAAATTATCTCAAACAGCCCTCTATATTTGTCAGACGTGGCGATAGCGATCGTATTTTTACGGCCGTTAACGCTCTGCCTACCCCGTAAGGGATAAAGGCGTGATTTATGTATGTAGTGTGGGAAAGGCTTACTTGATACCTTGTGTTTCGGAAATGCACAGTCCAAGCTGCAGGCGGCGGGGGCGGCCGCTGTGGCTGAGCGAACACAAAAAGTTCCGCTCTGAGCTGAGTGGCACGAATTAAACGCCATGGGAATGAGTTTTGTACTGCGCAGAGACACGTTTCAAGGCATTGTCTCTACTAGGCTAAGTGTAGTGGAGCAATTTAAGTGATTGTTTACACACGCGCACAGATATATCACGCCTTTATTAGGGCTGCAAAAATACGGTCGTCGTCGCCACTTCTGACAAATATTGAAGGCCCTTTCAGATGATCTTTATCCCTTGATATTTTTTCTAGAATCGTTTCAAAATAAGGAGCGCTGGCTTAAAATATGATTACTTCATTCACTACAAAGGTAACTGGGACAAATTCAGGGAATGGGCAGCAGCGTTCCCTATAAAATACATCACTTGTATTGCTCTTGCCAACAGGGTTGCCAGTAGCCATACTCACCATGCGTATTTTTTATTCATTTATTTTTCTTAAAAAACGAATACTGGGAATCTATAATATACCAAGACACGATCAGGTGTATTAAGGTAAGGTATCTGAGGTGATTTGAAAGTCATGGCCGCCACCTCGGTCTGTAGAGCAAACGGCAAGAAATACGAAGCTAATAATCATTACAAGCAACGGCAAATGAAGCAATTCTCATTTTATTGTTGTTGCAAATATCTTTTTACTGTAATGGGACCGTAAGACACAGCTGGCCGGCTGCCAGAGCCGGGCTGCTCCGAACAGATATACGAAAACACATAACCACGACAACTTTCTAATTCGTCTTTTCCGTCTGTACGATCTTTTATACGGGATTTCCGATTCTTAGCATAAAACTCGGAGGTCACTGGCTACGGCGTAGCAGTTTGCTACGAAGTATACCCAAATATGCATTGTACGTAAGGAAATCGTCTTTTCCGTCTGTACGATCGTTTATACGGGATTTCCGATTCGTAACATATTACTCGGAGGTCACTAGTTACGGCGTAGCAGTTTGCTACGAAGTATACCCAAATATGCATTGTACATGAGAAAATGCAATAGACACTGAATAGAATAGCGTTGTATAGGCGGATCGCACACATAACGCACGACGGAGCGCTAAAATATCGCAGCGTTCTATCAGATCCATACTAGAAATGTCAATCCCCATACTAAAACCGTTCAACCGCTGTCGACGCAGAGCGCTAGCACAACGCTCCGTCGTGCGTTAAATGTGCGATCTGCCTTAGTTATTCTGTTCGTCTTGATTTATGTAATGAGCTGCATCGAAACACGCATTACGTACCTAACTTTGATTACGTACTTAAGGCACTAGTTATGTTAAAAGTACCGCCATTATGACTCCTTGCAAAGTGAAATATTACAAACATTCTTTGGTATTTTAAAATATTTATGGCAAGTAAGAATTCCGTTCTCAGTTACGGTGGTATAATAAACCCCATATGAATTATGACATTTCCTGTGGTAGCGGCAATTTACATATATACGTAAAAGGCAGCGCTGTATGGAAGAAAAATACTAGTACAGCGTTGTATAAATTCTAATAGTGAAATAATTCAATAAGTTAAAGTTACTCGATAAAAATGAATCACCACTATAGTCTGTAAGTTTAGGTACTTATCTTTTTGTAAACAAATTATGTATGAAACTGACAGTTCAGAAGTGTCACTTTCATACAATGTTTGTTTACAAAAAGATAAGTATCTAAACTTACAGACTATAAAAGTATTTTATCTCGCCTTGGATCAAATTTAACAAAAAAAAAATGTAGCAAGAAATTACGTGATGTGTTATTTTGACGATTTTTATCAAAAATTTAATACAAAGAATACTAATCTCGACCATGTTTAAGTGAAAAAAAGCCGCATACCAAATAAATCTAAGTTAAGTTTAAATTAGAATTTGCGGAAATAAATCAGGTGACATCTGCGAGATTACAGTTTCATTTTGAGGGCCAATTTACTACAGTTAATGGAGTCTGTCGTCCCTACTCCCTGCTCGCCAGGCGCCGGCCCTAGTTCCCCATCAGCCATAAACAAAATTACGCGCACCCTGAGTAATTCACGAACTTATTCGGGGAATACCTGCGTATAGTTTAGCAGCAGAGTTTCATCTTTAAGGCCCGTATTTATAAACCACATTCAACTTTGCGATGCTGTTAGTATTGACTAACATTTTTGTCAAAATTGTGATTTATAAATACGCACCTAAGAGTCTAAATATGACTTCAAAGATGTGCTGTGAAATGTACAATGTCAAGCACGAATCGTATTATTGTACGTTTAATGTGTGATTCACCTAACCCTTTCACGGATCGCACACTTAACGCACGACTGAGCGGTCTGTCAGATCTATACTAGAAATGTCTATCTCCATACTAAAAATGCTCAACCGCTGTCAATACAGCGCTAACGCAGCGTTGTCCATCGAGTGCGGTTTTAATATGAGGAGTGACGTTTCTAGTATGGATCTGACAGACCACTGCGATATTTTTGCGCTCCGTCGTGCGTTAATAGTGCGATCCGCTTTGGGATTGAGGTAGAGGCGTACAACTTCGGTATTAAATCTTTGATGTCATATTTATATAAATTGAAGTTCTGTGAGTGACTGCAGTAGATTTTGGGTATCATCTACATATTCGAATTCTTTTTGCAGTTAATGCATCAAAAACCATTATTAAACTTTTCATAACGGTCTGTGTCAAAATAGCTTTCGGCGTCGGCGGCAACGAGATTTCAAAAGTAAAATCAATCTCCTTGATAGATGAGTTCCGATCTCTCAAAAATATTTTCAGACGTTATTTCCTGCCTTAAAACTCTCTGGAATATTACGTTGAATATGTGGAATTTTATACACACACAACAGCTATCATCATCATCAACATTGCAATAATAGGCACTTATATTAAACAGTGTATGTGTGTGTGTTCTGTGATAAAAGTGATATGTACGTATACATTATTAACATTATGGACATTTTAGTGACCTAGGTATCTATCTACCTACTTTCTTATTTAAAGTACGAAGGAACCATAATTTGTTTTATTTACATTTTATTACAACGTCTTCTTTCAATTTTATTGACTGTGAACATAAATGAATCGTTCCCCGCAGAATTAAATTTAGATTGGATGAGGCATGTTTCTGAACAGAATATTGATTTAGTTTAGAATATATTTATGCGTCAGTTTCCGGACGCTCCGGCTTGACTGCTTTATCGTCAGAAATAGCGCTTTGTTACCCAAACTACATAATTCGCAACCATAATTTATAGACAGTGGAGTTAGTTACAAATTACTGTCTCGTTGAGTCTATTTTACAGCGAGATAGCACGTACATAGTTAATTTGAATGACTGTAAATACCATTGAATTTAGAGCCCATAATAAAGTTAATGCGTAAACACGGCTCGGAGTTGGGAGCGAGCGCTGCGCGGGCGCAGGCGGCGGTGATTACGATGTGCGCGATAAAGCGGCTAATTCACGAGAACAACTTCGCTCCAGTGATAAATCCGTCACATTCACACGCTCGGGCGCACGCTTTAAAACCAGACAGGTGTGAATCGGACTCGCGCATGAAAGGTTCCGTACCAATATCTGTCCAAAAAAAAATACATTTGTTTGTTTTACAGGGGCGTTTTAGCTATTAATTTCGTTCTATATGAGGTTATAGCGGCAATAGAAATCCTACTAAAGTTTGTATGTTTCTTTGTTGGTAACCTTTTTCACGCTAAAACTAATGAACCGATTTTTATGACAGGCACACAGATAGAGGGTAACTTGAGTAACATATAGGACTGTTGTTATCACGAAAAAATGTTCCTGTGGGATGGTACGGGATTGTAACCGCAATTCTTCCACGCAATCGGAGCCGCGGGCGCCCATCAATACATCATATGTAAAAGTTTCAACTATCTTCAGCGGATCGCACACTAAACTCAAAAAAACTCGCAAAAAATGTCAATACTAAAACCACTCAACCGACCGCTGCGATATTTTAGGCTCCGACGAGAGGAGTTAACTATGGGAAAGGCCTTCCTGTTTTTTACTTCCACGGTTTGCGACAGCTTTGACAGATAAATCGCGTTTAGATCCTATGGAACCCAAGAAATGGGTGCGTCGAACCGCCAGAGCACACGGAATGCAGTCTCTGCTGAATAACAAACAACGTCTGTTTTCTGTGCTGAAAACCAGCGATGCTAATGCACGTCAAAGGATTCGTCTTTTCAAAGCATATTCAACAGCATTTTTTCAAACTGCGTGGAGTTGAAAACACGTATTCTTTACTAGTAGTTTATGTAACCTGTCATTTGGATGGAGACATAATTATACGCAGTCGTATACACTTGGCTTTGACGTGACGTTTGTAATATAAAGAGGTAAAACGCAGGTTAAATAAAACAGCTTTTATACAACTGTTTTTGAATTAGTCATCCGAACATTACAAAACTAGTGTAGATACAAAATATAACATATAGTACGTGCGCCTATTTTTTTTATATTGTTTATTGTATACATTGTATCTCGTGAAAAAGTAGTACAAAGATCTAAGATAATGTTTTACGATTGCGATACGGATAATTATGCAAGATGGTTGCGCTGGTTAATTTGCTTGATGGCCTTTAGATAAACCTTTGAAGTGGGCGGGAGAAGTACAAGGCTCTTTGCTACTGCAGAAAAATGAAAGCAAAGGAAAATGAAAATATGAAATGGAAAAAGGGCAAGTGCAATCCCAATACCAAGAAAAGGAATTTTCCAGGAAAATTACTTACGCGCAACGTTAATAAAAATGGAAAAGTACTGACGAGTGAATTTAAAATTGAATTCTGCAGAAACGCTCTACGCGGTTTTTGCACAGTTTTAATTATAACGTGCAAAAGTTGTGTTGGGCTTCATTGATAATATACATAGTTACTTGGATTCTTGAGAATTACACCACAGCCACATATTCGTACCTGCTATGTTCAGTTGTACTACTAGCGATCCACTATCCACCGGGTGACTGACTCATCTGTCTTTATCAAACTTTTGTAAATGTATCTCAATACCAGTAACGCGTAGATGAATAACTCTGACACCAGGGTTTATAGGGTCGTTGGAGGACTCGGTTTCCCACATGAAAAGAAAGTCACTTGGTATCGCTGCATCTCCCGAAGAAATTAATCCAACAGACTTTACGAATGAAAATAATATACAGAGATTTTCCTAATACGTTGAAAGTGTTTCAGGGTTTTAATGCATAAGCTTCATATCTGTTGTTCAATTTATGTGCCTGACATTTACCGAAGAGCGACTCGGCTGGTTGGGTGGCTGACATTTCGATCACTTTGTAGGTACTTTAATATTACGTGATATAAAATCAAATGTCACGGTGATAAGGATGATCGAGTACGAAAGATACCGACTTTGAATGTTGTTTAAATCGAGTTTTGGAGCATTAATGTTTGTTGAGAAACATATAAATTTATGTGTTTATCTTAGAGTAATCACTTGTTTTTCAATGAGAAATAACGTTAAAAACAACTCGCAATATCTACGGTGGTTCTAAATGAGGGGGTTTTACCGGATCCGGCTTGCTGTGCTAAAGAAGGTTTTGACATCTCATACAAACATCAAGAACGTCGCCGCACACATCAACGCGGTTGTCAAATACTATTATTTGTGTAATATCACGTAATATCGTACGTTGCATGTGTGATTCACCTAGCCCTTTTATTGCGTGGTACAAATAGGTTGTTAGTTTGCATCACTCTCGTAGTTGGCACTTGGTGCTATGGTGCTATTCTGGTGATACAGGCCACTAATTGCAACATCCACCGCCGCATCGCACCGGCAGACGGTAGGCGGATCGCACACTTGACGCACGACGGAGCGCAAAAATATCGCAGCGGTCTGTCAGATTCATACTAGAAATGTCCATACTAAAACCGCTCAACCGCTGTCATCGCTGCGCTATCGCAGCACGGTGCGCAGTGTCATCCGTAGAGTGCGGTTTTAGTATGGGGATTGACGTTTCTAGTATGGATCTGACAGACCGCTGCGATATTTTAGCGCTCCGTCGTGCGTCAAATGTGCGATCCGCCGTAGACGGTAGACGCCTTAATTAAACGTCACGCGACAAACAACCACTGAGACACGCCTCACTTGAGCAAGGGACAGATAAACGTATAGATAGAGTAAAGAAAAACGTGAAACTCGAGTTTTTAATGTCCCGAGTTTGTTATCAGTAGAGATTTTTATATCACGCAGGACTAGGTATATAAATAATACAGAAGGTTTTTAATAACTTTTTTCGCCGCGTGGGTCAGGCTGTTTAAATTCCACTAAGGGCCTTTCTCCACTTATCCGGCATCCGTCATTTGCCGGTCCATCAATTCCCGATCCGATTTAGAAATCTATTGCACTACTATACATGCTTTTCCACTCTTCCGGCATCCGGCATCCGGCATCCGGCATCCGGCATTTATCGGTCCGGGAATTTTCCGAACCGAAATATGGATTCTGACGGTCCGCAGTGCCGTGCAGTATGATGACGGCTTAGAATAGCATCACCCCACATCCTTCCCATAGGTGTCGTAAGAGGCGATTAAGGGACTCGAGAGTATTGGTGTATTACAATTTTTAGGCGACAGGCTGACAACCTGTCACTATAGTACACACATCTTTCCGAAACAATCCTCAAAAATGACATCCGGCAGCCGGCCCTAATAAGTGGAGAAACTTTACCTTACTTACGTTACAAAGCGACATTTCAGCTACATATAATCCAAAAGTGCGAGGTATTGCGTGACACGCTATACTGACCCGGACGTAGCCAGATTGCTACAGAGGTACCAGCTACGAAAGTGCTACGGCGGTCTTAAAATGGCGTTACGGGATGGCGTGACACAACTCATTTCTCATGTTTATTATGAAACTACGAACTACACATTTATCAAAGCTTCTATCTCGCGCTTCATTTGTCCTCAATATAGCCGTGTGACACGACGGCGATGTTATTCTGTTTGTATTCTCATCGTGTTACATGTTTAGTAGATTGAAAAGGGTCATAATAGTATTAGATCCTTTGTTTGCCATTTGTGAAGATATTCCTTTTACGATAAATAAAATGTAAAATTTTCTTGGCTTGTATTCGAATCAATAGCTCAAAATCAGTGCATTGGTAGCCAAGTGGTTAGGACACCGGTTTTACAATAGTGAGACCGAAGTTCGATCCCCACCATGTAGTTACCAATGTGTTTTTAATCATGTACATTTACCAACTGCTCTTACGGTAAAGAAAAAGCATCGTGATGAAACCTACATTCAAATAAAATTTTAATTCAGATGATATTTGAATGTGACTTAACCTAGGACTCGGGCCCAGGTTAGCCTTTTGGTTGCAGAGGTCAGGTGGCTGTCGCTCTGTATAAAAACTTGGTTACAAGTCAAATCTCTTAGGTTAGGTAGCCGACCCCGACAGAGCATTGGATAAGGCAATGTGAATGATGATTCCTTTGACGATATTTTTTTTTAAAGGGTAGTTTTCTTTGCTTGTATTCGAATCAATAGCTCAAAACGTAATTTCACGCCGTCGGTGAACTAGAAAGCTTGAAGCAGCTGCGGGCTATTACGTTGATCGGGCTTCGGGCGGACACGTAGCTTATATTTAGAAGACATTCACACTGACCGTCGTAAGGCGATGCGATATAAATGTTTACGATGGCGAAGGTCAGCTTCAGCCATTAGTGGTGGGACTCAGCTGGAGCATTGTGGAGATGGTAAAACAAGTTTCAAACTTCGATATCTTACATACCATCCAACAATATCTTACATACCTACTTACATATATATATCATGCCTTGATCCCTTGTGGGTTAGACAGAGCGTTCACGACTGTAAATATACAGTCACTATTGCCATATATGACAAATCTATGAGGGCTTATTGAGAAAAATGATGTATCACTCACTATAGTGTGAGATTTGATTTTAATAGAGATTGTCCGTAAGTAAGATGGTTCCGTGTTTCGGATGGAACGTTAAGCTGTAGGTCCCGGTTGCTGTCTATGATCACTTAGACGGCGGTCGTTACACAACCATGTCAGAAGCCTACTACTTGTAGAAGGCGGTTGAAAAATTCTGACACTAGGGTTCATCGGGTCGTTGGACGACTCGGTGTCCCACACGAAAAGAAGAAGTGTGAGATTGTCAGACTGTCTCCTAAAATTGAAATACGCATGGAAGTTCTAGTCCCTTAGTTGCCTCATACGACACCCACAGGGAAGACATGGAGGCATCACACAGCATTCACGGCATCAACGATATCTTGATATGTTTAAATTACTGGTTCAAAAGCTTAGAAAATACAAGGGCTTTAGTACTGGGTGCTTCAGTAAAGGAATTTGAAATTCTTATCACATGGAATTATCGCCCTCGTTAACACATTTTATACAAAATAAAAAAAGTGCGATGGAATTTGATTTGACATCAAATATTTTCCGCTTGATCCGTCACTTCCTATCCGCCCTAAAATAGAATCAAAGTACTTTGCTTCCAAGAAGCGACTATAAGTAATTATAAGAGATATTTATTTAATATGTGAAATTGAAATTTATATAGGTATCCTGCGATTACAAATGAACCTCTTACTCCTGAGTTTAGTTGATATTATCCTTTCCTGTGCGGTTATACTTATATAACCATAGCTGGAATATGATAGCATAAAACATGGAGCTACCGAGGAATTGGTATGCATACTCGTTTAATGAAATCTCAGAGTCGATCGATTTCAATCTTTCCCTTGAATTTCAGCGTTCAATATCTAAATTATTAAGATGGTTATTCCCTTTCAGGAATGAGCCATTGACCTGGCTGAAATAAGGGGGATTATATAGGTAATTTGTAATCATAAACAAAACGGCTTGTACACGCAGTGGGGCGTTTATGTACTCTTTGTTTACAAGATAAAGATCGATCGTTACACAAGTAATCATTCTTTGTGAGAAATGTATTTTACATTATTATGTGAATATATCTTATATCATATCTTGGATCCCTTTTGATGAATTTACTGCCTTTGTAAACATTAGTTTTCCGTTCA
This sequence comes from Keiferia lycopersicella, assembly GCA_029255805.1. Classification (NCBI taxonomy): domain Eukaryota; kingdom Metazoa; phylum Arthropoda; class Insecta; order Lepidoptera; family Gelechiidae; genus Keiferia; species Keiferia lycopersicella. The sequence continues at coordinate 8,414,013 of JARACZ010000010.1, forward strand.
TATACCTACTTAAGGTTTGCACCTAACGCGTAGATATATGACAATGACAACTCTCAGCACAATATTTGATGTCATATAATTCATTATATGTCATATAATTTGATATCAAACAAACAATCTGGCATAAGTCAGCTACGTCAGTCAGATTTTGGTAGTTACGTATTCTGCTAACTATTTAAAGTATAGTCAATTGCAGTGGCAATAGAATGAAAGTTGAGTGTCGATGGCATTACAACAATTGCTAAAAATTAAAAGAATCGGGGCCCTGGAATTCTTAAACATATAAAGACATGCTTATCGACTGTAACAGGTATTCGGTTTAAAAATAGTACTTAAACATGGTGTAAAAGACGGTATAAAGAATATTTGCGGGCACGATCAAACTATAAAACTGAACAATTTTTACTATCGAACTTATGTTGGCTAACGATTTTTGTTTAGTTTCCATAGGACTTTTTTCATTTTAAATTGTACACAATTCATTTGAAAAACAGATATCTACGAACATTTGTTTTACGATCCGAGTTTGGATAGTTCAAATAAACGCATCCCAGTAAGTTGTCCCAAGTCCTAAATCCCTACTAGTGGATTGTCAGAAAACAATCATTTTTTAAAGAGTAGAAATCATACACAACGTTATACTGGAAAAAATGTTACTTATTCAGATGTCGATGATACTTAAAAGCCTTTAAAACCGCGTGCAAATACTTGTCAGTTCTTCATCGCGGCTCTGAGTGCACTTTACAGGCTTTGCTCGATTGCAAACATCTCGACCGGCTCTCGGGGGAAATAAGGAGAGACGAAAGGAGTTTTATTGTAGACTAGCGGCCCGCCCTGCGGTTGCACCCGCTGCTAATCGTTTTCCGTGGGAAGAAGACGTTTTCGCGCTATACATACAAACTTTCCTTTTGAAAAACCTGTTGCGTGATTTAGGAGAAGTTAGCGGTGTCTATAATAACAGAGAGAGAAGCGCAAAAAGTGACTTTATATTATCCTACTTTTTCACTTAATGTTATTGAAAAATGTCATCCTTAATTTTAATCCAATACTTCGTTATAGTTTGGTAAAGTATAGGTATTTTTTAATTAAGAAGGCATTCAATATCACGAATGCTTATAAAGGTTTTGTAACTAAAAATATGGTTTTCAATATAATATTATACCAGTAGAATTACGTATTCGTTTGAAAACAATCGAAATGCCGTAAAGCATATTTCTAGTTAGTTAATGGTCATTAATTACGACGAAGTACCTACGTTAGCGTAAATCTACAGATAAGCGTTGATAAATTTAATTGACAATTTGTTTAATGAAATCGCAGAGTAACGTTAAAGCTCTCCCGTGTTTGATATGTAGTGTTCCAACTTCTCTTTGCATATTATTGTGTTTCATCTCGCACTAAAATATTTTCTCTAAAACTACCGTTTATTCTTTAATTCATAAAAAGTGCATAGACGCTTTTTTAGCAAAGTTAGCATATTTTTTAAGGAATTGGGTTCTTCTTCCGAAAAAAGTTTGAATGAATAAATCAACGTTACTGGATTTCGATCAAAAACTTGACATACATATCCGTTTGTACCTGTAGAAAGAGTACGGGCACACACATCGTCGCATGCCCGCCGCTTGCCGCTGCGCCGTAAATTGGTAGATAGCTCGTAACCCCCCATTACTGACATCCATCAAACCCTAATTTTACGGCCGCGGTGACGGCAGGCCCAGCCCGGACCCTCGATGGAAAATTAACTACACTTAGGCGCTATATACACACGTGGGATGAAAAATGAAAAACGTAACACGTGATGCCGGCAGTCGGCATTAAGACGCGTGTCTAAGGGGTGAAGACAATGGCGTCTCTTCTGTTTCCTATATTTTATATAGAAACGATTTGGAGCGTCGCGCTGTTAGGTCTACAGTCTCAATTTATGTCCAATGTGTAGACATAGCGCCTTGTAAAGCCAAGTTCAATCGCTACGAGGATAAATCTGGTATATTCAAGAGTAAAGATATGCCACCAATTGCTGCGTCCATGTTTTGAATCCCTTATGAAAGTCGCTAAACTTGTTGGCGAAAAGTATTGGTTGACAAAGCTCGTTAGTAGGTATATCGATTTACTACTGCAAAAATTTGAGTCACCATGAAACAATAAACAAGAAAAACGGCTAATGAAAAGTTTTTGATTACTCACTTGAAAGCAATTTACACTAAAATTAGGCTGTCCAATTTTATGCTGCATTGATATTGTAGTCATACTGTGGTTATTGCGAACTGTAATAAATATGTTTATGACCGGACGACATCATAAATCTCTATTTAATGATGTCATAAATTAAGCTCGGTACCTCGGTAGGTATTTATTATTTCTTTGTTTTAATATTTTACAATATTATTATAGATAGATAGATAGATAGATAGATAAACTCTTTATTGCTTACAACAATTATTATTAACAATTATTATACTTACCTACAAGGTTTATTTGCTAACAGGCAGCAATTTAAGTATATATTCCGTCGTGCGTTAAGTGTGCGATCCGCCTAACGCACGTCAAACTTTATTGTGGTAATGCAGTACTATTATTTATTCTGTGGTAACTTTCCTGTTAATTTTAATATACGACTGAGACATTTTTCCCTTGGTTTTACGAATATCTAAAAGCAAATCGAGTTTTATCTACCTACTGAAATGACAACCACAAAAGCTCAAACCAATAGGTGAAGTATAGCAGAAGTGTTTTTCGATCAATCTACTTTAATAGAATAATAATATGTATTGTATTGTCTATCGTTACATTAACTGGTTAACAAATTAGTGCGTAGAAGTGCGCGCACGCATCGCATATGACAGCTGCGACGCAAAAATATCCACTCGAGTTAAATTAGCCACAGCTGACTTGACCTACTCGGTGCTATGAATGATAGTTATAGCACACACTAATAAGAGTTAGTACCTATCGCTTGCTAATAATAAAACTTGTTAGTTTATTACCAGTAGATGTCTTAATATTGAAGATATTTTTTCTAGTAAGAAGTAAGATTCCTCTCTGACTATCCCGAAAGACTTCAAAATCGGCGGTTCTCGAGAAAGAAGCTTCGCAATTAAAAAATACCATTAAACCTCCATAAATACGTACCTATGCATGCGAGTTTTTCGTTTTCATTATCTTATTGCCCTGAATTGTCCCGATAGATAATGCTAGGAAAAGCAAAAGAATTCGAAATACTGCTATGTCTATCGATCACCTCTTTAGATTATTATTTATAAACATTACATGATGTGCTTGTGTAATGTCGGCAATAGTTGGGTCAATGTCTCGCCTCGCCACATCTAGAGCTATATCGGCGCGTTATTTGTGCCACAAGCCCAGCTCGATAGTACAGTCAAGAGCACTTTACGCTCGATACTTAGCTTAGTCATTGTTGGCCTCCTGTGTCTGTGGCTGTAGGGGTGAGGTTGTAACGTAGCGTGAGGCCGGGTGTACGAGCGGACACACCGGACACTCCGCGCCCGCAGTGATGGATGACGACGGAACTGGCCTGGCCAGCCAGTCCGACAACAACCTTCCGCCTGCGAACCACCCTTCAGCTTTATCTTGACCGACGGATTAGGTTTATTTACTTACAGGTTGTCGTTTCACACAACTTGTGAGTGTTCTGAATTTCGATTTCGAATGCGAAGGTTAGATGATGAAATCAACACCAAAACCAACATAACTTACAACAGCAATGCATTGGATATATTCGGCCGTAATCGATAATGATATGAAACAGAAGTGCGTATAAAGTAGGGATTAATTGGTGTCCTTAATTCTCGCTCTCTGAAGAATTCGTCTGGAAGTCGTCAGGGGATTAGTGATCTGCTATACGATCGACATACGTTGGGGCTGACGAAAGAGTTAATATTAAACTGACGCGTATGATATGCGGTAGCCCTGTATCAAGGCGAGGACGGAAATAGTCGTCTTGACCTACGTGGCCGGCTGACGGCGCCACTTGCGTTCGGAGTCTCCGCGTTATTTTGGAAGCGCACATTTCCCGCGTGTGTCACTGGCCACTGCACGCGGCGTGTCGATGGCCTCTTTCTTTCGCGAAACATCCGTTCATAAAAATATGTCGGCCCAGTCGCAAGCCACTTGCGGAATTTCGAATTGTATTACCTTTTATTATATACCCAGTGTCCAAGATTTGTGTCCACATTGCCATGTTTATTGGTAAATTCTTAATTTTGACCGCGCTCAACTGATATTGCTTTAACAGATTTTTTTAAATCTCTACTGTAGAGCAGATATTATTTCCAAATCCGACCCATTTGCTTCCATTTGTGTACAAACACGACCGGAGTTCAAAAATAGACTGCTTTAAATAAACTTATCATCGACTTTGTTGCTGCCGTATCTTCTCAGTTGGCACAGCTGCTGATCTGAGAGTTTCCATGTTTGAATCCCATTAGAATAGGATTTTGTTACGTACTTCAACTTGTCAAGCTGAGTATTATATGGCCTTTATTTAAAGCGTTATTGAGGTAAGTTGTTGAAGGTAGACACGCGACATGAATTGTGCTTTCAACGATTTTTTATTGCTGATTGCGTAGGGATAATAAATTTAATGGAAGTATCAGTCAGATCCTAGTTACCTACAATATTTTTCATCGCATTGTGAACATTATCCACATATATAATCTTGAATTCTTACTTCAAATAGCTATCTAACACGTGGAATAACTGAATGGAATCAACAGTTTGTTATTAAAAACTTCATTAGCGCGGAAAGCCCTATAACCTGTTGAGGCGAGGCAGACAAATGGCAAACCGTGAGTGCACGCTTTTAAAAAACTGTCGCGGAAGTTTTCAACTCGCTTAGTCATACACACCACCACAGAAAACATGCAACTATGTACTTTTTGTCGTTACGATAAACTTTCTTTTTGTACCCACAGAAATGTAGAGTACAAAAACATGCGAGGTTTATGCACTCGTAAATCTACCCCGGGAGGACGCACACGGCACGACTAGAGTCGTTACTAGCGACATTATTTAGCAAAGTATGTACCAGACTTTTGTAATATTAAAAAGCTTCGCTTGCGTTTTTTCGACCTGCAAAGTTTTATAGAGCTCTTGATTGCGAAAATAAAAGTTACGACTTTGCGGTTCCACCCCACGGACGCATGACCTATATCGCGTGTATTCAATTAACCCCCACTTTCCCTGCAGCGCAACGGGCAGTAACCGATATTTTCACGGTTTTCCACAAGCTCGATGGAAAAATAACTGTCAAATCGATGATATTTTGGCACGGAGACTCAAAAAGAACGTAAACAACGTAAAAGCTTCCGGAACGGAATCACAGCTGCACGTGGATAATTTTTGGCTGTCAAATTGTGTCAAGAGCGGAAACCATGAAACATACGGGATTACTCGGCAATGAAAAAGGACACGCAGCTAGAAACACTGAAAAAACATGCGGAGATTCTATAGCAGCCTGTCACAGTAGCAAGGACAGTTACTCCTACAGTAGGTGTTCCGATTAGTGCATTGACAATGACCCGATGAACCCTGGCATAGACTTGTCTAAAAGGAAATACCATCCGGATTGAGATTGAAACATAACTTTATGTTTCAATCTCAATCTCTACTATACCTATAGACTACCTACTGACCATGTCATGATTACTGCTACTGTTGTGGAAGTACCTAACAATACTGATCGATTTTGGAAAGTGAGGCGGAAATACCGAGCAAGTTTACCTACTGCTATAAAAGTAAACATGTTTTTATAATGTGGTATTGCCAAGAACACTCGCGGGCTAAAAGCGTACGCCACGTCACGCCTCCCGCCGCGTGTCACCGCGGTCAACTTGTCACGCGGCGCGTGCGCATCTTACTCTGCCTCACATACTTGTCTATTGAGGTGTAAACGTTGCGGAAAAGTACCACGCGCGCTTTTTAGTATGTATTTTTTTTGTCAATTGCTATGGTCTCTAACAAAGTGGAATTTGTGACCACTGACTGGTATTCAAAACCGTGCGTGCGCATGCCAGAGAAATTCTCTTTTACAGCCTATTTGAGCAATTAATAATACAGTTTTAATTTGATTATGAATGGATTCAGAGGTCTACTGTTTATCTCAGAAGGACCACATTTTCAGCATTTAACCTTTTTTTCGTCAGTGTTTACCCATACAAGATTTTGATATCTAGTTTCTACGAGTATAGTATTTCGCCAACTCTTTTATTTTAAATGTTCTGTCAAATATACATGTAAATTGTCTTTAATACAAGAAATGTTAACTACATGCAAAACTTGGATGCAAATATAATGTAGAAAGAAAATGTGTTATGCGAGTAAGCTAGCTAGCTCTACAACACATAAAACATAAGGATACAGTAATTCTTTCTACAAAGAGTAAATCAAACTGTACGACACAACGATTATGATTTATGAATATAATCGTCCCGTACGGCTGTTACACCGTACAATAAACTACCTCCGAGCAACACATGTCCGGTATCGACCCCGTTACCCCGGCGGCTACAATACAAACTCGACTACAGCCCAGAGTATGGGTGTCTGACCGGCGACGCGACGTCTGAAATTTCGTACAATTTATTCGATGCCGATGGCGCCGTAAAGGGACAGATAAACAAACCCGTAATTGCAGTCATTAGCCGCCAGCCACTCGCTCTAATTCAGCCTCAATTCAGCTCGCTTTAATGGCTCGGAAAATGTATTCTATTGCCTTCCACGTTTTCGAGTCAGCTGTATCGAATCGATGACGCCCCGACACTAATACCCGACGGGAGTAAGCTCATTACCGCGCCAATGAAATCTTTCACAGTTAATAAATTTTCGAAATTGGAGGGGGCGGAAAGATCCGGCTACCTAGTTCAAAATAAAGTTTTAAATCATATTAATAAAATAAGCTATAATTTGCAAAAGTTATGTGTGAAACCACAAACGTAAACGTTGAAATTTATAATCCTTCAGGGGTAATTAATGACTGGAATAAACTAAACGAAAACATACAAAGCTTCACACGTGTCATCTTTCACAAGAAGATTACGCTGGAATTTATGTTTGCCTGTCTTGCTTGATAAGAATGCACTTTCTGAACCCCAAGTTTCCTCCTCTAAAGTTTCCGATGACATATTTTATGACGTAAAATGAAGATGCAGTATTTCGTCATCTGTAGTTTAGCATAAAATAGAGACTCAACTAGTTTAGAGGAAGGAAATGAAACAAAGTTCTAACGTTTCATCCGACGTCACCGACTCACAGGGGAATTCTGAAAATGCGAGCAGACAGATGGAAGCATTCTATACGTCATCAAATGTTTCGTAACAAGTGGAATAGGTTGAAACGTTTAGTTGCTATTTAGTGACGTCACTACATATCTTTTCCCGAACATTATTGGGTCACTGAAAGCTTTTACGTAATCGCCATTGATGGCAGTAAATACTTATCTACTTATATTTAAATTATATCGAAGGATAATTGGACAGTTTTATGAAAATTCGGGCCATTTCACGGAACTGTTATTCAAATAGTTCGATGTTAATATATTACAGTAACCAGTTTTCTGAGTAAAAGCGATAGTTTGCGCGATAAACTCGCACTTATCACTTCTTTGAAAAGTTCTTAGCTCATCATTGTCCGAACCAAACTATTAGGCGAGGAACACACTTGACGCATAACGGAGCGCAAAAATATCGCAGCGGTCTGTCAGATCCATACTAGTAACGTCACTCCCCATACTAAAACCGCACTCGACGGATGCCACTGCGATAGCGCTGCGTCAACAGCGGTTGAGCGGTTTTAGTATGAGGATTGACATTTGTAGTAGGGATCTGACAGACCACTGTGATATTTTTGCGCTCTGTCGTGCGTCAAGTGTGTTCCTCGCCTTAGCAGAGTAGGTATAAATATATTCTAGTACCTATGCTTATTTCTTGCGCTTTGTATTTTGTACAAATATTTTGACCTCTAAACCATTGAAACTTTCGAAGTGTAATTTCCAAAGTCAATCTCTAATCACCGACTACACTATGAAAGCTCGATTTTTCCAAAGTCTGTATTATAATAGGCTTAATATCGATGGTAATTGCTGAAGCCATTAATACTGAGTTCGATTCAGAATTCTGAGGCGAATTACACACGCAGCGGAAGACATTGCGGTTAGTGACAGCCATCATACAAATGACAACCTGATCTGTGCACCCGCACGAATTTCACTTTATTTTAATATCTTACAGATCAGCATTTCTGAATTTAGTTTTATGTCAGTATTTCTATGTTGGCATCAACACGATCTATCTTAATATTAATTCATGCCACAAAGCTAACGAAGTTGTCAGTGGGCATACGAAAAGACAGACAGTTGACAAAATGATAAGGGTTTGTGGTAGATTACGAAATCTATGGCGGATCGCATCGCAGCGTAGCGGCGTCCGTCGAGTGCGGTTTTAGTATAGGAGTAATGTTTCTAGTCTAGATCTGACAGGCGGCTGTGCTATTTTAGCGCTCCGTTATTTTATATTTTAGCGTGCGTTAAGTGAGAGATCTGCCGAACATGCGGTATGTGTGAGAATCGCCCGAAACACGAGCTAGTAATTGGCGGCGCGGCCGATCGCGTTCATTATTCTCTGATCATTATACTTTGGCCGTTATACTGCAGTTTAATAGTTCCAGCTATTAGTAGACAGCTTTAATGACCTGGAATATACGTCGACCATGACGTGTGACGTGATTTATTCAGAGGCCACGGTGGATTGAATATTTTTCTTTTATAGTGAGGTTTCCTAGGAATGCCTCTACACCTACGTGCAGTGCAGACTATGTAGGTAAGGCCTTTCCCACACTTCAGCGCAAAAATAACGCGGCGCTAACGTATGAGTCTCTCAGATCCATACTAAAACTGAGCCCAGCATCGTGCCTTGGTCCTGCGTCGAGAGCGGTTTTTGTATGGGGATTGACGTTTCTAGTACAATATGAATCTGACAGGCACTTACGTTACCGCAGCGTTATTTTAGCGCTAAAGTCTGATAGAGGCTTTAGCGTCTGTTTGGTACTTTGCCTACTAATTTTTATCTATGACTGGTGCAAAATTCTCAACCGTAAAAGCGGCGGGTTTCATGCCGGAAACGTAGCTTTTTTCTTAACTAGATGAAAAATTTACGAAAGCCTAAAATAAGGGCGTCCGCCTTCTTAATTTTTTAGTAAGGATCTCGCCCCCAGTTACGTAACAGCCACTTTAAAAATCGTGACTCAGCTGCGGTGTAATTTAGTCTAATCATGAAATTATCCTTAATTTTTGTTTTTATGCTTGCTTTATTTTTTGACAGCGTCATTTGTCTGCCCTTACCCCATTTTATTTGGGGTGTGCGCAACATGTCTTCCTCTTTCATTCATCCCTATGCGCAGTCATCATTTCATTTATAACTTTTAGAGTCATATGATCTTTATACATTCCATCCAAACTTGCCTTTGTCTTTTGTCGACAACAATTTTTAAGCGAGAACTTAGAGAGTATGTTAAATTCATTAGCAAATGCTAGCAATGAGAAAGATGTTTATAAATACAAAATTAATAAACTTAATACGAAGTTTAATCAATAATGTGAAGTAGGCGGGTCGCACACTTGACGCATGACGGAGCGCAAAAATATCGCAGTGGTCTGTCAGATCCATACTAGAAACGTCAGTCTCCTTACTAAAACCGCACTCGACGGACCACATTGCGATAGCGCTGCGTCGACAACGGTTGAGCGGTTTTACCGTGGGGATTGACATTTCTAGTGTGGATCTGACAGGCCGCTGCGATATTTTTGCACTGCGTCGTGCGTCAAGTGTGATTCGCCTATACAGACAGATAATACAGAGTGACGCATATTTACTAGGTACCTCATTGTATTGAACTATGAACAACATACAAAACTAATCGATTGATTCTTTGAACCGATTCTCTATTAAAAACCTTTATTGTCTAATCTGATGAATGCGTAGGTAATTGCGTAAACAACCTCCAGTGCTGTCTTTAAAAGGTAATTTGTCGCGTAGATCGATTTTGTGTCAAAAACATTCAAATCGTGTCCGTGAATTTAGCTGTAGTAGAGAAAGTTATTACCTTTAAGAATATCCAGACATATACCGGTTGTAAGAAACGGTATCACGAAAACTCTGCAGGTATGTCCATATTATGTAGGTAACTGAACCACTTTTACTACAGCCTAGCCCAGCCTTTCCCAGGAAAAAAAATCGTATTCCCACTGACAGTCAGCGGACTGATCGGGAATGTAAGGGGTCGAAAACTAAGAAAAGACGTTCAACTGATCAATTGATCATGCCCGCAAAGTTTTCAGTTCAACAACACTCCGCTTAGCCAATAAAAAATACGTACATGATTTTGCAATGTCTTGACGGATCCTCATCCGCATTTTTAACAAAGCGAGTTTACGATAAAACTCTTGCTCCTTTAAAGGTATTCGATATCGTTAGGCTAAGACCCAGTGTACCAGTAGCGATGCTGAAAGGTTGCGCTATGCTTTATTCATGCTCACGTGCGCCAGATTCAATTATATCCCCCGTGACCCGGCCGTCTCTAGGGCTGCTTTTTGTCAGAGCAAATAGGAAAGTTCTAGAAAGCTCAAGTTTACACTAAACTTTAAAGGCTCTCGCCGGGATTGGCGGTGAATACCGGAAAATATTGCGGTTTGTGACAGACTTTACAACTGACAAACTGTGTCTGATAAGATGATATCTAATTTTTACGTGTTTATGCAAAGTGATTTTTTTCCTCTTGTTTCGCTTGTATTAGCTTTCTAACAAAAAGTTAATACAAAGTCCTTTCGATAGTAGATCAGGCAATACACCGGAAAATCCTGCGGTGCGTGTAAGAACCGTTTTTGGGTTGTCTGTGAATTGTGCAGCCAGGGTAAGTCACATCATCACTGCTTACTACTTAGAATAAAGCAAAGTCGATTTTCACGTCTGTTTGCTTAAATATTGAAAACTTCACAACCGATTTTTGATAGATAGAGTGATGCAAAAGGCAGGTTTTCATGTGTTATACTTGCCGGGAATCTTATTCCTATGGAAAAACGAGTTGCAGCAAGCTTAGCCGCTGTGCGGGCCGCTAGGTATATTACAACACGCTGTAGTTCTAAACGGAAATGGAAAACATCCTACGCGTGTCACCCGCAGAAACTAATACTCGCCTTTGAACTTCGTGGGCGCCCACTTTCATCGACATTACATCGCAACACAGAAATGTCAATGGTGTTATAAATGTGGTCAATTTCCGTTCGATCTATGATAAGATGTTGAAAGGCACATCAAATGTCAAAGTTTTAATAGAATGGCAGTTTTTTGGCAACCCTGTTTCTACAGGCTTCGTAAACCGGAGCGCGCAAAGGTCAAAGGTGACTCCCGAGTCCCGTAGCCCGTAGCACGTTGCTACGAGCGAGCTACGGGTTATGGCTACGGTGGCGTAACGGTTTTTTTAGGTCTAACCTAATTTTTATACCTACAACTTGTATAAAACAAAGGTCTGATAAATATCACGTACTAAGAAAGTTGCTAACTATTCTGCTACCTGACAATCAATGTCAACGTCAAAATACTAAACCAACCATAGCTTTGACACACGATAGATTTTTCTATGACATATTTTGAGGAATATTTTAACCGTGTGATGCCGGCTTAGAATAGCATCACCCTACGTCCGTCCCGCGGGTGTCGTAAGAGGCGACTAAGGGACTCGAGGGTATTGGTGTATTACAATTTTTTAGGCGACAGGCTGACAACCTATCACTATAGTGATACACATGTTTTCTGAAACAACCTTGGAAAACAACCCTCAAAAAAGTCAGACGTGGCGATAGCGACCGTATTCTTATGGCCGTTAGCGCTCTGCCTACCCCGCAAGGGATAAAGGCGTGATATGTGTGTATATTTTGAGGAACCGGTATATTTTACTACGAGCACTGGCAGAATTGTCCCTGTATACAGAAGCCATACCCTAAAAAAATAATTGAATTATAAGTGTGCCAAGCTGAAAAACTTTTTGCCCATTCAATACAATAAACCTTGCTTATTTGGTATTATTCAAATTTTATTGCATTGCTAGAAGAAAAAGAAACAATTTATAGCCTACGATAAGCGGCCAACTTTGTTTACTTTTATGCAAAAAACGACACAGCAAGGTCGAACTGGCGAAAACAATGTCACAACAATGCTATTCCTCCAAAACCGTCACCGTAGACGTAAAATTTTGCTCTATGGTGCCGGCTTAGCATCAGCCCATTTCTAAATATGGGTGTAGTAAAACACGACTAAGGGATGATTGCAGGGAGAGGGCTACAGCGTTCCCTGTGAATACAAGACCTTGCACTGCGCTCACCATTCCGCCTGCCAAGCGTAGAGAGTATATTATATACCGGTAGTAATGGCTCCCACATTGTCCAGCAGTGGACTGTTGTGTTGTGGCTGTTTTAGTTTAGTAGTCACACTTTTACAGATTGGCACAAATTACAATATGGTGTGTTGCCAGCTTTGTGATGTGATTCAGCGATTTGTGAAGTTCATCAAGACAAGAGCACTTGGGTGAAATAAGTGGGGGTGGGGACTACTTATATTGACGCCATTTTGTTGAGTCGTTAAAATTACCCCCGCCGTGATATAGCGGTATAAGTACGGTCAGGATCTGAAGATCCTAGGTTTGATTACCGTGGTTCTTGTTTTTGTCAATTTACCACTTTGTAAAGCAGCAGCGTTCTCTGTCTCTCTCTCTCTCTTTTCGTGTGGGAGACCAAGTCGTCCAACGACTCGACGTTCTCTGTGATTATCTATAATATCTTGTACTGCGCTCGCCAATCCGCCTGTCAAGCGTGGTGAGTATGGCAATACCCCCAAATTTGGGGGAGGTCCATGTCCAGGATTGGATTGTTCTGGCAGTAGTAGTACCACTTTGTAACTTTGTTCTCCGTTACGTTTGATTAGGATATTGCAGGCTGAACACACGATCTCCGAAGCTAGGGCACTATAACAGAGTTCCACTCTTAGATAAGGGATGGCCTAAGGGGAGGGTCTTTGAGCTTCGCAACAAAAATTTTCATCTAAGGTTCTATCTACTACCTTAAAGAAACTAAGACTAAAACTTAAGGCTCTATCTATCTACTACTTACCTTAAAGAAACTAGTACAAAAACTAATGCATACATATACTATTCTGTAAAATCAAATATCCCCCTTCCAACTGGACCACACATAGGTGAATTCTGACCTTTATATCCTGCTCTAACAGAAAAAGTTTACACGTGGAACCTCTCAAAACCTCATTTATTATTCAGTGGTGCCATCTGGCCAGTTTACAATGTTTCAAACGGATTATTTTGTGGCTCCTGAATGCATTTAGAATTTAAAATGAAACACACACGGGTCTGTGGGTAGAAGTCCCTTTTTGTTATAGTCCCGGTACGCGTACATTAATGCATGTTAAAAAAATGTATAATATCTAGCGCAATGTTAAAAATCAGTAGTTCAAATAACGCATACTGGTAGTTAACAATGCCTTAAATTATCATGATAATAATTTATAATATCGATAGTCTACCTTTGCATAGAGCATCAATAACTATCGACCATCAATGATCTACAAAAAAAAATATCAGAAAAATGATCCGTACACTGAGTCCGAGTTCATTAATGACTTAATCTACTCGTACATTGTTAATTCCCTGTTCATTAGAGCTTTAATAGTTTTTCGGACTGGACTTTAGAAGCCTTATCTAGACCGTGGCAGGCCGACACTAAGTGAAAAAAAGGTCTGAAGAATCCAGATTCGACTTTTATATGTGGCGAAACAGGAGTGCGGCGAAACAAGAATGTGGCGAACCGGGGCATTTATTTTCTAGATAAACCCGGTGTGGTCGGTCGACCTTTGAGCGTTTACGGAGAATTCTAATTTGCCTCACTTGGATAGATTAAATTAAATTCTGGATTCCTGTGTAAAAGTACAGTTGGCAGCAGTCGAGTTACCACTTAGGTTACCAGCTTGCTCTGATTTATACATACATACATTAATCACGCCTTTATCCCCCGCGGGGTAGGAAGAGCGCTAACGATCGTAAAATTACAGTCGTTGCCGCCACGTTTGACAAGTATTGAGGGCCCTATTGGATGATTCGTGTAACCACTGTAGTGAGAAGTTGTCAGCCTGTCGCCTAAAGTTGTAATACACATGACACCCTCGAGTCCCTAAATGGAGTGATGCTATTCTAAGCCGGCATCGGCAAATGGATTTATTTAACCAAACAAAACCAGATTACATGGTCTGACGCACCCTATCAGTATTCGGAGGGCTGTCCTTTACACCCTATATACTCATTTATACTGGTTCTCCATGGATATAACAAATAAGAATAGGTTTGATCCATAATGAGTAATTGGAGATGCTACTTCTAATACCATTAAAGTTCTTTGTATCGCACAACGAATAAAGGGATATTTTACTTACAATGATACCCTGAGTGATTTAAAAGGACGGAGATAGTATAACAAAGCCCGTTTCTTGCTAAAGTGGATAATGGTAGTTCTTTCATATCTTGTTTGACGTAAATGCCAGTTTGACGTAAAAATAGGCTACATGAATGACAGGTCAAATGACATACTTTATAACGATCCTAAAACTATTTTGTATGAGAATATTGAAAGTATGAAGTCATATTGCACTATTTTGGATGATTGTAATACTTTTATATTATTTTTCTGTTTCTTAATTCATACTTTGCATATTTTGAAAAACTATGAATGGAGTCTGTAATATTTTTGGGTAATACCTAGTTTTAAGTGTACTAAATTTTGTATTTTATTAACCACCCAGGGTCGTTGGACGACTTGGCGTCCCACACGAATAGAAGACTAGCGAATTTAGGCTTTCCCCTGACGATGATGGCTAAAACTTGTCCGGTTTATATAAAAGAAAAGAAGCTGCACGAATTATTGAAAGAGATTTAAAAAATTAATGTCCGGCCGGTATCAATACGCACATTATTTTTATCAGCCAGTAAGAAATTTGTAATAATTTTTTTCAAACTACATTCAATTAAAGGTAAAAGGCCTCCGTAGATAAAAGCTAAAAATGGGATTGTGTTTTTTTTATTGAAAGTTTTTTATTTGTTCCAGGTAATCACAAAGAGAAGAGAGTTTCTACAGAAGTTTATTTTTAGACTCCACCCACCCCACACCTCTGCTAAAAACAAATGAAAATGCGGTAGGTAGTTGGTTTGTTTGTAACACAACACAAACTTACTTTTTTACACTCACATCACATAGGTATAAAAATTAGTCCTTTTATAACATACGCCGTTCTCACTCTTAACGCACAACGCACCGCTAAAGTAAAGCTGTTACGCAGCGTTAGAGAACGGCCAATAGGCCTCTCTAGTGCCCGTATTTATAAACCACACTCAACTCTGAGATCAATCTCAAGAGTAGTTTTGATATATTTCAATACTAACAGCATCTCAAAGTGGGACTCAAGATCGATCTCAGAATTGAGTGCGATTTATAAATACGGACCTAGGAATCCCTGTATTTGGTGGGGTGTTTTGAATACATACATTATCCTGAATAGTAAAAAGATATATTTTTTAAAGTTATAAAACAATCATGTTTTGTTTCTGCCCCGAAATTAAATCTTTGCGTACCATGCAGACGCAGAGTCTCTGTGTTACATAGGTCGATAAAGTCTACTGAGAACAGAGACACATAAAACATTTGTAAAATGCATGAAGGTCTGACGACTGAACAGACTAAATATTGTAGCCTCGAGACAAACGGTCGACGCAGTCTGTTTGAATAAGATCGTTCTCGTGTGCCCGGTCGTGAATAATATAGACCTCTGGAAATACCCAGACAAAGACAAAGAGATTACACAATGAGAAAAATTGAGACGGAGCGTGCTTTAAAGTGTAGAATAGGCGTAGGCACCGAAATTTACATAAATAGTGTTCGCTATATTATATTAAATTGTTATTAAAAGTCATTGTTTTTTGTATACTCTACTTTATAGCTTTCTTCGCTACATTAATATGGTATACACTTGCTAAATCTTATGCGTGTTATGTTTACCTGTAAACTGATCGTATTATTATTATCCCGGACTTTTGGATTAATTGAAATTCATTCCAGGAAAGGCTCATGAAAACATGGAATTTTGACATATTTAAGACTTACTTTCGTTGAATCTTGACTGTGAGAATCTTAATTTTGTCCTCATAAACCGGACCACACGTCTCAAGTTAATGCTTTCAAGTTACAACCCTCCCGACTAGCACTTAAAACTTTCTTAGTTGCTCTAATCATGCCAAGCAGTAACACGAAGTGTTGGAGCCAAGGGCGAAGTTGATGAGAAAGTTCACCAAGTAGGGTTTATTGGGTGATCGATATGTTCGACGCCCTTTACAGGCTTATTAGCTATGCCAAGGTTCTTCTTGACACGTCCTATGTATGAAGATGTAGATAATATCACCTTCTTACGAGTCAATACGATTACGACTAGGTAGATACGAGTCTATATAGAGACGACTATTTACATCTACAGTATTTAGACCTACATACATACATACATATATCACGCCTTTATCCCTTGCGGGGTAGGCAGAGCGTTAACAGCCATAAGAATATAGTCGCTATCGCCACGTCTGACATTTTTTTTTGTTTTCAAAGGGTGTTTCAGAAAACATGTGTATCACTATAGTGACAGGTTGTCAGCCTGTCGCCTAAAAATTGTAATATACCAATACTCTCGAGTCCCTTAGTCGCCTCTTACGACACCCACGGGAAGGACGTAGGGTGATGCTATTCTAAGCCGGCATCACACGGCATATGGCAATGGTACTTAGACCTACACATTACTCAAACAGTGTTTTAGAAAACCAGGACTTAACTTAAAATTAACAGTGTCTTGGTAATGGATGCTAAAAATGTTGTTCGCTGTATTTGCGGTATATCACACAAACACATGTCACTGATATATCTATTCTCACATATGTCTAATAATTTTTTCCTTGTTTCCTTGGATGTTATTTTTTGACGAAAAGAGTCTAAGAAATTCCGTTCAAAAACCGAATATCATGGCCAACGTTTCCGCATCAAATTGCGGTTGTCACGAACCCTGATATCGTTGTTTGTGTGCGTGCGTTTTGCCTATAATATCCAGCCACTGGAATGCGTAGGGATGAAGCAATTTAATTCTACAGAACTTCGAAAGATAATATCTCTCTAAACTACTTAGATGGAACTGTACTTTGAAATGTTTGTTCTAGTTTTATAATATATTATACAGCATTAAGTATTTATGTAAGCTAGAATAGCTTAGACTTGGCTCAGACTTGGAGAAATTGGTTTTGTTGGTTATAAGCAAACAGATAGAGACCGTTGCCAACTTTCCAAATGGTATCTATTTGTTGAATAATAAAAAATCAGTTAGTTCTTGTGGTTGGTTCTGGATTTCTTTCAAATAGATAAACTTAATACATGCGAGTGATAGTAGTAGGTATATTATTCATAGTTATAATTTTAATGGCTTTGCGACGGGTTAAAATTTAGAGTAGGTATATTATTTTAAATTAATCGAAGTAAGTACCTAGTAACATTTTATCATTAACATCACATCGGCCTATATATAAGTTCTCTGCTGGACGTAGGCCTCCCCCAGGGCAATCCAAAGGGTACGGCTCAATCTCCACATACGTAATTGCAAATTATTCCTTGGCAGATTTTGCAGTAGCTATTAGAATAGTCGGCCTTTATCACATTCGCAATGAGGTCACCGGAGTAAGTCAGCCAGACACTTCCGAAAACATCCGAGCGGCTCAGTACAGAAGGATCACCCTCCGTTTAGGGTTGCCAGCTCTCTGAAAAGATGGGAATAGCTACTAGTTTTCCTAGTGAATTTATATTCAAACATTAAACATTTTGTATTTTTGCACGACTTTATTTGAAAAGGCATCAAGGTTTGAAGTATGAGGACCTTCAATTTGATACACCGCGTCCAAGTAGAACGGAAAAACATTAAATACTGTCTGACTGTCTGTCTTGAAATGGTATTAACATTTATTTAGGAGTACTTTTAAAGAAATGTCATTTGTTAATGGCCCCTTATGCAGACGGTAGACAACCCTACATCCATCCCTAAATAACTGCTGTTTGCGCAACTTTAACAACTGAACTTCAAGTAATATTTTATTTGCCGAACCTGGAGATTTATGTTGTTGTCGAAAATCTCGTTATATTCACAAAGAGTATTCGAGTCGAAAACTGAATAGAATAACAACATTTCACTAATGGAGTTTTAGTTGGAAGTGTTTGGCTGGTTTGCTAAATGTAAATTAGAAAATAATTTTGGATCAAGAGGTCTCATTTCGTTTGTGCAAGTCGAGGTCAAATAACAAATTTCAGTGTACTTAGTTAGTCATTGTAGTGCCTTATGAAGCTGTTTAGAATATTACCCCATATATACTCGTGGGTGTCGTAAAAGGCTACTAATGGGTGAGTCTTTATTCCCTTATAGGTGGGACTCATGTCCAGCAGTGCATTGTCGTGGCTGTTGTACGATGAAGGTGACATGTATTGCATTGGCCACAACACTCTACAGCTGACCATTCCCCCCTCCCTCCATTGGAGGGTATTTCCATTATACTCGCCACGCTTGGCAAGCACAGTTTAAGATGCGGCAGCAACAGGGAACTATGTTGCCCGCCCATACCATGAATGAATTTATCTATCATCATCCTCCTTGCCTTATCCCGTTCTCTGTCGGGGTCGGCTACCTATCCTTAGTCGCTTTTTACGACACCCACGGATAGCATTAAAGTGATACTGTTTTAAGCCGGCAACACACAGCCTAAATATCAGTAGGTATTAAGCCAAATAAGTCGATTACTGAATTGAGTAAAGAGCCTTATAGGCGCATGCCATCTCACGGTACATTAGTAGCCAATCAATTTCCTGGGTTTACTGAGCCGTGGCAGAGCTCAGCGGTATTCGCTCCACGATTACATTGTCATACAGGGTGTGATGAACGTATCATTCTTTGTCGAATGTATCTAATAAATAATTCAGGGACACTATATACAATACAAGGAAAGTGAAGGATAAATGGATTCTGTCTTTGACTCTTTCTTGCAAACGCGCACAACTTCTGAAGAATACACTGTCAGATCTGACTGGTCGGTTCACAGAGTACTTTTTATATTTTGGTCGGTTGTGTATTGTTTTTATGTTGTGTCCTCTGTCTTTTATTGTGTACAATAAACGGTTAAATAAATCTGCGACAGTACTATGGTCAGATCAGTCAAATCTAGCTTAAAAAACAGGACTAAGGTAAAAAAACATACATACATACATATATCACGCCTTTATCACGGTAGGCAGAGCGTTAACGGTCGAAAGAATACGGTCGCTATCGCCACAGCTGACATTTTTAGGATTGTTTTCCAAGGTTGTTTCAGAAAACATGTGTATCACTATAGTGACAGGTTGTCAGCCTGGCGCCTAAAAATTGTAATACACCAATACCCTCGTGTCCCTTAGTCGCCTCTTACGACACCCGCGGGAAGGGTGTTTTTTTTTGTTTTGGGAAGGATGTGGGATGATGCTATTCTAAGCCGGCAAAAAAACATTGATTATGAAAATATTATCACATGTGAGATAGACGATAGCCACCGTATTTTGTATTGCAGCTGTTTACGCTTTGCCTACGCCCTAAGAACTAAAGGCGTGGTATGTGTATGTTTGTATATAAAATATTGATGACACTCTTCAAAAATGAACCTGGCGTACAACCGGTTTAGACGGTGGGTTAGTAGAAAGGAAAGTAAATAAAACTACTTTTGAAAGGTCCTATATTAAGAAACGATTTAGCAACTATGCAACTATACTACATATCTGCGACAAAGACAGATCGGTCGAGTGATCTGTCGCAAAAACATGTCGCAAGCTTCCCTCGGTGTTTACAGAGTGAGGAGACAGAGTGGCGCCCCGGGCTCCCCTCTGTCACTTGTTACCGTGGGGTGCAATGAGGACAGCCTAAATGTAGAGACATACCTACAGATTTTTGGCTGCGATACGTTCGGCGTGCGACGCATCGACATCCAATTGCATGTCTTATATTTGTGGCGCCCCGGGCTCCCCTCTGTCGTTTGTTACCGTGGGGTGCAATGAGGACAGCCTAAGTGTAGAGACATACATACGGATTTTTGGCTGCGATACGCTCGGCTTGCGACGCATCGACATTGAATTGCATGTCTTATATTTGTGGTGCCCCGGGCACTTTACAGCCGCCTGTTAACGTGGGGTACAATAACGGCAGCCTAAATGTAGGTCTAATATTTTATGCTCTGGTCGTTCTAATATTTTATCTACACTTGAAGACTGCTCTTACAATTTTCACGAAATTGGCTATGTAGGCTTTAAACCGTTCTATTATTTATTTAGGTTTAATTTTTCAAAATACTATATTTCACCCGTTTTGAGTAATTGTATTCAACTAACAATGCCATATAATGTATCGTAAAAACCAAAACCATGAAGTTTGACGCACCAGCTGGTTTTATGTTATGTAGTATAGGATGTTCAAAATATTTTTTCGCGAAGTGTTCCGCTAGTGTGTCTTGGCACAGAAATAGTTGTTTTGCTTTTGGTACAGAGGGGAAGATTGATTATTCGGTACACGATAAGAAAGTCACAAATATTTCGTAGCGCATTGCTACATGCTACGAGGCACTACGCCGTAGGTATTATAAACAAGAGTTAAGGTATTATCACCGTGATTCCGAGGGTTACTACACAGTTTTTATTTTCATGTGGGACTACACAGTTGGATTAATTTACAACATGTAGGTAATACATAGGATACTATAAATTACTCTGTTTAAAACACGTAAAGGGGAAAAACACAGATTTATTTACAAAAAATTACAAGCATTGGGTAGGTACATATTTACAATATTTACATTAACAAAACCAAAAAAAACTAAACTACATTTTATTGTTTTTACCGACGTATATTGTGACGTAAAATGATTTGTTGCGTTTAAGAAAGGGCAGAAGTCACAATCTTGATAAATCAATATCCTAAAATATAAAGCAGTTACAATAAAAAAAAACAGTGGCAGAGCTCTACATTTTCTAAAACATTTTAGAACAATTTTTAAAGTACCTAGTCAAAGGGGAAAAAGCGGCATACAACGACGAAACCTTATAAAAAGCGTAGGAGGTGTCCCGCGTTCCGTCTTTCTAACTTCTGGTGGGAGTATTCAGCCTACGTGAGGGATTACGTGACAGTACATCCTGTTTCTTTGTCACAGCTCGTTTGTTCACCCATACTTCCCGCCAGCGCATTACTCGAGAATTATTCGCGCGAATAAAGGATATAAAACTTGATAACGCCCACAATGCCACGCTAAGAATCCCCGGCTGGAATTTCCGTGCGCGCGTCGTGCTAAACTTCGAGAAAGTTCTCGTATTTTAGAAAGAAAGAAATAAAAAATGTTTATTTGTTACCAAATACAGCAGTTACCAAATATTCCAGTCATTAAAAAAGATGTAAACAAAAGGGTAACAAAAAGTTACCCGCTCAGCTAATGCTTTAAGAGTACTTATACAGCACTCTCATAGCGCAGGTCTTAAAAAAAATAGGCAAGGCTTTTCTTTATATTCAGCTATTTCTATTTTCGATGAACCCTAGTGTCAGAATTTTTCAACCGCCTTCTACAAGTTGCAGGCTTGTGACATGGTTGTGTAACGACCGCCGTCTAAGTGATCATAGACAGCAACCGGGACCTACGGCTTAACGTGCCATCCGAAACACGGTACCATCTTACTTACGGACAATCGGGTGGTTCAGCTTGCAATTTCCTAACCAAACTGGGAACAAATTCACAAAGTGATAAATATTAACTTTGTGAGTGACCCACCGAGAATCGAACCTGGAACCTTCTGCGTCACAGGCAGTCGCACTACCACTGCGCCACATCGGTCGTCACATCATGAATAGATACTGCTGCTAACTGATTACTATAGGAAAAACGCGTTTCCCTGCTGTAACAAATAGGTTTTGTTACCAAAGAATAATAACTATATGTTACTTAGGGAGGATGTAGATAGATCAAGTAATGATCCGAGACGCCTCCAACTGAGTTTCCCTTCGAGAACTAATCGAGAGAAAAAAAGGATAAAACTTGATAATGCCTACAGTGCGGCGCTAAGAATTTTCCGCCAGAAGCGTCGGGCTAAACTTGAAGAAGTTTTCTTATTTCAATAGAGCCATTTGTGGGCTTCCGCACAGAAAGGGTCTGGTAGTGGGGCATTGAGTTAAGACCAATTTCCGAATCTATAAGGTGTAAAAATATTAGCTGCAAATATTTTTAAGGGATCAACCAGCCCATGAAACTGAACAACTTTCCCTAAGAAACATAGGTCGAAATATGAAGAAGAAAATTGGGCCTCCCATACAAAATGTAGCAGCCGAGCGAGTCAACTGTATGGGAGTAAATTTTCATATTTCGCCCTATGTTCCTTGGGGAAAGTTGTTCAGTTTCACGGACTGATTCACCCTTTAAAATATTTGCAGCAATTTTTTTTTACACACTGTATATTGGTCCCTATATTATATTGGCTACATTACTTACTTACATGCAGTTCAGTTGCGACTTGCAACCCAAAAAAAAGTTTATCAGCTTAATAAGTAGAAAGTATTTGAAAACCTTTGAGTACAGTATTTCGCTTCGAAGCTTTCTATGAAAGTAGCTGAAATGTAGGCGAAGAAAATTGTTACCTACGTTATTATTGCGCGGAGAGACCCAAGGGTGTTATTACGTGAAGTGGGCCGTCTCTTGTTGTAATGATGCCCACTAAACTCTACTTAGCGACTGCGGTGTGGGAATAGAGGTCACATTCTTTGTAGTTTTTCATATATTGAAGTTGGTGTACCTACATACATGTGTGAAGGTATAAATAATACATTGCAATTTTCCTATGGTGGCAAGAAGTGATTCCTTGAAACTGAATCATATAATTTACCTCATAGCGGTTCAAAAGTTTCAGTGCCCTGAGTCCATCTGATACACTGTTCTATGTGATAAGAAGGAGAGACGAATAGCATAGTTCTAAGTAAAAACATAGTAACTTTTGTCTACATTTTATCCGCTTAGTAAGGCAGGGCGCTCGTGGGTGGTTTGCAGCGAATATTCTATTATTAGCTTAGAAACCTCGAAGCTTGATAAGACTAGGGGTTCGTGATCGATCTGTATCTGGAGGCCTTCAGCCTTTGAGAATTTTCCTACTGATATCAGAACCTTATGGGTCAGAAGTACCTTTAAACACAGCATTAGTTGGTAAGTCGATACAGAATCAAAAATGTCTAACGTGTGGGGGGGAAAGGAAGCATGGAGAAGCTTGCCGACATACTTTACATCTGCCAGAGGTAGGCATTGACCACATACACTGAAAAGCTTCTCAACTACTGAACGAATGTAGATATAAAGTACCTTACCACAAAAAAGTTACACTCGCGTTGAACGCGTGTCTAGCGTTTTTTTTTTTGTTTGGAGTTTAATTTTAAACACGCGTTCGAGTTCGGCCCAAACTGTTTAATATAACCACACAAGCATTCAGGAGTAGGTATGCAAGCAAGACACGTACCTATATAATAGATGTATCCTTTATTAGCTTAGGATCGATCCGTGTTGCGACCGCTGCCGCTGCTTTGTAGTGTGCTACAAATCAACTCCGGATACGATCTGTTTGTACTCCCAAAGTCACACATCCTGTACTTTGTAGGTACTGCTTTGTATTGTCACAGCCCTGTTTCACTTCGGCAAATACTCTCTGATCCTTCAATTGTTTAAAATCAAATAGAAAGCGCGTTATAAAATGGGTTATGAGGTCACATTCCGTAACTGTATTATTTGAAAAAAAAAATTAGGTAGGTATCTAACGTAATCATCATTTGCCGAAACCTGACGTAAACTTATTCAGTTATCAGAAAATGCGCATTGACGTGATCAAATTCCCGCTCAATCATACCATACATATTCTGCGACGTACGGATACCGGCTGGAGATGTGGAAAAGAAAAAGAAAAGGCAAAATAAATGCCTATTGCCCTTGCCTGTACAATATTTTCCCTCTCGCAATGGACGGCTGCAAATAACATCGATAAAACTGTCCCCAAAGCGAATGAACAAAGGGTACATCTTATTGTTTGCATGAAAAGCTTGTGAGATAAACATCCTTAGTTTATGTAGGTACTCGATATGTAGTATTTGATGGGAGTGAGTTAGAATGTTTATAATAATTGTCATATTCATTTACGCGTGAGAAATTCAGGGTATAAAGTTCCTTGGTTTTGTACTTTAAATATCAACGGGCAACCCTACTCTAACTAATACGAAACCGAAACACTTGACCTGTTATTTACTTTGGCAATATAATAGGTGCTTTATGAGTACTTATTATTCATTTGAGAGTACAACACAATGCCCAGGAATATCTTTTGATCGTGTTCGAATCAGGAAACCGAAAATCGCTATTCAGACGGGATCGTTTACAATGGTACTCTTTGTGACAAAAGGAAATTATATTTTGTCATCAGCCAGAGGCTTTGTAATGGAAATAGCTTAGGAAAATAAATTCGACACAAAAAATAAATACTTACATAGGATTTTGGCATGACTTTAAAATGTTATGCGTCTTATGTTCTAGATATATTTTGATAATGTGTATAGGAAAAGAACAAAGTAAGTTGGATGTTTTGATGCGTTAATCCGTCATACCCGTCACCTTTTAAGGAAAGTATAAGAACTCGTTAAAATCATAACTATGAATAGTGTAAACAACCGCGATAGTTAAAAATGTAGTGTTAAAGTAAAAGAAAATTGAAAACAACAAAGTTGGATGTTGGATGTTTTGATACGTAAACGTAGTACTGTCACATTTTTAGTAAAGTAAAAAAAGGGACAGAGAATCTGAAAATTGTAATTTTTTCAAAGTTTGCGGAAATAGGATACCTATTAAAAAGTTTCCTCAACATATTACTTACCTAATTAGGTACCTGGTCTGTGGGTTAATTAGAAATTGAGTATAAAACTTTTAACAAAGCGTACCCTAGGGATATGCCCAGCCCATAGAGCGCCATTACTTAACAAACCAACACCGAGCGGTTACGATTAAACGTCGGACAGTGCTAAATGGGCCGCTGTCACTGGAACAATATTTCACACTCATGTTGCTACTCAATTCGGCTTCTGAACTCATCTGCAAATGGAGATGAGATTTTGCTTTGCTTAGTAGGAAATATCTTTCACCAGTGCGTCGTAAGAACGTCGGTGGCCAAGTGGTTAGGACACCGGTCTTACAATCGTGAGACTCGAGTTCGATCCCCGCCATGTACCAATGTGTTTTTACTCACGTACATTTACCGATTACTCTTACGATGCGAGCGAACTTGGATGATATTTGAATGTGACTTAACCTAGGATTCGGGCCTGGTTAGCCTTCGGGTTGCAGAGGTCAGATGTCAGTCGCTGTGTGTAAAAACTTGCTTCCACGTCAAATCCCCTAGGGTAGCCGACGCCGACAGAGAACGGGATAAGGCAAAGAGAATGATGAAAAATGATTAGTAAGAAGTACGATGTGCAGAAAACTGTTCAAAATATGGTTGGAAGAAGAAAAAAAAGAAGCAGAAATGGTAAATAATACGTGGCTGTTTAAACACGCTTTCTTTCATTCATGAATCATAGTCACTGAATTATCAATTTTAAACCACTTTATGATTCATGATATAATCCTCAAACATGAATTCTATTTCCGCGTATTTTCTCAGACTATTTGTCAATTCACGCTCAGCTTGGCAAATAATTCAACAGACATTTCCTTTTGTGAGAAATATTAATGTTCTTCCATCCGGCATAGCGTTGTTACTTAATATGGTTGTACCACAAACCGAAAAAAAAGGCTATCTGTAAGCAATGTAGCCTTGGTACCATCAATGTAGTCATGACGTCACAGTTTCTAGTTCAAATTACTACTCGCTATTGGTTGGCGGTACAGCCGGTGCCGGCTCAGAAAAGCATCAGCCCATTTCCTTTCCTTGGGTTAAGTTGAAATTTTGACAATTACCTTAACAAAATACATTTTCTTGTACACTTGAAAATTTACTTGTAAACTTCTCATTGAACAATGAAAAATTTATTTGTACTCAAAAGTTTTTTTGTAATATTTTATTGAACTCAATAAGTTTATATTGGAGTTTGATGCAATACTAAAAATGTTGAATACAATTTAATTTAATACAATACAAACACTTTTCTACTAGCAATCTATAAAACCTTTTTAAAATAAAAAATCTCAATGGTAATGCTACCGCTACGAGCTACGGTGCTACGGAGCTACGAGGGCTACAGGTATGCTACGCGGGGCTACGGGCGGAAATTGTTACAAGCAGTTTGCATTGCATGCACGCTAACTTCAGGCAATTTGTTCAATCTATTTCACTTGGCAAATTGTTTCTGCAGGGTCAGTAGGTTAAGGTTTCCGTGCTACGGAGGGCACGTTAAGATGTCCTATTGGGGAACGTAATATATCAGTTGTAGCTGTTCATCGATGTTGCTGTCTCAAATTGACTTATTACCATCATTAGAGAACCATGTCAGAGGCCTAGTAACCTGGTATGCGGTTGAAAAACTCTGGCAACAGGGTTTATGGGGTCAACACAGAACAACAAATAGCTAAAGAGTAACTGAACTTGACTTTTCATAGACAGTTTTATTGTGCAAAAAATTCACTGTTTAGTTTTAAAATATTCATGATTCTGACTATAACTCCATTAACACCAGTTCCAAATATGATCTTTTGGTCATCGTAATTTAAACGATCTGGGTAATGCATGAATATTTTGTTAGCAAGTGTACACTGAATGGTAAAAAGCATTAATATTCATTTGAAAATTAGGAGCTTATAACTGTAATAGGGGGTCAAGGTCAGCGAATGAAGAGACCCTTCTGCGATCTCTGGCATCTTTAAAACGAGGAACACACTTGACGCACGACGGAGCGCAAATATATCGCATCGGTCTGTCAGATCGCAGCAACACGTCACGCAAAAATACAAAAAAAAAACACTTAGAATGTGTAGGCACAAAGGCGGACTTATCTCATTGGTCTGTCAGATCCATACTAGAAATGTCAATCCCCATACTAAAACCGCTCAACTGCTGTTGACGCAGCGCTACCGCAGTGTCATCCGTCGAGTGTGGTTTTAGTATGGAGAGTGACGTTTCTAGTATGGATCTGACAGACCGCTGCAATATTTTTGCGCTCCGTCGTGCGTCAAGTGTGTTCCTCGCCTACCGACATACGCCGTCATAGTTAGGAAGGTATAGGTATACTTACTTAAAACTATCTATATTTATCATATGCAATTAAATCATCACCTTCTATTAGATAAACTATTGTATTATCTGTGTAACAAAAAGTTAATACTATGAGTTTTATGATGAGTTGGAACCGTTTTGGCATGGTTGTAGGTTTTATTTTTTTAAGGTATATTCATATTTTTCGTAAATCATTTGTACCTGCAATTTATGCCAAATAAATAATTTTTCTTTCTTTAAATTATTATCATACAAAATGAAAACGCTCCACCGAAAATCAATCGAAAATGTGATATTCGGTCCGCTGGTTCCATGGAGAAACTTGTTCTGTTCTTTGAATAATTTTGCCCCTGTTGTACCACACACTGTATAGTTTTTGTCGTTATTTTAAGGTTGTGATGTGTGATGCCGGCTTAGAATAGCATCACCCCACCTCCTTCCCGCGGGTGTCGTAAGAGGCGACTAAGAGACTCGAGAGTATTGATATATTAAAATTTTTAGGCGGCAGGCTGACAACCTGTCACTATAGTAATACACATTTTTTCTAAAACAACCTTGGAAAACAATCCTTAAAAATGTCAGACGTGGTAAAAGCGACCGTATTTTAAAGGCCGTTATTGCTCTGCCTATCCCGCGAGGGATACAGGCGTGATATATGTATGTATGTATTTTTAGGTTTATTTCCGTCAAGACACGTGTAAATATATGTGGGCAATACTTGATAGTGTTACTCAAAGCTCCCTTCCTCCCTGTCGATACATATTACGCCGTATCGCAGTTGGCCGTCAAACTGTCTAATAGAATAGGGTCGACATCTTCATCCCAGGCCAGGGAATAGCGTTAAAGCCAGCTCGACGTTTATCTAATTATAACCTACATCAGATTTACGCCTCCAGGGATCTTGCGATAACCCTAGATAGGGGATAATGTATTGCTAATATATTCCGCTTAACTTTGTAACTAATCCTTCCTGATCAGATGACCTTATCGGTGAAGAAGAAAGTTAGATACAGATTTTATGCCTTCGGGACTGGACAGTGCGGCAAAGTCCGTACAAAAATGACCGCTTTTGGCAATAATATCAGAGGCTTGTTTCAGAAATACCATAGCAAAGAATATCAACCTTAGTTATTCGCAACCATAATGATAAGGGCAGTAGAACCGCCGGGACCCGTAGGTATTCGTTTCTTGCAACGCTTACGGAAAAGGCATGGGATGATGCCATTTAAGACAACATTATACGGCATGCAGAACAAAATTTTAATTCTTATGCCCGATGTCCATGATTAAGAATATAAACTAACTCCGCAGACTCAGCGACCCAAGGAGGTTCTAAGCCTCCGAATCGAGCTCTCTCTACTTATCTCTCTATGTCCTGCGCGATATCCTTCCAATATTGCTGACTCAAAGATCACACAGGTCAGGTTAAGGGTTTGTATTTTAAAATTTATGTCGTATCTTTTAATTTTTCCAGATTAAGAAAAGGCGAAACGAGTCCAGCCGGATGAGGCGGCGGCGCTAGGCAGGATGAGCTAGCGGCATGGTGGGCGAGGGGGCGGGCCGCGGCGCCGCGCGCTGGCACGTGGGCGACTCGCCCCCGCGCGCGCCCATGGGCTTCGCGGCGCCGGCGCACGACGCGCCGCTCGACCGCGGCCTGGCGCCGGCGCCCGCGCCCGCGCTGCCGCTGCCAGACATGCAGCGGGCGCACTCCAGGTGCGTTTCCACCTTTATTTTTATCTTCTTCTATATTTAAGAGCTTGGGTCTTGTCGGTGGAGCATACGTCATTCAGTTCGGTTCTCCACCAGTGTCTTCACATTTTGATACGACACGACGTTGACCTTTTCCTTTACTTATTCAAAATAGTTTCGTCGGGGTCGACCTCTACCTCTTTTCCCTTGTTGTTAAAAACTGTTGTTACGATTTTCCTATGTTAAACCGCCTTTCAACACACGTTGCCAAACATTCCAGGTCGATGTCGTCACTACCCCCCGAGCCGTTCATGATGCTACGCGCGAAGGCGCTCAGCAAACGCGTCATCATCAACGTCGGGGGGGTGCGGCACGAGGTGCTTTGGCAGACGCTGGAGCGGCTGCCGCACACAAGGCTGGGCCGGCTCCGAGACTGCAACACGCATGAGGCCATCACAGAGCTGTGTGACGACTACTCTCTGCAGGACAACGAATACTTCTTCGACAGGTGAGAACATGAACAACTCAATTCGATGTATAGTATAAAGATACACATTCGTTCAAAATCGTTGATTAGATCTGGACTAGTCCAGGCATAGGTACCTAATCAACAATTGAAAACAATAATTTTCTCTAGGAGGCAGAAACTGTTCTCATAGGTATGAGTGGGATTGTGTTACCAATTAGCCAAGTTTTAATGTTTACCGATTAGAAAGGTACCTACAAAAGCTTGCCAAAACAATCCAAGAAACTGTTGTGAATTAACAAGATTCATGGCGGTCATAACTGAATTGAATTACCACTACAATCAATGCCTATTTCGGTAGCTCTAACAAAAATTCATTGGCAATCAATTGCTTTCACAATAGCAAGCGAATAATTTATCTTTCCTTTTTTCAGGCACCCGAAAAGCTTTAGCTCAATTCTCAACTTCTATCGGACTGGAAAACTGCATTTAGTGGACGAAATGTGTGTCCTGGCGTTTAGCGATGACCTTGAGTACTGGGGGGTCGACGAGCTCTACCTGGAGTCGTGTTGTCAACACAAATACCATCAACGGAAAGAACACGTGCACGAAGAAATGAGGAAAGAAGCCGAGAGTTTAAGACAAAGGGAAGAAGAAGAGTTCGGTCAAGGAACATGCGCGCAGTACCAGAAATGGCTCTGGGACCTCCTCGAGAAACCGAACACCAGTCTCGCGGCTAGGGTAATGTATATCTTGTAAATAAACGAATCGTAATCGAAAAATACTAATTCTGCCACTCTAGCCAAAGCTGCCAGGACAATTTTAAATATTAAATAAAGGTATTTTCCCCCAATAAATGCTATAGTTAGATGCTTTTGTCAATTGTGAACTTTACCTAAAGTAGGTTACACGTAATTAAGATTGCACAAGATTTTATGTAGAATTGCAAACAATCTGATTTAAAACACTTTCTGCCAAGTAAAGCTGAGTGCCTAGGTACACTATACACAGCCACTATCTTATCTTGAATCTTATGTACATATCACTATTTACTTTTCTGTAACACTTTTCAAATTGCTAAAAATGAGTTTACCTAACACTAATGCCTAGACTAATCCACTAAGAATTGCACGTGTGTTGTGTGTTACACCAATAGTTTGTCTTGTATGTTAACGTTGAGATTGTATGTTATGTATGATGGAGATAATACTAAGTAGTAGTTTCTAGTAGTTGTGTACACTTATTGTTATGTAACAGATGTGTATGGTGCATGAATAACATCTATCACGCCTCTCTCAATTTAGATGTTGTCCTTCGGTGTTGAATGTGGTGTTGTGTCCGTAACGTGATCTCTTGCCATCGCTTTTGTCGAAACCAGGAAGATTCTAGGATAAGCTATAGTCTGTAAGTTTAGGTACTTATCTTTTTGTAAACAAACTTTGTATGAAGCTGACAGTTCAGAAGTGTCACTTTCGTACAAAGTTTATTTACAAAAATATATGTACCTAAACTTACAGACTATAAAATATCCTAGTTGTTCCATCATTGCCTACTTAAAAAACATTCATGAATAATCTCGTGGGAATGGGCGGAAGTAAGTAGGTACTAGTACTTGGGTATTACTCATGACTAATGAGTGATGGTTATTTTATTCTTATTGATTTCGACAAAATCGGTGCACCATATTAAACGTTGTGAGTATAAATCTGCTGATGGTATATCAACTTTCCTTTTACGTCCACTGTGTGCTACTTCCTTGGTATCTATTCTTTCTATATTTGCATCTTAGCTAAGTATATATTTCTTCCATGTTTTTTAAATAGTAGGTATGTTATAGTAGGATTGGTAGGCATATAAAAGCGACAGTAACTATTCTAATTCGTTGTAAGTGTGGACCTTTTACCTACAATGTAGGTAAGTGCTATGCAAGCTATTTATTGCATTATGCAAGTATCTATGGTGTATTGTACCTAACTTCGTATCTATAATAGGTGTAACTAGTAAACTTAAAAATATGTAAGTAATTGCTTTCTAATATTACCTTTTGTAAGTAGCATTTATATTGTATCTGTGTCTAGATATCTCTGAGGAGGGAAGTTTGAACATATTTTTTACAGTTTAATATGTTTTATATGCAAATGTTCACAGCTGCGTCGTTTATACTTCAATAGGGCGTTTATAAAAACAAAGCTTAATTGTTGTCGCAATTATGCAAATATGGGATGGGCTTACGCGATGTTACCAGCCGTTGCGGGCGGTCGCCGGCGGCCGGCGTGCGGGGCGGCACGGGACGGCACCGCGCCCTGCGCACACGCAGCAGCGCCCCAGGCCGTGCGCAGTGCGCGCGCCGCGCCCGCGCCGCCTCCCACCACGGCTGAGCGACGCGCCACGGCATCTCCTCACCCTTCCCGATCAGACCCCTCTTTTGTTACCCGTAATTCCTTTCTCCTCAACTAACACACCGGTGCTTCCGCTTCGTGATACATAACCGATAATCCGACTAACCGGGCAACGCGGGCTATGGACGGACGCGCGTGCGCTCCCCACACCTTCGGCGCCCGACGCACGTCCGTTCACCCTATTGTAATCTAATCTACTAATCTACACCTCGACCACACAACACTACTAACACACACGAATAGATGTTATTTTTACACCAAAATTTTAATGTTAAGACATAATTACTAAGATATTATTGGCTTTATATTCTATACTGACTGTAAATACATTCTAACTACATAATATACAACTATTATCGTAGCATACACCTACCATTGTACAAATGCCTAGGATGAGTAGCTGTGTATAGACACTTACATACATTGAACACTGTGGCACATGTATTGGCGCGCGGGTCCGCTCCGACTCGCCTGGCAGCTGAGGGGGGGGAGCGCGGCCGAGTGCTCAATGTGCGTGCTTGCAGGTCATCGCGGTCATCTCGATCCTCTTCATCGTGCTGTCCACGATAGGGCTCACTCTCAACACGATACCTCAGATGCAAATGGTCGACGAGAAGGGCGCGGGTATCGACAACCCGCAGCTGGCCATGGTCGAGGCGGTGTGCATCACATGGTTCACGCTAGAGTACGTGCTGCGATTCAGTGCCTCGCCGGACAAGTGGAAGTTCTTCAAAGGCGGACTCAATGTGATAGACTTGCTGGCGATATTGCCATATTTCGTATCTCTCTTCTTGCTCGAAACTAACAAAAACGCGACGGACCAGTTTCAAGACGTGCGTCGAGTAGTGCAAATCTTCCGTATCATGCGAATTTTACGTATCCTCAAACTGGCCCGGCACTCAACCGGGCTGCAGTCGCTCGGATTCACGCTGAGGAACTCCTACAAGGAGCTCGGCCTGCTCATGTTGTTCCTCGCGATGGGGGTACTCATATTCTCCTCGCTCGCCTACTTCGCGGAGAAGGAAGAACCGAACACTAAATTTATTTCTATCCCGGAAACGTTCTGGTGGGCCGGCATCACCATGACCACCGTCGGATACGGTGACATTGTCCCCACGACCGCGTTGGGCAAAGTCATCGGCTCAGTTTGCTGTATTTGCGGCGTGTTGGTAATTGCGTTACCCATCCCCATTATCGTCAACAATTTCGCCGAGTTTTACAAGAATCAGATGCGGCGCGAGAAGGCGCTGAAACGGCGCGAAGCTCTCGAGCGCGCCAAGCGCGAGGGTTCCATCGTGTCCTTCCACCACATCAACCTGCGCGACGCCTTCGCCAAGAGCATGGATCTCATAGACGTCATCGTCGATACAGGTCAGTAAAGCGCTTCTAGCTTGTGCTTGCTTGTTCATGTCATGCGATCTCTTCTGCTCGTCTGTGTCTATCTTGTGTTCACCCACTAACTTTATGCACGCATGCCTCTGTGCTCTAAATCATGACTATGCAACTTTGTATCGAATGCAGCGAATGATAGCACGACGCATTGATTGGCTCCCCGGACTCGCAGACATCTCTAACCGATCAGAGCAGTTCACGTTACATCGCAGCTACAGAACAGCTATATTCACCCGTTGCGTGTTGGATCCGACGAGGCGCACTCAAGAGTGTTTTATTCCTTGTCTTCAGGTGACAAGTGCGTCCTCATTGAGGCGAGAGACGACGCCAGATGAGCCTAACCCCTATCGCACGGGCGTCCCTCGACCCCTTAGTTTAAGTCCGTACCTCGGGGTCGGGCTCGCGTGTAGCTTGCGATGTGCGGCGAAGACTATATCTAAGGTCGATTACATTGTCAGCGTAAGCCTAACGCTTCTTAAACTAACTCTCATCTTCTACGGACGGAGGACGCTGGATCTATTAGACTCTGTGGAATGTGTTGTGTAGTTTACGCCGCTGTTTGTTGTTATCCTTCTAAATGTTATATAGTTCGTTGAATTCTATAAATATCCGTAAATGCGTTACTTGCGATCGCTGTTGAGTGTTTTGTGGCGGAGGATAGCGTCGCTACTGATGGTGGTATGTGTCTCCAGGACACAGCATGTCGCAGCAGGACCTGACTAGCCTTGATGAGGGTGAAGCGCCACCTACCTCGGGCTGCTACAAGCAATACGAACATGCCATGACCAATAAGATCCCAGAGAGTACCGATACTAGTCAGGTGAGATCTGCTTAACTACATGCTGGGTGCGTCCTTCTTTGGATAACGAATGATGACCCCAAAAAACAACAACCTTGTATTTAGATTTTCTTATTCTATCTATAAATCAGCCTTTGACAAGTTTTTCAAGAAAGTTACCTACCATAAATCGCTTTTTACCCTGAACCTGCCCACAGCCAGTGTAAAATATCAAAATACATTGAAGCGTTCTGCCTGTACTTCAAGAAGCCACGCATGGCGTATGGTTTGGGCGCACCCATTTAATCAGTTGTATGCACCAGGCTTGCCGTTAACACCCGAGGTTGCAGTTTCAGAGCAGCCCTCAGAAAGAGCGACGGTACTCGGGAGAGGGGGCCGACTCGCCAGAGAAACGCTTGCTCTTAAACCCTGACCCGACACCAGTAAGACATCGATCTATCTGCTAACACCCGCTGCTCTATCCGCGTATAATAACGTGAGATATGATTGCCTGTAGTACCTAGTACACGTAATATATATACCTTTTTTAGCACAGAGTCCAATATATGCAGACTGTCGATGAGCCGAAACTATACCTTGTGTAAAAATGTTTTGCGATATCCTAATAAGTATGAGCAGTAGTTACATACCTGGACGATATGTTGTACTATCTTTTGGTCAAAAATGTTCTTGATATCTACACAAGACACGTATAGTTTCGACTTTGATTAGAATATTCTTTAAGAATAAAAGAGTAAAAGTAGATTTGCTGATGTAAAACCATCGAGGAAGTCTCTCGAAGGTGTTACACATGTGCCTTCTGCTTGTTAACCACATTAAATAAATAGATTAATGAGTATTTAACGACTAATTATATCTGTTTTTCTAGGAAAAGAAGACGGCTGACAAACAGCTTTACTTGGAACAGCTGCCTTCTGAGTTTGAATGTTGTTTTTGCACGTTCAAGGTACTAAGATACTAACTTTTATATCGAGTTGCCAATCCAGGGTTATTATCCCAAAATGTAACCATGCTAGCCATATGCTAGCAGTGTTTTTGGCTGAACCTTAGGGCTAGACTAATATTTCTTTGACTTTTTTTAGAGCAGATCTCTCCGCTCCCGGATAAACTAAAAAATGACATATTTTCACGCGATATTTAAGTTTTCCATTGTTTTCGGGGGTGGTGGAATCAGTTTCCTATTGATACATTTAATAACTATGCAACTAATAATTAACTGGTTCTGTTTCTTTGATTCGATGATCAGAAAATAACACTTCGTTTTTACTAATTAGCTCAAATTATTTCAAAAACAAGCTTTAACTCGTAAGTACTCTATAAATATAAGTATTAATAGAAATTATTAGTTTTAGATGAGATTTTTTTTTCGCATAGGAACTACATAGCAAGATATTTATTGCAAGTTTTGAAATTATTTTCATACCTAGATAACAGAGAATGTTGCGTATTTTTTTATTTTAATAATACGTTTCACCTATTGACTGAAAACGTTTACATAATACTTGATAATACCTAAGTAAATCAAATTAGTATTACAATCATATTGTTTAAGTAAGTACTTACCTATTAAATTGTGAGATGTTTTAGAAAATATGAGTAGTTATATGCTTACCGATATTTTGTAGGGATACAAAGAATTCATAGACGCAGAGCAACTGATGCCGATGTCGACGTCGGACCTGCGACAGCCGGTTTGCGTCGAGCTAGCCTGCCTGCAACGTCGACAAGGGCCTGCTCCCAAAGCACTGCCAGAGGCCACGCCCAACAGCCTCGACAGCCCTGGTACGCATACTGTCTGCTTCCACAAGATCGAAGAAGGGTACAGAGACTAGATACGTACGGTTACCTATAGTCACTAAATATACAAAAAAAATACAGGTGGATTCGGTGACTCTGCGAGTGACTGTACCTACAAAGAAGCACGCTAGGACATGTTGCTAGCAGGCCTCCGTATCGTAGTGTGCCCTGTGACTTACTTACCTTTGAACTTGCTTTTCCTTTCGTAGAGTGGTTTTCTCTGCTGCTATTGCTCTGTGCCTTTCTTTGCTCTTGTGGAACTTCATTCCATCACACACACAAGGGCAAATGTAAATAATTTCGCATATCTCATCTCACTCACACTTGTAAAATAGGTAGAATCACGATGGCAGCGAGCCAGATTCGTGCCGTGTCATATCACATACTTACTGAAAATTATACTATATTTTAATGCCTCAATTGCTTTATCACATGAGTTAAACATACTTACATTTCCACTTCGCAGAGCACTTATACAACACAACAATGTCACTTACCGACGTACTCGACTACATACGTCTTTAGATTAAAGTTTCAGTTTTGAAATTATTTACATTTGTTCGAATCTGGCTGTTTATCATAAGTAAATTCAAATTTTCTTACCAAAAGAGTTGTTTGTTTTAGTAGACTTGTCCCCTGAGCGTTGAGCGTGTGTCCGGTGTCTGATGTTTCTCCCTATGCCCGTCACCTTCGTCTGTCGTGAGCACTCGTGCGCAGCACACTACACAGTACACTTCCCAGTTATGCGCGTTTCCATATCCGTGTTATGTCTTACGTTGCAGATACATTTGCATCATGCTTTACGCACCCTTTTCCTTCAGAGGGTGACATCGCATGCGAGAACGACTCTTCAAACTTGTATGTGAATCCGTTGGACGGTAGCGGAAGCGGAGGAGGCGGCGCGGGCGGGGGGACGTCTGATTTCGGGGGGGTGCGGAAGAGCGCGTCCGGGGACGGAAGCGTGTTGTGCACGAAGGGTGGTCATGCGCAGGGGGAGGGGTCGCCGCGCGGGTCGCGGGGCAGCCTCGCGGCGGGCGCGGTGACACCTGGGTCGGGCACGGGCGCGCTGGCGCCGGCCCCGGCACACGCCAGCCGCACTAGCCTGCCGCAGCCGCTGGAGGAAGCGCCCGCCGCTTCAGACGACGCCAAGCCCAAACATAGGAAAGCCCGCTTTCAACAGGTAATAGCGCTGCTCCTATTGACTCGAATCACTCATTTTTTACCCTCATACGAGCCTCACATGTCATTCATTTTCCAGGAGATTGAGCACTTAACACCATGTAGCTAGTTTGTCATTCACATCCGCGTTGGTACGTTGACCGTTGCACGAGTGTTGCATGTTGTGTTCTTGGCGTGCATTGCCGTGGTGGTGATCTGTAACCGCGTGCCGTTTGCAGGAGTGGACGGAGGAGGAGAAGCGCCCGCCGCGAGGTATCGCCACGAGGATCATCAACCACCACATCCTGTTTGGTAACTATCTGATGTCTATGTCACTAAGCTTTTTGTAATATATTCTTCAACGTCAGCGATTTTAAGAGCCTGTCGATGTATTTAGGTAAGAACGGGCGCCGGGGCGGCGGCGGCGGTTGGTCGCTGGAGGGCGAGGGCCGCGCGCGCTCTATACTCAAGAATAAGGAGTCGCGCGGCACAGACAGCGAGCTACTGCTGCAAGATGCCGCCTCGCAAGGCGCTAATGTGAGTCCTTCTGTTCCATTATGAAAACTGGGTAGTTTGTTCTTTGTTCACTCCATGATGTGTTTCCTCTTTTATCAAAATCCCATGATCTAAAAATGCAAAACTTGGTTTTCCCACCTGCAATCTTCGTCAGATAACGGTGTCTATGCTTTCATAAGACTTTTTAAACTTTTTAGTTTCTAAGGTTAAAAAAATCCCAGATTATGACGTACCGATAAGCAAACCATATTTCTATTTCAGGGTGATTCAGGCAGCGAGTCATCACCGATCCGATTAAAAGACTTCAAGGGGCAGAACCATAAAGCTGGTGCGCCGGAGAGGGACAAAGTTGCGACGTAGAGTGAACCGCCTTCGCCGATATGCCGCGACAAACCGCGACGAACCGCGACACGCCGCGACGAACCGCAACAAGCTGCGACGAACCGCGACACTCTGCGATGAAACTCAAGCGATAACGCGCGACAATATGCGACAACGTAAGCCCACTCGAGCGAATGCTATCACAACGTTAATACTTAGAACGCAATAACATTATTAAATTATTAAAATAATTTTAACATATCATTGGGCGATTGTGACTGCTTGTTGAATAGAAGATTTCATTTCGTAGGGTTATAAATATTGTAAAATAATATTACTTAAATATAATAATTGTTCATTCCAATCGAAAAGTTGAAGATACCTATTTGTTAAGTTTTTTTACGTGCAATTATTAATTGCTAATTCTAATTTAAGCTATATAGTTTGTACAGCATAGTTGATGAAAAAGAAAGCAATTATTAAAATTAAAGATTTTCTGAAATTGTTACGAATTATTTTATTTATTTTGACTTATTTACATTCACTTATTATTAACCTATATTAGACAACGTCGAATAAAAAGCTCCTCAGTAGTCAACAATGATATTTATTTCTAAATTCTTCTCAATTATTTTAAAGTAAAGTATAGAAATATAACATAACCTTTCCAATCAACATTGGGAACACACACAATAGTTAAAAAGTGAATAAAATTCTTAACTTATACGTATAAAACAAGAGCCTCGAAAATGATCGATTTTTTAATTAATATCATGTCATGTCATACAAAAAGAAATCACCAGTATCAATTTTCATCAAATATCAAGAAACAATATCACGAATACATAATGCTAATCATTATGTTTTGCTATCAATTCATAATTTTGTCATATCAAAAAAGTAATACTCGACGCTTTATCAAAACGAAACTAATAATTTAATTAATTAATACTTTTAAGAGAGAACAACACGTTGATATCAAGAATAACATTTAGAAGAAAATATTATAATACTTTGGTTCATAATATAATGAGTAACTGTTATGTACTTTACTACATGGTTAGTGCACAAAATATTAACGATCATAATGTGCCAAAACAAACCGATACATAACACAGAGAACATGGTATACAAGGTAAAAGGGTGTAACAAGCCGAAAGATATGTATAATCAAACTTCTCCAAGAAACATAGGTCTATATAATAAAAAAAAACAGGTGTCCCATAAAAATCTTTCTAGCCTTTGAATTATTTTGAATGGGTTATCCAATGTCAAATTACCTACTAGTATTTTTTTTAATAAACTTTTTCTGTTTCCCTATTGCCCGTGTGCTGTCGATTTAGAATAGCGTCACCCCATTTCTATCGTGGGTATCGTAAAAGGCGGCAAAGGAATAAATCCAGGCAATGGAAAGCAGCGTTCCCTGTGAATATCTCAACACCATGCACTGCGCTCGCCAATCGCCTGCTCAGCGTGGTGAGTATGGCAAATACCCCCAATAGGGAGAGGCCCATCCTTAAAAGTGGTCTTTTGTGAATGTTGTAGTAATAGAATTTCCCTGCTCTTATCATTTCGTATTGTTAGACCCCTTTTTATTAAACCATGTACAAAAACAACTATCTTAATGATTCTAATTATTTTACTAGCGAGAGCAATCATAAGATCACCATTACTTTTGATGTCGATTTTATAACGGCACTACAAATGAAAATAAACTTCAGACTATTATTGTAAATGACTTTTCATAAGACTTCTGATAAAATTGAACAATATAATAAGATGTAAAAAAAATCCTCCAAATATTTTGAGGAGTGAACCAGCCCATTAAGCTAAACAACTATTCCCAAGGAACATAGATCGAAATATGACTTAAATTTTTGATCTCCTATACAAATTGACTCTGTCGGCTCGTACATTTTGCATGGGAGGTCCAAAGTTTTAGGGAGAGAAAGTTATTGATTTTCATGGACTGCTTCACCCCTTGAAATATTTGCAAGTTTTTTTACTCCCTGTATAATAATTTAATAATATTTATTCACAAATTCACAGATTACTGTTATGTGAACACACAGGCACCTTACTTAATTCTTGGCAGTAGTCATGGCACGGCGGGCTACGTTGTAGCGGACATGCCGTCTGTTCTGTTAGGAGTCGCCGCGGTACCATAAAACACGTTTCATCAAAA
The DNA here is from genome assembly GCA_029255805.1 of Keiferia lycopersicella. Lineage (NCBI taxonomy): Eukaryota > Metazoa > Arthropoda > Insecta > Lepidoptera > Gelechiidae > Keiferia > Keiferia lycopersicella. The sequence goes on from JARACZ010000010.1 coordinate 8,454,156, forward strand.
CCAAATAATTATAACAGTAAGAATTATTTCATATCTAGGAGACAAACTCGAAAGAACAACATCGAATTGCGAAAAAGATCCCGCAAGATATATCAATCCAGGAAATGATGATAGATTTTTCTATTATTTATTACTTCTGCAAATCGCAAAATAAATAATATATGTAATATTTCGTCAATTTTGCTTACAGCATATTTTCTTGGTTTTCTGTAAGGTGTAAAACAAAAATTGTTAATTCGGACTAAGTAACATTCGTGAAGTATTGCGCCGTTTCTTTAGAAAAATCATTTCAGTGCGAAAAAATTGGAAAAACGATCGAATTGTCAATAGGAAAAGAAAAATCTGATTAAAACAAATTTTTAACGTACCGCAGTGACTCCTTCCTTATTTCGTTCCTTATCTTCTATATAAACTGTAGGTACTCATATTTACACCGATTGTTAGATTGGCTACGTAGCAGACGAGACAAAACTTCAGACATCTTGATATAGCTTTTGATCTATACAATTCAATCTTGTAAGTAGTAACTTCCAGCGCAACTTGAAACAAAACTTTCTATTAGTTTTCTTGTTAATTTTCTTTTAAAATCAACTACATGTATTATATACCTAAAAGTTTGAATTACTTCAAAAAATGAACTCAGTAATGAATACTATAAAATACACGAGGGAACAGTAGTAATTCATGAACTCAATTTCGTCGTCGTCGTCGTCGTCTCAGCCGATAGACGTCCACTGCAGGACATAGGCCTCCCCCAAGGATCTCCACGATGATCGGTCCAGCGCCACCCGCATCCAGCGAACTCAATTTATTCTTATTAATTTGTAGCTGATTTTAAAAGCCTCGTGTGGCTATATGATTGATTTGAGAGCACGTTTATCGCATCGTCCGTCCACTTTACGTTATCAAATAACTACTCATTATTTCACAACTGGATCACAACAATGCACATGAAATAACATTAGAAATGGCTTGAAGGCGGTAGTCTAAAATCTTCCTTAAATATCTTCATACATTTTAACGATGACATACGTCATCTACTACTATACATATAGGTGTATAAAAACAGCAGTAAATATTTTAAGCTGTGAACCAGCCCATGAAATCGGACAACTTTCCCCAATGAACATAGGTCGAAATATAAAATAGAAATTTTGAAAACCTCTCATACAAAATTACAAACCGATCAATTCAATTTATACGGCAGGACAAAAAAAAACTTATATTTCGACCTACGTTTCTTGAAGAAAGTTGTTCAGATTCATGGATTCACCCCTTAAAATATTTGCAGCTAACACCTATTTTTACACCTTATATATCAATGTATTAAGAATTTCATCGTCGTTCTTGAGTTATATTTTTATCAAAACAAAAACGTTTTATTTTGCATGCGGTACCTATAAAGTACATAACACTCTCTGCTAACTTGCCAATCTAAGTTTTATGTTACTTAAGTGTTATCGAATAATAATGGTTTAATGAATGTTTACGTAACATGAAATGTACATTATTTTTAATTTAAAGCTTTGAGTACTAAAAATTATCACAAACAACTTTGTCAGTTATTTTGCCAAGTCGCACGAGGCGTCAGAATTGAGGTACTTTGTTTTTGGGATTCCCAAATGAGTATGGACTTGTACAATGAGTAAAGAAACGTATAAACAAAAGTAGTGATTTGGCTAAAATTGTATTGTCCGCACTGTGTAACCTGGCAGTCAAAAATATACTTAAAACTTGTAAGTGAACATTCGTATAGTTACTTTGGGGATAATCTTAATATGTAATATTCTTTGTTCGTTCCCTGCACCGCTAGCATATGTGGGAATTTCTGAAACGTACCAAGTAGGACAAACTTAGTTTTTTAGTAAATTAAAGTAAATGCAATAAAATACTTAAATTGCATAAAGATAAGCAATAAAATAGTAAATAAACACGGACAGTTGAAACTTATAAGCGAAAACCAACAAAACTTACATAAAGTAGTATACTTAAAAATAATAAGGGAAAAAGTTCAGACCATGCAGGGAAGAGCACATATATGTACTGGGTTTGTGTTAATTAAGCGTTAATTATATTATTTCTTCTCCACGTACCTTATACTTTACATTGCTCTTATCAATTAACAAGCTTTTAACTCAAGTTAAAAGCTAAAAGTATTACCAAAGCAGTAATATATAAGAGATGCTTAGATTACTAAGTCTCTCCCACTATTAGAAAACATAGTAAGTGAAAAATTTGCAAAAACAATAAAACGTATTTTTTTTCGTATTATCTAATTTTCACTCTTGACATCGCAAGTTATATTGTTTATAATTCAAAGCTAATTTGTTAAACCGTAACCGTGTCGACAAAAGCATATCAGAATCTCTAAGAAATAGTTTAGTATTATTCCGCAGGTTTTGTACTTGTTTTTAGACTCCCATACACAAACGAGACTTTGCATAAAGTTATTTTAATCTTAGCGACACACGACAATTTCAGATTTACCTGAAAAATACCAGCCATGTGTGGTTTAGCCAAAATGGTGGCCAGTACGCCACGGGATAGACTTTGGGCTCGACCTACCCTCCATCGCACTCGATAACGACTTGAAACTGGACAAAAGGTTTACCTATCTTAAAAAAACATATTCTGCCTCTGATAATAAAAAGAAAAGAAAAATAAGGATTTAAGGATGTAACATAAACAAATACGAACAAGAAAAAAAAATATAAACACCTACTTTTGATGATAATCACATCATCATCTAAAAGATATCTCTTATTCTAAAATAGAATTTCAGCTCAACATATTTTTTAAGCCACGTTGATACTTTGTATACATCTAAACGTATGTACTTATGTGAAATATTTTCCTAAATTTTACGTCTACTTACTACCTAGAAACACTTTTCTAAAACGTTTGTAACACGACATGAAAGCAACCGGATTTTTAGTCACCTATACATAAAAATGTATTTTAGTTTAATAGTATTTTAGATACAGTCATTATGTTTTACATACGAAGAAATTGTTTTTAGTATATCACATTTTTTTATAGACGGGCATAGTGCACAGGGTGTGCATAGTATTTAGCATAGAATACACGTAGTTTTTATAAAGCTGACCAAATAAATAATGAGCACACATAATAATTATCTTTCCGTCGTTACCATTAAATCGTCAAAGGCACAACATGGCCAAAATAACGCATACATATCCCAAATAACATAGCCAGATCTGGCGAACGTTTGGTATTAATATGAAAACAAAATTAATAATAGAAAGAGTTAGGGTAGAACTGTGAATTAATTACCAAAGATTGTTGCCAAGTGCGGAGCATTAAAGTTTCAAAATAGTAAATACACAAATTAGTGGGTGTGTTAAAATGGTGTTTAGATGTAGTTTACACACAATACATTCACCAGATCCGTATCATCCAGAGAAACAGTGCGTAAAAGTAGCTAAAATATTTATGGTTAACTAGCCCATGAAACTGATTGTCAAATTTTTCCCACAGACAGATATGAGAACTATTTTTGCACTTTCTATGTAAAATAAAACGTACCCACCGCCGGAGTATTTTTGTACAGAAAGTCAAATTTAAATATGGAAGAACGTAGGTTACAACATATACATAGGTTACAACATATGGTTGGAACATTTAGGTTTAAACCTATGTAGCTCGAAGGAACTTGTTCAGTTTCATAAGCAGGTCTACCCACCATTTACACTTTAAATTACGACTTAAAATCCCATATTCACACTATATACAACACACTAATCCCGTTCACAGTGTAATAAGTGAAGTAGACTACCTGTGCCACGCGATGGTGAGCGCAGTGCGGAGTTTCCCCCACAGCCAGGGGTAGAGGCCGCCGCCGCGCCAGGCCGCGCGCGCGACGTACTTGACGTAGTCATACAGCCCCCACGGCGCGTGACCGCCGTTTACGTAGTACACGTACGTGAACCCGTCTTTACAACGCCCCTTGATTGAGTAGTAGTAGGGAAGGAACGAGTGCAGGCGAAACCTGGAAGGAGAAAGTTAACAAGTTACAATGGAGCCAACAGAATAGATTTTAACCCTCGGAATGCCTGGTGGAAAAAAATGCATAGGAGGGTTAAATAAGGAGCATAGATCTAAGGATTAAGTCATGCGCGCAAGCCGCGCACCGCTTGACTTCTTTGGTCTGTGATTTAAAACCAATTTATGTAATAATAAACAGAAACGGCAATGTACTCCAGAAAAAATACCGAATAATATACTCTTATTCTTACTTTCCTTTCGTTCCTAAGTTAAATGATACTATGTTCAAATACTTTCAGTTTTCCTCATCAAATCTAACAATAACTACTGCTATGTAGATAAGAAGGTTTTATGATTTTCATGTCTAATTAAAAATTATTATGAATTGTTATTTACAATTCATTATGTAGTTCCATAGTTGATTCCATCGTATCTTAATATTCCAAGAAGTAGTCTGGCAATAATAAAGCTCATATTGTTATGTTATGTCTAGTATCTTGTGTCGTGTCATTGCCCTATCTGAGTAATAAGATTGGGTCAGGAATGTTAGCCCGATCAATGCAACGATTTTAATGAGGTACTCGGCAAAGATGCTCCTTGTTACTCAAACATTTTACGTCTTGTAGTTTTAGAAATTACCGGAAAGTACAAGTTTTGAAAAAATATAGGTACTATCATAAAGACCGATTTGCGCTTTGCTTAGTAACAAGTGTATGATAATTCGAGTCACAAGAGCTTAAAGTTTGTGATTAGTAGATAAATGGTGGCTCTATTCTCCTGGTAAGTAGCTGAGTTACAACTCGGCAGACCCCCGCTTACCCCTTACTCGCCCGCCCATCGTTATTTGAGATAGCATTTTGATTTACTAAACTTAGAAAGTAAGTACTAAAAAGTAGTCTACAAGTATCAGGTGATTTTAAAACTCTGACACCAGTGTTCATAGGATCGTTCGTTCCAAATGACAAGATCTTCTCTACTTACTTTATGAAGCTGAGACGCATTTCCTTGTCAATGTTATCTTTACCCGGCAATCAATACACTGAGCTTACTAAACACTTATTAAGCCACTAATCGATATTCGACATTGGACATCCATTATTATGGAGCTTTATTGCTTGATATTTTGTGCTAACCACTAAGGAAAATGTTGATCGATTGATATGTTTCAAAGTCAAACGATCATTTGTTGATGCAATATAGATATAACATAAGTACATAGAAAATACAGAGTATCGAATTGCAAATAGTCACAGGCAATTACGAGTATTACCGCCACGAACCCTTTCGTTGACTGGAGTATGTCGCGTGCAAATATCGATAAGAGGATTCTATCTTCGTAGCGTAAGCACATTTATTGAAACTGTAGAAGGGAATGCCTTCATGACTAAAGGCACTGGTTACTTATGGGGTTTCTTTCGCCCTGCAACAGCTTTATATTATTTACACTTTGCCTCAAGTGATTCTGTTTAAGGAGTACTAGGATAAAGACCCTGAGAATAAGTTGGCTGGTTTTCTGTTTTCTGTATGGCACATTTTCATAGTGCTCGCCAACCTGCTTGCCAATAACAGGGGGAGACCTGCCATGGCCATGCGTGTCTAGCAAAGAACTGTTGTGACTATTAATTTGAATAATTAATTTATTAGGTCACACTCTAAACGCAATTTTTGTGATATAGGACGAACTATAGCTTTAAGTCCGTCTAGGTATACCAACCGTAGCACCCGCTGCTAATCGTTTTTATACATACATACGCATATCACGCCTTTATCCCTTGCGGGGTAGGCAGAGCAATAACGGCCGTTAAAATACGGTCGCTATTGCCACGTCTGACATTTTTGAGGATTGTTTTCCAAGGTTGTTTCAGAAAACATGTGTATCTATAGTGATAGGTTGTCAGCCTGTCGCCTAAAAATTGTAATACACCAATACTCTCGAGTCCCTTATTATTCGTTTTCCCGTGGGAATAAGACGTTATCAAAATCCATTGCGTGGTTTAGGAGGAGTTAGCGGTGTCCACGCCATACAGACAGAGAAACGCAATAAGCGAGGTTATTGTATACCATGTGTAATGTATTGATTCATTGACCAAGGTAAACTCTCTACCTACACACATCAATCAAAGCCGCAAATGATATACTTACTAGAACTTACTTCACCTTGAACGGATAAATATAGTTCGGCTATAGTAAATAGAAAGCACTTACGAAAATAAGGGATGTTACGTCCACTTTGGGCCAAGGTGAAACAATAAATCAGTAAATTGGGCAAAAGCGGTCGCTCTCTTTTCGCGTGGGACACCGAGTCGTCCAAAGACCCAATGGAAAAGCGTTTAAAGTTAACTACTTATAATATTGTTTTAAAAAAACTTTTTACTCTGTTCATTTTTAGAGTGCCGTGAAGGGTCGAAACGGGATCCTATTACCAAAGAATATTAACTATAGTTACTCGCTCTATTACTAAGACTTCGCTGTCTGGCCATTTGTCACTAGGCTGTATCTCATAAACTGTGAACTGTGACAGTAACAATCTAAGAGTTAATATTAAAATAATCTTAAGTACTAAACAGTAGAAAAAAATATAAAAATAGGTTCAGATGCTGTTTGTTATATTATAACGGTTATCGGTACTTGATTTTTTTTTTTGCAGAATGCGTATTGCTGTTACCGCTTAAATCATGGAAGATAGGTTTATAGATTAGATTATCATTTATACTAGGTAGGTAATGTAGGGCATCTAGCATTTATTGACACTATAATATTTATCTTATCTTTTATCAAAAACCTTGATCAATAGTCGATGAGTAGCAAATCAATAAACAAACAAGTAATGTACCTACACTTTCCTGTGTATGCGAAAGATATTAAGTTTTAAATTCCGTGCAGATCATAAATCTGTGTGGGTTTTGGTTTGAATAGAATTACATCCGTTCTACCTTCGGGTATCATAACTACAGATAAAGGGATTGATGCAGAGAACGAAAGTGTTCTCTGTGAATAACTTCTTGGACTCCACTGTACAACAATCCTCCAAGCACGGTGGTTCAACAGGCGGAAGCAGAATGATGGTAGATATAATAAGTATATTGGTAATTATCATAAATATATAATGGGGTTGGGTTAGAAGAGCTTCCGTTCTACTTTCGTGGCATCGTAAATAGCGATTATTGGAAATGTAAGTGTTCTCTGTGAGTCTACTTCTTGGACTCCAGGGTACAAAGCCTCCTTCCCGGTGATTACAGCAAACGATTGCCTCAATAGGATAAGCCGCATGGAGGTCGACTTGCATAATATACAGGCTGTTAGGAAAAGTACTAACTTCCTGTCAAAGGATAAACTTGCCCATGAAACTGAAAATCTTTTTTCAAGGAACATAGGTCGAAATATGAAAAAAATTTTGGACCTCACATTCAAACTGACTCAGTCGGTTGGGAGGTCCAAAAATGTTTTGTATTCCTAGGGGAAAGTTGTTCAGTTGCATGGGCTATCCCTTATATATATGATATAGTAATCAGATTGATCACTTACCGCCGTTGTTCGTAGAAGAGTATAGCCTCGGAGTTGGTGGTGAGCACGTGCAGGAATATAGCTTTGACGCGGTGCTCGTGCGGGGGCTGCGGCACCGGCCCCGACAGGTGGTTGATCAGCACCTCAAGCAGCATGGTCGCCACGCCTGAGCGCCGGTACGATCGCGCCACTCCTGCAATCACGCCCGCTATAGTAAGGTGTGCGAACTCCTCAGATCATGGAACATCTCCTGTCCTTTTTATTGGGATTTACCGCGCTCACAGTGCTATATTATTCTCATAAATGAAAATAAGAACGGGCTGCGCCGGGTACCGGCCCACTGCTCTACCACTGAGCTATCGCCGCACCGGTCCTGCCCCGCGTGCCCCAATACCTACATGCTTGGTGACCTCATGAAAGCCACAGAAAATGATGTCCGAGTGGCTGACATTTGGGCACATAAAATCTAAATTTGCCATCGATACGATAAGATGAAGTAATGTAAAGAGCTCAATTTCTGAGAAGTCATTATTCGATTCTGTGCGATCTGCTACTAACTGTGCTTGCATCACGCGTTCTACTTTATATACGATTCCCACATTTTACTATCCGACTAATATTATAAATGCGAAAGTTTGTATGTTTGTTAGTCCTTCACGCTATAACTACTATACCGATTTTCATGAAATTTGGCACACAGATAGAAAGTAACTTGGGTTAACACATAGGACAGTTGCTACGCCGAAAAAAAGTTCCTGTGGGATTGAAACTGATTTCCGCGGAGCCGCGGGTACCCAGTGGTTACTAATAAATTTACACATACCCTTGACTATAAAAAATATCAAGTAGTACCTAGTAAATATGTGTGCTTAGACTAGTCTTTCTTTGCTTAGACTAGTCTTTCTTTGCTTAGACTGGCTTTCCCTGCACGTAATCGAATTACGACTTTAGAAATTGAGCTCCTGAAATCGAAACTCCGTATCACATTGCGAAACTGTATTATTTTCTGAGAAGAACTCATATATGGAACCTAAACATTTAACACCTGCCATAGGAGAATTTGCAATAAAGTGGCCTATATTATGTAGTTGTTGGACAGTGAATCTTAAGGAAAGACTGGCACATGATATTGAATAATTACAATTCAAGCTAATGAAGGCTATAGGTTAAAGCAGAAGTTAATGAAGATATCATGCATCAATTGACGCAAGATCTAGACTGGCTAATATTTGGGTCAGAACAACTCACTAGTATAGTAATTATATAGTAATAGTTTCAGTACAGTATAGTAATAGTTATAGTACAACTGCTATTAAATTATGTTCATTACAAATAGACATGAGTGCTATAATTTTTGAAGCAGTTTTTAGATAACTATTTATGTCCTAGGTGCATGATTGCCTGGTGGGCAAACTCACAATACAATGTCTCATATATTTTATTATGCTATGATGTAATATATTTCGGTCTATGCTATGATCTACGTAGTATTGGTGGAAATTAATACTATTGTTTGGAAAGAAATTGTATTTATGTTTATTTCTACACTTCATACCTACTGTTTACCTACACAGATTATGTTGTGACAAATTGTAGCAAATACGTAAACTTTGTAATCAATGTTTGTACACAGTTTGTTGGCCAGACTCCAATATTGTAGCACTGCACAACATATGTATATGCAACACAGCCAACAAATAAACATTTTTAGCAAGTTCAAACAGTTTGGACATACCTATTTGTTTATAGATAAATATTTTTAGATTCAGTTGACTTTGCAACATCATAGTTTTTAGAAATTCAACAGGTATAATCTGTATTATAAAAGAAATTTGGTTTTTGTAACTGATAAGTCACTCATTGATTTTTTATCATATGACTTGTGCAGATAACAAAAGGATCTTAGAATCGCACCAGTATTTGTCTCTCTATCTTTTATGTGATTTATAAGCAGGATGTCAATAATAATGTTGCCATTTTAAGATACTTTCTTTATCTGAGCGAGTTATAACTATAATATCTTTTCTTACTTACCTAACGACAATATGTAAGCTACAAGTGTGTCTTTTGAGGCGAACCATCTTGACAGTATTCCTCTATCTTCTGCATTTAGTTTCAGGTAAGGTTTGATTTCAGCGACAATGAGGCCAATAATCTGCGCTTTATACACAGCGGCCAGGGCAAAGAATCGGTTGGATGATGTGATGTCTTCATACCATGACTGTGGGTACTCTATTGGAAACCAATCTCTGCATAGAGATCTCACCTAAAAAGAAATTGTTACTTAATATGTGTAATTTATGATCAAATTGTAATTTTTTTTAAAGAAACAAGGTTTGCTCACTCTACTTTTCAACTAAAGTAATTAGTAATTACAAACTAAAGTAATAACAAACTGTAAGTAATTTTAATAGATATTTTATTAAAATACCACTTTTTTATCAGAACTAATTAGTCATTACTTTACCTCTTCTAAGTCATCAGGGCACAAAAAACGCAGCTGAATGTCTTTGAGAGAGCATTTTGCCTCTTTCGACTTCTCAATTATCACCTGGAAGCCTTCAGACAGGTACCTAAAAGGAAATAAATTAATAAATAAGTCATAGGTATATGACTAACCAGGAAAATTATGATCCAAGTCGCCTTGTAGTCATGTAAATAAAATTTCCAATTTATTTGGTGTTGAGTCAGTCAGTACATGGCCTGGATTTAAAATCCAGAGATGCTATTTACCTTGAAATTAAGATGTTAACTGACAGAACAAGCGCCCATTAGGTCTGATTTGTTTACTGTATATCAAAACATTTCAGATACGCACAGCAGTTTGAAGATCCCAATGCAGGTTTTGAGCGCATTGACCACTCAATTGGACAATTTTAACCAATTATACAGTTCAAGGGAGACAATACATGCACGAAAACAATTACCAATCCTGATGAATACGGTCCCAATAACAAGTCATAAAAATATCGAATTCACAGACTTACCAGCTGAATCCAGCCATTCGGTAATTTGGCCATTAATACTAGTACACTAAACACTGTCTAGCAAACAACTTAGTACCATCGCAAGATACAGCAGAGGTTCAAATAACACAAATATTACAATAAACGCGATTACATTTTCTGTTGCGAATTCACGAATGAGCCACAGATGATAAAATTGACAGCTGAGCGAACAGTGAGTGACATTTATATACGTGTGTTGCCATAACAGAAAATAAAATAACGGTTATAATAACGTTATTTTCTGTATCCCTTAGTAATGCTCTTTATAGAAACTAGATGCCGCTATTTCTGTAAAAATAACCATGAGAATAATAACAAGTACGATTTTTTTGTGCTATGAGCTGAGCACCTCTGAGCACAGAATAGAGCGCTCTGACTCGAGAGCCACTGACCTATAATAATGTAATAATAATCTCTCTGAGCTCTTCATCTCTACATTTTTTTAAATTTTACTATAGGCTTAAGTATATACCTAGCCATGAAAGTTTTGCCTCAGACACTGATTAAATCGCCTGTCACAGTCCTGTGACTGTTCTACAATAATGATGATGATGATGACTTTAATGAAATGTACCTATCAAGTCCAACCAATAACTTCATAAAAGTTGTAAATACGAGCACAGTATAAGTAAAAGCGAGTTGACTGAAATGGTACACGTAAGCAAAGGGCTAAGACAAAGTTATAGGTAGGTAGGTCCACCCTCCAACTCCTTAGAAGTTGAAATGAAAGGATCACAATGCAGCATTATTCCACACATGTCGGCGGGCAGCAGAGAGGGATTTGATTTCTCGTTGCTCGCCAGACGCGGCGGTGTCGGCTTACAATATCTGCCGCCACGCCCGAGGCGAGATTCACACGAGCTGTCGCTGAATACTGAAGCTGAAACCACTTGAATCCACTGCTGACGATCGAAGTTCAAGTTATCATATACTTTCTTTTCTTTTCTTTTTGTATCATCCGTTGTGTGATATGATACTCTCTCTCTTTTCGTGTGGGACATAGAGTCTTACAACGACTCAATATACAATAGGTAGGTAAAAATATTCTACGTATGTAAACTCTACATACCTTATGTTATGTGAAGGTAGTTGGTAAGTATTGAGGTAGGTAGGTTAAAATTCTTCATTAGATATAGGTATTACATAAGTAAAGTAAAGAAAGAAAGAAGAAAGAAAAATGTTTATTTGTTACCAAATACAGCAGTTACCAAATATGCCAGTCATTAAAAAAGATATAAACAAAAGGGTAATAAAAAGGTACCCGCTCAGCTAATGCTTTAAGAGTACTTATACAGCACTCTCAAAGCGCTGGTCTTTCGCGGAACCAGATTAGCAGCAACAATACCTAATTCACAATTTAAACAATTTCTTAATCTAAAAGAACACACCTCTCATAGCATTATCTAAATACATATTTAGTACGACTCTACTTTTGTAATTAAGTAGGTAACTACAACTAATTCTAGTTCGTATTATGTGTGCATGATTCTAGTTGTTCTATTCAGATACCTATGTAATTTTGTAATTTATTTATAACTAGTTTCGTAGGTAATTTCTATCAGCTAAATTTCATTCTTAAACAAGTATTTAGAAGTACCTTATGAACAAACAAGAGCGCATTTTAGGGCGTAAAATTGAGCATGCGATTTCCTCCGCCCAAGTAATCAATATCTCATGTGTTGACGCACAAAAACTGGCGGATGATGGGTGACCGGAGGCATAGGCAGCGGTACCCAACTTTTAGGAGAGCACAAAAGAATAAAATAAATACTAATTCCCTACAAGCATTCTGGTGTATTGCAAATAAATAACTGATAACAAGCTGTAACACATTCTCTATAAATTGTATACACCTCATTTATCTCTATAAATGATGAATTAATAATTACTTACCTTACGTGCCTAGACTGTATGGTTTTACAAAAGTTATTCAGGATTAGGAACTTATATAAAAGGCTTCTTACATCTCCTTCTTCAACAGCAACAACAGTCAACTACTGGACTTTCACTCCAAAAGAAACTATATACATACACACGTTTCCCTTGCAGGGCAGGCAGAGCGTCACCGGCCGTAAAGATATGGCCGCTATCGCCACTTCTGACAAATATTTCGGGCCCTTTCAGATGATTCGTGTATCACTCTAATGACATGTTGTCAGTCTAAAATAATACACATGAAACCCTCAAGTCCCTTAATCGCCTTAAAAAAAGTATGGTGAATATTATGGTGGGGTTTTCAACCTCGGCGGGGCGGAGTCGGCGCGAGCAAGTGTAACTCTACCCGGGTTTGGCTGCGCACGCGCCCGCCGCGCCTCATTTGCACTCAATCTTAATAAACGCACCAGCGATGCACCATTACCAATCCATAAACAACTTTTTGTGGGGGTTTTTGTGTTAATTTGCGAAAACGCGGGTAATTGGGAACATTTGTCGAAGATGTCAACGTTTTGAAGCATTAACTCAAAAAAATTTAGTTAACTCCCCAGCAAAGTTTCAAATAAAATTAAATAATAATTAAAATTGGATCAGACCATTAACTTCCAACTTGCTCTATATACGTAATTGAAGATCTTCTTCGCCCATCGGATGATCATAATATGGTCGCCCGTGCCACAAGTTTCTACGATTTTTGATAGCCATGTTGGCCAATGAGCCTAAGTCGAACGAAGGGATGCACGTCGAATACTGCATTTGATGCATTTCTCATATTTCCTCACTAAAGCCGGAGTTTGATGTTAATTACGTTTTACGATACAAAAGCTGTCGCAGTTGCATCAGACAGAAAATTCCAGAAGAACAGTCGATCTATTTATCTCGCGGTCAACATCACAGCTCGATAAATCAGCCTACCTACGGCGTAATTACATAATATCGACCTCATTAATGCACGATGATGTTGTCGCGAAAACCAAGAGAGTGATAAGATAGGGGGTAGAACAAGGAGGGTCTGTCTGTCTGGCAGCAGCGGAAGCAGGCCTGGGTGAGGGGTCGCGGCTATCGGCCCCCGTTCCAAGAAGCTGGGTGGCCAGCGGTGCAATTCACTGATATCCAAGTTTTATTTTTGAGGCTGTTTATTGCAGTAACATTTCTGCACTCCGTGTTGGAAACTATTGCCCACTGTAGGTATGTCAACTTCTTTGTCTAATTGTATAGGACACCGAGTCAAGCATATCAGGTACCTAATTTAATATCGTATCGTAGATAGGTATAAGCACATTAGGTGCCCAAAACATGTACTTTCCGAGATCCTACCTTATTGCTTTGGCGCGTCGCACACTTAACAAATATCGCAGCGTTCTGTCAAATCAATACTATAAATGTCAAGCCCCATAGCCCCATGCGGTTGTTGACGTAGCGCTATCGCAGCGTCGTCCGCCGAGTGCGGTATGGGGAGTGACGTTTCTAGTATGGATCTGACAGAGCGCTGCGATATTTTACCGGTCAGTCGTGCGTTAAGTGTGCGATCCATCTTCTAATCGATTCTTAGTTTTTTATTTATTTATGCTAAATGAGAGAATGCAAAGTAAGTACCAAAAGAGATTCTAGCTAGAGTGACATGCCAATCTACTATCACTAGATTTGAGCTATAAGTGAAAGAAGGTACCTACTTAAATAAACAAAATTTAAAAAGACGTCGTAAACAAATGTAATTTAAAATATATTTATTTTCAAAATAACATTAACTTACATCTACAACTAATTAATCACAATAATATTTAAGTCTACGGATAGAAATTTAAATTAACAACTTAGTTAATTAAAGTAACCCCTAACCTAACTAACTTTGGAACCTGAAAAATATTTTTAAGGGTCACTAAATAAAAATAACATATAAAACCCCTTTAAAAATTATATTGTGTTTTACAACATTAACCGCAACAATACTTACACTTACGTACCTACTTCAGTCACCGTAGATAGATATCATCATAGTTATTGAAATATATTTTTAAGTTACATTTCATTACCCAAGTAGGTACAAATATTATGAGGATGTGTTCTACTCATAAAACTGGTAAACTGAAATATGGAAATATGAAAAAATAATTGGACTTACAAAGTGCCTCGGTGGGCTGGTTCATTTTGTATGGGAGATCCCTTTTTTTCATATTTCGTAAAAATGTTCCTAATAAAAATTGATCAGTTTTATGAATAGAAAACACCCTTAACATATTTGTATTTCATGAAATTTAGGCATATATAAAGTACGCTATATCTCTAAGATATGACAGATCTCGCTTTACTGTCATATTCGTACAATCGATATACCACTGAAATTGCGATTAGGTATATAATTAATGACGTTTAGACGTGCTATACGATGGCTATACCGCAGAACAACCAACAGTATGTAATGTATTGTATTATATTAAAGAGTTTTTACCTAGCCAGACATAAATTTCACAATCTTTAGCTTATAGAATAACAATAATATCAGCGGTATCACCTACTTCCCGAGGTCCCTGATCAAACGCACGTGCGCGTGCGCGTCTGAGTGACATATGCTGCTATTTACAATGCTAGATAGCCAGACATTCGACCTAATTTTTTACGATACTCCTCGAAAAAATAACAAATCATAAAACATGTTCATGTTACACAAATAAGTTAGAGAAGTTTTGAACACTTCAGTTTTACTTCACTGTATACAACATCTGTATAACTACCTAATTATCTGTCTACATAATATAGAAATAGTTGTAGATCATTTTCAGAATCGCAGTCAACTAAATAAAACTTAAAAAAGAATGTACAAGTTCCCCAGTACTTTAATCTAGATGTATAGCATAGTACTCGTAGTTTAAGGTGTAACAAATTAAAAACATTGCAAATATCTACTTTTAGCAATTTTTCTGTAAGTACCTAATTACTATAAGATCAAAGCTTCAAAATCTACATTTATTTATTCGTAAACTAAACTTTACTTAAAAATGGGAAAATAACCAATTTTAGGAGTCCGTAGCAGAATATATGTTGTGTTTGGCAGAAAATAATAATAATGTCAACTAATGCACAGATATTCAACATTGGAAAATTTTGAAGTCCATAACTCCAACTTTATAAAACTTAGGGATGGGGCGAGTAGTGTTGCCATTCTGGACACGGAACAGGGGGGTGAAGGTGGGACACATGAGCGTAGAGGGGGGGCGGGTGGTGCGTCAGACCGGGCGGGTACCGCGGCTGCAGCTCGTGGTAATCCGGCATCGGTGCTGGCTTCAAGTACTGGTCCATCTCTGCGCCGTCAGGCGGCCCGTCGGCTAACAATGCGTTTCCGTCTACCTCTATCCTTGAGAAGTCTATCTGAGTTCTCTCCGGCGAGGGTTCTCGCTTCAGCCGAGCCGTGGACGAGGCTATCGGCTTGTTATTGCGACGCCGCGGCTGGTACTTGTAGTCAGGGTATTCCCGCTTGTGTTGCGTGCGGAGTTTGTCTGCCTCCTTCACGAATGGCAGTTTCTCTGCTTCGCTGAGGCTCCTGTGGACAAGAAATATTGATGAGCAAGGTGATTTCCTATCTATTTTAGCAGCTGTTGAAAGTCTTCTTCATGATCACAACATTTCGTGTGAAACCGAATAACCGATGAAGTTTATACGTACTACGTTATGAGTTGATTGAGCTTGTGTTGTCGTTTGTAATAGATCTTCGTCTGAAAAGTTCTAAAAAAGCAGTAAGTAGTAGGTACTTAGCTAGGTATCCTAATGAAACTACATAACTGTACTATACTATAACGTTCAATAATCTATGTTATGATGCCCTTACTTCGCACTAGTAGGTACCGCCCGCATCTTTCCAGAATATGCTGAATCACCGAGGAATGTGCAAGTTTTTGTGCGCTTGCGCCGCCGCCAGCCCGCCAGCTCATCACATCCAGCCAGCCGAGTCGATAGCATCTATTGCGTCTATTCCCAGATGCCGGCAATGTGCCGTGAGCCGCACATCATGTGCTGCAGCTGCTACAGAGGTCAACGAGGGCAATGCAGACGTTCCAGTTGAGCTCATGTAGGTTTTTAGCAATCGCCGGAAGCTGAATATGGTTTGGATTTCCGATGAACTTTGTCGGAGTGGCGGGTAAAGAGGTGCATAAAAAGATTTAAAAAATAGAAGGTTAATTTACAGAGAAAACTTGGCGATTCATGGATCTGTGCTTCTGTAGTGATACTATCTATTTGAGGAAAATAAAAGACGCCTTTATTGAGACAATGAATTTTTCAGTTGATTCAGCAACATTTTCTCACTAGTACAGTCTTGCGATCCTAGGCTGTTAGGTACCAATTCTTCAGCACTTTTACAGCTCTGAGACAAAGATATTTACGAGTTGTGCAGTGACCGTAACCGTTCGTCTGGACTGTCGTCTGGTGCCTCTATAATTAGCCTCCTCCAGATAATTTATGTGTCTCGGAAAAATCTACGATCTGACCTCGTTAATCATTAATTAGGTAGGCAACTAGGCACCACTATTTCATTAGCGCTCAGTTTCAGAGCTCTGAAAGCTTCCGAAATGTTTTAATTACGATGTTTTTTTATAGTTGGATCATTTAGTTAGACGATGATAGTTTCATCTTAAATAAGTTAATCTACGAAAATATATAAATTAGGTATATATAAATAAAATAAATAAATAAATCCTTTTATGTCATTACCTATTAGTTTCTTTTCTTTTATTTCTACACTTTACCTACAGAAGTTTTACTTTAATTTAGCGTATTTAAGAACGAAGAAGAAGAAGAAAAATGTAGAGCCATACATAGTACATCCTTCCCGTGGGTGTCGTAAGAGGCGACTAAGGGACTCGAGAGTATTTGTGTGTTACAATTTTTAGGCGACAGGCTGACAACCTGTCTCTATAGTGAAACACATATTTTCTAAAACAACCTTTGAAAACAATCCTCATAAATGTCAGACGTGGCGATAGCGACCGTATTCTTACGGCTGTTAACGCTCTGCCTACCCCGCAATGTGGTTTTTACTAAACTTGAGTCTTCACTAAGTTCGGGAGTCCAAAATATGATAGATAGATAACGATGACTTTTATGAGTCTTTACGTGGATTTTTCACAAGTATCAAAAAAACGTAGAGCGTAAAGGCAAACTAACGTTGTAGATTTGAAAACATCGTTTATAGGTATGTAGCAAATAGCCTAGTTCAAGCGTCTGCACTTCAGTGCCGTGAAAGTGATTAGGGACTAGAAGAGGAGGAGAGGGGGGGAGGGGCATGCGCGTGCGGCGCCCAGCCGGGCGGCGTGCATCGATTGTTTACTCATTAAAATGCTATCGCCGCTAACTGCCGCGATAACATCTCCAACTGTCCCCTCCAGACCCTCCCATCCTCTTACCGGACTAGGGTTTCCAAAACCTATGGTAAGTTAGGCCAGTTTTGCGAAACTCTAAAGTCTAAGAAGGCACGTGGTGCAGATCTGTCGAAAATGTGAAAATAGTGCAAAATGGTCCAAAAAGTGAAAATGCGAAGGAACGTGCAAGATGGTAAGACAAATCATATTTTCAACTCCACCTGTGTGAAACCTTACCTACCTACGTACTGGTATAAAAATATCGGATGGATTTAGATCGTCCCGGGCCAACTTTGCTGACGGTGGCTTATGTGGTAATTGTCAACATCCCCAATCTTTTGAGGATTTTGAGCGACTATAAAGAAGAAAACTGCGTACAAAACGAGCATTCAAATATTTACTTATGTCCAACTTTATCTGGGCACATGGCAACCCTACACTGAACCAGTTCAGCTCTACTCAAATAGAAAATTTGTTGAAATCGATTCGCATTGATCGACCGATACGGAAACCGAGATCGGTTCCGAGAGTCATCATGATGCGTCTGTTTTGCGCCGATCTTTATAGTGACCGCGCCACGAAATAAATCCCTTGCAAAATACATTGCTGGAAATATCGGGTGTCGGTGTATCGAAAACTTTCTGACCAGACCATGAAACTGAATAACTTTTACTAAGGAGCCTTTTTCGCATTTACCAACTTAGCTTCATTAGCTCCCATAAAAAGGTTGTTCAGTTTTTTTGTCACGCTTGCAAAGTTTTTGGCACACTATCGCTTACCAACAACTACAACCCGAACTGTAGTGGCCTAACTGAATATAAAACGATTACTACTTAGATACCTACTGTCCCCAAGGAATAGGACAATACCTATAAAACAGTTGTTCAGTATAATGGAGTGAGTTAATTATTACTTAATTAGTTGATTATATAGTTAATTATTTACCTACGCATGCGAAGGTAGATCTTTATGGTCCTTTTTTGGGACGTCTTCGTAGCGCGGGCTCCAGTACCTACAGTCATCGCTCATCGAGCTATCGGCGATTGCTTATCCGATTGTCCTAAATGTGATATACCTACTTACCTAAGATCCCGTTAACATTTAATTAAAATAATCTAAAATGCTTGGACAGAAAAATACCTACCTAGAGTGAGTTGTACAAATTGTATTGGAGGTCTAAGTATCTTTACTTACGTATTGGGTCGCGAAGAGTAGTCTTAGGTAAAATTATATCTACTATCTGTATAATTAATACGCAATTATTCCACATACATTTTTTGACACTTTAACAAAGAATAGTATTTGGGAAAACTTAAAATCTTGGAATAACAAGAGTCGTGACGTGAGACAGAGCGACGCTCGAAACTGTTTCGTCTCGCCTACTACACTCGTGAGACACGCGTCTCGCCTTCGAATACTTGTGTCACATCTCTCGCCTCACGTCTCACGTCTCTTGTGAGGAGATAGCACCTACTGCGTTGACCACTGGCCACCCGCGCTCCTACCAAACCAGAATGGTTCCCGCTATAGACATAATCTATTTATTATGACACCAGACTGACACGCAGCTATGCGGGCAAACTCTCGAATCATCAAAGAAAACAGTCGGTGAAGAGCGGGCTGATTGCCGTGTTGTGATTGGTCGGCTCTCTCCGCTGTCATCGGTAGGTACGCGCGCGCCGGCCGCCGGCCCAATCAAGCGCAACGGAGATTAGCAAGGGCAAAGGTCTACAACTGCAGTGGGTACCTAGATCTAAGAAAACAAATGCAGCCCTAAAGTATCCTCGTTTGGATAAGCCATATTTAGCAGCTGTCAAATGTCTATTTTTCATTGTTGACCGATTTGTCTTCGATTATGGCAATTAACGGCATGTACCGGATAGATTCAGTCCGGTCCGTTCTTCCCAGAGCGACTCCTAGGTTTGAACAACCATGCAATTATTTCCGGGTGAGCCCTCGCTCCCTACCAAGCCGTTCGGTGTAGATTTGATGGCCCGGGAGCCGAAATCGTAGGGTCCATAAAAAATGTATTTCACAGCCGCCAACAATGGCTGACACGAGTGGCGGTACCTTTACTCACTTTCCACGAAATCCGAGTCACTTTCTGAGTTTAACGTGGTACAGAGATAAAGGTATTTATAGGCTGCTCTAAGACAGTCCCTTTACCAGTAATGACTAGAAGGTACTTACTTCCACATGGAGCCGAGTGACTTGCTGAGCTCAGCGTTGTGCAGACTGGGCCGCTGCTCCGACAGTCGCCTGCGCATCGCTTGTGCGAACATCATGAATGCTATAGCAGTTATGTAGTACTCACTTCCACATGGAGCCGAGTGACTTGCTGAGCTCAGCATTGTGCAGACTGGGCCGCTGCTCTGATAGTCGCCTGCGCATCGCTTGTGCGAACATCATGAATGCTATAGCAGTTATGTAGTACTCACTTCCACATGGAGCCGAGTGACTTGCTGAGCTCAGCATTGTGCAGACTGGGCCGCTGCTCCGACAGTCGCCTGCGCATCGCTTGTGCGAACACCATGAACGCATTCATAGGCCGCTTCACGTGCGCGCGACGCATGCAGCCACCGCCCCTGAAACAAAATACATAGATTTATTGGCAAAAAAAATAAAATATGTGTTTAAATAGGAAATATAAAATTGGCGTCAGTCAAGTGTTCTTCTCGACGGCCGTGAGGCTGCGGGGAGACGCCATCGAGGCGAAGCCTCCTGGGCGTAGGATCTATCGCCGCTCGTTAAGGCGGGCGGGTCGTGAGGTTGAGTGGTCGTGGTTGGTGGGGTGACACCAAACCACGGCCCGAAAAGTCAAAGTTAGGACCGAGTGTGACTGGACAGAACCAGCCACCGACTCAGTCCGGGCGTGCCGCCGGCGAGGCACACACCGAGTGGAACCCTGGACTATCCCAGGGAAGCC
This sequence comes from Keiferia lycopersicella, assembly GCA_029255805.1. Taxonomy (NCBI): domain Eukaryota; kingdom Metazoa; phylum Arthropoda; class Insecta; order Lepidoptera; family Gelechiidae; genus Keiferia; species Keiferia lycopersicella. The sequence goes on from JARACZ010000010.1 coordinate 8,474,885, forward strand.
CAGCGAGCGCCTTCTAGCCGGCGGCGAAGAAAGAAACATCCGAATGAGGCCGGCGAGCTTGACCCGAGTGAATCGGGCCCGCTCAGCCGGCCGGTCTAGTCAGGTAAAGTTAAGGGTCAATCCTGTGGGGGCCGCCGACTGGTGCGCGCTATCAAGCTGACAACGCGCTAGCAGCCGGCGGCTAAGGTCAATCCGATGTATAGGTATCCTCCGCGAGCTCCTCCACCACTGCGAGCTCGCGGGTATACGGTCTCCAATCAGGTGGGCGCGCGTACGGAGCCAGATCTCGAAGGTGCTCGAAATCTGATCGGTCCACGCGCGCGAACATCCTGGTCGAGAGCCTGGAGATGAACTCATCCAGGGTCTCGACTTGTAGATCCCTCCGGATAACTTCGTTGCGGACAAATATTGGCGCGTCAGCTATGGTACGGAGCACCTTGGACTGCTGGGCCCGCAGTCTTCGGCGGTTGGCCTCAGAGACCAACGCGTACCACGCCGGAGCGGCGTACGTCAGGCGAGAACGGGAGCTTCGAGTGAAGAATGGCGCTTGATTTTGTGAGGCTTTTGTGTTCGCACCTAACACCTGTTGCAAGAAACTCCGGTCTTTTCTTGCGTTCTCCTTGCCTTATCCTGTTCTCTGTCGGGGCCGGCTACCTAACCTAGGGGATTTGACGTGGAACCAAGATTTTTTTCTTACGTTCTGTTTCGAAAAAAATTTGACAAGGTAGAAGTGGAGCTTCTTAGTACTATTAAAAATTGTGTAATTCATAGAAATTTGACGCTGTGCTGTGTTCCTACTTGCAGCCATAAACCATTACATTCAATTCAAACAACCAACAAGAACAAAACGCTACGAAGCCACTTCACTATTGAGTTTAGTAATTACTGGCGACTTTTACAAACACAGACTATATTACGACTAGAATTGGTTTAGAGCTGTAAATAGTTGGAGATTTGGCCCTCGACCCGAAACAAAAACCAAATGTTGACACAAACAATCCGAAATGCACACTTGAACGCGCGCGGCACTGTTCAAATTGGTTTAGCTTTCGGCGCACGCGCGATAATTACTAGCCAAAGACGACTATAATAAACAAAATAAGTTATGAGTCGGCAAGGAACACACTTGACGCACGACGGAGCACAAAAATATCGTAGCGGTCTGTCATATCCATACTAGAAACGTCACTCCCCATGCACTGCGATAGCGCTGCGTCAACAGCGGTTGAGCGGTTTTAGTATGGGGATTGACATTTCTAGTATGGATCTGACAGACCTCTGCGATATTTTTGCGCGCCGTCGTGCGTCAATTGTGTTCCTCGCCTCGTGGCAGTAAGCGATGACTGCAGAGGCTGGTGGCTCTCGGCAGGCCTCTCGTCATCGCACGCTCGTAAACCACTCTTATTTTACAACCTTTTTATTCTCTAGTGCCGCGCCGTTCGAGTTTCCTCGCGATCTGAATGCTGACAATAAATTATACTTTTTTAAACACTGACACGCCAGTAAAACTCGATCGATTTCTAACGGATTACTCTCTGGAAGCAATACGAGCTGGTATAATTACCGTCTGGTTCGACGAAGTAGAGCGGTTTCCTTGTTTATTAGTGGGAAGCATTTCTTGTAACGAAAATGTTTTAGGAGAATTTTATTACGCACGTGAAATTAAACTAGGTTTGAAATGGGGAAGGGCGTGATTTTGCTATTGTTCATAAAATTTTACGCGCTAGACAGAGCTGCGAGGCTCCGCGGTCAATTTGAAACGTATTCTTACGTCATGTCGAAATATCACTTCGGCATTACGTAACGCTATAGGTACAGGGTGTAAGGGACGGTGTAACGAAAACTTTGCAGGCGTGCTCAGACCATGAAACTGAACAACTTTTTCTATGGAGGCTATGTTGCGAAACGAAAACATTTTGTCAAACTTCGATACAAAATTCCCGATCAGCTGAGTGACTTTGTATGGGAACTCGAAAAAATGATTTCGTTTCCCAACATAGCCCCCATATAAAAAGTTGTTCAGTTTCATGGTCTGATCACGGCCAGCCCAGCAGCAGTAGCTGTAGCCTAGCACCGGCAGTCACTAATTTTTAATATTTTTTGTATACAATTATAGCGTTGGGAAATGTACATTGACACGGGAAGAAGAAGATCACGCCTGCAAAGATTTCGTTACACCGTCCCTTACACCCTGTATACTTTGGATGATCCTAGCAAGCTCTAATAGGGAACATGGTCTGCGTAGTATGATACGGTCGGTTTTTGTAGGGCTGCGTGCGAGCCGAGAGGCGACCTACCGCGCGTTCCACATCTGTTTAGTAACATCTTGGGTCTGACAGTCACTGATACCACTCCGCTATTTATGCTGTCGAGCTCTGATTGAGGAGTCAGCTAGCTATTAGCTGTATTATTTATTTTTCAGTTACTCTACCTAGTTATGTGTGTTTAAAAAATGAAATAGCGAAAAATTTCAACGAGTTTAACTTTCTCTATTCCAAATTTTTAGGTGAATGTACTGACCAACAAACAACATGTACGACCCTCAAAAAATTGTCAGACGTAGCGATAATGACCGTAATTTTACGATACGATAAAAGCGTGATTCGTGTATATATGTATGTAAGTACTCACCAATACGGACGACTTTAACTAAATATATCATGTAAATCGCTAATTACGTAAAAAAATAAAAGAAAACGTAAGGTGCTATGTATGTATAGATAGGTAGGTAGGTCTATACCCATCTATCTACATAAACAGTACAGTACCTATCTCTATACACCTAAGTACTATAGCTATGCTAAACAAAGAAAGCAGCTTTTGCAAGCTTATTCTGTGATATAACTGATATATGACTCTACATTATCAAAAGTAATACCAAAGAATATTAACTATAGCTACTCGCGTAATACACATTTGATTTTATGATCTCTTGGTAATAAAATTGGTTACTAGTCAATTATAATAAAGTTTTTAAGGTAATTTCCAAAGGGGTACAAAAATGTTGTAATCGGGTGTCGCCGGTCGACGACGACGTGACAAAAAGTTTATTACTTGTCGTACGACATGATTTAGTACCGATTTCACAGTCGTCAACATACAGCTGTAATAATATACGCATCTACCTTTGCTATAGACTGATATTACGTAAAGGAAAGATTTGTGCTTTTGAGTTTTTTTTTTGTATATTGATAATCTCTTATAGGTACTACTGCACTTAGAAAGCTGCATTATCTACACGAATTGAATTTATTGATCTTCTTAAAAATATACTGTGTATGAAGATTTTCTTATGGCGAGGAAAGCACGCCTATTCGCTGTGACGTTCTCAGTTTATTTAGAAAAGATGAATTCCGTTTTAAGAAAAGGTATCTTAATTACCTACGTTGCTATTTGTATTTAACTAAGCCAAATGCCTACAAGAGGTAGTGGGCGGTTTATAAACTCTGACACTTATCGGGTTATTCACCGACACCGTGTCCTAACACGATAAGCATTTATATTCTTTCAGCTGATCCTAATTTTAAAGGGTATACATTACCTACTACGAACAAAACTAACTACATATAATACGCGTGAGTAAATATTACAACAAAATAACCTCTACGTTTTAAAAAATTTCATTCCCGATTGGTCCCGAACTTGTAATATACGACATGTATACGACCACATTTTGACACGTGCCCCTATAAAGCAGGCATATGTATACCTACTAAGCAGTTTAAAATTTTGTGTTGTGATTGGTTGGCACCTACCAAAATATGATTCTTTGTTTTGCTTAGTCACGCGGTAGCCCCGAAATTGTATCAACACCAAATAAAATATGACTCTACTCCATGTTACAATAGTGTAGTAGGCATTTTACTATGATTAATTGCCATAAATATAATAACTAAATATCGTAGTGCGTGCTTGTTTGTATAATATGGTCTAACTAAGTACAAGGTACTTTATTTTTTTTACACAAATGCGCGGGTAGAAACTCCTACGTTTTCAAGTCTGATGTTTAGAAGTCTAGTCTAGGCATTTTTTTAAATGCCTGCCTATTTTATGTTTGATTTCAAAATAATATTGTTTTTCAAACATTATGTATAACAAGGACTACCTTCTTGCTGGAAGGCCGTATTGAAATGATTCGGCCTCCTTAGACTCCTTAACTTTTCCATAAATAAAAATAGAAATTAAAATTGCATCAGAATCCCATTAAAAGAGGCCGCATGAGGTAAAAAAATGTGTCATGAAAAGAGGAAAACATTTTTACTTTTTATTCTTATTTAATGGCATCCTGTCAAAGTTTTTTACAAATATTTGCCAGTATTTTGTGATTGTTGTGAATAAATACTTTTTGCTACCTACTTGATAAAATATTTAAAAAATATATTGCCTTGACTGACAAAACTCATACAAAACCTACGAATACAGATTCTAGTTGAACGCTTGATAAATAATGGATTTCTGAACGAAAGCCACGTTATTTTCTCAGGAAAACGTACAATGTTACTCGTAATTTACGTAAATTCTTTAGAATTTGGTACAAAATAAACTCTTAACTCAGTAAGTGCTCGAACCGGAACTCGACCGTTGAACGTTCACAGACGAAGGAGAAAAACACGATGGAAAAAGCTGTGGTACCTACTTGTTTAGTTGTTGCATCGCTTGTACCATTACTGCATACTCAGTCAGTACCTAGTCACACGGACTAGCCGTCATATGTGTGGAAGAAAAAAAATTTTGTCGTCAAAACCTCCTTTAAACCAGACTGCCATGCGCAGTAAGTAATGTGGCGTCAGGTAGTTACGCAGTAAGCGGGCGGCGGCGCGTGCGCATAAGGGCAGAAATAGCGAGGGCGGGCGCTCGGATGACAGCGATGTGCAGTTTACGACTTCCCCAGCCAACGGCCGCCGGACACACCTCTACACACCGGACTCACTAAAATATCTAGATTGTATAACTTATGCTTCTGTAGAGATAAATGACAACAATTTGTAAGCTATACCTGCCTGGTTAGATTACAAAGTTATTTACCCTACTTATCTAAAAACAGCTAAACACCTAACAACACAGAAAACTGAATTACAGAATCTATCTAGGTAGATACCTATTTAATTTCGTTCAGATGGTACAGTTAATCAGTTAAACTTTCAAAAAAGTACAAATAAGTATGTATATGTAGGTAAGTATATGTATAGATAATTATAGTATAAGTTCTTGCAAATGGACCATTCTGTCCTTTTCTCTGTAGAAAGTTCACCAAAGTGCTAGTCGTTAACAAAGGTGAAGGTACGAACCAAATCCATAGTAAACTTTAGTACCTAACCCAACTAATATGTATGGTATAGTTACTGTTCGTTAAGCTGAGCTCTATCCGGCGTTGGGGCTAATAAGTGTCTCTTTGAGTTAACTATTAACTTTGGTTACGGCACTCGCGCGCACCAAGTCAAGCTTAGGAAAACATTATCTACAAAGATATTACTTCTGTAATATGTAGGTATAGGTTTAGGTACTCTCTGTTGGTAATATGATAACATCTACTAGGTATGGAAGAAGTCGACTGCACATTCGATATCATAAAAAATAAGATTTCCGTCCATATTTGCCCGCTCCTCATTTACGTATATGTTCAATTTTGGTCTATATTTCGGTGTAATTTCTGAACACTGCACTACTTTTAACTAGGACTAAGTTTCACTTGCGGAAAATAACTTAATAAGTTCTAGTAGGGTCTACGGTAAATCTTATCTTATCTAGCCATCGGGATCCCACTGCTGGGCAAAGGCCTCCCTCCCTTTTTTCCACTGATCTCGATCCTGTGCCTCTTCATGCCAATTTTTAGAAAAACCCGTCCAGCTCGTCTCGCCATCTGCGTCTGGGCCGCCCGCGACGACGTCTGTCGGTTCTTGGCTTCCAGTTAGTGGTGGTATAAGCCCATAAATTGTTTGGCATGTGGCAGACATGACCGGCCCAATCCCACTTAAGGTAAATACTGATTGTAAAAGTAGGGGATTATTAATTGACAGACAACCTAAAAATGTTTTCCTAGAACCTAGTAGAGCTGGTTCAGCAATACTGCTTCATTTCCAACAATGTCATGCTTACACTCAATCATACGTTTGCTGTTTATAATGAATCAAAGCATAACGACGTATTAACAGCGTTCAGTGGAAGGGTAGTAAAGAATAAGGGTCGGCACACATCTAGACACTTTTTTTCAGTGGCACGTCGAAAATGAACGTTAAGTCGATGGCTACATCATGTGCTAACGGCTCTAGCAACTGAGTGAGCTGTTTTGCGACTAAACAAATACTGAATCAATTTAAATTAAATTAGGTACCTACAGTACAATTTCTGGCGATAGGCTGACAACGTGGGCCTCAAGTCTTCTATTTTTTGTCATTGTAACGCCATCAAAAGTCAACAGCTATTGTGATTTTATATAGGTACTTCAAACTGTTAGCAGACTACGAAATGACCGAAATCATCCAACTGAGATCCAATCGATTTCCAACTTTTAATTTAGCGGATTTAGGGCCCTGTCCGTCCCTATGGTGATACAGGATTTGTCTGAAGAGGTCCTCTAAAATGTATTCATCAGACGTGGCCAAAATGACCGTCTTTTTACTACCGTGAAAGCTCTGCATATCCTGATAAAGGCGTGATGTATGTACAACTAGTGGCGCCCGCGGCTCCACCTGTGTCGTCGGTTTTAATCGCATATCATCCCACAGGAACATTTTTTTGGGAATAACAAACAACTGTCCTATGTGTTAATCCAAGTTACTCTCTATTTGTGTCCAAATTTTATGAAAATCTGTTCAGAAGTTTTAGCGTGAAGGAGTAACAAACAAACGTACCTACAAACTTTCATAATAGTAAGAAACAGTTCATTTTGCTGCTATAAATGGCTCGCGTCAAATGTGCGTCCGCCCGAATTTGTGTGCACCCGAGTAGATGGCATGGCAACCCTGGTTATCTTTACTGCCGGCGTTACACTGACGTTAAAGCCTATAAAACAATTAATGGAGATGTTTTATGCTTCTGTAAATGCTGAAACATGTTTTCAGTTCAGGGATGGACTTGGAGGGAGTATAGTGAGTTCAAAGGGTCATCAACATAAACTAACTTAAAACAATCATCGCTGGATATCGGCGCCAACCATCTTCCTTTAATTTTCAATAGAAATATCTGAATGCTATGTAATATTGCAGGTGTGCAAAGCCGCATACATATACCTAAGTACAAGTAACAAGATATGGTATACATACACTTGTAAAAACTGTCACTGTCAGAATTGCATTGCATGTGATTGCCTAATTTCTGAAATAATAAGTATCTAATATGATGGTAAAACTACTGAATAAAAAAATAGGCGGCGTACCTTATCATCATAATCCACCCCTGTTCCCCACCAAACAAAAACACTTGACCAGAGTTTATCGACGTACCTTCGCAATGTGTCTCTACCAGTGATTGTCATGTGGACTTTAGGACACCTGGCTGTGGCTCCAGACCATGGGAAAAAGGGATGTCGGAAGGGAAAGAAATGAAAATCAGGAGATAAATGATAGTGAATTCGATGTGTAGAGGAATTTGAAATTAACTCTATTCTAAATTGTCACGTAAACTTAATACACGGATAGTGCACCATGGGAAAATAGGGCGGTGGTACGGGAAAATAGTGAAAATGAGCAAACTGTGATAAGAAGGATTTGATTACTGATAGTGAAATAAGTGGTGGAATCTTTTGTCATGTATTATTAACTTTTAGGAATGTGGCACCTGGCTGTAGTTAGACCATGGGAAAATGGGGTGTAGCTCGGGAAAGGGGTGAAAATAAACAAACTGAGATAAGAAGGGTGGTGGAATTCACAGGAAAACGGTAAAACTCATAGGCAAGCTGTCAAAAGGAGTGTTTAACTTGATATAGGAAATTATGAGGCGGAATTTGAAACGGGACTATGAAACGCCAAGGCGAATCGGCTCTAATTATATTTCCGAAACTATACCAATGATTGTCTTGTGCACTTTAGGACAGTGGCACCAGGCTGAAATTGAAAACCATGGGAAAATTGGGTGAATTATGGGAAAGGGGTGAAACTCATAGGCAAGCTGTGATAAGGAATATTTAACTAGTGATAGGGAATTATGTGGTAGAATTTTAAGCGATACTTCAAAGAAATGATAATAAAATGAGGGTAGCTCTGCAATCTTATCAGAAATTATTAAAAGTACGTAGGGGTGCTAGTTCCAAGGTATGATAACGTTGACCCCTAACTAAAAAGCGAAATAAGTACGTCAATCGTCCCCTTCGCTTTCAATAAAATAAAATAACTGAACACAACAACACTGGTTTACATCGAGATTATCAGTGTAAGTATTTGTTATCATCTGTAATGTGTACACAGATGCGTTCCCATGCATTCAGTCGCTTTTAGTACTTCAGCACTGACTAATGGACATGCTTGACTTGGCTGTATGTAAGTCAAGGACTTGCTTATTGCAGGACTGCTATAAAATTATCGTCATTATGGTAGCCATAGAGAGCAACCAGCTTTAAGTTGAGGTGGTCATGATTATTTTATTAAGCAGTTTGTAGTTTAGGGACCGCCGCCACCGCTTAAAAATGTTGACTTAAATGCTCTAGTTTATGATTGGTTATTAAGCTTGAGCAGAACGAGTAGTAATTAAATAAAATAGAACTAAAAAATTTGTATGAAAAATTGTTACCATAGTTAAGCGTTATCTGTCAGATTTGACAGATCGCGAAGAAAGTGGCGCCCTCATTTTTATGTACTCTTTGTGGTCAAGCTTATATGTTCACAATTTAAACCTACTGGCTATTTCTGAGATTTCGCCACCCCTAACCCAACGTCTCATTTATGTACTAGCTGGTGCCCGCGAACTTCGTTTCGCCATAATATATCTTCCATCATTTATCAGCTATATATAGCAAGACCACTGCTAAACATAGGCCTCTAAGAACCATAAAATAATATTAGCTAATATTAAATTGTTGGTAGGTAGGTACCCGAAAACTTGGTTTCTCAGACTATATGTAAGTAATTTAAAAAACTGTTAAATCGCAAAATTTCAATTTCCACATGCAAGAAAGAGTGAGAAAACGGTGGTTGGTTTATAATGTTTAGTCTTTTAGAATCCCTGAAGGTTCAGTTTCTTGAAATCGTCTTTCCCTACTACGATTTTTTAGCCTTCCAGTTCTCTTCCCTATATCTTCAACTTTCCGCCTCTTATGCCATTTTAGCAGATTTTTTTAAACTGTGGAATATTTACTTCCAAGAGTATTAATTCCGTGAAGTAGGCTGATGCCACATTTCTTGACATTGTGATGGAAGGCTGAAGACCGAGTTCATGAGTGTGAATAAATAAAAACAAAAGCAAGTAATCATACTACTAATCCTATCCTATCCTACTTCCTACTAATAATATAAATACAAAAGTTTACATGTTTTGTTTGTTACTCCTTCACGCAAAAACTGTTTAACTGATATTCATGAAATTGAACACAAACATAAAGGGGGTAACTTGGATTAACACATAGGAAAGTTTTCTTCGCGAAAAAATGTTCCTGTGTGATGCCATGGGATGACCGATTTCCACACGGGCGGAGCCGCGGCTAGGGTTACGTTTAATTAAGTACCTAAGGCTATTTAATTAAGGTCGTGTGCTGCCGGCAAAGTAGAGTAGCACCTCTCTTCCCGTGGGAGTCGTAAGAATCAACCGAGGGAGAAACCTAACCAAGACCGGCGGCCCTGGAGAAGGACAACAGAATCTACATTTAAACCCGGAACGGAGTCTTTGTCAGACGCGTGTGACAGAGGTCTATCCTGCAGTCAATTTGGCTCCGCACGTATCGACTCGAAGTTCCTGTGGTGTCAGTCAGGGAGCCCGAGAGAGTGGCGCAGGTTCTGAGCAACCCTGCGTTTTCCAAAATTACACTCCAGACAAAGCAGTGTCTGTGGAAAGTCGGCTTATACCTATAGCCACGAAAAGTCTTATCTCAGATACTGATTTGATCGTCTGGCACAAACGTATAAAATATAACTTTCGTCAGGAAAATTTTACAGAAATTTAGAAAAAAATGTATCTTCTATATAAAATGTACCAGCCAATTTTTATTAGTATTTCCAAAGAATATTTCAGAAAAAAGTTGTCACACCCTGAAAATAATGTAGCTGTATTGTCGGCAAAACCTATAACAGCAGTATGTACCAGACAAACATTGGCTAAATAGCCTTAACCAAATTAGCGAGAAAAATTAAAAACAAAAACGTGAGCCATTTTGACCACGGTTGGAGCGACAAAAATAAGGATATAACTTTTGCTTTTAAGTTATTGCAATTTTCCCGCGATAAATAGTAGGATTACGCTCAAAGAAAACGATCCATAAATTAAGTTTGTATCATCTGGCCACGCAACTTGCACGTCTTGCACCACGGAACTTTTATTTCGAGGGTAAAATTTTTTTAATTATTAAAAGTGAAAATTATTCCAATATTAAAGAGATATTTTTGTAGTCGTAGACATATTCATAGATTTTAGTTTCCTTGTCGTAATCATAAGCAATAATTCGACAAACTCACTTGTTGAGGTTATAAAAATACAGATTAAAAATATAAATACGGCCTCATGTTTTTTTTTCTTCCTGTGCGCTTATTCAAAGCGACACAATACGTGCTGGCCAGTTCGAAATTTGAAATCAATCTCAGGTCCAATTAGCCATACACATCCTTTTACTACGCGCCACTATGAAATTCACATGACCTACAAAGTTATTTTATGTGTAGCAGCCAACCCCCCTTTTAGGGGTATGTTTTTTTTAGCCTATAACCTGGTCGGTGAATTACTTGACATTTTGGTACAATTTGCTTCAAAATCCGTTCGGTCGTTTTCGCGTGATGCTTCCGCATATCCACAAACAAACATCCAAACATCGTACAAAACTCATTCATAGATGTCGCCACACGTCTTTTAAAACGCGCTATCGTTGTGTTTTGTCAAAACTATATAGGGTCACTGAACACTGATTTGTTACTGTCTTATTATATATGTATAGAGTATAGATGTATAGATGTATAGATGTATAGATAGATGGTCCTGAAAGCACAGTGATATATAAAATGAAAATATGTTGCCTCAATTGTCACGAGCCATGTTCACTCGAAGACCTAAAAGAAGCGAACCCAACAGCTATCGCTGTGGCCAAGCGTTCGTACAAGGTCTTGTAAACCAGGTTACCATCATCGATTTGATAGAGAAGGAGTGAAATATAGCAAACATGTAATCTCCATATAGCTACATACGCACCAGCTGTTTTCCGGGATGTATGTAACGTCCAACGGCCAATCAAATCGCTTTCGCAGAACCAGTGTGGTTTATCAATAGCATTCGGAATAGGTTAGATATTACATACAGCCACGCCCTCTATACCTAATGTTCTTTTATTTACGTATAACAAGCGCGTTAGGTACCTACACCTATCTACCTAGATAGGTATGTATTGATTTACGTACCTACTCAATGTTGCTTTACACGTAACGTAAGTATGTTTTGGTATCAAAATAGTATTTTATATGTGTCTGATTTATGTATGTGTGTGTGTATGTTTAAAAGTTGGCCCGTTATTACAAATAACCAAGGAATCTTAATTACTGATCAAATAATTCCGGATAATCTGTCAATTTTGAAACACTTTTTCATGGAGTGGCAAATTATCTTGCTGACGTGCTGGCGATAGGACCACGATATTATTTTGGTCCAACTTTACACGACCAAACCTACTAAGCCTAGCAACGCAACACGAACTAAATAGCTGCTCATGTTTACACCAGTAAGTGGCTCACCAGTACATAAACATGGAAACAAGTACATACCTAAGTACAAATGTAGTAGGATCGCGAATAGTGGAGTTTAGCGTATGGAAGCGTTCCAAATAGGAAGGCTGCGGTAATGAAGAGCGGTGCTAAACGCGGGCATTACCGTCAGCACGCTAACTGCGCCCGCGCACCGCACTAGCGGCTCTAGCCTTAGAGCTGGCTACGACAGGAGGCATATGTATGAATAACAACTAAGACCTTGATCACACTCCTGATGTCCGTTGGCGCAAATGAGAATAGTATCTTGCAATTTTTGCATCTACCATAAGAAGTGTAGGTAATAGAGACAGATGCCATCGTCAGTTTTTTTGTATGGGCAATCAAAAATTTCCTTGCATCTGATAGACGAATACGTGCGTAATGGGCGTCAATAGAGGTAACCCATAAAATAATAAGTATAATATAAACTATTAAAGACGAGAAACGAAACTCACGAGGTTTACAATTTGGTATTTTTTGAAATCATTATTCTCCTTGCCTTATCCCGTTCTCTGTCGGGGTCGGCTACCTAACCTAGGGGATTTGACGTGGAACCAAGTTTATATACAGAGCGACTGCCATCTGACCTCTGCAAACCGAAGGCTAACCGGGTAAATATAATATTAGTAAATTAAGTAATGTACTATTTTCGCAAATTGTTTATTAGAAACAAGAACAATGTCAAATAAATAAAATATTATTTAGGTAGGTAAGTTGGCTTAGTTGACTACTAGTCGAAGGTGTCAAAGTTTTTTAAAACTGTCGTTATTTTAATTCACCAATGAATTGTTTTTCGTGTTTTTTATCTAATAGCTCATTCTTTATTCACCTACCAAGTTTTCTTTGCGCGTCAAATTGTACATCTTCACATGTATTCAGCTCTCCGGCTTAACGCCGCACCGCATAGCACACGCAGCGATTACGCTCTGTCAATATTTAGACTATTCTAGAAGCTAGAAATGGAAGACACAATGTCCTGTGCCGGTGAAGGGTGCATTTCCTTATCTGTCAGGTTGACGAATGCAATCAACAAATTCACAAAGTGCAATTAATAACAGTTTTTAGTTCGCTAACTTGAAAATAGCGTTTTTAATATAAAAATTTTGACGATGCTGGTATTATAGATCAGTTTTTTTCGTGACAATAATGATAAGAAAACAAAAACATTATAGAAATTAATAATTTAATTTTTAATATGTATTATAGAAATTTATAATTTAATTAATAATTTATGCCGTGTGGTGCCGGCTTAAAATAGCATCACCCCACATCCTTCCTGCGGGTGTCGTAAGAGGCAACTAAGGGACTCGAGAGTATTGATGTATTACAATTTTTAGGCGACAGGCTGATAACCTGTCACTATAGTGATACACATGTTTTCTGAAACAACCTTGTAAAACAATGCTCAAAAATGTCAGACGTGGCGATAGCGGCCGTATTTTTACGTCCGTTGACGCTCTGCCTACCCCGCAAGATAAAGGCGTGATATATGTATGTATGTAATTTAATTTGTTAAATAATGAAAAGGGGAAGAATCAAGAAATGCGAAATGCTAATTATTTCTAAGACAGAAACCCATAAAGAAAAAGAAACCCATACATAGGTAGGTTTTTTTACACAACCTGGCAGCTCCTGGGAGTGTGAAAAAATGGTGACAGTTGCCATGAAATGAGAATATGAAAAAAAAGTAAGTCTTACTTTCTTTTTTTTTGAAGGCCAGTACTGATAGTGATTATGATAGCAAACCTTTTTGATAATCGATAGAGTAAAAAATAGAAGCTCTCATTTAGGTTTGCTTTTTTATATTAGTAGACTAATGTTACTTAAAAGAAAAAGGTAGGTGATATGTTTAGGCTTAAAAGTTCAAATGTCAGAGTACATTAGTACACCCACGCTGGCCTGTACAAACAGGGAAGAGGGCGCGAGAGTTCCGCCGGCACCTGTGAGCCTGCCTGCACCGCTGCGCGCAAACACTGCCCTCGATTCTATGTTTCATTTGCTTACATACTGTCACAATCACAGCCAGCGTTACTGTCAGTACGCGCCCGTATATGCAAGTTGCGCTGGTCACTGCAATACTTAAGTGGTTATTTTTTTAAACTAGGTATCTATTTATTTTAAGCATTCTTGCGGCAATTTATTTATTTGTTTTCAATATAATAAAATAACAAAAAACATTAATAGAGAAACAAATGAATCATTTATTATTGTGAAGCATTATGAAAAACACACTAATATATTATTTTATTTAAAAAGCAAAATACCGCCGCAGTCCGTGCAAATATTATTCTATACTCATTACTTACCTCTTATAATAAGTACTTACAGTCCAGCAAAGAAGAGTTTAAAAAAATGAGGGCGCCATTTGCTTCGCGATCTGTCAAATCTGACAGATAACGCTTGAGGCAACAATTGTTCATAGTTACAAATTTTTTAGGTCCATTTTATTTCATTTCTACTCTTTTTTACTAGGCTATACGATACATATTGTAATTTCAACTTTTTTGACAACTTCATTTTAATAGTTAAGAACGTGTCGTACGAAATCGGGGATGCGTATGCGCAGCGGTTACTGCGCTTGGTGTAAGTGTCTACGCAAACATGCCCCCGAGTCTCGCTCGTCGCGAGCGGCCGCTGCAGGCGAGGAAGCCCTAATCTACCGGCAGACTCAAAGGCCCCGTGAGAGGGTCCTAATGAATCCCCCAAACTTGCTGTGTTGTCTCTATTTCATGGTAAGGAATGGGCTTTGGGATTTTCGAGGCTAAATTAAAAGGTGTGTGTGCCATTAATGAAACTTTAGAGAGCACTTGTTTTTTCGGAGACGGTGTAGTTACCGAAAACTTTTCCCGCTGTACTAAATTCCAGATTAGCTGATTGAGTTGCAATGGTATAGATAAAGAGATATAAATTGAGCCGATTCACCTTAAGGTTTCATAGTTGAATCGGCTCAAATGATGTTTCCTAAACTATAACTCTACATTTTCCATATAGGCTTATTCATAGAAAATGTTGCTCAGTTTCGTGGTCAGATTACACTTGCAACGTTTTCGTTTCGGTGCACCGTCCTTTACCCCTGATACAGGGAAAATATTCAATCTAACCTTCACTAGGTGGGTAGAAACGTAATTTTTAGCCTGGTCTGCCTCATATTCTATCAAACTCATTTTAATAAACTGGAAGCGGAAGCCGGGGACTCCCTTGCCGGCAAGCTAGGAGATAAGCTGCGCATACGCACCCCAGTGGGAATGTTTGCGCGGCGCGGGCGCGGGCGCGGGCGCGCTGCTATCGTGCGGAAATAAATCCCGTTCAAACATCCTCACGGGAGGTTGTCTTAAAACAACTCACGGCTAGTTATTTGAAAAGGCTTTTGAAATCAGCCTTTACAGAAATAATAAAAACATTAATCATACGTATACGTATAATAACATGCCGGCATCCAGTAAATCTATGAGTACACAAATCACGCCGTTATCCCTTGCGGGGTAGGCAGAGCGTTAACGATCGCAAAATTACGGTCGTTATCGCCACATCTGACAAGTATCTATACGTACAGTTTTCAAAAACGTGTTTTAGAAAACTAACAGCGACATCTATTATCATCGATCAATAACTGTTTTGTGTTTTTCCAGCAGTGGGCTGTTCTGGCTGCATCATGCTTCTTGCAGAAACGTTTTACTGAATTCTATTTAAGTACCGAGAAGTTCCCGATTAGTAGATAGTTTGAGTCCTTCCTATACAACTTATAACTACGACTGAACTAGAACTGATAATGATAATGTTATCAGCAAATTCACTTTTCGTAATATTTGTTTAGCGCAGCTGTGACCTTATTATTCCCTTCCTAGCCAAATAATAAAATACTTACGCTAATAATATTTTATGGGGATAGATAGGTGTTTAATCTTACAAAAGCAAGACAAGACATTAAAATTGTACACCAGGATTTCATAGTGTCGTTGGACGACTCGATGTCCCACACGAAAAGAATGAAAGAAAGAAAATTATGTTTCCTTCTACATATTTAACTTCAAGATAAAGTGTCAGCGACTGGTCAGTTTGTGTGCCTACCAAATCACAGAAACTCAGAAATTCGATGAAAACTACTATTTTATTTGTGATTAGACACTTTTCAGAAAAAAACATAGACTTCTCGTTTAGAGAAAATTTTGAGAAAATTTCGCAACCGCAGCCTCTGCTGTCAGCAGGACTGACAACTTGTGACAACTTTACACAAGAAAAACTAAATTCGGATACAATGCTAAAAAATATTATTATTGAAATTCGGATAGGTACAACTTGATATCGGTTGGTGACATAAGTAAAGTAAAATAGTACGGTCAGTTTTGAGCAAAAGTGCTCTAGAAACAGGTTTTTATTTGTAATTTCTGTAAATACCTACGATTGGTACCGTTGGATTCCTTGTCATGTCCACAATACGGAACTGTCGGTCGTAGAGTGCAAAAGTGGGGATAGAGGGTGGGGGGGGGAATCAAAGATGGCGGAAGGGCAGTTTGGTTTTTACGCTCTAACTCGACATATACTGTACCGATTCAAAAAATTATAATTGCGTTTTAAAGCTAATAAACTGTTGTATGTTTCGTCCATAGACATATAATACTTATTTATTATAGTTTATGAGCTATCTTCTAAATTAAAGTCTTGCAGTATAAATTCTAGTTTTTAAGTACGGATTGTTCGAAAACCACTAGCTTTTTGAAAAAAATAGTTCAGTAATAAATTATAGAGCGGACATTCAGCTATTCAAAAATGTAAGTATAATTGAACTGGACCTTGAAATCACTAAGATATACCTATTCGCGTGAACAGAGTGGTGTAGTCGCGTACAGATGCGCTTGCTATTGACGCTGCTGTCAATGTACTTTCTACGTATATATTTATAAAAATTTTGTTTGTATGACAGGAACTTGCAAGGAACGTATGAATCCATATCTTATGAATCCAAATCTCACCAAAAACATTCTGTAAAAAACATGCCAAGTCTCGCTGGAACTGCTTATTTATTTTTAAAAAGTCGTGCCAAGTATAACGTTCCAACTGGCTTTAAAAAGGATCTAGTGAATTGAAACTGGACTGAAATTATAATTTAAGTTAAATTGGTTTATTATTTACGTTAAAAAGTATTGAACTATGATTTTGATAATAAGTTTAATCACAATCTTGATTGAAAGACTCTTCAGAAATATATTGATTGAAACATGAAACAGAATCGATATGGCAGACGCCCTTCATACAATTTAGCCGCTTCTTAACACAAATGCACTTCGTTGTTCGGCAACCTGTCGCGCATTGGCATTATATTAATTGTATGTCCTTAATGGATAATGGAGGACGCAAATTAGTCACTGGCACTAATTTGTCGCTTTTTATTTGCCAACCACATGTTCATGGTGGGGGTAAATTGTGTATAGGCTTGTGTGCTGTCCTCCAAATAAATGTTTGGTAAGTAGCCCTACGAAGATGTTGCTCTAATGCTCCTTTGGTGGGACGTAGTTTGTCCAGATTTATTAACACTTTGGAACATAGCTGCTTTAAGATGATCTATATCATCATGTGTTCTTAATTGAGGTTTTTTTCGCAATAAATCTCAATGATCAATTATTCAAGGCAGCCTGTTTATGTTGAATAACAAAATTTGTGCAAATTGATCACCTATACGATTAAGAAGAAGAAAGACTTTTCGACGTTATCATAAATTCCAGGATGCTGGAAGCGCGAGGCGGCGTGGATGCTTAAGCGCGCGAAAATAAAAGTTTTGTTGCACTTGAATCTTATCTCACGCGACACGACAGAGGAAAAATAAACCGAAGAGGAATTCCGTGGGTACCAGCGCTACCTAACCGCCGCGCTGGAGGGCGCCGGCCCCGGAATTTCCCGGTTCGCCTATGCACCCCCGAAAGAACGTCCGCCGAAGGTCGCTATCAGAGGCCTCCCGGTGAACACGGAACCGGAAGACATCGCGAAGAAGCTGACTGCGCAAACTGTGGCGGGGCACACCCTGCCAACCACACTGACTGCCTCGTACTGCGCCGTGAAGTACGGAACAAGAGAGCGAGTACAGCGCCTCTGACAACGAAGCCCGTCGAGCCGAAGAGGACGGAAGCGGCACCGCAAGGAGAAACCAACCGGCAGCTTCTCTCGTGGCGGCCGCCAACGCCCCCAACAGAACATCGACGAAAAAACGGAAGCCGAGGAGGCGGAGGAGGCGACCATCGCCCCCGCCCCCTTAGGACGTGGAATAGCCGGGCCAGCCACGTCAAGAGCCCCCCACGGGTTTGCTGGGAGTGGTCGGCACCTCTTTGGCTGAACCTCAGAAATAGAAGCCGAAGCCCCAACCGGCCCTAAGAGTAAAGACGAAAAGAGCAGCCGTCCTACAAGAGGACAGACAGGTCCTGATCCTGGCGATCAGGACCCTCACTGATGTTCTGGCCGAACTCCGTGAAGGCGAAGACGCGGCCAGAGGGCCGGGGGGGGGTGAAGGATCATCAGCTCTAGCCTCCAGCGCCTGATGTCGTCCTTCGGCGACGTCACGACCGCCATGGGCGGCCTGGAGGCTAAAGCGCTCAGATAATCTGCTCAGGGTGGTGCTGTCTAAGCACAGCCTGACGTGGCCGTCGCCTGTCCACATCCACTACTCCGTGTCGAGTAGTCAGGATCGTGGGCAAGCACAACGAGCCCAGGAAAGTTCGGCATCCGCCGCTTACCCGGATATGACCGCTGTCTCGGGACCTCCTCGCAAGGCAGCCACCAGGGGACGAGCGGCCGCTGGCTGACGGGCACTAGCTGGACCTCCCCCAATGGGGAATCACCCGGCTGGTACGACCTCGCCGCGGCGTGAAGTCCTCCTGGCACCCGGGCCACCACCGCACTTACCCTAGTGCCCCCATCGCCCCGCCTGTATTAGCAGGCGGCGTTTAGCACCCACGTCAGTGAGGCCGTAGCCTCGGAGGCGTCTCCCCGCCGGCTGCTGAGCAGCCGCCGAGAAGAAGACAACGGACAGTGACTTCTTCTTATCGTGTGGGATACCAAGTCGTTCAACGACCCGATGACTAGTTTGCGTCCTCCATTTTCCATTAAAGACATACAATTAATATAATGCCAATGCGCGACAGGTTGCCAAACAACGAAGTGCATTTGTGTTAAGAAGCGGCTAAATTGTATGAAGGGCGTCTGCCATATCGATTCTGTTTCATGTTTCAATCAATATATTTCTGAAGAGTCTTTCAATCAAGATTGTGATTAAACTTATTATCAAAATCATAGTTCAATACTTTTTAACGTAAATAATAAACCAATTTAACTTAAATTATAATTTCAGTCCAGTTTCAATTCACTAGATCCTTTTTAAAGCCAGTTGGAACGTTATACTTGGCACGACTTTTTAAAAATAAATAAGCAGTTCCAGCGAGACTTGGCATGTTTTTTACAGAATGTTTTTGGTGAGATTTGGATTCATAAGATATGGATTCATACGTTCCTTGCAAGTTCCTGTCATACAAACAAAAATTTTATAAATATATACGTAGAAAGTACATTGACAGCAGCGTCAATAGCAAGCGCATCTGTACGCGACTACACCACTCTGTTCACGCGAATAGGTATATCTTAGTGATTTCAAGGTCCAGTTCAATTATACTTACATTTTTGAATAGCTGAATGTCCGCTCTATAATTTATTACTGAACTATTTTTTTCGAAAAGCTAGTGGTTTTCGAACAATCCGTACTTAAAAACTAGAATTTATACTGCAAGACTTTAATTTAGAAGATAGCTCATAAACTATAATAAATAAGTATTATATGTCTATGGACGAAACATACAACAGTTTATTAGCTTTAAAACGCAATTATAATTTTTTAAATCGGTACAGTATATGTCGAGTTAGAGCGTAAAAACCAAACTGCCCTTGCGCCATCTTTGATTCCCCCCCCACCCTCTATCCCCACTTTTGCACTCTACGACCGACAGTTCCGTATTGTGGACATGACAAGGAATCCAACGGTACCAATCGTAGGTATTTACAGAAATTACAAATAAAAACCTGTTTCTAGAGCACTTTTGCTCAAAACTGACCGTACTATAATTGATCATTGAGATTTATTGCGAAAAAAACCTCAATTAAGAACACATGATGATATAGATCATCTTAAAGCAGCTATGTTCCAAAGTGTTAATAAATCTGGACAAACTACGTCCCACCAAAGGAGCATTAGAGCAACATCTTCGTAGGGCTACTTACCAAACATTTATTTGGAGGACAGCACACAAGCCTATACACAATTTACCCCCACCATGAACATGTGGTTGGCAAATAAAAAGCGACAAATTAGTGCCATTGACTAATTTGCGTCCTCCATTATCCATTAAGGACATACAATTAATATAATGCCAATGCGCGACAGGTTGCCGAACAACGAAGTGCATTTGTGTTATGAAGCGGCTCAATTGTATGAAGGGCGTCTGCCATATCGATTCTGTTTCATGTTTCAATCAATATATTTCTGAAGAGTCTTTCAATCAAGATTGTGATTAAACTTATTATCAAAATCATAGTTCAATACTTTTTAATATAAATAATAAACCAATTTAACTTAAATTGTAATTTCAGTCTAGTTTCAATTCACTAGATCTTTTTTAAAGCCAGTTGGAACGATATACTTGGTACGACTTTTTAAAAATAAATAAACAGTTCCAGCGAGACTTGGCATGTTTTTTACAGAATGTTTTTGGTGAGATTTGGATTCATAAGATATATGGATTAGTACGTTCCTTGCAAGTTCCTGTCATACAAACAAAAATTTTATAAATATATACGTAGAAAGTACATTGACAGCAGCGTCAATAGCAAGCGCATCTGTACGCGACTACACCACTCTGTTCACGCGAATAGGTATATCTTAATGATTTCAAGGTCCAGTTCAATTATACTTACATTTTTGAATAGCTGAATGTCCGCTCTATAATTTATTACTGAACTATTTTTTTCGAAAAGCTACTGGTTTTCGAACAATCCGTACTTAAAAACTAGAATGTATACTGCAAGACTTTAATTTAGAAGATAGCTCATAAACTATAATAAATAAGTATTATATGTCTATGGACGAAACATACAACAGTTTATTAGCTTTAAAACGCAATTATAATTTTTTAAATCGGTACAGTATATGTCGAGTTAGAGCGTAAAAACCAAACTGCCCTTCCGCCATCTTTGATTGACCCCCCCCCGCCCTCTATCCCCACCTTTGCACTCTACGACCGACAGTTCCGTATTGTGGACATGACAAGGAATTCAACGGTACCAATCGTAGGTATTTACAGAAATTACAAATAAAAATCTTCATAGTAGCTTGAAGGCAAACCGTACTAAAAGCCACCAGAAGAACTTCTTGTTCGGAAAATATGTTTACCTGTTGGTAAGCAACTCATTTTACCATAATTTTACTGCATAGCAGTAGAATAGAACTCTCCATAAAAGATTCTCATAAATGATGGGACGCAATTTTAATATTGTTGACCTCAAATTAGTCAAAAACAAAAATATTTCCTATTTATCATAATTAGTGGTCCGTATCGGAGATGTGACACGCCGCCAGATAGGAAATTAATGAACAAAGACAGATAACATTCAATTAGAGTGACTCGGGTCACCCATGCAGGTCACCCGGAGGTCACCCTATCTTAATAAGGTTTGCTATAATTTACTGCCTCTGAAGTCTACAGCGGATTGAGTTTTAGTTTCGCGTTTGTGAGTTCGATTTCTGAGAGGGACTTTACATACATTGACTTTCTTTTGCTTTGGGAACTATGGATGAATGGCCTGAATAATATGTACCTGTAAGCTTGGTATTTATTCAATAATAGTATTTCTTTGCATGCCGAAAAACATTAATCAAGGGCAAGAGTGAATAGGCATTATCTAGGCAAGCATGTACCATCTTCGTCTGCATCTCCACTTACCACCAGGTGAGATGGCAGACAAATGCGGGCCTATTACATATAAAAAAAAAAAAACAAAAATGACCAAAGTTAGATACTGAGTTATTTACTTACTTTACTATTCGTTCAGTGTTACTAGGTAGACAATATACCTACACATTATATACTATATAACGCCTTTATCCCTTGCCCGTATAGTAGGCAAAAGTTTATGTAGGTAAAATTTAAACATCAAATTATTTTGAAAAGTGTCTCGTCTTTTATAAATGATAGATAGGCTAGCATTAAAATTGTCCAAATTTCTGTATTTTTATCATTCTGGCTGAAATGAATCATTAATCATATTTCTACTGAACTAATTATGGAATAATTTCTTGTTAGTTGGGGTCACTTTAGCCATAAACGATATAGATAACAAATATCCAATAGGTATCCTGCATATTTTACTTCAACTTATC
This sequence comes from Keiferia lycopersicella, assembly GCA_029255805.1. Lineage (NCBI taxonomy): Eukaryota > Metazoa > Arthropoda > Insecta > Lepidoptera > Gelechiidae > Keiferia > Keiferia lycopersicella. The sequence continues at coordinate 8,497,166 of JARACZ010000010.1, forward strand.
ATCTTGGAATTGAAAACAATCAGCCTTTGTAAGGGGCGTGTTTATATATTTGTAATGAAATGAGTTATAGACATTTAATTTGCAATAAGTTATGTATTAATATTGATATAATGTTAGTTTATTTCTATAATGTTAGTTTATTTATTTTATAAGTTTCTAAGTAGAGTCTGACAGACAGACAATACAAATCACTATAATGCTCACATTCAAACATAGCAAATACCAGAAATAAAGAGCTGGGGAAACAAAATATCTAGAATACCTACCTATTATATTTACGCATTTTCAGAACATCACTCATGCTTAGTTTTTACATTACATTATTTTAATCGTACAATTTAAAAATAAAAATGGCTTGGAAAAATTGTTTTGCCTCCTTCGAAATGTCACAGACAGTGATAAATACGTACCTATAATATATCCGTCCGCTACTTCTCTACTGACGTAGTATAACGTAAAGCAAACTCACTTCCCGCATCTGTCCCTGACTGTATGTACTATGCTTAGATATTTAAAAGTACACAACGGATTTTGTTGCACATTTTTCTATAGTTAGAGTGATTCAAGAAAAAGGCTTATATGTAAGTATAATTCCGGAAAAATCTAGTTGTTACAGCGCGTGTAACCGCTGGGCGGGAGGCTAGTAATTTATAAACTCGAGATGAGTAAGTAGCTTGCCCTTATCAATAACGAGTTCGGGTGAATAATAACGGTATAATTTATTATTATATCGCATTCTTTAAAGCGCCGGCGCAAAGCGGGTTTTGCTATTGAAGTTATGCTTCTTATTAGATAGGTCCCTACTTTTTTATCGGTACACTTGTAGGTATATACCTACATAACATTCATTTTCGATTTTGGTTACGCTTTATCACTACGCAATATAAGGTAAACTTGCTTCCTGCGTCTTTCCCAATGTATGTATGCTTAGATCTTAAATACAATACAAGCGATTTTTAATCAGATTTTTTTTAATAATAGAGTGATTTAAGAGGAAGGTTTTTAATTGCATAATTCATGTTAGAATAACGTCTTATTTTCACTGGAAAACGATTAGCAGCTAGTTCAACCGCTGGAGGGCGCTATAGTGCTCTATGAAATAGGAAAAGTATCTATTTGTTTATTTTTCGATAGACAACGAAACATCAAGATATTTGTTTATCTTTTAACTTTTTAAAAACTATTAGGGTTTTTCTTACCACAAAAGTTAGACGCGAGTCAAACGCGTGTTAAAAATATATATTAATACAAAAATCGCTAGACTTTTTTGTGGTAAGGCCCATAAACTACAAAAAAAAAACTTTTTCCACGGATAAACACTGGCGTTAAAGCTATCGAGGGAAATATTTTATGTATCCACCCGATTAGCTTTACATACGAAGTTAATACACCTACCTCACTCAAAAGGTATTATTACACAAAAAGTTCTACTAAGTGCATACTTCATAAATTATATCCATAAATAAATTATCGTAAGATAACGGTCTAAATCCTAAACATGTAACTAATAGCACTTGAGGGTATCATTTTAACTATGAGAGGACGGAAGCGCGTGCGCAGCGCTACGGTTTTCGTAGTCTTTGTAGAGTCGAATAATACACATAACATAACCGATTTGGAAATGAGATAATAAAAAAAAATGCATATTTCTTACGCAACAAACGATTATTGCAGTGACAGCGGTCGTTACCAGAAAAACACTTGCTACTGTTAATAGGCGGGTGAAAAACTGACACCAGTGTCTATCGAGTCGTTGGATGACTCGGTGTCCTACACGAAAAGTAAGAAGCAGCAGTTTCGAACCTCAAGCTTGATTATCAGTACGACTTCCGTCTTCACCGCCTATATCCACCGTTTCGTAGGTCTGAGCGTCCATAGTCGAGCCTTTTGTTGAATTAAATAGTTCACGAAGTAGGCTCATCTGCACTAATCTTTTTCGCCAGAGTCTTTTTTTAATCTTTACTAATCTTTTTCGCCCGTCTAATGCCGGTTTCGAATAGCATCATAAAATCTACCCGTGGGTGTCATAAAAGGCGACTAAGGGCTGAATCCAGGGAGTGGGCAGCAGCGTTCCCTATAAATATCGCTAATCAGACTTTAAAGGCTGTTGTAGTAGGCGTAGTACCTTTTTACCGACTGACCACACAGCCCTTCCATTGAAATATAAACAAGCAAGACTTACTTGCTCGGCTGAGGCACGATGTTGTCATAGTTGAAGGTCTGCAGAAGTTTTCCGACAGCCTCATTGATTTCCACCTTGTCGCACGGCCGGTGCTCTTCCCAACTCATACTGGCCACCAGAGTCCACACAAAAAAATAAAGTTCTGAAAAGCGTTACTATCTGAACTCGAAATTCAAATGTTTTATGGTTCGTTTACATTAGTTGGAGTCGCGTAAGTAAGCGCGCGTGCGTCCGTCTCGCGCGTCCCGAGTATAAAGAGCCCCTTATGCTCCTGCGCAAGTATAAATGTGCGCTCGACTGAGGACCGGCCGCTTTGATACTGCGCCTGTATTTGTTTACATATCATGATGGGATCGAAGTTTTTCAATCGTTGATAACAAAATAGGGAATAATAGTGGATTAAAAGTGTGTTTATACGTATCCTATACCGGGTTATTTTTTAGTCATTTAGTCAGTCAGTCACCTAAACACGCGTTGTGGGGTGTTTCTACCGTGATTCTGAACAACTTTTAATATGGAAACCTCTGCGCAATCGCAAAAAAAATGGAGTGTTTCGTAGAACAACTTATACCTAATCGGCAGAAATTTATGGAACGACCAGCATTTTTTTTTTTAGATTTACGGGATGGTCCTATAGCTTTGTTTAGAATCATGAGTAGAAACAACGTACAAAGTGTGTGCACTGACAAAAAAATAACTCGGTATAAAATTTTTGCATCATCGTTCTGAAAGGTCAAGGTTGTTAGCCTATAGTTTTCTATTTAGGTAGGAGCTGGTTGGATAGGAGCACCTTACCTATAGCAGTTCAAAGGTACTGGCTAACCACTGCTAACATACAAGATAGTTCTAGTTGGCTATTATAAGCGTAATGTCAACTAAAATTTTATTTACAAGAAAAGTCCATAAAATCCGTAATAAATGCCTAGTTGCAGCTCCAACCATTTCGAATAAAATGTACCTACAAATCTGTAACTATAATGAAGCAAACTTCCAACAAATACCGGCATTCCATTCCACGATGCACGTAAACCGTAGGCTGACGCGAGTTTTCCGAGTTTTCCGGCGCGATCGAGGTGGGCGGCGCTCGCGCACCCCGCCTCGCCTCTGATTGGTCGCTGGCCGCTGTGACGTCACGCGCGCAGACCCGACTCGCCGCCGGCGCTGGCCGCGCGTGACATTCGCATTGTTAAAGTACTGACTAGGATAGGATACCTAAGGTATTAAACCATAAGTTTGTTTTTATTTGTTAATTTGTTTGTTTATTTCAACCTCACTATAGTATACACAAAATTACCTCAAATGGCCCTCGTATATTTGTCAGACGTGGCGACATCAACCGTATTTTTGACCGTTAGAGCTTTGCCTACCCCGTAAGGGATAAAGACGTGATATATGTATTTTATTTTATTTTATAAGTATGTATGTTGTTTTTCTTTAATATATTTTAGTTGTATAAAATTTTAGTCTAAGTACCTATTTGGTTTACCTACTTTCCTATTTTACTAATACTATAAATGCGAAAGTTTGTATGATTGTTTATTTTTTACTCATTCACGCTGAACCAATTTTCATGAAACTTGGCACACAGATAGAGGGTACCTAACTTGGATCAACACATGCATAGGATAGTTTTTATTACGAAAAAAACGTTCCTGTGGGAGGCTACGGGATTAAAACCGACTTCCACGCGGGCGGAGCCACGGTCGCCTACTAGTTTATGATAAATTATATATTATCATCATTTCATTTATTTATCATTTATTTATTTCTCAACTTACACTAACAGACAAGCCACACGTGTAAATCTTAATAATGGTAACAATGTTTTTAAAATTCTAAATCTATTAAAGACTCCTTGTAAGACGGATCTCTAGGTGATGTCCTACAGATGCCAGAAATCTATTTTCTGTTGAGGCGAATATATCAATTTTAGTATTTATGGTAACTTCATTTACTTATAATTATTAAGGCTTCTATCATAGGTGTTGCTGATAGTGACTTTGTTCTCCCGTACGTGACGAAGAACATCGCCGTATCACGGGGACGCAGGTCGTGTGTGTGATGAGGAGGAACATAAAAGGGAATTTGCCCTAAAAGAAATGGGTTTGTTAGGTCTCCGTGAATAAGCCTATAAAAATATTTAACTAGTGAAAGCTTGCTTTTATTACCTAACTATAGTAAGTCTTTGGGCTTATCAGTCTCTGGACGACCGATGTGGCGCAGTGGTAGTGCGACTGCCTTTGACGCAGAAGGTTCCGGGTTCGATTCTCGGTGGGTCACCCACAAAGTTGATATTTATCACTTTGTGAGTTTGTTCCCAGTCTGGTTAGGACATTGCGGGCTGAACCACCCGATTGTCCGTAAGTAAGATGGTTCCGTGTTTCGGATGGCACGTTAAGCCGTAGGTCCCGGTTGCTGTCTATGATCACTTAGACGGCGGTCGTTACACAACCACGTCAGAAGCCTGCTACTTGTAGTAGGCGGTTGAACAATTCTGACACTAGGGTTCATCGGGTCGTTGGACGACTCGGTGTCCCACACGAAAAGAAAAGAAGAAGTCTCTGGAGCTGTCTCTTACAACCTGTAGGTATTACCTATACTCTACCAAGTAGTATCGCCAACTCATCAATCTATCCATTCAAGGGATCAACTACACTGGTTCTATTCTATTTCTTGGTTATGGTGTTTTCATTATGATTTCGCCAGTCTCGAAGTGAAGTAATGAAAATGTGGCATTATGCCGAGGGAGAGTCCACAACACAGGAGACCCTAGTCTTACGACTAAGGGGTGTGATGCGCAAAAATGTGTAGTAACAGAAACTCGATAGTTTAATTTTCTGCACCACGTGGTGGCCGCTCGTCACTATTACACAATGTGGAATATATGCATTAATTACAATTTCCTATTTACTGATTACATTCAGAATAGTTTATTGCTTAAAACACTATCAGAATTGTGCACCAAACACTCAAATAAACAAGAAATATTAAATTATAACCAATACCCAACCGCCATGATGAAATAGCGGCGAACGACCCCCACAATATTTTTCGTCAACTACACTGGTTATTCTCAGTATTTGTACGAAAAACTAGTACAAATTCGTCCCTTAATTGCGTTGGACAATGTGCAGGTGATAGTACCTACAAGAGTTGGGCTAGCTAGGTGCCTACTATACTGCAAGTCGGCACGTGGTTTTAGAGGCATCTCCTTCGCTGGTGCAATTAGTTGCTTTTTATAAACCTCGCCGTCAATTAGCAACATCTAATTGATAGAGCCACTGCGCGCAACCTGCGTGCTAATTATACTGTCAAGGTAGTGCTACGTTGGTATCAACATATCTACGGTAGGTATAAGTATGATGGGGAAGAATCCAGCATGGACCATTTTGTACTAGTACAACATTCTGTAAATAAAGTTCAGTTTCTAATCCTACATAAATCACTAGATCACTACCGATGAAAAATGCGCGCATTTTCGATTCAAATATAACGAAATCCCGTTTTCATTTGTTATTTTTCTCTGCATCCATTCTATAGAACCTGTGTTTTATCTTGATCTGAGTTGTTACATCGCCATCTATTATTGATCAGATGCACTAATAACGTTATTCACTGTTAGAAACCGTTATCATTATTGTTAACAACTTTATTTGAAATGGCAACATCGTTTGAGCGCGTTCCCTTCACTTTTAATGTTAGGGATTGTGTATCTCTTTCTTTTGCATGTAAAATTATACTGCTGTCTCATGTCTCTTGTCAGTCATTCATTTAACACAGTGATCTGTGGTCAGTCTAATCAGTCAGTTGTTTGATTGCAATGCAAAGCGTCGGTCGCTTTGCTAATGGTATTTAATATTTCTTGTTTTTATCACAGAAATAAATTAAACCATTGCTCTTACTAAGCCACGATTGTAAACGACTATTCGGTGGATATTTTAACTGTAAAGGAAGTGTGTGTAATACGTTTCAATCATGAAAATCGCCGTGGAAGGTTGTGCTCATGGTGAATTGGAGAAAATCTACGAATGTATTGAAACTATACAAGAAAGGGAAGGTTTCAAGCTAGATTTGCTGATTTGCTGTGGAGACTTTCAATCTGTACGCAATGGAGATGACCTCTGTGCTATGGCTGTGCCAGAAAAGTACCAAAACATGTGTACATTTTACAAGTAAGTATCCATGGTATTTTTGTATGTATTTTGTTTCAAAGCTAGATTACTCACATGGTTCAATGTAACTTCATTTTCAGATACTATAGTGGTGAAAGGCGGGCTCCTGTTTTGACCATTTTCATTGGAGGGAATCACGAGGCATCAAACTATTTACAAGAGCTTCCATTCGGTGGCTGGGTTGCACCAAATATTTACTACTTGGGTCGAGCCGGCGTCGTCAGGTTAGGAGACCTGAGAATTGGAGGTAAGTAGAATTATTAAATGTATTCAGTTCAATATAAAATTATAACTATATCTGTGTAACAGAATGAAATAAACCAGGACTAAATTTTCTTTTAGGAATGTCAGGCATTTATAAGGGTAAAGACTACTTACAAGGGCTTTGGGAATGTCCCCCATACAGTCAACAATCATTACGGTCGGTCTATCACGTGAGGGCTATTGATAGCTTCCGGTTACAACAGCTCAAGGATAAAGTGCATATAATGTTGTCCCATGACTGGCCTCGGAACATTACCGACTATGGAGACAAAGAAGGTCTGCTAAGGTTTAAACCTTTCTTAAGGTAAGCGGAGTTTTGTTTCATACTTTAGATTTATATTAAATAATAAAGTTCTTATTAACTATTAACATTTTTATCATTTTTCAGAGAAGATGTTGAAGCTCATGACCTTGGCAGTGCTCCTGCGGAAAGATTACTTCATTCCATGAAACCAACTTACTGGTTCTCTGCACATTTGCACTGTCAGTTTGTTGCAATCGTAAAACATGATGATGGCGAAGAAACCAAGTTCTTGGCACTAGACAAATGTCTACCGAAAAGAAGGCATCTGCAAATAGTGGATGTACCGCAAGAGTATGATGGGGATTTGACATTGAAGCATGATGCTGAATGGTTAGCTGTTTTGAAAAATACAAATCATCTTGTATCTGTGAAAAATGTTGACTGCCACATGCCTGGACCAGGGGGTAGTGAAAGGTATGACATATTGCTGATAAGTATTTCTCTTAGAAAATTATTGTATACACTTGATTTTAAGGTTCCGTGGTTATTATCACTAAAACTATAAGACATTATAACGGGTTTTAACTCACGGTAGGGATATATCGAGCACCCAATATTTCGGCGATGTTAACATCGCCGAAATATTGGGATGTTAACATCGCCGAAATATTGGGTGCTCGATATATCCCTACCGTGAGTTAAAACCCGTTATAATGTCTTATAGTTTTAAGTATTGTATAGATAAGTATAAGGGATGGAGGAGGCTTTTACCCAAAAGGGATCTGTACAAAATAATAAAAAGAAAAAGTGCAAAAAGGAGATTTAATAATATAGATAAGTATAATATTTTTGTCTCTACATATATTACTATTATATTGTTTCAGGTATGACTTTACTCCAACAGAAGAAGAAAAACAAGCAATTTTGAGTGCAATGGGAGACATGACAATTAAAGAGGAGAGCTTTGTCCGGACGGCACCAGTTTACCAACCAGGCAAACCAAAGCGACACCCTGCCGACCCAATACTGAACCCTCAGACTGTTCAATTGTGTGAAAAATTGGGAATAGATGACCCGTTACAGGTGTTGATGGCAAGATCAGGAAGGACAATGAGGCAACCTCATGTAGATACAGTCAATTCTCCTGCTCCAACCCCTGTTCAAACTCCTATGAAGCTTAAAATGTCTTTGCCTGCTCCTTCTACTCCTATTATAAATGACAGTGTAGAAGACAGAGAGGATAATGCATTACAAAGAGATTCCTTGTTTTCGCCTCCATCGTTTTTATCTGAGAGTGTTTCTAGCAGCACTGCTGAGAGTCCTACACTACCATCCGAGGGCCCAAAGAAGACTTTTAAAAGACGGAACTTGGCTATGTATACTCCAGATGCAGATGACAGTGTAAGTACGTCAAGTTCTTTTTTAGATGATAGTCCTAAGGCTAACAAATATGTGAAAGATAGTTTATGATAAATTGTGTGTCATCCTAGAACAGTCTGATGTCTTTGGACAGATCTTATTTGTGCATAATTTTTTATGTTTTTTATAATTTGGATGTAATAATGCAGTACCTACTGTAAATTAGTTAAGGACAAAATAGCTAAGCTTACAGAATATGTATATTTCATGTAAATCAATTTGAGATTTTAATAATAAAATTATTGTGGTGCAATAAAGAATAGTTTATTTGAATTTTGAACCTGATTAGGTTTTTTGAATACCAAATTATATTATTTCCCTTCCCATGTTAGGTATAGGTTCTTTAGATTTTTTTTAAAGATATTTTCAAAATAAAAGTACATCTTCTCAAGTGTGTTTTAAATTTTTTGTGGGGAAATCACACATGCCTTTAGAATACAAGCTACAGCACTCTCTTAGCTGACTAGATTTTAACAAATCAATAAATAAATTACTTCTTAATGAGTCTAGCTCACTACATTATGCAAATCAATAATTAAATATTTCTTAATGAGTCTAGCTGACTACATTATGGCAAATCATTACTTAGGTAATTACTTCTTAATGAGTCCGCAATCTGGTGATTAACCTTTTGCACGCCAGAGTTTTTTTACGTCGGCACACCCCCGACGCCAAGCATAGAAAAATGTGAAGATGGTAAAAACTTATCGGCAAGCAGCCCGGTGTCTTAAACAAGACAGAATTTAAGTTATAAAAATAGGTAAATTTGGACTACTTTAGTCGTCAGTGGCGTCGTATGTACGCGAGCGTTTAGCAACTATAGTGGTCATTGGCGTTCAAAAGGTTAATGTACTATGTGTTGTGTTTGATGAGTCTAGCTAACTACATTATGGCAAATCAATAATTACTTCTTAACAAGTCTAGCTAACTACATTATGGCAAATCAATAAGTAATTAATGAGTTAGCAAACTGGTGATTAATGTACAAAGTGTTGTGGTGCTTGTGCCATCTAGAATTACGCATCATGGGATAGTAAATGTTCCTTTAAATTAGGCATGTTTTTGGGCACATAGCTGCACTGGTTGCATTTAAGCGGGCTAGCCATCAGGCTTTTGTGATCCTCATTAGATATTTTCTTTATACTTCCATTTTCTCTAAGCTCTTGTAATAAATCTGGAATAAAAAAAAGCAATATTAAATGTTATATTTTAGTAATAAAATGTGGTCTAATTGAACAATGTTATACACACATGCCAGCTTACATAAAGAATAATAATAAAAATAGTAAATTCCTTCTTACCTTCATAGGGTATAAAAAATTTGGTAGTAAAACTATTCCAGTGTACTTTGGTTTTTAAACAAGGGGACACCATGTCCGTGCTAATAATGTGCATGTGGAGTCGTTGCATACTCGGTACCGCATGGAAACCGGCTTTTAACTTCTGATCTTTATGTTCCTCCTTCAGCTCTTCATAAAGTCTTCCAAACTCTTCTAACAGACCTACATGGCCCTTATTGAGTTTCTGGATGCTGTTTATTTCTTCTAGAGGCAGTACTAAGTAATGAACTTTCGCTTTTGGATACTTATCGCGAATCACAACAACTCTTTCGCTTTGTTTAACTACATTGGCCGGGTCTTTAATTGAATCTAGAAGGCCTAAGCTCCAGTGTTTGGTTTTCTTTATTACTGTATCTTGAGAGGCCATTTTCAATGTCCTTTTACTCATGTTTTTCAATTTTCGGTACAAAAATACATCTATTTCGCTATTCGCAAGTTTGTTTACATTCAAATGTCATTTGTGGTGTGACACGACATCAGCTGTTTCTTTTTTTTATATGTATCTTTGTGGTAGAGGCACACTACAGTGGCCTTATGCAGCTTGGTATCTGTGGCCTATGCAACGAAACTACAGGCTACAATTCTACAGGTGAAATTCGATGTACATTGCGTAGCCGGTGCGACATTATAAAACCAGACTTTTGACGCGCTACGCAATGTACATCTAATTTCACCTGTAAAATTGTAGCCTATAGTTTCGAAAAACGAGGCACTGGGGGTTCCTTAGTATTTTAGATTTTTCCAAAGCATTGTTTGCATGAAAAAGTAGGTACCTATCACTAGATTTGGCTTTGAGTAAGTATGTAATGTGAAGAAACGATGGTAAAAACAATGTTTAGGTTTTATTGTACGGGTGGATATGAAATAAAATATATTTTTAATACTGTATTTATTAATTAAAGACCGAATAGATCAAAAATAATGCTAAGCATAAATTCTAATATCAATGGCTTAACTATAAAGCGGCAGTCATGACTGAAAAAGTTTTCTAAGTTATTTTGAACAACTTAGGATTTTTCAGTCATAAGTTCATTGATTCTATTTTATTATATTTTATCATAATATTATTTAACTTAACTAAATGCTAATATTAATAAATTAGAAATAAGCTTAAGGTAACCTATTTAAATAAGAAAATAAATATTAATCTTAAATTTTGGGAAGAATCTTCATTCGTATATCTACATGATTTGATCACTAGGCACTACGTGCGACAACTTAACACAGACAGTCCATATTTAGTATGATTGCTCACCTATATTACTTTGATACTGAAGATATTAATTTTTTGGGTTAGATTCAGGATGTTTTCTAAACGATGATAAGCAAGAATAGGTATTGAAAATTGCTTGTATGGTTTACATAGTGATAGAAAGTTTTGGCTAGATTGCTAAGGCGTAGGCGATAGATCATTGTACGGTGGGACGGCCAGTGTAGCCGGAGTCGGGTATTGCGTGGGCGAGTTCCCGCAGAATTTGCTCGAAACCCTTCCCCGACGGAGTCTGCAGGCTGTTGTGTTTCAGCATCGTCGCATTCAACTTCGTCGCTAGGTAGCACATCTGTAAAGAAAAAAAAAGTTTTTCTGGAACTGCACTTTATTTTTGGAGTCTGCTTATTGACTAGTCTTCGCTAAAGATCACTATAAAGCTAACAACACTCACATAACGCCTTTGCTAAGTTTCTTTGGGCAGGCGTAAACTATTACTAACCCTTGCGATCTAACATACAGCCGAAATCCAAGTGTTTGTACGCTTTAAACTACGTATGAATAAAAACCAGCAAAGCAGAATCCATGCGAGCAAGTCTTTAGCGGAACGTGCTGGAACCCACTGTCCAGGCATCACGACACGATAGACTTTCTAGCCATAAGCATTTAAAAAAATCGTCTATAGAATGAAACTTACCAGCAAAGCAGACATAAAGAGTAACGCGCCGAGCGCCACTGCGACCATCATTGAGGTCGCGCAAGTAGCCTCCAGCGGCGTTCGGTGGAACAGCTCCCCTGGCATCACGACTGTGTACTCCAAGTTCTCCTTAAACCTCGTGAAAGGTGTAGAGTTGTTCTCATCAGAGACAGGACGATCAGAGACTAGCGCCGCGCTAGTGATATTGTGCGTGTGTGATGCGTCTGGGAGAGATCTTCGGCGGCGTCCATGACCTGAAAATGTTGATAAGGAAGTTGTTAGATATCTTTTAAGTTTGATCTTTCATATAAGTGATCATCATTCCACTTCAACGACTCTCAACCCACTATTTGATTTGGTGATTTCAGTCAGCCTTTGTATGCTCAGCACTCCTATTACGAAAAATGGTACACAGTCGGATATATGTATATTCCTTAAGATGAAGAAGGCATAGTATCATGAATGAGAATGATGTTTCTGATTCTTACCGGAGGGCTCAAACAGGTCGAGGCAGTAATCCGGCTGGCAATCCGCGGCATCCATACACGCCTTGATTTGTGAATGGATCCACAATGTTGACCGTTCCTTCATGGAAGCCAGGAGGAATGCTTCGAAGTCTAAAAAGACTTCGTTGTGGCGCTCTCGATATCTAGCCGGTTGATGTGGAATTATTGAGGCGAAGTCGCGATTCCGGCAACTGGAACAGAACGAATACGAGAGGTTTAGAAAAATTGTCGTCGTGTCTTGGCTGAAACTAAGATAAAATATAAAGTTATGCTGTCTCACATGCAAATTGGTTCAGGCTTTCTGAATGGGCAAAGAAATGTTCTTACCCATCTTTTACAAGAAGCACTGCACCGGCAGCATGTGGCCTGTCCGGGTCTGGTGAGACAGCGACCTCTAGCAACTTGATGTGACGCCATGCGGATTCCGGGTTGATGCGTGCGCGCAACTGGAGTTTTGTGCCGATTGGGACAGCCTGAAAATTGAAATTGGGTATCTTTTATCAACTAGACAATTAGAAGGAAAAATTAGTAAAAACGTGAGGTTTTTGTGCATGATAAGACACGCAAAGGGCACATCCAGTTGACTGAATGGTCGAGTTAAGTAGAAGGGTTTAGAAGCAGATGAGGCTTTATCACTTCACATCATATTCATATTCATATTCATATTCATATTCTTTATTGCGAATCATATGGTACATTAGGTGTTGGAGGTACATATTTTCCAGCATATGAAACCCTTTATACAGTAGGGCTGTAGGGTATAGCAAATAAGGGAGAGGGCTTATATAAAATTATCAACTTAGTAATAGTTAAAAGTTAAAAACTAGTATTTATATAAAGATATTACTTAATCTACTTAAAGGGTATTTTATTTTATTAGCGATTTAATTTTTTTCTATGCATGTAGAATGTGTATTTTAATGTGTGTAGGTGTGTGTGTGTGTAAGTGTGTGTTTTTTTTTATAATTTTAGGCATTCTTTTTCATGTAAAAATTCATTAAGGCTGTAGTAACATTTATTTATTAAGTAAGATTTTAGTTTTTGTACACTCAATAGAGCCTCCCAACAAGTGGGTCTAAAAATGAACATGGACAAGACCAAGGTTATGTCAAACTCTCTTGTTGCACCCATTACTCTGACAGTTGGGGGCTCTACTCTGGAAGTTGTCGACGAGTATGTCTACCTGGGACAAATAGTCCAGCTGGGTAGGTCCAACTTTCAAAAAGAGGTCAATCGTCGAATCCATCTCGGCTGGGCAGCGTTCGGGAAGCTACGTAACATCTTCTCTTCTCAACAACTACCGCAGTGCCTCAAGACAAAAGTCTGGGATCAGTGCGTGTTGCCAGTGATGACTTACGGAGTTGAGACGTGGCCGCTAACAATGGGCCTCATAAGAAGGCTCAAGGTCACTCAAAGGGCAATGGAAAGGGCTATGCTCGGAGTTTCTCTCCGCGATCGAATCAGAAATGAGGAAATCCGGAGAAGAACCAAAGCCACCGACATAGCTCGAAGGATTGCGCAACTCAAGTGGCAGTGGGCGGGGCATATTGCTCGTAGGACCGATGGCCGCTGGGGCCGGAAAGTTCTCGAGTGGCGGCCACGGACCGGTAGACGCAGCGTAGGTAGGCCTCCCACAAGGTGGACCGACGATCTGGTGAAGGTCGCGGGAAGCCGCTGGATGCGGGTGGCGCTGGACCGATCATCGTGGAGATCCTTGGGGGAGGCCTATGTCCTGCAGTGGACGTCTATCGGCTGAGACGACGATGTGATCTTTTGGTTCAGACTTAATGGTTTCTGGTATTTTATTATATACTTTGATCCCGGTAAAGTAGGTGCTCTTGTGATATAATGTCATTGTAGTAGTGGGGAGTTTTAGGTTGTTTTTGAATCTTAAATTATGAGTAATGTAGCTACTTTTTTTGGTAAATCTGTTTATATTTTTTCGAACGAATGTTGCTAACTCTAATATAAATAGGGAATGAATGGTTAATATATTATTATTTTTAAAGTATGGTCTACAGCTTTGCAGATTCTTTACACGAAATATTATTCTGAGGCATTTCTTCTGCATAATGAAAAGTTCGTTTACATTGGTACTGTTACCCCATAATATTACTCCGTAGCGAAGCCACGATTCCGCATAAGCGTAATAAGCCGACAAGGCTGCTTCTACATTAGTGTTAGCCCTTATGGTATTTAATGCATACGCAAATCTGATCAATTTAGTTTTGGTTTTGGATATATGTTCCTTCCAGTTTAAGTTACTATCGAGATTTATACCTAAAAGATTATGTACTTTGACTTCCTCAATTGGGTTTTGATCAATTTGTATATTTTTGAGCGACAAAGGTTGTTTTTGGGGTGGATGAAATTGAATTGCTTTAGTTTTTTTGGTATTGATCTGCAAGTTATTGTTAGTAAGCCATTCTTGTACTGTCTTTAAAGTGGAATTAATTTTATGGACGCAGTTATCTTTTTCGTGTGAATGAAAATTAAATAGTAACGATATATCGTCAGCAAACATGGTACAGGTGATATTTAGATGTTTAGGCAGTTGGTTTATATATACCAGGAACAGTATACAGCCGAGTACACTGCCCTGTGGAATAGAACCTTTAAGTTCGCGGCTTGTTGATCGATTTTTTTCTATAACATTCGTGGCTTCATTATAATGCTCAATTTGAACATATTGAGTTCGATTTTCCAAGTAAGATTTAAACCAGTCGTGGGTTCTACCTCGTATTCCGGCTCTATATAATTTTTCAAGTAATATAGAATAATTTACTTTATCATATGCCTTGCTAAGGTCTAGAAGTATACCTACAACACTTTGCTTTTCATTTATATACTCGAGCGCCTGTTGAACATAAGTATAGACAGCCAATATGGTAGACCTTTTTTTTCTGAAACCATATTGGCCGTCATCATCCAATTCGATCCTCTTATAAACCTTTCTTAGCCTATTATTACACTTCTATTGAGAGCTTACCTGGTCAACTGGCAGGTCGAGGGAATGGTTGGAATGTCTGGAAACAGGCGGGGCTTCCTTGTACAATGCCACTTCGTACTCCAGCCGGCCAGGGGTCTCCTCCACCACACCAGACACGCGCGCTCCATGAGGGCTGTAGACATTGCTGTTACACTCAATCGATCAAAGATAAAGATAAAGATAAAGATAAAGATATTTTATTCACAAGCATACACGGTACATTACAGATCTATGGGTTAGTGGTTATGCGTGTTGTTAATTTGAGGAATGCGGACACACGTTTTATTCCCCCCGGAAAAGGTAGAGCAACAGTCGTAAAATTGTAGTTTGCGCTATTATGTGAGAGTGGATTCCAAGATGCCGTGTGATGCCGGCTTAGAATAGCATCACCCCACATCCTTCCCGCGGGTGTCGTAAGGGCTAGTAGGAGACTCGAGGGTGTTGGTGTATTATAATTTTTAGGCGACAGGCTGACAACCTGTCACTATAGTGATACACATGTTTTCTGAAACAACCTTGGAAAACAATTCTTCAAGAATGTCAGACGTGGCGATAGCGACCGTATTCTTGCGGCCGTTAACGCTCTGCCTACCCCCCAAGGGATAAAGGCGTGATATATGTATGTATGTATGTAGACACACGTTTTATTCCTCCTCGTTGAGCGCTAGGTAACAGCCGTTTGCGCTATTATGTGTGAGTGGATTAAAAGTATACAAGAATGTTTTTTATGGGCGTATAGGAACATTAAGAACGATTGGTTACATAGTTACGAAAGCCTAGGGGCAGAAATCACGTCACAGAATAAGAAATACTCAGTAGTCGTACGCGAGATTGCTGTACGCGACTTGAATTGGTCGTGAATCACCCCCGGGCTGGTCGTGGCTCCACTGAACACATCGTTAGGCCTACCAGGAATTGTGTCGGCATATAATTTATGAATATATCTAATCTAGGCTTTAAATTAACGGTACACTGGCTTTATTCTTAAGGGTTATTTTTTAATGCCAGCCTTATCTATCTGAACATTGTTTAATAAAAACTTATGTAATTTTCTGTTTTTGACAAAAAAGATCTTTAGTTGTAGAGTTTCAGCTGTAAAAAAACTACGCCATATTTATTATTTTATTATGCTCCTACTGCAGTCCAGCGGTAAGCATCTCGTTAAAATTCAAAATTACTTATTCCGTTTTTGTATGGGAAATGTCTTTTGGAATACTGCCTGAGTGAAATTATACCTTGTCTACCCTACTCAAACCACATTTTACGCTACCTACGCTACAAAATACCTGCCTATGCCGTGTGATGCTGGCTTCGAATAGCATCACCTCATTTCTTCCCCGTGGGTGTCGTAAGAGGCGACTAAGGGACTAGGGGGTTTCACGTGTATTACAACTTTTAGGCGACAGGCTGACAACCTGTCACTATAAACAAATTGTCTTATATACAAATTGTCTTAACCAGCCCTCAATATTTGTCAGACGTGGCAATAGCGACCGTATTTTTGCGGTTTTTAACGCTCTGCCTAGCCCGCAAGGGATAAAGGCGTGATATACAGGGTGTAAAAATATTAGCTGCAAATACTTTATTAAGTGAATCAGCCGATCAAAACTGAACAACTTTCCCCAAGGAACATAGGTCGAAATATGATAATTTTTTTGACCTCCCATACAAAACTATCGACCGACCAAGTGAATTTGTATGGGAGCTCTAAAAAATTTTCTCATATTTCGACCTATGTTCCTTGGGGAAAGTTGTTCAGTTTCATGGGCTGATTCACCCCTTAAAATATTTGCAGCAATTTTTTTTTTACCTTGTATGTACGCTACAAAACCTAAATAGTGTAAAGTCGGGTACTCACAAGCTGCCCGCGAAGCCGGCGGCTTTGTTCTCGATGATGGTGGGCTCCGGCGGCTTGCACATGATGATCAGCTCCTGGTCGGACTGCATCACCACGCCCGGGAACTGCGGGAACCACACCCGCACGTGGACGAAGCCCTGGGGAATAGAATAACGTGATTAGGTTCTTGAGACTGTGTGATGCCCGTTTAGAATAGTATAACCCCATCTTCACTCGTAGGCGTATCGCACACTTGACGCACGATGGAGCCTGGAGCGCAAAAATATCGCAGCGGTCTTTTAGATCTATACTAGAAACGCCACTGCCCATACTAAAACCGCTAGACCGATGCAGCGCTATCGCAGTGTCGTCCGTTAGTGACGGGCAGTGACATTTCTATAAGGATCTGTCAGACCGCTGCGATATTTTTGTGCTCCGTCGTGCTTCAAGTGTGCGATCCGGTGTGTATTACGCGACTAATCGATAAATAGCGCATAGATTGCCATGACTGAAAGATGTAAATTATTGATAATCTAGTCTTAAATATGGGAATAAGTATTTGCGGGGTTTTCAAAGCGGTTTGGCCATAATAATCGCATCATCTGGCCTTAGGCGGCTTCTACATATCGATGGGAAGGGCTAACTAGTAATATGTAGACTCTCTCCAGTCATACATAAGATCAGCTCTAGCCCGATAATTCTGACCCAATTGAAAAGAAGTTCCATTAGCATTACTGGAAGAGATGCCAGCAAAGAAATGAGTTGGCCTGCACCTCCAATATCTCAGAACCAAAAAGGTACTTGTTGTCACTCTCAGCCCCAATGACTCTACCACGTCATTATAATCCGCAGCACGTACAACTACCTATACGTGTGAACAATTTACCGACGATCAAGCTATTGGAATACTTCAGAATATTGTACGTCGAAGTGATTAGTGTAGTTACTAGAATAAGCTCCATAATACATCCAGATAATAGTAATTGCTTGTGAACGCTGTCTATTAAAGTATTACGCTAATTGCACCTGTCATGAAGGCTAAGTGGGTTTTTGTTGTAATTCGGGTTAGATTTCTATAGCTTTGAAACAATTTGCCGGCTTTATTTTAATGAGTAATAGATACCTACTTATGCTAACTACTCAAATTTCTGATAGATACACCAGGATATCACTCAGTGGCACACAATTGTTTGCTGATGTCAGAATGGAAAAATCCATTTCACTGGAAAAAAATACATACATACATATATCACGCCTTTATCCCTTGCGGGGTAGGCAAAGCGTTAACGGCCGTAAGAATACGGCCACTATCGCCACGCCTGACATTTTTGAGAATTGTTTTCTAAGGTTGTTTCAGAAAACACGTGTATCACTATAGTGATAGGTTGTCAGCCTGTCGCCTAAAAATTGTAATACACCATTACTCTCGATGATAAAATTATATAATATTTATAATAATATCAAATCCCCTAGGCTAGGTAGCCGACCCCGACCGAGATCGGGATAAGGCAAGGTGAATGATGATGATGATGATGAATTATAAAATATTTATAATTTTATTTTATTTTATTTTTATTTTTTTATTTTTATATTTGATACACGTTTGTTAAACCAAAGAATAAGTAGTTTGAGCTAGTTTTGTAAATCTATCTAGTTCAATACCTCTATTACTAAATATTTTCTAAATAATTAGTATTTTTAATCTACGTATATAGCAGTAGGACTACTAGTACGGCTATAAAGTTAAGGTAACATACGGTAGCTTAATAGACGAAGGAAAGATAAATGTCTCCATTAGCCACATAATTTTAAAGGGCTACTGACATAGACATAAAGTTAGATTGACTGTAATAGTCTTATATCTTAGTGACTGACATGCTTATGTCCGCTCTCTAGCCTCTTCACCTTAATAGAGATCAGTCAATCAGTTAATAAAACATCTGTTGTAGGATTAGGTACCTACCTATAATCTATCTATACATATAATAAGACAGTAACAAGTCAGTGTTCAGTGACTCTATATAGTTTTGAGAAAACACAACGATAGCGCGTTTTAAAAGACGTGTGGCGACATCTATTAATGAGTTTTGGACGATGTTTGTGTGTTTGTTTGTGTATATGCGGAAGCATCACGCGAAAACGACCGAACGGATTTTGAATCAAATTGTACCAAAATGTCAAGTAATTCACCGACCAGGTTATAGGCTAAAAAAAAACATACCCCTAAAAGGGGGGTTGGCTGCTACACATAAAATAAGTTTGTAGGTCATGTGAATTTCATAGTGGCGCGTAGTAAAAGGATGTGTATGTGTATGGTAATTGGACCTGAGATTGATTTCAAATTTCGAACTGGCCAGCACGTATTGTGTCGCTTTAAATAAGCGCACAGGAAAAAAAAAAACATGAGGCCGTATTTATATTTTAGATCTGTATTTTATAACCTCAACAAATGAGTTTGTCGAATTTTTGCTCATGATTACGACAAGGAAACTAAAATCTATGAATATGTCGACGACTACAAAAATATATCTTTAATATTGGAATAATTTTCACTTTTAATAATTCAATAATTATTACCCTCGAAAACAAAAGTTCCGTGGTGCAAGACGTGCAAGTTGCGTAGCCAGACGATACAAACTTCATATAGGAATCGTTTTCTTTGTGCGTAATCTACGCGGGAAAATTGCAATAACTTTTTTGTTTTTAAATTTTCTCGCTCATTTGGTTAAGGCTATTTAGTCAATGTTTGTCTGGTACATGCAGTATGTTATAGGTTTTGCCGACAATACAGCTACATTATTTTCAGGGTGCGACAACTTTTTTCTGAAATATTCTTTGGAAATACTAATAAAAATTGGACTTCCCACACAAAGTGACTCAATCGGCTGGTACATTTTATATAGAAGATACATTTTTCCATATTTCTGTAAAATTTTCCTGACGAAAATTATATTTTATACGTTTGTGCTGACGATCGAATCAGTATCTGAGATAAGACTTTTCGTGGCTATAGGTATAAGCCGATTTTCCACAGACACTGCTTTGTCTGGAGTGTAATTTTGGAAAACGCAGGGTTGCTCAAGACCTGCGCCACTCTCTCGGGCTCCCTGACTGACACCACAAGAACTTCGAATCGATACGTGCGGAGCCAAATTGACTGCAGGATAGACCTCTGTCACACGCGTCTAACAAAGACTCCGTTCCGGGTTTAAATGTAGATTCTGTTGTCCTTCTCCAGGGCCGCCGGTCTTGGTCAGGTTTCTCCCTCGGTTGATTCTTACGACTCCCACAAGGGAAGAGAGGTGCTATTCTACTTTGCCGGCAGCACACGACCTTAATTAAATAGCCTTAGGTACTTAATTAAACGTAACCCTAGCCGCGGCTCCGCCCGTGTGGAAATCGGTCATCGCATCACACAGGAACATTTTTTCGCGAAGAAAACTTACCTATGCGTTAAACCAAGTTACCTCCTTTATGTCTGTGTTCAATTTCATGAATATCAGTTAAACAGTTTTTGCGTGAAGGAGTAACAAACAAACATATAAACTTTTGTATTTATATTATTAGTAGGAAGTAGGAAGTAGGATAGGATAGGATTAGTAGTATGATTACTTGCTTTTGTTTTTATTTATTCACACTCATGAACTCGGTCTTCAGTCTTCCATCACAATGTCAAGAAATGTGGCATCAGTCTACTTCACGGAATTAATACTCTTGGAAGTAAATATTGCACGGTTTCAAAAAATCTGCTAAAAATGGCATAAGAGGCGGAAATTTGAAGATATAGGGAAGAGAACTGGAAAGCTAAAAAATCGTAGCAGGGAAAGACGACTTAAAGAAACTGAACCTTTAGGGATTCTAAGAGACTAAACACTATAAACCAACCACCGTTTTCTTACTCTTTCTTGCATGCGGAAATTGAAATTTTACGATTTAACAGTTTTTTAAATTACTTACATATAGTCTGAGAAACCAAGTTTTCTGGTACCTACCTACCAACAATTTAATATTGGCTAATATTATTTTATGGTTTTTAGAGGCCTATGTTTAGCAGTGGTCGTCCTATATATAGCTGATAAATGATGGAAGATATATTATGGCGAAACGAAGTTCGCGGGCACCAGCTAGTTATAAATAAAGTGACAGTGCGCAAGTTTTTAAAATTTGATATGGTTTTGGTATTAAATTATTATTATTATATTAATCGATTTTAAGATACAAGTTGATGTTTTCTCTACTGTACAGTTTAGTTTCAACTGAGTTAGTAATTTTTGTGTATGAAAATGTTCTGCGATCAGCATTTGGTGCTCCATACAAGCACTATAGAAATGCAGCATTGTCAGACAGACCCTTCGACAGACCTAGTGGAGTGAAGGTTAGGTACAAGAGTTAGAGTAGGTAGATACCTGTCTGAATAAAACTAAAACTGCTGTTTATTCAAAATAAAATCATAAAAATATAAAAAGAAACTTTCCACAACATGCTTCGTCAAATATGAATACTTTCTAGACATAAATTATTTATCAGAACAAGCCTCGTCAAAAGGATGCATATTTTCAGCAATATGTTTCGTCGACTGGAAAAAACAAATGCGAAGAGAACCTCTCAAAAATTATCATAAAAAAATATCTCTCCTGTCACCTCGTATGGGTTGGACGTTGAGCTTTCGACTTTCGCTTTGTAAGTTTTCGACTGGTGGTATTCTGAATATTATTATTTTAGATTTCAATCTGTATTTTATTATTGCAACAACTGTAGCGTGCGAAGTAAGCTGAGGCCAATCTACTCATACTGTAAGTAACGGTAGGGGCTATTACCATCCGATGACAAAGCCTATACGTGGTAACGAGAGAACAATTTTGAGAAACGCCTCTACACGTAACGTGATAAATAATACCTACGTTGGAAAATAGGGATGCATATTTGCCAAACTGTCGATATCGATATATTTCGAGTTCAGCCGTTATCGCTACATCAACCTAGAACTAGGATATACTATCGATATTTTTAATTATCAAGACTTTAATAAATCACCTATTTTGAATAGATATACACGAAGTCAGCGCATCTTTTGTAGCTTTTGGACACAGCACTATCAATGTGCCCAGTTATAGGTACGTATTATAATAATATGTTGACAAGAACATATTTTTTCCCAGTGGATTTGATAGGCGACTCGATTCCATTTTGATTTTGGTATTAGTAAGTATGCGTATTAAAATTTTAGGCGACAGGCTGACAACCTGTCACTACAGTGATACACGAATCATCTG
The DNA here is from genome assembly GCA_029255805.1 of Keiferia lycopersicella. Lineage (NCBI taxonomy): Eukaryota > Metazoa > Arthropoda > Insecta > Lepidoptera > Gelechiidae > Keiferia > Keiferia lycopersicella. Next base: position 8,519,296 of record JARACZ010000010.1, read on the forward strand.
AAAAGGCCCTCCATACTTGTCAGACGTGGCGATAACGACCGTAATTTGGCGATCGTTAGCGCTCTGCCTGCCCCGCAAGGGATACAAGCGTGATTTGTGTATGTAAGTATTAGTATGTATCGAGTATTTATGTGTTATCGATATTTATCGGTGCAACCCTAGTAATAATACATTGTAGAATGGAAGCACAAATCATCTTCATTCAATAGGTTAACAGTGTACAACTTTGTAGCAGGTGTGATACTGTTGGTTTGGTATTACGATGTGTTGCTTACGGTAGTTTCCACATCTAACGCACAACACTGCGCATTTCTAGCGCATTCATAGCGCATGCGTCTGTGATATTTAAGTAGATTTCAAATTCCTTGTACTGTATTCCGACGTTAACGCAAGTGGAATGCATAAACCTGCGTTGTTTGACAGACGCGTCCATTGACCTAAGTTTATACGTCAACGTAGGTTTTTAATTGATATACGAATTTTTAGTTTCCTTGCATCTGACAGACACATTCGGTACGGATTCCCTCATTTACGCCTCATTTTGGCAATTACCGACACGTACCGGGTAGATTCAGTCCGATCAGTTCTTCCCAGAACAACTCCTAAGCCCAGTCTCGCCCCAAGGGCATGATTGGGCTGGTTGTTTGAACAACCAATCAAAATATTTCCGGGTGAGCACGTGCTCCCCACCAAGCCGACAGGCGTAGTTTTGATGGCCCCGGGGCCGAAAACGCAGAGTCCATTAGCAAAAAAAAAAAAAAAAAACGGTACGGATTTGCAGCGCCGTGGGTAAGGTGTGAGCACCGCCTACTTTAACGATAGCGAAGTGAGATGAGACTACTACTGTGCGTAGTCTAGCGGTAACTACTTAAGCGATTAGTTCGTGATAGTTGAGCCCACCAATGACAAGATGGGTGACCGTTAGTAAGTAATAGTAATACTAGGTAATTAGGTATATCCTAGTTTCATTTTCTATAGAAAAGAAGGTACAATATTACATATCTGTTATAGTTTTTGGACTGTTTTCTTAACAAAGAAAGGGCGGTTTCTTCTTTGTACCCGACTGCGTCAGAAGGAGGGTTATGTTTTTCGAGAACATATGTGCAAATACCTCAAGTATGTACCTAAGTTTAGTTTCCATATAAGTTACCTCCTTATTCAAACTAATATTATAAAAAAGCAAACTAAAATAAAAGAGGCCGTGTTTAGGCGCCAACTTGTCACTAAAGCGATACACGACTTATCTGAAACGACCCTCATTCATTATCAGACGTGGCGATAAAGACCGTAATTTTACGATCGTTTAAACTCTGCCTACCCCGCCAAGGATATAGGCGTGATTTGTGTATGTGTTTAGGCGGGGTTGTCGGAATCGGGTAAATCTGCCTTATTTATTCATCAATCATCACATTATGACGCTATTATTTATTCTGTGGCATTAGGTACTCAAGAAATCTTTAAAACGTGTGAACGACGTTATCTAGACATATTTATGTTTACGATAATTGGTATTACGTATACTAAATGGCTATAATTTATGCTCTTAACATTCTTCGTGTAAACTTGGCAATCTACGTATTCTGATCAAATTGCGAACATAGCAAACTCTGTGGGAAAATACTTCTTTCTACTCACCAATTACTTCTTTCACTAAGCTCTCGGTTTCATTATGTCGGCGCCATGTTTAATTTTACAATATGAAGATAATACTTTGCCGGTTCGCACACTTGACTTCCGTTGCTGTGCGTCCGTAACGCATGCGTCTGTCAGATCAAGGCGAATTCCTTAAAACTGACATAGACGTAAGACGCTATAGCAAAGCAAAAAGTTGCGTAGTTTGACAGTTGCATCTGTCTCTGTTAGGTACTAAAATAGCTTACATTCCTGACAGGTCAAATTAGCTACTTTAAAAACGATCTAAAACCGTATTTTGTATGAAAATCTAAAAGAATGACATCATGCTGTATGTATTTGGATGGCGTCAAAACGCTTACTTTTATATTATTTTTCTGTTTATTATTTCAAACTTTGAATATTTCGATAAATTATGAATGGAGTCCGTAGTATTTTTGGACAATAGTTTTAATCGTTTAATGTTTTTAGGAAACTAGCGAGTTATGGTACATGCAATATACTCGCATGTACTATGCAGTAGGTACTTATCTTTTGCACCAACGGACGCGAGGTGTGTGATTCGCCTTAGCACTTCCTATGTTCTAAGAATAGCGCATTACAAACTTGGGTTTATGGTGTGAGAGATTTGTAACATGAAGTGATAGGAGATAGGAATTATGATGATTTGATAATGGGCTGCACAATGACAATGACACCGTGTGAGTGTAAGCGTCAAAGAACTTGTAACGGCCTACTGTTAGCAAGTAATTTTGACCCGTCATATCGTGGGTATTGGCTAGTTTCCTGCATGCCACGATAAAATTTTGTCACCGCAATATGTCTTCTGCGGCTAACTTCGCTGCGAATAAGTTATGCATTCTTCCGTCGTGACATTGTGCGCATATGAAACGACAAATTATGTCGTAGCACGCATGTTAGCCAGGCAAGATTATTAATAAATATAAAAGTTGTAGCTTAAAACTATTGTCCGAAAACACTACGGACTTCATTCAAAAATTTTCTAAATATTTAAAGTTAGAATTAATAAAAGAAAAATAATATAGAAGTAAGTGTTTTGACGCCATTCAAATACTTACAGCGTGGCGTGATACTTTCAGTTTTTCATACAAAATATCGTTTTAGACCGTTTTCAAAATTAGCTCATTTGACCTTTCAGGAATGTAGCCTATTTCGTGCCGCAGATGTAGACACGGCCTAATACTCCGGCTTCTGCAGTGCAAATGTCTTTATTCCTTGAAGATCGCTATGATTAGGTGAGAGAACTAGTGACCGGAGGCTATTTAGGCGTTTTAAGCCGGGGCTCTAAAGCACAGCGGGGCGGGGGCGCCGCGGCAGCCGTCTAGTCGCGGCGGCGGTTGCACGAGAGGCGAGAGCGTTTCCTAAACCGAGCGGTTCCAAAATTGCGTATTTTATTTAACTTGACTGGAGCGACTGATCCACGAAAAAAAGGAAAATTAATTAATATATATAACAGGGTGTAAAAAAAAATTGCTGCAAATATTTTAAGGGGTGAACCAGCCCATGAAACTAAACAATTTTCCCCAAGGAACATAGGTCGAAATATGAAAAAAAGTTTGGACCTCACATACAAAATTACCGACCGACCAAGTCAATTTGTACGAGAGGTCAAAAAAAATATTTCGTCCTATGTTTCTTGAGGAAAGTTGTTCAGTTTTACGGGCTGATTCACCCCTTAAGATACTTGCAGCTAATATTTTTGCACCTTATACATACTGCCGTGTGTTGCCGGCTTAGAATAGCATCACCCCACCCACATCCTTCCCGCGGGTGTCGTAAGAGGCGACTAAGGGACTCGAGAGTATTGGTGTATTACAATTTTAGGCGACAGGCTGACAACCTGTCACTATAGTGATACACATGTTTTCTGGAACAACCTTGGAAAACAATCCTTAAAAATTCAGACGTGGCGATAGTGGCCGTATTCGTAGCTAGATAAACAGTAACATTCTATCTTCTTCTTATCGTGTCGATGGCAAATTTAGATTTTATGTGCCCAAAATTCAGCCACCCGGACAGCATTCTATATCAGAGGTTAACGGTAAAGTACGTAATGTATTTCTTTTTATACTCTACACGAGTGTCATGTTATAGAATTGGGCCAATACATAAAAAAAATGTTGTTCTTCTTCGCGGGTCGTTAGGACGGATCGGGCCTCAAAATTGCATTAATTTATGTTAAATTATCTGTCCTTACAGTCTTGCTTATAGAAAACAATAATCGACTCAAAAACACAGATCTCCCCAATCGTCATGGCAGTCTCAGACTATGTATGTATACCTGTGTTGTTCCGTTTATATTAGTAAAAGATGGTAAAATTTAAGTTGTAATTCAGTTCAAAATAATAAACATTTGTAATTTTGTATACTGATGCCGTAGTCCAACTATGCAATGCTATCCTAGACCAAAATTCATTGACTTGACCCAATTTAGCTAGTTTTAGAAAATATACTTTCGTATAGTGGCCGTATTCTTGCGGCCGTTAATGCTCTGCTAACCCTGCAAGGGATAAAGGCTTGATATATGTATGTATGTATAAATACTTACATTCCTCTTCAACACTCCACATCTAGAGAAGTCCGTTATCCGTAGCCTGTACAGCAGCCCCGTGGGGTCCTCAGCCTCTGGCCGTATCTGGCAGATGGGGTCGACGAGGGGGTCCGTGGCCCGGTCGTCGGCGAACAGGGGGGCCCCTCGGAACCCCTCGGGCTTGCGCAGGAGTGCCGTGACCGAGTCCCTCGTCGCGGCGCCCCCGCTCGAGAATGTGCACTGGATGTCGGTTACTGGAAACAAAAATATTTGCCTTTATTACCGGTTTTTACGTTATTTCTTAAAGTCTATGGAAGATATGGTGGATTACCTATACATTCCTAAAATATTTGGGATAAGGCGAGGAACATATCGCAGCGGTCTGTCTGAACCATACTACAAACGTCACGCCCCATACTCAAACCGCACTCGACGGACGACACTGCGATAGCGCTGCGATGACAGCGGTTGAGCTGTTTTAGTATGGTGATTGACATTTCTAGAATGGATCTGACAGACCGCTGCGATATTTTTGCGCTCCGTCGTGCGTGAAGTGTGATCCTCGCTTAAGTATTAGGTGCTTGGAAGTTTTCCTTGTGTAGGATCCCTCCGTCTCTTAAAAAAAATTTATCACGATCCCTAAATTATCAACTCCATATCGAAGGTACATCGCTGCGTTTTTGAGCTCCGAGTCCAGATTTTTCAGTACAGAGTTTTTTTTTTATTATTATTTTATTTTATTTTATTTGGGTAGCTTACAGCCTTAAAAAACATTATAATGCCGGTATAGAATAGCATCACCCCAATTCTTCCCACGGGGGTTGTAAGAGGCAACTAAGGGACTCGAAGGTTTCATGTGTATTACCACGTATTACAACTTTAGGCGACAGGCTAACAACCTGCCACTACAACATTGTCAATTCACATTTTGTTTTTTCACGTGAACTAATAAAAAAATTGGAAATCGAGTGGAATAGGTAAATTGCATTTTTCCACGATAGATTAATTCTTTTAGAATAACTGTTTAAGTTATTTAGCTAAGTAAAATAATATTGCTTTATTTAATAAAGTACTTACTTACCTATTAAGTCGCTTCAATTTAATACTAATGATGATTACTTACATAGCTACTTAACTTAGGCACTTATTTAACTTTATCGCAGATTACGCACTAAATAATGCAATTCCAGATCATATAAAGTTAGTTAATGGCATATTGGTTTTACTAGTTTTACTATTAATCACTTTTAACTATATACTTATTTCTCATACACAATTTCCTTTTCGTATAAAATCTGTATATTATGATTTCCACACTGGAAAATCAGAGAATTCATTCATTAATTTAACTACTATCATTTTGGTTTTACGATCTGCCATCATGATCACTCTAAAACTACCAACGATTTGATGCACGTGTTATTAAAATTCTAAAACTGTTTTACTGAAATGACTCTCATAAACTTATTTTCTTTGTCCCTCAACACTACATTCCTAAGTGATGTCATGTTTTTTGACGTGACAACGTCTTATAATTCTATGGACGCACCAAAAAGCATGACTCATGCGGCGTTACCCCGCTCTGAGGCGTTCCATTTAAGGCTTAAAGTGCAAGCGAGAGCGCGAAACGGGCGACAAAGAGGGCTCCGCATTTGGCAGCGTATATCTATCAAACAAATTTTCTTTTGAAAAATGCAACCATTCCATCACCATCAGTATTTTCTCATGACGTTGTCACGTTCAACTATCGTCTGTAAACCGACTTTACAGATAACCGATTTCTTGTCAAAGTTTATAAAATAAAATTAAAATGTAATGACTCTATTTCTTGCTAGCTTTAGTACTTACCTACTTAGTCATCTAACCTACTAACAGTCGACGCGAAAAAAATGAGCCGTGGCAAAATTGCAGGACATGAAATAAACAAAGTTTACTTTCCATTTAGACTGAGATCAGTAACTTACTTTTGGCTTTCCTTGACTGTCAAGATCGGTCTCGAGATAATCTTAATTCCTCACGTTACCGTTTAACCCATAGTTTGACCTCTGTTCTTGACTAGGTTAAACTGCTTAATTTGATAGGTGGGTTACCTAGATATTTCACGCACTTTTTTATTCATACGTAAATTTACTTTTTTTGTTATTTCAAGCTGAATACATTTTAAAGTTGATAAAGTTTGGACCAATTCGTGACCAGTATTTGGTCCTATTAAGAAAAATAATGTACGAGTAGAACCGAATAGAATAGAATATGATGAGTCTCTAGTACTATGTATAATTAACCTTTTCTTTTCATGTGGGAGAATGAGTTGCGCAACAGCCCGATGAACCCTTTTTTATGTATAACTGTGTTACTCAGTATCATTTATGTTTTAGTCCTATTCAATTTCATTCAGATTTGATCGATTACGTACAAATGATACAATTTTTTTTACATTAGGAAGCAACATTGTCATCTCCATGTGTTTTTCTAAAATGGTTGTGCATTTGCATTGCTGGCTACACGCGTCCAGTACTGCTATATTACTTGCCTAACCGTTAAACACTGGCACATACGTTTATATTCCGGTAAACGGGCATACTTGACTTGCTTGCAGTCCACGCCGCTCTAAATTACTGCCATGTCGATGAGTATCAGGCGGCAGTAAACATTCAGTTGATGGCTTCTATATTTCATGTGGGGACACTGACCCACCGATGAACGATGGAGTACGAGCTAATGTGACAGTTTCAAACTATCAAATAAATATACTTAGACAGCAACTCAATTTATGAAGCGATTATTTCTGAAATCGTGCATGGAAGTCCGGAGGATTGGTCTAAACATTCGTGTCACACTTCCTGCTCATACCATTTGAATTATGTTAATATACAAGTTTTAGGCAATAGGCTGACAACCTGTCACTATAGTGATACACATGTTTTCTGAAACAACCTTGGAAAATACCTTAAAAAATGTCTGACGTAGCAAAAGCGACCGTATTCTCTGCCTACCCCAAAAGGGATAAAGGCGTGATATATGTATGTATGTATCAAAGGTAGGTAGGCATGTGTAAGTTATGTAGAACGTCTGTTACGAGCACTATTAGTAACAAACTTTCGCATGCGGAAATTCCAGTAGCTGTACACGACCAATTACTTCACGTGCCCCCAGAAACACGGTATCATATCGCACTTAGACGAACTCAATGTTCTAGCTAGGTTTCCTTTGCCTATCCTATGTGACCCAACCTGACACATATCACAAAATTACCTGGCTCTGAATTTCATCTATAAGCTGAATGACTTTGTAAAGAGAATGTTCTATGAAATTTATTTTTTATCGTTCCTGTTTTGTGTACCAACTTTCTTCATTAATAATGGTAACAACTAAATAAATCATTGTCAGCTACTACTGACATCCATTCTCATTTACGTTATTCTACGACTTACTTATGAAATGGAGGCAAAGTGCTCATTTGTGGTACTATGCGGTTAATTTAATATTAGGCTGTAAAGCTTTTACATTGGTTTCGAAAGAGAAAGATTCTCATTGTGGTTTACTGTAGTAGACATAGATACTTAACTTTCTGAAATACTTTTCTAGCATATTTCCGCGTAAACTTTCCTTTAGGTGCCTTTACTGCCACTTATTATGCGAGACAGCGAGCCGTCCAAATAGATACTGTATCTGGATAGATACTAGTCTACGAAAACATGTTGATTCTTTAAGAACCAACACAGTGCCTTGGATTTATGAATCTACAACTAGTTATCACAATAAGTTCTATCACATACTCATAATAGGTGCGTTGCAATTTTAAGGTTGTTTTATAATACGGAACACAGACGTGTTTGTCGTTTGAATCTCGAAAAGTATCGGACGGGTTTTAAAAATTACATACATACATATATCACGCCTTTATCCCTTGTGGGGTAGGCAGAGCGTCAACGGCCGCAAGAATACGGCCACTATCGCCACGTCTGACATCTTTGAGGATTGTTTGCCAAGGTTGTTTCAGAAAACATGTTTATCACTGTAGTGACAAGTTGTCAGCCTGTTGCCTAAAATTTGTAACACACCAATACTCTCAAGTCCCTTAGTCGCCTCTTACGACACCCGAGGGAAGGATGTGGGGTGATGCTATTCTAAGCCGGCATCACACGGTTTTAAAAATTAGCTTAATGAAAACTATATTATTTGAGTATGCAACATAGGCAAGCTTTTCCCATAGTAAAATGCGTCGTTCTACGGGAAGACGCATAGCAGTGAGCACAATCGATGGGCGGGCTACTAGCCCCTGATAAAGCTTTACGGAGATCTTTTTTTTGTTAAGTGTACTGGTGTTACTAAAAACCAATGATTTAAATACTAGAGTTTGTAAAATTTTGCTTGATACCTTTGACCTGTGACATTTGTGACCTTTGTTATGACATGAGGTCTGTTTTCCTTTGTTTACTAGGAAAATGGACCTATCTCATAGCATTTCTTCCAAGGCCACAAACGTCACAGGTATGAAGCTAAATTTTACAAACTATAAATATATACTAGTTTTATGTAACAGACTTACCGTCGTAATCTTGCGCGAGAACGGCCTGGATCTGCAACAAAGAGCATTTACGTTACAGGAAGGAACACTTTGCAATTAAACACCTACTCAATTCAATGAACATTGTGTTCACTAACACCACCACATCAACTTACCACATTAAGGGATCTATTTATACTGGTTTTTCATATGGACTGTATGAAAAACTAATTTAAGTTGATACATTAAAAAGGTATGTTGTTGTGCTGTACTTGTAGTAGGTTCTGTAGGTTTTACACGGGCACTGGTTATTTAGAACATGAATATTTTAGTTGTTAAGTATTTCTAAGTACACTTATATTGCATGGTTAGATAATTACTTGAAGCGAAACCCTTTTTTCTGTTAAAAACAGGCCACACAAAAGACATCAACGCGCCGTAAAAATTAATACATACATTGCGGGGTAGGTAGAGCTTTAACGACCTTAACAACACGGTCGCTATCGCAACGTCTGACAATAAATACTTACGTCAATAATTACTTATATCTTTGACTCACTCGAAGAGAGAGATTCATACTTTGAAAACTGGTTCTACTTATTTGAGACGTACGGAAGCAAAAGCATGTATCTTTATTGTAACTTCCTATTTCCCTTATGTACTTGGACATGTGACAAGATACATATTATGTATAGGTAGTATGAAAAGAGGGAACATTCATGGTCGTTGCATGTTACAGTATCTTTTCGTAGTCCGACCGAACATAACTCACTACCGAGAGTTGAGTTGGTATTTTATTGCGAGCTTTCACGCGAAGATGTGTATTTATAAGTAAAAAGAGGACATTTCTGCGAAATATAACTGTAAATTTGTAGTACTACAAATTGACCTAAATTTTTAAAACTTTTTTGTTGTTTTGAAGATAGTATCGAAATATTTTTATCAGGCAAAATTATATACTAGGATAATCAGTTCAATGGACGTCGTGACTGACGACCGCAAAACGATGGCTATTCTGGAGATATAAACCTTTTTTACTACAATTTATTTTCTTCCCTCATCTTTTACGTGATGTTTTGAATAGAAAATTTTCTACTATGATTCATTTTTTAAATTAGATAAATGATGACTTACTATAGCTTCTTCATTGCGGTTTCTATTTCCTTAGTAGTTATTTAAATTAATATAAAAAGTTCGTGCTTTAAAGTAAATATATAATAAATTCAAAAACTATTCACTAATTTAATGTAGCTACTGCCCACATAACAAAATATCCTATTTCTAAATAAACCATATCAAAGTCTAAAAATACATACATACATATATTACACCTTTATCCCTTAGGGTAGGCAGAGCGTTAACGGCCGCAAGAATGCAGTCGCTATCGCCACGTCTGACATTCTTAAGGATTGTTTTCCAAGGTTGTTCTAGAAAAGGTGTGTATTACAATAGTGACAGGTTGTCAGCCTGTAGCCTAATAATTGTAATACACCAACCACTACTCTCGAGTCTAAAAATAGTACAAGAAAAGACCAAAAAATAAGTTGCAAGCTTCACAGCGCGTTGATGTCTTTTATACGAACGGTAGTTAATTGCCACAAAAGAGTTCAACGCGCGCTTTAGGTTCTACTGGTAAAAAAACGGAGATTGATGATCATCAGATAATCAGATTAAATCAAGCGATTAATCATTCCTGAAGGCTTCAGGGAAAGTACTCCGTGATTAAAGGAAAAGTGAAAGTCGGGCTATAGAGATAAACACACATCGTTATTCGGGTCAATTGACCTGTCGTTTGAGGTTGCAATGGAATGGTTGCGGTCTCTTCTACAAATGAAGCGGACCATATCAGCGTCGCACCGCCCGTGTCGGGGTCGTTTCGTTGAAAGTAAGTCGGCTTTAGCCACGGTTGGAGCGTCGCGAAGTTCTAGCAAGTAGGGCTGCCAGACGTTTGGGTTAGGTTTACATTTGGTTTCAATACACGCAAAGTAGTTAAGTAAATGGGTATTTTGCGCCTCATATCTATATTATTTAAGGTAATGGTAGGTCGATATTAAAGTATACTTACTAAAGGTAGACGATATTAGTGGATGTGCAGCATTTCATATCAAATTGAGAAGATAGAGAAATAGTTTCGCTTTTGACTCAACGCAAGTCTAGCATGGACTTAAGGTTCAAATAAATCTGAGACAGACTCGACTTTTTACTGTGGGAGCCTACTAAAAACTTAAAAAGTCGCCTAGCATTGTCACAAAATTACGAAACATAGCAAATGTTTGGCGTTTTACTTGAAAGATTGAATGTTTTGACTTTGAATGTTCGGTGATGACGTGTCCCACACGACAACACAAGACAAAATATCAAAAAGTTTGGATATAAGCTTGTTTACTTCTTACCTACTAACAGCCCTAACAGTACGACGTACACCGGTGGCTTAATACGTGTGTTTAACGAGTGCGGTCATATTAGACAAGCAAATGACAGTGCCGAGGAAAGTAAATGGAGGTATTCGCAGCGTGCGACGAGGTCGCAAGGCTGACCAGGCGCGCAGATATTTCAGTGAAGAGTGATAGGTAAAAGTGGACCGAGCTTAACTGCCTGGAAAAATAAAGGATGTTGGAAAATCGCCTGCTAATATTCCAAGGGGTGAACCAGTACACAAAACTGAACAACTTTCCTCGGGAAACATAAGTCAAAATATGAAAAAAAAAATTGTGCCACCCTGACTCGTTAGGTATGGGAGATCCAAATGTTCCTTGGAAGATTAGCTCTAGTTCACGGACTGGTCCAATCCTTTAAAATATTTAGCAGTTTATTGTTGTACTCCTTGTATGTGGACCGCACTTTATTGCTTTGCAAAATAATGTCATAACTTGTTTACGGCGAGTTGTAAGTCCTTATAAGGTGCTGTGGTCTTTGAGCCAGAAATTAATTAGCATAAACTTACTTACGCTCTACTTTTAAATGTTAAGCTTTCCTTTTCTTCACATGCTTTTTAAGTTGACAATGCAGTACACTTCTTGAATGTTTTCTGAATTGGTTGAAGAAGAGAGTAGTCTTTATATACTAGTAAAGGCTTATCGCCTTGATTCTAGTACAATAAAGCCATACAAAAGCCGATAGATGGAGTACTCTGAAGAGGTATACAAAAGCCGTTGCTTTGTGGGCAAGAAATGTTAAGCGGAAATCGATTCATATACGTATCTAGATCACCTATTGCAAGATCACTACGGGATTTGATTCTTTGTCGTAGCGGGAGTTACTTTTTAAATTTAGTAGGTATATACTATACTATGAGAAGAGATCCCCTTTCCCAAATACACAAATTTTTAAATACCGAATTTAGTATTAAATATTGTGCACGGTCATCAGCCTCACCTTATGCTATCTCTCTACCGTAGGACTGCTGGAAGAGATTTCTTTTTAGAAATAAGTAGTGCCTGTTGTGTTTTTTGTCTAAATGTGATTGTCCTGTGTTTTATCTTGTGTGCAATAAACAGTTAAATAAAATAAATAAAATAAATAATGCTTTGCAAGACTATCTAATATCTATGCATCTACTATTACTATGTAAATAACCACGTAGGTATTATACCTAGTACTAGGCCATTTTGTTTTGTAAATATTTTTGAAAAATTTAACTAGATCGATTTATCGTCGCCGAAACTTACATAATTTGGTGGAAATCGTGTGTAATGGTGTCCCATATCCAAACTCCCGAATCGGGAACTTTTCCAGTTATTATTCATACTATCGCGAAGAAAGGTTTCTTAGAAAAGTTGTAATCGTTTACGAGTAGTGAAAACCATGAAAATATTTCCGCTGAACTTATAGAATGCACTTGCATTTAAAGTTATTTGATTACTGCTCTTATAAAGACTCGGCGTATGCTATGAAAACAGTTACAACAATTTCGTATGCCACTGATCTTATAAGAAAAACCTAATCAACTAAATTGAACATCAAAATGAATGCTGATCAATGTAAACGGTTTCTGAGAGTTAATTTCTTTCTTATCTTTTTGTTAACATTTTTCACATTTTCTTTTCAAGTTGAATTGCGTACTTGATTCTGTTTAACATGATTATTTCTGCTTCTTTTCATGTGAGACACCCAGGCGTCCAACGCCTTGATAAACCCTGGTGTCAGAGATTTTCATCTTTACTATTTAGCGTTCTTTGAAATACGAAGTGGGTACGTACAATCTACATGTATCATTCGAGCTTGTAACTTTATTATGCTTTAGATGACAACCCATTTAATTGTAAAATTATTATTATAATTCATTACTCAAATCGTTACTTGCTTGCCATAAGCTAATTAAACTAGATTTGTGTTTGTGGACCGGATGCGTTAATTTCACTTGCATATTCCATCCCGTTACGATGGCATTTGGCTCGGTGCAAATGCATAATGAAATGCAATCGGCTGCGCCTGCGCATCGGCCAAGAGCTTGCGTCTCGCGCTTATCCACACGAATAAACAGTTGTTGAACGGTGATCCATTGATTGATGTCCGGTAAAGCTATTAATGGTTGTTCAAAATGAGGTACATTCTTCAAACCACTTTAGGCCTCTATCACACTTCAGCGCTAAAATAACTCTGCGCTGACGTATGCGCCTGTCAGATCCATACTAGAAACGTCACTCCCTGTACAAAAACCGTTCTCGACGTCCGACGCAGGGCGTGCGCTAATGCTGCGTTAGCGTTGGGTTGTGCGTCTCGCAGCAGAAAGGTAAAGCTATCACAACTATAGCTTTTCATCGTTGAGCTATTATGTTAGTACATTTGATTTAACTCACGTTTTCGGTCACGAACTTGATAGATATCAAAACCATACTGTCGCCAAACTGTCGCGTCTCTGTCGTACCTCGTACGTGACCACATCGGATTAAGTTTCTTCGATCACATCTAGTTGGGAAAGTCGGGTACTAGGTCTGTTGTTGCACTTCCGTTCTATGTAGGGTTACAATATTATGTAGGTAGGTTCATATTGTTTTATAAGCTTTCTCTATAAGCTTTCTCTTTCATAACAGTTTGTCCAAAAAGTTGGTGTTGCTTGCATCGTCGTTACAAAATAACCCCAACATGATAAGCTTTTCAGTGTCTAGGTAAATATCTGCGTGGCTATAAATAATAGTCCTACCTATTTGACCTATATGTACAAATAATACTCGTATGTCTGTCGTGCCCAATTTCTAGCTTTGACACAGAAATGGCAATGAGTTATCGCTGCCAATAACTCACTCAGCTTTGCGGAAGATAGAGAGGAAAAATGGTTGGTACAGACTACCAGAGCGTACACAAAACTAACAAAAGAATTGTGATGTTCAAAAAATGCCAATGGAAAAACTCAGCTGGTTCGTCGGAGAACCGTTTGAAGCACCTTAAGAGGAAACCGTATAACGTAGTCTGTACCGACCCGTATCCATTGCTCACAAGCGTAGTAACTATGTAGTAGTACAAAGACAACAATCGGGTGTAAAAATATATATTTGCACTGTATGCTAATCCAGAACAGGCGGTAAACGGTTTCTGAACGCTGATGCTCTGGTTAGCCACCGTGTAGATCAGCTGAATGTGACGCAATGATTTCATTTCGTTGTAAATCGATATTCCCCTGGGATCGATACCCCGTCTGGGCGGATCGCACACTTAACGCACGACGGAGCGCTAAAATATCGCAGCGGTTCTGTCAAATCCATACTAGAAACGCCACTCCCCTTACTAAAACCGCACTCTACGGACAACTCTGCGATAGCGCTGCGTCAACAGCGGTTGAACGGTTTTAATATGGGATTCATATAAAGTCAATCAATGTAGTATGGATCTGACAGAACGCTGCAATGTTTTAGCGCTCTATCGTGCGATCCGCCATACAAATTGGTAGAAATAACCTATTTCTTTTACTGCTGGCTCAACGTTCTCGTCCTTGACTATACTTTCTTGTTCATATTTTTTATTCTATTTTAAGAACTGTGAAACTTGGCCAAAAGCACCAAAAAAGTGCCTCAACGATTTTTTTATACTAGCAAAGATTGATCCCGTTTGGTGTTTAAAGAGAGCAACAATCGATATTCTTTTTGAGAAGAGTAACCATTTGCTTCCTTTTCCTACTTTGCTCTACCTACGTACGTACGTCTTCGGCTATCATTTCCATACTTATAATCGTAGAGGACGATCTTATACCGAGTTGTCGTAAGACTCTCATAAGATCGATGCCTCGTTGATCCAGTTGTTCATATTATGGTTAGATGCAGTTTCAAACTCCAAAAATTGTCTTTACCTGAAGAGCTGAATTGAAAGCGAAACGGATGCCTACTAACTTATTTTCAAATAACTTTGCGTCTTTCGTCCTCTTTTACTAGTTCATCGCAAAAACTGAACTAAACCACATATTTTTTAAAGTTAAAGTTAAAATAGAAAACTGTAAAGCTAATTAAAACCAAGCTTTTTGTTTATGTTCATTACTGAATTCGTTGCGGTGATAGAAAATCGCCATCTTCTAAGTTTCAACCATCTGACCGGAACGCCAATAAAATAGAGCTCGTAATTCAAGTTAATTTGTTCTGCCACTGGCTCGAGGCTCGACCACATTTCAGAACTTATTATAGTAATCCAATATCTAAAATTGTGTGGTTCATTCTGCCAAAAAATAATTACACCAAAGGAGGTGGATGGCACAGAATCAGTGTGCATGAAGTATTATGGAGGCCGACTTGAGCTTGAGATATGGCTTCTGGCGGAACGATGACATTGCATTCTGTCGAGTATTCTGTAAAGACTACACGTGTTTTAAAATTTCAAAGCTTTGAAATTTTTGAGGTTTTTCACCTCACGGGATGTAAACGATATAGTTACAATATGAAATCTCCAAGCTTTAAATTATATGTCATACAAAACCATAAACCGTGCTTGCTTTACCTGCTTTCTATTGCCGATATAACAGAAAATACCACCCTGCTACAAATCGAAAGAAAATAAAAAGTGAGAATACCAAAAAGTTGTTCAGTTTGACGTGGAGAGCTTAACATTCTCAGGAAAGTGATCGTTAGGTTCCAGCCTGTATTGAAAACGTCACGTACCCCTTTATGATGCGCACAGTATCTCCCTATAAGTCTCTACTTATCTCGTGGGCGAGAAGACTTCGTATGGATTTTATCAAGACAACAATAATTTTGTCTATAATCCAAGTGTACAGAAAATCTAAGTCGCGGTTGTGCATCATTTACTGGGATGGAGAAGATAGAGAGACGATATTAGACTATTAGTCCCTGTAGACTCTGTATCCTTCCTACAATGGCTTTATTTGACCTGCCCCCAAGATTTCCTAGTTGTCCCACGCTGTATTCCCAGGCCGACTAATTGTGGCTATAATTACTAAGCGCCACGGAAGTGCAGACCAGCCAGCATCTAGACAACAGCTGATAAGAAGAAGACTTCTTATATTTAAAGCTGTCGTGCAGAGGCTTCACTTAAGCTAATTGTATAATCTCTTGAATAATGACTTGATGCGTCCATTTGCCTTGAGATATTGTGAGAAGTTCTGTTTGTTTTGTATCTTTACAAATTTTTAGCTGAACGTTTTTAGCTTTACGTACAAAAGTACATAAAGTTTGCCCTGCAGGGTACATGAAGCTTACTTACTCTGAGTAGGAAAGTTTAGGTCAGTTTATTAGAGAAGATTATCGTAGAGGACGAAACTCATACGTCGTAAGAGCAAGATGACTTCCAAGACCTATAGCAATACATTTGATCCATATAGACGCAAATAATTTCAGAAAATTTGGTTGGGTTTTTAAAGTTTCGTGACGCAAACGCCGTCCTGTGATCATGATCGATTATCATCAGAATATTGTGTTTGATTTAGTGGCATCTTAGTTAAGTTAGATTATTAGTAAAATCATGAAATAATGAAACAACGATGATTGCTTGTATCAATCAATTTTATGTTTGTGTAATGTGCTGATTATTGTAAACAAACAATTTTAAATTTTCTACGTAATTTTATTATGAAAATATTCTGTCGTTTATGTCGCGTTTTTCAATTAATTAATTTCGTTGTTTCATTTAGTGGGTAATTCGTAATTTGGAGTTCATACAAGAACTCCTAATAGTATGAGCAAGTATATGTAAGTGTAAGCATTTGATATTTTTCATTATCTGTCAAAAATTTGATAATTGTATTATCATTTGGTGCCCCCATAACACGTCAAACTAAGTTTATACTTATGTCAACTGTCTGTCGTTATTATTGGAAAAAATATTGACTATTCACATTTTACAAACTTTTAAACAAGTAAGAGGGAAAGAGTGTATACAACTTATAATTACTTACATAGTGGACTCAATTAGGCTTTAATATACACTTACCTTATAAAATTTATTTAGTAGCTACTAGTTTACTACATGTTAAAGTTATTCCTTCCCTATAAATAAACCTAAGACCTATTAAAATTTCTAATCATAACAAATCATAGAAATAATTACTATAACCATAAATAAGATGTGTAATTTGTAACCAACGACATAAACTGATCGTACATTAGATATATTGTCGGCACTTAAATTCTGTAGCTCATGATAAATTGATCTTTGCTGCAATGAGCATGGTTTCTCGGAGTCTAAAAACATGCATTGCTTTACTAGCCTTAACTTCGAAACTGTGCAAAATAAACTCAAACAAAGTTGTACTTAGATCAGAAATACACATCTGCGTATAGTCACGTATAGTATAACAGACGCATTTGAGATCGCAAGGACATGATTTCAGATTGCTTAAGCGTCGCGGAGTTATTTCATTCATAGTTCCTTCTATCCATACTTTTACACAACTGAGCTGTACAAAAGATCTGATAACGCAAATTTCACATATTGATTTCGTATTTGTACAATCTAGTAGCCACCTGCGCTGGCATTACCAACCAGCCTTTAGCTGTCGTGTCAAATAGAGCAACTCGAGCGGATCCGACCAAGCTTCGGTGCAAGCGCAAAAAGCCTCGCGTGCTTGAACTGCGGTCAATCAGCCGCAGTTTGTGTACAATTCCACAAATACAGAACATTTTACTTTAGTTTTAAGAAAAAGTTTTCAGTGCCAATCTAGCGACCACACAACACGCTACTCTCGAATAAGTTGACAATGAAGTTCTAGATTGCTAAAGCAGTGTAGGCAATTTTTCATTATCATTAACAAGCAGGCAAATGGTAGGTTTAAAGTCGAGGCATTTGCTAAAAATTTAAAATAGATAGATCCAATTATGAACTCGTGATAGGCGTTTGTAGAACTCTTACACCAGGTTTCATCGGGTTGTTGGATAACTCGATGTCCGACAAGAAAAAAAAAGTTATTTTCTACACTATACAGATCAGTCGGCCCAAAACCTAATGGACGGACACAGTCTAAAACAATCTGTAACTGAAGCTAATGGCATGAAGTTTAACATCACGATTTGTGAATTATATAGTGTGCAGTTACCGCTAGTGTGCGGTCATGTGGACGCATCAAAGCCAATCCACCGTACTAACGATTTACAAGCTCTGGTACAAAACGCGTGCGGGATTGCGGCGCGCGCGCATCTCGCAGGCTGCACGCGTGCGCCGTGCGCCCACGCTAGCGTTTTGTTGTGTCATAGAGGGTGTTATAAAAGAAAACTATAATATCTAACTTGAAACTTTTGCAAGCTAAATAAAACTTTGGATTAAGTAAGTACATCGTTAAACAACGTGACGGGAAATTTGGAGTGCAAAAGATATTTAATACGACTTGCATTTATATTACTTTGGAAACTAGTAAAATTTTACGAAAATAGGTATTTTTGTTTAGGTTTTCTCTTGTTTCTAAACTTTTATTCTAACATCCAGTATCTTTTCTGTGGCTAGAACCTAGTACAGTGCATCAAATTGCAATGCTCACTACAAGCATTATCGGTGCATGTTAAGTGAGCGTCGTTCTGCTTCTGCGGGGATCACTGACTCCTTTACTGATCATTATTGATTGCTAATCAGATCTGTCTGGCTCTACAGCGGTATACCTACTTACATCATGTAACGAGTACCCATCCATATTGATGTTTATTTATCTGCTAACCATGTTGAACATGATTCCGATTGATTTGTAATGCGTGAAGTGTTATGTAAAAGCTTATACGTTGCAAGTGAGAAGATGCACTTTTTTGCAGTTGGATTTAGACTACCGGCTTTAATAACCCCTATTGAAACAAATATATATATACGTATAAAAGAACAAATTGATTATATTGGTTTTCTTTCAGCATAGTAGACAAAGTCAAAAGTGAAAATTTTAATTTAATGTAATAAATTTTCGTTTAAGTTAAAAATTACCCCATGGACCACTTCTATAACTCACTTGTCTCCAGTTATTTACCTATAGGGACTTACAAATACAAACAGAGCTCAAGTATTTTTGAGACATCGAATCCCAGCTCTCTTAACCAAGAGCCATTAGCTCACACCAATACACCACGAAAGCGCTTAGGCGTGTGCCTTATAAAGCTTTCAACAGCTCAACCATTATCGGCGCAAGCGCATATTGAGCGGTCGTGCGCAATTTGCTAGAGATCAATGGCGCTGGAGCCTTTATTACAGCAAATGATCTTCCATACGTCATAATAACGCTAAATCCACGATAAGACACACGTGCCACACGATCTTGCTATTGTTTCTATCAATCTTCTAGTTTTCAGTAAACGACACTCTCTGGTAGCCGCAATTTCGAAGCGACTACGTCTGCCACGATATGCGATATTTTGGTACTTTTAAAATTTCATATAATTCCTCCTCTCATTCGGATGTACCCAGCAATGGCCTGGGTGTAAACTGTCAAGTAAAACTTTGAGTAAACTTTGACTCCTTTCGTTAATAAATTGGACCAAAAAATACCGCAAAAACATGTGGTGCGTGTGAGAATCACTTAAAGTGAGAAATTGTCGCGCTGAGAAACACCTCGGCCTCAATAGAGGAAAATCCGGCGGAACAATGTAAAGTACGAAATCTAGTAAATAGACGAAAGTGGCGTAAATGGGCTTAACCGTCAGTGCGCTTAACACAGATCACTGAAGCGTAAAATTTAATTTGGTGAATGGTTCCGAACTCGTATCTATTGGGCTGGCACAGGCAGTGGATGCAGGTCACGCAAAATGTTCCATGGTGGCTCTTCATTTTATTGCACTTTCTTTAGGTTGATTGCTTCTTGTTGTGCATGGTGTTATAGCTCATAAATAAGGGCTGCATAAGCCGTGGGAATGAAGGTTTTATAGCAACGTGTGCTTCGATTTTAAATGAAATCAATAGGTAATCAATCACTTTTCGCGGTTCTGTCTGTCTTGGACACTAATGACTCCTTATAACCACGCATCCGATTTTAGTGCAGATTTTTTTATAGATAAAGTGGTTCAAGTTTATTTTATACTTTGAAATAACGACTTATTCCTCCGAAATACGGGTAGCATCGAGAGCAACCGCAGAGCGGGCCACTAGTTGATAGACAAAAAAACTTGTCAAAATGACTTAAGTTGTGGTGTTCCTATAGAATTTAAAGAGTTTCTGTCATCTCTCTGGTTTCTATCGTCAGATTTTGACCTAATAACTAATAAAATACCTTAGCTATCTCCCTACCGTTGAACTGCTGGAAGTGATTTTTAGAAATAAGTAGTATTTGTTGTGTTTTTATCCATATGTGATTGTCCTGTGTTTTATCTTGTGTGCAATAAACAGTTAAATAAAATACCTGAATTTCAAATAAGACAAGTATTTTCCAAATCGCTCCGGGTATATTTGTATATACTTAAATAAAAAATTATAGCCCCCTACGAATACAGAACGTCACTACCTATCATCATAGTAGCTACCTACGCGTCGTAGATACATCTACCTATTTATAGCCTTATTATAGTCAATAGTGGGACACCATAGACTAATAGATAATAATAATATAGTAGTACTACCACCACTAAAACCTACTGCATAATTATAGTCAAAAACACACATTCAGAATAGTAACTTGTACTAGTATAGTAGCAACTTGTGATATAAACTTGTAAATAAGTTCATATCTACATAACGGCGCCTTAATGTTAAGTATCGTAGACTAAACTGTTTCATTTTCAAGTGCATTGCTTTAATTAAATGGATTTGTAACGGATCGTAAAGACAATATAATTTATGGCGTAATACGTTTGAGAAAACGATAAAGCCTTGTAGGTACTTGTACAATTTCCTGAAGTTGTAGTTAGTGCTGTGTGAAGCCGGCTTAGAATAGCATCACCCCACATCCTTCCCGCGGGTGCCGTAAGAGGAGACTAAGGGACTCGAGAGTATTGGTGTATTAAAATTTTTAGGCGACAGGCTGACAACCTGTCACTAAAGTGATACACATGTTTTCTGACACAACCTTGGAAAACAATCCTCAAAAATGTCAGACGTGGCGATAGCGACCGTATTCTTACGACCGTTAACGCTCTGCCTACCCCGCAAAGGATAAAGGCTTGATATATGTATGTAGTTAGTATGTATGTATGAATGTAATAACTTTATTGTACCAAACAATACTGAAATAGTTACAAAAAACACTTAAATAGACTAATATAATGTGTGTGTTAGTGATTATTTCAGTAACAAATAGTTGTTTTACATGCAAAGTTATGCCTCTTGCAATTTATGGCCTATCTGCAATCTCAGCAATAATAAGGGCTTATAAAGGACAGCATTATTCCAGTTCTACCCGTGGGTTTCGTAAAAAGCAACTTAAGGGATAAATATATAAATCTGTGCAGGGAGGGAATGGGCAGCAGCGTCCCTGTAAATCAAACCTTTGCTCTGAGCTCGTCAATCCGCCTGCCAAGCGTGGTGAGTATGGTACTAAAACCGAAGTAGGCCCTTGTCCAGCAGTGGACTATGGCTGTTGAACTTGATTAAAAAGAGAGTGAGGAAATATTTGGGAAAGCCATTTGCTTCCCTGCGCGAAATATTTGTACAGTGATCTACTCTCCAAAAAAGGGTTTCGATTGTTAGTAGGTTTAAAGACTGCAATAATACCAAATTTTTTGCAGGCATGAAAAAATAAACTGAATTATTTTCGCCATGGAGCAGATGTTGAAAAAAATATATATTTCTCCTCTCATACAAAATACTGATTATTTGATTAACTTTCCATGTGAATATTTTTTATTTTCCTTTTGCATCTTTTAATACCTATACTTATGCTCCTCTTTACTTTTCTGTGTCTTGGACTGGCAAAGAATCAGAAATTCATCCTTTACCCCTATATACTCCTAGAAACTCATATGTAAAATTGACGTAGCTTACAGTGAGTAGGTAGAGCAGCAGAATCGCACAGTCTCCGGCGGCCGTCATGATGCGGGGCGGTGCGCGCGCGCCGTGTGTCGCCGCACTCAACCGCGGAGCCAACCGTTAATGTTATCTGCCCCGATTACTGCACTGATGCTCGTAAAACCTTCGAACTACGAAAACAATCTCACTGCTATCAAATAAAAAAAAACACTGCCACAGTTATAAAGTCGAGCGGTAGTATCTGCGCTCAAATTCGAACTCTCAGAGCTTTTCGTAAGCCGGTAGCTTTCCCGCGCGACTGTTATCGTATTGCGGAAAGCAGCGCGTGCGCCGTGATAGTGCCGTGGTGGCGTGGTGCGCCGGCGGCGGTTCGAGACGGGACTGCGCGGTGGCGCGCTCGGCTTGCGCGCTTGATGATGGTGGAACAGTTAACCATCGCCGGGGAGGGTACCACCGTACCACCTGTTCAGTACTTTATCGTTCTCACGACACGATCACCGATCCGCCGCGGCGTTCGATCATCGTGATCTACATAGTTGATTGGCGTCGGATTAGGGGGAATTGGGTTCGATAGTTCGCGATGCGTTCGGCACCGTGACATTCGCGTGGAGAAATTTCGTGGCGATTGAGTGACAGGCGCCGGCGCAGCGGGTCAGCCGTGTGTTGGGTCGCCATCTCTTCATCTCTCCGCTCAGGAAGCGCTCATAAAGATCGCACGATAAGATTAGCTAAATAGTTCTTCTTGACTGCACTCATTCAATATCGAGTCTATCAATTTTGATTCAGAATCTGAACCGCTATAGAAAGTCCATCAACATCGGAGATGAATACAGATAATATTCCTATTTTATTTATCTACATTAATTGAGCGCTTTTTGTTCGAGATACTTTTAATGAGTCATGCTGTCTATCTTTCAGTTTCGCATAAAGCGTGGCTTTGCGATTAACTTTTCAACAAAGGAACGGTTTCTGCAAATTAAGATATTATTTTTGATTCTGAAGCGTAACATGTCCAAAATATACCGTACATATTTCCTTCCGTTCTGAACTAGCGCATCTAAAAGCACGGGGCGTGTCGATAGATTATGATCAAAACAAAAGAAAAACAAGTTTGTATAGTTGGTACACGCCTCTCCTCAATGCATCAATAAATAGTATGCCGACGATGCACAAAGGTTGGACGCTTTGCGGTGTGTAGAAAATGAACTACTATCAAAATACATATTATATTTTCAGCGTCTTCTTGAGTCATTCTGATAGATCGCACACTTAACGCGCGACGACCGCTAAAATATCGTAGCGTTCTGTCAGATCCATACTATAAATGTCAATCACCATACTAAGACTGCTCAACAGCTAGCGACGCAGAGCTAAGGCAGCGCTATCGCAGCGTCGTCCGTCTGTGTTGCGACTGTCCGTGAAGTGACGTTTCTAGTATTGATCTGACAGACCGCGGTAACATTTTAGCGGTCCGTCAAAATACATAATTTTTCAGCGTCTGTTTGACTCATTCTAAAGCCATATCAAATTTATTTAAATTTTGCGCTTCTTTAGCGCCAGATAGCACTAGTTAGACGTACGTTGTCTGTAGGATGTAGACGAATATAAAATGGGTCATTATCAACGGGCTTTAAAATAATACGCAACAGACACTATAATCAACAACAACTTCTTACTAATACTTACTACGGAAAACCATTTTCACGCCATTAACTACTACCACCACAAGCATAAAACTACTCCGATTTCAGTGACCACAAATTTAGAACACTGTTGTCACGGCTAATCCCTCAACCCAGATAGCAACCACCGTGGTCTATCGAACTCGGTCGGCTAATCGGCAGGTGGCCGACCAGTGACCAGGGCAGCTGCAGTGGTGACCGCGAAGACCACGTGACCATGACCCCCACGCCCTTCACCGATCAACTTGCTTAGCCAGCAGAATCGGCGTGACCGAAGACAATTAATGGGAAAGAGACCGACTACCGTTTACGGGATCAAAATGAATGCTCGATTTTCATAAAAAATTTAAAGAACACCAGAATGTGTTGTAGCGTTTGTTGCCTAATTGCAGGTCCATTACTACGAAGCGATAAATCAACAACCATCAATCAACAAAAATTCGGAAAAGACAATATAAAAGTAAGAAAATGTTTTAGTCCCCAAGGGCGTTTTTCAGCCCAAGAAGGGAGGAGCCCTTATAAAGTGGTAATCTTGAAAAATTCTAATAAATAATGTAAAAACGTTCTCATACTGAAAGGTGAGGAACACACTTAACACACGACGGAGCGCAAAAATATTGCAGCGACCTGTCAGATATGGATACTAGAAACGTCACTCCCCATACTAAAACCGAATTCGACGGATGACACTGCGATAGCGCTGCGTCAACAGCGGTTGAGCGGTTTTAGTATAGGGATTGACATTTCTACTAGTATGGATCTGACAGAACGCTGCGATATTTTTGCGCTCCGTCGTGCATCAAATGTGTTCCTTTGCCAAATGACTTATTACTTTATTACTTTACTATTATTACTCTGGTTTATAAAATTGTACTAAATAAATATTTCAAGGTAAATAAAATTGATTTTTAATACATTGAAATAAAGTTTTACTTATTTTTAATGACTGCACTCTACTCGGACACTGTATATCATTGCAGTTGTACATTTTCTTTGTTGAGCTTTTCACAATTTCCGCCCGAAGATCTCACGGTGTCGTTACACCCTATTCACAGTTAACGTCTTCTTATTATGTATAATTTATGATTAAATTATCTATTGATATGATTGAACAGGTACCTATAACTACATACGTAAATACAGTTATGACTGTAAATGCGGCAGAACAAGGAAAACAATAAATCATCCATATCCTTTTTTATTTTCCTGTTAATATGACCATTATTTATACACGATTTTACTCAGGACAAAAATTGAGTTAGTAGGTAGCTTTTTATAAAGAAACCATTGTTGTATGGACACATATCAAGAGCTATAAACTTTTATGAAAGTGTCACGTGATAAAACCCCTATCATCGGATACAATGTATTTTAGTATCCATTTCATATTTGTTACCCACAATTATTCACTTTGTAACAGTAGGTACCTAAATATATAGAAATCGAATACACTTAGGGAACGGGCAAGCCAGCATACGTAGACATCTTGCATACCAGCAACAATATTTGCCTATGAAATGCAAACATCGCAATCGCATAAATCAAACATAGCGTGTTGTAGACAATGTGACAGTGGACATGAAGAGACGATGTGGGCCGGACAGCTCCCGGAAGCCCCCGCGGTCAATTTAACAGTCAGGATCTTGAGCCAGGACAAGTTGACGTACCCTGCAATGCCTGCAGCCGGCCCCTGACTGACACGCGTCAGCCAGAACCAATTGTGTTTGCATAAGGATGGCATCATGACGGATTTTCTAAGGCCGGAACTAAGGCCAGTGAGAAGCGAAACCCTGGACAAGTGGATAATTTGATTGGACTCTGCTGTGACAATGAAAGTTTTGCGAACATTGACCTTTGTTTGTTCTTTTGTATTTGCATTTGTATTACGTGGATTACAGCAAATAAAAGCGTGAGATTATAATAGGCAGTTTTGTTCTCATTTTCAAAACCTAAAAAATTGCTGTCTTCCAAGATAATCGGTATCTCCACAGCTGCAGTGGACTGTTTTCGCTGTAGAAGTATAAGTATAGTCAACTCGTTCCGTCATGTAGAAGTCCCTATCCCTACAATACTTACCTACAAACATTAACTTACGATTGAGTCATAGGCACTTATCAAAAATCTTACTTGAACCAAATATAGAGGTTAAAACAATTAGTAAATTTTGAGAACGGTGAATACCCAGCGTACCGAACAACATAATTTCTTTGTTTAATAAAAGTCTCGACTATTTTTTCCACATTTCACATGTCTCGAGACAGCTTAAATTTGTACTCATACTGTTAGTATACGACACGCTTGATTAGACACAGAAGCATCTCATAGACTGTATAATCGATCAGTAGGTTAGTTAAGCTTCTTGTTAGCTCGTTAGCTGTGGGAAGTGGGAGCCGGAAGATATCACTCCATCAGCCCTCGTTCACGGAACTTTTGACTTTACTCTGCAACCAGCAAGCAACACGATACTAGTAAACTAGGAAAACAGTGTATAGATATGGCACTAGGCACAGATAATATAATACTACTAGGCAACGGGTTCTCTAACTCTGTGTCCGATATGATATGATATGGGACTGAAATTAAAATGGCATGAAAAACAAGTCATTTATTAATGTAACTAAGTGATTTATTTTCTTTTTTTACGTTTCTTGTCTTAATGTAAAAGTTATATAATATTCACTTCGTTTCAAATACAAATGTGACAACGATACCCAAGAAATGTATATAAAAAATATTAATACATAACATAATACACAATTTAAAAATAAGGAATGTCAGTCATACTCATGTCATATTCATCTCATTACAGCCGATTAGATACAAGATATTTGAATAAGTTTTTAGTAATATCTTTGGAACTCCCAATGCTCACAATTACATAAGAAACGGTGATCCATCTATCTATAGGTACATTATTATAGTCTAAGGTTGTATTAGATATTCTGTGTCTAGAAGGTAAGAAAGTACTGAGACAATCGTGAAACGTTTTCAATAGAATTCACGCTAGCTGGGTCAGCAAGGCGACGGATCGGAAAAACTGCTTTATCGGGAGCGTATCGCATGTTCGACACTTTATTGCAGACATATTATGGTCGTTTGCCGTGTGATGCCGGCTTAGAATAGCATCGCCCCACATCCTTCCCGCGGGTGCCGTAAGAGGCGACTAAGGGACTCGAGGATATTGGTGTATTAGAATTTTTAGGCGACAGGCTGACAACCTGTCACTATCGTAATACACATGTTATCTGGAAAACCTTGGAAAACAATCCTCAAAAATGTCAGACGTGGCAATAGCGACCGTATTCTTACGGCCGTTAACGCTCTGCCTACCCCGCAAGGGATAAAGACGTGATATATGTATGTATGTATGTATATTATGGTCGTGATTTGTTCAATGTATTGTACCTACGGTTTCACCACAAAAATAGGTCGGTTAGACACGAAGTATGCGCCTGTAAGATCCATACTAGAAACGTCAATTCCATACTATAACCGCTTTTGACGCACGACCCAGCGCCTAGCGCTAACGCGGCGCTAGCACAGCGTTGTGCGTTGGACCTGCATCGAGAGCGGTTTTTGTATGGAGTATGAATCTGACAGGCACATACGTTAGTGAAGCGTTATTTTAGCGCTGAAGTGTGATAGAGGCCTATTCCCTGAATTGAACCTAATGTCTAAAATATATCTTTCATACCTATCAATACCGTAATATTGCGATCGTTAACGTTCTGCCTACCCCGCAAGGGATAAAGGCGTGATTTGTGTATGTGTATGTATGTATGTCTAAAATACAGGCTGAAATTCCGTCATTGAATTTTTGAGTTTTAAACTTAAGCCTCAATAAACTCTCGAGCTCACATGAAATTATTTAGACGGAAGTTTATCTGAGATTAGCAGAATGTTTTTTACATTTATTAGTAATCACATACAATTTGTTACAAAAAGGCAGATACTTTTACCGTCTTAACTCAAGCACACAATGAATGGCTATTTAAAGTCCATTCATCAATCAATGAGAATTTTGTTTCCGGAGTAATTATCTGAGAGAGTCTATTAGAAAAAGTTGGGTGGAGTTTTTGGTCGGACCTACTTGGTAAATTGGAATAAAAACACGGGTTCAAATTTTATGAAAAGATCACACTATTTCAATTTTTTCGACATCGTCTCATACCTATATACATACACATATAGCGCTTTTACCCCTTACGGGGTAGGCATAGGTAATAATACGGTCGCTGTCGCCACGTCTGACAAATATGGAGGGCCGTTTGAGATAATTTGTGTAACACTACAATGACAGGTTGTCAGCACTATAATGACAGGTTGTCAGCCTGTCGCCTAAAAGTTGTAATACACCTGAAACCCTCAAGTCCCTCAGTCGCCTCTTACGCCACCCACGGGTAGGAAATGGGGTGATGCTATTCTAAGCCGGCATCACACGGCAAACTCTTACCTCATACCTATCACATATTTTGCCTATCAAGTTGTATCAGATATACTCGTATATATAGGAGTACTTTGATAAGTTTATGCTTTTCCGTGTATTTCCTTTCTTTGTGTATCATAAATAGGTAATTTAGAATACTTACACAACATTGCAACAAATAAAGTGGTAAGTAATTTGAAAAAACAAAATAATATCGTAGCCCATTGCTACGCCGCGTCGTACATGCCATCTGTCGTACCGGAAGGAGGTCTACGTCCAGCAATAGACTGCTATTGACTGATGTCATGATGGTACTTACATGTATGTGTGATACATATAGTTGGTAGTTACAAGTACGGGTGATACATATAGTTGGTACTTACAAGTACGGGCGGTACATGTAGTCCAGCGCCTTGAGATTCCCGAGAGAGTCGCAGTCGCGTGGACACTCGCAAAAATTCTTGTCTTGCCATTCATTCAGGTTCACTAGAAAATATGGAACGTGGACAAATGTACTGTACCTATTGGATGGGGTGCAGGAATTCCATTTCTTGGTTCAGCCTCACATAATTGTTTTGCTTATTTGAAATATTTTGTATTTTTTTATCTTATGTTTCCTGTCTCGGAAGTTTTAGTTTTACGCAAGGCTAGTTACGCGAAATTATAAAACTTGCGGATCAATGAAAAACTTTTACCATCTATAGCTAGCAAAGTTGATAATTATCACTTTGTGAATTTGTTCCCAGTCTGGTTAGGACATTGCGGGCTGAACCACCCGATTTATTTTTATTTATTTATTTATTTATTTATTAAACTTTATGCACTAAATGTGTACATGGGCGGACTTAATGCCAATGGCATTATCTACCAGTCTACCGATTGTCCGTAAGTAAGATGGTTCCGTGTTTCGGATGGCACGTTAAGCCGTAGGTCCCGGTTACTGTCTATGATCATTTAGACGGCAGTCGTTATACAACCATGTCAGAAGCCTGCTACTTGTAAAAGGTGGTTGAAAAATTCTGATACTAGGGTTCATCGGGTCGTTGGATGACTCGGTGCCCCACACGGAAAGAAGAAGTGTAGCTACATACTGAAAAGTCCACAGGGTGATTGCTAAGTTTTTTCTTAGGTAGCTTCTTTTTAATTAAATAAAAAATAAAATAACACGCACACACACATAAGAATTGTATTGTAATTGGGTTCTCGTAAACAGCTGTATACTTATAGTGAGATTCGGGTGCGATAAATCGGTCCAGCGTAGCACAAGCGCTACAATCTTGCCTGCAGCGAACGTGTTTAGCGATTTCGCTGTAGGTTACTTTTTCTACTAAGTATATATATCTATCAACCCTAAGATTCTCTGGTACATGTAGGTAGGTACCAGTAGTATTTCACATAATGTCGTTTAAAACGTTGGTTGTTTAGGCACGAAATATTCTTGTTTACTTTCCAAGATGTTTACCACGTACCAGCAATAAAACCTTAACTTGCTAAATTAGGCATCATTACCTCAAACCACAGTTTTAGTTTCCCAGTCGTAAAAACGAAAGTTGACCATAGTAATAAGTGTTAATATACATGCCCTATTTTGTTTTCAAAGAGCGGCCGCCATCTTTAACAAGAGTTTATCCCATTGAGCCAGCTGATAAATTATTGTCTGCGCTCCGGATTCTAGGGAATGCTCGCTTTATTATAAAATTGTAGTGTTCGGTTTAGTACAGGGATGGATTCAGTAGCTTAACCATTTCTCTTCTAATCAGCAGTGGATACACTGCAGTGGTTCTGTAATCGTTTTTAATAAGATAGAACATAACATTGCTACTCTTAAAAATATTCTAAAGTTGCAGCACTGAGGATTTTTTAGCTGATTGCAACACTGGAGGCCTATTTAGGTTTTCATCAAAGCAGGTCTGAGTTAGGTGGCGCTATACAGATTGAGGAACTTGTCAAATTCAGTTCTGTGCCCAATAAAAAAAAGAGGGATTTTAATGCGTCTATGCTTTATTATTATTCTCATGAAATGAAAATAAGATTTTATACAATTTCATAGGCTACTTATGATACAACTATCTATGGAAAATTGCACCAAATAAATCACTCCGAGCGGCATCCTCTAGAAACTAAACGAACAAAATAAACGTGTAATCATGGCTATCTCCACGAGTGGCTCATGATCTTGCAGTAGGTAGTAGGTATTTTAGTTTAAATGGCACTATTAACCAATGACAGTACAATGATATGATGATGCTGACGTTTCTGCTTTTGTCTGTAACACCGGACTGGTAGATTAGCGCAAATTCGTGCGGCAAATGAAGGATGAGATGATACATTTTTGTCTCTAATTATGGGAATCAATCTGAGAGACTAATTACTCGTATGGGAATAAATCTGAGAGACTCATACCAATGAAATGCCTAGCTAAAATCCATCTCTGTATGACAGCGCAGCGACAAGACCGCGCGGCTGCGCTCGCGCCGCCGCCGGCATGTGCGCGCGTTTTTGCTGCCATTATCTCCTGCGCAAATCGAATGCTATGATTGATGAGCGGGCCTTCCGCGTGCTATCGTGACACTAGAACATCATAAGCTGGGATGGAATCAGACTAGAGTGGGATTCAGTGGAAGTTATTGGGATTAACAAATAAGTCATCATCATCACCATATCAGCCAGTTGTTGAATATATAGGCCTTCTCCAAAAGTGTCCGTTATGTCAGATTATAAGGATAAACTGTCCACTCTAATGAGCAGAAGCCTTTTAAAATAGTGAATTTATTCTCTAGCTTTCATTACAGATTCCTATGTGTTTTCTGTCGATAGGCCAGAGCCAACTAGCGAAGCTAAAGACCGACGATGGCAGAATCGTATCGTCCAAGCCCGAGCTATTGGAAGAGGTCGAGAAGTTCTACGGACAGTTATACGCGACAACATGCACACCTGTCAATAATCGGGTCGCAGATCCAAGAGCTCGATTAACCCGGCACTACACAGAAGACATCCCGGACGTCAGCTTGTACGAGATTAGTATGGCTCTGAAACAGCTAAAAAACAGCAAGGCGCCGGGTGATGATGGAGTTACGGCAGAGCTTCTGAAAGCCGGTGGTAAACCGATACTTAAAGCACTGCAGAAATTGTTTAACTCTGTCATACTCGAGGGCAAAACGCCACAGGCATGGCACAGAGGCGTGGTGATGCTGTTCTTCAAAAAGGGCGATAAGTCTTTGCTGAAGAACTACAGACCCATCACGCTTCTGAGCCATGTCTACAAGCTGTTCTCAAGAGTCATAACGAATCGTCTCGCACGCAGGCTCGACGACTTCCAGCCTCCCGAACAAGCCGGCTTCCGAAAAGGCTTTAGCACCGTGGATCACATTCATACGCTGAGGCAAGTTATACAGAAGACTGAAGAGTATAACCAACCACTCTGCCTCGCGTTTGTGGACTACGAAAAAGCCTTCGATTCGATCGAAACATGGGCCGTACTTCAGTCTCTTCAGCGGTGCCAAGCTGACTATCGGTATATCGAAGTGTTGAAGTCCTTGTACGAAAGCGCCACCATGTCAGTTCGACTTCAGGACCAGGACTCGAAACCTATCCAGTTGCAGCGAGGAGTGAGACAGGGAGATGTAATATCACCGAAACTGTTCACAGCAGCACTGGAAGACGTCTTCAAGCTTTTGGACTGGAGAGGACTTGGCATCAACATCAACGGCGAGTATCTGACTCACCTTCGTTTTGCCGACGATATCGTGGTCATGGCGGAAACCCTGGAGGACCTCGGTACAATGCTCGATGACCTCAATAGAGCCTCCCAACAAGTGGGTCTAAAAATGAACAAGGACAAGACCAAGGTTATGTCAAACTCTCTTGTTGCACCCATTACTCTGACAGTTGGGGGCTCTACTCTGGAAGTTGTCGACGAGTATGTCTACCTGGGACAAATAGTCCAGCTGGGTAGGTCCAACTTTCAGAAAGAGGTCAATCGTCGAATCCAACTCGGCTGGGCAGCGTTCGGGAAGCTACGTAACATCTTCTCTTCTCAACAACTACCGCAGTGCCTCAAGACAAAAGTCTGGGATCAGTGCGTGTTGCCAGTGATGACTTACGGAGTTGAGACGTGGCCGCTAACAATGGGCCTCATAAGAAGGCTCAAGGTCACTCAAAGGGCAATGGAAAGGGCTATGCTCGGAGTTTCTCTCCGCGATCGAATCAGAAATGAGGAAATCCGGAGAAGAACCAAAGCCACCGACATAGCTCGAAGGATTGCGCAACTTAAGTGGCAGTGGGCGGGGCATATTGCTCGTAGGACCGATGGCCGCTGGGGCCGGAAAGTTCTCGAGTGGCGGCCACGGACCGGTAGACGCAGCGTAGGTAGGCCTCCCACAAGGTGGACCGACGATCTGGTGAAGGTCGCGGGAAGCCGCTGGATGCGGGTGGCGCTGGACCGATCATCGTGGAGATCCTTGGGGGATGCCTATGTCCTGCAGTGGACGTCTATCGGCTGAGACGACGACGACGACGACGACGATGTGTTTTCAGTGTGTTACCAGGTCGTTTCAATTTTGAAGTCTTCCACCATCGCCCCGTGCGCCGTTTTCGTAATTTGTGTCCCTATTTAATACCTACATGGATTGACTGTGTCGACTGGATTCAATAAAGTTTCTCTCTTCTCTTCAGTAATGAACATGACACTTTTATTACTAACTAAATATTTTAAAGTGGTTTTGCAGCGAGGAAGTTTGTTTTAAGGATTTTGTCGTCGCCGAAACAAAAAACAATATCAGAGGCCTAGAAACACGTTTACATTTTTCCGGATAAACAAACAGTATGCTCATAAAACCGCGTAAATAGTTTCGATAACGGACCATTCGGTATGATTCGGTTCACACGGCCATCCACCACGGATGACCAATGCGCATTTTCGACGCTCTAATCGTAATTTCAGACTGTGACACAATTTTGAGAAGGTAGTCTTAAACATTAAAATACATTTCCAAGTTCAACTTCAATATTTACCAGCGACTATTTGGAAAACTAGCAATGGACATCAATGTTTGTTTAATATTATCGTCAAGGCACATGCTTGTTTGTGCCATAAATAGGGCAAAAACCATGGGCCGGAACAAGCAGGCAACTAGTACGGCGAAAATTTGAATAATGACAAGCTAGCGGAATTGTTCTTTTAACGCAACGGTGGTTGCGCCCGCGACGATGTCATACGGGGAATTTCTTACTACAAAAAGTGTAAAAATTTGTTTTAAGTATTTTAGTGGAGAAATCTTTGCTGCAAATATTTAGGGTCACCATGTAGAAAACACCTGCGTCTAAAGCGACGTGTAGCGTCCTGTCACAGAATTTATATTTTAGGTTTAATTTAAGTTATGACAACTAGCGTGGAAAGTCTTCAATGTAATATTCAAACCATTAAAAATGTAATGTACTCATGTACCTATGAGATATAGATATGCGCAAAATCATTCATATTAAATTTCGTACGGGACGGGACGGAGAAATAAATCCAACCCAAGATAATATTATTACCTCTAAGTACATATCTTGAAAAAGATTTCCATATTGAACTTTTCCCATTACTCAATCACATTATACAGTTGCCAAGCCCAAGGCATGTTATCTTGAAGCCTCCTGCTAATTGGGTCTGGCTGGTGGAGTGAATGTGGAGCGTGCGGGACATAATGCCACACTCGCGACAATGCAGCGAGCGACGCCCACAGCGCCCACTGTGCCTCGCTATTTGCTACTAGAATGTACTGTAGGCTCACCGATCCAGCGATTACTAGTCTAGCCTTCGTTGGGGCTAGGGTACACTCAGTTACATCTATGGGCTGAATGGATCAGGTTTTCAGGACCAATGTTGAAACTACCTAATCAGAAAAATAGAAGTGACGAGTGAAGCAATAACACATAATGCAATCTGTCTTTGTCTTATCTGAGAATAAAATGGGAAAACAGGAGGACCATTTCAGTCGAACCATTTGTAGAATCTCTAAGGAAATCTGAAGAAAAGAAAAACGGAATATGGTGACTGTGATTATGATTAGGTCCAAGGTGCTTTCTGAATCAATGCATTGTAGGCAGGCAGCTATCTCTGCCTCATGTAGACTGTACCGTACTGAGCTGAGCAGCCACAACAGCTGACTAATCTTCCTCGCACCCATCACTTAATATAATGCGCCTGTAGGCCATAACTCGGTAGCTATTGCTACTGCCTCGCCTTATCACATCCTATAACAAGCTAGCATACTAAGCTCTACTGGATGCAGCATACCTAGATATCTGCTAGATAATAGGTACCTACATACCTGCCAGTGCCAAGTTACACCTACATACATAAATCACGCCTATGTCCTTTGCGGGACAGGCAGAGCGTAAACAGTATGAGAAGAATGAGGGATGAAAGTATGAGAGTAATTTTAGAAGATTGTATATTGCGATAAAGACAGGTTATCAGCCTGTCGCCTAAAACAGCAATACACATCAAGCTTCAAATCCCTTAGTCGCCTCTTACAACACCCACGGGAAAGATATGGGGTGATGCTATTCTATGCCAGCATCACACGGCGAATACACCTTTAACCACACTTTGTAGGATCCCGATCCAAAAAAGATTCAATCAATACGAAAAATCGCTTTGTCCCCGAAGGTAACTTACTGTGAAAGACATAACGGGCCCTGTCTCATTTACTGGTCGATCGACATCGACACAAAGCAGAGGTCACTATTATACGCTAATAATTTGGAAAAATCCCAGATAATTAAAATATCGGTACAACCGTTTAGTTACAGCTGTAACTGGTAGCAGTCTTTGTTCTCTCGAACCTGCTTGTTGATTCAGTGACTTGGCATAATTTACAACCAACTAGAATGCTTAGAAGATAAGGTTGGACCGTGGAACTTTCATTTTGGCAAACGCAAAATTTAAGACACGCTATTCACCGGACTCGCTATTGCAAACTCTGAAACCTTTCTTAGGTACCTACTTTAATTTCAAACTTATTTACTTACATAGTACCTGACGAAGGCCAAGTTTTACTTGCGGATTAACTTTTACCTCCTTTTCAAGAAAACATTTAAATTCTAATTTATGATTACGACGATTACATTATACGCCTTTAATGTGGCAAACCTACTCCCACGTGTTTAATTGTGGCTTATCACATTTATTTAGCCATAAAAGCGGTAAATAAGCTTGTGCTCTTGTATTTTTACAGTAGCGCGACGTGACTGATAGCTCTACAGTGGCTACTTATTACACTACCTTGCCAAGAGAGCCAGATTTGGCATACGTTGCTGGTTGTTACATGGGCGACATTACAAAAAACTCAAGAAAGCTAGCAATGTATACCGAATCTGTAAGCACGGCAGGGTCTATAAGAACCATTTACCTACTGACTCGGTTTGTCTAAGGATAGTTCAGCCTTGCATGCATTCATTAACGGTGTTTACTGCCTCTAAGTGACTCACGGCGTAAGTGACTGAAGTCGCGTACGAAACTGATAACTTCCTGAATAGTACCAAAGATATGGATCTCGCTAATTATGCTTCGTTGGTTTACGTGCGCGCTCTAGCTAGAAAGCGACGTCACATACCTAATTTAACTTTTTAATTCTCACCTAATTCCCTGATATATCTTTTAACGACTTTTCGCATATTATGTGTAGGTATCCACTTAGGTACCTAACTAGGTACTTACATGATTAAATGTGCGGGCCCTAGTAGTATGTATTTTTCATATTTCGACCTATGTTTCTTGGGGAAAATGTTCCGTTTCATGGGCTGATTCACCCCTTAAAATATTTACAGCAAATATTTTTACACCTTATATAATCAGAACAATTTTACTTCTGAACCTGCCTGACTCACGGCAACCTATCCAATCAAGCAAGGGCAATAGTAACTTTTTACAGAACTGGTTAAGTGGTAACTTAATATTTTGATCAGATAACATTGGTAGGTTGAAGTCTCAGGCTGAAGTGCTGCTGATTGTACCTACCGCTACCGTTCACGTTGTGTCTGTCGCAGTCGCAGCGCCACAGAATGGTATATGTACCGCGTAATAATTTTCGAACGATAATTTTAATATATTTCTGAACGTGAACTTAGTTGTCAATGTCAATTAAATGTTGCCAACATAAAACGAAAAATAGCTTATTTTCTTTGTGGTGCTCCTAAATAACCAATAAGTAAAGCGTAATAATGTTTTGGTGTGTGTGTATACGGGATGTTAGGGAAAGTACTAACTTCCTTTCAAGGTAAGTACCAGCCCACGAAACTGAATAGCTTTCCCTAAGGAAAATAGGTCGAAATATAAAAAAAAATTAACCACCCATACAAGATGCGCCAAGCCATTGAATTTGTATGTAAGGTCCAAATTTTTATTTCATATTTCGACCTTGAGCAAAGTTGTCCAGTTTCATGGGCTGGTCCATAAAGAGGTTCTTAACATCCTGTATGTGCTACCCCCAAAGCTTCAATATTCAAATCTCGCAGAAACTCAAATTATTTTTTGATCTAGCTATTAATTTTTAAGTGCTGGGGGCAGCACATTATGCACTGGTTGGGAACTTGGTGGGAGGAAATGGCGGTGGGATCCCGGATCTCCACATAACGTTTTATACAATATGAATATATAAGCACATGTTTTTAAAGAATTCCAAACAGCTAGAAATGGCAACACTAAAACATCTGTCAAATGGGAATTCTTGACGTGTTATCGACGGACGACACGATAACATGTGGAATGTATAAAAAGAATTTGTCGCGCTAACGTCGGCTTATTTCGTTCATATCAAGTGTGAAAATATGCGCTGTAAATAATAAATCAAGTGCTTAGTATTAATTTGTAAATAGTTCGTCAAAATGATTCAAAATTACGGTGCAGTGACCCAAGCCCTACTGGGCACCTTATTGACATGGGGCCTGACTGCAGTCGGAGCCGGCTGTGTTTTCTTTATTCGAGGGAAGCAAGTGCGTATGATTTCTGACCTGTCGTTTACTATATAACATCTCCTTCCTGGCCCTTCTTTGAAACAAAACTTGCAGAACTATGCCTGAGATATTTCTGCTTATCAGGCAGTATTCTCATAATGCAAACAGGGCAGAAGCTTGTGGACGACCCTTTCTTCTACATACATTCTACATACATAGTTGCTACTTACAGTATCATTATTATACTCAGTTGAGTTATAATTGCTTAATCTGTGTTTCAGCGAAAACTTCTGGATGTATCACTTGGTTTTGCTGCTGGTGTCATGACTGCTGCTTCATACTGGTCGCTTCTAAAGCCCGCGATAGAAATGTGTGAAGTCCCTGGGACTTACGGAGCAGAAGGACAATATGCATTCATACCAGTTTCCGTTGGATTCCTATTTGGAGCTTTGTTTGTATTTGGAACAGACCAGTTTTTGGACTATTTAGGAATCAGCTCTACCAGTATGATGATGTGTAAGTATAAAACATAATATTCATTCAGTAGACTTACAACCAGTTTATTGGCCTTGTGCTTCAACATGAGATCATTGCATTTATTATGCCAATGTTTTAAAAACTAGTTATTATATTTTTACTCTACTACCGAAAGTATTAATAGATAGGATAACTTGCACACAAATGCAAATACAATAATAATACATAAAATACATATACAAATCAATAAGTATTATAGTGATTGTAAGGAAGCAATAAAATAAAATGTGAGCATCAGGATGGCACATGCTGGAATACAGATTACAGAAATATATTCCATAAAATTTACATAATTTGTTGTAATTAGTACCTTTGAATTTATAATTTGTCAAGTTTCATACCTATGCAGGTGGTGTGTTCTGCCCTTAACTGTAGCGTGAAAAAACTATGTTTTATGTTTTCCTCTATAAGGCAGTAATATTTTCATAACTAATTGTGTGTTTTTATAGGTATACTTTAGGTACATTACATTGGCGTAGGTTTTAGAATGATAGCTGGAGCAATTACTATGATATAATAATACACTGGCCAACCTGACGTCAGATCCGCCGGTGTTTAACAATTTTAAAACTATAATTATAAGGTACTAAATAGTATAAATTAGGAACATATTTTTTTGGATATATTTAACTTTACTCTGTATACCTTCATGTGCCATCCTGACGCTCATGATATAATATGTAGTCATAAGTTTAAGTTTAGATTAACATAGTCAAAGATCTGACTGAACTACAATCTTTGTGCCATTTATCAATATATGTGTTTATAAAATGTGGGATTGGAATTGAATGTAGTTATTTTACTGAATGTAATATGGCCACATGGATGTTATTACATTTATGAAGGAGAATCATTCTTTCACATCTAAGTATAGAATGTATGTTATTAGTTTGTTGATTGTTATTGTCTAGATTGATTTTTGTTGGTATTGCAACCAAAAATATTTATAATTTCAGCCAATTATAAAAGACATAAATTATTATTTACTTAAATAACTATGCCTACCCAGACTGAGGGGTAGACAAAGCTTGCAAACGGAATAACACAGTTTTAGAAATTCTTTTAAATCCTTAATGCCATGGGTATAATGCATTGCAACCTATCTGTTGAACTTTACCTACCTATCTTTTTTATTATTACTGTAATGTTTTTCGCCAATATGATGGAGTTATCATTGAACCTTATGAGATTTTGAAAAACCTTTTTTTGATTATGAAAAAAATTATGTCATACATTTGTTTTGCTAAAGAACAATATTGCTTTTTCCAGCCATGACAAAGAGCAACAACTCAAAAGAGAAGCTCGAAGACTTAGAGATGATGACTGCGTTAAACAAGCCGGCAAATCCGTCGAGCGTAGTGACTGTGGACGGGCCCCCGCCGCCGCACGAGTTTGCAGACTGCATCAGCAACCAGCATACGGCGCAGCGTCGCAGGCATCACCACTCACACAACTCGCTGGTCAGTATTTAACATGTTTTTAGCCTCTATCGGCTCATTTCATTGAAGGCTAGATAAGCCTGGAAGGAGTCGATGATAAAACAAGCTCCAACTTTCTGTATTTACCTATTCATGGCTCATTTCAGGGACAGAGGCATGAGAAATGACAATCACTACATACGTAGTAAGCAAAGTCGCTTTTCGCCTCGGTATATAGGTTAAATCTTTAAAACTACTTAACTGATGTAGTTTCTGTTAATAGATAGAGTGATTCAAGAGGAAGGTTTTATGTATAATGCTTGCGGAGAAAACATCTTATTCTCACGGAAAAATGAGTTGCAGTGGGCGCAGCTGCTGACCGGGCCACTAATGTTACAATAAGCTCCGTCACCTTATTCTCCATCATCGCATTTTCACACGACATAGGCACACAGAAAGCGCAGGCTTGAACTCATAAGCGAGCCACGATAAAATGTTGCCACCGAATTATCTGATTCACTGTCAATAAATTCCGAACTTTATTCCTGTTGAAGTTCTGCCGAAAAAATATGATATGGCGTGCATGATGACTGGTAAGATTGAGAAGAGTCGATGATATAACACGCTTCGTTACCCAAGAACCCATGACGCATTCTTACACGACAAGGGTACTACACTGGCTAATGTGCGATCATTCGGTTGGGCTTCTCCTCAGACAAACTCTGTGATGTCATTATGCTAGCATGTAGATACTCTAATAATTTTTGTGGTTCTTTAAAACAATATTATATGAAAATACTTTCGAACAAACTTGTAATATTTACTCTTGTAATGTTCATTTTATGACTTGCTCATAAATGTATTATAGAGAGGCTCACGATGTCGTGATTGTAAATAATATTTATAACTTAAGTATTTAAACTACTGAGCTACTTGTTTTACGTGCAACCTTCCGCGTAGTAATTAAACTGAAACTATTCGACTGCTCTTGAGTTATATCTACGCCATTATCTTACGAAGGAGGAAATACGATAGATTTTTTTATCCGACTGCGTCAGAAGGAGGGTTATGTTTTTCGAGAGTATGTGTGCGGGACCGACAGAGAACGGGATAAGGAAGGAGAATAATGATGTGTGCGGGATATATGAAATGGCGACAGGTCATGGGCATAGCGTGTGACACCCGAAAGCCCCTCAAATTGAGGGACAAGATCTGTAAGACTGTGGTGAGACTTGTCGTAATGTATGGATCAGGTAAGGGCTCCAAGTCTGCAATTTTTTTGTCATTGTAATGCCATCGAAACTCAACTGTCATTCCATTGCGATTTTTGTTAGCAGACTACGAAACTACTCGTTAACTTCCGTTAATTATCCCTGTCCGTTAATCGTTAATCCAATACCTATTATATTTACGGAGCACCTTGCCATCCGCGTCGCCACCACCGAGATAAACAAAACACATTCGGGTAGGTTCTATGTATCTCACTAAAATCATCCAGTGGGATCCAATCGACATCCAACTGAAACGTTTATCATTTAGCTGACTTAGGACCCTGAGTGTTGACCCATCAACGTAAAGAAAAAAAACGACTACATGCAGCTG
This sequence comes from Keiferia lycopersicella, assembly GCA_029255805.1. Taxonomy (NCBI): domain Eukaryota; kingdom Metazoa; phylum Arthropoda; class Insecta; order Lepidoptera; family Gelechiidae; genus Keiferia; species Keiferia lycopersicella. Next base: position 8,559,899 of record JARACZ010000010.1, read on the forward strand.
AAATGAGAATGTTGCGATGGATATGTGGTGTGATGTGACACGGGTGGATAAAATAAGGAATGACTGTATTAGAAGAAGTTTCGCCAGTGACAGAAAAGATGACAGTTAGCTATTTATCGAGATGTTGAGGTATGGACAATTGGGCATATTATGAGAAGGGATGAAAATTGGGTGACGAAAAAAGTTATGAATATGAACGTAAATGGATACAGGCCTACAAAAATTTAAATAAATTTTACAAAAGACGACATTAACAAAAAAGGCGCAAATGAAGATTTGACTGCTGACAGATAAGACATACATACCATACATAAATCACGCCTTTATCCCTTGCGGGGTAGGCAGAGCAATAACGATCGTAAAATTACGGTCGCTATCGCCACGTCTGACAAGTATTGAGGGCCCTTTCAGACAAGAATGGAAGAAAAAGACATGTTGCGCCGACCTCAAGTAAATTAGGATAAGGGCAGGCAGAGGATATAGATATTCTCCATTTATACCATGTGCAAATAGGAATAAAAATGTTCGCATGCCCTTTATAGTAGAATATACTTTACCAATGCTTACCTACAAATTCATTTTGTTTTTGCTGAGTGAATAAGTATTATAAGTACGAGTACAAAATATGGTTTTCGAAGTAAAAGTAACGATTGTTATCTTTACTACTTTAGTAATTATTTTTGCAGTATTGACTTCTGTAAAGTAGTATGCATATGGAAGAGTCTGACTTTTTAACTAAAATAGAAATCTTAAGTGCCGTGTGATGTCGGCTTAGAATAGCATCACCCCATATCCTTCCCGTAGATGTCATGTGACGCGACTAAGGTAGTCAAGGATTCAATGTGTTATACAGTTTTAGGCGACAGACTCACAATCTGCCTGTCATTAGTGTATTACACTATTTGTCTAAATCACTCCTTAAAAATTTGTGAGTCGTGGCGATAGCTACCGTATTTTTATCATACCTTATACTAATATTTCGTCCAATGTTTGAAGGGAATGTTGTTTCGTTTCATGGACTGATTCCATCCTTAAAATATTTGCAGCTAATATTTTTACACCTTATATTATAATGTATGTAAGTTTAAAGATAATAATGTAGAAAGGTTCTCTAAACATACATATATCGCGCCTTAATCCCTTACGGGGTAGGCAGAGCGCTAAGTCGCTTCTTACGACACCCACGGGTAGGCAATGGGGTGATGCTATTCTAAGCCGGCATCACACCGCTCAAAAACACGGTTCTCTAAACATCAATAAATATTTACGTTTCAGGCAAAACACAGCGAAAACGGCGAGGGTGATCGGAGGGAGAGCGACTCGAGTTCCCTTGCGGCGCGCAAGTCACAGTGGAAGCGCATCATGCTGCTAGTGGTGGCCATCACGGTACACAACATCCCTGAGGGGTTGGCAGTGGGCGTCTCCTTCGGGGCCGCCGCTACAGACCCACAGAACTTCCAGAAGGCCAGGTCAGTGATGTGATGGCGACAGTCCAGCAAAAAAGAGTAGAAATTAAATAAAATAGAACTAATATATTTGTATGAAAAATTGTTACCATAATGACAGTTCGCGAAGAAAGTGGCTCCCTCATTTTCTGTCTACTCTTTTTTGCTGGAATGTTATCGATATTTGTACAAGTCCAAAGCTTTCATTTACGGTAATTTCATCTGATCTATCTGCCTTTAGTTTTACTAACTGGTTGTTGTAGTCAGTGAGTCTGCCTTCTACCATTCATGTGGATTAATCTTTACCCGACAACGCCATCTACGCGTTCTATGTAGAATTGCTCAAGGAGTAAGCATAGCTTATCATCCAACATTGCCATCTGTGGGCAAGCTAACGTATTTTTAACAAACGAAATGCGTAACGTGCGCTTGCGCGTCTTGAACCAACTAAATTTAGATAGAGGGCGCTACAGTACACTTTTATGAAAATATGTAATATTTTTTTTCATAATTTACTGCTTTAATGATCGCTTAAGTACTTAATTACATCACCTCCTGTCTAGGAATCTCATAAAATTATCTTCAAAACCCGCAAAGCGTAAACTTTGAGTTGTCAATTTAATTTTTTGCGCGAATATTACGCGTCACTATTGCCGATTTTTACATTAATGTGAATTTATCGGCCGGTTTTGTAATGGTTCTTGTATTTGAGAAGCTGGGGGAGATTGTTCTGGATTAAAATGTATAAGTAGAACGAGTATCACATAAGGAAATTGTTTGGAATTAGTGTGAGATCGGTATGTGTGTCGTGCGGCGGCGGCCGGGCGGCTGGCCGCCATTTTGTTACGTCAACAAGGAACGCGAAGCACCGTTGGAGCGGCGCTGCTGCAGGAATTTCATTGATAACTCGCAGGCAAGAGCGGGACGGACAATGTTGCCAATGTAGCGACTTTGTTGCTAGATTTTGGCTATTTTTAGAACTCTGTATTTTGATGATGTAATAAAAAAATGTCTTTTTTTGATTAGGAATTTTGGCATGTTTGACTCAATTTAATGCATTACATGTTCACAGAGAACGATAATGAACGTTTTTATAAAAGTAAGCACTGCCCAAAAAAATAGTAAATGAAAGAAGTGGTTCTCAGCCGCAGCGGAAATTTTTTCCTCTGTAAATATTTTTATTGATTAATTGTAGTTTTTTGGAATTTTCCCTACTAATTCAGAAACTTTTGTTATGTATGTCTTATATTGGGCTTATTAGATAGGTACCTTCTATTTGAGAAATTCTATGAGCCTGTTGGAGTGGAGCTGGCAACTCTGAGGACTGGTTGCATTGCAGCTAGACGCTTGCACTCCGCGCCACGGGGCCGAGACCGCTACCGCTCCACATACCGCTATTAATTGCAGTCTCACTGTTAAAAAATATTCCAACAATCCCATACTTAGATACTTACATGACTTGTCGATTCACACAAAACCAATCATCATTTCACAAACTTTCGCTTTTTATTTAGTTCTCTATTATTAGGTGCATTACTCATCATTTCCTTCTCCGCGTGACTTTTTAGTTTTCACATTTTATAAATTTGTCTGAGATAAAAGCCGCAGAAAATTGTCAAGTGTCGGCTCATCGAACGTTTGGCATCGAGCATCACACGCCTACCTACTTAGTCGGTTGGCAATTGGCATACTCTCCATCCCAAAAACAAAAGATTTCTATTATAAAACATTTCTCCTGTTCTTTATATCTTAAACCAAATCTGTAACTGAACCCCCGTACCTTATTTTTAGTCAAAGTCAAAATTTCTTTATTCCATATGGGATCTACTATAATAAAATCAACTTTCTTGTTTTTATAACAATTTTGCATTATCCTCCTAACAGAAAACCAGGATTGGAGGGAATAAAAAATAAATACAAAAGTACTGCCTTGGGCCTGGCCAGGCTAACCGCTCGATAACTAACTACATAGTTCATGTGTTTACATACTCTGTTTTTTAATAAATAATTTCGTGATACCTGAGTACCTAATGTAGGTAGTCTAATGATCAAGACGATTTTGGCCATCTAAGTAGTTGTGTTCGAGCAATTATATCATAGCTCATAAGTAGGTGTCGAAACGGAAGTGCGGTTAGTGCGCGAAGTGGTACGATCGCGGCGGAGGCAAGTACAGCTGAATCGCGAAGTATTGGCGAGGATGGTTCACTTGTAGTTGCGCCGAGTCGAGCCAAATCGCGTGGCAGGCCTCGGTGCGTTGACCCCGGCCGACCGCCCGACCGCCGGCTCAGCCGCCGAGACGCTGCCGTCACCGCCGCCGGTGAATTTATTTCACTGAAAAATCCGGCGCGCCGTATCATTGAAGGCAACCTTGGCGATTTGTCGCGTCGTCTGTACGCGTGGGTGCCTCTTAACATATTCATAACCGTTAAATATTGGCACCTCTCGCCGATGTACACAGCAGTGGCCGCCGCACCGCATCCACATTGCTCCACTCAAGTCTGTTAATCGACCGCTACCTACACTTGACTTAAATCATCGGTCGGTAGAATTAGCTGCGACTTTGCTGATATGCTCTCAATAATTCTATCATTTCATTATTGGTTCTGAAGCCATTTAGCCGCTTTCCATCAAGTTTCAGGAATTTCATAGTTCATTAGCTAGGTTCATTCGATGTAAAACGGTTATTATTCCGCCTTTGTATGCAAAATATACTTACCTCTTTTGTAATATCTTTTTTATGCAATGAGTTCAAACTCCTCAAGTTGCTAATATAAATGGATGAAAACTTGCAAAATCATCAAACGTTTTCATGTTCTCCGTAATGGGCTGTCCAAGATCAGCCACGCGAAGTTGCACAATAACAATGGAGAAGTAAGCTTAAATTGTTTTCAATCAATTCCTATAAATTTTCAAAAGTCCAGCACCGGGTGGACCTCGCAGAGGCCTTCTTACTTCTGGAGCTTGGCATTGGCAAGGGTAGTTAGTTGAACTATAGTCACTTCACTCTTTATTGACTAAAAGAAGTAATTGAAATATAAATAGGAAAAAGCGACAAGTATAAGTAATTTCAGGAAAAACCCATTGGTAAGGCTAAACAAGAATCAAACTTCATCGGCAATTTCAATAAGTGTAGGTTCTATTTAGATGTGTTAGCCACGTTAGAGAGCAAAACACGACGATCAAATCACAAATATTCCCTGTTTTTAATACTTAGTAGTTTTGTTTACAATCCGGATGACTGTAACAGTGTAGATCTGAAGCATTGTACGTTTTTGGCATGCAGTCGTCGACGTCACGGTCCTCAATCGGCAATCCGTAATCCCTGGACAGCCCCCGCGCCGTATTAGGTACCTAATAGAGGCTTACGAGATAGCGACCGACAATCCCTTTGCTCCTGCTTGTTATGCAAGTCGTCATGTTAGATAAACAAATAACAAATGCGCCCTGATTTCTAAAAGCACTCCATTTTCACCATAGAATTATTTATATACTATCGGTCGGAATTTTCGCGGAGCAGATTTGAAGTAGGTATTTTATATTTTTGACATGTTATTGTTGGCAATCCACTATCCTCGCGCCACCGCCCCAGATCATGGCGGGTAACAAGATAACCGCCGAAAGTACCTTTTACTTCCGCATTTTATGCAAATCATCATTTACTATCTAAATGTGGCACCGCGGCAATCACAGGGAGGAAAAATGCTTGCCAGCCTGATTTACAAAAGAACCCGATCAAGAAGCAGATCTGAAGCATTGTATCTTTTTGGCACGCGGTCCGCAACCCGCGCCCGCCGCTCCTGGTACCGCCGGCTAACGAGATAGCGGCCGACAATCCCTTTGTTCCCGCTTGTTATGCAGATCGCGCCCACTTATTATACAACTAATTGCACCGCACCTTCCCGCCGGCTTAATTACTCCACACCTTTATCAAGATAACGTCGATTCGCGTATTTATCTTGTTGCAATCCCTTGTCTTTCCGAGAAAGAGAGATGAAGCTGTCCTGATCTCGCAATTAATGCCATTAGACTTCCCATAACCCGCTGGTTATTGATGGTCTAAAAAAATCTTACTCAAAGATTCGTCATATCGGTTTCACACAGGATAGAAGAAAAATGCAATGGTCCGGAGCTTTTTGAAGACCAGTTAAAACTCGAAACACTGATTACAGTTCAGGGCTACTTAGCTTCGCGAAATTGGGCACGGACGACGAAGAGCACTTATGCATCAAAAGTTCCCTCACCGCAATGCGTGGGTTCCTCCGAAATGGTCAATAATAACAGTAAGTTTTTGCCAGCGCCCCTAATTACAGGTTATCCGTCCCGATGCTTTTCATAAACGAAAGAATCCTGAAGCGGCCGTTCATTTCGATGAGGGGTGATAAGACAGTCGATTTAGCGTCGCAGTTAGTCGGCAAGAAGCCTGTAAAATCCTTAGGACACAATTCTGTAAACAGAACCTTATAAAGCATTCGTTGTTGGTTAACATAGCATATTTCATGAATGATACACAACTAAACCAGCGTTGTACACCAAACAAAGCCCTGCTGGCAGAGGTGTGTAATAAGGGTTAAAGTTAAGTACAGTGTTGGTGCCTGCGGGAGTAGCGGGTGCAGGCGAGGCGCGCGGGCGGGTGCATCGGCGAGCGAAAACCCTGATTACAGAATTCTGCCAACAGAGCTCGATTCGGCGTACATTCCTGGTTATCTTGCACGTGTCCTTAAATACGTTCGTGATACCAGCAATGTGTGTCGAATCGCGCCTTGTTGCAGTGTAATAAAGGTCGAAGACGCAGGCGCAGCGGGCGCGGGTGCGGGTGGCGCCCGCGCATAATGGGAGTCGGCAACCGCTTTGTACCCTCCGCTGTTATTATGCAGATTAACACCGCCGGGAATTTGTTCAAATATCGTAACAAGCGCTCCTCCCGGCGCCGGCGCCGCTCGCGCTGCTGTAATTTACGATTCAAGCCTCGGGAATGTGTCGGCGTTTGCTCCTTCCACGGATTTTGAAGCTGTTTTGTCGAGTTTTAAATTACGCCCTGCCAGAAATTTACACCACGCCTTGGACGGAATCAAGATTGAACGTGTTTTTTATTTGCACGTTTCGGCGATTAACTTTCTGATTAGGTTTGCAAGTTTCTGTAACTAATTTGCAAATATTCTAAAAAAATATTATAATTGAAAGAGGCTGCTTTAATTAGTTTCAATCTAAAACTTTTTTTTACCAGGCAGTTATTGAATTTCACATTCTTACGCTGCAAAAGAAAATCTGGGTATCGATATTAAATCATAATCTTATTTCATCATTCACTCTACACTACAAATTCTTTTATAATGAAAAATCCTTAAAGATACATCACATAGGTAGTTAATAAAAATCTCTTACTTCTACATTATTTCGTTAATTGCTCGTTAGATAGTTATAAGTATAAACTATACTTTCTTATATCAAGATCATACTGAAGTTAAGTTTTATGAACTGGTGCACGCCTTAAAATATTTCCTGTATTTTTTTACATTTAAATTGACACTTTTGTTTAGCTAAAGAACTACAAAATTGCCTGAAATAAAGAGTAACAACTGAACACCCAGTTTTGCTGAACATGAAAATTTGTACAAATATGCGGGGGAGTGAGGAGTGCGCGGGCGCAGGCCGGAGGTCCGGGGGAGGGCTGGAGGGGGCGTCCGGGGTCCGGCCGCATTCCTGCGAAGCCTCCGACCTCCCTGCGTCCGCCGCACCGCACTCGTGCGCACGCGACGTGACGCTCGCTTCAGGAAAACCGTTTGATTTCATATTCACATAACCATCCACCATTACAGCCACCATTATGCCGTGTGATGCCGGCTTAGAATACCATCACCCCACATCCTTCCCGTGGCCGTTGTAAGAGGCGACTAAGGGACTCGAGATTATTACATTGGTGTATTACAATTTTTTTAGCCGACAGGCTGACAACCTGTCACTATAGTGATACATAATGTTTTCTGAAACAACCTTGGAAAACAATCCTCAAAAATGTCAGACGTGGCGATAGCGACTGTAATCTTACGGCCGTTAACGCTCTGCCTACCTCGAATGGGATAAAAGCGTGATATATGTATGTATGTATTACAGCCACAACAGTCGACTGCTAAACATGGGCCTCCCCTATCGGTAGGTATTGCCATACTCACCCACCACGCTTGGCAGGCGGGTTGGTAAACGCAGTGCAAGATGTTGCATTAACTACAGGGAACGCGGCTGCCCATTCCCTGATTATCCCATAGTCGCTTTTTACGACACCCACGGGTAGAGTTGGGGTGATGCTATTCTAAGCCGGCAACATTTTCGTTCATATTAACATTTTCGTTGAAATAGGCTCCGTTCTAGCTATATTCGTTGCTCGTTGCTATATAGGCTCCTTAACGGATCGTTTGTTTTCCAATTTCCAGTTCGTATTAGTAGGGTATGCCCTCCCATACAGACCCGGCGTTTAACCCCTGACTTGTTCTGGGATCTGGTTTTTCCATTTAGATATGACATACGTCTGGTGTACGTATGTATCCCATACATATCTTTAACGCTAAAAGCTCGCGTCTCGCTATCAACTGACATCTCCATTATCGCAGGCATATAGCGTCTTGTAATTTGTTGTTATCTCGACGACATACCTGCTGTCGCCGCGTCTGTAAAACCAGTGAACTCGATCCGTGTTTTGTCTGGAGTTTGTTGTTGAGCTTGAGCGCCGCACCCGTGCACCATGTGGCCAGAATGCGCGAAGCCACCGGTGTTGCCAGATAAACCGAGAAATATGAGTTTTCTTTGTTACGCTACTACTTACGCCCAGTGGTTGCACCCGCTGCTAATCGTTTTTCCGGCATTTATACATACAGGGTGTAAGGGACAGCTCTTCGAATGCTGATAGAGTACGTTCAGACCATGAAACTAATCAACTTTTCCTTAGAAACATTATGTTGATATATCACAGTTAACTGCTGTCATAATTACCGCAACCAATTTCTATGAAATACCTTTTTTATCGTTAACGGTGCTCTTATTCCTTGCTCTAGTTCAAGAGGAGAGATTTTGACTTTACGTAGGTTGCATTGGATATCTAGAATTCATGATATCATATGTCATTAAGATGTAATTTAAAAAATAATAATAGTCACTCATACAAGTAGTCTCGCACCCATCTATAGTGCACTCACGTTAGCGTATGAATATCGCTAAAGTACAGGGATACAAGCCAATTTCACCGCAGAACTGTGCTCTAGCGATATTCATATCGTATACATTTACATACTGAGGAAAACGATATATCGCTATCAAGTACGAGTACAGTGGTAGTAAATGTCAACGATCGCTATTGCCAAGCTAACGTGAAAGCACTATATCTAAATGGCTAGGCCTGTTCTGGCAACACTGGGAGGCACCGCGCGCCGCCGGCCGCCGTACGTTGCACTTGTTTTTACGCACGCGCTCGGCTGGTGCATGACCCCATTGGAATGCACCACGTGCAGTGCGCTAGCCCATGGAATGCGCAACTGTTTGCTTTTTCATTTTTCCCTATGCGCCACCACAAACAATACCTTTTCATACTATTTCATAACGAATTCTTTAACGCGATACTTTCTAAAACGGCCGGTCGATATTGACATTTTTGACTCGTAACCAAGAATGCAGCTTTACATTCTATTATTGATGAATCTGATGAAACAAACCAACTTTCCGCCGAAAGCATGATTCGTAAAGTATTAGACCCTCTCATGCAAATTGTTTCATCTTCGTGGATTCAAGTATCGGGTCCATTCAGCGGATCCTTTTGAGTGAGGATCGTATCCCGAAATAGAGGAGTTCAGTAATCGCCGGGCGGCGCGGCGCTCGTAAAACGAAGAACATTAGGCGGAAGCTCGCGACGCCGGAAAGCGCGTTTCCGGAAGATGCGCCCGCGCACTGCTCACTGGCGCTCTAGATGCGCTTTTACGATTTCCTGTCCGCCGCGGCCACCGCCTGTCCGGTCTAAAACCGGACTCCTTCACTCGTGCCTTTCCGCTCTTTTACGACCACTGATTGTCTAAATCAGCTAAACAACATAAACGACTAATGGTTTCGCACATTCCTAACATTCTTAAGACTGGATTAATTAACATTGCATTGCACATGGCCTTTTAACTGGACAGGTTGTTTACGATCTAATAAACGCAGCAGTGTGCGGAGGGCCCTGAGTAGCGGATAAGCGGGACCACCTACGTCAATTCGCTCCGAGGAAGTAAATTAAGTTGTCATTTGGACGGACATTGCGGACTCGCGGCCGGTGGTATCGTGGAGCGAACAGGAACGCTGCGATAGCGCGCCTTACATAATTAATTAGTGCACTTCTAAACGATTCTTTTATAATATCAATTATTTGCTCGTTGCGTCAGTCACGCCCCTGCGTCATGGTAACCGCGCCAGCGTCACACGACCTAATTGCCTGTTATACACGCATGTAACAGTTCTCATTACCCATACCGACAGTAGGTACCTAATAGTGTCAGCACGGTGCCCGATATTTGGAACAAGTGCTAAAATATGAATGCTATTTATTTCTTTGGGAAAAATCCTCTAATGAGGTTGCGTGACGGAAATCAGTAGATTCTTATGAGATTGTCGTTTGTATTGTCGTCTGTAGAGATATCCGTTGCTAATTTTGTATAATGAATAAGGATATTATTTATGTTATTGCCTGAGTCATGTTGGCTGTAAGTAACCGGTTCGCAGTAAATGCAGAATTTTTTCCTAGTAGTGCATGAGTAAGGTGCATGAATATTGAACGTTATGAGTAAATCTACGGCCGCACCGGCCGCCCTTGGCACGTTTGGTAATATGAATGGATGAGTAATGGCATGAGCACGAGCGATTGTACCGACTTGCATACCTGCGGGAAGCTTGCGCACTCGCCTCAGACGTTTTATTAACTTGTCATTTGTATTCAAGCGCAACTACATTCTAGGTCGCATTTTTTCAACGGTCACATGCCAACAAAGACTTAATTTTCGGTATTTCGACGTGCGTCCGACGAAACAAGATTTCTTATTGCTACTACATTTTAATGGTGCTTTGTCTAATGATAAGAACAAATCGCGAACCTCTAGAGATTTAGAAGAACAAGAAATAGGCAATTATCGGAATTGATGGTGGCGCCTGTCATAGGCTGAGCCGGCGGGCGATCGGCGCGCCGCCGCGTGGGCGGAATGACGTGTTCCATTCATAATTCACCTGCTCAACATGCCGCGGCGTACTTTCGCAAACATTATCGGTAAAGGACTGCTCGTAAACCATCGTCACCATTAAGCTTCTACACCCAACGCTACCTCCATACAAAATTAGCTTGAACACAAATTCGTCCTCGTCCGCAAGTCCATATTACTTTACAATCGGGGTATCGAATCTACAGAGGCACGATTTAAGTAGGACGGCTTTGATTCAAAGTGTGCCTTGAGAACCTATCGTGAGTAACGGCGAAGGCTCGCGAGGAATGCTGCAGCCGGAGGATATCCGCGAGACGTCGCCTCTGCACGTACTTTGGTACTCAGTTTAGTAGGTACCTAGCCGAGTTTGTCAGAAACGGTAATGTCGCGATTGCTCAGCCATGATATCACGCTCATTTGCATCGGTGATGTGATCGCAAAGGGCAGCTTTATACGCTCTGCCTTATAAGGACAGAAACTAGACTCGGTTAATGACATCGGAATTCTTGTATGATGACATGACAGATACTGAAGCTTATGATAATCACGGAGCTTATTGCAGCGCTGATGAACTATTTTGCAGACTATTTTAGTATTGTTTTAGCTTGGTAACGGCTTTTTTGCTGGACTGCAATAGCTTCGTGGAATTCTCGTGCACGTTAACTGTTTTATCTTAGTGCGCGGTAAATATAAATTGCGGTCGTTTTTATAGAGTCTGTATCTGTTCTGTCCTTCGATATAACCGCAGATATAAATTCGAGAAACAACCATACGTAATATCTGACTGCTTCTACAAAAATAAAGTAACGTGAGTCATGTTTTGGCGAGACATCCCATCCCAACTCGGGAGACGAGACGACCTCACAATCCGACCTTATTTTTGAATTAGAATGCGGCTGTGTTTACATTTTTCTCCTTATTGTGACATTTTTGACGCGAATCCAAATTGTGACATTAAACACAAAAAACATAAAATGTTGATCGCATACTTTTGTGTTGCAGTCTGTTATTATCACCAGTGTACCCATTGTCTGGCCGCTTTGCATGTTCGCGGACGCGGGTGACTGCTGCTGGTTTCCAGAAGTAATCTGCATGTTTATGAAAATTGCATAGAAAAATGTTGCATGCCGCTTCACCAATGTATATTTTCTCATACATTACTATTGTATTATAGCTCCATACTTGGCCCTGGATTTCTATAGATAATATTCTAGTTAAGAAAATATAATTTGAGCCGATTCAACTATGAGATGCTAAGCCGATTCGGCTCAAATTATATTTCCTAAACTAAACACTAGCTCACTTATGAGAATTGTACACTAGCTGTTTAATTTGTCTTGTGTTTCTAATAACCCGACTACCTCAAAAGAAGGGATGTAGTCCAAACGGCTGGGCGGATGTTGATACATGAGGCGTCGTTAGATTCGTCTCAGCTGCGTAAGTGACAGTGGCTTTATTAAATTTTCATAAGTTCAAAATATTTAAAAATATTTTAAATGCTTAATGTAACTTTAATGCTACCGAAATCGGGTTTTTGTTTTTAATAAATATGCACGTTTCTTGTATTTTTCCTATTTGCGTATCAAATCGAAGAGTGGGACCACAGACCAGAGATGTCATGCGCGCGCAGACGCACTCAAATGTAATTTGTTACTCTGTGAGTGGAACTGTATATTTTCAAATCAAAGAAATATCCTTTGAAACAGTATTGGCGTCAGTAGACCAATGTAAATGTCCTGTATTTTTATCGTGTCGCGAACCCCTAGTCTCGCACCTCCAAAATAGCTGTTTCGAAGAAAGTCTCATTATTCACTTTGCTCTATATTTAGATTTGTCGCTATTGTGCTGTATGTTTATAGGCGGATGTGACTAAGCGTAACTGTATCGGGCGACAATGCTCTATTCTTGTAGTGTTCTAGAGTTGTTCCTTGTCCATAGTTGGTAGTTGCAGTTCTGTTATATTTATGTCCAATCAGAGTTATGTTTCAAAAGTTTTGCAAACCTCTTGTTCATAGAATTTGTCTAATGGCAGAAACGATTTCTCTTTAGAAAATACGTGTAAGCAGTGCTTCAGTCTCTGATTACACTTGAATTACTTATTCTTAAGAATATGTTATTGTTCTTGTTCTATATGCTAATTGGCACATTCATTTGAGGGCTTGAAGACAACCGATCTGAACTTTCGCCCCCAAATACTTCCTTTTGCTTCGTTACCTTGATGATAGGTATGTTTTAATATGCTGTCTGATTAGTTCAAGATATTTGATCCTTATAAAATATTCAAAACAGTCTGATATAATCCATTAGTTAGGTAGTACATAAGCAGGAGGTTGAATGATGTTAACCTGTTTTAAGGTAGCCACGGGCCGCGAGTCGTGCCTAACCACATTCCACGCAGTTCACAATAAGAACTTCGTACTTGAATATCTACGGTTAGAAAGGTGGCCTCTTTGTATAAATTCTTTAGTTGGATGCTACTTACAATAATGTTTAATATTAATAGGTGTACCTTAAAATTCTTCTCAAAGGTTATTTTGTCGTCGGCAGGCTCGTTTCGGAAATTTACTTTAAGGTTTTACCGCCTATGACTTACTTATTCCGATTGTAAATAGAAGCCTTATTTAGGTGATTTGACATGGTTACGTTAAGTGAAGGCTCAATAGAGAAGTCCTTTAGAGACGAGACAAGAGTAGTGCGTGCGGTCCGGACTGGAGCCGAAGTCCAGACTCACAAAGAGATAACGGTAAGGCACTATGCGCACCTGACTCGACAAACAACCCGAGTTTCTCACAGGAAACCGGCGATCGATCAAATCGCACCGCCATGCGCCAGTATGCAAACAGACGCTTCGGTAGATATGGTGCGCCGAATCGAACAGCGGAGAGCAAGTGAGACGCAACCATGCTGAACATTCAGGAGGAAAAGGACGCAGCTACGCTGAACGTTGCGCGAGATGGAACGCAGCAAGTCCGGCATCAAATCCATGCGCGTGCGCTTACGAATTGCATTCCCATAGAGGGTAACGGCGCTCGGTCTCCTTTCTCGTTCCTACCAAAGGTCTTGCATCGGCCTCTCGTTCATGCAACATGAATGGAGGCGCCATGGAATGCGGTCGCGTGACGTGAGCGGCGCCGGCTCCGATCTCGATGCACTTCACCATAGGACTAGTTCTACCGATGTACCTCTGCAGTTACTCCTGAAACTTAAAATTTTCCATTGCATTTGTTTAACAGAATAGTAGCCATGCGTGTTTACTTTTGTTAGGGTAACAATTTGACAAGTAAGAGGTTTTTAGAAAGTTTGGTAGGGGATGAAATTTTAGTTAGCGTTTTAGGTTTCTTTGTGGTGCTTGAGGCTAGTACAATAAACAAGGAGAGCGGGCAGGCGAGGTTGACGGTCCACTTATGGACCGGTCCGTTCCGTGGGAGCCTTCCACTTCTACAAGCAACCAGAACTCTCCTCTAGAATATATCACAACAAGAATAAATTTTATTTCGAATAATTTCAATAAATTCCAACATATAATTAACATTTACTGGATTCTTGAATGTTGATCATTTGATTAGTCATTTTAATGATGCGTTTTTACAGTTAGTAATCTGAATGCGGTGTAAATTTTGTTTGGCAATCGAGCAGTTTGTCGTTATTGATGTCTCTCATCTGTCCCGCGGTGAGCTGTTATGTCCTGCTATCTGGCCGAGGCCGCTGGCCGCTGGCCGCAGCCGCAGCGGCCGACCCGCAGGCCGCACAGCTCCGCTCAGGAATTCGTCGGCTCTCGTGTAATCTTTTACGCTTTCAAATGTTGATTATTAATTGCTCTCTCATTCAATAGATATTGCATTCCGATCATTCATCTCATCTTTTTAAATATAAATAATTTATTCGACTATTATATCGTATTTTATGATCGGCTTTTAGGTACTATGCATCTTTTTTATAGCTGGTATTTCTTTGTGGGAATTTTCGATAATTACTTCCTCAAAATGGTTTTCTTTCGTGTACGAGTAGGTATTCGTTTTATAACTTCATCTAGTTTTTTATAGTTACTCATTCGTACGTATCAGAGCTTACAGAAAATTTGTGAATATTAAGTGATTTCAAGCTGTTCTTTCTATTTTTTGACCCCGCATTTTATATTTTTCTCTTTGTTCTTAACTTCTTACACTACTTACCTAGGTTAACGAGAAAAATACGGTTTCAAGACCGAGAAGAGAAAAATTTTGCTCTACATTAACGATTTTATTTTTTTATGTCACCTGTACTCTATCCATTCAGCATTATAGACCATTCTATTGAGTAACTAAGTATTTTTTTTATTATTTGGGTAAAAGTCTAGTCAAGTCCTATTGAATTTGCATGAAGAGCTTATTATAGAGGTAGGTTAATCCTACCTGCCAAAATATTTTACAGTTTGACAAGCAACTGATCAAAAAATTGCACCTAGAAAATATTAATACTTTGAAATAAATTAGCTAAAGTATATTATAGCTTTGTCTACTGTGTTAGCAGTTTCACGCTGGATGTGTGCTCGTTAACCCGAAGATATACCTAGATTATTCTTTTCTGCATGAGGCTTTATTTATTTCTAAATATGGCTCTATAAATAGGAATCATAGGTGATAGATAGAAATGGCACCAAATTCAAAATTTGACTGAAAACTGCTGGTAGGCTCAGTTGCACGCCAAAAGGCCCATACCTCATACTTCTGGAAGAATACTGGTGAAAGTGCCTGAAACATAGTAGTTTTCTTATATAAGGTGTAAAAATATTAGCTGCAATTATTTTAAAGGGTGAATCAGACCATGGAACTAAACAAGCTTCCCCAAGAAACACAGGTCGAAATATGCAAAAAAAATTGGGCCCCCATACAAATTGACTTTTCTTTTCATATTTCGTCTTATGTTGCTTTGGAAAAGTCGTTCAGTTTCATGGGCTGATTCACCCGTAAAAAGATTAACAGCAAATTTTTTTATACGCTGTATAAGTTTTTGTCCAAATCTTAAACGACCTTTTTCACTGTCGAAAAGTTTAACGCAATGACGAATTAAGTTAAACACTAGACTAGCCGGAAAGTTTTACAAACACGTTCGTCATAATCATAAACGTTCATTGATATGCAGTTTGATTCAAAATGGAGGTGTTTTCGCGTGGAGGTGTCGCGGCTCCGCGTTGCAAGAGGCTGGCTGCTGTAGCCTCCCAGCGGAGCCCCGCTGTCTGGCAGCTGCGCCTCCCCCCCCTCCCCGCGACTAGCGCAACCACCTCGCATTGCCAGTTGCCACTTCATCTACCACCTCTACGTCGACTATTCACTCATGCAACTAACCCACTTCCAGCGCTGGAATTCCGGCTGCGACGCTCGTGGCTCTCTCACACTGGTTGACGAGTGACACTCGGTCATCATAAAATTTCCTACGAGTTTCTTTGTCCACCACATAGGTACCCGTGTTATTCTTTCTTGTATCCTGAACAGTTATATTTATCACATCGTTATTGAATTGGACTTCAGGCTCATTGTTTGCCCCTCTCCCTGTGTAAAAGCTGCCTGAATTACTTTTAGGTACTTTATTTGTAGATTAGACTCTCTTATCAAATTAACCATTACAAAAACTATGAATGTGAGTACCAAACAAAGAATTAAGGATTTAATTATGTTAATTGCGTTATGGTGGGCAACTATGAGATACATAATCTCGCAAAATGAATTATAAAGTCTGATAGATAGGTACATGTAACGGAGCGTCATAAATATGGCTGAACAAATTAAATTTAGCCATTAATTTCCTTTTTAATTGGTGTCTGTGAATATTCTGCAGTGGAGATGTAAAAAAAATGGTTTAAGTAGGTATCCATTGCCATGAATCTTTTCCTTGAAACATAGAATAGTCGGTGGAATAGTCGGCTATCGACTATTCTTTAACACTTTAAATGTAGGTAAGGTACATATAGCTCATCTCCATTAAACGTGGATTGTTTCAAATTTTTAAGGCGAATCTGACGTTTTAGGGTTCAGTACCTAAAGGATCTTAATGGAACCATATTATTACTAGAATTCGCTCTATGCCTGTCTCTCCATCCATCTGCTACCAGGCTGTATCTCATAAACTGTGATACTTTGAGAGTTCATATTTTCATAGATGCAGATGCAAAAACAAAAAAGAAACAAACAGGACACACAAAAATACGTATGAATATTAAACCGGGTGTATCGTTATTATGTTAAGGTAAATATTTGTAAGTTGCCTTCCGTAAGTAAGTTGAATATTTGTAAGATAGACCCGGTTTAATACTTAAGAATTGTAAAAGTGACCGCGAGTTCGCGACTGCTTAAAAACTTATAAAAAGAGACGTATGTATTTTATTTTTGCTCTATCTTCTGTATGATGGTTCAGAGTATATGGGTGTATCTCATGAACTTTAGTAGTTAACACAGTATCAATTTTCTCGACATTTCAACAAATCCAAAAAATAAAGCAAAACAGTATTTTAATGAGGTCTAAACCAATTAAAGTGTATTTTATGCCATTTTATATGAAATGAAACGGAGCCCTTCTTGCGCCAGTCCAACTCGCACTTATCCGTTTTATTTTTTTGGTAGGGTATCTTATATCGGTACTTGAATTTAGCTCCTTTATACCTATCGCAAGGTTGAATGAATGAACATGTGCTGTTCACGTTTAATCTGCCAATGATCTCCGGACATGTCTGTCCTCTGTGACTTTGTCTGTCGTCTACCCAAATGTTTCGCTTTACAATAAGCTTGTTTGAGAAGTAAAAAAAGATTGAGAAGTAGTCTAAAATTAACAAAGTCTACCAACTAGATAGATACAACTACTGGTTTGTGCGTTGGAATGCAGATGGACTCTTAAGTACAGAGCGATTACGGATAGAGATATTTTATGTTGTAGTTGATGGCGCATATTACTGGAAGGCTTTAATTGAACAAGTGTAGTTATGGTAGCTGCGGCCTCGGCCTGCCATAGGTCCGATTGCGACAACTTTGCGGCGAGGTTGTGCAAGTCGCTGATGGAAATTCCGGTGTCGAAGTGACGGCTAGAGTCCTGCGCGCGCCGTCGTCCGCCAGCGCGAGGCCGAGGCATGAATGGAGCTGCGGTATGTGGGTCACGGTGTCGTCAATGGGCCGTCGGCAGGGCCCCGCGCAGCCGCCTCTTGCCTTGCGCCCCCATCGTGCCGTGAAAGTTGCCACTACTTTCGCGACTGTCGCACAAATGAACGCACCAATTTACACTCTAGCGCTCGAAAATTGAGTCACTTTTTGATCGCCGCTTTCGAACATTCACATCCGCTTGGACGTTTCGTGCGTGCTTCGGCGACTTTCTGCGCGCGCGGCGGCTGCGCGAGCGCTCTACGGCGCGGGTGCATACGGTCGTGTTCCGCCCGCTGCGCTATAAGAAAATTCGGCCGCGCCGTATGCTCGTGCTTAGGAATTCACTTCCGGGTAGGTCGGAAAGTGAAATGGACTCGTCTGTGATGTAATTGGAATTCGGATGTATCCGGAGTCAGCGTTACACCGTTCACTTATAAAAATTTCTATAGGTATCGGTTGACATAATAGGTTGCTTGCTGCTGTCGTTTCCGTGACACAGTAAATTGTTAAAGCGATGGACCGTAAGATGAGTTTTTGCTACCACTTACTTACCTCTACATAAATCGTAGCTTTTATTTTGAGATGTCAGACGAAATGATTGCGGTACTTAATAGTAAATGTATTCATAGCCACTTGTCTACGTTGATTTAGTCGTGTTTGGGCAATTTCCGCACAGATTGTTTTCTTTGTTAAAAGATTGTCAATATTCTTTTTATCGAGATTGCTAATAAAGATGAATAAATGCGTCCTAAAAGCCTTAGTTACGGATGTTTGAAGATAGGTCATGGAGCACGCATTATGTCCGTGTTCTGCTAAATAAACAAAATCTTTTTGGAATCAATAGATTAAAACTATTTACATAATGCCAGTAACTTTCCGAACTAAAAGTGGAAATGGTTTATTTTTTTGTGAAAAAAGAGCTTATTTTCTTCTAAAACCTGTATTGACCTTATAATAACTAGATATTTACTCTATCTTACTCTATATTTATAATTTTTTGCTGCTGCACAAATAAGTAGGTACTTACTTATAAAACGTTGTCAAAGCTCATCCTGGTAAAAGAAATAATTTCTAGCTTTTTCTATCAAAGCTCATCCAGATTTCAAATCTGGAGCCCATATTTCGTCAAGGATATTGACCTGCTTGAGAAAGTCCAACGTAGCTTTACTAAAGTACCAAGGCAACTTAAAAACCGAAGTTACGAAAAGAGACTACAGCTACTGAAACTTACTTCCCTAAAAGAGCGAAGGGAACGTGGAGACTTGATCGAGACTTTTAAAATTCTAAATGGGCACTACGATCTAGACAACCTTGATGAAATATTCGAATATGACAAGAACACCCGACTGCGAGGCCATCATCTCAAATTAAAGGCGCAAAGATCTCACAACAACTCACACAAACACTTTCTGAGTAACCGAGTGGTAAAATCGTGGAATGCCCTGCCTGAAAGCGTAATTTCAGCAACCAGCATAAATGCATTCAAAAACAGACTAGACGAACATAATAAACAGTGTCGTGGCAAATCAAAAAACTAAACATAAATAACTAAAGTGAACTATAGTGCTATACATATATAGTGACGAACTTGAACAGTGAACAGGATACAGGCGTTATCAGTTGTTTCAACTGCCTGCCTGTTTAATAAATAATAATAATAATAATACATTAGGGCCTTCGTATTCATAGGTTACTAAGTCCCTAGCGCAAAAAGCCCTCTCAATTGGAAGAAATGAGGCACTGCGCTCCTTTGTTACCATGCGTACCGAATAAATCATACCAGTCTGATTTCACCCGGGTGGATCATTCTGACGAAGTCCTACACTCGGGATCACCAAACAGCATGAAAGCGGCACGAAATAGAAGTAGTGTACCCCAGGCGGGTACCAGCCGCGCTGGAGAATCCCGTCCCGATTCGGGCTGCCCCACGTATTCTGGGGGGGGCAACGTACCGCGAAGAATAACGCGATCGATCACCAGATCGCCGTCTGTTGACGTTACGCAGGAGGAAACCGCAACCCACACTGCGTCCGCCACAGGCAACATAGATTTGCGTAACAGGCGCCAGCTTACCACACCAATACCAACCGAACAGCCTAGAAGTGTTTTGCAGGAAATACGTCCTGCAACCACCCTAGCTGGCCGAAGTAGACAACGGATGTCTTGGACAGATAACATTAATCGACAACTGCTTCGTTGCTACTACCAAGTCACAAATTTAGGAACCGATTTAACTTTATATCGCCCACGCATGCATCAAAAATTCATTGAAATATTCCCCGAACTAAATTTCATCACCGAACAAAGACTTGCCGATCAAATACGTGTAATTCATAAACACTATCGAATAATACCATCTGAAAGAGATAAAATAAAAGCAGAACTTGGAACACTATACAACAATAACACATTAACAAGTATAGTAGAAGAAGAAGAAGAAGAAAGGAACCCTGACACAGATCTACTTAACGAAAATGAACACACACAAGTAACCCAAACACTACCATTAATCACACAACCAACATCCATCACTCTTTCAGATTCATGCAATTTTCAAGATCCCACACACACAACACCAGATTTAATTGATAGCACAACATCGCAAACATCATCAGACGAACCAACCTCAAACACGGAGGAAGCCATACTCACAAGCCTATTACATGAAGCGCTAGATAAATACACAGGTACAGATCCTACGTCTAGACCAGGAATACCAAAGTTGACTTTAACACGCAACCTAAACATCACAATAGATACTATGAATCTTATAATACATAAAATAATTAAAGATAAACAAAAACTCCATATTGACGACATACATGTACTGATATACTGTGCAGCGACGGCCCTAACAACATACATAAACCCTAAAAAATCAAACACAACTAATAATAACAGTAACCTAAACAAAAACAGAACTGAGAACAAACCTGGATGGGAACGACGTTTAGAGAAGAAGATAAAAATATTAAGAAAGGAAATAGGACAATTAACACAATATTTGGCAGGAAAGTTATCATTAAACAAACAAAGAAAAATTAACCCAAACAGTCTTAATACAGAACAACTAAGAGAAGAAAAAGACAAAAAAACACAAACCCTCCAAGCTTCAGCAAAACGACTAAAACGGTACTTAAAATCTAAACGAAGAAAATTGGATAACAGAAACTTCTCAAATAATCAAAAATTGTTTTACAGGATGTTAAATAATGAAAACAGTAACCCAATAACTGACCCACCAAGTATTGATGATACAAAAAAATACTGGAGTGACATATGGTCTAACCCAATAGATTACAATATAGATGCGTCCTGGATAGAAGAAGTGGAGTCTACAAACACAGAAGTAGAAACAATGGAAGGAATAACAATAGAAGAAGATGATATAAAAAATGCCACAAGTTCAATGCTTAACTGGAAAGCCCCAGGGCCAGACAAAATCCAAAACTTTTGGCTAAAAAAACTAAAAGTGTTTCATAAACCTATAGCAGATATATTCAACAACTTTATCAAAAACCCGCAGCAAGTTCCTCAATTTTTAACTCAAGGCATAACCTACTTAAAACCGAAAGATAATGATACTAAAAATCCAGCAAAATACAGACCAATTACATGTTTGCCCACACTATACAAACTTCTTACATCCATCATATCACACAAAATTAACCTACACATAACTCAAAATAACCTGATAGCGGAAGAACAGAAAGGGTGCAGTAAAGGTAGCAGAGGTTGTAAGGAACAATTAGTTATTGACAGTGAAATTCATACTCAGGCAATAGATAGACATAGAAACCTATACTATAGTTACATAGATTATCAAAAAGCTTTCGACAGTGTTCCACATTCATGGCTCTTAAAATGTCTCGAGTTGTATAAAATAGATAATAAAACAATAAACTTCCTTAAAATTATAATGACCCAATGGACCACCACACTCAATATCAAAACCCATAAAGAAAACTTAGCATCCGGAAAAATCAACATTAATAGAGGCATATTCCAAGGGGACTCCCTGAGCCCACTTTGGTTTTGCCTAGCCCTTAACCCTCTTTCACAATTACTGAATAACTGCAGTGAAGGATATCTTTTTGACAGAATAAATAATGTAAAAATAACCCATCTCCTATATATGGACGACATAAAGTTATACGCAGCCACTCGAAAACAACTGAACCGACTACTTAATATAACAGAATCATTTAGTAATGACATAAACATGAAGTTCGGAGTAGATAAATGTAAAGTTAACAGCATAATTAAAGGAAAGCACCAACCACAAGAACCATTTAATCTTACAGAACGACCTGAAACAATAGATAGTCTATCCCTAAATGAAACATACAAATATCTCGGATTTCATCAAAGCCATAAACTAGACCACAAAAAAATTAAAGACGAACTTAAAATTAAATACAAACAACGACTCACCAAAATACTAAATACACAACTATCGGGCCGAAATAAAATAAAGGCTATCAACACCTACGCAATCCCTATTTTAACCTACTCGTTTGGAATAATAAAATGGACAGACACAGAATTAGAAGCACTTAACACACTCACACGAACTACATGCAACAGACACCTTATACACCACATTCACTCAGCAGTCGAAAGATTCACATTAAAAAGGAAGAAAGGGGGCAGGGGGATCATAGATATTAAAAATTTACACTACCAACAAATTGATAACATGCGCACCTACTTTCTGAAAAAATCTGATACAAGTCATCTGCATAATGCTATCTGCTCAAGACCTAACTCTACACACGGCACACTAGAATTGAACGACACAAATTTTAAACCTAAAGATAAGATCAATACAGAGGAAACAAAAATAGAAAAGTGGAAGTCAAAAGCGTTACATGGAAAACATATAGCAAATTTACAGAAAGATCACATAGATTATACGGCATCGAATACATGGTTAAAAAAAGGCAACATTTACGCAGAAACAGAAGGATTCATGATAGCCATCCAAGATCAGATCATAAAGACGAAAACATATCAAAAACATAACATAACATAACATAAATCACGCCTCTTTCCCGTTGGGGTAGGCAGAGACTATTTCCTTCCACTTGCTACGATCCTGGCATACTTCTTTCGCTTCTTCTACATTCATCAGTCTTTTCATGCACGCTCGTCGGTTTAGGGTACTTCTGACCTGACCTTTCTTTAAAACGTCCCCGATTTGATTCAGGTAGGTTCTTCGCGGCCTTCCCCTTCCAACATTTCCTCTAACACTCGCCTTATATATCTCTTTCGTCAATCTCCTTTCATTCATTCTCTCAACATGACCAAACCACTTTAGCATTCCCTTTTCAATCCTTGTCACTATATCTTCTTTTACGCCACAACGTTCTCTAATTACACTATTTCGTATTCTATCATTCAATTTCACGCCAATCATGCTCCTTAATGATCTCATCTCTACTGCATTTATTCTACTTTCATTCTTCTTTTGCCATACCCAACTTTCACTGCCGTACATAAGTGTTGGTACTAACACTCCTCTATGCACAGCCAGACGAGCCTTGTTAGACACCTTCTGACTGTTCATAAAGGTGTGCAACGCACCATTCACCATGTTGCCGGCATTCACTCTTCTTTCAATATCACTGTCACACTTCCCATCTGCCGTAAACATTGATCCAAGATATACAAACTCTTTCACTTGTTCCACTTTTTCCCCGTCTATCATAATATTACACTCTGTCATAATATCATCTTTCTCAAATACCATAGCTTTCGTCTTACTTACGTTCACTTTCATTCCTTTCTTTTTCAAAGCTTCATTCATAATATTTACCATCTCCTGCAACTCCTCAGCTGACGACGCAAGTATGACTTAAACGATATCAAAAACGAATAATAAAAGATCCTACCGTAATATCAGACAAGTGCAGGCTATGTAACCAGCAGTTAGAAACAATAGACCATATTACCGGAGGCTGTAATTACCTAGCCAACAAACAATATACAGACAGACACAACAATGTTGCAAAACAGATCCTCGCCCGATTAGCCAAAAAATACAATTTAATTGAAAACATAGAACCTTACTACAAATATAAGCCTCAAAATGTCCTTGAAAGTCAATCAGCTAAACTTTACTGGGACTGGGACATTATCACAGACAGAACTACACAAAACAATAGACCAGATATAATTCTTACTATAAAAGCAACCAAAACAACCTACCTTATAGACATTTCCGTACCCAACACAGACAACCTACAAAAAAAACATATAGAGAAAATCCAGAAATATATACCGCTAGCAGAAGAAATACAGGCCATGTGGCATCAACATCAAGTCCGCATAGTTCCCGTTATAATCTCTTCAACCGGCATAATCCCAAAAACATTACACAAGGCAATAGGTGAATTAAAGCTCCCAAAATCGACGTTAATATACAAAAATCAGTAATACTTGACACATGTTCCATTCGGCGATTCCTCTCTAACGCAACTATATTCCATACCGAAGACAATGTAGCATCAGAACCAAGTCACTTGGCATAGCCCGTACTTGGTTCTGTAAATACCGACATGCTCGTAATGTCGAGATAAGTAGAACAAACTACAGAAAAATAAAGATTTAATTTCCAGAAACACTCCCCATATTATTTTATTCACCTACTCACTTATCAGAAACATACATCTAAGTTTACGACGCGGAGGTACTTTGAAAGATTATATAAGGTGTAAAAATATTTGCTGCAAATATTTTAAGGGGTGAACCAGTCCATGAAACAGAACAACTTTCCCCAAGAAACATAGGTCGAAATAGGTATGAAAAATTTTTGGGCCTCATACAATATGTAGCAGCCGAGCTAGTCAACTGTATGGGAGGTCTAAAATTTTTTTTCATATTTCGACCTATGTTCCGTAACTTATCCATTCACACATAATAAACTCTCACATATCTTTGACATCAGCAAATGCGAGTAGTAGAAAGAGTGATACGCCGGTCTTTGCGGCTTTCCGTGAACGATTTTAGAAATCACCGTTACAGAAATTGAGCTCATTTTTTATTGAGCATACTGTAACCGTGCAATGTAAACCAGTAGGAAATAAGTATCAACGTTTCGACGAAATTGAACTTCTCAGTGGTTTCCCAAAAGTGTGAATGTGCCGAATGGAAGCGGCGGCGGCGCGGTGTGTAGTTGCCTTGCTAGTTGTGCATACGCAGCTTTCACCAAACTCAAAGGCTCCGCACCGCCGTGCATGTTTTATTAACTTAACCATTTTAACAGGAATTCCCAACCTTCCATTTACGTCGCCATTAGTACTCATCTCTCGTTGACAAAGTACCAGGCATAAAACAAACTTAATTTCTGGACACTTTTTTAACACGCTTTGAACCAGAAGTCGACTAAAATTCCACAAAACAACGGTTGTTGTATATTTGTGTTCCTTATTTGTTTAAAAATATTGCGTTTGCTGAATGAGTGCCTCCTATAATTCCTGTAAATTAACTTTGTGTACGAAAATCGTGTTCGGCTCGAGATAAGTCCTCCAACATCGTTTGAGCGTTTTCTTAAGAGAATTGCTGAATCTAGCTAAATGAATGATAAGCGCATGTGGTTTGACAAAGTTAACGGACTTTTTAAAATAGAGCACGTCTAAGAGCTGACCCTCGAGCGGGCAGTCGTTGCTACGGCTCGGGACTGTCCATTATGCAAAGAGCGTTATTACGCTATTACGTAATGTAACCTTTAGCGGGAACAGTTTAGTTTAACGGTGACGGAGGCTGTACAGTTAGTCGCATTCCTAGCGCGGGCGCCGACAGGGTGCCGGCGGGGGGCAAGGGGGGGCACGGGGGGACAACTCGGCCTGGAATGCGACCGCATCCCCCCGCGCGTTTATCGCTTTTCTATGCAACAATGTTGGCTACAAGCTTTTCCACTTTTAACAATGTTGATCTACACTTGAAAGTCTTGCGGACGCTTGCAACTCTCTGCCTGATAGTATCTACTCGCATTTCAGGAAGTTTGACCAACTCACTGCGGCAGGAACTAAGAATTAGTATAAATTTTCGAATAACAAGAGTATTTACATACAACTAAAGTAAGAATAAATTTAGGCTGAAGTCGAAACCAAGAAGTTTTTTTTTTAGCAAACCCAGCCCCCTTAGCCTACACCACAGCGGCCTATAATTTCCAGATTGAGCAACAAAACACCCCAACACCAAACTTGACCTATCATTCTAGTATCGCCTAGTCGCGACAAACAGCAATCATTATCAAAGAGCAGGCAGTACAGAGCTGTCAAACTCACAAGAGATGGGCGTGGGCGGCGCCCGCCCCTGCGCCGGCGCAGAGTAAATAATACAACGCGTGCCGGATCCACCTGCGCTGTTGGCCCACAGTCCAGGTCAATTGCTTGTTGACTACCGCTGGACACTTTTCTTGACATCTCTTGTCTTTGTCATACAGTGTAGCGCTAAGTCTATACAGAATTTACTATGTGTGGTACTGAAGAGCTTTCGCCGCACGCGTGATAGTAACTGAAATGTAGTGGTAGAGTATTTAGGTACATTTGCTACCTAAGCTGGACACTGTTCTTGACATCTCTTGGCTTTGTCATAAAGTGTAGCGCCAAGTCTATACAGAATTCGCTATGTATGGTATTGAAGAGCGTTCGCCGCACGCATGATAGTAACTGTAATTTAGTAGTAGAGTATTTAGATATATTTGCTACCTACTCTGGATACTGTTCTTGACATCTCTTGGCTTTGTCATAAAGTGTAGCGCCAAGTCTATACAGAATTTACTATGTATGGTATTGAAGGACTTTCGCCGCACGCGACATAGTAACTGAACTGTAGTAGAAGTGTATTTAGGTACATTTGTGTCTATTTTCTTCATCTTTTGTTAATTAAAAATCTGGTCCCCCCGCATACTGACTGCCTACACTGGACGCTGCTCTTGACATCTCTTGGCTTTGTTATTTCGGTCATTTTATTAACTATAGCGTCAAGTCTATAGAGAATTTACGTTGTGGTCAAGAGCTTTCGCCGTGTAGAGTCACTGGCTTACACGAGACAATATCTACTAGAACTGCATACACTTTTATTTTACTTTATTTATTTTTATACAGAATCTGCTTAATTTCTCATCTCACACGTGTACATATTTGTTCCTTTACTGCTACAGCCACAACAGTCCACTGCTGGACATGGGCCTCCCACAATTGGAAGGTATTGCCATACCTGGTTTGTTCCTTTGTCCTTTTTTTTTGTCGTTGGTTTCTTCGACCGTCTATCTTGTACATACACATACATACATATATCACGCCTTTATCCCTTGCGGGGTAGGCAGAGCGTTAACAGTCGTAAGAATACGGCCGCTATCGCCACGTCTGACATTTTTGAGAATTGTTTTCCAAGGATGTTTGAGAAAACATGTGTATCACTATAGTGACAGGTTGTCAGCCTGTCGCCTAAAAATTGTAATACACCAATACTCTCGAGTCCCTTAGTCGCCTCTTACGACACCCACGGGAAGGATGTGGGGTGATGCTATTCTAAGCCGGCATCACACGGCAAAGCCGGCATCACACGGCAATCTATCTTCTATCAGCCGTCAATGTTAAAAAATCATATCAAATGAGTAATTTAGTGTTTTCTTTGTTCACAGAAACCTGGCCCTTGGAATAGGCATCCAGAACTTCCCAGAGGGGCTTGCGGTGAGCTTGCCGCTACAAGCCGCTGGTTTCTCCGTGTGGAGAGCTTTTTGGTAAGTTCTTTACAGACCACTATAATAATAATATACGTGTGTTAGCATTTTATTGACCCCTAAATCGTGTATAAATGGGGACTTCAGCATCTTCATAAAAGTTTGTTGGTTTGGTATGTAAATATTTTTGTAGACATAAGTTCATTGGGTCTTTCGATGACTTGGTGCATAAGAAGAGAGAATGAGAGTGGTCCCAATGCTAGTTTAAGATATTAAAAAAAGAGATGATAGCTTTATAATAAGATGAGCAAAGTAGCATACGTTCGCAAATCTCCATTTGAATTGGATAGACATGGTATCTGTTCGCTGCAGCCGAGGTTACCAAATACAATATAAGTAGGCAACATACAGATCATAAAAATAAATAAATATCCCGGACAATTCACACAGCGCCATCTAGCCCCAAACTAAGCAAAGCTTGTACATACTATGGAAACTAGATAACTGATAGTAATACCTATACCTATACTTTTTTTTGTAAATAAATACACATTATGCATAGAAAACACCCAAATTAGACACAAGTATTTGAAAATTGATTTAACAAACATTTATAACATACAAACATATACATAAAAAACAATACACAACAGGTGAACTTATTTCTAAAAAGAAATCTCTTCCAGCAGACCTAGATTAGCAAGATGATATAAAGTGAGGCAGATAACTATCTATACCTAATAGTCTATCTATCTATACCTATTCAATGTATGTTTTACAACTCTTTCTATTACCTTTAGCAGAACTAAACAATTCACAAGACATATGTAGACTCTAGAAAGTTACAAAAATACGTTGGTACTGGGCAGTGGGCTCTGAGCACCCTGTCGCCGGGCGGTGTGCGGCGCGCGCGTCGTTAGGCCGGATGCCAACGCAGCTAGACTGGCCGACCCCATTCCTGTCCAGGCTAATTCATTTAGCGACTGTGACGACTGCCCGACCGAACGATGTTCGACCATAAGTTAGCCAACAGTCTTTATACCCTTCACGTTCAACTGGATCTTTAACCTGACTTTCTGATTTGTGAAGTTGAAATCATCGATACGATAGAGTTTTAAGTCCGCCAATGAAGTTTTTTAAAAAATATCGGCAGTTGAATTCAGAAACATATATTCATCTATCCACATAGTTCCGAGAAAGCAACTAGCAAGCCAAAAGCGAAACTATTAATATAATGACTATTAAAACAGTTAATAAACTATTCCACGGAATTACGTTCGCGGAAGCATCAGCCTAAATACAATTCCTCTTGTTGGAATCTTTAACTTTCTACCTACCGCACGAAGCCGCTCTCCGAAGTTCATGTACTTAGGCGGTATGCGAGGTGAGTACACGGTCGTGGTATAAACGTTACCAAATAGGTAAAAGTTGTAAATAGTCGCATACCACTGTGTTCTCGGAACCGGCGCTGCGCTGGCGCCGGCGGCCGCTCTGCCCCTTGAGCGCGCCGCCGCCAACCAGGAGCTGGGAAACTGTATCCTCGTGCGTGGATGTGCTTTCGTCACTCCCCACAAGTTATCTGCTCTTCATTTGCAACTAAGAATTTTTGACTGTTTCCGATTCCTTTGGTACAATGCTTTGCTTTTCTTGGCCTTTCAAAAATGCCGAATCTTCGTTCGCTGCCCAAAACTCGTACATATTCCTAAAATGTCACAATTTAGGCACTTATACGAAAGTATCTATTTCTACTTATCCGACGATTCCACTTCTTAAATCTTTGTACGTGGCGGTAGTGGCAAGAATGCGCGCGAGTGGGAATCCTGGCCGGCCGACGAGAGAAGGTCGGTTATGTGCGCCGACCATCGACCTCGCATCGCCACCCTACTCACCCCTGCAAACTATGCGACCGTTTAAGTACACAAACGGGCAAAATTCTAGTGACAATACATTCTGAAAGAAGACCCCGCTTGGCGAGAAGAAAGGAATAGTAAGCAGGACAGAAGAGTGAAGGTCCGTTATGTGAGTTTCGCTTAGTAAGTTTAATCCGCTAACTGCATAGCTACATGACAATTTTACTACAGAAAGTGGATAAACTACTTAATGAAGGTGTTGGAAACCTTCCGGAGATCACAAAGGATCTCTATAGGATCCTGGCAGCCAGACTAAAAGAAAATCGCGTATTTGTGCCGAAAACCTTTCGTTATCGCTCGCAAATCCCGCGAAGTTTTCGCGCAGTTGATACACACGCACAAATCTTGCCGATAATTAGGTCTGCTACATGCACCACCCTACGTATGACTGCAAATAGCTCGCATGATGTGGCAGTCCAGTAGCCCTGTACTATCTACGTCACAATTAATTAACGAAAGGCTAGGTCCTATTATCATCTCAGTACCTACTACGTGATGATTGAACTAATTTGGCAGAACGTTCTGGTAAAAAGATAAAACTTTACATACTTATGCCATACCTATGTCGCCTTCGTCACTTTTAGTACGTATTTTTTGTCTTTTGTCAATTACTTAAAAGGTCGAGACTATGCAATTATTGCTAAGCCTCGGAACACTATCATCCCAGCAAAACTATGCGAGCGATTGCAACAATGTTGCATTATTACCGTTATCAAAGGAATTGTCAAGTTAATGAAAGGCGGCCGACTATGTGGAATAACGATACCTCATCGCTACTCTCGTAACACCTTCACCCCTGCAAAACTATGTGACTGCTGCGTTAGTAAACTATTTCATCAAATAATATCTAAGTATCACGCACACACACACACACACACACACACACACACACACACAGACACACACACACACACACACACACACACATATCACGCCTTTATCCCTTGCGGGGTAGGCAGAGCGTTAATGACCATAAAAATACGGTCGCTACGCCACGCCACGTCTGACAAATAAGTATCGCGATGTATGAGATGCAGTCTGGTAACAGAAGAACATATAGATAAATGGCTGGGCAGCGAAGCCTCAGCAAAAAGGTCCCGTTTTTACCCTTGGGATACAAATCCTAAAAATGATAGGTACCTAGTAGATGTTTTTATCTTATTAAATACGTCAGAATAGCTCTCCACTCTGACCCTCTGACCTATTGGTATGCCGGAATTCACTTTAGAAGAAAACCCTTTGGCACATTTTCCTTCTTAAAATTGAGCACATGCAATGCCCGTTGTCCGGCCGTTCGTATGTGGGCGTGCGTTGCGCGGTGCGGAATGCAAGGAGCTGGAATGCTGCCGGGGCAAGAAGTGCCCTCGCGCCGCTCCCTCGACTCCACAACCCGAGATCTATAGCTCCATTTCTGAATTTTCGTTTGCGAAAGTCCGCCGTGTAATGTCGGCTTAGAATAGCATCACCCCACATCCTTCCCGCGGGTGTCGTAAGAGGCGACTAAGGGTCTCGAGAGTATTGGTGTATTACAATTTTTAGGTGACAGGCTGACAACCCTGTCACTATAGTGATACACATGTTTTCTGAAACTACCTTGGAAAACAATGCTCAAAAATGTTAACACTTGTACAAACTTTTTGTCCCCTTTTTCTCCTTGAAAGGTTAAAATGTGTTTTTTAACTTTATTCCTTTTTGTTGGTGCCCAGCAATTTAATCCCAAATTTTAAAACAGACCACGAGTTTATAAAAACGTTTAACCTCTGTTAAACGTTTTTAGTTCACTCCCGTGGGGGCTAAAATTCAAAAATCCATTCCTTTAGGTATTAGTGAATGATGGATGGTAATGTGGTAAAATGAATAAACGTAATGGTCAAATAAATAATATTTCTAGTTTTAGCACTTTAATCTCTGACCTGATAAATCAGTCATGACGTTTGTTTTTATGAATTTAGTTTAGAGTATATTGCCAATAGAGAGAGATAGTAATGGAAAATTTTCTATTTGTCAGTTTTCGGCTCTTTCGTTTAAATTACAATTCGACAAGAAACAACTGCTATACCTACTGTTTGTTTCTTTCTGAAAAAAAAAACTTCCAGCAAACCCGTAGTACTCTTAATGATACAATTTCCAAAGCTTTTTACCATTTGTAGCGATACGGATGATTGATTACGCATGTAGTCTGCATGTAAATTAAAAGTCGTCTGCGTGTAAATTAATTTTAGTACCTATTGTAAGTGTTAAAGGAAATGAGCTATTTGCTTTTAAGTTTTTCATCACATCCCATCAGCCTATAGCAGTACACTACCTTCGTCCTCCCCCAGGGTACGCCACATGACAGTAGACACGATCTCCCGCTTTTGCCATCCAGTCCCTACCAGCCACTCTCTTTAAAATTCAAATCATCTCCGTCCATCAGTTTTACATCTTACCCGTTATAATTCCTTTTTCAAACAGTAACTTTACATAATTGATTATTTATATCAATGCGCTTTACGCAGGTATTCGCCTGAATTATATTATAAGCATCCATCTTTACAGGATAAATTATGATTTATTTTATTTAAAGCAAATAATTTAAATCTACGCCTGTAGGTAATAAAAGCTTCAATAGACAAAGATCAGCTTTACTCCATGTATAGCTGTTATATTATCATGCTTAAATTTAAATACATACATGTAATAAGACAAAGACGAATAGCCTATAAGCAGTAGATTAGTAAGTAGTCATGATTAATAAGTTTCATATCATTTACTAAAGCGTACAGTCCACATAGGTTTTTTGTTCCTCAATATGTATAACATAATCAGATCAAGTGTGTGTGATGTGATGATCCATTGTTATAGACAATATGTCTACGTCTAACCGACGACGATTCTCATCGTAGCCGTCGTGACTCACAGTGACGTCGCCACTACATGCCCACCATAATGGGTGCTCTAATCGTTAGGTATATTTGCTAGCTAGATGTTATTTTAATAGCCACCAAATTGGATGTTAGCCTTGCTAATTAATCACGAAATCATTATCGATAATCAAAAGCTTTTGGTAATACGGTCTAACAGTAAAATGAAATGCATTAAAGATGCAAATTATGAAAGAGTTATTTGCCGAAGCTGAGAGTTATTCGGCCATAGGCGACACGTTGGCTCGGCGAGGCACAGCGGCGGCTGCAGCGGCGCGGGTGCGCGGGCGCGGGGCGGAGCCGGCCGCATGCCGAGGGGCCGCTCTCGGCGTTATGCGGTCAGCTAGTCATTGCTAACTGGACCCGAGAAAGTCGTCTATTCCAAAATTTTAGCGTTGCGTGTGTCGGGTGTGCGATGTGTCGCTGCGGTGCCGTGGAGTCTGGTAGGCAGCGGCGAGAGGACGGCGGCGCGCTGTCTGCGCGTTCTTCCGGACCGCACCCGTCGGACCAGTCGCAGCGCGCCGCCCGCTGCCCGCAACCCGCCTCGGGCGCTCGGCCTTCACAGTTAAATAAGCCGCTGAAGAGGCGGTCGCGGAAGGCGCTGCCAGCCTTGGTGGCGCTGCGCTGCGCAGTAGCAGCTGGTTTGCGGTGCGCAATCGCAAGCGGCCGCGCCTAATCTTCTAGAACACCGTCATCTAGACGTTCGAACGCCTAACCGTTTAGTCGGTGACGCCGTATCCGTAGGTATTTTGGGCAATTGACAGGTTTAGACCGGCCGAATCAATCTTATGTTTTTAATTTGCATATTAAATTACTCCGTTATGAATATCAGATGTATTTATTTATGGTCTTTAAAACTAAAACATACACACGATACCTTATTAAATGAACTAGGTATTAAGTACTTAATCTATAGGCAAAACAGGAATATAGCCACTAGGTTACATCTAGACATCCAGATAGTTTCAAAACTTAATGTCACCATCACCATGTTTGATTGTTTGCAAACTCATAACTACTGACCATAAATAGGAAGGGATTGTCTCTCATGCGTCGTAATCACTATACATGCTAATTAATTAAGTTTTTCTATCGTGTTTTGTGAATGAGACTGGTCAATGTCACAACTTTAGGTTCCCTAAAGTCACTTCATTGTCCCACAGATCATATAACCAAAATAAACTTGAGCTCTACACCTGTCGAAGTCTTAAATAAAAAAAATCGGCTAAGTGCAAGTCAAACTTGCGCAGGGAGGTTTTCGTTCAATTGTGTATAAAAATCTCGTTTGTTAAATGTTAATGCTATTTATTATATTTTTACCTGACTACCTCTATTTTTTTAGTATTATTTGTAGCGGTAATAGTAACACATGTTCTGTGAAAAATTACAACTGCTAAGAGATAAACGTCTCCGAATCGAATGTGTATTACTAACTATCACGCCAGCTATCAGCCTAAAGTCTCAGTAACAGGGTCCTGTTTTGTCCCAAATACGGTACCCTAAAATAGTAAATTCGGCGACCCGCGTCATCAATGACCATCACTAAAATGCAAAACAATAAATTAACGAGGATTTTAATAGCTCGATTGAAGCTAGCGTAAAAAACGAAACAAGAAAAAAGTCGAATAGTAGCTGTGAAAAATGTAACCGATTTCGCCGGTAATGAAGCCGGAAATTAAGTACTAAAGTCAGTAATTTAATCTATACACATATCACAACTTTTATGCTCTGCTTAGGGATAAAGGGATAAAGGTGTGATATTTATACCTATGTATGTTACCTACCTCTTTTTTGTAGTCGGTTTAAGTCCCTCGTGATTAGCCAGCTTATATTTAAATTCGAGGTCCCTACGTAGTTGAGTGACAGGCACCCTGATTTTAGGCTATAATCCGAAAGCCAGCGTTTAGCGGGGCGGTTGTGGTGTATGAGACGGCGGGCGCGGAGAACCGATCGTCGATCATCATTGCTACAACAGTCCTCTGCTAGAAATAGGCCTGCCATTAGGGCTACTGTCATATTGAGCACGCTGGGGGATTGGCGCAGTGAAAAACTCACGTGCGCAACAAGGTTGGTAGGATCATGGGTGGTTGGTGAGTGTGAATACCTGGATGAATATAACCCTTGTTACTTCTGTCGCCATCCACGGGTGCGAACTAACGAGCTGATACATTTACGCTATACCGGCACCAGTCTGAGGAAGAAGATCGTGTGGCTGCTCAACTATACCTAGTTGGTCAGTTGTCCGTGGACGACATTAAATCCGATAATACCCAACATGTCTCTGCCGCCTCAGTCCGCCAGCGTCCAGACAATGGGCTTAGGGCACGTACACGAGATGTAGCCATATACAAGGAATATGGCACGTGTGTATACATCCTTATGGGCTGAAGACACGGCGCGTTCAGTAAGAAACGCAGTTCTGCGAATGAGTGGACATTGCCGCCTTCGCCACCGCTTCTTCTTCTTCTTCGTGTCAATGGCCGAACTATGCCTTATCCTGCCAGTACTTGGCGACGGCTATGGCATTATCAGACGCCACCGCTTTCCGCCAGCGACCAGACCGTGGTCTTATAGGCTGTCGGCGCAGCGCGTTCAGTAAGGAACGCAGTTCTGCGAATGAGTGGACATTGCCGCCTTTGCCACCGCTTCTTCTTCTTCTTCGTGTCAATGGCCGAACTATATCTTATTCTGCCAGTACTTGGCGACGGCTATGGCATTATCAGGCGCCACCGCTTTCCGCCGGCGACCAGACCGTGGTCTTATAGGCTGTCGGCGCGGCGCGTTCAGTAAGAAACGCAGTTCTGCGAATGAGTGGACATTGTCGCCTTCGCCACCGCTGTCCGCCGGCGACCAGACCATGGTTTTACGCGCTGTCGGCGCGGCGCGTTCAGTCGCAGCCGCGGTTCTGCGAATCAGTGGATATTGTCGCAAATTGCCGCTTTCGCCACTCGCTGAATAATGCATGTGATAACATAACATCACGTCGCGCGGCGCGGCGATAGGCCCGGTCCCCGGTCGCCGCGTGCCGCACGTCGGCTGCTGGTGGAAATATATAACCAGCGGGCATAGCAAGGCTTAGAATGAACTAAATCCTAAGATGCAGGATGCTTAAATTGACTACCCACGTTCTTAGATGCATGACGCATATGTATATCCCCTGGAATCCTTTACCTGCTGGACTTTGAAGTTGTTGAGGATGTTTCTTCGAGTCAATGCGCAATAAACATTTAGGACCTTACCACTTAAGAGTTAAACGCGCGTTGAACGCGTTTCTAGCTTTTTTAAAATATATTTTTAGACACGCATCTGAATTACCAAAAATAATTCTTATTTAACCATTTATTGTACTCAGTATAACACAAAGGACATAACATTAAGAACAATACACAACAGGTCAGCTTATTTCTAAAAATAAATCTCTTCCAGCAGACCTAGGGTAGTGCGATGGCATAAAGTGAGATGGCATAAAGTGTGGCAGTTGACGTGTACAACATACTAATATACCTACGTATAATAGTTCTTAAGATTTTGGAAAAGCGCAGATAAAATTTTGTAAAATTGGGAATGTTTTATACAGGCTAACTTTTAAAAAAACAGTTTCCTCTCATTATCCTAAATTTTCTACATTCTACATGTACAGAATGCCTTACGATTATATTGATAAATCCTCAATTTTAATTATTTATCCTCTAAAAATGGCAGTTGTGGCTCTGCAAATATGCAGCGCTGTCCATCCCTTTAATAATTTTGACGTGTAAGGCTTGCGGTATTTTGATTAAGTTTTTTCATGCTTCATTAATCATCGCCATATTAATAACTTCACCTTCATCATTCAACATACTGTGGTTCAATAATTTATGAAAGTCCTTTTCTGGTCTTTCTTTTTCGTGTGGGACACCGAGTCGTCCAACGACTTGGCTGGTAGTGAGTCAATAAGTAATTTGCAAAGATGAAAAATTACACCGAAACAGAGTTCTTAATTCTGGGAAAAACTGATAAGTAAATCAAACTGATAAAATAAATCATATCAAGAAAATATCTAATTCTTCTTCATGACTTAAGTACTCAGTGCTAGGCGGATGTTTTCATGTGTCGTTAC
The DNA here is from genome assembly GCA_029255805.1 of Keiferia lycopersicella. Taxonomy (NCBI): domain Eukaryota; kingdom Metazoa; phylum Arthropoda; class Insecta; order Lepidoptera; family Gelechiidae; genus Keiferia; species Keiferia lycopersicella. The sequence continues at coordinate 8,596,262 of JARACZ010000010.1, forward strand.
ATTCACTTCAGCAGCGAGAGTGGTACTGGCTAGGTATAATAAAATTTTATAAATTCAAAATAGTAGATTTTTAACGCAAAACATAACGCATCCTCCCGGTCGCCTGAAAAGCAGGAGAAGCTTCTTAACGTGTACAGCGGCTACAGACAGTGTCCCGCAACAGGCCAGGGAGCATTTGTGGAACAGCCGTTACCCAACCCCATCCGGGTTTATCCCTCCGTCCGAGGCCTTGCCACGGGGACATAAATTACCGTGGCAAACTTGGAAATCGCTCAACCGATTGCGGACTCAAATTGGCCGGTGCAGAGAAAATATGGTAAAATGGGGCTTCGCTGACAGTACGCAGACGCACTGCGACTGCGGAGCCCCATCCCAAACCATGGCACATTTACTGGCTTGCCCTCTGTTACCGGTCACATGTAGTAAAGAAGAGCTGAACTTGACGTCTGATAATGCCATAGCCGTTGCCAAGTACTAGCAGGATAAGATATAGTTCGGCCATTGACACGAAGAAGAAGAAGAAGAAGAAGAACGCAAAACACAACTTTGAAATTCCGGTGTCGGGTTTTTGTTTTTCAATAATTACGTACCTATGCTTGTAAAATAGAGCTTAGATAGGTATGAAAGCGAAAACAGCAACAGAGAAACTCTAGTTGGTTATGTGAATTTTTGCCCTAAGTCATCCAAATATTCAATACCACAAACCAGCTCAAACGCAACCAAACAGTTGGACGGCATCAACAAGTCCTGAAACTGGCAAGTTTGTTGAACTGGTCAGCTCGGTATGCGCATGCGCGGGGTCCGTTGGTATGTTAGGCGGACGTCGTGTGGGGTGGCCCTGCCGGCGTTTCCCACAGCAGCGCTCCTCGACCAGTTCCTCGGAATGTGGTCGCGGCACCGCGCACCGACCGCACTTTCACCAAAACAATTCGTTAGCGGCCTCTTTCGGCATCGCACCGAACCCCCCAGCCCCCCACACGCCGCCGCACACGTGAATATTAACAACATACTGATACTTGACGAACAGATCTACAGGCCCTACTTACTAAATGCTGAAATTTCTGCCTGTATACTTGTGTAAACACCGTAGATCACCTACTTACTACTTAGTTTGCGAGCGAATACGTAGTATATAAAACCAATACTCGTACGTAATATTTACTTTATTGAATTGCATTTGACTAAACTTTTTCAGTCTTTTGCATTTCATAATTTCATTTTATAAAATAATAGAACGTAAATCAAGGTACCATTTCATTGCAAGGTATTCTTTTCACAAATGATTGTCATTTAGGTATTAAATGAAAATATAATTTTACTATATGAAGCAGACAAGCTTTCAGCGCAATGAAACAAAAGGCGTAGCTTATGAGACATTACTTCAGTTTCATGAAATAAGTAAATAAAAATTGTTTAGATTATCCATTAAAAGCTAAAAGAAGTCTGCACATTCTGCATTATTAAATGTCAAATTAAGACCCGTCCGTTCCACCAATTCTTTGACAGAATCCTATATTACATATGTTTTTTTACGGTTTAACATTTTGTCGCATTAAGGTCTGATATTGTTGGGATCAACCCTTATTGAAATCTGATTCTATATCATCGAAAGTAATTTCTAGTGAGCTGTTATTTATGAGTATGAATTAAGTATTATACCGGAAAGACTTTTTGTTTTTATTGATGTTTTCAAAGTGAACTTTACCTACAGGTACGGCCAGCTGTCCGGCATGGTAGAGCCGGTGTTTGGCGTACTAGGCGCAGTAGCTGTAGCCGCTGCCAAGCCGGCGCTGCCTTACGCCCTCGCCTTCGCAGCAGGCGCCATGATCTACGTCGTAGCTGACGACATCATCCCTGAAGCAAACGCCTCGTAAGTACATTGTAGTTACAGGCATGACCAGACTTTTCATGGTAAAGATTAGCTATTGGTGGCTGCCTTACGCCCTCGCCTTCGCAGCAAGCGCCATGATCTACGTCGTAGCAGACGACATCATCCCTGAAGCAAACGCATCGTAAGTACATTGTAGTTACAGGCATGACCAATTCTCTTCAAGGAAATGTTCGCCGTACTTGGTGCGGTGGCTTTAGCCGCTGCACAGCCGGTGCATCTTTATTCTCTCTCGTTTATCGTCATCGCCCATGAAGCAAATGCATCAAAGTACATTCAAGATACAGACATACCCAGAGTCCTTATTGCGCAGGTTCAGCGTACAAGACGCCGTAACTGTGGCCGCAGAATGATATAGTTGCCATGCTATTTTTACATTAGGATTATGTATGAAATGTGGAATTTTCGCAAATAAATATAAGCGTCGGAATTTAGTGAAAAGGATTATGCGCATTATCTCGAGATTATACATAAATCGAAACTCGTTAATATTATTGAGAATCGTGGGAATCGAAAGTGATTGAATACTTAATGTATGTACGGTCGTAAATATTTCTTTGATATGTAAAAAACCGTCTATAAAATCAGACTTAGGTTGAGTAATACTAGTTCCAATAAATGCCTATAAAAAGTTAGTCTGCCATTAATGGCATTCTTCATAAGCTGCGTACGCCTTTTGATGGTTCCGAAAATATGTCTCGGTTATAAATGGTTCAGACGTAAAGGAAGTAAGTACTATTTAAGTAGTAGGTACATCATCTTCAGATCTCCGATTTCCCCTTTAAAATTTGAGCAGACGGAGGACAACTAAGGGAGTTGGCCTTGGGTTGACCTCAAACGAAGCAAAGGACAAGCCGGGTTTTGTTCTGACCCTTACACGACGTAGCTCACGGCCCTTTGGCTGCCGGTCGATCGCCTTATTACGCATCTCCCGACCGCTCACATATAATATGGCTATTTTCAAATGCGAATCTCCACTTAATGAATGAATTCTCGGGTAGATAGCGATCTAAATTTCTTTATGTCGTTAGTTGGCAAACACCGAATACTGGCCAGCCGTGTCCAATACATTGTCTGGGCAGATCCGCGAGCTCCTGTCATAATTGGATTGACGAGGGTCGCTCCGCTAATTGTTCTGATTCCTGTCAGTATTTCGACAGTTTCGGATTTGACGTGCGACTGTTAACCGTCGATTGAGTGAGTGAGGGGCTCTCGTTAGGGCGAGATTGACGGACAAAAGTGTTGCGCTGAAGACACTTCCCCTTAGCGACAGCGTCTTATTGTCCATCCCGCGTATTGTCGGGACCGGTCGGCTTGGTCGGCTTCCCTTCCGGACTGCGCGACCGGTCCCTAAGGAGCGTTGCTCGGCGACTGTTCACATTATCTTGTTATTTTGAAAACGGGACCTTCTTCACAATGCCTCCGTAACCGCTTACGATATGTTGCGCTTTGTTCGCGAATCGTTTCAGCACTTTATATACACGCGCAAATAATGTTTTCCATGTCATAAACGTCCGATATAAGTTAGTGTTTACACCTGGCCAGAGCACACCTTTCTTATTACGTGTTTGCCCTTATTGATGGCGAGTACTTAAGGCGGCCTCATGTAAACGAAAATTAATTAGAGAGCGTAGTTGGTACACGGCGCACCTGACACTCCCTCGCGAAGCACGCGCGCGCATCGCTTAGCTCGATTAGCCTTGTTATTATAAGTTACTTTTATTTTACCGCAGTTTCTAGTGTACTTAATGATACTTTTTTCGCTTCACGGTTCTTTCTGAGAACTTGACCGTACCTATATTTAATGGGCGTTTCTCTAGTCGTCTACTTATGGCTAAATAGATGACGGATATTAACAAGTTTCTACGTGGAAAACAATGTAGCGGAGCAGACCTTATTCGTTTGAAGCAACTTTTTCTCAAAAGCAACATTTGTAATGTAAACTGATGAATAGATTAGGTGATGTCCACGATTGATCATGATCAACGATTATAAAAATACCGCGCAATATGTTTGTTTTTCTGACGCGACGCGGGCGGCGGCGCGGCGGGTCTTACACGAGCGGCTAGAATATAGACTTCCGCGTAGACGGTATCGTACCTAAATATTTGCAGAGACAATAGTTGCCGGTGCAAGACACGTGGAGAGGGCGCGGGCGGCGGTGTGCCGGCGGCGGCGTCGGGACGCAAATATCCTCCTTAGACTCGAAGAAAATATAATGTCAGCTCAGCGAAGACTTTACAGCAAAACCACTATTTAGGTTCCGGTCCTGTTTGTCTGTATTTCCGTATTCTTAAGCTTAATATGAACCGATGCATTACCTATGGCTCAATCCAAGCGTACGCATAGAAGTGATACGATTTCGTAGCAAGCTCGAAGTACGTCTGTACTTTTCTCTCAGTCTGAGCGTTCCCCGAAATAGCGCCGCGCCGTGCGACACCCCGGACGTTCCACCGTCGTCTCGCCGGCGCAAGCGCAGCTTCCCCGTCGCCTTCACCAAACGACATTTACTTACTCAACGATACAAGCTGGACTGAAACCAACAGCTTTTTCAAGTTAAACGGTAATAAACGATATAGGGTAGGGTAGTAATTAAAAAAGATGATGATAAAATAAAATACTAAGAGTAGTAAAGAGTACATAGTGTTGGAGAAGACTTGACACAATAGTAGTACATAATCACATTTAAAATTATTCTTTATCACTGCGCAATTTGAGTATTCAGAAAATTTTGAAGAAAGCTATCATAGAAGTAGTAGTGAAATAGTAAACGATGAGATAAAAACTCACCTAAAAAAGAAGAGTTTTTCTTTTTGAAATGATGTGAAATAGTATGCAACAGGACAGAATTAAATCTTAAAAGCCCTTATATATACTTTACATATCAGAACCTACTGAATCGGCATTTTTATTATTCTGACAGATTGAACTGTTGTACTACTACCTACTAGCGGCCAGCCTAGCGACTGCACCCGCTGCTAATCCTTTTCCCGTGGGAATAGGATATTTTTCCGACATGTGTTGCTTATGTACCCGGTCCCTTCATGTTGACCTTAAAAAAAAACATCAACAAAATCAGTTGCTGTGTTCATGACAGACAATAAAAAACGCAAAAGCGAGTTATTTAGTTTTATACGAGTAGAAGTAAAAAAATATATTCAACGTAACAAATTTTCATTTCATTTTCATTACGATGTGTCTTAACATAATATGGTGAAATGCTTGATGTTCAACACATTGCAGATGGTGTATAAATTAAAATACGTTGCAGTTGCAACATAATTAGCAATTCCCAAACGTGTAGGCGAATCAATGAGCTAATCAATCCCCACATGCCCTATCCATAATCCTTGTACACGTGTCGGGTAATCATTTCTGGATTCGCGATGAAGATGTTCCGCAGTCTGCGCGCAATCGCGAGCGAGCCAAGCGCTCTTACATGTGTCCAAAGAGTTTATACACATCCATGTGTAACGATCCATGCCGTATGATGCCGGCTTAGAACAGCATCATCCTATATCCTTCCCGCGGGTGTCGTAAGAGGCGACTAAGGGACTCGAGAGTATTGGTGAATTACAATTTTTAGGCGACAGGCTGACAACCTGTCACTATAGTGATACACATGTTTTCTGAAACAACCTTGGAAAACAATCCTCAAAAATGGCAGACGTGGCAATAGCGACCGTATTTTAACGGCCGTTGTTGCTCTGCCTGCCCCGCAAGGGATAAAGGCGTGATATGTGTATGTGTAACGATTATGCAAACATTTAATCGCTAGTATATGAGGTGCCGGGACCGTCGTCGCGCCGGCAGACGGCGGCGGCGGCAGCTATTTGCAGCGGCGCGGAGGGCGGGCGGCGCAACCTCGCTTTATGAAGTAAATCGGCGCGCGCGCTCGCGTGGGCTTGTCACCGTCTCGCCACTGTCAATAATAATAAATACACGAAATAACGCGTTTGTGTCGGGATAAGGCCGGTGACGCCGCTCTAGTTTGTCTATGCGCTGACGTCACTGTCTGGGAATCCGGCGCGCCGAGCACACTCCCTGACCTACCTCCAGATTATGCATGCACCCCGGGTGCAAGTCGGGAACATATCACACCTCCCCATCTTTATCTGAACTCTAACCTATATCTAAATTATTTCCTGTTGTCGCTACCCAAAACGTAACAATGTCGTCATCACATCGTCAATATGTATGGTGCTTTACAAGCTCTATAACACGACGCCCAATCTTGCTGGTCTTACAGCTGACAGTCGTAATTTAATCCTTAGATCGGAATGCGTTAGAGTTGTAAAAACAATTTGTTCTGTGCAATCCGTCCATGCTTGAGAACTGTTTTCGAATGGTTATCATTCCTTGATGAGTCGACATACTTTGATGATTTTTTCAGTTTCCCTCCCTCTCCCTCCATCCCTTAACTCTCAATTTGACACTTAAGAGCTGGGATTCTCCGTGTTTATTAGCCCATTTAAGTTCAGCTCAGCTATTGCCGTTACTGTCAGTTTTAGGCGTGATGTCAGTATGAATTTGGCTGCATGTCGTGTGTCCTATGGGCATTCCAATGCGTGATGAGAATGTATGACAAGTTACTATAGGTAAGCATTATAATGTACCTGCTACGGCCTTCCACGAAGCCGGATGTCCAAAGCACAAATTACTACTGCTTAACTTGTTGTCATCTTTATTGATTGTCTCGTACTTTCTTTGAATTATTATGACGAAATTATACAACAACGTTTGGGTTTCTAAGTGCACGTAATTATAAGTGTGTAGGTAGATATGTCTTACCTACATATTAGTATAACTAACAACAGAGTAGGTAGGCGGTTGAAACACTTTGACACCAGGGTTCATCGGGTCGTTGGGCCATTCGGTGTTATCAGGGAAATAAATAGAACCACCACAAAGAGAGCAGATAATTTTATTCATCATCTAAATTCTTAATCGTCGGTGTTGTTACAAACTCTTTTCACCAGGCTTTAGATTGTCAGCGATTTGAAAAATCTTTTGAGGAGGCCCAATAAAATTGTTTTTTATAGAAATTTTTTAAAAATGTTAGAAATCCATCTGTCTGTAGCGCCTGCAACCATGCCATGCTCCGGATGATCCCATGTAAATAAGCGATTAGTTTTCCAACAGCAATGGTACGTGCGGCGAGGTGCGAGTTGCTACGGGGAATCGTATTAAGGTGGTTCGTCACTGTCAGCTAAGCCCGTATACACCAATAGATGGCGTTGATGTCTTAATTTGACGTATTTTTTATTTTTATGTAATAAAAACACAATATTGTTTCAAAATTATATGTTTGCCGGTAATAGCGTAATATTTGTAATGTGTCAACTGAGTTTCATATGAGTTTAAGTTTACGTAATACGTTTATTTGTATAAATAAAAAGTTGGCAGTGACAGCAGAAGATGTCACGCACACATTGATAACCATATTTGTTTACGAAACTGGTTACTAATTTCGCCTGTCTAAAAGAGTATTGAATAGTCTTGTTGGATGAGGGCTTAGGTGCTAATGACCTACTTTTGAATACTAGGTTTCAAATCTCGTCGTTTTGAAAGTTTGTTTTATTTATATAATAATTGTTTTTATTATTTCTTAGATTACTATTTTTTTACATAGATCCTTCCACTCTTTGATACCATATTTATCAAAAATATTTACAAGGCAATGTGTCGTGTGGTGCCGGCAGAGTAGAAATCGCCACCCCATATCTGCCCCAGTGTAGTGTCGTAAAAGGCAAGTCAGGGCTTTTCCGAGAGGTGGGCAGCAGCGCCTCTCGTGAAGACAACACAGTCTTTACAAACACTGCGGACACCAACCTGCCTGACCAGCGTGGTGACTATGGGCAAAACCCTCCATCCTGGAGGAGGCCTATGTCCAGCAGTGACGTAGGCTGCCGATGATGTGATGATTTACAAGGTAGGTATAAATAAAACGAAAAACAGTTGAGTTCACAGTAAGTTTTTTTATTGACATCATCATTATTGTAATATATATATATTATTTAATTGGCTACATATTTTTATAATGTACATCTGTCATAATATTTATTGTTTAGGTAGGTCCTATTTCTTTTCTATAGGTTCACATAGCTTGGGTTTGTTGGTTCGTTTGGTTGACATCATCACAGGCAAAATAATAATATTTCTACCTACCACCTAAATGAAATGTCCACACATTTCTGATTTTTATTGACTCTTCGAAGTACAACCTCGGGCAATACACAATTTTTATAAAATGTCACTAATTTTGGCAACATGTTTTGTATCACAGTTTCGTCGCGTTTTACTTCCAATACTGTTATGTCATAGCTTGGAGAAATGTAGCCAATAAAGTAACACTTTATCATTTTTGACACCCGCAGTTGGCCCTGGATCTGTAATCAGACAGAATACTCATTGAAAAATATCTATTATTACATTTATTATAGCAATATCGGCAATTGATAAAACAATATGTTATACAAACCTGATAGTAGTAGTTGTGTTTTTTATTTATTTGTAAGTTCCCAGTTTGATCAACCATAAGGGGAAAGTTTTTGCGATCTTTGGCTGCAGAAACTAAATCCTGATTATTGCGAGCCAATGAAGGGAAACATTTTATTTCCAAAATTGATTTTTCTTCTTCGATAACCCCTGAAATACATTGAATGAGATAAATAATACTGTCATATATATATATAGTCATGGAAACATTATGTTTAGGCATATACATAACATATTATCAAATAGCTCCACATACCATCGGGGCTTGCTCCTAGGAAACCAAATTCTTCATCAATAAATAGCCCAGCTGGCCGTACAACTTTGTTCATTTTTTCTATAAATAAGGTTCTGGCCACCGATTCATGATGTTGGCCATAGGCCATGTCATTGGTCAAAACATTGTTTTTATATAAAATGCTCTTCACGTGGTTATGGCATGGGGTTGTGGCTTTTCTTTTACATATCTGCAACAAAGCTAAAATTAAACAAATCCTAGTGTTGTGGCAGGTATACTGTTTCTAGTAGTTATTGAACTTACCATTCCAAATTGACTGGCAGTAAGCCTGTCGCATCTATGTGCAGTGTAGGCATCGTTGTCATGTTGCCCTATTGTTGAATGTTCAATATTTATTATTTCTGTAGCAGGTACCTGGAAATCCTTTAATTTTGAAAGACACGCTTCTTTGAGTTGTGTTCCTACTATTGGCTCATCTACGTCTTGTGCCTTTGGGCCATAATTGAGATCAGGTTTGGGTTTAGGTGCAAAAAGACGCCTGCGGATGTATTTTTTCCGTCTTTCTTTGGTCTTTTCTGCTTGGGAAATATACTTTTTAAAAGTTGGTCCAGGGCTACTTTTTGTATGGTTCTTCCATGCATTTCCATGCCATTTCTGTCCATTAGAGTGCGAGAGTCCTGTAAGAATTAATAGTAAGACAAATGAACAAGCAAAGCCCACGCACAGAAAAGTAGGTATTTTAGACAGAGAATGCTTTTAAACATACTCTGAAAGAAAATAGACTCTGCTTATTGTTCCAAATGAAGAGAAAATACGGGGTTATTTTTTATTCAGTGGACAAACTCTAATGTCATGGTCTATATATAACATGGAAAATTTATTGATCAAAATGCTATAATTATATTCTTACCAGCAATATATACTCGACGCTGATAAGAGCCACCTTTGTACAGATTCAATCTTTTCCCACAGACAAATTTGCTAACAACACTCATAAAGTTTTCGACAACGTTTGTTGTAAGGTTTGATAGTCGGTGACATTTCGACATGACTGCCTCGTTTGCTGCACAAATGAGTGCCCAAACTGTGGGTGCCTTACTTTTAAGGTCAGGTAAAGAGTCTGTATCTTTTTCGTCACTATTCTGGCAAAATCGACAGTAATATGCTTTGCACTCTTGATGGCAGCCAAAAACGTGAGATGGGCCATTTTTGAGGTCCTCTCTCATTGATCCACGGTCAGCCTCCATTATTATCTTTCTGGATACAGCTGTAAGTTTTTGTAACTTTGGCTTGAGTATTTTCCGGCCAAATAATGGCAACTTAGTATTTCCTAGAATCTGAAATAAAAGACTGGTATTATACTACGGGCAAAAACTTATGAGAAACTTGCTGGTTATGGACTTCGTCTGCATGGACGTACAATGTACAGACACACTATTTTTACTGTTATATTATATGTATAGAATATAGAATAGATGTATAGATATAGATTAGCAAGTATAGTCACATCATAAAGCAATAAGTTTTTTTTTTTTTGTAAATGGCATATTTTACCTTGTACAATGCTCCAGTGTAATTTTTTATCACATGGTTTTTACATTCAATTTTTTTTATTTGCCCGCCATATGGGACTTTTTCTCTCAGTTGTGCATAAACTGATGAATCTCCATCTCCGACAAAATTTAAGTACTTGACACCATGCATCTCTTGGCTTCTCTGAAAACCTTCTACTATGATGGCCGACTCCATTCCTGTAGATGGTCCTTCATAGTTCTTGAAACACATATGTTCCGGCACTGATTCATTTTTTTTTTCATAAATGTCGCAGTGGTAGCAATATTTATTTTTTATGCCTATGAATAAGCATTTATTTGTTTCTTTTCCAATAATACAGGCCTAAAAATATTAAAAAATTGTAAATAGAGTGTATAAAAAGAATTTAGACAATATCTATATTTTCAGAAGACAACTTACCATGCCTGACGGAGAGCTAAAATCATGACCGTAAGATCGTTTAGGCCAGCCCCCATCCACATACACTGTTACGTATGGTATACCATTTTCATCAAAATTTCCTTTTTCTATGGCAATAGCCTTTTCTCGTTCTCCATTTTTTTGTATCTCCTCACTTAGATTTTCTTTCCAAACATCCCCTAATAATTTTTCTGTGTCACGAAATTTGGACGCTGATATTGTAGGTATATCCATCAAGTTTGTGATGTGTGCAGCCTGTGTATAATAGCTGCCAGCAGTTAATGTTCCCCAAACAAATGCTTTGTTAAGTTTTTCTTCTTTTTCATTGCAGTATCTAAATTCTTTATTGCACATACTGCATTGGAAAGTAAACATGCTGTTGAAGCCATCTTTCCACTCGTCAACAAATATTATACTGCTACCTCCACATTGCGAACGGTGTCTTTCAAGTTTGTATGCCCACTGAAGGACGTGTGAAAGGTCAACAATTCTGTTACCAACTAAACTGCCCAAACTGTCTGGTGCATATTCAACAGTTAACTTGTGGCTTTTGAGAGTGGGATCGATCAGCGGCCAATTTATGTCCAAATATTGTGATATGGGCTCTTTCTCAGTCCTGTGCTGCTCAGTTTGAGTGTAATTTGCTTCTGTTTGATATTTTTTTTTACCTTCACTGTACGTTTTGACGGTTTTATCGACTCTAAATTGAAAAAAAGTAAAAGTTAATAACAAAATGGTATAAAATAAAAGAATCATACTGGCATTTACTCTTTCGCTTACATAGAACTAGAAGGCACGTCGCTATTGTCGTTTGGTTTATTTTTCTTGCACCATACTTCAGTACGACTGTAAAAACGACAAATATGTGGTTATATTTTCAAAAGACGAAAGCAGTTTAAATGCGCACAATCTTCACATAGATACGTTTCACAACGTAAGATATTTTACTGAACTTACCTTTTGATAGTTTCTCCATGATACCGTTTCATTTGCCCACGACTTCGTTTGCGACTTTTTCGGGGGCCAGAGTATTGGTGGTTTTTATAGTCTTTTCGAGACGTTTGTGGCTCCATAGTTGCATTCGTAAATATTCCGCACTAAAGGTTTGTAATCCGTATGCAGGAAACACTAATAAAAACGCCAAATATCATAAAACAGCAAAACAAGTCCGTTGTTTATTGACTTCACTGACAGCAAATATGACTGGTGGGTGTTGCCAGACTGATTTACCAAAAAAGATCGGATGGCTATCGAAAAAGGTACGATTTTTTAGGGTTCCGTAGCCAAATGGCAAAAAACGAAACCCTTACAGATTCGTCATGTCTGTCTATCTGTCCGTCCTGTCTCCTACCGGTCCCCTACCTGACCCCTGCCGGTATTCTACCGATCCCCTGCCGGACCCCTACCGGACTGCTATCGCACGGCACTAACAAACTATCTTTAGGATAGGTAACCCCTGAAACTAAAAAAGGTACGAAAATATTACGGTCTACGTTGAGGTACGTTTGCGTGAAAAATTAAACGGAAAACAGTGCTTTTAGGTACATTCTGGCAACGTTGAATGACAGCGCGCGCGGCGTGGGCTAGCCGCCGAGCTGAAGAGTGATGCGTGAGAAGAGCGGCAACGTCGCATTTTCGGCGAACTGGCAACGTAGCTCAATACACACTACTAAACATTCCCTTAGCGTATGACACTGTTACCGTTCACTCACACATTGACAAATTTGAACCAAAATAATGATCTCGTTTAGGCAATTACTAACTGTTTTTTCTATAAAAAAGCAATTTCACGCAAATAAATATAAAAATAAATGCTAACTAAATCGGTTTCAATGTTAAACTACGTTACGTTTGCCTATAATTGAATAAATAAATTAGTATGGAAATCGAACCACCTTAATGTAATCGTCCGCAATTCCAGCTAGTAATTCCCCAGGCTTCAATGACCATTGTTTTTCTAAATCCGAATGCGTGACCTGTTATCGGCATATTCCCGCTATACTATACGATAAGTAGGAAATAGGTACGTAAGAAAAGTACTGTTGTCAACTTTAGGTAATTTGGGTAAGTATGATGTATGTTATCCTCGAGATGAGATTCTGTGTCGCAGTTTTGAGAAACAAACTTTTTGATATGTCTACCTATGGCTGAACTTCCCTAAAGAAATCATGTTTTTAAGTTGTTATTTAAAATTACCTGACCTGACTTGACCAAAATGTTTCCTAATCTATGAATGTGGAACTTAACCAATACGTAGGTACATTTTATTATGGCACTTACGCATATTCAATCCTTGGGTAATAGAGCGATCAAACAAGAATAAACTACTCCTAGCGCCAACAACGGTCTTCCCGATATCGTAATTCTGCTAGCTCATTGATATTCAAATATCGTGTTATTTCTCAATAACGCTTTGTAAGACGACACTTTTAACGGTTCATAGAATTAAACGCTAAAATGCGTCAAACCGCGTGATTGCATAAAACAAATTGATAATTTGTTTTCTCTCGTTGCTACATCCAACCTTCACGTAGGAATATGCCCAGTTGATTTGGTTTCTATGGAATATGCCAACGGTCAATAATTGGGCGACCCAAAATTTCCCTCACTTTCAAGCTTTTTAGTACCTACTCTTTGGATACAATTTTCTTATACTCTCTCTTTTCGTGTGACACCAACCTGTCCAACGACCTTTATACTGAGTTGTATTATGTTTGTTAAACTCCGTTCGATTAATTTCTTCAAAAATCTTCATTACTTATTGGTTTTGATTCTTCATATAACAATAGACTTTGTTTTGCGCAGAGGCAACGGCAAGCTGGCAACTTGGGGCTGCATCATCGGCTTCGTGGTGATGATGTGCCTCGACGTGGGGTTGCCCGGGTAAACCTGGACTCTCATCTCCCCCACCACCAAACCTTGGCCAAATGATATTGTTACATCGTTGGTGACTACGCGCCCGAACTATGTGCTCCACATGGTTGTTTTCTTCTTGTCCATCGTTATACCTCAATGTTCTTGTCAGCCATTTTCACACTTGGAAATAAATTTTAGTGCAAGTTCAGCTGTTAACTTCTTCTCTGTTTTTCCTTTTCCTTATTTATAAAGGTCTGTATTTAAATTGATCAGTGCGAGTGCAGGTGATTAGTGCAAGGTTTAGTAGGCTGCGAAATAAGCGAGTTCTATTTTTTTGCGAGTGAACTGCGAGTGAACTCGCGCTCGCACTAATCAAAGTGGATACAGGCCTTAAAGCAGTCTCTGAATATTCTTTGTAATTTATTGAATTTGGTATTCATATCTGTTGCAACAGCAAAATGAGAGAACTTATCTTGACTCCTTGTTATTTTACACTTTGGTATACCCCACTTTTACTTTTATGTCTTATTACATTCCTAAGCTAAAGTTCTTGATTTGGGCAACTAATTTCTAAATCTTAGTTCGAGCGCGCATTTGCGTAGTTGTTAAGGATGATTGAATATATAATGTACTTATAGATAAATGATTCTAAAGCTTTACTGGCGTAAACTTGGACTCATTTTAAATTTAGTATTTTAAGTTAAAAAGTTAAATAACTGAAAAAGTATGCCTTACTAAAATGTGGAATATGTTGTAAATATTTGTAGTTGTAAGACAACATTTTGAAAGATAGCTACAGAAGTCGTGCCATGCTCAATTGATTAGCACACCAACATTTTTATCCTGAATCAAACATTCATGTCACAAAATAGTTTTTCGGTGGCATTTTAAAAATGGCAAAAAAGACACAACGAAAACGTACAAATTCTTACTAATCTGTAAGTACTTAAAGCTGCATTCTGCCGCAATAAAATATGGCTCACTAACTACTTAAATAAGCAGTATTTCAACGCCATTTGTATATTTATTTATTTTTTATTTATTTATTGTGCATTTATTTATGTTTATTAAACCAAAGGTTTACAAATTATGACGACTTGTTTTATTTAAAATATTTAATATTGTGCTGATTTAGTACTTCCTAAGTAATTGGATGTAATTTTAGTATGTAAACAAATACAAAGTTAATTTTATATTAATTCTGACTATTTTTAAAGTTTAGGCTAATATAAGCCCCAAATATATGAAATGTTCGCGGGTTACAACTTATGTGATTCTGATATTGTGAACTGCACTGGGTACCTTCGCATTGTTTTAATATTTAGTGAGATTGTTGATAGCTGACCGAACCGAGTGCAGCTTAGAATACAAGTTAAAATAGATAAGAGAATAAATAATAAATAGTTGTTGTAAGATACAATTTTTCCGGTGCTTGATAAATTCCAATGTTTTGTATAGTTAAGTTTAGATGAATCAGACAATATAAGGCGTTTGTCAAGCAAAGGATTAATATTCACAAATACTTACAAAAAGAGATGCGTATTCTACAGGGTGTGAGAAAGATTGGTTAGTAAAATGTCAATTTGTCAAACGTCATAAGTGTAAAAAAATTAAAATATTGTGATTTATTACCCCGTGAAACTGAACAACTCCCCTCAAAGACGTAAGCTGAAGTTTTTGGTTTATGAGTTGGTTCACTCGTTGAAAAATTCTCAGATGTGTTTTCTGAAG
This sequence comes from Keiferia lycopersicella, assembly GCA_029255805.1. Taxonomy (NCBI): domain Eukaryota; kingdom Metazoa; phylum Arthropoda; class Insecta; order Lepidoptera; family Gelechiidae; genus Keiferia; species Keiferia lycopersicella. The sequence continues at coordinate 8,611,444 of JARACZ010000010.1, forward strand.
ATGTCTTTCAGATTTCACTTCATGTGGCAATATTAATTACTCAACGTTACAATTCACAACGTTCTTGCACCTACCTGTATAAATCAAGTAAAAAGTTTTTTTATTCATTGATAAATCTGTCTATGAAGCCATATGTGTATTTTTTGTCAATGTTTAAAATTCAAATCCAGTGATCTAGCACAAACGAAACACTATTGAATTCGTGTTCGTAGGTAGGTAGCTATGAATAATAGATGAATTTGTTTATACTTAATCAAAATTTTTGATATAATACAAAATGAAGCATAGCTTTGGTGGTATTATTTTCCCCAAAAATGGTTTTCCTGTTGGTTCCCATCCAAAATCACATAGAGCGTAAAATCCCATTTTTATGTCACAATGTTATCAATCGATTAATAAACGTGTAAAATGTAGCGATCCTCACAACAAAATAGGTATAGGCGCTAAACTTTTAGAGCCTTGCCATTTTTTTACTTGCTTAAAAAAAGGAGTTTCTCAGTTTAACCTGTATGTTTGTAGAAACCGTACAGATAAAGAAACGATCTGTAAATGGCGGCCGTGTGTCACGCTTTCTCTCTTCCACTGAGGTTCTTGCATATACCAAGCGTTCTTGCTTTCTCCCTCACACTTAGGTAACCGCCGCCATTTACAGATCGTTTCTTTATCTATACGGGGTATGTATGTATGTCTGTCCGTGATTATTTAGCGTTTGGCTGACCAGATTTTGATGCGTTTGTCATCAAAGTATTTGCAGACTTAGGTTATTTTAGGCATATAAACCGACAAAAAATATGGACGTTCACACATTACCCATTCCAAAAAAGTAATTTTTGCATGAGGCTAGTTTAAGAGAAATTGATCCGTTAGGTACTTAACCTTTTCACCGCCAAAGTCTGATATATCAGACGTTTAAGTTTCGTGCCCTCGCCGCCAAAGTCTTATATATCAGACACATAAATCATACCAATTCAACTCACTTTTTTCTTATAGTTATGGTACCTGACGATATATGCATAAAATTTGCAGACAGTTCATACTTCAGTTAATCAAAACTATCAATTTTACAATGTATTAAATGTTATTTTAATAATAAATTATTAGAAACAAAACCGTGTTTTATTAGAATTTCCGATTCTCTTTTTATTTGAACCCTCAGCGCCAATGTCCGATATATAAGACATTAGTGATGGTACATTACAATCTTACTACCAAAACCAGAAATCTGGTACTCTAAAAAAAAACTATTAAATAAAACAAATATACGTACAGGTTTTTGTTATAAGTATAAAAAAAATGTGTGCCGTAATTTTACTAAGTTTCACCTTAGAAAATGCATGTATTTTCCAATTATATTTTGCATCGAATCCAGGAAATGCATGGTATGTCACAACACTATAGTTAAAAGATCATGCATCAGTCTCGTACGCCTACGTCTGATATATCAGACACGGAAGTGACGTCAGAGGCGAGAGATGTTTCTAGAACTATTTATTTTGTGCTGTACAGTGAGGGTAGGAGATATCGATAGATTATTGAAGTACCCTGCAAAATCATGTTTTTACTGGGTTATCATCTTTGCGTTGCTGTTTATTGTTTATTATTGTAAATTAATATTTATTGAAATATGACCACTGCAGAGAAGTTGATAAGGGTTTTAGAAGGAACTGATGATGTTGAATTTGAAACCGATGAAGTGTTCTTGCATAATCAACAGGTAAGTTATTAAAAATTATAATACAATATCTCATACAACGCAATAAAAAATACACGTTTAGATGATTGAACTTGGTCATGTAGGTAGGCAAGTAATATAGTGAAGGGTTTTTACATACCTTAGCTATTACAGCATGAAATCGTTGTTTGTCTTTGAAATAAATATAACCTAATTTAAGGATTATTAGATATTAATACGATCATCAAAACTAGTAATATAATTATTGTCTCCATCAATTTATTAATTTAAATAATAGGTTAAAAGTAAATCTTTCGTAAGTTATCGAAGTTTATGACCGGAAGTTGACACATCACTAACACTCGCTAAAAAGTCATATTAAGCGTACGCCAATGTCTGATAAATCAGACACGTAGTGATGCAATTAATATCATTATTATTTATGCGTTTTTCGCTGTATTAATACACTACTAAGATTTCAATACATTTTAAAATGTTTCAAGGAGTAAAATAGTAAAATAAACCCCATAAACTTAGAAAAAAATTACAATGGATATATTTTTATAATGATTTATTTAATACAAATTAATGACATCGATAATCAATATCGTCAACACTAGTAAATCAACCACGTGTATAGCTGTGGCGTGTGGTGAACGTTTTTGACGAAAACTCTTGGCGTGGAAAGGGTTAAGGTTGGTTTAGGACTGGTTCATTCACTCTATTACAAAAACTAAGTTGTAACAGACTGGCAACCTGTCACTATAGTGATACACAGCTTATCTGAAACAGCCATCAAACATTTGTCAGGCGGGACGATAATGACCGTAATTGTACGTTAACACTCTGTCTAACCCACCAGTGATATGGCGTGACTTGTGTGTGTATGTAGGTTGTAAAAAACCTTAGCTGCAAATATTATGAGGGGTGGACCAGTCCATGAAACTAACAACTTTCCACAAGGAACATAGGTCGAAATAAAACTTAATCTAACCTTCTTAGTTCTCCCCTCACCCGACCTGTTAACATAGACTGTTTGAGTGAGCATTACATAATGTAACATCCGGCGGACAAGAACAATATTCTAAAATTAAGGAAAGGAATTAAGGATAATTACGCTACGGTCCTACGGTACAATCATTTTTGCGAGGAATAGGTAAGAACAGCGTATGTAATTATTTTGTATTATCGCAATTCCATGAATCCGCTAATCTGAACAGGAAACTTGGGAGCTCGCGTTTCTGCGCCCGCGCCAGACGACACAGGTTCCTTCAATTTTACTCACTTTTTGTCTAATGGGATAATTTTTGATTTTAGATTTACTATACGAACGGATTTAAGCGACAGTCCGAAATACTGGTAAGTATCATCCATACCGTAAAAATGATCAACTTCACATAAAAATGTATAAAGTGTAAAAATATTAGCTACAAATATTTCAAGGGGTGAATTAGCTCATGAAACTAAAGAACTTTCCCACAAAAACACAGGTCAAAATATGAGAAAAGTTTTTGTACCTCCCATACAAATTGACTTGGTCGGTTGGTAATTTTGTTCGTAAGATCTACATTATTAGTCATATTTCGACATATGTTCCCTGGGAAAAGTTGTTCAGTTTCATGAGCCGATTCACCCATTAAAATACAGCATTTTTTTTACACGCTGTATTTCAGGAAACGTCTATAACTTTTTGACGTCCCATGGTGAGCGCTGATCGTGATTTTATAAGAGAGGTCATAATTTTTTTGTCATTTCGTAAGAGAAATATGGTTAATTTCATGGTCTGCATACTTGTTAGGAAAATTCGGAGGGCAGTCCCTTACGTCTAGTATAAAACTATCTGAAATCAACACAAGAGTTTCAAAATTCTTAAGTTCTTTCTTATGGAAAAATCCGCCTCCTCAGTAGGAGAGTACCTACTCAATTAGCGTACTTTACTATTTTGTCATCTTATCTGAAATGCATGTCTTGATAGTTGGGGTTGAGGATCTTACTGAGCGGCCAAGGTAAAAGATTCAATTTAGTACGCGTGTGCGCACTTTATTAAATAACTAGCACTTATATCTTTCTGTATTTAGAACTATATATACCTAGTGTTTTATAGAAAACAGGCTCACAGAATTTCCCATTAGAAGAAGGATAATTTAAAAGATATTTTTTACTAACTGCGATGCACACCTAAACAAATTTGAGCTCTTTTGAGATGACATAGAACTGTCGAAGATCAAGGAGCCACGAGGCACGAGGAGGACTCACGAATTACGACTCTACTTCACTCTAACAAAATCCTGTGATCCAGAGTCGTCATACAAGTTGTCTCACACGTTCACGAGAATGTTAACATTATCAGAGGAAGGGCTGGTTCTGACTCCTGAGGGGGGGGGGGGGGGGGGAGGGGGTTCACTCAGGAATGCCGTCAGTTACGAATCGCATTAGAAAAATCGCCCAAAGGGCGTGCGGCGCTACGCGGTCATTCACCCGCGATATGGTTGTACAAACTTAGAAGTTATTTTGGGTTTTATCAGAAGCTAACATATCCCAAAGTTACCTTTTAATAGATTAGCACAATAGGAAGTTGGTTTTTAATAGAGTGTGTACAGTCCAGCAAAAAAGAATAGACAAAAAATGAGGGCGCCACTTTCTTCGCAACTTGTGAAATCTGACAGATAACGCTTAAGTATGGCAACAATTTTTCATAGAAAATTTTTACTTCCATTTTATTTAATTTCTACTCTTTTTTGCTGCACTGTATCTACGTAGATTGGCGTAGGGTAGTGCTACATGAGGGAAACTGGATTGCGTCCCATTAATTGCTCATTGCTGTTGTCAGAGGAGTCGCCGCCAGCTCTCTTTATGTTCTGCCTTTTCATTGAACTACGTAATCACCTTAATAATTTATTTTCATTGTTATTAGTTAATCTAGGTACCTACTTTGTACCACTGCTGCTGGGCAATACTGGTCATAGGCCTCCATCTTTTACTCCTTGCGGGTTTATACCGCCGTTATCCACTCCAGTATAAGTACCTATACGTGGAGATAGTCACGCCAACAACGTTTCAGGGTCTATATTTACTGATACATAATCTAAGTGGCTACAACTTAGTCTCCCTTTTGCAATTTTCCTTCGATCTTTCCCTCGTACAAAACTAAACACGAAGTAATTTAATTTAAAAACTATAAAAAGACAGCGCTTCTATGAAACTCTTTCTACAGAATCGAAAGGCGATTTAAGGTTTTCCTCAGTGACAAGACAACCCTAGCGTGCACCACCGCCCCGCTGCTGCGCGCGCGCACCTAAACACCCGAATTCTTGCGCGTATGGCGCTCGCCCGCCGCCCGCTAACTATGGAATGCCACTGCAGCTTAGACTGTTGTGTATGCATGCTACTTATGAATAGGTAGTTGTTATACATAGTAGGCCAAAGTTGGCGATTTCGTTGTAAGTCATCACCAGCATCTCCTTGCCTTACCCCGTTGTCTGTCGGGGTCGGCTTGCTAGGGTATTTGACGTGGAATCAAGTTTTACACAGAGCGACTGCCTTATGACCTCTGCAATTCGAAGGCTAACCTGGCCACAATTCTAGGTTAAGCCACATGTAAGTAAGAATGCACTATTTTCTAATTAGACTATTATGTGACTCGACTATCCTAGCACCCAAACACCCGACTACTTTTGTGTGTACTGCGCTCGCCCACCAGCCAGTATGAAATGCCAATGCTTGGTTAGATCGTTCAATGTATGCTTCTTATGAATAAGCAGTTATTATAAAAGGCTGACCTTGATCTTTTGATTGTAAGAAAATAATGCCTAATTTTCTAATTAGACTATTTTGTGACCCGACTAACCTAGTACCTAGGGAATAACGGGATCCCGCATGTTTTTGCGGGGATATCAGTCGTTATTTGAGCGGGATCCCGCGCGGGATTAGCGGGATTAAGATGTTGCAATTTTCTTTAACGGTACACCTCCAACTTATCCCTAACGTTTTGTTGACCAAAGTACATACTAGCGTAGAAGCCGCCATCCGAATACGCATTTTCAGCTGCTGGACATAGGTATAATTTGAACTGTCAAAAGGCGTTTAAATAACGGTACAATAATTATGCATCAACATTTTTGTGTAGGTATCATGGCAATCATGTTAAATTATAGGTACCTACATCTTTCTGTTTAATCCAGATTATAGTTTTTCAATTATGCTCCCAAAATTTTTTCTTATTTTCATATCTTCTAACCGAAATCTTATAGACATGCGGATTCCCGCGGGATTGAGAGTGCCCAGTCCCGCAAATACCGGGACTGAAATTTACTTACGGGATTCCATTCCCTAATAGCACTCAAACACCCGATTACGTTTGTGCGTCTGGCGCTCACTTGCCTCCCGCTAACTATGGAATGGAAGGAAAAATTCCATCCTCAAACACGCGAGTGCGTACGTGCGTAGATATGTTTTGATAATACAACGCATATTTGGAGATAGGGGGCGCGATGCACTCGATCGATGGTGTAATGTGAAGCAGCACTGCAGCGGCCTCATTTCCATTCATTCGGTGTTTGTTGACAATCCGGCGGTCAGAGTGCGCAGGGGTGCGGCGCGGGTGCGGGCGCGCTGCAGTCGCCCGCGTGCGCCCGCGCCCCGCGCACGCTGCCGCTGCAACGTGCATCGCGCGCATTCCATCCTACATGCGCATGCGGCTATTCCTCGTCAAAACAGTGCGCCTATTGTCTTGCTAAAGTAGCCGGAGTTCGCAGCATGGTGCCGGTAGCCGGTCGCCGCCGCCGCACCGCCCCGGCTCATCTCGCCGCTCTGTTACAGCATTGTTTACGTCCAACGCCGGCGCAATCACGTAAGTTATGCATGTCCTGTGCCTCGTGTGTATGTTGTATATCGCAATGCGACCGATTCGATACGCAACGTTCAATCAGTGCCCGCGACATATCGACCGATCGGTGCATCGTTACAAACAGTAATTAGAACGACGACACAACGAAGATGTCAGGGCCGAAAGCGATACGCTTAATTTTAAAACCGTTGGTACAAGAATGCACGTGGTTTTTGTTGATGTTTGGTGGTAGACTTTGTGGCGTGGTGCGAAGGTCGGGTTTGCGCTGGAGCGTGATGGGGGAATGAGTCGCAATTTACGCTGCGCGGACGCAGCTAGCGGGTAGGATGCCGCGCAGTGGGGCTGCGCGGCGCACACCTGCCCGTCACGCCGCGTTTACGCCACCACGCGGTTCATTTCGTTTGTTGTGCCTTGTTAAATTAAAATTAACTACTTATTTGGAAAATACACGTCAATAACAACGACGCGCATACGTTATATTTATGGCAAATTCAACATGTCATCAATTTAACTTGATGATTATCTTAAACTATGTATGACGTGTTACAATGTCCTTTATTATCTAATGAATCGGTATTCAGGAAACGAATGCATTTACTCCCCATGTCCCTATTTAAAAGACATCAACGCGCTACTCTTGCTACGAAAATCGAAAATAAACTAGAACAAAACTATTCAAGCTATCACGTTTACTCTACAGGATTAATTCATCCACTCTAAACTGACATTGAACATGATTTAGAATATATAATTTCAACTCATTGAAAGTTTTTGACACCCTAGTGTGGGTTCCTATTTGTAGACATGTTGTAGAGACACCGACTCAGCGGGAACGGTATACACGAAGTGGTAAATGGATGATCACGACTGCAACACCAGCGGATACATGATTAATCAGAAGTACAACCTTCCACCTCTCACTTGGAGTTCAAAAAAAGACTTTATCATTTAAACATAGAATGTATCGCGTAGCAAGATATCTAGAACTGAATCACATGTAGTCGACCGTATAAAACGATAGGTGAAACAGTTGCAGGAAAGTTAGTAATCTCGAATCGTAGGTTAGAAGTCTGTTAGCCCAGATTGAAGCACACAATACCCACTAGGTATACTAGGAACTGTTTGATTCGTAGAAAAATTCAAACGTTGTGCATAGTTAGATACAGCCTACAAATAGAGAAGTAGGTACGCCATATAAACTTTGGTTCCCAGAGTTTGCGGCTTAAAATGTCATGCATGATTGCAAGTTGAAATTAATAGCCAAATTGGTGATGTTGTCGGCGACGCGATGTCTCAAGCGATTTCCAGTCGGATGTTAGGAGGTCAAACAGATGCAATACTTGTCAACATGGTTAAACACCGCATCTCACCGCAGGTGGACAGCCGACGTGATTTCGATCGAGGACCGTGAGATTCAAATACAAATAAAACCTGTCTCGTACGTACATAAAAGTGCTTACAGATTTGAGTATTAATGGATTCGTTCAGCAAGATGCGTCGTTGCAGACTGGCGCACGCGAAATAGTTCTTAGTTATATCTATTTTAATTATACCTACCTGCATAGGTTTCATAAAATATATGCCCGGACTAGGTATAAACTTTTCGGACCATCATCAGGGGAAAACCTGAAGGTCTATATCGGACTAAAAACAACTCGCAAAGGGTTGACTTGCATCAAAGACAGAGCATGGGCAGAGGAACATTCCGCTGAACCACTAGTTTGCGAAACCCTAGTCTGAGCCAGGCAATTGCTTTTTTACTGGCATGTTTTGGTATTTCTGCTTGAACAAGTAACCAGGCAGATCCATAAACGCTGCCATATTTCGTCCGTCACTTTGTGGCGCGCGTCGTCTGTGCTAAAAACTATCAAAGGTGATAATCAAATGCGCAAGCTTTTAAGTACCTATAACAGACCTGTCGTTCGATAGGTAGGTAGGTACATAGTCTGGCGGAACAATTTTCTTGGTAATTCTTGGTTAGGTAAATCAGTTTCTCACATGAATAAAAAGAGACAGCGATTGATAATTTGCTTATTAATGTGATGTGTGATCCCCTTTCGATCACATCTAAACTACCTATTAAAAACCGCAAAAAATATTTTACCCAAGGGGCGAACTTTTTCTTGAAACTGAACAACTACTTCATGAATCATAGGTTCAAATATGATAATATTTGGACCTCTTGTACAAATATGACGCAACACATTTTGTATGGAAGGTTTGAGTTGTCATATTGCGTCTGATATTCCTCGGGGACAGCCTGATTCAACAGTAAACAAACAGTGTGAGATGCGTATGCGCAGAATGACACGGTTATCGGGTTGCGCGCGTCATCGCATCACTTGTCACACCAGCTCGGCGTAAACAACAATAATTTCTAGAGGAAACCTTAGGAAGATTGAGTGAAGCAACGAAAATAACGTCACCTAAGCTTTCACACATAGCCTAATTCCAGATTTTGAATTAGAAGGCACCCCTCTTCTTGACAAAAGTGGAGCTTTTTTTACCCGACTGCAGCAAAGGAAAAAGGGAGGGTTATATACATTCAAAGGATCAAGAAATAGATGGCGATAGACGAGGAAGCGCATGTTCTTCTTTTCATGAGCCGAGTCTACCGAGGACACCGAGCCGTCCAACGCACCAATGAAATCCGGTTGTCAGAATTTTTCAACCGCCTACCACAAGGAAGCCCATGTCCAGCAGTCAGCTGTCAGCAGTGTTGTGGCTGTTGAGAATTTTGGCAACTGTTTTGCCTCTGTTAGGGTTAAGGAAGAGCTTGTTCGAATTGCGTCTAAATGAGACTAGTTGTGAAAAATATGATTGAGATGAGTTTTTGGTGCTTCTTTTCATTCGCTCGTAGTCAGGTGTCGTATTTTTTCTCTCCAAGACAGCACGTCGCAAAGGGCGGCGACCACACGCAGTGGCAATTGCTTACCATACTTTATAGCGATAACCTTTTTTCCCACATTATCTTTTCTAGAAAATAAGTTTATTAATTTTTTATTGATAAACAAACTGTCAATCAGGACGCGGTATCGGTCTGGGCTGATACAGTTTATTGAAAAACAAGACACTTAGTAGGTACTGCTATTACTCGTAAGCATTCTGGCAATATAGTTATTCTTATTTTTCAATTTAATTATTAAAAGGAAAGACACAGGAAAGTCATTTTTATTCAGATTTTCTTGAGAAAGTGATTTTCTATCGATTAGAGCAATACCACGTGAAATTAGAGAGAAATATGGAGCTCAAACTATTTTTTTGTTTTTTTGCAAATGTTTTTCAGTTTCATGAGTTGGTTCCTTTCAAGGGTTAACCAGCACATGAAAATAAACAATTTTCCCCAAGAAACATAGGTTAAAAGATGAGAAAATTTTTGAACCTCCCTTACAAGTTGACGTTGGTCGATCGGTAATTTTGTATGGGAAGTCCAAGATTATTTTTTCATATTTTGATCTATGTTTCTTGGGAAAACTTCTTCAGTTTAATGGGCTGGTTCATCTCTTGAAAGGAAGTTAGTACTTTTCCTGATACTTTTATAGCAGGAATAGCAATAAAGTGCCTTGTATAGGAATAAAGGCGTGATTTATGTATGTATGTATGTATAGGAAGTAAATAACACGTGCTGAGGGTAAACGTAGTACGTTTCTACGTACTACGAGTAATAGACAAAACAACAGGCAACCACGTAACAGCAAAGATGCGACGTAGTTTAACTACGAAATAGTTACGTACTCGGCTGCGTCACGAAGGTCCCTCCGATGTAAATAAGATAATATTTGTTTGATAGAGTCACTAACTCAAGTCTATTTATGAGTATGACTGCACTGAAGTTTTGAAGCATGTAAAATACAGGGTGTTAGGAAAGTACTAACTTCCTTTCAATGGATGAAGCCCATCCCATGAAACTGAACTTTCCCCATGTATACCTCCCATACAAATTGACTTGGTCAGTTGGTAATTTTTATGAGGATGCCCAATTTCTTTTTTATATTTCGACCCATGTTCCTTCGGGAATGTTGAATTTCATGAGCTAATTTACCCCTTAAAATATTTGCAGCAAACTTTTTACCCCCTGTATAAGTGACGCGCCTGCTACGACGGTGACGTCACGATCGTGATTGCCCACTAAAATGTAATGTTCCCCATCATTTAGCACGTTAACTACGTGTCAAAATTGGTCCAATATTTTTGGAAGTCACCTAGGTAAACAAACTTTTTTCCGTGTAATGATTTTTGTACAGTTTAATGGCTCTATAGGTACAGTTCAGCAAAAAACAGTAGACACAAAATGAGTGCGCAACTTTCTTCGCGATCTGTCAAATCTGACAGATAACACTTAAATGGCAACAATTTTTCATACAAGATTTTTAGGGTCCATTTTTTTTCTATACATTTTATTCTGGACTGTAAGTAGTGGTGGTAGTAACATAGTTAGGTTATATTAGATCAAAATTGGTTTGTACTTGCCTCTGCATACAGACAAACGGGACAATTATGTAATTTGTTAAATTAAATTGGGTGATATAAAGTAACAAAATAACATAATAAAAAATGGCATGTCGGCGACAACGCTGCCGTGACTAAGTATTACAATGAAATTCAATAAAAAACAACGCATTGTAACGTCAGTAGAGCTGAGACTATGACGTCACTTCACTACTTGATTGACTACCAGATTTCAGAACTCACTTCAGTGCCCCGTTTTTCGAAACTACAAGCTACAAGTCTACCAGTGAAATTCGATGGAAATTGCGTAGCGGGCCAGAAATCCTGGTTTTATATTGTCCCAACCGGTAGATACCCAATGTACATCCTGTAGCCTATAGTTTGGGGCACAGGTGTACCTGAAGTGTAGGTCCTGTTATTCTGAAATATGGATTACCTTCACTACACAAGATAGTTCTAGATTAAACATCATCATCATCATCACATCAGCCTATAGCAGTTCACTGCTGGACATAGGCCTCCCCCAGGGTACGCCACAATGAACAATCTCCCGCTTTCGCCATCCAGTCGGTTTCTCGGGTCGTTGGACGACTCGGTGTCCCACACAAAAAGAAGAAGCCATCCAGTCGCTACCAGCATCAGTGCTTAAGATTAAACATTACAAACTGAAAATACCAGTATTTATAACTGCTGATACCTGCTGAGTCCAACATGGTTACTAAAACATAACTTAATTTTATTTGTATACAGAACAATATTAAAATATAGAGCCAATGATTGGCTTAAAAAATGCATCCAAAATAGCTCAACGCAAGGCTATCTAAGCAAGTTGATAATTCGATAAACCTGCGCAACTTTTATCGCATAGAAACTCCTATATTTTCACTTGCGCGGGCGCACTGTTACCAACACAAATCATACACATTTATGAGATCTATCAGTGTGCGAGGCGATAATGAGCAGTGCAACGGTGACGTCAGAGGGGGGGGGGGGGGGGTGAGGGCGAGGGGGGTATACAGCGAGGACGGAGCCGCGCGCCCGTTCATTGTAGTTTTTCGATTATTGTTTAATTAGGGCGAAGCGGCGGCGAAGCGGCGGGAAGGGATCGCCAACACGCGGCCCGCGGATCAGCCAGGCTTCTTTTCTTACTAGGGAAAAAATGTACCTAATACTTTTTCAGATTAATCACTTTAATCAATCCAGGAAGAATAATATGTTCCTTGAATTACGTAATTTGCTTTTCTTCAATCCATGTATTCAATTGATAGTCAGGTCACGCCAGGACAATACTGATTTGACAGCTGTCAGACTCACTCTTGAATATTGTATACTAAAGAAAATGGACTTAAGTCTTTTGCAGATATTAATGAAAAAACATTGAATAATAAGGATTGATTTACCAGCTATAAATCAGAAATTAAGTGCTTTCAGTTTCTTTTTTTTTTATCCAATGGCATTTTTTATCATAAGCTCTGGCCGCCACCTCCCAATCTTGGAACTAGTCAGGTCCAAAAAAGCTGATGTGCGTAGATGACATACACAATTACATTTTATTATATGAGTAGGTAGGTATGGCCTCGTTACACCGATCAATATTCTTCTTCAGGTCCCTTGATCTCTTTCCTCCGATCCTACACATCATTTCGAGGCGAACGACACTAGTCAAAACCTAATTAGGCCATTTGGCCTAATACGTGATTCGTCACATTAGAGACTCGTCAATTCCAGTAGACAGTAGGTAATAAAAACCTAAATTTTCTGGGTTGTCAACAACTCTACATTGTCCTTTCGAGATGGCTACGTCTGCTGCGGTTTCTCATTTCACAAAATAAAAACAAAGTATATTATAAAGGGATATGGCTAAAGGAGAGGAACTCAGTTTTTCGTAGTCGGTAGATTAGATACTGATTTTTATTTTTGACTCTGCATTTTATTGTTAAAATAAATAAGCTGCATTTCAAGCTTCTTATATTCCATTAATGTTTTTAGTATAAAACCAGTACCTACTCTCCAAAAAAAGTAAATTGCATAGCCAATACTATTAGTAGTGGTGCAGACAGTGAATCGGTTGGTCTGCGCTGGCGCACTATCTGCGGGCGGCGGCGGGCGGCGACCGCGTCGGAGGCCCGCGGGGTTGCGCGGCGGCGGCGCGCGGAAAGAGCGTGTAAAAAGGCGAGCGGCCGGCGCGCGCCTTTCACGAGGTCGACGCCCGCGGGGCCCTCCGAAACCCCTGTCTCCCCCGTCTTCTGACCCCCCAATTTTCCCCACCAAATCTAGTTGCTATGAGACCTATCCAAGTGTCATATTAGCACGTAATCCGATGTCTATTCTATATTTAGGATATTCCGCGAGTTTCAAGGTGAAGTAAAGACGTCGCGTTATCGTACGGCTGCAGCGGTCGCGATGCGCTCTCGAGTCTTCGAAAAGATACCACGCTTTAGGCTCGCAAAAAACCTTTCCATAGCTTTCTGCGAACATTGTGTTCATCACAGAAATAAAACTGACAGGAGATTCGAAAGAAAAATGTTTTACGACACGCCTACTGCTGGCGATCACATGAAAACGATGCGCTGGACCATTACTGTTCCGACGAGATTTACCCACATAATCACATGACTCTTGTTTGTGGTAGATCAGGCATCTAAAAAGAACTTGACGTCAGCCTTCAGGTGTAAATCATGTATGATTTAGTATTAAAATTTACAATTTGTTTGAACGTCCTGAAAACCTCAATGCGAAAACTCAATACGGTTCGCCGGTTTTGCAAATAAAACTCTATAATTTAGGTGAGCTGCGTGGGTACAGTGAGTAACTATAGATAAGTTTTAACATAAGGCGATGGATGTCTTCGGAAGCATGTGATAGGTAGCTGGGAGTCGTGCGCGAATGTAGCCGACGTGCGCGTTCATCGGCGGTATCCGGGCCAATGCCAGCCGTACCTAAACTAGAAAAGTATTGTCCTCGATGTTCTGAGCGATAACCACATGCCGCCTCGTGGTTAGCTAAATTGCACTTCTATCATAAGATTGTAGAGTCGGTATTGGTGTGGTTGACGCGAGTGGAGGTTGCGCGTGAGATATGTGAAGTCGCGGCATGCGGGTCGCCGCGGCGTTTCTCACGCTTTGAATATTCCTGGTCCCGGCGCCCCCGCCCCCGCCCCCGCGCACCCGTGATCGGCCCTTCAATGACGTCCCCTGACTCCCATTCCCAAGTAGGGCGCCGCTAATTGAATGAACCTCATATAAGTCTGTTTACATCCACGACTAACTCCGTAACCCAATTTCTACTGTATTTTATTCCATGTCATATGAATTTGACACATCATTAAGAACTAGCGGACTTATCTAACTACATGAGATGATAATATTTGATGTTATGTTATAGATACCTAGATACTAAAATATGTAATAACTTTATAATAAGTAATCTTACCTATGACTTAAATCGTACAGTAGTCGTACTGCAGAAAAAAATACATTAAAATGCGAAATATAGCATGTAAACAATGAATACGGAAGTACTAAAGAAATGAATGAAAAATTAACCGCATCTATAAAATACTGGTGGCTTCGTCACGGCGTCTCACTCCAGCTAAAACCAGCTTAATTTTTCAGAATTATACGTCATTCCTTTCTTAGCATAATTATGATGAATAAGTGTCAATTTTTCTCCGTGTATCTATGTCCGGCGGTAGTGGTTCTCGGTGGCGCTAGGACGCGAATGTCCCACGCTCACTGACGCCGCGCTGGCATTACTCATCCTTGACTTACATTTCCAAAATCGAACCTTTTGTGCGGGAGTCAGTTTCCGTGAGAACGCAAATTGCTCATTACCGCATGCTTGGGAATATTTAGGATTATTCATATTTGTTAGCAGCAGCTGGACAAGTAAGTGAGAATAGGTATGTGAATGATTTATTTTGAGTGCCAACGCATCACATTTACAATGTAAAACAAAATTAATCATCCCATCAATATATATACTGCGCTTCCTTGTCATACTTGCATATGTGCAGAAAGGAGTAAAAATGTAACAACAAGACGTAACTTTTTTTTTTACAAAAGAGCCGACCAAGTTTTCTATTTGTCTGGAAGTTTTAGTGACATTTGCGTGCATTTTTTCAATCTTAATGCTTAGTTCGAATCAAACTACTCTTGACAGCGGTAATATAACTATACTTGCAAGGGTAGACAACAGAGCAGAGGGAGATTAGAAGTGACAAAAGATAGATGGAGTAAAGGATGATGGTGATGATTTGGATGCTATGGGCGATGAGGTACCAGAGATTTGGGCCAGAAGTAGGTACCCGTAAATTGCTGTTATGTAAGAAGCAGCTTTTTCAGCAATTAAATATTAGCTCATGAAGAAAGCAAGCATTCTTGCACGCAGATCGATCGTGTGAACCAAGATTTGGAACGCGGAGGCAGATAATTCAAACTCCGACGACTGATGGCTGATCACTGGGGGTTTGATAAATGCGCAAATCAAGGAGATGGCACTATAAGCTGCTAGGATGGAAGGAGATGAGAAAACAAGGCGCCTATGCAATTCTTACAATACTTGCCATAGGTAGGATGGAAGAGGATGAGAAAACAAGGCGCCTATGCAATTTTTACAATACTTGCCATAGGTAGGATGGAAGGAGATGAGAAAACAAGGCGCCTATGCAATTCTTACAATACTTGAAATAGGTAGGATGGAAGGAGATGAGAAAACAAGGCGCCTATGCAATTCTTACAATACTTGCCATAGGTAGGACGGAAGGAGATGAGAAAACAAGGCGCCTATGCAATTCTTACAATACTTGCCATAGGTAGGACGGAAGGAGATGAGAAAACAAGGCGCCTATGCAATTCTTACAATACTTGAAATAGGTAGGATGGAAGGAGATGAGAAAACAGGGCGCCGCTATGCATACACACATATATACATACACAAATCACGCCTTTATCCCTTGCAGGGTAGGCAGAGCGTTAACGATCGTAAAATTACGGTCGTTATCGCCACGTCTGACAAATATTGAGGGTCCTTTTGCCATAGGTAGCGTGAGCAAGGCGACACCGCCGTTTCCACGAAGGCACGTAAACGCGAAACCTGATCTGTCGCCGCCAGCTTTATGGGACGCTTGGTTCAAAGTGCACAATCCTGCCGCGGCTTGCTTACTTTTGCAAATAGCTAGCACGTTTTCTTATAGGTACACAAATAGGTATGCAATAGGCTCGGTTCGGTCCTAAAACAAATACGTCTAATTGTTCGCGTGTAGAGCTTAGGTTCTGTAACGAGAATTCAAACTTGAGATAAAGGCATTTCTAATTTGAGACTGTCTTGCCTGTCTCACCTTCGTCAGTACGTTAGTGTAATTTGACAAGAAAACTGAACTTCGACAAGGCTACTCCGACATTACTTAAGTCTGAAATCCATATACTCCGACATCCCTCTTCTCCGACATTCCTCTACTCCGACATTCCTCAATTTGGACGTTACATAAATCCGAAATGAATATACGCTGAGTCGCTGATACCATTTTTATCCGACATTGTTCTATTTCGACGTTACCACTGCCGTGTTTCTCAACTTATTTCTTTCGCTAAGCAGCGACTCATTCTCTCAAAGAAAATCGAGTAACAGATCTAAGCGCCCCTGTTATCACATACATACACATATATCACGCCACTGCACAATGTGCACCCGTCATCTTATCAACGTCTACGTTGCTTTGTAGTGGCATCTATGTGAGTAATCTTTCAATATGGAGCATCAATCAAGACATCGAGCTCTTGATTGGGCCTCAATGGACGCATAGCGCCGTCTGTTGCGCATGCAGCACTGCGTTTTGATATGGGGAGTAAAACTAAATGATGAACATTCAGAAATAACTTCAAAATGATCCTGTAATTAAAATTAGCATCAGCTTCCATGAAGAAAATTTAAGAAACGATGTGTGCATTTGTCAAACTCTAGGTAGGTAACTGCTCGTTTCATTCACAATAAAATTGAGTTTACTGCACATTTCATTCATATAATTCATCATGCGTTTCATTCGCACTCACTTTACGAACGCAGCGTAGTTGATACATTTTCTTTTTCTATCATTTGCCAGAGAAAGTACCTGAAAATTTATAGTATCTGAAATAAATCTTGTGACCAACCATCATTTCATGAAAGGGTGTATATTTAACGACATCATTTTGAATACGCCCTTGCAAGTCTAAGTAACTCCTTTAATTGTAAAACAATAATATCAAAGAACACTAACTATATTCCCAAAGCCCTTACGTTCGGTGTTTGATTATTAACAGCACACAGACAGATGCACCAACACTACAGTAGGTAAGTACTGTCGTTGCACCCAAAGAGACCTTGTTAAGGGTGCTGCATCATAGTTGCTGCGTTAGATATAAGTTTTGTATTAGTAGCTACTTGTAGATGGATTTTGCAATCCATGGGTGGTGTCTTAACAGGGATCTTTCTGAACTTGAAAGTACAATCAATGAAAGAAGTTCATCATGTAACTTACAGCTTTTTATAGTCAGTTAAAAACTTTGCAGAGTGATTTACCCAATTTAACAAAAACAACTTTTACAAGACTAATCTGTAGTTTTCCTTTTAGTGCGCGGTTTTAGGAGTGGATAGGAGGTATTTGGCCCTTTCTACATATAAGCAAAGTGAAATGATCAAGAAAGCACGAAAAATAATCGTGATACTTCGCTCAAAGGTTAAGGGTTGTTCAAACTGATTAAGTAGTGGGTATATAAATGAGTCAGTGAGTTGATTCAATAGTTGGTACAGATTTATCAGTAAGAATCAGTATGACTAATGTAGTATCCTGGATGACGTCGTAATATCGTTTACGATCACAGCAATTTAATGAGATTTCTGAAGAACACCTTTATATGAGTAAAGTTCTGTTTGTACCTTTGCATCAAAGGTGGCGCCTAGAAGATGACTAATGATCGTATGACTGAGTTCATATTTTTCCTGCTAAAGATTTATCCATAGTTTACTGTGTGTGTCTAGCAGGATCCACTGACTGCCATAGTTAGATAGATAGTTTTGGATCCTTAGATTATTGAACGTCTCTTGAGCGCTAGCGAGACCTTTCAATAATCTAAGTTTGGATCTATTTCTTTCATTTGTCTTTATTAGCCGTCAAATCTTCATTTGAATACTCCTTTTTGTGACATTTTCTGGATTTTTAACCTTTTCGGTGCTTTTATTTAGTTTCCGTTCTGCCGATCCATCCACTTTAATAATTATTTTTATCAGCTACTCAATTTAGACCTCGTATTTAGAACATGCCTATAATAAGATAATTTTTCAAACACTATCCGAAGGTGTAAAAATGTTAGCTGCAAATATTTTAAGGGATGAATTAGCCCATGAAACTGATCAACTTTACCCATGAAACATAGGTTGAAATATGAGAAAACTTTTTGGACCTCCCATACAATTTGACTTGGCCGGTTAGTAATTTAATTTTGTATGGAGCTTCTTAGGGAAAGTTGTTCAGTTTCATGGTTCACTCCTCAAATATTTGCAACTACGTATTTTTTTACACCCTGTATATATTTTTTTAATTTAAATTCTTACAAAAAGATAGATAAGATAATCAGCTAATTTTTCTGTCACTGGCGCTTCTCCAAGACATCCTATTTAAAATAATTTGCATTATTGTTTTCTATGAGCTGGATTTGCATCTAGTATTGTTAATACTAGCTTGTAAATGTCTTGTTGTCAAAGTTCTTGGAAATAAGTATCAATAGATGGTTTCTCAGAAAGCAGCATCTATCTACCTGGTCACTAAATAGGATCTTCTATTCAAGCAAGCAAAAAAATGTTCTGTCTATTTGATTTCCATATTCAAATACTTTTTTTGCAAAGGTGTGCATTTATGAATATTATTCTATGGCGGATTGCACACTTGACGCACAACGGAGCGCAAAAATATCGCAGCGGTCTGTCAGATCCATACTAGAAACGTCACTCCCCATACTAAAACCGCACTCGAAGGACGACACTGCAATAGCGCTGCGTCGACAGCGGTTGAGCGGTTTTAGTATGGGGATTGACATTTCTAGTATGGATCTGACAGACCGCTGCGACATTTTTGCGCTCTGTCGTGCGTCAAGTGTGCGATCCGCCTATGCGTTAGTTTAAAGTTTTGTAAGAGTTGACTTGATCGCATAGTAAGTAGGTGTTATCAATAGACATTCAAAAGAATCATCATCATCGAATGAATAACTTGAGGTGCAACTGATAGGATACCTAAGGGATTTTTTCGTTGCCATTCCATAATGGCGGTTGTGAATTGGTTATAATTTGATTTTTCTTGTTTATTTGAGTGTTTGGTGCATAAATCTGATAGTGTTTTAAGCAACAAATGATTCTTAAAGTGATCATTAAATAGAAAATTATAATTAATTCATATATTCCACATTGTGTAATAGTGACGAGCTGTCCACCACGTGGTGCAGAAAATTTTACTATCAAGTTTCTGTTGCTACGTAATTCTGCGCATCACAGCCCCTAGTCGTCAGACTAGACTAGGATCTCTGTGTTGTGGACTCTCCCTCGGCTTAATGCCACTTTTACTTATTTTCACTACGACACTGCCGAAATCTTAAATGGAAACGCCATACACAAGAAATAGAATAGGATACCTAAACTGTGTTATTTTTAGAGATAATCAATTGACATTTTGTGTGGCCAATTTATTTACAAATGTTAAATATTGATGTGCCAATCATCTGTTAAGTTTAATGCTTAATAAATAAATATAATAATACAGGGTGACCGGTAAATTGATGCATTCCTTTCAAGGGTTGAACCAGCTCATGAAACTGAACAACTTTCCCCATGGAACATAGGTCGAAATATGAAAAAAAAATAGGCCCACCCATACAAAATTACCGACCGACTAAGTCAATTTGTATGGGAGGACCAAAATTTTTTTTCATATTTCGACCTATGTTCCATGGGGAAAGTTGTTCAGTTTCATGAACTGGTTCATCCCTTGAAAGGAATGCATCAATTTACCGGTCACCCTATATATTGGTATAATAAATTATACGAAAAATTCACTTTATTTACTACAGTATACAATTATTATTGTACATACCTAACTACATACCTATTGTGTAGCAGGAAAATTGCAACATGTTCTTAGCAGGGAATCCCTTTGTACAGTTTTAAGGACCATACTGGATATATATACCATAATTCAATTGTTTACCTATTAGGTAGGCTACTTTCTATGAAAAAGTTTACCTAGGGAAACTTAGTACTAATAGCAACGAATAGTAAGGTTTTTAAAATAATGATGTTTAAAAATACTCAGAACTTCAATTTCTTTGTTTTTATCAGATATTGTGCACGTCATATCCGCGTATCATTAAATTCAGTTCTCACTCCTCATAGGTCTATACTGTAAGAAATTTCTTTGTAGAAATAAGCAGTGCCTGTTGTGTCCTTTTTCTTCTTGTCCTGTACCTATTTTTGTGTGCTGTAAATGGTTAAATAAATAAATGTTTATTGCATTTAAGAACATTTATATTTTGAAACCAGTGTTTGGTTACACGACCCACAGGTAATTTAGGAAAGATCCCTGTGACATCTAAAGAACGGAAAAACTGTGTTGATAAAACAAACCAATTCGACATGTTAATCGCAGTAATACCATACATGTAGGTACAAAAATACAATACACTGGCCACTCAAAATCAGATTTACATAGGGGCTGTACTAGGTCAGGCAGGCTTCTCTTTTCGTGTGGTACACGGAGTCGTCCAACGACCCAATGAACCCTAGTGTCAGAATTTTTCAACCGCCTACTGCAAGTAGCAGGCTTCTGACATGGTTGTGTAACGACCGCCGTCTAAGTGATCATAGACAGCAACCCGGACTTACGGCTTAACGTGTCATCCGAAACACGGGACCATCTTACTTACGGACAATCGGGTGGTTCAGCCCGCAGCGTCCTAACAAGCCTGCGAACAAATTCTCAAAGTGATAAATATCAAATTTGTAAGTGACCCACCGAGAATCGAACCCGGAAGCTTCTGAGTCAGAGGCAGTCGCACTACCACTGCGCCACATCCGTCGTCAGGCAGGCAGGACCCACTCAATCTGCTATCCTATAAAAACAACATTTGAAAAACAGGCATGATGCGGCCAGTAAGTGGGTATTTGCAAAATAAACTGATTGTCACCATCATGGTGCGATTACAAGTTCCTATATTTCAAAAATGGGCATTGCACAATATATACTATGTATGTCGGCGAAGACCACTGACTGAATAGAAACTCTTTGGCAGCCTTTCTCGTACAGAAAACAAATGAAAGCTAGATTTGTAAGAACTGTCAAAGTAGTAGCCTAGTAGCGTCTTGGTGAATTATATCGAATCGAATATGTGAGGAAATCGTGAAATAATGTGATAATAATAATGTAACAAATATGAAAAGACAATACATGAAGATAGTTTAACAGTTCACAAAATCCCTGCAAAATATGGCGAAACTTGACTGAACGCCTATCTATATATATTATTTGAGAATGTAATTAATCTGCTGAAAATTAGCATACAGCCACTAAAAATATCTTTTGAACTAATATTTTTCTCTAATTTTAAGAAATAATGACGGAAAACAAAGTGATTTAAAATGAATGTTTTTTTATATATATAATGTTTATACAAGCATAGTTGCGCCCTGTATGCGGCGCAGACACAGACGTTCTAATTTGTCTGCATTCATGCGTAGCTTGATAAGGCTTTTGTTTATTTAGACAAGTATCACCCACCATCATTACCGTCTTTATGATAGATTCCTAAAAAGTTAATTGGTTTTCCCTAAGGCCCTGTCCGCACAGCGTCTTTTTTTGGCGCATTTTTTTTGGCTATTCGTAATATGCAAGTATCCGCAAGTATCCGTAACTGTATGCAAGTATCCGCAAGGACGATAAAAAATTGCGTGTCATCGTATACAAACAAAATAAAATGTTAATGATATTTTAGCTATCCCTGTCTGGGCAAACTTGCTTCCAGGCTTTTCAGTCTAGTGTGATCACCCATTGTTCTTGTCGAAGGCATTAAATCCATCACGATATGTTTTAAGACAGAAAACTGTTATTTGTTTATAATATTTTGTATACATTTTTTCATATTTCTTGAAGTTTGAAGGTACTACACTGGTGGTGCGGTAAGTGCTACACCGCGCGTATAGCCGCTGCGTTCAGGGCGGGCGCAATCGGCCGCTTGGTCGCGGGGCGGCGCCGCACGCGCTCTTGTTTATAATTATAACCCATGGGGCCGGCGCGCTCAAGCTCACCTTTCGATCTATTCCCAGCGCGACTTATTTTTAAACTTTTGTCTAGATTACTTTCCTTCCGCCTGCTTATTAGTGGATGATTGAGATGCGTCGCAGGGGGCGCTGCCTGAAATACCCGCGGTGATATATCCGGTGGCGTCGTCCGCGGGCGTCACACGTGTTGCGTTCATATCTACGGATGCGTCGCGTTCGTTACTCTCATTAATCTCTCTCCTAGATCTGGGGTCGTATTCCTGTACTTCATCCTATGTCACATTAGTTTGCCTTCATGAATGAATCATACCTGACGCAGCTACGAATCTTTTTACTGATAACGTTTCCAATCCTTCGCAAATACTTACTTATGAATAGATACACCTAGTATCTCGTTTTATCTTGAAATACTTCGGGAAGACCCAACCGTGACTTTGTCAATCGCATTGAGCTCAGCGTAATAAACTTATTAGCTTTGTCTTCGAGGCGCCACAGGAAAATCACATGGTAATAACGTTTGATTACAACACATTACGATACTCGGAAAGCAAATAATCCCCGTTTCCTGTTGTTGGTGTGGCATATGGAGCACATTTGCCCCCGCGCCCTGCCCCGCGGGCAACCCTATCGGAGCCGCGCCACGTGGTGGCACATCTGGCAACTCGGAACTGAGCGCTCATCTGTCAGTGCACATCTCAGGCGACCACTTTACGAACACATTTGACCCAAAACCTTCATTAGTTTTTTGTTTGGCCTTATGAAAACGTAGCGTGTTTGTGAATGGAGGCTGGACGTGTCCTTGCGAGTTGTGAATGATAGTCTATGAATGAAGTGTGGGTCCTGCGGCATGTGTGCTGGTGGCGAGCCTGCCGGCGCTGGGCTCTTCCTGTCGCCGCTCTACTCGCGCGTCACGGACCACCACATCACACCACATTAGCATTCACTTCGTGACGCTTGATGGCTGCAGATCTTAATCGCTCTTTAGAATCCGTTTTCCTGTGATAAGTGAGCCGGATTAGCTACTGCCATCAACCTTCAATTCTTGCTATTTGATAACCAGGAAGCCGCTCTTCAGTTTAATGACCAGTCAAACAGTTGTGACGGTTTTAGTGTAAGCTTATAACACCCCGCCCCATTTGAAGGCGCATTGACACCACATTTGGCTGATCCTCACGTGGAGTTAACACTCTAAGCACCCTCCTGCCTGCGCCACCCTCGCCCTTTAAAATGTTTTTACGGCTTCTATTAATAAACGGCTTTATATAGCTGACTGTTATGATATGCATCTATGAGGTGAAAGCATGCGGAACATAGGGTGACTGACAGATAAGTGTTTTCGAAAGTGGCTTAGGATTCTAAATAATGCCCGCATTCAAAACTACAAAATGTTTGACCAACAAAACCACAATCGTGTCACACCAGCCAGACTAATAGGGATAGGTGTAGTTGTGCGAAGCACACGCAATGACAGTAAAACCGAGATAGTTATTTTTATGGACGTGAGCAGGAGTGGCTGTACATATTATAGGATCAGCATAAAGCGGTGGTATGCGATAAGCCGGGAGCAGGCGGCGGCGGCGGGCAGGCAGAGGGCCGACTGGTTCTAAGCTAAGTCGTGTGGAATGCAGCGCGGTGCAGCGCGCGGCGTGGTGCGGAGTGGCGCGACGAGGCGCTTCGCCCGCGCCGGTGTTGTCGCAAGTGGCGGCCGCACTTGTCGGCGCGTTTGACTGCCGGAGATATTCGGCGCGGTAACGGGCCGCGGCCTTCCTGGAATCGGTTACCTGTCGCATTCCTGCGCCGGCCGCCGCGCCCGCGCCGCCGCCGCCGCCCCGCGCTGCATAGCGAACGATGCAGCCGCTCTAATCGTGCCCAGGGGCCAACTCCCGCGCGGTCATTTCCACGGTTTCGCGAGGTTTCGGTCGTATACCACTAGCTGGTAGATTTCCATAACCATTAAAGAAAATATCCCGCGCGCCATCTTCTTAATTTGTGGTGCATTCATAATACTGTCAGAAACGTCAATTTTGTGAATTGGCGAGCGCAAGATTACGTAGATATTCACAGGGAACGCTGCTGCCTGTTCCCCCAAGTAGCCCACAGCTTCTGGATCTACACGTCCTAGCACCACCAACCCAAATTGCACCAGCTCTACAAACCCCTGAAATTTTAAGGCACGGCCGGTTTGGTAGATATCTCACATCACTGGCCTCGTACTTCCGTGACAGACGATTCAATCAGTGTCTGAGACAAGAACACAGACACTGCGTTGCCTGGGACACAATTATAGAAAACGCAAGGTTGCCAAAGACCTGCGCCACCTTCTCGGCTTTCCTGAAAAAGGACAACTGCACATAAAACCCGGAACGGGGTCTCCGTCAGGCGCGTGCGACAAAGGTCTATCGTGCGGAAGACTCATGCAGCCGACCTGGCTCCTCACGTATCGACTCGTCGTTCCTGTGGAGTCAGCCAGGGAGGTAGATATCTACTTCACAAACAAATGCATTGATTTCGCCTTTTTCACGGCAGCGGAACAGTCAAAACGGATTACATATTTTGACTGAGATGTAAAGTTTGTGAATTTGGTTTGGTAGAAGTAAGGCGCGTAGATTCAGAAGTTTAACTCCTGAAGAAGGACAACTCCACATACTCTACTTGACTCTACTTGAGAACTGGCATCTTTTTTCACAGGGTAAGCCATATAATAAATATGCTCTAGTTTTGGTGCCATTTTACAGAAAAATTGTTTTTAGGGAATTTCTTCTTCAAAATGTCAAGTCTCAAGTCGTCTAGTTCGTTAGCCACGCGGACGGACGTAATTGTTCAGTAAGTAGGTATGGTAATGTAATAATAAAAATCACTAAGGAATGAATCGACTAGGAGTCTCTTTTCACAGCAAAACAACACGTTCTAAAATTAGTTTTAATTATGACATTTTGGTACAATATTGTCCGGTTTAATTGCGGATTAAGTAGCAAGCAACCGAGTCAAGTCAGGTAATAAAATAAACAGTCCATAAAATGCTGCACATAAGCCGAAGAACTCATTTTTAATCGTTCTTGGCTAATTGTCTAGTAAAACTGAACACTATCAGGAAGACTTGCTTAAAACAAAGAAACGTTAAAAAAAGGCAATACTGCCTAATATAGGGAGATATTTAGGTATATAATTTGCTCTACGAAATGAAGATGAGCATATAATGGAACGTTATTAATCATCTAAATCAGCACAACTTTATCGTCACAATAAACACGCATAATGCGCATTTTTTTAAATAGTAATTTTTTTTGGGCGAATCATTAAAGATTGATAACCTCGTTGGTGGGCTACGCACACATACGTGCGTCGCTACGGCTACGGCGAGCTCACGCACACAACTAAACAAACTCTACCGTTTACATTTTCTAGTGTACATTCGAGTCGTATGCAAGTCACTGTCCCCTGCAAGACATTTTCAGCGCGCAATGCACAGCTACAAACCCTTTTATCGACAAGGTTCCTAAAAATTTGAACATTTCAGCGAAACTTTGCGAGTGTGCGTGCGAACGATATGATATCGACATACGTCCATGTATGTATTCATGTAAATCGTAATGATAGCGAATGTGTGTGTGCGTAAAGAGGCCGGTACGAGTAAGCTTTGTGTGAAAAAATTTCAGCAATCGTTTTTCTTTTCGTAAAGTGCGTGAGTACTCTTGCCAAGTTAGAGTTCTTGGTGTGGTGGCAGGGTGAGTTTGATGTAGTGTGTTATATTGGCGGTTGTGTGGTGGTGTGCGTGGCGGAGGCGTGTCGGCGCACGGCGGTAACGGCACCCCGGGGCCTCTGCGCGCGCGCACCACGCGATTAGGGAAATTAAACTGTTCCATGACCAGTAGGTACTATACTACCCATACCTACTTCTGCCGGCCATTATGTTTTAAACTCAATGTGTAAAATGTGCTGTAATTAATTTTCTGTTCTATAGTCCTTCTGTTTGCATAGCAACAACTGAAAATAGAATATACATGATCTATCTATCATTCGTATCATTAAAGTTAAGCACGCATGTATAACGTTTTTTTCTGTTTTAAGATATTTTTTGTAGTAAGGGGCCCTAACTGTACTCATAATATTTGATATAAAAAATCTTTTTCTTCTTAATTATTCTTCTGTGATTTTTATGTACCTATGTAAATTCTATATGGGTTCGATTCTTTTTTATTTATTATTATTTTTTTATTATAAAAAATATATATATTATCACGTTAAAGGAAGAGGTTACACAGACTAGAAATTATTTTGTAGTGGCATGGTGCCCTCCCCTTGACCACGTGGCCGACACGTTATCAGTCCGCGCATGCGTGTCACACTCACAGCATCACACAACGTGCTCTTTCGTACTTATTCAATACAATACAACATAATATGTATAGGTAGGTGAAGATAGTCTGTATATAGTTTAGAGCATTCAACATGTGGAGATGGAAAAGCTGGGCTTACCCCTCTGCCAAGATTCACTGCCCATTTGACCAGCACGTTATATGAAACTGACAGTTGCCATTTTGTATCTGGGTGCAAACCTCATCCTCAACTTTTCTGCCACCTCCCGCAAAAAGTGGCAGAAAAAAATTATCAGTAATTGACCACCTCAATAGGTTGTACAGGTACCTGGAGACAAAAATGTTACACTAAAATTAGGTATGCCAACAACCAACCAAAAATTTTTTTTTGTATGTAAGTTAGGATAATCTCAAAAACTACTGGACCGATTAATAAAACGCAACTAAATACTTGCCTGCATCCTTCCTGAAAATAATGTTAACTATTGTTTACCGTGAGAAAAGTTAGTCCTTTTTACCATAAAAACGCACAGTTGCTCTTGAAAACACTAGACATGTCATTAATAAAAATATATTATTGTATAAATAAAAAACTTCACAACTAAAGCAAGCAACTCTACAGGGTGTAAGGAAAAGTACAAAATTCCTTTCAGGGGTGAATCAGCCCATGAAACTAAATAAGTTTTCCCAAGGAGCATATTATGTCGATATATGAAAAAAAAAATGTACCAGCCGTTTGAGTCGGGTTGTATGTGAGGTCGAAATTTCATATTTCGACCTGTGTTCCTTGAGGACAGTTGTTCAGTTTCATGGAAAGAAGGTTAGTACTTTTTCTAACTTACCAGTTTAGGTCATTGTGCGTTTAGGATATTTTTAGGATTTAGGACATTTTAACTTACTTCTTTATCCATTCTTATCTATCTATGAACCTTTCCACTGAAAATCACCAGTCATTGCCCCCGTTCACACAGACAGAGCCACTTCGCACGTGTAAATATTTGGCAAAAGTAACGGCAAAGAGATTAATAGCGTTTTTACTAGTTACTATATTTAAAAAATCGATCAAGTGCGAGCCGAACTCACGCATGAAGGGTTCCATGCTATTGTATTTTTATAAAAATGAAATATAAATCACGTTTGTTTTATTCTGCCTATTAATTACTTGCTGTTAAAACGGATTTAATTTCAAATCACATTGCTATTATCGTTCATGATGAGTTTTACCCTAAATACATGTAACATGTTTCTTGTATAGGAGGCCCTTTAATTTTTAAAACCTGGTTGACCGAACATTGTCCGGTTTTTTCTGACTTGATCAATTAACCCCAGGTTTTGATTTTTTCTGCCTTGATCCATTACCTAGTAGTCATTTTCCATAGACAATAGTTATTTTTTATTATGCACTGAACTTCACAGATAACATCACCATTTCACATTTTCAAACAATTGGCAAGTCGAAATGCCAATTTACTATCTCTAAAAAACACAGTTTACTAAAGTAGGTATTATAATATTTATAATAATAATCCAAAATTAGGATGTTTAAAGTGAACTAAATTAATCCTTTGTGAAACTACTTCTTTCTTCTGAGAGTTTTCTTTGTGAATCTACTTGGAAATAGAAACATTTTGATTTTGAACTTGTAGTGACCGTCATTGCACAGCGTCGAAGTAAGTATCAATATTTCTTCACGCATTTGTTTTCTTCCCATATTCAGAAAGACCCTATTAAAGGTTTCTTGTGTCTCATCTAGTTTTGGAATTGGAACCCTAAAACATGGTAGGCAGTGTCGTTAGGTATACACAATACATAATATACTCTATTATACGTGGGTATGTGTGCGTGGGTGAATGGAAGGGGCGGGGAGAAAATCACCGATCGTTAGTAGGTATTTTCTATCAGCCGTCTATCCATTATCAAGTTTTTATCACTTATTCTCAAGCTATATACATGCTGATATTGTTCTAGTATATAATGGTTGTGGGTTGGATTGTATTACCTTTATATGTATCTACTTACCTACCTATCTAAAGGTTATAAAATACATTTTAATTACTTATTTAAGTACCTATTACTTAGATAAGTATTTGTTTTACCAAGATGGTAGGTTATTAATTTTTACCCATACAATCCTTGCCTGTCGTGCCTTGATCCCTTGCGGGGTGAACAGAGTGTGTACCTACCTTTTGTGTACCTACCACGTCACACGCCTGACTCATCCAAAATACAGACGTAATTTTTAATTCCACATCGAACCACATTATTAAAACACGTACTTCTGAACAAGGATAATGCCAATAATACGATAGTTTCAGTATGACACACCTACTTCCTCGTAAAAACAAAATGGCGGCTCAGATTCGCCACATCAGCGCCACACATTCACACACAACTATTTACTATACCTGGAATCGTAGGTACTAGCCGCCACGTGTATCTAGACATTCTAGACGACCCGACTGACCCAACTGCAACAAAGGTATCATTTTCCCATAGAAACAAGCGCAGGGATTTTCAGAAATCCATGCGTCAGCGGTATGCGCTAAGTTTCACTGTGAAAAACATATTTTTATGATTCATTCAAATGCAACAAAGTAGTATTTAACCTGCCAAAATCGTTTTCATGTAAGACGAGATCATATGAATTACTCTGTGAAAAAGATATCATACCAAATAGAGCTAATTCTCTGAATCTACACGCCCTAACTGCACGACTGCACCAATCCAAATAAACTGTTCAGTCACAAAAAATGTGTTATATATTCAACATTAAAAAAGTAGCGCCATATCCGTCGCAAGATATGACTTTATTACCAACCGATTTAATAAAGAAGAAGAGAAGAATATAGAAGGAGAAGAGTCACAACTGGCATCTGTCTCTGCAGAAAGCCCCATAAAGTATCGAAGTGGGGTCCAGTAATGAACGACGGCACAGGGTTAAAATATTACTTCCAAATACCCTTTTAATTAAAGAATAGATCAATTACATTACATTAGTTTTTGTTTCACTTCAAAACATGCAGTATTTCCAAAGTTATGAAAGCGAGAAGTTTTGGCCCCATTTTAAATTTCCGAAATAGCGCGCGCTTTTGCCGTGACGTCACGAGTGTCCAGAGCTCGCGACCGCAACAGAGCGCGCCGCTTATTTCGTTTATTTTTTGTTTATTATTGTATTACCGAGTCAAGTGCAGTATGTAGTTATCAACTGAAATGGAAGAAGGTTTCCTAAAAGGCCAGTCTGATAACCTTCCGAAAGTGGATACCCTGATGGTGGCCCAATATTTTATACAGAATCAGGATTTCACCGCTGCCGAAATTCGAGGGTTAAAGATGAAAAGGTATGTAGGTACCTAATAGATCTTTTTAAGTACGTAGAGAATACGGTTTGTAGCGTTATCGCAGCTCAATCAAAGTGTATTTTGAATTTTATATCTATGCCTATAGATATGTACTATGAGCGATGATAAAAAATACCTACTCCTACTGTGTAAGCAACAGTTCTTGCGCGAGTTCGTGACTACCCTGAAGTACCTGTCTTTTTACTTATGGATGGACCTCCTTGTCGAAGGTACTTATTATGAGGGCAGTGGGCACCTACCTACTTCACCTACTCGTCATGGTAAGTACTGGCGAGTGCCTGTGCGTAAAGCAGACGCATACGGTGTGTAAAGCAGACGCATACGGTATGCAGCATACCTACTTTAGCCAGCTGTTATAGCCGCTAAGCAACATGCCGGTTGTGACTTGTGACAGTCACATTGCAATCACAATCGAATGCCAGGAATGAAGTGACGCTGGGAAGCCGCATAGGTACCTACCTACCTACTCCACGCAAATATTCCTGTTTACTTACGTAGGTACAGGCAGCCGCCAGCAACAGTAGATAGATATGTGTGCATGGGCCATGGAGTAGGTAGGTATGTGCCTTAATGTAGGTATGAGAGGTGGCTGAAGAAGGTACGAGACTCTTTTACACACACGCACCCGCCAGTACCATGGCGACTAACTTAGGTATAAGTACCCAAAGAGATACCTACTTACGAATAGGAGCCCTAGGTAAGTAAGTAGGTATCAGAATGAACAAGTAACTAGTACCTACTCTTAAACCAGGTAGGTGTGTCTCGGTTCAGTGCGTCAGCTGCTACGTTTAGTGCTAGTAGGTTCATATCTCATACCTACAACTACAATACAACACAACCTCGTAGGTGGGTGTCATCCATTTTTTTCTGATTTTTGGTTCCAAAGGCACATTAAAAAGTAGTTTATCTGGTGTTTTAACCGTGGAGTTGAAACATTGCGGCACGATACAATATTTTTTCCTCATTTTATATTAAAGATTTTATTTTCACTGCGCGATGCCGATGCCGTTTTTTTTTTTTTTTTTTTTTTTTTTGTTGGACTATACGTTTACGGCCCCGGGGCCATCAAAACTACGCCTGTCGGCTTGGTGGGGAGCACGTGCTCACCCGGAAATATTTTATTGGTTGTTCAAACAACCAGCCCAATCACGCCCTTGGGGCGAGACTGGGCTTAGGAGTTGTTCTGGGAAGAACTGATCGGACTGAATCTACCCGGTACATGCCGGTAATTGCCAAAGTGAGGCGTAAATGAGGGACCTCCGCGACCCCGCCGGCGGGGACGTCGGTTGCTTGAAGAGCTTGTGGAGTGTGATCTACTCGTAATGGCTGCAGTAGCGGCTTGGGTGATTTTGTCATCATCATCCGAAAGGACGTGTCTGGGACGGCGTTTGGAACGCGAGGTTGGATAGGGGTAGTAGTTGGACGCGGCAACTATTAGGGGATTTTTATGATGGGGAGCGTTGTCGAAGAAGCGACGGGACGCTTGTTTCATGTAATCTTTAATGGTGGGGAGACCTAAGTCGATGTGGAGGTTGGCGTTCCGCAGGTACAGGGGAGCCCCTGTTGCCCTGCGCATAAATCGGTTTTGGATGACCTGCAGCATATTGAGATGCGACTTAAATGTGTGAGCAAAGACTACGCTAGCGTAGGTCATGATTGGCCTTACGCAGGTAGTGTAGATTCTCACCTTATTCCTAAGGGAGAGTCGGCTCCGTTTGTTCAACATCGGATGTAATCTGCCCAAAACGAACGCCGCGCGGTTGCGGACCGTCTTTATGTGACTACGGAAGTTTAACCTGGAGTCGAGGGTGACTCCTAGGTATTTTGTCTCTTTTACCCAGGGGATGGGTCGGCCGAAGAGCTTTACAGCGGGGACGTCCAGCCGGTTAGAGCCCCTACGAAAGTGCACTGCTGCGCTTTTTTCAGGGTTGACCTCGATTCTCCATTTGCGGAACCAGCTCCCGAGGGAGTCTAGCGCGCTCTGGAGAGTGTCGACTAACTTGACATGGTTACGGTTGGATGCGTAAATGGCGGTATCATCAGCGAACATTGCAAGCTGAGATCCAGGTGATTTTGGGATATCGCTGGTGTACAGCGTGAAAAGAAGCGGGGACAGGACGGAGCCCTGAGGTACTCCTGCCTGTATGTGGTGAGGGGACGACAGAGTGCCTTCAACTCTATAGCGAAAACTGCGATTCGACAGAAAGTTTCGTACTAGAAGTACGAGACGATCAGGCACACCGAGCTGGTATAGCTTGTATATCAGCCCGTTGTGCCAGACCTTGTCGAAAGCTTTCGCTGCATCGAGGAAGACTGCTCCTGTGGGGGTCTGTTTGCACGAAGCATTTAGCTTGTTAAGAGCGTGTTCGACAATGCGATGCACTTGTTGAACACAAGAATGTCGGTGCCGAAAGCCAAATTGCTCCGCGGGGATGAGGTTATTGTTCTCCGCATGGTCACGCAGCCGAGCGTAGATCATGCGTTCGTAAAGTTTAGCGAGGGGGTTCAAGAGACTGATCGGGCGGTAGGAAGTGGGCTGGTTGGCCGGCTTCCCTGGTTTGTGGATGCCGATGACCGTGGCCTCTTTCCAGCATGCTGGAAAGGTGCAGTGGGCCATGGCGGCATTCAGAATGAGGGTGAGCATGTTGATCAAGTGATCGGGCAGGATCTTCAGGACTCGGTTGGTGATGCCGTCCGGTCCTGGAGCCTTTCTGGGCTTGAGCGCCTTTAAGGCATTGCGCACTTCCATCTCAGTAATGGCTCTGAGCGGAGGGCTAGAAGGCGGGAGGGAGACTAGACGTTCGACTTCGGAGTCGACTGTCGACAGAAAAGATAAGTCACAAGGGAGGGCGCTTGGGGTGCATTGGGCTTCGAGACTGGCAGCCAGACATTCGGACTTCTCGTCGTCGTCAAAGGCTTTGGTCTGGTCGGGTCTGTTAAGTACCGGAATTTCGGTGACGGTGTCCTGTTTGAGTGAGCGTTGTAGCTTCCAGAACGCAAGGTGGGACGGCTCCAGCTCCTCGAGGTGCTGGTCCCACCCTGTGTCACGCCATTCAGCTGCACGTTGCTTTACCTCCCTCTGTAAAGCGCGCATGAATGCCGCATGAATATACGCGCATGAATATACGCGAGCGCGACTGCCGAATGACGACAACCGTGACGTCATCGGCTGGCGGGCGCTCGCCCGCGTTTTTAAAAATCTTCGGCCGGAATCACGCACTTTAATCTTGAATATCTCAGTCATTTTTCGGGATAGAGAAAAAGTAAAAATACAGTTTTTCTCGTATTTTCTTGTAAAATTAAATGACGTATAAAATAACGTGAACATCCCATGTTCATTGGAGAGCTAAAATTCATATTAAAGACATCAACGCAATACTTTTCTCTACAGTCATTAATTTTCCAATTTATCAACCCATTTTTTTACGTGGTGCTCTAAACTTCGTCCAAGAACTAATACTATAAACATACATCCTCAAATGATAAATTTATTTTTGTTTTTCGTAAGCAATATAAAAAGTTGTTTAAGATTTACATCAATCTTTATAATTTTACATAGCCGTAGCCTAAAAATGTAGGCAGATTTAATATTAAAAGATAACTTCAAATGTTAAAATACAACTACTGTGCTTAAAGGAAGCTCAAACACAATACGAATACATTTTAATTACTGTCTACGTCATGATTCCCCGCTTCCTTAATTGTTTAAAAAATAAGGTTATTTGTATTTTATTATAACAAGGGGTCCATTCTAGCGGTTCGTTCAGTTTGAACTTTGAAGGAGCAAGCGTGTGGAACTAGAGCTCTTTGCTCAGTCAAATAATGATTAGGTACAAGCAAATTAACTTATTGTGAGAACATACACACATATCACGACTCTATCTCTCCTGGGGTAGACAGAGCGTTAACGGCCGTTAAAAATACGGTATAATCTGTTTCGTCACTTCTGACAAATATTGAGGGCCCTTTCACATGACTTGTGTATCACTGTAGGTTACAGGTTGTCAGCCTGTCGCCTTTTTACTGATTGTTAAAAAACAAGTTTTTTATTAATTATCAAGCTTGGAATCTCGATGTTAGACTATCCTTCTCAGCTATACTTCTGTTAAGGTTCCGTAGATACATAGATATATAACTTATTTTCGCAAAAAATCAAGTTCGTCCGTACGTTTTGTAGGGGACGATATGTAGTAGTAACGTACCTATTTACTTAGGTAAGTTAGGTTAGGTATGTCTTAACGTCACTGTCTACACAACCAAACTAGGTGGTAGGTACAACTACAACAACATATTTTTTATTTTATATAACATACACAAGACAAATATAAAGAGAAAAAGGACACAACAGGCACTGCTTATTTCTAGAAAGTTTCTTAAAGCAGTCCTGATAAAAGTGAGAGGTACATTCGCAAAATCTTTGAAAAAAGTACATACCTAATCGTATTTCAACAATGCAGGTACCTAAGTATGTATATTAAACTGCCTATCGCACATTATAAGACAAGAATTCCCTAGTAGCAATAGCTTACCAAAAAGTACCAAAACCAATATGGTCGTCGCTCGTTCGTTATCATGCCACGTGTACCAAGCTTATTTCCTGTCTTGGTTCTGATGGAGTTTTACAAAGTTATTTGACAAGAAAGTTTTATTTTATATTTAAGTTAATGTATTTTACATTAATAAGAGAAAAAATTAAACTGTCATCTTAAGTAAATATAGGTAGTTAAAAGAATATTATGAACTTACGAAAACGTCATCAA
Source organism: Keiferia lycopersicella (assembly GCA_029255805.1). Taxonomy (NCBI): domain Eukaryota; kingdom Metazoa; phylum Arthropoda; class Insecta; order Lepidoptera; family Gelechiidae; genus Keiferia; species Keiferia lycopersicella. The sequence goes on from JARACZ010000010.1 coordinate 8,646,144, forward strand.
AACTCCCTAAACTTTGAAAATCTAAATAATATCTATTCCAATCCGTTTACGCATACATACATACATACATACATATATCACGCCTTTATCCCTTGCGGGTTAGGCAGAGCGTTAACGGCCTAAGAATACGGTCGCTATCGCCACGTCTGACATTGTTGAGGATTGTTTTCCAAGGTAGTTTCAGAAAGCATGTGTATCACTATAGTGACAGTTTGTCAGCCTGTCGCCTAAAAATTGTAATACACTAATACTCTCGAGTCCCCTACTAGCCTCTTACGACACCCGCGGGAAAGATGTGGGGTGATGCTATTCTAAGCCGGCATCACACGGCATACGCATTAAGTATTTAATCAAAGATACAATAAGATATTGGACCTATAATATACTTTAACAAATAAATATATAAATTTTTTATTTTACTTCGCGAAAACCACCCTGACCACTATTACCTAAACCATTATTAAACCATCCACTTCGCAATCAAATACGATACGTGTTTACTGATAAAATATGGTCAAATTATGGTCACCACCTGCAGACTGTTATAGCCAAGGGGATTACCCTCCCCGCACCCCGCTGGCACCCCCGGGGTGCCTGTGGGGTCGACGATCTTAAGAAGGGTCGCTTTTTAGTGACCATAAAACAAGACAGTTTGCTGTTTTACTTGAGAAAAGGTACCTAACTGTTTATGCGCGTGGCGCTTGTATTTTAATGTCTTTATTTTAAAATATATTTTTATTTTATAGCTTTTATTACCTGTGTGACAATAGGTCGTTGTCTGTGTTAGTTAGGTATGACAGAGATGGACAAAACACACAGTGATAAAATTTTACAAGAAATAATTTCCATGGGTATGTACACGTATCGGTTTTGTAATAGGTATCTACTAGTTTAAATTACCTAAGGATAAACACATTTCTAGAAACTTGCTTGCTAAACCCTTCTCGTATGTACTACTCATCATCACCTAAGGGTTCGGGATTTGATTTCCGCTACTCTAGTTTCTTATCTTATCAGCAATCGGTAGCCTGGATTGAACTATTTTGTTTATACCAGTAGACTTAAAAATACAAGAAAAATAATTTAAAATCAAACAGCCTATTCAATAAGTTTCCAATGACGATTTTTAGGGCTGATAGCTACACAAGTCCGAAACTATTTTACCTTTTCTAAAATTAGTTTCAATATTTATCGGGACTGAGTGTCTACAAAACTAGGTAGGCAAGTTTACGAAAAATGTGTCTTTTTTTCGCCGTTTAGTTCTGAATCGGTGGTCTACCACATACTGGGCCAGTCAGTGGATATTCCCGAAGCTGAACCGACCGGAACTCGATAACCTCCCGCATAGTTTCCTGTTTACGTACAATACAATCGGTCATCTTACGCAGATGACATCGGTAAAGCTGACAAAAAAGTAGAAAATCAATTTGTTTAGGTCATCTGGAATTTCAAAATGACGGGATGTTTTTCATACGCATTTCTCTCATAATCTAAGTTTTAGATAAAAGTCTTACCTACTGTTAAAAATTAAGGTTCTTGTATTGAACAATAAAATAAAAAACCTACTAAAATGGGTATTCAGGTCTATTGCAATTTTATTACAAGGATTTTAAATATGTTTAGGAAATATAATTTGAGCAGATTCCCCTTGACGTTTGATAGTCGAATCGGCTCAAATTATATTTCCTAAACTATAACCAAACCATCACATTTTTACACTCTAACCCCAACGTTAATTAGATAAATTCTGCTTTTAAATTATAAGAGGGACTTAAGGTTTCACAGAATCTATCGTCGAAATCGTAAAGCAGCAGTAGCAGGGCTAGTTTTAAGTTTTTAGTCCACCTGAGCCGCGTTTACACTAGGTTCATAAAATTGTTATTGTTAAAATTGTTAATTACTGACCATCAAAAAGATATATGTAAAATTTACTACTTTGAATAAATAATTTGAGTTTGAGTTTGAGTAAGATATATTTTGAAAGCCTAAGTTTAATAATTTTGCATTCCGAATACTGGCGCATCACAAATGCACTAAAATAATATCCGTAAGTGTTTTAAATACTTACTGTTAAGATATTTAACTGTACCGTGTAAGCAAGCTAATAAAAATTTCTATTTTTGCAAAAAACTGTTCGAAATACTGATCACTTAATTACCTACAGCAAATTATACAATAGTGCCTTTTAAACGATTTCTAAATCTGGAATTGGAATGCGTGATGCACGCGCAGGCAGGCGGCGCAGGCAGGCGGCGCAGGCGTCACTCCGTGGCACGGTGTAAACGGTTCGGGGTTCGATTCCCGGAAGGCTAGGGTCGGCTGCACCTTTATAACCTCCCGCATCGCCACACTGTTTGTACACACTAAACTTTACATTTTAAAACTGAGGTGTTTTTCATTGGATTCTTTGACTTTAAACAATTCATTCAGATTTCTGTGTTTGTAATGCTCCCGGCTATGAAGGGGGCAGTTTTTATTATTGACGTTGTTATATGCTCAACGTTTAATAGTGACGTTAAATTATAAAAATAAACAATGTAATAAAATAACAATTTGTTGTTGTAGGTGCACTGCTTTATGTCTTTTTATTTTTTACGAACAACAAAAAAATTAGACTGTTTTAAAAAAGAACAATTTTGTGACATACCTACATTGGGACTTATAATTGTGGGAATTAAAATACAATTCCTACAAATGTTTAAAACAAAGTAAGTACCAGAATAGGTATCTACTTACCTGTATGTATGAAGTTTCTTTCTGCTTAGTTTGGAAATGATGTGTGCATCAAGCAAGCCACATTGCAGCTTGCGCGCAATAGTTGCGTGCACTTTTATGCGCTATTCAACTTCGGCACACGTAAAACTACTCGCAAAAATAATAAACGAATATATTTTCTTCAAAAATAGCACTTATTACACCTACTTTCGGCCTACCTACCTTACTTACTTTAAAACGACTGCAAAAAAATGTACCACGCACATTTTAACAAACTTTTATTTAACTTTCGTTTTATAAAAATATTGTATATAATTATCAGGAAGTTTTAGGTTAAAATTTGCACATACCACGACTTTCCACGAGCAGATTGTGACGTCATTGCTGCGCCGGCGAAGGAAAAAATTTCGCCATTTTTCCCGACCATGTCTGACACATTTTGTATGATTTTACAACGGATTTGGGGTTTAAAGGCTTGCGCCTGTTTAATGGGAGTAAAAGGACCGAAGTGTGAATATTTTTTTAGCCCGTTCGGCGAGGGGCGCGGGTGCACCACCCGGGCCCGTGCTTCTACTTGCCCTCCGCGCTCGCTCATTTGCCAAATATCTATCCTCAAAATTTAAACTTTTATTTTATAAATAGGATCCGCAAGGCCCATACTAGCTAAACAACCTTTAAAAAATTGGATTATTTAAAAAGGAATGAAAATCGAGCCCTTCAAAGGTCCGTCATGTTCGATGCGAATTTTTGCAGCAAAGCTGATAAAACAAACATTTCAACTTAAACTCAATGAAAAGCGCATTTAAGACAATTCTAACGCTATCAAAAGTCCTGGGATTAAGGATCGGGACAAAACAGGAAAATTCTGCAAAGCAAACGTGAGATCTGGTAGAGTGCGAATTTTTATGAATTTTTATATAGTGTTCTGTTCATACTATTCAACAAACAGTGTGCATTTTGACGGTATTTCCTATGCGCGAAAATGTTTAACCCCTAAACGTGTGCAAAAGGCATCCATTTTGGTGAGAAAACTAGGTTTTTGGCATGTGTTGGCGGATGGCTGTGTGCGTGGCGCGCGCGCGACGATTGGCGCGGTGCGCGTGTGTGCGTGCACCCGCTCGGCCCCTCGATACCTACCGCCGCCGCCCCCCCCTCCCCCGCCCGTGCGCGCGCGCACCCGATGCCGCCACCGACGCACGCACACATTAACAATACAAACCTTCCTATGAACAAATTACTTTGCTTTGTGTTTGAAATATTTTATTTTAGATTTAATTTTAATGGAATTTTGTTTGTTACTTTTCTTTGTAAGATACTAGGTAGCATGATACGAATTGGAACATGGCATTAACTTTAAATAAGTTACTATCTAGGCAAGATATCAACTTTTGGATATTGTTTGAGTTTGGTTTGGTGGATTATCCACATACCTTACTAATTTAAATTAATGATTGTCTCATTGGACATTATTGAAGGTGATAATAATTTAAAAATAACTACTTAAGTAAAGTTCTCAAGACTGATGTCTGAATATGAAGTGGATATAGGTAATAATCACCTATATTAATATAAAAAATATATAGAAATGGAACATAACCTGTAAGGTCATAACAGTGAAAAGGAAAACAAAACAACAGAAGCATTAACAGAAGGATGAAAGATGAAAATGCTGCAGCAGTGCCCTCTGAACTTAGTGACTCAGTTCTGAATGATTGAAACGAGGAATAAAGCACTTAGCTACAACGACGGTAGATAAAATTTAAAGTGGGGAATAGCTTAGGTATTGAAGACAAGCTAAAAAATATATATAAAGATTGGAACATAATCGGTAAGATCATAACAGCGAAAAGGGAAACAAAGCAAAAGAAGCATTAACAGAAGGTGCCCTGAAAGATGAAAATGCTGCAGAAGGCAAACTTGGTGACTCAAGTTCTGAATGACTGGAACAAGGAATAAAGCACTTAGCTACAACGACGGTAAATAAAATTAAAAGTAGGGAATTGCAGAAAAGCTTCAGATAATGGATTACCTAAAAGATAATACTATAAACTAAAACAGGTTAAATAAAACTAATTTCATTAGGTACATGTAGAGGAAGTTTCATGCATCAAAAACACTGTACTCTACTGTCTTGAAATTTCAACTAATCGAACTGACTCGAATTTCAAGTAGGTATAGAAGACACAAAGATAGACCAATTCTTGTCAAGCTGACTGATCTAATATCTTTCTGTAGTCCTGATTTCTTGATCTAGAAACTCAGGTAAGATGTTATAAAATGTTGTTTTATTAGTCTGTGGACACTATTGCACAGAAAAGCTGATAATTATAATGTTAGGTCATTTGATTTCCCATGGGTAGATACAGCTTCTACAACTCAAGCCCAATCACACATTCTATTGTTTCTAGAATGTAAATAAAGGGTAAATCCTTTGGGATAGACTTCACTGTAATTAAATGGCTTAATAGAAAAATTCATTGTCATTATCCAAGGATCATAGAAATAATTTCTGAACTACAGTATTCGCAATCCTTATATTTGTTAGCGAGGGACGTGCATTACTTGTAGAGCTTCTGGCCACCCTAAGTGGTAAGGTAAATCATCCCACATCGCATACATTCCTTACTGATCGTCCATTCTGCAATCTCTAAATTTATACATAATGAAACATTTGCTCACAGGCCTTTACCAATACAAGAATTCTCCTCGAAATTCTGTAGAAGAAAGACAGAGACAATACGAACACGTTGGCGCCCAACGTGGGGCGTCTGTATTTAAATAAATCAGTAGGTATAACAACCCACCCTTTTAAAAGATGAACCCATATGATCAGTTTCATATGGTCCTTTAAATCGCTTTATTAAATCGGTTGATATGCTGCTATTAGTACAAAAAGAGTGACGAGGAATTTGAAAATGATTAAGTGATAGGAACTCTTAACACAAGTTAAAGTAAAATAGCAATAGCAAATACTTAGTTAAAAGAGTAAATGATTTTTAGGTAAGAATATTGTTATCTGGTAAAAAAAGAAAAAGAAAGAAAAAATTATGACTGATGATGACCAAAGACTGCAAGAATAATTTCCACATTTATTTCGGCCCACAATCATGATTCAAAGAATTGTCATCATTGTCACCCCTATAGGTATCTCTTTTATTAACCCAAGTGTGTAGATATTAATTAATAACAGGTGCAAGAATAATGTAAGTATCTAAGGAGTCGTCCTGGGGAGTCGTAAAATATAATTCTAGACAAGAATGAGGGAAGACCCTGTCAAGAGGTGAACTAGTTCGTGAAGCTGAAAAAAAAAATATATATATATAATAATATATATAATAAGTATAATTTACGTATCTATCCAAGGGTAGCTAATATCCGGTACTATCGATGGCGATAGTAGGTACAATGTTGTAACGACAGGCAAATTCAATCTCTTTATTAATTTTTAACTAATAACATCAGTAAAATGCTAGTCTGAGAGCTTTGGTATCTTTATATTCAACTTCCAAGAAAACTAAACATAATTCGGGTCTCATAGAAACCACTGAAGTTGAGGCCATCGTCCCTCGTCCCACCTGACGCCAAACCGAGCCAGGTCGCGATTCGAGAACTATTGTAGCTGAGTTTACACCTGGTAACACCAATATTTCGCAAATGGAAACGTGTCGGTACCAGTTCACGATACGCGAGACGCTTGGGTTTTCCTTTGATTTTCTCAAACAGCGCGTCACGAGCACCTGCGTACATAGCGGCGCTTGCGCAGCTGTCACTACGTCATCACGTAATTCAATTATTGTAATCGATTAATTGCAAACCGTCTACCCGGCGGCGCCCCGCTTAGTTTCTGGAGCACCGATCCGGGGCGACCTCGCTCGATGCGCGTACGCAACCTTAGCAGCAGCCGCCAGCACAGCAGGTGGAACTCCCCGTATTGCGCAGACAAAACAACTAGTTCGATCCTTGACCACTTTCAGCAAAATCCAGTTTGAACCAAATTCATTGTTTAAGCACCTGTAACGTCCAAGGTTTTGGTAGTTAGAGAAACACACGTTTTAAATGGATTATGCTGAAATGCTCAATTTCTTTTGGAGGTTTGGTAGTCAGGCGCCAAGAATCCTTCATCTAGTCGTATGTCTCCTGTTTCCTTTTCAGATTGTATGCCCTAGCACTAAATAATTTTAGGATATTTATTTAGTACACCTATGTATTCACGCAAACCAAAACTATTATACCTACCTATCATGTCCCTAGACTAGGATACATACTAGTAGACTAGACATATTACTATATAACTGAACTGAATATAATAGCTGTAACGATGAGTACCAAGTTATTGAAGGTAAAAACTTTTTAATGATGATTATCTGTAGTTGTCAAGTTTCGTTTGTATAAGAATTTCTTCTGAGTTTTATAAAACTATGTACCTACTTAAAAATATTAATTTTTTGGTTACAGGTGGCATTGAGAAGCTACTGATTATCAATCAAGTAAGTGATACCTATATTTAACTAACTTCCTACGCAGTAACCCACAAAACAACAAACCTATTATAAAGTGGGTCACATTTTAATTCGAAACACCCTGCTTTGTATCAGATAACGGCTAAATTTAAAAATACTGTACACGAATGAACTTAACTTGATAATAATGCCTCAAGCGTAAATATGACTTCAGTCACCAGCATTACAGACCATTACCGCTATTGTTCCGTTGGTAATTTGGTTAGATTACACTGAGCAATCAATGTATGATAAATAAGAAAAACTATTGTAGTCAAATGAACTTATTGCTGCTAAGGTGATGGCACCTGTTAGTTTAGAATCGTATAGTGCCACGACAACGTAGACGGTTCAGATAGGACAATGACTTGTTCTAGCATGAATTAAGTTTACTTACCTACAGATAACAAGTCTGGTTAGGCAGACAAGCTAGTTGCTATTGCTAACTATTTTATTGTCTGCTTGAATAAATTATTATAGTCAAGTATTTTTTACAATTAGGCAGAACAGTCTCCAAGCTACAGGCCAAAGTCGTTATGACAACTATTGTTTCCGAAAATGAGATAATTCTTACACGATGTTTATAAATTGTTAACAATGTTTCAGAATAATTCTTTGCCGTCCTTTGAAAATATCGCCATTGTGAAACAGGTGTTGTTTCTAACAAAGAGAATATATTTTGTGTAAGTACTTGTATCTGTAACGAACGCGACGCGTCGTCGGTGTTTCGATTCGTAATTGGAGCATCGGTTGATTACTACCAAAAATCCGTATGTGTCGGTAATTATGCGTGTGCGCAGTGGAAATAGGTCGCGATAAGTGTGCGCAGTGTCGTCGCCTGCGCATTGTTCCGCGTAACCTCGCCGCTAGGGTTCCACGACCATACTATTTTAAACTGTTTTTATGTCCACCATACTGTCCAATTAAAAAAAAACTATTATGCTGTGGATTAACAGTTGATATATCCTAGTTTATTTTTACAAAATACCAATGCATTTTTTTCCTTCAGGTGTGATAAAAACTGTTTTTTTGTGATAAAAATCACCACCCTACTCACCGCTTATATCTCAAAACGAGCCCGTTATAATCTGTAGTTATTTCTAGCTTCTGAGGTTAACATTACTCAATAGAGATGAAAAAATGTTCGGCTCCAAAATTTACTTACTAGAATAAACCGGAGGAATCCAGAAATATAGAGACGACCTGTTTCATGCAACCAGAACAAAAAGAGTTAATCGAGAATAGAGCCGAACTTTACGACGTCCAGCGATACGGTAAAATTAATATATCACACATACTTATCAAAGTAGTTACCAACGTTATGATGGGCAAATAAATAAGTTAATATTTAACCGGATACTATTCTATACACAACTCATATCAATCTGTTTGTAATGTAAACAGAACATTTCATACGTTAACAGTTGCTTCTGGCTGGTAAAAATCCTACAATTATAAGATCCATGAACTATACGTAGTAATGTAGAAATGTATCGATAATAGAAGTTATACGAAACGACTGAGATGACACAAATTGATTTTTTATCATTGAAAATGTGACGAAATAGCGGCAGCATATTTCTCAATAACTCCTTATCTGACTAGCACTGCCACCAACGTCAGGCCATCGAGATGGTCGACCAACAACAAAAACATGGCTTGCGTCAATATTTGTGTAACAAGTGTCCCTTCCGGTCGTTAAAAACTTAATTAGTTGCTGATAATGCCCGAAACCGGGACACAGACCGATTTTCCGAACAGGAAGTAGCGACAACTTCTCACAATGAGCCATAGATAACAGATATTCTTATAATTTCTTTAAAAACAAAACAAATTTTAATCAAGGACCTGTGTCGCAAAGCGAAATACCTATAACTACAAGTTCTAGAAACAAAACATAAATTTATTACAAAACTTCAATGAACAGCGCTCAGCGGTGTCGCGTTGGATTCAGCCAAGCGTGTAATTCTGGCTTCAATACTCGCGCTCTACATTTTGTTTCAAAGAAAAATATGATTGTCTGTGTTTTGTGCCATTCACATATTTTCTACAATCATGAGTAACACAAAGGATTTATAAAATTTGAAAGACTCGTTCCATTAAATATTTTACAAGCACGCTGTATCCTCAATAACTCTAGCAGGCGTCCGGTTTCCTTCCCTGAAGGTGACCTGTCGCTTCTCCACGCGTGAAGGTTCTTTGATTAGGTATCTAATACACTTATTTGACGGAGACCTCATTAGTTTTACTCGAGTTGAGTTGTTCATTGTTTGGTTAAGGGCAAGAAATATTATAGCTAACGTCACTTATTGAAATTGTGTACTTGAGCGGAGGCTGTCTTTTACTGAAGCAAAGCTGTAAAGCATTCCCATCTATTTATTGAACTGCAAACGTCTTACTTTTCATAAAATACAAAAATTATGTAATAAAATAAAGTAGGTGTACCTACAGTCAAGCTCACGTCCGGTTAGACACTGAAACTGTCAATGTTATTCTAATGTGCGCGGCATAAGACCTGTTCAAAGTTCAAACTGTCTAACACAGTCTGAGTTTGACTGTACGAACAGGCAACTTATTAAGAAAGGCTTCTGGTTCTACGAGTATATGCTGATCAACTTAATACCCTAACGAAGTATTATTACGATTTAAATTCGTACCTACCCATTTTTCTCTAGATTAGAGTGCACCTACGTCAATACGTTATCCAAAAACATTATGTGGTACACGATATGTAGAACATGTCAAAGGTTAGTAACATAATTGCTCTAAATTTACGTAAGACCAACTTATATGCAAATAATTTCCCTATTTTCGGTTTCGCCCCAATTAACGAAAATTCTATCCTTTGTTGACTTCCTACTAATTATGTATGTTTTCCAAAATATTTGCATCGAATCGGCTGAGTAAAAATAAATTATAACATCTATTTCGTTATGCTCTGCAACATATTGTCTGTCTTCCCACACAAGTCCTGCTGCCACAATTTCCATCTTAATTTTATCTGCGGATTTGAGACGTGTTAGTCCTTATGATTCATCAAAATGTATTTTTAACATGCATCCATAGCTATCATCCGGACTTTTGTACTCTTCATCCGGTGCAAGTCCATTAGAAACAAACCGCAAACGTAATAAAAAGCACATCAAAATATCGAGTGACGACCAAGGCGGGCCACCATCGGCACTTATGCAGGATCTTAGAACGGTTTGCTTACTTTCTTGTCAACCTTAACGACCACTGTTATTTCTGCAATTTTACAAAAGAAATTGTCACGATTTGTGACACCCTCCAGCATCGTACCAAATCTTGGCAATCTTATTTATATAATTTATTTTATTCGGGAAACTAACAGTTTTATACATTTATTAGCATAGACAATTATAACGTCAAACTAATAACAAATTTCCACCTATAGCTTAGCTTTTTAAAGTAGGTAGGTGTAGGTAAGTGTTCTAGGGCCTCCTTTCGGAAATAGTTAATTTTCATTAGAGCAAATTCCGAAAATGATTTTACTTTCATGCAGAAGCACCATTTCCAGATGTGTGTAAGATCTTATTTTATAACATTCGCTCTTTGTGCTGATCAATCTCTAGCTCGTTGTCTTTTAACTCCGTTCTGAAGACCCTATATATCCCTCCTTGCGGTAGGTACGTCGAATACGATGGGTTGTATTTACCAAGTGGCGAGTTTGGCGGGTTCACATCAAAGTAGTATCGACATCCGGCGCAGAGGTTATCGGGCGACCTCCGAAATTCCCGGCAATTAGCTGCGTACGCGCCGACCCTTTCCTCCCCGCTCCCGGAGCACTTCCGGCGGCCGGGGCCTGCCGCACCTTGGCTTAAATAAACTTTATAGCTCTTTTAAAGGATCCTCCTTTTTATACGCTTCTGTACGGAAGTAAGGAAGGCCGATGGATTTGTCTGTCTAGGATCTTGATATTTCACAGCTTTGACTGATACGCGCGGTTTTTTTTAGGAGCTGTGTAGAATTTGCCTGAAATAGGTGCTTCTTTATTCAAATCTTCCTTTTCTTGGTATTTTTACGATATGAATGTGATAACTTTTGAAATAGACCTCAAATAAGAGGTAATATTATGACCTTCAACTTTGTAAACAAAACTGGTAAATATTGCAGCATTGGACTAATGTGTTCTGAGGGTTGGTGCATAACCATAGATCACTGTATCTTGACACCAGTAATTTTGATGTTGTAGATAGGTTGATTACCTACCAATTATAATTGATTATTATTAATTAAGGATCAGTTAGAGTAGAGTCTTTAAATATACGGGTACACAGGTAGGCACGCCTTAGTTAAGGCTTCAAATTTGGCGACGCTGCCAATCCAAATCTTTTAAACAGCGGAGTACATTTTTGAAATCTAAAAGTGATCTGAGCTTTTTAGATTGCTTCTCAAAAGCGCATCTAGTCATGTAAAAATATAGAAATTCCTGAACGTCTTAGGAAATATCTGAAGGAACTCGACTAATAAATAAATACGTAGAACATGAATGGAGCGTTCGGTGCGCGGGCGCAGGCGGGCGGTGGCAGAGTCTCGAGCGCGCACTTCCGCCGGCTAATAAGGACACCACGATACCGACCGATACAATTTCGAAACGGGAGAGTCTAAGGAGGTCACCGGATAAGATTACGGTTTACTGTGTAAACAAACCGTTTACATTGATAATTCGTTAGCATTTCTGCAATGGCGCCTGCTTATGACGTCCTACAGTTAACGGACTTTGGGATTTGATAAGGTCCCTGCAAAACATCGGCATTAATAACCATCTAACCTCATTATATTTCAGTCATTCAATATCTAACCTTTCTTTGACGTCCAAATCATATCATCCTTTCAAAAGTGAACATCAAATTAGAGTGGGGCCAATCTCAACCTTTGAAATTACAGGAAGGCATCTTCAATTAGTTCTAATTATTTCTTAAATATGATTAGCCCCATATTTCGTGTATTAAACGCGAAGTAAGTACGCTAAGCAAACGAAATTTCTTGGCTGAATGCGTTGAAAGTCCCGAGTCACGGTGACGAGGCTGCTTGCCACATTCCAGTTTCGTAAGCATGACGTCGGATGCGTTTTCATTCCGAGGAGGCAATTGGATTCAAGCAGCCCGTTCAGATTTTGGACTCCAATTTACATGCGGACACAAAACTATGCATTTTTTATTTATAGATACGTCCAAGTAGTCTTTGAACATCAATTTATTTTTATTGTCCTATGCTATTAGGTGTAGGATCCTTTTTCTATGGGCAAGATAAAGACCAAAATTAATTTTCATTGCCACTACATACTTATTTTTCTTCAGTTGTTAGAATCTCAGCGAATGCGGCTCTGACTGTGGCTGAAGTCTGCAATTTCAACCAAGTCTTCCTCTTTTTTGGTCAAGATCAATACGAACAAATTCAAAGTACATTAATGTCCATGCATCATTCGTATTTGTTGCGCAGTAGCAGGGCATATCAATTTAGATAATTGCTGTAAGACGCATCTTATGCCCTTGTGTCAAGAACCAATTCGGGCGTATGGGGTCACTTGCGATTGCGATGAACTTTTGGTCACATCCAACATGTGTAAATAATGGTCGGAAAGGACCAAAGTACGAAACATGTTCATATTTTTACACAATATAATGAAACTGTTATTTCGGTGAGTATGTCGGTTAGATGACGCATTACTCCGATGAATGATAAAGTCCCAGAAATGACCAATGTTATAAATACATGAAACATGAATGGCATACTTGTTGCAGTGAGTCATTGCAAAACAACAGTGTCAATAAGGTCGATCGTATGAGCTTAATTAAGCACATTGGCGGAAATGATTTCCATACATGTGTCATTATTTTGTATGACCGTTGTCCGATGAATCAATCAGTTTTACATAGATGCCTGTTAGATGACTAATCCTTCGATAGGTACTCAAGCTAATCGGATTTTGCTGCATTCCAATACTTGTGCATGTGCTAAGGAGGTAAATCCTCCACAATGACACACGTTAATCACTAATCCAAGGAGCTGCAATGTGTTATTAATTACTTATTCATAACTGGGCAAGTTTTTGCCAGCCATTGCAATGGTCCAATTCAAGCCGTTCAGTCAGGCTAATGTTAAGCGTAGTGGCCACGTTTCTCTTGTAAAGCGTAGTGGTCTTGTAGGTAGACGACGTCGTGGTAGAGACGTTGGGCATCTGCACCTTACTTACTTACTTACAAACTGTTATCTTATGTGATAGAGTCCAGAATCCAGGTATACGATTGATGTAAATCTGCGAGGGTTTTGTCGTCTACGAGAAGCCGCTATTCTTCACAGTGGGAACAGTCTCCATTATGCGATACTCGTTATTTCAGCTTAAATCCTAAGTCATGCCTTTCTTTCATCTCATCTCATCCCAATTCAGATCAGCATATTATTATAATCATCATCATCATCATCATCATTAACAGCCTATTGTAGTCCACTGCTGGACATAGGCCTCTCCTAAAGCACGCCACTGAACCCATTATTATAATCAGTGAATAATAATTGCTTCAATGGAAATATTTTTAGTAAGTAGCGGTTAAGAAATGATATCAGTATCCTCTTCGACACGAATACTGACCGTTATCATGTTTACTACCACGCTCTTACTGAATGAAACTGTTTCCATATTATCGGGTTAACTCCAATAAATGGGTTAGAGTTGCGTTTTTTTAGCCGATCGAAGGTGATCGATGTTGCATTTTAGATTATTTCGTGAAGCGTTGGTCGGTGAAGCGGATTTGTGGGACGCCATCGACGGTTATCGGGCGCCTGCAATCCGCGCTGACCCCGCGATATCCTCAATCTACGTCGCCCCGCGCCCCGCCACGCCGCCGCTCTATCAAGCGAATGTGGGCCCTTGGATGCACATCTCAGGGACTAGATTTGAATGGAGGCAAGGCGGGCGCGGGCATGAATGAGCCGGCTTGTGAATGAGCGGACTATGTCCCGCGGGCGATAAGCTATCGTCGCCGGGGCAGCTGACGGCATGTTGACAAACCCTGTTCTACTTTCGTTCTGCCCGCGCCGACTTCGTCTTATCAATCGAATATCGTTGCTCCATAGCATTCCGTTGTAATATTCATTATGCTTTGTGTGATCGCGCGAGGGTAACTTGTTTACAAGAAACAATTTTTCAGAAATGTAGCGTCATAGTTATTCTACTTAAAATAACCAAACCTTTGTAATCTTACGCTAACAAGCATTGCAAAGGGTAAATTACATTTTAGCATTCGATAATGACCTGCCGTGCCTATACTGCACTTAATATTGTGAAAAATTTCCTGTCATATCAAGAATGCAGATTTTGTAGAATATCTTACTATCTACAAAGCCCTTCTTAGCGAACGCAGACTTCGATAGTATACCTACTTGGTAAGGAATAAAATATCCCTCCGACACTTCGAACATGCGTCCGATATGAAGATATTATCTTGTCTTTATGTAATTTAATTAATAATCGCTGGCACGAGCCGCTCGCATGACAACTTATCCTATTTCTTCCGAAGACAGGAATAATCTGCATGGAATGATAGTTAGTGATCATTAGGTACGAGGAAAGGGTCTACGGTCCAAAGGGTTCTGTAAACATACAATACAACTGCGACACTATCTTTCATTCTTATTCATTGTATGAATTACCTACTCAAGTTGAGACAAGAAAATCAGTGACTTGGTACGTAGTTGCCTACCTAGTTATAAAACCACCTTGCGTTGTTGTTGCTTTGCAATACAAACCTTTATTAACGGCGTTATCTTTCCATCAAAATCCGTAAATTCGAAATCACCCGATTAAAATCTCTTTAACCGTTGTTAGGGACGCCCCAAATTTAGACGTATTATGGACATTTCATATCAAAACGGGCGATCAATCCTCAAATCGCTGGCCGGTTTTCCGCACACGGGAGGTAGTCGGGGAACCCTGGCAGTAGGTAATTGCAGCGGGTGGAGCATTCTCGCGCGCTCTAACAAGCAGCCGGCTGCGCGCGCGCACCTGCCGCGCGCACGCGCCGGCCGCCCGTGCCGCCGCTGCACCGCACCGCCTGCGCCACTGCGCGCAAGCTGCACGGCCCGAGGAGCCTCCAGACACGACGCAAAAACCTTGTACATTCTCAGAAATTTAAGTAGCAATCCATTTGATATAGTCTAACTAAACAGACGTGTAGGGACCTAGTCACGTTGTGTTTTGTCAGCAGTTTTGTATCGAGTCACGGCGGCGGCTAGCCCCGCTCGCCAGTCGTCTCCCTCACCTTAGCCTGTGCGCGCACATCACACTTTAATCATGTAAACCGGAAATTAACTGAAAAATAATAACCTTCTGAAATGGAGTCCAGCCTTTTCTTTCTACAAGTTCATCACCTAACATTACGTATGCCAACCACTAGGGCATACGTGATAATTGGTGACACCGACTAGCAACACGCAAGACGCAAGATCAGCGAAATTTGGAGTGATGGAAAATTCTCGTGAAGTATGAAGAAACTGTTCCGGACGAGACGACTCCCCCATGTCCCTTGGGGTTACTGAAAGTGACTGGTGTTCTGTTCTACTTTTGGATAACATCATCGAAGAAGACGACACGACAATTTCATCAGATCCTCACCGAATGAAGAAGTGCCATCGGTTGGAGTGGATTAGCTGCAGTTTTGTGTACGGAATGTTAGCCTCTGTTGTACGTAGCCCTTGATTATGAGCGAACTATGACATGCGATGAAGATTCCCTGACGGCAGTGTAGCGGTCACGTCTTGCTCCCACGTGGCGAGCGCTAGGACGCCGAGCATCGTGTTACAACTGCGAGCGTTTGAGGACACACAGGGTGTTACAAAGATCACTGGAGATATTGTCGACGCCAACTGTCACCGTTTTCTTCAAGTCTGGAGGAATGGAACTTAGAGAAGACTCTCGCGTTGGAGTAGGAGTAGGGCGCGGAACCACTCAGAAGGCTCACCGGGAGGTCTTGAGAAGTTTATGCCCAGGCGGATTTCGGTTGGACAGCGTTTGGATATCGAACAGGACATCTCAGTGTCGTACAGTGTGTCGTGTTTCAGAAAGTGTCGTGTAATTGTTAGATGAAATTCGTAAGTTGAAATATTTAAGAACACCATGTACAATATTTAAGAATTCATACCTTTGTCATTGTAAAATTTATAAGTCGTAGAATCATACAAGTCCTACTATTGTTCGTTGTAATTTGTCAGTCAGCGTAATTGTAAACGTTTGATATGTTCGTAGTTTCTGCGTAGCCAATGTTATCGTTCTTTACGTCAATGTAATATGAGATCCTTTTGTTTAGTCATGTTTTTGTTTCGATTTTGTTGTAGCTTTGTAATGTTGAAATTTTTACCAAAATTTTGAAAAAGGAGGGGAATATTGTAGGGACCTAGTCACGTTGTGTTTTGTCAGCAGTTTTGTATCGAGTCACGGCGGCGGCTAGCCCCGCTCGCCAGTCGTCTCCCTCACCTTAGCCTGTGCGCGCACATCACACTTTAATCATGTAAACCGGAAATTAACTGAAAAATAATAACCTTCTGAAATGGAGTCCAGCCTTTTCTTTCTACAACTACATCATCTACCATTACGTATGCCAACCACTAGGGCATACGTGATAGACGTATCTAATAATAGTCTGCATCGTCATTAAAGCAAACTTGCATATATTTATCAGATCTATAAGGTTGTCTTCAGATTGCAGTAGGTAGTTTCTTCCGCTTAAACGAATTTTAAAGAACATCATAAAAATATCCTTATGAAAGTAGGTATGTAGGTATGTATTACAAATTCGCTGATTAAGAATTCACTCATAATACACTGTACAATGTAGTAGAAATAAGGTATTATAAAAACTGAAATGATATCACACGTGGTTCGTAAGCAATCCTCAATTGCACATTCATTACATTGTAAGCGAGGTATGCGTACCTGTCTGTATTGATATTACATGCAGCAAATACCTTGGTTCGGTGTCAATGCTCGCTGTCAGAAATAAATGCCCATAATTGCTGCTTGATAAAGCTGCTTTCTTTAATCACCATCCTTTAGCTAAATCCCTTATAAGACTTCCTGAGCAGCGCGAAAGCCTTTTCCCTTTTTTGAAACTCTTTCGCTTAAAATAATTATGAGACTTATTCCTATGTATAGGATAGGTACGACCAAACAAACTATCACAGATAGGTTAAAAGCGGTGCATAAAAATTTCATTGGTAACTTTTTCTGCATTTATCTCGGCATTCCACCTTTTGTCACATAATTATTGCTTGTTTTGCTATGTATTTTTGTAAATTATTACTATTTATTATGAAATTATTTGGACCAGGCAGTAAGTAGCCGACAAATTAGCTTCATTCAACATTGAAACAATCGAGAAGCCATCGAATTGATCACGCAGCTGTTAATTCACGGTAGCATCCGCATTCCTCGACATGTTCGCAGTATGTAGTTCGGACCGCGGACTCACGGACTCGAGGCTCCACGACTTTGAGTCATTTGCGACATTGCAGAGTGGCCAACAGGTCCATAATAATTAACATTCCAGTAAACTCTGGCACTTCATCAATCGGCTCCGCTAACGACACCGCCGACACCATTAGAGTGGTTACAAACAAGTTGATCGGCCGTAAATGAGATTCCGTCAATACTGATTCATCGATACACCGTGGCGCGGACATACTTCGAATTTTATTATTTAATTACCAGATTTCTTGGAGTACAATTAACACCTCATTTCACGCGGATGCTCTGGCAGGCAACATCGGTCTCAACTGTGACTTTTATGGGCCATCCAACAGTTGAAATGCTACCATACAGCTGCTACTGACGTAGTTAAAAGTTTCTTGGCATCTTGATAGATCAATCGCCAAAATACTTTTATTTTGGTAAGCAGTAAGTTCCGACTTGAAATGAAAACATTCCATCTCCGAGGATCGAGGCGCCGACTGGGGTTCCACCCTTATGTTGTAGATATACCTCTGATCCGCACTAAGCGTTTCGCTTCAACTTTTATCATGCGTACGGCTAAAGAGTGGAATTCCCTGCCGGCGGATCTTTTTCCGGAACAATATAACTTGGGCCTTTTTAAGGCAAGAGTGAATAGGCATTATCTAGGCAAGCATGTACCATCTTCGTCTGCATCTCCACTTACCACCAGGTGAGATGGCAGACAAATGCGGGCCTATTAAATATAAAAAAAAAAAAAAAAATTCTTGGTGAGATCTCAGAGATAAATTTTGGAGAATTCAGCTGATAATGCTTCTGCTGCCATTATTTTCAGTAGATTACACAAGGGCACTGTGAGTGCGAGTTGGCGAAAGCTTTGTCGTAACTACCTAGGTAACTGTGGCAGATATAAATTAACTATAAAGACAACTTGAGAAAAAGAAAAGATACATAAGGCGAGGAACTGCAACATATGAATTCTAATACTTATATCATCGTGTTTCGACATCTAAAATACAATAGCAACACTGCATTGCCAAGTTGCACGTGTCACAGAATCTATGTAAACAAAACCTGATGCTGACACGATAAAACTGCTTATTGACAGCGCAAGCGCATGGATGAGTCAGAATTGAAGTCATGAAAACAAAGAGCGCATGAACTGTTTAGGTAGTTTAAATTCTTCAAAGATAATGCCGATGGATGGACTGGAAGTTGTGCTGTGATGATTATTTGGTAAGGTGTCATCATTTCAACATTTCCTCAATCATCTTTTCATCTTCGAGGAGTTCAGACTTCGCTGTCTTGACGAATTGAGTACCTTAATTGAATTCCTATAGTCAAATTATCAAATCCCATGTGGTTCATCTTGTGCGATACATAATCAGGAAACCATCACACTTCGAAACTTCTCTTTAGTAGGACTTTAAATCATGCACATGCATTAGGTTATGTATTTCACTATGCTTACTTTAACCACCCATCCCAAAACATGTCTTGCTTCTTGTAGATCTTTTTCATTTGATGTTATTTCGATTAAATCTGCATTATATACGGGGTCTGGGCAATACATAGTTACAATCCTTTGGAGCTTTGAAGTCAATTGTGCAAATCATTATAATTGAGTCGAAAGAAACGGACCAGCGGGTTTCAATAAACATGTAAATTTTAATATCAGTAGTTGTGGGCTTTCTTGGGAAGCATTTGCGAAATTACCGTCCATGTAGAACAAATTGCTGAGTTTATTTAATTTGCAATTACCCCACTGCGGGTCAACGAGTGACGACCCCGTGGGTAAATTCTGCTTGTTGAGTTTGACCGGGACCCAAGTTCGTTTCTTGTTTATTTAACAGTTTGATGCGTGTACCTACAAGTCACTAAAATGTTTTCTCTGTATGTGGAAAATATTAAAATACCTACTAGGGCAGATTTGCATTGCACGGACGCTTTATCTGTCTGAAATTAAATGTGACCAAATCAATACCTACTTGCCTTCCTAATGGTTAATACCAAATACTTTACTTTTCAAGTAATACTACAGGTTTTCGGAGTTTTGTAAACTAGACAATAAACTTTCCAAATGATTTAATATACTGATACCAAGAAGTGATGCCAATTGTAGCAACCTTTTCGATTGCCTACCGTTTTTACTGCATGTGCACGTTTCGTAGGGGATATAACAACACAAGGTGTCCCAAGACAATTTGGTCCGATAGAATTTCCTGCGTTTTTGTACAGATGGCTTTCAAGGGGCAGGTGGTGATCAAGCGCACATTCTTTTTTTTGCAATTGTACAATTCAATAGCGCTTTTTTTTGAAGCCCCATATTTCAAAATATGAAAACGTGCATCTGCATAAGGTTTTATTGTAAGAGCAAAGCCAAAATGGAACTACTGTGGACACCTGTTAGAATTTGTTGTAGTGTTGTTAGCATCGTGGTCGCACGCGCAGGCATGCGTATTGCGTACATGGCTGCCCTCCTCCCCCCCTCACGCTAGTGCGTGCCTTACCCCCCTCTTCACCGCTCACCATTCATCGGAATGCAGCGTCAGTACTTCGGTACACCTCATTATCAAAAGCAGCCGTTTAAGCCTTATTTGGACTGGTTTTACTTAAGTTGAAAGCCCTTAATAAAACAGGTGGCCGTGGACTTGAGCGCTGTTAGATGCCCGCATTCTGGGTTATACAACACTCATTGATACTAAATTGAACTATTAACTATAATTGCGCATTTACGTGCATAAAGATACCTACATTATTGTTATTATGACTACTGAATTTCTTGTGTCCATACCATCTCGATTGTCTTTACTATTGCATGTTTTAATTCCACGACACCTTTATGGAGGCTTGAACAAAAACTTTTTTATTGAGTACCTTCATCTTTAACATTACACGCCCCATTTTAAAGACAGTTATCATAGGGCCATTGAATACACTCAATTTTACAATCATTTGAACTTTTCGTTCGTAACCATTTACAACTCCATATACGGTGAAAGAATTTGACGTGATCTTCTCAACAATATCGTGCATTTGACAGCAGTGGCATTGCCTTTAATAGAACGGTGCTTCGCTCGGGAGCATGCGATGGATTCGGTGTTCAGATTAAGTCAATGGCATTTCATTGCTGGTTCGGTACGGAGTCAAGGAGGATGGTTGTTAGCGCGGGTGGTTTTGTACGCTCGGTGCGGGTAGTTGTCGGCGCGCGGGGCGGGGGCGGCGCGGGCGCAGGGCTCGAGGCACGCTCGGAATGCGCAGTCCTCGGCGCCGGTTTACAAATAGAAGGGCCGCTAGCGCGGACTACACGTGTGATACATTGCCGCGATTAATCTGTTAGCGCCGATGGCCGATGGCTGCGCCTGCGACTACTAGTGCCCCGTATGTTGATAGCGCGATCTGCCTCATCAAAGTGAGGATAGTTACCTGATTGCCGCGAGTGGTTTACTTGTGCTTCATAACGTTTAATTGTGGATTTCGTAGAAGATCGCCACGACATAAAAAGTTTTATTGAGGACACTAAAGCCGACCTGTAAGTTGCATTTATCTTAACACCTAGGTACCTATTATCTTATGATAACTTTTATCCAAACTTCACAAAATGTAACGTTTCACAGACATTAGAAGTAGGGCTCCTGCTCCTAGGGAACGATAATGAATCTATTAGCCGTGTTTAGGAGCCGGAGGGAAGGGTCGTCCACGTGACGTGAATGACATCTCGGAGGGTGTTTTGTCGGCAGCGCCGGTGCAGTGTGCAGCTGCTGATATACGGCCTGATCTTATCAGGTTACCAAATCTATCTTTGAACTACTGTCAGAGCTGCATAGTTATCTATAGTAAAAGAACAGTTTTTCATGCAATATAGGTATTTTGAAGGTAGTTCACTTTAGCGAGCGGTCCAATTATCCACATACCCGTACGTAACAAAGTCCTTGTCAGTCGAGATTTGATGATTTGGTTAGCAGTGTTATCAGTGAACCAGGCGGCTTAGTTGGTGAGTGAGTGTAATGGGTAAGAAAGCGCAGGGTTCGGTGACCGGTGTCGGTGCTGCTTCCCTGAGCCGTGACGCCGGCGGCGACCGCCGACCGTCTGCCCTCAGACACACTCTCAGCCACCTTATTCCTAGCCAATGATTTCATTTTGATTTGATTAAACTTGACTATTTATGGCCTAACCTAAAAATAACAAACAAGTGTTGTTTTGAATGAACGCATGTTCATAAAACATCTCTATACAGAAGAACTGTAGACACGTTTTCAACGCGCGTAACTAACATAACTTTTTTATGGTAAGGTAAGGTCCATTAAGTTGCGATTGCGTCGCCAGGGTACAAGAAGCTTATCTTAAAGTAAGGCACTCGTGAGACCGATACCTCGCAAATACGCACCATGATCCATACAGACAGACAGACGCAATTTTAAATTGATTTCACTAAAGCCGTTCTAATATTAACGCACAATGCAGCGCTAATATAACGCCGCGTAACGCAAGCGTCGCCTGTCAGATCGATACTAGAAACGCCATTCTCCATACTTAAAACCGCTCTTGACGCAGGTCCAAGTCTAACGCACGACGCAGTGCTGGGCAGTATTGTGCGTTGAACTGGCGTCAATAGCGGTTTAGTTTTAGAAAAGGCGTGCGTAACGCAGCGTTATTAAAGGGCTGCGTTGTGCGTTAAGTGTGAGAAAAGCCTAAATATTAATTAATTCTTTGACTTGGTTAAGTTACCACCAAGTTAAGTGAACTAATAGGTGGAACCTATTATAATGGGCAGTTCATTTCCATTTAGGTATTTCTCAATTTATGTGTATTATCTAACCACCCAATCTAAGTAGATAATTTTAATTTTGCTCTATTTCAATATGCATAGGAACTTTTTATTTAATAAATAAAATAAAATAATGAAAAAAGGTACATGAAATGGTAAAACACCTTCTACCAAAATTTTATAATTTTTAATAATAATTTTTCCAATTCATGAAAATTGAGAAGACAGATTTCGGTCGAAAGAATATAGCAAGAGAATAAGCGTAAAAACAGGCCATTATAACTTGGTACAGTACAAACTATGGGGTTGCCAGCACCAAATAGATTATCTTTTTCTTTACGTGTCAAATTGCAAAAAAGGCAGATTTATTATTTGAATTAATATTGTTTGATATTATAAATATACTATAAATTTATATACTATAAAGCAATTAATATATTTTTTAATGCTACTAAATATTAAATGGTGCTTTTATAATGTTGTACAACTAAAATATTTTTATTTTAAATTAACTCTTACCTTATAATGTAAAAATATTTCTACATTCTTGTGTTATTTATATAGAGAAGAAAATTAAGATTACATTTAAATTATTAACTTATGAAATGCAGGTAGTTCTGCATATCACATGTTTTTAATCTTGATTTTTATTTGAGTCATCTTCATTAACACAACGTTATAGTTAACTATCATTGTCAATCAAACGCCTTGTTACAATTTAGTAAAAGTTAATTGGTTTTTCCATTAATTTTTCATCCAAACTACGGCGATGGTACTGGTAGTGGTACTAGTGGGAGTCAATTTTAAAATATATGAACTAATCTGTCATAGAAATAGGCCTTTTGAATTAACAATACATATTAGTAGGAAGATTTTTTTATTATATATTTTTGTTAAGATGACTACTTCAATATTTTTATTTCTCAAATCTACTGTAGTGCTGTGTAGAACTACGAAATTGTTTGATATTCTTTTTACCTCCCTAATTAGACATGTACATTCAGTAAATTCATATATTTTAATAGTTAAATATTGATAGGCAAAGAACTCATTTTCCATTTGCTACTTATCTTGGTCTTAACTAGCTCCCAAATATCTACCTAAAAGTATATACTACCCTCATTTTTACTCAGCGACATAGTAAATATACATTTCCATACATTTTTATAATATTTTAAATCGTATAAAATCATAACAAAGACCTATATATTTTACGTGACGAAACTGGTAATTTTATCTAGGAGCTAAAGTGGGGAACTAAGATTAGATAAAGTGAAGGCACAGCCCTAGTATTGATATGGCAATCCAAACGAGCATTCCTTCTTCAACTTATAAGCCTCGTGAAAGAAATCCTCAGGTGTAATATTTAGAGGTCCCGAAATCAAAACCAGTCCGGAATGAAATCCAGCTTTAAAATATCATCAAGTATAGAAGTAAAAGAGTAATCCTTGTACCTACTTACTTGTATGACACAGACATATCTACCTAAATATAATTAGGTATTTTGAGGTTTGATTTAACTCAAAATTACTAAGAATTTGTAGTGATACTTTAGAATAAAATATTTTTAAATAATAATATAAAAAATGAACTTGTTCTGTATAATTCATAACCTGTGAACCTACTTGTGTAAATTATATTTATTGAACATATAGCGTTTTGTTAATTTGTTAACAATATTCTACAACTCTTTTATTAACATTACAACATTTGATTATCTTTTTATATTACAACATTCCCATTTGCAACAAAATAAAATATTATAAAAATAATTTGTAGGAATAAAAATAGGTGAGGTTAGTACCTCAATAAGTTATTTATCTTTAGTTTGGATTATTTTCTATTTTTGCGTTAATATTCTTAGAGCTACTTTTGATTTTATTTCGTACAATTACAAAATTTCTTTAATGAAACATAAGTAAAAAAAATATTAATCATATTAAAAATATAATCTAAATTATATGCATTTAAATAATATTCAAAATTGTTTCATTCATAATAAAATAATTATAAATGAAGAAGCTATATAAATTTACCGTTTTCCGCTATTTTGTCGATATTCCAAGCTAACAAGCGTCACCCACTTGCGGGTAGCTAGACGCGCACGGCGCAACACTACCGCTGCGTATGGCAACACTGACGCGCATCATAAAACAACTTTTTTCGCATCTACCCCCTCTACGTGTATGCGCCTATAGGATTTAGTGAAAAAAATGTATATTATTTAATGACTTCTCTATTTTTCTAGCAGATTCTGAATGGCTGTAACAATCGTATTTTTTGGTAGACGATGGACAATTTAATGGTTTAAGAAATACTAATAATCGTTTAATAACTACTTTTATTAACTCGGTAGAACTATTAATAATTGTTTTACATTATAAAGTAAGAATAATGTCCAAATTTTAAATATTTTTTATAGTTTTACATAATTATCATGCCAGCGTTTTAAGAAATCTCTGCTGCCTATTGTTATAAGTCTACATATTTTGAACTTTTAAAATATTTTAAAGTAAAAAGTTATTTATTTGTTATATTTTTCTATATCTATGTAATGTTTGGAATTTAATTTATAATAGAAATATTATTTTATACTATATGTTTACTTTTTACAGCCATTTTTTTATGACCACTGAAACAGACGTGTTCTGACGTATAAAGCTGAAATGAAATTGTTCCAAAGATAATAATAATTGGATAAAATAAATAAAATATGCGTATTTAAAAAAGTTTATTACTCGTAAGTTACAATTATTTTGTAAATTTAGCTGAAGGATGTGATTTATTCTGCATGTATCTTTTATTAAATTAGGTAAATCATGTTGGTACCAACACTTTAACTCATCTTTTCCAGATTGTTTTACTAGCTTACATAAATAAATATCAAATATTTAATCTTATTAATCATTTGGCTTATGCATCTATATTAATTTAAAAAAATATTTTTTTTTATTTGGTTTATTAATTTAATGACATTTTTACTTCATATCCTACTAGTCATTTAAATTATGATTACACATGTATTTTTTACATTTTGATAAATCTGAACAAAGTTATTCTTATTATATATTTTTAATTTAATTAATAATATTATCTTCTTTGTTTTTATAGTATCAAACTACATATATTTATATTTTTTAGGAGGCCCTGTCCGCTCAGTGTTTTCTCCAGTGATTTTCATTCGCATATCATATTTTGTATCAAATTACAGATATTTTAATTCCGTTTAAATATTTAAGATTAATTGATTTCAATGTGACTAAAATGTAGTCACTACATGTATAAGTAGGATACGATTCGATATATATTACAGAATTGCTAGAAGAAGAATCGCAAAAAAACTGTGCGGGTAGGGTCTAAATTTATACTTACTTGCATAATGATCTGTTATACTTATTTATTCCATGCCAAAGTCAAGGAGTCAAATAAATATGAAATAGTAGTTTTATTTACAGAATATAAACAAATATAGTATTTAATAAAATAGTCTCTAAGGTATTGCGTTTATTCCGTTTATGAATAAGATATTGTTATGAAACAATAGATAAATAACAGTTATAAAAATTAATATAATATTAGTATTTCTCTTAATTAGGGGTAAAAATTAAAAGAGTACGAGTATATTAAAGAAATCTATCTAGGTACTTATTTCTAGTAGCGGTTTTTATGACGTCTATGTTAAGTTTGTGTTAAACTCTTTTGTAGGAATGAAGAAGTAGTCCTTGAGATAAACACCAAAATGGTGGCCAATGAGTTTTCTACTTTTTTTTTTTACCTATCTTTACATTCCTTAAGTCAGGTAATTTATATACCTACCTTACTTAATTTATATACCCACCAACATACAATCATTAATTTATAGGTTATAAGAATTTCATCATTAAATAGATATACTAAAAAAAATTAAAAATGTAATCTAATGCTATTTAACAAAAGCAAAATACGGAGCAGTTTTCAAACGGTAATTATTTAATTTCAATCTTTTTATATAGGTTTACGTTATGTAAGACCTGCTATGATTTTTGCCAGTCTGTGAAATGAAATAAATTGAGGTAGGTACCTATATTTTTAAACCAGCAGGAATTCTTCATTTTTCTTCTTTGTAATTTGAATTTGATGAAAATTAAATATATTTATAATTGGTCCTAATTGCTTGTTAGTTTTCAAGAAAAATATATGTTGGTTATCTTAGAATAAAATCAACAATTTTAGGTTATGTTATGTGTGGTAAGTAATTACGAGTTTAACCTAAATTAAGCGATAAAATGTAGCTTCACGTATATATATGTATGTGTGATAGTGCTGTATCAGACATGTGGTCATATGAGCATTGATACTAATGGATTGGATAAGAAGAAGGTATGATGACAGCAGCCACGTGGTGCCAGCGAGTGCGCCGCCGGGTCACGGCGACGGTGCATGGCAGTTTTCTGGAAAAATTGTCAAAAGTAGAACACCAGCAGCGGTGGCGACGCGGCGCGCGGCGGGCAATTCGCGAGGCTCCGCGTGCATGTGTGGCGACAGGCGCTCGTCGCGCTTGCGGCGCGCTCGTGTGCGTCAAGTGAAGGTCGAATATTTTGTCCCTACTCTGCGGTCTATTGGTGTTCACGAGTCGGCGTTGTGATAATGAGAAGCCGTGGTCCCGCTCGCTCTGATGATGAAGCGAATGAGCGGAAAAGGACAGCCGGCAGCCCGCGCTTACGTCGGAGCCTCCGCCGGCGCTGGCGCGGCCTGCCCTCATCAGTCTCCCCGCGGCGGGGAAGCAGTTCGCGTGTGCGCCTCCGTGACGCTCGGAATCGCGCTCTGCCCGCTCCGACTCCTCTGCGTCGCACACGAATATTTTTAGATAACAGCGCGAATAATTTATTCGCAAGTTAGTGATCGCGCACTTTTGCGGATGTCGGTAGTGGCGCATGCGGGCTCGCGTGCGCCGCGCGGCTCGGTGCGGTGGTGTCGGTCGGGCTCGGCCACCGCTGGCGGAGACGTCCCGATAGGTAAGCTGCGCACTTCCTGCGCGCGCGCCGCCATGTTCGGTTTCATGCGGAACGTCACTTCCGCCAATGCCGGAACCGGCGGTCGCCTGCGCGTGGCGGTGGCTGACGACGCTGCTGCTGCGCTGCTGCTGGCCACCGGGCGCGAGCTGCTGGCGGCTCGGCTCGCTCGCCGGCAGGTCAATGAGCGACGGACGGCTCTCGATTCATAAAATGTCGGTCGTTCCATTCACGCCGCGGTGTGATGCTACGCCGACCGCTCACTCGTGACCCTCGCGTCTTCGAATATTCATGTCTCCTCGATAACATCGTAACCTCTGACTTCTTTTCGTATTATCAAAATGTTTAGTGAACGCCGTTGACTGAAACCGGACTTCGTGCTGTGTACTGGAAACAAGTGACAGTTCAACCGTCGTTTGGCATCCGTTAACTGTGAAAATATTGTGAAACAGTGAAAAATGTGATTAATTTACTGAATTAATGGAATGTTACAGCCAGTAGCGTAAGATTAGACTTTAAATTGTCTTGAACTATTTGCACCTTCTCTATTTCTAACATTTTGCAATTAATCTTTCAGGCACTTTCTAATTTTAAATACCTACTAATTAACGAAGATTTGCAGTCTATCTTCAATGATTTCACATAACAAAAAATATTTGTAATCTAAATTCTAAATAGTTAAACAATTGCTTAATTTTGATTTAAATTGGTATGTATCTATTTTGCATAGGTAGATTTTGATAGTAGGTATAGTAACTAAGGCATTCTTTAGTAGTAAAACAGCAGGTCAATTATCTTTTATCAGTGATAGAGTAGGTAGTACCTAAGAGTGAGCGTTTTTGTGCGCGAATTGAAACAATAGTGTGGATAGATATCGCGCGCACGCCCGCGAAGCGTGACTGAGACAGTTATCTAGTAAATACTCGATATCTAGTATCAGAATAACTGTTATCTGGACCACCCCCGCATAGAATCGCCGATCCGCAGCCCTTTTTTACGTCTCACTCCGCTCTGTCTGGCAGTGCGCAAAATTTTCGCGCAAAAACTTGCCCGCACTCTCTGTTAACTTGTTAAGTTGATAAGAAATGACTGCTGATAATTTTAGTTGGCTTTTTATTTTCATTTTTCGTAGGTAGTGTATTAGGTTTATAAGTTCAGTCATTTAATTTTATAAATTGAATTAAGCGGTTCGTTATATGAGCGTTTATGCTGTTTCGATATCAACTATGATAAGACTGTCAGACAGGGATCTAATCTAACTATCCAGTACTCTTTTTGGAGGAAAATATATTGCCAACAGCAAATCGCACTACTGACATGAAAAATATTATAAATATGTACCTAGTTAATAATGCTTTCTTTTTAGTTACTATGTTCAAATTTGTATATGTTTGGCATCTATATTTCTCAAAAATTATTTAATGAGTGGTTGTCTCGAAAGGGATCTATTTCTATGAAGACCGCTAATATCGCTGTATAATTTAGTATTGCTAAAGCCGTTCAACAATAATTTATATTCGAATGTGACTAATTTTTGCTTTTTGTTCATTGAAGCTGCAACAATTAGGGCTCTCTTGATTTTAATTTGTATAGCTTACGTGGAACATGGAAGTCAAATCAGGTCGGAAAGCAAAATTATTTAGAACCGAGTCCTATAAAAAGATACTAGCTTAGAATAGGTATTTTATAGTAGACGTAGATGAGACATAGTATAGAAATAGGTAGGTACATCCATGCTAGATTAAAGCGAGTGCGTAATGTGATAGATGAGTCAGGTGGTGCCGACGTCAGTCCACGTGTGACCACTGACTCACAGCATCTCTGACGTCGCGCAACGAAGCGCCCTTTCCGCTCCAATATAAACATGTGCTGCTATATCGTTTTAGCTGTGAAATCTCCTCTCTATTTGAAAAGAGAACGCGGGTGACTGTGACACATTCGGTCGACGACGCCTACGGCCCGTTTGTGCGTGGTGCGCCTCCGCTTCCGGTGCAATACCCGCGGCGTGGGCGCACATTTCATAAGCATTTCCTTCGCCGCACTTCCTCCCACCGAGGGACATACCCTCCATATGGAAAATAGCCATATCCATCGAACGCGACCTGAATCGCAATAGCGCGATAAGTAACATCGCGTCTTCCAATTTATCTGACCAGACATGATTGTATCCGCAGTTATGAACAAACGTTTCGTCATTCACGATTGCATTCAACTGGGCCGAACAGTGCCCCGCATAATCTCTGCAAGAAACCTCTGATGGTCGGTTTCCGGTCGGTCGGTCACGGTGCGCTATGCGCTCGCGCTCCCAGCCCGCAGCCCCACGATAAGCCATTAAGGGTCGCATCACAAAAAGCGATCATTACAAAGGATGTAAAGACTGCACCGGCGCCGAACCTTCCCAGAATTGGAGCCATTCTTATTTCGCGCTCCCGCCTTATTCACGGCCTTTTTTGTATGGTTCGGTAATTTTTTTGACGGGAGCGGTTCTCTTGTGAGAGATTCGAGGAAATGGCTTATTGGGTTTCGTATAGGACGCCTTATCTCAGGGCTGGTATCGGCCGGCGAGCGGCGCGGTGAGGCGCGAGGCGGCGGCGAGGCGAGGAGCGAGGAGCCTGGGAACGCGCGCGCACCGTTACGCGCGCACCGCATTCCACAACAACATTTACATGTCATCAGCGGTGTCGTGCGCCTGTCGCCGGTGCTCTGGGGCTCTGGTGAGATCGCACGTCACTAGTATTCATAAGACAAAGTTTTATGCAGTTTCAGCGTGTGGATAGTCTCTTTATTTGTGTGATAAAGCACTTCTAGAAAGAACGAGAGTTCTAAACAAAAGGGCACGGGTAAATAAATTGTAGGAGTAGTGGCAGTTCTGCTCTTGTCCCGTTGTTTCGACCTGACGTAGTCCTGATGACCAAGAGGTCAGTACGACCGTGGCTGGTAGAGGGGGTATTCTCATCGTAGATATAATATACAAATTCAATAAAAATCTGCTCAGTTCATAAATACCCGCAATTACTTTCTCATCGTCTGCAAGGACTGTCTCATGTCTGGTCTAAAATTAAACTTCTCTAACACTATTTCGTATTGATTGTATCATAGCTCGTTTAAGCGATAGTCATCTGTTAGTTAATCGCCAGTTATTATTGTTATTTTGGTTGTATTACTTTATGTAAGTGATAAAAGTATAATGATTGAATAGTATCTTGGTGGTTGGTGGATCAAGTGGTTATCTGTTCTTTGTTTCTTAAATTATTATGTAGTTAAAAAGTTTGTCTGAGAATTTACTATTTGTACGACATATTTATTTATCTACTTACAAGCTGTCTCCATCATCCATTTATATTGCTTAACGGTATAAATAGCATACAAAACCTGACCTAACAACCCAATTTACTGTGTGAAGTTAAACATTTACTTTATATTACCGAGTGTTTTTACGGTTTCATAATTTTTTCTTCGTTTTACATTATTAACGAATATGAATCAATTTTTCAGACTATTTCGGACTTCGTTTACACGAATTGATAAAAATAAGTATCATTATAAAATTAGAGTAATTTAATACACTTTTCTAAAACCCTGATCGTAGTAAAAAAAATGGTTTGATCTACATGTAGTAATATAGTATTAAAAACAAAAACATGCTGTACGCACTAATTGTTCCCAAGTTAACACGGAATGTTGCATTATAGGGTCGTTCATTATTCAATGAACAAAGTCATATGACTACTGAATTTGACAAATCTAACGCGCAGTTTCACACAGGAGTTGCAGCACATACTTGTATTTTTTTCTTAAAATATAGATACTCTATCAATTTCCATTAAAGTCTTAATTAATATTTGAACTAGTAATTAATAAGTTCCACTTACACTAAATTATTTGTACGAAATAGCTTACTGCAAAGGTAAATATGTATTGATTTAACATTCAGATAAGTCTGAACATTCAGTGTTAACTTGGCAAGTCAACTTTATACTACCAATGTATTTACTTAAACATCTACGACCTGCATAATTATTTTATTAGTTGGCATGTATTTTTGAAAGACGTGTCTTACCCACGGGAAAATAAAAGTAACACAAAAAATCCACACAACAAATAAACTTTTGTCGCAATATACGATATTCTCACTGATTGTCTGTCTGACTAATGCTATTCTTGTGCACTGGGAGAATTTTGCTAAGCTAATCGTGGGGGAATGGGAAACTCACAATTTGACATTAATGCTTTTGAACTAAATTTTAAAGTATTTTCTGTTTTCAGTAGTTGAGTCAATAATACCTCGATACAGAATCGATCGTTGTAGAAATATTTTTGAGACAATAATGTCTACTACTTTGGCTGATCTTAACGAACTTTTTTTATTCGTGAATAAATCAAAATATCCCATGTTCCAGTTTCTTTGCTTTTTTCTCACGTATTCATCTTGGCTTTTTCAGTTGCCGCCGTGAGTTGGAGATAGTCATCTCGTCTGGGAGGTTTTTGGAGTCAGACTAAGGACATGTGCAGCGTGAATTCGGCCAGTATTCTGGAGCCTACCCACATTGGTGCCTTGGATTGCCATCAATGGATTTCCATTTCAGGTATGTACATTTGGTTGTTTGTATAATTATGGGGTCCGAGCCAGCCTTTAACCCATTACCGGATATTGGACTAAGAGAAGTGGCAGGGAACGATCTTATGTGTACAAAAGCTTACGACGTATAGTCGCCTAAATGTTTGAAAAGCTTGACATCAGATTAAACATTAAATTAAATCAACATGTTCGTTTATCGAAACTGCCTAATCATTAACAAGGTGTCGCCACTATCGCCGCCTGGCACAATCAGGAGCACGCTCGATGCGTGTGCGCACCGCCGCCGAGCAATCAGCATTAACCCGAAAGCGGACGTTGGTAAACATTCTAACTCGGTATTTGCGTTGTTTAGGTGCGCGCGCAGGTCACGGGCCCTTATTGAGGGCAAAGGGAAGTTATAAATCTGTCCGCTCGAACAATGGCGCGATAAGGTGCACCTTGCGCATGCGTCGATAGCGCCCTCTCCCCCCGCTGCTAAAGCCCCACACCCTCGTAACCCGTACCCAAAACACTCTTCCAGTCTTACAAAACCCAGACAAGCTATACCTAACACAAGTAACTTCATTTGAAGCTAAATTGCGCTTCCCTTCTAACTAGACAATTGTCAAAGAAAAGACACGGTTTGTACTTAGTGTCCTTTAACATATTTCTAAAGCAAGTTATTCTTGCTTCCTAACAAGACACCCTTCGTTTATTGCCCTAACATAAGGGCCCGCTGCGTTCATATCCCCCTTGTCTGCTAAGGAACACGATATGAGCCATACGTCACCGCGTTCTTGTGTCGTGAAGTATAGGCATGGTAACGTTTATCAGTTCTCAAATAGTTGCTATGTGTTTAGAAGTTGGGTCAGAAACAGAGGTCGTGTGAACCTTATCGGTCATTGACCTTCGCACCTAATGCGAGCCCCACATGTTCTCGCTCGGAGCGCGATGTGTACCAAATTTCAGGTCCCATTGGGTAGCTAGCTAGCCAACGTTTCGTAATCCAATCCTAGCGCAATTTCCAAAAAAAAAAGGTTCGTTTTTGCAAACAGGCACATGTATGCTTACATGGTGGCCAGGTTAGTGGTATTATCCATCTCTACGGTAATTCTCAAGGCACTGCTTACCATGTTTTAATCGACATATCACCTATAAATGTACAATGCGATGAACGTATACCTACCTATTAAAGAGGTATATCTGGCTGAACAAAGACAAGTAGCAACATCTTAGTAGCTACCTCCACCGAAATCCGATCGACCTTGTAACGTTCGGACTTGAATCTTGTAGGTATGTCATACATATTTGACCGGGAGGGTCGAGGTTGGGAGCATTTGTAATGTCACCTGGACGTCAGGTAGGCGCCGGCGAGGCCTTGACCCGTTTCCCTGCGGCGGAGCGGCGCGGGCGCACACAATGGACTATTCTGCGACATCCGAGCCGACACCGGACCGCCGCTCTGGCCACCCCGCGCTTCGTGCCCGCTACCCGCCTCTACATAGATTACGCGCACATTGTCTGTATGCATCTGAAAGCACATTTTCTGTATGATCAGTGACACAATTTTTGTGGTATGCTTCCATTCTACATGCATTCAGTAGAATACACTCAGGAGAAGTCTTGCCAAGACGATCGAACTCGAACAGCCCTGGTTGTTTTACCTATCTTTTCACCCGACTTACGTACCAACAAACTTTCAAATCCATCGAAAAACTAAAATATTTTAGAACATTTCCAGGCTCTTAAACTAAACTAGAAGATAAAGCAATTTATTATTGGAATGTAGTAAAACATAACAAACTGTATACCTACCGAACGCCATTTTCTTTTGTCGTGTTGCTTAGGTATTAATTAACTGAAATTTAAAACCCTACCTGAATACCCAAATCTGTCCAGTCTATAATCATAATCAATCATAAATCAATGGACGTTTAATGTACCTAACAAAAATATGATGGTATGTGTGAAGAAGTACCTACGTTGTAATAAGTCGGCGGGACGATAACCGAAATAATCGTGCCCGAGGAAACGCGGTCATGTTAATATGTAACTAGAGGCGCCATATTGCGCAGGGTTGTCACTTGTCAGTTCTGCAGTTCAGCTTTTGTAGGTATTGCTCGAGGATACAATTATTGTAGCATATTTTTGGATAAGTACTGGAAAAAGTTTTGGTTTTAAGCGGCCACAAATAGACGTTTGTCGACTCGGTTTCTGTCACGAAAGAAGTAGGTAGTCATTATAGAATACCTACATAGAATCCTGTGATGTGGACGTCATTTGGGTTTGAAGTATACCTACATTGCAGGTCCTACATTATAGGAAGAAGTCCTGTCATGATGATGTAATATCATGAAATACTTCATTCTCACGTAATGGTCCTAGAACTCAAGTTTTTCTACTGTTTTTTCTACTTACTGTTTTTCTACTACTCGAGCCTGGATATATCTGTAGTTTTTCTTTTCATCTGCTTAATGAATAACTTTTCTGATATATTGCCATGAAATTGCCGGTCCTGGAACACATAGCTGCCTTGCACCTTGTTTGCTTAATAAAAAAATCGGTTAATTAAAATGATATGGGTTAACATCTCTGACAGTAGCGCCTAAACTCCGATAAATAAAAATATGTAATAATAATTACGATGATGGAAATGAAGCTCGTGGTTATCGACTTGTTAAAGTGACGATAACATATTTTTTAAATAGAATGTCTTTCAGATTTTGCCTTCGTAGTCTTTCTTGGTAACCCTTGGCCTAGAATTATGTCGTCCGTCGAAAATGTCAGCCCTGTAACCTGTAAGTGAAGATTACAAAATTTGAGGGGCGTTGCGGGGCCCGCGCGCGCGCAGCGTTGAATAATACATGCCGACGGTCGACCCCGCGCCCCCCGCCCCGCCCCCGCCCGCGGCGCCGGCGCCGCCGACGACAGTGACGTTGTCACGGATAACATTGATACTTGCTACTAGCAATTTTTGTACAGTTAGTACAGCAGATAATTTGTAAGCGTTTTATACATTAGGTATCAAACCAAAGCATAATCAAACCAGAATCTTGGAAATAGATGACCGAAACAACACTCATCCTTTATACGGGATCAACTATGATTTACAGATTTTTTATTAAAGTTTTATTTGTGTAACCTGCGGTATGTAAACAACTACTTACAGTATCAACTAGATCTGAACTGTAAACTGCTTTTATCTAATCTATCTAATAACTAGTAAAGCATTGTCATTTGACGAAACAACTCGAAGTGAATTCTCCTGAAAGATTGGCCAACAGACAGCTACGTGTGAAGAACAATAGGCACATATTGCGACACACACTGCGCTCGCAGTGTCGCGACACCTGAAATGTTGGCCAATGTTGGCTAATGTGGCCAACCTTAGCGCAGACGTGGCGCCAGCACGCGCTGAAATTAACGCGACGAATCAAGCCTGCTCATTTGAAAGTTAAAACGGGGACCTCGATCACTGAACAAGACTTCAGTTGAATCTATTCTATCGTCAAGAAACACATGTATCGAACTATCGCAATACGGAGTGTAAAAAAATTGCTGCAAATATTTTAAGGGGTGAACCAGCCCATGAAACTGAACAAGTTTCTTCAAGTAACATAGGTCGAGTTATGAAAAAGAATTATGGACTTTACAAAATTGCCAACTGACCAAGTCAATTTGTATGTAAGTCCAAAAAAAAACCTCATATTATGACCTATGTTACTTAGGGAAAGTTGTTCAGTTTCACGTGCTGATTCACCCCTTAAAATAATTGCAGCTAATATTTTTACACCTTACTTACATATTACACGCAAACAGAGCTACACGTGTTGCGGTCGGCAAAGTCCAAAACTCCGCTGGCCTATTTACATTCTTGCATGAGAAACTATAACTCGATACTATTTGTCGTATGCAACGCTCGGACATTTGATCTGCCGCAAGGAATGTCTACTTCGCGTAAACACAAGCTGTCATTTAGCAAAAATCCAACCGATTTCCCAGTCAAGAAACTTCTAACATTTTGTACGTATCTTGAAAATTATATGAACGATTTTAGAGAAAAACATTTTGTAAATCAATAATAAAGTCAAAGAATATAGTATTCTATTTTGGGTTTTTTTTTTAAAAACTAACCAAATATTTTAAAAAAACAATTGGGATAAAATATTTATTGAATTAAGTATTCATAATGTTGCCTACATCCACCATGTAGACACATTTATTAAGCTTTATTTTTGAAGTCATATTTATAAGATAATAAATGCAAGCATGCATCGTCCAAATACACTCGCAAAACACACCTCCCAGAAATATGTCCCATTTCTATATCACTCCTTTAATTAATAATATAGTATGCCTAATAAATATGTCAGACGATAAATTAATAAGAAATTAATAACGAGAAGATAATAAATTAATAACAATTCATCATTCCCCGTTCAACAACACATCGTAGCACTTCCGTAGACTCTCGTAGACCCGCTACGAGATATCAAATCGGACCCTACGACTTACATTACATGGCCATTATCCATAGACAGAAGTCAATTATCGTTACTTAACAGGACCGAAAGCTATATTTACATGAGTGCATAATCGTGATGTACAGTTTAATATGCAAAATGTGTGAGTTAATTACGGTGTGTGTGTATGCGGGACGCGTCGTGCGCCGCTGACAGGGCTGCGTATGCGCACCTTTTTCTTAACTTGTCGTCGAAGATACTTAAATATCTTTTTTTTTATGGGCTTTACAATTTTGGCCCCGGAGCCATCAAATCTACGCCTGTCGGCTTGGTGGGAGCACGAGCTCACCCGGAAATAATTGATTGGTTGTTCAAACAACCAACCCAATCACGCCCTTGGGGTGAGGCTGGGCTTAGGAGTTGTTCTGGGAAGAACGGATCGGACTGGTACTCTTAGTGGACCTTTTAGATTATTTTATTATCTCATTGCTACGATTTCCATTTATTGTTAAAGATTAAACCAAATTCCCCAGATCCGTTACCCTTTCTTTTTCTACCAAAGGGTAAGGTACCTATCCCGTTATGTTAAGGCTAAGTTCCTTCAGCCCTAGGCGACTTGCTCACACGTCTTGGCCATTAGCACCGACTTACGGAACACTCCCTTAACATGTCTCCGGCGATTACGTTTCGGTTGTCTGTGTATGCAACGGGCATCTTAAGCACCGATTACTGCTGACCAACGGATGTCGTGCGTTTTATATTTTTGTGTTGTAGCTGTTAATGGACAACTAAGATTATAGAATATTAAAAATGTACTTTTATTTGATATTGTGATAGTTGTGACTTAAGTCAGTGTACAGCACTTTTTCAAATAGACTAAAGCTAGCAGTAAATGGTCTTGGTACCAGGCGGGCTCTTTTCCAAATAGACATAAATAGCAGTAAATGGTCTTGGTACCAGGCGGGATGATTAGTATATGCGTGGTCTTCTTCTTCTTTAAAACCATATAACAGGTTATTACGTCATGGTATGAACTTATGGTCCTGTATCTATACTGATCGTTACAGAGAATCACGATAGTATGTAACTCTTAGAGGGTGGAAATGTTTTAATGATCAAGCTATTGGACGAGTACCATAAATCTACGACCAAAATAACGTTCAAAGAATACGATATGCGTTTCCCGTAACAGAAGGGTCACGATGACGCGGCGTGGCGGTGCTCATTACCGCGGCGCACCGTCTGAATGCGCAACGAGCCCCATGCGCCCGCGCACCTCCTACCACACACTCGATATATTTCGGTAATTGCCCCGAGATAGTATCGCGCTACTTATTAATTATGAGCCACGGAGCCGCGCATTTATTGACCTTATCTCCGGTGAGACTTGCGCTTTCTTTACCTGCTTATTCGTTAATAAGGCGCAAGACAGCGGAACGGCCGAGCTGGGAACTCCAGCCTTCTTGCCACCGCAACGATACCAATGTCTGTTCTGGTTATTTTAAACTATATGTAACTGTTCACACAATGCTGTGTCACCAGTTTTCCCGTTATGTGCTGTGCGATTTCATAGACTCGAGAGTCAAAACGTACTGAAGAGTACCTATTCTAGATTTCATGGTATATAGTTTTAGCGCGTTCTCGATCAAGCGGTGATTATAGAGCAATCCCTGGCGAGGTGAAGGGCGTTCGCGGCCGACGTCAGCGGCTGTGCGCGTCATCCACGCGATTTCTACGCGGTGACGTCGGTCTCACCGCGACGTACTCTCCAATACGCAGCTTTTAACTATTACTCAAAATAGTTTTACAGCCCTGTCTGTTAAAATCTGAGATTCTTTTCCCGTGCCTTTTAGGGTTATAGCTCTGCCTTGACTGTCACAAGTGACTTGTTATGTCACCAAGAACACAAGGATAATGTGCAAACCAGTCTTGCTTGGGGTGTCGCATGGCGCAGGCGTGAGGCGTTACATCACGCCCGAGCCCGACTCGCCGGACGCATCCGCACTCCGCACGCCCTGCACCTATAAATAGCGGCGGTCCCTTAAGGCGCAGCGTTTCCGGGCTGGAAGTGTGTCGCTTCCGCCGCGAGCGGTCGTTGACGCGTGTGCATTGTCGCACATTCCCCGCCGGCGTCGCCAGCGACGTTTTTAAATAGAGGACCGATTACTAGCGTCTGGCCGCGGCGCCGGGCGCATGACCGCGCGAAAGTGCAGCGCCCGACGCGTCACGGGCTATTTGCGACCGCCGCTGCCCACCGAGCGAGCTGCTCGCCAGTCGCCAACTCGCCACTTGCTCCCCAGTTCACACTCTACGAATCGGCCTAGACCAACTAGACTAATCCCACTT
Organism: Keiferia lycopersicella; assembly: GCA_029255805.1. Taxonomy (NCBI): domain Eukaryota; kingdom Metazoa; phylum Arthropoda; class Insecta; order Lepidoptera; family Gelechiidae; genus Keiferia; species Keiferia lycopersicella. The sequence goes on from JARACZ010000010.1 coordinate 8,684,949, forward strand.
GTGATACTGTTCTTTTTTTGTTGGGCATTCGTTTACGACCCCCGGGGACCATCAAAACTACGCTGAACGGCTTGATGGGGAGCTAGAGGCTCACCCGGATATATTTGATTGCATGTTCAGACACCAGTCCCTTTTGGCGAGACTGGGCTTAGGAGTTGTTCTGGGAAGAACGGATCGAACTGAACGCATCCACCAACTCTTCATCGTCGAAAATCACCGCTGACTCAAAATTGCACCTCGTTGATGTCTTTTGTACGAAATCGCTGTTAAGTAAATAACTATCCTTAACAATCAAATTTATTCCTAAAAGTTCCACTCCTCAGGAGGCGCTTGCACTTACCCTACCTTACCTCCTAATTCGGTACACAATGCTAGTTGTTTTATGGGCAACATTACAACAAACACCACATAACCAGCAATGTAACTAACTATTCCGAATCGGGACGTAGGGTAAGCTTACTCGAACAAGATATAACGAACGCGCAGTACCCACTTAGGTAAGCATTTTGATATATATAATACCATCTAACAGCCTCATCACTCTGATTCTGATGATCAAATCCAGGTGTAGAGTCCAGCTCACGAAGTTGCGGCTGGTCTCAGGTCGCGGCTGAATAAATTCGGAGGGAGGCGCGCTGGAATGCGGGAGGCGGCGTGCGGGGCGCGGGGGGCGGCGGCGGGGCCGGCGGGGCGCGGGCGGGGGGGGCGGCGTGCGACTGGCGCGCGCGCCGCTGTCCCACGGTCGCGCGGCCCCCGCACACCCCGCACCGGCCACTTTCTTTCGCGCCATAAAGGTCGTTTCAAATATTTCGGAATGCTGTTTGGTGACATTTCACCTGCGGCCGGCGGGCAGCGGAATGCATCCCGCGCCACTCGGTCCCGCGCCGCCGCCGCCTGCGCTGACGCAGCCTCCGCGACCACGCACATGCCATCGTTGCTCGTTAGTCGCTGCAAATTGACGAACTAGCACCGCCGAAGTTTAAAGTTGAACCAGCAGAGAAATAACGAGTCAAGAGCGGCCTTATTACCTCGAGCATACAAAGCAACCAAAGTTAAAGCTCATCAGTCTGGCTTTCCACATGCATGTGTGAACTAAGTTTCTCCAATTAATAGATTCGTTCCAATAGCAAACAGCATGCCGGAGAAAGCAATGCTTGCTGGCGAGGGTCAACAACCGACGGTATCCACAATGCTGCGTAACGTTAACAGAAAAATGTGGCGTAACGCTCTAAAATCTCAAAAACACCGTTCGTTTCCTTATTATTGGAAGGCTGTGTAGCAGGAGCGCAGAGCCAACAGGCGCAGTGCGCGGGCTGCAAGTCGCAACCGCGACGCGCGCCGCTATGAATGGAATGCGGCGGAGGTTGCGCAAGCGGCGAGGCGCGGGTTGCGGCGGAGGCGGCGGCGGTGGCGCGGAATGCGCGGGCGCGGGGCGCTGCAGCCTGCGCTGCATCTCGCGGCCATTCACGCCGCGCCGCTGTGTGGTCGGCGAAATAAGTCACCGTTAGACCCGCGGAATGCTCGCTCTATCTCTATACCTGAGCCGGTCGCGCTCGCTCCCACTTTATGACATACCACACCGCGCGAGATAAACGCTGATAACGTCGGAGATCTCAATTTGAGACGAGTTTACGTTCTCTTTATTTGTCGAGCGTGCTTTTATTGCATTTCCACGGAATTTTGATGGTTTAATTTGGTACCTACGTAGATCTGATAGTCCTAAGACATTTCTGGTATGGCCGAGTTCGCACTACTTTCCAACCATCCAATTACCGATCTGTTACGGAATCTGGTAAATCTGGTTGATTAAAACGGTCTTAATAATGCCTTAAAGAAAGGAATTCGGACTAACTCTGTTCTAAAATCTTAACGTTGCCATGCCATATGAGATATCTATTTGAATCGCACATGGAGTCAATTCATTCATACAAAAACCTATCCATAAACCGATTTGCAGTTTTGACACTTCTGGCGATTAAGTAAAATAGCTTGACGTATTGGCTATTCTATCTGGGAATGCAGCCCGCATCCACGGATTTTTGTGAGAATAATGGTCCGTGTAGGTGTTGGTTGCGCGGGCGCTGCGTGCGAGCGGCACTATCAATAGTCGGCGCGTCACCCGCCCTACATACTTGTGGCGGCTCCGACGACGGCGACGCTGGCGACGCCTGGCCGGGAGCGTTTCGACACCTCTCGCGCTAAATTCCGCTCTTAAGCCCATTGTTCCCGTCTCGGACACAAGCGTGGGCTGTTCTACGACTGTCTTCACCGATTTCTGAAGAGGGTCGCATAGTTATTAGATCACTAGGATTTTGAAATCAGGATAAATTTATACTTTTGTTAACAGGCATCTTGGCTTTAGATTAAGCTGAACTTTTGTCAATTTCTCGAAGATAAGAGAATCTCCGCGCCTGAGATTCGTGGAAGAGTCCGCTTGCGCCCCGGCGCCGGCGCCACCTAATTCCCCCTCCCGAGTCCCTCCCTGCCCCCTATCCCAGCCGTGAGGCGCGACACACCGCGGCCGCTGTTTATTATTCACACGATCCCATTCTGTCAAAATCGCCGCGCTGTAACACTTTCATTCAGACCGTTTCTCATTTTATGGGAACGCCTGAACATCTCACCAGCCGTGACTTCGTTCTTTCGCTGTTTCCGCACACATCGGTAGATGCATTTGTTTGAAAATCTATGATGAATGATGAACCTAACAGTACTTCAAATGTAGTCCTCAAATGGCACATGTGTCATATCACAAAGTGTAAACATGGTCCGCGATAAAAAGTAACACATTTGCGCTATTTCCCATAGTTGTAAGCAATTAGGGCGGTAGTGTGCGGGCGGGGGACAGAGGGGGCGAGGGGGACACGTGTGGCCCACATCGCGCACAGGATGTGACGTCATGCACCTGCAAACAACACCCAACAAAGAGTACAAACTCCTGCGCAAATTCCGTCGCCAACCTCGATGCTCAATAACTTTTATGTTTGGCATCATAAGACTTATGTAGCAAACTGAGACTGCTTCTCTATGGAAGTAAGCATTTAACCAATTTTTCTGAGCGAGAGCGACTCGTACACACAATCAATCAATATCATTCATTATAGAAGATGGATAGGAGCCGTAGAGTGCCCAGAATCAGCAAGGCCGCATCATGCGCGTGCGCACCATTTGTGGCAGCGGCAGCGCGGGCGCCCTCTCTTGCCTAATTAGCGCTGCTCCGCTCCGGTGTGGGTGAGCCCGCATCCGCCGCCCTCCCGCCTTCGTTTATTGCCATTTTAGTCGCTCCAATCAAACGCAATAATTGTCCAAATAAGATCTAATGAATTTGTTAATGCCCGGCTTAGGCGAACGCCGGATATCGGCTCCCACTCGTAAAAATCACGATGATTGAGTCCAATTTAGTTTTATCTCTACATTACGTTTATTAAGCCATTCCCCGGCTGTGATGAATCTCACTCAATTTGAAGCTGAAGCGCTCTAAGCAATTCAGATACATGTACGTGTTGCAAGACAGATCACAATAAAGCGGCGCAATCAATCAGTGGAATTCCGATCGATTCGAGCGATGTCTATAAAACAATCAGGCGGAAGGCATTGACCATATAACGTTGTGTTACAGATGGTGGACAATTATATGGAAAGGAGGCGAGCGGGCGGCGCGCACGCACGCACTGAGTCAGCATGATGTCATGCGGCTAATGGGAGCGTCCCGCGCGTCACCACTCAACTCGCCAGCCCAGCATCCAGCATCCCGACTCCCGGCGAATAGTTGACCCAATCGAGCGATGACAAACCCATTCATATTCCATTGCGCTAACTGCTCTGTTTGGAATTCTTGCGATTCCATTGCAATTAGTGGGCGTAAGTGCGAATTGTCGGGCCTTTGGCGCAGGTTGTTCCTCTCGTTTTATTGCTGTAAATTACTTTATACTGTTGCTATAGTGGTAAGATTTACTTGCATGTTCGTATTGTAAGCAATTTCAACGTGGAAGCAAATTCAAGCAAAATGCAAGCAAGAGAGAAGAAGGAGCTAAAAGGCAGAATGCACACATCGTTCGAATGGCTGGAAGATTGAAGAGAAGCAAGAAGAAAGAAGAAAAAGGAATTACGAAACTGGTTTTCATAATGATTTGACAGATTGTTTACTATTCTGAGATCATTGTGAAAGCTGATTTTGTTCCTGTATCTACAATGGAAGATTTTACCGGTTGCAGCAACACAGCAGGCAACTACAGAAAACGAAGAATTCTATGGGCGTTATATTTATTACTACTCTGTACCTATTTTCCAAAATTTTGTTTTAACAGATGTATAAATGTGAGTCGTCTTTTATAATTGTACTTGCAATAGAATTATTGCAATTGCAGTTGCTGACAGTCATTTAGTTCTTTAACTAATGATGTTGCCAATAGCCCCGATTCTGGATACATAACAGTACATAACACATTCATTAGAGTTCGTAGCATTAAGAAGATATTGTAGAAAAGAAACAACAAATCTGCAGTAGCCATTAGTTTCCTAAAATAATGTTTTATTCCCATTCCTTGTATATCATCATTCCTTGTACCATCGGCCTCCTTTCCTTATACAGAATGTGAAAAAAAAACCACTGCAAATATTTTAAGCTGAACTAATCTCTGAAACTGATTATTTTTTTGTATTTCGACCCATGTTCCTTTGGGAAAGTTGAACAGTTTTGTGGGCTGGTTCATCCGTTGAAAGGAACTTCGTACTTTTCCTAACACTCTGTATATTTTTCCTACATTATTATATCACGAGATATGCAGACGACACCATTTTTTTTGCGGCGTCTGGGAAGGAGCTGAATTGTTCAGAAGAGTCGAGTATAAAAATGAGCTAGTTTGCCGCTCCATTAAAAGAGCGAAGACGAAGGTTATGGTCGTAGATAGGGCTGGCCACTTTTCACGGACGCGAACGGGAGAGCTCTCCGGCTTGACTTTTGTGAACAACTACATACATACATACATATATCACGCCTTTATCCCTTGCGGGGTAGGCAGAGCGTTGTTAACAGACGTAAGAATACGGCCGCTATCGCCACGTCTGACATTTTTGAGTATTGTTTTCCAAGGATGTTTGAGAAAACATGTGATACACACTATAGTGACCGGTTGTCAGCCTGTCGCCTAAAAATTGTAATACACCAATAATCTCGAGTCCCTTAGTCGCCTCTTACGACACCCACGGGAAGGATGTGGGGTGATGCTATTCTAAGCCGGCATCACACGGCATGTGAACAACTAACTACCTATATATCCTGATCCTGTCACAATAATTGAAGACCGGCACTATACATACATACTATACATATCCGGAGTCTTTACTCACAGACAAAGGGAGGAGGGAATGGATAGAGGAATATTCGCAGAAAAACTCAAAATAGCCTAATCTGCTATGAGTAAATTGACATGAGCATGGCAAAAGTTTTCTAATGAAACTAAAATGAGAATCGTGAGAACACTGGTCTTTTCCATAACTATTTCTTTATGGCATGGCGCAAAAAAGATAAACGCATTCGTGGTGTTGGCGAAGAATGCTGCGGGTACCATGGGCGGCCACAAAAACGAACGTGTCTATTCGAAAACTGCTCGGACTCAATACAACACTTTCTAGAATTTCAGAATCTTAAGATACTTTGGTCACATTGCTCGCAGGGAACCTGATAGCCTGGAAAGGCTGATGCTGATAGTAGTCGGGAAAGTCAGCGGTAAAAGATCCCGCGGACGGTCTCCTACACTATGAACTGATCAAGTCACCACTCTGAATAGGCTCCCAATTACGTTAGCCATTAGAAAAGCCGAGGACAGGACTGAATGTAAGCAGATTATGAATAAAACCACCAATAATTTTCAAGACTTCAGTAGTGAAGAATGCAACGATAATGATTATAATATATCAATGCTCTCGTAGGCCCGCAAAACTGCACTTAAACTGCACTCAACTCTTAGATCAGTTTCAAGAGCAATATTGATAAATGTCAGGCAGTACTAAACTAATGTCATCTCAAAATCGCACTCAAGATCGATCTCAGAGTTAAGTACAGTTTATTAATAGATACTAGATTTGTTCTATAAATCTAAGGTCGATTATCAAAATCTTTGAACAAGTCGTTTCCCTCCGGGACGGAGAGGACCGGAAGATCGTATTGTTCGACGAATGACAGCTTTGGATCTGGAGCTGTAGATTACCTGTCCTTTTTATTTTGCTGAAGAGCTAGCGAAGAAAATGTCTCTCCAGAAGCAAAACTTGTGTCTACCAGGATTAAACCCCAGGCTAAACTGATATCAGACCGATTAATCAAAACATACTGCATCCACAATGTCCCGGCGCGATCCTTGATGTCGTCGGTCCATCTGGCGGGTGGTCTGCCTACGCTGCGCTTCCCAAGACGTTGCCAGTCCACAATGTAAGTAGTGTAGGTACTGCCAGTATCAAATCGTGGACCACTAAGTGTTGAGGAGTCTTCAAAGGTATCGCATCGTCGTCGTTGTATGTTTTGGGCTACTCCGTGCTTGTACCTACCAAATGATCTTTAAAGTTTAAAGTGTCCATACCACAACAGGAGGGACGTTCTTCGATTTTTGTTTAATCGGGGCAGTCTTGAAGCTTGTGTAGTAGGTACTGTTATTTATTCTGTTCTTGTGGTCGATTACAAGGGGCTCTAGAAGAGGCGAACAACTTTTTGCTGGACTGGAACTGCTAGGCGAACTTTGGTTCGGCTGGCTGGCTGGCCCGGAGCTGGGGTTCATAGAGTACGAGTAAACTATCGAAGATACTCATTGTCTTGTGAAGAGAGGCTGCCACCAAAACACAACCTTCTCTAGACCATCTATTATAGAAGGCGATAAAAACTCAGTTGGGTGTTGGTTGGCAGTAAAAAGCTGAAAAAGAGGAGCGTCTTCGCACTTTGTTGTCGTAGTTATGGGCAGGATGTTCTTACACTCTCACTCCATCCAAATAGCGGATCTGGTAAAGACTACCCTATTATCAACAAACTGTGAGTGGTCTATCTTGTCAGGAGTACCAGTCATGTATCTCCATGTCCAAGTCTCCATGTTATATGATTGTGTGACTAACTTTTAGATGTGTACTTTAATTCTCAAATTCTTCATGCCATAGACTTATGATCTTATTTTGAACCGATTCGCTTTGACGTTTCATAATCGAACCATACCTCTAAGTAATAGAGTAATAATGTAGCTTAGGTATATAGATGAAAAAGTGACCCGAAATTGCAACATTATTGTTGATGATCGTGTCCGCGATATCAACCAAATGTTGTCATTTCAGTGTTCTTCTTCTTTATGTACTTACCTATGTAATCGGGTTATGCCTACCCAGTTGATGAAACATTTACCTACAACTTTTACATAAGATATCATAGGATTCATAGGTAGTTAGGTACCTAATGTATGTAGGTAAGTACTTTATCCGCATTTATCATTGTTTATCAGCGAATAAAGAAATATAATAAATAAATCGTCTTTTTATTGATAACAATCCGTAACACGGTAGGCTGGCGTACAATATACCTAAGCATCAGTATGATTGATAGCTGTATCTAAGTAGATAGCGTTGGCACCACCCTATTTTCGGTAGGTAGTTACCTATCGATCTCGTATCGGCTACTTATCAAGTTTACATAAACTAATGTAGTAAGTATATTTGTATTTTTGTACATATGGTATGGTATGGTACTCTGCGTATCATATGGTACATTTTGCAGCATGCTAAAACAACTACCTATCGCACAAAATCAGAAAATACCACTGTGGACCAGTTTTGTGCAACTACCTTGATGCAAAGGTGCGAAGGTAGGTAAAGGACGAAGAAGCAAAATCGTAACGACAAAAACAAAAGCTAACGATCTATCAACGAAGTATCGAGCGCAGCATAGTCGGGATCAGACTATGTACTGGGTTACGAACACGACGCGACGCTGCGGTCCCACACACATTGCAGATGTAGGTAAGAAGGCAGCATTCTGAAAAGCAGGATTTCTGGCGCCATCGATCGCTAGAATATCGGATGAATTTTGGGATAAACCATCGTATGCTTGGCGCGCGGTACCTACACACCAAGAGACCGATGATCGAAATTGGGTGGAGTGGTCCACAATAGAGAAACTGCATGAAAGGGAGGTAGGGCTTTGCCCTACAGTAGGACGACACGGCCTGGTTATAATAATTAAAAAGGATGGTAACGAAAAAGATGCCCTTAAGATGAACGCACACTTATCCACATCCAACGAACCGAACAAACCGAATTTTAGAATTCGGTTCGTTCTGTTTGCTTGGATCATACGGTTCGTTCGGTGCGGATAAGTTTTCGTTCACCTTTATTCATACCACGTTCTACGACGGGTAGGTACCTACACCACACGCAATATAAAAATTAAATTTTCTGTTTTCATTGTCTAACTTTTGTAAAAGATGGAAATCAGCCTTCCAATATATTATTTTTCATTAAAAAAGTTTCAATGGTCTAGTAACCAGACCTTGCGGTAAATTAAAAAATCTTTAAGTGTGCTTTTTTAACAATCACCGGTTCACAGCAATGTCAGAAAGAGACAACTTCAATACAAATCTTGACATTATTTTAACATTGACTGGTGCTCCAATTATGCAATTAAAACGCATATTGACGCTGTCAAAACATTCATTTGAGAATTTGAGGTTATCTTCATGTGATTTTTGTTCATTTGCACTCTTTTGCTTTTGCTTGTTTTACAAATACTTTTTCCACTGTGAATATTCATTTGGAGTGTTCTTACAACAAAATACAAGCGCCGCGAGACTCAAAACAAAATGGAAACTGACCAGTTTGATGCCGCTATAGGCGGCACGGAAGAGTTACCGTTTTCAGCTAATAGTTTAAAATTTGCTGCCTCTAGGAGCATAGAAATTGCAGCAATGACTGAAAGCATTCTCCGGCCGAGCACCACAAAGCTCATTTTCCAGTCTTTGCCTGTTCACATGCGTCGGCGCGTAATGAGCCACAACTGTAAAAGACTACCTCGTAAGCTACGGGAAGGTCATATGGACCAGTTAAAAAAGAGCGGTTTGCCGCCCAAACAGAAGCGGCCTCCCAGGAAATACCGCAGGCGCCCTGGAAACTTGCTTGAAGAATATAATCGTAGACAAAAGCGTAACGTATGGTTAGAAACTCATATATGGCATGCGAAAAGGTTCCACATGATCGAAAGATGGGGTCATAGACTAGCTAATGCACCCTGTGATAAAGCCTTTAGAGCTTGCTACCGAGCTAGCTCAGCTCACTGCCTATTGCAAGACATTTCCTATTACACCCCAGTGCAAATAACTGGAACTATTGAAAATATTAAAGATATGTTTAGTAATTTAACAAATCCTTCTTGTGGCCTTGGGATTTGTGCTAAAGCATTTACAAATGGCAACAGAGAAGGTGTTATCAATTTGTATGACATCAACTCATATCCCAGTGGATATATTGGAATAATAAATTTTATTTGGGTATCGAGTAATAATACCAACAGAACCTTGTGGTTGTTTGTTCATCCTTCACAAGCTGCTCAATTGGAGAATGTTTTAACAAATTTACTGGGAACTTGGAAAAAATCAACTGAGGTTCCTGAGAAGCGAAGAAAACTCAACAATTTTACAGATAATATTAAAATAAAATTCTTACCTGGAGCTTTCAACAGATTTCGCCTCACTGGGCCGAAAAGCCATGCTGTGCTAGCACACAGTCTAAAAACTGTGGAAAATGCTGATAAAATTAAAACAAACCAGTGGGCTTCTTCTTTAGACCTAAATGGCCAATCACATTTGAAAGAAAAGCATGAATACTGGCAAGCAATCTGTTCAGCTAACTCACCATCACAACTACCTTCGAGACTGATTTTAGGACTAGTTGTCAGAGACCCCAGACTAAGCAGACCAGCAAAACGAACAAAAGCAATCTCAAAAAATGACCAACCGGATATCGGTGCATTACTCAACTACCCAGAGTCCATATCAAGCTCCCCTCTCTGGGACACGAGCATCCACAAGGCAATAAAGGAGAAAATGCTGACTAATGCACAGTTCATAGAACATGTGACTAAAACTCAACTGGTCCCCGGAGAAATCAGTTTAGAAGACCCAGCACTACAGACTGTTCCAGTGGTCCTGATTCAAAGACCGGGCTCCCAAGATCCCAGTTACAAGAAACTAGGTAAATCAAATAAACCTAACCAAATATGTACCTAATCATGCTACTAGTGGGTTTTATAAATATACCTTTAGAACTTTTTGAAAATGCTTACTGATTTTTTTTCTAGGATATGGCTCTGGCTGGGACATAATTATTCCGTCAGGCTATGGTCTACCCTTCTGGCTCACATTTATCATGTTTGGTGGCAGATCTGGTGGTCTCCGAGAAACAGAAAGCCTGTCTTTTGAAATGGGGGAATGTCATCTACCCCCAGACTCGAAAGCAGGAATGGAAGAGGAGAAAAGAATAGAGACTGAGCTAAGAGAGAGGTATTTCAAACTGCCTCCAAGTAAACGAGTGAATTATATCAAACTAGGTGTGAACAGTCCTTTCATTTGTCCATGGAGAATACTGCTAAATGATTGGAGCAATAAAACTATTAAGGACTTCTTTGTGCTTCGGGATAGGCATCTTTTGAACACTTTACAGGTAAGAGAAGATAAATAAAGTCATCGCTCATCACTACACAGTTATAAAGCAAAGTCGCTTTTCATGTCTGTATGTATGTATGCTTAAAAAAAAAACTACACCATGGATTTAGATGCAGATTTTTTAAATAGATAGAAGGAAGGTTTTTATGCATAATACTTGCCGGAAAAACATCTTTTTCCCTCGGGAAATGAGTTGCAGCAGGCGCAGCCGCTGAGTGGGCCGCCAGTCAGATATAAAAATGTTTGTAAATTTTTCAGGAATGTGTAGTAAAAAAAAAGCCACTGCCAGAAATAGAGGACTCTGCCAACTGTTTAGTAGCAGTATACATCCAGATTCATGGCAAAGGCAATCTGAAGCGACATTCTCACATCTGCCTCCCGCAACCCGGAGACATAACCAATGTGAAACAATTGTTTGAACAACATCACGTTGATCCTAATGAGAAACTGAGAAAACAGAAGAAAAAAGAGCACCTCAAAGATTTGAAGAAATGGCGGCGCAGGCGAATAAAGTTGAAGAGAAGAGGGAAAGTGGTAAGTTATTGGTCAAATATACTTTAATAATTGGTAATACTCTTTGTTTTAAATTCTTCTGCGCAAAACGTCACGTACGCAAAACGTCAATTAACATTCGTAAAATAAAATTATATTCTTTTTCAGAGCAATGCTTCCAAGCCCAACCCAAAGGAACCATCAGAATACGTAAAAGCAGTAAGAGAACTCTGCCTACCATCCAAGATCAGAACAGTTCGTCACTCAGCTTCTAGAGAAATTCTAGGCTACTTAGCCCAAGGGGCCTTCAGTTTCTCCGAAGCCAAAAGCTGTGGTGTGGGGTACATCGCGTATAAAGCGTTATGTACGCTTTTGCAAAGTGGTCAGAATCAAGTCTTTGTAAGAAATACTTGTTCAAGAAAATATAGAATAGCTAACTTAGAAATTATAAAATAAGAAATAAAAAAAATATACAAAATTATGTATTTTATTCCTTGCTCGCGAACTCTTACATAATACAGATTAACCTAAATTAGGTTCCTTTCACTTTGTGTTGAACAATCTACCAAAAATACATTTTTAGTTTCATTAATTAGTCATCATAATCAAAAGATCGATACATTGTCGTATACACAAAGTAAAATAAAAAGTTTGCATTGCGCCAGATACTCGTAGTAAAACAGTATTTTAAGTAGACATATAGTTTTGATTACAAAGTTTAGATACCGCTGTATGAGGAATTTTGTGACCCTTTTTCAGCAAATATAGTTCCTATTACTCACTACAGTTACAATACAACATGAACTCCTATTATTAACAAAGTAACATATTCGGCGCAACACTGAAATATCAAGATACGAACATTGATACCACCTACATAAATAAGGTGTAAAAATATTAACTGCAAATTTTATAAGGGAATAATTAGCCCATTAATTTGTGTGATGCCGGCTTAGAATAGCATCACCCCACATCCTTCCCGCGGGTGTCGTAAGAGGCGAATAAGGGACTCGAGAGAATTGGTGTATTACAATTTTTAAGCGAGAGGCAATTTTTAAGCAATTTTTAAACCTGTCACTATAGTAATACACATGTTTTCTGAAACAACCTTGGAAAACAATTCTTAAAAATGTCAGACGTGGCGATAGTGACTGTATTCTTACGGCAACTATCGCTCTGCCTACCCCGTAAGGGATTAAGGTGTAATTTATGTATGTTATGTATAATTAGCCCATGAAACTGAACAACTTTCCCCAAGGAACATAGGTCGAAATATGAAATAAATTTTTGGACCTCAAAAACCTTTGCAAAATGTTGCAGCCGAGCGAGTTAACTTTATGGAAGGTCAATTTTACATGTTCCTTTGGGAAAGTTATTCAGTTTCATGGGCTAATTCACCCCTCAAAATTATTACAGCAATTTTTTTTACACCTTGAAGAGTGAAGCTTACTGATATTCCGTTTTGGTTTCAGAGTCAACATTAAACTAGATGTAAACATCACAAAGAACTTAAATGCTTATTTGTACAACTCGCCTCCTCAGAATGGGCTACTGCTACTGAGGGATTGGCTGTGCAGCCGGCGCGTCGGCCCGACTGAGCGTGTCCCCGGGCGCCTCACTAGCGGCGGCATCCTCTGGCTATATCTTGGAGCGCTTCCTGGCGATGGCGTCCTCGACGGCCTTGAGTTGTTTGAGCAGCTCCTCGCGGCGCGACACCGACTTCTTGGCGGGCGGGCCGCCAGGAGACGTCGCGCCGCGTTTCTTTGCCGATTCTGTGTAGAAAAAGCAAACGCTGTCATTACGCTCTGCTTACTCCGCAAGAGATATAGGCGGTGTGATGTAAGTATGTATGTAAATAGTAAATATAGAAATAGTAGTATGTTTGCCGTGTGATGCCGGCTTAGAATAGCATCACCCCATTTCTTCCCGCTGGTGTTAAAAAGGCAACTAAGGGCCTCGAGGGTTTCATGTGTATTACAAAATAGGCTGACAATCTGTCACTACAGTGTTACACGAGTATCTGAAAAGGCCCTAAATACTTGTCAGAGGTGGCGATAACGTCCGTAAGTTTACGATCGTTAACGCTCTGCGTAACCCGCATAGGGTATAGGCGGTGTGATGTAATTATGTATGTGAATAGTAAACCAGTGGTATCAGTACCATTGTTTACTTTTATTTATACACCGTACTGATTTTACTTGAACCTACAATTTAACACAGACAGCTGACAGCTTATGGTTCATTATAGTATAAAACAGTATTATAGAACATTTTATACATTATAATAAGTTGCTGTTGCTTACCTTTATCACTAGGCGCCTCCTTTTTATTGGGAATAGTCACAGCCGCTGCCACTGCAGTCTTTGCATTCATCCTGCAAACAAACACACATTAGGCACAAAAAAATCAGAGAAATGAATGCAGCGAGTCAGAAGCGCGAGCGCAAGAAAACAAAGGTTTAGCTTTACAATATAAGTTACAACTTACTGGCTGATCAACACTGATATATTCAATGTAATTCAATTCCCCCTTCCTTTCCGACTACGATTGCAGACGGTCGTGTTTATTGTTTTCAATAATTAATTTCTAATATTTATGTAATCTGGGTCAAGATAATAGTAGTCAGCGTTTCTCTGCTATGCTAGCGACGACCTAGTAAATGTGCTGATTCAGTGATTAATTTCTGTGAAACGGAGTGAATGTTATGTAAGTGATAGAATAAAATATAAAACCAAAATGGACAGTCCCTTCAGTGCCAAGAGTAATCTCACGGCACGCAGTCCGCCCCCGATAAGACCTGCGGGTCAGGAGGAGGAGGTATCCACGCCCTCGCCATCTCCGCAAGCCCCACCTAGGCAAACAACTGTTCCAGAAGTCCCAAAAGTTGTTTCGACAGCTGAACTCAGTGGCTGGATCGCGAATATAGAACATTACCTGAATGATATATGTGCTGTATCAAATGAGGGCAAGCTTAATACCGATCAAAAACTGAGAATAAATACATATTGCCGAAACGTAATGGCTAATGTGTCCCAGTTGGCCATTTATTATCAGTCGGCCAAGCAAAAAACACTTTTGGCACATACTCACATACAGAATTTGACCAAAGAACAAGATCTGAGTGACCAACTTAAAGACCTCAAGCACACTGTGAAGTCCTCAGCTCCTCAACAATTAGCCCCAACCACCTCTTTTGCTGACGTTGTAAAAACCAGCCAAAACTCATTTGTTCGCCCGACTAACACCTCAAGTATTGCAATTTACCCAGCTAATAAAGCCCTGCCCAGTGAAGCGACGAAAAAATTAGTTCGAGATATCATCAAGCCCGATAACTTAAAATTGCATATCCGTGGGGTCTGGAACATCAAAAATGGCGGTGTTATTGTTAGCTCCGAGAGACGAAGTGACCTGCAGATTCTGAAGGAATCTACGGAACTGAAAACATCTGGCCTAACGGTAGAAGAAAGGACGAAAAGAAGGCCGAGAATAGTTTTGCTGGGTGTCCCATCTGACCTCCCCGTTGATGACGTCATCGAATGCATTTATGCACAAAATATCATTGACAAGGACGCGACTTTCAAACGGGAAACTTTTATGAGCTCTATAAAGCTAAGCCATAAGTCAGGTAGAAGAGACGGCTCACACTGCAATTTTGTGTTTGAAGTGTCTGCTGAATTAAGGAAACTGATCATTCCACAAAGCCGGGTCTATATTAACTGGACCTCCTGTCCGGTTAAAGATTTTACTTTAGTGACGCGGTGTTTTAAATGCCAACAATATGGGCACTCTGCTAAGTTTTGTAGGGAATCTGAAAACACGTGCGGTCATTGCGGTGCTTCTGGTCACTCGATCAAGGAATGCACAGTGCCCGCCCAATCACCGAAGTGCGCCTCTTGTTTGCGCTTTAAAAAGCCAAGCGACCACAAAACTGGGGACCTACAATGTCCGGCTCGTAAAAGTGCAGAGGGCCGATTTCTTCAATCAATTGACTATGAAGGCGCCTAGAGCGCCACCTTTAAGTGTTTTTGTGTACTGTAATAATGGATAACTTTAATACTGTACGTGAGGAGCTTGAACAGCTGGGTGAATCTGATTCGTATCTGTGTGCTCCTAGTGAATGTTACAGTCTCACCGAAAAGCAAAACGGCCAAATCAATATATTCCATATGAACATTCGTAGTATAAATTGTAATTTTAATGAACTCTTAGTTTTACTAGCAGAGATAAGAAGTACTGTTGATATTATAATACTATCTGAGTGTTGGTTGAGTAAAGTCCCCAACTTGCCGACGTTATTAGGATATACGTCATTTTCAACTACGTTGCATAAAAATCAAAGTGATGGTGTAGTTATTTACGTAAGAGCTGCTTTAAATGTAGTGTTGAATACCCAGACTTTAAAGATGGTTCACTTTTAGTGTGTAAGTTTAAAAAAGATCTCGCTATTGTTGGTATTTATCGTTCCCCATCCTACGCCAATACTGAGGATTTCATCAATAGCTTGAATACAGTTATTAGTAACCTTTCTGAATATAAATCTGTTGCCATTCTTGGCGACATTAATATTGATATTATACCGACCAACAAATCTGGAGTTGCGGATGACTACCTGGATATGTTGGCATGCCAGGGGTACCTTTCTACACACTTTATTCCAACTCATGGCAAAACTTGCTACGATCACGTCATTTTAAAATCACAGTGTTGTTCAAAAACTGTGGTGCTTAGTTCCACCATTACGGACCACTTTGCTACCATTCTATGTTTGAAACAATCGCTACAAAGGCATACGTCAGCAACTAATGCAAAGCGAATAGATTTTGAATCAGCATTGACTGCTCTTAGGGAAGCAGAATTGGGCGAGTTTTACGAAATATCGGACCCCAATGTATTTGCGGACCTTCTTATTTCAAAGTTAATGAAAATAGTTGACGAAAATTCTATAACACGTAAAATCCCCCGAAGGAAAAGATCGATCAAACCCTGGATCACGCCAGGTCTTTTAAAATGTATGCGAAATCGCGATAATTTTCATCTAAAACTCAAAAAAGACCCGACTAATGAGGTATTAAAAATAACTTACACGCGGTATCGAAACTTTTGCCGAAAATTATTACATAAGCTTAAACGTGAGTATGAACGTGATCGGTTTTCTAAGGCAAAAAACAGCCCTTACGCCACTTGGAATGTAGTAAAAAATGTTACACACTTATCGAAAAGGTCTGTTTCGTCAGTTGAGCTCCTGAGAATTGCCAATAATCCCATGGATTCCGTGAACTTAGTTAATAGCTATTTTGCAAATGTAGGACAGTTATTGGCCAATAATATTTCAGATAAAAATATACACGACTACCCAACAATGCAAGCTTTTCCTAAATCGTCTATTTCAAATTCACTTGTTTTACTTGAGGCAGACTGCATTGAAATTGATAGTATAATAAGGAATCTTAAAAACGACTGCGCTGCAGGGTGGGATGGAATTCCTGTTCTTTTGATAAAAAATTCAAGAGATAATTTGGTTCCTCTCATTACCCAATTGTGTAACTTATGCATAGTAAATGGCATATTTCCAAGAGCTTTTAAAAAAGCACTTGTCCATCCCATTTACAAGTCCGGTGAAAAATCTGAAATTGGTAATTATCGTCCAATATCGGTTCTTAACATTCTGTCTAAGATCATGGAAAAAGTTTTAAACAAGAGGTTATTAGGTTTCCTTGAACACGAAAATATTATTTCCACAAATCAGTATGGTTTTAGGAAAGGTGTCTCTACTGAGGATGCTGTATTAGCTATGACTGAAGCAGTTTCCAGGATATTAGACAAAAAGCATAAGTGTTTGGGAATTTTCCTTGACCTCAAAAAAGCATTTGATACTGTTTCGGTACCAACTTTACTAAACAAATTGCGGGATGTAGGTATCAGAGGTGTTGCACTTGATATTTTCACAGACTATCTAACTGACAGGACCCAATGTGTTAAAATAAACGATGTTGTTAGTCGTCCATCTTCTTTGTCTTTCGGTGTCCCTCAAGGAAGCGTTCTTGGTCCAACATTTTTTCTGATATATATAAATCAGTTATGTCAATTTTGCTATCCGGGTTGCTCGGTGTTTGCCTATGCCGATGATACTGCGTTACTCGTGGAAGGGATTGATTGGCCGGACGTTCAACAGAAGACGGAGGAGATCCTTCGACTTGTTACAAGTTGGCTCGATCACAACCTTCTCACCTTGAACGTCCTTAAAACAACTTACGTTGCCTTCTCTATTACTTGTGCCACTCAGCCGCCGCCCTCTTTCTCCATCAGGGTGCATGGTTGTGCGAGAGATACCGAACTGTGCATCTGTCCTCTACTTACGCGTTCAGCATATGTCAAATATTTGGGAGTCTTAGTAGATGAAAATCTTTCATGGCAGCACCAAGTAGAATCTGTCAAGACCCGTACTCGTAAATTAATGTACATTTTCAAATTGCTTCGCAGCTCGGCCGATGCTTCCATTATGAAAATGGTCTATTTTGCTCTCGTGCAGTCATTACTCTCATATTGCACTTCCGCGTGGGGAGGGGCGCCCAAAACAACTTTACTTCCACTTGAGAGAGCTCAAAGAGCAGTAATTAAAGTGATCAATAAACGGAATTTCCTTTACCCAACACACCGGCTCTATGCTGAGTACCGTGTCCTTACAGTCCGGCAGCTGTTCGTGTTTCATGCTATCCTTCGTTGCCATAAAAATCTGGAATACCTCTCAAGCCATGTTACTACATCCCGCAGGACAGACCTCGTATGCGGTAGGGTACGTCATAGAACAACCTTTGCATCCCGTCAGTGTTGGGTACTGGGTCCTAGACTGTACAATCGGGCGAGTGGTTACATTGACCTGTACCCACTCGTTCTGTTTGAATGCAAGAAAAAATTGACGTCTTGGCTCTTGCAGCTCAATTATGATGAGACAGAAGAGTTGTTACAAATAACTGTCTAACAAGTATGTTTTAGCTACTCAAACTGCACAATAACTTCAGTACTTCTTGTCAATTCCTAATTACTATAATAGTCTAGTTCTAAGATTAACCATTTATTTTTTATAATAATATTAAGTTGTTCTTATTTTTAAATGCAGCATACATTTCACATAGAAATAGTCTAACTGTGTTAGAATGGGGGCCTGGTGACCTATGATACAGGTTTCATACCGAAACCTAGTTTAGGCGCCAGTCTCACAAGTTGGCTCAAACTGTATTAATAAGTTTTTCATTTTAGTGTATTTTGTTCTTTTATGTGTTCTCATGTACCTAATTCTAATTTGTGAGAAAATAAATGATTTTATTATATTATTATTATTATCCATTCTTTTATTTGCTTTAAATAGGGTTTACAAAAAAGGTGTAACAATACATTTATATAGTAGGTTGCTTTATGACCTTTGCGTCCCAAGCGTGATCGGACTGGCACCACCCTCGAAAACTATTATCCGGAATCGAAACCTTCAGAACACGTTTATTTCAAACTCGGTCAGCCAATACCTCGTAACTTATAATATGGTAAACAAAATTATAGCTTATAAGTAATAAGCCATATGACTGAACTACGATATGTTTATAAAATAGCTAGAATGGGTTAGTATAGAAAATAAGATTAAAAGTTTTCGGTTAAAAAGCAACAGAAGTGAATCGCACATACCCTTTAGATAACATCTTTTTATCAAAACATTCAAACACCTCTTTTTACACACAAACATAAAACACAAAAGTCATGGAAAAACGTGCACTGTTACAATCCACCAAGAGAAAACCAAAAATATAAATGCAAATAAAATGAACGCAAAAGCAGACAGCAGACAAACGTTTGTTAGTAATTGTTTGAAAAATGAAAACGTGAATATCTATTTTGTATCGTGATTACCTGAATGTAGGGAAGGAAATTTAAATTTAAATAGTAATTTTTGAAAGCCCATTTTGACAACTGTCGGATCCATGCTAATGCTGCGGTAAAGATTAATTTTCCGTATTTCTTCTTCATTCAAAGATAGTTTGGATTGGACAGCTCGATACATGCTATCACATGCTACGCTATTTAATTATTAATTATTTATTATATGGACTTCTACCATGAGATTATTGGGGTCAGTGACTTTTACCTTAATCTACCCTATCTAGGGCAACTCTGCCCGTGTCAGTAAGAAGCTACCGCCACAGCTACACAGCTATGTATTTGACATATGTCACAAAAAGTTTTTAAAAGTGACACCCACAGACCAGAGTGTCATCATACGCTCGCTATACGAATGTCATTTTTCTGTGTGGTAACATTAATGATTCTGAGCGGGACTTACCTCGGTCGCGCGGCGGCGTTGAGCAGCCTGGCGTGGCGGGCGCGGCGCGCGCCGGAGCTGCCTGAAGATGACGACGAGCGCGACTCGCTGTCGGATCCACTCGATGACGACGACGATTCTGACGAGTTATATCGATATGTTAGAGAGGGGATAGGTGGCCGAATTCGCTAGATGACTGGGTCATTGATAAAATACAAAAGTTGTACGTTGCGTTGTAAGTTGTACGTTGCGTTGTAAGTTGCTTAAAACTATTGTCCAAATACAACATACTCCATTCAAGCTTTCGGAATATTCAAAGTTTGAATTAATAAACAGAAAAATAATATAAAAGTAAGTGTTATAACGCCATCCATGACGTCATCTCTTCGTATTTACATACAAAATAAAGTTTTAAAAAGTAGTTCATTTGACCTGCCAGTCATCATGCCTACTGACCTGTAGTTCTGACTATAAATCGTGACGTCACAAATGCTCAAAATACAACCCAATTTTGTAATTTGTTGACTAGGGTCGATCCTAGAGAAGGACAACTCTACACTAAACCCGGAACGGGGTCTCCTTCAGGCGCGTGTGACAGAGGTCTATCGTGCGGTAGATACCTGCAGCCGACCTGGCTCCGCACGTATCGACTCGTCGTTCCTGTGGAGTCAGCCAGAGAGGCCGAGAGGGTGGCGTAGGTCCTGGGCAACCCTGCGTTTTCCATGATTGCGTCCCAAGCAACGCAGTGTCTGTGGCCTAGCCTCAGACACTGACTAAAGCGTCTATCACAGACGTATGACAGTATGCTGTAGTAACAAGATAACAGAGAATGTTGCCATACCTGAACCGGAGCCTGAGGAAGATGATCTGGAGTATTTCTTCCGGTCTCTGTTGCGGCTGGACGGCTTTGTACGACCGTACGGATCGAGTTCCTCCTTTGAAAGAAAAAATAAACAATTAAAAGTTGATTGGTAAAAAGGAGCATCCAATGTCGAAATTACATTTTAGGATATTAGGTCATCGCCCTTGAACATCGTAGCGAGCGACTACGGAGTTCGACTTCTTCTTCTTCGTCGAGTCAATGGAAACGGGATCATAGCAGATTGGACCAATGCGTTGCAACGGCGATGGCCTTGTCGTTCGCCTCTTGCAGATCCTTCAATGTACATGAGCAGGGGTTTGTTGGGCAGCACAGTAGATGAGACATTGTCTGTAGAGCGCCACAATCACACCTATCGTTGCTTGAGAAGCCCCACCTTTTCCGGTTTGCATGGCACCTCCCTACACCAGCCCGGAGTCGGTTGAGCGACTTGGAGTTCGACGAAACCCCCCTATATCCAAGAATCAAGAACCAAAATATTTATTTAACGTTGTGAGGTGTGGATGAAAACGCCAATTATGAACAGTTACAGTACGGTATATTTTTGTATAAAAAATGAACAGTCACACAGAGTTTCAGATTCTCAGTACTTTTACCTATCTTCCTAGCACGCATCAGAGTGGACTGCAGGTGGCTATCGCACTCCTAGCTATAAGCATACGTAGGCGTTGAGAGTGGACTGCAGGTGGCTATCGCACTCTAATGCCAAGACTTTACTAGGAGGACTGCAGTGGCTATCGCTCCTAGCGCGGTCGCTAGCTAATTGCCTCGAAGCCGGCCGCGCTGCGGCTTATATAGGATGGCAGTGGTGTGGGGCGCGTTGAATGCACGCGTCTCGGTTGAGATAGATAGTTGGTGTGCGAGAGGGAAAGTATTCGACTCGCGCGTAGATGAATATGTCTTGCTACAACGTAGAAAATTCACATTTCACGCCACCTATGGGATTCGAACCCACGTCTTTTGATTTGCCGGGCCAAACGTAAAAATTCCGTGAATATTTTCCACTTGTCTCGTTTGTATTGACTTTGTAACAAAAAGCTGGGATTAAATGGGCGCGTGGGTGGGTTCATGGCGGGGGGTGTAGTTACCTTGTGTCTGTGGTCGACGGGCGGCGGCGGGTTGGCGGACAGCTGCCGGGCGGCGGCGTGTTGGCGGACAGCTGCCGGGCGGCGGCGGGGGAGGGGGCGCGGCGGCGCGGCGCGGGGGGGTTCATGGCGGGGGGTGTAGTTACCTTGTGTCTGTGGTCGACGGGCGGCGGCGGGTTGGCGGACAGCTGCCGGGCGGCGGCGGGGGAGGGGGCGCGGCGGCGCGGCGCGGGGGGGTTCATGGCGGTGGCGCGCGCCGTCGCCATGCGCCGCTCACGGACTATCACCGATGGGGATAATCTGAGCACACGATTCAACAGTTAGTAAAATAGTAATAAACAAACAAGAATGAGATAGGTTTATTCTAGATTTTTATTGGTTTTTGCAAATTTAAATGACTGAAGAAATGGTCTGCAACAAAGCCAACAAAGTTGTTTAAATTCATAATAACTATGTGTCATGAAAACTGTTACATGCCGGTACGGAACCACTTGTTAGCAGTTTAAGTCAAACAACTAACAAATGATCCCATCTATGGTTTGACAGTGAAAAAGAAGACTCCTTCAGTACTTGATTGCTGACAGACACAGGCTTGAAGCGTTCTGTGATCATCATTGATTGTCAAGATACGACAAAAGAACAAGATTTAAACTTGCAGACTGCGTTGCATCTTTGAAGAAACAAAATTACAAAAAAGAATAGCTACTTTCAACTCTCTCACAAAACATGTGCTGGCTGGAAGACATCTCTTCTTAAGAGATGAGCTCGCCTTTACGACAATTTTTTAAATTTAATTATTTTCATACTTAATGCTATATAAAGAATAACTTTTTTTAAAGATAACCGACTTCAAAGTTCGTATAAATGTGCGAACATTCTTTTATTGTCGGTTTATATGCCTTTTAAGTTTTTTCCTAAGTCTGACAAATGCTTTTCTGAAAACTGCATGAAAATCGGTTCATCCAAGCGCGAGATAATCGCGGACAAACATACATACATACGAACAGGGACCTCTTTTTTTTGAAGTCGTTTAAATAGAAAGCCTAGAAATACTTGCCTCTGCCTTGACGAAGAGGAGGCCCGACGCTTACGCCTGGCGCCCGGCGAGCGCGAGCTGCGCGAACTGGAATTCGAAGAACTGCGGGATCAGCGGGAGCGAGGGAGGGGGGTTGTACACACATACACACGTCACACACACGCACACCGTCCAGCGTGCACGTACACATCCACACACAGACACATACGTTACCACACACATACACGCATTTTCCAACACACGCATACGTCACAGTCAAACAAGCGGACCCCAGATGAGTATAGAAGACGCATGCAGTTAATGGTATAGATGAGTTTTGAGTTTCGTCAGAGTTGGAACAACACACCGATGTTACAGTTATGAAAGCGAAACCAACCAGGGGGGGGGGGAGGAAGCGAAAAATTATCCAATTAGTTTAATTTCTCCTTACAATTTTGATTATTTTACTATGACTATAATGAGGATTTGTAAAACAATTTGATATCAGATCAGATTTACTCTTGATTTACTACACCACTTTTTAAAGCTTACTATAAAGATGGTCTTCAAATAAGTTGATTCAAATGTTCTATCTGAAATTCATCACATCCATTCACAATAATAAATACGTAAAACTGATACGGTGGAACTTATTATTGGTACTATTTTACTCAAACAAAAATATTATGCCCTAGAGACAGAAAGTTCACTGCTGGTTCAGGCCTTCGAGGTGTTATTTCTACCTTTTAAGCACTCGCAATTACTTTCACCCGTATTATGTGAACTGGGTCTATCGCGATCTTCGTCTTCTTCTTCTTTATCGAATCGATGATCGTAACCTGGTCTATAAGCCCCTGGTATGACCTTCTATCGTAATTATTAATATGACCTTCTATCGTAATTATTAATATGACCTTCTATCGTAATTATTAGATAAACTTCAGGTAATTATGAATAGGTAGACGAAGGTCTATGTCGTGTGATACTGGCTTAGAATAGCGTCACCCGAAATCCTTCCCGTAAGAGGCGACTAAGGGACTCGAAAGTATTGGTGCATTACAATTTTTAGGCGAAAAGGTGACAACCTGTAACTATAGTGATACACATGTTTTCTGAAACGACCTTGGAAAACAATTCTCAAAAATGTCAGATGTGGCGATAGCGACCGTATTCTTACGGCTGTTAAAGCTCTGCCTACGCTAGGGATAAAGGCATGATATACAAGGTGTAAAAAAAATTCCTGCAAATATTTTAAGGGGTGAACTAGCCCATGAAACTGAACAACTTTTCCCAAGGAACATACGTCGAAATATGAAATATTATTCTGGACCTCCCGTACAAAATTACCGAATGACCATGTCAATTCCAGTGTTGGGCGTAATTAAATAATTCTTTATTTCAAATAATAATTCAAATAAATTTATTTCAAATAACGTAATTTGTAATTGATTTATTTCAGAATTATTTTATTTCAAATAGTCAATTATTATTATTATTTCAAATACTTTATTTTTTATTTGTAATTGATCAAATACGTTACGAGTTAAGTTACGATACAGAGTGTAATCGTATCAAAACCCTTTAAATTGATATTGAAAGTACTTAACCTAATGAATACAATTATTAACTTTTTTAAATGAAATGAAAAATATCCAAAATAATACGTTAAACACTCCCAAACATTGTGTTTTTAAGATTGTGAATTGTTAGGAATATTATCTTTCTTAAATAATTAAAAATACCGTACTGAAACTTATCAACAAAAAATTATTATTTGAAAAGCGTTAAATCGTTTTTTTTTATTACGGAAGAGACATGCAAAATACAATATCTCCAGCAAAAGTAAATACAAATATAAATTACTTAATTAATACTATTAATAACTTTACGAATATCAATTACATGTCCTAAATTTATTTCAATTACAAAATACGAAATAATTATTTGAAATAAATGTATTTGAAATAAAGTAATTACAATTGAATGTATTTCAAAATACAGTTATTTGAAATAAATTATTTCAAATAATTATTTCTTTATTTGTATTTCAAATAAATTTTGCCCAACACTGGTCAATTCGTATGGGAGGTCCAAAAAAAATTATCATATTTCGACCTATGTTTCTTGGGGAAAGTTGTTCAGTTTCATGGGCTGATTCACCCCTTAAAATATTTGCAGCTAATATTTTTACACCTTATATGTATGTACCTATGTAGGAAGGTCTTACCTAGAGGAAGAATAAGATTCATCGGAGGACGGCGGACGGCGCTTTCTAGCTGCTGGCTCGGCGCGCATCCACGGGTCGGCCCACTCGTCCCCGCCCGGGGCGCCCCGCTCGCGGACGCGCCCCTCTCTCATGTCCGTGCGGATGTCTGGCGGCCTCTCTCGAGCCTCGCGGGCTTCACGACGCTCCACTTCAGCGCGCTGGACGATCACTTCGCGCGAGGAGCGGACGCGGCGCTGTAATAGCAACGTTTCTAGTCAGCTATTGTAGTCGCCTATGACGCAATAGACAGCCTAGAGAAATATCCTATCCAAAAGTATATATCAGTTTGCCCACGCTGACGCGCCAAGGTTTCTAGTCAGCTACGAGTCGTAGCGGTCTCGTAGTCCACGAAAACAAGTGAATCTTTAGATATAATTCTATCTTAGCGCGAAACTAAAACAAATATTATCCAATTCTGACTTATTGGCTGTTCATTGGCTGTACCTTATGATAAGCCATATCGTCTGGCTTGGCGGCGGCGGCGGCGGCGGCGGCTGCTCGCTCGTCGTAATGCGGCGGGCCGGCTCGCTCGTACATGCGCTCGCGCTCGTACCGTTCGCGCTGCTCGTAGTGGCGCTCGCGGTTCTCCATGGGCGGGCGAGCGAACTATAAATGTACCTTATGATAAGCCATATCGTCAGGCATGGCGGCGGCGGCGGCGGCGGCGGCTCGCTCGTCGTAATGCGGCGGGCCGGCTCGCTCGTACATGCGCTCGCGCTCGTACCGTTCGCGCTGCTCGTAGTAGCGCTCGCGGTCCTCCATGGGCGGGCGGGCGAACCGCCCGCGACCCGCGTACGGCATCGGCCCGCCGTGGTAGCCGCCGCGGCTGGAAACAAATATACAGTTACATGTAAGAATATTAGCACAAGATATACAGGACAGGGTGTTAGGGACAGCGTCCCGAATACTGATAGGATGCAAGCAGACTAAAACTAAACAACTTTCCCCTAGGAACATATGTCAGGAAACGACAAAAAATTTTCGACCTCCCGTACAAAATCGCGATCAGCTGACTGCATTTACTTCGGAAAGCCAAAAATTTTTTGACGTGTCCTGGGATATGTTCCTAGGGGAAAGTTGTTCAGTTTCATGGTCTGCTTGCACCCTATCAGTATTCGGGACGCTGTCCCTTACACCCCGTATTGTAGGGGTCACTAACAAATAACGTGAGCAAAAATTACAAATTTTCCATGAATTACAAAAACCTGAAAAAAAACTGCTTGCCTCCAAAGAAGTGGGATCGTAACACCTGGTGAGACCCTCACCCCTCAATTCAAATTACGTAATTTGTCGACGACCCTCTACTCATATTATCCCTTGCGGGATAGGCAGAGCGTTGATGGCCGTAAAAAGTCGTTGTCTGTCCCCCTGTCCGACAATATTTTGAGGATCGACTAACCCAACTCAACAACCTCGCATTATACACAGGTACTATAAGTACCTGGTTACACTTTCCTGTGGTGTGGATATTGGTTTTGGGTCGTGCAGTTAAGAAATTGCTCACTTTTATTGGGTTTTAATTATTGTCCCTTCCATTGCTGTCGTGTGTGTTGTCGCTGGCCGCACAGGAACCAGCCGCAATTTGCCGACCACTGGTATAGTACTGTAGCAGAGTAGAACCTCTGCGTCCACGTCCTTCATAAACCACCTGTCCTTTCACGAATCATTTCAAATTGAAAATTGGAATGTCGTCACACATTTTTCTGACTTTTTGACTCAGTCGAGATCAAATCAGCGAGCAACGAGGCTCAAAATATATAACATCTAACGAATCCAGTGAATTTTAATGTAGTGTTCAGTATAACACATGTGAATAAAGTTCTATATTTTGTATAGTGTAAAGTGTCACCAACAGCGGACTTACAAAAGTTAGCAGAAACCCTATAAGGTTTTTACAAATCTACATGTTTCCCTAGCTCCATTATCATTCCATAATCGTACTAATTAGTTGTTATTGTTTAAGGGTTTCTTTTCCTGTAATACAAAATTTTCAAGTCGCAAGAACCTCTTTCATTTGTTTGTGGTGGCACGCATGTGCCACAGTACCTGTACGCCAGCTCCGCGTCTCGTGAACCACCCCCGACAGTACCTGTACACGTCCTTGTGGTGCACGGGGGGCGTGTCGTGGGGTGCGGCGGCGAGCTGGCGCCGACCGCGGCCGCCGCGTATGCCAGCTCCGCGTCTCGTCAACCACCCCCCGACAGTACCTGTATACGTCCTTGTGGCACGGGGGGCGTGTCGAGGTGGTGCGGCGGCGGGCTGGCGCCGACCGCGGCCGCCGCGTACGCCAGCTCCGCGTCTCGTGAACCACTCCCCGACAGTACCTGTACACGTCCTTGTGGTGCACGGGGGGCGTGTCGTAGTGGTGCGGCGGCGGGCTGGCGCCGACCGCGGCCGCCGCGTACGCCAGCTCCGCGTCTCGTGAACCACCCCCCGACAGTACCTGTACACGTCCTTGTGGTGCACGGGGGGCGTGTCGTGGTGGTGAGGCGGCGGGCTGGCGCCGACCGCGGCCGCCGCGTACGCCAGCTCCGCGTCTCGTGAACCACCCCCCGACAGTACCTGTACACGTCCTTGTGGTGCACGGGGGGCGTGTCGTGGTGGTGAGGCGGCGGGCTGGCGCCGACCGCGGCCGCCGCGTACGCCAGCTCCGCGTCTCGTGAACCACCCCCCGACAGTACCTGTACACGTCCTTGTGGTGCACGGGGGGCGTGTCGTGGTGGTGAGGCGGCGGGCTGGCGCCGACCGCGGCCGCCGCGTACGCCAGCTCCGCGTCTCGTGAACCACCCCCCGACAGTACCTGTACACGTCCTTGTGGTGCACGGGGGGCGTGTCGTGGTGGTGAGGCGGCGGGCTGGCGCCGACCGCGGCCGCCGCGTACGCCAGCTCCGCGTCCGGGTCGTGAACCACCCCGCCCACAGATAAGTGAAGCTTCTTCTCTTCGAAGTCCATGTCTTGCTCTTTGCGCTTGTTCGCGATGCGCAGCATCTGTGGGAAAAGGTTCATTAAGTTATGTAATCCCTAGCAGATTATGCAGAGACCTACAAATTGAGGAATCCATTTATTTCATTTCCAACCTCTTTCTACCCCTAAAGTATCGGCGAGGCCATTAGGCTGATCCCGAGGTTTGGTATCAAAACATTCCCCTTCGTCTGTCTCTTCGTCCAACTATTTTTCCCCATCTTTTGTGTTACTTGATTTTTATTCATAACTTACATAGGAGTATACTACATATCTCACCGTTACCCCGAGTGGATTAGTCAGATCGTTAACGGCCGTAAAAATACAATCTCGCTATCGACAATAGGCTTGTTACCTGACAGGTCAAATGAGTTACTTTTTAAAACGATCTAAAACGGTATTTTGTATGAAGAATTAGAAGTACAACGTCACGCCCTGAGTATTTGGATGGCGTCAAAACACTTACTTTTATATTATTTTTCTGTTTATTAATTCAAAATTTGAATATTTCGGAAAATGATAAATGAAGTCCGTAGTATTTTTGGACAATAGTTTTAAGCGTACAATTGTTATATTTTTTTAATGACCCAGGAAACTAGCCAATTCTGTCAAATATTCCGCGTACCACGACGAAGATGCCTGTGTCCAGCAGTGGCCGTGTGTTGGTGTATTATTACCTCCTTGGCGGTACGCAGGCCGCGCTCCCAGGCGGACTCGGGGGGTGCGACGTCGCGGGGAGGGGGGTACGCGCCCCCCGCCGGGACGCCGCGGACCACATCAAACATGTTGTAGTTGCCTTTGTCTGTCACGCCGGGGTGTAAGAATCTGCGGGAGAGAATGTGAAAGTAAGAGAGTGTTCTCATCTAAAAAAAAATAAACATCAACTTACGCTTCTGTCTCTTGCGCGGAAGGCAGAGCGACAACATCCGTAAAAATCCGTCTTTACAACACACCTGACGAGCGTTTGAGGTAGTGATAAATAGTGACTAGATTGGGTGAAAGTAAGAGAGTGTTCTCATCTAAAAAAAAATAAACATCAACTTACGCTTCTGTCTCTTGCGCGGAAGGCAGAGCGACAACATCCGTAAAAATCCGTCTTTACAACACACCTGACGAGCGTTTGAGGTAGTGATAAATAGTGACTAGATTGGGTGTCGATAGTTCACGCTAGCGTTCAACTATTAACTGTTAATATGCTGTTAATCGATAGAAACGATAGTTCAAAATGTAGCAATACTATCGACACTATCGTTTCTCATGATTTGAAAACTATCAATAGTATCGATTCACTACATAACAATCAATAGTATCTACAGTTCGATGCAACAATAGTTCTGAGATCTAAGGATCTGGATCTAAAGAGAATCTAAAGATTTGAGGATCGTTTCACAAATATCGTACCTGTCGCCTATAAAAGCGGCCCCATAACATACCTGCAGCTGACGCCCCAAGTGCAGGCGCCCCGAGAGAAGAACCGGCAGATGGGGCGCGTCTCACTCTCTTCGGGGCGGCGCTCCGCCTCGTCAGACTTCGCCCCTGTAGTGGCGCCCCGTGACATACCTGCAGCTGACGCCCCAAGTGCAGGCGCCCCGTGAAAAGAACCGGCAGACGGGGCGCGGCTCGCTCTCCTCGGGGCGGCGCTCCGCCTCGTCCGAGACTTCGCCCCTGTAGTGGCGCCCCATAACATACCTGCAGCTGACGCCCCAAGTGCAGGCGCCCCGAGAGAAGAACCGGCAGACGGGGCGCGGCTCGCTCTCCTCGGGGCGGCGCTCCGCCTCGTCCGAGACTTCGCCCTCTTCTAAAGATGACCCTCGAGAACGCTTGCCGGCCTTTATTTCTTCTGCAGACAGATAGAACAGATTGGGGATTGAAACTAAATAGTTTTTATTTTCCAACTTCAGACTACTAATTAAGTTTAGACATCAATTGAGATACATTATACAGTCGCTCCGAGACCAGCATCAAGAGATTGAGAAGTTGACGAAGGTCGACCGGTGCGTCGAAAGCTCAGTGGCAGAGCAGTGGGCCGGTACCCCATGCGGCCCGGGTTTGATTCCCGGTCGCTTGTAAATTTTTAAGTTTCTTACTTTCATTTATGAGATTAATATAGCACTGTGAGCGCAGTATATCCAAATAACTTACCTCTTTCTTCACCCTGGGTATCGGCGTCACCATTAGACTGATCCCGAGACTTGGTGTCGATGCATTCCCCTTCCTCTGCCTCGAAGTCCAACTGTTCCTCCCCATCTTCTGTGTTACTCGTCTTTTCTTGAGGCACCTGCAATTCGAAGCTAAGTTATTGAAGAGCGTTCCTGAGGGCGCCTGGTTATCAATCTTTTCAAACAAAGTAATTCCCCTGTCCTAGAGCAATAATTCTTTATTTTTTATTAAAATTAGGCCTACTAGCTGCGTGCCCCTATTACTTTCTTTATTCGTTTTTTTTTTTATAATTATATAATTAAAAAAAAATGCATTTTTCGTATTGTATAAAAAAAGAAAATTGCTCATATTATCTTCTCGTAATTATTTGTTATAAAAAGAATATAATAGAGGCATTGCATAAGTTTCGAGTTTGAGCCATAAAGTCCACCAACATAACCCTCCTTCCATGCATTGCAAGTGCATTAATAGAGCCAGAGTTATTTCCTGTAGAACAGCAATGTCATACAAACATCATGTATATGATATGATATGAACAAGTTTATAAGGCTAAATGCTATGATATGAATAGGTTTTTCTACTAAGGAAACTTTATGACACTACTTTAAGATCAGCGAGGTCAATGACATTGCCTTAATCATTCATAACACGATTTATAGTCGTGGGTTCGTAATAAATATTATTTTGCATCTTAAGCAGTATTAGAAACAAATTATGTACAGGAAAATAAGAACATTGTAGAGGATCTTGTAACTTGTAAGTACCCATTGCTAGACTTCTCAAGGAAAACTCAACCATAGTGTAAATAAATGATGGTAATTTAGCCTACTAGAGGTAGTAGGTTACGACATAAGTTTCAACATTTTACTGTTAAAATAATAGTCTACCAGCTCAACCATAATACCTACGTAATAAATAATAGTGTAGGAATTGTTTGTTGAAATATTCACATGGCAATCTGAACTCTGGTCTGTTCCTGGAGAAGGACAACTCCACCTTAAATCCGGAAGGGGTCTCCGCCAGGCGCGTCTGACATAGCTCTTCGTGCGGCATACTTCTATACAATAATACAATACAGTGTCTACCCTTTTCTCCCAGACACTGATTAGGTCATTGGATTAGCTTATGAGGCCAGTATGTAATCGATACTCTAAATCTGAAGTCCTTATTGTTCTTACCTTATCCAACTTGGGCACATCAGCTTTTAAAGTGTCGGATTTAGGTGAAGACTGACTACTGGCAACATTTCCATTCAATTTTAAATCCTGTTTCATCTCTGGGGATGCTGGTGGGGATTTAGGCTGTAAATAAATATTTTCATTAAAAATGTTTTAATACAAAATAGTTTTCTGCACAGATACTATCTAAAAAAGATATATATAGTAATTACTATGGCCAACTATATTCTTATACAACAATACTATTAAATACCAATCGTAATAATACACTCCCTAACTATTTATAAATTAATCTATCATCTAATCCATTAGTAAACCACTTTAAAAAATTAAATTTTACCGTAATTAAACAAGGAATAGGTTGGATTTCAGTCAATAATTCTAGTTCATAGTTTTCAAGCTTGATATGTTTCTATAAAGTAACAAGATGTTTGTGTTAGTACAGGTCATACATACGCTCATCACGCTTTTTTCCTTACAGGGTAGGCAAATTTTTATATTTTATTTTAAGGTATTGGGGATTCGTTTGCGGCCCCGGGACCATCAAAACTACGCCTAACGGCTTGGTGAAGAGCTAGGGCTCACCCGGTAATGCTTGATTGGTTCAAACCACTCATGCCCTGGGGGCAAGACTGGGCTTAGGGGTTGTTCTGGGAAAACTGAAGGGTACAGAACAGACTGAAGCGTAGGCAGAGTACAGTGTGGACAACCATAAAATTATGGTCGTTTTCGTCACGCCTGACATATATTTGGTAATAACACAGAGTTAAGTTTAGAAAATTATTTGGTCAGTGAATACAAACCTTAGAGTCTTTTGTATCATCAGCCCCAGAATCTAGATCTGATACATCAGACAAGTCTTCATGGCTTATATTTAGTTCTTTCCCATCTGGCTTGTCACTAGCCTCAGATTTGCCCATAGACTTTCTCTCTTCTTGATCAGACTCCATTTCACCTATTACAAAACAATTTTTAATTAAAAATCTTCAAGTTATACAAAAATGTTTGATGGAGATAATCCTTTCTAGAAAGCTGTACAATATCAAAGAAATCAATAGTATTATTGTATTGCGATCATAAAGCAATCAAGCAATGTAATTATTATTGCCCGCCCGCCAATGCCAGTCCCAGCTATTATGAAAGTAGAGTAATAAAACTGATTGAAAACTTCACTGAATTTACCTTCTGAAATTTCTTCTGTGGCAGGATCCTTATTACTAGATCTTTTGTTATATGAGGAACTGCGACTCCTGCTTGAGCGACTAGAGTCTGAACGGCTTCTTCTGACTGGCTCAACCATCTTTTGTTCAGCTTTTGTATGCCTCCTCCATTTGTCTTTAGGACTCCACTCATTTCTCTGAAGTACTCTATTGGGTGATAATCGAGATAAATTTCTATCTGGAGATGGGCTGGGTGAACGAGATATTTGGGTCCTAGATGGAGAGTGCGCCTGTGAAGCTGAATCTGGAGAGGCGGGTCTTGAGCTAGGGTCTGGAGAGGCTGGTCTTGAGCCATGATCTGGTGAAGCAGGTCTTGAGCTGGGGTCCGGTGATGCTGGTCTTGAAGTAGCCTCAGGAGATGCTGGTCTTGAAGCAGGAGAGCCTGGGCCAGATCTAGCTGAACTATTTGGACTTTGAGGACCTTCAGAACCATGCCCACCTAGTGGTGTAGAGTATTTTTCTCTATTATCAGGTGAACCCACATTAGAACCAACATCGCTTGGAGATTTAGGCCCTTCTGGAGATTTAGGACCAGCTGGTGAAGCTGGCATTGAATTTTCTGGAGAATTAATATCTGAGTGTGCTCCACTCATGTTGTCAGGAGATCTGGGAGGGTTGGGAGGTGGTGAGCGTAACGAGGATTGGGATTTGCTTTCTGGGGACGGAGACCGAGGGCCATCAGATCTGGGGGAATGTGGTGGAGATGCTGGTGGGGAGCCTGGTGGCGATTGAGGGGGTGATTTAGGCCCCTTTTTAGAAACATCACTCTTGTCTGAAGATGAACTTCGTCGGCTACGTGAGCTGGAGCTGCTACTACTTGATGAAGACTTATTATCTCCAGAGCCATCTCTGGATTCGTCTGAGTCCATGCCTGGAAACAGATGACAATATTTGAAAAAGATTATTAAATATGAAAATACGACTGCCCAGCCCAAAGCACTCTTCATAAATTATTGCTGTTACAATATTAGATAGTCAGGTTAGTTTATCCACACATCATCAAGGACAATCCATAAGAAATTAATCAAGTGTTATTCTTCATTATTGATCGTGTACTGCACAATGTAATGTTTAGGGCACGCCTTGTGTCAAAACGAACTGCAAAGAAATAACAAAATCGTGGCATTGATGCCAACGACATAAGGGGTCAATTCCTATGTATTTACGTATTTTATTGTACCTCACTCATTACAGACACATGAACATCGTGTGGCCTGACACGAATCCAACTGAAATGCTACGTTGTGATGTATATTGTAGACACATCCAGCCTTACCTTACAAACGACGCCTCGACGCCAGAAACTGTGGCACTTTGTAACACTTTTCATATTGCAAGGACTTTTAACTTTTATATTCACAACACAAACTAAACTCGGGTCTGTCACATATACTTGTGAACAACTTTTTCAACTTTTGTAAACGATAAACTGACGAAAACTTAGAAAAATGAACACTACTTCAAACATGGCTGTTACAAGAGGAAATATCAACATAATAAATAATCACTTCCAGAACTTCCGTAGGGTTAACTTACGCCCTTACCTTAACTGAGATGAATTAGACGGTAAATATCTTGATGTATTATTAAATTATATTAAAAATCCATATAATTTGCGCCGCAACAAGCTTTTCTCGTCATCGCCTGCACAGATCACTGTAATCGCCTGTTCTGTAAGTCAAAACCATAGATTGATGAATGAATGAATTCGAACGAATCTTTGCTGACTGAGCTATAGACAATAATGTTGCCATATAAAATTAATTTTTTTCGCAAGCGGGGGTTGTGGTGGCGGATGACACAAAAAACGAATGGGTGAGACTACGCCCAACATGATTGCAATATTAGTTAAAAAAAACACTTCGCGCCAATTTTGAAAGAAAAGAGTAAAAAATAAACTTTGTAAAGACCCACAGTTTCAGGACTTTTATAATCCAAAAATGCTGGACCAAGCACTTGACGATAATGTTTCAGAAAACGATGAAGAGGAGAGTTTCTTTCAAGATGTTGATATTTTACAAAAACATGGGATCAATGTTGCGGATATCAAAAAATTAAAAGGTGCCGGAATATGCACGATCAAAGGTATTCAGATGTCCACAAAGAAGAAGCTGAACAACATCAAAGGATTTTCGGAAGCAAAAGTTGATAAAATAAAAGAAGCTTGCCTAAAAGTAGTAACTCTCGGCTTCATGACTGCTTTAGAAGTTAGCGACCGTCGTAAGCAAGTCTTCAAGATTAGTACCGGTAGTTCGGAGCTTGAGTATGTGTCTATTCTATAACTTCCTAACGACCTACTATCAGGTAGCTTGACTCATATTCATGTTATGGTTTCTTTAGGGAATCTCAGAGCAGCCAGCCTCATGGTTGTGGACTCGCTTTCCACTTGCACTACATACACATAGGTTTGGTCGCCTCATATCACGACACGACTATCCCTTCTGACAAAATATTGAGGGCCCTTTCAGTTGATTAATGTAGTAGGGACAGGTTAGGTATTGAAATTGTAATGTAATACATACTACCAAAACATCTTTATAATATCAGGATCGAGCCAACCCACTCAGTGGGCACCTTTACCTTCACTGTATTCTGTGGGTAGCGAATTATTTTACGTCCCATAAGCCCATACATACACACTTACATACATAAATCACGCCTGTATCCCTTGCGGGGTAGGCAGAGCGTAAGAGGCCGGTAAAAACGGTCATTTACGCCACGTCGACAATAGTTTGAGTGTAATTTCAGAAGACTGTGTATTACCATAGTGACAGGTTGTCAGCCTGTCACCTAAAGTTGCAATACACAACAGGCCTCAAATCCCTTAGTCGCCTCTTACGACACCCACGGGAAAGATATTGGGTGATTCTATTCTAAGCCGGCATTACTCGGCAAAACAAGCCTAAGCACAAGCCCATAATCTTCCGATCTCTCCTTTGCAGCAAGCTGCTAGCCGGCGGAATAGAGTCGATGGCAATAACGGAAGTGTTCGGTGAGTTCCGCACCGGAAAGACGCAGCTGTCGCACACGCTCTGCGTCACCACGCAGATTCCCAACAGCCCCAGCTATGGCGGCGGGAAGGTCATGTTCTTGGACACCGAGCATACTTTGTATCCTTTGAAAAATCGCATCGTCTGAGCGCATCATAACTTCTACTTTTACAGCCACTGCTGGACTTGGGCCTCCACACTTGGCAGGCGGATTGGCGAGCGCAGTGAAAGATGTTGTAGATATTCACAGAGATCGCTGATGCCCGTTCGAAAATGGCTCTCGTTCCAAGCAACAGAAACATTGCTTTCCATCAGCTGCGAAGAAAAATTATATTGTATATCTTTAGAGATTTGTATGGCCACGCAAAGTAGCGATGATTTTGTCTTATTTGGAGGAAACATATTACATATATATATCACGCCTTTATCCCTTGTGGGGTAGGCAGAGCGTTAAGAATACGGTCGCTATCGCCACGTCTGACAAAATGTTAAGGGCCGTTTCAGATTATTCGTGTATCACTATAGTGATAGGTTGTCAGCGTGTCGCCTATAACAAGTACCTACACATGAAACCCTCGAGTCCCTAATTGCCTCTTACGACACCCGCGGAAAGAAATGGGTTGATGCTATTCTAACTAAACCGGCATCACTTGGGCATTTCAAAAAATTTTGAAAAGCGAACCGGCGGCCGAAGCTAAGCGAAGCTACCGCGCGCAGTTGACAAAATTTAAAGCTTCAGTCACACCGATGTAGCAACGATTCAGACGTCATGACGTCATTATAATTTTACTTTTTCAAGGTGAATTGTTTATAACGGAACTTAACTACAATCGAAGTGAGCACGTATAATTTCCAAATTTTATCTTGTTTATGAGACTTTTCTTAACCATTTAACCAGTCGGCCGGATAGGCTGAGGCCGATTGCAGACAGATTCAACCTGGACCAGAATGCAGTCTTGGACAACGTCCTGTATGCCAGGGCTTACACTTCAGAACATCAGGTAATCCAAGCTAATTTATAGGCAATTTAAGCGATTCCATAAACAGTGCCATTGAATTAAAGAACCGAAATCTCCAAAAAACTAAATGAACTACTCTTTCTTGTTTGCCCAAATAAATTTATTCAGATTTTAATAATGATGTCATTCATTTATAACCAAATGTCGAATTATTAATTTTATAGGAGTTTTTATTTATCCACCACAGGCGGAGCTCCTAGACTTCGTAGCTGCTAAGTTCCACGAAGAAGCCGGTGTTTTCAAACTCCTTATTATAGACTCTATAATGGCACTGTTCCGAGTGGATTTCTCCGGCCGAGGGGAGCTGGCCGACCGGCAGCAGAAACTGGCTCAAGTCCTTTCTAGGTTACAAAAAGTAAGTGCCGAGCTCTGTACCTAACCTACTTTTTCAAGTAAACACAAAAATAATATTTATATAACAGGCACTGCTTATTTCTAGAAAGAAATTTCTTACGGCAAACTTGTGAGAGCTGCAGTCAACGATACGCGGATATGGCCAACATTTGTCTATTTATTATCTACTAACGTTAACGTCAATAACGTTCGGACAACAAAACTACTTATTATAAGGCTATTGCATGCTCATTTTCTAGAAGTAGCCAACTAGTATATTTCATGGCTATTCTATCTTGAAGATAAGTACCTACATCGAATTTTATTCATTGAAGCTGAGCTGAAAAAGCTGTTGTTTACCTACCTTATACATTACATATACGTGGTCTATGTACCAGATATAACAGATAAATGTCGATTCTGCAAACCAAGTTTTGTCCTTTTTAAGTTCGGTTTGATTGATAATTATGAATTTATTTTAGAACTTTCATAAAATGTAGAAGTACACAGCTTAGGTACGTTATAAAACTTCTGATACTGGCACTATTTTACTGAAGTTTAAAATAAATTATAGAGCATCAATATGTGATGAGTTCATGGTCGTGAATAATAGATATTACAAGGTCCTTGGTAGAGAAAAATTCTGATCAATATTCGTGCTCGATATCCATTAAATATATGCCTCTATAGTCTATATACGTAGTCGGTCCCAAAGTTCTGTCACTGGCATATTATTTTTGAATTTAGAACACGAATTTGGAAAAGTTTTATTGCATTCCGTTTTTGAATGTTTGACAATTATTTTAAAACAATAAATGATCATTTGGCGCGATTTTTCACGATGGAGTGGACTTTGAAAGAAAACCGAATAGCAGTTTTGGCGTTGCATCGCTGCGGGCACTCGCCGAGTACCATTTTCAAGTTGCTCAAAAAATTTAAAATAACGCTTAGGTTTGTGTATCGTACTATAAGTAGGTACACTGAAGTCTCTAGTGTTGAGGACAAGAAAAGAACTGGCCGGCCTCGCTCCGCAAGAACACCAGCAGTGATCAAAGCGATCAAGGAGCGCATACGAAGAAATCCTGTCCGAAAACAGAAACTTATGGCTTTGCAGATGAAGGTTAGTAGAAAAACAGTCAAAAAGGTTTTAAACGAAGACCTTAAGCTGCGAGCATACAAAAAAAAGAGTGGGCACTTACTTAATGCCCGTTTAAAAGAAATTAGACTCAAAATATCCCGGGTGTTGTTAAAACGGTACGCGAAAAACCGGCACCGCGATATACTTTTTACAAACGAAAAATTTTTTGATATAGAAGAAAAGTATAATAAACAAAACGATAGAGTGTACGCTACCAGCTCTGAAGAAGCAGGAAACAAAGTTCCGCGGGTGCAACATGGGCATCATCCCTCTTCAGTCATGGTCTGGTTAGGAGTCTCCT
The DNA here is from genome assembly GCA_029255805.1 of Keiferia lycopersicella. NCBI lineage: Eukaryota > Metazoa > Arthropoda > Insecta > Lepidoptera > Gelechiidae > Keiferia > Keiferia lycopersicella. The sequence goes on from JARACZ010000010.1 coordinate 8,722,980, forward strand.
ACTATGGGCCAACTGAGGTTCATTTTTGCGAAAAGGGTGTCAAAACCAGTGCAAAAGTGTACCAAGAGACGGTTTTGGATCGGTACGTCAAAGACCTGCCCAACACACTATTTTCAGGACATCACTTTGTGTTCCAGCAGGATTCTGCGCCCGCTCACAAAGCCAAGACCACTCAAGCCTGGTTTGAACGTCAAAACATTGAGTTTATAAGACACGAAGATTGGCCTTCCTCCAGTCCGGACCTTAATCCTCTGGACTATAAAATTTGGCAGGTCTTAGACAGCAAGGTCTGTGCTAAGCCCCATAAAAATTTGGAGAGCCTGAAGTCAGCCATAGTTAAAGCAGTCGCTGAAATCGACATGGATATGGTGCGTGCTGCGATAGACGACTGGCCGCCGCGGTTGATGGCCGTTATTAAAAGCAAGGGAGGTCATTTCGAATGGTTTTATGTTATTTTGATTCTTCAATAATTGTATTTTTAATTGATATATAAATTTTTAAAAACGGATTGGTACTTTTTATTTTATCAGTATTTTCATATATGACAGAACTTTGGGACCGACTACGTACTTACGCCACATAATGTACGTACGTAGGTACTACTGTGTCAGTCAGTAGTAGGTAAATTGTGTTATATAGTATTGCTCGTGCGATTAATTTAATTATAGTCAGCAGTTAGCTATTTTAACTACCTATCTATTATATGATTAAATACCTAACTACCTATATTTTTATAGGTATACATAAATAGTTAGAGATTTGCCCAGTCATTCAGTTACTCTAAAGCGAATGTAGAAAATATTTTTACACCATTTGCTTTGCATACTTAGTTGCGCACTTATTAATCATCTACTGACACGTGTTCCTATTTTAAAACGCATTTAAGAACGCATACAGCATCTCAACCAGTCAACATCCGCATCAAGATAATGCGTAGCAATACCGAATCATGCGAATAGCTTTTTATAGTTTTATCTTCATAAATAAATAAAGCAATCGCTAAGCTACTTACAGCACGAGGTCAAGATCGCAGGGTAACATATTGTAGATCCGGCTCAACTATGGTAGAGTACCTACGTGTTTCCCTCGAACTTTGTACGGAATAGATAAAGAAAGTTAGGAAAAGTTTGTAATAAATTTTTGTTACCAAATTCATATAAAAGGAAACATCTGTCGAGACTAGATTTTCTCTTCGTGCATTACTGCGCAGTAGCTCTGATTTAGGCGGTCAGGAAAACTTTGCGATCTTCTTCTTTACGTATGGGACACCGAGTCGTCCAACGACCCGATGAACCCTAGTATCAGAATTTTTCAACCGCCTTCTACAAGTAGCAGGCTTCTGACATGGTTGTGTAACGACCGCCGTCTAAGTGATCATAGCCAGCAGCCGGGACTTACGGCTTAACGTGCCATCCGAAACACGGAACCATCTTACTTACGGACAATCGGGTTAGGACATTGCGGGTTCAGCCCGCAATGTCCTAACCCGACTGGGAACAAACTTTGCGACAATGATAATAACTAAGTAATACGTTTTCTTTTTCTTCCTAGATCTCAGAAGAATACAACGTAGCGGTATTCATAACGAACCAGATGACATCCGACCCAGGTGCCACGCTTTCTTTCCAAGCAGACCCCAAGAAGCCCATTGGCGGGAACATCCTTGCGCACGCGTCGACTACTCGAATATCCCTGCGTAAGGGCCGCGGCGAAAACCGGATCGCCAAGATCTACGACTCGCCAGACTTGCCAGAAAGTGAAGCCACTTTTTCAATTACCAATGGTGGCGTAGCTGACGCTAAAGATTAAAATATTTTAAATTAATAAACTTGTTACTCTTTTGCACTCATTTGTGTCCTCTTTTATTTTCTGCCACTTTTAACGCGTACGGCGTACGTGCCCAAGTATTCAGTGACTTATCAAACTTGAGTAAAATGGGTATTCGACTGATGTAAAACAAAATTAAATAAGGCGAAATTAAGTACATAATTGTAACTAATAGTTTTAAGTTGGTTGCCTAACAGTTTAAATTATTGCTAGTTCCTGTAGAAATTAGAGCAGTGCCCTAGTTTTCATAGCTTGCGATACAAATCTTCATTTTATCTCAAAAGCTATTGACCTAATAATGGTCGATTATTTTACATGCTCATATAATTGTAGATAACTCCGTAACCCTAGCATATGAATGAAGTGCCGGGCAACAAAGTCCACAGCGGACTGTCTCGCCATCGGAGTGGCGTGACATAAACGAACCAATTAAACGTGCTCGCCCATGATTAGATAAATTGGAAACAGCGAACTACTTACGTTTTGTTTTGGGTGAAGATTGCTTTACCAACTAGGAAATTTTCTATTTGTAATTTCTCGCCCGTTTTTATAAATTCATGCCAGATGGCTTTATGTTAAGTTAGAATTTAGTAATTTTTTTGTTAAATTGATAATACAAAACTAGATAAAATACATTTACCTATTTGCAAAGAAACATTTTGGTTTAGTTTAGCGCCATCTATGAATACTCGAAGTTGGCTGGAAAATTTTCCATTCAATAATTTTACATATTTTCTAATAAGCTCTACCATCGGTTTAGGTACTTTATGTACTTACTTACTTCTTAATTTCAGTGAACTGCGGTCAACCACGGCGACTAATCTACCATTTTTGTAGCATACCTACATTGCTGGCTCTTGTAGCTTCATTATCTTCCTCTATCATTAGTCCATCACTGGAAGATCACTGGCCGTTACTCTTTTTATCTATAACTTGTGTGTATCTAAAACAATCACTGCTTTTTTGTACGACTATCAACCCTGTGATGATGTGATAACGTTGCGAGCAACGCGGTCTTCTACTTCGTAACAAAAGGAAAGGTATTAAAATTATAATTAAATTAAATTATAATTAAATGAGACAATCGATAGTTTTTCGATAGTAAGAACTATCGATTTTTAATCGATAGTATCGATACTATCGATACTATCGATTGTTCAGAATGAGGCAATACTATCGGTCAGCTTCGATAGTATCGATACTATCGATAGTATCGAAGCTGACAATCGAAAAAACAATCGATAGTATCGATAGTATCGATAGTATCGAAGCTGACAATCGAAAAAACAATCGATAGTATCGATAGTATCGATAGTTTTGGTCTATCGATAGTCGGCCGATGAGCGATAGTATCGTTCAGTCAGGTATGGATTATTTTACATACATATAATTATCATGACTTTATCTCTTGTGGGGTAGACAGAGCGTTCACGGTCCTAAAATTACTCAGTAAAGCGATAGTAATCATTACTGTCGCTTGCTATCGCCACGTCTGAGGGCCGTTTCAGTATATTATATTATAAATATTCTAAATAAATAAAATTAAAAGCTTACTTACTGGATTGTCAAAAAACAGGTAACCCCTCGCAACTTTTAGGTCAGCGGTTGCTGCCAAAAAAATGTTACTCAGTAACTTTGTTCATTTCAAAATTTTATTTCTATTTAGTATTTTATTTTTACACTCGATTTGCGAATAATTTACTTTTAACTTGATTTTACATATTATACACACACACACACACAACACGATTTTATTTTACATAAAACTTCATTACTTTCACACACATGTTTTAGCAAACACTCGTAACGTTCACTCTGTGGTAATGGCTGAAAACCAGTGCTGCCCTCTTTTGGGCATTCTTTGCACTGAGCCTTGGCCCTTTGCATCGCTGCAGCACACATGTGCGTTCTATTACTGTGTTAGATTTTTCATTTTTCTTTGTTTGTGCGTCTTTCCACTTTGAATGTATATGTGTGTTGTTGATTATGCAATAAACGTTTAATCTATCTATCTATCTATCTATATTCTAAATACAATTGCTCATGCCCTAAGCTACCCTAGCTAAGTTAAAAAAATAATAATAAAAAATTAATAGCCGAAAATGGCTATGCTGAAATAAACATAAAATACAATATAATATATATACAGTAGATAATTCTACCTGTTTCGTCATTTAAAGTCAACTTTATACATTTAAAACTACTCCCATGGAGATTTATCCTGCATATAATCAGATATTTCATAATAGCCTTTCTTGTTCAATTTTCGTTTTATTACTTTATGGCGGGTGACAGGATGAATCCAGGTGGTGTCGGGAAAAGGGTAGCTACCCGCCTGGCCGGGTGTTGTGGCCAGGGGACCGACGGGTCCACCTGGATCAAATCAAATCAAATCAGGTTTTCTTCTCGACGGCCGTTAGGCCGTCGGGGAGACGCCATCGAGGTAGAACCTCCTGGGCGTAGGGTCTACCGCCGCCCGTTAAGACGGGCGGGTCATGAGATGTGATGGCCGTGGCTGGTGTGGGAGACATCAGACCACGGCCCGAAAAAGTCAAGTTAGGACCGAGTGTGGCTGGGCAGAACCAGTCACCGACTCGGTCCGAGCGTGCCGCCGGCGAGGCGCACACCGGGTGGAACCCTGGACTATCCCAGGGAAGCCCAGCGAGCGCCTTCAAGCCGGCGGCGAAGAACGAAACATCCGGTTAAGGCCGGCGAGCTTGACCCGAGTGAGTCGGGCCCGCTCAGCCGGCCGGTCAAGTCAGGGTGGTCACAGTGTGTGAGGTCAATCCTGTGGGGGCCGCCGACTAGTGCGCACCGTCAAGCTGACAGCGCGCTACCAGCCGGCGGCTAAGGTCAATCCGGTGTTTGGGTATCCTCCGCGAGCTCCTCCACCACTGCGAGCTCGCGGGGATACGGTCTCCAATCAGGTGGGCGCGCGTGGTACGGAGCCAGGTTTCGAAGGTGCTCGAAATCTGATCGGGCCACGCGCGCGAACATCCTGGTCGAGAGCCTGGAGACGAACTCATCCAGGGTCTCGACTTCTAGATCCCTCCGGATAACTTCGTTGCGGACGAACATTGGTGCGTCAGCTATGGTACGGAGCACCTTGGACTGCTGGGCCCGCAGTCTTCGGCGGTTGGTCTCAGAGACCAACGCGTACCACGCTGGAGCGGCGTACGTCAGGTGGGACCTGATGTACGTCTTATAGACACCAATCTTCATGCGCAACGGGAGCTTCGAGTGAAAAATGGGTCGGAGCATAGCAGTGGCAGCCCCTGCTTGCCGGATCACACTTCTCACGTGCTTGACCATGGATAGATTTCGGTCTATGGTCACGCCTAGGTATTTAGCCTGGCTGGACCACCCAATCTCTAATCCTTGGAGCTTCAGCTTCGGGGGATCTCTTCGACCACGCCCCACCATGATCGCTTGAGTCTTACCCACGTTGACTGTCAGCCTCCATTTCGCCAGCCAGGCTGGGAGGGCGTCCAAGGCTATCTGCATTTTCTTCGCCGCGTGCCTCGCATTGAGGGACATGGCAAAGAATGCAGCGTCATCGGCATAGAGCGCCAGCTTGGTGCCGCCCTCTACCGGGATATCATCCGTGTACCTGGCGTAGCAAACTGGAGACAGCTACCCTGGGGGACTCCAGCAGCGATCCTTCGGACTTGGGAGAGAGCGCCTTCCACTGCCACCTGGAAGCGCCTGTTCTCTAAGAAGGTGGCCACAGTCTTAACGACTCGACGAGGAGTCGTAGACGTGGACAGCTTATATACCAAGCCCGGTCCACCTGGATTGGATTGGAAGTTGTATATATGCGTTGCGCGGTGAACACTTCGATATCGCGTTTCAGGCCCATTGTTCACGTGGCGCCATCTCTCCGATATGTTGAGAACTCCTGTTGCGTCTTTTATGCATGTGAACCACTTGAGTGAGCTTCATGTTGTAGCCACCAGAGGTCGCTACAACTTGACATGACAGGTGATGCGTAGGTATCTATTGTGATACATCACGTGATGCGTCGATTTTATTCTCCTGTCATACCCATACTATTTTTTCCTGCACGCACGCAGACGCAGGCGCACGCATCTAGTGTGCAAATGCCTTTAAAACTATAGGTGTATTTTTATGTATCTAATTGTATAACTAATTCATTCATTGCTAAATACTATGGCTAAATGAATTTACTTTAATTATTAAATTTAAAAAATATTTTAAAATAATCCATATACAATAATTAACCCATTAGCCGTGGGATGCCGGCTAAGAATAGCATCATCCTATTTATTTCCCATGGGTTTCATGTGTATTGCAATTTTAGGCGACAGGCTGACAACCTGTCACTTTAGTGATTACGCGTGATTACTGAAACGGCCCTCAGACGCGGCGATAGCAAGCGACAGCAATGATTACTGTCGCTTTACTGAGTAATTTTACGACCGTGAACGCTCTGTCTACCCCACAAGAGATAAAGTCATGATAATTATATGTATGTAAAATAATCCATACCTGACTGAACGATACTATCGCTCATCGGCCGACTATCGATAGACCAAAACTATCGATACTATCGATACTATCGATTGTTTTTTCGATTGTCAGCTTCGATACTATCGATACTATCGATTGTTTTTTCGATTGTCAGCTTCGATACTATCGATAGTATCGATACTATCGAAGCTGACCGATAGTATTGCCTCATTCTGAACAATCGATAGTATCGATAGTATCGATACTATCGATTGGCCTATCGATTGTATAGGGGTTTCGATAGGAAAACTATCGATAGTAAAACTATCGGCAACGCTAATTGAAAACTCTATCGATCGTTTGTTTAATATCTGTGAACCATGCCGTAGACCGCGATCGCCCGCTCCCGCTTGCTGTGTGGGCAAAGCTTTATGACGTTGACGTGTTGTCGGCGACGTGACGTCAGTCGGTTTCTGAAACTGTCAAAGAAAAGCCGTGAATTTAGTGGGTGGAAGCAATATTATTTATTTCGATTAGAATTTAAAAAATTATCATAGTGTTTATGTTATTTTATTTAGAATAATTTATATTTACGTACATAAAAATAGTCATCCAAAATGAGTGAAAATAACGGGGGCAAAAAAGAAGTTCGCGTATGGTGTGATGGATGGTGAGTAAAGATTTTAGTTCTGTAAATTATACTTTAGTTCAGCAATTTATCTGGCAGTGTACAATGAATAAGTTGATTATCAAATGTGTTTCAATGTATTCTAATAATGTAACTAATAAATAACTGAACTGAAAATATGAAACCACTGAAAACTAAGGATAAATTACCGCCGCACCGCCAAGGTTTGCTGTTGTATTGGCGAAAAAAATTGCCATTGCCAATTTAGAATAGCATAGAAATTTCCTCTTTATTCTTGGAAAATAGTTATATGCATTCCAATTGTTTTGCTAAATCAGAATACAATACCTACCTCTGAATAGTTTTTTATACTTCTACAATAAAATTTCCCACAGCGCTGACAATTTAACCTAAGTACATTCATTCATACCTGTACATTCAGTTGGGAAATAAACAAGAAATATCACTGAATTGATTTACCTATGTACATAATTAAAGGTGCACTAAACTTAGGGTTTCAATGTTACTAATTTTATTTGTCTGATTTAGGTATGTAATAAAATAATTAAATTAAATTCTGTGTTTACTAATGATATCTTTCGCTTCTAGGAAAGTTACAAATCCTTATTAACATCACATTTCTTTTTATACCAGGAAAACACATTTGTTAACAGGTTTTATAGCTGGATTATTCTTTTCACCAGACTACCTATTTATTATTATGTCGACATTGCCTCGCTTATTGTAACGGTTTGTATTATTTCAGTTATGACATGGTACATTTTGGGCACGCCAACTCACTGCGCCAAGCCAAAGCATTGGGCGATGTGCTGATAGTTGGAGTACATACAGATGAAGAAATCGCAAAACATAAAGGCCCACCAGTATTTACACAGGAAGAACGGTATGCACCTACTTTATATCTCTTAAACTCTTTTTTTCTCTGTTTATATCTCTCTATCTTCCTTTGTCTTTATGTACAGGTTGGTAGAAAAATAGTAAAAATACAAATGTGGTCCAAATGATGGATGTACCTGAAAATGCTAAACTCTGCAGGACAAACTTAGCAACTATTAGCAAGGAGCATCGGTCAAAATAATAAAAAAAAACCTCTCATTTCTATGATTTGCTCAATTAGCTAATTGTTTTGTAAGAGAGATCAAGTTTTTTTATACTTTGATGTTTGGTATTTGGGAAAAGTTTTTCAGTTTGGCCTGCAGAACTTAGAGCTTTTTGGAATGTACATAGTTCAGTACCGCTTGTATTTGAAGAGGGGAACCGGCTTTTAAAACTAAATTATTTTCCAACCAGGCATTAGCCAGTAAACAATGGCTTTGTATTTGTTTGGCTAAAATATTTACTTATACACCTATTATCTAACAATTAAATGTCAAGGTCATATCACAAACTGATTGTACATAAGTATTAGCTTTACCTATGAATAGGCCATTTTTCAAACTTATTTTTTATTTATTCTTGAAACATGTTTCTGTATTGATACCCCCATACTACTTGTAACTTTGTCTTGCTTAAGGTACAAAATGGTCCGTGCCATCAAATGGGTAGATCAGGTTGTGGAGGGAGCGCCTTATGTGACCACATTGGAAACATTAGACAAATACCAGTGCGACTTTTGTGTACATGGAGGTAAGCAACATCTTTGTCTATAACATTAAAGAAATTTATGGTTTTGCTTGGAATGGATCCATATAACCTAACCATACACTTACAGACTGCCAACGAAAATAATGACATTCTTGTTCTTTAAAATTAAAATGGTTAGCCCTAGCTCAAGCTTTAACGCTTTTTGGGCTGCTATTAGATGGGAAACACCCCAATATATGAAATGGTAGAGGTAGTGCTTTTTTCCCAGTAGGTATTAAAATGACTTTCAATAAATAAGCCTAATAAACATCAGTAGCACAATGTACATTTTATTGTACAAGATTTATTTTTGCTGAGCAAATCTTGGGAGATTTTTTAATTTGAAGTTAATGTTTATATGTAGACTAACCATGGTTTAATTTTCTTGACTCTGCTTTTCTTTTTCGTAGATGATATCACAGTAACAGCTGACGGGATCGACACATATCATATGGTTAAGAAGGCAGGCAGATACAAGTAAGTTGAAGATAACTTTAATTTTTTAGGGTTCCTTACCCAAAGGGTCAAAAGTGAGATTCTCTGTCAGTATGTTGGTCCTTTACACAAACATAATGGTATGGAACCCTACATGCCTGATTTTGGCTTGCACTTGACCGATTTTTCTGCTAGTATCTCGTATATTTTTACCTCTATTTCACTTCATCACAAATTCATACCTTAACTGTTTATCTTGTCATTCAGGAATGTCGTATTAATTTTATTGTTCTGAAGTTCTTATCCCAAGTTTTTGCAGTATCTCAGATATATTACAAGTGGCTAGAATTCTGCCAAGGTAACAGAGACTGTTTGAAGCAGTACTGAATGTAACCCTTTTAGTCAAATTCTTATTATGTCATTATAAACTGCTAAATGTTAATTTTGGACGCTGTGACAAATCGCCCGCATTTTTTTTTACCCGCAAGGAAACTTATCAAGCTATTTAATTTGTTAGTCTGTTTTTATTTTTATTGGTAGTGAATTCCGAATATCCTTTTAGTAGGGTAGGTAATTATACACTCATACACGTCATACTCTGATAAAACTACCAAGATATTTCGTATCCCATTATGTAAATAGCTACAGGTAATATGACGTTGGTGACTAATGCACAATCAATGGATAGTGATAAGAACTAAGTAAATTCTAAATCGTGACGTGACTGATAATGGCAACAGATAAAGATTAATTAGTGGGTGATTCTTTGATAAACTGACTCATACATAATTAGTGATATCTTGAGCATGAGTAGAAAATCAGATTGCGATTTTATGGGCTTTACCTCAAAAAATAAGACGCGCGTTGAACACGTGCTTAAAATATTTTAATACAATAAGAAACGCTAAACAAGCATTCAACAAGCGTCTACCTTTTTTCTGGTAAGGTAAGGATATATCTTGTTAATTGTTAATCTATCTATTTGTCTATCTTAAGTAGTGCCATCAAACTATCCTTCCATTTTAGATTAAAGATAACATTATTGAAAAAATAATTCAGAATAAATAAAATTAAATAAATGAATCGGAAATATTAGCAAAAGATCAATTAATGAGTTCTTTCAAAATCCCTCTATCTTCATGATGATGGATGATTGATCAAAATTTCATTTAATTCAATGGAAAAATGTAGCAAAAATAAGCAATAATTTCAACTTATCTTTTGTCTGTGTATAGATAGTGGATCTAATCTTGCAATCAGCCTGCATTGACCTAAATTATTACTTGTTTAAAAGTTGATACCAACTCTACTATAAATTGTTGATTTTGATATCTATAATGATTTGTAATTGTGATATTTTTACGCACTTTGGGGAAAAAGGGGGTAAGTAGTAGACCTTAAAACATCGAGATTAGGTTCATTTCTTAGGATGGAACACCTAGGAAACACTAACAAGTTCAACGTTTAAAGGTGCCATAGTATGCAAAAATAGGTTTTAAATTCTTTTGAATGGTTTCAGGTAGAATTACGTCCTAATGCTTTTAGGTACACACCCGCCAACAATGGGTATCTACTTATGAAATTTTACCTCGTATAAATATACGTTTTGAGTTGTTGGTATTTTTTATTTAAACCGGTATATAATTACATTTATACTTTTTTACACATGCCAGCAAAATATATCCACCATTGTAGTCACGATCACGCCACACTATAAAACCTTTCACGGGCGTGTTTTATCGCTCCAAACGCAATTATTTAAGCATATTAAGTAAAGTTAGGTACAAAGGTATTTGTTTTTTGATTTCAATAAACTTTTTTAACTCTAAAATTGTTTATTGGGATTTACCGCACTCACAGTGCTATATTATTTTCATAAATGAAAATAAGAAATTGAAAAATTTACAAGCGTCGACCGGGAATCGAACCTGGGCCGCGTGGGGCCCACTGCTCTACCACTGAGCTATCGACGCACCCGGTTGGCCTTCGTTAATTTCTCGATCTCTTGACGCTCGTCTTGAAGCGACGATCTTAGCGACATCTAGTAGTAGTAGTTTAGTATTTACTAAAATTATTTTTCAGAGAAGTACAAAGGACAGCTGGAGTTTCCACTACAGATCTAGTTGGACGAATGTTGCTATTAACCAGAGAACATTTCAAGTAAGCAACAAGATTTTTTTTATTGCATCCCTCACGCTCATTTTAGATACAGACATCCTTAAATAGTCTATTAAAATAAATCTTCTTAGAATGTATGCTTAGAATACGCCGTGTGACGCCGGCTAAGAATAGCATAACCCCATTTTCCCCGCGGGTGTCGTAAGAGGCGACTAAGGGACTCGAAGGTTTCATATTAGGCCGTTGAAATTAGACAATAAATTCGCAAACCGCGATGTAGTTCTGCATTTTTGGTATGTTGTGAAGGTCAATTAGGACGATGTTCATTAGAATTTGCAACATCGAAAACCTTGTGCACACTGAGAAAATCGAGGAAATGTCCAAAATTTACGGTCATTTTTCAGTATTAGCTCCCCAGAGCCAAAACCATATTTTTTTTGACACTGGTATTTTCAGCACTTATAAGCTCTATTAAATTATCTACAATTTGAACCCAATCTCGGGTTCCTAGACCCTATAGAAGTTAAGACAAGGCACATTGAACATCACAAATTTTTCCTGAAAATGGAAATACTGTAATTTTTCGCAAATTGTAAGCATAATTATTTGCCTTATGAACAAATATAATGAAAATATCTGTTTATCTTTTAAAAGAGACCAAAACGAATGAAGAAGAAGTTTGTAAGACTTACAATTTACTGACAAACTCAATAAAACAAATAGAAGGTAACATGGTTCATAAAGTAAAATTAAACAAAGTGTAATGGTTTATTGGAAATTAGACAGAAAGTTTAAAAATGGCAATGGTCGAATATAATTTACAATCACGGTCGAATTTTAGTTTATTTCAACCGGCCAAGTGCGAGTCGGATTCCATACTAGTACAGAACCCGTACCAGTATTTATTTTGAACAATTGTTGTGAGTTAATTTCCGTTTCTTTTTTGGTTGGGATTCCTGTAAATTATTTTCATCAGGAAATTGTTCATGTTCTTCTCCCTCTTCGTGGTCTTCTTCATGTTTGGTCCTACTTTCATCTTAACTTAATTAATAATAATAATAATAAATATCCTGGACAATTCACATTAATTAACACTGATAATAAAAAAAACCGGCCCAGAGCATGAACCAAATAAATGACAACAGTAATTTAATCGTACCCACAAAGAAAAAAAAAATCTTTCTTTCACCTCTATAACCCATTCCACCTTTTTGGTTTATTTCAAGATTGGAAACTAACTGTTATTCTCAGTTTGTTTTGAGTTTCAATGCTAGCTATATAAATATTTTTTTTAATCTTTTACCGTCCAGCTATTATCGAATATACAAATAGCCTCTAATTTATCCCATTTGTTAATAAGTATATACAAATATTTTGAAAAATATATAAAACTTAATACAATATTTTTTGAAGAAATTTACCATCTTTGAAATATCATAGCGTAGCTTCTATACACTCAATGGGGCTGAAATTGGCTTCAAATTGTAGATAAATTAATACAGTTTATAGGTGTAGAAGACATAGTTCTGAAAAAATATATGGTTTTGGTTGTGGAAAGCAAAAACTGAAAAATTATCGGAAATTTCGAAGTCAACCTAAGTTTTCTCAGTGTGCACAAGGATTTTGGTGTTGCAAATTTGAATATAAGTTGTCCTATCAGGCCCATATAACATACCAAAAATGCAGAACTAAATCGTCCTTTGCGAATTTATAATCGATCTTTGCATATTTTTACCGGCCTATATGTATTTCAACTTTAGGCGACAGGCTGGCATCTGTCACTACGATGATACATATAAAATCACCTGAAAGGACCCTTCATATTTCTGTCAGACGTGGCGATAGCCACTGTTTTTATGGCCGTTAACAATCTGCCTACCCCGCAAGGGATAAGGGCGTGATATGTGTGTGTGTGTGTGTGTGTGTGTGTGTGTGTGTGCTAATAATGTTTTTTAACAAATTATCGACCCTCCTAGCAGTAGATAAAGACCAGCTTTTCATGAGAATGAAATGTTTTACAAAATCGATTTATAAAAAACTATTTTAGTTTCGATAGAGATTAGCCCCTACTAACAATTGTAGTACCTACCTAGCTATTTATTTTATTTATCACATTTCGTTGAACACCTATTTCGCTTGGCTTGAACACCTCTTGTTTGCAACTTTTAGATCGGATATTCGTTTGATTCGTTCATTCAAGAATTTGAAGAGGAAATACGCCAAGAATTTTATTTGGTGAGAATTTTTTTTCTCGGCATCACAATCATCATCATAACATAATATATATTTTCTAATTATTTTCCTCAATCCATTACTAACTGCATGGTCAGAGTAGGATGATTCAATGTTGTTATGTGTCGCAAATTGTCACGCCTGGCACTGTCTGTCGAATTACGGGATTGGAAAGCTTTGCTTTACATTTCCATAATTAGCACTTCACCAGGGGTAAAATCTGGTTGTCATAATCATTATACTTAAAAGCAGCACGATACATAAAACAACCAAGGAACCATTTCGATACCAACTTGCATATTTGTCTTGCATAAAACTGCCACTTTAAATGAACAGTTTAAATTTAAAGAGAGTTAAAAGTCCTTTAAGATATCGGAATTTATACAAATTGTTCCCTTTAAATAATAAAAGGCTATATGTCAAAATTTTGTTAGAAAGCCTCATATTTAGTATAGTACTCAAAAAAAATACTTTAAAAATCTAGTTATAAACTAAAGGCGCGCTTTGGTAATATACTCAAAAGCAACATACATACCTACTTTAAGAAGCCTGTATTTAATCTAAAGGCGCTTTGTTTTCCAGGCGAGGCGATAAAGAGTACTCTGTGGCGCTGGACCACTCGTCAAACCTGGGCACAGACTCTACTGCCCGGTCGCCATACACCGGCTGTTCACAGTTTCTGCCGACCACGCAGAAGATCATACAGTTCAGCAGTGGCCTCTCGCCCAAACCCAGTGATAAAGTAAGTCTTCTTCATCGTGTCAATGACTCAAATATGGACGTATATAATATTTTCCCAGTATTTTGCGACGGTCACTGCTCTGACGCGACATTCAAGTCCTCCTGGTTGCAAGAGAGGGCATGATATCAAATGTGCCATCGATTGAGGTGAGGCTCCACAGTCACATTCGACCTGTGTATCGGTGAAGCCCCATTTCACCATATTCTCTCTGCAGCGGCCAACTTAGGTGCGTAGTCGGTTTAGTGAATTCCATGTTGGCCACTGCAGTTGGTGTCCTGGAGGCAATGTTTCTGATAATAAAGCAAGCAAATTTGTTACTACCCTCAAAGTACTCTAGTTCGTTACCAGCTTCAAACTAAAGTAGAAAATAGTCGTACATAGCATAGCCTCTTTCAGGGGCAGCCGGATAAGAACTGGCAAATCATGTTTCTGATATTGTATTCGTCTATTTCATAGGCTGAGCCAAATATATATCCACTTTTGTAACCTTGAAGATTTTCGTATAACCATAGATACAAAATAACTTTGCAACGTAACTTTTTTGCACTTAAGTGAACAGCTAAACAATATCGAGAAATCTTACAAATGCAGAGCCTTGTTTTTGTATATAGGTATTTTACGATATTGTAATTGAGATTACCTTGACCTTGTACGTCGACTTATAGTTCGTTGTTCGACTTGTTAGTTGTAGAATTTTGGCGGAGAATTTCCGTCTGACCTTATTATATATGACTATGTTTGGGTGCCAAAATGAATCGCCGTTGATATAATTTTATAATGGCAATTATAACAAATGTTACGTTCCTACTTCAACTATTGACCGTGAATTTTCTATTTTAATTAATAATGAATACTTTACGCGCATGATCAAGTTTGGCTTATTTGAGGAAATAAACGCCTAGTCCGGTTATGGATGATGCAATACTCAATAAGAACAAAGTCATGAACAAAATGTGTGAAAGAAATCGCAAATGCTTAAAAATTATAAGTACTGACTAACTCTAGGTAAAGTTTAGTGTTTGATGACGGCTTAGAATACCATCACCCCATTACTTTCTCGTGGGTGTCGTATGCGGGATTAGTGTTTCGTATGTGTAAAAAAATCAGACTACTAGGTATTTTGCTGCCTACAGAAAACTGAACTTCTTGCTAAAATATGTGGTAAAAATGTATACGTGTGTGTGGCGTATTTGGGCATATAAATAGGACTTTTTACTTTGTTTTGATTTAATTTGATTTTCCTACCAGAGAAATAAGCAACGGTTTGTTAGAGACCTATATTTATATTGTGGCTATATCAAACTATGAAGACTGGTATATATAAAATATTGAAACACTTGATAACAGCGTTATCTATTCTATTCCACTTCCTATTGTAGTTCCCGGTTAACTGGAATAAACATTATCATCTATGGCAGCTATTATAATTCAAACGAGTTCAGTAAGTGATAGTTAAAATTGAATGTTTACTTATTTCTTAATCCAATTCAGTTCAGTGTGGATTTCATGTTTTTCCTTCACAGTAAGAGCAGTCAGTAAATGTATGTGAATAAAAAGACATTGCTACGTAGCGGGGATTGAAATCAGGTCTCACGATTGTAAAACCGGTGTCCTAACCGCTTGGCAACCGGTGGATCAGTGTACCTATTTGTAATCAAGTTTATTGATCAACAATCTTATCTTTATCTTTCCAGGTGGTATACGTTGCGGGGGCATTCGACTTATTCCACGTAGGTCACCTGGACTTTCTCGAAGAGGCCCACAAGCAGGGGGACTTCCTCATCGTGGGGCTGCATACAGACCTCGAAGTGAACCGGTACAAGGGGTCCAACTACCCGATCATGAACCTGCATGAGCGCGTGCTCTCCGTGCTCGCCTGCAAAGTAAGGACAGTTTACAAAACATACATAAATAGAATAAAATAACATTTACATATCTCATGCTCTGAAAGTAGGTCATTACTGACAAAAAACACGACCTGTAAGTTCAACTTACAGGCGAGGTTTTAAAACTAAGCCTGTAAGTAATTTTACATATCTCATGCTCTGAAAGTAGGTCATTACTGGCTAAAAACACGACCTGTAAGTTCAACTTACAGGCGAGGTTTTAAAACTAAGCCTGTAAGTAATTTTACATATCTCATGCTCTGAAAGTAGGTCATTACTGGCTAAAAACACGACCTGTAAGTTCAACTTACAGGCGAGGTTTTAAAACTAAGCCTGTAAGTAATTTTAAATATGGCACTAGAAAAGGAGCCAATAGAATCGCGGCAATTAAAAAGTTAAAATCAATTTCTTCTTATTTTTATTAGGAATTGCATCCAATTAGTTGTATACGATTTTAAATTTCGAACTGGCCGCTACGAATTGTGTTGCTTGAACGCAGGAATTATATTTTTAATCTGTATTTTTATAACCTCAATAAATGAGTTTGTCGAATTATTACTCAATATTACAATGACAAAAGTAAGAATTACTAATATCCCTACGATCAGAAAAATGTCTACTTTATGTTAGGATACTTTTCTTTCATATTAATTCAATATTTTTCAATCATAGAAAAAAAAGTTTTGTGGTGCAATTTGAATAGCAGACGATACAATCATAATTTATGGATCGTTTTCTTGTATTTATCGCTTTATTTTACTCTTTTTTCATTCGATATGTAAAGCAGTATACGTACCACGGATGTAACATCAATAACAACCTCGGAAAGGTACCGCCCTCGCTCCGCTCGGGCGTTAAAAAACCTCGGTTGTTATTGATAGCTTACATACCTCAGTACGTAATCTACTATTAAATATGGAACTAGAAAAAGAACCAATAGAATCGCGGCAATTAAAAAGTTAAAATCAATTTTTTCTTATTTTTAATAGGAGCTGCATCAAAATTTTTAAATTTCGAACTGGCCGCTACGAATTGTGTTGCTTGAACGCAGGAATTATATTTTTAATCTGTATTTTTATAACCTTAACAAATGAGTTTGTCGAATTATTACTCAATATTACAATAACAAAAGTAAAAATGACTAATATCCCTACGATCAGAAAAATGTCTACTTTATGTTAGGATACTTTTCTTTCATATTAATTCAATATTTTTCAATCATAGAAAAAAAAGTTTAGTAGTGCAATTTGAATACCAGACGATATAATCATCTTTTATGAATCGTTTTCTTGTATTTATCGCTTTATTTTACTCACTTTTCATTCGATATGTAAAGCAGTATACGTACCACGGATGTAACATCAATAACAACCTCGGAAAGGTACCGCCCTCGCTCCGCTCGGGCGTTAAAAAACCTCGGTTGTTATTGATTGGTTACATACCTAAGTACGTAATCTACTATTATTCAAAAATACTGCGACACTTTACACAGCAAAGTACTTCTTCTTTTTCTTCATCGAATCGATGGCAACAGTAATAGCTATACTTATTTACTAAAATAAACAAAAAGAGATCAACAAATATTTAACTTCTAATTAATAAGAACTCTGATATGCAACAGATTATTGCTACAACATACACATTTAAAAACATAGAACAGCAGCTCTACCTTTAAAAAGACAACTTAACCATATTTGCACATGTATAAAAATCAGCTGCAAATATTTTAAGGAGTGAACCAAATGAACTGAACAAATTCCCTCAAGGAACATAGGCCGAAATATGACAATAATTTTAGAATTCCCATACAAACGTACTAGACAACTATGTCAATTTGTTTAGTATGGAGTGTCCTAATTTTTTTCTTTGTTCAACCTATGTTTCTTGGAGAAAGTTGTTCATGTTCATAAACTGGCTCACCTCTTAAAATATTTGCAGTTAATTTTTAACAACCTATATCTATCTGTTCTTTCATGAATGGTTGATACCTTGATGCATATAGACCGTAACTTAAAGGGACTGTCTTTTCCTACATACCATTGGCTTGAATCAAGTCTCTTTATTCTTATCCTATCCCTTCAAATTCAACAAAAAGTAACATTTATTTTAACGTCTATTTCACAGTACGTGCACGAAGTAGTGATTGGTGCCCCGTACGCCGTGACGGCCGACCTGATGGACCATTTTAAGGTGCAAGTGGTGTGCCACGGAGCCACGCCCATCTCACCAGACGGCGACGGCTCCGACCCCTACGCGGTGCCCAAGCAAAGAGGCTGCTTCAAGGTAAATGGCTCACTCCTTACTGGATCATTTCAAGGTGCAAGTGGTGTGCCACGGAGCCACGCCCATCTCACCAGACGGCGACGTCTCCGACCCCTATGCGGTGCCCAAGCAAAGAGGCTGCTTCAAGGTAAATGGCTCATTCCTCATTGATGGATCATTCCAAGGTGCAAGTGGTGTGCCACGGAGCCACGCCCATCTCACCAGACGGCGACGGCTCCGACCCCTACGCGGTGCCCAAGCAAAGAGGCTGCTTCAAGGTAAATGGCTCACTCCTTACTGGATCATTTCAAGGTGCAAGTGGTGTGCCACGGAGCCACGCCCATCTCACCAGACGGCGACGGCTCCGACCCCTATGCGGTGCCCAAGCAAAGAGGCTGCTTCAAGGTAAATGGCTCACTCCTTACTGGATCATTTCAAGGTGCAAGTGGTGTGCCACGGAGCCACGCCCATCTCACCAGACGGCGACGGCTCCGACCCCTATGCGGTGCCCAAGCAAAGAGGCTGCTTCAAGGTAAATGGCTCATTCCTCATTGATAGATCATTCCAAGGTGCAAGTGGTGTGCCACGGAGCCACGCCCATATCACCAGACGGCGACGGCTCCGACCCCTACGCGGTGCCCAAGCAAAGAGGCTGCTTCAAGGTAAATGGCTCACTCCTTACTGGATCATTTCAAGGTGCAAGTGGTGTGCCACGGAGCCACGCCCATCTCACCAGACGGCGACGGCTCCGACCCCTATGCGGTGCCCAAGCAAAGAGGCTGCTTCAAGGTAAATGGCTCATTCCTCATTGATGGATCATTCCAAGGTGCAAGTGGTGTGCCACGGAGCCACGCCCATCTCACCAGACGGCGACGTCTCCGACCCCTATGCGGTGCCCAAGCAAAGAGGCTACTTCAAGGTAAATGGCTCATTCCCTATTGGATCATCCCAAGGTGCAAGTGGTGTGCCACGGAGCCACGCCCATCTCACAAGACGGCGACGGCTCCGACCCCTACGCGGTGCCCAAGCAAAGAGGCTGCTTCAAGGTAAATGGCTCATTCCTCATTGATGGATCATCCCAAGGTGCAAGTGGTGTGCCACGGAGCCACGCCCATCTCACCAAACGGCGACGGCTCCGACCCCTACGCGGTGCCCAAGCAAAGAGGCTGCTTCAAGGTAAATGGCTCATTCCTCATTGATGGATCATTCCAAGGTACAAGTGGTGTGCCACGGAGCCACGCCCATCTCACCAGACGGCGACGGCTCCGACCCCTATGCGGTGCCCAAGCAAAGAGGCTGCTTCAAGGTAAATGGCTCATTCCTCATTGATGGATCATTCCAAGGTACAAGTGGTGTGCCACGGAGCCACGCCCATCTCACCAGACGGCGACGGCTCCGACCCCTATGCGGTGCCCAAGCAAAGAGGCTGCTTCAAGGTAAATGGCTCATTCCTCATTGATAGATCATTCCAAGGTGCAAGTGGTGTGCCACGGAGCCACGCCCATCTCACCAGACGGCGACGGCTCCGATCCCTACGCGGTGCCCAAGCAAAGAGGCTGCTTCAAGGTTTATTATTAATTCCTTATTTACAATTTTACATACACATAACACGCTTTTATATAAACTTTTTAAATACATATGTAACCTTCAAATCCCTTATTCTTTATTTATTTAACCATTTATGGTAGACAATGAATGAGAGGTCAAAACATTAAGAAAATGGATACAAGTCGAAATGCTTGAAATGGCATTCTATTGTAGATGCTTATTAAAAATTCTTTGGGGGTGCCATTAAAAAACAACTTTATGAGTATAATATAGCACTATGAGTGCGGTAAATCCCAACAAAAACCTTCGAAATCATATTTCATTAATCATATCGAAATCATACAGAAAAGAACCACCAATTATAGCACCTCGTCTTTACTATCTCTTTGTGACCTTGAAGGTTAACAATACTACATATGCCCCTATTTCTTGCAGGTTCTAAACTCCGGCAACACAATGACAACAGAGGACATAGTGCAGCGGATAATCCGACACCGACTCGAGTTCGAAGACCGCAACTCGCGCAAGGAGGCGAAGGAGCAAATCCTCACGCAGTCGCTGCAGAAGACCAACATCGGGAAACAAAATGGCGACTGCACGCCCGCACCCTCCCCCGCCCCGCTACCCGCCGCCAGCTAAGTCAACACTAAAAAAACCTAGTTTCGCCTCGGCCCAGTTTCGTCTCGACCCAGCATCGATTTGACCGGTTCTGACTTGCCCTTTATGAATTTTGTCGTGTGGAGTTAAAACTGGTTCGAGTCAGAACGGGAGAAAGGCGTAGTTTCGACACGGCCCAGTTTCGGTTCGACCCGTTCTGACTTGCCCTTTATGAGTTTTATCTAGTGGAGTTAAAACTGGGTCGAGTCCTAACGGGAGCAAGTACTGGGAACTGGATCGAGTTTAAGTTAGGCCCCAAAATATATACACGATGTAGAAAAAAACTGGAGATATTGTGAGGCCTAAAGCAGTAATTGAAACAGAACAACTAGATGCCGTACGATTAAAGAAACTGTAATGGCGGCCGATTGTCATGCTTTCTCTCTCCCATAGAGCCTTTTACATATATTATATAGGCGTTCATGCTTTCTCGCTCACACTTAGGTAACCGTCGCAGGTCGTTTCATTGATCGTACGGCTTGTAACAACTTTCTAGGACTCTAGGTCAAAATTGAGTATTTTCAGCAGTTTTCAGACTAATTTTACTTTCGTACATTTAGTATAGGAAATTTAAAAGTTATAATATGATCTACGTCTCTTGGACGAAAGTTTCAGGGGCTGATTTACTCCTTATAATATTCAGTTTTTTTTTCATTCGATGTGATATCTAAATAATTGTTTGATTGTCGATAGAGTGCGCAGAAAACTAAAAAAAAGAACAATCAAAATAAGAAAATAACTAATTTGGTCCTCCCACAACAGAAGCGGTGCTGCTGGCAGAGCCACTTTGTATTTATGAAGGGCCAATTTTATTTTCATTTTAAAAAAACCACCAAGAAAAAAAAACAGTTTACCCCTGGTGCACTTTGTCGAGAATCTTACATCAAACAGGTATAAGGCGACTGGAAATACAGAGAGCATTTTTAGATTTATCTAGAAAAATCATGGTGATTTGTTTTACAACTTTTTGATCTTTTTAAATCTTATTTAAAACGTAAGTTTTTATAACAGTTTTAGTTGTAAATCTAAATTGTCGGACTCGGCCTAAACAATAAAAAATCTCAGTTAGGACAGGCTTAGTAAATTATGTTTTGTTACCATTGATATGTTTCAAAGAAGTTAGGTATTATTGTACAGTTATGAAACACACTTATCACATGTTATAGCTTATATCAATATCAAAAATGAATAGAAATAAAGAATTCGGATATATTTTTTGAATGAATAATTACAATATTAATAAATAACTTATCAGGTCTTAATAGTAGCGAAATAGAATTTACTCCATGAAATAATCTTGTTGCAAAAAAAAGTGCTTGAATTGTAGAAAATTAATAGCAAACTAGGATTTACATGAACTTTAAACTCTGCAGTGCATACCAAATAAAATGTTTATTCGATAAAATACGGCTATAGGTTACAGTACAAAGTACAAATAATTTATCAAATGGCATTTGGATTTCATCACTTCATATTAGGCGTTGGTAGATCATTTTCAATCATTGTCATACAACGAAATCGTGGATTCTGTATATGTCCCATAACTATTAGTAATTTATATTGTAAGTTTATTTCGCGAGAGCATTTATAGCCTGCCGCAATTATTCGCTTTTTTCTATGATTCATGAGTATTTTTTTAAATCTATGACTATCGATTTAAAAAAATCTTAAGTGAACCCACCAACATACCATCTATTCAGAATATTCATGGATACAAAATTTTATGAATTATTACTTTATTCTCTAAGTAGTCTCTTTTACGCCAAGATTAGAGATAAAGTTCCTTGTGCCCGCCTATTTGTAGTGATACGTTACAACGTGCGGTAGAAATCACATAAGTATCGCATATGGATAGTTGGGATCGATTTATATATGCATTCGCAACCAACGGCAACCAGTTCCTTGAAAAGCAACGAGCTATTGACAGCGATGGCGGATGGATATAATTCGTGGTTTATAGCATTATTATTATTCTATAAATCTAAATGTATCGCACCTACCAAGTTTATGTGGTTTCTACTATAGTAATATTTAAGCTATAGAAATAGTCATGTTAAAGTAGGTAGTCTAGCCACACCGGGTCATTCAGCAGTTGAAGATTAATGCTAGTATTTCCTAATAAAATTGACAGGAGTTTCCATTGATAATGAGTAGTTGCTAAATAATTATGTATTTACTATAATTCTTTAAATCTGTAAATAGTTTATTTATTATCTTATAAAATGTTTGTGTAAATTTTGATTATTATATTAGTATTGGATGCAGTAACTAAACTGAAGAATAAAATGTATTTTGGTAAATCAGATAAATATTAGCTGGACTACATTATCTTATCTATTAAATAATTACATTTTCAAGCAGTTGGTTTTTGGTCAACCGAATAAAATCCTGTTAGTATCTGTCTAAGTATCAATATTATGAATATAATGAGAAAGTCATTTATGCATTCATTACCCAGTTACCTGCTTTGTTTAGTTGTCTGTACCAAGTTTATCCGGGTTATTTCGTACAGGGTTACGCTGTTACGCTAGTTACAATATAATATCATTGGTATAGGCACTATACAAGGTGACTTATTTCTGAAAAAGTAGGAACTCTGTGTCACATCGCCAGTGTGCGTCAAGTGATATATAATGACTTTGGTTGGATATGGTTGGATATTTTTGTTTGAATAAGATTCTTGCAGGAGAACGTGTAACATTGACATGAGTGGTGAAGTGAGACGACTTGTCGCATGCTTGTAAAGCCGAATTCTACTTATTGAAAAATAAAACTTTTGATTGAGTTTGGAATACTCTAAAAATGGTACAGTTGCATACAATATTAAGTTATGTAGTTGTCGTCTTGTCGTAGTACATACATTCAAAATAAATATTTGAATCTACATAAACAATAATAATCGATAAGCATCTATCTCCATTGTGTACTGTCTGTATGTTTTGGTATGGTATTCAATAAATTGTTTTAAATAAAATAAATTGGCTTTTCATCAATGAAGCCGCTTTTCCTTTTACCTAGTTCCAAAAAACTATTGATAAGAAAAATAGTACACAGATGCGGAAGATCCGCATCATGTAGTGTTCCGTGCCTCCGCTCTTTCTATGCTTGGTAAAAACATGTAAAAAGTAGAAGTAGAATGTGGTATGTCTACTTGGCAATAGATGGCGTACAACGAATATAACTGTACCGCCATCTGTGAATGATTCTCAAAAATAATCGTCTGGCTACTCAACAATAGATGGCACTGTAATTTTTTACTCTAGCAACATATAACCAATTTGATCTTTGAAATGGCTACATTATTTAAAAATTCAAAATGGCAGAAAAAGTCTAGAGATAGTATTTATTTCTATGTTTGTAAAATATTTTGAAGATAGTGACGTGGTGTAACGGAATTTTAGTGATTTTGGACAAAAGCTTAGAAGACCAGCATTGTTTGTGTAGGAGTGATAATAGATTGGATGAAAGTCAACTATTTCAAAACAAAGGTAAGTTTTGGCCGCCCACTGTTCGTTCAACCTGCATCTTTTTTATTGAAAAAATGTTAGTAATTTACATGTCAGAACGTCACATGTATCCTCGTTTAGTTCAAGAAGCGATAAATTTGTTGCATTGGTATGTTTTTGTAATACTATTAGTCAAATGATGCAATGCAGTAGTCGAGTGATCAGCTCAGCTGTCATGGGTTTGCTAGGTAACCAGACACTTCACACTACGCATCGGTTAATAATAACTTGTTGATGTATCATTTAGAACATTTGTTGAGGGTCACGCGGCTACATCAGTCAGGTAGCTGAGATGATCTTGGTTTTGCATGAACCTAATCTTGACCCTTTTGACTTGTATGGACGTAGTAGCCGGCGTATCTTTTTCTCAGAGGTTTTGTTGGCGATGGCACAGGTAGCAATAACAAAATATTGTGAACCAGTTCGAAAGTTACTTACATCCAGATTGTATCCAGCCCGCTGAGAGAGCTGGTTTTGAGGCCAATATTCTCTTTAAGTTGCTGAATCAGCAGAGCAGTTGTAGACTTTGTGTATACAGTAAAGTACTGTTAGCCAAAGCTCAGCACCTACTTTATGCTTTTGTACATGTGATTAGCTAGCTTCACATCAAAACTTATTGTGATATCCGTGAAGACATATAAGACATGCCACCCTGTAATCAGGTGTGTACGCACCTAATGAAAATTACATATTCGAATAAAAATTTCAATTTTTACCCCTGTACAGCATTTATAGTTACACTGCATACACTTTTACAAATTTTATTATATTTATTTTCTCCCAATAATTAAATTAACTTACACATTTCGGACAGTACATTCTATGATACAAGTTTAAATTCCTCTGTCTGATAATATAACAAAACTAATTAAGTTTTGGATAGTTGCTGTGGTTTGTGTTGGTTAGTGTGAGCAAAAATTTTATTCATTCATATCAATTATAGATTTAGGTTTGAACTTAATCTAAAAATGTATTGGTACATACATAAAGATAAGATTCTGATTTGAACTATTTATCCAAGGTATTTAATTGTCAACAAACTATGCATGATCATTGCCACTATACAGATCTTACCAAGTGGCTACTGTTGTCCGATCATTGCCTGCAAAATAACAATAGGCAATAATGAGTGCCATTTTATGCAATGCAAATTTTGCATGGGTTAATGCATTTTTTTTCATATTTCAACTTGTGAAAAATTTATCAGTTTCATTAAACTTTTAATTTTTTTTTCACTTCATTATGTGCCTTCTGTATTATTATTACTCTTGGTAACCATGATAAGGGCGATTCTCTGTAAACTCGTCATGGCCTCATACAAATGCTGTCCGGAGCAATTTTATTACTTGTTTTGAAAAAAACTTATTTTATTAGTTATAAAATTACTGTAACTTTTGATACAAAAGAGGTCCGACCGAAATATTGTAAAATTTCTGAGATAATTGAGATTTTCTGAAAAAACTTAACAGGGGACTGTTGGGCGCGACAGGGGACTGTTCTAAATAGAGAAAAGTCATATTTTTTGTATAAATCATTTATTGTTTTTGTGCTTTAATATGCACGTTCATACAGTAATTTGTACTTCTTAAGGTATAAAGAAAAAAAATCATAAGTAGTACTTAACACTTCTTACAAAATCGAAAAAACTTTTCATATGACAACCGTGTACTAAAATATTTTGTACCTAACCAACAGAAAGGTACTGTGGGAACGTAGCTCTGGTGGAGGTCTTAAAATAAACTTGAAATTCTCAAAAACGTTTATATACAAATATAAAAATAGGTAAAAAACCGATGCAAAACCCAAAACATGAAAATTTGCTCTGATTGTCGTATCAAAACTTGAAGTTCTCTCACAAATTTGTTTTCAAGGGTGGCTGGCCCGAGGCTTTATCAGCCAGTTTACGAAAAGGTTTTGACCATGACGGTCGACACGTGCGTCGATCGCCACAGTACAATGGTGGAATAAAAACCTGATAAGGCTCAGGCAAAATGCCCGGTGTCTCTTCATCAGGGTGAAGAACAACGGGGATAGGGATGCCTACAGCAGTGCCCTTACAGGATTCAGTAAAGAACTAAGAATGGCAAAAAGAAGATCTTGAAGTTGGTTCTGTGAGACAATCAACAGCACCCCTCACATCGCCAAGATTCACAAGATTACTAAGAGGACCGAGGACTTCTGCAGAAGAGACACTTAAGCTCCTTGCTAGGGTCCGTTTTCCTGGATCTGAGGAACTGGGCATTGAATGGAGCCCAACCTTGCAGGGAAGTGGGAAACCCCTGGCCTTCCTCGAAGGACTGGCGAAGAGCCTCTGCCGTCATAAAACCCTAAAAGGCTATAAACAGACTTCAGCCATACAAAACTGATGGGTTACAACATGGTAAAGAAGTCACCCTAGCGGTTGTAGTGAAGATCTTTAGGGCAAGCCTGGCCTGGGGATGCTTACCACTACAATAGACAAGGGTTTGTGTCACTATTATTCCCGAAGGTAAAGATAAAGCAGAACCCAAGTCCTATAGACCAATAAGTATTACCTAGTTCTTGTTAAAGACCTTTAGGGAAACCTACATAAGTGTGAGGCCCCAACAAGTCAGATAGAACGCTTACTAGAAGGGTATGTCTACTGAAACGGCCTTCATGGAGCTACGGATAGACTGGAGAGGGCTCTGGAAGACAAGGAGATAGCCCTCTGTGCTTTTCTAGACATTGAGAGAGCATTTGACAACACATCCACAGATGTGATTCTCAGATGCATGAATCACAAAACGACGCTTAACTGGGTCGAGTCGATGCTGACCACAAGGACAGTCACAATGGACCTTATGGGTACAGCTATTGACGTCAGCGTGAACAGGGGCAGCCTTCAGGGTGGTGTCCTGTCTCTCTTGCTGTGGTCAATTGTAGTGGACTGTCTGCTTACTCGGCTAACCTTCCCACGACCTTCTCTTTCATCTCTTCTCTCTTTTGAGGATTATTTTTCTTTGCTGTTATTTTAAACGATCTGCTTCTCTCTTTATCTGGAAAAATTCTTCTCGCGATAGCTCTTCTTAGCATCTTAACTTTTCGCGATGAACCTGCAAGATAAATGTACGTAAGCCAGCCCATATTGTATCCACTTATAATAGCTTTTTAATGTAATTTATAATATTTCCTGTAGTTAAAAGCATTCAATAAGCAGCGGTACAAGAATTTTTAAAAACGGTTCAGTATTTTTTTAACTAGTTCATTACCGACATAAACGCACCAAAAAAGTTAATATTTCCTCAAAACTGTTTCGAATACATGCATCACCTAGGTAACGCGATACATTGTGATTAATAAGCTATCATGATTCGTAGCCTTTTCTAATAATAAACAAGTAATCAAATCACCGTTAATACTTCAATATGCAAAATGAACAGTCCCCTGGCACGTAGAACAGTCCCCTGCCTTATACCCAGGCAGGGGACTGTCGCCAGGGGACTGTTTTATTTTGTGTTATAGTCGATTATTTACAAAACTACTGGATCATACATTCTTACTAAGCTACCAATGAATAGAGACCAGGATCATAGAAGTAATAAATAGAAAAATATGTAATTCAGCTAATAAACGGTAATAAAATCACTTACCAGAGGACTGTTTGTACTGTCAGTTCTGACTCGCGTTCCCGCCACTAATAACGCTCTGGCACTGAACAAAATCGTGTAGCGTCGCCTTTTCCGCGACTGTCACTAACTTCACAACGATTGTGTTCCGTTGCACAACAAAAATCTTTTGCAAATAAAATATACTTATTTTTTTGGAACTTTGAATTTTTGGCAGGGGACTGTTTGAAAATTTTCTGGACAACTTTCACATTACAGTATTTAATGAAAAGAAATTTGTAACAAGCCTATGTTATATGAAAAAATGTTACTACTTTAATGTATTTTTAGATAATAGCAAAATATATGCAGTGTTAATGAATCTTTTTATAAATACATTACCTTTAATATGGATATTCGGCAAATGGGACAGCCAGGGGACTGTTTTTTTGGGGCTTTGACAATTTTTAGAAAAAAATATAAAAGTGTTACCATCCTAAATACTAGTGTGCTATAAAGTATGAATGTTTTGCTTAAAATTAGAAGGATAGTTATAAATAAAAATCAATATACTTAATCAAAACTCATCTGGACAGCCGTTTTACAAGCTTACAGAGATTCGCCCATAAATAGTATAATTATTAAAATTGTTAAGAGTAGAACCATAGTCAAAATTGTAATTTGGGGCATTCCACGAAAAAGTCAACTTTTGTCTGTACATGACTCTAATGGTAGCACCTAGTTATAAAAAGTTCCCAGTATCCGTAGAACCTAAAGCTTTCAAGTTACTGTCGGTTTTATTTTTACGGAATCTGTACAATACATGGAAATATTTGAAATCATGGCATCACATAACCAACATTTCTATGGAATGCTCCATTTGATATTTTATGAATTCAAATTTATTTCATTTCAATAATATAAATAATCACTAGCATCCTGCGCAACTGTCACATCTATTGCTAATCATTTTCCTGTGGGAAAATAGGTCTTTTCCCCGACTTGAATAATACATTTGTTTTGAATCACTATCAATTAAAAAAGTTACTATGAATGATTATTTGACTAA
The DNA here is from genome assembly GCA_029255805.1 of Keiferia lycopersicella. Lineage (NCBI taxonomy): Eukaryota > Metazoa > Arthropoda > Insecta > Lepidoptera > Gelechiidae > Keiferia > Keiferia lycopersicella. Next base: position 8,751,570 of record JARACZ010000010.1, read on the forward strand.
AAATAATTAACTAATTAGAATAACTTATTATTATTAATTAATTTTAAAAGTCATTAGGTATTTAAAAAAGAAAGTCGCTTTGCGTGTGCCATTCTAGCAATTTAAAATTACTTAAATTCTATAACATATAGTGCATTTTTGGATTTCTTCAAAAAAGTTTGCAAAAACCTCCGCTAGCACCCGCTGGACCTTAGAGACGTTACCGAAATTTTACAACTAGGACAGGACCAAGACCATTTTTCGAAAGGTGGAAAGTGAACAGGTGTTATTTAGGCGACAATTTTTCGTAGTCACATGGGCACTATTCATAACCTACTTAAAAAAAACTATGCTGTAACATGTTAGCAAAGAAATGTCCTTGTGGATCCTTGCATCCTTGATGGGTCGTAGCCTAAGGGCTCGAAGGAGTGGTCCTCATGCCGCAGGCTGTCAGGGTAGCGCCTGTGGGCTGCGCGGGCGCAGCGAGCCGTTCGAGCCGTGAGTCACGTAAGCTGAAAATAGCTCGGGAATGGGCGCCGCCTATCGGCCGGGGCGGGCGGAGTCGGTAGAATCAGTGGCAACCGTGACGCCGCCGCCTCAAGAGCGGCCGAGCATCGCGAGCGTTTGTGAGCCCTGGCGCCTGAGTCCCGGCAGGCCCGGCGCTGTAGCGCGGTGGTGTAGCGGCGCGGGCGCGGGATGCGCCGCCATGCCGGTGCGACACCGCCTCGGGGACGAGCTCGCACCGCCCCAGCCCAAGCGCTGCAAGCACTGCGACGGTACGACCACCCCATCATGATCACTTAACAACAAACCCCGTATGATAACGATAACAAAAACAGACGTTCTTTTCCCAAACTCTCTACTAACTGATAAACAGTTTCGGCTTAATGCTTACAGGAGTCACTGTAATTAATGGAAGCTTATCGCAAGGGCTAATTTGCAAACAAAAGGGCTTAATCTTTTATTACGAGATTGTAGACCCTTAAAACGGCTTTGGGCAATGATAACGTCACTTAGTCTCAGAGCTTGTCAGAAATGGGAAAGAAGTTCCGTTTATGTCGTGCGCCTCACCGTAACCGTCGGCAGATCGCTTGATAACTGCTTGTTTGTTTATTGTTATTCTGTGCCACTTGTAAAGGCTGGTGTGGGTGCACCTTCTACGGCTACTTCCTTCCATTGCGAACGAAAGTGACAGTGTGGAATGTTTAATGAGAGGCACTTAGATAATTGTTTTATTGTATCTTATGTTGAACGTTGGTGTATGTATTGTATATGATACGTTAATCTATCTCTTGATTTATCATCTGGTAGAAATTAAAATCATTTAAAATATTTTTATAAAACATTTAGCAAGCACCTACAGTTTTGCCTACCACTAAATTGTCTTTTCAATTAAAAATCAGAGTTATTAGGTATCACGAAAAAGGAGAATAAAAAAAGTTCTTCCCACTTACATTTTATATTATTTACTTGCTATATTTTTCTTAGCAAATTAGAAATAAAAAAAACGGCCGTATCTAGTAGCATAGAATACTAACTAACTATACATTTAGCTACTTATTCGCTAGTAGTGAGAAGTTTTTAGCACCACATTGGTTCTAGCTGCAATGTTAGTGAATTGAATACAATATTTCGATACAACAATAGTACACTTTCTTGTATATATTGACAGATATTTGGCGTGATAACTGAAAAAACTGCTGGACTGATTCCTTTTTTTTTGCGTAGTGGTTGTCTAACTCAGGTACTTAATAAATTTCACCAAAATCGGTTACGTAGGTTTTAAGATACTGGCTATTGGGTATTTCTCCACTGTGAAGATATTAATTATTTCGTTCAACCCCATACCCTTACATAAACTACAAGTAAATGGACGTTGGATGAGTCGGTGTCCCACTCGAAAGAGAGAGAGCAAAATACTTCCCTCTAAATTTTTATCCACTCTCTGTGATCCTTCTATATGTCTTAAAATCTGAATGTGTGCTTTAACCAAGTCTGCCTAATCTTGATCATTGCCAACTTAACAGGAAAAATATCTTTAAACGTTGTAAACTCAGTGACTACGTCTTAGTCACTGCACCAAATGATATGTCGCGGAATGTCGGAGGTGGAAAATGTATATAAATAAGGATACGAAATCTGAAGTGTACATTTGAAGCCCTCGAGTCCCGTAGTCACTTTTTGCTACACCCGCGGAAAAGATGTGGGGAGATGCTATTATAAGCCGGTCATCACATGGCAATATGTAATATGCTCGTAATAAATGCATTATGCATCCTGTATGGCAATACGCGGGGTATCCGTTGTCGACTCAGACCAAAGACAAAGGCAGACGGAGATGTGCGGGCGGGTAATAAACGGGGCATTTCGTTTATTTTCCTGCAGGTTAGGTGGACACCGGTCTTACAATCGTGAGACCCGAGTTTGATCCTTGCCATGTAGGTAACAATGTGTTTTTACACACTTGCATTTACCGACTGCTCTTACGGTAAAGGAAAAACATCCTGATGAAACCCACATTCACATAAATTTTGAATTCAGATGATATTTACATGTAAAAACTTGGTTCCACCTCAAATACCCTAGGTTAGGTAGCCGACCCCGACGGAGAAACGCGATAGGGCAAGGAGGATGGTGATCATGAATAGATCGACGTGACGACTAGTTTTAAACGTGTTTCCATTCTGTCCCCAATAGGGCATAAATATTTTATTTTTTCTCACTTACACAGTTCTTATCTACTCCAATGAATTTTCTAGGTCCAGTGGATGTAATTGTACGTTTATCACAGCCCATTATATGCTGCTCTTATTTATACCCGGAACATTTTTTGGACACTTTGTTGTACTTAGCGCTCCGTCTCCTCATTTCCTCGTCTGACTGAGGTTACTGAGGTACCTTGCATAATCCAGACATACTTCGTTCGCTGCGGCATTTGTTTGAAAGCTGCGTGCAAATGTCTCTTGTTATTAAAAGCAGTTCGGGCGTAGTCCTCGTAAAATGCGTGAATCATTGCAGGCGACGATTCCGCGATAGCAGTACACATAACAAGAAAGTCGCAAGTCGTAGTCGGTTTTACCTTTTAGTCATGAGTGCGTCGCAAAATAAAGGGGTTGACGGAAGGCTCACACCGTTTTCGAAGAATAGAATTACTTGTAGTCACTCTAACCGCAATCGATGATCATCATCATATGACTACAATCATCGATCAAAATGTGTTTATAGTTACGTGTGTACTTGCGTACGCTTTTCCTTCGAAATCCTTTCGATGATGAAATGAAATCCCCTGCTTGTGTAGTGTTTATAGGTATACTACCTAAGTGAGCCATCAGTATGCGCCCGTCGCGGTCAGTATGTACTTTATGCCTGCGTGTTATGGTGGCTGTGTTTTGGTCTAGTGTCGTGACTCGTGAGGAGTTTTTCAGCAATGTTGTGACAGGTGGCGCCGACAGTAGTGGAGGACAGTGGCTAGACCGGCGAGACGTCTATTAATTAGTAACCAGTCGAGACAAGCGACATGCTACGCTCGAATCATTGGTCATCGTCATCAAGATATGAACTCATTTCATAGTAGTATATACCTAACGTTTGTTTTGATCGTCGTAACCTGTGATGAAAAATATACTTATTTGTTTTGAATGCTATTTTTCTGTTGAAGTAAGAATTCTTAGTAAGTATTCCTTAGTCATTAAATTCAAGGATTCGTTATATTTAATCTTATCTGTAAATCCAATACATACTTATTCTGATTATTCTTGTATTATAACCAGCTTTAACTGGTTATTTTCGCAAACAATATCCGCTAGAAAATATAGCTTTGTAAAAGTATTTTTAGTCCAAAATATAGGGCATAATTTCTAGTAGGAGTCCGTATCTGAATGACTCAAATGCCGTACGACTACTGGCGTGCCAACTTGTCAGTTCCTCGTAAAGTTTTACGCACGTTGTCGTGGCGGTGCACGCCCAGTACGCCCTGATTACATTTATTATTATTTCATTGAAACTGTCAATGACGGCTAATCGGATTAAAACCGATAAGTTATAGCTATCGTACATTTCATAGTAATGTCTTACACGTAGGTGTACTACGTACTCCCTGCTGTGCCGTGTGATGCCGGCTTACGATACTACTGCTATGATATGCTAAACATGCGCCTCTCCCTCAAGCTGTGGGGGGATATTTACAGCACTCGCTTGTCTAACAGATTGGCGAGTGCAGTGCATGTGTTGTATTCACAAGGAAAACTAATGTTCAGTCCCTGGATCACTAAATCGCTTTTAGCTATTTCCGCGTGTATTGATATATTGAAACTATTCCAAGCCTGTCCCACACGGCATACGCAATAATACGCATCGTACATTTCGTAATCATGTAATTTAAAAAAACTTGCATATTTTGCAGTCAACAATTTAGCCTTAGTAGCCCAGATGGCACAGGCATCGCCAGTACGAATAAAGTCGCAAGTTCATATCCCGCTTGTAGTAGAAAATTCTTTACCTAACACGGAAAGTGTTTTAAAGTATTCAATTTTACATGTAGGAGTACGTACTCACTACTCGCTGCTAATTCATATTGTGCTCTCTGACGTAGTTTATCCTGTTTATGTCGTAATCGCTTTAATGTGTTCTGGGAAGATGGGTCTATGTTTTCTTTTGGGTCGAATTCGCAGCGTGGGTGAGTGTGGTTCGCTTTTCTTACGGCTTCATAGCGGTTTTTATAATCTGTATTCAATTTCTTGACAACAACAGTTTAAAGATAAACACAGAGTTTTAGTCATCATTATCTTAAGCCCGCATTCGTCCACTGCAAGGCATGAGTCTCCTATCTTCTCCGACAGACTTCACGGTACCTACTCTAGTTGGTACCTAAATAGTCACGTCTTTCCCAGAAAGTTAATCTGTGTAAATGTGTTATGTGGGTGAAAGTCGATTTGTCTAGGTAGACATTAGACCACTAAGGACTGGTCTTCTCTTAAGTCAGCCACCAAGACTTTTAATTGTAATTTACATATCTTCACCGCCAGCCTCATACCATGAGAAAATTTTAAGATTTCTAATACCTGTAAGTACTGAAACAAATTTACTTATTACGCTAATCGTGGGCAAAATTCATTTGTTCCGTGCAGTTCTTATCACCTTTTCTTCTACTAATTAATCATCTATCGACAACTTACCTACTTAGATATTCACACATGCCTACACGTGCGCGCGCGCAGATCACGAGATCACTAATTGTAATTCGCCATGATAATGTGCCAATCGACAAGCATTTCCGAAAATATCATAAAAATAGCGTTATCTGTCTGCCAGGCGAACAAACTCGTAAAACTGTAACGATCTTACGACAGTTTTTTTTTTGCCAAGCTAGACCTCTATTAAAAAATCTAGTTTATCCTTTTATAGAGTCATTATTTCGCTGCTGGCATGAAAATTAATGCACTTACATAGTTCCGAGCGAACGTCATGTTGTTTTCCGCGTTATAATTAGAACTATGACTATGACATTCCCACCAGGTTTGATGGCGGTCCTAAATAAAAGTCGTGAATTTCCATCCAAGAAATGAGTCTATTTGTGCACCGGGCGTTGGCGTTTTGGGTGTACCAGTCAACCGGAGTTGTAGGTAATTCTGCCGCCTATAACCGTGGAATGTGTGAGGAATCGCAAACAAACTCATAATTATTCGAAGAAGAGATCGTATACAATGTGCCGTTAGGTCGGAGTTGTTTGGTGGAAAATGTGGTTAGCAGGTCTTGTTTTGTAACTCAAGTTGATTGGATTTCGCCGTCAGGGCGGGCCAGATTGTTCCGAGTAGCTCAACTGAATTGAAATACAAGACTTGTCACTTTGTCATTAGGTCATACTTCGTAATCAGAACTTCTACATACATACAGGCTGTAAAAAATCAACTTCAAATACTTTAAGGGGTGAACCAGTCCATGAAATTGAATAACTTTCTCTCAGGGAACATACGTTTCCCATACAAAACGTACCAGCTGCCTGCCGACAAAGTCAGCCTGTCTGTTATGATCCATTTATTTTTTCATTTTTTGATCTATATTCCTTGGGTAAAGTTGTTTAGTTTTATGGGCTGTTTCACCCTTTAAAGTATTTGTTGCTAATATTTTGACACCTTATATAACTCCTACTTATTTCTTATAAGGACCCTTATCAGCATGTGTCGCAAATAAATATGCTTTTTATTACCTCATACAATTACTTCATACAGTGCAACGACAAAACTCCTGTTATTTTGTTCAATGAAAATGTATAAGAAGGAAAATGGTTGTTTTGTTAACTCGTTCATTGCCAGCCCGGCGTAGTCAGGGCCTGTATTCAACAGTTTATGGGTGGCAGTTAAATATACCAGTCTCGGTTTGTCGTTTAAAATAGAATTTTGGCACCGGGCTGTCACTGGTTGTGTAATTCACTATAAACCACTTGTATCTGACTACCCGCTCGTTACCTATAGGGTGCTGCTCTACCTTCAAATATGATTAAGTTCCTAAATGAATAAACGCGTTATTAGAAAAAGGTTAGACATGGTTCAATTCAAGTAGTTTGATTTAAACACTGTCTAACTAAATACTTTTTTGTAATAACACGATAGGGATCTATATATATATATATATATTATATATATAAGTTTTGTGATTTTTAGTCACTGGCATCCTCAATTAGGAAGAATATTTCTGACTTAATACGCAATGTAACCTTAAACAGGGATGAAAGTACCTGTGTTGGAACAGTGACATGATTTCTCCTAAGCAATATTTATTATTTAGGGTCTACTATTACCATCATCATCATTCTCCTTGCCTTATCCCGTTCTCTGTCTATCACCGCAATTATTAACAAATTATCTATGTTTCAAGTATAATTATAATTATAAACCTCTTAGTCGTAACATATTGGAGTTACGTATACATAACCACTATAAATTAAAAGTGAAATTTATGTAGGGAAATAAAACATTCTGGTATTCAATAAATGTCGCTCCTTGTTATTCCGTTACAAACATTAGATAGGCATAAAAAATACTTCATAATTTTTACATTAAGAGTTGCACATTTGATATTAATATTAATATAAGTTTGAAATGTGGAACTAAATACCTATGTATTGTATTTAGTTAGATCTTGTTGGCGCCTGTCACGATCAAGATAATATTACTTTATTTATTATCAATGGCAAATGACAGAACTTGTCGTTACAATAAACCTTTCGATATGAAAAACTCGTTTAAGTATTGTTTTTCATGGATAACTAAGTTAATACTTTAAGTTTCGAGCCACAGTGTGAACTTAATGTCGGTGCCAAGCTGTCTAAACTTAGGGCGTGAACAGCTCTTTCAAGTTTCCTTTGACATAAGAGCATTACACACACATCACGCCTTTATCCCTTGCGGGGTAAGCAGAGCGCTAATGGCCGTAAGAGCATTAATCCAATTCAACTACGTTTATGATCCCTGGTTCAAAGTTTTCATAATGTTTCCTATTCCCATAAACTGGATAAAACCATTCACAAAGTAATTAGCGGAACCGGCCTCGTTCTAATTCTCCACCTTGACCTCGTTGCTTTATATCCAGATTTACTCTTTTTCTTTACACCTTACAACATCTACAACGAATTACTATGCCTAATCAAATTGAAAATAAAACCATGTTGCCCTTATACTACTGGAGTCGCTGCTAATGTCCTATAGCTAAAGTATATTACAATACACACAATCATAATTTCAATTTAAGACGCTATAATTTAGTCATCGACTTCTCGTATGTTCTTGAGCGTGTTTGTAAAGAACAAGAGTCCTTCTAAAGACTACTGCAGTGCCAAATGCATTAGCAATAATGACAGGAACTTATAACCGCGGTATTTTGGCTCTAGCGCGCGCATTATGATTAACGCTGGGGTGTCGTCGAACGCGATTGCAAGGTGCGACCACACACCACATGGACCACGTTACCGTTATCTGCAGACATCATCTTGGAGCCGTGTCAACTGGACTCTGACAAACCACTTTCAATTTCTAATAGGGGAGAAAATTACAGCTGAAGTTGTCGACACCTTCGACACATAAGATCAAAAGTAGGTCGCAAACATGAACGCTAATAATAATGCCTGACTTTGCTTCTAAAGTACAGCCACAGTTTCTGTCTATTTTGGAGAATCTCAAATAAATGGCATACTCATGTTTTGTTAGCGGGAGGCGGGAACGAATGACTTTCAAACATTCGAAATGGGACGGGGTTATATTGTGACATCCTTTGCTATGTTACTCGTGGACATATCTCGGTCGCTTTCAAAACAGTTCTCTGGAAAAGTTTGATATTTGGATTTCAACATGATACTTTAACATTTTTACTCACGGAATTTTAAGGATTTTTCTTATTTTAAACCAGTCTTCTTACGACGCCCAGCGTGGGTTTGTTTACTTTGATCAGTCGTTTCGTTACAAAACAACATCTCATTGAGCGGGCGTCTACTTAACGATGTGTTACTAAACAAGCTATAGGGAGTCAACAACTAAAATTTGTTTTTCTGGAAGCACTGGAACTTTTGATTTACTACGGATTATTTTGGTTATAATAATATTGTGTTATTTTGTGCGTGGATCGCGGGTGCGTGCAGGCGGCGAGGGCATTTCATAAGACATCTGAATTAATGCGTTACGGTATCCAGCTAAACGTCTCCAAATATATTCCGAAACGAAGGGCCCATACGTGGCGAGCCGCAGCTACTATCCCCATTCCTCTATCCGGTCCGTGTCATGTGTAAAGTAGGAGATATAATTCTTGTCTTATTTATACCGTGTAGCGTTTTATTATCGTCAGCTTAAAGTTTTACGACCGCTCTGTGAACTCTTGTTCGGTTTAGTGGTTTTGATATCTTTTATTTTTCAGCGCCTCCGTATTGCTATTTATTCGGATGTTTTTTCGCAGGTTGAATCTTCTTCTCATGAGTTTCGTCATACTTCGCGTATTTGACGTCAATGTTTTAAAATGCAAGACGAAGCGCGCATTCAGTGACCGAATGAATCATTGAATCATTCAGTCAGAATTTTCGTGTTTGCAGACTTGCAGAGTTCATGTATATATTACAAAACATACAATAATATGTTTAGATTAGTATTGCAATAACTTTCTGTGCGCCAACTTGCAGTTACGGAGCATTTCTATTACGTTTCCGCGCCACGACCCTGAGCGCCGGCAAAAATAGCTTTTTTCATACAATATCTTATAGTGTTGGCATTGTTATACGGCGCACTAAACCAGGCGCATAGTTCCAAAACATTCGCGTCGGTCGTATCAGTTTGACAAGGCATCACCGCCAGCTCGCAAACTCAAACGCACGCGGAACTGAATAGCGTATGATTTGTTGCGGGCTAACCACGACCGCATCTGTCCGCCCGCCGAGTAACGACGACTAACTGGAAATCCTGCTCAAAGTGCGCTATACGTCGTTCTCGCGTCTTCTATCAAAACATCGCTCAGTGAACGCAACCAGATTAACTGCCTCATAATCTGTGACCGGCGGCTAGGTAGGTTCTCGGCAATAATCCTAGTTTTGGCAAACATGTGGACTGGTCGTCACGCCGCCATAACTCATGCAAGGGAATAATTTGCGTGGAAATAGACGCTGCGAAATGTTGCCAATCTGTTCGCAGTCGCAGGCGACACTGGCACGCAACCCGCTGACTTATACGCGTCTGAATCAACCGCCACCCGTGATAAAGAAAGCACACGCACTCACCGCATACTCCGCCCTACCTCATAAAATATCCCAGATATAACACCTAGTCTCGTTGTCTCTAAAAATTATTAATTGCATTCCATTTGCAAAGTTATAATATGAGCACCTACGATCAAACGCGCTCTCACTAAACTGTTATTTCACAGTATATTGATATTATTTTGGAACAACACCTGATTCAATTAAATTATGAATTTCGTAGTTTGTATTCGCGCAGTTATGAAATATGGGATGCAGCTGCGGGGATTCCAGTACCTACGAGACGTTTTAATTCTGTGAGAGTGAGTCAGTGCGAATACCATGCCAAGTTGCATAACATTACGCCCATTCATGGCATGTCGCCGCCAAAAAGAAACTCGGAAGCGTCCTGAGCTTACGGAGTGCAGTTATTCAGGGAGTCGATTGTGGGCAGGCAGCACGTGGCGGCGGAAACGCCTGGTTTGTTTAGTTTGCAGATTTATTTTGGTCTGCAGTGGGGCGAGGTGTCACCTGGGAGCGTCATCCTCCTCGCTGGCCGCCGCCGCGCCGGGTGCCGCCGGTAACACGCTTGGCGCTTGTTGTCGCGAATTTCGTAACAGCTCGCATCACCCGCCGATGGAAATACGGGCCATAAGAGTTTGCGAAACCGACAATTATTTCGTTCACAGCACGCGATTGGTATCGATAAGTTCAAAAACATTACCAATCGTTCAACGTGTGATGATGCGCATACGCACGCCATGTTGTACACAATTGAACGCTAAAACGGTAAAATTTGGGTCAGTTTCTAATTTGATTATTCTGACATTTAATACGACATTTTGCAACTTTGTAACACGATTCGCTCCCTACGAGTGAAATGCATGTTGCACCTGTCTTCCGACCGCTTCCAAGATCAACAAGGTATTACTAGCGGGACATTGTTGGCGCAAAATATTGCTGATTAATACGCCTCTATGTAACGCCATAATTTATGTCAAAGTTAGTTATTAATGGGGGTTTAACAATTAATTTGAAATTATCTACATTCCCAGCTGTCAAGTCCTAGTTGGCCAGTACTCGATGCATGAAAACGGGCACAGAACAAAAATAAAGTACAATTGGCTATCAACATCAAAGTGTGCGCGGGTGCGCGCGCGCCGTTGGAGGGTAGCGAGCGTGTAGTCGAGAGAGTAGTAGAGCAAAATGCCAACTTAGGTCTCGAAATGCACATTAGTTAGGCCGACGATCGCGTTCCTTGGTACACCGCCAGAACGACCGATCCTTTTGGCTTGTCGATACAGCGCTCGTAACGCACCGTCGGCGAAAATAATGTCACTTCAGAGATTAACGAACTTCAGCCGGCTGACCTATTAAACAGGTGCAGGTAAATCCCGAATTAGAAGCATTCTCAGACCATAACTCATTGATATAGATTGTTTTGATTTCACGCCGATCTTGAATTCTTGACCCATCTAACCAGCGCCTTTAGCACGAATTATTACGAAGATGGAACGGAAAGTCTTTTCTTTTCAGTTAGTTTTTTGGAGATCTAAGGATGATTATATTGATCATGAGTTTGGAACTATAACAAATTGCGGAAACATTGGAAATTTTGTTTTTTAATAATACTTGTTAAATAGCAAGTACATACAAGTGCCGTGTGATGCCGGCTTAGAATAGCATCACCCCACATCCTTCCCGTGGGTGTCGTAAGAGGCGACTAAGGGACTCAAGAGTATTGGTGTATTACAATTTTTAGGCGACAGGCTGACAACCTGTCACTATAGTAATAAACATGTTTCCTGAAACAACCTTGGAAAACAATCCTCAAAATGTCAGACGTGGCGATAGTGGCTGTATTCTTACGGCCACTATCGCTCTGCCTACCCCACAAGGGATAAAGGCGTGATTTATGTATGTATGTACATACCACATATTTACTACTACTCTTACTAACTACTAAATATTTAATCATCATAAAATACAAACCTACCTATTGGAGCAATTAGCTATAGTTAGTATTATTTGCTATTGGTTTTGTTTCCGTTCACCTATTACAATTTTATAGAAAGCATAATAGAACAATCGTTAATTAAAAATTACCTACTAGAAATATTTTTATGTCGCTATCTATATTAACTTTTTCCCATGTTGTTATCTAGTTCACACTACTTTTACTAACAAAATTTTATTTTCGTTATAAATGACTAATCTGTCTAAAATGTTAATGATGTGTATATGTTATTGATCGATAGACATTATTAATGTATTTGGGTTTTATAGCTTTCTTGTAGAAAATATTTATGTTTTAATTTGTCATCGTTATCATTTTGATGGATCGCTTAGATTCTGATCGTTTTCACTTGTTCAGGTGTTTTGTTTGAAGTCACGACATGAATTACCTATGTTATGAATATGCAATGTTTTTTTTAAATAATTGCACTGTAATGCGTTGCGCTGTCAATCGTTGACACATGGGCATCTTTTGGATTAGTTTTTTCTTTAAAAATTGCTCAAATATCAAAATTCTTTATTAAATGTAGGTTAAAAAACCAATTAGTAGGCAGTGGGTTTCTAGCATAGAGCGTGGCTCGGGCGGGACGAAAAATTGATTTTGAGCCAATTAGGTTGAATTCAGTGCTTTTATTGAATGAAAGCATTTAGAAAACGAGGTATGTCGAGCCGTTTAATCGTGGCTGATGAAGTGTTGCTTAGATACCATTATTTAATAACAGATCTAAATATGAACCAACCTGTCTATGAATAAGACTGGCATTTTTTCAAAACGTGTCTGCTACCTACACTAAGTCCCCGGAAATAACTAGCGTAGGCCGTTATAGAATGTGTTTACTAAGTTGTTGTCTCTTTGCAAGCTAATTACTGGTTAAATGACAGTCCGGTCTGGCGCCACACATTATTTTTGTGTAGTTTTTTGCTGTTGTTGAAATCTTCTTTGACATCTATACCGTATATACCTACAGCATGTTCAGTTTTTTACCTGAAATTCTTTTCTTAACCTATCTATGGCAAACTACACTAAAGCGACCGAAAACTTGACCACGTAGATAGCATTATTATTCGCCGTCATTAGATCGTCCTGCGGGCAGGTGTACTATGGTAGATAGTTTTACATATATATATAGTTCTACATACATTGGAGCGTCGGTGGCCAAGTGGTTAGGACTCCGGTCTTACAATCGGGAGACCCGAGTTCGATCCCCGCCATGTACCAATGTGTTTTTACTCACGTACATTTACCGGCTGCTCTTACGGTGAAGGAAAACATCGTGATGAAACCCACATTCAAATAAAATTTGAATTCAGATGATATTTGAATGTGACCTAACCTAGGATTCGGGCCAGGTTAGCCTTCGGGTTGCAGAGGTCAGATGGCAGTCGCTCTGTGTAAAAACTTGGTTCCACGTCAAATCCCCTAGGTTAGGTAGCCGACCCCGACAGAGAACGGGATAAGGCAAGGAGAATGATGATATAGTTCTACATATATAGATAGTTCTATAGCCTAAATGCCTTCAACTTTGCCGTTTCAATATTTCAGTAGACTCAACTGCGTTTAGATTCCATGTTATCGAAATTGATACCTACAAATTGCTATTACAATACTTACGACGATAAAAAATGCAATTACGTATTAGTTTCAATAAGCAGTGTTAGATTTATGACAAGTTGTGGCATAAAATTTTTACTACCTGTGTTTCCACATTTCTTTTTGGTCTCTAATATTATAAATACTTCATCAACTTGAAAAACCTACCTGGACCAAAACGGGGACGCTCTGAAGAAAGCTGAGGTCAGAAGCACCCTAAACCGACAAACGTTCATGAAAAGACATGAAAGAAAAATGTTGAAGAAGTGAAAGAAGTATGCCAGGATCGTATTAAGAGGAAGGAAATAGTCTCTGCCTACCCCAATAGGAAAGAGGCGTGATTTATGTATGTATCAACTTGGCCAATTATTCTGCATGTATTGTTAGCTTGTTTACAAGCTATCTTCTCGTTAATAATGGTTGTAAGTGGGCTCTTAAATCTATTTGTGCACAAAACAGTCACGACTACCTACTCATTGCGCTCATAACACCCACTAGGATTCCCTTCAGCTGAAGATACCTACCTACCGAAACATGCATAGTTCCTTGCCAAGACACAAAACATTACCACAACCAGAAATTGAACTGGCGGGCACTTCTGCATACGCTGCCGGTTGACTGGGCTCTTCAGGTCGTATTGCGGGCTGAACCACCCGATTGTCTGTAAGTAAGATGGTTCCGTGTTTCGAATAGCACGTTAAGCCGTAGGTCCCGGTTGCTGTCTATGATCACTTAGACGGCGGTCGTTACACAACCGTGTCAGAAGCCTGCTACTTGTAGAAGGCGGTTGAAAAATTCTGATACTAGGGTTCATCGGGTTCATCGTTGCATGACTCGGTGTCCCACACGAAAAGAGAAGAGGTCGTATTTTTCTTGTCGTCTTCTTCAGAGAATTTCTACCTACCTAAACATGCACAGCTGCTTCACTAAGACTCAACACATTGCGACAACCAGGAAAGTAACCCGCGGGCACTTCGAGCTGGTTCAGGTGTTCGGCGGTTAAAAGCGCCGATTCTCCTAATTTATTTGCCTTTGTAATGCCAGTGACACTCAACTGTCATTCTATTCCCACTGTGATAATCTATATTTCAAAGACTTGAAACTGTCAGCGGAATACGAAATCGCCAAACACAACCTGACGAACATTTTGGTTGTCATGCATGTCTGTCATTTTCTTGTTCTTCTTCTTCTTTGCGTGTCGAGGCGAATCAAACTTTATCTGACCAATAATTTGCCACACTGCCATTATTGAAGAAAAAATATACTTACCTAATCCAACTGACAAGCTATCGAGATAACCGAGACGTTTTTAAGATCACGAGATTCAGGCCCTGGTCATCTTCTTGTCATCTCTAGTCAACGAATGACCTAATGAACCCTGTTGTCAGAGTTTATCGGGTCGTGATCAGTATTCATTCTCTTGACAACCCACCCGGCGCCAAACGCTCGCTTTAAACCTTATGCCAGCAATCGCCTGTGATTAATTACTTAATTCTATTTGTGATACTAATTACCACTTGGGCTCTTAATTGAAATCAGTTGCATACAATGTAACCAAACGGTTGCTAAAGCTGCTATCATAGCCTAAATACTACAAGGGATTGCTTCTTTAAAGTTTACAGATTACACAAGCCTTACTTGGATAAAACTAACATAATTAATTTTAAGAGAGCTATTGTACTGTTACGCGATTTGTTAACTAATTTTTCTATTTATTTATTTATTTAGCTGTTTATTGCACACAAGAGAAAACACAGAACAATAACATTTAGATAAAAAACACAACAGGTACTACTTATTTCTAAAAATAAATCTCTTCCAGCAGTCCTACGGTAGAGAGATCGCATATTCCATGCCCAAAACTTTTACTTGGGTTTATACTATGAGACTTTAATTCTTTGAAAACGTCACCAATTTTATTTTCGCCGTACTTTGTGGTATTGAGTCATGTATGTATAGGCACTCGTACCTAATTTGACTCTAGCACCTTAATTCAGTATCGGTCATGTTCGTTTGTTTCCCTCAGCAGTACTAATTGTTTATTTTATATTTTCAGGTAATTAACCTTCACGTTCCTCCATTATGAACAGCTAAATGCTTGGCAAATCCACAATATTTCGGTGAGTCCGGGACAAACATCTAATAATTAGTTGCGCACAGCAAACCGACCAAGTGCGTAGCCACGTCTTTATGCAACTTCAAGGTTTGTACTGTAGCCAAACTTGATGAATTTGTGTAAATATTTTACGTATTTAGGTTCGTCTAGACTAGGCGAAATTTGGCGCAGAGACGCAGAGTTTGCTAAAATATCTCGTCCGCTCCGACAATTCGGCATTCTGAATTATTTTAGAGTGGCAGTGTAGCCAGTAATTATAATGTATAGTCGCAGCTGCAATATTGACCTAATTTCTTGAAATCAAAGTAGTCTAAGCGTTCCGGTCAAGTGCACCGCAGGAAGTCGGGAGTGTAATGTTGCTACAAACACCGGGAAAACAGCTGCTATTTCTTTTATCGCCGGCAAATTTTACGCGTGTACGAAATGTAGAGCATTTCGCTTTATTTATCTGGTCGCTAAGCGCATACGTACTCACCCATGCACTAAGTCTAAAATTGCTCTACTTTCAAATTAGACAGTTTTGATTTGCAGGCTGATAGTCATTAGTAACGTCATCGACTTCATGCCGAAACTTAACGATTTTCTTCTTCTTTTCGTGTGGGGCAGCCAGTTATCCAACGACCCGGTAAGCCTTGTTGTCAGGGTTCTTCAGCCATTGAAAAAAGTGAGTCAAAACGGCGCCGCTAACAGCTTCTAAATGAAGCCGATGGCGTTGAAATTTAAGCAATCAGCCCGCTGATATATTAAAGATCATCCGCGATGCAAGAGAACGACTTCTCGAAATATTAAGAATTTCTTGTTGATGCGTGTGTAAGTTTTTGTTAATTAGTGGCATGTGCGCCGGCGCATTCTGCCCGGTAACGGTATTGCCGAGTCTGTTGCTCTGCCGGTTTCTCGCCACCGATAAAATACATACCGAGATACATAAATACGCATATCATGCCTTTATTGTGGGGGAGGCAGAGCGTTAACTGCCGTATCAATACGGACGCCATCGCCGCGTCTGACAAATATTTATTTAAGTCGAGAATATCGTGTATGACTAAAGTGACAGGGCCGCCTAAAATTGTAATACTCTGGAAACCCTCGAGTCCCTTGGTCTCCTCTTACGACACCCGCGAGATAGAAATGGGGTAATGCTATGTCTATTCTAAGACGTCATCACATGATTATTCTAAGACGACAGCCGATAAAATATCTCTACCAAATACAATTATTAATCGCCGACGTGCACATGCAATTAACGAAGCATAAAACTGTACACGTGTTTCCTTATGTCATGTCTGTGGTCATGTGCACTAGTCAAAACTAGGCCAATACCAAGGGTGTAAGTATTTATCACACTTTATAATTTAGTGCATTCTATATGACTAGACCAGATTACCTAGCGTAGCTATTATAATTATACTATTTGTCTATACTATAACTTAGCATTTAAGCTGATGCGATGATTGTCGAAGTACCGAAGATAAAAGATTGTTTCACCTTCAATTCGGATCATCAGGTTTGGAACTGTCCTTTCGACAACCGATATTATGGTCTATTAGGCTCACTTACAAGAGTTGGAACGCTAGTAGGGCTGACGGAAGATTTTTCTAAATAAATTTTAGTAAAGGAACTCTCTCACTTATCCGTCATTTTAAACTAAACGCTTCTAACGCCCAAAGTTTTATTTCCACACGTGATTATACGTTTTAAAATACCCGTGGCGCGTAAGACACAGCTAATAAAATGTAATACGCATGTTAGAAATCCACGATTCAGTTTTTTCTGTGAGCGGACGGCATATTATGTGGCGACTTGTTTTTCGCGTCACAGAAATAGCCTCGTCCACTACTTTGCTAAATAATAAGAAAAAGTTTCGGATTGGCCGTGTACGAAATGACCATCCTCATCAATCAGCTGGTTGGAGCTTGTCCAAGATTTTTTCCACGTTTAGGTTTCGTAGTTTTAGTTCAATATTTGTTGCCGGGCTTGCCGCCGACGCACTCAAGCTGCTTCTATGCAACCCACTCTTCCATAATGTTCTTATTTTAACTTTTGCTATTATTTATTACTATGTTTTCCTGGAGTCAAAAATTTGACTATTTTGCTTAAGGATAATGTACCTTTCCAACGGTGACAGATTTGAAAAAATGGTCTTATACTTTCAGACATTATTCTCTTATATACACAAATCTCTCCTTAAACTCGTATTTATTTCAGAGTGAAAGGAAAATGTAATACTTTTATTAGCTTCTATACATTCCATTGTTACGTCTATTAAATTTTGTCCAGCAGCTTAGTTACGTTTAATTAATTGCTAATTACCTACTTTATAAACCTAGAAAGATTTTACTGCTTATTTGCAACTACTTATTTGCTCTAGATATTCTCTAGAAGTCAACCCACATTGCGAAATTCCTGGATAAAATATGCTGGATTAGCTAAGTGCGTACTAAACTACCTACAAAATGAGCATGTTGATTTAAAATAGACGCTAATGGGCTATCTTAAGGAATGATTATACCATTAAATAAAGTGATGGAATCGAATTCAGTATTATAATGAATATTTAGTCAAAAACAGGTTCGGTTTTTTGTATTTTTAAATTATACGCAGTCCTTTCGAATTTATTACAACAAAAGAAACAATTGTTCGTGTGACTACTAATTGTGGAACGCGCAGCTATTTCTGACATTGTTGACAGACGATAATGGTATTTCTGTATTTCTGTACTTTCGTTCTCGTGTAAAGTTCCGAAGAGACAGTTCGAATGAAGTGTTCACGACACCTTTACGCAATTTCTGTCTCACGCCTTGGAGGTTGCCAAGGGGCGACGTCAAACGCATCGCCATCGCACGCGCCACGCTAAAGTGCTCCTCCAGACACAACATATTAAAACCCAAATTCCTATGACTACTCCACACGTTTATGACCAGCAAAATAAGAAGCAGGTGACGGCAGGTATAATGACCTAGTTAATTACTAGGTAATCACGATGTTCTGCCGTAAGTGTTGGATTTATGATGTTTTATTCATATTAACGTCATGGATGGCACATTGGTCTAGTTTTCTCTTTGGAATGTTTTAATATGAAACGTCTTAATATTAGGCAAAAAATATGCGCTAGACTGGCGAAGATTCCATTCGGTCTACCTACCTCGCGATCGAAAGGCCACCGCCCTTCCATTCAAAGCGTTCAACCGTACATTGGCATGTAAAAAGTGGACAGATCGTGATATGGAACAACATATGTGTCTCATTTTGTGAACGCTTTCTTCCTAGTGAGGCCGTTGAACTTTGGCTCCTTATTTAGATGTAGGAGTGGAGACGGCCCGATTGCGGCCGCTCCGCGAAATACGAATGATCGCTTCCGCAATCTGCGCCGAATCCATCCTTCATCCGCCAAGAATCTGATCGCGGTTGCATCCTCTGCACTGCACTACATATTAATTGATTACCCGAATGTTTACGGAGTCGCCTACATAGAGCCCAGAACATCTTCTGAACAGATTTTATGTCGATCCATAACCAAGTAAATTTAAATGTCTCCAAGTTTCCATCCACGTATACCTACTGCTACCACTGATTCAGTCTTCCGACACACCGCGCGACAGCCATGACACAAGTATAATAGCAATAGCGATGGCAACAAAGATTTTATTCACTAGAGTAGGTACAAAAAACGCAGCCTAGAATACCTTTCAGAGCTCAACTAGACTAGAGTCGCAAGATTTAAAGAGATGCTGTAGAGGTATCTTCAAATTTGAGTCCATGGAAATGTTGATCTAGCAATTCTGGTATGTATCTAGCTCAACAGGCACCCGTCGTCGCAAAAGTCGCGACAGCAGTCCTCGGTAGTGGTGCGGTTCAGAAATAGACCACGGAAGCGTCCGACCGACCCGTTTGGTATTTGTTCAACGTTGACCTAAAACAGAGCTCGCTTTGCTCGTTTGTTATTCGCGTGGCCGACTAGCCCGCCGTCATACTTAGATATACTGGCTAAACGGTATTAGCCTGCTTACTGATTTATGCATCCCCGCTGATTTACCAACTTGTCGTTTGGTTCCTTACTCGTGGAGATTGATATTTTAGTGCAGTACAGTTAGTTACCCTGCAGCTGAAAACAAGTCAGGAACAGGTCATGGAGCGGAAACCTGCACAGTTTGTAGTAAACAATAAATTAGTTTTCCATCAAGTGCGTGAGGATCTCGTCACGCGGCACGGTGCCAGGCCGGCGCACGTGGAACATGACGGATGAATGGGAGGCAGCACGTGCATCTCCCTGCAGCACTACCATCACCACTGGCCCATCACTACATTACCTACAAAATTCCCCTGTCATGGCTGACGGACCACACATAAATTAACAAGAATTACTAGCCCACTAAAATACTAAACAACGTGAGATTTTGTTTATGGACAAAACGTTCCATTTGTCAGTTATCGATGGACTGACCTAACTCCAGATTTCAAGGAGCGTACATCAATAGCTTGCCGAAATTTGCCGCTAAATTCTTTCTAGGTTCAACGCTCTATGATAAATGGCAGGAATTTTTTAGGCAGAGCATTGGCATATATTATTATGAGATTTGACGTATGCGAGGCACTTTAATAAATTTCCAGCAATCTGCGATGTCTTTGATAGTCGGCTACTTTGTTGTTGATTGCTGAGGTGTACGCAATGTGCACGTCCTTTATGCTGCCAAAGAATGATCGCAGCCGGTAGAAAGTTATTTCTCGCTGTCTCTGTGAGACAATTTACAAGTGTTTCAGTTAATTGTCGGTCGAGAGTTCCGCCTGGGTGCCAATGTCTATAAATTCAGCTTTAATCAGTATTCCGATTGTCTCAGAGCTATTACTTTGCTCGCCACCAAGGTTACGACCCAGGTTTATAAAGCTCACTATTATCTTTTACTGTAAACAGCTGTTCCGTTTCAGATACAAATAAATTATTCATGGTTACGTCACGCTTTTGTCTAAATCCGAAGGGCCTCGGTCTGGCGTGCGTGTATTTCCTTGAAGCCATACATTTCTGATTGACATGTGTAGCAAATCTTGTAAATAGCGCCTACTTTACCGCTTGTCGCTGCATAAATGCATTGTGAATAATACATTCATTGAAGGTTTTTACGAGCATTATTCTGTTTGAACATTTCTAGACGTTGTAGCTCTAAGATTGGATCGGAGATTTGCGTCAGAGTCCAGAAATGTCTATTTAGAGTTGAATGAAATATTGCGCTAAAACGAGCCTAAGTGAAAGAACTGTGGATGTGTTCAGTGTGCGGAAAGTAATTAATTCGTTCGGATCGTCGGCACCGGCGGCGGTGGCTGTGGTGATCAAAATACCTGCGGCTCGTGGGGACGATGTGGCCACTGTACCGGCAGATTCTGCTCACGCGATCACAATGTCGCAATTAATATAGGTACCGTATATCTGCGAAGATAATAAAGAATTAATAAAGACATTAAGAATAATTTTAACCAATCTATGGTCTGCAATATAATAGAATCAACCATGTCAGGAGCCTGCTACTTGTAGAAGGCGGTTGAAAAATTCTGACACTAGGGCTCACTAGGTCATTGGACGACTCGCTGTCGCACACGAAAAGCAAAGGGAATATAATAGAACTTTGATAACAATTAACTCCAGAAACCGAGATCAGATATGAAAATATATAAAAACCCTCGGCACCTACAAAGAATTGTCTTTTCCCATCAGCTGCAAAATTTTCCCATGTTGCTTGGGAAATTGGACGTTATAATGAGAGCGTAACATAACATGCTTTAAAATGACTGAAGTATTCAGTTCTCGACAGATTGACCCTGAAAACATACCTAACAACTAACATGTTAAGTTGTTTATACTCATCCTACTTTTGGTTTTTAATCCCCTCTGCACAATTTATTTGATAAACGTACTTTTAGTAGGTACGTTTTGTTTTATTTCAATGGTTTTTATCCAGCACACTGCGTCAGAAGTGTAGGTACCTACTTGTGTATAGAAGTATTATGTTCCATGCATGGATTGCCGTAAGATGTGATGATTTGTATAATTTATTTCATTTTTATAAGTGGACACAGTATTACGGAAACGACCTTCAATATTAATAAAAAGTCCATGAAATGACGTACTCTTCATATTATTGATAGTGATAGTATATTAAAAAGCGCGGGGGCGCGCCTAGCGATGGTCATAATTTTTGTAAATGTTCTGAACGCGGTGTGGAAATGTTTATTCTATACCTACTGAACGACTAAAAATGTCGCCGACATTACGTAAGACAATTTTTCAGGGTTATCTCGATTTTTCGCTTCATCGCTCTCCACATTTTCTTTCAGTAACATCATCGATGTAAGTGCTATGTTTGGATCAAAAATAATGAATATAATTTTCCATACGTTCTGTTCGTTTTTTTATGTCTAATTTGCCAAAAACATGCCTAGTTGTAAGGAATGTATGGTCAGTTGTAACACATAAAGGTGGTACTCCATAAGTACTAAATTATTTTTGCCCCCATCGATAGCTTTTCCTTAAAAGTAATTTTCCTTTCCTTAAAGTGTATTAGTAGAAAATGTCTTCATTTATGAGAATGTATTTTAAGTTGTTTAAAATGTTAAAAACATTTTAATTGCTAACAAGAATAACTTAGTTCATTGAAGCACTTACCAGAGGTGTTGTGAACTTATGTGTAACGACCGCATGTACGTTCGTTATCCAATTTTAATTTAGAAAATCGTTTAGGTACCTATTAACATTGTTGGCATTTCATTCAGGTTCCCATAGAGTTATGTATTTATCGTTGGCCAGCTGCAATTACGATACGGATATTTTCGGGTTTTTGGCAACATTTCTAAATATCACCAGTTTGATACAATTGTTCTCGCATTCATAACTGTCTTGGCGCTAAATCCAAACCCACTGTTACATACTACGACACAATGAAGCTTGAAGTTAAATGCACCGTCAGTTTGCAACGTTCCAATTATGCACCTAAAAATAAACGAATGATAAATCCGACTACATAATTTTTGTATGTTTTCCTTGTGAGTTGTATAATACAGCAATTGTCTACGTGGGTGCGGGGAGTTGCGTAACGGGCCAGCTATCACAAAAGTATTCGAACTGCGGTCGGTAATAGTGGGCAATTCAGCTTGTTTTTACAGCTGCATCTCGGCCTAGGCTTACACTAGGTAGCTCTAACTGTGCTCCGACGATAAACAGACGCTGTTGCCGCCCCGCTGAAAACATCCTTTTACGTCATCGACCTGCTATGGTTTCTGCCTCGATTCGCTGTGTTATTTTCGTGAACCGATATTCTAATAAGGCATACGTTATATTGCACATTCCTCGTCTATTTTATGTTCGTTTAGATTAACATTTCCAGAAATATTGGGCATTTAGAGGTGCAGCTGTTTAGTTTCAAGAGAACAAAGTCGCATTTTATGAGAGTCGCCTGTTCATCGCCGTTGTTATGCTAATAAACCTATTTAATAAAATTACTTTGTGTGGTGCACATACATTCTGCCATATATTGTTCAATTGCCAAAAAGCCATACACAAAACTTTAATATTCAGAGTTTTGTGTTTGACTTATCGCTGTCTGAGGTCTCAAAGGAAAATGACGCTTGACGATTCATTCATCAGCTTGCGAAAGTCAATTGAGTTAGATCCGAATTTAGCCTAGTGTGGTAAGCCAAATACGTGTTGTGCAAGCCGCCGTAGCTTCGGCCGGCGAGCGAGGGCGGCGCTATACCCGCAATCCGCATGTCCATTTGCCCAATTCTGATGTTTGTATCGTTTCGCCTAACGATCGCCTCTTGTTGGCTTTCAGGTCGGGTTAGAAGTTTACTGCCGGTTTATTGCCAATCAATGTTGAACTCGACTACTCAAACTTTGCTCAAAGAAATATTGTCTTTAACATCTACTCCAATGTAAGCTGGATGATAAATTCGTACGGTCTATTCGTAGCTAACATTCCATTGCGGTCGCCGTCGCGTCTAATAATTTTCACGAGTACGACAACTTTAAGAAAATCTCACGAAATTCTACTACAAGTATTTTAAGTTCTTAGATCATTTCTGTTATATTTAGGAACTATTAAAACTATGTAGGTATTGCTCTGGTTAGTCGAATAATTACTCCAAACATTGCAAAGTATGTACAAAATAGAGAAAAACTAACAACTTGCTCCATAAGTACGAAATCTATTCGCGTAAATTATGACGCAATTTCAGTTCCTTTTCATTTTAGATTTACATTTTAAATGGTGAAACATATAAGCATTAATGCAATACGCATTGGCTTGTTGTAAACATATCGAGATTGTTGATTTTTGCTGAAATGAGCGGCTATCCATCCAAACAATGAGTCATGTGGGTTTCATCCTCTCTCCTCAAAGGCCAGCGTTGTTCTTATGTAGATTTTTCCACTTCATTCATCACCATATTTAAAACGCATTTTTATCACTGTACGCAAATCTTCCAGTAGTATGTTGCCTTAAA
Organism: Keiferia lycopersicella; assembly: GCA_029255805.1. Lineage (NCBI taxonomy): Eukaryota > Metazoa > Arthropoda > Insecta > Lepidoptera > Gelechiidae > Keiferia > Keiferia lycopersicella. The sequence goes on from JARACZ010000010.1 coordinate 8,775,468, forward strand.
ATTATATTAGGTTACATACAGTTTACTGACTGGTTTTGGCCAGACTCTAACCGAGGATATATTTCTTCTTTATATCTTTATACGACTCAGTGAAGATCTGTTTGTCTCCACAGAGCAGATGCAATGTTTTTCTCGTATTTTTTTAAATTGTTTCCCAGCTATATGTGCTTAGATTCTACCTCGAACTTTTAAAACTTTATCTCCAAATACCAATACACATTTGCTTTCTTAATCTGATGTTCATAGATATCTAATTAAAAACATGTACACATTAATATGTTTACCTGGCATGGGGTCTTGGCTATATTTATACAGTTATTTTCCTTATTAGTAAATCATCGTTATTATTACCAAACAAGTCACGATTCAACGACCTTTATCTCGGCTAAGTTTTTAAATCACTGAACATTAGAGCTCTTATTTCGTTTTCCTGCGCGTTGAATTCAGTAAACCAAGTGGCATATTTTTAAGTTTTAAGCATGTAAAATCTGATTTCTACTGATTGAAATAACTGCTAATATAAGACGTATATTTATATCTTACCTCGCCTTGTTTTGTTTCGTGCAGTGCTATCTGGATTCTGGATTGTCCAAAAAACCAAAAATTATACGAATAAAATAACTCTTTCCTTTGGTAAGCTATTTCTGAACACTTCAAAGTATACCATCCGACACTGCATAGGTAGTCTTAAAGCCAAAATGTTCTTATTAAGCTGTTGAGTGACTTGTGTTCATTCATAGATGTAGAAAATACCCTTTATCTAGAGCAAAATGTTTGCAAAACTGAAATTCGTTGTCAGTTGTCCGTCCGCAGGGCAAGTCCTGAATGACAGGTGTGACAGAAAAGCTTATCGGGGTCATTCTCCACTCGCCGCTGTGTCCCACAAATCACATTTAGACGCAAAAAATGTGCCTATTCTACCTTGTCTGTCTCAGAATAAACTAGACGCCTTGAGACGTAATTAGTTCAGTTGAGAAAGACCAATTTTTCAAGTCTAGTAATCATCACAATACGTTTCTGTCATACCTATCAAGCATAACTGGTAGAAAACGAAACAGAAATTTTTTGAAACCCACTGAATAAAGCGTCTGAACCGCAAAACTTTATTAGGTATTTATTTTTTAATCATTTATAGTTCACAAAAATATTTACAGGACAAAACATAAATGTAGTGGCAATGGAAACAACAGGCACTGAAGAAGTATCATCAGCTCCTAGATTTAAGATAATTTTCAAGTCTAGAAAACATATAACAGACTTTGTCTCCAGTTATATTTCACAAAAAACTAAAAATCAATATTAATGTTGGTTCCTCACAATACCCAAAAGCCTAAAACCCAAGTATAGTTCTTTTATGAGGTCCCAGGTTCATTACACTCGCTAACTTCGCGTAATTAAAATGAACGCACGTATTCGACACGCCAACGCCACACGACTAGACACGACCTATTTAATATTCTTATAGAGTGTTGTTTTCATTTTAATATTATCTTTATGAGTTGTTGTAGTAACTTTAGCTGCTTTGTTTTCATTGGCTGTGGCTGTGAAGAGAGAGATGAGAAGGGCCTGTTCATAACTGTACCCAGTTAACAGGGAATCTTATCTTATACAAAATTGACTTAAGTTAGGGACAAGAATACTGAGTTTGAGTCGGAAGTAGTATACATGGTGATAGGATATGTAGATACTAAGGTTCTTTTAATGGGTGAACATGCCCTTGAAACTAAATAACTTCCCTGAACACATAGGTTTAAATGAGAAAAATTTCTTTGGACCTTACGTACGTTGTACCTATGTGAGGTATAACTTTGCTCATATTTCGACCTAAGTTTCTTGGGGAAAGTTTTACAGTTTTATGGGTCGGTTCATCCTTTGTATCCTTAAAACCCTGCATAAATATCTGCAGATTACAACTTTTCGTAATTTTACTTTAAGTTTTCTGGGGGCGACTTTGATACGTAAAATAAAAAATGTCCTAAACAAAAAAAATATCTTAAGGCGATTCTTTTTTCAACATACCAAAGCTTAATACTCGTTAATATGCAAAGCTTCGAATTATCCTCGAGCCTTCGTTAAGTTATGATCAAGTGGTCATGATTAGATGCCGTCATGCTGTTTGGTGGTAAACAGAGGCAGCGTGGGAGGAGCAGGTGGCGGCGCCTACGCAGCCCGTGCCGTGTGCAATATGACGTCACTACCGCAGCCTGCGGACCTTAAGGCCCCGGTCTCGGATTTTGCGGGCAGCGGTGGCGGCGCGCTCGCCTTTCATTTCTATATAGTGCGCCGCTTGTTGCCCGCTCCCGCGCCACTGTGTCCATCTGAATGTATGCAAAAGATCCTGCCGCGCCGCTGCCGCTGCCGCCCCGCTCCCCGCAAAACCCGAGACAGAGGCCGAAGAAGGGTCTCAAGAAACAGATAGGTCCGCTTCGATGAGAATTTATATCTAAGACATTAGGTACCAGTACAGTCAACTAAACTATGTATGTAGCACCTTATGTGCTAGTAGAAATATAACGCGAATGAACCCGAAGCCTCTAATAAGTAATATTATTCTCTGTATCTAGGTGCTACTGACTGAGACATACATACATACACTTAGTACCTACTCGGAATAGAATCCGAGAACTTTATGTACTAGCCAAACCACAAAAGTCGTCGTAAGCTTATGTTATGTATGTATGCTCCTCGACGGTAGACGCGTAAAATTCAAGGTGAAGCTAAACCGCAGAACGCTGGTGACCGTCTTATATCGGCTGAGATATGTTTTTTCTTTGTCACATACGTGGTGGTAATGGCAATGGTAGATTGGGCAGTTTTCCGCAACTCGACGTCTGCTTGCGCTTAAGTATTTGGCATTAAGGTAGGAGTTCACTCTCTCACTGCTCGAGCTATCTTACTTCCCCGAGGAAGCTCAATAACCCTACCAAATCACAATGATTGCCTCAGAGTTCCGAGCTACTATGCCCAGTATATTGCCTGTTCTTTGCACCGTAACACAACATCATGGTGTATGTAACCCGGTCCTACTTGAGAGACATTAACAAGGAAAACTTATTAGTAAGAATTCAATAAACCCCAAGACCCGCCAAGTTTCACGATTCGTTCGAGTGAATTGGTTAAAATAATTAATTTGTTGTTACATACAACGCTTTGATACAACCTGACGTCATCATAACAACCTTCCTGTACATTTACTATTGCCATTCACTAAATCCTACGCAATGTTCGTAGAACCAATATTGGTCGATTAAATTCAATTCACAAATCGAAGTTTCAATTTGCGCCTAAATATTATTTAGATTTTATTTGGAAACTCATATTATATTTATTTGTTTAACATTTTATTATACACAAAAACAGATACAGGACAAGTAGATACAGAAAAAGGACACAACAGGTACTGCTTATTTCTAGAAAGAAATTCATTACATTTATAGGCGACTAGGCGGTATTCGTATCAATGAACTCATCAATACCAGCTTCTAATAGTTATCATAAATTATCAAGAACGGAAAGCTGTCGTTGACCAATTCTTGGCACTAAGTAGAACGGGGTAGTCTGTTTGGAATCGTATCTCTGCTGGAGTTGCACATACATGACTATGGCGGCGGACCTGATTGTCCGTCGGTTTACTTCCAATAAGTGAATTAATTAGTATAGGTAAAAGTTAAATAATAATAGATAATATTGAAAGTAAGAAACCTTTTCGTGTCGACTTTTGTCTTGTCGAATTGTGCCTATGAAATATGATGTGTTTTATCCATGAACTATTTGTCCAGAATTTTATCATTAGATCCTGATTGATTATGTGTCCACCCATAGAAAATTGATTATAGTTTAATGCTGGGCAAGCGTATAAAAATATAGAACCTCTTTTTTTGAAATCGGTTTAAAAAGCATCCGTTTGTGTTTCCATTCATAAAATTGAAGGCTAATGAAAAATGTTTATAGTGCGTGCTGATCCGTCGAACACAATATTAAATCAGCGCGCACATGGCGACTCCCGCCGCATCGCGTCTCCCCCGGTGACACGTTGATTGATGTGTCACGAACATGCGACCGCCGACCACCTCGCCCGACTTTTTATATTTTCTCGTATTTTTCCGACAATTCCACGTACGCGCGCCGCGTGACTTGTCTGACTACACTTCAAAGCCTTGACCCAATTCTCTTAACAAAAGTTTTACGAGTTTAATAGCTAACTGTAATTCGAATACGTACACACATCATATTACCAAAATGTTGTTGTTTCTTAGAGCATTCTTTATTTAGAAAGAAATTGTTATTGTGACAAGGTGACTCTATCCATTGACCGATTGACTAAGTAACCGAGTGGCGTCGCGTGATGCCAAAGTTATGATACAGAGCGTGTGGGCGGGCGTCGACACGCAGTGGCACTGGCTAGTAGCAATGGCGGCGACAAACGCATCGACAGACAAACAACCGCAGCTGGAGGACGTTCCAGCACCAGACCTCTCACAATGACACTGACATCATCGTTTGAAGACGGAGATCACACCAGCCTATAGCAATTCGGTGCTGGGCGTAGGTCTCCACCAGGACACAGCTGAATAGAGTATGCCACAAGGCACGATCTTTTGGCTTCAAGCGGTTACGGTCCTTCTGGCCAGGGACGTACTTTTTGCACATTGGCTATCTCATGCCTCTCTTCTGACCGCCCCAATAGATATACTCACCATTTTCAAAACCTACTTAAGAGGCATATAGTGGATTCGCTAGACTTGGGATTTTCACCCATCTACATAATAATATAATTTTGCATGGTCTAGAATTCGAGATTAGTCATAGTCACATCTATGAATATCAGCTTTTAATCATAGTTTCGTCAGTCACCACGTCTCTAAATATCTCTAAATAAGACACGCGAAATCTCAGTCTAGGACTCGTAATGTGTCACCATTCCGACATTTGGATGATTTGTTCGTCCTCGTTTCGTTTCATCCCGGTCTGTTGCATGACTTTTGAATCATTAGAAAACCGATCTCGCATGCGTCAGATTGAAGCGAGTGATATTGCTATTGCTATCACAGCTTCTTCTATTAAATTCATCTATCCCAAGCGCAGAACTTGTGATACTGGCAGTTGAGCCTAATGGTTAGTTACCAATGGCGCATGCGAAAACATTATTGTCTGATTCAAAAATACTCCTCCTGTCTACGGTGTGATTTGCTGCTGATGTTGATACGATTGGGTCGTGTTATCTGATTTACTTATAGACGCTAATTACTGCTTTGGCGGTGGTAACCCAGTTTAGAATAGACCAAGCCAGAGGTAAATCGTTTATCATTGGCTCAGGGGAAAGCGTTTTTGATGTGGTTCCATATTTTTAGTTTGATGCACGGCATAGTGAAATGCCATACCTACTAGCGCCCCTATAGTAGACCACAGAGACTAGAGAATATTGAAGGAGCTCCCCATAAATCGACAGAGAAGAAGAAATAGCACTCTAGATTTAAAGGATATTGAACAAAGACAATGCAAAGATCTTATTTTAGTAAATATAGATTTTTAGTCATTTCTATCGCGTCAGTATATGGCAGCGTATGAAGATATTTTTATCAACAGCGCATACTTTCGGTACGGTCAGAATATTAATTGGCAGTGGGCTTATGATGTACATCTGCCATCGTGATTCGCCGCGAACTTTGTAATGAGTCAGCCGCGCACGTGCGCGGTTTGTTTACAAATTGTGCTCTGTAATAACTACGTAAAGATGCGTAACAGACGCTCAACTCAACTTAGCTCTTGTGTAATTTCGTGCGAGCACTTACTCAAGGTGACTTGAAAGATCTAGTGTGCTTTAGTGAGAATTAATCATGTTAATTAGTCGTTTCATTGTTGTATTTGCGAACATTTTCAGCAAGTCGTTTATCATCATTACCGATGTGACAATATTAATGCTTGCTGCACCCACTGTTGTTGCGAACATGTAACTTTCGAAGTCTGCATTTGTTTACCCGGCTTTAACTTTTTTAATGCATAACTCACGCGCGCGTACAGATGTTTTATTTATTATTCGCCTCGTATTTTCAGCTTTATTACGAGCTTTAAACATTACGTAATACGTCGCTTTTTCATCGCCTCTGAGAACACGGCAACATCTTTATTCTTTACAGCTTATGGTATTCGAAGGATTTCTCCAGAACGCCAAATTTAGCTGGCGAATAATGATTTACAGTATGTTTTGATGTTATAGAAACAAATAGTCTTGTACTCAACTACTCGGGTATAGTAGTTTGGTGTTAGTAAATGGCGATATGCTTTTGAGTCGGCTGCATAAAATAATACTTGCGTTGGCGCACGTACGCTCGTGGGAAGCCTTGGCGTTAGTGGGACTTTTAAAATCTCAGTGTTATTTGTCAAGATTAACACGAGCTTGATACATTTATTATGATCATTAAAATATTACAAGTCATAGGAAAATTTTCTCGGGAAAACATTTTTATTTTATAGGAAGCTACAACAATAAACAAAGGTTTAACAGTAATAAATTGCTCTAAAGATTTACTTACTTTAAAAGCCACCTCTCTCTCTCTAATCACGATCATATTAGTTAATAAATCCATACAGCAATGATATTCTAATTCAATTAAATTTATTGAAACTAAACTTAATATGGATATTTGTTGCATTTTATCCCTTTATCCCTTGCGGGGTAGGCAGAGCGTTAACGGCCGTAAGAATACGGTCGCTATCGCCGCGTCTGATATTTTTGAGAATTGTTTTCCCAGGTTGTTTCAGAAAACATGTGTATCACTATAGTGATAGGTTGTCAGCCTGTAGCCTAAAAATTGTAATATACTAATACTCTCGAGTCCCTTAGTCGCCACTTACGACACCCGCGGGAAGGATGTGGGGTGATGCTATTCTAAGCCGGCATCACACGGCAATACGGATTCAGTACTCACTAATTCAAGGACCCGAAACTATTGAACTAGATCCATCTGTGCGGTATGTACTTGCATACATAACCTCGCCCAATATTGATCGCAGGTCGCGCCCACCTCATTCGGCGCGCACGCAGCGACGCACTTCCTATTTTACGACAGATTGTCACAGTCACAGCTTGTCTATCGATTGCGTGGGTGCGAATTTAACTCTACATTTGAAAGTATATTCATTGATTATTTATTAATAACTACTGAGTAAATTCTGCTGGCAAACATACCTACTCCGATTGATACTTCATTGCTAATTTCGCTGATAATCCCCCGACAACGTCTCTTTGCCCTATTCAGACAGAGCGTGAAACTGTTCTGTCTTCTCAGACCCTTTGAAATGCTCCAAGTATGTAATTGATATAAAATACTAATCTGCCGTTTTGTTATTTGACAGAGAGCCGTTCGTCGTGCGGCGGAGGCGGGTCGGAGGGGTCGGAGGGGCGCGCCTCCTGGCGCGTCACGCTGGACCACGACCTTGTGGAGACGCTGAGCGCCATCTACCCCGAGTGGTTCAAGCCGCAGGCTCGCCGGGAGCCGAGCCGCGCCGCCTCGCCCGCTCCCCCCGCCACGCCGCCGTCGCCGTGCACCCCGCAGACCCCGCCCGAGGAAGACTCGTTCAGCTTCAGGTAACTACACGAGCTACCGACCACGAGATCCCGAATGGTTCAAGCCCAAGCAATGAGCGCTATCTACCGCTTCTAGTTGTCCCTAAAGATCTTGCACAAAATACGCACGAAACAGAATGCAATAGGCTGACTCTTTACACAATTTTCTTTCAATAACTAGTCTACTTTTCCTTTGAATCAGTAACTCAAACTCTAGCACAGACTTCAAGATTAGGTACTTTTATCAACGCTGCCGTAGCACACTTTTAGTAGTTTGCCTTCGTGGACCGTGTTCTCCAAATCTGTTAAAGTTTTGAAAATTATATCAGACACTCTCTATCTTGACACATAGAGCACACTTTGACACTTTAATCGTACACTTTATTTACAAACTAACTTGTAATGTATCCCTTACAGTAGCTCGGGCGCGGAAGAGATGGCAGGCCGTGAGGCGGGCACCAGCTCGAGCGAGCCGCCGAGCTCGCCACGCGTCTCGCCACCTAAAGTGGTGGTCGACGACAGCCCGCTGCAACCCGCCATGGGGAAACATAAGGAATGTAAGTCTCTGCATAAAACCTCCTTATTAAACCTTCCACTGCTCAAGGCAAAGTTTCACTGATTGCGATCCTGTGGCGGCACAGTACAAATGTAAATTTTTAAAAAATCCGTCCAGTTCTACTAGCAATCTGCCTCTTGGCCGCCCGCGACGACGTTGATCGATTCTTGGCTTCCGGTTGGTGCAAAAATCGTTTGGTATTAAACCTCCACCACTCGCAAAGTTTAGGTTTTGATAATGTAGGCAACTCCAAACTCGCGAACAATTTTCCACTTTTCTATACATTATGTAGACAAAAAAGAAGATTTTTTAAAGGTGATATTGGTCAAACCTGTACTACATATCCTACTTCATTATTCTTGAGGAAGAGGTGATGTGCGTTTGAATCAATAGCGTGAAAAGATAATGGCACACGATAGACACGAATGCGCGAGCGTACAAATAACACGAGATATCAGTGTCACGTACCAACAACGGAATAGCTCATTAATCTGAAGATGTTAACACTTCAGACTGATGGATGCTAAGTAGCGGGCGTAGCAAATTTCCGGAACGTGCTACGGAATAAAACGTACTTGAATCACTCAAAATCTATAGCGGCTTGAGCAATTCATCTAAGGTGAACCGTTTTTATCTTTCAACTGACTTTAACATTGGTTGCAAAGAAGTTTTTGCCTTTAAGTTTATGTGAACTGACGAAGGCACACAGTTATTTGCCGCAAAACTACTAAGGGTAATTAAGAAACTCGAGGTGCTGCTAAGTCAATGTACTCACAATAAACACATACATACGAGATAAGTATATAAGAGTGCGCCAAGATAATTAAATGGTAAATGAGTCTCGGATACGATAAAAACAACATTTTATATTTATTGGCATAACTCGCATACTGTTCGTCGCCCGGCAGTCGGTCTGCAGTTGCATTTGAATATTTACTACTATGCGCGTACGCATATGGCGCATACCTCATTGGTGAATCAAATTGCACTTACCGCTAACATTGAGATTCCGGCCATAGAAATCTCTGAGCTAGCCAAATGCGTCTAAATGACGTACAAACAAACTCCAATATTTAGGTCGATCTGCCAAATACGTACTCCATTCATAAATTTTCCATATCTACTAATATTAGCTAGATATGTAGACGAAAGTTTTATGTGTTTATTTTGGACCACAAACGATAGCCCTGCTTGTAAATGTCAGCCAATCACGTTTGGTGCATGCAAATGTCGATTTGAAACGATGATCTAAATGTCACACTGTCCAGGGATCAAAAGCAGGAAGTGTTTACTAAGACTAGGCATTTGGGTCGTTTTTAGATTAAAATGTAGCTAATTGGAATGCACAAACTTTCAATATACACATAGACTAGGTCAGGAATAATTGGCTCCGATGACAGCACACTTCCACTTATTTGTATCACCTTCTTAATACGCAACAGAAAAGATAGGTATAGAGAATTAGCGGATGTAGTTTTTTCTTACAGTGACGTAGGATGTTTACGCAGTACATAGTAGTACCAACTTGACCTCTGGCAAAACTACCAAAATGGAATAGTCCAAAAACGGCCGCTTAGAAAAATAAGCAACAAGAAAATGAATAGATAAGTAACGACAGCTTTACTACGTTTTACTATAACCATTTACACATTTATTTTTACCCGAATGCGTCAGAAGGAGAGTTATGTTTTCCGAGGGTAAAAACTTTTTTAGATCTGGATCTAAGATAGAAGGATCTAGATCTAAGAGGATCTGGGCAAGCAAATTTTTTTTTTTATCAGCTCAAACGGCTCTAGGCAATTCCAGGCGAACCCTTGCTCACCAAGCCGACAGGCGTAGTTTTGATGGCCTCGGGGCCAAAAACGTAGAGTCCAACAAAAAAATATATATTTTGACATTTATGAGGTGTCGTAGATTCCTTTTTTGGATGATTATTAGATTCGTTACAGTCATGTGTGGCCATACCATTTTATAAAATCACAATGGCGGATTTTAAATACAAAATATACCTAACTTTAAAATTATCGTAGTCGGGTTTTTGGTTTATAACAATTATGCTTGTTTTAGTTCTAAATTATGCAATGTTTATATACACAGGTAGCCGGCTACACGGCTTCCGAAACGCCGCATGCGTTATGTCTTCTGTCACTACGCACATGTCTCTAGCGGCGAAAAAATAACGATTCCGCGAACCAAGTCTGGCTGTTCCCATTTCACTGAAAGTCTGATTATAATTACAAAACATTACGTTTTTGATGCGTGCGTGTCCAATGATATTTTTCCGCTATAATTTATTGAGCTTTACAGGGTTCTTATCAATAAAGTAAACAACAAACAAAAACATTCAAAAATTACCTTTACGTCTTATATTCTATTGGGAGAGGTATTCTGATATAAATTATTATTGTAAAAATTTCGATGATAATAAAATATATTATTATTACATATTATGTAATACATTAATCGAATAAATAATATTTTTATTCAGTTTTGTGCAATTTAGGTAGGTATACATACATTAAGCTAATCTTTTTATTTCATAAAACAAACAGTACGCTTCGTATTGTAATGTTGTTACACTGCAGGCAGTCTTTACTTTGCTTTAGGAAGATAATCAAATCATAGATACATTTTAACGGTTCGTCGTAAAATAACCCAGTAGTTTATGATCAGCTCAACAATAACCATTATGCAAGCTTGCGGTACATAGTCTGCTAGTAACGAAATTATAGGCTACTTGTCGGATACCAATCAGGGCAGGTCATTCAATGGTATAGTTTAGAATGTAGACTCTATCTAGATAAACAGTAACATTCTTTAACAGAGGTTAATAGTAAAGTACGTAATGTAGTTCTTTTTTTACCACGAGTGTCAGGTTGTAGAATTCAGACAATACATTATTAAGTTTGTTTATCTTCTTCGCGGGTCGTTTGGACGGATCGGGCCTCAACTAAATTATCTGTCCTTACAGTGTTGCATATGGAAAACATAATAATCGACTCAAAAACAGATCTCCGCAATCGTCATAATAGTCTCAATGTAGTCTTAGAATATAGAGCCGCGTTTACACTAGGTTCATAAAATTGTTGTAAGAAATAGAAAAATGTACTCATCCTACATTTTTCTCTTTTTTACAATGACTAAAACTTGACCATAAATGTAAAATTTACTACCTTGAATAAATGAATTGAGTTTGAGTTTTTTAATATGTATACCTATGTTGTTCCGTTCACCGCCTATATTTGTAAAAGATGATAAAATTGGAGTTGTAATTCAAAATAATAAAGATTTCTAATTTTGTATACTGATAGCGTAGTCCAACTATGCAAAACTATCTTAGACCAAAATTCATTGGCTTGACCCAATTTAGCTAGTTTTAGAAAATTCAATGTATACTTTCGTATTTACACCACCGTGGCAACGCAAAGCAAATGTAATAATTTTACACTTACGCGTCTTTCTCTAGGTCGTGAAGATTTATATTCATAGACACTAAATTCACGCTTTTAACTGCCGTTTAATAAACTTATAATGTTGAGTATCTCTGTACTAAACTCGTGATTTTATCTTAAAAGTTGAATTATGAACGGGGAGATAATGTAAAGAAATGAACGCCGGCGTGCGAACTGGGTCGTATGTACCATTGCTTTAACGTGTGTACTATGAAACCCGTGGGGAAAACACACCATGCTACTTATGTAGAAACTTTCACTGTCTTCTATTTCAACGAAATATTACCTTTCTTTTTTAATTAGGGTATTCAATTTCATCACAACATTCCAAGAAATAATGATACTCCAAATTTATTCCGAAATGATTATCCTTATAATTTATACGCTGCCTATTTATGGTTTAAGGCCTATCACTATTACGAGAACGCTTATAGGTTTGCGACACGAAAGTAAGTCATTGACCTAGGCTCGCCTAGGAAGGCCATCTAGCGTGTTTAGGCATTCAGTGTCTGATGTGACTTCACATTGGCATGCTTGGTAAAGTCTATTTTTTTTAGAGAGTCCATAAATGTAAACAAACAACTTGCCATAACCACGTCGATAGATTTCGCCATAATATATGAGAACTGCACGTTATAACTGTCATACAAATACATATTTCACTTGTTTCACATCCCACATAACTGAAAACACTTAATTTATGACTCAATTATGTATAATTCTATTAGAAATTAATAAATTATTAAACAAACACGGACATTTTGACAGATCGTGAACATACAGCCATCTTTGAATAGTGCTGTGCCACATCATTGAGTCCAAAGTTCTGATTCAGTTCAGTGAGTCGGTCAATGAGTCGATTGATTCATTAAGGTTTCTTTTTTTTCTGTTTTAGTCATTATTATTAGGTATGATCATAAAAGTTCAATCTTATTCTTTGAGATTACGTAAATAACATCTACAAACATTTATTAAAATGCCTTTAATCAGAAAAAATCGCGACTTACTTTCTCTTATGTAAGGATGAAAGTACCGTTAAGGTTAGGATAGGTAAAATTAATAAAATCTAACTTGATACCCGTTACATTTGTCAGATCCATACTGAATGGGAAGGAAAGAGGAAACAAAGAAAAGTTGACCTTGAGCATTTTCCCAAAGCTGACTGATGTCACAAGGTATCAAGCTATATTTAATGTCCGACTCACACACTCCATGAGTTACAGGAGGCAGCACGAGCGACGAGTTCTATATCGTTAGGGATCAAACACGGAAGAGCATTCGGAACACACGACATCGGAACGAAGCGAGGAAACGAATGACGGTCAATCGCAAGCCGTAAAACGCTATTGCTTCAGAATGACTTTCTCTTTCTAACAGTAACAATAGCGAGCGAGAGGCAAGAACTGTTTTATCATGCCGTCTCTATTATTTAGTGTTCCAAGTACAGTGCGACAAAAATAATTAGTAATGAAAAACATTATTTTCTTAAACTTAGATTCATATCAACGGGGCTTAGAAGGGACGACATTTTAATTACTACTCCTTTTTATGCACTGTATTTACGCTACTATGAACGGCAAAATTATCCAATAAAGGTTGTTTTTTTATATATAAAAAACAATGATAATGCGAGTAAAGACACAGGGTATTTGTTTTTAATACTGTGTTCAAACAATCAACAAGTTACGATGATCTTACTCGACTCAGTTATAAAGATTTCGAACTGACTCACTCTTGCCCAGCCCTACCAAATCTAATATTAGAGATTTTTAGTCTGTGGAGATTTGTTTGTTTACCTTTCTGGACTCTCTAAGAAAAACAGACTTTAGGTCCGTGTTTCCGCCCTTGTTATGTGGCTCCGTACTCCGTCCGCTCGCGGCTAGCCAATAGTGATAAACAAATTTTGCCCTTGTCAGCGGCTATATCACTCAATCGACTATGAAGATGTACATTACTCTTTAAAGGCTAATTTCGATAAGTGTATTTGAAAAGGCGCAGTAATGATCGACATGAAAACATGAATATTCATCGAAGTTTAGCCGCTCCCGGAAAACATCGACTTCCTGCGCATCTAATGTGTTTCTAGTGTTCTTAATAATTTACAAAATGTTCAGTAAATTGGCCTAAATACTTCTGAAAGTCCTTCACGGACTATGAAAACACTTATCTTTGAAACGGAGGAGCAGAAAATAAAAATGACAGTCATAATCTCAAGCATGTAAAACAAGCGTTTTTTTTTAGGAGTATAATTTATGCGAATTCTAAGTAGGTTCACTGCCTGGGTAAGATAGACTTTTTATCTAGAAATGTAAATGTGATGTCTGAAAGCTCTATCTAACTGTACAATGAATCGCGAGTATGGCGCTGCCCAGTAACCCACAATATTCGGCCCAGTGGTAGTGAATGTTTCGTCTGTAATACGGTCGCGGCATAACACTAGTTTCCTTGTGCAGTGTTTATTTATGTTGGCCTGGAGCCAGCGTTGTCCGTCCGACACGCAAACAAGAACATAGCGCTTTTCGCCTACGCTCATCTGCCTCCGATATGATCGACGTATCGACCGCGTCGCGGCGATCGATCGAAATGCTACGTCAAAGATCGTCACCTGGCGTCATAATACCGTGTTCTAAACGCGCCGGCTATTCAATCATGGTGCATTGTTGTACAGAAAAGGCTGGCGGTAAACGCATTTTAATCGGAATGTCGCCGATGGACACTCGATTCTGTTCTTAGTACAGATACTTTTCATGGAAGGAACGTTCATTACTGAACGAATATCGAGGAAAATGGTAATAAACTGATATTACGAGGAAAAATATTTATACCATCAACTGAAGCCTCTATTTTTGTTCAATGTAGCGTAAACAGTGTCCTGTTTGGCCATCCTGGCAAGTTAATAATATAATATTTGTTTCTGTGCAGCACTGAAGGTAAAGCTGATGATGAGGCGGCCCATCAACCAGCTGGTGGCGCAAGGAATCATGCCGCGTAAGTATGAACTGAATAAACCTAGATTAAATACCTGTTTTGATACTGGCCGGTAGCGAAATGAGATTTGAAGCAGAGCAATTAGCAGCTCGTGACGAATCGCGCGATGTGCAAGCGCCGCCAGCGCCTGGCTTTGGTGTTGCCATAATTAAAAAATATTTGCTTTATAAAATATTCTTACTTGTTTAATAAAATTAATCATGCTTTTATTAGACATATTATGAAATCATAAACATAATAATACTAAGGGCTTAGTTGTTTAGTTTAACTGACCATGACAGTTTACTACGAACTATCAAGCTGTACACATTTCCGGATCGTGTTGCCAAAATTTTCATGCGGCGGAAAACAAGACGCTATTCTACTTTTTTTTTGTAACTACGGGAAATTCTCCTTGCTTGAACAGATTTGCGTTAGTTGACGGAGATCTGGCAACATTGCTCGCCACGCGTGGGCGACAAGGAATTTTATTTACGATCCAAACGCCATTGCTAATTAAGATTTCTTACTTGCCAATATTATAAGACATTTTCCGTCTAGCCCAGGCCTGTTAACAACTAACATTGACATACTACACACACGCAAAACAGGCGCAACTAGACGTAGAGTTGCGGAAAATAGCCCGTTTTACCATTACCATACTGAAACAGTCACAAAAGTCCACTGCTGGACACGGGCCTCCCATTCCTTGCATTCATCCATTAGTCTCCTTTTTCGACTCATACTGGTAGTGGGGTGATGCTATTCTAAACCGGCATCACACGGCACAGCATAACAGCATAACATTTAAATCAATTTTATTAAGCGGCCGGTCTCATAAAGCGAACATGTCGTATCTTCGCTTTGAACCAATCGTAAAGGCCTCCAGTAATACATAAACAATGAGGAAATATAACTCTTGTTGTTCTGACAACAATAATATAAAGATAACGACTAAACAAGAATAAAAATAGACGTAGATGACTAATGTGTGTGACCTACTTCTATTTTGCTTGTGAAAATCTCAGTCTCGTAACAGCCAGACACGTGGTGCACACGAACGATATATTTGAGGCAAATTATTCAAAATTAGCGTAAAATAGACACACTAACATTCTTCACCAATTAGTCAAAGATTATCTAAAGAATGCGACACACAAGAGACAATTAGTAGATTATTGTGCTACTGTTACTAGAAAAAAAAAGTTGTAACGCAAAGTTATTCAAAAATCATCGTAAAAACCAACTTTTGGAGAACTTATTCCTATTCAATACTCTATCAGGATGGCGGCGGGGTGAAAAAGAATAAACTGCTAATGAACTTCACTGCCAATCATTATAGTTCAAGAGCTTTTTATGCGAGTTTGTCTATTCAGTTGGCCATCCCGATTCACCCCGTTCTGCCGATATGTTAACAAACTATTTTGATTGACTGAAAACACTATGTAAAACGACAAATGTATACATTCAAATTTTCTGATTACAGCATTAAAAACGCCACCCGCGTACTTTGAACAATGCAAGCAACTGGAGCGAGCGAAAACCGGAGATTTACTGAAAGCCAAGATCCAACGTCGGCCGGACCGACAAGAACTCGAGAGAAGACATATATTGGAACAGGTAAATATCATAAAACACTTGATATATTAAAGAACAGGTGCAATAAGGCTCTTTTTTAAGATGAGTTTGCTCCAAAAGCAAAAGTTTGAAGCTGAAGTTTTACTTGATGCTAACGTCCGAATGGATAAACAAATAAAATTCTGAAATACCTGAAGCAGAATCCTATAGTCCTCAAGGACCTTTAAAATACCGTGATAATTACGTGACATAGAAATGATTTTTTATTGCTTTTCAAACTTTTATAGTTTTAGTTATAAAAAATTAAAAAATATATGGTTGTAGTTAAAAAAAATATCAGAAATTAGAAGTCAATCTCTGACATTTTAACAACTTTTTTTAGATACCCTGGTATATCACGGCTCTGGTACACACATACAAATTTTGTAATTATTATTCACACTGCTTGTAATGTCCTGTTGTAATTCTATCGGAACATTCTCAGACAATGTAGTCGTTTTGGCGTGGCGCCATCTTGTCCAAAAGATCACTACAGCATTTAACTTTGGGTTTAACCTGGTACCCTTCGGTCTAACGACACGAGTATTTTTAGATGTTTTGTTCGTTTACCCACGGAGTTTGGCCCACAAAATTACAGTATCATAAATTTGTCGTCGTCTCCATAAGTATACGTTATTTATTTAACCAATGTTTAAATAATATGTTGGTTTTAGAATCAATTCTCATGTTTTATGGTCTACACCAGCTGTTTTGTTATCTATCTTCTTATTATTTTGTAGTATGACGGTGAAATAGCAGAACTACTCCATATTTTGATGTCGTAAAAGTCCACTACGGAATAAATCTTGAAAATTGGCAGTATGTTTCTGTGTTGCATTATCGTTATTATTTCAAAACAGTCGACAAACTTGCCACTGCTACTTCTACTATAACAGAAAAGTATGGGCCTACACCTGAGAAGTTAAAATGTTGTTGTTGTTTGATTAGCTTGGCCAGGCCCGGTGTAGTACCTTTAGTTTTCCTTTAGTTTTATTTTTTATTCCCCCCTCAGCCGCATTTATACTACATAGGAACAAGGAACATATAATTGTTATAAAAATAACTAACCTATTTCTGTATAATACTAACAATCAATACGCAAAGAAATAATTGTCTCACATTGAATAAAGATTTTCGATTTGATTTGATTTGACCTACCATTATCCCATTTCTTCCGGCGGGCGTTGTAAAAGGCAACTAAGGGACTCAAGGGTTTTATGTGTCTTACAATTGAAGGCCACAGGCTGACAACCTATCACTACAGTGATATCCGAATCATCTGAAATGGCCCTCAATACTTGCCATTCGTGGCGATAACGACCGTAATTTTACGATCGTTAACGCTCTGCCTAAACCGTAAGGGATAAAGGCGTGATTTGTGTGTGTTGATTTGACCTAATACTATTTTTTACACTGTTTGTATTACAGGAAAGCCATGTAGACCCGAGCCTAGCGGAGCGGCAACGTATGCTGAAGAAAGCTCGTCTAGCCGACCAGCTGAATGACCAACTGTCCCACAGGCCCGGCCCGCTTGAGCTCATCAAGAAGAACATACTACACACGGAGGAGACTATAGAGACAGCTGTCAAAAGTGGGGTCCTAGCGTTCAAGGCGACTAGTGAAGGAGCATCCTTACGCCCGCATCATCCTTCGTCGTATACCGGACCTCCGGAAGAAGTAAGTAAACCTGAACATGTAATTTAAAAAAAGAGTATATTGTTTTTTTCTGTCGTGTAAGACACCGAGCACCGAGTAGACGAACGACTTGAACCTTGTGTCAGATTTTTGACTGCCTAGAAAAAAACGTTTTTGTAAATGAATACTGATCAATGGAATTGATTGATATTGAAGCGACAAACTATAACATTCTTGTCATAAAGCCAAATAGTTCATGACATGAAAATTGTTATTCCTGCGATTAATAGTGTTTCAAGAATGTAAGCTTGTTAAAAGTACAACTTTTTTGTTACTTTCACATTTCTATTGCAAGTAATCATACGTAAATTTTTATCATCATCATACAGGGTGTAAAAATATTAGCTGCAAATATTTTAAGCGGTGATCTAGCCCATGAAACTGAACAACTTTCCCCAAGGAACATAGGTCGAAATATGAAAAAAATTTTGGGCCTCCTATACAGTTGACTCGTTTGGCTGCTACATTTTGTATAGGAGGCTCAAATTTTTTTTTTCATATTTCGACCTTAAAATATTTGCAGTAAATTTTTTTACACCCCGTATAACCCTCCTTTTTGCTTTGATGTGGTCGGGAAAAAAAACTTCACTTTTGTCAAGAAGAGGTCTAAGGAGGAGTCTAATATTTTTACATCCTGTATAAAATCTATACTTGTTACCTATATTTGCAGGTGTCGCCATCCCCCTCCCCCCCCTCAACGCTATCGCCGGCGTCGGTGGCGTCCCCCCCGCAGCACCCCGCGCCCGGCAAGGACAAGAAGAAGAAGAGCAAACAGAAACAACAGCCCAAAGCGAGGTTCAAGTTCCACGAGTACAAGGGTGAGTTTGGCGCAGTCAGTAGGGAAAATGGTCTAAAAAAAAAAGTAACAAATAAAATAAAAAAAACACGCCTTCGTTAGTAGTAAAAAGTGCTCTGAAAAGTGCAAAACAAGTTTTGATTCGTTAGAAACCAGAAAAAGACACCTGGATTTCTCGGTCTTGTGTGAATGGTAGGATCTTCCAAGGAATTGCTAGTTCAATTCATCATCATAATCATTTCAGCCATAAGACGTCCACTGTAACATAACTAACTAAGCAACTCCAGGTTGTCTGCTAGAGATCGCTTGCAGCGATAAGGCCGCCTTTGCGCATTTTTAGTTCAAGTTTTCCTGTTATGTTTTGTGTTTTGAATGTACAATAAAGTGTTTTTACTTACTTACTTAACGACCCAAACTGACTGACTCAGCGACCCAAAGGAGGATCTTGGCCTCCGAAACGAGCTCTCTCCACTGATCTCTGTCCTGCGCTTAAAACTGCTGATTTTATGCACTGTTGAACATAAAATCTTTCCGAAGGATATCCACCTTGTCCGATTAGAAGCTACCTGCATCCAGCATTTCCCTAGCCAGCTAGTTCAAATTATATATGAAATACATGCTGATATTATGAATTATTGATTATGAAAAATGCCCGTTTTTATTTTAGTTTAATTAATTAACACATACACCCAAATTTTTGTTAATAAAGTCTCTATTTTTATTGTTTTTGCACTGAGTGCCCAGTCTATGTTTAAGAGTTCGCTGACGGCGCAGATTAAACTTACCCTTCATTTGCCTCCGTTCCAGGCCCACCAAACGCTCAAAAAGCGTCATCACCACCAGACAGCACGGAGACTCCATACGAGCTGTTACTACAGCAGCAACAGCTGTTGCTACAGCTGATGCTGCCAGCGTCCCCGGCCGCGTCGGTCGCGAGTGACGTGTCTGACGCGTACCCTCCCCCGCCGCCGCCGCCGCCCCCCGCGCCCGCATCGCGCTTTGAAGACATGAAGGTAACAGTTGTTTCTACAGCAGCAGTTGCTACAGCTGATGCTGCCAGCGTCCCGGCCGCGTCGGTCGCGAGTGACGTGCCTCGCGCTTTGAGGACATGAAGGTAACAGTTGTTTCTACAGCAGCAGTTGCTACAGCTGATGCTGCCAGCGTCCCGGCCGCGTCGGTCGCGAGTGACGTGCCTCGCGCTTTGAGGACATGAAGGTAACAGTTGTTTCTACAGCAGCAGTTGCTACAGCTGATGCTGCCAGCGTCCCGGCCGCGTCGGTCGCGAGTGACGTGCCTCGCGCTTTGAGGACATGAAGGTAACAGTTGTTTCTACAGCAGCAGTTGCTACAGCTGATGCTGCCAGCGTCCCGGCCGCGTCGGTCGCGAGTGACGTGCCTCGCGCTTTGAGGACATGAAGGTAACAGTTGTTTCTACAGCAGCAGTTGCTACAGCTGATGCTGCCAGCGTCCCGGCCGCGTCGGTCGCGAGTGACGTGCCTCGCGCTTTGAGGACATGAAGGTAACAGTTGTTTCTACAGCAGCAGTTGCTACAGCTGATGCTGCCAGCGTCCCGGCCGCGTCGGTCGCGAGTGACGTGCCTCGCGCTTTGAGGACATGAAGGTAACAGTTGTTTCTACAGCAGCAGTTGCTACAGCTGATGCTGCCAGCGTCCCGGCCGCGTCGGTCGCGAGTGACGTGCCTCGCGCTTTGAGGACATGAAGGTAACAGTTGTTTCTACAGCAGCAGTTGCTACAGCTGATGCTGCCAGCGTCCCGGCCGCGTCGGTCGCGAGTGACGTGCCTCGCGCTTTGAGGACATGAAGGTAACAGTTGTTTCTACAGCAGCAGTTGCTACAGCTGATGCTGCCAGCGTCCCGGCCGCGTCGGTCGCGAGTGACGTGCCTCGCGCTTTGAGGACATGAAGGTAACAGTTGTTTCTACAGCAGCAGTTGCTACAGCTGATGCTGCCAGCGTCCCGGCCGCGTCGGTCGCGAGTGACGTGCCTCGCGCTTTGAGGACATGAAGGTAACAGTTGTTTCTACAGCAGCAGTTGCTACAGCTGATGCTGCCAGCGTCCCGGCCGCGTCGGTCGCGAGTGACGTGCCTCGCGCTTTGAGGACATGAAGGTAACAGTTGTTTCTACAGCAGCAGTTGCTACAGCTGATGCTGCCAGCGTCCCGGCCGCGTCGGTCGCGAGTGACGTGCCTCGCGCTTTGAGGACATGAAGGTAACAGTTGTTTCTACAGCAGCAGTTGCTACAGCTGATGCTGCCAGCGTCCCGGCCGCGTCGGTCGCGAGTGACGTGCCTCGCGCTTTGAGGACATGAAGGTAACAGTTGTTTCTACAGCAGCAGTTGCTACAGCTGATGCTGCCAGCGTCCCGGCCGCGTCGGTCGCGAGTGACGTGCCTCGCGCTTTGAGGACATGAAGGTAACAGTTGTTTCTACAGCAGCAGTTGCTACAGCTGATGCTGCCAGCGTCCCGGCCGCGTCGGTCGCGAGTGACGTGCCTCGCGCTTTGAGGACATGAAGGTAACAGTTGTTTCTACAGCAGCAGTTGCTACAGCTGATGCTGCCAGCGTCCCGGCCGCGTCGGTCGCGAGTGACGTGCCTCGCGCTTTGAGGACATGAAGGTAACAGTTGTTTCTACACACATGAAGGTAACAATTGACTGTTCCGATGGCGTAGCGGATAGTATGCCTGCCTTCTACGCCGTGGGTCGTGGGTTCGATTCCGACCGGACACAAATATTTGTTAAGTTAATTTTCAAATATTTGTGTTGAGTCTGGGTGTTTTCTATGTATAATATGTATTTATTTACAAAAAAAAAGTATGTATGTATTAGTATCAGCTATCTAGTTCCCATAGTACAAGCTTTGCTTAGTTTGGGGCTAGATGGCGCTGTGTGAATTGTCCAGGATATATCCAGGATATATTTACAGCAGCAGTTGCTACAGCTGATGCTGCCAGCGTCCCGGCCGCGTCGGTCGCGAGTGACGTGCCTCGCGCTTTGAGGACATGAAGGTAACAGTTGTTTCTACAGCAACAGCTGTTACTACAGCAACAGTTGTTACTACAACAGCAACAGCTGTTTGTTACTATAGATGATCCTCTGGGTACCGATGCGTATTACGATAGCTACCCCGCAAGGAATTAAGGCTTGATATGACATGTGTGTGTATGTATGTATGTAAGGTGTAAAAATATTAGCTGCAAATATTTTAAGGGGTGAACCAGCCCATGTAACTGAACAACTTTCGCTAAGGAACATAGGTCGAAATATGCAAAAAACATTTGGATCTTCCATACAAATTCACTTGGTCGGAGGGTTACATTATAGGAGGTCCAAAATATTTTTCATATTTGGACTTGTGTTCCTTGGGGAAAGTTGTTCAGTTTCATGGGCTAATTCACCCCTTAAAATGTTTGTAGCTAATATTTTTGCATCCTGTATATAGCTGAATATTTTTCTGTTTGTGACCAAACAGTTATTCTCTTGTGGCCGATATTATCGCAGACAAAGGTACTGTCGTTTTGAGGTTGTTTCGAAATCCTTTCTTACATATTGCTGAAATTCTTAAAAGTTTTAATCTAATACTTACCCTTTTCTTGTTCCAGGTATCCGATTTGCGCGCTGAATGCAAGCGCCGCAACCTACGAGTGTCGGGACCCAAACCGCAACTCATAGACCGACTGCGGCCATTCCTCTCAGAAAAGATCGAAGAACAACCACGGTCACCGGCCTCCGTCGTCTCATCCATTCCCTCTGTAGCCTCCTTAGCCTCTGTGGCTTCCCCAGAACCCATCAAAATAGAAATAGAAGAAGATATAGTACAGTCGCAAAGACGCCAGATTGAAGAACTAGAGAGGAAGTTAGAAGCGAGTCGGCAGCAGTTGGAATCCGTGAGGAGAGAAGCCGCCGGCGCAGCCGCTAGCGATCAGTCTAGGAGACTACTACAGGCCCATATCTGTGTGTCCCAACTGAGAGCGCAATTAGATGCCCTACAGCAACCCAACCAGCAAATCCAACAGCAACCGCAAGTCCAAGTGCAACATACGCAGCACGCGGCTCAGCCTAGACTGGTTATTGCTGCCTCGGATTCCACGCCCGACCGCTTAGTGCGACTGTTCACCGTATCGCCTCCACAGAATGACAACCAAAACGATACCATCACTCCGGCCAAGTCGAACCCAGCTTACATCCTGAACGGAGTGAAAGTGGTCCCCATAGCGATACTACCGACGCATTATGAACCGGAACGAACAGTCGCCCCCCCTCCCCCGCCGCCGCCGCCGCCCCCGCCCCCCGCCGAGATCCAAGTCCACACGATGCACAGCCCACATGACAGAAACGACAACAGCCAAATAATGGACGATGTCTTAGAAATCCTAGTAGAAAACGGCGAACTACCCCCTTCGGCTGTCGTCGAACAGAACCCTTCAATAGAAAGCTATTTGCCCGAAGCAGAAGTATTTTCGCCAGCAGATGTACTTGGAGACACGCAAATAAGAGATTCTCTAGCGGCCGACGATCTGCAAAGAGAGTTGGACGACATACAGAATGAAATCATGTCGCATGCCGATATGCACGCGGTCAGTTCGCAGACGGAAAGGGCGCCCGAAATCGACCCCGATTTGAGCGTCGATTTACTGGCGAATGACGAGTTCCATGATTTTACCGGTTCTGATCCCACTTCTGATCACGACGATTTCTTCCGAAGTTTGCTCTCCGGTGACAGAGATGACAGACCACACGTCGCTATGGACATAGGAGAGGACCCTCCAGAAAGAATGTCGATGACGCCTTTGACCAACGGCGATATTCTCGACCAAAACAGACCCGGCTTCGAAGACATAGACGACCTATCCCTACCGTCGTTTCAAAGCGAAGATTCTCGTCACCCTTTCACGTTCGAGGAACGTCCGTGCGAGTTTGATATTAAGGACTTTCTCAGCGATCACGGGTCTAGCATGAACGTTGATGACAACTACGATTACATGGATACGGAGATCATTCCGAACCATTTCGGTCGAGGTCACGTGCCTCAGTGCGATCCCTTGCTTGGTGGGGTGCTGTCCAGGCCCCCCCCGCGGCCCGCACACAAGCACTACTCGTGGGATAAAATAGAGTTTGACGCCACCTGACGGCCGGCGAACGCGAACTATCATACGCGCGGTCCTACCGCCAAGTGCTGAGCTTTGCTTACTTATCCTTTCCTAGATAAAGAGCTAGTAGAAAAAACTATTCTGGGAAATTTTGAGGTCAAGCTATGCTGGTTAACCAGTATATTTATGGGAAGTCGAACTTTGGTACGTGCGATCAAACCTTTCTTAATATTGTGCGAGTTGACGAACAACACATAGAACATTAAGACTAATGAAAATTGTCTCATTCTAGCTCTTTACCTCAGGAAAGGAAATAGTAGCCAAAATAAACGTCACGTATTTACTACTATTAAGTGAAAAATGATGATAGAATCGTCATCTCAGTGTCGTTCTTCCAGAATGGCGACCCGGTGCAAGCCGGCGCAATATAACACAAAGTGTTTACAGAGGACTTAATTTATATTAGTGTATTCGGTACTTAATATACGATCGTTTGTGTCGCTAGTTGTAATATAGTTAAATATAGTGTGCGCTGACCGCCGACCGGGCGCGTTATATACTTGGCTCACTTTTACGGATCCATTTTATTTACTATTTATAGGCGTATCTACTTATGTATATATTGAAGTAATAATTTAAATAATACTCAACATAGTTGTGGATTTCTGCATTCCGCCCGATGACTAAAAACTAAGGGGAAAAATTTATCATAAGATAATTATGTTGTTTTTGTTGAGGCACGACTGGACCGAGCGATCTGTGACATTCGGATCAAACAATATGTTTAGCGAAGTCTATCAACAAACAACCACAGCGAAACATAAAATCAGTCGCCTTATTTTTAGATTCAAATTCAAAAGTCCAAGTACTACTTTAGGATAAAGGCAAATACTTTTTAAATCTAGTATCTATACAGTTATTTGTTTTATGAATATTTTTACCTGTAAATTGCAATTAATGGAATTTTATCATACTTTGCCTTGCCACACAGCAGAGATAAGATTGTGGGTTGGTTGTTTGTACATAAGTCAATCAGCATATAACAGCACATTGTTGTTTCCCGCTTTCACTCTAGCTTCTCGTAGGGTTGCCTCTAAACGTATTATTTGATCCGAATGTGAGGATCGCTGTCGTGTCTGATGCTACAGTCAGCCCGGTCCTTCGGGCGGCCACTTCCCAAATCATTACGTGACATTCCAGTCTTGTTGAAGTGCAAAATGTGCAGCAGGCATAGCCGCCTCTCTAGCTGGAACACTAGATCGACACGTAGCGTCTATACATGACTGTGTCGAGTTATAGTCAGCGCGGTAAGGCTACCCGTTACGGGTTTGTATGAGAATGTATGCAACGAATTATACTCTTCGGCGCAGCGCGGCGCTTCCTATAATTTGATCCTAAAGTTGACTAGTTATTCCGAACTATTGCGGACTGACATGGAATGACTGGACAGGTCCGAATAACCACTCAACTTCGATAGGCATCACGCGTTGATATTTACTATTTGTAAAACTGCATTGGTTCATGAATGTCTAAACTCGAAAAACCTAAATATTTTCAGAATCGTAATGCAAGGATAATAAATGTAGTTTCTTCAGTTAGAGAGGCGTAGTGCACATTGACAAGCCATCGTCATGGGTGGGACCAGGTCGGGAACAAGTTAGATACGATTCATTTAGGTAACGTAGGAGCTTGGAGCCAGCTCCTTACACCCTCACGTGCCAATCTAGCACTAGAAATATCCAAGCTTTGTCAACATAATTATTTATTTTATCGTGTTTTTTGACGCTTCAATAGCGTTATTCGTATTTTATGCAATCTCGTATGCAAAATACGAGAGCGACTCCTTGTACTACTAAAAGTTAAATTGGCGACCCTGCGATACACAATACGCCTCGCAGGGTCGCCAATACAATTTTTGCATACGACTTGTATTTGATTCAACTGACTACATGCACTGGCGATACTAAAAACCTTGCCTTTACATTAACGAAGGTCGTTTGATATTTTTTGGATCGTTCTAGTGTGAAATTGGCATCATACGGTCATGCAAACATTCCACTAACCCTCTTATTTATTTGAAACTTAAAAACCCCGAGATTTGGTTTAAGTAATCGTTTTAGAAGTTTCTAAATGCCATTGTCATTCTTTCCTTGTAAACATTGCCTAACAAAGCATTCTTGAAAATGTATCATTCCAATGTATTGTCTAAACTAAAGTGTAGGGTAGGTGCGGTTAAGTTTCTCTTTGACTATTAATAAATGTAGTAACGTGTATATTATGAATCGAACATATCTTTACCGAGGAAGTTCGAATGTTTGCATAATCGTTCAGGGTGATTTATGGTTTATTTTATTTATTTGTCACTTCCAGTAAACCTTTTTATTTGTTTTCCATGTTAAGCTGAAAAATCGCGTGGCACTGCCACGAAAAAGTTTACGGAAATAGAAAGTAATTTGTTATCAATCAGTAACATATTGCCATTATTTGCATTTATGTAATTTAATTATTGAAAACCTGTTTCAACAACGAATAGCGGTTTTTGTCGCTAAAGTGCCAGTTTTGTTTAACTCCTTTCAAAGTGTTCAACAGGAGCCGATACGTTATACAAAATGTTAGAGGATTCTTATAAACTTACTATAAATGTTTGTTTGTGGTCTGATGTCATGGGTGGTTATGTGGCGGTACTTTAGATAACCCAATGCTGTCAAAGTACACTCACATATGGATTGGTGCTATTTAAGTAAGCTAAGATGATTGTAAAGAAAAATATTTTAACATCTCATAAACATAACCGTGTGGCTCTAAAATATAACGAATAACAAACCTTAGGTTAAGTTTACTTTTCAATTTACTCGCCCAATCAGAGGCTGGGTCGAGGCTTCCAACTATAATCATCACCAGTTTCTGCTTTGTTTAGTGTGTAATCTAAGTAATATTCCATTATCTAAGTATGAAGAACCTTCGATTCTAGATATTAATATTTAATTGAATTCTATTTGCTCATTATCCAAATTATACCCATGTTTAGCTAAATATTCGAGTCAACTCTTGTGGATATTTCCCATGGAACAACCTTTAACAGGCCTTTAGTTTAGAATAAATGTATTTATGAGATACTAAGTGAGATTGATGTTTTGATATATGTATAGCGTATTCAACATATTTGTTATTATTGTTGTAATTATTTTAGGAGAGTTTTAATATTTGTTTATAACTAGTTTATATTCTGAAGTGATAACTCGTGCTGACTTAAATACGTTTTAGCTCTCTGCAAAGTATTTATATGTAGCTAATCAAGTGGCTTCGTATATTAATCACATCTACACTGCATATTTAGCGCCTAACATGTGTCGCGCGTATTTCCCGCGCGGGCGGATTTGAAATGCGTGAAACTAGCGTCAATATCACTTTGACAGGACCTACCCCCTTAACTTGGACATACGTATACATGGCACCGTCCAGCTCGCGCGGGCTATACGCGTAACCCAGCGTACGTACGCCCTTATGCTCTCGAGTATAAACTCACATATTTTCGCTATTGGAGGAAATCATTTAGTGTTAAGAAGTCGGCTGTAAGCCAATGGTCAGTAGTAGAGCCAAGTATTCAATAACACGATGTGATAACCACAGGAGATGGTATCCTAGATTAATTGGATAGTTTTTTTACCTTGCCCTGTAATGAAGCCTTGTAAATATTTACCAAGCCTTTATTAGCTTAAGAACAAATGTTAAAATAAAAAGTTTTTGACACAAAATGGTGTTTTACTACGAACACACAAACCCATGTTTTTGTTGCAGCAGCTGAAAACACTACTTAATGCTCTCAGGTTTCAAGTCTCAGAATATGCAAACTGAAAAAATTCAAAATGAAAAAAAATAGCTAAGCAGCAACTATAGTTTATAAAATAGCTTGACACCTTGTACAGTGCAGCAAAAAAGAGTAGAAATTACATAAAATGGAACTAAAAATTGTGTATGAAAATTTTTTGCCATACTTAAGCGTTATCTGTCAGATTTGACAGATTGCGAAGAAAGTGGCGCCCTCATTTTTTGTCTACTCTTTTGCTGGACTGTACCTATTATTGACGGTGTTGATAGACAGGGGTGTCAACATGACGATATAGAAACTATAACGCTGCCGTCTATTTTATGTCTGAGGTGTGCGTGCCCACAGTGCATCAGTGAAATAGCGCCATCTATTGGGGAGTAGTAAAATGATAATATCATCCTACTATTGAACCTGTCTCTACACCGATGCGCTTTCAATGTTGCCAGACAATATTCATGGCGCACGTTGAAAGCGCACCTTTTTCTCTAACATCCGAGCGCACTTGTCAAATCCACAGGTCAAATCATATAATTCATTCATTCATTTATTCGTTCGATTCTTGGTTCGATTCGATCAATGGTTGGTTGTCGGTGTTTCTTTCGGTTTACTTTACTTGGTTTTTCGGGTTGTATTGTATCAAAACAAAAGTAAATAAGAATTGAAATTGATTCTGGTTGTGTAAAGCATAAGTGGAAAACTATTATTAGTGTTTAGTTATGATATTAGCTGAAACTTTGTTGTTTTCTCTAGCATTGGTCGATTGCGGTGGTATTTTGTTCTTGTTAGTTTACTATATAATTACCCTATCGGATCTAGAGTGCGACTATCTGAACGCTCAAGAGTGCTGCGATAAACTCAACTATTGGTTGCTGCCAAAATATATCGCCCATTCATTTGTCACATTCTTGTTTTTGCTGCACGGTCACCTATGGATGTTCCTTATCAACTTGCCTATGTTTATATGGCTTACGTTTGAGTACTTTACGGTACCAAGAGGCAATCTCGGCGCTTTCGACCCGGCGGAGATCCACAACAGGGGTCAGCTCAAAAGACATCTCAGAAATGTTATGATCAATGTGGGCTACTATCTAGTGTTCTTCTTTCTCAACCTGTACTGTTTCATTATCGCGCTTCTAAAAGGTGACCCGATTAGAAGAAGTGCCGAAGGAGAGTTCATAACGGAAATGTGAAGATGTCTGACGATGATAGCTTGTCTGTTGGACTGTGTGACTCGTCAAGCAATTCAGATGATGAAACTAAAGAGCCAGAGCCATGTGTCAAGTTGAAACTTCCAGAAAATATACAAGCATGGGTGGCAAAAAGTGAGTTGGTAAGGGAAGAGGAATCGGTTCCCTGTGAGAGCAAGCTAGCTGAGAAAGTGGTCACTAATTACATCATTGCCAAGAAGATTCTTAGTTACGTCTGTTGGCAGGAGAAGTTACTGTGTAAACAAGTTTGTACAACATGGTGGTCTGCTGTGAACGCTTTGGCCCGAGAGAACCTTCATCCTGTAGATTTTGTCTATGATATACACACTTCCAAAAGTGTTGAGAAATGTCCTATCTTACCATTCACAAAATCTGATGACCTGAGCAATGAGCCTCTTGCTGTTATATCTTTTGTGAAGGAATCTGGTCACAGGACACTGAAATGTAAGGATGTGTCTCCAAGCCTGTGTAAAACACCTTGCGAAAATACAAAGCATTCTGGTAAGTTAAAACAAATTATTATGGACTTTCGGTCTTTTGGATAAAAACATGTTTTTTATTTTTCTTGTATATTAGGCTCTTGTGTGTCCTTAATAATCAAATAAAATAAAGTTATTTACACTGTTTCTATGTATATAATAAAAATATTCTCTCTCTTTTTTGGAGAGAATGAGAGAGAGATAAAAATATTTAAGCATTTCATTTCACAACAGGTACTTCTTATTCATATAGAAACATCTTCCAGAAGACGTAACAAATTTTATAGACAATTTACAAATCAATTTCTTTCTTTTGCAGTGTTAGATGTGATTGATCAGCAAGTATGTGCCCCCAAGACCTGTATGCTGGCAGTGATGACGGGGAGCCTGATGTACTTGCCGCTGCCAAACACCCGCACGGAACCTTTCTCCCCGGACAACCCCAATATGCCAACAACACTATTTACTGGAGTTTCCATACCTGTCATCCCAGGTCAGATAAGATAGTACTTGGATGAAAAATACTGTACTTTTTTAGTCTTTCAAATACATTGACGCATGATTAATAGGCTTAGGGGGCATGTCGCCCGCAAAATATCTGGGCCGTGGGCGAGTTGACTGAAAAATTTGTGGTTATCTGGCCCGAATGCTTTTTTAATATTGGGCCAGATAACTACAAATAAAACTTATAGTGGTTATTTGGTCCAAAAAAAAAATATTGCAACTTTAATTACAAAATAGAGAAAACAAATGACAGAAAACAAAAGATAAAATTACTATTTTATATTAATAAGTATTTTTGTATTAATAAGAATAATTTTTCTTTTTTTAATGAGATATTTTTTATTGTAAGCGTTTGTCCTTTTTATTTTATTAATATTTTTACCTGACCAAAAAAATACAATAGTGCAGCCATTGGTAGGAAAGTTTAAAGTAATTTTAAAAAGAAAAAAATATTTAACAATAAATTGTAAAATATTACATAATTCGGAGTATGCGCGGTGTGCCAACTTGCACCTTTTGCCGACCGGCGCGATTCGCCAACTCGCACTGTGCCTACTCGCGCGTTGAGCTTACTGCAGTGATTCGCCACCTACGCGTTTATCCGAAAATTGCCTGCACTATATTTTCTGACTCTACTATCGCTTACAAATCTAATGGACTGGTGCACGCGATTTTCGACCTTATTGACAGTTTTCAGAATGCCCTGGATTTTGGAAATTCTTGCACAAATATGTTAATACGGCCCTTTGTACTAAAATTTTACAAATGTCAATAAGGTCGAAAATTGCTTGCACCATATTTTCTGACTCTACTATCGCTTACAAATGTAATGAAGTGATGCACGCGATTTTCATTATGATTTCGCCAGTATCAAGTTTCGGCGATGACTTTGACATTATTAAAAAAGCATTCGGGCCAGATAACCACAAATTTTTCAAGAAAAGTCAACTCGCCCACGGCCCAGATTTTTTGCGGGCGACATGCCCCCTAAGGGGATTAATATCCTTCTTCTTATTCTTCATCTTCATCAGTATGGCTTTGCCCACTATTGGACATTTATACCCTGAAATAATCAATATATTGGGATTTAAGGCCATGGCCTGAAAGTCTAGTAGGGTGGTGACGGCGCGGCAGTGGGAGGGTCTTAAAATGACCAGATAATGGTGTCATTCCATTATATATAGTGCTGACAACCAGTCACTATACTGATACACATGTTTCCTGAAACAACCTTGGAAAAAAATGACAGATTGGCGATAGCGACCGTATTCTTGCGGCCGTTACCGCTCTGCCTACCCCGCAAGGGATAGAGGCGTTATATGTGTATGTCTTCTTAGACTAACATCTTTTCAATTATTTTGCACTTGCATTTCAGGTGTTAATTTCCATGTACTTAATATGAAGCAAAAGAAAAAGGGCTCAAACGTTATGGATTTGAAAAAAGACTTCTATGAAAAAGTGGACAACATCTGCCAGGACCAAATCATCAAGGGAGCCCTAGTGTTCGTCACAGAGAAGTACATCTTGCATTCTGTTCAGGATATTATGATGCTTAATTATTTGAGCGAAATGTAAGTACATGCCTTAATATTTTTTTTATGGTTAATTTATCTGTGTTTGGATTGTGTTGTGAACTTAGGCAACTCAGCATACACTTTAATATACCCCTATATACATAGCTTATTCAACTCTTCCCAAGAAACATAGTATGAGAATTTTTTTTCGACCTACCATACAAATTAACTTGGTTGGTCAGGAATATTGTATGGGAGGTCCAAAATGTTTTTGACGACCGATGTGGCGCAGTGGTAGTGCGACTGCCTTTGACGCAGACGGTCCCGGGTTCGATTCTCGGTGGGTCACTCACAAAGTTGATATTTATCACTTTGTGAATTTGTTCCCAGTCTGGTTAGGACATTGCGGGCTGAACCACCCGATTGTCCGTAAGTAAGATGGTTCCGTGTTTCGGATAGCACGTTAAGTCGTAGGTCCCGGTTGCTGTCTATGATCACTTAGACGGCGGTCATTACACAACCATGTCAGAAGCCTGCTACTTGTAGAAGGCGGTTGAAAAATTCTGACACTAGGGTTCATCGGGTCGTTGAACGACTTGGTATCCCACACGAAAAGAAGAAGAAGAAAATGTTTTTTCATATTTCGACGTATGTTCTTTGGGAAAAGTTGTTCAGTTCTAAGGGTTGGTTCACCCTTAAAATATTTGAAGCTAATATAGTAAGTAGGCCCTGTATAGTATTGCCGGGCAAATGCCTTGTCCCTCCTTTGCGTTATTTCTCTAGATCTTGTAGTTCCGAATACAATAACATGATATTATTTTATTTACCTTTTCAGGCAAGAAGATATTCCTTTCGCACTTGGAGGCTCTTTGATCGAAGAAACTCTCTATGGAGACAAAGATATGGAACAACTGATTAACAGAATTAATGCTGCACAAGATTTTGTCAGCAAAAATCTTATTTCAATTGCCTTATTTACTGTACCAAAGAATTCAGCCGACGCTGAGCAGAGAGACAGATGTAACTTTGACATGTTTTCCACTGTGGTTCTGTCGTCCGAGTGGACTAAAGACAAAGTTAAGAATGCAATTGATCAGGTAAATATTTCTTATAATTACTGTTATAGGTCCTAACCCGCGGGACATTTCCTTAGTTATCCTTGTTACTTCCTGAAATTATAAAAGGTACACAAAGGTAGGTTTATTTATTACAACACTTGTTAATTTAAAGCCTGCATGTGCAAAAATCGTGTGCATTAGTTTAAAGAATTAGAGGTTTAAAAATCTTAGGTATACAGGTTGTAAAAAAAATAGCTGCAAATATCAACCAGCCCATGAAAATGAACAACTGAAAAAAATTTTGGACCTCCAATAGAAAATTACGAATCGACCGAGCCAATTTGTAAGAGAGGTCCAAAATTTATTTTCATGTTTCGACATATGTTCCTTTGCTAAAGTTGTTCAGTTTCATGGGCCGATTCACCCCTTAAAATATTTGCAGCTAATATTTTTACACCTTATATTTGGTACAGGTGGAGTAAACACTTTTTTTTTTATTATTTTCTCTTGTTACCAGTTCGCAAAGAGCGTGCCGCGCTTCGAGCACAGCGTAGCTCTGAAGCTGTCCTGCGTCGGCCGCGACAAGAAACACATGCTGGAGCAGGAGCTGTTCCGCCAGGCCTTCCCCACCACGCCGCTGCTCGGTTGCTATGGCAACGGCGAGCTGGGCCTCAACCACCCCCCGCGCGCGCCCCCCGAGCCCCCCCGCCACAAGCGCTTCAAGGGGGAGACGCAGTCAGGCCGACCGAGCCTCATGTATTCCTACTCGACGGTCTTCGTCTACATCGGCTGGGGAAAGATCTTGCCGCCCGATCCGGAGACGCCTAAAAAATGAACCGCACTCTAACTTGCATTTGTTGTGAATCTACTTGGAAATACATGAAGGATTGAAATCTTGAGAACCGCTAAATCAGCCAGCAGAAACAGTTGAGAAGTGTTCGAAAATATTACAATAATTAATGTTACCTACTGAATTTCAGTAAGTATCCACTACTTACATTTTTAGCAGTTTGCATTTAACGGTGGTGTGGTATAAACATTATGTTTTTATTTGACTTTTTCTAAACTGTGTAACTCTTATAATTATTGTTGTTTTATATGTATTGATTTGCTTGGTTCGACATAAGTCTTATTTATAATCTTATACTATAATAGGTGTACTATTGCAGCATTTCTACACTTTTTTAGAATAGAGTAAAGTATGTTGATTGATAGACCGGTATACAAATACAAAATTAAAACGTTATATGTACATATAAGTACATAACCTACCTACAACATAGCCTTAAACATCGCTTTTCGTGGTAAGGATGAGGATGACTATAGTCTGTAAGTTTAGGTACTTATCTTTTTGTAAACAAACTTTGTATTAAACTGACAGTTCTGAAGTGTCACTTTCATACAAAGTGTGTTTACAAAAAGATAAGTACCTAAACTTACAGACTATAAATTTGGAACTTTCGCGGTTGTTACTATTCTTAGTTATAATTTAATAAGGGTAGACAGATATGTCTGTCCCTAGTAGCCACCCGCAGAGACTACAGACTCGTGACCATAACGCTCGAAATATCAGTATCTCATTATAAAGAAGTCTGTAAGTTTAATTATAAGTTATAACTATGAATATGGTTTAAAATCGCTTTTAGTTGCCGTTATTAGCTTCACACATAATCAAATTGTAACCTATTCTTGAATAAGTTTTGCAAGCTTGTGATGATGAGGAATTTACTATGATATTTTTTATGTAAGTACTACAGTGAACAATTAGTAAGTCAGCAGGTACAATATAGGTCGTTGCTTGACCACATAATATAAATAGGCAGATATCTATCACAACTACTACCTACTACAAGAGACACAAAAGTCCACTGCTGGACATCGAGCTCCCTATAACGGATTGGCGAGTGCACTGCGAGGGTTGTATTCACAGAGAACGCTACTGCCCATCCCCTGGATTGATCTCTTAGCCGGTTTTTACAACACCCACGGGTAGATATGGAGTGATGCTATTCTAAGCCGGCACTACAGTGCAGCAAAAAAAAGTAGAAATTAAATAAAATGGAACTAAATTTTTTTTATACAAAATTGTTGCCGTATTTAAGCCTTATCTGTCAGATTTGATAGATTGCGAAGACAGTGGCGCCCTCATTTTTTGTGTACTCTTTTTTACTGGACTGTACACGGCCGTACCGCGTATCGTTATATATCTTTACTATTATACAATAAAGTAGAGATCTAATTTTTAAAATAAAATAAGAATAATTTTTTTTTATGGAAATTTCATCTACAAAATATTTAAAAAAAAGATAGGTACATTATTGAACGAAGAGGAAAGATTTGTATATAAATGTCTAAGTTATAACTTATCTAATACATTTGTAGAAAGCATTTACGAGTTTTATTTGCGTTATACTTTCCAAAAGGCAATTTATTACTTCCGTGGGTAGATTTTGTAATGTGACTTCTGCTTGTTACGTATTAGCAAATAAATAACCTGTTATTGGGAGCACATTTCTGCCATCATAATATGTTACGAGTCGTAATATAACGAGTGTAGACCTCTGCGATGATAGCCAATCAAAAAAGGACTGATGATGGAGCGAATGAATTCTATTTACCTACGATGTTTACGCAAGCACTAAGCTATATTTTATTACACCAAAAAAAGCACTATACAGGGGTCTAGGTCTGCCAAATGAAAATCGTTTCAGTTGGATATCGATTGGATCTTACTCGTAGTTGGATGCTTTCGGTCATTTCGTAGTCTGCTAACAGTTAAAAGTATAGTAAAATCACAATGACAATTGAGTGATAGTTGAGTTTTGATGGCGTAACAATGACAAAAAATAACAGGCTTGGGGATCAGGGCGCGTTAGGGACAGGCCTCCGAATACTGATGGGGTGCATTCCGCCCTATGATTTCGCCCATGAAACTTGACAACTTCCCAAAACAAAAATTTCTGGAAACGTCCAAAATCTTTTGGTTTCCCATAGTAAATAAATGCAGTCAGCTGATCGCGAATTTGCATGGAGGTCGAAATATTTTTGTCCTTTGCTGACGTAATATGTTCCTAGGGAAGAGTTGTTCAGTTTCATAGTCTGTATGCACCATCATGTCTCAGTATCATGATTCACCTGACACATCCTGCATTTTGTTCCGAGGCTCCAAAATGGTAACAGTTTTAAGGTGATTTCTCCATTTAAACTTCAAACTGAATAGAACATCTAACATTCTCCTGGGTTTTCTAGTGGGCGGACAATCTCTTTGGCAGAAGCCCAGACAGGCCAAACCTATATTAACTGTTAACTTTCTTTCGTACTACCAGGATGATGATGTACTTCGTGTCTTACGTGTAGAACAAACTCAAGCCTAACTAAACTACTATTTGATCGAGCCTACGTCCATCGGTTCTAGAAGAAGTGAATACGTAAGTAATATCATTTATTGGGATACATCTACTTTTCACCTGAACCTGTACCTGGTGTAAGAGACAGTGTACTATCGCCAGCACATCAACCTACCCATTAAGGGGTTAACTTATACTGGATTATCATACAAATACTTAGAAAAACCTGTATAAGGAAATCGAGTCTTAAATACGTAGACGATGGAACATAAAAATTACTATAGAAAAAAAAAACAGCTTCAGTCAGCCTATGCAACGAAACTACAGGCTACAATTCTACAGGTGAAATTCAAAGTACATTGCGTAGCCGGTGGGACCTCATAAAGCCAGGAGTTTTGACTCGCTACGCAATGTACATCGAATTTCACCTGTAGAACTGTAGTTCCGAAAAACGAGGCACAGGTTAAATACCTGTGCCTCGTTCGAGGTCGAAATCAAATACAGTGATACACGGATCATCTGAAAGGGCCCTCAATATCTGTCAGACGTGGCGATAACTAACGACCGTATTCTTACGGCCGTAAACGCTCTGCTTACCCCGCCAGGGATGAAGGCGTGATATGTGTGTGTTCAGTTCCATGGTCTGATTATGCCTGCCAAGTTTTTGGTATACCGACCTTTACAGCCCGTACCTATGTTGAACTGTATGTCAATTGTTAATTTATTTACTCGTGAGCAAGCAAGCATTGTTCGAGATGCGCTATAAGTTGTGGATGCGCCCGCGCCGCCCTTGTGGCCAACTTTCCGATACGACTATTGAGGACTATTGTCTTTCACTCACTACACTTGTACAACCGCCCGCTGTGCTTATTTCAACTGCTAACGACTAATTGTTGTTCAAACGGTTTGTTTACAAACACGGTTTTCTTTTTCCGGACGCACTTTCATTTGCAATGTAGATTTTTAATACCTACTTAATTCCGTGGAATACTTACAAAGTACTTAGGGTAGCATTATCGGGGAGTTAATTCATAGTCGGGGCACCTGACATAGGTAGTGTGTTAGGTAACCTAACCAATTTCCCACTATCGCCGTATCAGCACAAAATATAGGATAAAAACATGCAAAATTATTTAAAGTTAGCCAATCTATGTTGTTCATTTACTTTGGTAAAGTACCTATATTTTTTCATGGGATAGCAAAATTGTTTGCGTATTGTGTATACTCTTTCTGCATGGAAGTTGTATACGTTATTACCTAAAGTATGGCCGTTCGATTAGGAGGCCATATTTGATAGCTGTCAAACTCGTACTAAAGGATATGTCAACAAAGTAAAATTTACTGTATGTCATAGTATTATCATGATTTTACCGATGTCAAATATAGCCTATTCGAACGGCCTTACAAGCATCTAATCAAGCATATTCAGAGTCGATCACCTAGACCATAAAGCGATTGCATTTTCGGAAAGAGAGATAAGTTGCATATTCAACGTCAGCGATACTAGCGCTGACGACATGGACGATATTTTGGGAAAACATTTATTGGGTGATTCTTGGAGAGGGTAAAAATTACGGTCACACGTTAATTTCTTCAAAAGTATAACACTTACAGGTTTTTACTAACTTTCACACGAAATAATGTTAAATTGACTATTCAGAAACTAAAACTCTATCCACAAATTATGAAATATGTTTAACTAAAACTTAATCTGAAACCTAAAATCGGGGGCAAAATACGCGTTCTTCGCGTGTCACACTCAGCTGTTGCGAAATTCAAACATATGTAAAATTTTATCTAACTGGACATGATAGAACTTTTCACCCATCAAAATAATCTTTGTATCATGTAGATTTATAGTAAACTATAATATTGACAATATTTTACTGAGCACACCGATAAAAAATGCAGTTTGTGTCGGTCACACGTTTTTGTGTTTTCTGAATGTGTGGTCTAAAATGACTGAATCGCTGAAACTAATAGAACTATGAGCTGAGTCTTGTTTCTGCCTTCTGCCAGGATTGCTTCTTCATCCCTGGAGAGGGAGCATATAACTCCTTGGCACTTCTAGAATGAAATAAGAGTTGTTAAATTTTTTAGTCCTATTTTTGCACCCGCGCCAGGTCCCTTTCCTGTGCATGTTTTCTTCGTGAAAGAGTTAATACAGAGGATTTGTTCTAAACAAATAATGTCGCATAATAAAGCGAGATTTAAGATTCGTTTACAAATTTTGATTACATTCAAGCATTTACCAATAAATCACTAAAAACATAGAAAATTGTCCCTTGACTGGCTTCATTTGACTGGCATTTTTCCCAGTCAAGGGACATTTTATGCCAGTCAAGTGACTAATGTTATTTTAATGATTGTTTTTGCAATTTTTTTGTGTAAAGGTGTACCTGCAGAGTAGAATAGCACCACCCCATGTCTCCCCATGGGTACTGTAAGTTAGATTAAGGGTTTCCAGGAGGTGAACAGCATTGTTTTTCGTGCAGATAACATAGTTTAAAAACACTTGCTTTATGTCTCTAGGTGTGGCTGCGTTGTATCTAAGGGAGGCTGCGTTAAGTCTCAGGTTAATTTCGACGTATCTTAAGCTGACTGCGGTGTATTTCAGGGTGGTTGCGTTTTATCTTAGGCTGACTGCGATGTCTCTTAAGCTGAGTGCGTTGTATCTCAGGTTGGCTGCAATACGTCTCACTCAGGCACATTGCGACGTATCTTAAGCTGAATGCGTTGTATCGCAGAATCCCTGCGTTAGGTTTCAGGTTAATTGCGACGATCTTAAGCTGACTGCGTAGAATCTCTGGGTGGTTGCGTAATGTCTCAGACTGATTGCGACGTCTCTTAAGCTACTGCGTTGTATATCAGAACGGCTGCGTTATGTCTCGTTTAGAATGATTTCGACGTCTCTTGAACTGACTGCGACGTCTCTTAAGCTGACTGCGATGTATATAAGGGTGGCTGCGTCATGTCTCAGAATGATTGCGACGTCTCTTCAGCTTACTGCGTTGCATCTCAGGTTGGCTGCGTTGTATCTCACTCAGGGTCATAATGCGAAGTCTCTTATGTAACTGCGTTGTATCTCAGGGTGGCTGCGCTATGTCAGGCTGATTTTGACGTCTCTTAAGCAGACTGCGTTGTATCTCAGGATTACTGCGTTATGTATGTCGTAGTCTTTTTAGCTGAGTACATCGTGTCTCAGGCTGATTACGTCGTCTCTAAGGTGACTGCGTCGTGTCTCAGGTTAGTTACGTTATGTCTCAGTCTGATTGCAATGTCTCTTAAGCTGATTGCGTCGTGTCTCATGTATACAGAGTCGTGTGTCAGGTTGCTTGCCTAGTGGTGTCTAAGGCTATCTGAGTCATGCATGTCTCAGGCTGATTACGTCGTCTTTAAGGTTATCTTCGTCTGTACAGTAGCGATATGTACAATTCGCAAAATGTCTTAAGTGGCTCAACACAGTTAATTGTCAGGTCATAATGTTTGCGGTGGTTTCTTCTTGTCTCATGCTAGCTGTTTCATTATGGCCTAAGTTTAAACGACTTACGTTACTATTGTTTTGGTGGAGAATTGGGCCTCTACGTTTCGGCTGTTTACGAACAGTCTTCTTCCGGAGGTCGACAGATCACATACGCCTGTCAACTGTGATTGTTGAACACGGTGGCTGTTTGATTTCGTATGTCGGGCTGGCTGTGTCGTGTTTCAAGCACGAGCAAATTGTCTGTGACTAGGTGCGTCGTGTCTTAACCAGACTGAGGCTTCAGGGCGTCAGTCTGGTAGGCTGCGGCAACTTTTACTTTTATTCTACTTAGTTAAAAGCAAAAGATGAACAGCTTTTATTCATATATTTTGTTAAAATAATTACTTTGTCCCTTGACTGGCGCAAAATGTCCCGTTGACTGGCATCTCAAATTTCAATATTGAATTTTGACGAAACCTGTGGTTCGATTTAAGTGTCTTTTCGTAAATAACCTTTTCAATAGGCCTTTATTATTATGCAATGATAAAATAACCATAAAACTAAAATTTCAAATTTGCCAGGAAAGGGACCTGAAGAACCGTTTTCAAATTTTCACCCTATTATGAATTTACGGCAGTCATAAGCTACAATCTTTTCTTTTATATAATCTTTGTAGTAAGCCATTGTTGTTAATTTCTTAATTGATTTCTGAGTTTCTAGGAGATCTGCGTGTTATTTAGATATTTTCCACTAGTCTGACCTTAAGAACCTTGTTTTAATTCTAATAATAACTGGAGCACCTAGGCACATGTGTGATTTGATATTGTGCTGTCATTTCTACCACTATCATTGCTACAAGGCTGTGGGAAGTGGGGTCGCGTCGCGCATCATGTGGTGTGAACCTGTAACTAGGAAACATTATAGACTAAGAGGCCATTGACAAAGTTTGAACTCACTAAGGTGGTGTATTATACCGTAGCGGTAGATAACATTGTTTTAGGATCTCACTCAGGTAAATAGTAGGTCACCAGCCGAATCTTGGCAGAACTAAATTAAATTGTTCGTAAGAGAAAATCGAATTCCATAAAAAAAAATACATTACAATGTATCTACCGAGATGGCAACACAACTAGTAGCT
This sequence comes from Keiferia lycopersicella, assembly GCA_029255805.1. NCBI lineage: Eukaryota > Metazoa > Arthropoda > Insecta > Lepidoptera > Gelechiidae > Keiferia > Keiferia lycopersicella. The sequence goes on from JARACZ010000010.1 coordinate 8,815,760, forward strand.
ATAAACTATAACCATCACCTGAAAAGGCGCAATAATATAGACACACAGTAATAAAATTGTCACAAAAAGGGAATAAGCACTCTCGGTGCTCTATGCATGCCAATTTATCCTACAAGCCACATGTTTATAGTCGATCGGTAAAAATAAAAAATAAAAAAAATAAAAATAAAAATTCTTTTATTCAGGTAAAGAAACCCATTTTGTTAGTAAACAAACTTAAATAACTAAATTGTTAGTACATCCTATAAATCTAATTTAATCCTAAGTAGCATAAGTAAAATAGTTTGCGATGTGACACGATACACAGAGTCAATGGCAAGCATGTAACTCTGTGAACCGTGCCAACATCGCTGAGTCCATCCGGCTCTCAATCACCTTCAGGATTTCATTGGTGCTCCGCCGCAGCCTGCGTATAAGTGACGCACTCTGCTTGCGGATGATAGCATAAAAATCATCTACACTAGCATCCGCAAACATACCAGAGGCACTGCAGAAACGCGGGAGCCTCAATAAAACCCTGAAAATATTATTATATTGTACGCGCAGGTCGCTGTAGGCCTTTTGGGTAAAGCTGGTCCATAAAGCACATGTGTAAAAGCTCTGACAAAATGCTTTAAACAAGGTAATTTTGACAGGAACTGTGCATCGTTTAAATCTATGGGCCAACATATTACCTCGAACCGACAGCGCCCTGCGCTCTCGCTGTATGTCCTCGTCATCCTTCAGGTCTTCAGTTATAATGTGACCAAGATACTTAAATTTAGGGACACGTTTTAAAGCTACGTCATTTAGCAAAAGTGGAGGCACAACAATGGGTTCTTTATTTTTACAATGGGTTCTTTATTTTTTCGTGGTAAAGACTGATCGCAGATAATAATGACAAAAAAAAACCAATGGCTCTACCGTTCAAAACGACGCCTTGGAGATGTGAACCTCCTAAGGTTGCCAGCACTAACCCTGGCAGTTTCCATGGTCAGCGTTTGTCAAGCTTGTAAGGCAAGCTTTGTCAATGGCCTCTTAGTCTTATAGGCATCTAGGCATTTGTTTGACTCGCCTTTTAAACGTCTTGCTCCAAATAACATCTTACAATGGAACTGCGACGAGAAAATTCTCTGTTTGATACTAGAGCTGTCTTTTCCGGAAAAGGTAGGAACTTAATCGGAGAGAAAGGAAGAAGCGATCAAGCTTACTATAGTTGCTATTAGGTTTATTGTTGTTATTTCCTTTTCCTGTCCGTATTATTGTAAGGCTATCACACAGACAGGCTACACAGACGAGAAGGTTCCTTCTTGCTTTGATAGGTTTTGTTCAACAAGGAAAGTGGAGATATTTTCTATGTAGTATTTAAAGGTACCTATCTTTATAGAGAGAAAATCTAATAAACGCCTGCGTACAAAGTCGAGAGCTTTCGATTCAAACTCGCCTCTCATCGCGAGGATATACTTTCTCTGCAACTTTGGCAACGAATATTCGCTAGATATAGACTGAGTCATTAATAAAATGCAAAACTTATACCCTTAAATCCGAATACTACAAACTCCATTTATAGTTTTCGAAATATCCAAAGTTTTAATTTAATTAACAGAAAAATAATATGAAAGTAAGTGTTTTGACGCCATCGAAACTAGATGACGTTATCTGTTCGTATTTTCATACAAAATATAGTTTTAAAAAGTAGCTCATACTTACCAGCCCAGTCATCATGCTATTTATCTTGCCGCAGTCCAGTAAACTAAAGTTACCTACATATACGTACAAACATAAAAAATACAAAAAGATTCATTAGTTACGTACGTTACAAAATACTCCACTACTGTCTTGTTAGTTCTTCATGGCGACATAAATGGACATCTTGGGTGAGCTATAGCGATGCGCTAATTATGTGTAGACCTCCATCACTACTAGTTGGTTTTTCCCAATCAGTAAATTTGCTTCTAAAGAGGACATATCGCAAAATGGCGAAAAAGAGCTAAGAAGCTTCAAGAAACAAAATCAGGTCGATTGATGGTGGATTAAATCGATCAGATAAGATCAATCGATTTGTTAACCATGTTCAGTAAGTAGATATTGTTCCGATTAAAGAATACCCATATAATTAATCATCACGACCGTTAGATGAGCTCTACTTGACTGTAATGCTTACAAGTACAATTTCATGAGCAATTAGACCGAAAGATATAAAATTTTATCTCCGTTGGTCTTTGGGGCGAGACCGTGTAAAATAACGGTCTGTCCACAATAACCTATAATAAGTTTGTAAGATGCTATGCCTGTATTACATACATACACACGTATATCACGCCTTTATCCCCCCTTGCTGTTTAGGCAGAGCGTTAACGGCCGTAAGAATACGGTCGCTATCGCCACGTCTGACATTGTTGAGGATTGTTTTCCAAGGTTGTTTCAGAAAACATGTGTATCACTATAGTGACAGGTTGTCAGCCTGTCGCCTAAAAATTGTAATACACCAATACTCTCGAGTCCCTTAGTCGCCTCTTACGACACCCTCGGGAAGGATCTGGGGTGATGCTATTCTAAGCCGGCATCACACGGCATTCTAAGCCGGCCTCACACGGCATGCCTGTAGTACCCCTTGGTAATATTGTAAATCAAAATCTAGGCTCGTATTTATAAACCGCATTCAACGAGGTCCATCTTGAGTACGACTTTGAGATACTATAAAGTATAAACTAACATTTGTAAAAATCGTTCTAGAGATCGATATCGAGAGTTGAGTGCGATTTATAAATACGAACCCTAGTTAACTCCTAGGAAGTCGAGCGTCATCGAAGGCACACAATTCGAAAACCTGTGTTTTTTCCTTGTTATTAGTTAATTACTTTTTATTAAAAAGAACGTTAGATGCTCCCGTTAAGGTGTCGGGGGGTTAATCCTGCTTTACCTATTCATTTCGATACGTTCTTCCCAGAACAACTGCTAAGTCCAGTTTCAGCCTGATCCGTTCTTCCCAGAACAACTGCTAAGTCCAGTTTCAGCCTGATCCGTTCTTCCCAGAACAACTGCTAAGTCCAGTTTCAGCCTGATCCGTTCTTTCCAGAACAACTCCGCAGCTGGTGGTTCTTTGAGCATGCATTCAATTATTCCCGGGTGAGCTGTTGCTCCACACCAAGCCGATAGGCGTAGTTTTAATGGCCCCGGGGCCATAAACGTAGAGTCCAACGCGCTCGTTGTATCGTATCGCGATAAACACTTAAATAATGGTCTCCATTCAAAAGTCTTGAGTCATATCGTGAAATGCATGAAGAGTGTTTAATTTAATAATAATATTGAGGCTGTATGTACCGTGTGATGCCGGCTTAGAATAGCATCACCCCACATCCTTCCCGCGGGTGTCGTAAGAGGCGACTAAGGGACTCGACGGTATTGTGTATTACAATTTTTAGGCGACAGGCTGACAACCTGTGACTAGGTATAGTGATACACATGTTTTCTGAAACAACCTTGAAAAACAATCCTCTAAAATGTCAGACGTGGCGATAGCGACCATATTCTTACGGCCGTTAACGTTCTGCCTACCCCGCAAGGGATAAAGGCGTAATATATGTATGTATGTATAGTACTAACAGGAATAATGTTATTCCCATGGGAAACATTAACAGAGGGTGCAACCGTGCAACCGCTGGGCGACACATTAGTGAATTATAAGGTGATAGACATGCACGAGTAGTACATTAGATCATAATAGGTAATGTAGTTACGCATTTGTAGCAATTTATCAAATTCTTGAACGGCACACAAAATGCCGGATTTAATTCAATTTCCTTGCGATTTGTGTGATTGATTAAACAATTAGCCGCAAAGCAAAATCGCACACAAGATTTACTTACGCACGTTTGACAACCAAGAAAATTGGTGCACGCACAAACCGCTCTACAGTAGGTATTTTTTTTTAACTCGTATTGTTTTTATTTCTCGTTACTTTACAAACTCCCTATCAGCGTGTTTTGGATGGCACGTTAAGCCGTAGGTCCCGGTTGCTGTCTATGATAACTTAGACGGCGATCGTTACTCAATCATAAATAAATAATAAATAAATAAATAAATCATGTCAGAGGCCTGCTACGAGTAGTAGGCGGTTGAAAAACTCTGACACCAGGGTTCATCGGGTCGTTGGACGACTCGGTGTCCCACTTGAAAAAAGAAAAAAAAAAGTGCGTCTATCAGGAGTCAGTTTGTCCTGCAAGAAGTGACAATGGCAGCGTTCCGCCGCAAAGTGACAGGTGCATCTTTCAGGAGTCCGTTCTGTAAGCCAGTGGCAAGGCAGTGCGTCTGTTCTGCTATCTCCGCTGCAGTAGTAGTGTTCCGCCGCTAAGAAAGGCCCAAATGCTCCTTTAGGAGTCTGTCTGTCCTGCAAGAAGTGACAATAATGGCAGTGTTCCACCAAAGTAAGTCACTGGCTTGTGGTGACAGGTGCATCTTTCAGGAGTCCGTTCAGTAAGTCAGTGGCAAGACAATGCGTCTGCTCTGCTGTCTCCGTCGCAGTGGCCAGTGTTCCGCCGCTAAGAAAGAGGCAAGTGCTCTTTCAGGAGTTTGTAACGTAAGCTATTGGCAGTGGCCGTAGTGGCTATTGTGTATACCTTTTATCTCACGAGTGACATAAAAAGACTATAGTGGGCAGTGTTCCATCGCTAAGAAATATGCAAGTGCATCTTTCAGGATTCTGTCAGTCCTGCAAGAAGTGGCAATAATGGCAGTGTTCCACCAAAGTAAGTTACTGATTTGTAGTGACAGGTGCATCTTTCAGGAGTCCGTTCTGAGCGCCAGTGGCAAGGCAGTGCGTCTGCTCTGCTATCTCCGCCGCAGTGGCCAGTGTTCCACCTTTAAGAAAGAGGCAAGTAAACCTTTCAGGAGTCTGTCAGTCCTGCAAGAAGTGGCAATAATGGCAGTGTTCCACCAAAGTATGTGACTGGTTTGTAGTGACAGGTGCATCTTTCAGGAGTCCGTTGTGAGCGCCAGTGGCAAGGCAGTGCGTCTGCTCTGCTATCTCCGCCGCAGTGGCCAGTGTTCCACCTTTAAGAAAGAGGCAAGTAAACCTTTCAGGAGTCTGTCTGGCAGTGTTCCACCAAAGTAAGTCACTGGTTTGTGGTAACAGGTGTATCTTTCAGGAGTCCGTTCTGCAAGCCAGTGGCAAGGCAGTGCGTCTGTTTTGCTATCTCCGCCGCATTGGCCAGTGTTCCGCCGCCAGGCTCGCAAGGCGCACGCCGCACGCCGCCGCAGCGCGTAGCTTTCACACGACGCGTAGAAAGTCACAACGATCGCGCGGGAAATATTACTTCGTTTGGAACTGAAATATAAATGCAGCGGTGATTATTGTGGTTGGAAATTAAATAAAAAATACTTCGTAAGATAAAAAAATAAAGACAAAGTATATCATGTTAGTACCTTTTTTCTGCACTAGGGTGGCTAATTTTTTTCACAATCTTTTATAGCTATGAAAACTTAATAAAATATATAATTTGCCTAATTAAGTACTTCTGGCAAAAATATATTTTTAATTTTAAAATACGTGACTATTTTACCTTTGTAAATTTGACTGTAAATTTCAGTATTGGCACAATTTTTTTTATCACACCCACGAATTGCCAAATCTTTCGTTGAATCGGTTTTTACAACATATGTTCAAATACGTAGATACATAATTAAAATAAATAGATTACAATCATTGGCTATTTTTATCGGGTAGGGTAGCTCAAAGAATACTAATATATAATTTTAGTTATTAAATAAGCGGTATAATAAATAATTTTAGTTATAATATAATTATCAAAATAATTAATTAAAAATAAAGAATGAATTAAATTAAAACCGTCTTCTGTTCTGCTTCGTTGTATTTTTAAATCTTCATGCTTGTATTGTAACGATAATGTTTACTTTTAAGAAAGCTATTTCGCGTTGTTTAATTTCTTCATTATTATAACTGCTAATCTTATTTTATTAATTACAATAACACATATACTGAATTCATATTCATATTCGTGATTCTGAAGAGTTTTACACTTGAAGATCGTATGTTGCGTCTGCGTTTGCCATCCCTCAGCGATTTTAAATACGGCCCATTGTTGGCACATATGTCATACTTCGAGGTTGAAATACTTAGATATAACGTTTATTTTTCTTCTATAAGTGTATAGTTTATTGTGCTATCGTGTGTTCCTAGAATATAAGTGATAAAAATAGTGGCACGAAGTATAATTAAGTTTTTATGGTAATCTTCGCGATTTAATGCGCCGATCGTCACGCGAGAGTTCCACACCACATATTCACGACAATGTATTTCAGTGCACTGTTTTTGTTTTGATCTATTTGTGGTAGGCAAAGAAAATTTATCGCGCGTCAGTAGAAAAAAACAACCGGTAGTATTTATTTATTCACACAAAACTACGGTATTTATTTATAACACCACCGAAACTCTGTATTGGTGCTGCACACACTTTTTTACTCTATTCGCACTTCTTCATAAAATACAGCATTGGATTAATATGATACTGCAGTTCAACAAAAAAAAAAGGAAAGAAGTGCCAACTTGATAGGAATGGGTAAAACCCAACAAAAATCACCAAAAATCTTGGGCTTATTCCTAATGTATTTGTTGTTAAGCCTGCTTTATTTGGATACACTATATTAAAGCTTAACCTAGGAAATGGACAAATAAGATCGCAATTCCTACTGAACCGATTGCATAGGTAATGTTCTTATAAAAAATACATTCATTTTGAATACTAAGTGGGATCTAATGTCTCTTTTGTTTGATAAAAAATTATTACATCAAAGAATTCGTTGAAGCAATGATAGATTCTGATAATTTGATTACAATAATGAAAAAGCTTTTTAATTTATCAAAGACCAAATATACATATGCTGTACTAAGGTAAAGTTCCATTCGCATTAACATAAACAAATCATAATAAAGAAACGCTTCGTGTGCCAGCTATGTGATGAATTAACGTCGTTTCTTCGCTAATCACCGCTGTCCTCATGTGAGTTACGAGAGCGTTCACTTCGCGTAAATTATCATTATAGACATTACTATGTAAACGATCAGTATTATCTTAATGTGTACCATCATCGTACAATCGCAGGCTGACTCCGCTCCGCATGCAAAATACGACAAGAGCCGGACAATAGACCGTATTTTGTAGATCCCGCCGGTACACCACCTAGATTAAAGATATCACAAGGTTTATAGATGCCGCTTCTAAAGGTGAAATAAACTAGATTTCAGATAGTTCGAGTACACTTCCCATTGTAACTATGCTAATCGTACACTTTATCTAGCGTCTTTCAGGAATTTGTACCCTTCAATTTGCCCAGGCGTAGCTATCTCGCGCCGTAGGCGATCACAGCTTCTATAGGCCATTAAAGTAATGCCAGTGAAAGCATATCATTAAGTTATTCAAAGCTCTGGCTTTAGTTGTAAATTCACTTACGGGAGATGAGACGTATTAGCAAGCAGGATTTGCGTTTCGAAGGTAGTTGATACGTAATGAGCGATAATTTGATGCTGCGCGGAGAGCGGCCGGCCGGCGGCGCCTGCGCACCTTCGCGCTCACTTTCTCCGATACGCGAATATCTCAAACTGATCAGAGATCTCTCGATGTGCTAATGTTTTATTTATTACATGATGTTGCTATAATACGCTGCCAATCGAGTTTGTTTTCTCTCAGTAATTAAGACATCGATGTAGATAGTAAACGTGTTTAAGTTTATTATTTTGTACATAATGTAATATGTGACGATTGGACAAACCGACAAGGGCTTTTTTAACTGCTTGCTCGTTTATACAGGCTGTCTTATTCGTTGGAAAAATCCCCGATTGTGGTATCAAAGTGAGGTAGAGGTCTATTAGAGTAATTTGGTACATTTTTGGAAATAAATTTATTAGGCATATGACCTTAGAATCCAAAAATAAAACTTAAGATCACAATGGGATGGCAATGCACAAATGTAACAACGAATTTAATTGCTTAAATTACAGTCAAACTCGTCGAGCAAGTTCATAAAAAGTGCGCGAAACCAGAGGTTATTACTGTCAGAGATTAAAGTGGACTTTATAGTGGACATTTAAATGAAACTGTGGCAGTGATACACGAAACGCTGGAGATCAAGTGAAAGTTGGTAATTTCCTGCGTTCAGTGTGGGATAGTAAACATTGAGTGAGCTTCATACTGCGAGACAATGGACCACCTGTTCAGACAGCGGCGACTCAGCGTGCCCAAGCGGTAAGTGGCCCATTCTGCCATTCATACATAATACTTACTACTCATTGTCACCAGCAATAGAACAGTGAACCACTAGAGGTGCACCAACTATGATGATGTTGGATTTTTCGACATTTAGTCGACTTCTTATTATACATCGTCGACTAATATGGCCGACTAGTAAAGCCGTTGTAGTTTCATTTCAAACATTAGTAAGACAATAAAAGCCGACTAATCAGCTATTGGACTAGCTACATGCAGACTTTAAAATTCGCTGTCTATGCCGAGTCTAAGGGAAGGTGTGCCGAACGAAAACTTTGCATGCATGATGCGTCCATGAAACTGAACAAATTTTTCTATAAAGCTTAAAAGAAGTTGAGTTCGATCGAGAATTTTGTACTCTCTCTCTCTCTCTGTACTTATCGGAGGTAAAAAAACCTTAGATATTTTTTTAAAAAGGGAACTGACTTTAAAGAACGTGTAAAAGTGAGAAACTCCATGTTTTTTGTCTGTTAATATGCCTAAAACCTACTCCAAAGTCTGACAAACATTTTGCTGAATACCGCATCACACGGCAAGTGCATCTCTATTTCCCTAATTGTCACCAGCACTAGAATACGACCGGAAGGAATGTAACGGCAAGTGGTACAAATCGCGCGATTAGATAACTGCTCGCAGTTGACAGCGAATGAATCCATCATGTTAATGGTCATAAGAAAATAGATCTGTCTGAATTACGGCTCCCACTGTTATTGTTGGTAATCGTGCCAGTGGTCTCACGTGAATCCCATATTGCACCGGTCCCCGCTCCGGGGCCCGATTAAAAAAAATGATTTGTGTCTAAGAAAACCGCATAGTACCACACACTGACACTGTTTCTCCGTTCAGTCGGATCCGTTCTTCCCAGAACAACTCAAGGGCGAATTGGGCTTGTTGTTTGAATAAACAATCAATTATTCCTGGTGAGCTCGAGCTCCCCACCAAGCGTAGTTTTGATGGCTCCGGAGCCGTAAACGTAGAGTCCATTATTTAAAAAACTGTTTCTCCGTACAAGGAGACGTGTGCAAGGGATCTCGGAGGGTACTTAGGCCCCAATCACGGACCGCTATCGTCGCAGCACTAACGCAGCGTCGTCCGTCGAGTGCATTTTTAGTATAGGGAGTGACAGTATGGATCTGACAGACCGCTGCGATATGTTAGCGCTCCGTTGTGCGTTAAGTGCGTCCTTATTCGATTCTAGTGATGAAAAATATTTGCTCTAGTAAAGCTTTAGCAGTCGGAGATGAACAGTGCGCCCCACATGCGCGAAACCACTGACCCACAAACGTCCGTACCCCCCCATAATTACGCCTCATCGCGCCGGAATAACCGCTATTATTGCGATTATTAATGACAATGATACTTTGATTCGGTTGTCATTCATCAATCAGCCAGTCAGTCAGACTTGCTTGTTATTTGTATCCTCTGGGCAATGGCACCGCTTGTCCTGGTTATGGCTGAGCTGTGTATTAACAAGCAAATTATATAAAAACTAAATCTCGAATTCTTGACTGCGGTAATTTAAAAGTTATACCTATTATAGTGTTTAAAATCCGCCCATTTCGATTTTTTATTTATTTATTTAACCATTTATTGTACACAAAAGACATAACATTGAGAACAATACACAACAGGTCAGCTTATTTTTAAAAATAAATCTCTTCCAGCAGAGCTACATCTTCTACATTTTACATCTTCTTGAGAAATTTACAGAAATCTTTTCCAATCCTGCTGAGATTAATCTGGCGACACCTCATTTTATTCTATGTCAGCATCCGCTTAGCCGTTTGGGCTGTAACCCGTGAATTTTTTTTACATGTTCACATTAATGCACACTCTTGATAAAAATACCTAGGCAACCCTCCTTCTTAGGGAATAGGTAGCTAGGTAAAAACGTTAACTATCCTCTTTTTGCATGAAAAGGTAACTAGGTGTGATGAACTGAGAATTTTATTTTTTGTGTGACTCTGCTTTCAAAACAACAGTCTACATAAAAAGTTCCCAATAAATAGCAAGTCTTCTCCGCTTTTTCATCTGTTAAAATTAAAAAGTAAGGCAAAACAAGACAAGTGATGTGCAGCTGTTAAACGGATGCTTGCTTATGCCTGCTTTTTATGTCATTGTTTCCGACTACTTCAAATCTTTATTCAATCCGTTTGAAATTTACCCCCCCAAAAATCATTAGGGGGATCGCACACATGACGCACGACGGAGCGCAAAAATATCGCAGTGGTCTGTCAGATCCATACAAGAAAGGTCACTTTCCTTACTAATACCGCTCAACCGCTGTCATCGCAGCTATATCGCAGTGTCTTCCGTCGAGTGCGGTTTCAGTATGGTGACGTTTCTGATAAGAATCTGACAGACCGCTGCGAAATTTTTGCGCTCCGTCGTGCGTCAAGAGTGCGATCCGCCTTAGTTCAACAGCTTTCATGCTTCATCAGGGCCATAAATTAGGTATTCCGATCATGGTCCCTATCATGTCATGATTTGTACGTTGTGTTGTAGACACGGTTGAATGTAAGTGTCACGTCTCATCAGCCGACGACTTGACGACGGGACAAAGCCGAAACGAATACTAATATGGACATCATTACTAGCCTTGTATTCTGCTTTGGAACACAATCAGCTTTTGACGAAAGTTTATGCAAAGATTGGACTCATAATGAGCAAAAAGGTTTTATTTATTCTGGTAAATACAATACAATATCTAAACATATTTGTTCCCGCAGTTAATGTATTAGTTCATTCATGTGTTGACACGCAGATCATAAAGTACCATATCTCGTTATCATTTATTCGTTTAAAATGATCAATAGTCTTAAAACAGGACAGATATTAACCGGAGTGCGGTTGAGCGCTCAACTTTGAGATTGATCTTGAGTGTGACTTTGAGATGCTGTTAGTATTTACTGACATTTGTCAAAGTTGCTCTTGAGAACGGTCTCATAGTTGACTGCGATTTATAAATACGGACCTAAGTAATCATGGAAATAAATCACAAAGGAAATTGAAAAGAAACAATAGCGGAAAATATCGGGAACTTTACCGATCTGTTTGTCCGTGCATCTCGAATTCGCGCGATTATCCGGATAAGCGCACTCGAGCGCGGCCGCCTGGAAACCGCTGGCAGGTGGCGCTGGTGTAGTTTACCGGCTTTCTATTCAGTCATTTAACCTGCTTTCTGGCTCACGCAAATTAAGTGATATATATTCGCATTGAAATATATTGTGCTCGATTGCCTTTCGCTGTGGAGCGGAACCGCAAAAAAGAATCAAACATTTCACAAAACTTGCACGCAGTGATAATTTAACCAGATTTATAGTATTTGCCGTGTGATGCCGGTTTAGAATAGCATCACCCCACATCCTTCCCGCGGGTGTCGTATGAGGCGACTAAGGGACTTGGAGAGTATTGGTGTATTATAATTTTGAGGCTGACAACCTGTCACTATAGTGATCCACATATTTTCAGAAACAACCTGGGAAAACAATCTTCAAAAATGTCAGACGTGGCGATAGCGACCGTACTCTTACGGCCGTTAACGCTCTGCCTACCCCGCAAGGGATAAAGGCGTGATATATGTATGTATTTATAGTAAGTATTTGTAGATCTTATAATGCTTCGAAAATAACTTCACTTGGTAGGGAATACACCTTGGAAAGATATTACGTTAATAACTGTATTATAGCACAAAAAATGTAACGTAATTTGTGCGTAAGAGCTAATTTAAGCTCGCAATTGTGAGGTAAACTCCACTTCCTATTAGCATTTCACCTGTCGATAATGTGGAGCGATTTCTTCGAGGTTAACGACTCCCGCGCAGGTTTTTGTCGCGATCTCGCTGCGCCGGCGCATTGTCAGCTGACAATAGTGTTGTGATGTTGCCAGATGTCAATGTACCCATACGTGGTAGCCGGTGCTTCATCTTTACCCATAATTAAACTTCTTTTACGTGTTTGCCGCTTCATAAATTCTATCCCGTGACGGTAATTCGTCGGTAATCTAATTTCATAAAGTAACGAATTTGAGGTTCTTTTTTTCTAAAGCGTCGCCGCCTGTAATATTACATAAAAACGTGAAATTGGTTTATACTTTTTTTTTATTATTAGCCTGTTCAGCGTACCACTGCAGGACAAAGGCCAACCCTCTCTCGCGCCACTCGTCTCGATCTTAGGCCTCCTTCTTCTTTCTTTTCGTGTGGGATACCGAGTCGTCCAACGACCCGATAAACCCTAGTGTCTACAAGTAAGTAGCAGGCTTCTGACATGGTTGTGTAACGACCGCCGTCTAAGTGATTCTAAGGCCTCCGATTGCCAGATATGTTTTTTTTTTAATAAATCTTCTTCTTGTCGTGTCAATGGCAAAGGTAGATAGACTTTCTTAAATTATGCCAGCCCAAAATTAGGCTTCTTCAATGGCCCTAAAAAGGTCATCCATCGTACAGGTGAAGGGAGAGGTGGTGTGCATGACAATAAGGGTGACATTTAATAGGTAGATACTAAGCTGTGATTTGTAATATAACTCATAAAACAAAACATTAAGGCGCTAATTCGCGTCACAGCTTTTATGAATAAGTTGTACCTATGAAGTATGAATTGCTTCTGCGGGAAGAATGATAGCAATTACGGGTACTTAGACAACCGCAGCTGCAAGTACTCTACTTATAATCATAAACAAACGTTTCTACGAATATAAAAGCAATGCGGGCTTGTTTAGTAGAATTACAATATTTACAAGTAAATAGTACCTACTAATACTTCAAGATGCTTCAGGCCATATTTCTTCAATTCAGTGATCGTTAAATCTAGATCAGGTTTTTTTCAGCGACGTTTTAGAAGGAGTTTTTTCAATTCAACGACAATTCCAACCATAGTTTTTCAAAATACGAAAATATATGAACGAAACAAGAGCCTAGAATAGAGCCAACCGTGGTACAGCGGTTGACACTCTGGTCTGGTCTGGCGGGTCTGACCCGGCAAGTCAGAAGACGTGGGTTCAAATCCTATCGGTGGCGTGTACTTATTTCACCTGTTTCGTTAGTATTAACTTTGTATCAAAAAGTTAACATATTTTTTCAGTCCAGTAATCTTTCTGTGTTCTGTCGCTTCTGTTTGCTTCGGTCTGGTGTCGTGTACCAAAAAGCCAAACTATTGTTTAACTGGTTACGTAAATACGCAATGTAATACTTGTTGTACTTCTGTATTGAAGTATATTTTTTGTCAGCCATTGATGTACAGAAAGTTCCTACACAAATTAGAAAAATTCCGCTTGGTGGTTCCTAGTTTCTTAGTGACATTGAGGTTTTACATTGGTTCATTGCTCTATCAATCGGAATGAAATTGTTCTAATTATCGTCATCTTTGTCTCAATCATAATTAATGTAATTGCGTAAATGTATCGGAAGTGTTCATTTTAATTGGTTATAGGACGTAGATTTTTCTAAGTACCTACTTATAGATAGGTAATTGATGTTTTGTAAGATGCGTCTGTTGGCTTTGTCGGAAGTGTATTCATTGCTCATAACGAGCATGTTATAAGTGAGCTCATTGGCTCCCTTAGTTAAAAAGTTAAAGTAGCCAATAAGGACGCACATAACTGGCATAAAGATGCTTATACTGGCCAAGTGTGTCAGTACCCTTATGTTACATGAATCAAAATTTGAATTATTGATATATTCAGTCTGTTATCTGAATATCTTAGATGAAAGACTGAGAGAAAGTTAGTTTTATCTCAGTGTTACAGCTAAGCTGGCTAGGAATATTTTCAAAAAAATATAGGAAGATTCGTTTATTTTATCGCAAGGACTTTCTTTTGTGCCTATATGTCAGATAATGGATATCAGCTCTTATACTTAATATAAACATATCTAGACAGGTTGAAGAGTTGAGGCGTTGAAATTTTAATAACTAACTAACTAACGTAACTGTATTGCTCATCGTTACACTGCACATATGGACAGATAAAATCAGCAATTACTCTAACAGCAAAAACAATATAAATTAACAATGAGTTTCATAAACTGATCGTTTGGAATTAAGCGATGAAATCCTGCTTGCATGCGTTGTAGTCACGAGGGTAGAAGGAAGAAAGATTTTCGTGTGATAACTCTGACTCATTCGCATCAATATTTTTTCAAATACCTAGTTTCCATTCAAATTGAAACCATTTTTTAAAGTAAAAGTTGGTATATAATTTAGGAGACGCTTAAAAACTGATACCTACGACCGTAGGCAGACACTGTGAAATTGTGAATACCTATTTAATAATCATGTACCTATGATAATATATGTACCTCTTAGTAAAACACACTTAGCGTAAACTTTACTAAATAACCATATTTCTTACTGAGTACCTATTTATGATCTACGAGGGACGAAGTAGGTACCTAATGTTTAGTCAAGCATAACTAGAACCTAAAGTAATCCAGATAAACTACACCCTCGACGCTACACCCGTGCTTAAATAAGGAATTTATACCCCTAAATAAGAACCTAGATTATTTATAGTCCATCAAAACATAATCCGACTTTATACGTTTTTTTTTTTTTTATTTTTTTTTTTCATTTATTTTGTTATAATGTAGGTTCAAAAAATAAACATTAACAGACGTCACTAAACCTAAAAAAGGTTTGTCTTGACGACAGGCTTTCTCGCTCGTATTACAATTTAACACACGTTCAACCCTATACATACTACTAAGTTGCTACCGATTACGGCGACTGAGCCGTAAACAAGTAAGTACCCACTCGCCGGCCCGGCCGGTAGCCAGTGCCTGCTAACAAAAGACAGCGTTATAACCAGTTTTGCCAGGCGAACAGATACAGTATGATTAATTAAAATATTGGTGTGACTTTAAAAGGGTCAAAATCATTTAAAAAGTAGTTTTTCAAAAGTGTTGATATATTTGTTTTATTTATTTTATCTTTAAGTTTCTTAGGTAAATTGTTAAGTAAATGCGGTATCATGTAATTAGATGTTCGTTTACCGTAATAATTTGTACATTTATGTGTTTTTAACTGTTTGTTCGTTACTTGTCTTGTTATTTTGATGTGAGATATTGGTATTTGAATTTCAGTTCTAAAATAGTTTTCTTTCATAAAATTTAGTTGGAATTTTTGAAATACCGTCAGTACTTTACAGTAGCTGAATAATTCTCCGTCAGTTTTAACTGTTGCCTTCACTTTAGGGGGTACAATGAGTTTTAATAACCTGAGTTGTAAATTATAAATTTGCCTAAGGTAGGTTGGAAATGTACGACCATAGCTAGTTAACCCGTAAGATATTATACTTTCTGCTAGGGCTAAATACATGGATAGCCTCACGGAATAAGGTATTTTGCTTTTGATTATATAAAATTTCGCCATGATTTGCCTTAGCCGAACGCAAACAGTTTCAATATGTTTGCCCCAGTTAAAGTGACTATCAATTGTCAATCCCAGGTACTTCTGCTCTGATACTTGTTCAAGTGCAGGGCACTGACAATTTCCAGTGCCACAAGTGTGATGTAAGCATTCGTGATTATGAGCTTTTATTCGAACTAGCGTATCCAGTGTCCTACAATGGTTAGAGTGAACGTGTACCAGTTTTGTTTTTTCAGTATTTAACACAAGTCCATTATCATGTGACCACTTACAAATCATATCGAAATCAGTTTGTAGTTTATCCAAGGCGCTAGCAAGATTTCTATCAGCAGCTACTAAGCAAGTATCGTCTGCATACTGAAACACGTCACAGTGCTTCACACAGTTATTCATGTCATTGACATAGGCCAAGTAATGCAATGGACCCAGGACAGAGCCCTGCGCTGTACCTTCAGTTACAGCAACATCGGTACTCACGGCGTCACCTACTTTAACTCGATATGATCTGTTTTCTAGGTAGCTTTTACACCATTGCAGCACTGGCCCTCTTATTCCGGTATCTTCTAGTTTACCAATTAATGTTTCGTGTCTCAATGTATCAAATGCCTTGCTATAATCAATAAAGATTAGCAAGACATGACATTTTTCGTCAAGATGTTGATTAACAGTATCAGTGAACTTAGATAGAAGAAGAGATGTGCTTTTTTCTGGTTGAAAACCAAATTGGTTAGGTGACAATATCTCGTGCTCTTTATAAAAACTATGAATTTGATTGCTGAAATGTTTTTCAGCGATCTTGTCTATAATTGGGAGCATTGTTATAGGTCGATATTTACTGCAGTCTTTACTATCCCCACCCTTGTAAATTGGTCTTACGAGTCCTACTTTGAGTTCATCAGGATATATGCCAGAGGTAAGGCTAGAGTTAATTAGCTGCGCTATGACCGTAGATATTTTATCTGCTATCTTTTTTATGTCAAGTGTCCGTATGCCATCTATTCCTGGTGATTTATTAGTTTTAAGACTACTAATTATTTTGTGTACACTTTTGGTGGTGGCTTTCTTGTATAGCATGGACGTTTCTGAGGGTAACCTGTAAGTTTTATCATTAATTATATTTTCCCTACAATTTGGTACAATATTTTGAACATTTTGTTTAAATTTATTTGCAAATAGGTTGGCTATATTTCTATTAGAACCGGTTGACTTAAAAGCTTTTGAAACAATATCATCTATGGAATTAATGATTTTTCCAGATATTCTATTTAAAATCTCCCATAGCTTTTTCATGTTTCCTCTAAATTTCCATATTTCGTTGTTATGATATTTATTACGTGATTGTTCTACTATTTTGTGAGTTTTATTTCTTTGTTTGTTATATTCAATTCGTGCAACTTTATTTTTTGTATCCTTTTTCCATTCTAAGAAAAGAGTGTCTCTTTTTTCACATGCGTTTGTAACTTTTTTATTTATCCACGGCTCTTTACTTCGCTTTGAGTTAACTATTTTATGTACATAAGTAGCTTTATAATAACATTCCGTTAATTTTGAGTTTAATAGTTTATAAATTTTGATTGGGTTCTGCATATTTTTAAACAAATCCCAGTCAATTTGTTGTAATTCTGTGTGAAGTTTTGCATTGTCTATACGAGATTGGAAAAAGGGAGCATCATGTATGTGGGGTGTCCCTAATAGTGCAGCGGCTATCATTCGATGGTCTGCCAGTACGGTACAAAGAGCCCCACAGTACACATCTCGTAATCGGGATCTAACAAAAATATGATCGATACATGTTTTCGAAATCACTTCGTTTTTTGATTCAATTCTGGTGTAATCTGTGATTCCGCTTACGAGACCGTGCGCACTCATCATGTCCAGATATGATTTTTTTATAGGATCATCAAGTGCGAGATTTATGTTGGTGTCCCCGATACAAATCAAATCGGATTCTTGTGCAAATGATAGTGTATTTTCTAGTTCTGTGATGAAACGTTGTCTATTTTTATTAGGCGATCTGTAAATCGCACACACTGCTAATGTATAGTGCTGGGAAGTTTCTAGTTTACCAATTAGGGACTCAAAGTTAATGTTATTTGATTTTAACATTTGAAACTTGTGTTTTTTATGGACGTATATAATAATACCCCCACCTTTGCTATTTTTTCGAAGTTGTGTGTGCATATTATAACCATTTAGGCAAAAGAGATGACTAATTTGATTTGAGATATTTGCTTCGGTTAAAACAACTATATCGATTTGGTTTAAATTTGAGTAAATTATTTGTTCTAGTTCGCTAAAGTTTTTCAAGGTTGAACGTATGTTGACATGAATACACGTTATTTTAGATATATTTTTGCTAGGTAATTGGTTTAAGAAGTGGGTAACATCAATGCAATCAGCTAGCTCACTTATATTATCTTGAAAATCTTCCATTAAGTTATCAAATGTAAGTTGTTAAAAATAAGGTAGTAAATAAAATTTCTTCAAGCTTTGGCTAATAACGACTTAATGTCAGACTCACTTCTTATCCAATATATCTTATCAGTTTCAGTCTTCCGAGCAAATACTTTCCCATACTTGCACCAGACAAATTTGTAGGCAGCTGAGAGGTCATGCTTAGCTTTTCCTAGAAGATGTTTGTTTCTGTTGGTTAGTGCTTCCCTTACATAGACTTTACTAGAAGCTGCTTCACCTTCCAAACTCTTGTTTACGTCAGACGCGACGATTGCTCTAGAGCGTGCAGCAGCTAACCACTTGATCTTACTGTCATCATCAGCTAGCTCCACAAAAATGTTTCCTTCTTTGTTATCTTTACGGGAGGGTAGTCGTTTGGCACGTACGGGTTTGCTTCCTTCAACGTTTAATAAAACGCTTATATTTTTTGCAACCTCCATGGGATTTTCGTTGTCACTTTTAGGTAAATTTGCAATTTCAATGCACGTTGTAAGTTTCGTCTGTTCCATTGCCTCTATGCGCTGCTCTAGGGCTTCTACTTGAGTTGTTAAGTGGGTGTTTTGATTTTTTAAAGCTTGATGTTTGCGTTCCATATCTTTGATAGTTTCCTGGGCATCTTTCAGCTTCAGATCGAACTCTTCAACTTTATCCGATGCAAAATCCACGGCAGTAATTATGGCAGATAACTCATTCTTGACGATCGCTTGTACTTTTTTGGTCATAGTATCCAGCAATTTCTGCACATCCACTCCAGTGTTGGTCGCAGCGTGTATCACAGTTTCTTCTTCCTGCTCCAATTCTTCCGCAGAAATAAAGGATGATCTTCTGGAACCAGAGAGGTTGCAGTCCCTGCAGACCCATTGCAGCGTCTCCGCCGCACGTAGAGCCGTCAGTTGTTTTGCTGTAAGACCACTGCATGCAGTAGCAGTGTGGACTTCAATATCACAGTTGCTACACACCAGCCCAAGCTTCTGCTTAGTGAAGTTCTTGTTGCAAACATGACACTTTTTCATGGTGAGGGTAAATGTTTCACAAATATTGATTTTAATTGTAGACGTGTATACTCAACTGCTAGTAAGCGAGAAGTGAACGTACATTAAATAACGTACATTACGGAAACGCGGTTTTACGTATTGCCTAGTGTGATCGGATCTAAAGCAATTTG